>CM044058.1:16047794-18661544 GCA_024086825.1 Abrus pulchellus subsp. cantoniensis | reverse complement strand
TTTGCATAGGCTCGTGCATATATTTACGTTCAATAATCCCAGGGGCTTTCACTTCGACACGTCTTCGCTCGTGATCGCTTAGAGCCCCTCTTCCATTAATAGGTACTCCCAACGCGTCGACCACACGCCCTAGCATAGCCTTTCCCGCAGGAACATCCACAATAGATCTTCCGTTCAGTTCTCTGATCCGAGGGATTAGTTAGGTCTTTTTGGTCCGGAGCCGCCGGCTGGGACTTCTACTCCCTCGGTTAGATTAGACCTTCTTAGCCAACCTGCAAGCCTATCTTGCGAACCCTTCTCCTTCCTCCTTTGTTTCCAGTTGACCGAGCCTAATTCTAATTGTTTTGTTCTGAAGCAAAGAGATCTACGGGGCGGTTTGTCCTATTCAGATATTTCTTGCTTGGCTTGTAAGGCTGTGGCAATAGGAGATTGGAGCGATGCATGATGGCCGGGAAAAGATGTAGCGCTTTAGAGAAATCGGGATTACACCCTTTTTTATCTTGGTACTCGTTGAAGAATCTAGTGCTTGCATCCGCTCAAAAGCTCTATCAACGGATGGAATTAATTAAAAAAATAAAGAAAAAAGGGCGTCGATAGACAATAAGGAGCGAAACTCAGTTGATTGCTAAATCTCTAGTTCGTGAGAAGGATTTGCTACTTGAATTGATATAGGAATAAGACAAAGGCTAATTTAGCCCCTGATCTTTTTTTCTTTTGTAATAGGAATGGAGTCTCTTTCAAGGAAACTCAAGCAGGAAGCCAGAACTAATCCAAACTTCAGTTATCATAAAATAGCAGAAAGAATGAGATTAATCATCTTTGTTTTGCGGATGATTTACTAATTTTCTGCTTAGGCGCTGAAGATTCCATTGCTGTGGTCAATCAATGCTTAAAAGAATTTGCAAATGTTTCTGGTCGCATATAAACCTGAATAAATTCTCTAGGAAAAGACTCTAAGAAAATAAAATATTCAGTTGATGAACCCCAAATCCCGACTCTTATTACATGAACATTTCAAAATCCTATAGATAGGATAATACTAATCAAAATAAATGAATTTATCTTCATTTAATGATAATTTCAATGAATCCATTTATAAAGTATCATAACCATTTATGAATGGTTGACTAGATCAGATCATGGCTGAAAAGAATATCCAAATACCAAATTCGACCTCTATATAACCTCTGCAAAGTAGAAGAAGTTCTTGGAAAGATCAAAGAAAAAATGTCTTATTCTTGTGTAAAGAATTCTTCCAATAATTTTTCTGAATCTAATCTTTTCAAAAAAGCGCGTATAGTACTTTTGTGTTTACGACCCAAAGTTTTAATATAAGAAAGTCAAAGTATATATTTTATTCGATACAAATTCTTTTTTTTTAGGACCCATTGTAATAATGAGAAAAATTTCTGCATATCCGCACATGCCTTGGGCTTAGTTCTATGCATTTCTTAGATCGTGTCCGAGAAGATCTTATTCTTAGGACTGAAAAGAATTCTCCTGTTGTAGCCCTTTCAAACTTACACTATCCCGTTGTTTTCTTATATGAGAAAAAAACACTCTCTCATTATTGCTAATTAAGTGGCTATCTCACTTGAAATAGTTGTTTTTATGCTTTTTGAAGCATGGAACCATATAAAAAATGGAAAAATTCCATGAAAGAAAGATTAATGATTCATATAAATCACTAAATGGTAAATGGCCCGAAAAAACCCAACGAGTAACTAACAATCCTGTTATATAGAAAAAAGTTATTATCATGCCTTTTTTGCACGAATCATATAATCCTAGGATTTCATTGACCGATAAAGTTATCAAATGAATTGAAATTACAATTGATACAACCGAAAACGATATATGAATCAGTCACTACTTCGTATGCTCTCTTTCCTACTTACTCGCAGTATCCCTAGGTTTCTTCGTCTTACCTTTGGATAAGACCTTCCTTAATCCCGAACTCAGGGTTAGCTTAGTCAATTCACTTTTTTTTTTCAGAAGCTGGGATTGGACCCTTCTTAACCAGGCGCAAGGGAAGTTAGGAGTGACTCGTTAGATGAGACTAAGACTAGTATGGTGAGGTTGCTTTCTTTCAAGAAAAAGAGAAAAGGAAATGGCAGCAGTGCTGTATAAGACTCCTTCTCTTACGGAATTTCTAGGGATTAGGGATGACGTCAAGTCCGCATGGCCCTTATGGGCTAGGCCACACACGTGCTACAATGGCAATTACAATGGGAAGCAAGGTTGTAAGGCGGAGCAAATCCGGAAAGATTGCCTCAGTTCGGATTGTTCTCGATAGAGCTTTGCGCTAACCAGAACAGAAGCTCATCAAGCCATCCGCTATTGTCGCATCATTCTGAGTGGGTAGAGCTGCTCTCCGCGCTTAGTTGAGGAAGAGAGATGAGGGGACACCAAAGGCCTCTGCCCTTCCATCCCTTGGATAGATAGAGAGGGGGGCAGAGCTTTTGGTTCTTTCATGTTGTCAAAGAGTTGAACAATGAAAATAAATGGTGAGTGCCTGATCGAATTGATCGGATCATGTATGAACAAGGTTCAAGTCTACAGGTCTGTTAGGATGCCTCAGCTGCATACATCACTGCACTTCCACTTGACACCTATCGTTAATGAGAAATGACTCGTCTCGCCGTGACCTTCTCTTGAATTCTCAAAACTTCTTTCGCTCCTGCGGGCTACAGCGCTTCCCTTTTCTTTGATAGCTGGGATAGGAAGGGGAACTATTCATTTTCTCCCCGTATCTGATGACAATGCGGATAGCTAAAGCTTAGAAAGAGCTTCAATCCTCTCCCGATTCCATACCTCTCCTGTTGCTCACTTCACTTGAGCTATCTACATTCATGCTTTCTTTAGTTACACGACTTCGATGGAAAGAAAAAAAATCTTATTGAACCCTAGGACTGAGAAGTGACTGTAGGCACGAACGCAACTAAGAAGAAGAAGACTTTCCCCTTTCCTCTCCTGTGAGTCGAGATCTTCAAACAAACCTTCAGTGAATGGATGGCGCATGAGATTGAGATAAAGAAAACAGAATTACGATTCAAAAGCTGTAAGAAATGCGGTTCCTACACTCTGATTTATCTGACTTCGAAAAATTCTTATTCAGATGACCAGCTTTAGGTACGTAGTCGCTCGAACGATAGGGATAGGTAGGTCTCCTATCTGGTAATAAGAAAGAATCTATATGTACATACTGGAGGAAAGAAAAGACCTTGCCAAATTGGAAATATGCTCAGCGAAATCTGCTTGCCCTCATCCCTAGACTGGCTTACAGGCCAACTGCTTCAAAGCCTAGCTGACTAACTGCCATCCCTAACTCACTAGCTTTCAGAAGAGGGAATCCAATCCATAGGTCTACTTGCAACAACTTCTTCGAAGAGAAAGTGCCCTTCTATAAAAGAAAAAGGATTGTCTTATCCTACTTTCTTTCCTACTTGACAGGCTAATTCATCAATTGATACTGAACGAGACTTTTGTCCATCTTTTAACTAAGATATCAATTGTACTAAATCCATTCCTTTCGCTGCTGACCATCAGAGTATATACGTTTTTGCTTTTTGGATTACTAAAAAACCAAACTGAAAGCATGGATGGCATTGAAGAGCTAGATCATAGCCGGTATCAGGCAACTCAAAGGCCAACCCAAGATCAGATGAATAACATCGCTTCCTCTACTTGGAGGGCTGGGTGAAGGCAATGAAGGAAAGCAAAAATAGAACTAGAACGAGAGGCGACGGAGGCTGCTTTCTCAATAGGTGACGACAGGGCCAGAACGGAACGGAGGAGAACGGGATAGATGAATAGAATAGTTCCGCAAAAGCACACTCAAAGACAGGCGAGCCGAACCTTCATTAGCTGACTTGGGAATGAAAGAATTGGGCACTAACCGATCATTCTTACCCTTATGAAGGTGACAGACCAACGTGTCTTTTGAAGCTCATCTTTTTGCGTAAAACGAAGATCATTTACGTTCTAAATAAAATTATTTCTTCAATTAAGTCAGAAACGACTCATTCATCAACAACTGATTCAGAAAAATATAGCTCAAAGAGGCGGGGAGAGACATGGAAATAATGGTATCGTTTCAAAGATTTTGTCTAGACAGGATATGCCTTATTTGCAAGACGGAAGATTCGTTGATATGGTCTTCAAATCCATTAGGGGTACCTTCACGAATGAATGTAGGACAGATATTTGAATCCTCACTTGGGTTAGCGGGAAGTATGCTAGATAGACATTATCGAATAGCACCTTTTGATGAAAGATATGAACAAGAGGCTTCGAGAAAACTAGTGTTTTTTGAATTATATGAAGCCAATAAACAAACATCGAATCCATGGATATTTGAACCCGAGGATCCGGGAAAAAGCAGAATATTTGATGGAAGAACAAGGAATTCTTTTAAAAATCCTGTTCTAATGGGAAAGCCTTATATCTTGAAATTAATTCATCAAGTTGATGATAAAATACATGGACGTTCCAGTGGACATTATGCACTTGTTACGCGAAGAAGGGCTTCCTTGCTTGACTTTTTTAGCTTCTAGGATAAGATTCCCTGAGTTAGGAATCCGAAGCAAAGGTCCTTTCTGTCTTAATGGTATTCCCCGAGGCATCTAATATAAAGGAGTGAGTTTAATCCCAACAGGACGAATATTGTGGTGTTCTAACAGCAGTGGCGGATCAAAAAAGAAAAGGAGGAAATGATGTAAATAAGTTGATTGAAAAGTTTTTCCACCTAAGAGATCTTGTTTTTGTCCTTCTCGGGTTCCAGTCCAATCTTCTGCTGCAACCTTTGCCTCTATCTCTACTTCTGGGTCTCGATCTCGAACTCAAACTGATGCCTAGCTATTCTTCTAGATGCTGAGACGCGGGGACATGATACTGACGGCCGGGGACCGCTGAAAGATCAGATGATCTATCTTCCTTTGACTTCCCCCCTTAATTAAGGAGTATAGTAAGGCCCCCAACAGGGTCAATGCCATGCAGCCGAGCAGGCACCGGTCAGAACTCAGCACCAAGCCGAGCACGCCGCCCGATCGCTTGAATCTATTCCCACCTTCACATGCTTGCTGGATTAGAGGTGGGCTTGCTAGCGTCTTGCTATACAGCTCTCTGAAGAGAATAAAGGAATAAATACCAGGCATAGTTGGAACTCTTTTGTAGTCAGCTCTCGAGGCAGTGGCTTGAAACTAATCTCTCGCAGTCACCCACCATGATCGGAGCTGAGATTCTTCATACTAGCTTGGTTAGGTCAATATTTGTACCATCACTTCTATTTGATGCAATATAGTATAGAGATCGGTTGAAGGTGAATAGGGTGAGATCAATTAAAATAGATGCAGCTTCCCTGGCTTGCTTACCATCTTCGGCGCAAGAGCGCTCGATCAGTGAGCTATTACGCACTCTTTCAAAGGTGGCTGCTTCTAAGCAAACCTCCTGGCTGTCTCTGCACCCCTACCTCCTTTATCACTGAGCGGTCATTTAGGGGCCTTAGCTGGTGATCCGGGCTGTTTCCCTCTCGACGATGAAGCCTATCCCCCATCGTCTCACTGGCCGACCTTGACCCTTGTTATTTTGAGGTCATATCTAGTATTCAGAGTTTGCCTTGATTTGGTACCGCTCTCGCGGCCCGCACTGAAATAGTGCTTTACCCCTAGATGTCCAGTCAACTGCTGCACCTCAACGCTTTCCTTAGGCGGGAAAGCGGAACAACAGGAAAAATCATTTTTATGGAAAGACGTGAACCCGTATTATCGCTGACAAAACTGATAAGAGAATTCACTCAAATCCTAAATCCTCCACACGGACAAGTATACACTCCTGCTCAGCAGCAGGAGCAGGCTATTATTTCGGCAAAAAAATTCAGTTATTTCAACTACATTAAATGATCTTTCAAATTGGTCAAGACTATCCAGTTTATGGCCGCTTCTTTATAGTACCAGTTGTTGTTTCATTGAATTTGCTTCATTAATAGGATCACGATTCGACTTTGATCGTTATGGACTAGTACCACGATCGAGTCCTAGATAGGCAGACTGAATTTTAACAGCGAGCATAGTAACTATGAATGCCTTAATGGCATTGAATCCGGGATCCAAGTAGATTAGGCAAGCATGAGTTCAACCCTTTTCTCATCGGGCCTATCCTCGAGACATGTTTGGGATAAGAATTCGTTGCTTAGTCGAGTGAAGGAAGCAGGGCAACTAGGCTAAATCCCAAAGCTAAAGAGAATTAGACAGGTGAAAGGTTGTTTACTTCCTTCAGAAAAGTATGACTAGGAATTTTAGACTTTCCCCCTACCTTATTTAGATTTAGTTTGGCTACTAACTCAACTACTTGCCTTTAAATGAATGTCAATTAGTCCGGATTGCCCCTTACTACTTGCTTCTTCTTACTTCCGTGCCGGAGGAAATGGGATTCGAACCCATGATACAATCTTCTTGTATGTCGATTTAGCAAACCAATGCCTTAAGTCACTCAGCCATACCTCCAAGTTGTTGATCGGAATTTGATGTGTGGTTGGTTGCCCGAAGGGCTATATGATCCGATCAACTGCGTAAGCCGTAGCACGCTAGCGCGCGTACTCTTCCTATGCAACTAATTCCTAGTATAAATTAACATTTGTACATATTTTGGAAGTGTAGAGCTTCTATATTTAGTGAGAACACGTCCACTAATGCAAAACAAAGATTTTAATGCTACTATAATGATTGGAATACTAAGCGTGTCTCGTGCTTTTATAGAGAGTGATTGGAATATTAAGTGTGTCTCATGCTATTATAGAGAGTGTCAAAAACCTTTTTTCATTATTCTTTCAATAATGAAGCACATCAAAGTCTTTAGTATCATTATATTCAACTTATGACTCATCCAAATATAAATATAATTCACTCTTACCAATAATAGACTTAGTTTCATTTTGAAACATTTTAAACTCCTGCAAAATATAACATAACAATTGTTTAAATAAAAAAATAATTAAAAATAATAAACACACCATGGTTAAAATAATATAAAATAATATACATTGAACAACGTTGATTTTTTGGACTTATTTCCTTCTTCGTGTGACTTAGGCAACAAATTTGATTCACTAGATGATTGAAAGCCACTTGTAGCGCTGAAATTGTTTGCATATTCTTTATAAAATTTGTCAAACTTACCTTTTACATTCTTGACCTTCACGTGAGAGGTTAAAGAATTAAGCTTATTGTAGTGCCTTGGCTTGTATGTGTTGAGAATGGTAAGACTGAGTGTAATGTTTGTCGTGTATGTAATTACCTTGTTTTATTGCGTCGATTGTTGAATTATAATTGAATGTGCTGTGTGTTGAGCTGATGTGGATGTATATATATATATATATATATATATATATATATATATATATATATATATATATATATTGAGTAGTGGCTGAATTTGAAATGAGAAGAAATAGCCTGAGTTCTGGTGCATGACCTTCTCGCTGTAGCGAGAGGTCCTAGGGAAAAAGGCATGCGTCTGTCACCTTCTCGCTGTAGTGAGAGAGCAATAGTCTAGGCTGCATTTTTAGGTGTGGTCTCGCTGTAGCGAGATTCTGCAGAAATCAGATTGCAATTTCTTCTGAGTTTTTTGCTGTGGCGAGAAGGCATGTCGCTGCAGCGAGGTAGAACATGTCGTTGTAGCGAGAGTGTCGTGTTTCAAACTATATTTAAGGGTTCTAAGAGAGCTGTGTGAGGGTTATTTGAAAACCCTCGACCCGTCTCTTCTTCCCTTCGTGTTTTTGGCTGATTCCCGCCCTAAATCACTAGAAAATCCCAACCTCTTGCGTGATTCTAGGCCAAAGGGGAGTGATTGAAGCCATTTTGGGTAAGTTCTATGGTTTCCTTTGAGATCTCTTGAATTCCTTCAAATCCTCATTCGATTTTCTCAGCTTGGCTGCATTTGTAGGGAAGTTCTTGTAGATTCTAGACTTGAATAACCAATAGCACCTTGAAAATCAACGAATTGAGGTAAGAGGAGTAACCTAGGTCGTTTTGATGATTTGGGAGTGAGGAGAGGTGTTTAGAGAGGGCTAGAACTGCGTTTTTTAAATGAAATTGTTGTATTGATGTGATTGATTGTTGTTGAACCCTAGGAGAAGTAATTTGATAACCGCATGATTGAGTATTGTGGTTGTATGCTATGGAAAAAAAAATCCTAGGGAGGATAACCCAATGTGCTGAATATGACGTGTAGTAAATTGCTGGGCTGTTTGCTGAGTTAATAATGCTAAAAATTTCTTGAATTAGCTGAGCTGTTACATAATTACTATTGTTGAAATTATTGATATGCTGATTTCTGCATCATACTAAAGCTGAATAGGGCTATCATGATAGGCACTGTGTCATATGCTAGGTGAGTAGTCATGTGGCTTTAGAAAGCTGAGTTGTACTATCTGGATCCAGATACCGAAATGGGTCGTTCCTAGACCAGCACAGTTCCTCTGGACCTGCTGAAGATGGACATTGTTTCTCATTGCTGCATGAGCATGAGCTGGGCTGGGCTGGGCTGCATGGGTTGTAATTGCTGTTTCTTGCTGATTTACTACAATTATTTTACTGATATGCTATTTCTTTTTGTAAGCTCACACTTGCAATTGTTGTTGTGATGTTGTGCTGCAATAATCGTATCTTGGTACGTGAACAGATCAGGCAGGTGAGGCTTCGACTTCCCAAGCTGGTGAGGCTTTGATTGTGAAAAAGATCGTATCTCTCAACCTATATCATAATGCTGACACTGAGCAGTGGTTGAGAGACAGAGAAGATCTTTTTCACGATGGGTTGTGTGGAGGACCGCAAGGTATTATATGCTGCTTATATGTTGTCCGAGGATGTAGAGATGTGGTGGCATGGGGCTCGTGCTATGCTGGAGGCACGGAGAGAGATCATCACTTGGGAAGTATTCAAGAATAGCTTCCTGGGTAAATTCTTTCCTCCCCATGTGCGGGGGGCGAAGGAGAGAGAGTTCCTGGGGTTGATGCAGGGAAGCTCTTCAGTGTACGAGTACGCCACTCAGTTTGAGAGGTTGTACAGGTTCTACTCCCACCCTACTTCTGATGAGTGGAAGTGTCAGAGGTTCTCTGAGGGGCTGAGGACAGATATTAAGCGTATTTTGATACCTCTGAGAATTTTTGAATTTGTTGGCTTGGTGGACCAGGCCACCATCATTGAGAGTCTGAATGCTGAGGACACGGGCGGAGTGAGGAAGGCCCCACCGAGCAGGGAAGCTAGTACCTCTAGCAGTGGAGGTATTAGGGATGCTAGGAGAGCACCATACAGTCGACCGCCTCGACAGCAGCAGCCTCGACCCTCACAGTCTAGAGGGTCAGCCTCCTTAGTTTCCAGGACAGTGGGGACTGTTGTACCTACTCTACAGCCTAAGGGAGTTTCTGCTCTCTCCCCTAGAGCTCTGGCGACAACCCCTGTCAGATCCTTTAGATGTGGGGGATCGCACTATGTCAGTCAATGCCCTCAGACTAATAGTAGGGTTTGCTTTTCGTGCCAACAGCTAGGGCACCTTGCCAGAGATTGCCCAATTCCTTCGGGCAAGGTTGGTTCTTCTTCGGTAAGTACCTTGCACTCTATCAGACCGAGAGCAGTGAGAGAGCCGCATCAGATTAGGCCTCGAGCAGAAGGTTGAGTATTCACTACTTCTGGAACGGAGGCAGCTCGAGCCGCTGATTTAGTGCATGGAAAAGGAATAGTAGCAGGTACTGCATTGTTTGTTATCTTTGATTCTGGGGCTACCCATTCATTTATTGTCAATGCTTGTGCTGAGCAGTTGAAGTTGTCAGTGAGTGACATGGAGTGTGAGTTAGTAGTGTCTACGACAATGATGCATTCGATGACAACCTCCTCTATTTGCTTGGGATGTCCGATTAAGGTTGAAGGGCAGAGGTATAAGGTGAACCTCATTTGTATCCCCATGGTCGGGTTAGATGTGATTCTGGGTTTGGACTGGTTAGCTGTCAACCATGTTCTGATAGACTGTGCTTGGTGATGTTTGATTTACCCAGAGGTGCAGAGTAATGCTGAAATAGTATTGCCTAGCCGGGTAGAGGCATCTTTTCTAGAGGGAACTACGTGTTTTATCCTCTTGGCGAGTGAGGAAGTCAGTGTGGAGCAGAGTTTGCAGTCGATACCTGTGGTGCAGGAATTTCCTGAGGTCTTCCGTGAGGACGTTCCTGGTGTGCCTCCACCCAGGGAAGTGGAGTTCGGAATCGACTTAGTGCCCGGAGCTGAACCAGTATCAGTAGTGCCTTACCAAATGGCACCAAAGGAGTTGATGGAACTGAAAGGCTAGATCAAGGAATTGATGCAGAAGAAGATGATCCGGCCTAGTGTATCACCTTGGAGAGCTCTAGTCCTCTTGGTGAAGAAGAAAGATGGGAGCTCTAGGTTGTGTGTAGACTACCAGAAGCTGAATAAGTTGACCATTAAGAATAGATACCTGTTGCCCCGCATTGATGACTTGATGGATTAGTTGAGAGGTGCCAGAGTGTTCTCTAAGATTGATTTGAAGTCGGGATACTATCATATTAGGGTGAGGGATGAGGATGTCCCCAAGACCGCTTTCTGCACCAGATACGGACACTATGAGTATGTAGTGATGCCATTTGGAGTTACCAATGCTCCGGCTGTATTCATAGGGTATATGAACCAAATCTTCCGACCGTATCTAGATCAGTTTATGGTGGTGTTCATTGATAACATTCTGATCTGAGTGTAATGTTTGTCGTGTATGTAATTACCTTGTTTTATTGCGTCGATTGTTGAATTATAACTGAATGTGCTGTGTGTTGAGCTGATGTGGATGTATATGTATATATATATATATATATATATATTGGGTAGTGGCTGAATTTGAAATGAAAAGGAATAGCCTGAGTTCTGGTGCAAGACCTTCTCACTGTAGCGAGAGGTCCCAGGGAGAAAGGCATGCGTCTGTCGCCTTCTCGCTGTAGCGAGAGAGCAACAATCTAGGCTACATTTCTGAGTGCGGTCTTGCTATAGCGAGAGGACCTCGCTGTAGCGAAATTCTGCAGAAACCAGAGTGCAATTTTTTCTGAGTTTTTCGCTGTGACGAGAGGGCATGTCGCTACAACGAGGGGACCTCGCTGCAATGAGAACATGTCGATGTAGCAAGAGTGTCGCATTTCAGACTGTATTTAAGGGTTCTAAGAGAGCTGCGCGAGGGTTATTTGAAAACCCTCGATCCTTCTCTTCTTCCCTTCATATTTTCGGCCGATTCTCGTCCCAAATCACTAGAAAACCCCAACCTCTTGCGTGATTCTAGGCCAAGGGGAGTGATTGAAGCCATTTTGGGTAAGTTCTATGGTTTTCTTTGAGATCTCTTAAATTCCTTCAAATCCTCATTCGATTTTCTGAGCTTGGCTGCGTTTGTAGGAAAGTTCTTACAGATTCTAGACTTGAATAACCAAGAGCACCTTGAAAATCACCGGATTGAGGTAAGGGGAGCTTGCCCTAGGTCATTTTGATGATTTGAGAGTGAGGAGAGGTGTTGAGAGAGGGATAGAACTATGTTTTTTAAATGAAATTGTTGTATTGATGTGATTGATTGTTGTTGAAACCTAGGAGAAGTAATTTGATAGCCGCATGATTGAGTATTGTGGTTGTATGCTGTGGGAAAAAAAAACCCTAGGGAGGATGACCCAATGTGCTGAATATGACGTGTAGTAAATTGCTGGGCTATTTGCTGAGTTAATAATGCTGAAAATTTGTTGAATTAGCTGAGCTGTTACATAATTACTATTGTTGAAATTATTGATATGTTGATTTCTACATCATACTAGAGCTGAATAGGGTTGTCATGATAGGTGCTGTGTCACATGCTAGACTGATAGTCATGTGACTTTAGAAAGCTGAGCTGTACTATCTGGATCCAGATTCTGGAACAGGTCGTTCCCAGATCGGCACAGTTCCTTTGCACCTACTGAATGTGCTGTTAAAGGCCAGATGGACACTATTTCTCATTACTGCATGAACATGAGCTGGGCTGGGCTGCATGGGTTGTAATTGCTGTTTCTTGCTGATTTACTACAATTATTTTACTGATATGTTGTTTCTTTTTGTAAGCTCACCTTTGCACTTGTTGTTGTGATGTTGTGCTGCAATATCGTATCTTGGTACATGAACAGATCAGGTAGGTGAGGCTTCGGCTTCCCAGGCTGACCGGAGTAGCTGATGAAGAAGCGGAGGATTAGGCATTAGGATATGTTAGGACCTTTTCATGTATTATCCTTTTACTGTAATTAATTTTTGTAATGACGACTAAGTCATATTTTGTAATACTTATATTGTTTAAGAATTATTCTCAATCAATACATGTTGATTTCCTTGATAATTATCCATGAATGCCTAGTTAAGAGTGATTATTGTGTATTACTGAGATTTAGTGGACTATGTTTATGGCCTTGCCCTTGGGGTCGTGACACTTATTATAGCAAAATCTTAAGAAGTCAAGCTTTAAACAAGGGTCAAGAATAACTCCAAAAGCTAACATTATATGATAATTCTTCCAATATTTTTCAAATTTTCCTTTCATTCATGCAGCCATATCCTTTATAACATCATCCTCATTCAATAAATATTCATTCAACAAGCATTCAATCTTCTAAACTTGCATAAAATATAAGTTTTAAGTCGGATAACAAGAACCAGATACCATATTTGTAGTCTCATAAAACGACTCAAAATTCACAATTTCTCTCTTTTCCTCCAATCATCATGTGATGGAAAATATTTATAATTTCTATCAACTACTTGAAGAATATCAAAAGCTTTTTCAAATTTTATTACACTTTCAAGCATCAAGTAAGTCAAATTCCACCTAGTCGACACATCTAATCTCAACCCAATTTTTGTGTCTATTCCAGCATCTCGCACATAATCTTGAAATTTAACCATCCTTCCATCTAATTCTTTCACATACTTAACACTCTCTCTAATTTTAAAGAGTGTTTCACTAGCAACTTTTAGACCCTCTTGAATAATCAAATTTAGTATATGAGCTGAACAATGCACATTAAAAAAATTCACCATCATATGACAAACTATTCTACAAAAAGAAGATGGTTCTTTAATATATCTTGCATATTATCATTAGCAGAAGCATTATCTAAGGTGATAGAAATTATTTTTTTTTTAATCTCAATTCCCCAATTTTTCAAGCAATCAAATATAGTAACTTATAATTCGAGCAATCAAAATACGAGAACCTTATTAAAGCATTGAGAAAATCTAATATAAATATATGGTAAAACTAGAATGCTATACAAGCACCCTGAAATACACTAACCTAAAATCATAAATGGATTCTGGGACGTTACAAGGTCATACACTAGCCTGAAATAGCAAGTTTTACAAAATTAATATGAATTTTTTAGCACATTAATAGGATAGATTTATTTAATGTGTCTAAGTCATTGTATTGTCATTTTTCACTTATTCCAAATTGCTCCTTCCATTTTCACTACTAATAAGCACACCTTAAGTCTGCAATTGGTTATGTATACTACTTTCATTTACTTGTTAATGACAATACTTATCTATGTATCACATGCATAATATACAAGCAATTGCAAACCTGTAATGACATAAGATTAGACCAATTCTAGCAAAGTTTTGGTGAGGGTCAAAGACATTGAACAGGTTTATGGTGAGAGAATCTCAATTAGGATTCTTCTTCAATAGTCACACAACGCTATGGAGATGGTGTAATGCCTTGTATTTCTTTCCTTAATATATGATAAATTTTCATAAAAATTTAAATGGTAAAGTAAATTTTCTTTCAAAAACTCTCTAATGAGAAAGAAACAATAAAATGATATAAGTTTCATTGAGTAAAATTTCATTAATTCATAAGTACTTTAGAAAAACAAAGATTCTAAAGTTTTCATTAGCAACAAAAAGAAATAGTAGTTTTATAGCTGTTTCAAAAGAATGCTATAGAACTAAAAATATCCATTACATAACTCAAAATAACTAAGTCCTATAACAGTTCTCATACATCCATACACTGTGAGCCTGGTACTATTCATCCTGATTTCCTGAAAATATTGTGTAAGGGTGAGTCTCTACCCTACCACTCATACATCATACATATTCATCACAAAACACATCTTATCACAATTAAGAAAAACATCATGGTATTACATATCACAGTGTCATATAAAGCACGTTCTCATCTCAACATGTATCGTATTCCACAGATTCACAATTTATTTTACTTTCTTTTATCTACGCTCACCGCGCCCTGTGGCCACAGTTGTCCGATACCTCTATCCTGAGGTCTTACACATCCATGTAAATAGTCGCCAGATGGCCCAATGCAATACGGATACAATGCAATAGACAGCCCCTTAGCAAAGGTAATGGTCAGGAGTCAAGTTGGGAAATGAGTGTGTGGCCATGTGGTGCATTCGAACACAATATTCCGTGCATAATCCCGAATGTCACTCACCACCCTACATTTTCCCAAGATATACCATATCGTCTCTATCTTCCACTCCCCAGTGTATCTCTGTAACTATTTACATCATATCCTTTTTTTATCTCATACTCTTTCAAGTATATTCACATGTTCACATATGCCATTTCTCATATTCACACATATTTTTCACTATATTTCCACATACTTTTTATCATATCCATCAAACCATGACATATTCACAATACATATCATTTTTACATGAAACACAATATAGTCAAACATGAAACATTCATCTCTTTGTAGTATTTCATATTACAAAATCATAAAATCATATCAATCATCCTCAATATACCTTATCATGCCCTATTTGAACATAATATCACATTTTCACCATGTATTCATCATGAAATCACATAAATAACCAATTATTCTCACTTTTCATCGATTATTTCTCATAAAACAAGGATTATTCCACATATAATCGCATACATGACAAGATATATGAGAATACAAGTAATAAACATAACAAAATGATAAAGTAGAGCCCCCCTTACCTCAAAACAAAGCTTTTACAAGGATTTAACCAAAGATTTAACTCTAGAACGAAATTTTTCTTAAGAACACCATGAATATTTATAAGAAAAAGAAGAAGAAGAGAAATGAACGGTAAATCTAACTTCAAACTTAGAGAAACTTACTTGAAATACTATAGAAAGGACGTAGAATCACAGATCTGAAGAGAAATCTAAGTTTATGAGGTTTAGTATGGGAGAAAATGATGAGATATAGCCTTAGAACCTTTGAGAACCTTAGATAGGAGTGAAGAAATGAAAATTTCGTTTGAAATCCCCTTTTTATAGAAAATTTTTGAAAGTTACTGTTCACTGCCAGAATTACTGTTTATCGCCAGAAACATTGTTCACCGCCTTATTGTTCACGCCAGTAACACTGTTCGCAGTCACTGTTCACGGTGGAAATACTGTGCACACGTACTGTACACAGATGTGACGTCAGTCATGATGATGTCACTGATGACGTCATCGTCACTGTACATACGTGGTTTTACTGTTCATCATTTTTTTTTTAATATAAATTTTATCCAAATCTATTCCAATTATACTTTAACAAACCTCATTTTATTTAAATCAAAGTATAGGATGTTATAGATGGTGATTATAATACCCCTGCACTTATGAAAGACTTTTGGCTCAACTGTTTGTTTAGTTATTTTCAAGTATCAAGTGCAATCAACATTTAGAAAGTTCCAAAGACAAGAATAGAAGAAAAAGTAAAATATGCTTTCTTTTTATTGTTTTTCTTTTAGCACTAACAGAAAGTTTCTATAGCAATTCTATCTTATTTACATCACTAAAATAAGTTCTTGAATGGTAACACAGTTGCAGCAAGTATATTCTCAATGAACTTCAAACAACATAGACCAGCGAAATAACATCTACGAATTTTACCAATTCCCTCATTGGAAAAGACTCCCTTAATTCACCACAATAGTGGTCCCACAATCCATAGCTTTCCTAAATTGTAAAAGCCAATCAATAAACAATTTTCTCTTTCCATTTTAGTTTTTATTTATTTGTTTTGAAGATGCATTTAGCTTAAATGTAATTAATAAACTTATATTTCAAAAAAGATTAAGTCCACCAAATAAAACCATATATTTTGACTCTTTTTCAAAACCAGATGAAAATGGATCATTTTTCACCATACTATCCAATATCTATTAATAAATATCCAAAAGATTTTCTTAATGTTCATAAATTTTTAAACATTAAAGTCACTTGTAGTATGCAAATTTAATTATGCTAATTTCACTCTATCTTCATGTCATAACTAGTACAACTTATGCCATAAATAACTTTTTAGTACAATATTTATAGGGGATGAGGTTCCATTCCTAGAGGTAGATATCACATAATGGATTCACAAAAAGAAAAAAACTCATGTTTTATGGCTAAAATAATATTCACGATTCAGGTAAAAACAATAACAACTTAAGAGTTTTGTGACAGACAGAGAAGCAACTCACCAACTCGATGCCTCAATACTATGACAAAGAGCTGAAACTCTTCTAACTCTAATAGTTTATAGCACTTTTATCATTAATTAATTCCAAATTGGAAGCAAATAAACAATAGAGTAGTTAAAATTGCTACATCCAGTACAGCGGGATTCTATTTTACCAATTTGATAGTGATCGCTGAACCAAAAAATTCTATAGAAGTGGAAAGGAAGTAGCAGTATCAATATTGTTCATATATGGAGAATGTATAATTTGCTACATTTTGGATAACCAAATGCAAAATTCCATATTTTTCACTATTATTGAATTAAGTTTTCAAGTTTAAGATAACAAATAGTATGAGCTTATCATTGTAACACCGTAATTTAAATTTAAATTAAATAATGATTTTGCAAATTGGATAACCAAATTTTCATAAAAGATTTCGAAATAAGTGAAAGGTTACAAGTTAATATCAAATAATCGCTACAGGACTAGTTTAATTACAACGTTTTCAAAATAAAATCTAAGTCCTATAGCAGTCCATCCGTCCCTTCACTGAGCTCGGTGCTAATCATCTTGGTTACCTGAAAAATGAATGTAAGGGTGAGTACTCTACACTACTCAAAACACACAATAAACGTAGAGTCTCACCTTCAGAACATTCCAATACATTAAACAAACACAATCACAAGCAGCATTTCACATCCACAAGTACAAAACACAAATCCATGCATACGCATACCAGCCACATTCACTATAGAACTGTGATCACAGATTTACACTATGAATGGTCGCTGGTTACCCCCGCCTCACGGATACCACGTGGGCAGTTACGGGTCACTCAGCAAAGATAGCGGTCAGAGGTCTAGTTAGGAAGAGAGTGTGTGGCCCGTGGTGCACCCGTTCCGCAGTCGGTGCCACCACCACTCCCTCTTCCCCAAGGTATTTCTACCGTCCTCATCTCCCACATTCCCAGTGTATCGTTGAACCATTCATAGCACATTACAGCGGCACTACTACGCCTCAGTCACACACATTTCAATATACAACACATAGCCCATATTTAACAGTACACAGCACTAGGCCCATATTTGTTCAACTATACAACACTAGGACCACATTTCATTTTCACAACACACACAACCCCTAGCCTATTCCCATTCATATTACACGACCCTCGAGCCCACATTTTCACAATGTTCATTCAGATATACACACATATATAAATGGCACAAGTGCCCACATCACATATCTTAGCAATTTCCTACCCTCTACTCAACCACATCACAATATCACACAAAATATCAGCAAATTACACATAAAGGAGTAGGATAGAGTCCCTCCTTACCTTGGATTGAAGACCCACATCCGAACACAACTATGGAAATGTTCCCCACACGACTTTCGGCCTAAACACATGGAAGAATTCCATGAGAACTTCAAAAATCACCAAGAACAGAGAAAGGGAAGGAAAATGAAAACCGTAATCGTTTAAAACTCACCTCCAAGCGTTCCCCATACAAATCTGAGCTCCAATCTCGCTCCCAAACGGCTTTGGAGATAATTAATCGGTGGAATAGGGCTTTGAGAACGAGAAGATCAAATGAATTTCGAAGGGAGAGGGAGAAATAACTCTCCCCAAATCCTGACTCCCTTTAAATCTTTTTTTAGTCGCGACACTCTCACTACAGCGAGATATTCTCGCTGCAGCGACACGCCCTCTCGCTACAGCGAAAAAACTAGAAAAAACTGCACTATGGTTTCTACAGAATCTCGCTACAACGAGACTACACCCAGAAATGCATCCAAAACTGTCACTCTCTCGCTACAGCGAGACGTCTTTCGCTACAGCAAGAAAGTGACAGTTTCAGTCCTTCCTCCCAGGGCCCTCTCGCTACAGTGAGAATCCTCTCGCTGCAGCGAGAACAGTCTAGTATCTCGCCCTGCACTTAGGCACTTAGCCTATTTCAACCCAACTAGTCATGCATACACACACACACACATATATATATATATACATATTCACAATATATATCTAAAAATACACACATAAATGTACATTTAGATTTATATAAATAACAATAATTAATATTACAAAATTATGGGCGTTACATTCATCCTTATGATGGAGATATGGTGTTCTTTCAATATGCTAAACCCAAAACAAATTGAAACTAAAAACCAACAAATAAATAGCAAAGTAACAGATCCAAACCCAAAACATGAAAGATAGATTCAGATGTTAAGATAAAGAGAATTGAACTATAACCTTGCGCTATGACTTAAAAGCCGAAGACTTGCAAGGAGTTTTGAATCTGAGAAATATTGAATGGACACCTCGCAAGGAGCTTTGAATCTGAGAAGTGTTGGAGGAGGAAAACCCGTGAAATATGAGAATACACAATTTAGGGATTAGGGTTCATTAAATCTATAGCATTAGCCACTTACATCTATGTATGATTTAGTGAAAAGGGATTAGGGTTCTTGGTATGTTAGAGAATGGAGACAAGGTTCTTACGAGAGAAAAGGAATTAGCATGAAGTATTTCAGGGTCAAGGCCAACCCATGGATAACCCAATCCTGACTCGTATATTTTGGATTATATAATCTAAGGCTTAATCATTATTTTTTAATTAACACAGGGTCAAGGCTGGATGATTTTTTTCAAGGCTAAGTAGGGCTAGGTCTTGGGCTATAATCCTGTTTAACAGCTTTACAGAGAATTGGACATTTTTTCTATGAGTCCTCGCCAGAGCGACTTAGCTCACTTGGACGAGATCTCTATTTGCCTGAACAAGTTCACTCTCGCCTGGGCAAGGTGATAGTTAGATCAATTTTATCCTATCTTCCTTAAGGGAGAATTATCTCGCTTGAGCGAGATTACCCTGAAAACATGTGATTTTGGATGCTTAGTCTCGCTTGAGTGAGACTTACTTCACCTGAGCAAGATCTCCTGCACCAAAACCCTAATAAACACCATTCCATTCAATTTAAAACACACTAAAATACTGCCCAATATTAAAACAAATATCAAACAATATAAAAATGAAAAGGAGGGTTTTACACATATAGTTTTGTTCCCCTTTTTATGCTTTGCTTTCTTTGAAATTATGAGTCCAAAAAAAAACAAGTTATGTAATGCCTAAGAACAAAGGTTGCTTTTGCATGTATAAGCTACCAATTTTGACTATTGTTTTAAAAATGAATGGAATCGACCATCTCTCATAAGTTACTATTTTAACAATTTGCATACATAATTTATGATACTTAGTCGATCAACTTTATTATAATTTAACAACTTACCTCATGCTTTCAGAATATAACATAAAAGACACATTTAATTAAAAATAATTACTATTTACATGTTAAAAACAACTATCAGATCCACTAAAAGTTAAAAAGAAACTATTGTTGACTCTAACAACCCATACCATGATGTGAAATTATTGAATTGCTCTCCAATATTTAGTCGTTGCTATTAGGGTTACTTATTATGTTGTTCATGAGTATTAATCTTTCCTTAATTAAAAATTTCCCAATAGAAAGCAAGTATAAACTTTAATAAAAATTTCATCTTCTTATATTATTTTATGAGAGAAATGCTAGCAATATACTCTAACACTCTTAACTGCCTACAATTTATTAAAAATTACAAAAATTATATTAATCTTATTCTTACTTCTAAATTTTAATGTTTCTCTCTTATACTTTTGAGACTTTTAATAAATTTTAACTAATAATTAAAAGTGTGTTAAAAAATTGTCTTGCTAATATTCTTCTCCTTTACAAATAGGGAGAAACTCAAATCGTTAACAATCTTTTGTAATCCTCCATGAGAAAGGAAAGAAGCACTGTTTACCTTCAAATAGTCCTTAGTCCTTGACGTATGAAAGATCATTGTATTTGTTATTCATTTTATAGTGGAGGTTATTTTTGGACTAAGTCTCATAGTGTTTCTCTTCTCACATTAAGGAGCTTTTCACATTAAAATCTTGCTGTACATCTCTGATTTATTTTCCTGTTTTTATCCGCATCTCAGTGCCCATTTTGGGTCTCACAAAGAAAAATCCTGTCCCATTTTTCCCAAGAGCGCAACTACCGTTAAAGTTCTACTACAATATTACTTTCCACACCATGAAGTAACTACCCACAAATGCACAGGTTAGGACAATGTTTTCTTAGGTAAGACTGCTATCATACACGGTAAGGTAACCTTGGATTTCATCTACGCCCAAAACGGCGGTACATAAGAGAGAAATTAAACTTTATGGTACTTGTACTTTTGCTCTAAATTGAATCTAGAGATACGGTGGTTAAACCCACTGAGCACTAAGGTCCTTACAGCTTCAACTCCTTGCTCCAATGAAGCATCAATCTTCATCATTAAACAAAAGAAAAAAAAAAGTTGACGTCAAATTTCAAATAAGAAAAAAGGGTACGCAATTTGTAATTATAAAATTATGCCACAAATACCAGTCTTAATATTATTCCCAATACTTTTGCATGTTACTCTAGCGGTCCAAATTTTTGCATGGTCTAACTTCTACATTTCTTTCTCATATTCTCCAATGTATTTATAGTCAGATTTGTTTCTCATAACACATGTAAACTGTGAAGTATTTCATAAGTAGTATAAGCAGAAAAGCACCATGGAACAATACGAGAAAAAACTGCTTTTGTTTAATTATAGCCAAATTTGTTACGACTCAAATCTATAACTACAATAAAAAATAAACTATAAGTTTCTCTAACACTACTAATAAAATCAATAAATTATCATAACACACATGAAAACTATAAATCAATAAATTATCATAACACACATGAAAACCATAAAGTATTTTTCACAACCTGTATAAGCAGAAAATGGGGTTCATAAAAGAGGTAAAACATTTCAGGGTAGAAGACTAGAAGGTATAACATTATAACCTGCTGACGCTCCACTGAACTGAACTTCTGTAGAAGATATGCTTTTACATCCATATTTCCCGGAGGATTTCCAATTCCTAAAAACAGGTTTGAATTATAGTACTGCTGGAACAACTGAAGAGACCATACCAACTCATAAAGTGACAATAAATAAGGAACTAACCGATAGAAAGTCGAGGAAAATAACGGGAACCATCCAAATGAGACATCACATTTTTCAATCTGTAACAATCTAACATCAGTCATAGAATTCATGTTTTCCCAGTACAAAAGGGCAAATAAAGAGAAATTTACTGTCACTTTCCATAATAAGTTTAAAAAAAAAATGCAAATAAAGCACGACAGTCTTCACCACTAAAAAATTGAGACCTACAATACTACATGTTACAAATGGGAAAATTCAAATCGTTATCCTGATTTAAAGAAGATAGAAAATTCATGTTAACAAGTGTTGTTAATCAAGGTAAATTCAAACAGGAGAATTATATATGGAGTGAAAGCAACTAGTGCTAAAGCTATACCCACAAACCATCCTCATCATTAGAAGTTAAAAGAATCTTAATGGCCTTTCTATCCACCTTATTTGCCACATTAATGCATCCTAGAAACCCCAACCCTAAAAATGGATATCTTCATTCATTTCTGTCTTACATCTGTAAGTTTATAGAAAGTCTGTTTAATGTATAACGATTCATAAAGTTAGGATTTTATTCGCTAAGAACTCATACAATTCTTCCTTTAACATCATATTTTGTTCTGATGTATAAAAAAAGTGTTACGAACATGATATTTTAAATCCAACAAGCATTACCCACTGTGATGTCCATGTCCACCTTTAGGCAGAAGCCTTAGAACACCATTTGGAAGGCTCATTTCATCGTAAACCTACATAAAAATTTCCACAAACTTATGGCCAAAAGAAAAATTACACTACCTATTTTTTAAAAAAATGAATAAGGTAAGATATACAAACTAGTAGGATATGACGCAAAGGTATTCGGTAATACAAAGCAAGTGGCCTGACCTTCAAGAATAAAACAAATAAGATAAAATCAGGAACAGAGAAGAGTAACAGAAAAAGTGACAGATCAGAGACTATAAATTTTTGTAAATAAAAATGTCATATCAATATGTCCAGTATAATCATTCAATTAGATAGTTGATCTATAATCAGTTTCCATAAGGGTGTGCATGTGATTTATTGTAGAATATCTAGCTATTATGTATGATGAAGACTAACTGATTCCCCACTAAAATTCATGTATGTTTGGGGCTTTGCCACCAAAACTGGTACTTCTCCTATAGAACCTGTATTATTCACAGAATAAAATTTAAGTCAATGTTACAGTAGCCATGCATATGAAATCAGTAATTGGAAAAAAGAGGATGAGAAAAAACATAATAAATAATGCTAGCATATGAGGCACCTATTCCGATCAAGGCCTTTGACTGTATTGTGTTCATTGGAATTCCTTCTGCTTGAGAAATGCTATCAATTATTTCAAATCCAACCTAACAGTCAGAAAGTCATAAGGTTCATGAGAATCATGACAAATAGAAATGGATTCTAGCAATTCCATAAATAGTGAATAAATTACATTGTGCCTAGTGCCATGATATTTGTTTCCAGGGTTACCCAAGCCAACAATGAGCCAAGGAGTATATTCCACTTTAGTTCCGTCGTTTGCCTTTGGTATCGAACAGCAAACAGATAACGTTTTAACCAAAGGCTTTGTTAAAAAACAAGGATAATTAAGGTTCCTATGATAGGTTAAGCAAAAGCTTGGGGCAGATGCTGTCTGCAACATTGATCTGTTGAAAAATGAAGAGGATATACAATGAATAAGAAACATCTTGTTAAAATGTCACACATCGTCTAGAAACCAGTATACTACTTATAAGACTTGGGCAATCCTTGCCCTCTGGGCTAGCTTTGGCTGTGAGTTAAACCCAATCCATTTCTAATTCATCTCATTGTATAATTGACAACAATAACAACAACTATGCCATATCCCATTAGATGTTTACTACATGGATCAATCACAACATTGGCCTATCAAAACCAAACTTCTAGTACACCATTTAGAACCTAAAAATTACACCTCATGTAAGTATTCATAAACAAAGATAATTGAGCTACAAAAGACAAATTGGAAATGCATTTAGGGAAAAATTTCTATCTGATTGCAAGAATATTAACCATCCAAGCAAATATGATAAAATCAACAACATACAGTTGTTACAAACCCAGGAAAGAGTAAAGAGATATTGATAGAAACAAGCCATTAAGACTACGATGTTTTAGGTACTGAGGGATGACACTTTGAAATTGAATTAATATTCTGTTTACATTGTGACGTGTTACAATTTGACGTAGTGTTTATGGAACCTAAAATATTCTAACACCCTATCTAGATATTATTGGATACTCTAAATAATTCTAAGAATACATAGAAATGATCAATATATTATTGAATATTTTCACATATTCTAATACAAGCAATGAAATTGAACAATTTTATTGAGAATAGCAGAGTGATGTCTCCTCCAAGGGTTACCCTTTCACAACTGAGCCAAATGCTCAGAATAAAACAACTAAAAAATCTGAATGAATCTTCTTCCTTGCATCCTGCTATTTATTTATTTATCACACTTAACCCCTCCAAAATATTTGAACTACCTTCCTTTTCCCTCCTAACAGAAGCATATTAACTATCAAATTACAGTTCAGTTCAGTTCAGCTCAATTTTAGAAGTAAAAAAAAAGTTTAAAATTGAAATTGATTTATGAGAGGAAATAAGAGTTCACATTTCACAAGAAGGACAACCAAATTGAACAAGTCAGTATGTGATAGTAAATTACATACAAGGAATCATAAAGGAAAAGAAACATACCTCAAAGTTTATATTATATAAATAGTGATAAATTTATCCAACTTTATCTTGACATAACAAAAGTTAACAACTAGCACAACAAAAATCTAGAAACATTCCATAAATGAGAAGTCATAGATGACTTAAAAATAATTATCTAGTACATCTTATCCATTTCGCTCCTGATTAAGGGGAAGGCTGCCTAATACCCTCAATTTCAAGACCACAAAATAATTCTGTTTGCATATTCTGGGACCAGAGATTCATAGGTCTATCCTACACGAAGTACAGCATACTAAATACCAGCACAAACAAAAGTTGAAGTGATTGAAATTGTTATTACTAAGAAAAACCAATAAGGAAGTGCTTGAATATATACTAGAGGCTTATGCTTACATCACTTAATATCAGTTCTGTAAGCCGAAACTGATCTGCAATGCCACCCTAAAGGGCCTAAACCACTATGCAAACAGAGGAAAGAAAAAGAAAAAGATAAAATTAATTGAAGCTTCATAAATGTGATTCTTTTATCAATAAAAAAGATGGCATAAATAGAGACCACAGTATTAAAATTCAAATAATTCTTTTGAAGTACTATAAATTTCTACCAAAAATCTTAGCTATCTTAGATTTGAGAAGCTAAAGCATGAAAGAAAGGTTCTGTAAAACAGGAGATACATCGAGTACAGCTACTTGGGAAGCACGTTAATTTACAAAAAGTTTCACTGTTGCAAAGGAATAAACAAGGAAAAAAAAGAGTGTCCAAGTTAAGAGCAAGAATTAGCATTTGAGCACACACTGATTCTGCATGATATATGCACAAATATCAAATGTAGGTTTTAAAAATAGCTGTCCAAAATCCACAATTGCTGCTGCAACAACAATGTTTTTGGACGCAATCCCAATTAACGATGATATTTAGTTAGGGAAGAGGTTTGCAGCATTTGAAAACCACAATCTATATACTCTTAGAAAAGGATCCAAATGAATGCGAACCAATATGCTTTGATTCAACAAACTATGACGCCTTCAGAAGACGGATTACCAAGGTGCTGTCGAACGATCCTTGGTGAGTGTTTCGGTTTCATTTGGCCATTTGGGGCTGTATGGAGTTTATTCAAAATCAAACCTCGTGTTTGGATTCTCTCATTTCTATCTTCCAACTTACAATTTTATTTTATTTTTCGCTGTGTCTGCAAATTATAACTTTATAATTTAATTTTTTTAACCTTTTATTTATATACAATATAAGCATTTTTCTTAAATTTGTTACGTACTTTTTAAAATAATTATTAAAATTCTCGTGTTCTAAAAAAATTATTACAACTCTTGTAATTTGTTATTTTATTTATTTTATTGAATAATTAAATTTTTTTATATTTTGAGTCTTTAAAATTTTGCTTTTGTCAATCAATCAACATAGCAATTTTATAAAAAAAAAATTAAAAGAGGAATTCAAATATAATACATGAAAAATCAAAAGATAATAGAATTCATAAATAGTAAAAGGTAATAAATATTATACACAAAAAATATTTTTAAATTTATTAAAAAATAATAATTTAAATTTTTGTCAGGCAGTATATGTGTCGACAGAGTAGTCCGACACTTATATTTTTGTTGAATTTTTTGTAACACTTGTGTATTGGTATGTTGAATTTTAACACTACAATGTGTTGGTCTGACACTTATATTTCGGTTGAATTTTTTGTAATACTTATGTGTTGGTAGGTTGAATTCCAACACTTTACAATGTAGTTAAAGAAGATTACACTCTTTTATCCACCAATTTTTACTCAATTTAAAGTGTGTATATATATAGATGTAAGGGTGTGTATTGGTTTAGCAAAATTTAAAAGAAGTTGAATTTGTAGGAGTTGAAGGTTAGAAGTTTTTAATTTTTGAAATTAAGTTTTAAATAATAATATTAATATTATTATGAATTTATGAAATAAAAAATATTTGTTGTGCTATGATAATTTATTAGTGTAAGTATAATATTGAAAATATAAATATAAATTTCCTTTAATTTAATGTTCTTGTAATATTTTTTTCTTTTAGTATTTGTTTAAGTAGTTAATTTATTTTCATAATATTGTTTTTGTATTTTTTTTTTTTAATTTGATATGTAGGATGACTGAAATTGTGGTTATTTTATATTGGAATGGAAGATTGTGTGAAGGAAATGAAAGTATAATATTTGAAGGGAACAAGAAGATGATTAAGATAACACGTGAAATTATTTTCGAGATGTTGAAAAAAAAATACATACAAAATTAAGATTGTGCAGCAGTAATATAATTTTTAGACTAATTTCATTAACTTTAATTGATGCAAGGAGTGAAATCATACAATTTTATTTATATGTGATGATGAAGACATTGCCTGCATGATAAGTGCATGTCAATAATAACATCAAAGAAATGTAGTTGAGTTATATGTGGATATTACAGTTGGTGAAACTTCTTATGTTATTGTACAATTGTTAGGTTTAAATTTATCACTTCCACCTGTTAATGTTAGTGACAATGAAGAAAACTATGCAACTGAAAGATATTTCAAATTTAGTAATTTATTAATAAACATATGTTGTTGCATCACAGATGAAAAAGATGACTATGAAAATAAAGGAGAAATTCATTTTGACAATTATTCTAATATTGATTTGCATGATGATTTTGATTCAATGATCAATATTCTAAATATTGAAAGAAATAACGATATGCAACGACCATCAATAGGTATACTTTAATATAATAAATTAGTTGTGAAAATTTTTTAACTAACATTGTGGGAATTTAGTACAGATTCTTTAACACCTTTGTGGAATATAATTTCACACTATACTACTATTAATTGGGAATATCATGATCAAGAATTAAATTTTTCTGAGTTGCATTTGTCACAATCATGGATGCAAGGAGATGCATTATATATTGGACAACTCTTTGATTCTAAAGAGGAGGTTAAAATGGCAATAAAACATTATGCAATAAGGAAACATCAAACATTTTTTGTGGTTGAGTTAAAAGCGACAACTCATTTTGTGAAGTGTGAATCATAATTCTCGGTGTCCTTAGAAAGTAAGAACATTGTTGTCCAAAAATACAAATAAGTGGAAAATTACAAAATGGGTTGGTATGCATATATGCGTAAATACTATGATTTCTCAAGACCACAAAAAAGTTGGATTCAAATTTTATTTGTTCTTGCATTCATGGTACGTGAATTTTAATTGATTTTATTTTTGTTTGTTTTTTTAAATGATGTTTAAATGATCATTAGCTGAGACACATTGTTTTTTTTATTGATAAGTATGGTTAAACAAGAACCATCAGTACTAGTTTCATTATTCCAAAAGAGAATAACTGGGCAATTTGGGTATCTAATTTTATACAAAAAATCTTGGAAAGCAAAATAAAAAACAATTGTGATAATATTTGGTGATTGAGATGAATCATATGCAACATTGCCAATATGGTTAGAATACATGCAATTACATGCTCCTAGGTCAGTTTACAAAATTAAGACCAATGATTATGTTAGAGATAATGTAGTGGATAATAGATTCAGAATTTTTCATCAATTATTTTGGTCATTTAGACAATGTCGTGAAGCCTTCAAGTTCTATAAGCCTATAATACAAGTAGACGATACCATTTTGTATGGTAAGTACAAGCAAACATTACTAATTACTACAACTCAAGATGACAATAACAGTGTGCTTCCTATAGTATTTGTCATTGTTGAAGGAGAAATATTATCAGTATGGAAATGATTCTTAGTAAAGATTCGTCTGAATGTTACTAAGAAGACCAAAATTTTTTTGATATTTAATTGCCATCAAAGTACTAAAGGTATTGTGTCTAAACCACACATTAGGTGGCAACCTCCTAATGTTTACCATGTTTATTGTATTTGTCTTATTGCAAGTAACTTCAATAGAAAATTAAAAATACCACCTTGAAGAGTATGCTCATCAAGTTAAGTAAGTTTTTTGGTATCATTTGTGTATTTGGATTAATTAATCAATATATACATGTAGACACCATTAACCCTATGAACTCTTTCAATATAGCATATACACCCTGTAAGCAAAGATTTGAAGTGAAGCTTAATACATTTTGTTTCTATTCTCTCAAAATTAAAACTTGGATTGACAACATATTAAAGGAAAAGTGAAGTTTGGCTTATGATGATGAAGGGCGGCATTTTGGGCACATGACTACTAATTTGTTAGAGTCGGTCAATAAGGTTTTAAAAAAGGGCAATAAATCTACCAATTACTGCCCTTGTCAATAAGGTTTTAGAGCATAATGAATTACATGAATATGGTAGAAGATATTGTCATAAATTAATTGAAGCTACAGAAAAAAAATCAAGAAGAAGAATCTTCACATTAGGTTCAATGTTATGACATACAAAGAACAAGATTTAAGGTTGAAGAGGCTTTTAACTGACATTCCATCAATATGAAGACTCATCCGAATAGCAATGTCTTTAAGAGTAATAGTACACTTTTCAAGAGGCATGTGAAATGTATGAGTCTCTAACTTTTATCTTTCCACTAAAATTGTAATCAACTAGCGATTAATAAAAATACTAGCCAACTATGCAACTCTTGAAAATCCTACCAGTGTCAAATGAGGAAGAATCTCTACTAGAACTCCCTCCATGCCAGTAGGTATGAAGTGACCTCTCCTCACTCTCAAAACTGGATATTCACGCCTATCCCAAATATGCTCTCAAACATGAATAGACTTATAACGCAATAATGAATCATCCGAAGGACTGAGATTTAACACTCTACTACAAGACGAAGATAATGTCATTTAAAATGTATTTAAATAAGGAAACCATAAACTTCATATTTTCAATGTAAGCAACAAAAATTAACAAAAATAATTTCATTTTTATTATTAAACAAATTCTACCTTAAATAAAGTTTATCAATTATTATATTAACAAAAATAACTCTTTTACTAAATTTACCTATAATTAGTATTCTTACCACATATATTTCAATCATGGTGACTTATAATAACTTACAAAAAAATTATATATTAAAAATATCATTATAAAAAATTTATTTATTTAAATTTTTACTAAGGTAATCAACTATTAAAATTTTATTACACTTAAATTAATAGTTTTAACACATAATTTTATTATTATTAATGTAAATCATAAAAACAACAAAATTTTTATAAGATTCAAATCTCTAAATTACTAATTATCTAATTTATTTAATTTTTAGTATTTTATATTTTAAATTAAAATTTTCAAATTAATTTATTACTAACTTCATATTTTTTCACTTAATTTCTTATTCTTTTACTCTTTAATTTTTTTAAAACAATCTAATTTATAATTAAATGATGACTAATTTTGTTTTTATCTTTTAGAATTTTAAATTATTTACTATTTCTTAATTATGTGACAAATTATTTTTAATTATTTCTTTTATAAATTTAACAACTGCAATTTTTTTAACAATGTAAATTTATTAATTAACATATTTCTTTTTTATTATTTCAATTTTATTTTAATAAAAACATTTATTTATTTTATTAATCTAGCAACAATCACATGTAATTCTAATTCATATATTTATCTAATTTAATTATTTTATATTTTTCAATTAATTTATATTTATATATGTTTAAACTATAGTTATTTTAACATAATAATATTTACAAAACTAAATAATATCATTTTATTTTTACTTTTAAATACAATTTTCTAAATAAAAAAATAAAAATATTATAAAATTTATAATATATATTTTAACTATATAGCTGATAATTGTAATTTAAAAATATAAATTTTTATTTTTCTAATATCCTATTTTCTTATATTTCTATTTTCCTAATTTCTACATGCAAATAATTTCAAAAAAATTAAATATATATTTACAATACCAAATAATGTCAACATTATTTTTATTTTTAAATACAATTTTCAACCTAAAAAAATAAAAATATTATAAACTATATAATATTTATTTTAATTATATATCTGGTAGTTCTAATTTAAAAATATAAATTTCTATTTTTCTATATTTCTATTTTCATATTTTCTACATGCAAATAATTACAAAAAAATTAAATATATATTTACAATACTAAATAATATCAATATTATTTTTAATTTTAAATACAATTTTCAACCTAGAAAAACAAAAATATTATAAACTTTATAATATTTATTTTAATTATATATATGATAATTCTAATTTATAAATATAAATTTCTATTTTTTCACTATCCAAAATCTGTCCTTTTTTTTCTGGTTTTTCTACAAGGTTTGTAGAATGAAAAAGATGCAGGGAAGAGAGGCAAGCAGGAAATATTTCACAAACTCTTTCACTTGAACTAATTAAAAATGTGTCAGTCATACTCATGCTGACACCCATTTTAGCTAAACCAAATTTGACATCAAAGTTGAACTTAAGTCATCTGACACTATAAAGAATATTTACTTGTTAAAATTATAGTAGTTGATTTTTTTTTTAATTTTTTCATTATTAGCATAATACGTGTTCCCCTTTATTGGTGTGAATAAATTGTTTGACGATACTTATAATTAAAAATAAATGAATTATTTTATGCATCTTACGACATTTATAACACGTAGCATTCCTCGTCACAAACAACAAATTTATTTTCAATCACCTTATATGAAGAAATTATTTCTCCATTTACCCCATTCCCGCAAAAAGCCTTCATAGGAAGTTTTTCTTTTCTTTTTTGTATATATATGTATATATATTAGGCTGCAAATAAATGAATGTTCTGGTTAGAAGAAATCAGGCAAAATGGTACTTTGGAATAAGTGTATGGCTGATCAAACAAGTAAACAAACAAACACGACATACGTTTAGACAAGTGTTGCTCTTTGACCAATAAAAAGAGGCACGGGTTACTCCAATTAACCAGCCTTTAATTAAGAATATGGCTTGGCTGGGCTGGAATATTAAAAAAAAATATGTAAAACTGCTGAAATTTGTAAAATTGAATTAACTTGACTTACAGCCTATTTGTTTTCCTTCCAAAACCAAGTTTGCATGTCAATTACAGCGTTTTAACGGAGATTTATTGAAAGGAATTTTTTTTTTCTAATTTTGAGTAAGAATATTATCCAACACAATTTTTTTAATTCACTTTTTATTATTAATTAATATTTATTAAAATTTAAAAAAAATTCATGTTATTTTTATAATTTTAATAAATTTTAACAAATAATAAATAAAGTTAAAAATTGTGTTGGCAGCGTTAGAAATTCTAATACCCGTTCCCCAAAATGTTCTACGAGAAACCATGTTATCAATTTGAACATATTGAATATCAACATTTGTAGCTTGAGTGCAACACTACCTACAAAACTACTTTTAAATTTTAGTCATAACTCATAACAGGAATTAGAGCGAATATAATGCACTCTGCCGTCATTCAAAAGAAAACAATATCCATTTGCGGTGTGGTGGGGAAAAGGCACATTTTAATTTAGAACAAATTAAGGTACTATTTTTCTTATTTATTAATTAAAAATAGAATTTTATTTTGATAAAAAAATTTATATTTAATGTTATTGTAAATTATTAAGGTGAACTTCAATTTTATTGGAGAACAACAAAAAGATACCTGTGATAGTGCCCATAAGTTTTATCCTTTAATTTATTGGTAAAATCATAGCCCAAGAAACACTGAATCCTTTTCTCATTCCTTGTTCTGCTACATAAAATGAAATGACTAACATTTTTCAAATGAATATACATACTGAGTTAAATACTCAGGATTTCCACCTTCTTGTCAATTAAATCATTATAAAAATGTGTAAAATTACTATTTATATGCTTTATAATATGATGTCTTATGACATCTTCCTAAACTAAGCATATAAATAAGAGGTAGATTCCTTAAAAATTCTGAAGTTTCAGTCCACTGAACTACAGAGAAATCATGTTTTAGATATGAAAATTCGGGATACACACACACAAGATGCACGAGCAAATGTTGCAGCTGGAATTTGGAGACAGCTGACAACTGCAGGGGATCGAATTCCTACAGACTAAAACGCAAAGAAACATAAAGCAGGGTAAGGGTTTTAAGATAGAAACACGAAATCTAGCCCAGAAATCACCATAATTTTCAATTGTTCGCTTCACCTCGTTATGCATAGACCGCTTAGATTTTGTGTTCTGTAATCTGTAATGCTTGAGGAAAAACAGGGTGGAGGGTTGAGCGCTGGAAAAAGAAACCAAGAGAAGTACACAATAATATTGCACAAAATTGTGCAAAACAATTTCAATAAATTGAACATGTCACGTCTTTCATATTGCATGAGTGTAAATATACACTTCTTCCGTACTTGGTCTAGAAAAAATGTTTTTACCCTTCAAATTTGTATCTGCCAGAGCTGTCTTTACTTCAGCAACGTTCTCATCATTTACACTAGCAGAGCTAACTGGGAGGAAAAAAACAATAAAAGAAAAATTCGTCCTGCAGCATTTTAGCTGAACTTCCACCTCAATGTCTAAGAAATTAACACATGCAATGATAACTTCAATCTTCTTGAACACTCTTCTCTGGAGAACCCTGATGCTTGAGAGAATCAAGGCTGAGAAGAAATTTCACCCCATTAATAAGCAATAAATGAAAGGAAAGGGAATAAAAGGCAGATCAAAAGTGGTAAATAAAATGGACTAAAAAAAAAAACGGTATATGAAAAACAAGATTATAATATTTGAATGAAAAAACTTCAGTATATGGTCAACCTGCATTTCTGAGGAACCCGCCAGGAAATAATGGACAGTCTCTTCAAACTTGGTGGCAAGGTCAAATAATGTTTCCAATCTTGAAGCATAATCCTAAGGTCATGAAGTTTACTATCCATACCAAAGCAACAATTTGCATGCATCGTGCAAACTTTATTCAAATCTCTACTTGGTTCACAAAGCCCACCAAAATTTGCTGTATCCAAGAATCTCATTTTCAGTCCTAAATCAGTAATGAAAGGGTCAACCTTGATAAAATTGAGGACATCCTGATCATGGTATCCGGGATAGGTTTCTTGTGAAGAGTACCAGAATTTGTAAAACTCTATTGACCTATTATTGGACTTTACAAAGTTGAACCCTCCATTGGGTCTGTTCTGTACATCATCAAAGCTGCCTGTGAAATGATCACATGCTATCTGGAAATCTGCATCAGTGTGAAAGCGTGGAAATGGGTCTCTTAACCACATGATATCAGCATCCTGGTAGAGGAACATAAGTATCAAATTTAGACACCTTATATTTTAAATCTTCCCTTTTTTAAAATAAATTATTTTCTAAAAAAGAAATAACTGCATGAAGAAACAATGATAAAATAAGAAATGGAAAGCTATAAATTTGGCCGTGATGGGACAATATATTGATACAGTTTATCCTAACCAGTTGGGACTACAATTAGGTAAATGTAAATGATCTGCAAACTTCACAATCTTTGAAAACATTCCCAAGGTTTACATGATCTCATGGATGATACAAGTCAGTCCAAGTAAACATGAAAAAGTTAATGATTTTAAGTACTTACCGTGAACACAAAATTGTACCCCATCTCTAGAACAGAACGTAGGAAATCAATCCGTCTCCACATCATCCTCAAGTAGTGAGGAGTCATAAAGTATGCCTCTTCATGAAAATCAATGCCTTCACTAACAAGCAAATAGCAATAGGTGTGTATGACCTGACAGCGTATAAATGCATTCTGGTCTAAAGCAATAATTACCAAATGATTCAAAAGCCTACGAGTACGATCTCCAATTCTAAAGCTCTCAAGGAAAAGATCAATGACTGAATTTGGCGTTGCCCATGCCTCATTTAACGTAGTCAAGATGACAGTTCTGTCTTCCATGGCAGCCTTATTCAGAATTATTTCAAGTGAATGTTCATTGCTAACCTGCAGAAGAATCATTTCAAGAAAAACAAAGAATGTGACTGCCTCTTCCATCAATAAATTACACAAGCTAACCATAAAGATAATAATAATAACAACAATGACAAAAGCTTTCAATTTGGAGTAAGAGTATCATTCTTTTGTGGATTCACTTAATTATGAAAGTTCTGCTGCTGTTGGGAAGGGACAATCTGTCCACTGTCTGTCATAGTGACCAACAATTCAATATTAACATATGCTACAAGAACTCAATATTAGAAATTCATTGCTTGAAATTAATGTATCTAAAAATAATTGAACAAATAGTTAAAAATGACAAGCTTATTTAGTTTTTCCAATGAGGAAATTAAAATTTTTCCAAAGCCACAGTCTGCATTTATTTTTGTCACCAAATTAGTCCTTCAAAGATTTAATCAATTACTAAATTTGCCTTTTGAAGATCTAACTTGTCACCAAATTCATCTTTATGGAAGAAGAATTAAGCGGTGACAAAAATAATCTTTAAGAAGCTAATGTGATGAGTAACAATTTTAGAGGACCAATGTGGTGACACATGTTGCTTGAAGGACCAAATTGAGGACTGATTTCATTTTTAAATACCAATGCTATAGGTTTGTGGCACAGCAAGCATGAGCAACACTACCAGTGTGAGTCTTCAAAATAGGAGTCAACAAACTTAAACAAGAATCGGTATATCAATTTAACTAACCATGCATTATATGTATTGTTCACTTGCGAAATTAAAAAGTTAACATCATATAAAAAACGGTTCAACAATCCAATCCCACTCAAACAACTTATCACATTCAACATTCGCATAAATCAAACAGCCAGACTTCTTTTAGCACAAAAACACCGTAATTGGAACCGTCCACAGTTAAGAAAATCAAAATAGGAAGATCCTATCCAAACACAGAAACACACTTTCTAAATCACAATTACAAGACTCCAAACCAATGCTCCAAAAAGAAAATGGAAACTCACTCGCTAACACAACTACAGAAGAGAGAGAGAGAGAGAGAGAGAAAACGGATTCACCGCGAAGGAATCGTTGGACGCCGACGGAAAAACGGTCTGAAAACGAGATAACGGATACGAAGAGGTGAAGCGAGAGTAAGAGGCGTTTCGGAAGACGAGTAAGCAGGAGATAGAAACGGCGAAGAAGAAGAGCGCGGAGCCGAGGTTTCGCCGGAGATGGAAGGCGGTGGATTCCGAAGACATGACAGCGGATGAGCTACCGGCGGCATGGCGGTGCGACGTCGGCGGAAATCTTCGCCGGTGCGATGGAAGCGAGCGGGAATGAGAGAGTGGCATTTGGTGTCGGCGGTGAGGTCATTTCGGTGTACGGCGTCGTGTATGCAAACGACAGGAAGGATAACGAATTTAAAATCTCAACTGAGAAGTGGGGTTTTGTGTGGATGCATAACAAAACAAGAAGACAGGTAAGTGGTGAAACAGGACAACCTTTTTACATCACCATGATGATATATGGCTAAGTGGGGGAGAAATTGGAGATGTTGGCCAAACAGTGAGATTACATTTGACTCTGTAATAAAATTTATTAAATGCTTTTTTTTCATTTTTATAATATATGTGGTACGTATTTCTATATTAGAATATTCTTATATTAGTAACTTACCCGATATAAGAAAGATATATAAATCGCACCATTATTTGTGCTGCTCTATTAATGTCGTTTCAATCTTCTTCTCGTAACATATGATAATAATATTAGCCATTAATATGAAAGGATTAAAACTTCTTATGTTTAACTTATTTTTATTAAATCTCTATTTCATTCTTTTATGGTAGTCATAAATAATACTATAATTATCGATTCATGTTAGTGGTGGTTGATGGATTCTGACGTGATATTAAGTTTGTGTTGAAATTAGATGTATTAAATTCAATTTTTCGTCCTTACTTTTGACCCGTGGCGGGTGTTTGTTATATCAGGAGAGTCCCAAAACCTTCAAGAAGATTTTTTTTAACGACTGTGCCTAATTCTAATATCATGTACTCTAACAAAATTATATCACAATGATAATAATAATTAAAATGTCAAAATTTATAAAAATATGGATTGTTACTTTGTTTAATAACCTTTTCTAAAATACAAGATTAATTAATTTGAAAATTCTTATAAATAAATAAAATTTTTATCCTATTATTTTATTTTTAACATATAATTTTTTTAAAATATAAACAAATATAAAATTTTAAATAATTAATATATCTATTAACAAATGCTCATTTTATATGAAATTTGATATACATAATCATAAAAATTATATAAAAGATTAAACCTTCATTTTAGTTACTGAAATAGTAAGTGTCAAATATTTTAGTATCTAAAATTTTAAAAATATCACGTTAATCTCTGACTTTTATCTCCGTCGGGTATTTAAGTCTCTGGACTTAGATATTGTTAATAGACAATAATAAAATGTTGATATGTAAGTTAAGTGATACATATGAACAAAAACGATGTTGTATGTGATACGATATATATTTTCATTTCATTTTAGTCATTAAAATTATCATCTGTTGGGCATCTTAATTTCTGAGATTGTTACTAACTGATATTTTATTCTTTTACTCTTAAAGCCTTTTAACTATCCATCTTTCTTCTTCTTTATTCTCGTGAAAACTATCTTTCTCACTATAATCATTCTCAGCCTCCTTCTTCTTCTCTATTTCTCACTCTTAGTCACTCTCTCATGTGCCCAATACTTTCTTTAAATTAGATTCCTAATAATTGCATGACACATACATTTCAACCAAACATACTTAGGTTATGGGAGCAAAATAAAAAAAATAAGACCATCAACAATATCATTCTAGATTGAAACTATAATTAATCTCAAAAATCAGAGTTACAAATGCATCTATAGTAAAAAGTGGGAAGCATAATTTCTTTTTATTCCTTCCTAACCATTACAAAAAAAAAAAAAATACAGCACTAAAGGGATCAAAGTCACTTAGATGGGCAACCAAAAAAGGATGTGGGTTCTAAAACCCCATTTATTGGATGCACTACTTAAGGCTTTACTCTATTATCATATTTGTATTGTTGAGATCTTTGGCATATTGAGCTTGCGAATCTGGCCTTCACTGCCACAACCTATACTAAAGAATTTTAAACTACCAATTCCAACTCTTTTTTAAATTCTTTTGTTGGTGTGATGGGGGAGATTTTATTGGGCACCTGAGAGGAGTAAGAGCAAGAAAGAGAAAGGGAGAAAGAGGTTGAGAATGATTATGGTGAGAAAGGTAATTTTTGGGAGAATAAAGAAGAAGAAGGATATATAGTTGAAGGTTTTAAAAGTAAGGACAAAAATGTCTGTTAGTAACAATTTTAAGGACTAAAATGTGCAATAAGTGATAATCTCAAGGACTAAAATAAAATAAAAATACATATCATACTATATACGACATCATTTTTGTCACATAATTAATCACACGTGTCACTTAATGTGACATGTCAACATTTTATTACTGTTTATTAACAATATATGGGTCTAAAGATTTAAATGTTTGACAGAGATAGAAATCAAGAATTAACATGACAGTTTTAAAATTTTAGAAACTAAAATGTCAAACGCTTATTATTTCAGGGACTAAAATGAGAATTTAGTCTATATAAAATAATTTAACAGTTAAATTAATCAATCTTGTATTTTATACAATGTTACTAAATAATGTAATTTTTCAAATTCAACACCAAATATCAATAGATTCTAACTCAACCACAATAATAATAATAATAAAATTTATTATAAATGTATTGAGCAAGATAATTATAGCCAATTAAAAGTTTTTTAATTCGCTAAATTTTGTTTTTGATAAAAACATTATTTATAACGCCTTATTTTCTGTAACAACCTAACGTCATATACTTCAAATACAGTACACGTGTATCTATGGGCTTAATACTTGATCGTAATATTACCCACACAATCTCGTACATATAGGAGTTAGCATGCATAACCAAATGTTCATTTAATTACTCGTATTTTAAATGTGCATTATCCTTAATATTCTTTTCATCTATCATACAATCAATCTAAGTGTATTTTAAGGGCTAAAACTAATTCATCAGACGCAATTTAAAATTTAGTGATTTGTCATACATAATCATAACATAGTTCATTTGGAGATCAAAAGAAAATACAAGAGTTCCCAACACATGACACACTACTGGGAGAACATAACTATACATTATCTAAAACATTCATAAAGTAACTACCAAACTCCATATCAATTCTCCCAAAATTTCCATCATGCAAAAAGAAAGGGGACACACACATAGGTATACATAGCACTAAGTCAATCTAGAGGAGTATACTCCTCTGAGGGTTCAGAGTCAGGCGAAGTCGAGAGGGTGATGTCCGGGTCGGAAGGCAGACTGGGCAGATCCTCATCTACATCTTCTATCCAAGTAGGGGTAAATGGGAGTACACGGAAGTATGGAGAGGACAGGGGTAGTGAGGGGCTACAATGTGAGAGTCCGGCCTCATCAATGGGTGATAATCGACAGGATGGAGTAGGAGGGCGAGGCCTAACAGATGACTCAATCACCTGAATGTCCACAAACTCAGGCTCAGCGGGAGGAGGAAGAGAAGGTCGAGGTACATGAGAATCTGGGGTACTGTCTAGGATAGGTAGAGAAACGGGAATATCAGCTTCCATGGTTACAGGGACAGCTACAGGTGGAATGTAAGGGAAGGGTATACTAGTAGCGTACAAAGGTAAAGGAAAGACAATCTCAACGGGCATATCTATGATACAGTGAGTCTCCCAGCCCACCTCAGTGACTGACCCAAGAGTCATCCTAGCAAACCTTTGGTAAATCTTCTGCTGAGTGGTGTTGTCATAGATCCACAAGTCATCCTCGGTCGGGAGTACCGACACCTTCATCATTTTGAAACCTATCTGCACATAACATACACAATACACCGAATAAACAAACACACCACAAAGAAGAAACAAAAGAGAAAAGACAGGGTGAGTCCATAATATCAATCAAAGTAAATAAAATACATGTACAAGAATTACTTTATTAAAAATAAGTCTATTAAGAATTAATGTTGCATTTGAAATAAGACAAAACAGAATTCACTGGTATTCATAAATGAGATGATGCATGATGCAGGTAAATTATGGAGAATTCTTTTTCTTTCATGATAATTTCTTGTTATGCAATGCATGGGGATCCCATATACCAATTTCCCTTTCATTTACTTTTAACCTCAAGGCAATTGGAGGACTCCATTCCCTACTATCACATTCAGCACATTCACAATTTTGTGACAATGGTCACCCTACACTTCATGAGTGTCGTTTAGGAATGAGCTTACTGCGATCTTGGTAACGGGTGTTCACGTCAGGCTTGGCAAGAGTTTGCTGGCGACGTGACCCGACCACAGTGAGCTACTTTGCACCATTGGGTCATTTGCACCATTGGGTCATTCCCCTTTTATCATCCCCAAGGTTCATCGTCGATCCTAACACAGGCATCCCATAGTTGTGTCAACTGTAGCCTTAAGTCATCTTTTCTCTCACGAACATGATGCATGATTATTTTTGAAATCCTCACTTATCCTCTTTGTATATCTTTAGATGCTACTTGATCAATTCCATCCATACAGCGAATTAGATTTTCACACATAAGCATATGGGCTGAGTTTTTCCTTCATTGCTACTATTTCTTATTCTAACTATAAGGTTTATTCAATTATAGAGTTCTCAATTTCTTCAAAGTGTATTTATTAATCATACATATGATTAAACTGAGCGTTTATCTCCTGATGGTTGGTCTAGGTTCCAAGAATCATGCTAAATCAACATCTCTTACTTTTTGAGGTTCAACGGTTTTGATTTATCGGGCTTCTGAAATCTTAATCTTAATTTTATTTTATTTATTATTTATTTTCGTTACCTCCTTTGTCCTTTGCGCTGTAAGTACTATTAAACTAAATAATAAGAAGATGGTAGTTTTCGAATACTAAAGTATATATGAAGTTTAAAATTTCACTTCTTTTATCTTTCCTCAATCCTTATTTTGTTTTAATAGACTTTTAATATTCTAATATATAAGTATATGTATTCACATTCGCTATGTATTTATCATTGAATGTTAACGATAAATTCTATTTTAATATCATCAGTTTTTTCCTTGGTTGCCTACGCTAATTAATCCTAATAATCTTTCTTCTGTTCTATTACATTTCTACACTATATGTTTATATAATACAACTTTGAGTTTCTCGGTTATATAGGTTGATTGGCCTTACATCTAAAACTATTAAACACTTTACTTTCTTTAATTGGTTTGGTTATAATTTCTAGGATATTTCTTTTTATAGTGTAGGGAAAGTTTCTTATGACTATCCAAAATATTCTCTCTATTTTCCTTATATTCAAGTCAAGTTCTAAGTTTCTCTCCACTATAATTTAAATAATTAACTGTCCTAATTGTAATCACAAGCAAGTATAATTAAAACACCCATCCGTACAGAGCATAACATAGTACAGCACAAAGAGCTTTTTCACTTGATCTATACATATATTTCCCTTTTTCATTATCATTACTATTTTTATTTGAAACTCAAATTCACCTCCAAAATCTAATTTATTCATATAGTTGCGAACGAAAACTAAAAGGAAGGTCCTCATGCACAAATGAAGTCCAGAAAGTTTATACCTGTAATGTCACTAAATCACATAATATCCTCACCTATTCTATTGTTAGATAATTCATTCTCCTTGTACTATATGAAACATAACATTTGATGTTCTCCTACTATTATAAATTAAGATTATTGGAGTATCCAGATTTAATATAGCATTAATTAGGTACATCCATTCTTCACTTTTTCTTCCTTGGTCCTCTTTGTCGTCTAACAAAAAGATTTGAATTTTATCTATTCATTAAGTAGCATGCAATAAAATCCAGCCAAATGTACAAAAATTTCAACTAAATAAACAACAAAATTCTAACTAAACATGTACCAAAATCTCAATAAGACATGCAACAAAAATCTCAGCAAGACATGCAGTAAGATTTCCACACATTATGGACTCCCCCTTACTTGTCAACAAGGTCTCGAGATAAAGAGATAATGGATGTGGAAGATCTCGGTCTAGCTGAGTGGAGGTCTTGGTCGAAGTCCTTGAAGAGGCAGGAAAAAAGAACGAAACAAAGGGAGATGAGGGATTGTGAGAAGAGAAGGAAAAGGTCAAAACATTCAAGAACGAAATGTCTTTAAAGTAATTAATAAAAAGCTACCCTTAACAAGTTCTCCTTCTTTCTCTAATGCATGCAACCGATTGTCGAGTTCGGTCCTCCTCCTCCTTTATATTTTGTTCCTTTTTCTCAATGGTTGAATCCTTTAAATGTATATGTAGTGCAATAACATTCGTTTGACGAGATTAGGAGTAGTTGTGTTTTGATTTCCCAATGCCACTTACTTAACCTAATCATTAGTGGGCTTCCTTGGGAAAAAGAATGCAGAAGCACAGTCTTTTCAAACTTGATTTAAGGGGCTTAGGTGGCTGTTAACTTAAGGAGTGGGGAACACGTTTCACATGCTGGGAAGGTGTACATTTAATGAAAGATCTATGAAATTTTGCCAAGATTTTGGGCTTTTAAATCATGCTTCAGCTTTCTAATGTGGATATGTATCACATCTGGAGCAACATTTAGCAATATGAGGAAATGGGTGAGTGGGATACACGTGTGAAGTAAAAATAAGCACACCTTGATCACGTCATGCAAAAACCGAATGAGAATTGAGGTCCCTTGGTTACGTTATGCACTCACACATGGAAGGAGATACATTTTGAGGTTAGTTCCATGACGTGGGTTAATAACTTAAGAGCTTTAAAATCATGACTGCTCAAATCAGTTGGAATCCTTCCAAAGCAACAACTTATCCTCTACTCACAATAATCTATAATCACTCACCAAACTATAGGCTCTGTGAAAGGATGAAATCAGATTGCACACTAAATTAGACGCTTGCATGCAAGATCAATATTGAATTTTGCAGTTCATAAAATGAAACATTGTATAAGAAATCTCATGTGGTGCTAATATAATGGATTTTGATATACGCTTAAGGCTAAGATGATCGTCGAGAGTGAGTAACCAATATAAGACAAAAGAAATCAAAATAAATAAAATAAAACATCTATGTGTATACGTGAAAAGAGTAAAATTTTGGGGCATTACATTATTGTTTGGTAAAATAACTTTAATGAGTAGTTAATGGCATTTTTTTTAATGTTAGACATACTTTTTTCCCCCTACCAGCTAAATGTGATTTTTTCATTTTTTTAAACCTTACTTTCTTTACTTTTTTTTACATTGAATTTCGTTACTTTTGCCATTGTAAAAGAACATATTCACATAAAGTAATAAACAAATAAATATCACACTATTTTTTATTTTAAAAATAATAAATTATTAATTTCTTGAGGAAAAATTAATAAAGAAAATAAATATTATTTTTATAATAAAATATTTACAAGTTAGAGTGAAATTAAAAATTTATTATCTTAATTTAAAAATGATATATAATTTTGAATAAATTAAAATATAAAATTTATATTTTAAAAAAATTAGTGCTAAATTTTAAATTTTGGTCTATTTAATTATGATGTCCTTATTTTTGTTGTTTTACATTTATTATGTAATGTAGAGACTAGTTTTACAAAAAAAAAAAAAAAAAGTTAGTAAAGGAAGTAAAGAAAAAAAAAAGAGAAAAAATTACAATTTCAAATATGAGATTCCTTTAACATCAGCTTAAAAAATTAATCTCAAGTCTAAATGAGGTGAAACTCAATCTTTAAAATCATAATATGAAAAAATTCACAACTTAGCTAATAAATAAGCACACACCTTGTCTTCACGTAAAGTGTATTTGATGGTGGTGATTTGTTAAATTTTTTTTTTTAGTCATTTTTTTATATTTCAAATGAGATTAGCATACTTGTAAAAATATAGAACAATTTTTATTACAAGGTTTACGACTTCTGTCGTCAAAGTAACATAAGAGATGTTTGATACTGAGATTTTGAACCATGACTATGAGTTCAACATGAGTATTATCAGAAATACTAATGAACTCGAAAACTCATCTAAGCTAATTTTCATCCATATTTCTAATAAAAACATCAAAATCAACTCTTCTTTAGCTCTCTCAAGCACTTCCATTAATATTAAAGATGAATTCAAAATTTTGATCAACTTCCAACGAAACCAGCACTCTAGGCAAATATAAGATTATTGCACTTATTCATATTAATGAAGCTGGTTAGTAAGGTTCATAACATCAAACATAATTTTATCAACTATCTTTTCAACTTTTATCTTTCATCTTCTAACTAATTTTTTAATTTTTGATGGTGGTAAACATTAAGGGAACTAATATTGGAATTAAACTAAAAAGAACATTAAAAGGTGTAATAGGTGAGACCATATGTCCTAAGCTTTTATCATCTCATTTCTATCAAAAATCTACTTTCGTTTCTTTTAAATTACTCTTTGGATTTGAACTCCTTTTGATTTTAATTCATTATGCACCCTTTTTGTTTAAACAATTAAATCGATGTATTCTTAGTACTTGAAAATAATTTCTGTAGAACGATAATTTGGAAACTTAATTTTTAAACCCTTTATTACTTTTCGACAGGTACACTTGCCCACGAACAATGTTACAGTATGCATTTAGCTAGTATCATTGGTACATTCTTCCTTATGAGAGACATAAATGTTAGTGCACAATTCTCTTATATGGTCACTCTCAACAACACAAACTCACACCAATAAATGAAATGCTTTAGTGCCTATCAAGATATGTTAGCACAAATCTCACTGCCTAAGACACAAGTTATTCAGTCTTTGTCTCTTGTAGTACTTAGGTACTCAACAACCCTTATGATTACACCTAAAAATGCAAACATAATTTAGACACTTACAGTGAGTTAAAGGAAGCTCAATTTCTATCTATTATTCACAAATTTTCTTTTTCAGTATCCAACATATTGGAAAATTCATAACTATTTCATTTTAATTCTAAAATCATGAAATCAATGATATTATTCTTCTCTTTGTATGTTTGTTTTCAAGTAAAAATACCTACATAATCTAAACACTTACTTATCAATCATTTCAAGTCTTAGTTTCCATTTACAAGTTATAGGTTGTTTCATTTTAACAATAGATTATTAGAAAAATCATTACTCATTCATTACAACACCAAAAATCATGTAATTAATTACATTATTTTCCTTTAGGTTTCTAGTTTCATAAAATAATACAGCCAAAAATCAAGCACTCACATATTTCAAAGCGAAGCATAATTTCTTTTTTGAGCATATGTGAGTGCTTTGGATGGTTGATTAAGTTTTTCCATAATTAGTCTTCAAATTCACATTAATTCCTGACTTCCTAAGCAAGATTTTTGTGTGATTTTTCTTAAGCTTTTTGGGCTTCTATTTGGCATGTCCCACATGATGTATATAAGGGCTATCTATCATAAAAATTTTGGAATTTTTTTTGGTTATTAGCTTGTCCAAAATGGGTCAACATTCTTAGTTCTTCTAAGAGTATTTTGATCATTTTGACCAAATTTTACATCTTGCATTTATTTTTTATTTTTGTTTCTTTCCAACCCAATATAGTTCTTGTAATCTCTAATTTAGTGGTCTAAGATTATTTAAAATAATTTTGTTAATTAATCTCTACTTAAAATTAGATTATCTAATACTTATGTTCTCTGATTCTTTTTTAATTGCTCTTTTTAAGTATATTTTGTTAAATATATTTTAATTTTAAAATTTTTATACATTATTTAATTTTAATTTATTTAAATTAATATTATCAATAACTAATTTAAAAGTAATAAAAATTTAGAATATTACACTTATTGTGTGTAAGAATATAATTATGCGACAATATCAATTAATAACTCTGATCACAGAAGTTTCTCTTATGAACACTACTTGATAAAATGAAGGTCTTACATCATTCACCATGCCAACCATTCAAAAATATATTGGCAGAGAAAATATAAGCAGATAGATTTTAGAAATGATTTCATTAATTTAATAATAATAATTTTTTAACTAACAAGTATAATATCACTGAAATGCACAATTAAATTAATTGCCGCTTATTACCAGAAAAAGAAAAGAAATAACTGCTTATTTATTTTCGTGAAGTCATTTAACGATTAGTGAAATTAATTTGTTATATACCTATGTATTGAAAAGTTTTATAAACCATTACTATGAGGTTTGCATTAATTCGTAAACGGATTGGTTTAGCTTGCAAGCCCAAATTCTTCCCTCAAGTGTAAAAGCTACGTCAAAGGAATATTTGTATAAATATTTTCAAATAAATCATCATTCAAGAATTTAAGAATCTATTATTGATATCCAACTAAAATAGATGCTAATTGTTGATTACAGCCAATGAAAGTGATACTCTTTCCAAGGTGTGGTGAGTAGGGTTGTCGGAGGAGCCGCGGGGAAGGGTGAGAGACACCACCTAAGCTCAAACCTTAATTAGACAATTACATCTTCTACATATCTCACTATTTCCTATACTAGACTAGTTCCAAATCTTAGTTTTATGCTTTAATTTATAAAGTAAATTAAAAATAAGCATAACAGGTTAGATAACAGGTCTGATTAAGTGTATTATTTAATTATTAGGATTTTGATAGACTTTTTATTAGAAATTATTTATCTTTACTTATTATTTTAGATATTTATTATCTCATGGTCAAGTTATTTTTATTTTAGCTTAAAATAGTGACAACATTTAGGTTAGGTTAAGCTTATAGATAAGCCTTTATTATAAAGAGAAATGTTAACAATTTTTTTTAATATTTTTTCTAACTCATTATTCATTATTAGTTAGAATTTATTAAAAATTATAAGTTTTACTACACTAGAAGTGTGTTAAAAAAAAGTATGTTACTATATATATATGATATATAATTACAATAATTGAAGGTTTATCAAGGTGTTCCTGCTTCTTTTTTATATGGGTTTGAGCTGAGAACAAAGTTCAGCAAACCACGTCATAGCGCGAGTTGATACTACTGCTCTAAGAGATATAGTACGTACCTTTCTTAATTAGTATATTAGTAGCAGCATTCATTTATGTACAGTCATATCCATGAAATACAGGTAAACAATATTCAAATGGCTAAAGATAGGTCTAAATTAATTGTGTTTTGGAGAGTAGCAGAATTAGAGCAACCCACGTAATTGCTATAGTCGGGGCTTAACGAGATTGCCTCACTGATCTCTCTCGCTGAAGAAGCGTTACTTTTGTGAGAAGAAGGATGAGCACGTGGCAATGGAATCGACAATGACAACTCACAACCTCCTATGTCTTCATCTTCCGCACGTAATACCCTCCTCGTGTTCCCAAGTTCATTCGAAGGTTTTTTGTCATTTAAGTTGGTAACCTGTCCAAGGATGTGGAAAAAAAAATACCCATGAGAAAGTAGCACATTTTAAACGAAAAATCATTTTATATTAAAGGAGCAAAACTAGTAGTTGTTAAAAATATATCTTTCTTTTTTTTTTGTGTGTGTGAGAATCTGTCTACTTTTCTATTTATTTAAGAAAAGATTCAGTGAAGAGCTCAAAAGCCCACGGTTTCCATGACTTTTACTGGTCAACAGTGAAGGGTGTTGGACTTGGAGGCCTAGATGGGCTACATGGCAGTGAAATGAAGCCCATAACCAATATTGCACTCCACTCCTAGTAAAAAGCAAATATAGCAGGACAGATGAAGTACAAAAAAATAGATAGATTGTCTCTGTATGGAATGAGTACCTGGAGCAAATCTGATTCTTGCATTGGTAGCATAGGGAAGGTTGTGGAAAAGGGTTGAGTGTGCCATATTGAACCAACACAAATCTTCTTTATTCCATTCTGCTCAGCTATGGTCTGCAGGCAATAATCATAAAAAGTAGTGTATGGATTTGGAACTGCTTCACATATTCTTTGGCTACATTGTAGGATTCCTGAGAGGGAACGTGTCTTATCGATTCTAGCTCTGAGGAGAATCCAAACATAAAGAAGTATTATTTTATTATGTTTTTTAAGAAAAAATGACTCAGAAAAGCCAAATATCAAGCTCAGACCAATCACTTTTTTCTTTATCCTTCCCCACATTTTTAGCCATTTGAAAAGTGAAAAATTATTTCAAAGTTAACCTGACCTTTTTGGGGAGAAATTACTGCAGCTGAAGAGGGAATCAGATTCTTTTCCAGTGGGTTTTAAACAAGGGTGAACACCAACATCATTCACTTCATCAACATATCCATTATCATGCTCCTGAAAAGATTGTTTTCTATGTTGGGTGGAAGTCCTATCTGTCACAGATAAACCAACACATATTGAGTAAAGTAAATTAATGTTCGTTGGAAACAATCAAGAGCTTATAGGTCCAAAGCATTAATAGGACTTTGATTTGTACACAAGACAATAATGAACCCATCTTAAATGTTGAAAGCAGAAAAGTTGGGAATTTCATCGAAATGCCATTATAAGATTTTAGAAGAACATTGGCTTATCATTCTTCCTTGTCTATTCTGGCGTCAACTATACATACGAAAGGGACTAATAAACCAGCACATTTGCCAAACTCATACATGGAGGCCAGCTTTTAGCTTTGATTTGAACTACGACTAATAAACAATAAAGGAAACAACAATTGAGTGAATCTGCACTCAGCAGGCCTTCAATGCATAAAAGCGTCTATATTATTCAGGGTACGACCTGCAGAGTGGATAAACGATCATGAATTCATCTCTCATGAATATTAATCCTTTTATACTTATGTTCTTTCTAACTATTAAATAATGAATATTAATATTCCGTTTATTTATCTTTTAAGGTAATGAACACTACTTAAAAAATTATTAATTGCATAAATGACTTTTTTTTTTTGACAAAATATATACTCATATTAAAAGAGTTAAAATATAGTTGTAAATTATTTAAGTATTTAGATGAGATACAAATAAATAAGGATAATTATTAAAAAAATAATTAATACAATCTTAGTTTTTCAAGATGATAAATATTTTGAAATAAACTAAAACTACTCAGAGATTTATAATATAAGATGAAGAGAGTATTAAATACTAGAAACAAGATATTAAATATATTTATTATTTTAGTTAATTAACTTTCACTAAAGTTAAGCAAAATTACAACGTAATATGTATATATATGAACCATCTACTACTACTACTGTTATAAATTTGTTTTTCTTGCTCCAGGTGCAACCTCTCGTCTTTGTAAATAAAATGAATGAGGAGATCAAATATGTGGATATAGAAAGGACTTTATAAGCAGAAATTATTTGATGATCTGAAACACCACGTGACGTATCTATAATTTCAATCTATTTTCTTAATATGCAGTAAAATTTTAATTTTCTTTTGTTAATTAAAAAGTACGGTCATGCATTCCATAATTGAGGGAGAGACTATTGGTACACTTAATATTTTTTGGATTATCCAATAATTTTTCATATGTAAGAGCCAAGAATGATTCTTAGTGAAAATAAAGCTCCTAGAAGTACACGTGTTGCAGTAAACGAAGGTCAAACAACGTTTATTACCTTGTCTGCCCAAGTCACCTTTCATGCTTCTGTACATCTGATTTTGAAAAAGAAATAAACCCAAGAAACACCAAGTTAGAGACTTGCCAGCGTAAGAGCAGTTTGAGAATATTCAGAGTGAAACATAATCCCATATTGCTAATATTTCCAGAACTGAGAAGTGTTAATGAATTAAAAATTCTAAAACTATTAAAAAATATTATATAATGTTATTAATACAACTTTTTCTGTCATTTGTAATGAACTTTATACATACTGATGCTTCTTTTTTGTATTTTAAAAAGATTATAGAATAAAAATGAGTGTTTTCTTAGAAATATATATCAATGCATCTTGCTGTGATTTTCGATATATCAACTAGTACAGTAATTTCTATTAAGGTATTGAGTAGTAAGATTCTTAATTTCTTAAAATTGTTATGCTGGAAAATTAAAAGCAACCTGGAGATGACTCTTGACGTGTGAAATAGTGAGGCCTTTAACATCCATCAACTGAAGAACAAGCTTAGGGGTAGCCTCTACACATAAAAATGAAGAAATTGTAAATATTGAATCCGAAATTCATCATAGCATAAAACACATAAAGAAATCTGAAATCAAAAGAGAAATGTGGAATAGTAATTTGGGACACAGTAATGCACTTACTGTGATGACCTCCAAGAGTTTCAATGGCATAAACAAAGCAACGATGAAGTTCAGGGGTCCATCTTAAACGAGGAACCTTTGATCTTATATACTGCCTCACTACACCTTCCCTTCTATAACTACCCATTTTTTACTTCTCTTCAAAGATCTTAACTTTCTCTTTTCAAACCAACAGGGTCTTCACAAAACCCCCTATTTTTGCACCACGCCTTCTCCTTCACTTCCTATATATAACAGAGAAAAAAAAGAGCATGCCATGTCACTTTTCTCCCTAAGCAAACAGAAAAAATTAAGCAACAGAACACAGAATAATCATAGTGAAAGGGGAAAATATCGAGAGAAAAGGACAAGACAAGGGAAGAAGTGCTGCAAATTCCTGAACATGTCACTGATAATACCTTATTGTAGGTGCTGTTGCTTGCTGCTTCCCTGTGTGTTTGCCAAATGACAAAAAGGAAAAAAAAATTGAAAAAGAAAAATTACAGGGAACTCAAATCTCAAAAAGCACAATGCTTTTTTTGAAATCAAAAATCACGAGGAGGCTTCTCAACTCTGTTTTTCTTTGCCCTCACCTTTCATGAAATGATTATGCCTATGCCAATATATATATATATATATATATATTATAAGTTTGATTTAAACGAGGGGGGAAAATGAATAATAACATATTTTTATTTAATAAAAGAGAAAAATCATTTAAAAATGAATTGTTTTACTTGGTTATTTTAAAATTTAAATTAAATTTTTTTATCCTTTTATTTTCTTTCTTCTTCTTATTCAAACGGAGGAATAATGTCTGTAGTGCCAGAGTTTGACCTTTGTTTCTCTTTCTAGTCCTACTCTCTCTTTCTATAGACTAGTAATATATGCGACAACATCGTCATAATCACTATGCAAGAATATAAGGATTCCATGAAAATTCTTTTCAGATATTGTTTTGTTTTCTTCTAAGAGCTGTTCTGTTAATACATTACGTGAATGAGAAATTATCATGCTATATACGGAACGTTCCTTCCATGACAGATTTGCCCTTTATTTACATCATATTATTAATATACAAAATATTTCACTCACTGTTTTCAATTCCCTTTAAACATAGATACATTTTTGGAGACACACACACATATATCATTAAAAATTAAGTTATGTTAGAAAATAATTTTTTTATTTATGAATATTCAATTTATAAAATTACAAAAATTTAACATTAAATAACATTTTATTAGATAACTTTATTTAATATATAATATATTTTAAAATAAATATTAATTATAAAATTATATATTTATAAATATTTAATTCATTTAAAATTTTATGTGTAATCAATTTATTATTTACTAATTAGATTAATAAAATTAATAATATGTATAAAACATAATTAAGTAAAATCACTCTAACCGTAATTTAACTTTTACCTCTCTCTCTCTCTCCGTTTTGACACATTCATGAAAAACAGTTCGTATTTTAGTATTATCTTTTTCTAACTACACTATTTTAAAAGTGGTTAGTTAAAAATTGTTATAATAAAAATAAAATATATGTACGATTTTTTTATCTTCTAAATTATATTTGTTTTTGTTTCTTAGAAGTCAAATCCTTTTTCTTATATCATGAATATGGAAAGAATAAAAAAAATGTCGTGAAATTTCTGACTTGAAATCAATTATTATGAAGAGTATCATTTAATTATAAAAAATAATTACATAAATATTTTCAAATAGAAACTTCTAAATTATAATATATAAACATGAGGAAATGCAACACGTGTCGGTGCCTTGAAATGGCTAAAGACTTGAAATGCCTTGAGCATTTCTGACTACACATTTCAGTTAAGTCGTAGGGAATACCTTTCTTGTCAATAAAGGAAACAAGAAAGTAAGGTGATTTTTATTTTAAAAAATATTTTCAAAATAATTAAAGCTAATTAAGATTATATAATATAATATAATGCTTTTTGAATAATTTTATTGTCGATCTCCTGTTTTCTAAGTATATGTTTATAATATATTAATAAAAATTATAATATAAATAATTATGTATAATATTTTATATAATTTCAAATTCTTGTAATTCAAACATAAAAAATATTTAATATTGTGAATTTTCCAAGGAATCTACACATTGAAGGCTGTCATCAATTAAAGGCAACTGAATGTCAACACGCTTGAGATAATAAGGAATTTCCATGTGGAATTTCAGTTTTGTCCATCAATCAATAATCTTACTAAAATTAACCATTTATAATACTTTTTCTTATTTATATGTTTTCAAGATAATATATATAATTATTTATTTATTTACGTTAAAATTAGTTTTTAAAATAGTTTTTAACGTTAACTTTCATTACAACAATTTTACATTTACTTATTTCTTTTTAATTTCTATATATATATTTTTTTACTATTGTCCTTATAAATAATATAATTTTTATTTGAGTCCTTATATGAAAAAATTAATTAAAGGGATACAAAAATTTATTTCATTCAACTATTCAAGGAACAAAATAAAAAAATTATAGAAGTTAAAATTTTCTTTTATCATCAAACACAAGTTTAAAATGTTATAATAATTCATAATAAATTATAAAAAATGATTTAAGGATTTTAAATAACGTCGTCCTAACTTAATATAGTTAAGAGAAGATTGTGTTTAAAATTCAGGTAAATTTTTTTTTATTATTATGACATATTAAAATGAGAGAAAGTGAAATAATTTTTAAATGCTAAATTTTTTATTATTATTATTTGAGAGAGTAGTGAGAATTTCCGCTTTATCTTTATTCTTTAAGTTAAGATCTATAATTAAATTTGCTCACACCTTTAAATAAAATTATGATGAATTATTTATGTTATAAATAAAAATTAAATACAATCATTTAAGGGTTAATTTATAATAAATAGCAAAAAAAGGTTAATATTAATTTCTGATATAAATGTCTAATTTTAATTGGATAGAAGCACCAAAAGTACTGCATAGAAGTTTTATCTCTAAATAATCTCACAAAAATACTATAAGGATAACACCAAAATATTTTTTTACAAAACTCTTGGTTACCAACATTTCATAATATTTTTTATAATCATATTAATTTACAATTATATTATTTAAAGCTAATGAATTGCATTTGATAACTTATCATGAATCACCGTAGTCTCTTCTAACTTATCTTGATGGTGAGTTTAATTTATATTTATCTGCATAACACTTTTCTTTAGTCTATAATGTAACATCACTATTTTGTATTAATTAAAATTGCATTATATGATAAATATGCATGTAAGGGTATGTTGGGAGAGTTTTTGAAATGTTGAATTATAAGGTTTTTACTATAGTGAGATGATTCTCGTTATATAGAGAGAGGTGGTGAAAATGGAATATTCTGGAGTACTTTCGCTTTAGTGAGGATGTCTCGCTGTAGCGAAAAGTGTAGAAAATAGAATGCAATTTTGTCTGATATTTTCGTTGTAGTGAGAAAATGTCTCGTTGTAGTGACAATCTCTAGCTGTAGCAAGAATTGACTCGTTGTAGCAAGGAGTATTACGAGTAATCTCTCACTGTAGCGAGAATGTCGTAATTATGAAGGTACTTATAATGCATGAAAACTTTATTTCTTCACTTCCTCTCCCATCCAGACTTTGTTTTCTTTGAACTCTCTCTACATTTTCTCAGATAAAATCTCTCTAAACACTGATTATTTCCCCTCTATGTTCGTTTTACATGATTCTAAGTAAGCTTCTCTGAGCTTAATCATGTCCATGCCATTTGTTTTCTTTGAATCTCGTTATTAAGAGATAAATTTGTTCTAATTAGGTAAAAGAGCTATTTTAGGACTTTCTTCATCATCAATCTTTGTTTAGATCCTCATTACAAGATAAGGGAAGCTTTATTCTATCATTATGTGATGTGAATTATGTATTGAGTCCATGAGAGAATGTTTATGTATTCATTTTGATGAAATATGTATGTGTAATGATTATTAATAAAGAAAGATTACTAATGTGCATACATTTGATGGTTTGGTTGATTAATTTTATGGTGTAGATATGAAATATATGATGATATGATATTATGATTAAACTAGTTTTAGTGATTTTTTATGAATATATTAACTATGATATGAACTATTGTTGAGATATGTCTGAAATGATAAATATGTCATGGATGATTTGTTAAATGATATGATTATTGATATCATGAGTAAGCAATGAGCAATGTGAAAATAGTCTAGAAGTGCTATTAAGCACGATCTAGTGATGAAAATGAGAAATGATTGAGAAAGCTAAATGGTCTGGTATAAATAGTTACAGAGATATATTAGGAGTATAAATTTTGGAGACGATAAGAAAATTTAGGAAAAATGTAAGGTGGTGAACGACAGTCACGATTGTGCACATATTATTGTTGAGTGCGATTGCACTACATGACCTCACATTCATTTTTCGACTAGACTCTTGACTATGTCTTTGCTAAAGAGCTCGTGACTGCATGCATTATATCTGTATTGCGGGAGCTAACCGAGGACTATTTACATGATTGTTTGCCAAGGGGCTCGTAAGCACTTATGTTATGTCTATATTATGGGAGCTAATCAGCAATTATTTACATGATTGAGTAAGACCTCAAGAACTGCTAGAAACATTTGATGAATGTGATCCTAGTGCACTTAAAGTGTGAATTTGGAAATGAAAATGTCAATCAGATTGTGTAAATGTAAATGATGAATGAGATATGTAATGTGTGATAATGTGATATAAAATGCTATCTAATAGTATAATCATGATGTTATTCTGAAAATGTTACGATATTTTGTATTGTATTGTAAAATGGGATAGATGCTCACCCTTACATCATCCTGCAGGTAGTAAAGATGACAACTCATCCCATGCAGATTGATGTAGTAGATGTCTTTGATAGTAGTAGATTAAACTATATTTTTAGCAAATATAGATGTGTAATACATTTTTATTTTAGGATACATTTTAAGGAAAATCAATAGTGTACATTAGAAATATATAATTATGCAATTCAATTTGATTTCTCAGTCAATAGTCAAATTCATCAATCTCTTAGTTTTTAGCTATATCAGAGAACTGAAAGGCCTTCTTGAATCATGAAGAATATATTTACTTATCATGATCATGATTTGCTAAGAAGACCTAATAGTTATATATTTGAAAGATTACTTAGTACAGGATTAGTGGCGGATGCTAATGACGCCTATCTTGGAGATGATGATGATTTAATCGCTAATGTCTTAGTAAAAATTGAGAGTTGACATGATATAGATGAATAGTTTAGGTCCTCAATATGTGAGACTGAGTATGAACTGCTATAAATTTTGATATATTTTGAACAATATTATGTAAATATTAAATTGTAATATATTTCATGCAATTATCTTCTTAAATTTTGTCGTGTATACAAATTTACTGTTATAAAAAGTTTCATTTGTAAAATTGATTAATGGTTATACAAAAAAGTTGATTATTCTTTCTAAGATTTATGAAAATGAATATATTTACAATGAAAAATTTAAGGTGTTACATATATCATCATATATTTTTTTCATTGTTGTCATTATATATAACATTTTTTTTTAAAATTTTGATTCTTATAGTGTTTTTTTTATAAGTAATAAAATAAAAAAAATGTTATGTATAGAAATTAAAATATGTAAATACGAGATTACAACATTATACAAACCTAAATTTTAGGGATTATTTTTAAAAAATTATATAAGAACTTGTTTACAATTTTTTATAGGAAATAAATAAACAAAAAAAAAATTCTTGTAGGAACCAAAATAGCATTTAAATATTTTTATTTAAATAAATATTTTATAAATTTTTATATTTTTAATATAATAAATAATTACTTTTAAAAATATATATTTTTTTAAAAAGAAAACAAAGAAACAAAAGAAAAATTACAATCTCGGATATCAAACTCCTCTAGTATCAATTTCACAAAATAATTTTAAATTTGTAGAAGGTGAAACCCAATACTTAAAATCATAATTTGAAGAAGCTCTTAGTTTAACAAAAAAATCTACACATGTGTTGCGTTGCTTTTATACAGGATGTGTTTAATGATGATTTGACAATATTTTCTCAGTCACTTCTTTATATTCTAATGAGATTAGCATACTTGTGAAAAAGTGAAACAATTTTCATCAAAAGGTTTATAATTTTTGTTGTGTTAGAGTAAAACAAAAGATGTTTGATATTTAGATTCTCAGTTATTTTTAAACCTGAAGCATAATTATGAGTTTAACATTAGTGTTGTCAGAAATGTTAATGCACTTAAAAGTTTCTCTAAGTCAACTTTCATCCTTATTTCTAATAAGAGCACCAAAGCCAGCTTTTCTTAGGCTCCACAAGCATTCTTATCAACATTAAAGATGAATTTAAATTTCTAATTAGTCTCTCAATGAATCCAACGCTTTAAGTGGGTATGAAATTGTTACACTTGTTCACATAAATGAAGCTTGTCAAGCATAATTTTATAAAATAAATTCTTTTTTCCAGTAATGCAATTAACAATCCTGACACTCCATATGCACTATAGTGTAACTAAAAATAAAAGATAATTACTTTTATATTAAGCCATAAACCAATTGTTGGCATCAAAAAAAGTCGCAAATCATTCAATGTATAAATTTGTAAGAATTCAAAATTTCTTGACTGTCAAACAGTCTCCCACACAGCGGAGAGTGTCTTCAATGTAAGTGTGACATCTCAGGGGTGAAGACACAATTTATATAATGCCTTAAGTAATTTATGAAGTCATAATAACAAATAAGGCAAACTGAAAATTTAATATTTTTAGTACAAGGAAGATGTTAAATTCACTTTCGGACTAATGTATTAGTATGAAATTTCTCTATAAATAAGTCTGTTAAAATTATGTTTTAAAAAAATTAATACTAACTTTTTAATTTGATTTTATGTTTAAAATTAAATAAAAGAATTAATGATAATTTTTAAAAAGTATAATTATCAATATTATCTCAAATTTTGAATGAACAGATTAATAAAAAGAGTATTTCATTATTCTTTAAAATATTTTAATTTTTTACACTACCATTCCCTTAATTATATTTATTTGTTTATCTTTGTTTTGTTTTGTTTTGCTTTGTTTTTTTTTCTTTCTATTTTTTATGACATTCTTATCTAATATGCTTTTTTGGCTCAATTGTACGATGAGAAGTGAGAAAAAGACTTGATTTTATGGGCTACTTGATAAATAATGATATAACATGAGAATTGATAAAGATAAAATATAATAAAAAATGATAAACTTTCATCATATTCTATGTTTAATGTATATTAAGATAGTAAAATAGATATATTATTTTATTTAATATCTAAGATAAAATAATAATAATAATAATAATAATAATACAAGATATGAATGATATTTAAATAAAAAATTATTAATTTATTAAATTGATATAATTTTAAAAATATTTTTTATGTAAATTAAAATTTTGATATAAAATTATAATAATTTTTTCAATTTTTTTATTAAATTTTCTTTTTTGTAAAAATTTATAATAAAAAATAAATCATAAAAAATTTTAAAATATATTTTATAAAATAAGTAATTTTGTTATTTCAAATATTTTTAATTAAAAAATGTTTATATAATATTTTTATTAAAAATTAAAATTATATTTTTTAAATAATTATTTTTTATAAAATATTAAAAGGGTGTAAAGTATGAATAAAAAATAAATAGAAAATAGTTATTTTATCCTAATATTTCTTAACTTATTACCCTTTCAAGATAAAAATTTTAACTATAAAAATAAAATATAATAACTCAAAAAATAAGTTATCACATCTTATTCATCAAACACTAAAAATAAAATATGATTGGATAAATATCATTTTATCTTCTTTTTTTTTCTCTAACTATCGGCTCTAAATCAATTGTCTTTCACTCTTCGCATTGCATGATGCAATTACAAATAGAGAGATTGAGTGAACTTTCTTTTGTCTTTTTTTTCCTCATTTTAATACTATTATGAGATATAAAATAAATATTTTTTTAAAGTTAAGATAAAATATATATATTTTTTAAATATGACAAAACTTAATTTTAGTTTTTCATTTTTTTAAGTTTTAATCATTATAATTTTTATTATTATTGATATTTATCCAGTTATTCACGGACATGCAACTACAAGAGTAGTCATTAATGTGACTTACATGACTATATCTATCTCACGTCATCACAAAGTGATAAAAGGTTATTTAAAAAATAACAATTTTTTTATTAAAATTATGATTAAAAAATTAGAAAGTCAAAATCAAATTGTAACTATGTTTAACAAAATTAAAAAAATATTTAAACTTAAAATTTGTCATCATAAAATATATAATACATTCCTTAAAAAAAATTCTATTAATTTATTGAGTTATATATATATTGATTGCCTAATATAAAATGGAGTTGAGTCAGTCACCCAACTAATGTCAATGATATGAATCCTAAATGTCTTTTTGCTGAAAGCACAGTGATATGAATCTCTTTACAAAATTTATTCATGATTAGTCAAAGAGTTTATCAACCATGTGAGTTGATGAATTATGTTTATATCATAAATAAATAATTCACGTTATTTATTTTAACAGTGTTAGTAATATAATTTTCTAATTGACTTTTTTTATTAATTAAAACTTATTTATGATTAACTCTTTAAAAACGACTTAATCAAACAATACTTAACAAGACCGTTAAAAAGTTTGCAATAATTTCGCTGATGTTCTATAATCACGATCCTATTATTTACTGCATCTCAGTGTTGTTCTCCCTTACGTGAGTAATGATTATAAAAAATAATAATTATTTTCACAAGGTTTTTTTTATTAATTACTTTATAAAATACAAAATTGAATATTTTTATATTTGTAAGACATTAAGTACGTTTATTTTTTTAGTATTGTCTCTATACAGTATTAATATGATAAATAAGAAAATGTTATATTTTTATTCAATTATAAAATTTGACTTGCACTTTCACAAATTTTTTTTTTATAAGATTGAATTTAGATTCGGATTGTATATAATGGATAAGTCTACTACTAAAATAATTTTGTATATATAAAAATTTAAACTTAAAATCTTATTTAAACGATACCAAACTACTTATCATTTAAATTTTACAAGTCATTTAAAAAGTGACAACTATGACTTAATTATATTAGATAATAAAAATATTAACTTAACTTTTAGATTTAATTTTAAGCAGATAAAAATAAAAAAAAATAATAAAAATATTGTTATATTTTTATGTAATAATCTTTCCTTTGAGTATTTAAAATTAAAGTTAAAAATGATAAACTTTTGTAAAAAGAAAAGAATAAACTCATTTTATAAAACTATAAAGTTACGATAAATATTTTTCTTAACAAAGACTAATTTTGCAACTTACGAGACTCCACCCATGAACCGTCAATAGCACATCAATCCTTGCTCGCTAAAACAACCCAGTCAAATATGTCAAATCATCTCTGATTATATTACACATGCACCAAGACCATGCAGTGAAATCATCACCCTTCAACCATAAACCCTACACAAACTCTCAAAACCCAAACACTGAACTAGCACCAACTAATACCCCACAAGGCTACAGTGGAGGGTGTTATCAACACCTTCGTTTAATCAATAATTATGGTATTTCCTTTTACATTATATATATATATATATATATATATATATATATATATATATACACACAAAACTATAAAACAAGGTTAAGTATTCATCAACTTTACTGAAATGAGTACAATAACATTTTTAAATGCCTATTTGTTTTAAATTTCAAACACGTTCACACTTTCTAAGATATATATAAAATCACTTCTTCAGTCTAATTTTTCAAATAATTTTTTAAAAAAATAATCTGACGAAACATTTAACGTGAAAACTATCAAGCCTTAATCGTTTACCTCATTGGTGATCTCTCCTTGATAAAGAATGTTGTTATATTGGATTTACAAGATAAGTTCCTTTTTTAGTAATAAGAAATCAGGATTGCTTATATGTTAGATCCTAATATATCTGTAAATGCATATATGGAGTGCGGTTGATATGGACAATTGACATTGGTGTAAATGATAATTAACCCTATCACGCATTAAGGGAAGCCATTAATTGCTGTAAAATCAAAAGGAGAGTGTGGTTATTACAAGAAAAAAGGGATTGGATATAATTTTATAGGTTCAATTTACTTCACGGGTCTCAATTTTAATTGTTTTTTTTTTCTCAAAATATTATACGACATCAGTGTTTATTTTAAAATTAGAGCACATCTAAATGTTTATTATTTATAAGGAGCTCCCCACTCAAACATTCCTGCTTTATTGATAATTGTAGCTTCTGTTAATTTTATTTTCTTAGATGCACGGTTAATATGTCATGTGATAAAAAAAATTACATTATAATAAAATATACTATTGTTCATATATGGTTATTACATTTAACTTTTTTTTCTTTTTAAATCATTATGATATTAAGTTTCTTACATGAGAAATAACAACACATCAAAGGAATGAATAAGTAAACAGATTTTACTTACTTAAAATATTTTAGCTAAATGAACCATTCAAGTTTGTAGCACAAGCATAGCACGGTATGGAGGATTAAAATTCAATTCATCTAAGTTCATGCAGCTAGCTAGCTCTTGGAGGGTTTTTGTATGTGAGGCAGTTGACCATTTGGAAGAGGGGAAAGCAACAAAGTAATAATTTGTAGCTAATCAGAATGAATTGTTGTTAGAATGACAGAAAGTGCAGAGAATAGTGGGGCAACAATGGAAAGGCAAAAAGAATGGAGAGAAGGGTCAGCTTCTCAGGATTTTCTATCATATCTGTGAATGTCAGTACTTTGATGATGATGATGGAAATGGCAGAACGTAAAGGAAAAGGGAATGATGGAAATTCCTGTGCCAATGGCATGATGGTGCATGAAACAGTCCAAACCAACATTAAATTTAATACCATCATTACCACTGTTCTCATATGTGCATTAAATAAGACATGAATTGTAATTTTGTGATTTGCAGTGGCTACAGTAAGATGCATGTAGGTGTAGCTTATTACTTTTTTCTGCTTTACACATAAGGTAAAGGTAAAAGAAAGTGGTAAACACTGAAAAGAGTGAAGGAAAAACAACGGATAGCAGATGGGGCCACTTCGAGGTTGCGGGCACCTTTGGCTTCTGCAAGCAGGAAAATCGTAATGTGCCTCGGCAACTGTGTTTCTACTTTCTAACTACTCTCCCCCGCCTTAAAACTCGTATGCAACACTATACTAGTCTCATGTTAGTAAAATTATGTTAAATTACGTTTCAACATTCATGCAGAACCAAATATGCTACAAGACTAATTTTTACACTTTAAATATGCATGTATATAATTTTAATGGATAAGCAAACACACGTTAAATCTACATTTAGATTAATTTTATATGTCATAACATAACTCTACAAATTATTTACAGATTTATAATTTTATACACTTAATTATATTTTTAGTTTCTATAGGTATTTTGTGACTAATTCTTAATTTTTTTTATTAAAATTTAGTTTCTTAAAAGTTAAGAAGTTATAATTTAGTTTCTACTGTTAATTTTTTTATGTTAAATTTTTACATAGTATATTACATCATTTATTTATTTTAATATTTTATTATTTAAAATTAATATTTATAAATAAATTTTTGAATATATTTTTTATATTTATAAAGAAGTTCATGTACTTTTTCTTCTCCTTATCTCTCCCTATTACCCAACTGCCACTCTATTCCTTCCTCCATCCCTCTTTGTTATTCACTCCTTCCATAAAGACTACATTGAAGAGTTTGAAATGATAGATAACATAAAGAAGGGCGTTTTAGAACTGGAGGTTCAGATCAGTTGAACAAGGAACAACATTCCATCTCCAAAGAAAGTGTGAACAGTGGTGGTCTTCGTGGAAGGAGTAGTCTTAGTACAGGTGGTGGTAGTCTTCATGGAGGGAATGGTCTTAGTGCGAGTGACGGTAATCTTCATGGAGGGAGTGGTCTTAATGCGAATGGAGGTGGTGTTAGTGAGGATAGTGGTGTTCTTCGTGGAAGGGGTGGTCTTAACATGAATGAGGGTAGTCTTTATGAAGGTAGGTGATGGTCTTCATGTGGTGGTGGTCTTTGTCAGGGTTGTGGTATTAACTAGGAACATAACCTTCACTACTTGTGGTGCGTATGGAACCTTGAGTTATATCTATATATGGGACAATCTTCCATAAAGAAAAACCGATTCTAATTAGTTTCATGTTTATAGGTTTCCTCGTGTAAAGGGAACTTGTCAAGCAGTTAGTTAGTTATTGTTTTGTTACTGTTTGTTATTGCTGATATAGTCTATCAATTTTATCTTTGTGATAAATACCTCTCTTGTAATCTTTCATGATATTAATAAAAAAATCATTCTAGTCTCTCCTTCTTCATGATCACAAACTCTAATATGGTATCCAGAGCAATCTAACCATGACTTCTGAAACCTCCTTCAATCCTCAAACATTTCAAACTCCAATCTCGATTAAACTTGATGATGAGAATTTTCTGGTTTGGTAACAACAAATTCTTGCCACAAATCGAGGTTTGAAGTTCAACAAATATCTTCAAGAAGAACACATTCCAAAGAAATTTGAGTCCAAAAACATGAAAAAGCTGGTATGATCAATTACTCATCGCTGATGAATCCACATTTTATTGGATTTTTACTTGTTATTTTAATGTTTCTTAATAGAAAAAGTAAACTTAGGAATTGTAAATAACATAAAAATATAATTTTGGTCAAATATCATAGGTTTCTTAATTTTAGGTTAATTTACATTGATTTATATAGATATAGTTTGCAATTTTGATCATTTGAATAATTGTGCAGGAGGTCCTAGACTTTTTCCATAGATTTTTAGTATTTGAGAAAGTTTGAGGTAAAAGTGATCACTTTGGAGTTCATAGTGAACACTACAGCAAGCTAGTTCTAGAAAGGTAGACTAGAGTTATCACTATGAACCTATAGTGACAACTCCAGAAAGGGCAAAAAGTACAAGGCTTGCGCGTAGCTACTATGGAACCATAGTAGACACTCTGGAGCAGCCAAAGTTATCACTCTGATGCCAAAGTGACAACTCCAGAGAAGGCAAAAACACAGGACCTGCGCGTAAACACTATGGAGCGAGAGTAATCACTTTGGGGTGTTGCTAGTTATCACTCTGAAGTCAAAGTGATAACTCCAGAGAGGCCCAAATCACAGACTCGCGCATAATCACTATGGAATGTCACTACTAAAAATTCTGTTTATACAGACGGATTTACAGACGGATTTTTAGAGTATTACAGACGGTTTTTCTATTACAGACGGATTTGATATTTTTTTATTTATATAGAAAATTATTTCCTACTGTTCTTGATTATTACAATTTATAAATAAAATAGAAACTATAGATTCGGCATCTAAACATTCCAAAATGATTTATAAAATTTAAATGTTATTACAAAGGAAGACAAAAAAGCATCTAAATAAATACATTTAAATATAAAATACAAGTCTTCATCAATTATAATCTGTGAAGTCATAATCCGAAGGAGCATCATCATCAGTACAAGAGGAGTCAATAGAGGAATGATGCATTGAGGTGAAAACCGGTGGTGCTGGAGCTGGTGGAGGAGGAGGAAGAGGTGTGGAGCTGCTTGCTCTCATGAGCTCAAAATAAGCATGCATCTGCTGCATTTGCATATCTTTGTTGCGTCATCTATTTCTTTGGACCTCCCTTTGCATTCTCGATGCCACCTTCTTCTCTATCTTCTTCTCCATTTTCTTTGCCCACTTCTTCTTCCATGCACTTTCTTTACTCTTCCACATCTCCTCATTCTGCTTCTGGAGTTCTTCATTAAGGGCATGGACCTGAGTGCGGACCATGTCCTCCACATCCTCAGGTGCAAGAGAAGGGGCATCTCCAGTGACAGATGCAGGGGACATGGAGTCTGCAAAGCGGCTCCCCATGCCATAAATGCGACCTTTATAAAGGCCACCCACTATCTGTGACCACATAGCATCCTCATCTACTGACTCTGGATTCTGAGAAGATGCTTCCTCAAGCCTTTGAATATAGTCATCCTACAGTTCAATTCAGATAATTAGATATTAGTTTGGAGAACTATTTAATAAGTCGCTAATAATAACATATATTATCAATAACAATGACTTACATATGTGGCCTGATATCGTGTATCAACCCACAGGTTTTTGTCCTGCCTGCGAGTGTGTGTCTCCTTAAACAACTCTCCAGTAGTAGGTGGCCTCTTCAACGACTTCTCCTGCAATTAGAAATAAATCACAATCTCAAATATGAAATTATAGATAGAGTCAACTGAATTTTAAAATCACATACCAAGTTCGCCTTAGTGTTAGCCAAAGTCGTAGACCCACCAGTATGCAGTGACCCCCCTTTATTAGATGCCCTGTTTGTCTTGTTCTTTACAGAGAGATTTTTAAACTCATCTGTATCCCAATACTCCTGCAAGGCATGAAGAAAGTTGGGTGCTATCCAATCAGCAGTTATCACTATGAAACCATGGACGTTGCGCGTTATCACTATGGACGTTGCGCGTTATCACTATGAAACCATGTTGTCACTTTGGGCGAAAATTTCTGCACTATAAATAGAATTTGAGAAATTAGAGTACAGAGTTTTTTACATTTTCTTGGATTCTTTTACCACTTTTGGGAGCATTTTGAGAGCATAGGATTCTTGGGTGACAGCCAGGGGTCCATTATAGGTTTTAATTTTCAATTTCCCTTTTGATTCTCATTGATTTTACATTGATGTTGCTTACGTTTCTGCATTCCCTTCTTTCATTTGTGAAGCCCATCCATATGGAGGGCTAAATTCTCTTGTAATTCCTAATCAACTCACATGATTCTTGAATTCTTGGGTTTAATGGCAATATTACTCTTTCTTTCCTTGGATTTATTAACCCTAATCTCTGAATGAAATGAAATTTACATGAGGAGAACATTGCTTAATGAACTCTAAATTACCCAAACGAAATTCTAATCCAAAATTGCTTAATTTTGATTAATCCTTGAGATTACTTAATCTTAAGGATAGAGATTGGAGCCCATTAAGATGCTTAATTTTAATTGGGATGCTAAAGTTAATTTTCGCTTGTTAGATTAACTTAATTCAAGGGGAAAATAGGAGATTATTGAATTATTTGAAAAATAGGGATAGAAATCATTGATTGACTAGGGATTACTCTTCTTAATTGATTGAATTTCACTAGTTTACATTTTGCTCTTGATTAAAATCTGGAAATTGACAAACTTCCCCCCAATTTACTTGTTTTAAAATATATGTTTACACTTGTTCGATGTATCTTCCTAACCAAAAATTCCTTAGAGACGACCTAGGACAACACCCTAGTATTGCATTCATTTCTTTGCATATTTGATGAGGATTAATGACAATCTTTGTGCATAACGAGTAAATATTTCGTTCATCAATCGCCTAGCTCCTTGCATCGATGTCAACACCAATCCTTACAAAGATGGTTGGTTTGGAGTAGTCATGGCAGATTTGGAAAAGATTAGAAGTCTATTATGCGTCCCAAACTTGTGCTAAGGTGAAAAAAATTGAAGGTACATATGCGAATGATTAAGAAAGATAAGTCAACTTCGGAATATTTGCTTGCGATCAAGAAAATAGTAGATTCACTAGTTGTGATTCTTTTTGCAATTTCTGATGATGATCATATAGAAGCGATCTTAGATGGCTTGCCTGAAGATTATGACTCTTTTGTTACTTCTATTACATCACGTTTAGATCCATACACTATTGATGATATTAAGGCACTTCTAATAGCTTAAGAAAAGCATTTTGAAAAACACAAGAAAGCCGATTTGAATTTGGTTCTGGCTAATACTGCTTCTGGACCTAGTTATTCTTCTAGCATAGAAAGAGGAGATAATTTGAATTTTAGAGGAGAATATAACAATCACAGTGGTAGATCCAACTTTTGTGGTGGTTACAATTCCAATCGAGGAGGAAGATACAACAATGGAAGAGGCAATGGCAAATCGAACTGGGGACATAAATACTTCTTAGAATCAGAACAATAGACCATAATGTCATTTATGGTTTCAATTAGGATTTTCAAGGTCTTTCTCAAGCAAACTACAGTCAGTATCAAGGTTTCTCTCAATCTGATCAAGCATTCATGTCAACACTAAAAACTATTTTGGATCCTGTCTAGTATCGAAACAGTGAAGTAAGTCATCACATCACCTATGATGAGAGAAACCTTTCTGTCAAGACTGATTATAGAGGGAACGATCATGTAAAAATTGGTAATGGTTCGGGTTTGACCATTAAGTATATTGGAAATTCTAAATTCTATGATTCTGAGTGAACAATCACTTTGTTATGAATCAGATATTACATGTTCCATCCATTGCAAAGAATTTTCTTAGTGTGTCACAATTTTGTTGAGATAATCATGTATTTTTTGAATTCCATGCTAATAAATGTAATTTCAAACAGGAATATACTAAGGAGACTCTTCTTTAAGGCAAGTTTAGTAAGGGTCTCTATGTATTTCCCAAATTTCAACATCAAAACAACATTTCTATTTTCATTCTGCAGAAGATTCTTCACTCACAGTCTTGGAACTTTGGCATTCAAGACTTGCTCATGCCTCTCTTAAAACTGTTAGATCAATACTCAGTCATTGTATTATACCATGTAATCATTCTACTACTTTGCTTTGTCAATCATGTTGTATAGGGAAAGCACGTCAGCTTCCTTTCTTTACCTCTCAGTTAGTATACACTAGTCCTCTTGATCTTGTATTCACAGATATTTGGGTCTAGTCCCCTTAACTTCTAATGGATCAAAATATTACATAATATTCATTGATGCATTCTCTAGATACACTTGAATGTATTTGCTTTATAACATAAATTTCAAGCATTTACTGCTTTCCTTTAATTTAAATATTTTGCTAAAAAATAACTTGGCACAACTTTAAAAGCTTTACAGTCTGATAATGGAAAAAAGTATCTCATCTTTACTCCTTATCTTACTAAACAAGGGATTCATCAGAGATTGACTTGTTCCATACATATGAACAAAATGGTACCCCTGAAAGAAAGCATAGACATTTATCAGAAACTGGTCTCACTTTGTTGGCTTTTGCTTCTTTTCCTTTACATTTTTGGGGAGAGGCATTCAACACTGCAGCTACTATAATTAATTGTCTTCCTTCATTTGTCCTTAGTCCTTTTGAAAAATTGTTTTATAAAAAGCCAGATTATAAGTTCTTGAGAGTATTTGGATGTGCTTGTTATCCCTTATTAAGACCTTATAATAAACATAAACTTGATTTTCTATCACATATATGCTTATTCATTGGTTATAGTTCTCAGCATAAGGGTTATAAATGTCTCTCACCTTCTGGCAAATGCTACGTCTCTAGACATGTCATCTTTTATGAGTCAGTTTTTCCTTATAAACTTCCTACCAACCATTTTGTTTTTGTCTATTCTCCTTCTTCATCCAGTTCTACCTCCTCTAATCCTTTACTTGTTTTATCTCTTACTGCTCAAAATTTCCAAAATGATAATGATACAACTGATTCATTACCTAATGTTCCTTTATAATGTGATACTAATGATTCTTCTGCCATATATTATTTCATCTCCTATTGCACGTTCTGTTCCTTAGAACACTCATCAAATGACAATTAGAGCCAAAGCTAGTGTCTTTAAACCAAAACGTTATGCTTCTTACAAGGAAGGGAGTTATGATCACACTATTGAGCCACATACTGTAAAGGAAGCAATGACCAATTTTGAATGCCTCAAAGCTATGAAAGAAGAACATGACGCACTTATAAAAAATGATGCATGATCCTTGGTGGATCCCCCTTCTTGTTGTAAGCCCATAGGCTGCAAATAGGTGTTTAAAAGCAAGTTTAATGTTGACGGAAGTTTTCAAAAGCACAAGGCTAGGCTGGTAGCAAAAAGGTATCATCAAAGAGAGGTGTTTGATTTTAAAGATATCTTTAGTCCAATGATTAAGCCAGTAATAGTTAGAACTGTTTTGACACTTGCAGTTTCTCATCAATGGCCTATTCATCAAGTGGACATCAATAATGCCTTTTTACATAGAAATATTCAAGATACTGTATATATGATTCAACCACCAGGCTTTGTTTCATCTGACAAACACAAAGTATGCAAACTGCTCAAAGCTATTTATGGCTTAAAACAGGCCCCTAAGTCTTGGTTTCATAAACTCAATATGACTTTGAGGTCCTTGGGATTTAATTCAACCAAGAGTGATATTTCTCTTTTCATGAGATTTACACCTACCTCTAAAATTAATGTGCTAGTGTATGTTGATGATATTATCATCACCAGCTCTTCTTCTTCTTCTGAAATCATCTCTCTTATTGCTAATCTTAACCACAAGTTTTCTTTGCAAGACCTAGGTCCTCTTCATTATTTTCTTGGCATTGAGGTTTAACATCATTCTGATGGTGGTATTCTATTGTCTCAATCAAAATACATAAGAGACTTACTTCATAAAACCAATTGTTAGACTCTCAGACAACTCCCATGATTTTTGGTTTAAAGCTTATTGTCGATGGGTCTTTTTCAGTTCAGGATCTATTCACTATAGGAGCATTGTATGAGCTCTTCAATACATTACTGTGACAAGGCCTTAAATTTCATTCTCTATTAATAAGGTTTGTCAATTTATGCATAGACCACAAGAGCATCATTGGCGGACAGTAAAATGGAGTTTAAGATATTTCTAAGGTTCAATCATATTTGGCTTGCACATAAAACCTTCACAGTAGCTATATATCATGGGATTTTGTTACTCAGATTAGGGTCCAGACCCTGATGATAGAATGTATACTACAGGTTACTATGTGTATCTTGGACCAAATCTTGTATCATGGTCTTCTAGGAAGCAAGTTGTTGTTTCTCAAAGTAGTACTGAGGTTGAGCACAGAGGACTGACTATTGTCACTGCTAATATTTTATGGCTGCAGAATTTGCTCAAAGAGTTGTGTGTTCCAGTTGCATTGCCAAGAATCTATTGTGATAATTTAGATGTTGTCCACCTTATTATGAATCCTGTCATGCATTTTCGCACGAACCATTTTGATTTGGATTTGTATTTTGTTTGTGATAAAGTCTTGTCGTGGGAGCTTGTTGTTGTTCATCTACCTGCTAAATTTTAGGTTGTTGATATTCTCACTAAAGCTATTTTAAATCCTCAATTTACAATATTCAGATCCAAACTAAAGGTTTCATCAGCTTCCACCATGAATTTGAAGGGGGTGTAAAGGAAACTTGCCAAACAATTAGTTAGTTATTATTTTATTATAGTTTGTTATTACTGATATAGTCTATCAGTTTTATCTCTGTAATAAATACCCCTCTTATAATCTTTTACGGTATTAATAAAAAAAATCATTCTACTCTCTTCTTCTTCATGATCACGAACACTAATACCTCAAAACTAGAGATTTAACATCACATAGTTGCATAGATATTTAAGATATGTTGAGATTAATGATGAGTGATCCAAATTCTTCCCTCTACAAAGATCTTGTATTCTATACATGAACTTTGATGGATGGATTTGCAACACAGTTGAGGAGATTGAGCCATTGGTATTGCAACTTTTGAGGAAATATATTGAACTTCTTGTTTGGAATGTGAGTCCTCTCTTATTATCACTTGAACCATAGGGGTTCTAAACATCATGTTAGGAAGGAAATTGACATAGCAACTCAAGCATATATTGAGTGGTTGGATTTGAAGGATGAAAGTTCTATGCTTTATATTTATTTTTGGATCGCAAAATACTATAAGTAAATTGCAAATAATGGCTTTGCTGAAGGATTAAAAAAGAGTAAAAAGTCTTTTATTTGAGTTTGAGATGAATGAGACCCAAGAAAGGTGTGTGGAAGGTGGAGTGGGAAGGAGATCGAAGAGGGCAAAGGTGAGAATTAAATTGTAAATATATAAAATGTGTTTAAGAATTTATTATAAATATTAATTTTAAATAATAAAAAAATTAAAATAAATAAATAATGTGACATCTCACGTAAAAGTGCTAAAATTTTATGTAATGTAAAATTTTATGTATTAAATATTCATTTTTTAATTTAATTTAAATAAATTTTTAATTATTTATAATTTATTTTTTAATTATAAGAATTTCTTTCTTTAATTTAATCTTATTTAATTAATAAATATTATTAATAATTATTGAAACATTATTTTTTAAAAATTTATCAAATTTAAAAATAATAATATAATATATTGATAATATTTTAAAAATAGTATTTTAATTTAATAATACATTACATTGTTAGAAAAACTTACTATTTATAATTTATTTATTTTTTATTGTTATCAATAGTCATTGTATCATCATTGTTAATATTTTTTAGTTTTTGATCATAAGTTCTTAAAATTAATTTAAGTATTTAAAAATATTGATTTTTAATTAAAAATAAAATATTTATTATATATTTATGTGTTTAATATAATAAATATTTTAATTTTTAATAAAATTTTATTATATTTAGTTGTTTAATTAAAATGAATATTAAATTTATTTTGTACCAAATTTATTAAAGTTAGAATTTTTTAACTATCCTTTAATTTGGAACCTTAGTTAAAGTTGATTATTAAACGTTTATATTTAATAATACATTATATTGTTTGAGAAACTCACTATTTATAATTTATTTGTTTTAATTGTTATTGATAGTTATCATATTATCATTTGTTAATTTTTTAGTTATGATTTTATTTTCATAAGATCTTAAAACTAATTTAAATATTTTAAAAAAATATTTATTATATATTTGATATAATAAATATTTTTTAATAAAAACTTATTATATTTAGTTGTTTAATTAAAATCAATCTTAACTTATTTATGCTAAATCTATACACAAATGTTAGAATTTTTTTTAACGATCCTTTAATTTGAAATTTTATTTAGTTATTTAATGATTTTCTTTAATAGAAGATTTTTATTGTTTAAATAAAAAAAATTTTAAATTCTTAAACTTTTATAAATATTAAAATAATGTCATACATTTATTAGGTGCATATACTTAGTTAAAAAAAAAAAGAAAAAAATATTATAAAAAACAAGAACATAAAAAAATAAATAAAAAATCATATATATATATATATATATATATATATATCATTGTTAATAAATATCTTAGAGTTGACTTTTAAGCTTAATTATATTTTTGTTTATAAAAAAAGTTGCATTTTTTGAATTTAATCTCTATAAAAAAAAATTATTATAATTTAGTATCTAACATTTGGAATATAGTAAAAACCATCCTTATTATCAATTAAGTTTTTTGAAGTAATGAACTAGATAATAGAATTTTAACTCATCACTATTACATCATTTGTACTTCATAATTATTTTCAATATTATTACTTAAAGGATAATATTATTAAAAAATTCCTATAAAATATTTATATTATTTTTAAATGTTCCTCAAATATCAATCACTTTCTTCTTTCACTAGTTACCTAGGCTCAACCCTATTCTCCTCCATTTTAACTATATATCACCCCTCAACACACATCAACCCAATATAGTGGTATAGTAAATCATATTAGGCATCATGCCCATTGCAATCATTTAATCCAAAACTATAACTACAACTTTAATCTCATTTCTTTTAGAAAGAGCCTTAAGTAAAATGTTATAACTTACTATATTGGACACATCTCCAAATCTATCTCTATACATCCACCTGGTTATTTTGAACCAATGTATTGATAATAGCATTAAGGGATATAATAGAAGATCGAATGTTAATGAATTTAAGAATGAATTTAAATCTAAGGAAGGTTCTAAGGGAAATGAACAAGCGTATGATAGGTAGGGCAAGCAACAACATTGAGGAGCCACGTATCAACACATATGCAGTGGCCAAAAGTAGTGAGCTTTCTGCAACATTAGTGTTTGCGAAAGGGATTCAAACAGACAATATTATAAAAGTTAGGTGTGGATCCCTTTGAAAGACAAAAGTGGAGGGAGTGGTGGAGGGGGACGGTGATCATAAAGGTGTCGTTGAGGAGGATGAGGTAGAGGAGGAGAAAGGTAGTAAAATTGTTTGTGGCCAAATGTATGATGTACCTGTCAAAAAGTAATAAAGGAATTTTTAAATTGAGTTTCTAAAATATTATCCCACAAAGATTTTTTACAATTACTGAGAATATTTTAATTTAATTTCTTGAACTAAAACACTGTATAATAGAATAAGAGAAATTTATAAAAGACATAAATTAAGTAGTAATAAGAAGAGAAAAGCACAACGTGACTTTTTGACAAGAAAATAACTTGAGATGAAATTAAAGCATTTGACTTCATTTTCACATATCTTTATGTTTACTTTTAGTTTAACCACAGTCTAGGTTTCCTTACAATTGTCAATAATTCATACTAAAGCTACTAACACTCAATGCAATGTCAATATTTTTCTCCTAAGATATCGCCCCTATTAGTCATCTAAGGTAGAAAGAGAGAAAAAACATGAAGAGCCTATGATCTTGTTAATTAAATAACCAACTGAAAGATGAAAACTAAGTTTGGTTCACTTAATTTTCTATTTCATTTTACCCTATCGTTTCATTAACTACATGTGTCATGGTCACTTATTATGCAATCAACTATGAGATGTTAAGAATGACCAAGTCTCAACATAAAAACATACACATACTTGGGCAAAAACCAATCTTGAAAAAAAAAACTAGAATTGTAATTAAACAAAGAGATCACATAAAGTGTGCAAAGAATCTACCATAACCCTAACTATGGATGTAGCTACACATAATGAAATAGGCAAAGAAAATAAATATAAAGAAAACTATATTCATTCAAAAAGGAAACACAAACTAAAAAAATCCCAAAAGGAAAGAGATGAAAAAAAATCATTGTTGTCAAAATGTACTTTTGATCATTTGCCCGGACTCCAAAAATGTATTCTTCATTTTCACCAATAATACCTCCTCCCAAATACATCCAAAAGTCATCAAAAGTCAGCCAAATCAAAGTTGTTCTCACAAGTCCTAATCGTTCCTTCGATAGGGTCTCAAAAAATCCTTCAAAATCTCTTAAAACAACCAATAGGAAGTGAACCATAGTCGTGCATACCTGTCAAGTATGGCCATGCTAGTTTATGAACATTCATATGCTGAAAGTTAAGCATGGTTGTGCTTGTTGCTAAGCATGGCCTATTGGCTACTCATGTTTTCCATTAAAATTTCCTTTGATTGCATCCAAAGTGCTTCTACAATTGAGAATTGATTCATGCTAAACTACAATAATAAATAAAGTAATTAGTACAAAATCTTCATCAAATAAGGGTCAAGCATATAAAAATAAGCTATAAAAGTGTCCCAAAAATAGACTTATTAGAAGCTTAGAAAGAGGAAGAATATGGTGGTAAGGAGAAGCACGATGATTAGTTTGGGTGAATATGGTCATTGCAATCATAGATTTTCACCAAAACACCCAAAAGAACACATACATACTAGAAAAAGTGGGATATGAACTGGAGTTAACAAAAAATGCTCTTTGTTTGCTTTGACAACTAGTATTTGACGTTTTTGAAGATGTGTTGGTGTCAAAACAAGAACTCTTGGACTCTAGTGATGGATCTTGAACTGAGATTTTGCCATTTTGATTAGGTTGATAATGTTTGAAGGAAATCTGGATTTGATGTGTGGCTGATTTTGTTAGATCTTGGTAGGAAAACATGTAACAACTACAAACTGTGGAAGAGAGATAAATAACTGAAAAGACAAATCAAAAGCAAAGAGTAAGAATTGAAGTTTACAAGCTATGAGAAGAAGAATTATGTGGTGCGTTTTGAGTATACAAATGAAAAGTTGAAATGAAAAAAGAGGTAGAAACAAATGAGAAAACAAAGATAAGTCTTATTGTTCCTGCAGGATATGGAGGAATTACAGAAGAAAAAAGATTGGGAGGTTCCAAAGGTAGAAATCAAGGGAGCGAACCCAATGATGTTGTTGGGGGATGACGGGGCTGGTAAAAGGGTTAGTGAATGGAGAAATAATGTTGTTCTTTGCCATCTATTACTGCGACATATAACATTCAACATTTTGTTAATGCGTGTTGATGATGTGTAACTCAAAGAACTAAAGTGATGGACAAAGACCAAAAGCAATACATTAATGTGGGACTTTTAAAATCACAGGGATTAGATTATGTTTAGTCAATAAATTTAATGACCTTCATATTCATAATAAAATTTTGTATAATAATCTTGATTTACTTAAGGAAGGAATCCTTTTTTTTTTTCATAAATATTTTTTGCAATTAGGAAAAGGTTTGTTTAGACCCTTTTTTTATTTTTATCTGGTGCCACAATTATCCTATTTTGTATTGATGCTCTACTTAAGCTTGTTTATAAAAAAATAAGTGTTCTTTACTCTTAATTCTATGAAGCCTTATATATTTTGTAGTCTTGATGGCCTTTCAGGTAATTTGCTTTTTTGAAATTTTTTTGGATGTTATTGGTAATGTGAAACTTGCTTAATCATATTTTTTTTTTACTTCTTTTAATCCTAACATTACAAGGTGTTAATTTTATTCCAGAGAGTGATAATTCTAGTCATTTTAAGTATTTTAACTCTATCAATTTATGTGACTTGATTTTAAAACTAATCAAGAGATCATTGTTAAGGACTTAGACTTTTTATTAATGGTAGGGACATTTTAGATAATGCTAGTAAAGCTCACAGAATATCAAGCCATAAGTTTAGCCATTTGAGTTCATAAAGCTTAAACAACTATTGAATCAATTGAAGTTTAGAGAAAACATACATATAATCTTAATCTATAATATTCAAATGCTCTTTATATTGCCTCAAACTTAAGTTTTCAAAAGCAAACCTAGCACATTGAGATAAATTATTACTTCATTAGAGAAAACATCTTATTCAAAGATATTGTTACTTGATTCATTAACTCTAATGATCAATTTATAAATATCTTACTAAATCTTTAAGGAAGTCTTGTAACAATTATACATGTAATGAGATTTGGTGAATATAATTTATATGTTCTATATTGATGAGAAGTGTTAAAATTAATGTATGTAAATAAAGTAACTACATAAGTAGTGCGATCATAAATAACATAATTTAAGATAATAAAATATCACATAGATATTATGTAATTATTATGCATTATTATAAATAGATAACTTGAACATGCATAATTGATTTATCGGATATTTTTTCTTTTCTCTTTTTTAACATGCATGTTTCAAATTTCTTTAAAAATTTTCAAATTTGAGTTTCTATCCTCAGTAGCAACAATAGTGTTTTAAAATTTCTTTTACAATAAAATAGAAAAATAAATTACTTAATAAACTTAAAAAAATAATAATTAACTTAAAATTTTATAAATAAATTAATAAAATAAAATTTAGTTAAGTTTTGATAATAAATATCTTTAAAATGTTCAACATCTATTTTTATATTGTGAAATGAGTTTAAAAAAAAATTGATAGGAATATGTGCATTGCTATCCCATTTTTATCAAGATTTATTTCTTAGTTTCACACATGTATATTTTGTCAAGAGGTATAGACTTTTGCTTTTTGATGTTTTAGGAATATAGATATCTCAACCTTATTATCATTGAAAACATTAAAAGTCTTGTTAAATTGGAGTTGGTTGGTAGGAGTAGAGATTTTAACCCAAAATGTACATTTTTCTAAGTTGATCTAGTAATCCTTTAAATTATTTTGAAGGATAATAGTTTTTTTTTAATTGGATATCTACGTGATAATATAAAGAAATATATACATTGACACAATAATTAATATACTTCTCTAACTATTTACAGTATTGATAAAAATTTCTTATGTGGATTAAAAAAAAGATATATCCATTAAATATATAAACTTAATTTTGATTAAATTTAAATAATTTTAAAATATAAATATTGATAAAAATTTATTTGTTTGATTTTCAATTTTTTAAATTTCTGATTTATCTTTTTTTGAATTACATTGAATTTATTGGACACTATCAAACAGTAGTCCTTAAAGTACATTTCAAGTTAACATAAATAAAATCTTTTTGACATGTACAAGTCATAAATTGTGAAAGATAATTCATATCAAGTATTAACTTGATAGTTTAATATTTAACTTCATATTAAAATTGATTGAATATTTAAATTCATGTTTAATTTATTATTTATTTATACTTATTTAATATTATTAATTATAATTTATAAATTAGATTCACATTAATCCATTTTAACATATTTTTAAACATAATACAAAATTTGTTACAAAATGTGGGAAGTTAAGAAGATCAAACATGTATAAGGATATAAAAAAGAGAGCTATAAGTTTAAATTATTTAATTTATTTTAAATAAATGAATTATTGAAGTTATATGCTACAGTTCACATTCAAAGAAAATATGAAAGGTTTAATATTTTTTTTTAAAAAAGTCAAATAGAAAAAGAAGTTATACCTATGGTGTTAAGTTATTAATGGAGAATATTAATGGAGATTAGGGTTCCTACCAAAGAGCACTAAGAGAACTAGGGTTCTACAATTCTAGACAAAAATCTACTGAAATATTTCCTTCTTAATTTCCAAACATAAAGATAACAATATATAATACTTATTAGGTAAGGAAGCCCAACATATGGCAAAATAAAACTAAAAGGCTAAAGTTAAAATAAAGTATGGTATAACTAATGACTCACTTCTATATCTCAGTCCCTATAGCACATTGGTCTTCCAACATTTCATTTGGGCCTTGCATAATGATTGGGCTATGTAACAATACTGTTCGATTCAACATGGACCTTGTCCTCAAGGTCTTCGTGTGTGGCTTGTTAGTAGACAAGAGAATCCAAAGCAATATTGGGTAAGGATTTTGAATGAGTGACCAGTGGCAAAGCCATGTCTTCCACATGGTTTAGGGCCAGTTGGGAATTAGTGAGCATATGTTATGCTACTGTGACCGAGTCAAATTGCACACAGGACAAGGTTGCTTTGAACGATCTAGATGAGATCGTGGACTGAGCTTGCATACCACACAGTTGAGGTTGCTTCGTTTTGGGAGAAAAGTCAGCACTAGGGAAACATATGTTTGTTGTGGGATTAGGCTGAGAAGGAAGTGGACTTGACGCAGCTTTGGGTGATGCGAGAGCCCATGGATTGTGCTTTGAATGGATGGTGGAGATTGTTTCCTTGAAGCTTTTACTGAACACACTTTGATCCAACGAAGCAGAAGTAGTTATTTTCTCTCTATTGTTTTGTGAGAGTGAAGCATGTAAGAGCTCTTCAAATAGATCTTTCTCCAAGTCTTGGGGTATGGAAATGAAATGGGACTTTGGATTTTGTCCATGATAAGGTTTGAGCAAAGAAACATGGACAATCGGGTGCATCTTAGGCTCTAGTTGTAAACACAACTCATAGGCAACAACACATATATGACGAAGAACAACAAAGAACCAAACTAGCGCTTAGAAAACTTGTGAGAAAGTCGTTTGGCCACTATTATTGCTGATATGATTGAACCTTCAGCAAGAGTAAGTCCCCAGGTATGTATTCACAATCATGTCGACTTTATTGGCTTGATCTATCATACGTTATCTAGTACGCTTAAGAGTGGCTTTTAAATGAAGCAGTAGTGCAGTACGATGGCGTAGAGTGGTGTCTAAAGCCCCAACGGTCGCTGAGCCTGGTACATAGTTAGTGATGGCTGGTGGTGGTCTGCCATATAAAGCCTGGAAATGGGTCATTCCAATGGACAAATGATAGGCGGTGTTGTGGCAAACTCCGTAAGATGCAAAACCTTGAATCAACGCTTGAGGTAATCACCTATAAAACAACATAGATAGGCCTTTAAACTCTGATTGATGACCTCTGTTTAGCTATTAGACTTGGGGTGATATACGGTGCTTTACTATAGGTTGGTACCTTAGAGGTGAAAGAGCTCTTTCCAAAAGGAGCTAAGGAACAGGGGGTCACGATCAAAGGCAATGGACTGGGTGTACCATGCAAGTGATAGATCTCGATACAAAAGTGAGTGGCAAGATCAAGGGCTATGAACTTGCTTGGGAGGCCCAAAAAGTGGACGTACTTTATAAGATGGTCGCAGATGACTTAGATGGTGGAGTACTTGAAGGAAGGAGGTAGATGAGTGATGAAATCTAAGGATAAGTTGTCCCAAACCCGTCTTGGAAATGGTAAGGGTTGCAATAATCCTGCTTTCTTATGTGTCATATATTTATTTTATTAACAAATGATGTAGTTTATCACAAACAATTTTGTGTCTTGAACATACGAGATAATAAAATAAGGTCACTAGGCAGGCGAGGGTTGGCTTGACACCAGCGTGGTCAGTAAAAGGTGTGACATGAAACTCGTTAAGGAGGGAATGGCACAGATCTGCCAAATCTAGTACATACAAACTCATTTTATGATAAAGAAGGTTGTGTGTAAAAGAGAAGTAGGGAGAAGTCTCTGAATCCAGAAACTGTTTAATTAACATCTAACCTTGTGGCACATGTTGGTAGAAATGTTGAAACTATTAAACTAGATGAGGGACTGGGGTGGAGATTGCACAAAACAGAGGTACATCATCAACCTGACAGCGTGACAGGGCATTAACAACACGATTTGAGCACCTAGGTTGGTGATGAATTTCAAAACTAAATCCTTGTAATTTGGTTGCCCATTTCTGCTATTTTGGAGTTTGAAAAACTTGAGACATTAGATTTTTCAAACTCTATTGATCAGTTATGATGTGGAAATGCATTCCTATTAAATATTGATGCCACTTCTTGACCACCTTAGTGACAACATACATCTCTCTAACATAAATGAAGGAGGCTTGGAGACGAGGACTTATTTTCTTGCTAAAAAAGGCAATGAGATGACCACCTTGAGAGAGAATAGCACCAACAGTCGTGGCAGAAGCATCAGTTTCAACATGGAATAGCCTAGAAAAGTCTGACAATGCAAGGACAAGTAGAGTAATCATTTTTTCTTTTAATTTTGTAAAAGCGAAAGAGGCTTTTGTAATCTATTTAAATTTTGATGACTATAATAAATCTGTGAGAGGAGCAGCATGAGTGGTGTAGTGGCAAACAAATAACTGATAAAACCTGGTAAGGCCAAGAAAGCCTCTAAGTTGCGTGAGTGAGCACAATTGAAGCTAGTCTATGATAGCTTGGACCTTTTCTGGGTCTGGGGCCACTCCTTGGGTAGATATGACATTGCCTAAATAACTAATAGAGGTAACAACAAATTCAGATTTGTATAACTTAGCAACAAACTGATTGGAACAAAGTAGCTCTAAAACAAGATGTAAATGGGTTAAATGAGAAGAAAAAGTAGGACTATAAATTAAAATATCATCAAAGAAAATAAGAACAAATTGCGTAAGTAGGATGGAGTAAATCATTTATAGCGAACTGGAATATGAACAGAGCATTAGTTAAACTAAAAGGCATAATTAAGAACTCGTAATGTCCATCAAAGGCGCGAAAATCAGTTTTGTGAGTGTCTTCTGGTGCCACTGTAATTTGGTGGTCCCCAAATCTCAAATTAATTTTAGAAAAGATTGTAGCAAACCCTAGTTCATCTAGTAACTCATCAATAGTAAGTATAGGAAAAGAATCCTTGATAGTGACTACACTAAGGCTCTATAGTTACCACAAAACCTTCAAGAGTCATCTTTTTAACTAGGAGAATAGGGGAAGAGAAGGAGCTTTGTTCAGGTATTATGATCCCTTTTTGAAGCATATCTTGTATAATGTTGGTCATGACTTCTTTTTGGGAGTTAGGATAGTGGTATAGTTGAACCTTAATTAGTGGGGTGTTAGGTAGAAGAGGAATATGGTGGTCATGGGTCAAGGTGGTGGAAGGCCATGCAATGGGATAAAAATAGTGGGGTAAATTTGAAGAAGTTATTGAACTTTAGTAGGTGGATTGGAGGGGACAAAGGTGAGCTAAGGAAAAGGTTTATGGAGGGGGTGTGATCTAAGGCAGTAGGCATAATTTACAAAAGATGCAGTGATGAGATCGAGTATGTATGGAGTAATTGGCAAAATTGAGGGTAAGATATAGGTGATGGGAGGGGATATTTTGGCCAGTAAGGGTGATATATGTATCGTTATGGGTGAAGAAAATATGTAGAATGGCAAAATTGGCTATGAAGAGTCCTAGGGAAAGAAGCTAATCAACTCCTAAAACAACATCTACACCCTCTATTAGGAGTAGGTAGAAGGGTAAGGAAGATTGATATCCTTGTAAAGAAATAGGGACATTCTCATAGCGCCTTGTATATGAAATTTGATCACCGTTATCGACCATTCTGTAGAAGGAAGTGGTAGGAATTGATGAAAGAGCCAAATAAGATGCAATTCTTGGCTGTAAAATATTATGTGAACTGCCTGAATCAATTGGAATAATGATAGGCAGAGCTTTATTGAAGTCTTTAAAGCGCAAAGTCTTAAGAGAGAGAAGGCCAGAAAGGGCGTGTGGTAAGAGCTAAAAATGGAAGTAATCATAACTAGTTAGAGGGGTAGTAACATCTTGTTCAATCTCAACATTTTCAAATGTGGATCATGTTTGTAGGCAAGTATACCTGTCAAAAAGTAATAAAGGGTTTTTGAAAAGAATTCCCAAGTTATCGTTCCACAGAGATTATTTTTAATTACCAAGAATTTTCTAATTCAATTGTTTGAGTTTAAAAGATGTAAAATTAAATAAGAACCAGAATTTAATTATAGAATTAATCATGAATAAAAGCAAATAACACAACACACATCTTGGTTAAACTCTAAATTTGATTTCCTTGTGATCACCAATCATTTATACAAATACTATTAATACCCAATGATCATACAATACTAATATTATTTTCTCTAAATTAATATCCTCAATGATCATGCAAGACATCAATTAAAAAAAGCATAAAGCACCTATAAACTTGTTAATTTAATAATGATTGGAAGAGAAAGATTGGTTTAGTCTATCTAATCCTTTGTCTCTTTTTATCCTACAGATCTATTAACTAAATGAGGTATGATTGCCTGACGATATAATTAATTAAAATTATAATTATGTGCAATAGGATAAAAGCTAATCATTAACGGAAATCAAACATAGATTCCCACTTTAAAATCCCATAAATTTATGAACAATAGTTCTCATAGCCCTAGTTATGGACTTAGTTACTCATGCTAAAGAGAAGAACTACAACAATCATAAACAAAGCCATAGAGAAAAGCAAACTAGAAAGAGATGATTTTTCGGTCTTCAAGTACGGTCGCCCGAAGCTCTAAGTCCCACCAATAATATGCCAACAATCCCGTGCAAGAGAAACAAGATGAAAGATGTACCGAAGAGTGAAAGACAAGATGTAAACGGTGTCTTTCATGATATCTGAGGTATCTCTTTTGTAGGGTTTAAAAACCCAGAAACTCTTTATAATTGGGCTTGGGTGTGCTGACTGTTGTGAAACTCTGATCTTTCACTAATTTGGGCCCAAAATCTACTTGTGGCCTCTTCATACTAAACTACACATTTAAAATAGAAATCAATATAAAATTCAATTAAAATAAAGGCTAAATATAAATATATGAGCCGTAGAAAAGGGCTTAATTACTGACTTATCAGATCATCATTATCATCAACGAGGATGAGAAACGTGCGCTTATTAGCACAACTATGACTTGCAATAAACCTCTCATTGCAATAAAAACATAAGCCCTGAACTCTTCTTTCTTGCATTTGCACTTGGAAGAGGCGTTTAATAGGTAATGACATGTTAAGAGAAGTGGTGGGGGTAGGAGGAGTTTGAGTTTGGCACTAAGTTTGGGAAGTGGAGGGTGAGAAACTAGTAAAGTGAGGCTTAGAATCTTTGATTTTTACTTCTACCAATTTAGCAAGGCCAATTGCGTGAGTGATGGAATGAGGTTGAAGTACTGCAATTTCACACTAGATTTTTGGAATTAAGCTATAAATAAAACAATTAAGGATCATATTCAAAGTCAAATCATAAAGTCTGTTGCATAGGTGTTCAAAAATCACTTGATAATCAACCATAGAACCAGTGTGTCTTAACTTAAATAATTTGTCACACACTTCCAAGGCTCTTGTAAAAGTAAACCAGTCCGGTAATTAGTGATTATAATACTTCTATTAGAACCAAGTTCAAGCATCCCCTCTTATGTAAAAAGTAGTCAAAGGCAATCGTTAAGCTAACGAAATTTGGTAAAATTGAAAAAATTGATCTGCTTTAAATAACCAACCTAATGTGTCTATATCATCAAAAGCATCAAGCTAAAATTTAGGTAACTTATATTGCACCTAAACATTAAGCGATGGGGTAGTTTGGAAGGGTGGTCGTAAGGGTGGGAGGTGGAAATAAGGATGAGGAGGTAGTGGTAAAGAATTGGGTGGCCTGAAGAAGGGCATGGACATGAAAAGGAAGGGTGGGGTTAGGGGGTTTATAAAAAGGTGTTGGAAATGTGGGTCTGAGGATGAGTTAGTGACATGAATATTTTAGATGGTAGTGATGGATTCTTTACGGGTCGTTAAAGAGGGAATCGACATAGATAGTGATTGCATATTGACTGGTGTGGAAGTGCTGGGGAGTGGGGTTGTTGGTGTGAGGAAAATTGGTGTGGAAGTAAAGTGAGATAGAAAATGTACCTCAAATTATGATAGGAAGCAGATAGACGATTCAGGAGGTTGGCAAGGATTGTGGTGACTCCTTCATGTCTAGAATCTATGGTGGCTTGTTAGTTTTTCAAGTTAGTTGCAAGACGCTGTAAATCCACAGTGAAAACAACAATGGTAGGATCTAGAGGTGTTGCGGAGGTGGGTGATTGAAGAGGCATGGAATAAGGTCAATGAAAGTACCAATTAAGTTATTAATGAAGGTTAGGGTTCATACCAAAGAACACTAAGAGAACTAGGATTCTACAATTCTAGACTAAAATCTACTAAAATATTTCTTTTGTAATTTTGAAACATAAAGATAACAATATATAGTACTCATTAGATAAGGAGACCCAGCATATGGCACTTCGTTAATAAAACTAAAAGGCTAAAATTAAAATAAAAGCATGGGATAACTAGTGGCCTATTTCTACATTTCAATCCCTATAGCGCATTGGTCTTCCAACATTCCATTTGAGCCTTTGGCATTAAACAAAATCAAGAAAAAGGAACATAATAAAAAGAAAGCAAGATTTAAAGTAGATACCCAAACTTAAAGTATAAGTTCAAACTAAAAAGATTCAACTCACCACTATGTTGAACCCAAATAGACTTGAGAAAAAAATATTAGACAATAAAAGTTTTATATTAGTGAATTAACAATCAATTAAAGGTATAATCAAGAAATTTATGAGTCTAAATTTTTTAAGAATATTTTATAGAAGTAAAAAAATAAAACTTGTAACATCCTCATTTTTGTTTCCCTGTTTTTGGATAGAAATATGAGTTTTGGTGCAGGACTTTTTGCTCAAGGAAAATGTGTTTCGCTCAAACGAGACAGATATTTCAAGATTGGGTGTTCTGGAGCAATCTCGCTCAACTGAGGTAAGCCTCCTCAAGCAAGAAAGGATATGGTTGCCTTAATTGTCCTCTCGCTTAGGCGAGAAAGAAGCTCGTCTAGGTGAGGAGTAGCTCACCCAAGCAAGATAGAGCTTGCTCAAGCGAGGTGTCGCAGGAAAATAGGGTGCTCTCTGGACCTGTCCTCACTTAGGCGAGAATACTTCTCGCCCAGGAGAAATTATTAGAAAAACCACTGTCTGGTTATCTCGCTCAAACAAGAAAGAGCTCGCTCAAGCGAGAACACACGGAGTTGAAGTGTATTTAAGGACTTCTGCATTGAGAAATTTCATTTCTCACCAAAACCACTTCTCATTCTCTAATCTCTTTGTTCTCTCCCTCTCCCATCCTAGAGAAAGTCTTCAATATCTCTGAATCTCAGTTGGATCTTAACTCAACTGTCTGTTTTACTCAGATCTAAGTAAGTTTTCAAAGCTCAACCTTCAAATCTAGTTCCTATTTCTCTACTCTTCTTCTAATAGTAATATGTTCTGTGATGTTAGAAAGAGTTCTAATTCTTGGGAAGTATTGCTGGTTGAGATGTGGAGTTTCTCCTTAGAGCCTATGAAAAATCTAGTTCTCAAACCTATTTCCAGGTAAGGGGAGCATTCTCGAGCTTTTGTTTTATTTCTATATGTAGTGACCCTAAGAGTATTAAGTAATCTATTTTAGTAATAATCTATAAAATTTCTTATAAAACTAGATGGTCAAGGTGGATTTTTACTATAAAGAAAGGTTTTTGGTTCATTTGAAATCACTAGAATCAAATATTTAGCAAAAGTCTTGAGCTAAAACAACATTAAGAAATTTTATAACTAAGTTACTTTATATACATATATATATATATATATATATATATATATATATTTATCGGAGATCATATTCCCTTGGTCTCAGTAGAATTTTCTAACTCTCTACCTTTTATCACTCAATCATATATATATATATATATGAAACTACACGATTTAGGCTGAGTCCAAGGGTGTCTTACCCCTGACATATTAGGTGCTAATGTGTTATTGCCTTATAAAGGTTTGTTGAAGTGTAAAGCATGATGATTGTGATGAATTATATGATAATGTGTTATTGTTTAATTTTATATGTTGATATAATAGAATGTGATGATTGTATGAATTTGATGAAGTTTAGTCGGTACTGGGAAGAATAAATGTATTAATATGTGAATCAAAATTAGTTGGGATATGCGAATTATTGAATATGTTTTGATTTATCAAAAGATTTGAAAGGGGATGGAAAATATGATGGTGAATAGAGATATATGAGTATGACTCTTGAAAAATTGTGTGACATGAAAAGTGATGATATGTGTGGAGGAAAGAAATAAGGTTACTAGTACGAGTGTTACAAATACATTGATTGGTGCGATTATGATATATGTGTTGTAATACATCGACAGGTGAGATTATAACACATTTTGTAATACATTGATTAATGTGGTTGCAACATATGTATTAGAACAGTATAAAGTGATGTGCCACGATTGAGATATAGTATGAATAGTTTAGGATATACTGAGGTATAGGATCTGGAGTTTATTGTGAAAATCTGGGGACAATGAGAGTGGTAAATGCATTTCACTTATGTGTACACGATGTAAAAGTGGGAAGCATTTACAAGCCTCACACTCATTTTTTTACCAAACTTCTAACTATACATTTGCTTGGAAGGCTATAAATACACACGTTGTATATGTGTGTAGTTTAGCTTATCATCAACTATCTATGCTGCGTAAATCCTTCATAACTAGGAAGAGTACGTTGCCAGAGATTTAGGGGCCGAGAGTATCTAGAGTATCGTTAAATTGATGGAATATTCGGATTTGAAATAGATAAAGTGGCATGAAATTATGGATTGGATAATGATATCTAGTTAAGTGTAAAGTGATGTGCTTTCTTGTCTTATTATTGTATATTTAATTGAGAAGATAAGTTTTTGAGTGAATCGATGTAAATGAATTAACTATTTTCAAATAACAATAGAAGTTATATTACATGTGTAAATTAGAAGAAGGAATACTTGTACTCTAGATATAATTGATAAACATTTTGGAATCAATATGATAAAAGTGAAATGGAATTTAAAGAATTGAATTACTGTACTAAACAAGGAGAAATAGATACTAATTAATTAAGTAATAAATTAATTTGTTAGAAATAAAATGTTCCTAATTTATTATATTTGGTTTTGAAAATACTTTTTGCATTGATTTCATTATCTTATAAATTAAGAATTTTAGTAGGCAAAAGATGCTCACCCTTACAACTATTTTTCAGGTAAAGAAGGTTAATTCGTTTTAAGGTCATACTAGCAATGAATGTAAGAAAGGAAACTGAGAGTTTAATTTATTTAAGGGAGAATTGTAATGATATTATTGAACAAGTTTTATTCAAAATTATTTGTCATATGTAATTATATGTGATTCTAATGAAAATTTTTAATTAAAAATTGAAATATTTTGATAAATTTACTTAAAGAAATTATTCAAAAATGTATGTGTAATATTTAGTAATTAATTGTCAATAAAGCATTGAAATTTTTTTGTGAATTGAAAATCTTGAATATGTATGTATGAATTGTTACAATCTTACTCAATTTCACTAATTCAAATCTTATATACACGAAGATCTTATATATATATTCATCTATTTTTTACTTATTTTACTTAAATAATTGATGAAATTTTTATAATTATATAAAAAAAATAATTGAAATAAATATAGGGTGTTACAATACTTATAGCCTACTCTTTTCCAATATTAAATAGAACCTATGTTCAAAATCTTAAACTTTCTTATGTTACAACATAATGGTAAAAACTATCATAACATATGCATCAGGATTCAAATTCTATGTTAAAAAAAATTATCACATTCCTTCTCCCTCTCCAAGTCTCTTGCTGCCATAAAAATGAATTTCTAAGTGAACCATGCAATTGGGAGAGAAACCCATATCATTCTAATTATTTGAAAAACAAAAAATGCAGTATACAAGACATAAAGATCATGCCATGGAAAATATTCAAATAGTAACACACCTTAAAATTTATTAATGAAAAATCCACATGCAAATTAAAGAAGGTTAGAGCATGTTTGTTTCTAATTTAAAAAAAAAATTCTTTTTTGATTGGATTATATATACTTAGTTTGACTTCTCTCACTCTTACTCTATTTTTTTTTAATTTTACTTTTTTTAAAAAAAATCTTTCTTTCATTCTTTTATTATTATCCTATATAAATATACAAAATCTAAATCAATTCGTTAGACTGAATTATTATAGAAATATTGAAATTTGAGTGATAAAAATGCAATTTTCAGATGAGAATATATCCACAGGTTATTTTTATATTTATATGCATTAAAAAAATTTAAATTTTTTTTAAAAAAAAAATTAGAAACAAACATGCTCTTAATGTATAGGAATCTTAGATAAAATCAACTTAAAAAAAAAAAATTAAGTGTTAGATAAAATAATTTTATTCATTTGTGTGAAGACTCTCTGTAGATTTTTCCGATGCCTATATATTAATAATCTAACAAGAAAGCTTAAAACCTTTTTTTTCTTTTTAAAGAGTTATATTATTTCCATACATGTTTTTACAAGACTTTTCTTTTTTAATTTTTTTTCTTAGGGATCAATTTCCTGTTTTTAATTGGAAATAAAGCCTAAGAAAGAAGCTATGAAATTGATATAAATTCAGGAGGGCAAACTTTAATACTATTATATCATTAAATATAACTGCATTGATCGTATGTCCGAGCTTGCAAGTAACAGATTCCATTTTTTATTTTTTTCCCTTCAGTGCATTAAAGTATGTTTTAGCGTTAAGTTTAAGAAAAGTGACAATTTTTTTTTAAAAAAAAAGGAATCAATAATAAATTAACATAAATATAATAATAATCCTTTATTTATTTTTATACATATTATATAACTTCACTGTAATTTTTTTCCTTTTTTTTTCTTTTTTTCAAAATCCAACTCCTGATAAGTTTAAGAGATTCTATCCGTAAGTAACTTAGGTCCAGGCTCTTGTTCTTTAATTGGACAAGCTCGTGACCGAAAACAAATGGTACAAGCTCCCGTACAGGCCCAATATGCCAACAAAGTATAGGGCGCGGTATCCTCACAAGAGAAACTAATAATTTATGTTAGAAATATTATTTCTATCTAATATAATAATTTATAAATTTTTAGTTTATTTTTTTAAGTTTTATTTAAATTATAAAAATATTCATACAATTCACAAAACACTTATTAATAATTATAAAATATTAATTTCTTTTACATCATAACTCTTACATAATACTTTTAATTTTAATAAAATATAGCACCTTATTCTTAGATCCTTTCCTCTCTTGATAAAATGTGATACATTTTTTTATATTTTTTTATTCTTTACGAATTCTTCACTTTACTTTAAATAAGAGTAAAAATATGTTAGACTACTCAACAATAATTTGCGTCTTAGCCTTTTTAAAATTTAGCATAATTTAATTTATTTAATTAATAAATTTAATTTAAATTTTTAAAAAAGCTGAATTAATTAAATAAGATAGGTTTGAGCTTGAGAAAAAGTTTATGAAACTTATTAGAATGATCTATTTAAAATTTATAATAATATATTAAATAATTTTGTATAAAAATTATAATATAATAATATATTAAATAAATTAAATTTTAAAATAAATAAAATTTTAATTTAAAATTCTAATTTTTTTTGTTAGAGTTGAAGAGTGTCTCTATTGCATACTCTCTAAGAGAAAGAGTCTTAATCACTAAAGTCTTTTACGTATTTTTTATCTACATAATGTTAATTTATATTTGTGCTGTCTCAATTATGTTTATCTAGTTCATAATTTATTTGATCTTATCTATCATTTTTTATGTATTTGTTTATATTATATTATATATAACTTTTTTTTTATTATGTGAGTTAAAAAGGCTAATATATTAGATTTAAACTTTAAAATTATTAAATAAAATAAATTTATTTATACAAAGTCTAGCTTAGATTATTTTGATTCCTAACTCTAAAATTTTGTTTACTTGTTTGTTTGCCTTGTTTCTTAACCGTTAACACTTGTGAAAAAGAAAAACAAAAAACCATACAATCATTTTCAACGCACGTGGATAACAGGGTTCGATGAAAATTAGAGGCGTGCATGGCTTTCTTTCAACATATCGTTGTCCTCGTGAAGCAAGTGATTGAAAAGTACACAGATTTTTCAACTTAGAGTATTGCCGACAAATAACCATCACACTAATGTAACAGTTGAAGGATTATTTTATCTTTTAATGAAAGTGATGACTTTTTTATTTTATTTTATAAGTGAAACCAACACTTAAAAACTAAGCTTTCGAAACTTAAAATTTACTGAAAAAGGTTTTGTCTCTTTTTTTAAAAAAATATTTTTCATACATATAAATAGCAATCGAACCATGAATATAATGTGCTTAAGAACTTTAACTTTTCAATAACTATGCGCATAAAAAAATAACTGAGCTAATTTCTGTTGGTCATGAATACATTTAACTTATTCTTTGATGTGCCAAAAATAGATATATTTCTTTTTATTATTTGACGAGTATGTTTAATGATATCGTTGGATAGTTTGGTATAAATAGAATATATTTGATCAAACCATCGCTATAATTTGTTTAAAGAATTTAACTATTTAATAACTACGCTTATTTTAAAAAAGTTTAAGTACCCTTTATTGGTTACGAGTATATTTAACTTAATTTTTTATGTATAAAAACTAAATGTTATTTTTTTTATGATTTGAAAAGTATGTCAGAGGATGATATTGGATAGTTGGTAGAAGTTTAATATATTTATCCTTTTTTAAAGTAAAATTTTTGGATTTGACCTTTCAACTTTCAACGTCACTTAACAATTAACTAATGTAATAAAAAGTAAAGTGACTGTTTATTAAAATTAATTTTTGAATAATAAAAATATTTTGATTAAATTTTTAATTATCATAAATTTAATACTTATAAAATATTTCAAAACACTTATTTCCTATAAAAAAGATTAAAGAACATTTAAAAAACTCTAAGAAATACTAAAAAATTATTAAAAAAATAGCTAAAATTTTAAAATTTTAAAAAAATTTATATGAAATAAATATATAATTTTAAAAAATTAAAATTTTATATAAAATTTTATATCTCTTTAAAATTTATTATTATAAATATAAAAAATTTTAGAATTTTTTGGATCAATTACTAAATAATCAATGTAATATAAATTTCTACATAGAATGATTATTTTTAAGAACTAATCTAAAATATGATTGTTTGTATTAATTTTTGTATAATTGATTTAATAAATTTAAAACATTACTTTCTATATCAATTTTTTTATAATCGATGTAAAATTAATTTAAAATATAAAATTTTAGAGGCGTGACTAATGAAACAATATAAATTAAAAATGAAAGAATACTTCTCAAGCTTCTTACAGGTTTAACATTGACAAATTTTACTTATATTTTTGAATTTTTGTTAGCATTTTTAAGTTCATAATTAACAATCATTAATCGTGTGTAAGATTTTAGATACGCTAATGATGAATCTCACTTTATTTTATGTTTTTTTAATTAATCTCTTTATTTTGATATATAATATTAATCATCATATGTTCTTCAGATTCAACAAAATCAAAAAATCTATAACAAATATTAATAAACATTAATGACATTAACAAATTACTTGCTAAAATATTAGAAGAATAGAAAAGTACTCAAGATAAGTACAAGAAAAATACGTCCTAAATAAATTGTTTTATAATCAATATAAAAGAAACATTTTTTACATTGGTTATATTATCAGATATAAAAAATCCTAACTTACTGTATTACTATATTAGTTGCACTATTGAATTATACCTTATTATAACTATTTTAATTAAATATGATTGTTTATACTTATAGTTTAAATAAAAGATATTTTAAAGATTTTATTTCTAATATAAAAAATAATAATTTTTAGTAAATTGATACTGGTATTTTAAATTTAAATTTTAAATAACATTTTTTAATAATAAAATAAAATTTACTTTCTATATTATAAATATAATACCCTCTCTTGAGGAAGGGTTTTTCTTTTTTAATTCTGATACATTAAATTAAATATAAGGATATTTATCAGATATATGAGATAAAAAAATCATTGCAATATTAATCAATCCTAATTTAAATTTAATTTTATATTTTGACTCACCATATCTGATAATATTTTGTATTTGGGGTTCAAATATTTAATTTTTATAACTTTTTATTTTATTTATTCTTTTTTAAAATAATAAAATATTTATTGTGAAATAATAAATTGTTTAATATTTTCTTCAATTTCTTTATTTTTAAACTTCATTTAAATTTAATGTTTTTAAAATTATTTATAAGTTTTTTTGTTACCTTGAAAGTTTTTTGGTTATTTAACTTTTAAAAGAAAGTGATAAACTTTTATATATTTGATCGAAAGTTTTTTGGTTAGTCATATTGTGAAAATTTTATTTTATTTTTATTTCATGCATGTAACATTAAAGTCTTTCATTATTAACTTGCCTTTGATGAATTAAAGAAAATATTTAGTAGAAACACGATCCAAATCTCAGATTCAACCTTTATTTATAGTTTTTTGTTGGTAGGTCACATATATACCATAAAATAAATTATCAACTTGATTTTAAATTCCATTTAAAAAATAAAAACAGGACTGTGGAGGACACAGAATATTAATTTATTGATGAAGTTGATTTAGAAATAATATTGTTCTGCAATGTGCAGAATTTAGAATGGTTCTTATATGCTTATTGATTTTTATTAAGTTGAATGAGAAAGAATGACGAAAACAATATTTCTTAAATTAATCTAAAACAAATTCCCATTCATCGTTTTCTCTGTTGGTTTCTACTCTGTTGTCATTCTTCTGCACAAAGTTCCACAGTATATGAGACCAAACGCAAAAACTTAAAGAATTTTTCTGTGTAATATAATAGGAACCATGAGTCTGCATCTATAATTGTACTGTTTTCATTAATTAAACATAAAATATGAGAGCATCAACATCCACATTAGATTTGATAACCATTTAACATTGAATTAGCTTTCGTTGATATAATTATATTTTAATAAAAAAATTAACATTTTAAATTTATGTTAATAATATGATATATTATATTAACAAATAATTTTTTAGTGCAAAATAATAATATATACTATGAATATATAGGCATTATTATACAACATTATTTGTTAGAGGAACAGATTCTTTATCTATTTTTTGTTTAAATGAAATTTTTAATTTTTCTTTAAATAAAAATTACTTTTTGTATATTTTACTTAAACAAAAAAATATTGCAAGTTACAGTCTGTCTCAAAACTGTCGAGGATCTGGATCTATTTGTTGGCATGAATCTTTGAAATTTTTATTAATAATTTAAGCTTTGTTAGATAAAATTATATTAATAAAAGTTATGTTTGTACTTGGTAATTTTTTATATATTAATAGTTAACATTTTCTTAAGACAAGTTTGATAACTCAAGTAACGGGCATTCTCAGTATATACTTTTTTTATAAAAAAAAATGCTGTGTATTTTTCAAAAAAATAATTAACAAATAAAATTATTACTTTTTTTTAAATAAGCTAGAGCAAATATGCGGGTATTTTGAAATCCGCAAATAGTCACTATACACTATAGAAAATAACTTTATTAGGAATTAAATCGAATTAGTCACTGAGCAATCATCCCTACTAAAATTATAACCTGAAAATGAAAAAATTACAAAAACAAAAATAATTACTAAAATATGACTTAAAATCATAAATTTAACATGTGGTAGTCCAAGTGAAGAAGAATAGGGCATTGGAAAAAATAAAAAATAATTACTAAAATATGACTCATGATTTTGTGGACAAACACTTCCAGTTATAGACTATATATGTGTGTGTGTTATACTAATTTTTAACCATATATTAATTAAAATTTTACGGTCCTATATTAATGAATAACACGTAGATATTTTGAGGTGAGACTGAAATAATCTCAAGTAGCTTAAGCATTCCATTTTCATAATTTTAGAGTCATATGAGAGACAATGCCTATAAATTTAGAGTAGTATGATATTTGAGACTTCGGTAGTAGATACTGCCAATCATTTTTCCTCCTCGCTCAAGAGTGTTGAGCATTGATTAGTAGTCGATTGGCTATGGTAAAAATAGACTAGCACATACGTAGGCTATTTAGCTATGTAACATAGCTTGTAGAACTTAGCATATGGAGTCAATCAAGTAGAGGGAGCATGAACTTGCAGGAGATGTAGTAGCAATTGCTCCAGCAATAGCCATAAGCAAACCTCTCTAGTATTGTAGATGATTTTACTTGAATTGAGAATATCTATATTATGATGAAATTAGTTTTTCTAGTAAATAATTTTACTTATTTCATAATTAATAATTAGTTCTATAAATTTCTAAATTATTAAAAAGGTAATATATCATTTAAATTTTTCATTTAGTTATAATTGTTTATTCTCTGAAACACACATTATTATTAAAACTGAAATTGAAATAAAAAACACTCTGCATACAATAGATTCAACTTTCTCCCTTCTCCCAAATTCTCTTTTTTCTTACTCTCGAAGTCACTTCATTATGCTTTTTGGCTCTTTTTTAGAGTTGTGATTTTCTTACTAACTTATCCTTTTGAAATTTTATAAAAACTTTGACACGTTCAATTTTCTCTTTCATGTAAATAGTTTTGGATAATTTTGTAAATTCAAGGGATACCATCTGTTACGGAAATTGTTTTTATTTGGATTCATAAGATATTTTAATGACTCAAGAACTTATAAAAGTTAGTCCTTGACATTTTTGACATTAGGAAAGCTATATTTTAAATTTCTAACTATATATTTAACTAATTTTTTGAAACCTTTTTGAATATTTGTTAATATTCATATTTGTCAAATACTGCCTTTCTTTTATTTTTGAACTAGTTGTGACAACCATTCAATAGTTTTTCATTGTTGTGAAAGAACAGTAATTATAGTGATTTATTTTACATTTTTCTGATTGTTGTTTTAATTATATTATTTTCATGTTATGAAAATTCTTTTTTTATAATATTTTGATGATAAATTTGTCATTCTATTTTCATTTATATGTATTTTACTAACACCAACGAAAAATTATATGTATTTACATAGGTTTGATTTAAGAAAAAGTTATTACTCCAATGCATAAGTTTCTTAACTTTTAATTTATAATCAAGTTTTTAGAAATTTAATTAAACAACTCATTGTGTTAGAGTGTTCTTTAAATATAAACCACTTTTTTTAATTTTTTTTTCTTTAAGATAATTTGATAGACAAGTTGCAGAGTATTGGAAATTGCTATCCATCCCAGCAGAGATCCTCTATTTGTAAATCTCCATTATTATGGTAACTTCTCTTTGCTTTTTGTTACACGTTTTTTTAGCCGTAACTTCTAAGAGGTTAGACTTGTCATTCTAGATATCTAATGGATATTTTGATATAGACATGATGAAAACATTGAGTCTCTTTAGCTATTGATGGATTATGAATTGAAGCTTAAAAGTTAGTTTTTTTTTATGTTGAAATTATTGAAAAAAAAACTCTACCAAAATTCCAATAAACATAAAGTATTATTTATTTAAAAGGCTTATGTATTTTGTGAGTGATTGTTTTTACATAGGTTTGTAATTGTATTGTATTTTAATTTTAAAAAATGAAAACTCTTTTTAAAAAGGGAAACAAACATAATCTAAGTGTTATTTATTTTCAGTATGGTCCACTTTTGGGTTGTAACAAAGTTGGTATCAACGTTTAAATTATAAGTCTTAATAGCTATAGAAATAGAGTAGTGATAAAATCTTACTAATAAATTGTGTACCTAAAGCACAATATACTTACAATAAGTTATTAGCACTCTTGGTTGTAAAAAAGTATCGTACAAGAAATTGTCATTTGCTTCAGTACATTTCCAATTTTCTTTGGCATCCTTTTGTTTTTGACAAATTCCCTTTCTTTTCTTTCTAGGTGAAGATATCACCAAAGACTAGTGACTACTGATAAGTCTATTGTTCAAGCTCATAATCTTGCTTCTAGATGTTGTGAACAAGATTATAGTTGTGGTAAGTGCATGTGCACACTTACGCAAAGGCTCATTAATTTCAACATTGCTTCCATTCTTTGTCCCACTTATGGAAAATTCCATTGTTGGACTTGCCATTTTACCATAACACTACCACCATCCAATAGCATTGTTGACTTTAGAATCTTCTATTGCCCTTATAGCACCTAAAAGGCAAACATAAAGTTCTCTTAGACTAAGTTCTAAAGAGGCTCAACAAGGTGGTTAGAGGTCAAGCACATGTTTCTGCATCCACTCATCAGCTCAAACACTTAATGTTAATGTTTTTAGAAAATAAAACAATTATATTTCAAAATAATCATTAATTATTATTTTTATTTTATTATTCTAATTTAATTATTATTATTATTAATGTTTATGTGTGTGTAAACAGTTACAACGTAATGTTACAATCCATTAGTCGTGAAAGTGTTATATATATCATAGAAAAACAATGCACAAAAGACACTTTTTTTAACCTCTTTTATCTATTTTTTTGAATTAAAAATTATCTTTTACTAGCTTTTGATAGCCTTAGTCTTCGGTCAAGAAGGATCTATTGTATCTTAAATTATTTTACATGCCTGACTATTTTTTTGTGCAGTTATTTCGAGTAATTTTTTAAAACAAATGTTACAAGTATACTTCAGTATGTTATAATGACAAATAAAAATACTTTTGTAAATTTTTTCGAATAGTTTCTTACCTTGTATACAAAATTAGAAAATAAAACCAATATAAGAGATTAAAATATTATTATCTTATCTTTAGTTATGATAACGTGTCTTTATTATTATTTTGAAGTTTACTTACATTATTTATTTTTATTAAGTAGTATTATCTAACTCTTATTATTTGCTTACCGTTATTATATTTTTATAATTATTGTTATTTAAGATTGTTTTAATATCCTTTTACTAAGAGATCTAAATTTCTTCATTATTATTTTATTATATCCATAAAATTTACACGTACATAATTAGGCCGTGCTATTTACTATTGAGGATTCTTGTAAAATAATTATTGTGTGCCAATTTAACATAATAATTAATTATCACAATGCACTCAAACATCTTAATCGTTTATTAATTTTAAACTTAATTTAATTGTATTTAAGTATAGTTCACCGTTAAATCACATAATTTAGTGGTTGACCGTGTAAGTCATCTTGAAGAAGCTCTTGATATCCAATAAAATTACTTAAAAATAAATAAATGCTCATTTAAAATTAATACTGAAAAAGGAGACGGACTTAATAATTAACAATATTTAATTGCAATAAATTTTGGATATAGAATCAGCTGAGACCAAGTCAACTTTTTATGGTTAGATTCTCGTTACCTAAAATTCATGATAGACTTTGACAAATTCGAATTCAGTTCATTGAAAGAGGCAAAACTTCATTTTTCTTTTTTGTATTTATAAGACTTGAATTTAAAACATTTTTCAAGGAAATACTCAAGTCTTTCTCAGATTAAGCCAAGTTTCTTTTGGTCAACAGATTAATTAAGCCGAATTGAATCAATATTTTTTTTATACTTTAATTTTGGTGGGCTTTACTCGTATTTTGTAGAGTTATTTAAATCATCATATTATTTTTAACACACATTTTTCGCATAGGAATTTGGATTAATATATTTGTTTTGTGTTAGCGTCATTATTTACATAAAGTAATCAGGTAGTCTCATTGATCGTTTAGAAGAGAACAATGAGCATTGGAGTGACTTCGGCAACACCGGAGAATCTAGGTAATCACTGAGTGATCAACATAAGATAAAAATAAAAGTAAAATAAAATGAAGTTCACTTAATTATATTTTTCTTTTGGACTCACAAAGCCTATATTATCCAAAATGGTAAAAAAGAAAGAAAATGACGTAAATTTGGGTAGCAAACAAAGGGACACGCAAGCGAACATGGGCAACAGACAGCGCAACACGCAGATTTTAATGTTCAGATTCAAATCCTTACGACAAAAGAAAGAACAATCAATATTTATTAGGTATTACCCCACCAACCCGAGCCTCAGCTTCCACGGCGCCCAGCCTCGGAGCCATTCTCTTCCCAATCCTCATTCCAGAGCTTCGTAGCTTCTCATTCACCACTTGCTCCTATGGCGTCACCCTCTTTAATCTCCTTGCACATCAATCACTCTGTGACGCCAACAACTCTCTCTATTCTTCTACATTTTTTCTTTTTCTTCAGGATTTTTCCGCGAAAATGTGATTTCGCAATTATTTGGGAATTTTTAATTTGCAGGTATTTCAAGTTATGCTCCAAAGGGGTCATAGGACATTGAATTCAAGGCCTTGCAATACATATTGATAGTTGTGAATGGCCTCACTCTCTTCGATCATAGAGGAAACCATCCCACCCTTTATTTGGGAATTCAATTTCCGAGAATTCGACGCCCACGCGCATGACTCTATCGAGCTTCTCCAACACGGAGGCGATTGAAGCTGAGGCTGCCCATGGACCAGTGGGCTTCTTGGGCCCAAGACATTAGTGGATCGGTGATGGAACTGGAGATCGGCGCCGTGTTAGTTGAACTTGACGTCGGCGAAATGTTGATGAGATTGGGAGAACGAAGGGAATGGAAGTGGTTGAGTTGAATGAGTTGGTTGGTTATTTGAGAAGATTGGACGAGCCCGGAAAAGTTGGTGCTTTTGTTTTTGTTTATGAGTAGGAGAAAGTTGAACTAGTTTTGGGATTTGATTGAGAATTCTAAGATGAAGAGAGGCACTGACTCACAGAAGAAGTGGAAAAATGTTGGAAGAATAATTTTTTACAAATACTAATATTTATATAATAAATTATAAAAAAATAGTTATGATGTCATAATTTCATAGTTGATGATATAAATTATTATTTTTTTTACTTTAAAATAATCAGATTAAATTCTATCTTATTTTTTTAAAGAATTTATTTAAAAAAATGCTGCTTTTGTAAAGATAAAAATATAATAAAATTTTACAAACTTGTGTTTTATTTAAGATATAAGTCGGTGATTTATCAAATAGTATTATATATTTATTTTTTATTTTTGTGATAAATTTAATAATAACATGAAATGTTAAAAATTATATAAATGATAAAATTATAATTTTTTAAAACATAATTTAAATTTTTATTTATAATTTATTTCTCAATTATAAAAATATTGTGGGTGGTGATTGATAATATTGGTAGTAGAGCTTACAAAGTGACAGTGTTGAGAGCATTAACATTTTTAAAATTTAGAAATCATTTATTAGACTAATTTTGAAATAATCGATGTAAAAGTGAGTTTTTGGATTACTTATCTAATTAACTAATTTTGAAAACGTAATTTGGAGTAATTATTTTAACAACCTATCCAGAAAATAATTTTTCCTTCTTTCATGCAATCTTTGCTCTGCACCATTATTCTTTGTTTTGTCATATGTTTATGTCGACTACATTAAAGGGTTGTTTTCTTCTTTCTTTCTCTGTCTCATAAATTGTGTTTGACAACAACGATGATTATTATACAAATATAGGTGGTGTAAGACGAATAATAGTGGCATGGTTTAGATGTGCATATTTGGGCTTTGACGTTGGTGGTACGGTGTCAAGAAGTGCAAATTTAAGTTAAGTGTGAATTTAAGTTGAGATGCCATCAAACTACACTGCCTTTATGGCCATGCCTTCTTACAAATTCATTAATGCAATGGTAGCAACTAGCACGTTGTAACATTTTAATTTAATTTTTAAGTAATAATTTTATAAAATAAGAGTAATAAAATTTTTATTTAAATAAAAAAGTTTTATCAAAGTTTCATAAAACAGTTCAAAATAATAAAGAATTATAACTTTATATCAAATATTGCTACATGACTAATTCAGTTATATTATAATTTTAAAATACAATCTAAGTCTTATAGCATTTCATCCTTCCTTCACTGAATCCAGTACTAATCGTCTTAGTCACCTGAAAAATAAATATAAAGGTGAGTACTCTACACTACCCAACACTCATAATCATAAAGACTCACCTTACTACACATTTACTAATATAGTTAAATCATGTAATCACAAGACAAACATCTCAATCTCAGTCACAATCATTATTTATGATCTATTCAAATTCAAACCACAACCGGTGCACTCATTGCATCAACATTTCACACACGTGCGCTCACCGCACCTAGCCACGCTCACTGTGGCACTGTGATCACAGTTTCACACCATGAATGATCGCCGGTTATCCCACATCATGGATACCGTGTGGACAATCACGAGTCACTCAGCAAAGGTAGTGGTCAGAGGTCTAGTCAGAAGGAGAGTGTGTGGCCTGTGGTGCACCCACGCACACTGTTGGTGTTATCACCACTCTCTCTTCCTCAAAATATTTCTACTGTCCTCATCTTTCACACCTCCAGTGTATCGTTGAACCATTCATAGCATATCATACACGACAATACTTTGCCCACATTTATTCACATTACTCGGCACAGAGACCTACATTCATTTACAGTACACAGCACACAGGCCCATAATTCATTCACAATACTTGGTACTTATGCCATTATTCCATCATACAACATATCAACAGGTCATCTATATCCATTTCCAACCATTTATACTATCCAATCATCATTCCACAACATGCTCACACACATTCTCAATTAAGGGTATATCAACCCCACAATCAATTCACATTTCACTCTAAACACAATTATTTTCATCAAATCACACATTTCCTACTCTCTATTTCAGCTACATCACAACATTCAACGAAATAAACAGTAAATTGAACACAATAAGATAGGGTAGAGTCTCCCCTTACCTCAAATGAAGACCTATACACTAAAAAAACAAGATAAACGCTCCTCCACACGAACTTTGTTCTAAATACAGGGAAGAATTCCCATGAGAACCCAGGAAAATCGAGAAATCAGAGGATGGGGATGAGAAACCAAAACCCTAACTATTAAAACCCACCTCCAAGCATTCCATACACGAATCCAATCTTTAATCTTGCTCCTAAGCGGCTTGGAGGCAATTTAATAGGTGAAATAGGGTTTGAGAGTAAAAGAATTGAAGAAATCTCAAAGGAAAAGTGAGAAATGGAACTTACCCAAACTCTAACCCCTTTAAATCCTCTTTTGGTAGCGACACTCTCGCTACAGCGAGGTACAACGAGATATACGTCACTGCAGCAATACCCTTTCCCGCTACAGCGAAAATCTCAGAGAGAATTGCATTCTGGTTTCTACAGAATCTCACTACAGTGAGACTGCACTAAGAAATGCACCCCAAACTGTCGCTTTGTCGCTACAGCGAGGGACCTCTCGCTGTAGCGAGAAGATGAAAGTTTCACGCCTTCCTCTTAGGGCACTCTCGCTACAGCGAGATCATGCCCCAGAATTACACTTTTAACCTATTTTTTAACTCAATCAATCTAATCCAATCATATACAAGTATATTTATACATGTCCCTAAGCATTTATACACACCAGCATTCAAAGTTCATTAGACGCTCAAGTGCAACTCCAATATCCATTCACATCACACATAGATATATGCTTATATATATATATATATATATATATATATATATATATATATATTATAAATACATAATACGAAAAGGTCAATGCAAACACTTATATTAATAATCAAACTATATTACAAAAATTCAAGGCGTTACACACGTCACCTTGCACCAACCTTGTTAGATTAGGTTAAGAGGTGGAGAGCCATCACCACAAACATATATAAAGTCTCTCATCACATACCTATCCTTGAAATGTTGAAGATAATTGAGTTAGACACAATTTGATGTGGTAGTTTTGGCAATGATGATGTGACAAATGCATGATTTAATGGTTACTATTTTATGGCAATTTTGTAGTAGTTCTTTGTGAGAATGGTTACTGCAAGCATAGTTGTAAATTATGTAGTCTTAAGGATTATTTACTTGTTGTTTCCTCAATTAGTTTTGGATTCATTCAATGTATATATTGTAAGAATAAAAATTTGTATGGATGTTTTATATAAATTTAGAATATCAATTGTAAAATCATTTACTTATTATAGATATTATGAATTGTATGCTAGACAATCTATGTGAGGTATGAATCCTCTGAGTGAAAAACTATGATCTTCCTTTGCCTAATTATGCTCTCATGATCCTAGGTTCTTAATAGGGCAAATATAGAGTAATGTAATGTGTTACCATGACAATAAAGAGGACTTAACCACATTATTTATTAACCCTAGGGACCTCCATCTTGCACCTAGAGGTTAGGTCCATATTGTATCCCACATAGATAAATATTAAGTGTTTAAAGCCTATAAATATTAATTATCCTCAAATGGATCACAATATTAGCCTATTTTTTTATAAAATAAAAAATTATAATTGATTGTAATTCATCATGAGTTTATAAAAATTCTACCATTCCTAACGACACCGAGCTTAAATTTTGATCATGATACCTCAGCTTCAAATGACATCAATTATCGGTATAGTGGTCCTAACGATATCGAGCTTAAAATTTAGAATATGGTACAAGAATGGGTTGTAAGAAAGCTTGTTATGAAATTAAGGAAATATCCTCTATGAAACATTTTGAAGTTTTTTATTACATGAAAGTGAAATATGGAGTGTAGTTAAAAGATAACAAAATTTATAAGTCAGTGGTTTAGGAAAGAGAATGAACAATTTGGAAAATTGTAGAGATTTTATAAGGTGTAGTCTAGGTTCAATTGTGAAAATGGATATTGTTCCTTAAGTTGAAGGTCCAACATAACTTCAAATATTATATATATGCCTCTCTAGGTGCAAAATTGGATTTATGGCTGAGTGCAGACCAATGATAGGTCTTGATGGTGCATTTTTTAAGGTTATTATAAAGGACAATTGTTAACAACAGTGGAGAAGAATGATAATAATCATATCTAGGTAACAATATATGCAGTTGTCAATGTTAAAAATAAAGAGACTTGATATTAGTTTTTATTACTTGTACATAAAGACCTAGGGGGCTATAAGCATCATAAATGAAATTTCATATCTAATATGCAGAAGATAAAGATCTACATAGGACTAAGTTACAAATTACATATGCTTGATAGGGTTTGATTTGCATGATTAATATATTTATTAGGGACTAATTTGCATGAATTTTAATATTTTGAATATTAAAATGCACATCATATTTTATTATAGGGTTTAATACCAGCCTTGTAAGAAGTAATACCAAGCGCACACCATAGGTTCTATATGTGACATATATAGCAAAATTTCTGTAAGCAATGGAAGGATAAAAGTATTAAAGCACCTTGTATAGGAGTGTGCAAGATCAACTACAATCTCATAATTTAATGCAAATAATCATACAATAAAGACAATGAATGAGAAGGTTTGTTCATACCTGAACAAGTGGCCAAAAGATGCATGGATTAAGGCACACTTTAGTAAATGGTCAAAGATTGATAACATATGTAATAATAACTGTAAGGTTTTCAACTCAAATATTGTAAATGCAAATTTGAAGCCAATATTAACAATGTTGGAAGAGGTCAAATGCTATCATGACAACAATTAGTACCAAATAAGTTAAATTTGAATACACATGAATGTCATTTGCCTCCTATATGGCAAAGTAGGCTAGAGAAACTAAGATGATCGACCCTGTACTGAAAAGACAAAGAATATAAGACTTTTAAGCCCAACATAGCAACCATTCACTATACCTGAAGAAGAAGGCCCAATAGATGCATTAGCAGAAAATCAGCAAGGTAGCAGTAGGTCTAAACTAAACATTAGGCAAAGGTAATATGTTACAAATATTTCCACATCTCCTCAACAAAGTCCACTACCATCTTCACCTAATGAAAGAGAGATGATTTTACAAAGGCTCAACAATTCATGTTAACACTTAGATTAAGGACTTAACAATGATTTGTAGTGAATATTTTGCTTATTTTTATTATTTTGGATGTACCAAGGGTCTATTGTTTTATTTTAACAAATTATGTTTTGGGTTCCACCACTTAATGTAGTGAATGTTTAAGGTTCCATTCAATTATTATGTTTTAAGTTATTACATCAGAAAAAATGAAAATATAAACCTAATGTGGGTCATAGACAATAATTAAAGTATTTCTCATTAATTAAAGTAAAATAAATCATTCTCTAACAACAAAGTACATGACAATACACATTAAAATACATAGTAATTGTACAAAGAATTTTATTTTTCTAATTTCAGCCTCTAAATATGTCATCTTGATAGTCAAATTCTTCCTTTGTTTTTCATTCACAGCTACTACACTTATAAGAGGAGAGTTTACTTGAGATGTTGTTTGATTAGTAACATTAAAATTCTCCTTCACGCTAGTGCTATTATCAACCGACACAAAATAATTGCAGTGCTCACCACTGCACCATGTCTAAGAAGTTAATTAATTTATGAGAAAAGACAATTGAACACAACACTAAATAAATTTTGTTTACCATATATTTAGGACATTCAAAGAATAATCTTCCAGTATTAGCTTCTATTTGTGAGACATTAACAATTTCTCTCAACTCAAAGTAGCAAGTCTTACCATTTCATCTCCTATTTTGTTGTAGTGATGGCCTTGAAGAAGAACTCATAAGAGGGCTTCTATTGTTGTTAATGGCCATTCAAAATGCTAAAAACTTTAAAAATAGAAGAAAGGAACCCTAATAATGGAAGGAATCTAACTAAAGGCACAAAAGTGATAGAAAGGGACTAAAATATTTGGGTAATTAAGTCACAAATTTTTCATTACATGAAACAACGTTATATATGTTGTAATGATATGTCAACATTCTATTACTGTTTGTTAATAATGTCTAGGTTTAGGGATAAAAATGTCTAATAGAGATAGAAGTTAGGAACTAACATGATATTTTTAATATATGAGAGACTAAAGTGTTTGATGCTAACTATCTTAAAGACCAAAATAAGAGTTGTCATTTTAGATTTTTTTTTTTTTTTTGTCATAGCCTTGCACAAAATGGCAAAATTATAGGCCTAATTTTGGATTATTTTGCAACATATATTTAAGTTCCTATTTTTGTTTCCTCCCAACTAAGTAATTTTTGTGTGCCTTGATTTAGATATTTGAGAATCATCTAAATTAATTTAGAAAAATAACTTCTCTCTTTAATTAGGTCACATTATACTATTATCTCCTAATTTTTCATTAAATTGGCTCATTTTTGGATAAATTTCCTAAGTGTGTTTTAATTTCTAAATTTTTATCTAATGTCAAATTCTAATTTAGTTAATTTGATATAATTTCTAATCAATTAAAAATAATAAAATTTTAAGGTGTTACACACAAGACATACACCAAAGGATATCAATTTTTGATCCAATGAACCATCGAACATATATTACCATATATATGTACTTTATGAAAATTGAGTTATACTATGCCACCCTTACTCATCTTTAAGGGAAGAAAAATGATGAAGATGGTGCAGGTGGCATATTTGGTATAGGTTGTTTGTTTGCATCTAATGTACTAGAAGAACCAAAAAAATATTGAAGGAAATAATGATACAAATATGAATATAAGATCACTTGATATTAGTGGTGGTTCAAGTGGTGAGTTGTGTAGTGGGGAAATTTTGACAACTCTACTACATGCATATTAGGAAACCATTCATCTGAGGAATTAAGAGAAAGTCAAAGTTAACACACACCACATATAATGGATTCATACAAAGATAATGTATGCCTAGTATATGACTCAAGTGAAGCAAAATACTATGACATGACACAACCATCTACTTCTTCTATACTCACTATTGCATAGAATTCTTATTTAGTAAGTGTACTAGATAGTTGTAGTAAGTAATAAAATATGAAGTTGTGAGTTCTAAATATTGTTCTTAGGGACTGAAACAAATAAGTATCAATTCACAAGATTAAAAACTATTTGACCTTAATCGAAATGTGAGGTTTAAATATTTAAGAACCAAACCATAAAAGTGCAGCAAAATAAAAGGTAATAGCAAATATAGTGAAGGATTTCACAAAGAAAGTTACTAATTAAATGAAATTAGGGTTGATTTCACTTATTAGTTAATTGCAAAACTAATTGCAATTTAAATTTCTAAGTTCTTTAATTGATTGATAATCAATTTCACTAGGTTAATCAAAATTCAATTTCTTGACTCAATTATCCTAATATTTAATCAATTATTCTAATTTTTAGGTGTAAATCAATCAAATATTGCAGTGATGTAAATTCTCTAGGTTCAATCAACTGAATAGCTAATCCAAGAATTGTATTAAGAAAAGAATTAAATATTCAATACAATCAAGAACTTAGAACCCAGATCCACAATCAATTTACAATTTCAAAATAGGATCAATCAATTGCTAATAAAAAGAAATCAGAACATGATTATAGACAAATAAGAGAAAGAAATAGTAAAAGAGAAGATGCAGAAAATCTTCATGAATCCAAGCCCTAAGTCTGATTCCTCTATAATTGAGCCTTGAGATTCGCCCTTAATTCTCTCTCTCTAACTCACTAAGAGTGTGGAAAAGAAAAAAAAATTAAAAATGCTCCTTTTAATTCCAAGTTTCTCGTGCTTCTAGCGTGATAACTTTTGGTATTGAAAATGTTTACACACAAGTTGTTTCCTCTTGACAGCTTTTGCAACACTTACTTTCTGCGCTGAAAGTGTTTATGCATACAGTCATAGCTTCTGAAGTGAACACTTTTAGGACTGAGAGTGTTTTACGTGCAGGGTGGCTTCTATATCACAACTTCTGAAGTGAACAATTTTGGCCTTGAGAGTGTTTACACACAGGCCTTAAGTCACTATTGCACTTTGAAGTGATTACGCTCACTCCTTTCTCTCTTCTCAAGCTTTAGAACTTCTACTTTTGGCAATGAGAGTGCTTATGTGCAATTTAACTCTACTCTAAAGTCTTCAAAGTGATTACCTTTTACCTTCAAATTGGTTATGTACAACCTCAATTGACTTCTAAACCTCTAGAATGTTTACTTTCTACACTAAAAGTGGTTACGCTTAACCAAATTGACCTCTTAAAACTTCTAACTCATGTTTTTCTTTAAAATTTCTGGCAAAACTCATTCAACAATGACATTTGCATAAGAAGATTATTAAATCCAAACAAATTAAGTTACTAAAAATTAAAATTAAATTTATTGCAATTATGTTTTTTTTATGAGGTTTTCATCTTCCAAACTACACTTTTCTATTAAAAAGAACCTAGAAAACTAACTTAAAATCCAACAAAATATGGATTTATCACTCACTAATAAATCTTTCGAGAATATTTAGGTACATATTACTTTGGAGACTGATCTACCTAGCACTTCTAATAGATATATATTTTCTTTCAGGTCTAATAAGGATAAACTTCCTCTTAGATACTCTCTCTAAATGTGGATGGGAAGGGAACAAAGTATCTTATAACGGACTTTGTTATTATTGAAAGACTTTTAAGTTCACTTAAGGCCTTCATATATCAATTGTCTCCTCATTTCGTGCCTACTCAAGTTGAAAAAGATTTGAAAGATCAAAATTGGACTTTCATAAAGAAATGGAAGATTTACAAAAGAATCACACATGAAATATTGTAACTTTTCTAGAAGGAAAGGGTATAGAAGGGTGTTGTTAAGATGTGCAATACTCCTTATAAGAGTTATGACAGTCTTCCTCCTATGAACTAGCTTTCGGGAGTGAGTTAGGCCTAAGTTTCTTAACAGGTCCAAATAAAGTATAAACTTAATGGGTCTATTGAGAGATACAAATGTAGGCTAATGGCTAAAGGTTGTACTTAGATATATAGAATAAACTACTCGAGTGTTGCAAAGCTCGATGCTCCTCGAGTGTTATTACCTCTAACTATGAATGTAGATTGAGCTCTACACCAATTAGATGTGAATAATACTTTCTTGCATGAAAGCTTAGAAGAAGAAATGTATATGAATATTCCACCAGGGTATCTAGAAAGAATTTTCACAACTCTCATCACAAGTTGAAGATTAAAGATATTTCTTCACCAACTTAGATAATGTTAGCATAGTTGTAATTACGTGATTTTAAGGATTATTTATTCCTTGTTTCCTCAATTAATTTTTTTATTGTAATCCTTTCTAATTTTTATGATTGATTCGATATATAGATTAGCCAATATACATGTATATAATAACCACAAGTGTAGATCTATCAATATAAGTTATAGCCTATAGCCTTCTTCCTCTCCCCTCCCACCTTCCCCCATAACTTACTACACTTTAAGTCCTATACGTAGTGGGCTTACTTTGGCCATAGGCCCTAATATATTAAAAAAAGGTAGGTTAGAGTTAGAGGTGAGTTAGTTCACCTCTTTTAGAGAGTAATTAATAAATATTATGCTTTTTTTTTAGTAAAAGACACATGTATTTGTTAGTTATTTTTATTAATTCTTTTATTTAAAATTAATTAAAAATATTTTTTAAAAATAAAAAATTATATCAGCTCTATTAAATTCAGTTATTTTACTTTTAAAATAAATTCTATCAAATTAAAATGGATTAAAATTTAAATTTATAAACATTCATTAATTTTTGTTAACTTCATAAGTTATTTTTTTAAATCCATGAATTTTTGTAATATTAAGTATTATATATTTATAATTTTCATGATGATGATATTATATTTATTTTTCTAACATATTAAATTTTATTTAAAATATTTATTTTGTGCATCTTGACAATAAATGATTAAACAAATTTAGCTACCGTTAGTTTTGATTGTCAGTTTTGTGTCTCTATAACTTTAAAAATATTTATTGAATATGTGATGTTCCTAAAATAATTTATAAAATAAATAAATAAATAAATAAAAATATTAAAATGTGAAAATTTTATAGTTAATACTCAAATAAAATGAAAAATGATGTCCTAAGAAATTATTTAAAAAATTATATGAATAAAAAATGTTACTATAATTTAATAATTATTAATAATATAAATAAAAAATAGATAAATATGTAACTTAATTTCATAATAAATTATTATATTTTATCTAATATTATTTAATAATAATAATAATAATAATAATTCATATACAAATTTAATTATTCTTCTTCTATTTTTTAAGTAATTTTATTTATATAAAATAAACATTTTTAATAGATAATAATAATTTTTTGAAAGGTAGTTGGTCCATAAGTTAACCTTAACTCACTTAACCATGTAGACTTTTTACATGGTGGACTTTTTGGCCCTAACCTACATAGATTAAGGATGACTCATTTGACATACATCTCTACTCAAATGAATGAGAAAGAAACAAAGTTTTCTCTCATAATTGCAAGTTACACTATAATGGTGGTTGATAATTCATTTATGGTAGCATTACAATAATAACACGTAAAGTGTAGAGATTTCATATAAAAGGAAGATTCAAAGTAACTTGTGAGATGTGTTGACAATTTGCAAGGGGTGACTGAGGGTAGTAATTATCGCGATTTTGTTGGTAACTCATGGTGTTAATTATGGCTTGATAAAAGAGGCGGTATCAGATAATATTAAGTATTTGATGTAAGATAATTTTTGAAAAGTATTACCTGTATTATATTGATTTAAAAGTCAATTTTAATTGATTTAAAAGTCTTCACTATAGTACTGTAGTGGCAACAATAGCAATGAAAGATGTTAGATTTAATAAAAAATGGAAAATAAATTCCTTAAGATGTTAGGAAAGGATATTGTTGCCACACTCAAGAAAAGAGACAAGAAGGTTGATAAACCATTAGTTGACCATCACAAGTTAAGTTGATAAGATCAAATTAATTCTTTACTCAAGAAATAAACTAAATCTCTCAAAATTTAGAAAAAAAATTCTAATTTAATTTAATTTTCTCTTATGAGCTTGTAAAACATAACTTTATTTATGATTTTGTTCAAAACAACAAGTGGAAAAAAAAGTGCAATATTAAGAAAAATAAATAATAAAGAAAACTCACACTTAAAATTTAAAAGGTTGGAGCTCTGATTAACAAATGATAAGAAAGTGAAAAAGGAATAGTGTTAATATTCAAGTTCAGAAAAGAACATTAGTACCACTTAAAGAAAAGAAAAGGAAAGGAAAAAAGGGTAAATGATAAGCCATAGGTTTGATTATCACATGTTTCTTTGATAAAGGAATTAGTTTTATTCTCAAAGAACCAAACGAAAAATTTTACAATATAAAAAAATTTAATTTCATTCAACTTGATCATTATAAATTATATATCATTTTATTTTTAAGTAAAAAATTCTAGTAATGATAAATCCTAATGTAGTAAAAAAAATAATAAAAAATATGATAGAATCCTCATTCTCATAGTAAAAGTAAATCTTCATAATAACGAATTCAAATAAATTTAAATTGATCCTAACCAATAACAATTTCTAATGAACTTAATCTCAAATTCTAATGATTTGCAAATAATTACATCAAATAAAGTATGCTCATGTGTAATCTATGGGAACTCCTTATGTTAATGCATTATAGCTAAAATCTCCTTTACCAACCCTATCTTTAACCTAATTGTCTTGAACTTGTTCATTTAAAATTTTTTTGAATCTCTTAACTTGTACTCTTGTAATTGACTCCTTGAATTTTAAAACGAATCATTTGACAAACTTAAATTAAGTCATATAAACTCTAGATCATTTAATGTTATTAGATTCATATCAATTTCACAATAATAGAGACAATGGTGATAATGTTAGTTATGTAGAATGTAAGTGGCAACTATGATGATAGTAATAAAAGTTGGCATGTGGCAATGAAGTATTAAGTCATTACAACAATAAAAGTCATTATGTGGCAATATCACTATAACATGTGATAGTAATAGTAGATTTGGTAGTGATAGATAGAGTTATATGAAGGCCTAAAGCTTTAGAGGGTGTTAGACAATTGAAGCATTAGAGGGTGTTAGACAATAATAACAATGATGGAAATGGTGGCGGTGGATAATGATGTTAGGCAATGGTGATAGTAAAAGTAACTAATTGTTGGCAATAATGTATTGGACAATGTTTACAACAACAAGGTGTTAAGGGGTTTTATCTCTTTCACTCTCTTACATTTTTTCAGGATTAGGATTCTAATTTTTTTTGTTAAATATTATTTTTTAATTAAGAATTTTTTAAAAAAATTTATGAAAAAAATAAAAAAATATTAATTTTTGAAAAAAATACTTATTTTTTATTTTTTGTAAAAATAAAAAAATATAAATAAAAGATATAAAATATAATAATATCATTTATATAAATAAACTCTTTATCACCATCTTCTCTTGATATTAAGCATTTAAACAAGGAAGAGTTTGACCTCCTTTCCCTTTCCCTCTTTTGTCTTTCAAATTCTTTCTTTCTCTTTCTTTTAAACTCTCAAACAAAGCCTAAATAATAATGGAGAGAACAAGTAAAATAAGAATAAAAATAAAATAAAATTTTATCCTGTCAATTTCTAATTCAATATCTCTAACTCAACATAATATTATAATAATCAGCTTGTCCTATTTCATTGTCGATTGAAAATAATGTAACAATTTAGTCTATATTATTACTCCTATCTATCCATCAAATTGACCCCAAAAAACCTAGATATACCTTGCATACCAAAGTGACGCCCTAACTCACCTGCATAACAGAGAGAAGGGCCAAAAAGAGCTAGCATATACAGCAGTACAGTGTGTTAGATTATACATAGGTAAATATAGCAGGAGCCGTACGTGAGCTTGAACAGAAACTAGTGCATGATTGGTGATGTTTTGAATCCTCTTAATATGTACTGTTTTACCTGCTAATTAAACACATTTCCCATAACTCCAAAATATTTTTACAGTGTTATTAGTACTTCTATATTTATATCAGTTGGATGTGCCATTTTAACAACTATGTGCATTAATCATTCCCAAAATTAACAGCTACGCGTACGTATATGGTGGTTAGAGGGCATGCTCAAAGTTAATTGTAGCTAGCCATATCTCATCTAATCTTGCTCCATGCCATCCATATACAAAATTAGAGCTTTATAGATCTAATTATTTATATATATCAAAATCAAAAATCTTGTTTATGGTTAAGCTGTCATCATTTCAAAGAATGACAGATGCCCTAGCAACTATATTGGATGTTAGTTGAAAATTCATCAATTAGATATTAAATAAAAATTTAAAAAGGAGGACGAAAGACTGAACCTTGAATGGAAAGAATGAAACTTCCTAGGTAGAATTTAACTTTATTTTAAATGAGAATTATGCTAATAACTATCCCTTTCAACACTTGATAATTCCCAAAAAGCACATTTTTCACTTTATTCAGTTCCCTGGACAGTGATTATTTCCACACAATTCATGGTCCGAATGCAGCTGTGTCTTGAAAGTAAAAGACAATCTGTGACCCTAGGAAAGTGCGGGCACTGTCAAATTCCCATTTCTCAAAACATTTGAGGTAGATTTATTTATCCAAAGTGGTTGGATTAGGTCTTCCCTTTGGGCTTCTAATTGGGATTCCCCCTTCTCTTTTTCCATTTATACTGAAGTTTTAAAAGAGCTGAATTGGTGTTCTGAATTGAAGTGCCAAAATTACATTTCACTGTGTTAATATTCTAAAAACTTTAAATGTGATTACAGTCCTTTTTTATAAAACTAAAGTCTATATGTTTCCTTCGCTTTTCCGCTTGTCACATTGAAAAAAAAAATGTTTTTAGCGTTTGTGGACTTGTATAAGTATAAATATATTAATCTCTCCTTATCAATTATATTCTTAATTTTAACTTAAAACTAATTTAGTAACTCAATTATTATATATATATATATATAACGAAATTATTTTAAACAATATTCTTAAAAATATTATTTTAACTTAATTTTATAATCACAAATAATATGTATCTAAATAATAAAATTTGAATTGAATTAAATTAAATAATTTTAAAATAATTTTTTATGACAGTGTCAAATAAATTTTTAATCAAATATTAATAATCAATATATATCAATTATCATAAATTTAAAAGATAAGATTCTTAAAAATAAACTAAAAATTAAGAAAATAATTTACTTAAATACAATAAAATATATATGTGACTTTATTTATATCTTTAAAATAATTTTTAAAAATTATAAAATGAAATATTATAAAACTATTTCTGCATGGACGTACTTATCTCAAATATACAAATCAAATAAAAAATTTAAATATTAATAGATTAAGTGAGCAATTAAATTTTTTTATAAAGTTATAAATTTAAAATATCATAATATCCCATAAAGATAAAATAATGTATAACTTAAATTTTTTTAAGATTAGAAAAACAAATAAATATAACACAGTTATAAAGATTATATAAATAATAATTTATATCTAACAAATGTATAATTTACCTATATAGTATCATGTTAAAAGAAAATAAATGTTAAAAAAATATACACATTATACATATATATATATATATATTTATATATATATATATATAGAGAGAGAGAGAGTCAAGAGAAGAGTAAAAGATATATTGATATTAAAAATAATTTATTATAATTAATTAAAGAAAGGACTGTGACGAAAAGTATTTGAAAACAGTGTAAATTCTAAAAAAAACAAATGTGAAAGTGTTGAACTCATCAATTTTTAGCAAAAAAAAAAGTATTTTATATAAAATTAAATATGTGTAATTTCTGATAATTTTGTTTGACAGTAATACAAATAATAAATTCATAAATTTTGTAAATGCAGATATATGTATTTATGAAAATTTTAAAATTTTTATATAAAGTAATAAAAAATTATAAACATAAATATATAAAAAAATTTAAAGATTATATAAAGTAATAATTTTTTTAATAAATATTAAAATAGGTATTCACAAGAATTATAAAATTTTATATAATGTAATAACAAAAATTTAAGTAACAAATTTTATTTTCAAACTTTAGAAAAAAATTTAAAAAAAGAAAAATAAAAAATAAAATTATTTCAATAAAAAAGCATAATTTACATATTATTTAGAATTATTTTTAATCATAAAATGTAATATGATTAACTATGAAAGTATTGAATATTTCACTTTTAGATAGTGTAATATTATTTATAATATAGAAATTAATAAAGAAGCAATTAATTAACAAGAAAAAATAAAAATGATAAAAAATAATTAAAGAATATAAAAACTATATTTGATATTTTTTTCCATATTTTTATAAAGCTTAATAATTAAATGTTTAAAGTTTGTTATGACAGCACTTTATTCCTTCCATTTATATCTTTTGTTGGTTTTTTTATATTTTTATTTATGTTTCAAAATTTCTGTTATTTTAAAATTTAAAATTAATTTAATTTTCTTCCCTCATTTAATTTTTTTTTACCAAAAAAATCTCACAGTGATTACTTTTCCATTTTATCTTTAATTAAATCAAATAAAAAGTATAAAATAGGTGAAATATTATTGAGAATATTCCAATCAAGATATAATAAAATTATATCTCAATCAAAACTTTATTTGTGGCCACGTATAGAAACTAATTTCACATTTTTAATCCATTAAAAAAATATGATAAACATAAATTTATTATATTTTATACACATTTTATTATTTTATTATTTTATAAAATAAATATTATATATATAATCTTAAAATATGAAATATATTTAATTTTTATAAAATAATAATAAAATTATAGATCTAAGAATATAAAATTTTAAAAGTTATGCTTCTTCTATTGTATTATTTTTTAAATATACGCTATTTAGAAATAATTATAAAAATATTATATTTTAAAAAATTACAAAAATATGAAATTTAAAAAAATTTATTGAAAATTTTTAGTTTAAGTAGAGAAATTCAAAGATAAAAAGAATAATAAGGTTATAAAGTATAAAAGAATATTAAGAATTCAAAACTCACCAACGAATATTTTTTAAATAATAATAAAATATTTTTAATGTATCAAAAGTTTTCGTTAACAATCATTAAAAATTTTGAAATTTTTTTATATTATTGTAATTTTACCAAAAAATTCCATATTTTGTAATTTCAAAAATAAAAAAATAGCCATAAAAAGCCTCTTCTGTTTGTAAATATAGTTCTTTAGTCAAATTTCTTTCTCTAAACATAATAATTATTTTAAAAATAATAATTATAAGATAAATTTTTTAATTTTATCTATAAAATATTTATTATTTTAAAATTTATTTTTGATATTTTTCTATTTATTTATTCCATAAATTTTTTTAAAACAAATTAAATAAAACTTATAATAATTTAGTAAAATTAAATTATTGAATATATTTTAAATTTTGTATATCAGAATTTTAAATAACTATGATTTAGAAACAGAAAAAATACTGTATTAAATTATTCTTGTTAAAAAAAATGATGAAATTAGGAAATTTAAAAATTATTGGGTGATGTGACTTTGGGGAAGTAGCAATGCATGATTGCATGCAACCCAACGCTAAACGCAGCAAAGGCACCTTCAGAAGCCTTTTTTGCCCTTTCCATGTCAGTCTCCCCAAACGGTAATAGAACAGTACACTCTGCCTCTGCTCATTTCAGATAACAGTTTCCCTCAGTCTCTTCCCCAATCATCTATCACCTGTTTCTCATCTCTATCACATTCATATATTTATAATCATATTTAAACTTTCAAAATTATCATAGTAATCAGCCGATAATTAATTTTAAAATTATTTTTATCATTCATAATTTTTTTTAATATTTTCAAATAGTAATTAATTTAAAATAAATTAATATATTTAATTCACATATAATATCAGACAAAGAGTTTATAAGTACATACAACCAAAAGATGTTATAATATTTATGTCAAAATTTTAACACTTTTTTAATTCATTTTTTATTTCATTACATATTTTATTAAATTTCGTTATTTATTTTTTTAATTTGTAAAAAACTGTAATTTGATATATTATTAAATTTATAAAAAAATCTTGTTAAAAATTAATTTGCTTATTTATTTATTCTGTTTTATTGTTTTTTTAAAATTTTATGAAAACTTATTTAATAAGTGTAGTGGTTTTAGTGATAAAATTTTAATCTTTTCATTACAATCTAAAGGCTGGTTGGGTGAACATAATCAAACTATAAAATAAAAATATTATAACCTCTTATTATATTTTATGTTTGATATAAATCAGGATAATAAAAAAATTATGTTATGCCATCTTGTTCAATGTCAGAGATAAATACAAAAATAATAGAAGAATAGATAACTTATATTTAATAATAAAATTATTTATTTATTAAAATTGATATAATTTTTATAATAAATAATTTAAAAATTTACTTTTTAATTATATATATATTAAAAGTTAAAATATTGTGTACAAATAATAATAAAATTTAACATTAAATTATAATAATTTTCTTATTTTATATAAATAGAATTTATTAATGCAACGAATTATAAAAAATAAAATTATACTTTATAAAATAATTAAATATTTTTAAATATATATTTTTTATACTTTAAAAATATTTTTTAAATATTTATGTTGAAAATAATGTTCTTGTAATATTCTTTACAAAAAATTTTCAAATTGTACCTTTTAAATATTTTCTTATATCTTTTTAAAATTTGTATGAAGTATAACTAAAAAGATAAAATAAGACAAAAAAATTGTAGCTTAATTTTTTTTAATTCATCATTTCATTAAGAAAAAAATTTGAACTATTAAAATATGATAAATTAATACAACAGAATAAATTATCAAATTCTCTTATTCAACAAACATATTATCATATTCTATTATCTTATTTTAAATATCAAACGAGCATTAAAACTCTAACTCTCTTTTACATAAAAATAATAATGTAGGTTGAATGACACGCAATAAAAATTATATGTAATACACTTTTATTAAAAAATATAAAATATGATAGAATTGATTGTATAAATAATATTAAATATTATAATTCTTAAATTTTATTATTTATTAACTATTTTATAATGAATCTTTAAACCTACTTTAAGAAAAATATATTAAAATATAAGTTCTAGAGCAACTTTAGCTCTTAATGGATTCAATTCGATTGACTTAAATTAAATACACTCTCAATTTTGAATTCCTAGTGTCTAAACTATATAAAAAAATTATTTAAGAATTATAATATTTAAAATATTACAATTCTTTAAAAATAAAATATAATACAAATTTGTATTATATTTTATTTTTAAAACAAAAAATTATTTTTAAAACAGAATTAAAACTTCAATTCCTTGTTTTTTATTTATAAAATTTGAATTAAAACTCTACTTAGAGGAAACCAAAGGTGTGTTGATAGGTAATATTGTTTATATTCTGTAAAAATATATTATTTGAAAATAAGATTTTATAGGAATTATGATTTATAAAAATATTATAAATGTGTTAAATAGATAAATATAAACTATAGTTTACATACTTACATATATATATATATATATAGACTCACACGGTGAAGTTGATACCTTTTAATTTGATTTTGCTTTTGAGTTTTGTGTAGGGCCCAGTGGGCCAGGGTGATCAGTGAAAGTTTGTCTGGGAGTGAGTCAGAATATGCGAAATGAGAGAGAGAGATATGGTATAGCTGTTTCATGCTGCTTACACACATCCTATGTCGTTTTCTCACGAAGGATTGGGTCCACAGAGCCGTAGGCCTCTCTCTCTCTCTCTCTCATTAATTTTTCATATTGTAAAATTTCATTAATTGCTTAAAAGCATTGAGCAAAATCTGGAAATAAAGTTTGAAGGAGAAAAAAAAGGCAGAGAATAATAAATTAAGAGGAGAAAGAAAAAAAAGTAAAGAAAAAGAAACAAGTAAAATGGTGTGTGCTTATGTGTTGGTGTATCTGCATGACACCAAATCAGTGAAGAGGCTCACAAATCCTCTGCCTCAAAATTTCTCATTTAAAACTAGCCAACTTGGGAGCAAATTCATATCAAGTGGCCATGGGGGCTGGATTTTCCTTTTTTCCTCTCCAACTCACATCTCTCTGCTTCAACTTTTTCTCTGAAAAATTTTTCCCTTTAGGTTCTCTTCTCTTTTAATCTACAAGGTCAAAAGGAATTCATTTTTTTTGCTTTTGTTGTTTTGAGATTGGAGATGAGAATTGAAGGACTCAAACTGCATGTGGGTTTTCCAGAATTCTGATTGTGGTCTAACAAAAAATCACTCCCTCCAAGTTGATGCAGAAGATATAGACACACACCTGGAGAAGAAAGTTTATTATATATAAAGGCTTTGCTATAAGACATGGCAGCACCTTTTTCTGCAGCATCGCTCTTTGGAATCAGAGACGAGGATCAGAAGCAGATGAAGCAACAACAACATTCCTCAACCCCGCCATCATCTTCAACAACTCCAGCTGCACCCCCTCAGAAGAAAAGGAGAAACCAACCTGGAACACCAAGCAAGTATCTTGAAAATTTTATCTAAAAAAGCGAAAAGAAAATCTAATTAATCTCTGAACCATTTCCCATTAATGAAATCGATTTTTTATTTTAATTATTTTTGGTTAATTTCATGCAAACATTTCACGGGGCCAACCATTTTTACTATAACTATTTTCCACTTATGCAATTCCATATCTGGGGTGGGGATTAACCCTAACTTTTGAAACATTAATGAGAAATGGGCTGAAATTATATGTGTATCTTATAGAAATCTTTGTCTTCAAGCTTTCTAATTTTTAATGATTTTTTTAATCTTGTGAACTTTGCAACAATTTATTTAGTTGTTTGGCATTATTTTATTTATTGAAATTAATTGGAAGGGATGGAAACACAAACATGTATGCAGATCCAGATGCGGAGGTGATAGCACTATCTCCAAAGACACTAATGGCAACAAACAGGTTTATATGTGAGGTGTGCAACAAAGGGTTTCAAAGGGAGCAAAACCTACAGCTACACAGAAGAGGACACAACCTGCCTTGGAAGCTAAAGCAGAAGACTACAAAAGAGCCAAAGAGAAAGGTTTATCTGTGTCCGGAGCCCACATGTGTTCACCATGACCCTTCAAGAGCTCTTGGAGACCTCACTGGCATTAAGAAGCACTACTCTCGCAAGCATGGTGAGAAGAAGTGGAAGTGTGACAAGTGCTCCAAGAAATATGCTGTTCAATCAGATTGGAAAGCACATTCCAAAACCTGTGGCACCAGAGAGTACAGATGTGACTGTGGCACCCTTTTCTCAAGGTAATTAATAATTAACAATTCATGTGCCAAATTGACCAAATAGTTCCATTTTTAAAAAAAATGCATTTTTCTTAGCAGTTTATTGATTAAATTGTAGTTGATAAAGGTTAACACATTTAACAGAGAAAAGGGTATTGGGCATATTAGCAGGAAGTAGTGTTTGGTTTGATTTAGGTTGGTTTGGTTTGGTTTGGAGTTAGGGCTTATTATTAGATTCTTCAGGTGGCTATAGGGAGGAAAGGGGCTTAGATGCTTTCTTTTTCTATTGAGTTTGGTTTCCTTCCAATTGATTCAGATTCTGTCCTCTCTTTCACTCTCTCGGATGGTTTCCTTTGTCATCTTTCTCTTATATTTGGTACGGTGGCCAAGTGAAGTGGAAGGAAACATCCCCCACGTGAATAATCTCTGAAAATCAGAAAAAACACACGGAGGAACAGTTTACAAATTACAACATCCTCTTCTCTCTCTCACTCACAAAATAAAAACCCCAATTCTCTCATTTGATGATCACCTCATACAACACCATATTTTAACTAATATTTTTTGTATTTTTTTTTCTCATTTGAAAATATTATTCTTGTCTATGCGTGTTTTGCACTAGAACGTGCATAAGATCAATTTTTAAGTTCAAACAAACATGCCCCTAGTTTATTTTATTTTTTTCCCCTTCACGTGGTGTTATGGTGTGTGTAGAAGAGAGGGCCTAGTGTAGTGTGGCATTGTTACTGGGTTTGTTCTCTTGTGAGTTGGCTATATGCGCTCAGTACTGTGCTCTTGCAGGTGCTCCTTTTCATGATAACGTCAGGCCCTAACAAACTCCCTATATTTCGTGTTTCCAAATTTTTCTTTGACACTATTTGAAGGAGGTGCTTGAGGTCATGCTGCGTTTAGAACTGCAGTGAATCCGAGTACACCATATTACATACAGACACATAATTTCTTTTCACAATTTTGGTGGCATTGGAATTATATATATAAACATAAACTTATAATAGTTGGAATAAACTCATCATTCTTGTATGGCCTATAATTTTTACTGATCAAATTATTAAAATATTATCATATATATATATATATATAATATTTATTATTTTAATTTTTAGATACATAAATGTAGGATTAAATACCTTTAAATTAATATAAATTTTAGGAATATAATTTATATTATGTGAATTTTTAAATTAATAGTCAACTTTAAGATAAAATTAGCAAATCAAAATTATTAAAAAAATACGAGTAAACTTATTTATACTGATGCAAATTTATCTCTTCTTTTCTAAAAGAATTTGAAACTCCAACTTTCATTTGCAAACAACTTATAATAGTATTGACACAAATATCTTTTTTATTTCTACATCTCTTTTCTTTTATCAAATTTTATTACTTATCATATTTATTTTCAATTTATCTTTCTCAAAGTTTAGACATCTATTAACTTCCTTGAACCCACTTGAACACATTAGCAACCAGTACTTGAGATATATGATGACATTTCCCATCTAACCGATGGGGAGGAGTTAATTTAGTTTCATTTGTGGAACATCAATTTCTTGAAATGGAGCTTGTTAATTAATTGATTGACTGACCAGTCTTTTTGTCAAGTTTTAGTTAAGTTATTAACCTATATCATACTTTATCTTAGTTGTCTTTTTCGGAATTTTCAGTTATCTTCTTAATTGCTTGAAGTGTCATTCACATTGTTCTTTTATTTAACTACTCATTTCATAAGTACACGCAAATATTTGTCCTCGGGCTCATTATGAATTTTATTGTCCTTTAAGTTCAGATTTTCCTTTATGTGATTTGGTTGTCTTTTACTTGGAAATGTCAAGTCCTCCTTCTAGCCATCTATATATATTTCAGGGATCTGTGACACTTCACTATTTTGGTATAGCCATTTTTTCTTCAGGAGAGTAGTTTGTTTATGGTTTCATGTGACTTATTTATTTAGTTAGGTTTAATAGTAAAATACCTTTTAAAATTTTTTCAATCTTTTGATCTAGACTTATATAACTTATGACAAAAGTATGGGCCTATAATGTTCTTATACATAATTTTCACCCCAATTCCTATATATTCCCATTTATTATACAAAGGAAAACAGAGAAACTTAAGTTTAAGTTTTTCTCTCCTCAATTTTACCATAAATGAGAATGTAAGAATAATTATTAAAAAAAAATGAGTGTAAAAGACAAACATTATTCAAACTCAATTGCAATAATTTGTTACAAAAATGCCAGCAACATATATGCATGGACAATGAACTAAATAATAATATTATAATACAAAAACTCATCAGTTTCTGTTTCTCTCAATAGTCATTTTTTAAATTAGAAAATTCATATGCAGTTTTTTAATCATTTCTTGGCATTTTTTTAATCAAATTTTATCTATGATTTATGAGTATAAATTTTTAAATAGAAGTATTTTTTGGAGTCTTTTTTTTTTCGAAATAAAAGTACCTCTAGGAGTTTGTTCTTTATCTCATTAAGTCAATTGTTTTTTTTAATTAAATATTTATTTTAATTCAATATTATATTATTTTTATTTTTTATAAATTTTTAATTTAAAATTCATCTCTTTATTTAATTTATTTAGTATATTAAATATTTAATATTAATAATTGTAATAATTACTTTTTAAAAATTTATAATTTAAACTTTTCATACTACATGTTTTAAATTATTTAATTAAAAATTTTATTTTTATTTAATAATACTTATGTAAAGCACATAACATGTACGGATAATTTACTAGTTAACCTTATTGAATTAAATATTTATTTTTTATAAATAAGATTAAAAATAATATTTAAGGAGATACATTATATATAAATAATTAATATCTTAAATATATATGCATGACATTGGTTTGAATCTACTTAAAATTAAGTTTCTTTTAAATCTCATTTTTTTATTAAAATAAAACCAGTTTATTAATTTAAACTTTTATAATTAAGTTTAGAAATTTAAAAATAATATATATATATATATATATGAAAGACATAAATTATAATAAAGAATTTTTTAATAAAAAATATTATTTATAAATACTTAAACTTATCTCTAAGAAATTAAGATAATAAAATCAAAATATAAATATTAAAAATATAAAGAGTAATTAAACAAACTAATAAGTTACAAATCACAACACAAGGCAGTGAACTGGTCACTCTTCTTTCACCCACTCTAATTTGCTTTTCCTTTCAAAATACTCTATTTTAACATGGTTAATTTACCTTAGACATCTTAAACCATTGTTTGGAATGTGACTGCAGGCGAGACAGTTTCATCACCCACAGGGCCTTCTGTGATGCACTGGCACAAGAAAGTGCAAGACAACCACCCAACCTGAGCAGTGCTATTGGCAACCAAATCTATGGAAACAGCAACATGTCCTTAGGCTTATCTCAAATGGGTCCACAGATCCCCTCCATTCATGACCAAAACACCCAATCTAGTGACCTATTGCGTTTTGGTGCTGCAAGGACTGGTCAATTTGACCACATTCTCCCACCAACCCTTGCCTCCTCCTTTAGACCCTCACACCACCACACCATGCAAACCCCTTCATTCTTCATGCCAGAACCAAACCAAAACCTAAATTACCAGCATGATCATCACCAGCCTCAACAAGGGTTAGTGTCAAACAAGCCATTCCAAGGATTAATACAACTCTCTGACCTTAACAATAACATCAACAATTCCCCTTCTGGATCCAACCTCTTCAACCATCCCTTTCTATCCAACCGAGCCAGTAATAACAACAACATTGTTGAAGATCAACACTTCAACAATGAAGGGTCAAATTTCTTCCCAGAAAGTACCATATTGGGCATCACTGATCACCAAACAAGCTCAACAACCGTCCCTTCTCTCTTCAGCACCTCTCTTCAAAACAGCACCAACAACAACGTTTCTCACATGTCAGCAACCGCATTGCTCCAAAAAGCTGCTCAAATGGGTGCTGCAAGTTCCAGCAGCAGCAACAACAACAACAACCCTGCCTCCTCCCTCCTCAGAAACTTAGGGTCCAAATCTGATCACAGGCCACTTTCTACTTCTGCAAACTATAGCAGCATTTTCAACAACCTGCAAGACATGATGAACATTCCCGGGTTTGAAGTAGCATATGATCATGGGATGAACACCAGAGAACCAAAACTTCAAGGAGTGGGTGTTAACGTTGGAGGTTCTGATAGGCTCACGAGGGACTTTCTTGGCGTCGGTGGTCAGAATCAGATGGTGAGAAGTATGAGTGGTGGAAGTGGAGGAGCTTCACAACAACGTGGTTTCAACTTAAGCTGTTCGGAAGCTGAGACAAATAATGCTGCGCCGTCAGGTCAAGCTTTCGGTGGTGGAGCGAACTTTCAGTGAAGTACAAAAGGTACGTCAAAGAATTCAATCGCTTACATTGGTCAGTGTGATTGTTTTTGTTATTATCTATATGATTACTGCATGATTACATTGATCAGTGTGCTCGTGTACATATGGAACACTTTTTTTTTACTGTTTATTGGTCAATGAGTTTTTAAAAAAATACTGTTTTCTTTTCTTTTTTAAATAATGATACACAAATAATAAAGTTTTATAGTTTTTATTATGTTACTTATTTTATTTATTATTTAAATTATAAAAGTTTTCATAAAGGCATATTACTACAAAACACAAACCTTTAGTTTCACCCTAAACATATAACTTTAGTGTCATAACTTTTGTGTTTTTCACAGATGTACTATTTTTTAGAAAAAGAGAAAATACATGAAATTATTGAATTTTGTTAAACATGTGTCTTTTTTCTCATGCATTTAATGGTGCAAGTAGGGGAGAGAATTCTAATACTCACTTTACATTATTTTATTATTTTCTTTTTCTTTTTCTTTTCATCCTATTCCTTTCCCTAATTAAAGGATGTATATATATACTTTTTGAATGTATCAAATAATAACTTTAATTTATTTCAAAAAGTAAGATTATCTTTCAGCTTTTCAATATTTCTCGAGAAAAAGGGCTGTGTTCTGATCCTGACATGTTGTCTTGCATGGGGTGGACAGCGATGTGGTGCAGAACTTTGTTTCTTCTGTTGTCTTCTATTCATTTGCTTTCTTTTTTTGATATATTTTAGTGTATATGGGTTGGCAGAGTCATGAATGTCCTTCAACCTAATTGGAGGGGCAATGCCAAACATATCCATGCTCCTATCAACTTTGTTGCTATTATTATTCGGTCTCTTTCTTATCTGTCATTTTCTTTCTTTTAAGTCACAATTAGCTTAGCCATAACGCCATCTATGAAAATAAATAAATAATAATAATAATAATTAGTTAATAAATTTTATGTTGTTATAAAGTTTTTATTTATTCCAAACCCACATGTTAATTTCATTATATACTATTTTGAGTTTAGTTAATTTTATATGAAGTTTTGTTAGAAATAGACGTATATTACCTTTAATTATATTACTGAATTAATATCACTATAATATATTGAGAAAATCAATAAATAGTAAAATATAATTTTAAATTTTGTTTGTAATTATGTGTTTGTGGGTATTATATATAAACTAAATATTGTGGTAGCCATTTATTTCTTTAAGCTAGTACTTTATAAATGGTTTTAAATTTTAAAATCCCAAGAAATAGTAATTCAATAACAAAAAGTTTTACCTAAATAATTTATTGGCTTATGCAGCCACAGTTAAAACAAAATTTACTTATCTTATAATATTTTGTTAAATAATATGTCTAATGATATTTTTGCGCCGTGAATTTGGAAAATTCTTTGTGCTAGAAAATTATTGGAAATTTTACATATAAAATATTCTAAGTTTTAAAAAAAGTGTTAGCTACATCCTCTTCAATACATTTTTTTATGTCATTAATTTTTTTAAAGTCAAAATAAATTTTTAAAAATATCATCTTTTAAGATAAATATTTTGATATTTTAAAACATTAACTAATCAAAAACATATTAAAAGTGTATTAAAAAATATTATTTGTATTTTTAATTTAAAATATTGTGAGAAATTACAATTATTAGTTTTATTATAATTTATTTAGATTTTCATAAGGTGGTCCCATGGGATGGGAAACAGAAAGAAAAGGAATCAGTGACGTTTTAGGAATTTGAATTACTTGTGCATTCTCCTTACATGTCTTTCAGCTTTATTGACTATTTGACTTATGCTTGCACGTTATTTTACATAAATGTTAAGTTTTAACTTTCATGATCGCATCTTAAGTACAAATTGCACTAAGTTGAAATAGTATGCTGCAACTTTTTGTTTCTGAGAGTGAGACATGGGTAAGAAATACAAACTTGAGAAGCTTTTCTTGTCTTTTTCTCTGACCCTGTGGAGAGTAAACACACACAAAAAAAGTGTCATTTATCAATAACTTTTGTTAGTATAATTTTGTTTAATAAAATGTAATTATTAGTTAGCAATTAATCTGTTAATTATAATTATTCGAGTTTGGGTTTTTGCAGGGATGTCAACTTGTTCCATTGATGGCTAATTAGTCCATCTATTTTGGTTTACCGGAGCAACATTGTGAAAGCATATTGGAGTTTCTGTATAGACATAGCTATAGCGTCAAGTTTTTCAAACAAGTGAAAATTGTGGAAGCATATGAAAATTGACTACCATGCATCAACATACTGTTAAAACATAAGCTAATTGTTATTAGGATTTCAAACAAAATTTTCATGGTTTTAACTTATTACATTTTGTTATTAGACAATGCTTTAATATGTAAATGGGAGTACCGGTCATAGCGCCATATATATAAATATTAGTATTACCATCATTTGCTCTTTTACTTAGTCATATAAAAAACTCTCGCCTTTTTGTATGTAACTTCTTTTTCCATGACCAATACTTAGAAAGGAGTCATTTAACGCAACTTTATTAAAAATAAAAGGGTTAAACTTAAAGATGATAATCATCCCACGTGAAACTTATATTTTTAATGTAAAGTTATCAAGAAATAAAGATAAAAAATAAAATAAAAGTGCACTTAAATTTATGAAAGATAATTTAGAGTAAAAGCTCTTTCTTTCTTTTTTTTTTTGCTTTCAAGTTATTTTGCACAATTGTTTTACTTTTTTTTTTCTAATGATGAAATATTATAAAAGAAAATTATATATTTGATTTGGGGACCATAACCGTTTATGTATAACACTCAAATACGTTTTCATAAATAGTTATGCCTTTTAAACCTTATACAGATTTTCTTTTCTAAAAGTTATAATTATCAAACTTATTTTTAATTTGACCCATTATAAAAAAATATTTATTGTATCTTTACATGATAAAGTCCAGTGAGATATTATTCATTCCAATAAGTTTATCTTCGTAATATTACCTTAATAGGCAGGTCTAGCCCAAGCATGAGGTCACTAAAGCCTACACTTAAAGCCTCTGATGTTTATAAATAACAACGTCTTTATAAATAATATTACTTAGTTATTTATTTTATTTGAAAAATTATTAATTAACATATATATAATATTCAGGCTAAATATTTTTTATCCACAACAAAGAAGTTGATTATCTTTTTGTGACATTTTTTTTCCTGATTAATAATAACTTTGTGTATCTTATTATTTAAGTTTTACTCTCACCGACATATAGATTGTCATGAATATTGATTATATATTGCATATACTTATAATTAACAAAATATTATTTTACGATGAATAAAATTTATATTAATTCAGATTGTTAAATAGATTTTTTAAAACCAATAATTCATATTATTTTAGGATAAATAAAATTTAAATAAAAATTGATTAAATATTAGTTAAATTTATAAATTAGTTTTTTAACTCTTAATTTTGTTTCACTTGGATCTTCTAATTCTTTTTTTTATCGTATAGGTCCCGTCTCTTACAAATCTATATTATATTAAGTTAGGACTCTCCGTTAAACTTGATCAATGACATTACTAATTTTATATTAAGTGTTACTAACTTTGTTAAAATGAAATAAGATGTGAATTATTCTTCTTTTTTAAGTGACGTTTCTTATACCATATATAAATACAAAGGAAACACATTGAAGAAGAAATAAAAAAACATAAAATTTATCATCGTACATTGGCAAAATATTAAAGTGAATCTTGTGAAGGTTTTGAAAAACATTCATTTAGAAGAAAATTTTTATCGAAGGCATATGAATTTTTTAGTATATTTTGTGTTTGTTGGTTTTGGGAGATATTTTGTTGTTATATTACAATGTTAGGTGTTCAAAGAAGAAGTGTTAGAAAGGAATTGTAGTTTTACATTGTTGAATTGTATTTTTATTCTGAAATTTTCTATTTGTATGTCTTGCAATTGAAGTTGCAGTGTAAAAATATGACAAATTGTAAATGGAATTGGGAAATACATAGATTAAAATAGTTGTAACAAAGATTTTTAAATAATCTTTTTAAACTTAGAAAAAAGTGATTTGTTTAACCAAATTTGAGTTCAGAAATCTAATCACACACATGAAAGGTATTTACATGTCACAACATTTATAAAACGATTACATTAAATTTTTCAAAAATCAAAGTCTTATCGTACCCCTAAATTTTCATATTTTATTTATTAAAAAGAAGAAAAAAAAGGGAGATAAGTTTTAAAATAATTGAGTCTGCTTACGTATTAATCCTTTTGTGTAATGAGAAATAAAAGTTATGTAGTTTCATGTAGTTGTAAATAGATTTTTTTTTTGAAAAGATATATATTTTTTTAGTATAAATAATAATATCTTTATAAATAATATTATTTATTCATTTTATTTAAAAAGTTATTAATTAACATATATATAATATTCAGACTAAATATTTTTATATCTATACCAAAGAAAGTTGATTATCTTACTGTGACATTTTTTTTTCCTGATTAATAACTACTTTGTGTATCTTATTATTTAAGTTTTACTTTTTTATTAGTCTAAGCAAAGTCACCAACGTATAGATTGTCTGATTATATACTACATATAATTATAATTAACAAAATATTATTTTACGATGAATAAAATTTTATATTAATTCATATTGTTAAATATATTTTTTAAAATAATAATTCATATTATTTTAGAATGAATAAATTTTAAATAAAAATTGTTTAAATATTATTTAAAATTATAAATTAGTCCCTTAATTCTTAGTTTTGTTTCACTTTAATCTTTTAATTTTTGTTTTTTTAATCATATAGGTCCTATATCTTGCAAATTTATTTTAAGTTAGGACTCTTTGTTAAACTTGAATAACGGTGTTACTAATTTTACACCAACTATTACTAATTTTATTGAAATGAAATCAGATATTGAATAAGATAATATTATTATTCTTTTTTAAGTGACGTTTCTTGTACCACATATAAGTACAAAGGAAGCGTATATTAAAGGAAAAATAAAAAGCGTATAATTCATCACCCAAAATATTGCATTGAATCTTGTGAAGGTTTTGAAAATATTCATCTAGAAGAAAATTCTTGTTGAAGGCATATGAAATTATTAAGTTTATTTTATATTTTGTTAGTTTTAAGGAGTATTATTGCCAAAAGTGAGAGAAATCTCATTCCTTTTTTTTTTTTCATCCCATGTTGTCCCAAGATAGCAGTGAGGAAGATTCACAAATCAAAAATAGAATAGAGAAAAATAGATTGAAATATTATAATCAAGATTTTTTAAAAAATCATGTAAAACTTAGAAAAAATAATTTGCTTGACCAAATTCAAGTTAAATGTCTAATTATGCATCTATAAAGTATTAACATCTCACAACATCCATAAAACAGTTACTTGTGTGTTTCTTAGTTGAGTCTAAGTGTATTAGTGGGAGTATTTGTCCATTTGTGAGTGTGATAAAAAGAAGCGTCAAAGAAAAGCATGTTGGGGAGAGAAAGAAAAAATGTGTAATTTGTTAAAAAAATGATTAAATAAAAATTTGTTATAGCAAACAAAAATGTTATATATTGATTATATTTATTATTGAATTATTAGAGAACTTCTCTTTTTCTTTCTTAAACTTTTTATGAAAAGAAATTTTGTTTCTATTACTTTTAAGTGTATTTTATTTTAGCTTGAAAAGACTATTGTTTATTTTAATTGTATTTTTTTATTTTTACATTATTGTAAAATATTAGGTATATTTTTATAGATCTTGTTTACAATATAGTGTGTGTGAAATATTTATTTGTATTTAAATTAATTAGATTGATTATTTTAAGGTTAATTTTAGATAAATAAAAATAATAACTATATAAGAATGAGTGTTCAGGATTTATTCATCTTTACTCATTTTCATTTTAAATAATATGGAGGGTTGCTATCATTATCCAGTAACAATAAGAAAATAAGTAAAGAAGGAAAGTAATTTTGTTAAGGTAAAAGAATATTATTTTACTAGGAAAAAAAAAATACATGACACAACTTCCTTTATAAGGGATAAGAGTGTAAAAAGTACCTTCTTCTCTGAGCTATACATATGTATGAAGGATGCCTTTCTTTATAGGTGATAAAATGTAATAGAAACGTGCCTTCTTTAGTGGGTGATAAAAGTAAAAAAAAAAAAAAAGCCATTTTTTTTTGTAGGTAATAAAAAATGTAAAAGAAAAATTAGAGTGCCTCCTTTATAGGTGATAAAAATGTAAAATAAAAAAAAAGTCTCTATAAATGATAAAAGAATAAAAAAAAAATATTTCTCTCTCTATAGAAGCAGTAAAAAAAATAAAAATAATTTTTTATAGACAATAAAAGTGAAAAGAAAAATAAAAGTATCTTCTCTTTTTTGTAGTAATTAAGAAGAAAAATAATAGTTCTTCCCTTTTTTAGGTTGTAAATAAAAAGAAAAATAAAAGTGCTCTCATTTTAGACAATAATTGAGAAGAAATATAGGAATGTTGTCTTCTTTAGAAAAAAATAAAATGAAAATAAAAGTGTTTTCTTCTCAATAGTAAATAAAAAAAAGACTTAATTATATTTTTAGTCTCTATAAATATAAAATATTTTATAATAAATTTTAAAAAAATTATTATTATCAATTTTTTTTTAAATATTGAACGGTCGAAGAATTAATATAATATGTGTTACATTATTTAATTATATAATATTATATTATTTAAAATTAATATTTATAAATAAATTTTTAAACACATTTTAATATTTATAAAAAAGTCCTTTCTCCCTTCCACTTAGAAATATGCATTCCAACACTTAATCTTTCCTCCAAACGAGGATTAAGGAATGGTTCAAAGACATCGTGTTGCAAAAATCAGTTCTCGTGCCATAACCACACTACCTTGGTAGAGTAAGGAGGAAGCTTTTAGCACATGTCATAACACTAGGCAAGTCATCATCTGAGGTTCCATTCCCATTAGATGAAGTATTAACTGCAAGTCCACCAGGTGGCAACGTAGGTGCACCTGTGACAAATGACAGAAGGCGCTGCTGCTCTGGTGTGAACTCTCCCATAATTTCAAGTAACTGAAAAATGAACCCAGCAAGACTCGCATTATATATAACTAGTCCCAAATTCTATACATTTCCTTATAATTAGGAAAAGGATCATACATTAATAATGGCAGGGCTCTTTGCAGTATACCCATGGTCAAATTTTATATGATCAGCAAGTGTCTCACTGCAGAAATATTTTTAACCTGAGATATGTGCTCCTCCAAATTGTTGATATCAACCTCGAAAATTGAGAGGGAGTTAAGGAAGATAATATTGCAAGTACCAAGATCTATAGACTTTCTCAGGATTTAATAGCATACAACTCCATCTCTGGCTTTCAAGATGTATTCAGATAACCAGGAAGTGTAAAATCCAAGCACAAATCTTCAATCGGGGAATCATGAAAATGTAGTTAACAATTGTATAAGCATAGTTAACATCAATAGATTAGATATAATGTTTCGGGCAAACAAGGGCATTCAACTCTTGCAACATCTTCCCAAGCTCAACATCAATGAATAGACCTTGATGATCCTGCAACAAATTGAAGGTTAGATACATACAGTAGAATAATTTGACCTTCAGACTAACTACACACATGAATATGGTTAACACATCAATATTCCACGATAACATACTTGAGTAAGAAAAAGTTTATAAAGTAGGAAGTGTTGGAAAATAATATAACTATATTTCAAAAAAAATTATTAATTATTATTGTTATTCTATTATTCTAATTTAATCATTATTATTACTTATATTTTCAGTTATATGTAATTTTACGTGAGTAATTATACTAGTTAAAATATTTTATATATTTTGGGAAAATTATACAAAATATGCATGAACTTTTCTGATTAGATTATTTTTTTTGGATTATGAGTTTTAGATTTTGTTAATTATTGAGAGTTTTGGTTTTTAGACAAAAAGAGTCTGTTGAATCTTGAAAATTTTTTTACTATACCATAATAATTTTTAAGGATAGTGTTTTACATGCTTCAAACTAAATTATTAATAACTACTTCAGGTTAATTTTGACAACAATCTTAAGGATTATTTTGATGTAGTCAAAAATCCTTTAGAATACAACAGACTTTTCTTGTCTAAAAACAAAGGCTTTTAAGAACTAGTAAGATCAAAAACTCGTAACCTACAAAAATAATATAATTAGAAAAGTCTATGCTTATTTTGTGCAGTTTTCTCAAAATATATAAAATACTTTAACCAGTGTAATTGCTCACATGAACGTTACATATAATTGAAAGTATAAGTAATAATAAAATAATAATAATAATTAATAAATTCTTTTGAAATATAATTATATTATTTTTCAACAATCCTTCGTCTATTTCAAAAGAATGTAACATAATAAAATAACTTATTTTAAGACTGGGTTACACTATGACTTCAAATGCTTCGAGTCTGGTGTCTTCTAGACTATGAACCAAACCTAGATAAATAAAACCTTAATTAACAATGTAATCGATGAAGTAAAACTTTTATGAACCAATACAATTTTTTATGTAAATTAGAGTCCCATTTGATCGCATTTAAGTCACATACATTTATCTTGCTGTTAATGTTGTGTTGTGCTTTTCAGCCATGTACATGTCTGGATGTTCATAAGTGCTCTAAAGATTAAACTATTATCTCATAGGAGCAACCTTACTACTCCACACTCATATAAGTGATTATATCATTTGTATACTTTACTTTATACACAATCAATAAGAGATATATAATTCATTAAAAGCTTTTACTTATCCTCACGTTAATGAAGTCTAGTACTTCTCATATTTCTCATACCATAAGAAAGGATAAACAACATACTAGCAAGACTAACAAGTGACTTGTTATTACCCATATGAACCTTTTCATGGAACCTTCACTCATAAGGTTGGGTTACTATCAATGTTAGATAAACAAATCTAATTGTGTCAAAGATAAACAAATCAAGTCTACTAGAAATTTCCTATCATTAATAATTACATGGCAATTTATATAGGCTTAAGCAATCTGTACAAGTTGAGAAGTAAGAGTAGATATTACTAAGTCATGATTCAAAATAATGGGTTTCAATCCTAGTCTTCTTAAACAGTTTAAAGTAATAAAAGAATATGTTGCACCAGAATCAAACAGTACTTTAAGAGAAAATTTGTTTATCATGCATTTTTCTTAATAAGACTTTTTCTTTCCAAAATCCTTTTTTTTTTTTTTTGCAAGGCCATAATTTTCAAGCGATTCATCCTTTGGTTTTCCAGACTTTCCAAAGTTGCACACTTATTCACCAACTCAAGGAAACTTACCATCCATTAAGTAATCACACCTTTACTCAATTCATATCTCAGAGCTAACTAAAACTTCTGACACTTCCACTAAGTGTTAGGGTTATGCTAATAATATGTAACATACTTGGATAATGTCCCAAATTTGGCAACATACTCACCTATAGTCATACTTTCCTATCTGAGGTATATGAATTATGTCTCGTTTGTCCTCCTAACATTCTCTAGAAAATACTTCTCTTGAAACTTCAGATAAAAAGCCTCTCATGTTACCACCTTTTTAGCCACCATCATCAGTTGTTAAGTTCCATGCCACTAGTTTTCAACCTCTCCTTTCAACATAAAAATAAATAATGCAACCTTTTGCATGTCAGGGCATCCCATGACAACAAATATTTTCACTAGTTTTTGGAGCCACAACTCTGCTCCTTTAGAGTCATAACTTCCCTTGAATACAAGTGGATGGTTTCACCAAAATTCAACCAATGCACTTGCCTATTTCACCATATTCGTAATAGCTTAGAGAGTTGCACCATTGTATCTTGTTCTACTTGCCATAATTTTCTACTACAACTAAATATAAACTTGGAGTGATCAAGCTTAACATTATAATAAGGATCATAAATTATATCAAATCTACCAATTCATAATACCTAAACTCTCAAGTCATACTAGTCTTAACTACTCTCTCACTAAGGTATCATTAGAAAATCCTTATGAATGACTTAACATTCCTGATAAGATATAAGGTGTTAAGTCCTAATCCAATAGTTTGGCTAGACAAAACAGCTTTGATACCAATAAATTGAGACGTCCCTATTTATAATAGGTATTTCTCAATGTCATCCCCTTTTCATGGTGAGTAAAGGATAAATTAAAACATTTAATCAACAACTTATCCAAATAATTTGACACCAACATACATAATATATATTACATAAAGTTATGCCATAAAGTCATCATGTTCAAAATGCATAAAAAGTTATTACAAACCTCCTAAGTTTTTCCAAAATTATTTAAATTATAAAAATTATAGGAAAAGATAACAACTAGAAAAACATAAACACATAATAGACCAACATGATAGACTTCTCCTCTTTACTTGATTCATTCATCAATCATCCAACCCATATGGAGGAAGGTCAAAATCAATGCCTAGATAAGCAGTTGCATGGCAAAGAGGAAAAGACACTTCCACTCTAGCTTTTCCTTGTATAACCGTTGGGTTAACATAGAGGTTATTAACAATATTATAGTTAAAATAATAAAATCCTAAAATATGATAGTTTAGTTGGAGTCATTAGAGCTATATTATCCTGCTCCCATAATAAGGTTCAAGGTATGTGTAGATGTTTGGTGTGTTTCCACTCATTTTGCATCCGTATACATTAGACACATACATAAAAAGATAGGAGTGAGTACAAACATTTATAAACAATCACATAAGGTAATACTAATACTTAAATGATACACAACTCAATCAGATAATCACATAACAATCAATCAATCAATCAATTCAAAGTCTTTGTTTGTGAAATCTCTATAGAGTAATTAATTAATTATCTAACATTATCAATTTTGGGTTGAGATTGACAATGTTGTGTCTGAAATCCTATTAGTGTTATAGGTACATCTTCTCCTTTTATCGGAGATAGAACATAAGTGCACAATTCTCATTTTATGATCACTACTAGCAGCACACACTCACACCAATCTTGGTATGTTATAGTGCCTCTTAGGATAGGTTCGCAAAGTTCTCACTGCGTATGACATAAGTTAGCCATGTTTGATCTCCTGTAAGTCTTGGGTATTCTCCTATCCCCTATGATTAGATGAACATTATTTGCTCCTCGCCTGCATCGTGGCGTATTCAACTTCTTTCATAATCACTAACACAAACAATATAACACCCATCAATTGTCCAGCAAGTACATCATCACATCTCTATATCAAGAGAACAAACAATCATATGGACATGGCCAAAATCAGAATTTTCCAAATTTTATGCACCAAATTATAAAATTCATAACTAAATCTCAATTTATCTCTATTGTTCTCAAATCGACTTACTTAATATCCAGCATATTACAAAATTCATAATAAATTCATTTTTCATCTAAAACACATGAGATCAGTGAAGTTATTTTCCTTAGCATGTCTACGTTCAGATAAAAATACATTCAAAGTTATAGACATCAATTCATGCTTCAAAGTCTAATTACAAAACCACAAATTATCACAATTCAGTAACAACATATTGAAAAAATCACACATCATTCAATCCAATACCAAAATTTATTAAATCAGTGACACTCTTTCCTTTTGAATATATAGTTTCACAAAAAAATACACAGATCCCAAAACAAGTTATAGTTATTATCTAATACTTACAAAAATTTACTTCTCAGTATTAGCTCATTGAAAAAATCATAACTATTTTATTTTAAATCCAAAATTCATCATACCAATAAGGATATCTTCCTTAAAACATCATTTTTTATGCAAAAGTAAAAATCAAATAATGCTACTCTTCTCCTTTAAAACAAGAGCAATTTTCTTAGTGGCAGACATAGGAACGTCACCTTCATGTAACATCATATTGAGAAAATCATAAGTATGTCATTTTAATTCCAATTAGAGCAAACTCAGTGAGAATATTTTTCTTATAATGTTTGATTTCATTAAAAAATAAAAATAAAATAACATCATATATGAATTTTAAGATAAAAAGGATTCAAGGTATGTTGTTCCTAGGAAATCATTCACTTACAATAGAATATTCAAAAATTTATAACTATTTTGTTTCAAATCTAAATCAAGTGAAACCAATGAATATATTTCTATTAAGATGTTTATTTTTATATAAAAATATGAATAAGATGATGCCACATGCATATTTCAAAATGAAAACAAATTAAGGTATGATGTCTTCAAAAGACTTTTAATGCAACAAAATCTTAGACAAATCATAAATAATTCAATTTAAATCCAAATAGAGCAAGACCAGTGAAAACTTTTTCATAATTCAACTATCCACATTAATAAAATACTAACAAAATTTTTTACAAAGGTTTTCCATTATTTTACAATATTTTCAATTGAGTCCTTAGATTTTATATTAATTGCAAAAAGGTCCTTTCTCCAAATTTAGTAAGTGTCAAATTGTCCAACATGTCTCTCATGAGTTCAAGTTCCTTAGTTCATGTCTCAACATGGTCCAAATCATTCATTTGGTCCTACCACATATGTGGTCAAGTTTTTTGCACTTTAAAGGTAATTTTGTCTAACTCCATGGTACTTTACCATTTTTATGTTCAATATTTCAAACTTATCTTTTAAAAATTTTTCCTCATCATGTTTTCATATAGTCTAAAGTTTCAAATATGTCTAAGGTTCCATAGGTCCTCCTCATGGTCATTTTTCATATTTGTTTTAATCTATTTCTTTATAAAAGTTTCTTATTAGATCTTCAAAATAGCTTAAAAATTTATTTTCACTAGTACAAAAAATACTTTTCACAATAGGATTCTACATCAGTTCTACTTGAAATGATGTAGAAGAAGACATTGTGGCATTTCTAAAATTTGTGCGAACTTTTCTACGTCAGTTGTCAAAAGAAAAGAACTTATGTAAAATATACTTTCTACACCGGTTAGTTTTGGAAACTGATGTAAAATCAATTCAAATTTAAAATTTTTAGATATGCGACAGTGAAATAACATAAATTGGAGATGAACAAAGACTTTTCTTAAGTTTCTGAAGCTTCTGTTAGCTAGAAACATACAACAACAATGAACATGACTATGATTTTTTAGGTACATCAATGGTTTTATCTTACTTCATTTTTTTTTATTTTCTTCCTTATTAAACAATTTGACAAACACTGCATATTCTTTATATTATAGATTTAAACAAAGATGAAAAATGACAAACATGATGAACACAAGAAATATATAGATAATATTAACGTGAACGTTAAAATTGTCTGAGATGTGAAATACTGACGCCATTGACAAAGACGAATATGAACATGAAGAACATTTTCTATATTGGTTATTAACAATCAATGTATAAAGTCCTGAATTTTTTAAATCGGTTGTATATACATCAGTTGTAGAACAGACGTAAAAAGTCTTTTTTAACCGATGTAAAAAGCTTTTTTCCCACTAGTGTTTGAATCTAAAAATAATTTTAATCAAAGAGAGAATCATAGATCCAACAAGTCACAGAACATGGATCCACATGAATATACAAAGATTTCATGCAAACAACCATGTAGCAAGCAAAGTCATCAACAATATGTCATTCTTTGAGGTTCATGTTGATTTTCATATAATTACTTATTTCAACCAAGATTTCAGCCATGAATTCACTAATTTCATGCAAGTTCAGTACACCAAAAAAGGTTAAGATTCTCCTTTGATTCAAAAATCATTTAACATAATATCACCTTTGATTATGAATAGTATCCTCTCTTACTTGGTATTTTAAGTTGGTGTTAGGTTGATATTTGAGGAATCCTCTTTCTGCTCTCTTCCTCCTTTTGAAAGTGAGCTACTTCCTCCCTTGATCTCCTCCTCTTCCATGTGACTAAGGTGCCTAAGTAGAAAGGTTAATGACTTTGTGAATTTTGTGGGGTAGTTTAGTGTTTTTTTTTTTATGAGGTTGAAAGCTTTGTTTAGGACTTTTATAGTAAGGTGATGGATGATCTTGGAGGGGGTTCAAGTAGGGTGTTTAAAGTGAGTTTAGAAGTGTTTAGAGATAGTGAGATGAAGAAGAAGTGAATCTTAGGCTTCAATGAAAGGTAAAAGGCTTTCTCTTCTTGCATGCATGACTTTATATAGAATTTGTCTTAGTGTTAGCCCTCCTTCATGCATCTCACGGCTCCTCCATCTCTCTCATAAGTGTTTGACTTTTGATTTTGATCCCTTTTTGTCTTCTTCCACAAGCCTACATATGTGCTTATTTTTTTTTTTTTTTTGCCAAAGTCCATAATACCCTCTATCATGGCTTTTGTGCTCCAATTAGATTATAACTCTCCTAGTTCTTTCTACCAAGTTTGCTTGATCAAACAAAGGATAACATTAGTAGGGTCTACATATTTACGATGCATACATAATTTGACATGAAGTGTAGTTGAGAAAGCAAAATAATAATGCTCAATTCAAAAACATGTGGTTCAACTCTCTTCTGCATGCCTCTCTCTATGTGTGTGCACATGTATATGTATGTGTTTGTTTGACACTTACTTTGACCAATTTTGACTTGAGTAACTATAAGCAATTGCTTTTGCCCTAATTTTGAATTTTTTTGAAAAAATGCAGGCAATTCCATGTGCCCTAATTTAGAATACTTTTTTTTTAAAATATTTTTTTTATATCTTGAGAAAAAAAATTGGCAATGGTAACTGTCCTAATCTTAGAATGGTTTGGTCAACCTATTTGCCCAATTTTTAAATGTCTTTTTAGACAATCTCATTTGTGTTAAGATGAACTATCATAAGTATGATATTCATTCCTTTATTTTTAAAATTTTAGGTGTTATTTTGTATTTGCATTGAGAACCTTTGAGCAATCTCATTTGCTTGATGAATCCACATTTTATTGAATTTTTACTTGTCTTTTTAGTGTTCTTTGATATAAAAAGTAGATTTAAGGAGTGTAAATAACATAGAAATATCATTTTAGCCAAATATCATAGGTTTCTTAATTTTTGGCTAATTTACATTGATTTACATAGATATAATTTATAATTTTAATCATTTGAATAATTGTGCAGTAATTTCTAGGCTTATTCCATAAATTTTTAGCCTTTGAGAAAATTTGAGTTGAAAGTGACCACTTTCAGAAGTGATAGTGGACACTACAGCAAGCTAGATCCAAGATGCAGACCAAAGTGATCACTTTTAGAGTGATAGTGGACACTACAGAGACCCCAGCCTGAAGAGGGCTTGCGCGTAACCACTTTGAGTTCCATAGTGGACATTCTAGAGAAGGCCAAATTGATCCAGTCTTGCGCGTAGCCACTTCCATTCCATAGTAGCTACGTACGTTGCGTATAGTCACTTTGAACTTCATAGTGGACACTCTAGAGAGGAATTGCAGGATGGGAGGCTGCGCGTAGCTACTATGACTCTCATAGTAGCTACTATGGGCAACGACCACTATACTATAAATAGAATTTTAGAAATTAAGGTTGGGGATCTTTTTACACTTTTAGGTTTTTGCCATTTTGGGAACACTTACAGAGCTTAGGTCAGCCTTGGGTGACAGCCAAGGACTTAACCTACGGTTTGATTCATATTTCTCTTTATTTCCCTTTGATTTTACATTCATGTCATTGAATTCTCTTTATTTTTCTCTTGTATTTGTGAAACCTATCCTCATGGAGGGCTAGATCCTTTGTAATCCTTATTGTGTTAACCTAAATTCTTAAATTTCTGGGTTATGAATGTTAATATATTTCCTTTTCCTTTATGAATTTCTTTTTTCCAATCCTTTGAATTGAATTAATGGTTGAATGAGGGGGACATTGCTTAATTAACCCTAATTTGTTTTAATAAGATTCTTAAATTGGGTTGCTTAATTCTAAATTAATTTCTAAGGTTGCATAATCTTAGAAAAATGGGTTACAATCCATTGAATTTGCTTAAATTTGCATGGGGTTTTGAGATTGATTCTCGCTTGTTGAATTAATCTAATTCAAGAGAAAAGAAAGAGTATTAAATATTGAGAGGAATAGGGATAGAATCACGTGAATGAACTAAAGATTGCTACATTTTATTAATTGAATTTGATAATCTCGTTACTTACTTTTTACATTGAATATAGAAATCAAACAAACCTCTTTTTTACTTGCTTTCATAATGAATGTATGTAACATATTTAATGCACCATTTCAACCAAAGTCATCGGAGACAACCTAGGCTTACATCATAGACTACACAAACTTTGATAAGGATTAACAACAAATCTTTATGCAATCCAAGCAATCAACAAATTGGCGCCGTTACCAGGAACTTTGGTGTTATTTTGCATTGAACTTGTTAATTACTTTATTTTAGTGTTTTATTTTTAATTTTTCTGCATTTTTGCTTTGTTTCTGCTGCATAATTCTGCAGAATTTGTGACTACGTGTTACTTTTTTCTTGCAATAATTTGCAGTTTCTTTCTGTTTCTTTTTGCATAGTGTTATTGCTTTATTTTACTGCACTTAGACATTAGTTTTTTGCATAATTGTTATTTACATTTTTCTACATTTTTGCTATTTCATTTAATTTACTTCTTTTCACTACTCATAGCTAATTTCCAGTGCATGACCCGATCAAATCCTAGAGACTTGTATTCACTTGATCCAGAGATTAATAGGACATTTCATAGTAATATTAGAATACATAGGCATAATTCTGAACATTTTGAGGAACCTTCATCTCCTTCATCTATCTACTCATTACCACATTCTTTAAATTCTAAATTAAATCAAATGACTGACAATGAAAGAACATTAAAGCAACTAACTGCATCTTACATAACTTATCAAACTTTATGCATACAGTATCTTGACATTGATGCATCCTTTGTTCTTAAGACAAGACCAATACACTTGTTGCCAAGATTCCATGACCTTGCAGGTGAAGATCCACACAAGCAACTCAAGAAATTTCACATAGTTTGTTCGACCATGAGGCCACAAGGTGTACCTAAGGAATACGTTAAATTGAAAGCCTTCCCATTATCTCTCATGGATGCAGCCAAGGATTAGCTTTACTATCTCCCTCTCGGATCTATTACCAGTTGGGACAACTTGAAGAGACTTTTCTTGAAGAAATTTTCCTAGCATCTAGAGCTATATCTATAAGGAACGAAATTTATGGGATAAGGCAGCTTGAAAGATAGACCCTCTATGAATATTGGGAAAGATTCAAAAGGTTATTTGCCAGCTGCCCTCACCATCAAATTAATGATCAATTGTTGATCCAATACTTTTATGAGAGACTGCATCCCATGGATAAGAGCATGATAGACGTCGCAAGTGGAGGGACGTTGGTAGACAAGACTATGGTTGCAGCCTGCAACTTGATTGAAAACATGACTGCCAACTCTCAACAATTTGTAATAAGGCAACACTCTTGAGTTATCAGAAATATAAGTGAAGTACAAGTTACTGAATCTAGTAAGTTGGAACACAAACTTGATGAGTTAACATCCATGGTGAAGTAATTGACTTCCATGCAAAATAGTGTTGCTGCATCTTCACCTCATCCACCATCTACTCCAGCCATGCTATGTGGCATTTGTTCAGTTACATACCATTACAGTGATAGTTGTCCTACACTGCAAGAGTCTGACACTCTAGAAGGTAATCCTCAGGCTTATGCTACAAATATTAATACTAATAAGTTTCTTTCTCAAAATTTACAACAATAGCCCAATTAGGATCTATCTTCCAATAGATACAACCTAGGCTAGAGGAACCATCCAAATTTGAGATGGGAGAATAATTCTCAATAGCAAAACTAGCAGTAAGGTGACCAATATCAATGACATCATGCTGGCCCAAATAGGTCCCATAAATCCCAACATCAACCACAACAAGTCCAGCAACATCACTTATCATCTTCCTCATAACCAAGTGCATCACAGAAAAATAAACCATCATTGGAAGAGCTCATGAAGCAATTGACCATGAACAACATCACTTTCCAGCAGAGAACCGAGGCTAGTATCAAGACTTTGGAGAATCAAGTGGGACAACTAGCCTCCTCTCTAAACCAGATGCAATCTTAAGGCTTAGAGAACCTCCCTGCATAAACTGTTATAAATCCTAAAAATGTGAGTGCAATCACCCTGAGATCTGGAAAAGTGATGCAAGAGCTCACAATACCCAAGGAAAAAGAAGACTTAAGTTGTACTACAACTAGAGTTGATCAAAATGGAGAGGAAATGACTCAAGAACAACCAAAATTCACGCCTGCCCAACCCAAGGGAGCAGAAAATGTTGAAAGAACAATTCCTCTACCATTCCCTCAGAAAGTCATCCAACCAAGTAAGAAGATTGAAGAGGCTGAGAAAGAAATTTTAAAGACCTTCAGGAAGGTAGAGGTGAACATACCCCTACAAGATGCAATCAAGCAAATACCCAAGTATGTCAAGTTCTTGAAAGATTTATGTACTCACAGGAGGTATCTTAAGGGTAATGAAAAGGTAAACATGAGTATGAATATTTCTGCACTCTTTGAGAAACAAAAGTCCACAATGCCTGAGAAATGTAAGGACCTAGGAACATTCACCATCCCATGCATCATTGGTAATAATAGGATTGAGAATGTCATGTTAGATTTAGGAGCATCCATAAATATCATGCCATTGTCCATTTTCACTTCTCTATCTCTTGGCCCTCTGCAGCCTACAGGTGTAGTTATCTAGTTAGCTAACAGGAGCATAACAAACCCAGCTGGGATTGTTGATGATGTGCTAGTCAGAATAAATGATCTTATCTTCCTAGCTAACTTCTATATCCTAGATATGCAAGAGGGAGAGTCAATGAAGAGTGTTACACCCATTATCCTAGGAAGACCGTTCTTGAAGACTGTAAGAACGAAAATTGATGTGCATGTCGGGACACTCACTATGGAGTTTGGGGACAACATTGTGCACTTTAACATATTAGACGCCATGAAGCACCCATCTGAAGAACATTTTGTCTTTCAAATTGATTTGTTTGATGATTTGATAGATGAACAATTTTTTGAGTTTTAAGAAGAGGACTTTTCTCTTGATTTTCTAAATTTATAGATACTCCCATTTGTGTATATTCTAATAATTCTTATATGTGTGACACTTGTATTTCTGACTTTTTGAATGTGAATTCTGTAACTTTTGATATTAGAGAAATTGAAAAATTAGTAGGGGTAGAATATGATTTATTAAGTTTAGGAAGTACTGTTGAATCTAACCTCTTTGATTTGAATGCTATAGAAATTTCTTCTACTGAGAGTGCCAAATCATTTCCCTTTGTGGAGCAACATCCCATACTGAGCTCAAACCCTTGCCAGAACATCTGAAATATGTCCATCTAGAGGCAAATGAAAAGTTTTCAGTGATAATCTACACCAAGCTGAATATTGATCAAGAGGAAAAATTCCTTGAAGTGATAAAGAGGCACAAGAAAGCTATAGGCTGGACCTTCGCTGATATTCTTGGAATCAACCCCTCTTTATGCATGAACAGAATACTATTGAAGGAGGTGCTAAGCCAGTGAGGTAGCGTCAGAAGAAGATAAATCCCATCATTTTGGACGTGGTGAAGAAAGAAGTCACCAAGTTACTGCAGGTCAGGATCATCTACCCTATCTTAGACAGCACTTGGGTCAGCTCGATCCAAGTGGTTCTAAAAAAATTTGGACTCACTGTGGTGAGGAATGAGAAAAATGAATTAATATCCACTAGAGTTTAGAATAGTTGGAGAGTCTGTATAGACTACCGGAGACTAAACCAAGCAACTCGGAATGATCATTTTTCATTACCCTTCATTGACCAGATGCTGGAGAGGTTGGCTGGTAAGTCTCATTACTATTTTCTTGATAGTTATTTTGGTTATTTTCAAATTTGCATAGCACCTGAAGACCAGGAAAAAACCACTTTTACATGTCCTTTTGGCACTTAATTTTGCCTGTAGGAGAATGTCTTTTGGCTTGTGCAATGCTCTAGACGCATTTTAAATATGTATGTTAAGCATTTTTCTGACTTAGTGGAGCATTGTATATAAGTTTTTATGGATAATTTCACTGTATATGACCCATCTTTTTCTATATGCTTAGCTAACTTGGAAAAAGTTTTGAAAAGATGCATTAACACTAACCTTGTGCTAAATTTTGAGAAATGTCATTTCGTAGTAGAACAAGGTGTAGTGTCATTTCATATTATATCTGAAAAAAGCATTGAGGTAGATCCTGCAAAATTAGATGTTATTGCACAATTGCCTCACCCCTCTTGTGTTCGAGAGGTTCATGTTTTCCTTGGCCATGCATGGTTCTATAGGAGATCCATAAAAAATTTCTCCAAAATTGTTATTCCCTTTTCCAAGCTTTTGCAAAGGGAGGCTAAGTTCAATTTTGATGAAAAGTGCAAGGAAGCATTTAATATGCTTAAAGAAGCTCTGACCACCACACCCATCATCCAACTCCTAGATTGGACTAAGCCATTTGAATTGATGTGTGATGCATCCAATTTTGCAGTAGGAGCTGTCTTGACATAGAGGGTTAGTAAGTCTCCTCACATCATTTATTATGCTTCTAGAACCTTGGATCCAACACAATGTAATTACATCACAATTGAAAAAGAATTGTTGGCCATAGTCTTTGTATTGGACAAGTTTAGGTCATATCTTTTAAGATCAAAAGTTGTGATTTTTATTGATCATTCTGCCTTGAAGTATTTGTTGAAAAAGACAGATTCTAAGTCTAGGCTAATAAGATAAATGTTTTTACTTCAAGAGTTTGATTTGGAGATTGAGGATAGAAGTGAAACTCAGAATCTGGTAGCTGACCACCTGAGCAAAATAAAAGGATTTCTTGACCCTATTCTACTTTTGGATGATTTTCCTGACGAGCAACTCTTAGAGTTGTATGCTTCACAAGCACCCTAGTATGCTGACATTGTTAACTTTTTTGTTGTAGGAGCCTTTCTAGTAGATGCACCAAGAGCTAAAAAGAAAAATATAAAGAGTGATGCTATACATTAACTTTAGGATGACCCTTATTTATGAAAATTCTGCAGTGACCAAGTCATCAGAAGGTGCATACCTGATGAGGAGATTTCATTCATACTACAATTCTGTCATGCCTCAGCTGTAGGAGATCATCAAGGAACCTAGAGGACAACAAGGAAAGTGTTACATTTAGGACTCAATTTTCAAAGACAAATGGCAAACATATTCCACCTGTGAGATATGCCAAAAAGCGGGATGAGTAATTACTCAAAGATAGAAGATGCCCTAACAGCCCATCCTATATTGTGACATTTTTGATGTCTAGGTTATTGACTTTATGGGACCCTTCTCTTCATCTTTTGGTGTTCATTATATACTTTTTGCTATTGGTTATGTCTCAAAATAGGTGGAAGCTAAGGCCACAAGGACTAATGATGCAAGAGTTGTTACAGATTTTGTCCGTAGCAATTTGTTTTGCAAGTTTGAAATCCCTAGAGCAATCATTAGTGACCAAGGAGTCACTTTTGTAATAAGACAATGGAGGTCTTGTTGGAGAAATATGGAGTTGTACACAAAATTTTCACTGCCTATCACCCATAAATAAATGGGCAAGTTGAGCTCTTTAACAGAGGAATCAAGAAAATACTTGAGAAAGTAGTGTAGCCCCACAGAAAGGACTGGAACCGAAGGCTTGATGACTCCCTGTGGGCACACAAAACTGCATTTAAGACATCATATAGGGTGGTTTATGGAAAAGCATGTCATTTTCCAGTTGAAGTAGAACACAAAGCATACTGGGTAGTGAAGACTTGTAATATCCATTATGACTCAGTTGAAGAGCAAAGGAAGTTGCAACTGCATGAGCTAGAGGAGTTATATCTTGAGGCCTATGAGAACTTAAGAATTTACAAAGAAAAGACCAAGAGGTACCATGACAAGATGATCTCAAGAAAAGAATTCTACGTTGGTCAAAAAGTCCTCTTGTTCAATTTTTGCCTCAAACTCATGTCCAAGAAGCTCAAATCAAGGTGGATTGGACCCTTCACAGTCACAAAGGTATTCCCTCATGGTGCAGTAGAAATCCAAAGTGACTCTACAAGTAAAAGCTTTATCGTAAATGGGCACTGTTTGAAGCTATTCTTGTAAAACCCAGTCACTTTGGAAGAAGTTGAAGAGATTGACCTGCACTCACCATGCACAAATCTCAACCATAGCCTTTGGCCTGAGTAATTCACTTCATACGTCAAGCTAGTGATGTTAAAGAAGTGTTGTGTGAGAGACAACTCACAAATTCATAGGAATTTCTAGTTTCTTTTGCATTCAATAAAAATTCTTATGTGTGAGATGCAATAATTGATGAATTCTTGCAAAATTCTGTTGCTAAAGCTCTTCATTTTGCACTATGCTTGCTAATTGACATGATTTTCTGCATATTCTCAAGTTTTTACAGTGGGGAATTGTAAATTTTGGTCTGGGTTCATGCATAAATCTAAGGAAATTCAAGTGTACAGAGAAATTATCATTTTCACCTCACAACACAGTCACTTTGGAGAAGAAGTTTCAATTTCACAGAGGTGACCACTTTCAATTTCATAGTAGTCACTTTCAGCTGAGAATCCTCCAAGACCCAAGAAAGCGAAGGCAATTGGTGCAAGACAAGAATTTTGAAATCCAGGAGGGCACATACACTCAGTTCTAGGAGGAAATTCAGAAAAGAGGCTAGGACCTTTTCACCACTTGTTCTGGTAATGGGTGGTAAGAAATCACCCAGGAGTTCTATGCAAACACCATGAGGGTAAAAGGTGACACTCTTCCCTCTAAACACAACATGGTGAGGGGAAAAGAGATCAATTTCACCCCCTCTAACATCTAAAGAATTCTAAACATCTCAGTTGTGCAGAAACTAGCTGGACAACTGGATTTCTCTACATTCAGCATCCTGGAGGATAAGAACTACAAGCCTATCTTTCAAGCCATCTGCAAGGAGGGTGAAAACTAGGAGTTTGACACAAGAATGCAGCCTAAGAACCTGAAAACAAGATACTTGACTCCTGCAGCTAAAGTTTGGAGTGTTTTTATCCTTAGCTTTTTCATGTCAGTCATCTATTCCTCTACATTGGCAGTGAAGCAGGCAAAGCTCATATATGTCATCCTCACAGGCATGCCTATCCATGTTGGAGGTAATCAGCAGTGCTATTATGGAGATCCTGAGCAAGAGCTGAGACTTCTTTGGTTTTTCTTCTATCATTGCCATGTTGTGTCACGATAATAGGGTTGACTTTGGAGACTACCAGCAGAAGGTCTGAGCAGCCCTTCCGATATCCACAAGTATGGTGAAAGAGTTGTTTAAGCCCAAAAAGACTGCTGATCTAGGATTGTCACTACCAACTGAGTACAGGAAAGGCACCTCACTGAAGATGAGAGAGCAAATGAGACATACATGTTGATCAGAAAGCCCTAATAACTCTGATGGACACTATGCTGCTGAAAATAGGAAAGAAATTGGGGATGACTTTTGCACAGCTGTATGATGCCCCCACCTTCAGTGCTTCCTACCTTCGAGCAGCAGTCCAGAGTGATCTTCCACCTTTTACTACCACTGTCCCAAGAAAAGCTAATGTAGAGGAAAGCAGTTCTAGCTCCTTAAAAGAAGCACCAATAGCAGTAGAGGAGGATGCTGACAATGATGATGACTCTCTCTCCTCCAACTCAGATGAAGATGCCATTTAGTTTTAGTTTCTTTTTTATTACATCTACTTTTCACTTACTTTCTTCCATTTCCCTATATATTTTATTAGCTACTATTTCCACGTAATTCTCATACATTCTCGCTTTTATCTTTACTACTTTACTTTCATATCCTTGCTTCTATCTTGAACAATATAGGACATCCCCACTCTTATATATATATATATCATTCATATTCCGCTTTCATATTTGCTCTCTATACTAAATTCTGTGTATATTTGTGTAGAAAATGCCCTCAGCCCATCAAAAGGACCATGAAATTACAACTGAATTGTGAATCCATCGTCCATGAAAGGGGGTGATCTCTTTGCCTTTATTTCATAAAGTGTTCAGTTTAAATTCCTTACACAGTAATAGACAAAAACATACAAAAATATATTTCTCCTTTGTTTTTTCATTTTTAATTTAGTCCAGTTTTGTAGTTTCAATTTTATATTCTGATTGCACTTCTCATTCAACTCACAATCATCCTCTGTTTTGTAAATATTTACCATTCCTACCATACTAAATATATTTTCTTGTAAGGTAAACTGTACTCACATGTTGTTAAGTAATCATCACTTTTTGCCATGGTACAGAATTAGGCTTTAAATTTCTTTTCTATGTACGCTTTACATGACTTTTTGCATCTATCCTCTAGAACTTGCCCATTTTCTTACTTGAATATGCATTGTGCAATTTTTCATCTAGATGATTAAGGCCTTCTTTGCGCACACCCACCCACCCTAGCATACCCCTGCACCTACTCTTCTTTGCAAAAATAATTTTCTTACCTTAACAAAAGTATTTCTTTTGAGTTGCATCAAGAGTAAATGTACGAAGCTAAGTTTGGGGTGCTGATTATCATTGTAGTTGCTTGATGACAAGCAAACTCTTAAGTTTGGGGTGGTGAGCATCATATATGTCAATATTACATGTAAAAAAAATGCTTGAATTTGAAGAAAAGAATGATTGCCAAAGTCCAATAAATAACAAAAATGAATGAATAGAAGTGAAAGAAAAAAGAAAAAGAAAAATATAGCAAGCCATCTTTATAGAAAAAGAATTTCTACTTAAGGCAAAATAATGAAAAATATGGTGAAAAAGTGCTTGAATCTAATTTGCTGCATCATGCATTCCACTCTAAGTTGTTGTATTCACTCACTCAAAAGAGTTCCCTTTTCTTGAAACACCCACTTGAGCTTTTGTCCCTCCTTGATCAAAATTGAACCTAACTCATCCCCATTTGTGACCAACAAAGCCCTCATAATAGGTGGTTCATTATATCTAAGCAAAGAAAATTGAGAATATGGGCAAGCATATGGTAGGGTGAGGCAAAATGCATGAATTGAGGAAAAACACTTTGCCTGAAACATTGATGAGTGAAGAGTGAAATATCATCTTGTGAGCTAGATAATTCCTTTGCATTATGTGGATTGCATGAAACCTTGCTGGATTTTCATTTCAGTTTAGTGGGACTTTGAATGAAAATATTTGATAAGAGAATGATTTCTTTGTTGAATAAATCCATGATTTTGGAAATGTTGGGAGTGCCAATTAGAGTCTAATATTGGAATGAAATTTTTGAGAAAATTTTTTGGATAAATTCAATCCTTTCACATGCAACTTTCTTAAGTTTTGATTTGCTTGAGGACAAGTAAAAATTTAAGTTTAGAGTTGTGATGAATTCATATTTTATTAGATTTTTACTTGTCTTTTTAGTGTTATTTGATAGAAAAAGTAGATTTAGGGAGTGTGAATAACATAGAAACATAATTTTGGTCAAATATCATAAGTTTCTTAATTTTTGGCTAATTTACATTAATTTACATAGATATAATTTGCAATTTTGATCATTTGAATAATTGTGCAGGAATTTCTAGGCTTATTCTATGAATTTTTAGCCTTTGAGAAAATTTGAGTTAAAAGTAACCACTTCCAAAAGTGATAGTGGACACTACAACAAGTTAGATCCAGAGGGCAGACCAAAGTGATCACTTTCAGAGTGATAATGAACACTACAGAGACCCCAGTCTAAAGAGGGCCTGTGCGTAACCACTTTGAGTTCCATAGTGGACACTCCAGAGAAGGCCAAATTGACTCAGTCCTGCGCATAGGCACTTCTATTCCATAGTAGCTACACGTGCTATGCATAGTCACTTTGAACTTCATAGTAGACACTCTAGAGAGGGATGGCATGATGGGAGGCTGCGCGTAGCTACTATGAAAGTAGCTACTATGGGCAACAACCACTGCACTATAAATAAAATTTTAGAAATTAGGGTTAGAGATCCTTTTTACACTTTCAGATTTTTGCCATTTTAGGAACACTTGTAGAACTTAGGTCAGTCTTGGGTGACAGCTACGGACTCAACCTAGGGTTTGATTCATATTTCTCTTTATTTTCCTTTTATTTTATATTCATGTCATTGAATTCTCTTTATTTTCCTCTTGTATTTGTGAAACCTGTCCTCATGGAGGACTAAATCCTTTGTAATCCTTAATGAGTTCACTTGGATTCTTGAATTCATGAGTTATGAATGTTAATATAATTTCTTTTCCTTCATGAATTTCTTTTTCACAATCCTTTGAATTGAATTAATGGTTGAACAAAGGGGACATTGCTTAATTAACCCTAATTTATTTTAATGAGATTCTTAACTTGGGTTGCTTAATTCTAAGTTAATTTCTAAGGTTGCGTAATCTTGAGAAAAGGGGTTGGAGTCCATTGTATTTGCTTAAATTCGTATAGGTTTTGAGATTGATTCTCGCTTGTTGAATTAATCTAATTCAGAGGAAGAGAAAGAGTATTAAATATTAAGAGGAATAGGGATAGAATCACGTGAATGAACTAAAGATTGCTACATTTTATTGATTGAATTTGATAATCTCGTTACTTACTTTTTACATTGAATATGGAAATCAAACAAACCCCTTGTTTATTTGTTTTCATAATAAATGTATGTAACATGTTTAATGCACATTTTCAACCAAAGTCATCGGAGACAACCTAGGCTTGCATTCTAGACTACACAAACTTTGATGAGGATTAACGACAAATCTTTATGCAATCCAAACGATCATCATTGCTCTATTTTTGAACTAATTAAGAAAATTGAGTCTATCCTATTTTTTAAATGCTTCAGGAATTATTTCGTCAACATTAAACATCTTTAGGCAATCACATTTGCTTTAATTTCTAACATTGTGTTTAACCTATTTTTTGAAATCTTTTGTGTTTTGTTTGACTTTTTTTAAGCATAAGGATTGCCAAATTTTGAGTTGGCTCATTTGATCTTGTTTTGAATCTTTTAGGTCCATTTGCTTTAACTTTTTAATGTTTTGGGTATCTTTTACTCTTGTTTTAAGAAATTTTGGATAATTTACCTTTGTCTATGTAGGAAATGATTATGGATATCATGTTTCTTTTATGTTTGAAGTGGGTTTGACATTGCTTGCTTTATTTTTTTTTAATTATTTTGAGTATCAAGATCAACTTGATTTTGAGAAACCTTAATTGATTTAGTTTTGAATATTTTAGGTGTTATTTTCTCCAAAATTCAACCAATTTGGATAATCTTATTTATCTCAATTTTGAAATATTTTAGGCATTATATATTCTAATTTTGAATATTATGTTTGTCACATTATCAAATGTTTTAGGCATTGTTTGCCCAAATTTTGTGTAGCTATAGACAATCTCATTTATCCTACCTTTGAATTATATGGGCATCATGTTTCCCTATTATATTTTTTGAAATATTGTAAACATTGTTTGTCACTATTTTGCACAACGTTGGGCTATTCTTCTTCTTTTTTTTTTCCTGATTAGTTCTTTGAATTCAACTTTCGATTTTGGTCTTGTCATTTTTTCATGTTTGTCCCCTTTGCTTAGTGCTTAACAAACATGTGTAAAATTAATATTCCACCACAGAATCTCTTTGAAAGTAACTCTTATGATTCAAATGAAGTCTTTCCCTCCACTTTTCCTCTACTTTGTGTCTTAAGGCTCAACTTCTGATTTTGATGTCGTCATTTTCTCATGTTTGCCCTTTTTTGCTTAGCACTTAAATAACGTGTGCAAAACTAATCTTCCATTGTCGAACCTCCTTTGAAATGACTCTTGGACATCAAAGGAAGAATTTCCCTCTACTTGTTCTTTTCCTGATGGATTTGTGCTCAACTTTTGGTTTTTATCTTGCCACTTTCTCATTTTTGTCCCTTTTTGATTAGCAATTAAGTAATGTGTACAAAATTCATCTTCCGCCATTGAAACACTCCTTGAAAATGACTCGTAGAACTCCAAGGAGGCTTTCTCTTTCGTTATTTCTTTGCTTGGTGCCTTTGGACTTAACTTCAGGTTTTGGTTTCGCCATTTTTTCATGTTTGTTCCCTTGAAATAATTCCTAGATATCAAAGAAAGGATTCCACTCCGCTTTTTCTCTGTCCAGTGCCTTTGAGCTAAACTTCCAATTTTTGTCCCGCCATTTTTTGATATTTGTCCCCTTTTACTTAGCGCTTAAGGAATGTACGCAAAACTCATGTTTTGCCATTGAATCTCCTTGAAATTGACTTTTATGACTCAAAGGAAGCCTTTCCTCCACTTTTTCTCCACCAGGTGCCTTTGTACTTAACTTTCGATTTTGGTCTCATAATTTTCCATTTTTGTCCCCTTTTTCTTATTGCTTAAAGAATGTGTGCAAAACTAATCTTCTACCACCGAACCTCTTTGAAAGTGACTTGTAGGACTTAAAAGAATTCTTTCTCTCTACTTTTTCTCTACCGGTGCCTTTAGGCACAACTTCCAGTTTAGGTCTCATCATTTGCGCCTTTTTGCTTAGCGCTTAAGGAATGTGTGCAAAACTCATCTTCCATTGTTGAACCTCCTTTGAATTGATTCATTGATATCAAACGAAGGATTCTCCTTCACTTTTTCTTAGCCCGGTGCCTTTGGGCTAAACTTTCGATTTTAGTCTCGCCATTTTTCCATGTTTGTCCCTTTTTGCTTAGTGCTTAAGGAACATGTGCAAAACTAATTTTACGCCACCGAATCTCTTTGAAAGTGACTCGTAAGACTCAAAGAAAGTCTTCCCTTCCACTTTTTCTCCTCTTAATGCCTTTGGGCTCAACTTCCGGTTATGGTATCGCTATTTTTCCATGTTTGTCCCTTTTTACTTATTGCTTAAGGAACGTGTGCAAAACTAAACTTCCGCCACCAAACCTTCTTGAAAGTGACTCATAAGACTAAAAAGAATCATTCCTGTTTGCTTTTTCCCCACCTGGTACCTTTGGGCTAAATTTTCAGTTTTAGTCTCATCATTTTTTCATGTTTGCCCTCTTTTGCTTAGCGTTGAAGAAATGTGTACAAAACTCATCTTCCATTGTCGAACTTCCTTTTAAATGACTCCTCGATATCAAATGAAAGACTCCCCTTCAATTTTTCTCTGCTCGGTGCCTTTGGGCTAAACTTTCGATTTTAGTCTCGCTATTGTCCCATGTTTGTTTCTTTTTGTCTAACACTTAAGGAACATGTGCAAAACTCATCTTCTGCCATGGAAGATCCTTGGAAGTGAGTTGTAGGACTCAAAGGAAGCATTCTTCTCCGTTTTTTCTCTGCCCAGTACCTTTGGACTCAACTTCCAGCTTTGGTCTCGCTGTTTTCCAATGTTTGTCCTCTTTTGCTTAGAACTTAAGAAATGTGTGCAAAACTCATCTTCTATCATCGAATCTCCTTTGAAATGACTCTGGATATAAACCAAAGGATTCCCCTCTACTTTTTCTCCACCTGGTGCCTTTGTTCTCAACTTTTGGTTTTGGTCTCGCCATTTTTCTATGTTTATCTCCTTTTGCTTAGTGCTTAAAGAACGCATACAAAACTAATCTTCTCCCACAGAAACTCCTTAGAAGTGACTGATAAGTCTCAAGAGAAGTTTTTCCTACCCTTTTTCTCTGCCCAGTGCCTTTGGGCTCAACTTCCAATTTTGGTCTCGTCATTTTCCCATGTTTGTCTCCTTTTACTTAGCGCTTAAGGAATGTGTGCAAGTATTCCCCTCCACTTTTTCTCTTCTTGGTGTCTTTGAGCTCAATTTTTGATTTTGGTCTTATTGGTTTCCCATGTTTGTCCCTTTTTACTTAGCGCTTAAGGAATTGTGTTTGAAACTCATCTTTTGCTACCAAAGTTCTTTGGAAGAGACTCGTAAGAGTCAAAGGAAGCCTCCACCCTCACTTTTTCTCCCCTAGTACCTTTGGGCTTAACTTCTGGTTTTGATCTTGCCATTTTTCAATGTTTATCCTCTTTTGCTTAGCAGCTTAAGGAAAGTGTGCAAAACTCATCTTCCTTTACCGAAGCTACTTAGAAGTGATAATAAAGGAATATTTAAGAAATTTTATTAAATATTTTCTAGAGAAAATTTGTTTCAACCTTTATATAAAATATTACTTTTATAAATTTCTTCTAATTTGGTTTTGTACTTATAACCAAAAACATATTTTTGTTATTTTTTTATTTTAAATTTTTAAATTTCTTCATGTAACATCTCCATATTAAGATTAAAAATTAATTTAAAATTATTTTTATTTTATAAATTTAATTTAAAAATGTTTAAAAATTATTATGTCTTAAAAATTATATTAAAACTAAATTTATGTAAAACATTGAATTTAAAAATGATTTTAATCAAAACTAAATTTAAAATTAATTTTAAACCAAATTCAGGTTTAAAGTTTTAAATATTTTTTAAAAGATTAAATTAGATTGTTTTAAAATTTAATCTATATAATTGAATTTAAAATGAATTTAGATTGGTTGTGTTTAGAGTTTAATGATTTTCGATGAACTAAGATGTGAAGTCGCGCCCCTTCTTTTTCCTAAATTCTTAACCATTTCTGATTGTTGCTTACCTCTTGTCTTAGACCCTTGGATAGGATTGAGTGAAGCAACATTCTTCTGACTTCATAAAACGCCCTTCTCTTTGTCTTTTTGTGTGTAGATTATCTTTAGCTCCACTAGACAAGATAAGACTTAATTTGTCATTCCTTATTCGATGGTTAAAGATCCTACTGTGTCAAGGATCCGTCCCTTCCTTCTTTCTTAGGACACTCCAAAGTATCTTTATTACTCACTTCACTATATATCTTAATATTCTTGATACTCTTAGTTGTCTGCTCCTGTTTTTCAATTTTATCCATTATTATTTACTTATCCCCAACAATGTTTAAACTTTAATTTATATCCTTAATTAATTGAATATTTTTTAAAATTATGATAATTTGGTTGATTTAAATATAATTATTGTATTACTTAATTATCAATCTCTTTAATTTCTTTTTTACTTATGATAATTCATGACTAAGTGAAAATGTAGATATTTACACGTTCTAAAATTAAAATTTTAATATTAAATTTTTTATTTATCTTAAATTGTATTTAATAAAAAATATAATTTATTTTGAAATGCACAAGCAAAAATAATTTAGTATTTAAAAACATTATTTGATTTAAAATTTGGGTACTGAAAATTTATGAAATTAAATTCTTTTAAATGACATTCACTAAGTTATTTTATTTAGTTATAAATTGAAATTAAAAATATATCTTTTAACGTTTCAAGGATTTAATATCATAAAGATTTGGTAAAATTATACTTTTATATATCTTTTTTACTTTAATTTTTTGTTTTAAAAAGTTTTGATCAAGTCCTTTTTCTGTTAATTATGTAAACTCCCTTAATTTTATTTTATTTTTGTCTATTTTTGTTAGATAATATTCATCCCTCCACCCTCCTCTTCTTCTCCTTCTTCCTCCTCCATCTCATTTCTCTCACATACGCATAAGCAAGTAGCCATCAAGCGCCCAAGCTCCCCAACCACACCAGAACCTCCATTACATTACCATCTTAGCCATGCGCCATTAGCCACCCCAACGGTGTCACTGACATTTAAGTCCATCACACTACATAATGTCATAGAACCACCATTACTAACAAAAGCCCAATTGGTGGACCATGAATCATCCTAGCTACAATCATCGTAGACTAACCTGCGGAACCACGAGCCTCACACCATCATCTTTTTAGTGAACCACTTCAAGTATTATACCTAAAAAGATAAGAACTTAACAAAGAAGGAGGTGGAGAGAGGAGCGAGTTTATGAATAGTGCTCAACAAAAAAGATAAGATATTAAAAAGTTAATATATATAATAAAAAAAAGCTATTTGAAGTATGATTAAAAATTAGAGAATCAAATTAAAATTTTTTATAGTTAAAGAATTCAAGTAAATTAAATAAGTTAGAAGACTAAATTAATGTTAAGTATGCTCTAAATTCATATTTGTGTTCAGTTAAAAATATTAAATTTAATAATTTTTTATCATTTTAACTTTTAATGGTTCAATCAAGTTGATCCTAGCCTTTTTTCAATTTCTACGAATTTGAACAATTGATTTTTTCTGTTTTTTTTTTTTTAACTCTCTTAATGAGGTGATCTGTTATCAAATCAACATAAAGCACCGTTGTTCACTTATACTTGACTTTAGTCGACCTCTTTCATCTCCACTTTTTATTCCATCTCCAACATAAAGCACCGTTGGATCTGTGATGGATCATTCCAACAATAAACAACAATGCCATAAAAAAGTTTATCCTTAGGTTTTTACTATCATGCTCGTAAACTTAAAAGATATCTTTTATCTTTCTTAAATCAAAGGTTATAATTCAAGTAAGTTATTTGTGATATAATTAGTTAATTTTAATTTTGTAAATTTTGAAAACAATTGAAATAAATTTTATCATCAACTAATAGACACGACACATAAATTATCATTTTTATTCACGATTATTTTAAAACAAGATATGATGTGGCATAACATACTTACTAAATAATAACACACTATATTTTAAAAAGTTTTTAGAAAATTAAAATCAACTAAAAAGTATATAAAAACAAAAGTAAATTAACTTTATTTAAAAAGATATTAATGTTATGGATGTAACGTGAGACGCTTTTCTGGGTCTGGGACTAAATGATTCGCGTATGTGGAATCAGACGGCGTCACATGCGACATAAGTGTCACATAGTGTTTACCTACAATTACTATAACGAACATTACAGGCCACTTTTTCTGCTGGATACAGTACGGTCAGCCACCACCCTCATCGCCTTCCCAAAAATCATTCAGAAATTGAATAAATGACGTGAGAGCTAACCCTAACGACTAAAGAAGTACGCTACAGTAGATGCTATCATGCAAGCAGTTGAAAGAGAATAAAATTTCAAAGGTATAGTCAACATGGTGAGGAATATTTAGATGAAAATGCAAAAGGGTCGTTGTTAAGAATAAGAATGTCAACAGAATTAAGTACCTGAAAATTATGTCACGTTGTGTTTGTCTTAGTTACAAAACCTTAACATCATATGGTATTAGGTAGACAAGCAAAATTCTTAATTAGTTTTGTTTTTGAAATTTGAACACCTTTTAGTCAATATTATATATCATGAAAGGAGAATAATGCAACTGAACTGAAATCAGCTAGCCTTTGTCGCTTCCCCTGGAATATAGCCAACATGTGAAGATTCTCAGAAAGTGAGAGCCAGCTTCCTCGGTTTTGGTGATTATTGTACAGAACCTGGTCTTTACCACGTGCTTTTTACAGTTAGTAGTAATTTAATTTACCCAGGGTCATGAAATTCAATGCAACAGTAAATTTATTAGATGTCTGTCAATGTCAAAGACAGTGGAATTTCCCTAGAGAAATTAAGGGAGTGAAAAGGGTAAGGGACACGTGTTTGAAGAAAAATACATGGAATATTGCATATTTTAGAATTGAAACCCTAACTTACCAACAGGCAATTAGACTTTCTTCAAGGAAAATAAAGATAAAAATGAGAAAAGTTTAAACCAATACATTTATAAATAATAAACATATTTTTAATTGCCTAATTAATTTAGCCGACTTTTTTTTATATGAACCAAAAGATTCAACAGACAGAAATTAATTCTTTTAAAGCTTAGAGATTATTGAAGTAGACTTTTATCTCTTACCCAACTCATTGTAGTGTTGAGGTTCCATAAGGTTGGTTTGCTTGTGCTGATTCTAACTTTGTATCCAAGGGGCTCATGGTACCCATAGAGTGTTGCTGCTCTCTCTGTGAAAACCCACCACTGCTCATGTTCCTCACCATTCCTCCAACACCCAAAAAGTCCAACGTCAACTTATCAGATCCTCCAAAGCACACACCAAGATTTTGTGACAACTTTTTGGGCTCCTCTACCACATTATGAAACTGGCTAAGGTTGTTTTCGTTCCCTTTCACATTGCCAAATATGGAAGTGTTTCCATTGGCAAGAGAGTTGATCAATCCACGTAGATGATTATTGTGCATATTTTCCATGCTTGATCTTACACCTAATTCTTCTGCTCCATTGGTGGTTGTAGTTGAACCCATTTGAGCAGCTTTCTGAAGCAATGCAGTGGCTGACATGTGAGGGGACATGTTCTCTTGTTGCACTGATGAATTGCCAAAGAGTGAAGACAAGCCTGACCCAACCTGGTTACTTACAGGGCTATTAGTACTGTAGAGTGTTGTTGTTCCTTGATTGTTACCTCCACCTAAGTTGTTGAATTGATCATTGATTATGCTGCCACTGCTATTGGTATTTGGAAAGAAGCTGAGGTTAAAGAAATTGGTGTTAGCTGAATTAGCAGATACTGATGATGCAGAAGTGGAGTTATTAGTGGTTCCTTGAAGATCAGGAAGTTGCATAAGACCATGCAGTTGCTTATTGCTTGAGAATAATGATCCTTGTTGCTGAGATTGGAGGTCGTGAAATGCTTGACTTGGGTCAGTCATGAAGAAAGATGATTGGGGTGACTGTACTCCAAATGATGAAGAGTGATGCAGATTGGGTGAGACTAAATGCTCAAACTTTGGTGCACTGCCAAGGCTCAATATGCTGTTAGTGGAGGCTTGGTTCTGAAGTTGGGTACCAAGGCCTAAGTTCATGTGGTTTGTGCCATACAAATGGGTTCCCAAAGGGTTCAGGTTGGAGGGGTGTCTTGCACTCTCATGGGCTAGAGCATCACAAAAGGCCCTATGAGTGATGAAACTGTCACGCCTGCACCAAAGATAATATTGGAATAGACTGCATCTTTTGTAAAATGCAAATTGGTACTAGAGAAATAATCCAAAACTATATTATCGCAGTACCATTTGAAATTGAATTTAATAAATAATATTCGAGTATCAAGTGTAAGTTAAGTATGTAGCTTTTATGGTTTTGTGAGTTCAGAAGAGAAAATATATCCAACCACCAAGACTTACTACACTAAACATAAATGGTCCCCTATAGATGTTAAATTCATATAATTGGAGTACTCCCAGAAGAATATTCCTAATTTACAAAATCAAGTATGCAATCATAACCACACAAAAAATCTCATACTTGCCAAAAGAAAAATGGAATATAAAAGAGTAGGATCTTTAATTTGATGGTGATCAATGATGCCCGAAAAATGGGAAACAGTTGTTTCACATAAAAATATAGAGCCGATCAAATCCATAGGGGTCATGTATGAGTGTATGTGGGGGGATAAAAGAAAATTGAGCATTGAATGATTAATTTGGAAATTTCTTTTCATGAAATTAGATCTACTATTTTAAAATTAAGAAAACTATGAGAAAGAGAGAGGGCCCAGTGGATTATGCCAAAATCTGATTCACACCAACAACTCCTTATCGAACTACCACTTTGAGTCCTCTCTTTGATCACTGAAAGGAGAGAATTATTTACACATTTGATGAAAGTCAATAATAATAAGACCAGTATGGGTCCAGCTTAATAAATGCAAACTGCCTCATGAGTTGTCCACTTTCTACCCTGAGAAATTCTTGTGAAAACGATCGTACCAACAAAAGGGTTGCTAAATTCTCGGAAATTCAGTGAGAGAAAAAAAAACATGAACTATAGATATGCAACATTAATGCAGAGAATTTGTTTCATAAATCACTTGAAGAAATAAAAAGCTAGTGTGACAATTAAGAATCTTGCATTGTACCCATGGCAAAGAATGTACCTGAAAAACATATTTGAACCAACCACGTATAAATATATATGTATCCAACACGAAACAAAACAAAACAATACAATTCCAAGTCATGTGAGAACAAACCCAGTATCACTGTGTCTCGGCCTGTGCCCTTTACATTGTTGCTTTTAACTACACGTGAATGGGAGTAAGGATAAGGGGCGTTGTTCCCGAGGGACAAAGTTGAACTTGCCTTGTTTTTTCTTCTCAAAACATTTCAAAAATTTGAACAACTTTTGTACAGTGTGCTCACGTGCGAGCAGTCTTATGCCACTGCCACATCCCTCCACATACATAAACAAACACAAGAAAAAGGTAGAACGGTCTTGCCAAAATTTATCATTTGTTAGGAGAATTTGATAGAATTGTGATTATTTTATACCCCTTTTCAATGCTAATATTATTACTTATCTTTTCTTTTTTTATTTTTTCTTAATTTTCACTTCTCTCTCATCCCTTGTTTGATTTCATAGAAAATTTGAAATTTAAATTAAAAATTAAAAATTTTATTTCTGAAAACCAACTCTTCTCTCATTTTTTTCCCTTTATTATTTTCTCTCTTGCAAAATAAAAATAATTAAATTGATATTTAAAATTTTTAAAATTTTTTATCCATCCAAACAAAATCTCAAAGTATAAATTGTGTAAAAAAAAAATCTTCTAATTATCCATAAATAAAGATTTTATTCTCGATTCGCCTTTTGCATTACACCCTATTGACACATCTTAGAAAACATGTAATTAAAAGAAAAGAGAGGAAAAAATATGTGAAAAAAAAAAAAAAAACTACAACGTATATTCCTTTGCTACCTGCTAACTTTCTTTCTTTCTTTTATTTTAAGACTTACCCAAATCTACTGGTCTTAGAACCCATAGACTCTGATTTTTCTTTCTCTAGTTAGATGGAGATTGTATATGTTAAGTGTAACAATATCCGTATCTTATTTCCTGTTCAATCATAATGCTGAGTTGAGAGGCTTTTAGTTGAAAAGCTGCTTTACACGATACTTTAGCTACACCAAACATTCAATATTAGAAATTAAGGTAATTGAGCACGTTGTTGTTAATTACCTTGAGAAGAGGGTGCCACAGTCACATCTATACTCTCTGGTGCCACAGGTTTTGGAGTGTGCTTTCCAATCTGATTGAACAGCATATTTCTTGGAGCATTTGTCACACTTCCACTTCTTCTCACCATGCTTGCGAGAGTAGTGCTTCTTAATGCCAGTGAGGTCTCCAAGAGCCCTTGAAGGGTCATGGTGAACACATGTGGGCTCCGGACACAGATAAACCTTTCTCTTTGGCTCTTTCGTAGTCTTCTGCTTTAGCTTCCAAGGCAGGTTGTGTCCTCTTCTGTGTAGCTGTAGGTTTTGCTCCCTTTGAAACCCTTTGTTGCACACCTCACATATAAACCTGTTTGTTGCCATTAGTGTCTTTGGAGATAGTGCTATCACCTCCGCATCTGGATCTGCATACATGTTTGGTGTTTCCATTCCCTTTCAATTAATTTCAATAAATAAAATAATGCCAAACAACTAATTAAATTGTTGCAAAATTATATATTTTAATTACATGCTGAAATTAAATTTAATTAATATGCCCAAAAAGTGAAAATTTGAGATTTTAAAAAAAGAAAAATATTTGTATAGTTCTTAAGAAATCATTAAAAAACTTAAAACAAAAGTTTAATATATACCTATAGATAAACATAGAGGAAAGAAGCCTGGCCATTCTAACCTCTTAGGAGTATAAGAACTTGACAGCCCTAACTAATATTCAGGATTTAGGGTTTCCATGTGATGTTTGTTTCTTGAGAGAAACACCCAGCAACAAATTACAAAAGGGGCATTTTCCATGAACATATAAATGCTTTTAAGTAATCAAATTTAGTGAAGAATGCATAGAGCTACTTGCATGGTGTTCCAGGTTGATTCCTCCTTTTCTTTTGAGGCACTGTTGTTGGAGTGGTAGTAGTAGTTGAGGAAGCAGCTGTGGAGGATTGGTGGTGTTGCGCAATCTGACTTTGATTTTCTTGTCTAATTCCCAAGAAAGGTGTGGATGAGGAAGCAGCAGCCATGTTGTTTTGAAAAGTTGAGAACAAATCTGGAAAAGTTCTTAAATAAAAGAAACTTTTAATTCCTTATATATCTATTGGAAATTATATATAAAATAAAATTAAGAAAGGAAACAAAAGGCATGAGAAAAAAAAGAAGAAAAGGAAGGACCTGACTGAAGCTATGTATGTTTGATTTTCCCTGCTTTCTTGTCTCTTTGAAAGGTTTCAGATAAAACCCAGAAAACACCAAGAGGAATTTTATCAAAGGAGACAGCAACAATTCTGAGAAGAAGAGAGAAGAAAACAATATCACATTACTACTGTATACCTACTCATCTTCTTTCTAGCTAGCTATTGTTTTGTAATGCATAAAAATTTGCTTCACTATAGCTAGCTACCCCCTTGCTTATTCCTCAATCATTTGATGTCTTCTACATAAATAATACTTAGCATACTTGTCCACCCATACGCATACCCATATCTCTTTTTCTCTCCCTATTTTGTCTTTTCCTCTCATCGATCCTTGTTAATTGTGCATTTTTGTAAAAGAAAATAATAGTGTGGTGAAGTAGCAAAGTGATGGATGGAGGGTAATTTATGTCCCTATTATGCACTGTGTCCCTTAGCAGATGATGCTTTGGGGCCACCGACCCGTAGGCCTTACAGCCTCCTTATCTCTCCTTCTCTTCTTTCGTATCTTATTGCCAACATAGCATACAACTTGTTGTTTCCTTAATTCACTAACTACTTTTTTATTTCTTAAAAAAATTTCATTTACAATATATATTATTTCATTTGATATTTTTAAATGAAATATTAAATAAAAAATTATGACATTTAGACAGAGAATATAAAACAAAAATGACCATCTTATTATAGAAATACTTTATGAAGATCAAACTTGTTTGAGAAAAAATAAAAAATAAGAAAAAAAAAGCCACAAGTTTTTTAAGATTAAAAAACTTAATTAAATTATTATTATTATTTCAAAAATTATAAGGTTAAATTTTTATTTTGAAAGATACTTAAATTATATTTTTTCTCTTTAATATATTTATCTATCCTCCTTATAAGATAAAATATGTTACATTTTGATCTAATTTAATATAAACTAGTTTAGTAATTTCTATTTTGTAATAAATATAACTTAATAATCAAATAATGAAATTTATATTTTATAAATAATTACATATGAAAAAATATCTTAAACAATAATTTTAAAACATATTTTAACTTAATTCTATAACTATGAATATCAAAATAATAAAGATTTAAAAAATTTTAAAATATAATTCATTTTAAAAGAATACTTTTATTTTATAGTGTAAAAATAATTAATTAAATATCAAAAATTAAATATATATTAATAACCATAAATTTAAAAAATAAATTTCTTAAAAATAAAATCTAAATTTTAAAAAATAAAATAATTAAATAATTTTAATAAATGTAAAATTATATATATTTATGACAATGAATTTATATAAGGTAATATAAAAAATTTAAATAACAACTTTAATTTTCAAATTTTATTACATGATTAATAAATATATAAATAAAAAGTAAAATCATTATAATAAAAAAGTACAATTATTATAATAAAAAAAATTGTAATTCATATATCATTATCAATTAATTAATCTTAAAATATATACATGATAAATTTTGAAGGAGAATAACTCAACTAATACTTAAATTTTTAAATAATAAACTTTTATTTATAATAAAAAGCTAATCAATGTTAATTTAAAAAAATTATTATAATGATTCTCAATACAAATAAGTAATCTTAAGCATTTAATTATAATATATAAATTTAAGCATTTAAGTATAATATTTCAAATTACGGATATAATGATTGACGTGCAAATCATTCAACATGTGAGTTAATTACTGACAGTTATTCAAGTTTAATATGTAGCCTCAATTTTTAATCATTTATCACCTTAATATGTAGCCCCAAAAAGAATCATTTTAATAAAAAAATATATATTTTTTTTTAAAAAATAATCAGCAAATGTAAATTTATCAACCATTATATAATAGGTTTTAAACTTTTAACTTATTCTTTGTTTGTGTGTGATGTTTTCAATGATATAAGAATGGTTATGTAGTGACAAAAGTTACTACAAAATAGCTATCGTGAGATAATTTGCTCAGAATCATATATCTGATTTTAATATGTATTATTAATGTAGTTTGTTTATTTTTATGTAAATATTACTAAATTTTATGTGAGAAAAAAAGAGGATGGAAAGAATTCAATAACATTTGCTCAAGAAAATTTGAAATATATTTCTATATGGTATTAATGCATGTCTAATTTTTTTTCTTGTTGAGATAATTTACTTTACATAAATAGATGACAAAACATTGTTAGAATTTAATTTTAATTAGCTCTCATTGTAAATGTCATAGTGTGATAAATTATGGAATATATTGTTCTTGACACAATTATAGCTTTAATTTGAGAAATTTTTTTTTAAGTTAAAAAGAATTAGTTTTTTTGAAATATTATAATATGATGAGTGAAATGGCATTATTGTGCCATTTCATAATTAAGACGTGTTATTCCTACAACTTTTTATTGTAAATGACACGTGTATGATGTAAGTGTTTTAATGAACATCTACGACAAAAATATAAAAAATAATTAAAATATCAAAAGTTACAAATAAATAAAATATAATGAAGCAATAACACCTTTGTGCATTCAACTTTTAACTTTGTTTAGGTGCCATGAATTAAGACATTACAAGTAAAATTTCATTCATTTTTTTTTGTTGCACTAGAAAATAACGAAAAAAAAATAAACAAAATTAACTACTCCTTAAATATATTAACTCTAGTATTTATTTTTTTAAAGAGATAAAGCTATATTTAATAAAAGTAGCTTATAATTTATTTACAAGCTTATAGTTTATTGACTAAGTCAATAAGCTAATAGAACGGTTTAATAAATATAAAATAAAATGAATATATAACTCTTGAAAAATAATTTTTAAGAGCTACTTACCAATATTTTTATTGCAGTTTTACTTTTTTTTATCTTTTATTATTAATAGTTAATAATATATTTTGTTATACAAAAATAATTAATTAGATAAATAATAATTTTGAAATAAATCATTTAAATCAATTCATATAATTTTTATTGATATAATATGTTAAGATTAATAATTTTAAAAATAAATTTAAATTATTATTTAAATTAATAATATATTAAAATAAATTATATATAATTTTAATATTATATATTTTTTTAAGTCATTTAACATAAATCAATCTCCTGCATAACTAATTTGTCAAATTATTTAATTTTATGTTATTTATAGAATTATAATCTTTCAATTACAGAGCACAACTTTTAATTTGTTTTGTGAAATATAATCTAACACAATTACAGAGCAAGTGACAGAGGATGATAAGTTCATGAATTGTGGCTCTAAACCTAACAAACAATTCAAGCCAAAATCGAGTTCAAGATAACCCCATATTTGTGCCTTTGTGTTGGTGGCCAATTCACAAGCACTAGATCTTAAGTGGACTAAGAATGACATATTATTCATGTTTGTAACCCAAAATTCTACATAGTGGAAGAGGTGAAATCCTTAAAAAATTTAATAAAATCTTAATTCACACCTTAAATATGACAACAATAGTGAGGATTAAATATGACTTTCAATGACAACAACCGTCAATTTTGTTGGAAACATGTTTCATTGACAGCGTTAGCAATATGCTGTCATTAATGATCGATCAATCGTTCTCAAATTGTCAGATAACATGTTGAAAATAATAATTTTAACAAAATTTCAAGCATATATATATATAATACAAAATCATTTATAAAAATCTAGTAAACTTGATAACTAAGTAATATCCAACACCATTCAAACAGATCCCCGTTACATACTGCCTATGGACATGCATGTTCAAATAAAATGGGTTCATAATTAACCCTGTCGTGGGAATACATGATTAGTAGTAGGGCATGTTTGTTTAAAAGAATTTACGGAGAATTTATTAAACTAGTTAATAAATGCTATAAGTTTCTTTAAAATTTATTTTAATAACTTTTAGTATAATATATTATATTAGTAAATAACATTATTAATATAGAAAATTAATACATAACATCACCATATATTTTATTATTAATATAATATATTTAATTATGGATATTAATAGTTTAATTATTTTGTTAAAAATAATTGACGTTATATATTAATAGAAGTACATATATATAGAAGAAGATGGTGTCACCTGTGACATGCAGACTGACAGTGAAGCAAAGATGGGCAGCAAAGGGTTCTTTTATAATGGAAGTAATGAAACTCGCTTTGAATATTTGAACGAATCTTAATGAAACCTGCATAGCTCTTTTCCTTCATTTTTCTTTGATAAAGCTATATTTGGCAAAAATATCATATTTGTCGTAAATAAAATTTATTTTTTTAACAAGTATAAAAAATTATATATAATATTATTTTATTAAAGACATAAAATATCACAATTGAAAATATATAAAATAATTAAATAAAAATAAAAGTATTTTATTATGTTTTACATATTTTATTTAAATGTTTTATATATTTTTATTAATTTATATAAATCAATAATATGTAGTGTCTTTATTTTAATTATTTTAAAAAATTAATATAAATAATTAAAACTAAAAAATTAAAAGAACACATAATAAGTCAAATAAAAAAGAAGACCAAACTGGCCGACAATAGGAAAAGACGGTGAATCGGTCTTGTGTTTGGTTCCTTTAATCCAAAATGCCAACTAATTTCAAAAACGTTAATTAACAAACGATCGTCAAATTTATCTAAACCGGTAAAATTAAATTTTATTTACATTTTGGCTTGAATTAGTTTTCTGTCGGTGCAATTTTTAATTATCTAATAAAATTAAAATATTAATATAAACATTGTAAATCTATAATATAATATATCATATTAATAGACAGTTCCGTTGTTATAGAAGATTGATATCTATTATTATTATTATATTAAATGTTAATATTATCATATTGTTAAAACCAATTCAAAGTTTATAATAGTAGTTTAATTTTTATAGAATAAAAATTATATTAATATAAATAATCTTAATCCTAAACATTTTTTATTCAATATTAAATGATATTTTAAAAAAATTATTTACTATTCTTTTATTTTTGACAAAATAAAGAGCTAATTTTAAAAGGATAACGTATAAACTTCATTTATCAATAGTTATTATTGAATAGCGTCTTATAAACTTATCCATTAATATAAGATTCCCTTATTATAAAATATATAACATGATATCTTATAATAATTTTAGTAATTAAATTTTTATATTAATATTATATATGATGTTAAAATATATATTTGCTATTAATTTAACTATAATCTACTCAATAAATCACAAATAAGTGATTTTATTAATAATCCACCTAGACCACAAGTAAAAAATTAAAAAAATAAATGAAATTATTATCAACGAAAAACTTTTTTTAAGCATTTAACATAACATTAATTTAAATTTAAACTCAAAATTACAGATTAAAATGGAATAATTCTCTATTAATTATTTAGGTAAATAAAATAATTGAATTAATAATTATTTTATTTAATGTTATAATTATTTTATGTAATTATTTTTAAAAGTTTCTATTTCCTTTAAATCTCTCTAATTTTAAGATAAATTTGAGTAAGCTCGGATTTTACCCTCCTCTTACTCTCTTTAAAATTAGAGCAAATTAGATTTACTTGATATCTTTTATATTTTCATACTACTTTAATTTTCCTTCATTATTCATATAATTATATAAAAATTAATAGAATTTGTCTGATCCAGAAGAGTATAATGTTATTTTCTTACATAAATTAGAAAAAAATTGTGTAGGATAAAAAAATAATGTTAAATAAACTTTGTTGAAAACTTAAAGACCTACGAGTATAACTTAAAATCTTGAAACAAATATGATAATTTATAAAATAAAAAAAAATCTCTTTTCTCTGTTTTGATGAAATCAAACACTATTAATATTTGTCATAAAATATAATTTTATTTGAATAAAAAATATTCATTACCTATAACCGATATGAGTAAATTATACTCTCTTAATTAATTTAATTTGAATAATTACAATCTTCTCGTAAAAATATGAGCATGCTACACTTGATAATGTTCTTTAGGATAAACAATTTTTCTCACTTTCAATATCACTAACAGATAATTTTAAACAATTTAGTATTGGTTTTAAAGGTTTACAACATGAAATGAAATTTCAAACACTTAATATAATTATTATATTTAAAATTTATCTAATTTCTTTATTTCATAGTTTTTATAATTTTTAAAATAATATCATAACTTTAAAATTGACTAACTATTAATGATAGCAAGAATCATTAAAGAGAAAACAATATTGCCTTGAATTATTTATATTAAAATAAATTAAAGTATAAAACGTGTTTATTTTCTAGAAAAGAAAAATAAAATTTTAAAATAAAAAAGATAAATTTTAAGTGTTTTTCAAAAACCTTAAATGTAATCTAGCTTTGTAAGTTTCTATTAAGTCTATGATGTACAACCTTTCTTGCCCATGAACTCTTGCATGTACCTAAAGAAAATGACCTACAACCAAATCTTTAAGACTTGAGTAAAACAATAATAAAAAATAATAATAATGGAGATTGAATCCTTCGTTGAGTTACCTAGATGCCTATAAGCTTCACCTACCTATGTAAATTTAGTAATACGCAATGAAAAATCAACATTGAAGTGCAGGTACATATGAAAAGTTATTATAAATTTGTACGGCAATAGGCCAAAATGAGAAAGACGCTTGCAAGGATGAAATGAAGGAGGATTATGGTTCCAAAAATGGTATTTCCCTATTGACACATTCATATCACTTTATACCTTCTGTATATAGAAAAATTAAAATAAAAGAATAAATCAAAACATGTATTTAAAAATCATATGTAAACTAGAATTTTGAATAGTATATATATATATATATATATATATATGGCATTAATAATAGGATTGTGGCAACAGGAATAACAAAAGGAAAAGAAGGAAACGATAGAGAGGGACACATGCAGACATGTGAATTGCTTGGTGAAGCAGACGCAAGGGAGTGATTTGACATTCGAAGGACACATGAAAGATGGGTCACACTGTGGACCCTCTTGTGTGTGGCTTCGTTTTCAGTGGAAGCTCAATTTTGAGACATGGTGTGGGCGAAAGTACCCAAAGTAGCTTCAAAAAGGAAAACGATAGATAATAATAAATCATATATACGTACGGAAAAGGGTAAGTGCATGGTATTAATATCATTCTTCATTTTAACCAAATTTGAGGTCCGCATGTAGGTCACCACTAGGTCGGTTGAAGAAAGCAAAGTTCTTACTAATGGAATCTTAGCTTAATTAACTATTATATTCTTTTTATATACCCAGACTTTATTTCTAAAATTTATGAATAAATGAGTCCTTTTTTTTAATTTTAATTTAAAATGTATGATAATTTAAGATAGTCAAAATAATCATAGTTTTATTCTTCTGTAATATATTTACTTTTATGTTGAAAAGGGTTTAAGAGGATTAATTTATATTTTAAATTATTTATAATTTTTTAATATACTAAATGTCTCTTAAATGATACTCCATTTGTGTGTAAATTATAGAGAAGGAAATTGTTGGTAATGAAATGTTGAAAGGCGTGATTGAATCAGTAACAGGATTTAGTAGAAATTACGTATGTGTGAGGCAAAGTTCCTAATTACAAGCATGGCGAGGTGACATGCTACTTACCCGTTTGTTTCGTTCTAGTTTTTTTCTTATTTTCTTTTGACGTTCCCCTTAGGTCAACTCTGACATAAGTTGCGAAACTAAGCCAGATTTTCAAATTATACTCCAAACTTTAATAAATTATTCAGCTCTTATATTTTTTATATTTATTTTTTCAATTATTTTTCCAATTATTTTTCTATTACAATATAATTATATATTTTTTCCTCTTTTTGTCCACCCTGCACCAAAAATGGAAACCTATAATTATTCTACACCGTTAGTCTACTATTTGACCTGCTGAAAGGAAAAATATTCCTGAATTTTTGTTTAAACATAAGATTGTTGAGAATTAATTATAATTTGTATTGATTAATCATTTAAAGTTACACTTGAGTAAAAGTACTATTTATAAAAATGGGACATATATAAAAATATATTGACAATTATGCATTTGAATTTGTCTCTATACTTTGTTAACAGAATTTGAATGATCAATATAATTGAGTTTACACTGTAATACATCCCGTTAATAAATAGTTTTGCTATACTAATAGTATAATGAATTATATTATTAGAATAGAATAAAAATGTCTATATACTAACATTCTCATTTTCATATTTTAGATTCTTTAGTAATATATGATTATACTTGTAGAAGCAATTCTAACGACTGTTGTTTTTTTAATATATGACATTATTTTATAATGTTCAAAAAATAAAATATATTTAAATTTAATTTAGAATATTTGAATAATATATTAACCTACAATATATATTTTCAGACTTAAACATATTTTTACTTTTCTTTCACTCTTAATTGTTTTTGTATACGGTGTTGTTAATTTCAATCTTAAAAGTTGTGTTTAGATAACTAAAAATAGTAATTTTTATTAAAAATATAAAAAGATAATAAATTTTAATTTTAATAAAATTTTATTATTACTAAGACTTTAAACTCGATCACTTTTAGAAACTAAGATATATATATATATATATATATATATATATATATATATATATATATATATTATGCTTCACTGAGTGTAAACATTGATGAGTGTCCAATATATTTTTCAATACATCATTTAAATAGATATTTTGATTTTGACTGAGCAGCTAATTGGACTGTACTGCACTTGGTACAAGGAGATCTTCATGAAAGAAATAAGAAATGGTGATGCTTTTATCGTAGGATCTTTCATGCAGCAAACTTTCTTCCTTTATGATAGAATCAAGTAGTAGAGAGACAAAAGGGGTGCTCACAGCTACCAAAGGAGAGAGAGTATGTGTGATGATTCAAGAGTATCATCACATTCGTTTATGCTTATGCAAAGTGATATCTCGTTGTACGTGAAACTTTAACAAGAATGACATAACGAGTAACAGCTTTTGGATGCCTTCCTCTTTCTTTCGTAACTTGTCTTATTACCAACACTTCGGACAACTCTTTCTTTATGATATGAAGAAAGCCTCACGTAATTTGGCTTTCTCAATCAATCCTCTACAATACAATGAGAGGGCGTTCTTTCGTTTCCATGCAGTATTACTTGGAGTCTTGAGTTCTTGTTAATTTGAGATTATTTCTCAAATCAGCAAGAAGACAAGACATAAAACTATTGAAATATTCTTCTGATCTTATTTATAAGAAATAACTATATAATAAATTAAGATTATTAAAAAGTTGTTATATGTGATAAATTTTATTTTATTTCAAAAATATATATAATATTAATTAATAATTATATATATTAATTGATTGAACGTGTCTATTAGTTTGTGATTTGATGAATAAAAGATAAGTATCGTATTGGCAAAAAATCTCACAATAAAAAAGTATAAACGAATCTAACAATTACTAATGTATTTAAAAATAAGTATTTTTTTTTATATAATGTAGACAAAAATAAATATTAATAATGATTTCTTATAAAACATTGAAAATAATATTTCATTTGACACTGTTTACCCTAAACACTCCTTACATCAATTAATGTATCTAATGAGATTCCTTAAAGTAAGTTGCAAATTTAACACAACTTATGTATTGTTACACGTGATTGATGTTTAATGCAATTATACCTATGGTAAAAGCAGAACTACTGTACTTTCTTTCAAGGTCGCTTGTTAGATAAGAGAGGAAACATGAAGAACAAAAATTGAAGGAAGCATGCTGGTTTTGTGCTTCATTAATTAATTACCCCAGAAGCAAAGTTGGGCACCCTAATGGACACGATAACATATGGGTTTAGTTATGGTCTTACAATTCCGTAGCTTTTTGTTGGGAAAGTACATCAACAATAAGGAAACTGCATCAATAATTATTGAAGAGGTTAAAGCCATTTTATCTTTTTAAAAATATAGCAGTAAGAGTAACAAAAGTTAATGAAACACCATTCTGTTAAAAGAAGAATCCTAATATACTCTTTTCGAGATATTATTTTTACGCAAAATTCATGAGACCCATTAAATAAAAGATATTTTCTACTTTATTCATAAACTAGAGAATATAATATATATATATATATATATATATATATATATACTATATTAAATTGATGGTTATTATCATTTAAATATTTTAAAAATTAAAGAATATTTATGTGTTGTTTAAGATAGATCCCTAAACTTTACTATCTGTTGTATATATTTAATATAACATTAATAGTTATGACTAATCTATGTAATAAAAAATATAATAGCCTCTTAATCTTTAATACACCATAAAAATTACTTAAATTAAAACTTAACATCATCTTTGAAATAAAAAAAAGTACACTTTAAATGATAAAATACAATTATAACTATTAATTAAAAATAATAATCAAGTTTTAAGTAGCATACAAAATCAACAACTTAAAAGAGCTACATCTCATTAAAATAAGAAGTAAAACTCATTATTTAATAACACTTTCAAGGAGGAATGGGGGCAGCAAAATCAAACACAGGCTTATAAAGGACATACGTTGGGCAAACTATATTCGTCGGTGAATACCCTTGTTGTTTAACTAAATGTATTATAAATAATTAATAGTTACGATATTTGCATAATTATTTTTTCATAAACACCCTCACGTAATTCAAGGCGGATTCATTTGATCCATTTACTAAAATTGTTACAACTGTGATTTCCTTCAAATCCTATTTGATATCCACTTTACATTTTATTTTCTTTTTCATCATTACTTATTGTATTTATTTTGTTCTATTTTTCTTAGTTTTATCTTAATGTAAACACCCCATTGAGTGTCGAAGCATCATTTTTGTGAAAAATGATAGTGGGAGGTGTTACTTGAATCAACTTCATTGTTTAAATATCAAATATTTGACATTACATATAATTATCTTTATATCTCAGTTGCTTTTTATTTTATACACATCTTAAAAAATACTCTCCCAATATAAAAGAGAACGCATTAGAATTTAAACAACTGTCACTATTAAATACTCAACTATCAAAGAAGAAAAAAGAGGCAATCAGCAAAATATAGACAGCACACGTTAGGACGTGTCTGGGGCAACAACTAAATCCATACGGTCTCACAAATGAAAACTGCTGCAGAGCATATTCTAAGTGCAAGGGGGCAGTGGACCAAAATAGAGGAGGTTGATGGGGCATGCAATGACTCCCATCGATATGGTAACGGTCTACTAGGCCGACCTCTAATAGTAGTTATCTTTAGTAATATGTTTAAACATGTTCAAAGTTTATGGTTAGCCAGTTGTCCAGTTACGTCAATTCATACAATTTGTCACTTTTTTTTTTCCTTTTTGAGGAGACAAAAGCTATATTCTTGATGAAACTACAAGATTTCAAGTCCAACCAAGTTGAGATAATGAATTAAGTTAGCAAATTTTAATTGAACACGACCTACTTCCTTATAGAATCACTTTTCCTTAATTCCTGTAAAGTCGATAACGATCTTGAGTAACCTCGAATATTGCTGCAAGAGTTTCATTCCGGAAGTTATTTTCACTTACGCTCTTTATTTGCCCAGCCTTAGCAAGCATATTCAGTATTTTATCATATCGCTCCTAAACCTATTTACATTTTTCCAATATATCCGTTGTTTCTTTACTCAAGAATATTTTAGCCACTCCAGTGGTCAGGAGGTATGAACATTGATACATCTAACGAGTGGTACAGGCAACTTAGGCTACATGCCCCAGCCAGAAGATGGAATCATTATTGATAACAATAATTACTCTCCGGACCCCAAAGAACATTGAAACGCCTTCAAAGGAAACTCCTAAATTGACAGAATAAATATCATCCTAAAAGTGCTTTGCGGGGCTTGAAGCAAAAACAACAAATTCAGAGTAGATGCGAATGGTCAATATGGTTATTAATCTATAAAGAATTGTTCTTAACAAATTTATAGTAAAAGAGAAGCATCGGATAAAGCCTATGATAACCGTAAATGAAAATGTTATAAACTATAACCATACATCTTGTATAATGCTGCACATATATTATAGATATAATTGATAGTTGACTAGTTCAACCTTTGGAAGAAGGAAAATATAGATGAAAATTTAAAATGCTGGGTAAGGGCTTTCTTCATAAGGGCTTCGTAAGCAATGTTCAATAAATTTGCTAGTTTTTACCATGAGGTTTTATACTAATTCTCCTATTGATTCTAACTACAATGATTATTCACTGTCATAAACACGTGATCGGTAAGTTTAATGTACATCAGTTCCAGTACCGCATTCCTACCAATTTGTAGGGTGGTTAGTCCATTTTTCTCCCAAATCAACCGATTAATTCGAGATTGGAACTATAGGAAAGTAGTGAAAACCTAGAGAGGAAAAAAGAAGAGGGCAGTTGACAATAAATTAAGCTATATGTTTCCCTCGTCTAAATATTTAGCTCAACAAAATTGAGGACAATATCTCTCCCATGGTCTTCTCAGGCATGTCACCTTCACTGATCTCCTCCATGGACTCGAGAACAGCAGCATCTAATACTAGCTTTCTCTTTGCAATCTCATACACATTTTCATCAACTGTTCCCCTTGTCACCAGCCTGCAATGGAATATGTCATGATAAAACAGTCAACCAGAACATTCAAATAGATCCAATTTACAGGGCATGGATTTTAACAGAGAAAAAGCAGGCAAAGTTTAGCAGTTTTTCTAATGTTAATGGGAGTGAAGGAAAATGATAGATAAATACCGATATATGGTTACAGGCTTTGTTTGACCGATTCGATGACAACGATCTTCTGCTTGTCTGTCAATCTGTGGATTAAAATCCATGTCATGAATTACAACTGTATCAGCTCCCGTTAAATTTAAGCCTTGTCCACCAGCTCTCGTAGATAGCAAGCATGCAAATATCGAAGTATCATTATTGAATGTGTCAACTATTGTTTGCCTCTCTGCTACCTGTGTACTGTCAGTGAAATAGTAGGATTTTAAAGATTTTAACTAAGGAAAAGCAATGTCTAGTGAAAAATACTAGAAAATGGTGCACACTTCGCAGAGTCACACACTTCATCAATGCGCAGATGAAGGAAACATTATACACTTCTTGTTCTTTTAGTAAGTAACAATTCATTACCGATGAAACAGCTAAATTATTAAAAGAAGCCACGACCTACTTGATTGACTCAGCACATAAGAAAATAATTAAAAAAAAAGAAAAGATAAAATAGTGAAGCTAAAAAGTCCATCTACTCACAACTTGCAGGCTATCAGAGTATATTCAAATTCAATACAGTGAATTACAAAATTAATAGTATTAGTATATGAAATATATACATAATTAAAAATACAGTCAAAGTAAATTCTTTAAAAGATAAGGAGACTGTTCCATAACAGTTCTTGTTTTAGTTAGTAGTTGATGTTCTATGCCTGTTGATTACAAGCGTGTATAAGGGATCTCATGAAGGGTTTCAAGAGTTGCTCAAACTCAATAATGGTTTCTCACCTTGAATTTGCTGATGATACATTCTCTTTTTGGAGAAAGAAAGTGATTCTTCCTTGAATTTTCCTCTAAAGTTGAGGCTCACTCAGGTTTCAATGTTAATTTGGCCAATAGTGGTTTTGGTGGTTAAAATGTTGATTCTGAAATCCTCTCCCCATGGCTATTAAATTACTTGTCAAATGTTCAAGAGACCTTTATTCGGTCCTTCCTTGGTGTAGTAGCTCTCTGGTAATCTGTTTCCAGGATCTGTCATTCAAAATGCTTCAAAATTTTGGAGTTAGAGGGGCGTTTATTTCTCTCTAGACGGTTGGATACACTCATCTAGGCTTATCTATCTACTTTTTTGTATCACGCTCAAGGAGTTTAAAAGGATAGAGAAGTTGCACACCTATCACTGAAGGATGAGTGGGTATTGAATTGAACTTTTGGTAATTGGTTTCCAAAAATATTGCTTAGATGGCTGAAGAAGAGCTATGGTATCATCCTTTATCGACTTTGTGGCACCAAGTTGCTGAGTGTTATATCATTTAAAGCCAACAAAGGCAGCAGACAAACAAACCAACAATTATTGCAACAAGAATCTTATTCCTAGAATTTTAGTAGTCATACTATTTTTGTGTTAGAAATCTCATAGAATTGGGTTTGTGCTAGTGCTAAACTAGTTCTGGACCAAGATTGGTGAGTATAAAAACGACTGTAGGAGTACTTGACCTAAATTCTACCTCCATCCACTCTTATTCCTGCCATGCCATGTTTATCGTCACTGCCATTCATCACCATCACCCCTGATTTCACGCCTTCAATCAACACCTTCAACTTCCATGTCATAAAATTCACCAAACTAACAACTTACCAAAGAACGATATAAATTAACAAATCTGGTATCGGTTACCATGATTGAGACCCTGGACACTGATCAACCTTCATGTACATCAATTACCTTCAACCAATGGCAGTTTACCCCTGAGAGGAGGATATCATTGTTTCCCTCATCAGCCAACACCAGCATCCTCAGTATCAGCCACCTCTACCATGGCAGGCCTCCCCCAGCCACCCCTCAAAGGGAATCTCCACCATCCAAAAAGTTGGGGCCTTGGTCACCTCATTCTCACCACTCCAATTCATTTTCAATTCTGGAACAAGAGTACAGATGATGGAAAAATATTGCTACAACGTAAAGCACTTACACGTTTTTTATTGACTTGGAAAAGTAGCATATATTCGGGCTATATAAGACATTTATAAGGCGGTAACTACGTATGTGAGAATTTCTAGAGGCATATCTAAAGAATTCTTAGTAGGAATATGTTTAATCAAAGGTTATCCCTCAATGCATGTTCTTTGCAGATAATATAATGTTAGTTAAAGTTTCAAAAGAAGAGGTTAATGTTAAATTTGAATTATGGAGGGAGACTTTAGAATCTATAGGTTTTCGCTTCAGTAGAAGTAAGATACAATATATGTATTGTAAGTTTAAAAAAAACAAGATGAGGATCATGAAAGTTAAAATTAGAGATGATATTATACCAGAAGTTTCTAGTTTCAAGTACTTAGGATCAATTATTCAAAATGATGAAAAAATTAATGAAGATGTCACTTACAAAATACAAGCTAGGTATGTAGAGTGGAAAAAAGGCATCAGGAGTTATTTGTGACCATTTTTCACTTTTTAAATTTAAGTTTCATTAAATATTAGTTTTTATTTATGTTATTTTTCTCATTTATGCTATGTGCTTGGTTGCATGTTTGAATATTGTTTTGTATTATAAGTAGAATCTTACATTCCAGGTTATGATCATACAAGTTACCTGTCTTTCCTCCCCTTTCAATCCTACGTAGGATCTTGATTTTGACAAACTTGACTCCACCCACAGCTTCTTTGAGAGAAGCACATCATTAGAAAAGCATGCTGAGAAGAAATCATCATAGCATTGGTATAGTTTCTTTTTGCTGTTCCCTGTTTGTTCTTTTGTTACTTCTATGCAGTATTTCCTCAATGCCTCTAATAATTTTATTCTTTTACCCCCCCACCCTCACACGGAGAGAGAGAGAGAATTTCCAACCCTCAAACAAATTTAGCAACTTTACTATGTCTGATTACGTCAAGTTGTCAACACAGCCACACACAAACACTGGATTACTTGTCATATCATTCTCATAGGTGACTTAACGTTCTCCTTATTGAAGAGCTGAACCAAGTAATGCAATATAAAGCATGCCCTAAACTAAACATCAGTTGAAAAGTTTTAATGTCAAAAAACAACAGTACCTTCCATCAAGCCGTTTGTAGGTCAATCCAATGACATCCAAAGACCACTCCAATATGTCAAGCATTGATGTCCATTGACTAAAGATCAAGACACGATGTCCACCCTTCTTTAGCGAAGGAAGAAGTTCTGCTAAGGCCTACATTATCCATGGAGTACCTCAATCTCAGCATACCCAGCACATTATCATGCCACCGCTGTATAGTTGACAATTACAGAATTTTTAGAGTCACAAAAATCATACCCGACATTTTGCAGAAAGCATAACATGCTTATCTTGAAGGATCCCCTTTCTATCATTGACACCATAATGAAGTAAAAGCTGCAAATAAAAAATTTACAGCTTGAAATTTAAGCCAATGCTATCCACAACATAGAAACAACTGTCAAGTAAAAATCTATAATTATAATGCCACCATAAAAGCTTGTTCTAATGAAAATGTACTACATTCTACCTCACTATAATGAATAGAACAGACCCTAATAATGATGAGCAACATAAGAGGTATTATTACGAAAAATTGACAAAGAAATGGTTAAATACTTATTAGTTACCAGAAAACCTAAATCAACCGAACTTATAAATTTGTAGTTAGAAACCAATAACATACTGCATTAATGGGCAAACAGAATGAAAATAAAGAATGATTGAAAGAAATCTTTAGCAGAAATCACTAAAAATATCATACCTAAATGATTTTAGTAAATTTTTTGTTTCTTACATAGTCTAACGACAACTGATTGATCAATCTAGCCATCCCTATCAGACAGTTCAGGTTTGATTATTGTTGTTGCACATTTTCAGTATCTACTCAAGTGTTGGACCTAGATGTTTGCCTAGTTAGTTATGCCTAAAATATTCCAATGTTGTCAAAAGAAGGGTTGACACATGGAAAAGTTTAAGTTAACAGAACGCAATTAGTTGAAATAACCATTCTTGGGCTTCCATCTAATGTCAATGACCAATCAATATGAGCTTAAGCAATGAGGAGGAGCCCAAACCTGGTTTTTATCTCATCATTTATCATCACTAGAAACAAGGAGCATTCACTTAAAGGAAAATTATATAAGATGTGATAGCATAAACAACACTTAAATTTAAATATCTAATCATTTTAATATTACAGTTTGGTTTTCATTTTGATGTTGATTTGAATTTCCATATGTCTTATTAATAGTTAAATTGTAGTTATTTTAGGGTTATTATCAATACTATATTGTTACTTTTATTTGATTGTTGATATCATTATCTACGTTACCCTTATGGTCTTTCAGTAGTAGTAGATAGTCTCCACTCTCAACTTTTAAAGGATGAGAAGTCTATTCTTATTTATTGTACACTAAGCAATAATATATCAATTATGGAAGCATACTGCTTTCGTGTTATGGAACCAAACCCTAGGTGCAATGCCCAAAGGACCATAGAAGTCATACTTATGTTCATTTCTTCAACTTCTCAATTCTCATCATACACCTTAGTTCTTTCAACTTCTTTACACTGCCAAATCAAATTCCTTTGGCAGGCTTTAGCATAATTAAAAATTTGCCCGGTCAAAATTGTAGGTGATTATTCCATTGATTTTCCCTAAAACCTATCAAAAAAAGAACAAGATTTCAAAGGTTTTTATTCATAGCACCCAAACAGTGATCAATCAAACCCTAAAATCCCCTCCTAGTCATATTGCTGGCAAAATCCCCCTTCAGACCAAAACAATGACATTCAAACTGTCTATGTTCTAATATTATACCCATGCTCCCAAAAACCCAAAATATGACACAATCCCAAATGCTTTCACAGTCCTACAGCAGAAATACCAACTTCTAATAAAACCAAAACATCTGTGCACCTAAGAAAAACATGCAAAACCAGTTGCATTGCAGTACAATTTAGTAGTTAGTTTTCAATTAATTGATGCCAAATTTCCAATTATAAAATTTTTATGTTCGAGAGGGAATTTACAACAATCTGGATGAAACCTAAGGGAAAGGTTTGTGCACTAACAAAACTAATGGTTTACCAGACCTCAAAATAATCATACCATAGTTGTTAATCTCGAATAGTGAAAAATAGTGACTAACTCCTAAAATGCTTTAGAAGATAGCATATAGCAAGATGACTGCTATTTAAAAAACCAGAGAAGAGCTGCACAAACAAATACCGTTATGCAGTCACAGGAAAAATGGTCGAACATTGGAGAAGGTTATCTCTCTGGCGAAATGGAGTGGGTGAGGAGGGAAGTGACCATCCAAGTTGCTGACTTTTCGTATGGAGGAAGAATGAAAGATTGAATTCATGCAGTGTTCTCTGTTTTATAATATATTTTTCATAAAGAAGAAAATGCTTTTTTTACTATTAAAAAAGGTCAAAAAGGTGCGTTTTGCAAGAAAATAGGGTTTCCCATCATTTTCCCCTTTAGCATGCAATGTATGCCCTGTTTTGGTCATGAACAGTGCACAACCACTGCAACCGGAGAAATGCCCCGTAACACAGCAGCAGTGGTGACCAATGGCCACACCACTATTGCACGCTATTGACTAGTATGAATCATACTAGTTGGATGTTAAAAGTAGGCAAAAGAATGAAGTGAGATGTACTTGGTGCTGAGAATTCTCTCCAAAAAATTATATCTTGATGAGTTTTTTCCTTCAAAGACAACCATAATTTTACAAAGGGTACAGTTTAGACCACAATGTAACAAGAACAAGCAAATGCTACAAATTGAGCGCAAGTCCTTGTAAGTTTATTTATCAGGAATATGCTTCTTCACTTTAGTCCATTGGTTTATACGTTTCAGAAGAAATAAGCATGACAGATGGCCAGCTTAATTAGGGAGAGACTCATCAATCCAAGTCTCAACCTTCAATTCAAACAGGAAGGGTCATTATTAAACCCCAGGCACACTATCAGATAACAGTTCGGAAATTGGATTATCTCACTATCACTCAACCAGAGATCTCTTTCATTATAAGCAGGGTTGGACAGTTACAACTTAATGAGGTAATTAATGAAGTATCATGATCAGGATCCTCAGCTTTATTAAAGGAGATAACGAGTGAGTACCATATGAAGATAAAGTACATACTCAGATAATTGCTTTAATAAATGCTGATTGGGCTGGGCCTCCTTCAGCTACATAATCTATTTAAAGGATATTTTGTACCCACTGCAGACAACTTAGTATACTGGAAAAGTTAAAAGCATAGACAATGTAGAAGTATCAAATCCCTGCCATTGACAACCTATGAATTCAAACATCTGAAATAGTTGCTTCAAGATTTGAGGCTTGAAGAAATAAAATATAGAAACTATTATGTGAATATCAAGCAACCTTAAAAGAAACTATCAGTAAGCTCATAATTAGGAGGCAGTTACCAGGGATGGTTGTTATAAAGGTCAGAGTAAGGAGAATAAGGTGTCTTTTGTAAGTGAAAATGTTTGTGTAGGAGGGAAGTCAAGATCTCTTGAATATTTCTGGCATTGTATAATAACTGTCTGCACCTACATCGGGTACAGGACTGCATTCTTTTTCATTCTCAGTAATACAATTCAATCTTTTAACTCTTCGCTTGCTGCACCAGTTCTAACACCATGTCACATCATCAGGTATTCCATGTCAGATTTTCAAGAACCAAGAGTTTTACTAAATTAGGTTTGGTATGTTATCTATGAAGCAAAGATACAACATGGAATACAAATTCAACAACACTTGGATACAGCTATAAAACACATTTTTAAAACAGCTTTGTTAAACATGGAATGCACACTTGGATACATCAGTACTTAAGTTAATTTTAAACCCCTAAAAATTGTAAATTTTTATTGAAAAAGAAAACATTTATTACATTATATTCTGTATTCTTAATGTAATAAATGTTCTTTCCCAATAAGCTTCCCACTTTTAGTTGCTTAAAATTGGCTCTATGGGTTGATATTAACATTTTCCTATTTAAAACTATAGGACACCGCACAACTAAAACTTGTTATATAATAACAAGAGTTAAATATAAACATAAGAGAAATGTCAGCTTTGCTTCGTTCATTTAGTGGAGCCAAAATATATCACTTTTTTAACCATATGTCCAGCTCCATTTTACTTTTAGAATGCATCAAATATCGAACAGAACTCACGCTATGTTTCTTCCGGTTCTAACACATCTACCAAACACTACAATAAGTACAGCAACAAATCACAAATAAGTCGAAGCCTGAGAAGTTCGAACACAGGGCAGAGGCATATGAAATGGATCACAAACTGAATAGGGTCAGGACATCAGGGAAAGGGAAGCAAACTGGCCAGAAAATCCCGGGTGTCTTCCTGGAAAATGGGTACTTAAAGAACAGATCTTTTCCATTTTAGCCACTGAATTTTGAAAACAAAGGGGAAAACTAATGCTAAAGAGGTTCTGAAGCAGTAAAAGGTAAGAAATCCTAAATTAACCATAAAAAGACTTGCTAAGGAAGAAAAGGTTTGGCGTGCTCATTAATGGCGTAGCAGCTGTGGAAGATGGTAATTGGCTGTGAAACAAGCACACCCATCAGTAACTGCTGCTCCACCACAAGCCAACCACAGCAGCCAGTTGGTGCAACATGACATGTCAGTGCCATAGTTATGAAAAGTGTAAGTTTACCATGCTTTCATGGCAGCACAACAAGGAGCAGCAGTTGGTCACCGCAGAAATTCAGTAAAGCAGCATTAATCACAGGTGTCATAGGCACTTTTGCAGCCCCAAAAGCTGTATTTTGCAGCACTATAGCTCTAACAAAGAAGCTAAGTTGAAAATACAATTTCAGTCCTCAAAATTGCATCATTATGAGACTTTTTTAAGGGTAAAACTATCTTTCTATTTTCCAGAGATGTTGAAAACACAACTTCAGTCCTCAAAATACCCTACTTTTTGTTTTCTTCCCAAATTTTCTTAGTTTGAACCTCTCTTCTCTCTATTCTGCCTATATACAACCAAAGTGGCAGCAAAGCCACCCATCTCTGGCAGGTTTCCACAACATTGATTCCTTTCTATATTTTGCAGTTCTTGCCGATATTATGTTCTCTGTTGTTTCCTCTCTCCAATCAGTAAAACATGTTTTGTTTCCTTCACTATCTTTTTTACCAATATTGATAATTATAAATCTAGTGAATTTTGAGTATGTTTTTAGCATTATGTGTAATTATGTAAACAGCATAGTTATAAGGCTGAATAAAAACAATTTAAAATAGCAGTCAATCTAATCTAACACAACCCTAAATACAGAAACAAAAAATCCAACACAAACTACTTGAGCATATTGATGAAAGCCAAGCATGGAGATGGTCAATAACTAAGTGCACTGTTCTCGGTAGAAGATTTACCCGGTGAATAGAGAAGTCATTATAACTTTTAAGCTCCTCCATAACTCTGTCCAATGTACATTCAAAACCAAAAGCGCCTATTGGATGTAGCTTTCTAGCAAAGTGAACAACATCCTCATCATTGTAGATTCGCCTTATCAACAAGGGATGGTTCGCAATCTGAAATAAGAATAGAGAAATATATAACAAAATAATACAGAGCAATATAAATTCCAAAAAAAAAAGCTGGATTTTATGTCAAAACATAAATATGAACATCAAGAACCTTGCGGAACTGAACAAAATAATTATTTATCTGCCGTCGAGGAAGAACTTCAAGAACATTTTTTGAATTAAGCTCAGAACATTTGGCCAGCCGAGCTTGTGAAACAGCACGATACTCTTCAATGGCTTCCTTGTAAGCATTTTCCTGCTGCTTTTCCATTACAACATATTCAACCTGCAGTAAAAAATATTTGAGTAATACTTTAAAATATATAGCAAGCTTATTAACGAAACAATAGAAACAAGGACATGATGGAGATGAAGACAACTTAATAAAATTGGCACTAATGGTGACAGACATACCTGCTGTATTTTTGGAACGAGTTGTTGCATTACATCAGATTTCAGACGGCGCAAAATAAATGGCCCTAAGATGGACTTCATACGACTAATTAAATCTCTATCTTCTGCATTTAGTAACTTTTTTAAGTCAACATCTTCAGTAGCAAAAATATCAGGCATCATAAACTCCAACAACGACCATAATTCCTGCAACAAATTCATAACAATGCTTGCTTCAGCATATAGATTTATATTAACACCAGCAAAACCAACAGGTGGAGATGACAATCGTAGAGATTTTGTTCAAGATTCCAGTTAATTAGCCTGATTGTAAGTTGAAACTGTGCTTACATAAGCCTATTAAACACTTCTAAACTGTTTCTTGCAAGTTGTATATTTGCATATATATTTTCAAAAGGGACAGTATAATATTAAAAAAAGGATTAAAAAATTGGGACTTCACAGTTTCCCAACAGTAATCATCATACAAATATCATAATGCATTGGCCTCATAGTTATCAATCATATGCAGATAATTAGAAGACACAATAGAGAACATAACAGAGGTAGCACTGCAAAATCAAAGAGAGAGAAGAAAGGAAGTCAATTTTGGCAAGGAAATCATTGAAGATGGGTGGCTCCACTGGACTGGAGATGGTTGTGAAGCAGAACAGAGACAGAGATGAGAGGGTCGAACAAGGAAGGGGAGAAGAAAAATAGAACAAAACAGAGTGGTCTCACTGGAAAAAGCCCTCATCGCAGATGTCGCAGATGGTCTCCCTCAAAAATGTGTGGGTCTTGTTGGAAATGAAGATGACTATAACTTGGTTGGATATAGTTAACAGACTCAGATTTTGGTTGAAAAGTAGCCCCTAACGCAAATGGTTCATGTAAAAAATGAGTAGGTGTCGTTGGAGATGAAGATAACCGGAACACGGCCGAAAAAGAACGTCAACAACTGTGAAGCTTGTTGGATAAAGTAGAAGTTGCCGAAGATGGTGAATGGAGCACTTAGGGTTCAAGAGTACCAAGTTTGAATAATATAACATGCAGAAATTGACAATGTAAAGGGGGAGCAAAATCCCAAAATTCCCCCCTAGAAGTCTTTTAATGTTAAAAACAAAGGGTAAATTTGACATTTCAATCATGCATCAAATAGCAACCACGACAGCTGCTATTTTCCTCAATTTTGGGCGCAATTAGCACCGCAACACTGAACCGCAATGTTATGTACTTGGAATAGCGGCAAGGAGCTGCTACACCACAATAGCAGTCGCTATTGACTACTATGGATGTTAATGAATGAATCTGTTCAGCAAGCAGCTGCACTGCAGTAGGCATGCATGAGAGTAAGCTCCTGACCACCACACAGACAGTATGAAAGCTAAATGGATTCACTAAAGGAATAAGATACCAGAATCTCATGAAAACAAGGGAGAGGTGAGGAAGGTGTGAGGTGTGAATTCAGTTTGAGATTATGATCAAAAGCAAAGGGAGAAAAAGGGGAAGAGTGCATATTTGGATTAGCTTATTTTTGGCAATGAGATTATGGGGGAGAAAAAAAAGAATGTGACTATTTCCCATAATTTATTAGTACCCAAACACATGCTTAGTGATTGAATGAGGATTTAGTCTTTGAACAGGGAGGAATTGAACCCCTCCAAGAATTCTGAATATCCCTACTTTTATCCACTTTTATTTCATACATGTTCTTTTTGTACAACATTTTAAAGGAATTAGAGAGGTAACCCTCCATTGTAAGGAGATGATGTCCATAATTTCATAAAGAAATAGAAGTTCCTATCAGAATCAGTGTTGTTAAATGTCGGTTATGGCGGCGCCATGGTGGAATGGCGTGGCAAAAATGACCAAGGCCGTTACGAAGATGGCGTGGCGTGGCGGAATGACGTGGCGGTGCCATGGCGGCCGTTACAAGCATGGCGGTAATGGCCGGCCATGGCAAAAATCATTAGAAATGGCGTTCTTTTTTTTGAAAATATGGTTTTTCTGCACTTTTGAGCCAGATCCGACCCGACCCAGTTCAGAACCCAACCCTAAATCCAGGTTTTTTCTCTCTCTTCTCCTTACGATCTCACTCTCCCTCTCTTTCCGATCGCACTCTCTCTTTCTGCGATTTCACTCTCCTCTCTGCTCATCTCTTTTCTCTCTGCCTTCCATCAAGATTTCACTCTCTCTCTTTGCGACATCTCTCTCTGCTTTCTCTGAGATCTCTCTCTGCTGAGATCTCTTTTTGTCTTGGGCTCCTTGGGTTTTTTGTTTTGGTGCATTTGGGTCTCTATTTCCTGGCGACTGCAGCTGCAGCTGCAGCTCCATTTCGGTCCTGCTGCTGTGTGATGCTACGCCGCTGCTGTTCTCTCTCTAGATTCTTTCGGTGTTTATGTGGTTGGGGCTGTTTTTGCTTGTCAAATTTAAGTTGCTAAACTTACAGCTTTATCTTTTAGTCTTTTTTAAGGGTAAAAAAGACTTTTTATCTTTTAAAAATAAACTGAATTTTCTTTTTTACCCTTAAAATGACACTTTTAATTTTTTTTAAAGGGTAAAATAGTCTTTTCATTAAAATATATTATCTAACTTTTATTTTTCCTTCTTCCCGTCTCTCATCTTCATCTTTGCTCTGTTTTAGTGGGCATCTGGCTTTATTTAGCTTCTCTCATCATCATATTTATACTGTTTTACATCCCCTTTCTGATCCTACTTAGAATTTCTATTTTGATTACCATACTTTACATCACAAAATCAAGAAAATATTATTCAAAGTCTTGATTCTCTCATTTTCCTCTCTCAATACTTTTACTCCAAATAATATCAACCACTAGGAACTATGAGCATGAATCTGTCTGACTCTCAAGAAACATAAAAAAATCTTAATTCACTTTTACTATGGTCTATGGGTGGTGTAATTGTTGCAAAAATTGATGGTGAAAAAAGCTTTTTAAAAGAAGGATTAGAAGGATTGACAATGATAATTTGGGCCATAAATGAAGAATTTGATAGATAGACATTAGTTGGTTAGATAAATAGTTAGAGGTATAATTAGTTAATCAGAGAGTTAGTTAGTTAGTTGATAATTGCATATTTTGTATTGAATTATATTTTAGATTGTTGGTTATGCTACATATATTTTGAATTAATTATTTTCTATCATTTTCTGTGACCTATAGTATTTTTTTATATATTTTATTATATCCGCCATAACCTGCCATGGCGGCCGCCGTAACTTTATGGCAGTTTTTTTGGTTTTTTCCATGAGCCGCTATCCGCCATTGATAACATTGATCAGAATCACTTTAACAATTCCAGCATACAATAGACAATACAACTAAAAACTCTGTTAGAGACCAACGTGCATTTGGGCCTAATGAGTTGCTAGTGCAAGATAGTGGACCTGGCCCAAAACAGTAGGTAGTTTATGAGAGAGAGAAAAAGAGAGGCACGGGATATGTGGGTGGAAAAGGGGGTGAGCTGGCTAGTTAGTTATGCCAAAAGAGAGAGAATCGTTTGTTATATGGGGGAATGATTTGGTTTAGAGGGGTATCTTTTTGCAGTTAGCCAATTTGTAAGAATGGAGAGCCTCTAAGGTTCTTCAACGGAGCCAGGCTCTGAGGGTAGGGAGAGAGTCTCTCCTTGCATTTTTTCTTGTTTCAGCAATTAAATGCAATCTCCCCATTTTTTTCTTCTTTCATTTGCTGCTGCTGTTCTGTGTTTTCTATTCTGATTTTTAACAAACTCCCACAATTGAGTTACTTTTCCTTTAGAATATTCTAATAGCACTCTATCAAAATAACAAACTAGATGTTCCTTGTAATATATCCACTCCTTATACAAATTTCTCAACTGACTTGATGGTCCTAGTATGCATTATCCATGAGTATAGAAAGTCCCTACCCACCACTGCTAATCTGAAGAGGAACAAATGAAATAGAAGAGAATCCTAGTAAAGCAGTGAATATGAGCTATAGAAATTAAATACCCACCAAGCAGTCCCATCTTTTAAAGATTATTTTGTTCCATTGAATCCAAAAGCTGTGGATCTACACTAAAAGCCTTTGGATCTAGAGATCTGGCAGTCAGGTGGAGAAGCAAAATAAGTAAGAAGAATATGGCCATCACAATCAAAACACACTAAAAGAAACCCTTATAGAGGTATATGTTCATATCAAAGAAAAAGGTATCATCAGCAAAAAGTAATTAGAAACATACACCTCTTACAATTTCCAAGCCACTCTCAAAGATTCAAACCTTTAATAAGCCTATTCATCTGTCTCAAAACCACTCAAGACAGGAGGATCCAAGGATGTCCATTGTCTACCAATCCATCTCTTCTTCCTAAATGTTTTTTACTCCCTCAGCCTTTATTCAATCAAATCCCATCCATGTCCATTGCTTCATCCAAAAAAACTCTCTCTCTCTCTCTCTCTCTCTCTCTCTCTCTCTCTCTGGTATAATATTAGCCAAGAATACATCCAACTATATAAAGGAAATATCATAAATATCACAATTTTGAATACATTCAGCAGATAACATAAAGCATTATGATAGTTATGCGGCTTAAAGAATTATGATAGTTAACCCCTATGTAGTTATTTAGTAGAAATGTAGAATTATTAGTTAGTTAAAGTTGGCTGGTTAATTTGTTATGCTGGGACTGTTAGTGAGAACTTTTGTTAGTTAGTTACAGAACTGTAAATAGAAGAGCAATATAAATAACAGAGGGGAAGAGAGATGGCAGGAGTAATAATTATTCAGTTGTGGGAGAGTTTCCAGGTCCCTCAAATATCCAGGAGAGTTATTGTTGTTCATTTTCCTGATTTGTTTTTCAGCTTACACATTGGGTGTAGGGCTGGAATTGAGTTTTCCCTCTAAAAAAAATCACTTTTCTTATCATTGGTACCAGTTTCTATCATATTATCCAGCCACAACATATGAATCTTTTGTAACAGGAAGAGCAGAAGTTATTCCAGTAATATATGCAAAAGCTTGTTTAGTTCAGCAACAAAAAATAACTAAATGAAAAAACAGACACTGCAGCAGAGGCATTTACTCTAGATTATTCCATAAATCATACATACATGTAGATCATTCTGAAGTGGTGTCCCTGTCAGCATCAAGCGTTGGTTTGCATTTCGTGCAACAGACATTAGATTTTTCCACCTAAAGCTATTTTTGTCCTTCAAAGCATGTGCCTCGTCCATTAGCACACAGCTCCACCTCCATCGCTTCAGGATTTTACGATCATCTTTCTGCTGTGCACTAGCATGAATATAAATTATAAAAATTTAATTAACATTTAATAAAGTATATAAAAATGGCACTTAGGTATAGAGAGATGAACCTGTGCCGTTCAAAAAGTGAATAACACACAAGAAGAACGTTAAATGGAGGAGGAATTCCCGCCTTGGACAGTGAACTCAACTCCTTGCAGTATGCCGCACGTCTAGCCCCATGATATTGAAGGATGGAAAAGGACGGGCACCATTTTTTTAGTTCCCTTTCCCAGTTTTCCAAAACAGATGCAGGGCATACTATAAGATGTGGACCAGAATCTTGGTGCAAGTGTTTCAACAAAGTTAAATATGTGATGGCCTGGTACTCCAAAAAGTCAAGGATCACAAACAACCTTAGAAACATTTTAAAAAGAAGAGCAAAGGAAGATAATATACCTGAACTGTTTTGCCAAGGCCCATTTCATCCGCCAATATGGCTGTTTGACACAAAAATTCAATGATCAATCAATCATGAACTCATGACAATCACACTAATCTCTATTGCACGAACTTATAGCATAATTATAAATTTTGTACGAAATAGATAAATATAAATCAAAATGGCAATGGCATCACATTATAAACTTTCAATAAGCACAAACTACGAGCTGCAAATGCCAAAAACAAAGCAAATATGTCATTCCAAAACAAAGAATGCATGACAATGAAACAAAAATGTCACAGGATTGAGAAATCCACACGAAAGAGCTATTTATCTATCCACTCTGTCATTTACGAAGGACATGGTCCATAAGACCATAACATAGTCACACCAAGCACACAAATTCATTCCCCAAAACTTAAACTCAGCACAACCCAAACAATTACCTCCTCCAATACCCTTCCGATACAACAGAAGCAAAAAATTGACACCAACCAACTGATACGGCTTGAGCAGAGGCTGAAAATCCGAATCCTCAGACCCGCACGCAACATCAACATCCTCCTACCAACACCACACAACACATCAACGACATGCAATTTGAGCTCAAAACGAACTTCAAAACTGCAAAAGAAATTGAAAAAAAATAAAAACAACTCGTTGTTTAACCTGTGTCACGATTCTCACTGAAGAAGATTCGACCTCGGAATACCTATCGCAAGCGGTCCCCGTAGAGCCGAAGAGTTCTCCCTTCAACTCCGCAGAGATTCTCGAACACTTGTGCAAAGCCCTACCAACCACATCACCTTCGTCTCCGTCTTCCTCCTCGCTCGACTCCACCTCGTACAACTCCTCAATGTCTCTATCCCTCTCGCCGGCGCCATCATCATCATCGTCATCGATTATAAACCGCCGTCCGCGGCTCGCCGCCGCGTAACCGCCACCGCCGTTGTCGACGTCAGCATCTTCGAGATCATGGAGGTTTTGAGGCGCAATTTCGACGCAATCTTCGTCGCTGGAATCGTGGACGCTGACATTAGGGGTATAAGCGAAGGATTCGATAGGTGGCGGAGGGGGAGAGGGAGAGGAAGCGCGAGGACGCTTGAGAACTCGAGAGGGTTTGAAGGAGTGATTCTCCCATTCGTCGTCTGAGATTTCGTACAAGTCGGGTTTCATGTTGTTTGCCCTAAACGGTTGCAGAGTTGGAAAAGGTGAGGAATCAGAGAATTGAGAGGGAAGAAACAGTGTTTGTGGAAGTGAAGGTGAGTAGCGCGGGGGAGTCGACTCGCGAGTCCACCCTCCCTTGCCCTGCCTCCACTCTTTTTCAAACCATTAAAAATAGGAATAATCGTGTGTATGAGTATCACCCATAAAGCTAATTACACAATGTTTCAACTTAATTACTGGATTATTTCATGTTCAAAATTATTTCTTAGTTTTTAATTTTATTTACATGCAACAATAATGTTTAAATAATTTAATAATATATAAGACTACATAAATAGTTTTTTCCAAATTTTTTGGTATTTTTTATTTTTAATAATTTTAAATTTTTATTAAATAAATATCCAATAATATATATGTCTTAAAATACTTTAATATTTTATTTATTTAATAATTAGAAAATTTTATAATGAATACCTTCCAGCATTTAATCATAGGAAGTGGCAAAGTTATTGAATTTGGATAAAAAAGTTTCACAATGCCATTGGCTAATCCAAGTTTCACGAGTTTTAGTCTTAGGAATATAAATAGCAATTAAAGTGTATATCACCCGAAGAAGTTTTATCATGGCTTCTTATTTGTTATATTACTAAACTTAGGTATATAATTATAAATTTTGTTGATATTGATTTCTAATTCAAATTAGTAATTTGTTTTAACGATTGTTATTGATTAACTGACGAAAAGTTTAAAAAATAATCATTAAAATAAAATATTAGTTTTAATTAAAAATAATTATTGTAGTTTAAATTTTATGGATCTCAAAGTCGGTGTACCTAAAGTACTTTGATTATGAACATAGAGATGATAATATACTTGTAAAAGTATATTTTCAAGTCAGTGTTCCTACGATAAAGTAACTGCAATGGAATAGTGTATGTATTCTGTGCAATAACATTGACTCTTTAAATATCCATTTTTCTACTTTGTAAAGAGACGTGTTAGTCAATAACAAGCGTAAGACTTTGAATATTTATGTCATTTGTAACTTTTTTTTAATAAAATATAAGATTAATTACAAAATTATATCAAAAATATTAGTTTTATAAAATTTTATGTAAAAAATAAATAAATAAATATTTTATTATATTACATTATTTCTATGTATTTTTAAAATACCAATAAATATCAAAATTTAAATAATTATATCTATTAATATTTAATGTATATAAAATTTAATATACATCATTATAAAAATAATATAAAATTATTCAATGATTAGATTGATCAACATTATATTATATGAAAAGTTATTTTTGTAATATAATTTTTCAAGTTTAACACTTAATATTGTCAAGTTTAATATTGATTAAAGTTGTTAAAATTTACGTTTCAACTTCACTTAACTCACTTTATAACCTTCTTTTTCTAAAGTCCTGTGAATAATGAATTTACTTTGTCTTTAAACTTCGATATAAAAAATTGTGAGTTAAAGTGAGGTTAGAAATAGAATAGTTTTAAAAGTAATTAATAACTATTATATTATCTGTTTATAATATTTATTAAATAATTTTATTTAAATAAATTAAAATTATATCTAAAAATAAATAATATTTATTTAATATATTAAATTTTTATCATAAAAATAATACTAAATATAATTATATTAAAAAATATTATAAAATTAAATTAAATTTAGCTTTTATATTTTTAAATTTTTTAATTGAATTTAATATGCTATGTTAATAATTTATGATTTTAATTAAGAATTAATGATCAATATTTTTAATTATATAATCATTAAATCATAAAATAATATTTTATAAAATAAGTTATTAAAATAAAAATAATTATTTTGTAATAAATTTAATAATTATAAATTCATTATAATTTTAACTTATATGATTATTTTTAAATATAAATATAAATATAAATATGTAGAGTCTTAAATAATTATTTTTAATAAATTTTACATATATTTTTTTAAAAAAAATATATATATATATATATAGTTGTCAATATATATTAAATTTAATAATTATTAAATATTTACATAAATTAATAAATAAAAATATAAATTAAAAACTATATTTTTAGTTAATTTAATCAATTTATATGTAATATATATATACATTAATTTATCATATAAATAATATTTTTAATATTACATTAATATTAATACTAATAGTATAGTTAATTTTACATATAGTTATTGATTTAAAATAATAAATTAAATTAATAAAGTATATAAAATTAAATATTTTGTAATTATTTATTATTTTTTATTTTAATTAGTACTATTGGTATATATATGTTTTGTAATTTTTTTAAAATTTTATTACATAATTTTAATTAAAAATTTAAAATTACAAGTTATTTTAATTTAAAAATAAAATTTATTAAATGTAGATGAACTAAAAAGTTAAATTTACAGATATTTTATGATCTTAAAAATAAAATAAAATAAAATATTTAATATTTTAATAATTTTATAAAAATAAATAAAAATAAAAATGATATAAAAATTGCATAATATGAAAAATTTTATAGTTTGATAGTCAAATAATATTTTTAAAAAATTATTTACAAAATAATATAAAAAGTGTTATAATTATTTGATAATTATTAATAATACATATAAAAATTTTAAAAATCTGTAAAGTAACTTGATAATAAATAATAATATTTTTAGTAATAATATTTAATAATAACAATTACTATAAATATTTAATATTATATAAATTTAATTTTTCTTTATTTTTTAAACAATTTTATTGGTGTGAAATTTTATAATAAAAAATATTATATAAAATAAATATTTTTAGTAGATTATTTCATAAGATAACATATGATTATCTAATAAAAAATGAGTTAAAATAATTTTTTAAAAAATAATTGACTCATGAGCTAGTTTTTTTTCACTTAACTTTATACTTTTTAGTCCTATAAACTTTTTATATAATGAGTTTTTAGGCCTTAAGTTATATGAATTAAAGGATAAATTAGTTAGAACTGATCTATTTAACAAGTTTAATTCTAACTAAAAAAATTATTCATATCTATTTTTATGTTTGTTGGATAATAACTTTGATCAACATCTCTATATTAGTAGGATACTTAAATTTTTATATCCATCTTTGGTACTTGCAGATTAAATAATTAAAATATATTTTACTATTTTTTATGATCTAATATAAAATATTAATAAAATTTTTAAATATAGCATAAAAGTATAACAAAGTACCAAAAATAATGTTTTATTAGTCAATTAAAAAATTATAAAAGAAATAAATATTATATACAATTTTAATATATTAAGTAAAATATTAAAACAAAATTCTAATAATGTTAGTTATTATAAGAAAGATTTTAAGTTGAAATTGTAAAAAAACTAGGTGTAGTTATCACAACTCTCATCTTCAAGAAAGGAGAGCGAAAGATTGAGGCAAATGTGAAAAGTGGTGATGGTGTTCTTATGTGTTGCAAGGAGGTCACAAACACAATGTCAACAAGTTTTAAAAAACATTGATTAAAAATAACTTTTTAAAATTAGAAAAGTCATTATTGAAGTTTATTAAAAGAAATTATGAATTTAAACGGGTTTAATTCCTTTTCTTGTATATTTTCAGGTGTAATAAAAAAATTAAAGTCACAAAGTTTTATCTAAGTATTATAAAATTAGTTAATTAATTTAAATTTTATAAAAAAATTAAAAGCAATTTATTTTAAGATAATTTTTTTAAGTTATAATTGCAAAACAATGTAACTATATAAGTTATTCTATGTGAAAAAAGTATACATATATGATGTAAATCGTTACAAGAATTAATATAAAATTAAAAAATAAATTATAAGAAATATTTAATAAATATTTAATTAAAAAAATTTATAGTATATATAATATTGTAAACTATACATAAAACTTGTATAACTTATTCATCAACTAAAAATAATGTAAATTATACAATGATATTGTCAAGCATTGCATGGAAGAAATATTTTTAAAAAATTATTAATTAACTAATTATTTAATTAATTAACATTGAAATGAAATTTAAAATTTAAAATAATTTTATATTGTATGAGATATAAGATAGTTCAATTATACATAATTCTCAATGATTTATGACCTATAAAAATAGAGACTTAAATTAATAAAATGAAATAATTTTAAGTTAATTAATAAATTGATTGTTTGATTAATTGTTGAAAAATTTAGAAGAAAATAAAAAAAATATCTTAATTAATTAATAATATATATTTAATTGATTAAATTTAAAATAATATTTAATTTTTAAATACATTTATATTTCATTAAACTTAAAATAACAAGTAACATAACATGATTATTTATAAGTATCAATAATTTATAATAAATAAAAAAATTATATATTAATATGATGAATGATTACATTAGTTTTATTTATTTTTTATTATATAATTTTTTAAAAAAATATAAGTTATTGATAAAATAAATATTAACATTAACATCAAATAATATATACATGGTGTATAACAATAATAAAAATAACAACAACAATGATAATATAAAGGCAAACATTGATGTAATACTTTCTGTACCTATTAGGGTACCCGGTACCGAGTACCTATTAGGTATTCGGTACCGAGTACCCTTCAAACCAGATATTCCTTAAGGTTCTCAGGTCTCGGTACCGAATAGTCACCATTTACTACGTGCATTAAATAATTAATATGCACTAATCTGAAGTAATAACGAGGATTATACTTAATCAAGAGGATAATCAATAAGGCCTAAGTTATCCAGGCCCATTAGCCCAAAACAGTGGCTATAAAAAGGGAAGTAAACAGTACATTATTCATTCTGATGTCATTCTTACTAAATATAGTAACTTCGCTTACGTAATACCGAACACTTACTTTACCATCGGAGTGCCTTTGCAGGTACCCTCCTCACCCTTGGTTGATCACACCTCGGACAGACCGAACACTTCCAAGACGAAAGACCGAAGACTGCTTTTACACCGTAATCCGGAGTCCGAAGACTAAGGAGTGTTCTCATATCCAGGAACACTTTCTTTATTATTTTTTGTAAATTTTTTATCTTGATTTTGTATTATTTTGATTATGATTATTATAATAGATAACGTGGAACATGATCTATCTCAGAAAGGAACATGTTAGATGATGTACTTGTGGCTAATGAAGTAGTAGATTATATGCAGAGGCATAATAAAAAGTGTTTTGTGTTAAAACTTGATTATGAGAAGACTTATGATTCAGTAGAGTGGAGGTATCTTCTGTTTATGTTACGTAACTTTAGATTTTTAGAAAATAGATCAGTTGGATGGAAGCTTGTATGTGTGGGATAGCCTGTAAGTTTTGATTAATGGTTGTCTTACAATAAAGGTTCATATTGGGCGAGGCCTAAAACAGGGGATCTTCTTGCCCCTTTTCTTTTTTTTTGTGATAGCAAAGGGGTTAGGAGTCCTTATGCGGAAGGTAGTAGCATGTAGGCTGTTTTCTAGTGTGAAAATCAGGATTAGAGGACTAGATATTTCTTTACTGCAATTTATGGATGACACATTGATTATGAGAGAAGCTTCAGTTCAAAACTTGTGGACTTTGAAAGCAGTATTGCGTAACTTTAAGTTAATTTCAGGTATGAAAATTAACTTTCATAAAAGTTGTATATTAAGGATTAATACTGCGATAACTTTGAAAACTTGGCTGCAGAGTTCCTACATTGTAAGATTGGTAACTTCCCATTAAAGTATCTTGGGTTACAGTTAGGTGTTAACCCAAGGAAGCCTAGTGCATAGAAGGGTGTATTAGGACTCTTCAGAAGAGGTTAACCTCATGGAAACATAGGTATTTATTAATTCGAGACAGGGTGACTTTAATTAATGCCGTTCTTAGTTCTATGTCATTACGCTCGTTATCTTTTTTTAAAATACTGAAATTGGTGATAAAGGAGATTGTCACTATCCAGCGAAATTTTTTATGGAAAGGTGTTAAGGATGGATCCAAAATCTCCTGGGTAAAATGGAAAACAGTTTGTAGACCGCAGAAGAATGGTAGCTTGGGTATTAAAAATATGCAGTAGTTTAACTGAGCGCTTCTTGGTAAATGGTTGTGATAAGGTGTTAATTATTCTAATTTATTGTAGATGTAGGTGTTGAAAACTAGATATGGCAGACTAGCTTCTGCTGTTCAGCGTCCACTAGTCTACAACAAATGTTATTTATGGTAGCGTGATTTATTAGAGGTTATTCATAAAGAAAATTCTGGTTGGATGAGAAGTTGGATAAGAATATGGGAGCAGGTTTGCACACTCTTTTTTAGAGAGATAAATGGATAGGTGGAGTGCGATTGTGGAGGCATTTCCGTGATTGTTTGCAGTGGCAAAGAATGTTGAATCTTGTATATTGAAGAATGATTTTTATGATGGTACTAGGTGGGTTTAGAATGTTAGTTGACGAAGAAGACTCTTTCAACATGAGATTTCAAGCTTTAATCTTTTGTTAAAGCTTGTCGCTGGAGTTTCTATTAAGGTACAACAAGAAGATAAATGGGTATGAAAGGCGGATTCTTCAGGTTGTTATTCAATGCAATCTGCGTATTCATGGCTATTTGAACTTTTTGATGATCCTAATAGTGTAAATCAATGTACGGCAGACGCCTTGCAAAGATTATGAAAAGGGAATGTCCCTCTTAAGTGTTTAGTATTTTCTTGCCAATTGTTGTTAAATGCACTTCCTTGTAAAAATTTGTTGATTGATTGTAATATTCAAATTGATGATATAACTTGTTATTTCTGTCATGATTTGGAGGAACTTCCAACTTATTTGTTTTTAACGTGTTCAGTTTCATCTCAAATCTGATATTTCACGGTGCGTTGGCTTAGATTTTCACTAGTTTTGCCTTCAGATTTATCGACTCACCTGCTTTCTTGGGTTAGTGTTAGTTGCAGTAAAAAAGAAAGGATGTGTTTATTAATTGTTTGGGTAAATACAATGTGGTCTTTGTGGTTACATAGAAATAGAATAGTGTTTTCTAATAATATTTTAGATGAAAAGGAAGTCATAGATTTTATTATTCTGAGGTCTTGAAAATGACTATCACTTGTTAGTAAGGGAAAAGCTATTTTATTAGCAAATTAGTATTTAAATCCACAAAATTGCTTCCGTCTTAACTTTACATAAATATGTTTTTAGTTTTTAATTTTCTGAATAAGTATTAGGTTTTTTTTTTTCTCTATGTATATGAGTTTTGAATTTCCCTTGAACTCTCTTTAATAATATATACTTTGTTTAACGAAAAAAGTAAATAAATAAATCATATGGAAGGATAAGTATTTCATAGAAGAATAATTTTATGTCAATAATCGAAACTTGAGAGCTCAAAAGATACTAGCAATTTAATCAAAACTCATAAATTTCAAGACTAATGAGCTAAATTGACTCAAAGATAATATTTACATTCTCAAAGAGAATCTATTTGATTTCCTTTATTATAAAACAAAATGGAAAAAAAATGCAAATTAAAAAAAGGAGTTTGATGGAAACCAACTCAATTCTGAACAGTGTTTGTCATTCACTCACTCTATGTATATATATATAATTTGGTAACAAAAGGAGAAATTCCTACAAGAGGAACATCATATATTCATTCAGAAGATTTATATTTTATGATTTATAATATTTTGATGTTTGTATAAGCTCATACTTGTGATTGAATAATAATGTATAATATAATACAAACAAACACTTCATGCATTCATCTATTTTGTAAGCAAAATTAAGATCTACCGCTTTTTCTTTTGCTTTGGATCCATATATTTCTTAGTATATCTGGAAACACACTTAATGCATTGTACAGGATTCATGCACCAGCCACAGCCAGAAAAGGATAAAGACTCACTTTGAATAAACTTAAAGATAAGTACATATAATAGAAGAAAATAAAGAGAAAAAATGAAAAACAAAAAACTTCTCAAAGGATCATTTCAAAAAATTACTGCACTACTCAACAACCGAATAGTCCAAATGGCTACATTCTAAAAGTTAAGCCTCAACTATCTTGCTTTTTCACCTAGAATAATCCTGGATGTTGCAAATAATGGGCTGAAAAGGTTGATGGCTGAACTGAATTGAATCCAAGCCATGCATACACCTAAGTTCTTATTAATATTAGAGTATGCATTAAAAATTTGGTTTCAGTATTCCATTAAAGCTTTTGTATTGACACAACAGTTGATAGGGGACGCACGTTTATTTTGCATTATAAGAATGGTTTCAATGGTTATGCATTGCTCTGTAAAATGTTAGCAAATGATTTCAGTTGTACAAGAGAATCAAAATTAGTATTAATTTAATGATCAAAATGAGACAATTCATCACCTGAATCTGCTGTAATATTCTAAGCCATACAATTAATGATGAACAGATCTATGTGGCTGTAGGCATGAAAACATCTTCGTCCAACAATGCTTCAAGATCAACGAGGTTATCAAATTCTCTTGTTTCTTCTGAATTGTTAAAACTCTTATTATGCTTTACCTGCAAAAGACATGCACAATAGTCCAATCACATAAGTGAGAAGCATTTTTCCTGTTGTATAATATGTGAGAACCTGTCTCTCTCTCTCTCTTTCTCTCTCTCTCTATTTTAATCAAACAAAGATGGGTAAAATACCTGATTTTCTTGGATCTCAGTTACATCATTCAACAGCCTATGGTATTGGTCTCTTGCCTCTTGATACTGAACCATTGACTTCACCCTAGCCAGGGCTTTCTGCAACCTTTGTTCTGTTTGCTTCCTGCCTTCTTTTAAGAAATCATAGTCATCCTCCTTGGAAGATACATCTTGGATCATAGTTCCCTCAGAAATGGCCTCCGATTTAAATCCACGCAAACCACTGCCTTTTCGACGCCACCGTAGAATAATCTTCTCCATGATTCCAACAGACCATATTATCTTACCATAATTTTTTCTAACCTGGTGACCTCTCACATGAGCCTATAATAGGAGAAACAGACACGTTATAAATTAGATCAATTAAAAGGAACCAGGAGTATAATAGGAACAAACATTAAACACAAACAATAAATACTATACTTGATCTTAGCCAAAACAATGATGAAGTTATAAACACAGATAGTCATAGTAACATCTTTGCACTTTACAAAAATTAGAAACAAGTGTACCTGAATTTTCACTATATGTTGTCGAATCATCAAAAATTCTTTTCTGCCCTTCCAACTGTAGAATTTGTTCTGAATTCTAATTGCAGCAGCATGGACAGCCTCATCATGTGGTCTAGACTTGTGTGGTTTCAGATTCATTGTTACGAGTGAAAGAGCCTGTTCATCAGACATTCCAAATTTGCCATCACCATATTCCTTCAGTTGTTTTCTCTGGAATGATTGCATTCTGAAAACTTGATGTATACGAGCAGCAGCTTGGGTGGCATTACACACGGCAGCCAGTGAATCTTTCAGTGACAATTCATACGACAGAGCCTCATGATCATAAAATTGAGCAGTGTTTTGGATTCTTTGGACTACTTTTGCTCCAGAATTTTCTCCCACATCCCGGTTCAAATCAATGGTTGAGAGGTGTGAACTTAGTAAGGATTCTGCAAGATACCCTGCAATTCCTTTGTGTCCATTTGCATAAGCTAGGTCAGCTGGTGTTCTACCAGACGTATGTTCTGGACATGGATCAGTCAGTGCTCCAGGTAAAGCACCAAGAGAGATGAGAAAAGCAACTGTGCGCTCCCTGATAAAGTAAGATGCAAGAATTGAATGAAATGACAAGAATATGCAAGAATTGAATGAAGAAGAAACTCAAAGCACTAAAAGTTTGGATTCTTGCTAGTCAGTTTATCCCAGCTGTTTTTATTCATATCATAACAGTAAGAGCATTTTATCAGGCCCATGTCTTGAATGACATTCTATCCTTCAACCCTATAAAGAAGTATATTGAGTATCAACAGTAAGAGCATTTTAACTGTTTCTAGGCCCATTTCAGATAATATTCTTTTCCCCTTCCCACTAATCCATTCTTTCTCACATGCTATCATGCTTGCTAAGCTACAATTAAAGATCAATGACACATCCTATTATGTTGATGTAGTATCATGTATGTTATGGTAGATTAATATGATGAACTATAAATTCAATCCTGATAAAATGTATTTCATCCACAAGCACTGAGGTGCTCACCTGCCACAAAATGCTGCCCAATGAAGAGCAGTCCATCCATTTACATCACGAAAGTTCACATTCACGCCAGCAACTATTGTGGGTTCTAGGGCCCAATCATAGCCAAGAGCAGCTGCAAAGTGAAGCACACCTTGGCCACCCTCATCTAACACATTAGGGCCTTTCCCATCTTCAGTTATTTTCTGGAGGAGCCATTCATGTAACCTATCTTTCAGAAGATTTTGAAGCAGCTGATCCTGTAAATTTTCAGAAGAAAAACCTTTCTCTAGTGTAAGTTTCAGTAGCTTGTCCCAATCATTATCCTCCTCTCTCAGCAAAAAACTTATTTTACTTCTCAATTGAGATTTCTCACTTACACTAACTGAATCTGAATTCTGAGGAAAGGCACACTCCAGGGACAACAGTTGTCCAAACCGTAAGCTAAAAGTATCAAAAATGCTGCCTCTTCTCTCTCCTGCAGTGTTGACTTCTTGAGTATATTTGACTTGGAAATCAAATTCTCGCACTTCACTACATGCTAACCTATTGGAACAAGTTACATAGAAAGGCAACCTCCCAGCCTTGTGTGGAGGAGTATGACAACAAAGAACACCATTTGCAATTATCTCTGCTGGCACTTCTACCTCGCCAAACATGCATGACCATTTACACTGTTCTGCTTCATGTTGACTTCTTAAGAATCGTCCCGAAATGATAACCTATATGATATTATTTTCATGAATGAAGAAATAAATAATCAGAAAATAACTGACAAATAAGCAAAAAAGCAACAACAACAATTCGATGAACATATGATCAAAACTGAAAGCAAGTGCAGATTATTAAAGGAGAATACCTTAACTTCTGACCCTTCAAATGTCCAGCTTGGAGAATAGTCAATAATAGTAAAAAGCTGATCATGGGAAATAGACGGATCCAGTAAATACGTGTCCATTTGCACTTGGGAAGGAATAGTTGTGCTGCCAACCTCATTTTCGCTTTCAACTGTATCCCAATAAGCACCAGAAGTGGATGGTTTATTTGATTCTTCTACATCTCCAAGTTCTTTACTCATCCATTGATTGAAACTATCCATCTTTGTCAGACCCTCTTCTGCTGGAAATCCATCTAACAGAGTCTTCTTAAAAGGGAAACATGTGTCTTCTATTCCATCCAGGGTTCTATTGGCCTCAAGATCTAATTTTAGCTTGTCTTTTGCATTCAAAAGTTTTTCTTGAGGCTCATTTTGCATAAGAACCTTGTTTTGTTTCTGTGGATGTAGAAGACAATGATCCTCAGATTTTTGAAAATCAACTTCATTAATTTCCAGTTCACAGTTGCTACAACTAAGCTCACATGTTGAGCATGAATATACACTATCTACAGGCCATCCAGATATGCGTAAAGAACTAAAACTAGAAGCCTGTTAACAAAGAAAATTAACCTTTAATAAATTAAATGAGTATAGGAAAGAATTAAAATTAAGTAACATGTAAGTTACTCACACTTAAAGCAAAATTCATTCCTTGATTTTTTTTTAAGAAAAAATGCAACAGATAATTAAGCTATCAATATTATTTACATCAAACTAACATTACTTTGTAGCGACACATTAGTTTTTGAGTCTTTTGACATTTGACAGAGATATAAATATAATACCCTGTCAAAGCTCCTGTAGAACAGATTACGGAAACCAGATATCTATTGAGAACTAAATATTGTTATAGAACATAAAATATTGAAACAAATGAGTACCACAAGCAAGTAAAGTACTGACATTACTAGTAAACAATTACACATATTTGTTGTCTAAAGCAATTAGCCAGACCACTATCAGTATGCAAATTTCATTCCATTATAACTCCTTGAATACCTGCAAATTTCCTTCAGGTGGTATGAGACTTCCATACTCATGCTGCTTAGCGGTGCTGGTGGTAAAATGTGGCACCATTATCTCGTCTCCTTGAGAAAAATGGCTATTTATTCCCATGTTTACAGGTTTTGTTTCAGGAAATGAAGGCTGAAAAGGTGCATGTTGACTTCCAGCATTATTTTCTAAGATTCCTTTCCATGATGAAAAGCCAAGGGGTTTTAGAGATTCATATGTCAGTCCAACATTATGAATGTCTTTGATTTTATTATTTCCTTCAGGGAGAGAGATATAATTCACCCCAGGAATGGCAGAAAACTTTTCTTGATCATCTGTCCCAGTTTCAATAATAAAATTCATGTTAGGTACAAACTTGCCTGACAACATATTATATTTATATCTCTATGTATGAAAGATATAAAAAGGAGTCAATTTTGATGCATTAATAGTGTAAAGCTTTTACACTATCCTGCAATTGTGCATTGCCACATAGAGTTTGATTCTTACATTTACCTCAGTAGTCCTACTCTTTCTTATGACATGGCAATGCATGCCTGAGAGGTAGTGTAAATTTATATTGGCAATGCATCAAAGTTAAACTCAACAATTTAAGAAGAAATTTACTTATGAGTGGCTGAGGACAATAAGAATCAGCAAGTTGAGCTTTTATCTTCTCAAGAGCGCGTTGAAGCTCAAGGAAAGAGTAGAACTCAGAACTTGTATCAAGTTACAAAATTTAAATACACATAAGAAAAGTGTACTGAAGAATAAGGAAATAAAAAATCTATTCAATGTCCTCTGGATACAAAAACAATGCATCTTAATTTTAAATCTTTAATATGCACAGAAGAAATACCAGATTCAGCTTCTTCATATTCTGATGCATGGGCACTGTTCATGCTTGTATCTATAGTTTGTGAAGGAACCAGGTAACTATGTGGATGAAGAAGAGATGATAGAGAAGAGTCCATCTCTGGGTTGGGCATAATTTTGACCGTTTGTTGAGCATAAGGAAGAGATTCTTCATTTTCTTTAGCACATCTAAAATTTGCCTTGGTTCCCTGATTATTTTGAGCAAGGCAGATAAGAGAGAGGAACGAAGGCACAAAATGAAATTAATCATATATGGGAAGAGATAGCAGACGACAATTATATTGAATGACATAGTTCAAAATGCTCACTCCTCATAAGAATGTAAGCCTTTTTTATTTTTTAAGGACCAGAGTACAAAGTCAATATCCAAAACATGGGGAAAAACAGAATAGTGCATTGTCCTAGAGAAAAATAATACTCCACCAACTTATGGCATCTAACATTCTAGAAAAACATCTGGTGTTGAAACTTATCAGAGCAAGTTTTGTATATGGAAGCAGTGACAGCTTTGGGAAAATACAGTACTTAAGTTAGGAATTAGGATGGAATTTTCATATTTTACTTCCTACGTCATAAATATTTCTCCATCACAATCTTGCAATAAGTGCATTGTTCCCTAAATTGTACTAAGAATGTAACTAAAAATAAGCAACTCATCCTCAGCTGTTGTCAAATAACAATTGGGCAAGAAAAATTATGAATAAAATGGTAACACGTTACCTTCACTTCTCGATAATGGACGAGAACAATGTGTGAGAGTTCACTGCAACAATATTGAATAAAAAGAATGAGAAGCCCTTGCGTAGATAGAAACTCGTAGAAAACAAATTAGCAGTTCCTAGAAGCCTAGTTTAAGTAATTTGAAGTTTAAACCAATAGAATGTGATAGCAGTTACAGGATCTACCTCGTTAGTATTTTGAAAATATTGAACAAGAACACTTACTCTTCAAGCATCCAATAAGTGCGTCTTTGAAAATTTTCATTTTCTTCTCCATGGGCATAGTAGCAGTGCAACACATCTACACTTCCAGACTGAGAACATCATGCGTCATTCATTAGTTTATAAAGAAGAAAAATGCTCTCAATATACTTTACTTCCTAAAGCATAATTAACCGCAATTATAGTAAATAATAAAGCTTACAGCACCTTTTTGTTTTTCATTTTAGTGTCAACCATATTTACCTTAAGTCTCTCATGAGCTTCCCTCACTGTTTTTCCATCCTTTTTCTTCCTCCAATTATGACTATCCTTTCTAAAGTATCTCAGCACCTTCCGATCGAAAAGGAACAGTGAACCACCTAATGTCAAAGAAAAAAAATATATCATAGATAATTCTGCAATTAGATATTGTGCACAATTATGTGCAGTTTTCATGCAGGTTTCTTCGATACAGGTTTTGTAAACACATTATAAAAGTAACTTTTTAAGCCCATTTCTCCAAAATGAAGGAAAAGGAAGTCATTGAAACTTAAGATAACTACTACTATCTATGGCAGAAGAGAATCATACTTGGTGGCATATATGCAGGCTCTGAATCAATTTGAAACTTCTTATAATTACTGAGAATTTCACAAATTTCAGCTGGACGTAGCCATCGATGTTGTGCTTCTAAAATAATTTGCTCAATATCTGTGTCCATAAAAAAAAAAACAATTTAAGACAAAGTCAACAATAATAAAAACAATGAGACAGTAACTTAGCCCAATGAAGGGGGAGGGAAGAAAGGGAAAAAATCAAAACATTCCCTTCAACACATAATTGCATTTCAATTTCAGTTTAGTACCTTTTTTTTTTTCCATTTGCAAAACGTAAATCCAAGCTATAATGATTTGTTAGGATGATAGAATAGAAAAAAAAGAGTAAAAAAAAAAAAAAAAAAAGGAAAACCGTGTTTTTTTTTGTTAACTTTTTTAAACAAAAAACTTGTGTTTTTTTGTACTTTTCAATGCAAAGTTTTAATTTGTTTTTCCCCCTTTAGCCTCATCAATATCAATATATGTGCGCAACTTGAACGCTACACTATTTTGGTTGTGACCATCACTAATCAGAACGCTACACTGTTTTGGTTGCTTATTATAAGCTAAGGCATCCAACCTTAGGACCAGCAAAGCAAATTCCACCTACGAGTGATGAAAACAGATTTTTTAAATAAAAAAAAAAACAGTTTTTATATTTTGAAATTGAATAAAGAACGAGGCTTCCTCGAGGGAGTTTGAATTTGTGTATAGAGAGAGGAGTGAAAACGAAGGAAAGCTGACCCAATTGAGAGGGGAGAACGTAGTGCTTGGTCTCAGCCATGGAAGGGACAGAACGGTAACCACTTAGCAGAGCTGTTCTGAGCGTTGAGGTAATCTAATTCTACGTCTAAACTCTGAACCAAAGAAAGAAGAAGAAAGAGAAAGTGTTGCAATGTAATTTAAATGAGTAACAACTACGAAAGTTCAAATGATGGTTTCACGCGGAGAGAGAGTATAACGTTGGTGTTGTTTGGAGGGTCTAGGAAATAGGAACGAACCAAAAAGGAAAAGTTTTCAACGCGGGAAGTTTGTCTGAGTGAGACTAATATTTAAGAGCAGATTCTGAATACAGAGAAATAAAGAAAGACATGTCCAAGTCAAAGTTTTTGTGTCATTCCACTTTGACTCGTATTTGGCTTTTTGTCCTTTTTTTCGTCGCACCTTCTCATTTTATTATTATGAATTTATGATTATTATTAAGGCGTAAACTACGGGATAAGGATTGGATACGATGACGTCATGTTACTATGTTCTTTTCATTTGTTTTATTTTGGGGATAGAAATAGAACTCTGCATTAGGGCTGTTTTGTGTAAAACTCAGTCATAGTAAATCATATGTATAATTTATGATTTATAAAAAAAATTAATATATCACAATGTAAATGACTAAAATTAATTATCTAATCTCGAATCATTTAATAGTTATTCTATTTGTAGGAGTTCTAATTCTATGACCTAGCTCATGTCGTAGCCAGCCATTTTCTACATAAGCTGAGAGTCGGTGATTTAAGTATGTAATTAAGAAATATAGACTAATCAGGGGGTCAATCTAATAGAGTTAGATTTCAGATAAATATTGTAAACTATTTGATTTGATGCCAACCCCTTCACCAGAATTAATTTACGTTGAAAACGGTGTTTTTTTAGCAAAAATAATAATAATTTCATCTTCTTATACATTATTTATTGAATTTTAGAAAGGATTTCGTTAATTATTGTATTTGCAACAATAATTGATAAGTTTCAAAGATTAATGTTATCTATAGTTGAATTGTATATCAATCTTTGTATTATACTCCCGATTTTTTAAAAACGGCACTGTTTAATGATATGCGGCTAAAACTAAAAAAATATATTTAATCATCTTATTTTTAAATAACAACATGAGAGATATGATGCCCTCTGTGAAAATAGTCAGAAAATTATTTATACAATAAATAAATAAAAATAAAAAATTTGAGATAATATTATCTTAATAATAAAATTAGAAAAAAAATTAATTTTACTTTAAAACTATAAAATAAGTTTTATTTTAAAAAACTAAAGAAACTAATATTCAAATAGAAGTAAAATATTTATATAATTATTTTAAGACAACCCGTCCGACCCACCCAAAGTTTATGGGCTAGAATTTTTAGCTTAGATTCTTTTTCTAGCTTGCTAAAAATTAAGGCTTTTTTTATTTAAATAATATCTTTTTAAAATTAAATTCATAAAATATGATTTTTAAAAAAATTAATTTTCTGTTTGAGTCTTTTTTTTTTTCATCAAGTCAACATTAATATTGGACGTATATAGATGATAATAATTTTTTAACATTATTTTAGAAGTATATCATTTTATAACCTCCTATACTAGCTAAAGGCAACTTTTTTACAGTAAAATTATAAAAAAAATTCAAATAGACTCTATACCAATTTAATTACTGAAATAGATCTAAAATTTTGATTTATATTTATATATTTATATATTTTTATTTTATTAAAATAAATATTTATAATATGCTATTCTAATAAATATTTATAAATATTTTGTTAGTTATATATAACAAAATAAATTTTATTATTTAAATTATGTTTATATTTTTATATTATTTAAAAATAAATAAAAATAATATTAATTTTAAATATTTATTAAAGTTTATTTGACATATTTAAGATAATAAATAATATTTTTAGAAAATAATAATAATTAAATTTATGAAAACTAATTAAAATAATTAAATAATAAATAAATTATTTTATATAATTTTAAAAATTAATTAAAATATTTAAATAATAAGTATATTATTTTAGATAATAATGTTAATACTTAAATTATTTATACTTAAAGAATAATAAATATATTTTTTAAAATTAAATAAATATATTAAATATTATTCTATTTATTTATTTATTTAAATATATAATTTTGACTTAATATTTTGAAATATTAGTATGATAAAATGATATTTTGAATAAAAATTTTATTTTAATTAAATTAGTTTATTTAAAAATGACATTATTTAATATTATAATTTTTAATACCCTATACCCTAAAACTTTACTATTATAATTTTGAATAAATTTTATTTGAGAATAAAAAATTTATTTTTAAAAAGTAAATAAAATATTAAATTATAAGTTAATTATTTATAGTTGAGACAAATATTTTGAAATTAATGTTTTCATATTACTAAGGTAACATTAATGAAGACAAAGTGCATTAATAATTATGATAACGAATTCATAACAACATTAATAATTAATTATCTCCGTAATGGTGGTCAATTCCACAACAAGGGCAACGTCTGTAATGTGGTGGGTTTCGTCGTTGTGGTTGTTGCTCTAGAATTTTATGATGAACTTGTGAAGGATTTGGATTATCATGAAGGTCTAGTTGTTGGATTGCATTTGATGAATTACCATGTTCATTAGCAAAATTCGGTTGGTAAAGAGATTGCATGTAAGTTTGTGCTAAATATGGAGTTGTAAAATCAACTCTAAATAAGTTACAAAAATCCTTTGATGTTGTTGCAAACAAATTTCTTGTGTTAATTATGTTTGCTTCTGGCGTAATATTCAAAGAAATTGATGCAGTTTCGTGGTACGACGGTGTGGAAGTCATACCGATTTCAAATGTGTTGGTAGTCCTTAGTGTTTGAACAAGTATGGACTTTTTAGTACATCTCCACACTAATATGATATTGTCCACTTTGAGCCTAAGTGTAATATCCTGTATTTTGATTTAAATAAAATGAGATTTGTTAAAGTATAATTGAAATAGATTTTGATAGAATTTATATTTAAAAAAAAAAAATGAACAGTAAAACTGCGTATGAACAATAAACTGCGTATGAACAGTGAAACTGCGTATGTACATTGATGATGACATCATCATGACGTCATGACTGACGTCACATCCGTGTACAGTATGTATGCATAGTATTTCTAGCGTAAACAGTGACTGCGAACAGTGTTTCTGACGTGAACAGTAACTTTCAAAAATTTTCTATAAAAAAGGAGTTTCAGACGAAATTTTCATTTCTTTACTCCTATCCAAGGTTCTCAAAAGTTCTAAGGCTATATCTCACCATTTTCTCTCATACTAAACCTCCTAAACTTAAATTTCTCTTTAGATTTGTGATTCTACGTTCGTTCTAAAGGATTTCAAGTAAGTTTCTCTAAGTTAGAAGTTAGATTTACTGTTCGTTTCTCTTCTTCTTCTTTTTCTTATAGATGTTCATGGTGTTCTTAGGAAAAACTTCGTTCTAAAGTTAAATCTTTGGTTAAATCTTTGTAAAAGCTCTGTTTTGAGGTAATGGGGCTCTATTTTATCATTTTGTTATGTTTATTACTTGTATTCTCATAGATCTTGTCATGTATGTGATTATATGTGGAATAATCCTTGTTTTATGAGAAATAATTGGTGAAAAATGAGAATAATCAACTGTTTATGTGATTTTATGATGAATATATGGTGAAAATATGATATTATGTTCAAATAAGGCATGATAAGGTATATTGAGGATGGTTGATATGATTTTGTGATATGAAATATACAAAGAGATGAATGTTTCATGTTTGAATATATTGTGATCCATGTAAAAATGATGCGTATTGTGAATATGCCTTGGTTTGATGTACATGATGAAAGGTATGTGGAAATATAATGAAAAATATATGTGAACATGAGAAATGACATATGTGAACATGTGAATATACTTGAAAAAGTATTGTACCTATTAAGGTACTCGGTACCGAGTACCTCTTAAGTATTCGGTACCAAGTACCCTCCAAGCCAGATACTCCTTAAGGTTCTCAGGTCTCGGTACCGAATAGTTACCATTTATTACGTTTGTTAAATAATTAATCTGCATTAGCACTAATCCGAAGTGATAATGAGGATTATACCTAATCAAGAGGATAATCAATAAGGCCTGAGTCATCCAGGCCCATCAGCCCAATACAGTGGCTATAAAAAGGGAAGTAAACAGTACATTAATCACTCTGATGTCATTCTTACTGAATATAGTAACCTTGCTTACGTGAGACCGAACAATTACTTTACCATCGGAGTACCTTTGCAGGTACTCTCCATCACCTCGGTGGACGAAACCTCGGACAAACCGAGTACTTCCCAAGACGAAGGATCAAAGACTGCCCTTAGATCACTATCCGGAATCCGAAGATTAAGGAGTGTTCTCTCTTCCAGGAACATTTTGGCGCCCACCGTGGGGCCCGAACCCTCTATTAGCAAAGATATTATGGTGCTAACAAGAAGCCAACAAAAAAGACCTACCAGGACAAGAGAAATGTTGTATGACAGCGATACTACCCCCAACCAACAACCCGAAGTGGTATTAGAGAGAATGAGCCAGGAAGACCTCTCTTCTGTCATGAGACAGATGAAGGCCGAAATAACCGAGCTGCAGAAACAGAGAGAGGGGGATGCACTGGAGTTATCAGCATTGAAGAAAGAAAATGCTAATCTGAGAAGTGAGATCAGATCGTACATACCAACTCATACAGCTCCGATTTCTCAAGAACAAGGAGATTTCTCTGCTCTGCAAGCTACAAAAACAAAAGCTCCACCCCCAGTATCTGAATCCGACAGGTCTGGCCGAAATCCCTTCATCAGCTCTATCATGGAGGCAAGACTGCCCGAGGCCTGGAAAGGTCTAGTGTTAGAGAAGTATGATGGCACGACTGATCCCGAAGAACATGTAGACATTTTCTCCACGCAAGTTGGTCTCTACACTGACGAAGATGCACTTATGTGTAGACTATTCCCGACATCTCTCAGGGGACCAGCGCTAAGTTGGTTCACACGACTTTCCCCCTCTTCGGTTGACTCATTCACAACTCTTATCACACGCTTTAAGCTTCAATTTGCTACAAGTCGGCCACATCAGTTGACCTTCATAGCATTGGTGAATATCCGTCAAGAAAAAGGAGAAACTCTTAGGGCATTCATGGATAGATTTGGTAAAGTCGCCCTCTCCATCCGAAACCTGGAACCAGCTGTGGCTATGCATCACCTCTCCACAGCCCTTAGGCCAGGACCCTTTGTTAATACTATCTGCAAAAAGCCTCCAGCGGACTTAGATGAACTTAGGGTCTGGGCAACCAAATACATGCAGATGGAGGAACTGGCCGAATACCGAAGCCAGCTAAGAACTGATCAAGGCTCCAGCAGAAGAGATAGTGAAATAAATAACCTCCTAAAAAATAAAGAAAAAGAAAAAGGACTTGTCACTGACAGGGTCAACAGAGGACCTCGGTATACAAGTTACACTCCCTTAAACACCAACAGGGCAAAAGTGCTAGACCAAGCACTTAACACAGAAATAATGACCATGCCAAGAAGAGCAAATACCCCTCCCAGAGCTGACAAGACGAAAGTATGTAAATATCACCGAAATAGGGGTCATAATAGCGAAGAATGTGCAGCACTCAAGGATCGGATTGAGGATTTAATTAAAGCCGGTCATCTTTATAATTTCGTGGCCCATCCTTCTTCCTGAGGTGATAATCACCGAGGTCCCAGACATGAAAGACAAAGAAGCAGGTCTAGGGAACTTCAAAGGCGACCATACGAACCAGAGAACCAACCCCGCCGAATTATTAATACAATAGCCGGTGGCTTTGCAGGTGGAGGCGCCACCAACTCGGCTAGAAGACGACATCTAAGAAATGTGAGATCAGTAAATCACATCTCTTTAGGTAGTCGAGTCCGCATCCCCCCAATCACATTTACAGACCAGGATTTTCAAGGAGTAGATCCCGTACAAGATGATCCTATGGTCATAAGTGTAGATATTAATAATTGTACAGTCAAGAAAACATTGATAGACCAAGGTAGCTCTGCCGACATCTTGTATTGGAAGACTTTCCAACAAATTGGCATACCAGAGGAAGAACTCAGAGAATACCATGAACCTTTGGTCGGGTTTGCAGGGGAGAGAGTTGAAACCCGAGGATGCATTGAATCCGACAGGTCTGGCCGAAATCCCTTCATCAGCTCTATCATGGAGGCAAGACTGCCCGAGGCCTGGAAAGGTCTAGTGTTAGAGAAGTATGATGGCACGACTGATCCCGAAGAACATGTAGACATTTTCTCCACGCAAGTTGGTCTCTACACTGACGAAGATGCACTTATGTGTAGACTATTCCCGACATCTCTCAGGGGACCAGCGCTAAGTTGGTTCACACGACTTCCCCCCTCTTCGGTTGACTCATTCACAACTCTTATCACACGCTTTAAGCTTCAATTTGCTACAAGTCGGCCACATCAGTTGACCTTCATAGCATTGGTGAATATCCGTCAAGAAAAAGGAGAAACTCTTAGGGCATTCATGGATAGATTTGGTAAAGTCGCCCTCTCCATCCGAAACCTGGAACCAGCTGTGGCTATGCATCACCTCTCCACAGCCCTTAGGCCAGGACCCTTTGTTAATACTATCTGCAAAAAGCCTCCAGCGGACTTAGATGAACTTAGGGTCTGGGCAACCAAATACATGCAGATGGAGGAACTGGCCGAATACCGAAGCCAGCTAAGAACTGATCAAGGCTCCAGCAGAAGAGATAGTGAAATAAATAACCTCCTAAAAAATAAAGAAAAAGAAAAAGGACTTGTCACTGACAGGGTCAACAGAGGACTGATGGAACGAAATTTGAGCTATTCGTCATGCAAAAGATTGTCGTTAATCCTCATCAAATATGCAAAGAAATGAATGTAGTACTAAGGTGTTGTCCTAGGTCGTCTCCAAGGAATTTTTTTTTTTGTTGAGAACAAACATCGAACAAGTGTGAACATATATTTTAAAGCAAGTAAATTGGGGGGGGAGGTTTGTCAATTTCCAGAATTTAATCAAGAGCAAAGTGTAAACTAGTGAAATTCAATCAATTAAAATGAGTAATTCCTAGTCAAGCAATGAGTTCTATCATTATTCTCTCAAATGATTCAATAATCCCCTTTCTTTCCCTTGAATTAAGTTAATCTAACAAGCGAAGACTAACTTTAACATCCCAATTAAAATTAAGCATCTTAATGGGCTCCAATCTCTATCCCTAAGATTAAGCAATCTTAAGGATTAATCAAAATTAAGCAATTTTGAATTAGAATTTCGTTAGGTAAATTAGGGTTCATTAAGCAATGTTCCCTTTATGCAAATTCCACTTCATTCAGAGATTGGGGTTAATAAATTCAAGAAAAGAAAGATTTGTATTGCAATTAATCCCAAGAATTCAAGATTCATGTGCATTGACTAGAAATTACAAGAAAGTTTAGCCCTCCATATGGATGGGCTTCACAAATGAGAGTGAGAAATGCAAGAACGTAAATATCATTAAGGTAAATTCAACAACAATCAAAAAAAAGAAATTGGAAATCAAAACCTATAGAGGATCCTTGGCTGTCACCCAAGACTCCAATGTTGCAAGAAAATATCCTAATTTGGCAAAGAAAAATTGTGTAAAGTTGTCTGGTGTCCCGTACCCTAATTCCTAAAATCTATTTATAGTGGATGACATGTCACCAAAGTGTCCACTTTGGGCCTTCAAAGTGTCCACGCGCAGGATGGAATGAATGCCGCTTCTCTGGAGTTGCTACTTTTTGTGCTGAAAGTAGCTACTTTGGATGGGCGTAGCTACTATGAGAGCCCATAGTAACCACGCGCAGGAAGGCTTAAAAATTCAGCGTCAGGGGCTTCTGGAGTTGCCACTTTTGCTCTTCAAAGTCACTACTTTGGATGCGCGTAGCTACTATGAGAGCCTATAGTAACCACGCGCATCATGCAACCAAATTGGCGTCCCTGGAGCTTCTAGAGTTGCCACTTTTGCTCCTCAAAGTGGCTACTTTGGGGGCAACTTCCATCTAAGGACCAGGATTTCTCAAATTTAACGTGGGCATTCTGCAAAAATCATCAAGATAATTAAAATTGCAATCTATATCTATGTAATTAAATGTAAATTAACCAAAAATTAATAAACCTATGATATTTATTCAAAATGTGATTTCTATATTATTTTCACTATCCAAGTCCATTTTTTTCTATCAAAAAGCATAAAAAAGGCAAGTAAAAATATAATAAAAAGTGGATTCATCAAGGACCTCGGTATACAAGTTACACTCCCTTAAACACCAACAGGGCAAAAGTGCTAGACCAAGCACTTAACACAGAAATAATGACCATGCCAAGAAGAGCAAATACCCCTCCCAGAGCTGACAAGACGAAAGTATATAAATATCACCGAAATAGGGGTCATAATAGCGAAGAATGTGCAGCACTCAAGGATCGGATTGAGGATTTAATTAAAGCCGGTCATCTTCATAATTTCGTGGCCCATCCTTCTTCCTGAGGTGATAATCACCGAGGTCCCAGACATGAAAGACAAAGAAGCAGGTCTAGGGAACCTCAAAGGCGGCCATACGAACCAGAGAACCAACCCCGCCAAATTATTAATACAATAGCCGGTGGCTTTGCAGGTGGAGGCGCCACCAACTCGGCTAGAAGACGACATCTAAGAAATGTGAGATCAGTAAATCACATCTCGTTAGGTAGTCGAGTCCGCATCCCCCCAATCACATTTACAAACCAGGATTTTCAAGGAGTAGATCCCGTACAAGATGATCCTATGGTCATAAGTGTAGATATTAATAATTGTACAGTCAAGAAAACATTGATAGACCAAGGTAGCTCTGCCGACATCTTGTATTGGAAGACTTTCCAACAAATTGCCATACCAGAGGAAGAACTCAGAGAATACCATGAACCTTTGGTCGGGTTTGCAGGGGAGAGAGTTGAAACCCGAGGATGCATTGAATCCGACAGGTCTGGCCGAAATCCCTTCATCAGCTCTATCATGGAGGCAAGACTGCCCGAGGCCTGGAAAGGTCTAGTGTTAGAGAAGTATGATGGCACGACTGATCCCGAAGAACATGTAGACATTTTCTCCACGCAAGTTGGTCTCTACACTGACGAAGATGCACTTATGTGTAGACTATTCCCGACATCTCTCAGGGGACCAGCGCTAAGTTGGTTCACACGACTTCCCCCCTCTTCGGTTGACTCATTCACAACTCTTATCACACGCTTTAAGCTTCAATTTGCTACAAGTCGGCCACATCAGTTGACCTTCATAGCATTGGTGAATATCCGTCAAGAAAAAAGAGAAACTCTTAGGGCATTCATGGATAGATTTGGTAAAGTCGCCCTCTCCATCCGAAACCTGGAACCAGCTGTGGCTATGCATCACCTCTCCACAGCCCTTAGGCCAGGACCCTTTGTTAATACTATCTGCAAAAAGCCTCCAGCGGACTTAGATGAACTTAGGGTCTGGGCAACCAAATACATGCAGATGGAGGAACTGGCCGAATACCGAAGCCAGCTAAGAACTGATCAAGGCTCCAGCAGAAGAGATAGTGAAATAAATAACCTCCTAAAAAATAAAGAAAAAGAAAAAGGACTTGTCACTAACAGGGTCAACAGAGGACCTCGGTATACAAGTTACACTCCCTTAAACACCAACAGGGCAAAAGTGCTAGACCAAGCACTTAACACAGAAATAATGACCATGCCAAGAAGAGCAAATACCCCTCCCAGAGCTGACAAGACGAAAGTATGTAAATATCACCGAAATAGGGGTCATAATAGCGAAGAATGTGCAGCACTCAAGGATCGGATTGAGGATTTAATTAAAGCCGGTCATCTTCATAATTTCGTGGCCCATCCTTCTTCCTGAGGTGATAATCACCGAGGTCCCAGACATGAAAGACAAATAAGTAGGTCTAGGGAACCTCAAAGGCGGCCATACGAACCAGAGAACCAACCCCGCCGAATTATTAATACAATAGCCGGTGGCTTTGCAGGTGGAGGCGCCACCAACTCAGCTAGAAGACGACATCTAAGACCAGGATTTACAGATCAGGATTTTCAAGGAGTAGATCCCGTACAAGATGATCCTATGGTCATAAGTGTAGATATTAATAATTGTACAGTCAAGAAAACATTGATAGACCAAGGTAGCTCTGCCGACATCTTGTATTGGAAGACTTTCCAACAAATTGGCATACCAGAGGAAGAACTCAGAGAATACCATGAACCTTTGGTCGGGTTTGCAGGGGAGAGAGTTGAAACCCGAGGATGCATTGATTTATATACTTTGTTCGAGTCTGAACGATAAGGGAAATGCATCAAAATCACTTACCTGGTGGTGAAAGCCAACACTTCCTACAACATACTCCTCGGACGCCCTTCTCTCAACAAATTGAAGGTCATAGTTTCAACTCCACATCTGGCTATGAAGTTTCCATCAGACCAAGGACGGATTGTAACTATTTATGCTGATCAAAAAACTGCCCGAGAGTGTTACTTTGCAAGTCTTCGGGTCAGACCGACACCTCGGGGGGATGTGAATATAGTATCCCCTGAACTCAACAATGATATGAAAGATGTAGAGCTTGATCCTAGGATTGATGAAGGCCACCGAGTAGAACCAAATGAAGAAAAGAAATCAATACAGCTAGGCGTCCTTCAAGGACAGAACACATACCTCGGCATCGGTTTAACCGCTCCAGAACAAGATATCATTCAAGAAGTATTGTGGAAGAATAAAGAACTCTTTGCTTGGATCGCTACCGACATGCCTGGCATCAATCCAAGTTTTATGTGCCATCACCTATCTGTATACAAAAATTCTTGGCCGATAGCACAAAAGAAGAGAAAAGTCGGAGGAGAAAGAGCCAAGGCAATTAAAGAGGAGACCGACAAATTATTAAAGGCAAATTTTATCCAAGAAGTGACGTATTCTACCTGGCTAGCGAATGTAGTCATGGTAAAGAAAGCAAATGGAAAATGGCGGATGTGTACAGACTTCACGGATTTAAACAAAGCTTGCCCAAAAGATGTCTATCCTTTACCGAACATTGACAAATTGGTTGATGAAGCATCAGGAAATAAATTCTTGAGCTTTCTGGACGCATACTCCGGATATAATCAAATTCGGATGTATCGACCAGATGAAGAAAAAACAGCCTTCATTACGGAATCAGCCAATTACTGCTACAAGGTGATGCCATTCGGTTTGAAAAACGCCGGAGCTACATATTAACGCTTAATGGACAAAATCTTCAGCAAACAGATTGGCAGATGTATGGAAGTTTACGTTGATGACATGGTGATAAAATCTACCACCATACAAGAACACCAAGCACACCTTGCCGAGATATTTGCCGAAGCACGCAGGTATAACCTCAGGTTTAACCCAGAAAAATGTGTCTTCGGTGTTTCAGGGGGAAAGTTCCTTGGCTTTATGCTATCAGAAAGAGGAATCCAGGCCAATCCGGACAAGTGTCAGGCTGTAATAAATATGAAAAGTCCGAGCTCCACCAAAGAAGTCCAAAGATTAGTAGGACGAATGGCAGCTCTATCTCGGTTTCTACCTAAATGAGCCGAAATAGCTCGTCCATTCACTACACTACTGAAAAGGGCACAGAAATTCCAATGGACCGACGAATGCGAGAAGGCCTTCCAACATTTCAAGTCCATACTAGCAACACCGCCAATCTTGTCTAAACCAATTAGTCAAGAAGATATCATTGTTTATCTTGCAGTATCACTAATGGCCATCAGCTCGGTATTAATACAAGAAACTCCTGACCCCATCCTCCTATATTTTACCAGTCGTACACTACTCGGTGCAGAGATTAGGTATCAAACAATTGAGAAGGCAGTCTTGGCCTTGGTACATACAGCTCGGCGTCTTCGACATTACTTTCAAGGATACCGAATTGTCGTCAGAACCGACTGCCCAATCGGCAAAATGCTGAAAAAACCTGAGCTGACAGGAAGAATGATGGCATGGGCAGTTGAACTATCCCAATTTGACATACGTTTTGAAGTAAGGGGCGCTATCAAAAATCAAAATTTGGCCGAATTCATTAATGAGTTACATCTGGACCAAAAGACGACTACTGATCAATGGACTTTATACGTAGATGGATCATCAAACCAACATGGAAGCGGAGCCGGAATCGTCCTAAAAGGACCAAATGGGGTCACCTTGGAACAATCGCTACGTTTCGGCTTCAAGACCTCCAACAATCAAGCTGAATACGAAGCACTGCTGGCCAGACTTCGTTTGGCTCAAGAGATAGGGATTAAGAGAATAACCTGCCTCAGTGACTCTCAGGTGATAACTTCCCAAATTTCAGGGAATTATCAAATCAAGGATAATACACTGCTATGTTACTTCTAGGAATACCAGAAACTGCGCGCAACTTTCGATCAAGTAGCAGTCCAGCACACACCGAGATCCTCTAATGAAGAGGCCGACCGACTAGCTAAGCTAGCAAGCACTCGTCGGCCTGGACAACTTCAGAGTATCATCCAGCAGGAAATAGCTGAGCCAAGTATACTGAAGAAAGAATGTTTTTTCATAGACAATCCGGCCGATTGGAGAATAGATATTATACAATATCTCAGCACTAATGAGCTTCCTACAAACCCGGATAAGGCAAAAAAGATAAGAGCTCAATCTGCGAAGTACACCATGATCGGCCAAGAACTATATAGAAAGGGAATCTCCACCCCTTTACTCAAATGTCTCGGTAAGGATTAGGCCGAATATGTACTCAAAGAAATTCATGAAGGAATATGTAGTACACATTCCGGCGGACGAACAACAGCTCTGAAGATTATTAGGGCCGGATATTAATGGCCGACACTCCTCCAAGATGCAGATCAATTTGTGAAGAAATGCATACCCTGCCAACAACATGGTCCCCTGATTTACCAACCAGCTGAAAACCTCCATTCGGTTGTCACACCTTGGCCCTTTGCCATTTGGGGGATGGATCTGCTCAGACCTTTCCCCATAGCAAAGGAGCAATGTAAGTTCTTAATCGTTGCCATTGATTACTTCACTAAATGGATCGAAGCCGAGCCCCTTGCAACTATAACGGCCAATAATGTTCAGAAGTTCACATGGAAAAATATCATCACCCGTTTCGGCATTCCCCATGCCATAGTAACCGATAACGGCCTCCAATTTACGGATCGACGCTTTAACGAGTTCCTAGAAGGGTTACATATCAAGCATCGACTAACGTCAGTCGAACATCCCCAAGCTAACGGACAAGCCGAAGCCGCTAACAAGGTTATTCTCAGGGAACTAAGACGACGTCTAGGCTCAGCAAAAGGCGAATGGGCTGAAAAGCTCCCTGAGATCCTTTGGGGATATCGGTGTACCCCTCAATCCTCAACTAAGGAAACACCATTTCGGCTAACATACGGTGCCGAGGCCATGGTACCTGTCGAAATCGATGAGCTATCCCTTAGAAGACAACAATTTAATGAAGAAAACAATTCGGAAGCTTTGACAGTCGGCCTTGATACCATCGAAGAAATCCGGGAACATGCAGCCATAATGAACGAAGCAAGCCGACGAATAATGACAAAGAAATTTAACTCAGGCATTCAGCCTAGGCATTTCATTCAAGGCGACCTCGTTTGGCGAGCAACTGGAGAAGCTAGACGAGATAAGAGACATGGTAAGCTCTCGGCCAATTGGGACGGACCCTTCAGAATAATGGAAAACTTGAAGAACGGATCATACCGCTTGGAAACATTGGAAGGAGACCCCATTCCAAGAACGTGGAACATTTCTCATCTCAAACGTTACTTCAGTTGATTGTATGAATGTAAATGTAAATTCAAGTGCACTCTTTTCCTCACTTGGGTTTTCTCCCCTTATAAAAACGTGAAAAGGGGTTTTCCCAAGAAGGTTTTTAATGAGGCACTACTTTAATGAAATTCGTCTGTTCAAGGCAACTACTTATTCGGTCTGTTAAATTTATTCCCTCCCGAGATCCATCTCGGTTAAGGTCGAATTATTAATATTATGAAAGGTTGAATTTCATTTATCCAAGTTATTCCCTCCCGAGTCACATCTTGGCCAAGGTTGAAATTAATTTATCTAAGCGATTCCCTCCCGAGTTACATCTCGGCCAAGGTTGAATTTAATTTATCTACGTGATTCCTTCCCGAGACCTATCTTGGCTAAGGTTGAATTCCAATTTATCAAGTTTATCCCACTATTCGGTTAATCACTTCAAATCTTATTACCTTTTCAGTATGTAAGGTATTTCGATCGACCACAGAACAAAATTAAAAGTCAAACACAGAGTTCCCATGAATACTTCACCATTTATTGATATTAAGAAAAATACAACAAAAGAAAAGCAAATACATTAAATCAATCAACAATATTAAGGGACTCTTCAGGGCCGTCGGCGGGAGGAGAAGTTTCAGGAGCACCAGTGTCCTCGGCTTCACCCGATTCCACTTAGCGAGGAGCAAGGAGATCTGGCTCAAGGTCGTCGGCCACCTCATCATAGCGAAGGAATTTTCCTTGAAAAAAATCCTTCGCTGTATCAAATTGAAAACCAGAAGGAATTTCCCCGAACTGTCTAGCCTGCCGAACAGCATGATAGAAACCTGCTTCATGCTCAGCATAAATCAGTTCGTTACTTTTGACTTCCAAGGCCTTCATTTCGGCCTCACACCGCTCCTTAGTCCGCCTCTCCCGTGCCAAAGCATCAGCTAACTCCAGACCTTTAGCCTTCCTGTCGGCCTCAGCAGTCTTCAGCTTTTTCTCCATATCCTCGACACGTGTATCTCGGATACGAAGATGTTCTTTAAGTTGACCCACTTCGGTTTCCAGGGCCTTGTTGGTCTCGGAGAGATTCAGCTGCACCTCCTGGCACTTGGCCAATTCTTCTTTAACTTTTTCAAGCTCAAGCATAGGCTCAAGCGCCAAAGATCGAGCCATGATCCCGGCTCGGGAGAAGAACTCGCAGAACCAATCCCACCTAGCCCCCTTATCTTGTTCGTTTACTATCTTCTTCCCTGATTCTGAAAGAAGACGAGGTGGGAGTAGGCGAGAAGGATTCACCCCTTCGGTGAAGAACTTCTCGGACATAACCTCGGGAGGAATGATTACCCCCCGAGAAGTCTCTCCCGGTCCGGCAGCAGGTTCGGCACGTGCCTGCTTCTTCTTTGGCCTCGATTCAGCCTCTTTTGCCTTGCCCTTGCTTTTTCTCTTTCGAAGATCCCCTTCAGCTTGATTGTGATCTCGGGGAGGGGACCGAGCAATGGCCCTCTCGGCCAAGCGATCCACTTCGGGATGACGATGTTGATCAATCGTCATCCCCTCCGGCATCCTTTGCTTTAAAGCTTGACGGTATCCTATTCCGTAGCCGAGATGTGCCATTAGAGCTGCATCAAAAAAGAAAAGTCAAATCAATTCAAGACATCCCAGAAAAATATACTTAGGAAAATTACCTACCATTCAAGTCCATCCGAGGATTTGGGGACTTGAGCAGCAAAATCAGTCCTCGGGCGGGAATTTCCCGAGGAAGGGTCTTAATATATTGAAGAGCTGACAGCTTCTCGGCTGTCAGCATATCCTCGGACACCACGTCATATCGGCAAGGTACCCGAGTCCAGTGAAAAGGAAACAAAGGAGTCCCTTCTCGGTCGTAAAAATAATTTTTCCCCCCCTCAGGATGAATAAAGACCTTAAAAAACCCAGTCTTAAAACCTTTGAAGGAGGAAGTATAAGGTTTGAAAAGAGGAAAATCGGGCTGGCGGAATAAGAAAATCCACCGAGCTTTATCTGAAGGACGTGTACTAAAGAAATGAAGAAAAAGGTTGGTAGTCGGCTCTATATAATGAAATTTACAAAGGATCCTAAAAGCTTGCATTGCTGCCCACCCATTTGGATGAAGTTGAGTGGGGGCTACGTTTAAAACACGTAAAACCCCCATTTGAAAGTCATCTAAAGGAAAAACTACTCCTAACTCTTTAAAAATACAATCATAAACGTAAAATCCTCGTTTCAAACCGAACTCGGCGCCTAAGCATACTAGGTCAGGGTTCGGCGTGCTATCCCCTTGGCAGCACTCAACTTCCATGGGATAAGGATCCTCGTTTTCAAATAAGCAAACCCTATTTAGCCTTAAGAAATGCCTCAGGTCGCCGTTCCGCTGGTAATTAGAGAAGTAAGATACCACTTCTCCGTCCACCCACTCATATCCAGGAATTGTACATGGTGGACACTTCGGCCTCTCCCTAATTGGACTGACATTGGGTACCATCCCTTTGGCGGAAGCAGAGGACTCGGCAGGTTCATTAGATTCACCTATAGCCCTAATGGGCTCCTCGGCCTCGTCCACTACAATTCTAACAAAGGACTCAGCCCTATCCCGGTCATCGGCCCTATCCGACAAAGAATCTTCCCATTCTATTGAATTCACCATCTCGACTATAAAGAATTATACCTTGAGAAGAGTTTAATTTGAGAAGAAGAACTCGGTTTTAAAGACAAAGAACTCGGCGCACAAGAAAATTATAAGACTTCGGTACAGAGCAAAAGGTAAAAGCAAGCAGGGACCACACTCCCCTTTTATAGAGCAAAGGGTTTCGGGTGAATGAAAAGTCGCGCCCAATCTCAGCCGTTAAGATCATCAATAGATCAACGGTTATCAAAAGAGTAACTCGTCAGATCTTGGTGAACAGTAAATGCAAAACCCTAAAAGCATCCCTAACTATCAAAGCGGATGGTATCTTCCCGCCAAAATCATCTCCCCCGCTCATTGGACTGAGACCGAGATCTGGATAATAAGCCTCTTCAAATCTTTAAAATTTTTTGAGGCTTCCGGGGCTAGTGTACCTATTAGGGTACTCGGTACCGAGTACCTCTTAAGTATTCGGTACCAAGTACCCTCCAAGCCAGATACTCCTTAAGGTTCTCAGGTCTCGGTACCGAATAGTTACCATTTATTACGTTTGTTAAATAATTAATCTGCATTAGCACTAATCTGAAGTGATAATGAGGATTATACCTAATCAAGAGGATAATCAATAAGGCCTGAGTCATCCAGGCCCATCAGCCCAATACAGTGGCTATAAAAAGGGAAGTAAACAGTACATTAATCACTTTGATGTCATTCTTACTAAATATAGTAACCTTGCTTACATGAGACCGAACACTTACTTTACCATCGGAGTGCCTTTGCAGGTACCCTCCATCACCTCGGTGGACGAAACCTCGGACAAACCGAGTACTTCCCAAGACGAAGGATCAAAGACTGCCCTTAGATCACTATCCGGAATCCGAAGATTAAGGAGTGTTCTCTCTTCCAGGAACAAGTATAAGATGAAAAAAGGATATGATGTAAATAGTTCCAGAGATACACTGGGGAGTGGAAGATGGAGACGATATAGTATATCTTGGAAAAATGCAAGGTGGTGAGTGACATTCGGGATTATGCACGGAATATTATGTTCGAATGCACCACATGGCCACACACTTGTTTTCCGACTTGACTCCTGACCATTACCTTTGCTAAGGGGCCGTCTATTGCATGCATTGTATCCGTATTGCATTGGGCCATCCGACGACTATTTACATGGATGTGTAAGACCTCGGGATAGAGGCATCGGATAACTGTGGCCACAGGGCACGGTAAACGCGGATAAAAGTAAAAGAAATTATGAATCTGTGGAATATCATATGTGTTAAGATGAAAACATGATTTATATGACACTGTGATATATAATGCCATGATGTTTTCTTTAATTGTGATAAGATGTGTTTTGTGATGAATATGTGTGATGTATGAGTGGTAGGGTAGAGACTCACCCTTACACAACATTTTCAGGAAATCTAGACGAATAGTACCAGGCTCACAGTCATGGATGGATGAGAACTGCTATAAGACTTAGTTATTTTGAGTTATGTAATGGATATTTTCAGTTCTATATCATTCTTTTGAAAAAGTTGTAAAACTACTATTTCTGTTTGTTGCTGATGAAAATTTTAGAATCTTTGTTTTTCTAAAGTACTTATATGAACCTTATATCATTTCAATGTCTCTTTCTTATTAGAGAGTTTTTGAAAGAAAATTTACTTTACTATTTAAATTTTTATAAAAATTTATCATATATTGAGGAAAGAAATATAAGGCGTTACATTAAGCCCTCATGGTTTTGTTTTTGAACACCGTCCAAAAGGCCTTATACCATACTTACATTGTCAGGCTTCTAATTTATTATTGAGTAATCTATAATATTTTATACTTGTTCAATGTTAATTGAAGGATTATTTGGTATTGGAATATATTTAGATGGAGTTTGAAATTATTATAAAAAAAAAAAAAAGAAGTGAACAGTACCGTATGAACAGTGTAATGAACAGTGCAACCGCGTATGTACAGTACAAACCGTGTATGAACAGTGCAACCGCGTATGTACAGTACAAACCGTGTATGAACAGTGCAATGAACAGTGCAAACCGCGTACAAACCGTGTATGAACAGTACAAACCGCGTATGTACAGTGACAGCTGACGTCATCGGTGACGTCACATACGCGTACAGTGCGTGTACAGTACGCGTGTACAATGTTTTCCGGCATGAATAGTTCCCTGAACAGTATTTTCCGGCATGAACAGTAAGGCGGTGAACAGTGTTTTTCGGCGGTGAACAGTAAATTTCGGCGTGAACAGTGAATTTCAAAAATTTTCTATAAAAAGGGGCTTCACACGAAATTTTCATTTCTTCACCTCTATCCAAGGTTCTCAAAGGTTCTAAGGCCATAAACCACCATTTCTCTCATACTAAACCTTTCTAAACTTAGATTTCCCGCCAGATATGAGATTCTACATCTATTCTGAAGGATTGGAAGTAAGTTTCTTTAAGTTTGAAGCTAGATTTACCGTTCGTTTCTCTTATCCTTCTCTTTCTTATAGAAATTCATGGTGTTCTTAGAAGAAACTCCGTTCTAAAGCTGAATCTTCGGTGAATTTTTGTTATAATCAAGTAATATTCGGTAGATCTAGTGTGAATCATCTTTCTGAGGTAAGGGGAGTTTACTTTAACGTATGAACTATGTTTTGAACGGTTTAATATGCTATTTCAAGATATTTTGATATGATTTTGTTAGATCTATTGAATAAAAGCTATTTTCTAAGTCAGAATCGTTGTTAATTAGTTTAAAATGCTGAGATTTTGGCTGATCTATTATAAACTTGCCGTAGTTGAGCTGTTAAAATAATTTTGGTGGCGTGCATCATCTTTGAGATATATGTTGTGCATCATTATAGAGCCGAGTTACATGTTTAGGTGGGTAGACATGTAACGGTAAGTTCATCTTTGAAATTTCTTGTCTTTGTCTTTGTCTGGATCCAGATCTACGGAATGGGTCGCTCCGGACCGCCTCGGTTCCTTCTGGATTAATTAGGTGTGAAACCGGTTGGAAGCCGTTTTCATCTTTGTGCATTAGATGGGCTGGAAATGCATGGGGTTATTCTTTGTGAGAAATATTTTGCTCTATATATATATAATTTTATTTTATGTTTGGTAAGCTCACCCTTGCATTTCTTTCTATGTCGTTGTGTGCGTGTGTCTTTGCGATGATCGTACGGTGGTACGTGAGTAGATGTAGCAGTGTTGCATCTACTTCACGAGTGAGGGGCCGGTGAAGAAAAGTTAGAAAATTTGGAGTTGAGTAATAATGCATCAGAGTCCTTTTCTTTATATATGAGACCTCATGTCGAGGGAGTCACGTATTATAATTTTTTTGGTATTTTGAATATTATAAACTAAATGTAATATTATGTTGATCTGTTGGATATTTGTTGTAAGGAACTTCATTTTTTACTTTGAATGAGAAGTGAATTTTTCTACTTATATTCTCTATTATTTACCTATTTTTAAATAAGTATGTGGTGTAGAAATAATGTTCTCGGTCCTTTATAAAAAGGGGTCGTGACATTTTAGTGGTATCAGAGCATGGTCTAGGTAAACCTACAGGGTGAGGTTGTTAGGCGTCAGTTGTGCATATTAAACATGTGAGTTTTAGCTGTGAATCATATATCATGATTTTTTATTCATCAAGTTGTGAGGGAACGAGCTTGATCACCTCGATTCTCAGACATGATTGATGTAAGAAACTTGGTATATGATACTTGGGTGAGCTATAGGTGAGTCGTACTGTGTGAATAAGAGACTGTTAAGCTAAGCTGTAAATGATTGCTTTGAAATGAGTGTGTTTGCTATGCTATGTGAATGTTGATATGTTGTTATACCGAGTACTAAATTGATTAAATTTTTTATGATATACTAAATATGAATATATCACTGTAAGCTGAATCTGTGAATATAGCTATGTGGTGGTATTGCTGAATGTGTTAAACGTTAGTAATTTTAAGCTAGTCTATATATTAGGATGGCTAGACCAAGAAGATCTGCTGCAAATCCTCCTCCGCTGATGTGAACCAAATGGCTCATGCCATGGAGGCCATGGCGACCAACTGTTAGGCGAGTCTAGATATGATTCAGCAGACGACAAGTCGCAAATCAAGCATTCTGCGGCACGAGCGACGGCGGCCTGCGCCTCGGCTACACCTCTTCCCGAATACCATGGGTTGTCGAGTTCGAAAGAATGATCCTCCTCAATTCACGGGAGTGGATGGACCGGATCTTTCGAACTCTGGATCAGGGAGATTGAGAAGATCTTCCTAACCATGGGTTGCGCCGAGGAGAGAAAGGTGATATATGCTACGTATATGCTGATAGGGGATGCAGAGATGTGGTGGCACGGAGCTCGTACTATGCTAGAGGCCCGAGGTGAAGTCATTACTTGGGCTGTATTTAGAAGTAGTTTTTACGGGAAAGTTTTTCCCTTCTCATGTTCGTCTTTGCCAAAAAACGAGAGTTTCTAAACTTAGTGCAAGGAAACTCATCAGTCTATGAGTATGCAATATAGTTTGAGCGGCTCTACAGATTTTATTCTCACCCGACTTCAGAGGAGTGGAGATGTCAGAGGTTTTCAGACGGGCTGAGAACTGACATAAAGAGGATTTTGATCCCACTCAGGATCACGGAGTTTACTGACTTGGTGGATCAAGCCACCATTATAGAGAGTCTTAATGCGGAGGATGTTGGTGGAGTTGGGAAGGCTCCATCTAGTAGAGCTGCTAGCAGTTATGGTAATGGAGGTAAGGGCGCTAAGAAGGTACTTTTCTTTCTATATTATTTGATTCTGGAGCCACACACTCTTTTATTGCGGACAATTGTGTGAGAAACTTAGAATTACCGGTGGGCGATCTAGGATGTGACTTAGTAGTATCGACACCTACTTTAAGTTCAATTAAGACTTCGACGATTTGTGTTAGGTGTCCCATAGCAATTGAGGGACGAAGATACAAAGTAAATCTTATTTGTATCCCGATGTCAGGGTTAGATGTAATCCTGGGTATGGATTGGCTAACTGCCAATCGTGTGCTAATTGATTGTGTCCGGAGGTGTTTAATCTTTCCTGAGCAGCAAGATTGTGTAGAATTGATTTCTACTCGCCAAGTAGAAACATCCTTAGCTGAGGGAGTATCTTGTTTTGTTTTGTTGGGAGTTATGAATGCAGAAGTGGAGCAAAGCCTTCAGTCAATACCGATGGTACGAGAATTCCCTGAGATTTTTTCCAGAGGATATTCCTGGAATACCTCCACGTAGAGAGGTAGAGTTTGCTATAGATTTGATTCCTGGAGCTGAGCCAGTGTCTGTAGTACCGTATAGAATGGCGCCAAAAGAGTTAATTGAGCTTAAGGAGCAGATCGAGGATTTAATGCGTAAACAGATGATTAGACCAAGTGTATCGCCTTGGGGAGCCCCAGTTCTCTTGGTAAAAAAAAAAAAAAAAGAAGGACGGAAGTTCTAGATTATGTGTGGATTATCGTAGGTTGAATAAGTTGACAATTAAGAACAAGTACCCATTGCCGCGAATCGATGATTTGATGGACCAGCTGAGAGGTGCTAAGGTATTCTCTAAGATTGATTTGAAGTCCGGTACCATCAGATCCGAGTGAAGGATGAAGATATTCCTAAGACTGCTTTTTGCACTAGATATGGTCATTATGAGTATATAGTGATGCCTTTTGGAGTTACAAATGCTCCAGCTGTGTTTATGGACTACATGAATCGGATCTTTAGACCTTTCCTGGATCGATTTGTGGTAGTCCTTATTGATGATATTTTAATTTATTCTAATTCGTCAGAAGAACATGAAGAACATTCGAGGACTGTACTTAATGTTTTAAGGGAAAAACAGTTGTATGCTAAACTGTCTAAGTGTGAGTTTTGGCTAGAGGAAGTGAAGTTCCTTGGTCATGTTATTTCAGCTAAAGGAATTGCAGTTGATCCTTCCAAAGTTGAAGCGGTGTTGCAGTGGGAAAGGCCGAAGACAGCCTCAGAGATTCGTAGTTTTGTAGGCCTAGTAGGTTACTACCGGAGATTTATAGAGGGATTCGCGAAGATAGCTGCACCATTAACACGGTTAACTCGCCGTGATCAACCCTTTGTATGGACCGAGGAATGTGAGCAAAGCTTTAATGAGTTAAAACAGAGACTAACTTCTTCGCCGGTGTTGATTCTCCCTGATACTAGTCGACCGTTTGAGGTGTACTGTGATGCTTCTCATCAGGGATTGGGATGTGTGTTGATGCAAGATAAGAGAGTGGTAGCTTATGCATCTCGTCAATTACGAACTCATGAGCGAAATTATCCGATTCATGACCTTGAGTTAGCCGCTGTAGTCTTTGCTGCGAAGGTGTGGCGACACTATCTTTATGGAGCTCGGTTCGATGTATATAGTGATCATAAGAGTCTGAAGTATTTATTTGATCAGCGAGAGTTAAATATGAGGCAGAGACGTTGGGTGGAATTCCTTAAGGATTATGATTTTCAGCTCCAAGACCATCCAGGAAAAGCTAACGTGGTGGCCGATGCATTAAGTAGGAATGTGGTTCGGGCATTCTCCCTAAGAGTCGGTGAAAACCTTTTGGTAGAACAATTAGAGACCTGAACATACATGTGGACTTATCACCCAAAAAGATTAGTTGTAGCCGAATTGTGGTGACTAATAATTTCTTACAGGAAATTAAAGATAAACAATTGTGGGATCCAATGTTATGTCGGATTGTATTCCTCTTAGGGACGAGATAAGACAAAGGGTTTCGATAAAGGTGTTGATGGTATTCTCGGATGTCAAGGTCGAGTTGTGTCCCTAGAGATACCTGAATTAAAGAGAACAATTCTAGAAGAAGGACATAAGGGTAGTCTCAACATTCATCCTGGTGTTACCAAGATGTATCAAGATTTAAAGCGAGATGTTTTGGTGGCCGGGCATGAAGCGAGAGATAGCCGAGTTTGTTAAAGCCTCGCTTGACTTGTCAAAAAGCAAAAGCGGAGCACCAAAGCCCTCCAGGAGAGTTACAAACGATGGAAATTCCAGAGTGGAAGTGGGACCATGTGACTATGGACTTTGTGTCCCATCTACCTAGAACGATTAGGAATCATGATGCGGTGTGGGTCATAGTTGATAGGCTAACCAAGAGTGCACATTTCTTGCCAATTAACATGACCTTTAGCTTGGAGAAATTAGCAGAATTGTACATTAGAGAGATTGTCAGGTTGCATGGAGTACCTTCTAGTATTATCTCTGATAGGGATCCTCGATTCACTTCCCAGCTTTGGCAGAGTTTCCAAGAATCTATGGGCACACGGTTGAGGTTGAGTTACGCATACCATCCGCAAACAGATGGTCAATCCGAGCGTACTATTCAAACCTTAGAAGACTTATTGCGGACTTGCATTGTAGAGCGAGAGGAGTAATTGGGAGGATATGCTTCCTTTGGTAGAATTCACTTATAATAATAGCTATCATTCGAGTATAGATATGGCACCATTTGAAGCTCTGTATGGTAGAAGGTGTAGAACCCCTATCTGTTGGTTCCAAGATGGAGTACATTTGATGGTTGGACCTGAAATGCTGCAAGAAACTAAGGAGAAAGTTGAACTTATTAGAGAAAAGCTAAGAGCTACCCAAAGTCGACGTAAATCTTATGCCGACCGACGCAGAAGATCCCTAGAATTTGAGGTTGGTGATCATGTATTCTTAAGAGTATCACGCACTACAGGTGTGGGGCGAGCCTTAAGAGCCAAGAAGTTAACACCTAAGTTCATAGGACCGTATCAGATATTACATCGTCGAGGACCAGTAGCCTATGAATTAGCGTTACCACCTCAGTTGTCTGGAATACATAATGTTTTCCATGTGTCGCGATTAAAGAAGTATGTTCCAGATTTGTCTCATGTAATTGAGCCCGATGTTGTGGAGTTACGAGATGACTTGTCTGTGGAGGTCCCAGCTGCTCGTATCGAGGAAACTAGAGTTAAGAAACTTAGAGGTAAGTCTATTCGGTTAGTAAAGGTTGTTTGGGACCAAATAACTGGTGATGCCACATGGGAGTTAGAAGAAAGAATGAGAGAGTGGTACCCTCATCTTTTCTCTGGGGAATGAAATTTTCGAGGACGAAAATTTATTTTCGGGGGGAGAATTGTCAGGCTTCTAATTTATTATTGAGTAATCTATAATATTTTATACTTGTTCAATGTTAATTGAAGGATTATTTGGTATTGGAATATATTTAGATGGAGTTTGAAATTATTATAAAAAAGAAAAAGAAAAAAAAGAAGTGAACAGTACCGTATGAACAGTGCAACCGCGTATGTACAGTACAAACCGTGTATGAACAGTGCAACCGCGTATGTACAGTACAAACCGTGTATGAACAGTGCAATGAACAGTGCAAACCGCGTACAAACCGTGTATGAACAGTACAAACCGCGTATGTACAGTGACAGCTGACGTCATCGGTGACGTCACATACGCGTCTGATGCGTGTACGATACGCGTGTACGATGTTTTCCGGCATGAATAGTTCCCTGAACAGTATTTTCCGGCATGAACAGTAAGGCGGTGAACAGTGTTTTCCGGCGGTGAACAGTAAATTTCGGCGTAAACAGTGAATTTCGAAAATTTTCTATAAAAAGGAGGCTTCACACGAAATTTTCATTTCTTCACCTCTATCCAAGGTTCTCAAAAGTTCTAAGGCCGTAAACCACCATTTCTCTCATACTAAACCTTTCTAAACTTAGATTTCCCGCCAGATCTGAGATTCTACATCTATTCTGAAGGATTGGAAGTAAGTTTCTTTAAGTTTGAAGCTAGATTTACCGTTCGTTTCTCTTCTCCTTCTCTTTCTTATAGAAATTCATGGTGTTCTTAGGAGAAACTCCGTTCTAAAGCTGAATCTTCGGTGAATTTTTGTTATAATCAAGTAATATTCGGTAGATCTAGTGTGAATCATCTTTCTGAGGTAAGGGGAGTTTACTTTAACGTATGAACTATGTTTTGAACGGTTTAATATGCTATTTCAAGATATTTTGATATGATTTTGTTAGATCTATTGAATAAAAGCTATTTTTTAAGCTGTAACTGTTGTTAATTAGTTTAAAATGCTGAGATTTTGGCTGATCTATTATAAACTTGCCGTAGTTGAGCTGTTAAAATAATTTTGGTGGCGTGCATCATGCCGAGATATATGTTGTGCATCATTATAGAGCCGAGTTACATGTTTAGGTGGGTAGACATGTAACGGTAAGTTCATCTTTGAGTTTCTTTGTCTTTGTCTTTATCACGGATCAGATATCTAGGAATGGGTCGCTCCGGACCGCTCGGTTCATACGGATTAATTAGGTGTGAAACCGGTTGGAAGCCGTTTTCATCTTGTGCATTAGATGGGCTGGAAATGCATGGGGTTATTCTTTGTGAGAAATATTTTGCTCTATATATATATAATTTTATTTTATGTTTGGTAAGCTCACCCTTGCATTTCTTTCTATGTCGTTGTGTGCGTGTGTCTTGCGATGATCGTACGGTGGTACGTGAGCGGATGTAGCAGTGTTGCATCTACTTCACAGTGAGGGCCGGTGAAGAAAAGTTAGAAGCTGGAGTTGAGTAATAATGCATCAGAGTCCTTTTCTTTATATATGAGACCTCATGTCGAGGGAGTCACGTATTATAATTTTTTTGGTATTTTGAATATTATAAACTAAATGTAATATTATGTTGATCTGTTGGATATTTGTTGTAAGGAACTTCATTTTTTACTTTGAATGAGAAGTGAATTTTTATACTTATATTCTCTATTATTTACCTATTTTTAAATAAGTATGTGGTGTAGAAATAATGTTCTCGGTCCTTTATAAAAAGGGGTCGTGACATACATGCCCTTGATCTTCCCCAGTTTTAGTCAATGTGGAACTCTGTTTGCACATCCTAACACTTAGTTGTTAGTCGCTCCTCCTTAAATCTTGTAGTAGTGGTGGCATAGATAGGAAATAGATGGAATTGGCAATGTACCATTCCATGTATTCTTGTATGTGATGCAATTGGTCTTGCATTGGATGACCCGTTATTATCAGCTCACATTTGTTGTTCCATATCTCAATCAATTGAGCATGTCTTGTAACCCAATTTTCATCATGTCTTCCTCTCATATCAATTTTGTGGAGGTCATTCAAATTATTCGGTGAAGAAGGGACTTCTTGGAAGAGAGAGATTACGTCTAGATACTCAAGGAAAAATTAGAACCTAAACATCCCAAAACTACAATTACAAAAGAGAGAGATTAAAGAGCTTGATTCCATTCTCCAGCTGTCACTGACTTCGTCTTTCCCAAAAACAGCGTCCCTGGTTTCTGTGCTAAGTTCCCTTTTATATGATGGTCGCAGGGTTTACCTTTTCGCAGAAGTTTAAATTTTGATGCACGTTAAAAGTACATGCCCATATCCACGGCCATGAACTTTGGCCGTGTACATCTCTGGTATTGATGATGCACTTCACTTGACGTGACCAGTTAGATACACGCTCATATACACAGGCGTGTACTTGCCTGTGTATATCTCTGGCTTGATTATATACTTGATATATGCAACCAGTGAGATACACGCTCATGTACATGGGTGTGTACTTGTCTGTGTATATCTCTGATTTTGATTTTTGCTTTAATTCCCACTATCCTTTAAAGCTTTCACTTCTTGATCCTTTTTTTTTTTTTTTTTTTCTGAAATATGAACAAAATGAGCTTAATAATGAATTCTCTCAATGAATAACTCAAAATTCTCAATTATCCTTCACAAATTACATTATAAGACCAAGTGTGGAATGGATTTATCAATGGTCTCTTTTACTATCTGTGAAAATAAATTCTCAACAACAAATGGTTCAGTTAAATTTGTTATTCTAATGAATTTAGAAAAATATGATCTTCATTATTGTTCTCTTATACGAATAGGTCTTTTTTCATATAGTCTACTATTGTGATAAGCACTTTGGATTTTTCATTTATAGTAATACATGTATCCTTGGATTGAAGATTCTCCAATTATGTTGTACTACTAATTTATTGTCCTTATGCAACCAAATGGTCCACTCCTTTTGATAAACTTATTGAATTCAACTAGATTTTATTGGGAGACAATAACAAAGGTTGATTAAGTGATACAAACAAAGATGTAAGAGAACATAACCACTTAGAATTCAAATTTTTGCCTTTACAATACTCAGATTTTGATGAAGATTTTAACAGAGCAACTCTAAAAGAAATAGAATTTTAGCGAAGAGGAATTAGAATTTTAAAGAAAAAGAATGAGGGGGTGGCAATAAAGAAATAGGGAAGAGTTTTAAAAATTTTAATTGATATAAAGAATAATTTTTCATAATAAAAAAAAATATTTTTTTCTTTTAACTTCTACCTACTTCTTAATTAAATTTTTAAAACTATTAAATATATTAACTATAATGACAAATTTAAAATTTTTAAATAAAATATAATTAATAATAATTTATATTTGATGATTTTGTCATAGTGTTTTATTTGTTATTAAATATTATAGTAATTATTATAAATTCAAAATTTTAAAATTAAGATTAATTAATTATAATAATTGAACTTATTTAAATACTATTAAATATCACAATAATAAAATAATAATATATTTAAAAAGTATATACATATTATTTGTTATTAAAATTGTTATAATAATAAATGAGTAGATAATAAATTATAATATTTAAAATATAAATTAATTTTAATTATTATATTTATTTTTTACATATACAATTTATTTTAAATGTATTTTTTATTTTTATATTAAAAATAATTATTTGATGGTTACTTGATAAAATATTATTTTTAAATTAAATTAAATAATAAAAAATAAATAGATTCGTGCAAACTCCTACAACACACAATTATATTTACTAGTTCTTGACTAAAATAATTTTAATTAGTTCTTTGACAAATTACAAATTGGTTAATCTTTTATGTTACTATCTTTTATTTGCTCTAATATTTTTTACATAAATTATTTGATAGTTATTTGGTAAATAATTTTTTTATCTTTAAATTATAATTTATAAATTAAATTAACTAATAAAAAATAAATATATTTGTACAAATCTGTACAATATATGAATATATCTACTAATTCTTAATTAAAATTATATTCTAATTAATTATTTTATTAATAAATCATAAATTTATTAATTTTTTATGTTATTATCTTTTACTTGATCTAAAGTATCTAAACTACCTATTTGTAGTTACGTTTTTTTTTTCTAAAATTTAACTTTTAGAAAGTGAATCTATATATTTTGAAAATTAAATTTAAAAATATTAATAAATTATTTTTAAAATTTACTTTTCTAATGATATAAGATCACTTCTAAAAATTAAAAATTAAAATTAATTTACTAATGAATTTTAAGATTTGATTTTAAAAATATAATATACAAATTTGCATAAATTTAATTTAAAAAAGTGGTGCAAGCTGGAAAAAAAGGTAAAAATAAATTTTTTTAAGTTAATTTTGACTAATTCAATACTTAAATTTAACTAATCTTAAAAACTTTTATACTATATTTGAACCTTTCATTAATATATTTTCTTTATAAATTAAGCTTACTGAATTTTATCCTAATATTATCATATCATTGATTGAGTCATGTTGAAGTAAAAAAAAATAAAATTAATAATAGAAGAGGTTATGCCTTTTATTTCTTTTGAGATAGCTCTTTTAACCTTACAACTTTTTTTAGGCTCTGATATCATATGTGTATAGACTTAGAAAAATTCTTTAACTTTTGTTTACTTGTTGGGTTTTGGGCACTCTTAATTAGAAGAAAAAAAAATTGATACTATTGATATTTCAAATATGATAAAAAAAAAATTAAATTCATCTCAGTCAATCTGCACACACCTGTAATTAAACATGAAAAAGTAAAATAAAAAATAGTGCTACAGTGACATTTATTGAAATAAAGATGGATACTAGGCAATTACGATGAAGAACTTGAAACTAAAAAAAAGCTGAAATTTCAAACCAAGTCTTGCTGAAACTTGAAAAAGCAAAACCAAAATTCCAAAAAGTTGCCGATTCCCCTCCAAAATCTAAAATGCGTCTCCTCGATTTGGTCGTCCATGCAATCTAATCCCGAAGCCCGAAGAGCAATAACAACAATAACATCGGTAACTCAGTCGTCCAAGATCATTAAGTACAAACGTTATGGATTCACTCCTCTCGGCTAAAAACCCTACCTACCTCCCTCCACCGCCCGGAATCCCAATCTCGGCCACAACGATGGCGACAAATTCCAAAATCTCAACCCCAATTTTAATCCCAAAGTTAGAACCTTTGGACGAATGGGTGGTTACCCACACTCCCCAACAAGAAGAACAAGCCCGAGAAGCACTCGATAATACTTCAAACGGTTCCCTCGGCTTGGACCTCAGCCTCTTATGCGATACTCCTTCCAACGAAACCAACCACTTATATTCCGACTTCAACCGACTCGTTGAGCTCTTTCGTGCCACTTTCCCTGAGGACTTGCAACACTTCGAAAATGACGCCGATCCCGACCCCACTGCCAAAGGCTTCCAAAATGACTCTGAGGGTTTGCAGCAAATGCAAAACGGCGTCGTTCCCGACCAACTCCCCGAGGGGACGCAGCAGATCTTAAACGACGCCGTTCCAGACCATGATTCGCGGGCGATTGTGCCCGCCCCGGCGCAGGAGGGCGGGGACTCGTCGCCCGGGTCCATGTTCCCGCGGCGGCGATGCAAGGAGCTTGTTCGCGTCACGGATGTTGGCGCGAGGGAGCAGCGTCACTTCCGCCAAGCCGTTCGCCAGACGCGGATGCTGTATGATTCGATCCGCGTGCTGGCGACGGCGGAGGACGAGAAGAGGGTGGAGATGGGGCGGAAGGCCCGTGGCGATTTGAGGGCTTCGGCATTGATGAAGAGCCGTGGTTTGTGGCTGAATCGTGATAAGAGAATTGTTGGTGCTATTCCTGGTGTTTGCATTGGTGATGTGTTTCTTTACAGAATGGAACTTTGTGTTGTAGGGTTGCATGGTCAACCTCAGGCTGGGATTGATTATCTTCCAGCTAGCATGAGTTCTAATGGTGAACCAATTGCCACTAGCGTTATTGTTTCTGGAGGATATGAGGATGATGTTGATGAGGGTGATGTTATCATCTATTCTGGCCATGGTGGCCAGGATAAGCATTGTAGGCAGGTTTTTCATCAGAAGCTTGAAGGGGGAAACCTTGCAATGGAGAGGAGTATGCATTATGGGATTGAGGTCAGGGTGATTCGCGGGGTGCGCTATGAGGGCACTTCCTCTGCCTCTGGGAAGGTCTATGTTTATGATGGGTTGTATAGGATCCTTGAGTGTTGGTTTGATGTTGGCAAGTCTGGATTTGGAGTTTACAAGTATAAGCTGTGGAGGATTGATGAGCAGGCTAAGATGGGTAGCGTGGTTCTTAAGGAGGCGCTTATGCTTAGGAGGGACCCGTTGTGTTTTAAGCCCATGTGTTGTTTGTCTGTTGATCTATCAAATAAGAAGGAGAATGTAGCAGTTCGGCTTTTTAATGACATTGATCAGAGTCATGATCCTCTTTGTTATGAGTATCTTGTGAGGACCAACTTTCCTCAGTTTGTGTTTCATCAGACTGGTACGGCTATTGGTTGTGACTGTGTGGATGGTTGTGTTGATGGATGCTTTTGTGCTATGAAGAATGGGGGCGAGTTTCCTTATAATAATAGTGGGGTCCTCTTGAGAGGGAAGCCGTTAATTTTTGAATGTGGCCCTTTTTGCCGTTGTCCTCCTAATTGTCGGAATCGGGTCACACAAAAGGGGCTCAAAAATAGGTTGGAAGTGTTTAGATCTAGGGAAACTGGTTGGGGAGTTAGGTCCTTGGACCTAATTCAGGCTGGTGCCTTTATCTGTGAGTACACTGGGGTTGTTCTGACTAGGGACCAAGCACAAATTTTGGCTATGAATGGTGATTCATTAATATATCCAAATCGGTTCACTGATAGGTGGGCAGAATGGGGGGATTTGTCTCTCATAGACTCCAATTATGTGCGTCCGTCATTTCCATCGATTCCTCCTTTAGATTTTGCTTTGGATGTGTCAAGAATGAGGAATGTTGCTTGCTATATTAGTAATAGTCCAACTCCAAATGTGTTGGTTCAGTTTATTCTGTATGATCACAATAATTTGATGTTCCCTCACCTTATGCTGTTTGCAATGGAGAGCATCCCTCCAATGAGAGAGCTCAGCCTTGATTATGGGGTAGCTGATGAGGTGACAGGAAAGCTCTCTATATGTAATTGAATGATTTTGAAAATTTCATACACGTTATAAAATGCTGAAGCCAAGTTTTGGGCATTGTTTCCTGAGGTAAATCCAAGTTCTTTAATCATCTTGTTCATTTTTAGTTTTTCATTGTTGTCTTCCATTTGATTTTATCTTATTTTTCTCTAGCACTTTGTGCAAGGCCATTGTAAACTCTGTTAACTATTTGACTTGTAGGTCTATTATCCATTGTGAATTGCAATGAATTGTGGTCTTTCTAATATTTATTGTGACTTTTAGGATTTACGTAATATGTTGTAATATCTTATCATAGCTTGCTTTGCAAGTTGATCATTATAAGATGCTCAAAAGGTTAAGGTCATTGAGATTTTTGCTAAAATGATTTGGTTGTCTATTATGATTTTGATTCCACTGATGATGTGGCAGACTATTTGGATGTTGCCATTATAGGTTACCTGTTGAATCTCATTTTGATAATTAGTGACATTGTGTCGACTCACCTCAATATTTGCATGGTGGTAATTCAGTAATTGAGAGTTGGTTATGAATGGTAGTATTCTTGTTGTTATTAATGTCAATGTTAATATATATTTCTTTATGCCCCAAATAGTTCTTATTGAGGACAAAAGACGCTACTAATTGCCATTTGTTATTGAAAATTTCCTTCTTTATTTTGAATTGGAGCTTAAATAGAAATATGGAATTAAGCTTTTTTAGAATAACCATATTTTGACCAGGTCTAATTAAATGTGTATATTAGTGGATTGTGGAATGATTTCATACATTTTGGTCTTCTTAATTTTATATTTCACTCTACTGATGGGAGGAAGAGCTGGATAATTACTTTTATATTTTGTAACTACTTCATGAATGTTGATTTGCCATACTGTGAATCTTTGCTTGTACAAAAAGTGCAGCTGTCATGTTATATACCGCAGCAACTGAAAGATGGCCTTTAGGCTCAAGCAATTTATATTATCAAAATGTGCTTTATTTCTGTTGGATTTCCATCCTGCTTCAATAACCATGGGGTTTCACTACATAGATTCTCTTCACCTGGATTTTTGCAGTGTCCTTTAGGTTTGTTCCTAACTTTCTATCAAGCTAGATTTGGGCTTCATATATTGCTGTGGATCTGTAAAATGTCAAATAGAAATTTATTGTTAATTTGTCATGGTTTGATACTTTTCTTTATGTTTTGCATTCAGAAGTATGATTGATTGAAAACAGTTCTAGTCTATGTTAGGGGGGGATGCTTACTTTCGGTTTTTGGCTAATGGATGCCTCTTAACTTCCAATTTTTGCAATTGACTTTCTTGAAATTTTGAAAAATATATCATTAGCAACTTCTATCTGTTTTTTTGGTTTCATATTTGAATCATGTCATGAACCAACTATCCATAAAGTATTAGCTGTTGATGATGTTAAATGTCTGAAAGATGCTCCCATGCAAGTGCCCTTTTGTTTGTGCTTAAACTTTAGTCAGTGCACAGGCCCTGCACGATCCTGTTCTGAAACTTCCTTTATTTAGACGAATGGGGTATTGACGATTGGACTCTAGACTGCATGGTCACTAACACTGATAATATCTCATGAACCAACTATCCTAAAAGCTTAAATTGTTGGCTGAAGTCTCATCATGGTTGTAAGTCTAATGTTGCTGGTAACTTGAAATGTTTTCAAAAAGCAATATTTCCATTCCTTATTAAAAATATTTGTAGTTAGTGTTATGAACTCTGTTATGTTAGGGTTTAGTAATTTGGTATTGTAGTCAAAATCCTTTTAATTATTTTGTACACATACATTTGCTAGTACATTTATAAGCAGTTGGGCCATATTTGGATCTGCTTCCATTATCTCTCTGCCGACCTGCTCCTTTTTTAAATACTTTTAAAATAAAATTTGGTAAAAATCAGTCATTTCTTTGAGTACAAATTAGTTACTGCAATTTTTTTCTTCAGAAAAATAAGTTAAAGGAGGGTAATTGTCAGCATTAATATTAAGGAGTCTGTCTGCAATACCCCCTTAAGTTAAAGGAGGCTGCGTGCTTTACATTTCTATGGTCCTGAAGTATTCTGACCGCATTCACCCTTCTGTTTTCCATTCCCTGAAAATCTTTCCGCCCTGATTCTCCTGTTCGTATCCTACATTACTTTTTCCTTATTCTTTAGTTATAACCTTAATGTGAACAAGTTGCTGGGTAACCATATTTCTTAATTGCATGGATCAGGATTTTATCTTAAAGAAGAGATTCATATGAGTGATCAAAGAAATCTCCATAAATTAACTGTTCTGAGAGAAAATCATAAAATCGATATTACTGGTTTGAGATATTTTATCATAGATTTAAACAGACAACCTATTATAAACTTTTGTTCATTTTGCTTCAGTCAGGCTTCTATCATATACTCAAATGGTGATCAAGGACATCTGTAGGAATAAAAGTTTGTCAGAGAGAAAATAATAACATGAATATTGCTGGTTTGAAATATTATATTGTTTTAAACATGGCAAATACCACTTTTCTTTACATTGTTTTATTATACAAAAAAATTTATGGGTTTTTACAGCACCTGTTGGGCTCACCTGCGCAGTTGAGTTTAGGTGCAAATGGTAACTCCATTTACTATTTATGACAGTTATACTTTTCCTGAAACTCCTAGTGTGGCTTGAATCATTTTTTTTTTCATTATCAGTGTTATTATTTTGGGTTGGTCCTGGATTTTTCATTTCTTTTTCCTGTTTTTATTGTCCACTTTATTGTTTCAGATAGTTTTGTTACTTATTACAATTATTTAACATTCAGGCATGCCAATTTGTGTTGATATTCATTTGCAGATATCCAAGTTGATGCGGTATGACTTTGACAAGGTTTCAACCCTGCCAATTCTTAAGGAATGGTAGCGATTTCTTGCTAAATGACGGTATCACGGTATCAAATATGAAGAGATGTCTATTACATCATTATGGTGGTTTTATACTCTCGATGGCTAGTTCATGGTGCTCCTCTGGGGAGGAAAGACCAGGAATAGAAGTTCCCTCTGCTTAATCTTGAAGACTTCTGTAATTTTCTCTTTTGTTTGTTTATTCCTTATCTTGGGCAAAACATTTTCATGATCACATGTTTTTGAGCATGAGTAGTGTAGCTGTATTAACTCTTTCTTCTTTTGGGGTACTTGTATGTAATGCAAGTTCAAAGCTTTGTATAGGGATGGTGTTAGTGACTGGCAATGATAGGTGGATCCCATGCAGCATTTTAATAGTTTAGAAGCAGAAAGTTGTCGGGTTATACAGATTCTAGAGTATAGCCACTGCTACTTATGATCTTGTACGAAGGAAACAAACGGACAAGTTCGCTTTTATAAATGCCTCAGTAATGTTGTACAATTCCTGTTATAAGACTTCTGCATGATGATATAATTTATATACATCATTTTCAGTAACTAAGTGAAAATAAGAGCATGTACGATTCTTTCAACCAAATCAAACTTCGGTTAAATTAAACTAAGCATTGAAGTTATTGCGGCTTTAAACTATTATCATATCCCAATGCTGCCATAGAAGTTCTTTCATGTACATGAATTTATGATGCAGGTGATAAATGTATTGCTCCTGCCTCATTTTGATCATGTTAATAATGAGACTTGATCCCTTTCTCTCGATGCCGCTTTAATGTTAACAAATGAAGAACTATTTAGATGCATACGGCAAAATGCATTTATTTTCAAATTTATTCTAATAATGCAAATTTTATTCTCATATATGGAGCATATACGGTGTAAATTGGAAGGCAAGAACAAAGTGCTGTTTCAAGAGCAAAGAAATGGCTAGAGAAATTACTCGAAGACAGAAAAGGAGTCTGGCAGAGAATAGCAGAATGGTTTCTCATTTTTATCTTCTTTCAGAGGGCTTGTTATGTTGCCTTTAGTTTCTACAATCACGGGCTCCATACCATCGGATTTAATTCTTTTATATTAAGATATATTTTTGAAGGTAAGTAGAGTTAATAATTAAACAAGAACGGGTGAGAATTGTTTTTATTTTCTTGTCAAGAAAATTATGTTAAATAACCCATCTTTAGTAGCTTGGATATTTCGCCCAATTAATATAACCATTTTGTTGACGCTAAAAAAAACAAAATTTTAGCTTATCTAATGCATTATTAAACTAATTTGATTTCATGCTAACATAACTCTTACAAAAGATAATAAAAATATATTACTATAAAGAAAATGGTTTACCTATAGTTTTTTTTTTTAATTTGAAAAAAATATTTGTCTTTTAATTAAGAGAAGTATTATGAAAAATAAAATAAAAAAAGATTCGTATAGCATATTCAAGCTATACAAAACATATATGAGAGGGTAGTTGTGCTTTTAGTCATTTTTTGTTTAATCTACTCTTAAAAATGTTTACAAGTGACATATAAAAAACGATCCTAAAGTACATGCTTTTTGTGGATGATAAAATGTTGATTAATGATTCAAGAAAAAAAAGTTAATGCTAAATTTGAGTTATGAAAAAAAAAACTTTAGAATTTATGGATTTCCACTTGAGTAGAAGTAAAACATAGTATATGTATTGTAAGTTTAGTAAAAAAATAAGATAAGAATCATGTTTTAGAAGTTAAAATTGAAGACAATACTATACATTAAGTTTCCAGGTTTAAGTACTATGGATCAATTCCATAGGATGATAAAGAAATTAATAAAAATGTTACTTATAGAATACAACTAACTATCCTATATGATAGTAAATGTTAAGTCTTAAAAGAACAATACGATAAAAAATGAGTGACAAAAATGAAAATGGTAAAGTAGATGAGTAGTCCCATAAGAAAGAACATGGTAATAAATGATAGTTGTGATATCTTTCTATAGAGCACATATAAATATCATAGAAGTTACAAATAACATAAAATACATTTAAATCATACAAAAGTTAAAATTATAGACTACCAAAATAAACAAGCACTATCAATTTGAGGCATCTATTGACTATTTTTGAATCTCGATAAATTTTGGCTAAATTATGTCAATTTTTTATTTCATTAGTTCTACTAGATGATACTAATAATATAAGTTAAATATTTTGAATAGTTATTATGAAATCCTTAAATTTTAAGTTTAGTATATATAATAATAGTTTAAGTCGAAACTAATAAAATGAAATGAAATTTTTATTTGTATTACACATATAATACATATGTAGGAGGAGATTAAAACTTTTCTTATAAATAACTCCATTCATAAATTAACTAAAGTAATAATAAAATAATAAATCATAATAGAATGATTATATGGTACTAAGATATTTAAGAAATATACATGTATCAAGATTATTTACATATAGACAGTATAATAATTTATAAATATTTTATCAAAAAGTTGTAAGACTTGGAACATTTAATTACATAATCAAAATAAACTAAGCCTAAGAGAAGTTACAATCCATATTCAAAATACTGAGGACCTAGTCCTAGTCGTCATCCTCTTGCCAGCTTTCTATCTCAACTAATTCCTCCGAAGTCAAATCTTCATTCTTTTCAAGATTTTGGAGTCAGCCTCAGCCTCAACACCTGTTACTTACTTAACAAATAACTGGGTTGGTCTTCCAAAGAGATCATGTATACAACTAGTCACAGTTACTGGCGTCCTAACTATTCTTCTATAAATATAAATACAAAGAGTGCGGCGAATTCTATTGTTTACAAGAAAATCTAAGAAAATATTATAATCCAAGTCTATTTCTAAAGTATAAACTTGGCTAGACACAACAAATTTAAAATAACAAAATTGTTCATATTTATTAAACATATAATTTATCCTACACTATACGAATAGTCTACTAATCTAATTTGTCTTTGTAGTGCCATCATCCTTATTCCATGAAACTTTTAGTAAGGATGAACATATATTTTATCATTAAAAATAACTTAATCTCAATGACTAACATCACATCACAATTATAAGCATGGAATAAAAGAAAACTTAATGTCAATCTCAAAGACAACATATGAGCACAAATATTCGCTATGTTCTAAGGATAAAATAGAGTTATCCTTACCTTAAAATAGAGGTTAGTAAGGGGATTTGTGAAGAATATTTTTGGAAGAACAACGCTCTTCCTACATATTTTCAAAATAGAACACCTTTAAAAGGAGTGAAAGCAGAAAAATCAAAACAAACTCAGAGAGTTGAGCTCCAAGGAACTTACTTGGAGTTGATCAGATTTGACGCTTGTTTGAATTTGAGGAACGATCGAGGTTTGAAGGAGGTTTCCCTATGAAAATGAAGTGAGAGTTCAAAGAGAGTTGAGAGAAAACGTAGAAATGAATTGTAATGAAATTTTTATGCTAGAATTATCTTAACTACCCTTCATATCTCGCATGTTCTCGTTTGAGCAAGCGTATTCTTGCTTGAGCAAAGTAATCCTCGCCTAGGCAACCCCTTTTTCGCCTAGGCGAGTGTTGAGAGATGAATCATGCAATAAGGAGTAAAATAGGAAAATATGTTGTAAGAGCCTAGGAATAGAATAAAGAAATAAAGAAAGGGGCTCACAAGGCTAGAACGCCCAGAGTAAAGATAAACAAAATCTAGTAGGCTATAGAAAGATAAGACAGGATCCAGTGTAGCAACCTCAATTACCGTAGTCGATGGCATTTCCATCCTATTAGAGTTCAGGGAAGAACGACCTTCGAAGAAAGAAAAGAAAGGAGAGCGATCTCAGAAGGAAGAGAAAGGTCGCTTTAGAAGTGCCTTGACTGTAATGCATACCAGAAAAGGAAAATGCAACAATGGATTGAAGAAGAAGCTAAAACCAAAGAAAGTAAAACGACATCAGAAAACTAGGAAGCTATGACCGACGTCCCGACGAAAGGTCCAAGGGTCTGTCGTAAGGGAAAGAAGTATACACATCAAGGAAACAATAGAAAAGGTGTGTTTCACAAGTTCACGAACTCAGATATTACTTTGAAATCCTTGAAACGTAGTAATTTTTCCTGATTCTAAAACAATTGGCGACTCCGCTAGGGAAGCACACCTAAGCATTGAAGAAACGTGCCTTGGAACTAATGAAACGAGCAGTAAATGTGGGGACGCAATAAAAAAATAGGGAAACAGATGAACAATATGGAACATAATAGTGATGTGTGTGTGGTGGACAATAAAAAAAAAAGGAAGAGGTATAAGGAGGTACCTCCTCCACGAACAGAGGAAGAGATACTCCTACTCCCAATTTTTGGAGTGCAAGTGAGACAACTAGCAGAGAGCTGGCTAAGGGACAACCTTTTGAGGCCGAGAGAAGAAAGGAAAGCGTTGATTGAGGAAGAAAGCAAAGTCATCAAGTAAGCAAATACATTTCAAGTGGTGGATGGAGAATCCAGTTATCAGGTCCTATTGACGCCCCTGGATACACTTACACCAATGTGTCCCATCTAATTTGCACTAATATGTGAAGTCCAATTTCAGGGGAAAAGAGATTGAAATATTGGCCATTGAAGCTCTGTTTGAAGCAATGGAGGCGTACCGGGTTGATGTTTTATACTTTGATGAACTGACCCTTCTAGGAATAAATAAGCTCAAAACATAGACCAAATTGATTATAGCTGAGCAAAGAGAGGTAGGGGGCGAGCGAAAAAAAAGACTGGAGAGTTTGAAGAACAACCTAGAGTAGAAGTAATGGTGAAGAGTGAATACCTACCGATGAGAGGCGAGCATGGCAGATCTTATAGGAAAAAAGGGGTGCAACTGGGGCAAGGTTGTTCCCAGTTGGCCCTGAATACTTAAAGAACCTCTATATGGGGAGGGAACTGCCCTACTACAAGTCAAGGACACATCGCCGATGCTCTAGGACACCCTTACACAGGACAAAGAAGAATAGGTAGAAGATGATTTTAACAAAGCTTGTCCAGAAGATGATTTTCTTCTACTACATATAGACTGCATGGTAAATGCGAAGACCGCTCGAGTGATTATCGTTTATAGATGGGTTTAGTGGACATAATTAGATACGAATGGCTTCTAAAGACTCTCAAAAGACAACTTTTCGTACCCCTGTTGGTAACTCCTATTATGTGGTGATGCAATTTGGCGTAAAGAACGTAGGGGCCACATATTAATAAGCGATAACAGCTATCTTCCATGACATTATGCACGACATAGTGGAGGATTATGTTGATGATTTAGTGGTGAAATTCCAAAAACGAGAGGAACATTTGGGACACCTAGAGGCAGTATTACAGCGATGCAGAGCGTATAGATTGAAAATGAATCCTTTGAAGTGCATGTTCACTGTGGACTTTAGCAATCTCCTTGGTTTCAAGGTACACAAGAAAGGGATATTTGTAGAAGATGATAAAATTAAAGTTGTTCAGAAGATGCAGCTGCCTAAAGGAGCAAAAGATGTCCAAAGGATGATGGAAAAGTTAGGGTACAGACGACGGTTTATACCAGTTGCCTCTGAGTTGTTAGAGTCATTAAGAGAACTGACCAAGGAGAAGAAATGGTTTGCATGGAAGTGTCAACACCAAGTGACGTTCAAAAAAATTAAGAAGGTGTTGGCAACCTTACCTGTAATGTTGTCACCTAAACTCAGTACGTCGCTGCGTGTGTATTGCAGTCACAAATTGCACCCTCAGTGTGCTTGTTGCCCAAGAAGATGAAGGCCAAGATAAATCAATTGCTTATTTTAGCAGAATGCCAAAAGGGACAAAAAAGATATTCAATCCAAGAGCAGTGTTGTCTTGCGCTAGTTCATGCAGCGTAGAAGTATAGGCATTACTTCAAGCATTCCAAATATATGTGATGACTGAAGCCAAAGGAATCAAGAACTTCTGCATGGACCTATGATAGTAGGAAGAATGAGCAAATGGGCCTTGTTGCTATTGGAATATGACATTGCCATTATAAGACCAATTGCGATAAAGAGCCAGACGTGGGCAGATGTCTTATCCATATGTCCACCTCAGAAGCAGGAGAGTGGGAAGAGACTACGCAGGAAAGGGAAGTCGAGGTCCATGAATGTAAAGAAGTAAGGAGGTAGACATTGTCATTTCATGGGTCGCCTACACAACCCCATGGAGGAGTGGGTGTGGTGTTAGAGAATGAAAAGGGAGAAACGTTGTGTTACGCGTTCAAATTAAAGTTCTCATGTACGAATAATGAGGCCGAGTATGAAGCTTTAATACTGGGGATGGAGATGGCCAGAGAATTGGAGGTGCAAAGCCTCACGGTGAAAGGCGATTCCAAGCTGATCCTGGAACAGGTATAAGGAAATTATAGACTAAAGAAAGTCCCACTGGCATTGTACAGGGAAAGGGCTCAAGCATTAATTAACCAGTTTATGGATGTCAATGTGGAGCATGTTTTGCGTGCAATGAATAAGCAAGCTGACGCCCTTGTAACTTTAGCTAGCAAGAAAAGACAAACATAAAAGCATGAAGAGTTAGCCAAATATGCATAAAAGAGTGAAGGGTCTGTTTGAGGCAAAACAGAAAAAAGGCCAAGCAAAGAATCAGATTGGAGAACATCCATCAGGCAAGCGTTAAATGGCAAAGTCATCGCAAGGAGGCAAGGGACTTCATATATCTTAAGAGGAGAATATATAAAAAAGATGGAAGAGGTCTGTTGATGAAGTGTGTTGCGATAGAGGTGGGGGAACGGAAGGCAAAACAAATGTATGAAGCGATCTGCAGGCAAAAAAAGGGAGGCTTGTATAGGAGATTGCAGTGGTATGGCATTTTTTGGCCTAATGTTGTGATCGCATACAAGCGTTATGTCCCACCTGCCACGAACAGAAAAAAGGAACATGAAATCGTTAAGGTTGAAATCGATTGGAAGAGACCCTTAAAGGAATTCGTAGAGGAGGGTGTGCTGCCTCTAGAAAAAAGTAAAGCTATAAAGATTCAAAAGCGTGCCAACAGATACTTTTACAAAGATGGAGAACTATACAAATTGAGCTTCACTGCAGAAATCATGAGGTGTGTAGCCCCGTAGAAAGTTGATGAAGTGTTACTGTAACACCCTACATTTTTATATATTTTTTTATCTTTGTAATCATAGTATAAACTCAGAATGATATAGGAAATTAGTGAAGTTATATTATTAAGTGAACATAATAATGTGATAATAATATATTTCGTTCAATTTTTTTTCTAAATAATTACAAGAGCTTGAATAATAAAATCATAATAATTAAACCAATTTAGGAAAACAACAAATTATCATGGTCCTTCAGTGTTCTCATAATATATAGAAATATATCAATAGTTACAAATATTCATAAAAGTTACCAAAATACATTAGGACTATTTATTTAAAATAATATAGGTCCTAATGAGCAGTCTGTCCATAACATGACCAAGTGGCACTAGTCATCCCGTGCCAACCCTCTATCATCGCTATGTCTTCCGTATCCAGATCTCATCCGAGCCAAGATACAAATTACCCAAATCTGCAGTGACCTGGGAACCTGTGATCCGCTCGAATGTCCATCACGATGGTCTCTCGAATTAATCATGGTCGTGATATGTGACTAGATAAGTCACTGCTGCTGGAGTCCTCACAGTACTAGGGAAGATATATATACAAAGAGTATGATGGATTCTATGTACAGGGAAATCAAAAGGAACACTAAAGACTAGTTCCATTTCCATTGTAACCATCTCACTAGGTACCTCACTATCATATACAATAATTCTAAAAAAATTAAGTCTCTGGTACTCATTAAATATATAGTTCAACCTATTTGTTACAGAATTATCTACTAATCTAATGTTCTCGAGTGCTGCTGTCATCTGGATTCCCTAAAAGGTTTACATAAGGATGAGTCTGTATTCATATTACCAAGTATACATTCAAAATTTGTCACATAGTAAAACAAAGATCATACAACAATCAATCATGTTACAAAATCATACTCATATATATACAATAATCTCTAAGTGTTTAGCTTATTACTTTTCATCTCTCTTTTAATACTTAGGGTTTTCATTTCACTTTCACGTCCCCTGGGATCCCCGAGGTCTTCCTTAGCATAGATAGTCGCTAGATAGCTATAGCTACATGGATACAACGTGTGCCAACCTGACCTCTTTTAGCAAAAGCATGGTCAGAAATATTAGTCATAAAATAAGTGTGAGGCCGGTGGTGCTCCAACTCTCATTTGTGTTGCGCAATTCAAGAGGAGCATCCACCACCCTGATTTCTCCAAGACTTCTCAGTCTTCTCCCGCTTCCACACTCCCAATGTACCTCTGAACTATCTATACTTGTCCTTATCATATTCCTTTCTCATTTTCCTTTATCTATATTTTTCATTTCATCTCTATATTTTTATTCTCTGTTTACTAATATATTATTAACACCTTTATCTCTCTATTTTACTCTAGTTTCATTATTATATCATACATCATTCAATCATTGCCAAGAGTTAGTCCCTTGGACTCAGTCCACCACATACATGCATATACACTCAAATCAATGATCATACACTTCATTAAACACTACAAAACATGCTTCAAACATAACAAAAACACATTCTCATCCGAAAGACACTTAAAATTATGCATTTCATCACAACCTTTTCATAAATACAAACATAACACTTTATTGATAACAAAATAGAGCTCTCCTTACCTTGAAATGAAGGTTTAGTAAAGGATTTTTGAGGGTTCTTGCTCAAAACATGAGGTTCTTCCTAAATATCACAAGAGACCTCATTTAGAGAAGGAGAATCAAGAAAATAGCCAAAGGAATGGAGAACCAAGATTCAAAAACTTACCAAAAAGTAAGGGAAGTGATCTTCGAGACTTTGATAAAAAAAAAGTTGGAGTTTTCCAAGGATTTGTTGACAAAATGAGGAGAGAAGTCAGAGAGAACGTATGAGAGTCGTGACTTGGATTATAATCCAAGTTTCTTAACTTGAAAATCTTTAAATACCCCTCAACTCACGACATTCTCGCTATAGCGAGAAATTGTCGATACAGTGGGATTTTCTCTTGCTACAGGGAAAAAAATAAGACAAAATTGTACTTTGTTGTCTGTCATTCTAGCTATAGCAAGAGCTCCTCGCTACGACGAGAGAGCATCATAATGCCTGTTTTTAGATGCTGATTTCTCGCTACAACAAAAAATCTTGTAACTCAACCATCTAAAACTCTCCTAATTTCAAGTAACATGCATTAACAACTCACATCAAGTATAAATTAATAATTAATAAAGTAGGGATGTTACAGTTACAAGAAGTACATAAAGTGGTTTGTGGCAGGCATCAAGGGAGAAAAGGTTTGTGGCTGGAACTACTCAGATTGGGCTACTATTGACCCACGATGAAGGAAGAGGCTAGCGAGTTTGCTCGAAAGTGTAAAGCATGCTAAAAGTATGGTAATTTGATACGTGTCCCAGCGGCAGAAATGACAAGTCTTACATCGCCTTACCCTTTTCACACATGGGCTTTGGATTTTATAAGGCCAATAAGCTCATCGTCAAGAGGGAAACGATAGATTATAGTAGCGACGGAGCACCAAACTAAATGGGTGGAAGTGGTGGCATTGAATGAGCCAAAAGGGGAAGCAGTAGTGGCATTCTTATAAAAAAACATAATTTGCAGATTTGGATTGCCCGGAAGAATTGTTTCTGATAATGGTTCTCATTTTATTAACAAAAAAGTGAGTGGTGTACTGGAGGAATACAAAATAAAGCATAAGAAGTCTACGATGTACTACCCCCAATCAAACGGGCAAGTAGAGTTAACCAATAAAACGCTCATTAAGATTGTGGCAAAGATGGTGGAAGATGCCCCTATTGACTAGAGTGAATACCTTCCTCTTGCGTTGTGGGCTTACAGAGTCACAAAGCATGAAAGTGTGAAGGCAATGCCATTCTCACTAGTGAACGATGCAGAAGCGGTCCTCCCCATAGATATGAGCATCCCTTCAGCAAGGATAATGCTAAATGAACAAGAAGAGCAGGCTTTGATGATAGAAGGATTGGAAGATAAAAGAGAGGTAGCAAGTCAAGAATTGCTGAAAAATCACAGACGTATAATGCTGGCATATGATAAGATGGTCAGACCAAGAATGTTCATTGAAAGAGAATTGGTAATGAAGGCGACATTAGCTATTATGAAGAATTAAGCAGTCTCAAAGTGGGTACCAAAGTGGGAAGGGCCTTATGTCGTCCAAGATACCAACCCAAGTGGTTACTACACTTTAGAGAACCCTGAGACAGGAAAACGAGTAGGCCCATTGAATTTTAAGTACGTGAAGAAGTTTTACATGTAAGAATGAGAAGGGCGCCCTTATTTTGGTTAGTAGTTGGCGCGATGATTATCATAGAAGAAATTTGTTTCTAACATAGATGCATATTTTTTTTTTTTATGTAAATACCGGTATATACATATGCATGCCTATGCCTTGATGAATATATATATTAATAGCGTGTTTATTTCTCCTATGTGTTGTAATATACAAATGTATTTTGTTACTAAACTACAGTAATTAAGTGTAGGATAAAAGCATGAACAAGTATATCTAAATTTAAGGCCAGTAATACGTGGAAGTAATTAAAAATTTAAATGGTTAGAAACAATTAGATAAAGGATTAATAGAGTGTCTCGGTATTGGAAAGCATGAAGGGGTAGCCTTTTCTAAACACTTCCCTTAACTAACTCTGGCTAAGTTGGAACCAAAAGAGGAGGAGTGGGATCAATTAAGGAAAAGTAAAGAAGGGGACAAAGCCCTGGCCCACTCTATCCCCTCAAATGTAAAACCAAGTGCACATACTAGAAGTGCAAAAATGAAACACACAAATGGAGTGGATGGACGTGTGAAAATGAAATGCACCAAGCACGACAAGAACAAGATTGCCGCAAAATATATATGTATCCAAAGACAGTCATTACAATCATCGAATCCTCTTGAAAAAATATATATAAAAAAAAGAGAAAGAAAAACACCCTAAGTTGGGATGTGAGCCTGCTTTATTCACATTCAGCTTTAGCTAACTTTAAGCGAGCCATATTCAATTGGAAATCAAAGTAGAAACCTCAAGAGAAAGGTGTTGCACCTCTTAAGATAGCTAATCATTTAAGGCTATTAAGTGAAAAATCTCTTGTAAAGAAGGAAGAGGGTGAGCAAGCTGCAAATAAATAGAATCTATTCAAGTGCCTTTGAAGCCAAGACCTTTGAACGTGTCTAGATAATCGCTCAGCTCATCCTTGAAAAAAGTAAGCCAATCAAAGATAGAGCGTCCTGAAAGTGTATGGAGGAAGGTAGAAAATTCAGCATAGGCCATGCGATGAAGGCGAACATGGTGGAATAATGAAGTCAGGATGACGGGCTGTAAAGCTCTCTAGTAACTGGACGTCCTCAACAGAAAAACTAAAAAAAGAAAAAATCACTGCAATTGAGTCATGGACCGACAAAACCCAGGGACGACTGGTGTAGGAACGACATCCAAGTCCCAAGTTTCATGAGCAACTACATCTAGAGCCGCAGTACCACCAAGCATGAGGCAGGAACCAGAACAAGGCATACCATCACGAGCACCCCCTGCATCAATTGTTTCACATTTCTTAAAAAAAAAATAAAAAAAATAAAAATATAATAATAAAATAATAAAAGAAAAAGAAGAAGAAGAATGATAACAAAAGAAGAAAGGGTGTGGGTGACTTTCCAACAATGCTTGAATTAGAAACAAGTTAAGGAAGTTGCATCATGCCTTGGCCAAGAGCAAGAAGCACAACACCAAGGGAGGAGGGATTAGAGAATGAAGCACCCTCAACCTCTTGTCTTGCAACATCAAGGGAGTTGCCCTCTTCAGCATCAGGGCTGCTTTCACTGCCCTCGCTACCATTCACACCCAACGCACCTTCAGTGTCATCATTATCACTCAAAACAACACCATCACTAGGAGTGGGTGCATTCATGTCAACCATGGAATCAGACGAAGAATCACTGGAAACCACAGGCTTAGTAGTTGTCAAATCCACCAAGACAAGAGAGCATGAAGCGGAATGCATACAAGAAGAACGCCCAGAAGAAGAGCGAAGCCTAGCACAAGAACAAACAGGAGTAGCTGAAAGCCCTTGGCCAAAAGGAAGGTGACCCATAAAAGAAGATGTGCCAAAACTTGGAAGAGATGCAACAAGCGACTTGTGAGCATGAAAAAGGTACTCTCCAGCAGAAAAAACACTTGAAGTGCGCTTATTTCGTTTAACTTCGGATGCATCACTTCTAAGTGAGGAATTTGATTGTACTTCAAGAGAACGAGTAGTCTTGCGCTTGCGAATAATGGGACCACTAACAGCTATTGCGCAAACAGAAGATGAATCATATGAAACGCAATAGCGCTTCACAGGAAAAAGAAAGGCTAAAATAAAAAAAAAAAGGAGAAGAGAGAAGAATTTACTAGGTTGAATACTTGGAAACAAAGTCATATAGTAGGGGTCATGAAAGACAATGAAATTCGAGGGAAACAAGGGGATGTCCCGTTGCTGCTTGAAGATGCACAAATGTTCTAAGATTACGTAGTGAAAAGTAGATCAGGTGGACAAAAAATTACCATTGCGGTTCAAATCCAATGGAAGAAGAGGGCCGACTAGAACGCACCCTGATCAAAGCTACTAAAAAAAATAACGAATTCATGTAGTGAAGGTGTATGTCACCGAGCCTTTATGTCAAGAACTGCTCCTAGATCAGCGAGCACTTTCCACGGTAGCCTTCTTCAAAGACAAGGCTTGTGCTATAATGAGGGCAGGAAAAATGTAAAGAAGACCTTCTTCAATGATGGCAATGTCAGCGAAAAGCTTAATGGCGTGCGCCATGCTTGCGCGCTCCAAGATTCTCACAAAAGGTTGGTCAACCTCAAAAACATGTTCCACCCACTGCTGCCATCCAACAATGGCTCCCTGTCATGTCACGAAGGATAGAGGAGAGCAAGGATAGTATTCGTGGGCCGAATGGGAGCGTAGCATAAAAGGGGCTAACTTTGAAGAAGGAGACTTAGCAGTAGCATGGCAAGGATGAGCAGCCCTAAGTAACAACCTCACCCCTACAGGGCCGTTGCATGCCTCAAGAAGGCCTCCAGGGATATACTCTGGCTAAGGGCGAGAAGGAAAAGGGACGTTGTTTAGAAGCTTCTAACTGCCGCTCGCCTCGAGATCAACACGAGGTGAAGGAAGAGTTGCCGAAATGCCAAATAAAATGCTGCGAGGTAGAGGTTCGAGGATAGAGGCAGCAGTGGGGTCTCTAGGAGAACTAGACGTCCTGGCAAGGTCGATGGGTTTGATGGTCTTAATACTGGCCATGCATAAGAAAAGACAAGGAAAGGAAAATGAGAAAAGAAATTCCAAGCCTTAGAGTCCCTCTAAGTAATAATAATGAAGGAGATAATCGAGAACGAATTTAAGGTATTAAATGTAATTAATAAAATAATTAAATAAGAATTAAGAGCTATAAGGACCAAGGTAAACTCTGTCCTTCTTTGAGTATGGAAGTGGAACGGGTTAATGCAATTCACCATATTCCCACATGGCCAATTACAGCGGGGCAAATGTTGAGAGATGAATAATGTAATAACGGGTAAAATATGGAAATATGTTGTAAGAGCCTAAGAATAGAATAAAATAAATAAAGAAAGGGACCCACAAGGCTAGAACGCCTAGAGTAAAGATAAATAAAATCTAGTAGGCTATAGAAAGATAAGGCATGATCCAATGCAACGACCTCGATTACCATAGCCAATGGCACCCCCATCCCATTAGAGTTCAGGGAAAAACAACCTTCAAAGAAAGAAAAGAAAGGAGAGCAATCTCAGTGGGAAGAGGAAGGTCACTTCAGGAGCGCCTAGATTGTAATGCATACCAGAAAAGGAAAATGCAATAATGGATTGAAGTAGAAGTTAAAACTAAAAAAAAAAAAAACCAACATCAGAAAGCTAGGAAGCTTTGGCCGACATCCCAGTGAGAGGTCTAGCGGTCCGTCGTAAGGGAAAGAAGTATACATAGCAAGGAAACAATAGGAAAGATGTGCTTCACAAGTTCTCAAACTTAGATTTTACTTCGAAATCCTTGAAACATAGAAATTTTTTTCTGGTTCAAACCCGATAGTGGTTCCTCAAGTATTTTCTGATATTATCGCTTGAGCGAGAAGACATCTGGAGAGTTGGCTATTTTTTCCTGTGAGTCCTCGCTTGGGTGAGATCTCTGCTCACTTAAGTAAGATTACCTCTTGCTTGGGAGAGAGGACATTTAGGCCAAGTCTATCTTGTCTCGCCTGAGCGATACACATTCTCGCCTGAGTGAGATTGCTTTAAAATCATGTGGTCCTGGATACAGTTTTGCCTAAGCAAGACTTGTCTTGACTGAGTGAAATCCCTTGTACCAAACCTCTATCAAACATTCATCAAATTAAAATAAAACACATTCCAATATTATTCAATATCAAAAAATTTATCAATTAATAAATAATAAAAAGTTAGTATTACAATTATTTTTTAAAATAAATTTGTTTTTTTTAAAATCATTAATTATACTTGATAGTACTAATAATATAAGTTAAATATTTTAAATAGCAGTCGTATTGACACATTTATATTTTTAGTAATTTCATCTTATTGATATATATTTTAAACTATATTAATAAAGGTTGTCATGTTCTTGAATATTTATTTTAGTATTTTATTATTAATATTATAGTTTTCTTTATGAATTCATAAACCTTATTACAATAAACATAAATTTAGCTTGGAGAGTAATATGTGCTTAAGCTTAAATGCTATAAAAAGATAAAGATTAGGTAAGAAACTCAAATTTCTACTCCAATCAATTAGGTGAAAGATCGATGATACTTTGACTTATAGATTGAATATATATATATATATATATATATATATATATATATATATATATATATATATATATATATATATAGAGAGAGAGAGAGAGAGAGATATATATAGTGCTATTATATCAGAATTTTTTGAAATTGCAAATAATATCAACAAGTCTATTAGTGGTGTTTCCTAATATGTTACTCTTTCATTCACAAAGTCTTATATAATTCATTAATTAATTACTATTTATTACCTTTTTATTTTTAATCTGATAAAGGTCGGTGACATTAATAAGTAAAGAGTATGATGTTTTATGTAGAATTAACTATAAATAATTATGTGCAATAAATTATATATGAATTTAACTACAAAATAATTTATAGGTAAATTACTTGTGAATTTACTTGTAAATTTTTCATACCAAATTAGCTTGTAGATCTTACAGGTGAAATTATCTGCAAAATTTACTTGTGGATTTATCTAATAAACAAATTACAAGCAAATTATGTGTCAAAATTTTATGACAAAAATCTACATGAATTTTTTTTTTTAATAATTGGATGTTTTTGCACAAAAATTTAAAGGAAAATTTCTTGTAAATTTAAAAATTTGCAGGAATAAATTATTGTTTATCCTGGGATTGTAATTTGTAAGAAAATATGGAAAATCAAATTTTCTTGTAGACTTTTAATGATGATTCATAAGAAATTTCGCAGAAAATAGGCAAAATTTTAGTGGTGAAGTCAAAAGATGCTTTACACAAGGGAGGAGGTGTAATTTATAAATATTTTTATTATTTACCTACATATATTTAGGCTCTTATAATGAATTTTAATTGTTTATTAACAAAGTTATATATATCTAATGGCTTATTCAAAATTGAAAGTTATCTAATGGATTTTAATGGACGCTAATCTTAATGTTTATTAAAATCAAATTGCATATTATAAATTTAAATTTTTATTTTAAAATGTGATGACATATTCTATTATAAGTTAATACTTATTTTTATATCTTTTAAATTAGAGATCATAATGAGTAAAGTATATGATTGATACCTGCAAAATTTACCTTCAATGGCCCATACCTACAATATATATATATATATATATATATATATATATATATATATATAGGAGTAGGATCTTCTTATGACGGTGTAAGTCTAAAAACTCTTACACCCAATCTGAGCCTTTCATTTAATTTAAATCTAATGGGTTATAATTTATTACTTCACTGACCATTAGATTTAAGTTAAATGAAAGGTTTAGATTGAATGCAAGAGTTTTTAAACTTATACTGGTGTAAGAAGATCTCTCTCTATATATATACATATTATTGATTGTACTACTTATGTGAGGGATACATTAATCCAATAATCCATGATGAGAGGGAATTAGTGTTAATACTTTATATATTTAGCTAGGTCCCTACTATATTCATTGGTAATTATGTAATCATATGAGTTGTTTCACAACTTGTCTTACCAAGAGTTGTGCTTTAGGAGTGTGACTTATAGAAAAAGATCTAATCTATAATTATTATTGGTGTTTCTAATTATCTTTATTATTTTAATTTCATATAATCTTGTTTGAATGATTTTTTACTTGTAATTGAACAACTAAGAATTTAAGAAAATAAGAACCTAATCCACTTTTAGTTTTTAGAAAGTTTTTATGGATGATTTTGTAAAATTTTAATCAAGATAAAGATTTCGCTATTTATTACATGTAATTTCATATCTTATATTTTTTACTTAGTTCAAAGTTTTTTTTATAGGCTATACTTTCTTTTTGAATCAACAAATTTTCAATTTTCAATTTTTGAGTAATATTTTCTTTCAATTTATAATTCTTTGTTTTCAAAATTTGTTCTATGTAAGATAAAAGGTTAAAAAATTTAATATGGATATTTATGTTACTCAAATAAAAGAATGTATAATTAAAGATATAAAAATCTATCTAATTAAATTTGTTTTATAAGATTAACATAAAAAATATATTTATCAATAATATAAATCATAAAAATAATTTTTTTTTTCATATTTTTAATAAAAAAATTTATTTACTATTTTATATCGTTTAATTATTATATGGTTTATATGAGATTGACTTTTGTAATATATATATATATATATATATATATATATATATATATATATATCAGAGAGAGAAGAAGTTTCTCCTATCAAAGGTTATTTCAACTTTCTCAGAATTATCCTGAGAAATGTTTTCGATTTGAGGAGCAGGCCTAGGGATGCAAGGCGAAGCCTTGTCTAAAACCTACTTCTCGGGAAGGGAAACTTCATCCCATTTGATTATTCTAGGGAGAGACATATTAGCCTTTGTCATATCAGTAATAAACAAAGTAGTCTCACCTCTTTGTGGTTTGAGAAGGACTCTGGAAGCACAAGAGTTCATGGGCTTGTACTGGATCCTATAGATTAAGGCGGTGGGAATAAATCTCTCTTTCATGTTTAAACCATGAAAGAAAACATTAAGGAACAGAGAGTCAATGATATGGTCATCTAAAAGACTCGCTGTTTTGTTGGGAAAACAATTGAAATAAATTGGGCCTTGACCAAGACTGGTTTCAACAGTACCTATAAGGGAGTCATTGAAGTCATTATGGCGAGCATCTCTAAGACACATGAGGATAACAACATCTATAACTATGTCTATGAGAGGCTTTATATTTACCTAGACACATCCTATGTGAAGGTATTTGGACAGGAGATGGAATTCTTCTCCTAGATCTTTTCCTAAAGGAATATTGTTCTCAACAGTTTTAATAATGTAATCAAAACTATTTTTCTTGGAATGTTATTCAGGAACATATAATGTGCCTTGAGGGATTTCTGGAATGGTCCAGTCATCCATGCTCTGGTTGATCTCTTCGAAGCAAACTTCTTCGTCGAAGAGGTTATGTTTGGGTGTGATCTCAGGAGTTTGTTTCTCATATTTATTAAAAAATTTGTTTTTGGTTGGAGAGGAAGAAGATGAACTAGAGCCAGAACGGAAAGAAATGCGAGAGAAAGAGCGTAAAAGTCTAGACATCATAAAAATACTTCTGGCATATCACCTTCATCCGGTTCCGTAACAATACACCTGTTAATTATTTATAACTTACTCGACTAGATCTGGTTATTTGTGGACTTCTTTTTTTTTTTTTACAAATTTACAAATTTTGAAATTCTTTCACCATAGCCACCAGCTTCTTATGTTCTTTGTTTCTTTTGAATACAGCATCGTCAAATTAACCTTACTGCCCTTTCACCACACGGGACTTACTGCTACAGCCCTATTCAAAAGAACTAAGAACTGCTGTACTTCCAGTAAAGGATTTTCATAAACAAAGAACTATACAAAAGCAATATTTCAGAACCATTAGTTCATGGTGTTGTTACAGACAGGGACGAGCATTACAAGTCTCACCCGAAGGGCCTGTCAGCTGTCCAACCTATAAATCATGGTTACAGAAATTTCGTAAAGGAAATTTAAAAGTCCAGATCTAGAAGAAAATGGTTATAAATAATCAATAGTTATATTCCTACTTCCCTAACAGGCTCTGATACCAGATAACCCGAAGTGGATCAAGGAAACAAAAAGAGTCGATGCTTATAGCGGTCATTCTAGTTTTGCTTCTGCTAGGAGGTCTTTCTCTTACAGGTCTCAATCCTCTAGATCTGAAATTCCTAGATCTATTAACCATGACCCTTCTATAAACTTACAGGGTTTAGATACTTCTTCTAGGATTCCTAGAAATATCTACCAGACCTCTAAAAAAGAAGAAGAAAACCAGAGTATCCAATCTCCAACTTACTCCTCCCTTAATGAGTCTTATGATGTTATCTCATAAATTCATTATAGATAAGGAAACCCTTAGGAAAGATTTCTACTCTGAGGAATGGAAACCTCAAAGAGAGTGGTTCTTTCAGAAATATAGGGGAAAAGAGAGGTCTGATATCCAAGAGGAATTCTATCAATTTCTTGAAAAGGTCAAATAGAACATCCCATTCTTTGACTGGTATCATGCTTATACCATTCATAATAACATTGATTACCCATGGTAAGAGGACGTTATTAGTACTTCCTCTGCGAATGTTATATCCTGGCAGATTAAAGATGGATAAATAGTTCAAAGTGATCTGCCACCTAGTACCCAATACCAATTACCAAACTTAAAAGACAAAAGTGGTAATGCTGTTACTGCTACCCCTTTCAAAACTAAGAATCCTGATGAAGCCATCACTCCCAATGACATCCAAGGCCTCATGGAACAGGCCAATTATACCAATAAATACCTCCAAATTTTAGGAGAAAAGGTCTCTGTCAATTCAGCTAAATTAAAAATTGAAGAAATGGCTTCTTCATCCACCCAACCTCAACTTGACAACCCTTGTTTAAACCTTTTAAGATTAGTGCCAAAGCTAAGCAGAAAATCTTAGAACCTAGACAAAGGGTAAAAACCAGAGTAAATGAAGATAACCAAAATGAATTACTTAGTAAAATTACTAGTCTTCTTACTTCTGTCCCAGACACTCCTCAAGCTTCTGAGGAATCTAGTGCCAAACCTAGGACTAGATCCCTTATTAAAACTGTTAATACCATTTCTAAGATCGATTCAGGACATTGTTCTGAAACTGATTCTGTCTTAGCTATTAATCCCATCAACAATTGAAAAAATTCCTCCAAACTCTATTACAATAGAGCTACTGCTCCTGATCTCATTCTAGAAGAAAAACAAGATTTTATTCAAAGTTTTAATTCTAATGATATTTATATTTCGAATATAGATGGTTTATTTGAATATAACATTATTGCCAAACTCCAAAATATGTCGGTTGTCGCTACATATTTTACCAATCAAAATATGCCTGAAGACACCATTGTTTATATTCTAGTTGCAGGTTTTACTGGTCAACTCAAAGGTTGGTGGGATAATTATCTCACTGAAACTGATAGAGAAAATATCCTCTCTGCAGTAAAAATTGACGACAAAGGAAAAATCATTGTCAGTGATAATGAGCGCCTTCCTGATGCAGTGTATACTTTATTATACACTATATCCCAACATTTTCTTGGAGACCCCTCTCTTTGGAGAGAGAGATCTGGTGAACTCCTTTCAAACCTCAGGTGCGAATCTTTAGGACAATTTAAGTGGTATAAGGATACCTTCATGTCTAGAGTCCTAACCAGAGAAGATTGTAACCAAGCCTACTGGAAAGAAAAATATCTTGATGGACTTCCCAAAGCCTTCAGAGATCTTATTAGAAGTAAACTCTGAAGTCATTCTCCTGCTGGAGAAATAAACTATGACAGTTATGACTATCGTTAACTTACTGCTATCATTATCCATAATGTCATCAAAGTCCGTCAAAAAGATAAACTCCAGAAGCATCTTGACAATGAAAAGGCTTTGAGTAAAAAAGAATTAGGATCTTTCTGCGAGCAATTTGGTCTTCCTTCTTGCTCCACCAAGAAAAAGAAACAGTCTCCCAAGAAAGAGGCTGCTGAAACCTATAAGAAACCTTAAAAACATAAGTACAATAGAAAACCTCCTTCTAAAAAACAAGAGAAAAGTGTTATCCCCACCAATATTCCTAAGAAATGTAGAACCGGTGTAATTTGTTATAATTGCGGTAAACCTGGCCATATCAGTAAATACTGTAGGCTAAAAAAGAAAATTAGCAGCGTTAACCTAGAGCCTTCTATAGAAGACCAGATCAACAATCTCTTTATCAAAATCTCTGATGAAGATTTTGTCAAAGAATCAGATGAGGATGTCAACCAAATCCAAAACGATGATCAAATTTCTTCTTCTGATAGTGATGATACTCCAAAAATTAATGTTTTGACAAAAGAACAAGACCTTCTTTTTGAAGCAATAAGTTCCATTTCTGATCTTCAAGAAAAAAAGAATTTCTAAATAAATTCAAAAAGGTTTTGGAAATTAAACCTAAACCGAAAGAATATTTTACTACAAATAAGTTTGATATAACAAATATTTTCAAAAGATTAGAAAAGAATTCTAATATTAAATCAACCACTATTCTGAATCTCCAGATTGAGATTAATAATATCGAAAAAGAGATCGGAGAGATTAAAGAACAATAAAAAATTCATGAAGTTATTCTTTCCCAATTAGATGATGAATCTGACATTGAGAAAGAAGAACTTCCTGAAAATAATGATTCTGTAAAGGTCGATTCTAGTAATCTAGAAGAAACCTTTATGTGTTTGATCAACAAGGTCAAAATTCAAAAATTTTATATTAATATCATAATCATTATTGATGATTTTGTTCTTGATACTTTAGCTCTTTTTGACACTGGTGCTGATTAAAACTGTATTTTAGAAGGCTTAATCCCTACAAAGTATTTTGAAAAAACTTCTGAAAAACTCAGCACTGCTAGTGGTTCGAAACTTAAAATTAATTATAAGCTTTCTAAAGCTGTGATTGAAAATCAAGGACTTAAGATTAAAACAAACTTCCTCCTTGTAAAAAATCTAAAAAATGAAGTTATTTTGGGAACACTTTTTATAAAAGCCCTCTTCCTGCTACAAATTTCAAAAGATGGAATTTCGACTTATCATTTAGGGAAACAAATAACTTTCAAATTTTCTAGTAAACCATTTACTAAAAATATCAATTCTATTCAAAATAAAATCAATCAAATTAACTTTCTGAAAGAAGAAGTTTCTTTTGCCAACATTGAAAAATAATTACAAAATCCTTCACTTCAGAAGAAGATCCAATCTCTTTTAGAACATATTTAATCTTCTATTTGTTCTGACTTGCCTAACGCTTTCTGGAACAGAAAGAAGCACATTTTTAGTCTTCCTTACGAGTCAGGATTCAAAGATAGCCAAATTCCTACTAAAGCTAGACCTATCCAAATGAATAATGAACTCCTTCAATACTGTCAGAAAGAGATCAAAGATCTATTAGACAAAATTCTTATTAGAAAGAGTAAGAGTCCTTGGTCTTGTTCTGCCTTTTATGTTAATAAACCTGCAGAAATAGAAAGAGGTACTCCTAGGCTTGTGATCAACTACAAACCTCTTAACCAGACTCTCCAGTGGATTAGACATCCTATTCCCAATAAAAAAGACCTTCTTAAAAGATTAAATTTTGCTAAGATTTTTTTCCAAATTCGATATGAAATTCAGATTTTGACAAATCCAAATTTGTGAAAATGATAGGTACAAGACTATCTTTACTGTTCCCTTTGGGCATTACGAATGGAATGTTATGCCCTTTGGCTTAAAAAATGCCCCTTCTGAATTTCAGAAAATCATGAATGACATTTTCAATCCTTATTCAAAATTTGTCATTGTCTACATTGATGATGCTCTAATCTTTTCCCATTCCATTGATCAACATTTCAAACACAAATGTTTTTATCAATGTGATTAAACATAACGGACTTGCGGTTTCCAAGTCTAAAATTAACCTTTTTCAAACAAATATTGGATTCCTTGGTCATAATATTCATCAAGGAACTATCATTCCTATCAGCAAGTCCATTGAATTTGCTGATAAATTTCCTGACAAGATCTTAGATAAAACCCAGTTGCAAAGGTTTTTGGGATGGCTGAATTATGTAGGTGATTTTATTCCACACATCAACAATATTATCAAGCCTTTACATGATAGGCTTAAAAGAATCCTCCCCCTTGGACTAATGTTCATACCAATGTTGTCTAGGAAATCAAGAATAGAGTCAGAAAAATAAATTGTGTCTATCTCCCCATTCCTCAAGCTTACAAAATTGTTGAAACCGATGCCTCTGACATAGGTTATAGTGGCATCCTCAAACAGAGAGTTGGGTCTCATGAGCATATCATTGCATGCACATCAAAACATTGAAATTTTGCACAACAGAATTACTCAACTGTTAAAAAGGAAGTTTTAGCAATTGTTTTATGCGTATTAAAATTTCAATCTGATTTATTAAACCAAAAATTTCTTATTAGAGTAGACTGCAAGTCTGCAAAAGAAATTTTACAAAAAGATGTTAATAATCTTACCTCAAAACAAATTTTTGCAAGATGACAAGCAATTTGAAGTGTTTTTGATTTTGATATAGAATATCTCAAAGGCACCTGTAATTCTCTTCCTGACTACCTTACCCGTGAATACTTACAGGATAAGTAGAATGCCTAGAAAAATAACTACCCCTTCTAGGGGAGGAACGACCAGAGGAGGAAGAGTTAGGCTTGCCTTGACTCTTAATAAAACAAGACCAAAGTCTGCCACAACAGACTCCTGTTCCAATTCTTCGGAGTCATCCACTCTGGCTGGGTCATCCACCCAAAAAGCAATCCAGGTTGTAGAGTCATCTACTCAACAGTCTGTGATTCCTAAAAAAGACTCATCCAACAAAGCTGATTCTTCCCAATCATAAACAAAAGGTGTAAAACAAACTAAAGTAGACTATGGTTTCCCTGTTAATACACTTCTAGCCATACAACAAGGTAGTCTAAGCAGCCTACCAAAGAAATCCTGGGCAGACATTGCTTCTGATAAAGATATGAAAATTGATTTAGCAAACCTAAACACCATTATCCAATCCTTCAGTCAATCGCAAAAGACAATAAGTCTCTCTGATAAAACAGAAAAAGCCATTAGCCTTCAAAAGGGTAAAACCCCAAACACCAACCATTACATGGCAAAAGAAAAATTCTCCTCCGTTATCCAAATGGAACCCGAATTTTGGGACAAAAATCCTTACAAAGCCATCACCAAAGCTTTCCCTCCTAGTTTTCAGTTTAGACCATATGCCCTAAATAAAACCAGACAATTCTATGAATTCATTTTAATAGATTCAGATTCTTTCTCTATTAAGCATTACAAGGACCAAAAAGATCCCTTAATAATCACCCATTCAACGATACAAATTTTAAAAATCCTATCGCCAAAGAATTTTGGAAAAGATCCAAATTCATTTAAAAAATTTTCACAACCTTTTGATCCTGTAGGTTACAATTACTGGGACTACATAGATGCCTAGACAAGGACTTTCTTGTTCCAGAATAAACTCAATCGACATTCTTGGTTGATTTATTTCGAGAAAAATCAAAATTACAATTTTTCTAATTGGTTCCTCCAATGGTAGGACTTCTTTGGACCATTAGAAGCAATTCTTCCTTCTCCAGCAAAAGAAAGATTTGAAACTTTCAAAAACAGATATGCTCCCAACAGAATTGATGAATATTTCTCTGCATTTGCTATGGCCTGGGTATTCTCATGGCAGTACAGGTATAGCAAGATAGAAGAGGAAGACAGTCTTCCCATGATCCACAGACATGCTTTTGTGAAGTGGTGGAATCAATTCAATGCAGAACATGCCGAACCACAAGAAGTTATTGAGTTTTTTTGGAAATAATCCAAAACTCTTAAAGCTTGCTGATCCTGCAACCTTTCAATTTCTGAATCAAAAAGCGAAAATTGCCGCTTTCCTATCAGGATGTGATTCTAAGGACAAAATGAAGAAAAACTTAAAAGAAGTTCTTCTTCTGTTGAATCAAGATGAAGCTGAAACTTCTACCAAACAAGAGTCTAATCCTAACAAAGAAGACGACTTCTATCAAAATGAAGACGACTGTTTCAGAATAGACATACAAGAATTATGACCTACTCTGTAGAAACAATTCCAGTTACTTGCTGGAACTATTCAAACAGTATCTTAATTTTGTTATATAAGGAGGCCTCGACCATGTTGTGAGGTACCCTATCATTTAGCAATCTTAGAGAGATATTAGAGAGAGAAGCTCTGAGAGAAACAATCCCTTGTAAGCTTTCCTCTTTGAGATCCTTTAATAAAAAGTTTGTTATTTCAAATTATTTTCTCTCTTCTCCCTCTTAGCTGGTTCTGTTCGGACTACCGTCGTCCGACTTTCTTCTCTTCTCCCTTTACTAGATCTGTGCTGGTTTTACCGCTGTTCTAGTTTCTATGCATTAAATTATTTTACATTCTGCACTTTACATTTCTGCATATCATTTAGTAGTCCTGCTGCTGCCTACTTTCCTTTTAGTCTATTTTAATTATTTCTTTTTGTTTCCTTATATATATATATATATATATATATATGACACATACAAAATATTCAGAAATTTAGTGATTAAAATTGTATGATATTATATTGACTTAGGTTAAATAATATTTTTAATTTAAATTCTTGCTTCGATATAGATAATAACAAATAAAAAATGTATGTGGTGTAACTCCTTCAAATAGAAAGTTGATGTATTAAAATATACTTAAAATCTTTGAATATTTATTTTCTATTTATGTTTGCTTGAACTTTATTTGGTAGTTACATGTCAAACTTTTGTATTATTATGTTACTTATATAAAATTATATAAATATATATTTTTTGTAAGTGTCTTTTTTTTAAGACAAACATAGGGCAGGGTATGAGCATGAAAGTACCCAAAGTGTATGGGTATAGAGATTAAAATTACTACTGACATGGACATGGAGCTAGATACAAGTATTTTTTAAAAACGCAGATACAAGTATGAGTATTGTAATACCCTATCCATTGTCATCCCTATTTTAAATTGTTAATTATTTTTGAATTTATCTTTTTACACCTTGATTTTTCTCCACAAAATCTTATCTTTAATTGCTTCTATATTGGTTTTTTCTTTTTATAGTGAAGTTTCTATTTTTATCTTAACTTTATGATATTTATATTAATTTTCAAATTTTCTCTTTTGTGTTTTTCTTATAAAACTAAGGTACTTATTTTTCTATTTATTGTCAAAGAATTAATTATCGATATTTCTTTTATAATTTTTATTATTTTTGTTGATTTTTTAATTTATCTTAAACTAAAAAAATACAATTATAATGTACAGGATAAGGTTTGTTAAAACCATTAAATATTTTGTATTTTATAAACTGACTAATAATTTAAGCAAATTCTTTTAGTAAGTATTTGGATTAGTGTGAATACCCAAATTTTGTTTAAATTTTTTTTATTTTTATTTTAAAAAAATCTAATATTTTATAAAAAGAGAATGGAAACAAAATATTTTATGAAAATTAAAATTTGCTTTAATAAATTAGAAAAAAAATCAAATTTGACTCTAAAAAAGGAATGGAAGCATTGTAAGAATTGAACCAAAAAATAAGTAAGGAACTTTGATAAGAAATTTGGCCTTTTTCTAATTCTAAGAGCCTAAAAAATAAAGAGAGGATATCAAATAAAGGGCTGAAAATTTTTTTTGAAAAAAAGATACTTTGAACATATAGAGAAAGAGGTTGAAGAAAGGAGGAAGAAAGAAGAACAAAGGCAAGCAAAAAACTTCAAGATTTACAAGTAAGTCTTCATTATACTTCTATGAATTTTTTTTTATTACATATTCCTACTAATGAATAAGCATTTCCACATTACATAAATCTCAGAATCTCAAAATAAATAAATAAATAAATTTGTAAATCTTTTTTTTACATATTCTATGAAAGTTTCTTCTTTCATCCTTGTTTTTTTTTTTTTTTCTCTTCTTCTCTTTCTTAAGTCACACTACTTTCAACCATATCTCTTTTCCACTCATTATTCTTTTATCTAAACCACCATTTTCAAACACCCAAGATCCACTATCTCTCCACTAACTACTTTTTCCTTTTCCTTAATCAATCGTCATTCCTAAACATAAAACTTACCATAGAAGTTTCTTTCCATACTTCCTTCTTCTCTTCCTCTCTCACACTACCTTCCACCACCCAAAATCATAACCTCCATTAATCTCACCTCCACCGTTTCATGGCCTCCTTGCTTTTCTTAGAAAAAAGCACAATCCTAACCCTAAAGTCCTTTCCTTTCAAATTTGAAAATTTTAAATTTTGGACCATTTTACCCCTTTTTTATTTTTTATTATTTTTTGGTCCAATTTTTTTTATTTAGTTCAACATAAAATTTTTATTTCAATTTTATTTATTTGTTCATCATTATTATTATTATTTATTATTATGATTAATTTGTTTAAGGAATGAATTTTTTTTATTTTTTTATTTTTTTATTTTTTTATTTTTTTTATGTTAGCCTAGATTAAATTCAATTTTTTATTTTAATTTTTTTGTTTATTTTAATTCTCTTGATACCATTTACTTTACAATATTACATTTTAGTTTTTTCTTTTTAGCTTATCTCATTCTAACATTAATAATAAATTCTTTCGCCCCTCTTTTATATATATATATATATATATATATATATATATATATATATATTCCATTGTTTATATCTTAATTATCTTGTTGATTATTTATTCTTTAGGATTGTCATCTTTTATTTCATTTATTGCATATTTATGGAATATTTATGTGATTTAATTTTATATCTATGATTACTTACTCTTATATTGTGAATAGTAAATTACTTCTTTTTTATACAATTAATTCATATATAATAATATAATTATATCAATTTATAATACTAACATATAGCTTCTCTATTGTCATGTATTATAAATTGATAAAGTCTATGTGCACCTACGTTACCAAGACTTTATGCAACTTCAATTTATTATATGTTATCTTTAATTAATTGGTTAATCATCTTAATAATAAATCAAGATATATTCCTCTTCTAATTACTAACTCACGAATTAATCAATTAGTTTAAATCTAAATTATTTTATTAACGAAACAATTTATAATGCTAATATGTAGCGACTCTACCTTTATACATTATAAATTGTTAAAAGCTTATGTGTACCAACATTATCTTAAGTTTTATATAATATAAATCTATCAAATAAAATTTTTAATCTTTTTATTAAATAAAAATCTTCTTTAATCAATTCAAATAAATTTATTTTTTATTAAAATAAAATTAATTTCATATTTTAAAATTTTTAAGTCATACTTCTAATTTTAATAAATTAAATAATTAAATATTTCTTTACTTATTTATACAAATTTCTACAATATCGATGTATAATTTATATTACATTCGATTATCTAATAAATAATGAGAGATTTATGTATAGCTTACGCTATCTTAAATTTTCTTTTAATATGAATCTTCAAATTCAAACTTTTTCTCATTTACAAACTATTATTATTATTAATTTTTTTTTAAGGATTTGCTATATAGTTGTGTGATCTTCCTTCACTTTTTGTATTGTTTCTCGTAGAGTATGTAACGCCCCGAATTTTGATAATATTAATTATGGTGATTGATGTATATATATATATATATATGTGTGAGTAATTATATGAGAATGAGGATGTTGCATTAAAATGCGTAATAAATGATGCTTAAGAGCCTAGAAGCTTATGGATATATGGATATATGTGTGCATGTGTGTGGCTGGACTGATTTTTGGCTAAGTGCCTAAGTGCAGAGTGCCCTTGTTGCAGCGAGAGGTCACAGGGGCAAGAAGGGTGAAACTGTCGCCTTCTCGTTGTAGCAAGAGAACGACAGAAGGGACTGCATTTTTGGGTGTAGACACACTGTAACGAGAGGACCTTGCTGTAGCGAGATTCTGCAGAAATCAGAGTGCTGTTTCATCTGATATTTTCGCTGTAGCGACAGAGGGCATTGCTGTAGCGAGAGTGTCGCGATCTGAGGGGTTAAAAAGAGAAGTTTAGGGATTTGAGAGTTATTTCCAAAATTTCCTCCCAAATCTCTTCATTTCTTTCGACCTCAAACCCCTTTCTCACTGATTAATTGCCTTCAAAGCCATTCGAGAGCAAGATTGGAGCTCAGATTTGTGTGGAGAACGCTTGGAGGTAAGTTTTAAGAGTTAGGGTTCCGATTTCCTTTCTCCTTTCTCTATTTTGGGGATTTTTGGGGTTCTCATAGAGGTCTTCCATGTGTTTAGGCCGAGATTTGTGTGGGGAACACTCCCGTGGTCGACATTGAGTGTAGGTCTTCAATCCGAGGTAAGGGGGGACTCTACTGATGTTTCATCAATTTATTGAGATTTTCAGAGTATAAAGACATCCAAAACCCTTTGAAAAGTTATTTTGAGTAGTCTTTTTCTTTGTCTTCATTAGTTGTTTATGTTATTACATTTTCTAAATGTTTTGCTGAAATTATGAGCGCTCAGGCGCTAATCTCCATCGCCCAGGCGGAATTTACTGGTTTTATTTTGCTCTCAGGTAACCTGCAGCCTAAGCGCCCAAATCGCAACGCCTAGGCGCCCACGGATGCTGTCAAGTAAATTTTCATATAAATAGAAGGAAAGAAAAGGATTAGGAGGGGGATTCAAGCAAGGGCGAACTCAAGAGAAAACGGAGGAAAAGAGCTTGGAGCTACGAGACAACTTGGGAACAAGAGGAAGAGGAGAGATTGAAGATTCATCTTTCCAATTCTTGGTTCTTTATGGAATTTCCTACAATTTTCTTCTTTGTTCTTCATAGAATGAGTTGCTAAACTCCATAGCTAGGAGAAAGGATGAGGTCTGAGATAGGTGTATTGAGATTGGATTTCTAAGGTTTTGATATTGGATTTCTTGGATTAATTGTTCGTCTTTCGATTATATATGCAAGAATCATGAGTTTTTGTTCATGAGTGGATTAGGGTTCTTATATGATTTGGAAAAATTGTGTATGAATTAGCTCAAAAGATGAACTACATGAATTTCAAGGTTTAGGAATATTTCTTGAATTTTGTGTGATATGTGGATTGATTTAGTGCTTCATCTATATTTGTGTTGAGATATAGTCAAGGAATTGTCATATTTTTTCATAAGTAAAGAATGGATTCACCAAGGAATTGGGGTTCATTCACTTGAAATCCTTTCATTAATCTAAGATTTTCAATTCAAGTGTTTAGAAATTCAACACGGATTAAGAAAAACTCAGATCATCCTAACCTCTAGTGTTTTAAATCTTGAGATCACTCTTTACTTGTTGAAGGCAATATTTATTCTATTATAAATCTCTATTTTGTTTTAATTTCAATTGTAGAGCTTTCTTTGATCCAAATAGTTGATATTGTCTAACTAGAAATTTGATTAGTGAAGTATTGTTTGATAAGTCAATCCTCGTGGGACGATACCCACTTACCGTGGTATTTACTTAAAACGATTCGGTGCACTTGCTGAGTAGTTATCAAATTTTTGGCGCCGTTGCCGGGGATTGAATGTTATCAACAATATTAGTAGCTAAGAAAATTTTTAATTTAGACACTTAATTTTGTATAGAAAATAGCATTTACTTTTATTTTACTTTATTTTTTTTTCTATTCTATGTAGTTTTCTTTTTGTTATTTGATAACATTGTTCTCATAACTGTTTAGTTTCTTGTATGCAAGGTACTGTTAATTCAGATTCTCTGCAGTTTGTTCCAGAAATTGAGAAGACAGCAAGTAGACTTAGGAAAGAAGCTAAGGCAAGAAAGCAAATAGAAAAGGATGCAGAAATGGCTGAAGAGAATGAAAATCAGAATGTCAGGAGAACACTAGGAGAATATGCCGCACCTAGTGCTGATGGGTGTAGATCTAGCATTACAAGACCTCCAATTCAGGCTAATAATTTTGAGTTGAAGCCTGCACTTCTACAATAGTTCAACAGGAACAGTTTGGGGAGGACCGTTAGATGATCCTAATTTGCACATAACAAATTTTCTACAACTTTGTGACACTTTCAGAGTTAACGGGGTTAGTTCGGATGCTATTCGACTAAGACTCTTCCCATATTCACTTAGAGATAAGGCAACAGTGTGGGTCCAGTCTCAACCTCAAGGGAGCATTTCTACATGGGATGATTTAGTCAACAAATTTCTTAGGAAATTTTTCCCACCTCAGAAGCTGGCAAAGTTAAGGAATGAAATTAACACCTTCGCTCAGAAGGATGGAGAGTCACTTTACGATGCATGGGAGCGATTCAAGGAGTTGTTGAGAAAATATCCACATCATGCCCTTCCTAACTGGCTTCAAATTCAGACATATTATGATGGGTTGGTATCATCTGTTGGATCAATGGTAGATGCAGCCTCTAGAGGATCATTGCATAGTAAAACCTCAGAGGAAGCTCTTCAATTGATTGAGACCATGGCTGCAAATAATTTTATGTCCTCAAATGAGAGGTCAATAGGGAGAAAGGGTATTATGGAGTTAGAGACACCAGATGCCATACTTACTCAAAACAAGCTTATGTCTCAACAATTGACTAATCTCAACAAACAGTTTGGGCAATTGCAGGTTGAAGCTATAGGTTCTCAACTTTTAGTATGTGACTTTTGTGGTGGTAAACATGAAAATGGAGAATGTATAGCTGGTATATCAACTCAGTTATCTGTTGAGCAGGTAAATTACATGGGAAATCCTCCAAGGCAACAAAATAACCCCTTTTCTAACACATATAATCCAAGGTGGAGGAACAATCCTAATTTTTCCTGGAGTAATCAAGGGGCTCAGAAGAATTTTAATGCTCTATTTCAAGCTCCAGTAGCCCAGCCACCTACTCAACCAAAACCATCTGCATTGGAAGTTGCTTTAGAAAAGTTATCTCAATTAACAACAAGTTTTGGGCAGCAGACCTCTAGTTTCATGCAAGAAACAAGAGCTAATTTTAAAAATCAAGAAGCTTCAATTAGAAATTTGGAGAGTCAAGTTGGGAAAATTGCAAAACAGTTGCCAGAAAAACCACCAGGAACATTTTCCAGCGATACTGAGCCAAATCCTATGGAGCATTGTAAGACAATCACTTTGAGAAGTGGCAAGATATTGGAAGTACAGCCTAAAGAGAGCAAGGAGGAGGAAATTAAGAGTCCTCAAATGGAGGATAAAGTTGAAATTGAAGATCTTTAATATGAGATTTCAAATAAATTTCAAGAGCAAGGGAAGCAACAATTTAGTGAGTCTTCCAAAGGAAAGAAGAAAGTTGTAGATTGGGACAAAACTGTGAATTGTCCCCATATGCTAAAATTCCTTTTCCACAGAGACTTCAGTAGCAGAATCAAGACAAACAATTGTCTAAGTTTTTGGAAGTGTTTAAAAAATTACAGATTAACATTCCATTTGCTGAAGCCTTGGAGCAAATGCCATTGTATGCCAAGTTTATGAAAGATTTGCTTTCAAGGAAGAGGAAACTGAAGGAAGATGAAACTGTGATGCTTACTGAAGAGTGTAATGCTATCATTCAAAGGAAATTACCTCAAAAGCTGAAAGACCCAGGTAGCTTCCACATTCCTTGCACTATTGGTAGTTTGACCATTGGTAGAGCATTGTATGACCTTGGGGCTAGCATCAATTTGATTCCATTATCCATCATGCATAAACTGAAAATTAAGGAAGTGAAGTCTACCATGATTTCATTGCAACTAGCTGATCGGTCTATCAAGTTTCCATATGAGATAGTTGAAGATGTGTTAGTCAAAGTTGACAAATTTATTTTCCCTGCAGATTTTATGGTGTTGGATATGGAAGAGGATTCTGAGATGCCCCTAATTCTAGGACGACTATTTCTGGCAACAGGTAGGGTATTGATCGATGTTGAATAGGGAGAGCTTGTGTTACGGGTGCATGATGAGAAAGTAATTTTTAATGTGTTTGAAGCCATGAAGCATCCAGCGGAGAAAGAGCATTGCTTAAAAATTGATGTAATTGACCCATTGATAAGAGAAGCTTTTCATAAAGAAGCTTTATCATGTCCTCTTGAAGCAGCTCTAGTGAATTCAAAGATGTCAAGTGATGAGGATAGAGATAAGCCAGAAGTTGTTGAGCGTGTGAAATTGCTGGAAGCTTTGCCACCAATCATGAATTTAAAGGAGAAGGAAGACTTACACTAGATGAAAGAAGTCAAGAAAGAAGAGCCCCCAAAGCTTGAATTGAAGCCTTTGCCTTCAAGTTGTACCTAAGAAGGGTGGCATCATAGTAGTGTCTAATGAAAATAATGAGCTGATACCTACAAGGACAGTTACAAGCTGGAGGATGTGCATAGATTATTGCAGGCTGAATGCAGTAACTAGAAAAGATCATTTCCCCTTACCATTCATTGATCAAATGTTGGAAAGGTTAGCTAGGCATGCCTACTATTGTTTCTTGGATGGATATTCAGGTTATAATCAGATTAAGGTGGATCCGGCAGATCAAGAGAAGACGGCATTTACTTGTCCATATGGTGTTTTTGCTTATCGGAGAATGTCTTTTGGATTGTGCAATGCCTCAACAACGTTTCAAAGGTGCATGCTTTCTATTTTCTATGATATGGTAGAAAAATTCATTGAGATATTTATGGATGACTTCTCTGTTTTTGGTAGTTCTTATGATGCATGTTTGCATAACTTGTCTTTGGTTTTAAAAAGGTGTCAAGAAATAAACCTTGTTCTTAATTGGAAAAAATGTCATTTTATGGTCACTGAAAGTATTGTTCTAGGCCACCGGATTTCTTTCAAAGGTATTGAGGTAGATAGAGCTAAAGTTGAAATTATTGAAAAATTACCTCCTCCTGTAAATGTTAAGGGCATTAGAAGTTTTTTAGGACATGCTGGCTTTTATAGAAGGTTTATAAGAGATTTTTCAAAAATTGCAAAACCATTGTGTAATCTTTTGGTTAAAGATGCACCATTTGTTTTTTATGATAATTGCTTGCATGCCTTTGAGACTTTGAAGGAAAAACTAGTTTCAGCGCCTATAATTTCTGCACCTGATTGGACTTTGCCATTTGAAGTAATGTGTGATGCTAGTAACTTTGCAATAGGTGCTGTTTTGGGTCAAAGAAAAGATAAGTTGTTGCATGTAATTTATTATGCTAGTCGTGTTTTGAATGATGCACAACGTAATTATACAACTACTGAAAAGGAGTTACTTGCAGTTGTTTTTGCTTTTGACAAATTTCGGTCATATTTAGTTAGTTCTAAGGTAATTGTTTACACTGATCATTCTGCACTTAAGTATCTTTTTTCTAAGCAGGAAACAAAACCAAGATTGATCAGATGGGTGCTACTATTATAAGAATTTGACTTGGAGTTGAAAGATAAGAAAGGCACAGAAAATTTGGTTGCGGATCATTTGTCTAGGATTGTTCAAGAAGGAGTTCAAGACATGTAGTTGTTACCGATTAAAGAAGAATTTCCTGATGAATAATTGTTTGTTGTGCAGGCACTTCCATGGTTTGCTAATATAGCCAATTATAAAGCTGCCAAAGTTTTACCAGAAAGTTTGAGTTGGAATCAAAAGAATAAGTTCTTACATCATTCAAGATATTTCTTTTGGGATGAACCTTATTTATTCAAGAGGTGTGCTGATGGGATGATTAGAAGGTGCATTCCAGAGGAGGAGGTGCAAGGTGTTTTATGGCATTGTCATGGCTCTGAGTATGGTGGACACTTTGGGGGACAAAGAACAGCAGCCAAAGTCTTGCAGAGTGGTCTTTATTGGCCCACAATTTTCAAAGATGCCCGGTCTTTTGTGAAAAAATGTGATAAATGTCAAAGGACTTGAAATTTATCAAGAAGGAATGAGATGCCATAGAACTACATTTTGGAAGTGGAGTTGTTTGATGTTTGGGGGATAGACTTCATGGGTCCTTTCCCTTCATCATACTCTAATCAATATATTCTTGTTGCTGTGGATTATGTGTCTAAGTGGGTGGAAGCTATTCCATCACCCACTAATGATGCCAAGGTAGTTGTGAATTTCTGAGAAAGAATATTTTCACAAGATTTGGAGTTCCAAGAGCACTTATTAGTGATGGAGGAAGTCATTTCTATAACAAACAAATTGAGGCATTACTACAGAAATATGGAGTCAAGCACAAGATAGCTACCCCATACCATCCTCAAACAAGTGGTCAAGTTGAGGTGTCTAACAGGGAGTTAAAAAGAATCTTGAAAAGATGGTTAGTGCATCAAGAAAAGGTTGGGCAAGGAAAATTGAGGATGCACTTTGGGCTTATAAGACAGCTTTTAAAACTCCTATAGGAATGTCTCCATATCAATTGGTGTTTGGAAAATCCTGCCACTTGACCATAGAGTTAGAACATAAGGCTTTTTGGGCAATAAAATTTCTGAATTTTGATGTTAAAGCTGTCAATGAAAAAAGACTTCTCCAACTTAATGAACTTGAGGAATTCTGACACCAAGCTTATGAAAATGCTCGCTTGTACAAGGAAAAGACAAAGAAATGGCATGACAAGAAAATTTCTTTCAAGCTTTTTGAAGCAGGACAACAGGTGTTACTATTTAATTCAAGATTAAAGTTGTTTCCTGGGAAGTTGATGACAAGATGGTCTGGGCCATTTGTAATAAGCAAGGTTTTTCCGTTTAATGCTGTGGAGTTACTTGAACCAACATCTGGAAGAAAATTCACAGTAAATGGTCATAGGTTGAAGCATTATTTTGGAGGGGAGGTTGTCAACCTTACCATTATCATGAAGAAGTGCAACACGTCAAGCTTATGACGTTAAAAAAGCGCTTTATTGGAAGGCAACCCAATCTTTAGTATCCTTTGTTTTAATTTGTTTTGTTTTTCCTTGTTTTGTTTTAGTTAGTTTAGTTCAATTTTTTATTTATTACAAAAAAAAAAATAAAAAAATAAAAAAAATGGCCTAAGTCTTTTTAGGGACCGCCCAAGCGCTAACTGCACGAGAAAATTGAAGTGGTCTCAGGGTGTCCAGCGCCTAGGCTTTATTTTTCACCGCTTGAGCTCTTACTGAAAAAAATGGATTGTAGTTTCTGGTGGTTCACTGCTTAGGCGCTAAACCTTTCCGTCTAGGCATTTACTGCGTAAGAGAAAAAGAGAGGCTTTCAGGTAACTCAGGGCCTAGGCCCTAGATTCGTACAGCTCAGGCGCTTCGACAAGTGATATTTTAAATGAAATTGGGTCAATTGGTGCAGTCCATAACATTTTTTTTTCTTTCGTTTCTTTTCTCCTCTGTGTTCTAACAACCCTTTTTCTCAACTCTCCCCTTAATCCATTTAACCATAGCCAAAGAATTGACTTCACCATCCGTAAACCTCTTCCATTCTTGCTCTATATATAAAAAAAAAACCTCCTTCTTCTTTATTTCTTACAGAGTGCCAACCAATGGCTTGGAAAATTAAATAATTTTGGGGTTTCAGCATTGTGTTGTGTGGGTCACGAAGTGAGGTAATTTTTCTTTTATCTTGTTTGATTTAATTTCTTTTTGCAAGCATATAGATTGAACGAATAGTTCTTAAATGTTAGGGTTTGTGAATTGGGGGAAAGTAAGAAATTAGAAAAATAGGTATCTTTGGAGGTGGATTTTTGTTTTACATTGTGTTTGATGATAGGAAAGATTCATTTTGGCATTGTTGTTGCATGGTACTCATAGAATCAATATGTTGGATGAGTGAAGACTAGGTGTTTGAAGAAATGACAATGTGAAGATGTGAAACTGAATGTGTTGATGTGACCTTGAGCTAGTTAGTATAATTTGTATTTTTGAAAATTTCTGATTAATAGGATGTTATTGAAGTTAATTGCTGAAATTGAATTTAGATTATTCATGATGATTGCAAACTATTTGAGAAAAAGTACTGAACATGAGTGGAATAATTGGTATTCTTGAAGTTTGCCATGATTAAAATGCTGATGTGTTAGTGTTAATGCTGATTTGGTGAGTTAAAGTTGGAAAAAAAAAGAGAAAGAAAATTTTGAATTTGACATGTTTTGAGTTTTTGAGAATTCATAATTATCTCAATTTATTTGTTAGGTGTTTTGAAAGCAAGGAACTCCAACAAGCTTTTCCAAGTGATAAATTTCATGCCTCCAAGAAAGAAAAAGGCTGTTAGCAAGGCTGGCTCTAGCTCAGCAAATGATTTTGATCAAGATCGTTTCAAATCCCGTGCACATGAAGAACGATTCAATAATGTATTATTGACTCGGACCTTGGTGCGAGAAAGAGGATTCAGTTTTCAAGAAGGAGAGTACCCTGAAATTCAAAATCAAATTAGAAGAAGGAATTGGACAGCTTTATGTGCGAGTCCTCAATCGGGAAAGATGAATTTGGTATGAGAATTTTATGCCAATGCATATGTGGTGTCTAATGATGAGACAAAGCAAAGTGAAGAAAGTGAATTCAAGAGTTTTGTCCGAGGGAGAGAGATTGATTTCAGTCCATAAGCTATTGACACTTTCTTTGGCATAGGATATCAAAACCTATATTGTAGTTATGAGCACAGAATGGAACATGAACAAAGACGTGCTGATGTATTAAGCGATTTGTGTAAGGAAGGCGCACAATGAGGATTGGATGCACATGGAAATCCTTTGTCTCTACAGAAAGCTGATTTAACCCCAGTTTCTCGAGCTTGGTGCACATTTGTTCAATCTAGACTTATCACAAAGTTAAATCACTTAGAAGTGTGCATGGAACAAGCCATCCTTATTCATTGTATAATTAGAGGTTCACAAATTGATGTGGGGAACCTAATTGCTTCAAAGATACATGAAATGGCTCAAGCATCATCTGGTAGTCTGGGATATCCAAGTTTAATTACACAATTGTGTAGAAGAGTAGGAATTAATATTGAAAGAGATATTCCAGTCTTACCAAAGCGACCAATTACTGCAGCTACTATAGCCCAGGAGATTCGGAGACCCCGAACTCAAACCCAGCCTGGTTCTAGTAGGCCAAGGTGTTCTCTCACCACAACACAAAGGTTAGAGCAATTGGAAAACCATCAAAGGTTAAGCATTCGTCAAAATCAATATCTCATCCGTGTTGTCCAAGGATTAGAAGTAATGGTAAGACGAATAGCTATTGAGCAAGGAATGGGACCAGATGAACTGGAAGAACCATTAGTACCAGATGAGGATCTTTTAAGGTCAGTTGATGCTGAGCAGGAGCAAGAGGTTGGAGAAGAAGAAGAGGCTGATGAAGACTGAGTCGAGGAGAAACGGGGAAGTTTTCTATTTCTATTTATTGTATTGTTAGCTTCCTTGTGTTTCTAGTTGATTTCCTAATTAGGTTAGTTTAGACACTGTTATGTTTAATATTGTTTATATCAATGGTATTTATTTTATTTTTTTATTTTATTTATTTATTTATTTAAAAAAAGGGCCTTTTGATTATAGTTATAACTGGTCTTCTTAAGAATTGTGTTGAGTGCTCAATGATTTGATTAAATTTTCTATGAACTTAAAGTATCATGAGCACAATGTTTTGAATGGATCATGCTCTCATCCATTGAGCCTATTATTACTTTGATCTAAGATGTGCATTTTCTTGGTGATGGACTAGATTAATTTTCTAGAGAAAGATTATGTGATATTCTTATATTGACTCTTATCTTGGAAAATGTGTGATTCTTTATTGAGGCGAAATCCTAGGGTAGTGCATCTCGGTGAAATGATTAGGACATTTTTTGGATCGTTTGAGCCTTTCAAGCCAACCTGATAATGTATATCCATAGGTCCCCTTTGAAGCTGAATAAAAAAATAAATAAATTTGATAATAGGCCTTTCTTTTGCTTTTAACTTTATTTTATCTTACCTTCCTTTAAGCTCTGAAAAAAAAAATTTATATATTCCACTTGTAACAAGTTTTGTTGAGTTCCTTAAGTAATGCGTTACATGCTATATTCATCGTATTGTGGTGCCATGTTTTTGCAAATGAAGTTATTTTTGTGAATTCCTCATAAAAAAAAAAGAGAAAAGAAGAAAATAGGGGGGAGATTAAAGGAAAAAAAAAGAAAAAGAAAAAAAGTACAAAGTAAAAAAAATTAAAAAAATAATCAAGCATTATGGCACTACTTTCGTTTCATTATTGCTAAAATTATTTAGGATTGTAATGTATGCTTTAAGTACTCAACCTAGTGTCAATTTCCTTTTCCCTTCTTTCTTAACCTTACCCTTTGGCCTTACATTACAAACTTTAAAAGACCCTTTTGATCACTTTGATGCATTGCTTCTACATTAGTGGAGATAGAGATGAAAAATATGGACTGAGTATGAGTTATTTTTAAGTATTTGCATAATTCAATCCAGATTTTTTTATTCGGAACTGATCCATGATTTTGTACATTTTTGGTCGGGTCATAAGAAGTACAGGTGGTGAGTGTTTGATAGTATTTGATCTTTGTGCTTCTTTTTGAATTGGTATTGAGAATTTGTTCTGAGAGTACATAAGATGCACAATTCTTATTTAAAAATATTGGTTAGGTGCATAATTGTCTTGATTTTTTTTTTTGTTGCTTGAGGACAAGCAACATATTAGGTTTAGGGGTGTGATGTTCCATCAATTTATTGAGATTTTCAGAGTATAAAGACATCCAAAACCCTTTGAAAAGTTATTTTGAGTAGTCTTTTTCTTTATCTTCATTAGTTGTTTATGTTATTGCATTTTCTAAATGTTTTGCTGGAATTATGAGTGCTCAGGCGCTAATCTCCACCGCCCAGGCAGAATTTACTGGTTTTATTTTGCTCTCAGGTAACCTGCAGCCTAAGCGCCCAAATCGCAATGCCTAGGCGCCCACGGATGCTGTCAAGTAAATTTTCATATGAGAATGAGGATGTTGCATTAAAATGCGTAATAAATTATGCTTATGAGCCTAGAAGCTTAGGGATATATGGATATATGTGTGCATGTGTGTGGTTGGACTGATTTTTGGCTAAGTGCCTAAGTGCAGTGTGCCCTCGTTGCAGCGAGAGGTCACATGGGCGAGAAGGGTAAAACTGTCGCCTTCTCGTTGTAGCAAGAGCTGTCTCGCTGTAGCGAGAGAACGACAGAAGGGACTACATTTTTGGGTGTAGACACACTGTAACGAGAAGGCCTTGCTATAGCGAGATTCTGCAGAAATCAGAGTGCAGTTTCGTCTAATATTTTCACTGTGGCGACAGAGGGCGTCGTTGTAGCGAGAGTGTCGCGATCTGAGGGGTTAAAAAGAGGGGTTTAGGGATTTGAGAGTTATTTCTCAAATTTTCTCCCAAATCTCTTCATTTCTTTCGACCTCAAACCCCTTTCTCACTGATTAATTGCCTTCAAAGCCTTTCGAGAGTAAGATTGGAGCTCAGATTTGTGTGGAGAACGCTTGGAGGTAAGTTTTAAGAGTTAGGGTTTCGATTTCCTTTCTCCTTTCTTCCATGTGTTTAGGCCGAGATTCGTGTGGGGAACACTCCCGTGGTCGACATTGATGTAGGTCTTCAATCCGAGGTAAGGGGGACTCTACCCTACTCTTTTATGTGCAATTGGTTGTGTTTTTGAATGAATATGGATATGTGGTTGCAATAGAGAGTAGAAAACGTATGGAAATGTAATTGGTTGTAGAATGTGATGAGGGCCATGTGGCAGAACTAGTGAATATTATGTGTGTTTGATGATGTGTGAATAAGCGTGGGCTGAGTGCCGTATAATAGAATTGAATATGGCCTCTGTGCCGTGAAATTGTGATTGAACATAGGGTACTGTATAATATGATCCGACTATGGATAAATCATTGTGTGTTGTGGATATGGGCACTTGTGCCGGATAATTGTATTAAGTGAATGCTGTGAAAATGCGGGCCTGAGGGCCGTGCAATGTCAATAAATGTAGCCTTGGGCTGTGTGGTATGAATGAACATGGGCCTAGGGCCGTGTATTGGGAAATACTGTAAATGGGGCGACTTATCGCCGGTGGGCACAATAGTGCGAATAGGGCGACTTATTGCTGGTGGGCAAAATAGTGCGAATGGAGCGACTAATCGCCAGTATGAAACACTGTAAATGAGGCGTGTTACCGCCGGTGTAATGTGCTGAAATGCTGTAAATGGGGCACATAAGCGCCGGTATAATATGCTGTGAGTTATGATTATGAACTGCTGTTAGTGCCATGAGTGCACCGAGGTTAAATCGTAATGAGCTGTGCTTGGATGCTGCCTGAGGGCGTATTTTCATATATCTGTTTATAATGTAATTAAAATGATTTGAATGTGAGACTTTATATTTGCTTGTATTTTGGTAGTGTAGAGTACTCACCCTTACATTCATTTTTAGGTAATCAAGACGATCAGCATCGGACACAGTGAAGGAGCAAATGGACTGTTATCGGGTTTAGGATAATCTATTTGAAAATTTGTTGTAATGAACTAGCCTTATAGTAGTCATTTGATATGAATTTGTAACCTTCATTAATTTTGAAATATTATTTGAAAAACTTGTTATACAAATTTGCGAAACTGTCACTTATTTGAAATTAAATTTAAAGTATTACAGTACATGTATAGTCGGGTTATCTTATATCCTAAATATTATAATTTTATAAAAATAATTTTAATTTTAAAATAATTTTTTTACTAAACTTAATTTTAATAAACTAATTTCATAATTTTTAGACAGAAATACGTGATTTTGAGTTCTCCATTGCACGTAGGGATACGTAGGAGCAGAACCAGACTTGTCAAGTTAAAATAATTTTCAAAATAAATTTTTTAAGATATCTATTAACATTTTAATAAATAATTTGTCTTCTTTTATTCTTGAAAGATATTTTTCTTAAAAATATTTTTTTTGCCGTATCATTATCACCGTCCGATTACGACAATTAGCTATGAAAATAAAATTATTTGGCTTAATTACAATGTTAATTATGGTACTGTCTGTATGTTCTTGAACTTGACCTGACTTAAAATATTATCCTTTAATAAAGTGTGCTGATATTGAGTTGGCATTTTACTCTCCAAATTTTACTTTTAAACAGTCTATTTCTTTTATCGCTCTTATTCTCTTCCAAGAAACCTGGATATATATTTTTTCTTTGAACATATACACAAACGCATCAGCATTATTAACAACAAAATAAACATAAACACTTCAACATAATTAGCAATCAACTCATTACTTGATAAAATTGGATGATAAATCAATAAATGTAAAATAAAAATACGAAGATGAAAATCTTACAATCAGAAGTTGGGGACCAAAATCAAACAAATGATAAAAAAGAGAAATCAGAATCGTGCAATTAAAAATTAAAAGATGAAAATTGATAAAGTGCTATAAACCAAAATTAGGTAATTAAAAGTTAAAAAACCAAAATTGTAATAAGCTAACTTATTTCCATGACCAATTATATTTACAATTAGTTATTATTATAATTAGTTATATGAAATATTTCATTATCTAAATATATTTTTTTCAAAAGTAATTTTTTGATAAACTGTTTTTTAAATAGTTTTTATAGTAAATTTTTTTTTATAACAATACTCTTTTATTTAAATGACCATTTTTTAAAGATAAAATAGAAAAATGTTAGATAAAAATAATATAATATTTTAACAAAGATCTCCGAACGACCACTTCATTTTTTCCCCTTTGTTGCAAAAATGATTAGATTGTAAAGGTTTTTATATTATCAAAGTTAAACATGACCGATCAGTGTTTCTAAAAATCTTTTACCCTTTTCTACGCAACTCTTTTAATAGGTGCCGAAAGAAATGTATTATTAGATATACACTATCTAATTTATTAATAATATTAAATGATATAATTTTAATTAAGATTTATTATTTTTTAATTTCTCATTGAGTATTATTAGATATACATTAAAAATTTATTTTGATATATTATTAAATGCACTATTTGTATTTTTATATAAATTTTTTCTAAATCATAAATAATTTTTACGAGATATCAGAAATAAAGTCATTATGCGTAGATAATTAAGGCAATTCAAGCATTGAGAAAATTACGTAAACAATTAGTTTTTTACTATATTTTGATTTCTATATTGTTATCATTCTTAGAATTTATAAGAAGCTATTACGGTCTTAATAACATCAGATTCGATCAATGTAAAACATTAAAATGTTATATTATGTCTATATGATGAATTAAAATAAGTGATTGATATCCTTAAATATTTACTTAAAAAATATGAGATTTGCGCACACGCAAATAATTAATCTTTACGATATAAAACAGACATAAATGTTCAAAATTAAAAAAATAAAAGAAATGTTGATATTCATATTTGATTAATTTGGCCTAGATTAAATTCATTTCATACATATTTTATACATACTATAACTGCATGTATAAATAAATCTTCAATTTCAAATTACTTTAATTCATGTTGCAATAATATCGTACAAATGTTGACGATTTCATACCTTTCTTTGTGTTCATCTATCTAAACTTTTCTGTGTGTGTGAATGTGTGATTACATTAGATAATCCATCTCATATGATATTAGTCAATACGTTGATGTTAGGTGATGGTTGAAAATCAAACGGGACAACTCAATACTATATAAAGAGAGACTTAAAAGTTTCAAGAGGGTTCATCTTGATTCTCGATAAACTTTTTCTTGTAGACCCTATTAACTTATTCATTGGCGTATTTCTTGTAAGAAAACTTTCCTTTTCTAAACTCTCGATCACTTCAATAGATGAATATATCAGTGTTTCTTGCATAAACACCTTGATCCATTAGATTCTTCATCAATCTAGCAGCTAAAGACATATCCACCAGAACAATTTTCACTACTTTTCATGTCACAAAACTAAACAAAGTTTAAGAAAATTTACCTAAAATATATATACAAAATGAAAATATAAGGTAATTAAAACACTATTTTATTAATGATTTAACTAACATATAACTACTGGTCATGCATAAGATGACTTGTGGCTCTAGATGCAACTAAACTGAGAAACGACATCTCATTATTGAGCTTAGTAAGAGAAAAATTGTTTGTTCTTTCATCATTCAAACGAGTATTACAATTATGGGGTCCATCACCCGCGATATTGGCATCGTAGTTTGCAGCCATTGGAGACTCAACTAACTCACTCATTGCACTTTGGTATGCTTCAACCGATTCCCAATAGAATTGGGTTGCACATTCTTCGATGGCTTGAGAAGGAGGGTTTTCTTCAGTGCTTCAACAAAGTAATTTTTCACTCCATTTGTTCTCTTTATTGCCATCTCTAGGAGGTGCTTACAAAGAGAAACATAGTCTTTGGCAATGGTGATTTCAGGGTAGGCTTCTAGAAGTTTCAAACATCGATCAGAGTCGTTAACATTCCTAATATCTTTGCATACAATTTGATACAGCTTGATGGTTGGTGTTGGAGATGGCGTTACTGTTGATGCAGCGTTGGAGATGAAGATCAAGGAAAAGGTGAACAACAAGGATATGATGGGTGAAGGGTTCATCTTTTTCTTGGGGCATTGAATGAAGGTTACGTCAAAATTCTTTATATAGACAACATGAATATCTAGCAATTAATATTGTCATTCGATTTCAAATCTTAACTTTAATCACCTTAGTTTTTTTTATTTTAGGTTAATTAACCTTTGATATTCTTTTTCCCTAAATTAAATATTAATTTTTTAAATTTATTCCTTTTCTCTTATTATATTCAAGATATTTAATTTTCAACCTCAGAAAATATTGATAATTAATTTTCTAACTATTTATTGATTAAAATTAATTACTACATTTATTTTAATGCACCAGATAATTTCTAGTAAGGATTGCTATAAGATCAACTCTCACGTCAGAAAATAAATCTATTTTCTCATTTTTAAAAAAATTAAATCCTACAATATAAGACCAACTCTTTCTCAACCCGTGCTTTTATCTTTAAAATTAGTAAATATTAATTATTTTATTTTTATGTTAAAAATCATCATCTAATTATTTATATCCTTTATATTTTTCTTAAAAAAATGTTAAACACAATATTAATATCTTTACGCAGACTAAAAATTAAATAATAATTTTTTTTATTTTTTATGCATTAAATGTTATATATTTTTGTCATTTTTGTTTTTAATTTCTCATCTGTTCCTTAACAAGTTGTGCGTACTCTTCACCTCTATGTATAATCTATAACTTAAGACAAACTTGAATTTATAAAGAGTGAAAGGGATAATTATTTTAGCTTTTTTTTAACCGTATAATAAAATTTTGTTAATAATCATATGAAATCACAAATTTTAATATATTAATAATGTTAAATATTATAATTTTTAATACAAATGTATTATTCTTAATTAAAATTCATTATTTTAAATATAATAAATTTTTAATTATAATAAATACTTTCTCTAGTTCAAAATTGACTATGCATATAAAGAAAAATTTTAAATATTATTTATTTTATTCAAATATAAATTTAGTTTATTAAATAATTTTAAATTAATAATAATTTTAAAAATATATTCTATTATTTAATTACAAATTCTCTTATTAGTAAATATTTTTAATTTATTAATTAATATAAAAATTATATTTATAATATATTTTAATTGATTAAATAGTAATTAAAAATTAAAGACTTAATTTATTATATTTCCTTTTACTTAATCATGAGGCGTCATTTAACTTAACAAAAATATCAAAATGATAATATAAAGTTAAAAAAATAATTATTAATATATCTAATTTTAACTAACAAATAATTTAAGAAATTAGTTTTATATGTTATCTTCATGAAATTTATTAAATATCACTTCAAACAATTTATTCAATATGTTTTTTAAATGTTCAAACTAGTATTTATTATATTATTTGTTAAATATTTTTTTACATTTTAATTCATTAATGAATATTATTAGTGTATTAAAAATAATGATTTATATGACTTTTGACCTTTGTTTTTATTTTATTTAACCTTTATCTCCCATTCAAAAGTTAATTTTATATTATTTAAATATTTTATATTAACTAAGAATAGATCAATATTTACTTGAGTAAATATTTTCTTACGAGAAAGCTAAACATTATTTTTTTAATATGATATCAAAGTTTATTTAATTTAAATGTTAGATCATTTACAAATGTCTTACAAACTTTATATATTAAATATTCATTCTTGATCAATAATATTTTTTTTATAAAAGCTTAAATAAACTAGAGACATAAATATTAGTATATAATTTCTTTTATAGTTACTCCTAGTAACCATCACTTAAACCAATTATGATATGCTCTAGTGTCAATTAGAATAAGTTAACATAATTCTCACTGCCTATGACACAAGTTAGCTATGCTTGGTCGTGTAACACCTTCATTTTTATTATTTTTGCTTTTGGAATATAAGAATTTTGGTGCAAGGATTTTCGCTCAAGTGAAATAGAGTTTTCTAAATCAAGCATTCTACAGCATTCTCGCTCAGGCAAGAAGAGTTTTATTAAGTGAGAGAGGATAATATCATTCCAATTGTCCTTTTACCCAGGCGAAAAATCGTAGAAAAATTGAGAACTCTTTGGATTTATTCTCGCTCAAATGAGAATGCCTCTTGTTCAAACAAAAATATAAAACAAAACTATTGTTTAGTTTTGTCTTTCAAGCAAGAAGGAACTTGCTTAGGCGAGAATGATCTTACTCAAGCGAAAGCCTATGTGTTGAAGTATATCAAGGAGACCAAATTTGAGATGCTTAATAATCACAAAAGATTGAAGTAATTATTCGGTTAAAGAAAGTTGTATGGATGATGAGGTAAGTGGATAAAGCTTATGAAGAATTATGACTTTGAGTGGTTATACCATCCTGTGAAGTAAGCATTGTAGCTACTATGTTAAATAAAAAATTACTATACAATTTGGTTATGAGAGTGGAGGGATGTCAATCAATGAAGAAGTTTAGAAACTTAAACTTAATATTAAAAGTTCAGCCTAAGTCTATTTTGGAATCCTCAAGAATTATTAATAATTTTCTAGTGCAAATTAAAGCTACAACAAGAAAGTAGATATCTACAAAAGATGATATAAGAAAAAGAAGAAAGCAAGGATATGGAGTTTTACTACAATATTAGCTGATTCACCAAATTCTAATACATAATATGCATTTATCAAGTGAGAAATTTGATACAGATGATGTGGAAAGAATGCACTATGAATAAATCAAGGTGATTAGAGAGAAGAAGAAAGTATCACAAGATCGTGAGAAGAGCTATCGTGACTGATGCAGAAGGTCTTTGGTATTTCAAATTAAGAATCTTATGTTCTAAAACTAATAGGGTTATCCCTGGTTACATAAGAAATATATTGAATTTATTCATTAAAAAGAATTGATTCGATCGCAACTTCAAATATGGAATTCAAATGTATCAAATTAGAAATGATACTCTGAATCATAGAACTATAATGAAATACACGATCAAACAACATTTATCAAATTTAAAAAAGAGTCAAAAGAAATGGTTCGATCTTCTTATTTTTATTTCTCGAACAGAGAGATCAATGAATCAGGATCCTAATGCATATAGATACAAATGGTCCAATGGGTCTAGAAAGGTATGATTGGTATTTCAAGTGAGACAAATTTTTTTACAGATTATAATTTATTACTTCATTGACCGTTAAATGTAAATTAAATATAAAGCTCAAATTGAGTGTAAAATTTTTTAGATTTACACTAGTGTTAGAAAATTTTTTTTCCATATATATATATATATTATAGTAAAAATTTTAAAAAATAATTTCACACAATATAATATTTTAAAATAATTTTATAAAAAAATTGAATGCATATATTATAACATTATTACTTTTATTGAACTTATCATGTTTAAAGAACACATCTCACTGTTAAAAATTATAAATAATAAAATAAAAAATTGGTGAATCAGCTTGTCATCAACTCAGTTCCTAACGTTCCTTTCTTAAGTATTCTACTTTTCCTTATCCATGACATAACCACCATAATGAATTGAGGAAAAGTAGACAATTTTTCGCCATCATCTAACAATTTATAATGGATAAATATTTTTCACCTCTTCTTTCACGGTTTATGGCTGCTCAAAAAGAGGAAAAAAGTGCTTAATGAATGAAATTTCTGCCCACGAAAAGGAAAAATAAAGTAGATAAAAATATAAACTGAAAATGGATTGCTATACTTTATAATTCTTATTGTAATCGAAGAAATTAAATTTAAAAATAAAAATGAGAATACATTTTGAATTCATCAATAGCTTTTATTAATCAATTTCAATATTATAAATAAAATTATTTCATTTGATAAATAAAACATACAATAAAACTATTTTCTTTCGTGGTTTGTCATGTGTTTTTTTTTAATTAAAATTGTTTGAAAATAATGTCTAAATTACATGCTTTTATTATAAAAATTTAATTTTTTTGCCACTTTTTTATTAAATTTATTTTAAATTTTAGATATAAAAATTATTACTTAACTTTTTTATTATTTTATATAAATTTTTGGATTTTTCGTGAATCTCTATATTTATATTTATAAAATTTCTTATTATGTCTTATATGAACTTTCAAATTTTTTTACAAATATTTCAATATATAAAATTCATAATACTTAATATATTATTTCTATTATTTTAGAATAGATTATATTTTAAAAATATTAGCATTTTATTAACATTTTATCATCTTAATATATAATATTTGCATTTATTGAATTAAGTTAATATAAGATTTTTTTAAATAATGTTTAAAATAATAATAATAATAATAATAATTATTATTATTATTATTATATTAAAGTAAAATACATATCAATTGCACAAGTTATTATCTTAGTTTTGTAAAGCATTTTAGATAGAAAATTTAAAATATTAGAAATCTGATGATAAAGTAACGAGAAGTTTGTATTTAGTGCAAATATTGGGAGTATACAAGTTAATTGGGAACATGAAACATAAAAAAAAGTTGGGGTGTAAAAGTAGCTTGCGCAAGGAGTAAATAAAATTTAAAATATATATTAATAATATATTTAATATAAAAATAAAAGTAATAGTTATCAGAAAAGCTTCTATTAATTGAAATGTGAAAGACGAGTACAGAGGAAGGTTGGTTGTTTGACAACTATTATATAATTCGAAAAGTTATTTATTAAACTAATATTACTTTAAAATGATTTATTAAAATGAGTAAATTTAACTATGTCTAAAAAGTGTCAGTAAAAAGAATAAGTATCACACCTTAAAATGGGTTAAATGTTAGAGAATACTAAGTGGTGTCCTTAGTCACACAATTTCACATTTTAGTATGATATTCATTTTCTTTTACTTCACACAATAAAAATAAAAAATTTATGTATTATTTTTTTATTTAAATTTATATTTAAGACTCAATTTTTAATAGTTCTTTAACCAAATTTTGAAATTAAAAATACTAATTTTTCCTCTTACAAAAATTCAAGATTTAATTTGAAATTTTATTTTTATTTTAATTTAAACAAAGTTTAAAATTGAAGTTCAAAATTTAATTTTTTGTATTTGACCAAAGTTTGAAATTAAAAATTTCATTTCCTTTCCTGTTTTTAACGATTTTTATAACAAATATTAAAAATAACCTTTTTTTTTTTTACTATTTTTACAGTTTTTTTTATGAAAAACAAAAAATGTTCTAAGAAATCATATGAAGCTTAAAATTTAAATTTCAGATTCAAATTTTAATTTGAGAGAGAACCTTAAATTTGTATTATAAAATACACTATTATTTTTATTTTTTTGCATTACAAAAATATCATTAAATTAAACGAATTTAAAAAGATTAAATGTTTTAATTATAAATAATATAAATTCTAGTATATAAAATAAAAATTAAATTAATATTCAATTTTAAAAAATATATATATAATATAAAAAATACATGGTATGATAAAAAAAAATAACTAGCTCTTAAAAATATTTCCATTTTACAATACTTCTAAAAATAGTCTCCTTTATTTAAAATTTATATAAATATGATTTATTAAAATTAAAAATATTTTTCCATAACTAATATATTTTAATTATTCTAATATATCATTTTACTCATTAATTTTATAAATTTTAAATATATTTGTTAAAAATAAAAATATTATTTCCATGTGTTTATTCTCATGAAAGTAAAATCAATTAACTATTTTTTTTTTCTTTTTTCCTCTCACTTGATAATTTTTTAATAAAACATGAAGTTGACCAATTCAACTGTTGAATCATCTTATATTAGTTTTATAATTATATAATTCAAATTTTATATAATTTGTTCAATAATAAATATTTTATCTAAAATTTAATTATTTATTTATAGTTAAAAAATATTTTATGTTAAAATAAAGTAAGAAAATAAAGTATTTATTTATTTTGTTTTTTATAATAAATTTTATAAAGTTAGTCTATTTAATAAAAAAATTTAAACTAACGTTAAATTAATCAATTTTTCTCATTTAAAAAATTTATTAAGTAACATAATTATTTAAGTTTAACATTTAAGGTTAAGAGATTATGACGATTTATATATGGTATATATTTACATTAAATGTTAAATTTAAATAATTTTATACAGTTAATGACTTTTTATATAATATAAAATTGATTAATTTAACTGATAAATCATCTTATATTATTTTTTTAATTTTACATATTAAGTTTAATATAATTTAAATATTTATATTTTAAATACATATTTTACATTAAAATAAAATAATATAATAAAGTATCTACTTATTTTGTTTTTCTATTAAATTTTATAAAATTAATTTACATAATAAGAATGTTTAAATTAATTATTGAATTGATTAAGTTTTTATTCTAAAAAAGAATTTAATACTAGTTTCCAAATTATATATATAGTAATGGCAACAATTTATGATAAAGACTTTTTAATTATATGACATTTATTATAAATTACATAATAAAATATATTTATGATAAATAATTTTTAATCATTAATTAAAGTTTATTAGAAATAACTAAATTGTGAGAGAAAATTATTATACTTTATTATGGTCTATCATTTAACTTATTTAAAATATAAAAGAAATATAACGGCAAAAAATATAATAAAGTCTTAAAAAATTATGAATATATCTTTATTTTTAAGTACCAACAATTAATGATAGAGTATTTTTAATTATATAACATCTTTATGACATTCACTATGAATTATTTTAATCGTCATTTAGTTAACATGATTGGCAATATATGATAGAATTGGACCTTAATTAATGTCGAAGCTAACATAGAAAACTAGGGATCTTGCGGAAGATGATTGGTGGCGAGAAATGCAACATAACTAAGAAACGACATTTGGTCATTGAGATTAGAGAGAGCAGGATCATTGATTTTTTCATCCATCAAAGCGCTGTTGCAATTCACGGGTCCATCACCTGCGACTTTGCAATCATAATTTGCAGTGTCAGGAGACTCAACCAACTCACCAGATGCACTTTCAAATGATCTAACCAATCCATCGTAGAAAAATGTTGAGCATTGTTTAAGAGCCGCAGAAGAAGGCTTTTTCTTCGCTGCTGCAACAAAGTAGTTTTGCCCTTCGGTTGCTCTCTTTATTGCCACCTCTAGGAGGCTCTTACAAAGTGAAAGGTAGTCTTTGGCCCCTGTGATTTTAGGGTAGCCTCCTAGGAATTTCAAGCACCTATTAGCGTTTTCTCCAGCATCTTTGCATACACTTTGATACAACTCGGTGCCTGGTGCTGATGCTGATGCTGATGCTGATGCTGATGCTGATGCTGATGCTGATGCAAGAGCTGAAATAAAAATTAAGGAAACGGTGAAGAAGAATGATAAGTGTGCTGAGGGATTCATCTTTCTTGTGATTCTATACAATCAAGGCCACTCCAGGATTTGTTCTTTATATAGCCACTCTGAATATCTAGCATTTAATATTGTCATTTCACTTTAAATCTTATCTTTAATTATTTACTTACTTTAAAATATATGATATTTTTATCCTTATTAAATTAAATATTTATTCTTTAATTAAATTATATATTTACTCTTTATAATTAATACATATTTACAAATTTGTTTCTGTAATTGAAAAATTATATTTTAATATTTATACAAGTATTTTGCTACATTTTAATTTTTGTAATTTATATTTTTGTTCTTACATAAAAACAGTAGTTATTTTAAATATAAAAATTAAAGCATAATTTTTTTAAATATAGGGACCAATTTGTAAACATATCAAATATAGAAAACAAATATATATTTTAATTAATTATAATTTTAAAGAAGTTGCATAGTTTGAACTTAACTATTCTAATTAGATATTTGTGTAACTTTTGTAGGGATCAAACACTTAATTAAGTTTATATTTTTTATATGATACATTAATTTCTATAATATCTTTAAAATTTTATTTTTCATATAAGAAATGAAATATTTATTATATTTGAGATGTAACTTTATTACATGAATGAATTTGTGCATTTTTTATCATGATATAAGTAAGTTTTATATATTATATTGACTCAATTTCATTAGTTAGTTTTTTTTTGCTACTTTCTTTATCAATTAAATTAAAAAAAAACTAGATATTTTTAACTATAATAAAAAGTTTTTATCATTTGATTAGTTTATGAATTTACTAAATCAATAAGTTTTATCAATAAATAAATACAATCTTAGGCATAAATGGTAAGTGACTTAAATCTATGAAATTTTGATATTTTTAAAATTCATGATTCTTTGGCTCATTTTTTTATTTCTTCTAGATAAGTTCTTTATTTTTTTTTTAATTTGTATTTAAAATATACTTTTGATCTTTATAATTAACACTTATTTATGAATTAGTCAATTTACTTAAAAAATTTTATATTTTAGCTCTTATATAAGTATTTTGTTACATTTTATTCCCTATCATTATAACATGGTTAATATTGACAAGAACAAAAACATATAATTTAACCTTATTCTTTTCTTGTAATGCACTTGTATCTGTGAAGATTTTTTATATTTAAAAGTAAAGATATTTTTTATAAATAATGTTAGTAATACACTTTTTAACATAATTTTTTTAAAGTATAAGCGAAAGATATTAATTTAGGAGTGAAAAAGAGTGAGACCTATATAATATTTATAATTTTTAATAAAATTTAGTCAACAGTGGTGGGTATGTTACAAAAAGTGTTTTTAGCATTATTCTATCTTTTATTGCAGTCTTTTCAGTTTTTGTTTTTAAGTAATTTTATTATTATTTAATATATTTTATAATTTTAAAAGTATTAAGAGTATATTTGTTTTATTTTAAAAAAATTTGTCTTTTTAGAAACAAAAAATAAATATATTTTTTATTTTTAAAAAGAGAAATTTTTTTAAAAATAGAAACAAATCTCAGCTATTTATATTCTCAATTAATTTTTTTTAATTTTTTCAAATTTCTCCCTAATTGAGATAATTAATTTTCAAATTATTTTATGTAATTAATTTTTTGTATAGTTTCCATATAATTTAAAATACTTTAATTTTTTATATTTTTGAATTATATTTAAGGTAAAAAAAATTACATATTTATCATACAAGAACACATGAATAAGAATTATTAAATTCATTCAATATTTTATAAATGGAAAAATAATTAAGAAAAATATTTATTGTTTGCATATTTAGATTAGATAAAAAAAAATAAATCATATTAAAACACAAAAAATTATAATTATTATAATAATTTGTCAGGCTATAAAATTGTCTACCATAAAAACTTCATTTTGAAATCGACTTAAATGTATAATGAAAATTATTAAATATATTTTTTATTTAATGATAAATTTAATTATAAATTTAATTTATCATCATCGCATGTTACTCTCCAATCAAAGTTTTAAAGTCAACACCATAAGCGACAAATAAGTTCTTCTTTGAGCATTTAATATAATGTATTCATTGGAACTTGAACTTGAGATCAGATTTTATGGTAAAATAACTATCTATTAGTTTATTCACGTATTCAGTGATATATTTTATTTGTAAAATATTTATATTTGATCAAGAGTTACTATGTATGGATTTGGTTAGGATTTGATTTTGAGTTAGATCATTTAATTTATATTCTATGAGAACTATGTTTAGAATTTTATTCATATTTTATTATTATAATTAAATTAGGATTTCATTTGAAATATTATATAGGATTGGATTATAATTTTCTAATATTAGTATTTGGATATGTATCAATAATGACTCACTTGAAAGGAGAAGTAAAAAATAAAACAAATAGAGAAATATATTATTTCTGTAAGTTATTTATTCTCTAGTGGGTGGATTTCCTCTTTGCTTGATGAGTTGAAAAAACAGTTTAGAAATGTATCAAGAATTGTGAAAAGTTGTCTTCATCAAGTTGATCATTCTAATATGTCATTGGATAAAAATTGGTTGATAACTTTTATATTTAAAGTTATGATATATTTAAAGTTTGATTTATATTTAATTTAGACGTTTCAATCTTTGTTTTTGCTTCTTGTGCTATTTTTAATAACTCTTAATAAAATATAACCAAATCCTTAAATAAGATCTTAATAAAATCCTAAATATAATCCCCATAAAATATAAATCAACTAAATTCAAATAAAAACTTAACTAAATCTGTACATATATAGTAACTCTTAATCAAATATGAATAAAACCTTAGTACATTCCCTTTTTTTTTTTAAGATAAATTTGCAATGCTCATTATATTTCGGTTTGCTGAAAACCTTATTTGAAGGGTAAAATTTGTAAAACCGAATTTCTCTTCTTTGTTTAAATTTATAAATTATAAAATGAAAAATAAAGATGCTACATATAATAAATTGAAAATAATAATAATAATAATAATAGATGAAATATATATTTCTTGAAATATAGAATAGAAAAGGAAACTCTATTTTTCGTTTAGCTCACTGCAATCCGCTCCAACTCAGCTGACAGTTATACTCATGAGTCATGATTCAATTGCAATTACTTTTGATTTTATTCCCCTTTTAAAAAGAAATTAAAAAAAAAAAGTGAAGGTAACAAATAGATAATGACCAATTTTTTTTTTCACGTAGTAAAATTTTATTAAAAATAATAAAATATTACTGCTCTTGTTTATAAAAAAGCAAATACTTAATTATAAAAAATAATGAAGTATAATTTTATATTTTATTCTAAAAATATTCATAAAATTAAATGTTAGTGTATTATATATTAAATAAATAAATAAATCTAATTATACAGGTAAAGAGTGAGTATTTTATTAACATAAATCTTACAATAAATAAAATATAAAAAAACTTTAACAATTAATAAATCTAAAAAGAGTTACTATTTTTTATAATCACGACAAAAAATATTAATAATTATTTGTTATAAATAGGAAATGAGAAAAAAATTATTTCTTTAATAAAACTGATAATAAAAAAAAATGTGAAAGAAAATTAATGAGGCAATATTCAACTCGGTCAAACTAATGTCGCAGAAAACTTGCAGTTACTGAAAGAGGAAATGAACAGAGATGCATGTAAAAACTGTGTTGTTGTTTAACCCATATCTCAATTCCTAACCTTAACTGTGGTTAAAGGAACCACAAAATGGGGGCAAAGGAAAACTCAGAGAGAAAAGATCCGAATAATCTATGAATTAATTTGGTATTTCTCTCATTCTTCTAAGATTTTAGAGTGGTTTGGCATTCTGAGATATTCACACAACACTCTTTTGTTCTCTGCATATTATTTTCCTGCGCTTTTTAAGGCATTCACACTACACACAGTCACAATATTGTAAACAACCACCATAGTTCCAGAGCATGTATCGTTTCCCAGGTCTGCTTCTGCTAGTTCTTTTCTTGTTTCTTTATTTGTGTTATTTTTCATTTTAGCTCTTTAAATGATGATAAAGGGATGTGCGCCGAGGAACTCTAATCTGTTGAATCTACGATAATGTTGAAGCATGGATCACATAAAAGATAGGCATAGATTCTGACCAAAAGATAATTCGGCATGCATGGGTTTTTTAAAATTGTATATGTAGTAAATTTTTGCTGTGTTTAAGTGAAAGAGAGAGAGAGAGAGAGAGAAGCAAAAGCTGAAACTAAAATGTAGTAAATTAAAAAAAAATCATGAAATTGTGTTCGTCTGGAAAACAAAATAATAATCAAGTTGATTTTTTATATATATAATTTATGTTTTTATTTTATACCTGTAATCATCTTATTTGACTTTTGGTTTATTATTTTCTTAAATTTGGAAATAACATATCCACTTTCTTAGTCACTGTCCAGGTTCTATTTCTTCGTATATTATTTGAAGAAGTACTAAACGATGTAAAAGGAAAATCGATGAAAACTGTAAATTATGAACTCAACCTTATTTATGTCACTTACCCATCTATCTATATATATAAAACTATTTTAGCCAAAAACATAAATAATGTTGGATCGTGTTCACCGTAAGCATTGCTCTGTTATTTATCCATGGTGCATGTTCCTAGGCCATATGAAGGTGTAGCTAGATAGTTATCTTCCCTATTGCTTTTAAACATTTGGTCAGGTGCTTAGTTTTTTTTTTTTTTTTTTCTTTCTAATTCTTAAACAATTTAACTATGTCAACACTTTTATATTTTCACCGTATTATATTACTTATTATATTTATTAGGATTAAATATAGTTTTTATTCTTTAAATTACATTAAATTTAAATTTTGATTTATAATATTTTTGTTTTTTATTTTTACATTTTTTTTAAATCATGGATTATATAGTTCTTCTTACTTATATGGGTATTTTTCTTGACTTTTCTTTTCTTTTTTAATTAAATTTTGAATTTTCATGTAATATCTTTTTAATTCGGATAAAACAGCAAAAAAAATGGTAAATCTACTCTACTTCGTCGAGCCCCCAAGGGGTCTTAGTTACAATTACCAATTTTGAAAGGTTATTAATTGCGCCTAACAACTTATCTTTTGGTTTGTGCGTAGGCAATATTTTCTCGTGAGAAAGAGAAAACCAAGTTTCACAATAGCCATGACTTGCAACCAGCCAAAGAAGCCTCCTCTTTCCTTTTCAACCCTCTTCTTTAAGATTATTTTACAATCAAGTCTGCAAAATGGAAAGCTTGTAACCATTCTTTCATTCATTTCCTCTTCTTCTGTGCAAATTTTTGCATTTATATAATGAAAAAAAAAAAAGGATAATTGAATAATAGCTTGTAAATTTTCTTTATATATGCACACTAACAAGAAGTTTTTTCCACTTTGCAGAAGATTCCAAACAAGTTCACTATGGAACATGGGGGTAATCTGCCAAATCCATTGTTTCTCAAGCCTCCAGATGACACTAAATGGGAAGTACACTGGACTAAACATGATGGTGCTATTTGGCTTGAAAAGGGTTGGAAGGAGTTTGCTACATACTACACCTTAAGTCATGGGCATTTGATAGTGTTTGAATACCAAGAAACATTTAACTTGGAGGTGCACATATTTGACCAGAGTTGCCTCGAAATTAAATATCCTTTCCATGACACTCAAAATGATCATGACAGCTTTGTTCATGTCACCAATGATACTGTTAAAATTTTGGAAGAGGTGACTCCAACTCAAAACAATAAACTCATATCACCCATATCCATATCATGCCCTCCGCCAAGTAAGAAATTGAGAACAACCACAAGTGGAGTTGTTGGAAGTAGCTCCAATTTGCAACAAATGACTCAATATGTCCAAATCCATAGCAACAAGACTCAGGGCACTAATTTTCAGGAGTCAACATTAGCATCTGTGGGGGAAGTATTAGACGGTATGCATTTCATAATTATATTGTCTTTTTCTTTTCATGGAACTTTTGAGTTTTTGAGGTCACCTTTTCATGGTACCACATTGTTCAATGGTTTTTTAGGTAATGTCAATGAGAATCAGAAAATGGAGCAATTGACTTCAAAAATTAATGCAGCTTTAAACGAAGCTGCAACCTTCAGATCTAACAATCCATCTTGCACGGTTGTCTTGAAGCCTTCCTATGTATTTGGACGTTCTTTGGTGAGCTTTTGATGAGTTTTATTTTTATACAATAAGATATATAGTTTAATCTAAACATATTTGTGTTTATATTTTCTAACTTGTAAAAGAAAAAAAATCAGAATATCCCCTCAAAATTTGCAAAGAGATATTTGAAGGAAGAACCAATGGATATCCTGCTTCAATCCTTGGATGGGAGAAGTTGGCTTGTTAATTACAGTCTCGGCAAATTTTACACTGGATGGTCAAATTTTACACTAGATAATCAATTGAATGTAGGAGATGTTTGCCTTCTAGAGTTGATCAAGAGCCAAGAATTAATTTGCTTGAAAGTAAGAATTTTTCGGCTTTCAAATGAAATACATTCCCCTCTATCTACAGGTAATCCAAGTTGGTTGACTTTTAAACTGTTATCAAGTTTGTGAAAAGTAGCAATGATTGAGATTTTCATACTTTGAAGCAGTTCAAGGAGATGGATTGAATTGCATATACCCTAAGAGAATCCCATATTTTAGAAGCAGAACTTTTATTCCTAAAGAAGGTAAAGAATAATTCTGAGTCCATTTGTGACAGCCTCAAAATGCACATGACTTTTGAATAATGTAAAATGAAAATGTAAATATAGATAATTTACAATTGTCATGCCTTAGGTAGGTGGAGGGAGACTGAAAAAACTTCACAGTCGAGTAGTCCACAATCATTCACAAATGGAGCTATGAAAGAAGCTAAAATGTTCACCTCTGAAAATCCTTATTTTAGATTCAAAATAAAGTCAGATCACAAGCGGGATTACAGACCGGTAAGGTTTTATTTATGCAACAAAGTCATTATCATAGTCATTATTAGACATGATCCTGCAGTGATGAGAATTTAATTTGATGCAGGTTGTACCAATTGCCTTCATGAGAGATTACTTCAGTAACAAGAAGGCTGTGATGTTACAGCTAGGTAATAAGTTATGGCCTGTAAGTTTGCTCCGTTCAATGGGTGTTCCGACGAAGTTGTCTAAGGGTTGGGCCCTATTTGAAAAAGAAAGTAAATTGCTAGTTGGAGATGTTTGCATCTTTGAGCTCATCAACATAGAAGATGCCGTGTTTTATGTTCATATTTTCAAAGGCCAACCTTAGGCACTCTATTTGGAGCCTTTGCTATATAAACATTTGAACTATGATTGAACAAAATTTTAATGATCATAGACATTGTTATATAGTGTTTAGTATTCTTATTAATATGTGTGAACATTGTTAATGCTCTGCTAACTGTGTACTGACACACTATGCTCACATCGAAGTAAAATATCAAAGTTAAGCAGTCACTGACACAAGAACGAAATTATTCAATGTTCAAGAACTAGTTGAATAGCTCTCAAATGGGAAAAATGTCTTATGAAAAGCATGTTCTTATAATCTTTCCCAAAGAACTAGTACTTTCAGAAGCTAGAAATTCATAGTTTGAGAACGTACGAGATGTGTCACAAAGAGCTTTGAATGTTGCTAGTCCAGTAATTGACACTAAAACTGAGTTTTTGAAAAACTTATTAATTCTTTTAAAGCTGATAAAATCATTTTCTGAAACAACTTTTAAAATGGTTTGAGTTTCTCTAATTTCTTAAAAATAGTACAATTGAAGCCACATTATTGTGTTATTTCCCACACTTCAAATTTAAGCTTGAGTTATTAATTATTAATTTTTTTAGTAAATAGTTTATGAATAGCTCAAATCATTTGTAAACCCATTTCTTTATTTGATTTATATAATTAACTTCTCCAATAAATATGTGTAGAAATATATACAAAATTATGATTTAATCTTTAATTAGAAACTCAACCTTAAAATTAAGAGAGTGATTACGTGTTTTGATAGAAGTTTTACCAATTTTAGATTATAATGGCTTGTCAATTTTCTTTTAGCACAAATGATAATGTTAAACATTTTGTAATTGTAATAGGTGTAATTATGAGAGTTAGATAGAAAGAGTCATCTAATCAGTATATATGGTTAGTTAGTGACTAATTATAATTTTCATACTTAGTTGATGTATATAAATAGCATTTGTAGAGTAGATATAGTAATTCTTGAATCATATTCATTCTCTCAAAAATATTTAATTATCTTCAAGACTCTTTTCTCTTTTGATTGTTCATAGTTTAACATGGTATCACATCAATTTTTCTTTATTTTTGCATTCTTTTTTTGCTTTCTTGTCGATCTGGTATCTTGACCGCTCATTCCTTATTGTTTGTTCATCTCCAATCAATCCTTTTCTTTTTATAGCGAGATACTTCTCATTCAATTGTGTTTCTTGTTCCTCATTCTTTATATATGCTCTTTCTTCTTCAAACCATCTAGGATTGATTCTAATCTTGCAACTTTTAAGTAAGATAAATTATCATTCATGGAGTAGAACAATGTAGATGGTGCTCAACTCTAAGAAGAAACTAAGATTTGTTGACAAATTTATTTCAAGACTTGGTGACAATGTTGACCTTGCTCTCATTCAGTTTTGACAATGTATAAATGACATTGTAAGTTCTTGGTTGCTCAACTCTCTTTCAAGGATCTCAATGAAAGCATTATATATTGTGATAGTGTTTTTGCTATGTAGTTAAATTTGAAATCTCATTTTATTCATGGTAATGAACCAATAATTTTTTAATTGAAATGTGAAATTGTCAATTTTTATCGAGGCAACTTGACTAATACATAATATTTTTCTAAGATCAAAGTACTGTATACTGAACTTAGTTGTTATAAACTTAAGATCTTGTGTCTAATTGTGGCGACTATGATAACAATAATAGTTATAAATATTATTAAAATGATAAAAGTTTCTCTCAACATACTACAAATATTGGTTTATTAATTTAAATATGGAATTTAAGAGTTATAATTACATTAATGTAACATTTTTAGCAACTTTATGTAAATATAGGTCTTGAAAAATTGTCAATGGCGCGTTTTGGGGAGTCTGTCATCTTTAATCATGCAATCTACCATAAATAGTGGAGTTGAAGCTTTTACATGAATGTGGTCTTTTAAAAAACTGCCATGACAAGTTTTGAGAGATCTACTATGTTCAGTCTTACCATCTGCCTTGAACAATGAAATGTGAATGTTGAATAGTAACCTTGCAGAGTGAAGAATCACTAGTGGCAATTTTTCTAAAGGAATCTCTACCATTCTCAGTTCCAACAAGTGAGGAAGAAGCTTTTTAGAGTGGAAAACTTGCCATTAACAATTTTTGGAGCTATATAATAACCTTTTTAGCCATAAACTCATGCACGAAGAGAATGTAAAAGAGATAAACTATGACAAAAGAAAGAAGAAGAAACCCACAAAGAAGAAGAGTGGAAATAAAAGGAAAAAGAGAGTTAAAAAGTAGATAATATTTTAATATATTACTTTGGTTATATTATAAAATGAAAATTTAGTGGGGCAGAATACTCACCCTTACGAAATGTTTCCAAGAAATGAAATTAAAAACTAGAGGAAGATTGATTCCATCCACAATCATACTCTCAATAAAATTATAAAAAAGAGTTGCTATGATAATATTTAGATTAATTCAAAAACTGTGATAATTTGATTAAGTTCCATTTTTTTTTATTGAGAAGAGTATGTAAATAATTTTAATATCAATTTATTTTGAATTTGTTATACTTAGTTAAATTTTCTAGTAATATTGCCAGTTAGCTAATTTAATTATAGTTTATAATATATTTTAGATAAAAAAAAATTACCTTGTTAACCAACAAAATTATTTACAGTTTAAACTTAAATATTTGTGATATTTATTAAATAGATTATCACGATATAAAATTTTGTTTCCACTCTATTTTTATAAATATAAAAATATAAAAATTATTTTTTTTGAAATTTTAAATACCTTTAAGTTTTTATAGATAAAATGATAAAATGTAAGTTTTGTCTTTTTTATTTAAGTTTATAAGCTATAAAGATAAAAAAAATATTTTAATTTCTTCTTTTGTTATAAATTACTACACGCATTTGAGATTTAAATGTACATAATCTCTACGAAATTAACTAAAAATAATTGAAAAATATGTTCAAATTTTAAATTGAAGAAAGGTTCTGGGAGTAAAAATATTTTCTAACTTTAGAAGAGTGAGAGAGATAAAAAAGGTGAGATAAAAGTAGTTATTTACCTTTTAATCTGATTAATACTTATTAATCACTTCAATCTATTTTTTAATTATTGTTCTGATTTAATGTATTTATGATACATAGTTTAAATTATTATCTTTAAGAAGAATAATTACTTTGACCAAACGCAATTTCAATAAAAAATATTAAATATATTTTTATTTTATGTACACTGTTTTTTATTCATTTATTTTATTTTATTTTAACAACGCCTTTAATCACAAGTACTCGTAGATGTTTAAAAATTATTAAATAATTCGATACTACAGTATGTATATAGTTTAGAATCAAGTTCACCTTTACCCTTCTTTTAGGAAAAAAGATTCCCTCATGTGTGATACATATTTAAGTTGAAACATAAGGGGATCCTGATCGTTCTTTTGGATGCTAAGCAAGAGGGAGTTGGTCCAAATGTATGTATAAATAACTGCTTCTGACACTGTTGGAACACCGTACAACGCATATCCCAACATCATATCTTCCCATATTTTCGTTTCAGTTGTTACGGGCATTTTTTATTTTTTAAAAAATTGTGATAACAATTTTTTTTTTATAATTTTTAATATTTTTAAAAAAATATCTGGTAGCAATTTTTAAAACTTAGTAATTTTTTATTATTTTATCAGTATCTATACAAAAATCATCTGTATCAATTTTTAAATTTCATATTTCTGTAATTTTTTTAAAATATCATATTTTGGTATATATTTTTCAAATTTTACGTATAAAAGATTAATCCGCTTTTTTAAAGAAGCATGTATTTTCTGCAGTAATGTCAGAAGAATGTAATTTTGAATCCTTTTACTTTTTATTTATTTTAAATAAAATTCAGAAAACAAATAAATAAATAAACTGGGCAACTTTCATCTCTGTCACTGCTCATCATCCACTCCTCGCCACGACATCCTTCTTGCTCTCTGTATGTTTGAATTTTTGTTTTTTAGTAAAATGTTTGATTGGGTTTTTGTTTAAAGTTTTAAACTTTTCCTCTTTTATTGTGGTGATTGGCCTTTTTATGTAAGTGGGTTCTGCCCTCTGTTGTAGAGAGCATTCTGGTTAGTTGGGGGTGATCATGGACACCAAAGATTGTCTTTGTTTTATATATATACATATATTGTATAACAATAAACGGTGGTCAATGTTGTGACTTGTCATACAAATTGTTAATTTTCTATGCTTGAAGAATATGAAAAACAGTGAATACTTTTGGTAAGATTGCTGAATAGAATCTTACTTGTTTACTTCCCAGATGAATTATTATTCTTACTTTTTCTCCCATTAATCTTCTTTAATATTTTATTTAGTTGAGGAGTAAAATTAAAACAAAAAAGAAGAAGAATGAAACATTAAGGTTGGATTACAGTTATTTCTTTTATTAAACTTATTGAATATTTAAAAATATAAAATTGGTCGTTTTTAAATTTTAAATTTTATATATTCATATTTTTGTTTTGGTAGAAAGATTTACATTAATAAAATCATTGACTCAATTTATTAAAAAAACTAACTTCAATTAGGCACTAATGACATTGAAAGACTCGTTGAAGTTAAACAATATCACTTTATTTATTTATTTAAAGAAAACAATTTAGTTAATATTTTAAAAAATAAGATTATTTTATTTCCAGTATTATAGACAATAAACTCACTATTTGGTTTATTTGTACTAAAGATTTGCTCGCGAGAGAGAAGGAGAGAAGCCATGACTTACAAGCAAAAACATCCGCTTTGCTCTGCAAAACTCTTCAAGATTATTCTACGAACATATCTGCAAGATGAAAAGCTTGTAAGCATTCTTTCCTTTGTTTTTAACCTTTTTTTTTTTCATCTTATTCTTATTTTAAGTGTGGGGAATGGAACTTGATATTTAGTAGCACAAATTAAATTTATACATATAAAAAATCATTTATATCAATTACTGAAATAACATAAAAAAAAAAATGATTTGCTTGTGAATTTTTTTACGCATGCTAACAAAAAGTTCTTTGCACTTTTCAAAAGATTCCAAACAAGTTCACAAAAAAACATGGTGGTGATCTGCCAAACCCATTATTTCTCAAGCCTCCTGATGGCACTGAATGGGAAGTACACTGGACTAAAAGTGATGGTGGTATTTGGCTTGAAAAGGGTTGAAAGGAATTTGCTGGATATTACTCCCTTGCTCCTGCTCATTTTGTGGTGTTTGAATACCAAGAAAAAATGTCTCATTTGGAGGTGCACATATTTGACATGAGTTGCCTTGAAATCAAATATCTTTTCCATGAGACTAAAAATGTTGATCATGGCCACTCTGACCATATCACTAATGAGACTGTTAAAATTTTGGATGAAGTGATTCCAATTCCAAATTCTAACAAATCACCCACATCCATATCATGTCCTCGACCATGTAAAAAATTGAGGACAAGCACAAGTGGTGGAGTTGGAAAAAACACCAATTTGCAACAAATACCTCAGCATGTCCAAATTAAAGCTGATCTAACCCAAGACACTAATTTTGAGAAATCAGCTTTAGCATCTGCTAGGGAAGTAACAGATGGTATGCATTTCATAATTAGATTATTCTTTTCTTTTCATGGAACATTTGAGATTTTGAGGTCATGTTTTTATAGCATGCCATATTTTTCAACGTTCTTATAGGTAATGCCACCGAGAGCCAGAAAATGGAGCAATTGACTTCAAAAATTAATGCAGCTTTAAAGAGAGCTGCAACCTTCAGATCTACTAATCCATCTTGCATGATTGTCTTGAAGCCTTCCTATGTCTTTGGACATTCTTTGGTGAGCTTTGATCAGTTTCATTTTTATACTATAAGATGCATAGTTTGGCATGTTTTGTTTAAAGCAGCAATATAACATCTTAGTGTTTAGATCTTCTAACATGTAAAAGAAAAAAAATTCAGAATATTCCCTCAATTTGCAAAGAGATATTTGAAGGAAGAGCAAATGGATATGCTGCTTCAGTCCTTGGATGGGAGAACATGGCTTGTTAATTATAGTCTAGGCAAAATTTACACGGGATGGATGAAATTTACATCAGATAATCAATTGAATGTGGGGGATGTGTGCCTTCTTGAGCTCAGAAATAGTAAAGACCTTTGTTTGAAAGTAAGAATCTTTGGACTTTCAGATGAAACAGATTCTTCTCTATCAACAGGTAATCCAAGTTGGCCTTGGTTTTAAACTATATTTTACTGTTTGTGCAAAGTACTGATGGTTTTGATTTTCTTCCTTTGAAGCAGTTCAAGGAGACGGATTTAATTGTAAAACCTTTTGTAACAACCTCAAAATGCATATCCATTGTTTTATAAAACATTATAAAGATTTTACATGAAGATATGTCATTAATTAAGGTAAGTCTTAGACATCAATGCCCTGTGACCTTTTGGCAATTAATATCTTATTATGCACTGGGAAAAGCTAAGCTCAATAGTGTATAATGCAAATGTAAATATCTTACAACGGCCATGCCACAGATAAGAGGAGGGCAACTGAGAAACCTTCGCAATAGATTAGTTCACTTCCATTCACAAATGAAGCTATAAAAGAAGCTAGCAAGTTCACCTCCAAAAATCCCTTTTTCAAAGTCTGTATAAAGCCCGATCATAAGCGAGATCACAGGCCGGTAAAGCTTTTTTTTTCTCATCAAAGTCATTAGTATCTCCTTATGTCATGCAGCATCTTATTGTTGCGTCTCATATTATATTATATGTTATGTTACTTGATTTCTCTTTATTTGTTTTAAATCTTTCGTCATTTTAAAATATAAAAAATTATTAATTTAAATTTTATAATATTAACTTATGAAGCATGGATTCTGACTACATTAAATATGACACGACACAAACACTTGGACACAGCTGATGTCCAAAATATAAAACATTAAGACACTGCTTATATATATATATATATAGAACATTAATTTGATGCAGGTTGTTCCAATCACCTTCATGAGGAATTACTTCAGTTTGGTAATAAATTGTGGCACGTCGATTTGCTCTGTCAGGCTCTCCAACAAAATTGTCAAAGAATTGGGCTGTGTTTGAAAAAGAAAGCAAATTGATTACTGGAGATGTTTGCATTTTAGAGCTCATTAACGAAGAAGATGCAGTGTTTTATGTTCACATTTTCAGGGGCCAACCTTAGGCAATCTATTTGGATCTCTCAGAATATATTCTGAATTTGAAAGAGTATACTATGTTCGTTAGCGTTTAGTATTCTTTAGTATTCTGAATTACTGTGTGCTGATGTCTAGCCAAATGTAGAGTCATGTTACCAATCTACATGAGTTGTGCGGAGGTAAGTATTTGAAGTTTAATTCTGGGTTGCGGCGGAAAAAAAACCTTATTTATTTAAATGAGTTACATTTAAAACTTGAGCTTGACTTTTTTTAAAAAAATTAAAATTTGAATTTAACTTGTTAACTTACTTATAATTTGTTAATTTTCTCACGAAATTTTGAATAATATTTTATTAATTTAATATTAATGAATATTTTATGTTAAAAAGTAAAGTAAAATAGTAATAAAATATAATTTTATCTATATAAAGATTATTTATGATTAAAATTAATTTTCTATAACAAAAATAACATTTTTTTTAAAAATTATGCTCACTTGTTTAAAATACAACTTTTAAAAATTTAAACTAAATAAATAATATACACACAATATAATGATTTAAAAATATGGATCTCAAGTAAATATAACAAATAAAATTAAAATTATCTAAGTGTGTGCGAATATATGAAAAAATATAGAAGTTATTTTTGAGCTATTAGTGCCAAAGTTTTAAAATAAAGCTTAAATTTTGTTTATTTAAATAATTGAATCTAATTTTAAGTTTAAACTTATTTTTTAATTAAATAAATAAGTTTATTAAAGTATTTAATGAATAACAGTTCAGTTCAACTCATTTATACGCTTAAGGGCTAGCATCAAAATAAAATTTCAAAATTGGACAATCACATAGGCATACTAAATTATTCAATATTCAAGAATTTCAGTTGAGAAGCATTGTCAAAGTATAATCATTCCCAAAGAACTGGTGCTTCTAGCGATAGAAATTTTTGCCAAAAAAATAAAAAAAAGAAGATAGAAATTCAACATTGAAAATGAAGCACACTGAAATTTCCTGTTGAGAAAATAACAAAGTTCAAAATTATCAGAAAATAAAGAAAATTGACTAGAGCACATCATTCATTATCATAGTTTAGCATACAAGAGATGAAATCACTTTAGATTTGAGATACACATACACAAGCCCAAAAGAACAAAGAACTTAACTAATCAACCTGAAAAAGCAAAATACCATATCATCCTCTATGATAAAAGAAATGAGTGGAGAAGGGAGATTCTAAAATAATTTCATCCTTAGCACAAGATAAGCCCAATTAGCTAAAAAATTTACTCAACAATTAGTTTCTCTATACACATGATATAACTAACTATTCTATAGAAACATTTGAATTAACAAATTGAATTACCAATTTTGAGTCCAACTCAACCAAAACACCTTCTAGATAAGGTTCTTGGCTAATAATATGAGACTTGTCAACAGAGTCTGAAGTTTAGATAGAACAATGGCCTAATTTCTTGATGAAACTAGCTCTAAAAAAAATCCTTAATCATCTCTCATTAAACCATCACAAGTAGTCCCTTCATTTGGATCATGAATTGAGTCATCGACATTCAATTTAAATTTGCGAAATGGAGGAGGAATTCAACCAAGAAGTGTCTCTTGCTAACATGTCCTCTGAATTTTTGACGGATACAACACAAACTCAGAATTGATATAATTTACGTAACTATGCAATTTACGAAAAAAAAAAGAATTTAAATCAAGAAAATGTTTATTAAAAGTTCATTCATTTCTATTTAACTATAATAAACAGATAACAACAACAAAACAAATATCCAAGTTAGCAATTCATTTGAACATTTCTTATTCAAATTAAAAACAATAACAATTTAGAAAGTTGAAGACTAGAAAATGAACAAACACCAATTATTTTCATAAGTTAAAGTATTCCATATATTTGAAGCAACCTCACAGTCTCTAAGCATGCATCACAAATTCATATCCAAAATACTACATATATTACAACTATCAAAATTTATAATACCCCTATTCATCCTTTTATCATTAGTTAGTTAATAATTTAACGTGAATTAATTTCCAAAAAAAAAAAACTTACTTTTGGAGATCCTTTCAATTTTCAAATTAATTTAAATAAATAGGAATCAAAATTTTCTAAATTATTAAAAGCAAAAAATAAATAAAGTACATGTTTTAAAGAGAAAAAGTTAGTGAAAAAGGAAACCAGCTAGTCACATCCAGACATACAAAAATCTTAGGAGAAATTAATATATTAATCAAATCATAAAATTTTCTAAAGTATAAGAATTAAATTTTTTTCCGGTCTAAATATGTGATAGCAAAGTTCAAATTAGATTATAGAATTTTAGGATAAGATAAATCAACAAAATTTTGGACTTCAGAAATCTAAATGTTACTCCAAAATTTAATTTTTAGTCTAAGTACTAGAAATCTCTCTCCAAACAATAGAACAAGAACTTGTACTTGAAATAATAAGGATATTATCAACGATAAATTTATATTTAGCTTACAAAACTTAATTTCATCATATAAGCTAAATTAGTTTGATGAATATCTCTAAAAATAAGGCTCTCGCAAAATTAAATGATACATTTTAATAGTATTGGTAGAATTTCAAATAAATTTTTTAAAGATTCTATTAATCTCATCACATATTTCTAAGGGATGAGTTGAGACTCTGTTATGTAATTTGGAATACTCATTATGCTAGCTTGATCTAAAATAATCCTACCAACAACAATATAGAGTTAATTTTCCAATTTTGAAGTTTGTTCCTAATTCTATCTATGATGTCAAAATAAAGACTTCTTTTAGATTTCCTATTGAAAATTGGAGTGCCTAAATAGAGGTCTAGATTATTATACCAATGAATTCCTAATTACTAACTTAAATTTTTTAATTAGAAAAGCTAGTACTAACATAAAAAAAAAAAAAAAACTAGATATTTATTCTTATTAATTTGTTGACTCAAGACATCACAAAACAATTACATAACAACTTAAATTACTTTAATAGGATCCTCAGATGCCTCGATCACAAGAATTAAATTATTTATATAAAAAATGTAAAAAATATTCATCCTATGTCTTCCAAAACAAAAAGGATTCAAGTTTCCAACAATTACCTTAATGGAATATGATGAGCAAATCTCTCTAGACAAATGAAAAAATATATAGACACAAACGATTGCCTTGATGAATACTCTTAAAAGGAAGAAACTTTTCCAACAAGTCATCATTCTAATTAATTTGAAAAGAAGAAATTAGGCAACCATAAACTTAATCACACTAAAACTTACCAAATTCCACCTTATTTAAAGTCTCTCCAGTAAAATCTCATCTAATGTTATCATAAATTCTATTGAGGTCAAATTTTTAAATCATAAATGGTTTCTTACATTTCATAATTTTCAAAAAAATAAACTAATTAATGGAGGATGACTACATGATCAATCCTTTGTGTCTTTGGCACAAAACTACATCAATTTTTATATATTAATTAGAGAAAAAATATATTTTATTTTATTAACTAAATTTTTTGTTACAATTTTATAGATAATATTATATAGAGAGATAGGCCTATCCTGATTAATGTATTTTAGATGTAAACTTTTACCAATTAAAGTTAAGACAATCTGGTTTACCTTTGCTATTTCAAAAAGATTAACAAATATTTTATTAATAAACTTTACATCAAATAATAAACTTTACATCAGGACATGAAGATTTGTAGTTACTTATATTAAAAAGTGAATTTTTAATTTCTTGTAAAGAAACTATCTTATTAATAATATTCAAATCAACCTTACTAAAATTAATAAAAAAAAATTTAACAATCAAAGTTAATTTTATCATAAATTTAATTATAATACAATGATTTAAACATGACTTTTAAGATAGCTAAGATCATACGAGTCTTATTGATCTTCAAAATTTTTAAGAGCTTCTATTATATTTCTAACCTATGAATAATAATTGTTTGATGAAAAAAATTATTATTTGTCTCTCCTCGTTGAATCCATATAGACCTAGCTTGGTGAAACTAATAAGCTTCCTTTTAGTCTAAAATACCTTCATATTCCTACCAAAGTTTAGAAAGAATATTAACTAAGAAAGGATTATTTTTGTCTTCAAATTCTTGGGAGTTCTGAGTTTGTAGTCATACAGTGTCATAAGATACATCATTCTTCGTGGGACCACAATTTACAATGCAATTTATATGAATAATAATGACTACTTCCACCTGTTCACGCATCAACAAATCATGGGATGGTTGATAGTTAGGATAGTTAAATATATTTTTCTTGCATGCAACAAAAGTTAGTTAGACTTCATTTCATGTCAAAAATTTGATATTATACTATTCTTATTGGTAATAACTTAACCAATCACTTTTTGCTCCATATTGCAATAACACATTCTAATTACAGTTCATAGATCAAATCTCAAGGCACATATACAACTCAAAAGGATAATCCCTTTATTTAGGTGAAAGATTAATCATCATTGAGAATTCATAACTCATTCATTACAAGTCCAATAAAAAAATCATGAAACTAGTAAGGTTATATTCCTTTAACTATAAACATACAATATTACAAATATAAATTAATCACAAATAGATAGTAGCATGAGTTTCAGTTTCTCCCAGCAAGTCATAAAACACCAATTTCTAGTACTAGTTTAGTATATAATTCATTTTAACTCCAAATTTAATAAAACTATGTGTTAATTACTCCTAAAATAGTCCTCTATCTAAATAAAATATCTCTGTAATTTTTTTTCAAAATAGTCCTTGCAACTTATTGACATTACAGTGTAGTCCCTAAACTTTATTGTTTTACAAAAATGTCCTTTTAATTAAAGACTTATAAATCCCAGCCATGCTACACATTTTTCTTAAGGTTCCTAGGACATTCTCAAACTTATACATCATCAAATACAAACACTTGGTCCTACCAATCACATAGTCAAATCCTTGTACTTTTAGAATCAAATTAAAAGCAAAAAGTATTCTACTTTCTTATTCTTTGGTCCAATCTTTCAAATTTAATTTATTTTTTCTTCAAATCCCTTCTACAAGTCTTAGTCAAGTCCATATAAGAAGGATAAATTTTCATAAATTTACGGCTGAGTGCTTCCTTAATCAATAAGAGAAAATCAAATACAAAAACAAATATTCTATTACCATTTCAAATATTTTACGTTCTTTTTAAATGAAGCAACAATTACTCTTAATGGGTTAAAAGCAAAGTCTCTAATTAATAACAAAATGAGTCAGTTACTTATTATGTCTCAACTCAATAATAATAACCATGAAACCATATCTACTAACAATAAAGTTATTTCAAATAAGCCTAATAACAATAATTAATTAGAATATGGACTAAACAACTTAATTTAATAATTTGACATCCAATTAATCTAAAATTAAATTAAATTTATAGCAAAAATTTATTTATGCCAGTCTACAAAACATAAATATCCAACATTATATTGAAGTAATCACCTGGTACATATTAAATTTAATCCTCACTAATGACATAAAAAGTGGCAACTTATCCTAATCTTCACTTTCTTAATGAACTTAATAATTTTTAAGTATTTCATGTTTTTTTTATAATCTTTATTTCTCAAATATTATTATTTAAATTTATTCATCATAATTTAAAATGTAAATTTTTATGCATTAAATTAATATATAACTAGACGTGTCTTGATTCAAATAATTAGTTACATAATTTTGTCCTCAATTAGTATTATTTCTTTAATTCATTTTTATCTCCTAAAATATAAAATCCTAACTAATCATTATTATATATATATATATATATATATATATATATATATGATTAATGAAAGATGAATATGAGTAAGTCTTAATAATTTATATTACTTAGTAATTTAATTAGAAGAATGTTTTAGATAATAAATTTTAATTAAATAAAAATAATTATATAATTGATTAATTTTATAAGTCATATTTAATATTTTAATATATTGATGTTTTATAAAATTTAAAGTAACATTGGTATATATTTAGTATTATAAATTGTTGCGTTAATAAAATAACTTCAATTTAAATTAGTTGATTGATTAGTAAGTTAGTAATTAGAGAAGAAATATATCTTGATTAATTATTAAGATAATTATCTAATTAATTAAAAATAAGATATAATAAAATACTATTGCATAAAGTCTAGGTAAAGTAAATATATATAAGTTTTATCAATTTATAATATATAACTATAAAAAAAATTATACTTTGGTACTATAAATTGATATACTTATATTATTATTTATTATTTTATTATAAAAAAATTTAATATTCATGAAATAAAAGAAAGTAAATCATAAACATAAAATTAAATCACATTAATATTCTACAAATATATGTAACATCCTTAATTTATTATTTAATTTATGTGATAATCTACAATAAAAGAAGAAAAGTAAAAATGAATATCTTTATACTTATAGTATACAAATTTGAAAGAAAATTTAAAACTTCTATTTTTCACTAGTCAATCCTTAAAATTTAATAATTATTTAAAATGATAAAATTTTAAACATAATTAAACATTTATCGTCATAATATAACTTACTAAATAAAATTTGAACACCATTAAACAATTATTTTATTTGTATTACTAAAATATATAAATAAAATATTTGCAAATCATAGTCAATACACATTAGAACTTTATTTAGTATAATTATAAAAAAGAAAAAGAAAAATCAAAGTACATTAGATTTTAACAAGTAGATCACTCCCACACCAAAACTCAGAGAAAATAATCCTTTTTCTTTGACTTACTTCTCTTGCTTTTATTCTCCTTTTGTCCACTAAAAATATTCCTTCTATATATGCCCTATTTTGTGATATCAATAATACTTTACATTCTTGTATCTGAACTTACTTCTGCTTTAATATCTATCACCTTTAGATTCTCTTTTTTGACTTCTTTTTTTATTTTTAGTGACAAGCTCCTTAACTTGAGATCAAAAACCTTATGTCTTCTTTCTTATTAAGAACACTATTATTTACCATTTGTAAAGAGACAACACCATTAGGGGCAGAGTTTGTAATAGTTACTTTAAGTGTCTCCTAAGAGTGAGGTAGAGAATTCAACAAACTTCCCAAAATCTCATCAACAAATTTGATGTCCATTCCTAAAATTTGATCAAGGAGTTGTTGAAATTCGTTCAAGTGATATGAAATGGAAGTTTTTTTTCTTATACTTCAAACTCACAATGGAACTTAGCAAATACAACTTGTTCCAAGACTTTGAGGCATACAAAGATTCAATCTTTTCCTTCAAAGTCCTGTCTTGTGACTTACTCGCAATGTGATTATAAACATTATCATCCACAAAATGTTAAATGAAACCACACATTTGTTAATACTCAAAGTCTCATTCTTCATTAGACATAGAATCTAGCTTCTGAGTAGCACATATAGGAAGATGCATTTTCTTTACAAGTAGCAAGTCTTTCATTTTCTTCTTTCACAAGTGATAATTAGTGTCATTCAAACTAATCATTCTATTTGTATTCACCTCTATCATTCATACAAGTCCGCCTTTAAGCCAAAAATCTCTTATGCCATTCTAATAGGGGACACCAACACAAATGTAATAATGAATAACATAGGAGAATCAAATCCCCTAACTTGCAAGAATCTATGAGAAGTAACAACAAGTATTGTAACAACTAAAAAGAATAAAATAGAAAGTAGGTATCAAAGTTGTTTAACATGGAAAACTCCCTCAATGTGAGAGGTAAAAATCATGAGTTGTCTAGATAAAAGAAATAAATCCACTATGATCAAATAAGGATAGAAAAGAGTCACAAATAAGTTAGGTCATTGAAGGTGAGACAATTGTTGAAGTGTATTAGCAATTGTAGAAGGGTGCATTTTGTAAACTTAAGGGTGAGAAAATAAAGAAAAATAATTAACCATGTTAACTTAATTTTATTTTTTACCTATATATTAAACTGTCCCTTTCCTTTTTTATATATGATTAGTCTACCTATTTATTCGATTTTTTAGTGTATAATCCTAATTTTTAAATATAATATTATTAAATTAAAAGAAATTGCACCTATCCTCAGCGTATACAAATTAAAAAAGGAAAGGCACTAGAAAAATCCCTTTGGTGGCAAAGAACTTGGAGATCAACCGCCACAAAGAAAACTAGAGTAGCATGATTTGTTTGTTAAAACAATGAATAGGATTTGACAATAAGTTTCTTACGAACCTTCCCTTTAAAGTGTTATTTTGTACTGGGACCTCTTCTAAATTTTATTTGGTATATATGCATAATTAAGTGGGCTTTTTTATTTAAATATTGTAAATAAAAAAAACTATTTCTTAAATTATAGATTTTTTTAAACTAATTCTCTATCTTGGGTAAATATGCCACGTCGGTGTGGTGTTTCGCCAAAGCTGCTAGCGAAATAATAATTTTTTTTTAAAATTGTTTTCGCCATAAGAAGAGTGAAATACTAAGATCGTGACACGTGTACGCATTAGGATATTTTCGTGTTTCTGATGGCAAAAATAGGAGCGACTTTCACCACATGCAGGGCAAAACTTTTTTTTCGTCATTGGAGTGGCAAAACTGATGTTTCGTTAATAAATTAGCAAAACTTTCATTAACTTTCGCCATTTGCAGGGCAAAACTAGCACTCTTATTTCTCCGTTCCTAACAACTTCTTTCATTCATATATCCTTTTCAATGAAAAAAAAAATGTGAGTTTGGCACACTTGAATTTGAACTTTGCTTGGAGACCAACATCGATACTAGTTTCGCCTTAGTTGGTACATTCTTATCTACTTCAGTTGAGCCTTTCGTTGAGCAGTTGAGCAACCAGCCCTGTTCAATATTTGCACCCTTCTCAAGCTAGATACACACCACTTTCATACCGCAAGATTTTTGTCAACTAACACATTTGAAAGAAAACAGGTCAGATTTATAATTTTTTTTCTTCATTTCATGTAAATTTATGAATGTAGTTATTGTGTATTTTATTTTAATTAAATAAATTGATTAATAAAGAAGTAATATTATTTTGTTGATATTAAATTTACAAAAATTGGATACTAAATAAATTTTATTTGTAAAAATGCAGGATGAGTGGACATATTATAATGATATATTGGAATGGTAGAATCTATGAAGGGAATGAAGGTGTGAGTTTTGAAGGAAGAAAGAAATGATTCAGATAAAGCAAGGAATAAGTTTTGAAGCCTTAAAAAAAATTCATTTGAAACTTAATCTTGATCGTAATGAAGTTATTTCTAGATTAATTTCATGTTTTCTGATTGATAGAAATAATAGACAGTATACAGCTTTAGATATTTGTGATAATGAAGATATTGATTGTATGATAAGTGCATTTCAACAACAATCTGGTAGAAGTGTTATAGAGTTATATATGGATATTGCTATTGGTGAGAGTTCATCAGTGCCATTGCAGATGATGAATTTAAATTTATCACTTTCACAGCAAAATAATGGGACAATTTTGAGTAATGATTACTATGAAGGTAATATGAATTATTTTATAAAATAATTTATTAATATATGTATTTGTTAGATAATAATTTATATATTTGTTGCAATAAATAAAGGAATTAGGATTGAATTTGGTGAAGATAATGAAGACTTAGATTATGATAGTTAAAATGATGAAAGTGATGAAGGAGAAATTTAACTAGATAGTTCTTCTTCTACTTATGTTGAAGGAGAGTTTGATTCCAACTTAAATATACAAGAAAATAGATTAGGTGGACGTAATATGGACTATTGTTCTTCTTCTATTGTTTTTCATTAAATATATTGATAATAATCTTACAAATTTTTGCAAATTATGATCAGGAGATACTATAATTCTTTTTTGGAATAGTACTCCACAATATAAGTATATTAATTGGGAACATCCTGATGAAGAGATGATTGAAGAAAACTGTCAAGATGTAAATTCATGGATTGAAGGAGATCCCTTATCCGTTGGCTTGTTATTTGATAGTAAAGAAGATGTGAAAAATGCATTAAAACATTACACAATGAAGATTCAATAAAGTTATTTTGTGGCTGAGTCTAAACCAATATGTTTGTATGTGAAATGCTTGAACCATACCTCTTGTTATCCATGGAGAGTGAGGGCTTCATTGCTGAAGAATTCAAACAAGTGAAAAATTACTAGATGAGGCGGTTCACATACATGTGTCAATCTTAGAATTTCTGAAGATCATCAAAAGTTAGATTCGGACTTGATATGTTCATGCATCGTTGGTAAGACAAATGTTTTCTATATGTTCATAATTTTATGTTTTAATATCTATATACAATTTCAATTGTTTTTAACTAAATCAATTTAATTTGATGTAGGAATGGTGAACAAAGAACTGTCGTTACATATTTCATTAATACAAGAACGAATAAGTGCACAGTTTGGATACAAAATTTCATATAAAAAAGCTTGGAAGGCGAAGCAAAAAGCCATATTAAAGTTTTTGGTGACTCGGATGAATCATACGGTATATTGCCACATTGGTTAGAATACATGCAATTACATGCTCTTGGATCCGTTTATAAAATTGAAACGAAAGAGTATGTGGTTGGTCATCAAATGGATAACAAGTTTAGAGTATTTGAAAAGTTGTTTTGGTCTTTCAAACAATGTCATGAAACTTTTAAATTCTGTAAACCTATTTTACAAGTAGATGTGACATTCTTATATGGTAAGTATTGTCACACGTTGCTCATTGCAACAACTCAAGATGGAAACAATTGTGTCCTTCCAGTAACATTTGCAATTGTTGAAGGAGAAACTTTGTTAGCTTGGGAATGATTTTTGGTATTGATTCATTTGCATGTTACAGATAGAACAAAAATTTGTTTGATATTAGATAGGCATCAAAGTATAAAAGCGGTAGTGTCAAATCCACACATTGGGTGGCAACCTTCAAATGCATATCATGTATATGGCATTCGTCATATTGCCAGCAACTTTAATCATCGGTTTAAAAATATAGCATTGAAGAAGGAGCTCATCAAATTGGGTATATATTATTTATTTTTACATATATTATGTTAATATTATTTACCAACAATTACACTCAACTAATATGGTTGATGAATTGAATGTTGTATATGTAGGTTATACACCATCGAAGGTCATATTTCAGCAAAATTTAACTACATTTTATAATCAATCTGAAGATATACAGAGGTGGATTGATTGCATATCAAAAGAGAAATAAGCATTATCTTATGATGAGGAAGGACGATGTTGTGGACACATGACCAAAAATCTTTCAGAAGCTGTGAATAAAGTATTGAAAGGTGCTAGAAATCTACCCATAACTGCACTGGTAAAAGCCATGTATGGACGGTTGGTTGAATATTTTGTTAAGCGTAGAAGAGGCTATGTCTGACCTTCATAATGGAAGCATGTTTACTCGTAAAGTTATGATACAGATTCAAAAAAAATCAACAAGAAGCTTCATCACATATAGTTCGTCGGTATGACATATAAATAACTAGTTTTAAAGTGGAAGAAGCGTTTAATCCAATAACACAAAGGGGTGGACAGAAATGGATAGTTATATTGGGTAAAAGATTTTGTGAATGTGGACGATTTTAGTCATATTCAATTCCTTGCTCGCATGTGATCGCTGCCTATATAGCTATGAGTATTGATTTTTGGCAATATGCTGACCCAATTTATTCAATGCAATATGTTGTGAATGCATATTCCCCACAGTGGAACCCACTTGGAAATGATTGCAATATCGTTATGAATAATAGATGGAAGTTGATGCCTGATGTCAAAAGAGTAAGAGGTAACAAATGACCAAAGTCAACTCGCATTAGGAATGAAATGGATTGGGTTGAGTCATAAAGTAGGCAAAGGTGTACCAAATGTAATGAAGTAGGTCATAATCGACGTCATTGTCCTCAACTTAATAATGGCGATTAAACGTCAGGCATGATTTCTTCAACTTAATTTAGATTAGTAAATGTTTAGCATTTGGATATGTGTTAATGTTTTTTACCTTAACTTATTTGTGGATGTTTATTTACCAATTGCCCCCAAAGTGTGAAGGATATAAATACTAAATAAAGATATCCATACAAGTTAACTCTAACTAAAATGTCCTTTTAACACTAAACATATAATATACGTCATTGTTGATCCCGCCTATGTGGTTGATGATCATGATCTGATAGAGTCAAGATGCATTGCCTCGGCCTATCTTGAGCTCCTCGATGAGGGTTTCGATGAACCTCTCCTACATCTGCCACATTACCAAACTCGGTATTAAGATCAATACCTGACTCAATGGGATGCATGAATGAAGGCATAGGATCAGGCTGGATATATGGGGTAGCAGGTGTCAAAAAGGAATGATTCTCATGAGGAGGTGTCATAAAAAAATCAGGTCGTGGGCTGTATGCTTCAGACCTTGTAAATGGTGAGGTAGGAGGTTGTGGCTGCTCTTGAAAGGTACTCTGGGATGAATGGAGCAGATGAAATGGGTGAAATGGGAACTGTGATGGTACAGGGAATACACAGTCAGGGCACTCTGGAATAGTCGGGACTGCCCACTCTGTTGCATGCACTTGTCTTCATCAATGTGTTAAACTTCTACCCTTCCTTCGTTGTATGGGTTGCTCAAAGTGTAAGTTTGGATCTTCAGGATACCACTATGGACTGGAAGATCAGAGGATGAAACCGGCTCAAATATGCGATCTTGCTCCTTTTCAGTGATAGCATTGTCTCAAATAAGTCCTTTAATTCATCAAAGGTAAATGAGTCCTGACCATCAGTGCTTGAGTAGTAGACTCTCTCAAGTGCGTCATCCTAAATAGACGGAAAATAATATATCAAAATTTTGTGGCATTAATTGAAGTTCATAATATTCATAATGGAATTATAACAATATACCAATAATGCCGCAACAGCTGCCTCCTGGTCATCCAACGACAAGTGTGACTAATATACCAATGCATGTACTTTGAATTTGAACTCAATAAACCATACTGCGCCTCATTAGTCATCACTCTCCCAAATTTCTAATATAGCACTAAATTTGGCTGACCAATTTTCTCCAGTCTTTCCTCTAAGTGTAAGGTCATATAGCTGGTCAGGCTGGTAAGGAGGTTTAGGTATACGCTGCATCATACCAAACTGACGCATCACTCGATCAGGTTGGTGTCACTCACATACCTGAAAACATATCAAGGGCACCACATCCCTCCATAAGTCCATGTTGTCTCTACAGATAGGTGGCAACATGTTGATGAGCTCCATGCTGTATGGCACTCATACAATCTGTAAAAAAAATCCAACGACAATTAATTAAAATTTGGTTACACTAATAAGTGTTTAATAACTCAAGCAAAAAATTATTTATTACCTCATCACGTGTTAAACGATCTAATATATATCTATAGGACTGGACATCCTTCTTTCCTTTCCTTGTACCATGTGATAACCATCTACAAGAGAAGTTTTAATACAAACATATATTATTGACACAACAGAGGACAAAGGGTAAACTCATAATGCAGCATACAAAATGAATTCCAACTTACCTCGCACCATATGGAAGATTTACACGTGTATGAGGGGGATTACTAGGTGCTAGATGGGAAAATCTATCCCAAGCTCACATTACAATCAATGCAGCAAGTCCTCTAATAACAACGCGATCAATATTGGTGGCCATGCATAGCTCTCGATATAAATAACTTAGAACTGCAGATCCCCAACTATATTGACTAGTCAACTCAAAGTCATTAAGTAAAGTTAAGTACCTCACAGATACTCTGCTGCTAGAGTGATGAAGAAGCATGAACCCTCCAATCAGCCTTAATATATATGCCCTCGCAAATCGAGTAATCTGTAGAGCATTCTGATTATGCATCCCAATATGATTAAAGTGCTCATCCAATCAGCTCATTTTCAGAAAACTTTCTACAAAAGCATCTAGCCCTGGTCTGATACCTAGGTGGTCTTCAACAATCTGAGCCCAATCACCTCCAATAGGTGCTATAACCGGCCTCCCATCTATGCGTAGCCCTAATAGGATAGCAACATCCTGAAGAGTAATAGTACACTCTCCAGGGGGCAAGTGAAAAGTATGCATCTCAGGCCTCCACCTCTCAACTAATGCAGTAATCAGTCCCACGTCCAACAAAAATTGTGATAAGTTAGCCACTTCAATAAAACCGACTAACTCTAAATGCGGAATAATTTCTTGAGGAACACCTTCTAATCCACCAGGAATATTTTGACTCTTCTTGACCCTCAACATTGGGTCACGTCCATCCCAAATATGTTCAGAGACATGAAAACTCTAAAATTGAAAGAGTGATGAATCTTCTGGCCCGGAATTAATAACTCTATTTTGTCCCAAAAATAATGCCATCTATACAGAAAACAAAATAAAAACAACATATAAATAGAAATATCAACTTTATTCGTCAATAAAATTATTACTATTTCATGTTTAATAGAAATATCAACATACCCATAATTCTATATAATAGTTATTATTACGCACAAATCATTATCACATTTAACAAAATATCCTAACATAATTAATTAGAACTTTTTTGAATTTATTATAAAATTATAATCACATTTTAATTAGACAAAAATTCAAACAAAAATGTCCTACTATTGTAAAAATAAATTTTTTCTTTGTACATACAAAAATTTAAATTAAAACAACTTAATTAAAAGCATAATATCATAACATATCAAATGTAATTTTATTCAAATTAAAAAACAAACATATGACTAACATAATATCATAATTTATTTTTTATATTCACATACAAATTACTAACTTAATTATAATCTATTTAATTAATCTTATTTAATTATAATAATTTAATCAAACAATTTTTTTTTAATATTTAAAAATTAAATTAAATTTTTTACATAATACAATTAATTTTTTTACATACAAATTACTAATAATACATAATAATAAATTTATGTTATATTATAATAATAATACATAATAATAATAATAATTAAAATAAAAAATAATATTACAAATTACTAATTACTAATTACTAATTACTAATTACTAATAATAGTACATAATAATAATAATTAAATTTAATAGTATTTTACCTACAAATCACATTCACATACATAATACAATATATTCACATACAAATTACTAATACATACAAATATTTAATTAATCTTAGTTTTTTACATACAAATTACTAACATATTTATAATAATGAATTTATCTTTATTATTTTTAATAACATAATAAAATAATATCTACTTAATTCTTACATACAAATTTTTAATCCATTTTAATAAAATACAAACTACTTACATATTTACAATACATAAATTTATAATCTTTATATCATAATTGAAATTTATTTACGTATACAAAATATATTATACAATTAAACCAAATATTTCTTATTATTATTAAATTAAAATTATTTAACTAATTTTGTATTATTCTCTAAATAAATATATAACAAATATATTATACAACATCATATTAATAATATTGTACAAACATATAATTAACAAATATCATTATATTATTCCTTCTTTACAAAATTTTTTAATAATTTAACATAATAAGTGAAATTTTATTTTTAATCTTTTAATCTAAACATAAATTAATAAAATAAAATATAAAATTAATTAAATCAATTTTACTAATCTCTAATTTTTCTAATTCTTCTAATTCTCTCTAAACTGTGTTTACCTGCAAAACAAAAAATATTTTTTTTCAGCATATTAAAATAATAAACAGAACGAGGACGGTTACTATGCTGCCTGCCACGTGTCAGCCTCCCATTGGTTTCGCCAACAAAACTGGTAAAACACTCTTTCGCCACTGACAGCGAGTAACAAGTAGGATGTCGCCACCTGTCTACGCCACTCCCCAGCCGTTCATTTTGTATTTTTAAAATTTTTATTTTATTTAATTTTGCAGCTTTCGCATTTTTAGTGGCGAAACAAGTTGGTCGTATCCACGTGTCATTTCTCCATTAGTTGTGTGGCAGTGGTGGCGAAACTCCTCATTAATTTTGCCAATTAAATGGCGAAACTGTTGATTCATTGACACGTGCTTCAATCTAATATATTTCGTTCTTCTTGTTGCGAAACTAATTTTAAAAAAATTATTATTTCACTAGCCGCTTTGGCAAAACACTACACCGACGTGGTAAATTTACTTCAAACAGGGAATTAGTTTGAGAAAAATAATAATTTAAGAAATAATTTTTTAATTTACAATATTTAAATAAAAAAGCCAATTAAGTGAGTGAACAAAATTGTAATTATAGAGCCCTTTTTTGTGTTAATATTATATGAATGATCCTGTAATGTCTCTCTTAACATGCATATACATAATGAACAAAAAGAAAATAGACATATACGTATACTGTTATCAAGAATGTATATTAATCAAATGGACAAATAATCCAAACCAAAGTTTTCTTTCGTCCACTATTTTTGAGTTGTTTCTTCTCTACCTAATTGGATGAGGAATTAATATACCAATCATTACATTTCATAACTTGTCTTTGCTTTATATATATAAAGCTAATAATTACACACTTTTTCATATACTTTTCACTATAGTGACTAAAATTCAATAAAAATTAAAAAAAATATAAAAAAGACATTAATTTAAAAGTAAGAAAAAGTGAAATTTATATGATTATTATAGTTTTCAATAAATTTTAATTAATAATTAAAATATGTTAAAAGAATGTGTTGTTAGTGTGTGTGTATATATATATATATATAGTTAAATGAGACCCAAACTAACGACTAATAAGATTGCTCATGTATGACGAAATTCTGAAGAAGTTGAGTATGTCATTCAAGATCCACATAACTTCTCAATATGCTACGCCTTAAACTTTATAAACTAGCAATGAATTAAGAAATACAAAATCTCTAACTACTTATATTTACAATAAAAAGTATGTTGGGTCAAACAAAATTCTAAAAGAAGAAATGTTTAAACAAATAATTTTTTCAATAAAAATACTTTGAAACATATTGTTGCTAGTCTTCTATCCAACCAGTAAAATAAAATATTTACAAAAAAAAAATTAACATGATTCAGTACTTTCCTTTCATTTACATGCACATTAAATAGATTTTTCAATGTAATTATAATTAAATTCATTCAGAATCTGATTTCCATAAATCAGAAACAAAATTAAGCACAATTTTCACCGGTATTATTTCCATTTGAAATCTAACAAAACATACATGTAACATAATTTCGAATTCAAAAGGAAATACAAGACCAACAACAAAACAAATGTCATCCTTGAAATATAAATAGTTGTCAACAAGATCAAGCTCGTGACATCAATGCATACTCCAAAAGCTTTTGATTGCGCTCAAATTCAACCATGTCTTCTTCATCCAAATTAACCCATGCCTCTATTCCTTCCCCACATTTGGTGGCCAACAAAGTCACATTATTTTTCACAGGCATGCCAACAGTACTCACCCAAGTTGGAATTCCCCATCCAAAATTAGCTTCATACAATGGAAATCTTGTCCAACTAGTGAAGTCACACCATTGAACACCCTCTAGATGTGTAGGCATCACTTGCTTCATGGACTCCACAACCACATCAAACCCACCATCACCTTTGATTTTACTCACATAATCCCCATCAAATCTCATTATTGCTTTCCTAACCATCATTGCCAAATCCTTCAACTCAACACTAACACTTCCTCTCACTTGGTGTTCAATCAAAGGAGTAACGGCCAGCTGAACAATATTTCCTATGTTACGCTCCGGCAATGTTGGCACAACACGAGTGCGAATGTTCACAACATGTGTTACCAAGGACCTTATAATTACATACTCTTGAGCCCTTGATCTTGCAATTGTTGCTTCCATCATTGATTTCCAAATGAGAGCCGTCACAGCTTCTACCTTAGTAGGATTGTAGCCACCCATTTCGGATTTTAGCCTAAACATGCTTGTTCCATCAAACACCAACCTTAAGGTTGTGAGTTCTTTGTTGTCAACACGACCAGATAGTGGACTAGAAAATTCCATGCCTCTTGTTGGAAACAACAAACTTGCTTCCATATAAGGTTTGATGGTTGTATTATCATTTACCTTATTTGCCATTTCAACCCAAGCATTGAGGAATGAGGCTGTTGCTATACCATCAGCAACCTTGTGGAGTAAGCACACTCCCAGTGCTATACCACCACAACTTAGTTCACTAACTTGAATTGCCATCATTGCCGATTCCTCATTATTACCATTGTTTACTCTACTTCCAAATGGATCTAGTGGAAGTAATTTTTTCAACAGGTTGACCTTTGGATGTTCTAGAATGTTGGTGAGGCTGCAAGAGATTTTAGACTCAATGAAAAGCACGCCTTCATCATTACAATCAACATAGGAATTTTCTTTGATTCTTCCACAAAATGGGTAGTAGAAAGTTAAGAGATTTGATAAGGAATCCTTTAGTTTGTCACACAAGGTTGTAAACTTGCCATAACCACTCACATCAGATTTAGAATAGAAAAGGAGAAATGGAACATATTGATTCGGTGCCAATTGATCAAGAAAGGAAAGTTTGAAGTGTTTGAGATGACTAGGTGTCGTAGAGGATGGCTTCACTCTTTGAGTTGACATAATCTCACATTTAGCTTCCATTTCAGCTGTGGTGAGAAAGCCACAAACAACAATCTCTTTATATTCCTTGCCTTGAAACAATTTGCTAATATTATTAAATACATATAAGAAACTATTTAATATAGAAATAATTTATAGAAAGAATAAAATTATAATTATAAATAATTTTTTATTACAAATATTATATTTATCATATGAAGAAACTAATAATATCACTAAATTTATATAAAATGCATTCAAACATGTAACAAATTATTATTAATGATATCCTAAAATGCTTAGGTTAAAATCATTAATAAAAAAGTACCGTTGAAGTATTTTGTAAGATTATTATTTATATATTCTACATAAAGTAATTTCACTTTATAGTGATTCTTAGACACTATCTATGCAAAGGTTTTTGAATTATATTTTTTGTATTTAATATGATATAGTTGATATTATTTTTTATATTTTAAAATATATTAATTGTTTTACTTATTTTTAGTATTAAGAATTAATTTATTAAAACGTTTGCGTTTTATGCTTTCGATAAAAGTGGTTAGTGAATGAGAGATAGATGTGATTATTTTTTAATATTTTAAGATATTAGTATTCAATTATTTTATTTGTTTATTTTTATTTTATGGTTTTATCTTTTTTTATAATGAATATTAAATAAGAGGACGGTAGAATGGGACGTCGGTGGAATCAGTTATAATGAAATTGAAAATTACACGTGACCGTTAAACTCCATGAAATTGGTTCAATTTATGATTATGATTACTCTTAAGTATTTATTAATATTTTTTAAAAATATTATTTTTATAACTATATTAATAATGTAAGTATTTTGCATAAAAAAAATTCTTAAATAAAAAAACATAATATATATATATAAGATACTCTAATTGATATTTTAAAATATTATTAATTTTTTTCATGTAATAGTAATTATTAAACGCGTGAGAATGAGGGTATTAGTGATGCTGCATGAGAAAATTTTTAATTTCATTTAATTTATGATTTTAAAAAATTGATCTTTGTATTTTACATAATATTTTTTTTAATCAGTACAATATTATAAGTATAAAGAATTGTATATAATATTTTTTGTTAAAAATTATATAATTTAATGTATTTATACTATTAAATACTAAAAATATTTAAAAAATTATAATAAAATTTAATGCATTAATATTATTAAATATTTTATCTTTAATAAAAATTATTTATTAATTTTATATAAATTAAAAAATAATAATATAATTATATATATTAAATTTGGTGTTCTTTAACTGCATGAGATAACGTGTGTGTCTCTTTTATTATTTGCTTACTGATAATTTTTAACGATGTGTGAAAGGATACATAATAAAAATTTGTATATGATAATTTTTTTATGAAAATCACTTGATTCAACGCATTAAAAATTACACAATAATATTAAATGCTATATTTTTAATAAAAAATTAATATTTATTAATTTCTTATGATGTATCTTTAGGTATATTGTATAAAAGTTTTAATTTATGTAGTGTTAAAAATTAAGTTATTTAAATTTAAACGTTTTATTATTTTATGATGGAGTTAATTTTTTTTTTTATCTATAGATCAAATGTATCTAGAAGTTTTCGAGTCAGATAAAATCATAATAAATTATAGGTTAGAGTTATTTTTGACTTTTTGACTGTGTGACATAACATTTAATGGTCATTTAAATGAAATTGATAATGACATTGAATGAAAGGTTGGTGACATAAATTATAAGTTGGAGTTATTTTTTACTCTTTGACTGAGTGACATAACATTTAATGGTCATTTAATTTGATTTTTTATTTGCTATTTTTATTTAATATATTTATATATGTTTGATTTGTAACTCTTTAACAGCAAAAGCATAAAATAAGACGTGACTTTTTTTAATATTTAATATAATATAGCTGATTTTTTATATTTCAAAATGTTATTAAATATTTCATTTATTTAATGCTAAAATTTGATTCTCTAATTTTTTTTGTAATTTACCTTTTGCATAATAGTAATTATTAAATGGGAAGTTATAAATATTTTAAGTTGAACAATTTAATTAATAAAGTTTAATTTCACTAAAACATATTTTAAAATATTATTTGTTAAATTTAACATTATCGTTTAATTTAACTCAATCTATTATCATTTTCGCTTTTTATTAAACTTAGTCATAGTTATCAAAATTAAAATGGACCATCTAATTCAATCTGTTTCACCGAGAAACTGAGAACAGGTAAGTTAAAATCTTAGATAACGCTAAGAAATTAGTGGAAAGAAAAATTAGTTAAAAGTTAATTAAAATTGAACAAATTGAACCACCTAATTCATAAGGACTTTTTTTTTTTTATTCTAAGATTTTAATAAAAAAAAGTCATGCATAATATTTATATATTAATTTTTATTATTTAATTATTTATTATAATTTTTATCATATATAAGATCATTACATGTTGATTTAAAATTTTAATTAAATTCTTTTAGATTTTATATTATTTAATATATATTTAACATTATTTTTACTAATTCAACCATAATTAAAATAATAAATCATTTAAATTTTTAAATACTTTATATATATATATATATATATCCACTATTGGTTTAATCACAATTATCAAATTGATGATTGGTTTAATTAAAAAATATTGATATTTTTAAGAAAGTAAAAGAAAGAAAGAAAAAATATATAAAAAAATGAATATAAAAATATAATTATTACAAAAACAAGCACATGCGTTTGATTTCATGTTTCTAATAATTTTACAGCGAAATCAAATTAATTTGAAATTTGCAAGTTTACTGTCTCATTGTCATAAGAAAAATGACTACATTTAAAAAAAATATTTTTTTAACATGTACATTATATCTAATAAGTTACATGTGATAAAAATTTATTAAAAATTATCATAATTAATATATCTAATTTTATAATTTTTAATAAAATTTTGTTGTATATAATTTCTTATCCAATGTAATGTTGTATAGGCTAAAAAAACCATTAAAAATATTATTCAGGTCACATTGAAGATTGAACCAAGCTGCATTTATAGAAAGAAAAATGAATAATTGAAAAGGGTGCATTGCATTGCCTCAATGTGATGGAAGAGAACTTAGGAGGACTTGCTCATTTATTTATTTTTCACACTAATTAATAATTAAACGTTGCTAGCTGACTGGTTTCATTGTGAATTTAAAGTAAATTTAAAATCAATGTCATAACTTCTTAAATTATAACGCTTTTAGGAGTTTTCTCAAACCAAATAACTTTTAAAAATTAGTTTTCTTTTTCATGTCATGTCAAATAAGTTTTTACTATTTAGTTCAAATTTTAAAATTTTTATAAGTTTGATTTTAATTTATAAAATGTATCTATTTATTTAATAAAATAATTAAAAGTTACTAATAAGTTTAATACTTACTCTTTTTAAATTATAAAGTTTATTAAATTTAAAAATAATTATATAATATATTGTAACTATTTATTTTAAAATTTATTTAATAGTTCTCGTGCAGTGTTTGAAAAATTCACTGGTTTAAAGAAAGAAAGTTATTTGGAAAAAAAAAAAAAGGTATTTGAAGATAAAATTAATCATAACATAAATAAAAGGAAGTGTATTTAGAAAAATAATTCTTAAGAATGTTAATGAAAATTTAGATTTACTAGGAGTGTTTGTAATTTAGTTTAGACCAATTTAAGAATAAATGCTCATATACTTGGGGGGAAAAAAAAAAAGTCATTCATTTGATCATAAGTATTAGGGGAAGGAAAGGATCTTATTATATTGGACTTAAAATTTGAACAAATTCAAACTAAACTACAGAATTCTAAAAAAAAAAAAAAAAACTAAACTATATAATATATTTAGGAAAAGATTTTTTTATATTAGTGTAAAATTTAAAAAAATTACACTCGATTCGAATATTTTATTTAACTTACATCTAATAATCAGTGAAGTAATAAATTATAACTCATTAGATATAAATTAAATGAAAGACTCAAATCAAGTGTAAGAGTTTTTATACTTATAATAGTGAAAGAATATTTTGTCCCTAAATATATTTTATAGTTTATTTTGAATTTGTTCAAATCTTAAATCTAATATAATTCAATTATTAAAAATATTTACATTGGATGATTTGGATTTTTTATCTAACATTTTAATATATATTTTAAAAAAAAATTTAATTATTAATTAAAATTTATTAAAAATTATAAAAGTGCAAAAAAAATAATTAAATTAAAGGTATAAAAGTACGAAGTCATATAATCTTTTAGAATTTTAATAAATTTAACCAACAACTAAGAATATGTTAGTAAATGTATTGTTAGTTTTTCAATTATATATTAGTTAGAAAGTGGTAAATAAACTATTTCATTATTATTTTTTTATTTTTAATTAAAACTTAGTTTTTAAAATTTATAAACACGCTGAATAATAAGTTGTATTTGTAAAAGCATAATAATAAAATGTAACTTTGAGAGTAAAATAAAGAAAATATAGATAAGCATTGTTATACTATAAATATATAATTGTAAAGTAAAGAGTTAATTTAAAAAGTAAAATAATATATACACAAAATTGATTTCAATTGAATTTTATTGATTTTTAAAGTAATTATACAATTCAATTTAAAATTAAATTTTTTTTAATTTTTAATTTTTCTAATTTTTATTTAATTTGAATTTTATTTATTTATTTTAATTGATTCTCACGTGAATAAAATTTCACTAAAAAAGGATATATATATAAAAAAGGATCTTTCATCTTTCCACTTATAAATATTTTTTATATTAAGGAGTTAATTAAAACATATGCAAATAGAAAGTATTGATTTTCAATATATTTTTTTATGAATAAATTCAATAAATTTAGTTCATAATTTTTATCCTTAGTGTATTAAAATTATTTATTCATTTATTATTATTGTACAACCAAACTTTTATTATTTTATTAATATAAAAAATATTTATACTATATTTTTAATGATATTAAAATTCATAATTTATTTATTTATTTTTAATTAATGAACATAAAAGCTCAACAAAGTAAAACCTAACTAATCACCCTGAGTAAAACTTATACCATTATTATTCTCACAAAGAAGAGGAAAAAGTTAAAGAGAGAAAAGTAAATAAAAATTCCCAACATCATTTTCAAGATGTGTTAAACTAGCAAGAAAATTAACATATCTATTAGTCTTACTAAAAATGCTATAGAGACAAATAATTCTACAAGATTAAAGTAAAGATCTAATTCCACTAATCAAAGGTTCACGTCTATTGTAACACTCTAATTTCTTTCCATTGTTTTTGCTTTCAAAATGGAAGGATTTCTAAGGAATATTTCTTTTAGCTCAAACAAGAATAGATAAGAATTGTCCATCTATATTTTCACTCAAGCGAAAAATCCTTCACTCAAGTAAAAAATCCTTAACTTAAGCAAAAAAATGTTTCGATCAAGCGAGAAAGGATTGGTTATACTATTTGCAATTAAGATCAATAATCTATTGGATTGACATGAAGAAGATGCTTTTGGAGAAAATTTTCCTTGTATCTAAAACAACAATCAGAAAAGAAATAAGTGGCATAAAATGGTTTCCTCAAGAGACTTTGTATGAATACTGAGAGAAGTTCAAGAAATTGTGTGCAACGTGTCCACATCACTAAATTAGTGTTCAGTTACTTATTCAATACTTTTATGAGGGCCTTGCTCCAACAGAAAGAAACATGCTTGATGCAGCCAGTGGTTGAGCCTTTATTGATAAAACACCAATTATAGCCAGAGCATTGATTGATAGCATGATAGGAAATTCTCAACATTTTGATATTAGAGCTATAATGTTAATAAAAGAAGTTCATAATATACATCATTCTAACCAGATGGTAGCTGAGAGCAAACTTAAGAGCAGAATTGAGAAGTTGACCACCTTTGTGAGGCAGTTAGTTGTTACACAACAAATTGCTCCACAAAAAAGGGAGAGTAAAAGACTGTCCCATTTGTTCATTCATAGAACATACTCAAATTATTATCCTTTCCTTCAAGATAATAATCAGCAAGCTTTTGTCCAAGGAGTTTTTAGTAGAAGGGAAGAGTAATATGGAGCTCAAAATTTTCAGTAACCTTAGAGACAATAATATAGATTCTAATATCAATCTCATAATCCTACATTCAATGACCATCTAAATATGAGATATGTTATCCTGGAAAAACAACAATGATTTGGACAACATGGTAGTAATTATAGATCCCTTCTACTTAGGCAACAGCAAAATTGCAATACAATAGGCCAAGCCAAAATGCTGAACCATAATTGGAGGATTTGGTAAAATAGATGGCTAAAAGCAATTTGCAATTCCAACAAAATATTATTGCAACTATTTAAGATCTCCAGACTCAAATTGATCAACTAGCTAATACTATGAACCAATTTAAGTCTCAACGATCTAGTTAACTACCTTCTCAACTAGAAATTAATCCAAGAAATATAAGTGTCATCATATTGAGTGAGAAAGCGGTACCAAATAGCCAACATAATAAAGGAGTACCTAATAATATTGAGAGTGACAAGCAACAAAACATAGACACAAGCTATTATACAAAATAATGAGATTTTTGCTCTCAATACTTCACCTTCTTACTATTATAAAAGACACTCCTTCCCTTTCCAAATAGAGTTGTGAAACAAAAGCCACCAACAGACCTTGATAAGGAAATTTTTTAGACTTTCAGAAAAGTTAAGGGTGATGAGAGAATTAGCATAGGGAGGTGTAACATCCTTATCTCAAAATTCATACAATGCATAAATTATTCTTAATTATTTAATATAAATATCATTTGAGGAATTTAATGAATTGATTATGACAAATTATTGAAAATTTTCTTTAAGTTCTATATGTAAATGGAAATTTTAAAATTGGCAATACTAATATAAGAATAATAATAATAAATACTGTGAAGAATAAATAAACATTATGATTACACTAAGTATTCTTCAATTTGAGAAATCTAAATATAAATTACATATATTAGCATCAAACTTTACAAACTGTTATTAAAATGAATTGGACTTAACACAACATATACATAATTATAATATTTATAATCAATAAACAAGTATAAGTCGTAGAGCAGTTTTCCCAAAATCCACTATTGAAAATCAGTCCTACTCATCTCTAGCGTCCCAACTCTTTATCTCGGCTAAGTCTTCTGAATCCAAATCCTCATCTAATTCCAAGTAGTGATTGCTCGAATCAACTATAACCTCTGTACCAGTGACATGCTCAAAGGTCCATCTATACGGTCTTCTGAGAGAGTCGTGATCGTGGTAAGTAAATAAATACATGAAAGTTGTTGGGGTCCTAACGGTACCTCTGTACATATATACACATAAGGTCTGGTGTATTCTATTCCTAGGAAAGTCAAAAGGGATACTACATGAGAAATCCATCTATATCATAACAAAAACTCTAGTTCATCTTTTACAAGTATAGCGAATTTAAAATAATTTACTCTCTGATACTCATTGAATTCATAATTTAACCTAAAATGTATAGAACTATCTTTTAATTTAATCTTTCCTTGAGGCTCTGTCATCCTGATTCCCTGAAATTATTAGTAAGGATGAGCGTCTATTCTATCTATTTGCAAACATTATATCACAAAATCATAATTTATAGTATAATTGTAACATATCCATATTTACACTAATTTCACATAGTAAACATATTTAAACACACATCATTCACAATTTATTATCTATTATTCATTTTATCATTCCAATACGCACTCCCAGTGCATTGCGATCACAAATATTGATGTCTCCAGCATTTCTTGAGGTCTTACTCAACTAGGTAAATAGTCTCTAGTTAGTCCATGCACACAGATACAACATGTACAATAATCGGGCCCCTTAGTAAAGACATAGTCAAGAGTCTAGTCAGGAAACAAGTGTGAGGCCATGTGACGCATTTGCTCTCAGAAAGAGTGTGTACACATACGCCAATGTCACTCACCACCCTACATTTCTTCCAAATTTTCATCGTCTCCAGACTATATACTCCCAATGTATCTCTGTAACTATTCACACTAGATCAAATCCATATCTGACTCTTAGGTCATTCTCAAATTATTCTCTTCCTCCCTCATCAGATCATACTTAGTAAAGCACTTTCAGACTAAGTCTATTCCATGCATATATTTATTGTTAAAATTTCTAATGTAAATCATATGATATCAACATCATTGCCTTATATCATTTTACTCAAATATATTTCATAAAATTTCACAAAATCATTCAGCAAGTCCCATAATATTACATATCAAGTACTTATCATACAATGCAAGTAAGCATATATCAGCCATTTGGCCCAGACAATTAATTAGTCTAAACAATCAAAAAAACATATTTTCATTCATACTTCACACAATAGATATCTTAACTATCTATTCTCATACCATATTCATATAACAGTGCTCTTTGAGCATAAATAAATATTGTACTATAATGATAAAATAGAGCTTTCTTTACCTTGAAGATGAGTTTATGGAGAGATGTTGAAAAGGATTAAGATTCACGAATAGAAGTTCTATCCATAAGAACAAAAACATGAAAAATGATCGGAGAAACTCAAGTTTAATCCGAAGAAACTTACTTGAAATCGTTTAGGTTCAACATCCAAGCTTGGATTCGAAGAGAGATCGGAGTTTCAGAGGCTTTTATCTAGGTAAAAAGAAGAGAGAGTTTAGAGAAAGCTTGAGAGAAAGACATAAGTTTTAAATAAAATGAATTTCTCTTTGGAAAATTTCTTAAATACCCCTCTGCCCCACGCATTTGCGCTTTAGCAAGGGACAGTTCGCTTGAGCGACGACATCTCGCTTGAACGACGGATCTGTCATTTGAGCAAGATATGTAGACAGTGGTCTCGCTTCCTCTTTTCTAATATGGTTGCTTGAGTGAGCTACGACGAGATGATGTTTAAATAGCATGATATTTCTCTTGTGGGTCCTCGCTTGAGCGACCCATCTCGCTTGAATAAAAATCCAGCTCGTTGAGCAAGATTATATCTCACCTGGGAGAGGTTACAGTTGGACAACATTTATCCTATCTCGCCTGAGTCAGAGTCATCTCGCTTTAGCGAGATAACCTTGCAGCAAGGTATTCCTGCACACTCAATCTCACCTCGGCGAGATTTACCTTACCTGAGCAAAATCTCCTGCACCAAAACTCTTCTAAAAATCCTCTAAACTTACATCTAATTGCATTCTAATACTATTTAATATTAAAGAAACCATAAATTACCAAAAAGTGAAAAGAAGATGTTACAGGAGAAATGTGTTAGCCCTTATATAGCATAATCTATGTAGGAAATGTAAAGATCATGACACTTTCACTGTCTCTTGCACAATTGAGAATCTTACCTTCAGCAATGCAATACTTGACCTTGTTGCTTCCATAAATGTGATTCTTACATCAATCTGTAGGTCTCTAAACCTTGGCCCTCTGAAGCAATTTGGTGTAATCATTCAATTGACAAATAAAAGCACCACACACGTTGTTGGAGTAGTAGAAGATGTGTTAGTCAAAGTGGACAAGCTGATATTCCCAGCTAATTTCTACATTATGAATATGGAAAAAGGGTCCAATATGCATAGCCTTACATTAATCCTTGGTAGACCTTTCATGCAAATATCAAGGGCAAAAATTGATATACACTCAAGAATTCTATCCATGGAATTTGGTGATGATGTTGTGTTGTTTAACATCTTTGAGACAAAAAAATATCCCATGGAGAATCACAATGCATTTCATGTGGACATTATAGAGTTTCTAGCTGATGAATTTTGTTCAAAAATTTTCTTTGATGTCTTTTAGTAAGAATTTTAGATATATTACATGAGATTAGCTAAATTAAGTGATTGTTTTATAGTTTTAATGATTGAATGAATCACACTTTGGTTTGATAGGTGGACTTTAAAAATTCTTATGTGTTGGATTACTTGTGGTAAAATATATACCTTGTGAGTTTTTGAGCCATTGATATAGATAACAGCATCATGTCATTCTATTTTCTTTCATGTGTAATTTTCTAACACTTTTAATTTACAAACTCTCAATTAGAGAATTAGTGATTTTATATATATATATATATATATATATATATATACTAATAATTTTCTCCTCATACATAATAACGCATTTCAGAGTTTCGTCACTGCATAAAGTACTTAAGGTAAACTTTCATAAATATTTAAATATCCTTTTTACAATAATACAAATGGTAAAATGGTTAGTAAATTCCCCGCATTACACAACACTGTTAATTGAGGAACTCAATTACCATTTCACCTATCAACATAATTACATTCATATGAAACATCAGTTACCGTTCTTCAAAATAATAAAAGCAACACTAGAGATGACTTCCTATAGAGCAGCATAACTAATAAAAAAAAGTGACTTCTACCTAATACCATAAAGACCTATGTACAACAAAATACTACCTACGACTAATTTTTGCCACTATACAAAAAAAACAAAGTAGTATCAGTACTACTCTGAATCCATATCTTCAGACTCATCGGTGATCAAAGGATCATAATCCTCTGGAATATCAATATCCATTTCCTCCTCCTCAGCTGGAGGGGGAATTGGTGGTGATATGGGCTGAAAAGGATTATTATTATCTAAGTCAAGGGTTAGTCTAGTCCTTATGGTAATAGGGACACCACCTCTGGGTCCTGCCGCTCTCCTAAAAAATATAGTAAGTATGCCCGCAAAAGTATAGGTGTGTCTATCCCAATCATGCTGCCATCGCTGTGGCTCCAGGCTAATGAGCCTGACTGTCATATTCATTTGGTGTGGAATCTGGGCCATCTCTCTCTGCTACAGGTGGGAACCGATCAAGTCCAATGAATACCGCAGGTACAGAAAAAAAAATAGAAACAATGATAGGGTGAGCAATAGTTCATACATCACATTAAAATTAAACATCATAAACATTCACAGATCAATCGCATTCCAATGAATGATGATGATGGTGCATGATCTTAGTTTGTTTTTCTAAAATGTCCATGCATGCTGGCCCGAATCGTTTCTTAAATCAGTGCTGGAGTAGCCAGGAGTTAATACTACTAGGTATGGAAATCCACCCACGAAATTGTTGAGATCTACGCTCAAATATGAACCTAGTAGCTCACTGACCATGATATACGGCAAGAGCACAGTCAGGTGCAGGAGAGTTTGTATAGTGGGATCCCCGACAATAGGTAGCGAGCCTGAGCCTTTTAGGGCTTCCAACCACTACCCTTCCTATCCCCAAGTCCTCCCTCAGGGCCTCCCCATCGTATTCCCAGAGTCCATAGTCTCTGATTTCCCATTTTGCACAAAATACCATTTTCGGATGAGTAATGTATGAGTTTCTAAGTGGTTTTTTTTTTTTCTTATAAGAGTTCTCAATCCATCATTCAATCATTTCAATTTGTTTTCATTAAACTTTCCCATGAAAAACCACCATGCACATAAATGCTCACTCAAAGACGACTCATATCATATAACACAATTTATGTCTTAATGAAGTATCAAACATATATTTCCATCACCAAACACAAGCAAACCATTATCAAAATTAAGCATATAAAGAAATCACAATCATTAATCATAACAAAATTTAGACAATTTCAACAAATAAGGTTAAATAAGTTTATGATGTAATCCTTACTACATAGCCCACCCCTTACCTGTTACGTCCATGTTTGTTCTCTCTAACGCTTGAAGTTGATTTCCGACGAAATCTATACACGTAATGAAACGCTAGTTAAAATCTTATAGTTCTCTGATTTTATCTTGTGAGAATTTAAACTCACTTTATTTTTCTAATCCATTTTTTTTTAATATGTTAAGCTCACATTTACCCCACACTTAACTTAAAAAAATCATCATAGTTAGTACACACTTAGAGTAGGAAGAATCCTAATGGCAAGCATGAACAAGGTTCAGTACTTTAGAATTTTCTAGAGTTATATAGACTATTTTGGCATGAGGTCAAAGCCCAAATTTCAATAACGTAATTATCTACAATATTGATGCAGAGGTCAAAGTCTAATTCGAAATATATTGTGCAATAAAGTTGATCAAAGTCATGACAGGAAAATTTTCGAGCAGATTGCACAAGGTTCAGTGTTTTTGCCATAACTCAAGATATACTTAATATTTTAACATGAGACCAGTTTCTAAATTTTAAGGGTTTATTTATCTACAAATTTTATGAAGGAATTAAGTTCAAATATCCTATATAATAGTGCCAGTTTTGAGGTTACAATGGCTGTTTCTGACAGGGATCAACTACACTAACACTCTGAACATACCTTAGTAATATGGCCATATCTCACGTTACACATAAGATATTGACATGAAACCAATTTCTAAATTTCAAGAATACAATTTCCTACAACTTTTATGAAGGAGTAAAGTCCTAATTTTACACTAATAAGTCCCAGTAAATCAAAATCCGTGGCTGTTAGAACAGGGCAACCTCCTAAGGTGACAGCTAGAACACCTGTTAGTAAAATGGACATAACTTGAGTTACAAATATTCGTTTGAGGTGAAACCAGTGGCTAAATTTCAAGTATTAAAAGGGCTACAACTTTCATGAAGACATAAACTCTTAATTCAGTCCATACAAATCCCAGAATTTAGTGAACAGTGACCTGCGAATTTGGGTTCTTAGGTTTTTAGCTCAACCACTTCTAATCCTCCATTTCAAGCATGATTCTAGTATCCTAGATGTAAAATCACAACAATAAAAGCAAGATAACACCCTTCCCATTTCTATTCAAGCTCATCTAAGTAAGAAGAAAAAAATTAAATAACACCATTTTAAAAAAAATAAAACCATACAAGTGTAGAGGAGGATAAGGGTAACAAGTTTACCTCTTGAAGCTTTTCAAAAAGATCAAATTTTGGCCCTCAAAATCAAGCTTGAAGGTGAGTAGTGTATTTGAGAGAGAAATGAAAAAAACCTTACGGGAAACTTGTAGAAGATATATATCTCTCTCAATCACTTTTTAAAAGTAAAAATTTAATTACTTTATCTTTTTTTTTTAACTTAAAAATTTCACTTTTGCAAATGTATATTTCTTTTTCAGTTTAACAGGTAGAGAAATTTTTTTAAAAAAATTGTAGAATATTTAGAATAATACTGGGATAGTCACTAAAATTTTAATTCACTCAAATTGCTCTCGGATCGGTTCGTTTCTTGTCTGTGTATTAGATGTACTGAAAAATAAAATTTTGAAATTTATCAAATTTCATTGTAAAAATTTATTTTCCAAGGTCTTTCTAATATTATTAGGCTATCGTAAAATTTTTAAAATTTTAAGGCTTTGTTTGCTATAGAATTAGATTCAGTTTGAAAATTTATTTATTTTTGCTAAGATTCTCGCAAAATAAGCCAATTTTAAGTATTTCCTAAAAATTCCAGAAAAATTCTAGAAAATTACAAATTATTTAATGAATATAAAACTCTAAAGTCACATTAAATAATTCCTAATAATTTAATTTTTATTTTAAATTTTGACAAAGATTTTGTCAAAATTCAGCAGACTACGGGTACTGAGAATTAGGATGTTATAAATTTCACTCGTGGTTGTATGACACTAGAACTTGCCTCGAGTCTTTTTGAAACTGCACCTCCATATGCATGCATTAACATGATATCAGGAGTCGCTTACATGTAGGGATTGTATTAGCATCCTACAACGTTTGTTTAAATAATGGTTACTTTAAATTAATTATGTAAATTTATTTTAATTTTGAAAAATATTTATATAACCTCTAAACAATAAGTGTTGCTATTTTTATTTTTAAAGAAAAAATATTTATTTATTAAAATATTAACTGGTATCTTAGGAAAGAGAAAATTATTTTAACTCGAGAGGTTCGATTCCCACTCCTACGTATCCCTAGTGCAATGGAGAATTTAAAATTATGTAGTTGTATCAAAAAATTATGAAGTTGGTGGGTTAAAATTAAATTTAGTAAAATAAATTTTATTTGAAAATTAAAATTATTTTCATGAGATTACGTTTATGATATAAGATAACGCAGTTATACATGCATCCTACTATAAATAATATATAAGGCAAATAGAAATCACATAATTATATTGTAAATTGTTAAAAATAATTTAATAAATTAAAAACTTTATTTGTAAATGAAAATTTTTAAATTTATACTTAAATTTGAAGATTCGTATGGAAAGAGAATTTAGCATAAACCATACATAAATCTCTTATAATTTATTAAAAAATTAAAAGTAATGTAAATTACATATCAATGTTACAAAAAAATTGTATCACAAAATAAAGAAGTAGAATTCAATAATTAAATATTTAGTTATTTAATTTATCAAAATTAAAAATATTGCTTAGTAAAATTTAAAGTATAAGTAATTTCATTTAATGAAAGGAAAAAATATATTTGAATTGATTAAAGAAGATAATTATTTAATAAAAAAATTAAAACTTTATTTTAATAAATTTATATTGCAATGGATCTAAGATAATATTGATACACAAAAGTCTTAACAATTTAAAGCATATAAAAGTAAAAATACTATACAATAACACTATAAATCATTACACTAATATGATAAAAATATTTTAATTTAATTAAAATGAGTATTTTTATAATAGAAGAATATTTGAGAGGATATATTTTTAATTAATCGTAAAAATAAAAATTATAAGAAGTATACTTAAATTGACATGTATATGATTAATTAAAAATTAATATGATTAAGTCTTAATAATTTATATTACTTAATAATTTAAATATAAGAATATTTTAGATGATAATTGATTAATTTTAGAAGTTAGATTTAATTTTTTTAATATATTGATAGTGTATAAAATTTAGGATAGCATTAGTACATATAGGTTTTGAAGATTTACAATGCGTAAAGGTAAAGATACTACACATTAGTATTGTAAATCATTGTATTTGTTTTATGTGTTTATTTATCATATTGGCTATATAATTTTAAAATAAAATATAAATCATCAATCATCAGATAAAATAAAAAATGAGTTAAAATAAAATCCAAACATATTAATCTATAAGGATGATAAAACAATAATAAAGGGATAAATATATAAATTAGTAAAATGATGATAATAAAATGGCATGGATATTATAAATGAAGATGATACTTTAAAAAAAAAATTTTTTTTACCTCATCACTATTATTATTATTTAAAAAATACAGAAAATTAAATTTCACAAAAAAATAAATTAAGTACAAATGTGAAAAATAAAAGGAATAATAAAGAAAAAAAATAAAAATTTCTTATATGAACGAACAAAAAATGTTCCATCAATTTTTATTTAGTTATTTTCATTATTGTTATAATAATCAAATGTAATAGATTATGATTGTATTATAAACTATATTTACAAACATTGGTCACAAACACATGGTTTTATATTAGGATTATTACCAAATATTTTCAAGAATCACCAAAAAGAAAGCTATCATAGTTTAAAAGTGAAAGGAGTTCACGTGATTTCGTTACATCTCGTGATAGTCTTCTCAAAATATATTTCAATATTATAGTAAAAAAGATTTAAAAAAAAACTGACAACCTTCAAATCTTATGCCATATGCATATTTTATAACTTCACCAGCTCGACGGTTTAACTAGAAATCCCTCAATGGTGTAAAAGTTTTAATACATAAATTGAAAAAATAAATGCAAAGCAGCGATTACATGATCATAGAAATAAAAAAAAAATTAAAAGTTATTTTACAAGTTGGAAATCCAAAAAATGTCATAGAAGATAGGTTATTTTTGCATGTTTCATAAAGATTTTAAAACAGCATCGAAAGAATGTAGTAGTAAGGTTGAGAAATGTTTACCTGATCTCTAAACAATGAAATTAGGTACTTAATTGTTATTTTTGTTTCTCTTGAATTTTTCTTCCTCGTGAACTTTCTTCAATCCTTCTTTTTTTCTTTACAAGCCCTCATCCGTCCCTCAAAAAAACTGTCTGTCACTCCTTCTCTCATCTCTCTCATTTTTTAAAAAAGAAAATTTCTTTCTCTTTCATATCCCTTTCTTTATTTCACCCCCATTTAGTTCTCTCTTTCCCTTTTCATATGGTGTTGATGCTTCATTCTTTTTGTACCATGCTAGAAATAAAATAAAATATTTAATATATTTCTTATTTTATGTATTAAGGAGATGTCTTTCATGTTGTTTTCTAGTTTAATTTTCTCACTGGAAGTCAAATTTGTTTTTATTTCAAATTTGTAAAGACCAAACTTTTTATTTAGAAAAAATAATTTATTTTCATTCTTTTTTTAAATTAAATTCAGACTTTTTCTTTTACAAAATAAAGTTATAAATATTAAAATAAATCAGACTAAAAAGAAGTAAAAAAAATGAATATTCACATGTATCATTTCTTTCTTTTAAGCTACTAGCCAAATAGCCAACATTGCATTATGTCAATTATTTGTTCCCTTAGAGTTTAAACCTTATTTCAAGTCAAATGTGTAAAATAATATGACCTTAACCTTAAGAGATACAAGAGCTTTAGAATTATTTTGGAATTGATCATAGAAATAAATATGTGGTTGGTGTAATATCCTCTTTTCACTTTTCGGTAATTTATGTTTCTTTAATATTAAGTACTATTAGAATACAATTAGACGTAAGTTTGGAGGATTGTTAGAGGAGTTTTGGTGCAGGAGGTCTCACTCAACCGAGGTAAATCTTGTCTAAGTGAGATTGAGCGTGTAAGAATACAAAGTTACAGGGCTATCTCGCTCAAGCAAGATAAGATAAATGCTATCCAACTGTCACCTCGCCCAGGCGAGAGTGATCTCGCTCAGGCATGCTGGGATTTTTCGTCTAGGCGAGGTGGGTCACTCAGGCAAGGACCCACAGGAGAAATAACATGTTCTCTAGATACCATCTTACTCAAACGAGCATATCAGAAAAGAAGGAGCGAGATCACTGTTTGCATGTCTCGCTCAAGCAACAGATCCATTGCTTAAGTGAGATGTCATCGCTCAAGTGAGTTGTCCCTCGCTTAAGCGAGAACGCGTAGAGCTGAGGGGTATTTAAGAAATTTTCTGCATGAAAATCTCATTTGTTTCTGAACTCACGTTTCTCTCTCTAGTTTTCTCTGAACTCTCTTTTCCTTTTACCTAACTAAAAGCCTCAGAAACTCTGTTTTCTCTTCAAAGTCAAACTTGGACCTTAAAGCTAATCGACTTTAAGTAAGTTTCTTCGGATTAAACTTGAGTTTCTCCGATCATTTTTCATATTTTTGTTCTTATGGATATCTCTTGATACTCAGGAGAACTTCTATCCGTGAACCTTAATCTTTTTCAACATCTCTCCATAAACTCATCTCTGAGGTAAGGAGAGCTCTCTTTTATTATTATCCTATAATATTTATTTTATGCTCATAGAGCATTGTTATGTGAATATGGTATGACTAAAAATATGTTTTTTATTATTGTTTAGACTGATTGATTGTTTGGGCCAAATAGCTAATATATGCTTACTTGCATTGTATGATGAGTACCTTATATGAAATATTATGGAACTTGCTGAGTGATTTTGTGTGATTTTATGAAATATATTTGAGTAAAATAACATAAGGTAACGATGTTAATATAAAATTATTTACGATTAAAATTGTATCAATGAATGTATGTGTAGAATTTACTTAATTTAGAAGTGCTTTACTAAGCACGATCTGATGAGTGAGAAAGAGAATAATTTGAGAATGACCTAAGAGTCGAATATGGATTTGATCTAGTGTGAATAGTTACAGAGATACATTGTGGGTATAGAGTCTAGAGACGATGAAAATTTGAGAGAAACGTAGGGTGGTGAGTGACATTCGCATATATGTATACACTCTTTCTGAGAACGAATACATCACATGACCTCATACTTGTTTCTTAACTAGACTCTTAACTGTGTCTTTGCTAAGGGGTCTGATTATTGTACATGTTGTATTCATATGCATGGGCTAACTGGCGACTATTTACCTAGTTAAGTAAGATCTCGAGAAGTGCTAGAGACTTGATATCTGTGATTACAGTGCACTAGGAGTGCGTGTTGAAATAAGAGAAAGGAATTAAATAATAAATTATTTGAATGTTATGTGTGAGGTGATTGTGTTGGTAAATATAAATTCATGAAATTGAATGTGTTGTATTTATGTTAAAATTTTGATTGTATGCTAAATATTTGTAAAGGACAGAATAGACGCTTATCCTTATAAAATTTTCAAGAATTCAGGATGACAGAGCCTTAGGGAAGAATTAGATTAATAGATAGATCTGTGCATTTTAGGTTAAATTATGTATTTAATGAATATCAAAGAGTAAATTGTTTTAAATTTGTTGTACTTGTAGAAGATGAACCTAGGGTTTTTATTATGATAGAGATGGATTTCTCTTGTAGTATACCTTTTGACTTTCCTAAGAGTAGAATACACCAGACTCTGTGTGTATATATATACAAAGGTACTGTTACAACTCTGGCAACCCTCACTTATCTTTTCACCTTTCATGACCACGACTATCTCGAAAGACCAACCCGATGAACATTCGAGCAAATTACTAGCACAGAGGTCTGAGCTGATTCGGGCGATGGTTATCTGAGTTCTAATGATGATTTAGACTCAGAGGATTTGGCCGAGATAGAGAGTTGACACGAGATCGATGAATAGTATCAGTCTGTATTGGTGTTTGAGTTGAGACTGCTTTAGCTTGTACATTTTCTTATATGATGTAAATATTTTGATAATGTAAATGTTATTTTAAGTTCTGTATATTCTGACAAACAGTATGTCAATTTTATATTTTAATATATATATATATATATATATATATGAGGTATATTCAGGTTTCTCATTGAGCATACTAAAACTTAGCTAAGAGGATTATTTATTCATTTCCTCATTCATTGATGTTGTTTTATTAATATTGCAAAGCTAGAAATTCTCGATCATATACACATTTTACCTAAAAAAAATTCTATCAAATTGTCAAAAACTAATTAAACATAAAAATGTAATTTATATAGATTAATAAAGATTAAAATATGCATTGTATGGAAATTTGAGATAAGAATGTTACAATTTGGTATCAGAGCAGTTCATCCAAACCAGCCTGGGATATGGGACTAGTTCATCGTGATAATGTGATATTGATTAAGAATTGTTTATTAATACAACCTAGTGGTTGTGAATTGTTTGATTTGATTGAGATGTTTGGAGTGTTTGTGTGTTTTGAATTTGATATGAAATACGTTAGAATGAAAGTTGATGTGTGAAATTTGATTTTATAGAATTAAAGCTATGGCTAGTAGAGGTAAATCTGCTGGTGCTACTAATGAGATCTTGGCTCGCATGGCGTAAGTCCTAGAGAACTTGGTACAAAACCAAGATGCGAAGCCAATAGAGTATCGTGGACTCTCTTCATTCACGAAACATAACCCTGCAAAGTTTGGGAGAAATTTTGATCCTGAAAGTGCTCTGAGGTGGATAACGAAAATAGAAAAGATATTTAATGCGATGGGATATCGTGAGGAGCATAAGGTGGTTTATGCTACCTATATGTTGAGAGAATAAGCAGAGGACTAGTGGAAGTTTGCTAGTCAAACTCTGCCACAGGAAAAAGGATATATCTATTGGGAAGCTTTCAAGCCATGTTTCCTAGGGAACTACTTCCCTAGAGATTTGAAGAAATAAAAGGCCTAGGAATTCCTTAAGCTGAAACAAGGAAATATGTCTATAGGAGAATATGTTGCAAAATTTCATGAACTCATGAAGTACTAGCCACATTTCCAGCACGAGAATGGAGACGAAGATCTATGCGCCTAGTTTGAGAATAAGCTAAAGCCCGAGATACGGGCAGCGGTCAGTGTGTTCCAGCTGACTGATCTGCCAACCCTGGTCAGTAAATGTAGAATTTTTTAGGAAAATTCTAAAGGCAAGATGGTGGGTAACCCGAATTGGAGGACCAGTGAGACAGGATCGAAGACCTCCAAGGTTCCCTAGAGGACCTTACTCTAGTGCTACTCAGTCTCAGTCCCAGGGGATTGCTTTCCGTGGAGGTAGTAGTAGTGGTTCCAACTTCTCTAGGAGACCACTAAGATGTTTTAGATGTGGGGGACCTCATCTGGTATGGAATTGCTCACAACCACCATTGCCTTGCGGTATTTGTGGAAAAACAGGGCACTCAGCTAATAATTGCTGGTCAACTCCTCAACGGAGTGGGAGTGCAAGTGGAAGCAACCAGCCTGCATCCAAAGTAAGTAGTGGAGCAAAGCCGAATGTACAAGGCAAAGTTTTTGCTATGAGTGGGTTTTAGGCGTCCAAGTCTGATGAATTAATTAGAGGTAAATGCATCATTAACGATAGATTGTGTGATGTTCTATTTGATTCTGGTGCCACACACTCCTTTGTTTCTATGAATTGTGTGAATTGCCTTGAATTGTCATATCATTCCTGCCATGTAATGTTGTTGTGTCAACTCCTACAGTTAAGCCTGCTGTGACTTCTTCTATGTGCTTAGGCTATTGTATGATAATTCATGGTAGGAATTTCTGTGTGGACTTAATTTATTTACCACCTCAACTCGTTGTTGTTTTGGGCATGGATTGGTTGTCATCCAACTGTCTTCTGTTAGATTATAAGGAGAAAGCTTTAATCTTAGGTGATGATACACCAAAAAAATCCTAAACTCCTAAATATGGGTGAAGCTAAGGCTTTCATCATGGTGTTGTTTTCTGCTTAAATGGATAAGGTTATGAAAGCTAAGCACATTCTCGTGGTGCAAGATTTTCCAAAAGTTTTTCTAAAAGATGTAATTGAATTGCCATCAGAAAGAGAAATTGAATTCACTATCGATTTGATTCCGGGAGCAAGCCCAGTATCCATCGCACCATATCGAATGTCATTAATAGAGTCAGTCGAGGTGAAAAAGCAAGTGAAAGATTTGTTACAAAGGCAATTTGTAAGGTCAAGTGTATCGTTGTGGGGAGCACCAATACTGTTGGTGAAAAAGATGGATGGGAGCACGAGAATGTGTGTTGATTATCACCAATTGAATAAGATGACGATTAAGAATAAGTACCTTATTCCTGGAATTGATGATCTAATGGATAATCTATGAGGAGCTTTAGTATTTTCAAAGTTTGATTTGCGATCAGGTTATCATCAGATCCGAGTGAAGAAGGAAGATATTCCCAAGACAGATTTTAGAACCCGATATGGTCATTATGAATATCTGGTGATGCCATTTGGTGTGACAAATGCCCTAGCAGTGTTTATGGACTGTATGAACCAGATTTTCCATTAATTCTTGAATCAATTTGTAGTAGTGCTTATTGATGATATTTTAATCTATTCCAAGAATCATGACGAACACATTGAACACTTAAGAATCGTCTTGCGAATACTTAGCGGGTGGCAACTTTATGCGAAGTTGTCAAAGTGTGAATTCTGGGTTCCACAGATCCACTTTTTGGGACATGTTGTCTCAAAGGACGTTAGAGTGGGGGAGGGGGAAATTCTCTTAGAAAGTGAAAGAGTACAAATTCTAGTAGCATTTGTAAAGCCTAAAAAAAAGAGAAAGAAAGAAATAAAAAAAAAAAACTAACATTGATTATGGGATTGTTAATTAATGTATGTATATTGATTGAATGCTTAAAAATGCACAAAAAATCCAAACATAAAAGGCCAATCCATAACCAAGCCCAACCAGTTTTAAAAATCCAGATTTTGTAAAAAATTAGACATCTCAATCCATAAAAAATAAAATATGGATGTAAATTGGTTATAATATATTAAATTGGATAAGACTTTATAAAACCAGTTTTATTCTTCTCCTCCCTCTAAACTCTACATTTCTTTCTTGAGAAAAATCACACTGATTTGGTACAAAGATTCACTTGCCCAGCCTCGTAGATACTCTTTTTTCCTCCCCAATTTTAAGTGAGCACCACCTTATTCCATTCTTCGTCGTTCTATTTTGCTGCTTTCCAGTTTCATGTGAGGACATCCGATTGTGTTTAATATTTTTTGTCGTTTTGGTAAATCAAATTTACTACAATATTAATTGGAATTCAATCAATTGACGAGGGAAATTATTGTGTCTGTTTTGCTGTTTTGTTGTTCTGTTATTTCGCTGTTTTGCTTTATCAGCAATGGAATTGACACAAAATATATTCATCACAAGATGTCCTTTTTATTCAATTTTCCAACATTTGAGATCCACAATATTGAAAGCTAGAAATTTACAGAATCATATATACCTCTAGTTAGTCTTTTTTAACATTTTTGCAATAATGCTTTCGATATAAAGTTCATGGAAATTGAGATATTTAAAAAAAAAAATAGAGCAGAAAATCATTATGTTTTTGTTATTTTTTCTTTGATGATAAATGCAGTTCACGATCTACTGTTACCGTGGAATTGCTTTGGGACTCTCTTTTGATGTTTTTGTGACAGACATTTGTTGTGCTGATTATTATTATTTACATGCAAGAATTATTGAATCTTGCATTATGGTTCATGTCCTTTCTAGGATTTTTATTGATAATTATATTTGGATTGTATAACTGTTGATTTTGATTTGTTATAATCTTGTCAAATAACACCTTGCTATATAATTGCCTTATTCCTTTATTTCAAGTGTTTTGATACAAAGTTGACTTGGTACATTATCTAATAATATTTCACATATGAAATTTTGTTTCTAATTTCATAAGTGGAACAATTGATTCTGATAGGATGGATTCCCTTGATATAGTTTGTTGTCTTACTATAAAGAGCCTAGATTAGTAACTGAAAGAATTTATGTTAAGTTGGTCATCACTGATGTATTGTCAATCTTATGTTTCACTTTGCTTGGTTTTTCCTAGGCACACTTGCTTGATGGCCGGGCTAGTGCTGGTGCAAGTGTTGATTCAGCTAGACAAAACCTTGCTGCTACTTTTGTTAATGCATTTGTAAATGCTGGCTTTGGTCAGGTACAATATATTTCATATTTCAAGATTCTTTATATGCATTTGTTATGATTTTAGAGTAATGATATCTTCTATTCTTCTACTTTGTCCCTTCCTATTTTTGTTGCACAGGATAAGTTAATGACTATTCCGTCAGATTCTTCAAGTAGTGGTTCCTCTGGAAATTGGCTTTTCAAAAATAAGGAATATGGGTGCAATCTATTGCAGCTTTTCAAATTGGCTTTTCAACAGATACTTTGTTGTGTTTTAATTATGTATAGACTATGTGTAATTTTTAAATAGTGATTGCAGCTTTTATGGCACACTCTATTTTTAGGGTGCACAGAAAATTCAAATATTGTAGTCTCTCATTTTTAAAGATTTTTTTCTCTAAATATTGAATAAAAATAAAATCAGTTTTGATTAAAACTAGATTTAAAACCAGTTTTAACTAAAATCAGATTTCAAATCAGTTTTAATTAAAATTGGATTTAAAATCAATTTTAAGTTAAATCTAAATTTTAAAATTGTTTTTAAACCAGTTTTTAATTAAATAAAATAAATAAATTTAAAATCCAATTCATATAATTAGATTTGAAATGAATTTTGATTGATTTTATATAAATTCAATCCATGCATTCTCTTACTTAAAAATGTTTATATAGATAATTTGAGATTAATAAAATTGGAATCAAATCACATTTATTTTGGTTACAAGTGATGGATCAAACTGAAAATTTTTTAAGTTGATATTTGTTAATTGATATTTTTTGCAAGGATTCTCTCCAAAACACCAAAAACATCATAAGAAACTTCGTCCAAGATTTCTCCTCTCATTACTTTTCCATATCAAAATTGTTAGCTAAAGGAATTTAACACTGATATGCAGGTGGAAACCTTAAATAAAGAAGCAAAAGAATAAAATTGCTGAATTCATAAACTTTTTTTTATTACTTTAAGTACGATGCTCATAAACAGTATTGGATCACAAGCCTAAGATCATATATTTGTGCATTTGTTGGAGCACTTGATATTCAAATGTAACTAATAAAATAAAGTTCAACGATGATGACAATCAAATTCGCAATGGCATCCATCTGGGAAACACTGTCCAACAGCTGAGCTATTCGGGTAATGTTTGATGCAATCCTTCATACAAGTTAGGACATTACAATGGTTTGTGTAGTATAGTATTTCAGTGCAAGTTTCTTCTGCAACTGTTTGGGTGGCCATTAACAAAACTGCAAAAACAACAGTATCAAGGAAATAAAATGATTAAATGAATGAGAATGCTTTAATATAATTACCACAAAACATGAATCACTCATAAGGGTCGAAGAAAATACTTGGAAAAATAAGCGCTAACAGGAAACAGTGCCTCAGAGAAAGCTTCATTGTTCCTTCAGTTTGCTACAACTAGCTTGGAGTTTTTTGGACTCTCTGCTACTATAAGGTGAACTGGGAATTTATATACAATTTACGTGAATTTAGAGAAAGGTTTCTACTCTTTCCCAAATAATAATAAGAACATGGTTTTATTTAAGGGTGTAAATGAATTTAGATATTTGAGTTTGACTCATTAAAGCCATATTCAAACTCATTTATTAAGGTAATCAAATATTTTCTGAGTAGCTTGTAAATATAATATCACTTATTTTGAAAAATATTATTTTATTTATTTTGATTATATATTATAGTTATTTGAATTTTTTGTACATTCTTATTTTAAATAGAAGATTATAAATTTTCCTTAGGGAAATTCGTTATTTTCATCATCAAATATTTATCTCCAATTTTAAGTACGTATTTTCAAGATTATAAAATTATATTTTTATTACTTTTACTTTACTTTTTATTATAAAGATAATTTTTTAAATAGTAAACAAATCAAAATTTACTCAAAGAAGAATAAAAAATAGTTAGCAAACAAGTTAGCAAGTTAAATTTAAACTTTAATTTTTTAATCAAATTAACATCAAATTTTAAATTTAACATTTTTAAATTGATATTTTTAACATGCATTTAAGAATATATAATAAAAATTCAATAAATAATAATTTTTATTAAAAATTATAATATTTTATATTATTAATACATTAAATTACATGATATTTTAATGAAGATACTCAAACTAAAATAATGTAAATATAATAATTTTAAATCACTATTATATTTTTAAAAATAGTGGCTTATTAATTAATTACATTTATTGCTATATACAAATTGAAAACTTTTTCTATTATTGTTGAATTTATTTTTTTTAAACTTTACTAAAATTTTGCCACAAGCCTAGTGTCGTAGTCATTCGCCTTCTTTCCTTCGGCCATACATATAACTCATTCAACTAACTGAAACTAAGAGAGGGTTTGGGAAAAGAAACGGGAGTAAAGACAAAATTTATATTTTAAATTAATATTTTTAAAAAAATTAAAATATATAAATTAATATATTAACATAAATTTAATATATTAATAATATATTTATTATTAAAAATAATATATAATTTTTTTAGTTTAAAATTTAAAAACATGTCATTCTTTTTGTTCCTTCTGAGACCACCCTCCCAAACATACTAAAGTATTTCATAAATAATCTTTTAGGTTTTATACATTTATTTTTAGAATAAATAAGTGCTTTTTTTTAGCACTGTATTTGTATTTTTAAACCAAATTTTTATTTTTAATTTTTAAATAATTTATACCGACCCAGTAATAATAGTTACCAATTTCTTATTTAATATTAAGTAATCACTAAAATAAGTAAATATTTAATTAATTGGCTGATAATAAATGAATAAAAAAATAAAATTAAACAATCATTTAATTAAATACTTGATAATAAATAAATATATTAATAAAATTAGTAATATTTAATTCAATATAGTATTATAATTTTTTTAATTAGTTAACATATTTTAGCTAGTTATACAACTAATCATTAATTAGTTGTATACAACTTTATTTTTTAATTATTAATATATATATATATATCTTTTAAAATAAAATACATGTGCAGAATTAATACTGAGAAATCACAATTGAAAAATAGAGGAGAGCTTTTAACTAGTAATAAATTTGCAACTTTTATTAAGGCTGGGAACTCAATTAAAAAATAGTGGTAAATATCTTTTCTCACATTCTTAATACATTTTTACTCTCTCTTATCCTTTTTATTAAATCTTTTCTAATATTTTTATTTATCCTTAATATAAGATTAATTAGAAAGTTTTAGGAGAATTTATTAATTTTTTATATATTTATCATATATTATTAAAGTTTTCTAATTTTTTAACAATTAATAATATTAATGGAGTTGACTTTAATTAACAATAAACTTACAATATTATAATTAAATTTTTAAAAATTAATACATTAACTTCTTCCGACAATTTTTCTTTACCCGTGTGATTGAGTTGAAATAGTCATGTAAAAAATACCAAGGGGAGCATAACGTTTAAATTCCATAGTATGTTTGGATAAATAATTTAATTAAATATAAATTTCAAATAATAAAGCTCTTATTATATGAAAGCTTATGAACATAAAAAATTGATTATGAAACTTATAAAAATAAATTAAAAGTAATTTACTGTTACAAATTCATTATTCTTAATCATTTACAGCTACCATTTGATTGTAGCTACTTTCTTAGTCTTAACGCTATGCTTGAAAGGCTTTATTATATATAAAAAGTAGCATGTTTCAAAGTTAAATTTTAAAAGAAAAGATACATAGCATAGAATTACATTTAAATAAATAATTTAAAATTTGATAATTTTTTTAAATAAAAAATAAAATAATGATTTCTCAACATAAATTTAATGTTCTTATATTTTTCATTTGATAAATATTATATATTTTTCTAATTTAAAAATTAAAAATTACCTTTTTTTCCTTTTAAAATTAAACTTTTAAATATATCTTAATTGTTTTTATTAATATGATGGCAAGTTTTAAAGAAAGTAATGTAAAAAAATATTGTGATTGTTACTTCTATATTTTTTTAAAAAAATAAGCCTTTTCTTTACAAGACTTTAGTATTTAAAAAATGAATTAATTAAGGTTTGACTAATTTGAATTAAACATATATATAATTCAGTAGATGTAAAATAAATGAAAGACTTGGATAGTAAGAATTTTTAGTGTATATATATATATATATATATATATGTATGTTAATTAAGATCGTGAGTAATAATTTATATAATTATTTTAATTATTTTGCTTTTCTCACTTCTTCTAGTTAACATTTTTACATTTTTCTTTTCATTTTTTTTCTTCTTTTTAAGCATTTACACTCAAATTTGAAATGATAATTTAATATAAAATTAAATTTATTATGTGTTGTTTAGGATCTTAAAGGTCAAATTTAAAAATAAATTACAATAAGTGTTTCTTAAATAGCTGAACTTTAGTGTGAATTTGTGTGGATGGCATTGTGTATTCTCCTAGATAATGAAGGCTTTGGTAGATAACATAAATTATTGAGCCTATTTAAAATACACAATACGATAAATGCATTGTCTTTCAACATGTACACACGTGCAAGTTGATATTAGCAAATAATGTGTTGTATATATAGAATTAAGTGGTTATAAAATAAAATGCTTAAATAATTATAAATGAATTTTGTTTTAGTTGTAAAGTCATGTTTCAATGTGTATATAAAAATTCTGCTAAAACTAATTTATGTTTGCTCATAAGTAATTAATAGACTTGACTTTAAATAATAGCAAATTAAGCATTTAAATTTGACAAGTTCTTCAATCGTTCCAAATAAGTAAAGATCTGAGTGCTTTCACAAGGATTGATTCATTTTTTTTAACAATATGTGTAGAACTTCATAATGAAAATAATAAAAACTAATATAATAAACAAAAACTCTTACATGTAGGTATAATAACAAAAGGTTAAATCTAAATATGCCTACTTTTTCATAATTCTTTTTAGTCTTTATTGCTGATTTGATTAATTAAGATAATATTAAGCATTAGGTTTTGGTTGAATCATGTTAACTAAAAGGACTGAAAACAATAAAAAAAAAAGGATCAAAACAAAAAAAATTATTTAAAAGAATTAAAACTAAAAATTTAATAAATATGAGGACCAAAAATATGTTTAATCTTATCATTATTATGTATGTATATTTTCAACCTTAATTGATTTTTAAATTTTTAACAAATTTTAATTTAGTTAATAGTGTAGAAAAAATTAATTAATTATCATAAAGAGTAAAAAGATATATAACGAAAAGGATATTTTAGAAAGAAACATTAATATTCTTAAAAAATAATATTTGAATCAAAGACAATATCAAAATAGTAAACATTGTATTTAGTTTATTATGTTTTGATGATGATCTACAATTTAAAAATGTATGATTGAAACAAGCATGTATGTATGTGTTGAGAAAAAAAATGTAATTATTTCTTTATTTGACTTGTATATTTTTATTTAAAGTAATTCGATTTGTATTTCCTTATATAAGGTAATATATTTAGAAAATTATGTAAGACAATTTTATTTGAGCATATTTAAGGTAATGTGATTTAATTTAGTATCCTATTTTGTGAATCTTTATTAAAAATTAACAAATATAATTTATGGGATCAAATTTATATACATAAAAGATGTCTTAAAGAATTGTAAGTATAAGCTTTAATTATTACAAGATAATACATTGTGTAGATTTGTTTTTGGATAAGTTTACCTGATAAATGCTTTTTATGCTTAATCCTCTAATACATTTCATGAGTAATTATTGGGATTTTAAGTTAGCCATTGTGAGAATTCGTTATTAATCAGATTGTTTATTCGTGTTTCACGAAGAATGAATAAGGAATGAGATTTTTTTTAAAAGAACAATGGATTAAAAAGGGAAGTAATGTCAATTTTCTTTGAAAATCTACAAAACTAGCATGATAGACAGGCACGTACACGCCCATGTATCTGTATGTATACTTTTCGAGTTAAAGGAATTGGTTTGAGCGTAAAAAATAAAGAGCTACATGAGCAAGTACATGCCCATATACATGCTCGTGTACTTCTCAAATTAAATTAAGCAAAGTATTTGAAGTCGAGACATACACGGTCAAGTATATGACCATGTTTCCAAGCGTGTAATTCAATTAGAAGCTTAAAGGGATGAATTATTAAGGAATCAGAGATAAACACGGGCAAGTACATGACTGTATATTTGAGAGTGTAGATTAATGTGCGTTAGATTTGAGTATCTGCAAGAAAATGAGCAAGGGAGCTGCCAATATAAAAAAGGGATGATGTAAAAACTTAGGGGGGACGTTTTGAAGGAAGAAAATAGTGATGGCTACAAGTTGGGATAACAATAAGACTTTCTTTTTATTCTCTACTCTTGAATTGTAGTTTCTCTATGTTTAATTTCTAAGTCCTTTTTGAGTACCTAGATGTAATGAATCATTTGTAATCCTTTCCTAGAATTCTTCTTCAGACTATTTCAAGTTTTGTTTTTTTTAGTTTAATTGAGTAGTTTTGCTTGTTGGTTGATGATTCAGTTTATCTCCTATCTTATTTTCATGTTTCTGGTTTTGAGTAGAAACCTAGCATGAATTGATCATTATTCATTTGAAAAGGCTTGAATGCAACTCTATAGATAGAATGACATCAGTCTTTTGTATTAGGGACAACTCTAATAGTGAAATTCACAAATCAAATTTAATGCAACCTAGAGAGTGTTAATTGTAACACCCTATTTTTTATTATTCAGAAAATTATGTTTTATTTTATGTTAAATAGTATTAGGATGTGTTAGGAGTGAATTAAGAAGAGTTTTAGAAGAAGATGGTGCTGGAAATCTCGCTTGAGCGCCTAGGAAGATGATATTTTAGGGTAATCTCGCTCAAGCAAGATGATTCTCGCTCAAGCAAGATGATTCTAACTCAAGCGAAATAGGATAAATTTAGCTCAACCGTCACCTTGCGCAGGCGAGAGTGATCTTGCTCAGGCGAGCTGAGATCTCATCCAGGCGAGCTAAGTTGCTCATGCAAGGACTCACAGGAAAAATATCATGCTCTCTAAACGCCATATCACTCAGGCTAGACAGAGCTTGCTCAAGCGAGCATATCAGAAAAACGTTGAAAAACCATTGTTTACAGATCTCGCTCAAGCGAGCTATTCCTCACTCAAGCAAGAATGCAAGGAGCTGAGGGGTTGAGCTATTCCTCACTCAAGCGAGTTGTTCCTCGCTCAAGCGAAAACGCGAGGAACTGAGGGGTATTGAAGATATTTTCAGCAAGAAAATTTTATTTCATTTTGAAACCTACGTTCTTTTATCATTTCCTCTAAACTCTCTCTTCCATATCACAAATAAAAGCTTCTGAAACTTCACTGAATCTGAGCTCAAACTTTGACTCTACGAAATCATCGATGTAAAACTACCTTGGTCCGTGATCTATCCTTCTCTCACTTTCTCATCACCCAACTTGTCTTTTAAGGTAAAGAGAGCTCTATCTTATTACTAAGAAATTGTTGTGTTTGTGTTTATGAAAATATTGTCATGAATTGTTTGATTTGAGTATATGATAAATGAGAACATGTTTTGTGGTGTTTGATGATAGGCATAAACTTTATTTTGAGTATATATGCATGTGTATAATGGAACTCTTGGCATTGATTAATTGACGTATGATGCACTAATGAACTAGAGTAAAAGAAAGAGATGTGAGATGGGAAATATGGAAAGAGAAATGAAAGGAGAAAGGACGAGTATGGATAGTTTAGAGGTACATTGGCAGTGTGGAAGATGGAGACGACTGAAAAGTCTTAAAAAAATGGGGGGGTGGATGCTCCTCTTAAATTGTGAAAAATAAATGAGAGTAGCAGCACCACAGGCCTCACACTTGTTTCCTGACTAATACTCTTGACCATATTTTCACTAAAAGGGTCAAGTTGGCACATGTTATATCTGTGTAGCTGTGGCTATCCAGTAACTATCTATGCTAAGGAAGACCTCAAGGGATCCCAGGGGCAGTGAAAAGGAGAAATGAAAGTTTTAAGTAACAAGGAACCTAATTAGAATAAGCTAGATAATTAATAATCTTGTTATATGATGATTGTATGATTTCTTTATTTGTATCATTGATTTATTTGTGAATGTATGCTTAATAATAAAAATAGAGACTCATCCTTACATAAATATTTAAGGGAACCAGGATGACAGCACCCACCGAGAGAATTAGGCTTATAGATAGTTCTGTAATTAATAAACCTAATTATGTATTTAATGAGTATCAGAGATTTTGTTACTTTAGGATTGTTGTACATGTTAATGATGTACCTATGGATATTATAATGATGAAAATAGAATTAGCTTATAGTGTTCCTTTTGATTTTCCCTTAAGTAGAATACATCATATCCTTTATGTATACATATTTCCTGGCATCATAAGGACTCCAGCAGCCTTGACCTATCTGTTTACGTATCATGATCATGATCATCATGGAAGACCATCTCGATGGACGTTTGAGCAGGTTACTGGTACCCAAGTTACCGCAGACTCTGGTGATCTATATCTCAGATCGGATGATGATCTTGACTCTGATGATATTGTAATGATAGAGAGATGGCATGGGGATGAATAATGTCTCTTTGGTCCTATGATGGATAGGTTGCTCATTAAGACTTATTTTGTATCTTATAAATATTGTAAAAGAGTCCTAATGTATTTTAATGTATCTTTAATGTATATTTTGGAGAATGTCAACTTCTTGTACATCATAAGAATAATGTATGTTCATGTTATTTTGATGTTCCTCTTAAAAATTTGTTTAATTATTATTACATTATCATTTAAGTTTTTATAAGTTTGAGCAAAATAAATGAAATATTTTATGATTTTACTCGTTACATTCCACCAGTAAATAGAATTAACTAAATTTCTCTCTTATTACCAAAATCATATTCTTATTGTTTTGAATAAAATAAGGATGTTACATTAATTAAGGAAGAGAAAGGTATTGACTTATCTTAGGAATTTTTGCAACTCTAAGATATTAAAATTGAGTAGTTGATGAAAGAATCTAGTTATTTGGATGCTTAGGAGGATTTATAATCTAGGTACTCGTTTTATTCATCATAATTTACTTAACCCCATTTTCTATATTTTAATTCTTGAAATTTGATTTCTTTCTATTCGCTATTTTTTGTCTTAGCAAAATTATCATCATAATTCTTTTGTTTGTGTTCTTTAACAACTAAGTAATTAAGGATTAAAAATCTTAATCAATAGTCCTAATAGATACAACACTTGATTCTTCTTTTTAGTGATAGTACTGTGATAATGGGTGCACTTGTCCATTCATTAATTTGAGACACCAGTACCTGTAGAAAAGTAATAAAAGAATTTTTAAATTGAGTTCTCAGAATATTCTCTCATAGATATTATTTTCCATTTTTCAAGAATATTGTGATTTAATGGCTCAAACCAAAATAGTGCATAATAAAATAAGAGAAATTACAAGTTTAAAGAAACGAACACAACACAACTTTTGACACGAAAACTATTTGAGATGAATCAAAGGTATATGTTTCACCTTTACACCTCTTTATGTTCACTTTTAGTTTGACACCAATTATTATTTCTCTATGATTGTCAATTACTCATATTAAAGCTACCAACACTCAATCGTCATGCAATCTTAATATTCTTTTCTCTTAATGTATCACCCTCAATGGTCATGCAAGGTAGCAAGAGAGGAAAAATGCAAAGATCCTATGAGTTTATTAATTAAATAATCAATTAAAAAACAATAACTAAGTTTGATCCACTTAATCTTTTGTCTCATTTAACCATGTAGATCTATTAACTACATGAGGTACAGTCACTTACAATGTAATTAATTATAAGATGTTAAGAGTAGCTAATTCTTAATATGCAAATATACACACACCAATGCAAAAATTTATCATAAAAAAGCAGTATTTGTCATTAAACATAAATATCACATAAAGTATGCAAAGGATCTACCATAATTGTAACATTCCAAAATAATACATGCAATTGTACGTAACAAACACATTCACCTATATATGACATTTTCTTGTATATTCTAATCAGACATAACATTTTATTTAATTGTTGAAAAGGCGACAGAAAGTCACTAACATAAGCTTTCCATCCATAACATAAATGGAAGAAGGCATTCATTCCTCAACCTGTCTCAAATGCATCACCTATATAAGAACATCACGATTTCAATAAAATTTCATATAAGAATATCATGGACACACACACACACACACATAAAGAAACATCCTCAAAATAAAGAAAACAACCACAAACCAAGTAAAATGAAGCAAAATAAACTCCAAGAACAAACTCAAAGGCCTCCACCTTATTAGAGAGTGGTATGGGTCTAGGTGATGGAGATATAGAAAATAGGCAGATGGAGGACTTAATAACCTCAATGTCCTTCTATGTAGGCTTTATAGGTGGTGAAGGATCATTAAGAGGTATAGTATTGTGGCTAATATTTGTGGGAGTGTTTGAGATAGGACTTTGGGTGTTCATGGAAGAACTCCTATCATCAAGTTGTGAAGCAAAAATAGGTGAAGTGACTAATGGTGTGAAGGGTTGTCATCTCATATATCGGTGCATAAGCCTCATTTTCCTTTTTCTTTATAATGGTTCTTTCACAAACTACATCAACTATAAACCTATTGGAAAATGATAGCTCATTGTTAAAGAGTTGTAGTTTTCACCAAATAAGAAAACCATGGTGTGAGCAATTTCTTAGAAGTTCAATGAACCGCTTTGAGGCCTCATATAGGATTTAAACTCATACTGCTTGTAGCTATAGATTTTTGCGATGAGCATGGCTGAACCAAATAGGGGGAAGTATTTTTTTCAAAAATTGGTGAGTCAGATCGTGGAATTGCACTACAAGAAAAAATAGATTTAGCTACAAACAATTTTCTAGCTAATCCCTAGCTAATAAATTTAGCTACGAAATTGTCCATAGCGTAAAACAGGTCACTAATTAGCTACGGATTAGCTATGGAATCATAGCTAATCTATAGCTAATTCGTAGCTGATTATTCAGTGAACAAAATAATAGGTCTGTAACTAATTAGCTAGGGATTATCCGTAGCTTAGTCTGTAGCTATTAATTTTTGGGTCCGTAGCTAATCCATAGCTTATCCCTAACTAATTTTCAATAAACAAAATAACAAGTCCGTAGCTAATTAGCTAGGAATTATCCATAGCTTATTCCATAGCAACAATCACTAACTATTCTATAGTTATTTCATAGCTATTCCTTAGCGAAAGTTACAAACTATTCTGCAGCTATTTCATAGCTAATCTGTAGCTAAAGTCTCTAACTATGCCGTAACAAATTTGTTGCTAATCTGTAGCTAATATCTTCAATTATTCCATAGCTATGCCATAGCAAATCTACAGCTAAAGTTTTATTTTAGTCTGTAGCTATTCCATAACTGATTGTAGCTAAAGTTTCTAACTATTTCGTAACCAATCCATAGCTAATCTATAGCTAACGTCTTCATTATTCTGTAGCTATTCCTTACCAAATTTGCAACTAAAGTTCTATTTTAGTCTATAGCAATTCCATAGCTAATCTGTAGCTAAAGTCTCTAACTATTTCATAGCTAATTCGTAACTAATCGGTAGCTAATGTCTTTAATTATTTTATAGCTATTCTGTAGCAAGTCTGCAGCTACAGTTTCTATTTTAGTCTATATCTATTCTGTAGATAATTGGTAGCTAAAGTCTCTAACTATTCTGTAGCTAATTGGTAGCTAAAGTCTCTAACTATTATATAGCTAATATGTAGCTAAAGTTTCTATTTTAGTTCGTAGCGATTCCATAGCTAATTTGTATAGCAATTATGTAGCAATTTCAATCCAACATCTTATTTATAACTCAAAATTAACTTCTAACCACAATATAAATAATTTAAAGACCGCTATATTAAATATCTAAATATTATAAATACAAGAAAAGTGTATTAAATATCTGATCGTTTATACAGAAACAAAGTTTAAATTCAAGACATATAAACATAAAGATAGTAATCAGTCTAATCCTAAATCATTGTTATCATCTTCTACTTCAGCAACTTGATCTAATGGTTCTTCACCTCGAGGGGGTGATACTGGAGTTAAATTTGGAGCTTGAAAGCCAGTGTACCGGGATAAAATTCCATCCAACATTGGTGCCAACTTAGTACTAACAAAAGATGTCATTGCTGCATTTACAGCTGCATCTATGTCTACTTGTGATGGAGTAGACACAGAAGAGGAAGTAGCACATGCTGGAGTTGTAGACGTTGATGATCTATCAGTTGATAGCTCTAAGCCATGACCCAAGCCATGAACTCGTCCCTTTTCGGTGAGACCTGCAACCTCTAACCACACATCTGGGTCAATCTCAGGATAAGATGATTCTTTACCATACTTTGTGGCATTGCATTATCAAGGTTGTCCTGCATATATTACAAGCAAAATATTTACCAACTCTACAAATATACTTTATCTATACATTATCAAGAAGATATCTATACAAGAGAAATAGCAAAACCAAAGACATAGGCATCTAATGATAATGTAAAACAATACTATAAATCATATGTTCTTATATAGCAAATAGTATAAAACAACTAACAGTATAAAAAATTAGGTTTAAGTCACATACAGCAAATTACTTAGAGTGCTCAGATACAAATACTCTAGCCTTATTCTTATGTGTTTTATGGTACACATCTCGATAAGAAACTTGCTAATTTTTCTCTATCACTTGTAATCAACATTCAATTAGATAGAATACATAAAAAAATATATATAATTATTGAATCAAATTTGTTATACCATATTCTTTTTGTGTTCACAAAATCTAATGGATCCTTTTGTGTGCAACATTACGTTTAGCATGAAGGGTCTATTCCTCCGAGCAACTTCTGACTTCCTTTGCCATTAAGGGGACAACCAGATATCAACTAATTCATCCCAAACTTCAGTTTTCATCCCCTTAGGCCCATGACCCTTTGCATCAGTCAAATTTCTAGAGTTTGCAACCACTAGTGCTTTAGCCCTTGCCTTTTTCAACATGTCTGGATAGCGATCATTGCATGTCATCTCCCATACATGTCTTGCCATATTGCGATCATATTCTGATGCAAATTGATATCTTTCCTACAATAATAAAGGAATGAGTTAATATCTCTTTCATTTTTAAAGCATATATAAAGAACTCAATTAAGATATTACTATAAACTTTTGAAATAATGCATCATTCATATTAGTGAGATAGTCTTTCCACCTTTTTGCTGGGCTAGGCATCCTCACTAGCACAGTGGACATAATGCCATGAGTCACCTCCTGAGGGACAAACTGTCTCCTATATGTTGTGAAATATAAGGAAATAACAATATGATATATAATTAAAATTATAATATTACTATTACTATTACTATTACTTACAGATTAGAAATGGCCTCCACAGATATAACTTTCCGCCTATCAGTTAAACAAGGCTCAGTTGAACCTGTTAAAGTTGGGCCACCCGTCATTGAGGCAGGTATGTGGGTGCTTGCAGTCTGCAATTTTGGAGATGGAGAAATAGTAATAGGAGTAGTAGAATCACATGGGCTAGAATCACATGATTGGGCAACATCTAATGGGATAGTTGGTGGGGCAACAACTGATACGGTAGCAATTGGTGAGGCAACAGCTAATATGGTAGCAGTTGATAGGGCAACAGCTGATACGGTAGCAGCTGGTAGGGAAGCATCACCTAACATGTTTACTACAAAAGAATTAAAAATATTATGCAATACATTTAAGTGGAAAGAAATATAGAATTAATTATTCAATGTATAATAAGATATACCATGAACAGGCTGAGAAGACTGACCTCTGCCTCGGGCTCGTCGACTGCCTCTACCTCAAATCGGCATAAATATCTATACAATGCATCATATAAGGTAAAACACAAAATGATAATAAAGATGACTTTAAAATAATTAAATAATTATATAAAGTACTATTTGCAAGAAAAATCAAACGTTCAAAAGTCACTACTTGAGTCTGAATCAAGTAGTTCATCATCTGAATCCAAGAACTCATTATGGTCAGTTTCTTCATTGTCATCAAGAACCATGCATTCACCTTTTTCATGACAAAGAATGGAAAAAGGAGAAATTTGATTGCATCAATGGTGACCCCATTGTACTTTATAATATCTCTAAGTTGGAGAAAATTTTTTAGATAGAGGTTGTAGTCTTCATTGGGTGAATCTCTAAACTGCATTAAATTCTAAATTATACTGATCAGAGCCATTTTCAACTTAGAAGCAGTTGGCCTCCATATTAAGGGCCGCAATACTTCCAACAACACCATCAACTGTGAGTGTAAAGTAGTCTTGCAGAGTTTTTCTTCTCTCAGTCATCCTTTACTCTTTGAACTCTTTCCTTCGACTACATACAGTTTTTTTTTCAAACTTTAGATTAAATATACAAGTTGTAAGAAACTTGAAACAAATAAGCATATAACAAAGAAAGTTCACAGAAGAAAATAAGATGTAGAGTGAAAATTAATAACTTGAGAAAACTAAATAAAAAGAAAACAAATGTCAATTTAATTAAACACTAGATTTTCTCAATATTTTGAAATAATCCTCGACCATAGTGCCAAAAATTTGTTCATGAGAAGTGTGCCTATGACATTCTTATTTAATAAATTATTGTTTCATAATTTATGAAAGATTTATTAATTTACTCTTTCTTTTTCGTGATATGAGAAAATTTAACAAAATTTTAAAATTTTTATTTTATGTCATTCAATCCATAAAAATTTAGTAATATTTGAAATTAAAGAATTTAACATATAGTTAAATGTTTATCCTTGCAACATAATTTTCTATATAAAAGAAAATTTGAACAGTAATTAATTAACACATTTAGTGTTATGCAATTACAAAAGTTTAATATTTGCAAGTCAAAACCAAAATACATTAAGACTTAAATTCAATAAGTATAAAATCAAAATAGATTAAGTCCTAATGGCTGATCATTTCTCTACCAAATATTTTGAGAATATGATCCTAGTCTGGATCAGTCAACTTAACTAAACTAGTCTCTAAGGATTGATCATTTTTAACTCCTAAAAATGTAAGGATGAGTTTTTTCTTCACCACTAAAACATAACCAAAATAATCAATTTAAAATTTCTCAGTAACATACACTGATAAATATATCAGCAATATCCTAACTTAGGTGCTATAACCAAAGAATGCAATATGTCATTTTCTTTTTATGTATGCACTTTCCCATGCACTGTGATTACAGATAATCATTGTCTCTTGATTTTCATGAGGTATTACACATATAGGTTAATAGTCATCAAGTAGCCCATCCATATGGTCATGAGTGTTAGTCAGGAAATAAGTATGTGACCTATGATGCTTTTGCTCTTATTAAATTACGACTAACCAAAAATAGCATTCACCATCCTGTATTTCTCCCCAGATTTCCAACTTTATCTTCCATACTCTTAGTGTATTTCTATAACTATCCACACTAATCTCTATCATATTGTTGATGGTACATTTTTCACCATTTATTTCTCATCATATATTTAAACAAGTCATGTCAAAGGAAATATATAGGAACAGAAAATAATTGTGTAGAAATTTATTTTCTTTTAAAAAGAAAATGCAAACTAAAGGAATCACAAAGAAAAAGAAATAAAAAAGAGTTCTTGTTCCAAAAAGCACTCTTGACCACTTGCTCAAACTCTGAAAATATATTATTTGTATTCACGAATGATCTCTGCTCTTAAATAGCACCTTAAAGTCATCAAAAGTCAGCCAAACCAAAATACTCATTGCAGGCCCTAATTGTTCCCTTAAATAAGATGTTCAAAATCCTAAAAAACTCTCTTTGATTAATTATACCAAGAGAAAGCACAGTAATGCATGCCTATAAGCAGAGTCGTATATAGTCACAAAACACTCCTAAATTAGTTGTTAAGTAAGGTTGTGCATCTTACTAAGTGTGGCCCTGTTTACCATTAAATTTCTTTCAATTGCCACCTAAATATTTTTACAACTCTTTGATTATTGAATCATGCTAAATTATAATAATTAATAATGAAATCAGCTCAAAAGAGTTAGACATATAAAAATAAATTATAAAAATATTTTAAAATATAGACTTATCAATATCCTAATTAAAACATATTCTTGACTTGTAATTATATTTTTAAGAGTCCTAATTTTATTGTAGCTCGTGTACAAAAACAATTAAAGTCTTTGATGAATCCACTTTTATTATATTTTTACTTGCCTTTTTGGTGCTCCTTGATAGAAAAAATGGACTTAGATAGTGCAAATAATATAGAAATCACATTTTGAGTAAACATCATAGGTTTATTAATTTTTTGTTAATATGCATTTAATTACATAGATATAGATTGTAATTTTAATTGTCTTGATAATTTTGCAGAGTCTCCAAGATAATTTTGAGATACCTTGGCCCTTGGATGAAAGTTGCCCCCAAAGTAGCTACTTTTAGGAGTAAAAGTGGCAACTACAGCAAGTCAAGGCATTAAAGGTTCCAAAGTAGCTACTTTCAACCTTCAAATTTGAAAAGCATTTTGCGCGTGGTCACTATTATCTTTCAAAGTGGCTACGCGCATCCAAAGTAGCCACTTTCAGCATGAAAAGTGGCAACTCCAGAAAGCTCCAGGATGCCACTTTTGGAAGCAATTTGTGCGTGGCCACTATTGCCTTTCATAGTGGCTACGTGCATCTAAAGTAGCTACTTTCAGCATGAAAAGTGGCAACTCCAGAGAATTGGCAAGCTTATGTAAATATACGCGTGGATACTTTCAAGGCCTAAAGTTGACACTTTCAAAGGCAAAAGTGGACACTTTGCTGACATGTCTTCCACTATAAATAGATTTTAGGAATTAGGGTACGGGACTTAAACATTTTATTTTTCTTTCATTCTCTTTGCAAATTAGGACATTTTCTTGACAGAGCTTTGGAGCCTTGGGTGACAATGATAGCCTTGTCGCTAAGGTATCAAAAGTAACTAAATTCCTCACAAAAACATGTAGTTTAGGGAGCAACCTAGGTCATCTCTCTCAAGGATGCAAATGCACATTGTTTCAATATCAATTATGCATAAAAGGTTGTATGTTTATGAGTTTTATGATTAAATGCAGAAATTGAATTGCAAAATTAAAATGCAGAAAACGAAATCACAGAGAATTGAAATGCAGTGAACGAAATTGCAGAGAATTGAAATCGAAAGTTAAAATCGAAATCCAAAGCACAAAAATCCAAAACTAAGATTGAATGAAAACAGAATTTGTTTAAATCTCTTCTGCACAACAAATAATTAATCAATTGCTTATTATGCGATTAAGAACAATGCACAATTCAATCGAACAATGCTTTCTATGCAACTGCAAAAGTATGAGATCAGAGAACAAACTCGGAGCATCAAAAATGTCTTGAATAAATACGATCTAGATCTTGACAACGTAATTGAAGAAGAAACATGGAAGAATTCGTCTGGAAATTGTAGAAACTAATCGCCTTTCAATTGTTAAATGTAGAGCAATGCAAATTCGAAGTGAAAAATTGCAATAGAAGAAGAGAATGGGTAAAAATTTCAGAGGTTTTATTGGAAGCGGGAAAGTTATTACAAAACTGAAAAACGAAAAAATTGAATGAAAAAGTAAAAGTCCTTCCCAATCAGCCCCTGACCTCTATAAATACTAATCCTAAAAGAGTAAAACTGAGTGGGCCAAAGCTGGGCAGAAATTAAATACAAAAGAACCGCAAAATAAAAGCAAAATAAAAACTATACAATAGTCAACTAAAAGTCTAAACTTCAAAAATTCGTAGAAAATAGCTCCGGACTCCAAACAGCACGATCCATATGTCCAAATTGAAGCCCTGGAAGTAAGGAATCTAATGCAAAAAGAATGAGCCAGAAAGGATATATACAGAAAAATTTATGGCCAAATTATTAACTAAAGGTTAGAATAGAAAATATGAACAAAAGTATAGTATTTATGAAAATTCCTAATTAACATGATAAATGCAAAAACATTTTAAATGGAAGAAATAAGGGAAAGAAAAGACATGCAAAGGATGCAATAAGACTAAAAATGTGAGAACAAAATATGAGCTATCAGACAGCCAGGGATCCATTATAGGTTTTAATTTCCAATTTCTTTTTGATTCTTATTAAGTTTACATTAATGTTGTTTACGTTTCTGCATTTCCTTCTTTCATTTGTGAAGCCCATCCATATGGAGGGTTAAATTCTCTTGTAATTCCTAGTCAACTCATATGGTTCTTGAACTCTTGGGTTTAATGGCAATATTACTCTTTCTTTCCTTGGATTTATTAACCCCAACCTCTGAATGAAATGAAATTTACATGGGGGGAACATTGCTTAATGAACCCTAAATTACTCAAACGAAATTCTAATCCAAAATTGCTTAATTTTGATTAATCTTTAAGATTGCTTAATCTTAGGGATAGAGATTGGAGCCCATTAAGATGCTTAATTTTAATTGGGATGCTAAAGTTAATTTTCGCTTGTTAAATTAACTTAATTCAAGGGAAGAAAAGGGGATTATTGAATTATTTGAAAGAATAGGGATAGAACTCATTGATTGACTAAGGATTACTCTTCTTAATTGATTCATATCATTAGTTTACATTTCACTCTTGATTAAAATCTAGAAATTGACAAACCTCCCCCCATTTTACTTGCTTTAAAATATATGTTTATACTTGTTCGATGTGTGTTCCCAACCAAAAATTCCTTGGAGACGACCTAGGACAACACCCTAGTACTACATTCATTTCTTTGCATATTTGATGAGGATTAACGACAATCTTTGTGCATAACGAGTAGCAAGAAAAAAATTCGTTTCATCAAATTGGCGCCGTTGCCGGGGAATTTTTGGTGCTAAACTTATGTTGTACATGATTGGTGCTCTGTTTTTGTGTTTTGCATGTTAGTATGTTTGTTTCATTTTTGAGTTTTTCTATTGTGTTGATAGCCATACGAATTTTGTGGTCTGTTTCTGCATTGTTATTGCAATATTTTCTACATCATTTCCTTCATTCGAGTGCTGCAATTTTTTAATTACTCACTTTCAATTTTCTGCACTCATTTTGCTGCATATTACTCTATTTTTTTGCACTTTTGCTGCATAATTCTACAGAATTCTGCAGAGAGATTTCAAATTGTTCTTGTTATTTCATTTACTCAATTTGCTTTCAATTTAGTTAGTTGATATCTAGTGCATGACCCGATCAAACCCTGGAGATTTGTATCCATTAGACCAGAAGATTGATAGGACTTTTCATAGGAACATTAGGACACATAGGGATCACTTTGATCACTCTGAACACTCTGAACCATCATCATCTCCTACTGCATCTTTGCAATCTGTGACACCAATTTTTGTTTACTTCTCTACATTTTCACTTGACTCTAGTTTTGGAGCAATGGCAGGTGATGAGAGGACTCTTAAGGAGCTAGCTGCACTGGATGTCACATACCAAACATTGTGCATCCAATATCCAGATGTGGACGCCCTTTTTATTTTGAAAACTGGATTAATTTACCTTCTACCTAAATTCCATGGTTTTGCAGGTGAAGACCCTCACAAACACTTGAAGGAGTTTCACATTGTATGTTCCACCATGAGACCTCAAGGTGTTCCGGAAGAGCATGTCAAATTGAAGGCATTTCCATTCTCTCTTATGAATTTGGCTAAAGACTGGTTGTATTATCTTCCACCTAGCTCTATTACAAGTTGGGACACCCTCAAGAGATTGTTCCTGGAAAAAATTTTCCCTGCCTCAAGAGCTGCCTCAATAAGAAAGGAAATATGTGGTATTAGGCAGCTGGAAAGGGAAAGTTTGTATGAATATTGAGAGCTTTTCAAGAGACTTTGTGCTAGCTGCCCCATCATCAGATAAGTGACCAGCTCCTAATCCAATACTTCTATGAGGGCTTACACCCAATGGATAAGAGCATGATCGACGCAGCTAGTGGAGGAGCCCTAGTTGATAAGACTCCCGCTGCCGCTAGAAACCTCGTTGAAAATATGGCAGCTAACTCTCAACAGTTTACTACAAGGCAAAATTCTCTCATGTCCAGGAGTGTCAATGAAATTCAAACTTCAGATTCACATAAGCTGAAGCATAAGCTAGATGAGTTGGCTTCTATGGTAAAACAGTTGGCATCCATCCAAAAGAATTCTGCTGCATATACACCTCCACCTCCATCTATTCCAGCAATACTTTATGGTATTTGTTCATCTACAGATCACTTCACTGATAGTTTTCCCACATTGCAAGAAACTGAATCTTCGGAAGGTAATCCTCAAACTTACGCTGCTAATATTTATGCTAATAAATTCCCTTTTCAGCAGCCACAGCAACAACAAAGCTGGGATTTATCTTCCAATAGATATAATTTCGGTTGGAGGAACCATCCTAACTTAAGATGGAGAGGAAATGAACAGCATCAAGGCTCTAGCCAACCATCCAACAACCATTTCCAACCGCATCAAGCTGGACAAAGCAAGCTATATTCAGCCCAACAACATCACCATCCATCATCTTCATCTCAACAGCACCATCAAATAACCCCTTCACTAGCTCCTGCACCTCAAAAGAGTGAGTCGTCTTTGGAAGACATTGTGAAGCAACTCACCATGAGTAATCTCAATTTCTAGCAACAGACTCAGGCCTTCCAACAACAGACTCAAGCAAATATCAAGACCTTAGAGAATCAAATGGGTCAACTTGCTTTATCCCTAAATCAACTTCAATCTCAAGGTTCAGGCAATCTCTCTACACAAACTATAACAAACCCAAAGAATGTGAGTGCCATTACCTTGAGATCTGGTAAGGTGATGCAAGAGCCAGAAATGCCTAAGAAGAAGGATCCTAGTTGCACTTTAGCTGCAGAAGGTGAAGGAGGAGAGAATAAGAGCCAAGAGCAGCCTACACCTATGCCCACACCATGTCAACCAAAAGTGGTAGACAAAAAGGAGAGGTCCATTCCTATTCCCTTCCCTCAAAGAATGGTTCAGCCTAGCAAGAAGCAAGAAGAGGTTGATAAAGAAATTCTGGATACTTTCAGAAAAGTTGAAGTCAATATCCCCTTGTAGATGCTATCAAGCAAATCTCAAAGTACACCAAATTCCTTAATGACTTGTGCACTCATAGAAGGCGGCTAAAGGGTAATGAAAGAGTGAACATGGGAGGAAAGTATCAGCTCTTTTTGAGTGGCAGAAAACTTCCATGCCTGAGAAATACAAAGATCTGGGGACGTTTACTATTCCCTGCATTACAGGCAACAATAGGATAGATAATGCCATGCTTGATTTAGGTGCATCTATTAATGTTATGCCTTTATCTATCTTCACATCTTTGTCTCTTGGACCATTGCAGCCCACAAGTGTCATCATCCAGCTAGCAAACAGGAGCACAACACATCCAGCTGGACTTGTGGAGGATGTGTTAGTAAGGGTGAATGACCTTATTTTTTCTGCTGATTTTTACATCCTTGACATGAAAGAGTCAATGGATAGTGCTGCACAAATTATTTTGGGAAGACCGTTCTTAAAAACTGCGAGAACGAAGATTGATGTGCATGCCAGATCACTTACTATGGAGTTTGGAGACAGTATTGTCCGCTTTAACATACCGGATGCTATGAAGCACCCAAATGAAGAACACTCTGTTTTTCACATTAACTATCTTGATGAATTAATATATGATAGTTTGTCTGAATTTCTAGGAGGAGACTCTCTCCTTAATTTTTCTAATTGTGTAGATACTTATAATTGTGAATCGTGTAATAGTTCTTCTCTGTGTGACATTTGTGCTGAGATTTCTGATTATTTGAAAATGCAAATTCTACTACTTTCAACATTGATGAACCTAAAAATTCCATAGGGTTAGAATGTGATGTATTGAGTACAATAAGTACAGTTGAATCTAACGCCTTTGGTTTGAATATTGCAGAGACTTTGTCAAATGAAAGTGTCAAATCACTTCCTTCTGTGAAGCAACCTCCCACATTGGAGTTGAAGCCCTTACCAGAACATTATAAGAAACTCCCGGTCATTATTTCCACCAAGCTTGATGGCGATCAAGAGGAGATATTGTTAGAAGTAATTAAAAGGCATAAGAGAGCTATTGGATGGACTTTAGCTGACATTCCTAGTATTAGCCCTCTCCTGTGCATGCACAAAATTCTGTTGAAAGAGGACTAAACTAGTGAAGCAGCTTCAGAGGAAAAGAAAGAGAAAGAGGAAGAGGAAAAGGAAGCCACAACTCCAAAACTAGAAGCGCTGCACTTAGGAGCATATGAAGACTTAAGAACCTACAAGGAGAGAACCAAGCAGTATCATGATAAATTGATAGGTAGAGGAGAGTCCTGTGTAAGTCAAAAGATGCTTCTATTCAACTCATGTCTCACATTCATGACTGGAAGGCTGCATTCCAGGTGGATTGGTCCATCCACAGTTACACAAGTATTTCCTAATAGTGCAGTGAAAATCAAGAGTGAATCCATTAACAAATGTTTCACAGTGGATGGACATCGCCTGAAGCATTTTTTGGAGAACTCAGTTCCCTTGGAGGAGATTGAAGATGTGGATGTGTACTCCCCCATCAATTCCTTCAACCAAGACCTTTGTCACGAGTAAATCACTTGGCACGTCAAGCTAATGACATTAAAGAAGCGCTCTATGAGAGGCAACTCACACGTGAATAAGGAATTTTGTTCTTTTCCTTTGCATTCTTTCAATTAAGTTTTTGTTTTTATTTATTTTCATTTGTAGAGTAGATCTCTGATACAATTCAATTTTGTGTGAATAATTTTCTGTGGACTCAGAATTTTTGCAGGGATTGTGGCAACAGCAAACACTTTGGGTACTCGTTCATGCTTGGTACAAATTGTTTTTCGTGAGAGTGGTCACTTTAACAAGCCATAGTGGTCACTTTGGCTCAAGGTAAGCATATTTCTCTCTGTAGTTCCCACTTTTAAGAGTGAAAGTGGCTACTTTGATACCCAGGAGATCAATAGTTTGCGCGTGGACACTTTTAAGTCTAATAGTAGCCATGCGCAATTCACTTTGCATTTTGGGACTTACTGTAGTTGCTACTTTCTTCAATGAAAGTAGCCACATGCATATCCTCACAAAGAGGAACTCTCTGAAGTTCCCACTTTGAAGCCTCATAATAGCCACGCGCAAATTCACTTTGAATTTTGGCTTACTGTAATTGCCACTTTCTCACTTGAAAGTGGCCACGCACACTCGTCCCACAAGAGAACCCACTGTAGTTCCCACTTTCCAACCCCAAAGTAACCACGCGCATATGCCCACATAAACGAACTTACTGTAGTTGCCATTTTCTCACTTGAAAGTGGCTACGCGCACCACTCTTTGGGCCAGCCCACTGCGCGCAGCCCCTAAAATCCTTCAAAGTCACAATGCACACTTCACGTCACTCACGACACACACCCACAAACACCCACTCAAGCACTTCACTCACGACGCACCTCACGACACCACTCCTCCACCTCCCAAATCCTCACATTTTCACTTCCGCCACCACACCCAAAGCTCCAAGCAAGTTAAATTTCTCAACCTCTCTTAATTCATGGGTAAGGGTTCTTGGATCCCCAATTTGGAGCTTTTTAATTGTGTCCTTATATGTTGAATTGATGTGAATTTCTTGTTTAATTAAGCATTCTTGTATGAATTAGAGTAGTTGAGGTCCTTTAATTGCACCCAATGGCCATGTGTGGCTGCCACCATGTTCAATGTTCCCACTTTTATCCCCAAAAGTGGCCACGCCCATTTCCATTTGCTATGAATCTCATTTGTTGTTTTCGTTATGCCCATTCCCTTTATTTTTATGTTCTTAAACATGCCCATCATGCCATTCCTTTTCATATTCATGCATGTTGATGTCTAAATTCGGTTCATGTCCATTTACATTGAGTTCTAACCTCTCCATTTTTCTGTTTTGCCTCTCAAATTCCATGGTATTCTGTTGTTGCTGCACTTGATTCTCATGCCCCTTCTATAATTAGCTCTGATTGTTGGCCTTTTTTGGTGTTAAACATGCTCTGATTGTTGGCCTCCAGTTCCTCAGAGGAAGCAAAAGAAGCAGAGGAAGATGAAGACGCCACCTTATCCACCTCTGATGAAGATGCCACTTAGTCTACCTTTCGTGTTTTCTTTTCTTTCCCTGCTTAGATGCCCTCAGTTCCATCAGGTGAAGCATCATTGTGCCCCTGAACTTTGAGTACATCATCTATAAAAGAGGGGTGACCTCTTTGTCTCTATTTTACATTTATTTGCAGCTTACTTTTCCTGCACTGTACTAGATAAAATGCAAAAATATTTCCTCATTTCAATTATTCTCTTTTCCTTTTAATCTAGTTCTCTTTTGTATTTTGCTTTTATGCTCTGATTGCATTTCCCATCCAACTCTTACTCATTCTCATTTTTTGTACATACTTACTGTCCCTATCATTTTGAACATATTTTCTTGTCGGGTGAATTGTACTCTCATTTTGCAAGTTATTATTACCTTTGCCATGGTAGTGAATTGGGCCTTTTTACTTCTTTTCTGTGTGCATATTACATGTATTTTTGCATTCATCTTCTAGAACTTGCCTTGTTTCTTAATTAAATATGCATTATGCAATTTTCTATCTAGATGATTGAGGCCTTCTTTGCACATACCCAACCCCCCACCCTTGCACTTCATTTCCTTGTTCCCCACTTCTTGCTTTTGCCAAACTTAGTCAACAAAAATAATTCATTTTCCTTAATAGAGGTATTTCTTTTGAGTTGCCTTAAGATTGAGTGCAAGAAACTAAGTTTGGGGGTGTTAATTATGCTTGTAGTTGCTTGAGGACAAGCAATGTCTTAAGTTTGGGGTGTTCATAATACATGTAAAAAAAAAAATGATTGTCAAAGTCCATGACATCACAAAAATATGAATGAATGAATGAAAAAGGAGAAAAGAAAGAAAGAAAAATATAGCAAGGTATTTGAGTTGAAAAAGGATTTCCACATAAGGCAAATTAAAAAAATGTGGTGAAAGAATGCTTGAACCTCTTAAGCTACATCATTTAAGGCATTTCACTCTAGTTGTTATACTAAATCACTCAAAAGAACTCCCTCCTCTTAAGTACCCACTTGATCTTGTGACCCTCCTTGATTAAATTTGAGCCTATCTCAACCCCATTTGTGACCAACAAAGTCCTCATAATAGGTGATTCATTGTATCTAGGCAAAGGAGATTGAGAATATGGGCAAGCCTATGGTAGGGTGAGGCAAAATGCATGGATTGAGGAAAAAAACTTAGCCTGAAATGTTGTTGAATGATGAGTGAAACACCACCTTGTGAGATCGATAGTTTATTTGCATTATGTGAAAAGTGGCAACTCCAGAGAATTGGAAGCTTACGTAAATATGCGCGTGGATACTTTCAAGGCCTAAAGTGGACACTTTCAAAGGCAAAAGTGGACATTTTGCTGACATGTCTTCCACTATAAATAGATTTTAGGAATTAAGGTACAGGACTTGAACATTTTATTTTTCTTTCATTCTCTTTACCAAATTAGGACATTTTCTTGACAAAGCTTTGGAGCCTTAAGTGACAGCCAGGGATCTATTATAGGTTTTAATTTTCAATTTCTCTTTGATTCTCATTAAGTTTACATTAATGTTGTTTACATTTCTGTATTTCCTTCTTTCATTTGTGAAGCCCATCCATATGGAGGGCTAAATTCTCTTGTAATTCCTAGTCAACTTATATGGTTCTTGAATTCTTGGGTTTAATGGCAATATTACTCTTTCTTTCCTTGGATTTATTAACCCCAACCTCTGAATGAAATAAAATTTACATGGGGGGAACATTGCTTAATGAACTTTAAATTACTCAAACGAAATTCTAATCCAAAATTGCTTAATTTTGATTAATCTTTGAGATTGCTTAATCTTAGGGATAGAGATTAGAGCCCATTAAGATGCTTAATTTTAATTGGGATGCTAAAGTTAATTTTCGCTTGTTAGATTAACTTAATTCAAGGGAAGAAAAGGGGATTATTGAATTATTTGAAAGAATAGGGATAGAACTCATTGATTGACTAAGGATTACTCTTCTTAATTGATTGAATTTCATTAGTTTACATTTCGCTCTTGATTAAAATTTGAAAATTGACAAACCTCCCTCCAATTTACTTGCTTTAAAATATATGTTTACACTTGTTCGATGTGTGTTCCCAACCAAAAATTCCTTGGAGATGACCTAGGACAACACCCTAGTACTACATTCATTTCTTTGCATATTTGATGAGGATTAACGACAATCTTTGTGCATAACGAGTAGCAAAAAGAATTCGTTTCATCAGTCTTCATTATTGAATTTATAATTTTAGTGCGAAGGAAAGAGTGTAGCTATTATCTTAAGAACTTTTTCAATCTACAATACTCTGTGTGTGGTTATGATAGAGGAATGGAGGTTTTGTGGTGTTCTTGTCTGAAAAAAATTAAAAAAAAAATTGCTATGCACTCTACTTTGAGTGTTGACACAAAAGAAGGTTCCTTTGAACCTTTGTAATTACATTTATTTTAATAATTATAATTTATTTTAATATTTTAAGCTACAACAATGTTATCTCTTTGAAAATAAGATTTATGATTTCTTTTAGATATACTATCTCTCTTCTTATTTTCAAAAGTATTTTAAGTTAATGAATTATTTATGAACTATTTTTTTAAAAGTTAATAATATCCTGAAAGGTTCTGGTATATTTTGGAGAATTTTTATAGTATTTTGAGGCAAATAAATCCTTAAAAGTAATATTATTTGACACTTCCTAGACTATTATTCTTTAATATTTGAGTCATTAATTATCTTTAAAATTTTTATTTTAATTATTTTTCTCATTCAACTATTAAACCAATTCCCCCCTCCTCGATTTTATCACATTTTATAACATTCTCAAGAATATTTAAGACATGTTAAACGTATATTTAATATTATCAAAAATTAGAATTCTTAAAAAAAATAATTCTCAAAAATTAAAGCATTTTGAACACCCCTTAATGAAAAGGGAAAAAAAGAAGGAGAGAACACTAAAAATTACGCGTATGCCCTGATAATAGGTTTGTGAGGGTAGGATAAAAACCTTCATGGTATCTAATAAAGGAGAGAATTTTAAAAATTAAGTGTGTGCCCTGATAACAGGTATGTGAGGGTAGGGTAAAAACCTTAATTATTTCTAATAGTGTTTTTTTCTCCTTTTCTTTTTTTATAACTAATGATTTGACATTTATTTTGATGTGAATATAAAGATATTGTGAAAAATAAATTAGGTCTTTTATCGAATGTCTTTAGGTTAGTAATTAAAAAAAATAATAAATAAAAAGTTTTTTTTTTAAATATGATAGGTCTACATTAAAAATATCAACAAAAATATTTTAATAACTTTGTATAATTTTTTTTTACTTTTAACTAATATATTAAAATTAATTACGAATGTTCTACAAAATTTGGGAATAGACATAAGTGGTCACTCAAAAGGAACATGACATATAAGTAATAATGAAAAAGTTTACGATCTAAGATCATTTTTCACGATGTGTTTTTATTGAGTTTCTTAGGGTTTAGGGTTTGTTTTTATTGAGTTTCTTACCTCGAATGATTAAAAATTAACGTTCACGTATAACAATTATTTTCTGTAAAAGCAACTTTGCGTATCTCTAAAAGGTGAGTTATAAGCAACTATTCAATGCTCTCATAATTCAAGTCTCAGTGTTGTCTTATTTTCAGTATTAATCATATACGGCACTCCTTCAGTAAATTACAATTTCCTGAATTTTGGTTTCCGTTATTCCAAATGCATATTTAGTCATGCCACTAGCAATATATTTCAATCCATCGAATTAAAAATAGGCAAGTTAAGAAACCATGACAGAAGAAAATTTTAGGCCAAACTACTGCAAAAAATCTCAGAAATGTTTTTCAAAAATGAAAATAATTTTGATAGAAAATGATGATCCAAGATTTGAATCATGAAAACCAGGCATTTACTTTAAATAAAGAAAAATGAGGATTACACTAGATGATCTGAAAGATTGACCTTTGAGATAGTATAACAAACTATAGTTATTTTAAAGTCGTTCCCATAATTTTCTCAAGGTGCATCCTCATTTTCCTTTTATCCAACAATTAAGAGTCTGAGGGATATATTGTTTGTTGGAACGGTGATATCACATGGGATAAGCATAGAATACATATTTTTATTACTTCATCATAGCTCCTATGATTCAAGAAACGTGGATTCACTCATTCTCATCAAGATGTAGCTATTTTCATCCACATACGTTGATGTGAACCAGATTTAGGCTTACAAATTACATGATCTATAAAAGTAGCACTCATCTATGTTCTCTTTTTGGTATCAGTGTCAATTAAAAAGTCTCTCTTGTAGAGACAGAAAAACCAATCAAAATCTGAGATATTCAGCGACTAAAGGAGCTGAATGAAATCGGGTCACGACTATTCAGGAATTTATTGACCAATCATAATTCCGGTATGAGATAGTAACATCACCACCATCACCTAAGAGATGTGTCAAAAGCCCTGCTTTTTTTGCATCCGAGTAATTAACTATCCAGTGTAGTATGTTTCTCTCTTGTCCGAAATCCGCAGAGTACCTATCAATGTAAACATTTCTTAAGCAAAGTTCTAGAAATTGAAAGTCAAAACCAAGTTTGCAGAAACTCACAAAGTGCTTACCACTTAAAAATTGGGGTGAGATGAATGGCCCTCTTCTCCAGGTCCACTTCAATTCCATCATTCTCAAAGAATTCTCTAGCAGCACATTTCAATTCTTCTGCTACTCTATAGGGCGAGAAAAATCTCACCCTTGGGCTTGATTTTGTTCCATTGCAAAGACCAAAGTGAACCAACGGATTCATTTTGATAAGAGCACACTGCAGTTTGATAGGAATCGGTTAGTCTTTCTTAACATGCATTCGTACTATAATGACAGGAAGCTGTTTTTGTGGGAAAGGAATTTACTGGGAATAAGGGAAAAATGAGGAACCAAGACACACAAAAGTTGAGGAGGCAGCACTGGTTTAATTTTAGGACAAACTTAGACCAAGTTCCCTATACCCTTGATATTAAGTTCCCAAATCAAAATACTGGCATGTTAGATACTACCTTTTAGTCAGCAGCATGTTCTTAACAACATTAGAAAAAATATCCATATGCCATTGTTTGATTTTGAAACTTGATGCCAAGTATATAAGAAATTTGGTCCAAGTTTTTCCTTAATTTTACTTGGTCATTAATTGTTAAGGCTAAAACGAACCAACATGAAACTTTCCAAAACTCAACATTGAAAAACAATTTACCTCTAACCGCCTGTCTCCTGAGCTAAAGGGCTTGATTAAGGAGTATGGTGACCTCCGATTGCTTCTGAGGATACCATTTTTAATAGTACTAAGGGAATAAGGATGTCCTCCAATCAAATACTGGAAATCAGAGAAGGATCTCCTATTAATTACACCTTCTTGACACCCTACTCTAATGATAGCATGAATCACCATGGCATTGTACAAATTTAAGAAGAAGGCAAGCTTCTCGTTTTCTGATAGTTCCAAGAGATTCACCCTCTGCAGGTCTTGGGTCATGTTTACATACCTGCAGTTAGTAAAACACACAAATAACTTTAAATGCGTAGAAGATGATATTAGAAATTATGGTCACCTGTCAGGCTTTTTTCTTTCTAAGTTCTCTATAAATATATCTATCAAGAAGTTTGGGCCTAACTTAATCTCAAAAGGTAGCTCATGAGAGGAGGACTACCCAAACCATTATAAGGAGTATTCTAACTTTATTCTTATCTAACATAGACATCTTAGCAATATCAAAACACACTGTACTAGATGAAAACTTAACAACATTCTTACCAGGACAGTGGACACAGATGCAGGGACAAAATAAAAAATTGCCAAGACAAGAAGAAGTTATTTGGTTAGTAATTATTACTTCATTATTATAAAAAATATTTTGGCCCGCTGTCTGCATTAAAGTCTACACTGTAGATTGCTTTCATGTTTAAATAATGTAGAAATTACAAAGTGGTATATGTAAACAGGAAAGGGTTCAAGAGTGGGAAATAGGCTCCAAGAATCACATTGCTAGAGCCAGAAAATCAAGGAATTTGCCTAACATCCATTCCCAATTTGTTCATTGAAAGTTAAGATTGTCAATCGAACTAATCAGTATTGATTGCTTCCAACCATGAAGCTTGATTGCCAGTTTACAATATAATAAATAGGAAACACAGTGAAAGTCAATCATTAGATAGCCGAAGGACTTGTCAATTTTTGCACTATTCATGATTAACTCACAAGGGATTTGAACTCTGATAAAATTATGGTCCAAGAAGAAATCAACTTATTAGGAATTCAAGAAGAACTAAGTGACACAGCCTTGTTTATCATAGGCATGTTGAACAATCCCAGATGGTCTGCATTTGTGTTTGGTTCAACTTAGTGTGTGTTTGGAAACACTTCAAAAACACCTGTAAATGTAGATCTAACTCAGAAGCCCCAGCTAATAATATTGAAGTAAACGTAGATTCAGAACCCATACTCATTCAAACTTGAATGCAACTTGTTGAGATAGCTTTTGAGCAAGAAGCAATTATTTCATTTTCACCAAAATTAAGCTTTACCAACATGCTATTAGTCTATTGTATGTGACATACCTACGAAATTCTTCACTTTTGCTAATGGCCACATAATCAACACGTCGCCTGTCTTCAGAAGCATAAGACTCGAGAATGGCATACATAATCGTGGTGAGTCTGTGACAGACTGCAGCTGCAGCCTTGGGTTCACTATCATTTGTTGCACCACGGAAGTTAAAGCATTTAGAGATAAAGGGTTCGTGCTCAAGGAATCTATAGAAATGGTTCCCCTCCTCAAAATCATTTTCCCTATTGAAGAAAGTTGACAATGACAAGAATAAAATTACAGCATGAGTGTAGCTCGTATATTAAAATGCACTTGAAGATTCACTAGTTTCAAAAGCTCTTTTCTTACCCCAAAACATGATGGATGAAGTGCTTCTTGCATAACTGTTTTCCAATCTCAACAGCCTAAACATTTGTGTTGGAATGAAAACCATTTAGGGGAAATGTTACATTTAGAGAAACAAAATTGGGGACCAAAGTTTGAAATTGTAATATTAAAAATGAATATTGAATTGGAATTAAATGTATACTAAATTAAAGGTAATGATTATACAAATTTTTATAATTTTATCATATTTTTAAATCAATCTCTATAATTTAAAAGTTTGTAATTTGGTGTATAGACTTTTAAATTATCAACTAGTGTATAGTTTACTTGTAAATTGCGCTGGGACTCCGATAAATACCAACTACTTGAAAATTCAAAAACTACGTATGTGGAAAGATACAACAGGGTTGTTGCTTAAACTTACTGTTTACTTGAATATTTTAAATGGCAAGCATAATTAACAAAAGGTTGATGAAGTCTTAATGTGGTCAAGTAGTGAAAATCAAATTACTATAAATTTTAGAAGCTACGGATTTAATTATAAAACTTTAAACTTTAAGGAATTATAGAAAAATTAGTCTTATTAATGAGTATTTTAAAAATATCAACTGCATATCAATAAATTATTTTAACTACTTAAGAATATGTCATAAATAATTTTTATGATTCTAATATAATAAACTCTTTTTAGAATTTTTTTTCTTAATCTTAAAAATACTGATTAGTCTTTTCATTTCAAAAATATTGAAACCAGAAAAAAAAATGCTATCATATCATAATGCTACAAGTATTATGATTTTAAATTGTTATAATTTAGTCAGCGTAAAACTCTTTCGTTTTCATATATCCTTTAAGATGCTGTAACGTAACAGAGTTAAGGTAGAGTTCCACCGACCACCGGTGGAGACTGATTTTTAAAATTTATTTTTAGTCCCTTGTAAGAAGTGAATGAAATTGCAAAGTACTCCTCATTTAGGGTAAACTAAATATGTATTTGTAACCCTTGCCATTGTAGAGTTCGTCAAACGGGTGCTTGGCTGTTTTCTGTAAGGTTTAGTTTTTCTATTGTCTTTCAAAAATTTGATAAAAAGAAATATTTTTCTAATATATACTCAATTACACACGCAATGAGTAACTAAACACTAGACATTCTCTCCTTTTAATAAAAATAAAAATAAAAACTATTTTTACGAAATTTAAAACACTTAATAAAATTATTTTTTTAAATCTGAATATCTTCGCCTATATTATTAAGTAAAAATAAAATTTTCAAAAAATATATAAGAATATATTGCATGAAAGATTAAAATTTTTATAAATTTTATAAAATTTAAAAATAAATATTATAATTTTAATGATAAATATTTTATTATATTAAAAAATTAAATGAAGAGATAAATTTTTAATTTAAAATATATTATAAAAAATTTAACAATAAATATTAAATTAAAAATAAATACTTAATATGAAAAAAATCACTTAACAGAAATCTTTGAATTAGTTCATGTTTAACTAGTTAAGTTGATAAATGACTTACATTTTTTTTTTTACTTCTTTTATATATTTTTAATAAGTTTGGTATCAAGTTTTATCATTTATATTACAAAAAAAATAAAAAATATAATTTTTATTATATTTTAAACAAAATAACTGTGTCTATTCACTGCTTCATGGGATGACATTGATTTTTTTTATCTGATAATAATTTAAAAATTTTTATTTTTAATATATGTATTTATAAATTATATATAGAAGTTGACGGTATTTACTTTTTTATTAGTATTTTATAAAAATTATATAAAACTAGCAGGACCTTCAAACTAAGTAGAAATGGCTACTTTTCATAGGTCAAACAAAGAAATGGCTAATAGTAATAAAACTGATATCCAATAAATAAAAAAGAGATATATTATTTTTATAATAACATTTTTTTCTATTTTTCTTTATCACGTTATTCATTTAATCACTTCTTTTTTAATTTCTATTTATTTAATTTTAAAAAATAACAATTTTATTGTAAGAATAACATTTCTCAATAAAAAAATAATGTGGAAAACATTCATATTATTGTTTAAAAGAAATTATTATATAATTTAAAAAATTAAATTTCATAATTTACCAAGTTAATAAAGTAATATAGAGAATAAATTATTAAAATTAAATAATAAAAAAATATAAAAGGTAAGTAGAATTCAAAACAAGAAAAAGAGAATTTGAATTGTTTCCAAGTATTTCCATTTTTTTTCTCGTCTTTTTCTTTTCCTAAAATGTGGTCTATATCTATATATCGGACGAAAGTGTAAAAATTTGCCCCACTTTTTGGAGGTTACCAAAATTTAAAGAAAAATAAAAGATACAAATAAAAGTCCCAAACAAACGGTAAATTCTATATTAATTCTCAAAAAGTCAATATTACCAAATTAAATCTAATTATTTTTGGTACAAATTAAATCTTAATTATCAAGTAACATCGATTTAAATTTAATAAATACTAACATTCGAACTATTTTAACGTTATTCCTGTTCTTATAGAAAAATGTCAATATTATTTCAAGCGTTAAGAAATTCACCATCTCAAAGTCAAAATTTCAAATCATAACTCATAAAAAAAAATCAAAAAGACAAAATTGACGTAATAAATAAAATAAGGAAAGAAACAATATGACTCCGTGAAGTATAAGCATACGATCATACTATTGTCACTTTATGTATATCCTCCCATCGTAGTTAAAGATGAATTTTAAGAAAACGAAAGCATAATTTTTAATTAAAATGAAATATACGTCATATATAATATATAAAAACAATTATTTGATACCACGAGAAGAAAACCAAATATACTTTTTTTTTCTTTTAACAAATATACTATTTTATAAAAATAGAAATAAAAAATTATAAAATTAATATAAAAAATAATTATTTAATCTAGGTAAAAAAATACAATATAAAATTTTACATATAATAATTATTAAAACGTAATCCGTTAATTTTTCAAACTTCTTTTTTCCATGTTAGAAAAAAGAAAAATGAGAAAACGGAACAGCAGACAAATTGAAGGTACCTTGGAAGTAGCATAGCCATGGTGGTGAACGAGAAGCTCCACCAGCTCACTCGAAGCGAAGCAATTCCTCACAATCTTCATCTTCATCAACCGGTCCTGAATTGGTAACCTCTGCCTCAAAACTCTCACCACCTTCACCACCGTCTCCTCCTCCTCCACCTCCTCCAACGGCGCGTCGAACCCGTACTCTGGCACCGCAGGCACATCGCCGGCGCACTTTCCTGCCATTTCCTTCAAACGCATCTCCAATTCATCGCCGCCGTTTTTCCTCAACATGTTCAGCTCCACCAATCCTCCGATGAGCTTGTCGTTGAAGAAGATCTTCGGCACCGTCGCGTTCCCCGTTCTCTCTCTCAGTTCCTCCTCTCGTTCCACGTACACGTCCACGTTGATCTCCACGAACCTAAATCCTCTCTCTCTGAAGAATCTCCTAACCGCGACGCACTCTCTGCAATTCGAACGCGAGAAAAAGCTGATTCGTCCCTTCGCGAACGGCGCGTCGTTTTTCTGCGCCACCAACACCTTGAGCCCGGAGAGGTCGAACTCTGTAACGCCGTTGGCGTTCTTGTTCTTGTAATTGTTAGACGAGGAGTCGTTTTGCTTCAGCGTGGAGATCCCTCTGGAGATCGCGGACGACAGGTCGTTGCGGCGCTGGCGGAGGAACCTGCCGAAGGAGGAGGGAACGACATCGTTTGGGTTAGAGTTGGAAACAGAGGGAGGCACTGGCTTGGGAAGAAGGGAATGAGGTTGGACGATGGAGAGAGTGGGAATGGGAGTAACGGCTACGTGACCGTTGGCGTGATTTTTGGTGTTTTGAATTGGGTGTGGCGTTTGGGCTGTGTTTGGTTCTGTCGATTGTTTTGTTGGGGTTGGAGTTGAATTGGGTTCTTCCACTTCGGAACCCATTTTTCTGTGTTCAAGAATCAGAGGATGAAGAATCTCGTTTCTGACTCAGAAAATAAGACGTTGAGTGGAGAAAACGAGGTGAGGGAAATGGGGTTATGTGAAGGGGCTTTTAATGTTGAGAATTTGATTGACTAGGGAAAATCTAAACACCAAAAATATAAATAAAATTGGATTTATAAACATTTCATCAGCGTTATCAGTTACAGATCCCTTGAGGGAGAGCTACTGTATCCACAGATTTTTATGTTTTACTAATTTTCTTTTTATATGCACTTCAAAATATAAAGAAATACTTAATGATGCTCTGTTTAGATGTTTATAATTAATTTGATATTATTTATTTTATTAATTTATAATGTGTGTTTAAGAATAAATAGTGATTAAAATTAAAATATTTAATGATTTAATATACTACATTTTGTGACTTAAAATATTATTGAATATTGTTATTTTTAATTAAAAATTAATTAATCTTATTTTTATATGAATAAACATTAAAAAGTTATATATTTATTTATCAACTCGCACCACTGTATTTTTTTTAATTATATCCTGTTATTTAATATAATTTTTTTAAGTGCTCCATTTTAAGGGGAGTGTATAAAATATTTTCTTTAAAATATATTTAAAATAAAAAATATTTAATAAATTTTAAAAGTAAATATTTTATTATTTATAATAATTATTTTATCATATAAAATTAAATTAAATTTATCATTCAAACCGTTATAAGTAGAGTGTTGAGAAAGATTAATGCGGAGGGTACGAGGAACTAGTCGAGAGGGAGACACGGTCTTACTTGGTTCGCTCATTTTTCTTTTAATTTAGAAATTTTCAATTCACTCAACGTGAATAAGTTAATTCCCTGAAATGTTTGAAACGGTTTAGAATTTTATATTTAAAGTGAATATTTTGGGTATGTGTTCAATAATCCATTCAAATGATCAAGGATAAATTATGTTTTTATATAAATATAATCAATTTTAATATTATTTTCAAAATATTTATTTATTTTTATTTTTATTTACTTAAATTTTTAAGATAATATTTTTGTCATTTAATAATAACATTACAAACTTTAAAATAAAATATAAAATTTTATCCCGTTGAGTTATTATATTTTATTTTATAATTTTTTATCGTAAAAAAGTGATGAATTATATATTTTTACTTATATTTTATATATTTTTAATATTTAAAAATTTTAAAAATATAATTTTAGTATTTTTAATAAAAATTATTTTATTCATTTTACAAAGATATTTTAAATTTTTAATTATAATTTCTCACCAAAATAAATTTTAGTTATAAATTGAAGAAAATTATTATAATTTACTATTATAAGCATTTCAATATTTTTAATATATAAATTTTGATAAAAGATAAAATTTGTCTTTTAAATATAATTTACATGTTATTTTATTATTACTTATTTATTTCAATCATTAAACGAAATAATATTGTATTATCTGCTTTATTATTTTAATAGACATGAAACACAAGATAAAACAAGAAATTATCAGTTTTTATTATATTTTATCAATCCAACTTTTACATGTTATCAACTTTTGATTTATTATATTCACTAAACGGGTACTATTTATCATTTTTAAATTATTGCTAACTTAAGATAATTAAATAAATGTCATGTTATTATCTATTAATAATAGAAATTATTTTTAAAAATAATTATTAAAAAATAAATAATTAAGAAATTTTGAAGAATTAAAGTGTAGTTTAATTATATTTATAAAAATTAAAAATACATATAAACTAATTATTCATAAGTAAAGACAAATGAATGCCTTTTAAATTTGTAATTATTTATACTTTTGTTTTGTTATTTTTGTTTCTAAAATCATTTGTTATTTTTATTTAATACATCTTATTCAATCATGAATAAAATAAGTATAACTCACAAAACTTTTTAATTATATTTTAATGCGGTCACATTTTCTAATTCTTGTATTTTAATATATTTATACAATTAAGGTTAATTAGTTATTTTTAATTATTTTTAAATCAACTTTAATAAAATATTTTTATTTATTTTGCGATAATTTTTTCATTTAAAATAATAATATTATACAAGTTTATTTTGTTTTAACGTTAAGTTATCTTAAGATATTTAGTCTTATTAAAGTCATGTAAACTTTATATATTAGATGTTTAAAATGGAGGCACCATAAAAGAATATAGTGACAATATTTCTAATAATATATTATTAAAAGGATTTTTTTTTTAAGTCTAAAAATTTTTATACTTATTCTGAGATTATTATTTAATTTATATTAGTGTGAGAAGATTTTATTTCTTAAAAATAATTATTTAAGTTGTGTTTAGACAAGGTAATTAAAAATTTTAAAATAATTAAAATTTAAAGAAATTAAAATCACATCATTTAAATTTCTATTATTTTAAAATATTTTATTTATATAAAATAATTAATTTTTTCATTTTAAATATTTTTATTTGGATACAATAATTAAGTTACTTACATTTTTAAAAGAAGTTATTACTATATTTGACAAAATAATTAAAAATATAATATTTAAATTATTAAATTAATCATAACTAAAAAAAAATCTGAATAAAACACATAAAAGATAAAAAAAATTATTTCTAAATTCTTGCTCTTTTATTACAATTTAAAATTATTTAATTTTTAATCTATTAAAAATTCTCATCAAAATTTTTAAAATTTATATTTTTATAAGTAAATTTTCAAACTACAAATTTTAACTCATAAAATTATAAATTTTTTAAAAAATATGAATTACTAACTTGAAAATTTCTTTCAAATACACTCTTAGACTTTGTTTGAGAATTAGTTATATATATATATATATATATATATATATATATATATATATATATAAAAAAAGAGAGCAAAGCAGAAAGTTTAAGTGGTGATTATTTTATTTGAAAGTTATTAGATAAGATAAGAAAAATTTATAATCTTCTAAAACATTTTCAATATTATGTTTTTAATTTCTTTCAATTTATGAAATTTTGTATTAACTCTTCTTCTTATTCTTTTTTTTTTCTTTTTTTATTCTTCAAATTTTTTTCTTCTTTATTCTTTCAAACTCTAAAATAAAGTCTTAAAGCATGTTTGAAATTTAAATTCAAAAAAAATAAAATATTTATTTATAATTAGCAGTTGTTTAAGAGTTTTTAAATGAAAGAAAAATTTTATAAACAATGCATAATATCAAACAATTGAAAGATTTTTTTTTTTGTTAATCCTTCTTCTTTTTTCTTCTCTTTCCCTTCAAATATTTATTTTTCTCTCCACACTTTCAAACAAAGCATTAGTTATCCTTAATCCAAAGTTGTTGTATTATTAAATGAGTTTAATTATAAAAGTAAATATTTAAAAATTTAAAAGTGACCTGTTTTAAACTTATTTATTTATTAATAAGAATAAAAAGTCATTTTTATTTATTAAGGATATATTTTTAAATGATTTTAGATTTTTTAAATTAATGTGAATAATTTCAGTTGAAATATTCAAATTATTCATGAATAGAGAACTTTATATTTAATATTTTTTTTAATTTGAATGATTTTTATAAAATCATATTTAAATAATTTTTTAAAATTAATCATTTAATAAATAATATTTATTCGTATTTAATATAACTATATTAAGAAATTGAAATTTGAAGAAATTAATAACTATATACGTGATTATATACTGTCCATTCTACATTTGTCGGATGTACAATTCAGATTAAAAAATTTCTTTCATTATCATTAATAATACCTTGCTACATCATTAAATATGTTTAGATGATAATAATAATAATAATAATAATAATAATAATAATAATAATAATATCAAATTTTTAAAATAAAATATTTTAAATAATTTAATTATTAATAATGAATGAAAATATTTTTTTATATATCAAATTAATACATCATACAAACAATTTTTCTGAAATTTATAAATAAGTGAACGATAAAGGATTAAGGATATTTAAGTTAAAGTAAATAATTTCGGTAGAAATACTCATATTATTTATAATTAAATCTATTTGTATATTTTATAGCTATTTATTTGGCTTTTTTATATTAGGAATTTTTTAATTTAATTATTTCATTTTCTTTATCTAAGGATAAAGACTACGAGATTTGTATAGGTTGAAACATAGAACTTCCTACTAAATAAATGAATCTCACCTGTGTTAATGCAATAAGATCTTACACTATTGCATCAATTCTTTGGATTTAACAATTTTACTATTTTAGAAATTATTTTTATTTTCATTTAGTAAAAGCATATTAAAAAAATCAAAATTTGAGATATTTAATAATTATATACATATACAATTAAATTGTTATTTTTTTTCTAGATAAAGGGGCTAAAAGCCCAATTAAATTGTTATCTTTAATTTATATGGATGTAGTTATGATTATAAAAATACTTTTACTACATAAATACTTCGATGATAATTCAAATAAAGAGGTGCAAAATAAAAAAAAAGTTGAATAAAAGATTTTGTTAATCTTTTCAAAAGCAACCATTTTAAAGCATTTAAGAAAGCAAAGAGTTAGAAAAATAAACACACCAAATTTATACTAGTCTTTAATCTTAGTTATAAAGTTTACTATATCTTAAATTTGTACACATGTATTTTAGCTAAGTATTCTTATATAAATCTTTCTAAACTTAATTAATCCTAAATATTCTTTTATATAGATTATTTTTTTTAGACAAATAATCACTCTTCAAATATTGTCACCACTTAGCCTATTTAAGTTAACACCAACTATATAAAAAATAAATAAAAGAGAAAGTTTTGAATAAATAATTTTATTTAAACACATTTACTTTTTAATCAATCTTTATACTGGAACTATCTTTTAAGTCTCTCTTACCATTTGTATTATTTTTTGAATTGTCTTTCACATGACCACTCTAATCTTACATTATCTCACCAATAGTATAATTTTTACTGAGTATTTGATCCTATCATCCTTATAGACACTACTAAGTTAATTAAATAGACAAATTAATAATACAAAACATCAATTTTCTTAATAAAATAATTTTCATTATCAAAACTTAGAGTATGAGTCTTTTAAAAATTTTACTTTAACATAATTGTTTTAAAAAAATTAAAATAAGTCATTTAAAAAATTAAATTGATAATTAATACCAAATCAAACAAAATTTATCTATGTAGTAAAGTGACACAAGTCATATGCACATTTGAAAAAATTATTTAAAATATGTTATCATTTTTCTCTCCCAAGATGTTTCTGTAAGTATAAAATAATCCTCGGTAGGAGCAACAAGTGCTGGTACGATGATATCAAGTAATAACAATTTGTTTACACGTGTTTGCGTGTGGCGTGAGTATTCCTAAATTCATTTGAAAAATTGCTTCAATCACTTTCTATGTGTTAATCTTAACTTGAATTTTTCCTCTTAATTTTTTAATAAGAAATTATAAACTTCTTAAAAGAAATTTATTTTCCTTTTTTTGACATTATTTAAATGATTTTTTAATACCAGGACTTCTAATAAAAGAAAAATTAACCAACTTTTAATAATAAAATTGCATTGATATATTTGTTGATCAAACTATATTTGAACTATTATTATTATTTTAAAGTATTTTTATCTTTTTTATATGCATTTATCTTAAAATCATACTCTCATATATATATATATATATATATATATATATATATATATATTATACTCTTCATCCGTTAGAGTTGGAGTAATATTATTTTATTTCAATAATGTGTCTAGACTTTTAAATTGGTGTCCTGATTTTTCATTTTAATTATTATTATTATTTAAATAAATATTCATTTTAATTTCTAAAATATGCAGCGTAGTTTAAATTAAGTTCTTAAATTATAAATTTAAAGCTTTAGTTCACATTAGTTTTTATAATTAAAAGACATTAAAATTAAATAACAAAATAATAATTTATCACATTAAATATTATGTGATTATTTATTTTAAATACAAAATGACGTTGTTTTAAAAGTTTTAAAAAATAGGTCAATTTTGTCCTTAACATTTTAAGTTTTTAAATAATAAAATCTATGTCTCGTCTTTTGTTTCGTCTTATTTTATAGTGTCATTTTCTCTTTTTACAGTTACCATGCAATAATTTTTATTCGATAAAATTTCTTTACCAAATCGAAGTCTTGAGCTTAGAAGTTTCAAAATAGTTGCATTAAGGTTTGGGGGAGTTGTAGGGTGCGAAATAGGTTGGCAAAAATGTTAAATTTAAATGTGATTTTGGTAGGTGTGTCGGTGGAGAGAGAGGAGGTTGAGGGATGGAGCTTGGGTTGATAGAAATTTGGATTTGTTAGATTGTATTTGAGAGAAAAAAAATAGGATGTTAAGTTAAACAAAGGAGAAAATTTTCGAAAGAGAGGGAGAATATGACTATTATGATGGAAGGCGAAGCAGATACCATGAAAGGAGAAAACATCAGTGCAGTGATGACCAAAAAAAGGTAAAATGCAAAAGGTGAAGTATAAAATGAGGCAGAGATCTTATAATTTGAAAATTTTTTAAAAGTCAAATATGAAAATGACCTATTTTTAAAAAATTTAAAAAAAATATTTTTTATTCAAAATAAACTTTCACGTGTCATTTAATATGACAATAATTAATATAATTGATGATTATTAATTCAATAACTAAAATCTCAAAATTAAAATTTTAAAAATTAACTTTAGTTAAATTACATATTTCATTGATAAAATGAAGATTTATTCATGATAATATATTATCTAATATTTTTTTAACACATTCTTAGTTATTGGTTAAATTTTATTAAAAACTATAAAAATATAAATAAAATAATTAAATTAAAAATAAAAAAATGGCACATAGTTAATGTACAACAATTTTAACTAAAAGTGTTATAGAATTTATTCCTACGCATATTATGGTGATAAAATACCACCTCTCGTCAAAGAACTGAACCGTACCAATAATACTATACCTAAGTTTTGTACTTTGAAAAGGTATCCCTCAACGAAAGTGGGAGCATTTTCAATCAGAACCTAATTCAAAACTTTTGTATTACGACCTTCGATGATTTATGCTGTGCTTCCAAATGTTAGTCTCGCCTTTCTTGATAAGATTTCATATTTTTTTTTTTTGTTCCTTTGTCCTTTGCCTTTTGTGTCAAAAACCGAAACAAGTGTTACTAATTTATTGAACAAATCGTTAATCATTATAAGGAAACGAAACCAAAACTAACAAAGAAAACACAACAATGCATTAAACGCGGAATTGGATGATATATCCAATGTGTTCCCCCCCCCAAAAGGGAAAGGACGTAAACATCATAACGGAATCACCACCCGATGCTGGCCGGAGACGGCACCTCACCAAACAACACAAGGCCCCTTTGAGGACCTTTCTCGTCAAATCACCAACATACACTTTGGATTTTAGAGAAAAATTTGAATTAATTAAAATTATTTAGTTCATTTTAATTCAATAAAATTCAAAAAATATTTGAATTTAATTTAATTGATAAAATAGTCAATTTAATGCACATCCGAGTTTGAGATTATAAAGAAAGTGAAGGAGTTGTTTAGTATTATTGTTTCCTCTGTGTTGCACTCTTATGCTAATCATGGGTAATACACGGTCGACTCTTTTTGCTGTTGATCATCTATTCGTCTGAGTTTGTCACCAAAATTGGCCTAACTCATACTATTATTAAGTTCAAGTTCATTTAATATTATCGTTTGCTCTATGTTGCACTCTTACATTAACTATAAGTGAGACACACTATCGATTCTTTCTGCTATGACTTATCTATTCATCTGAGCTGGTAATTTAGATTAGCCTAACCCTGATACTATTATTAGGGAAGAGAGATTTTTTAGATAGGAAAACTTATATGAATAGGATAACATAATGCAATTTTAAAACTTTAAGACAGCAGAGTGTATGGATGGATCCATTACCCCTTAGACCTGTAACTTGTTTATCGCATGTGAGACTCAATTTACATTTAATTCCAACAAAGGAAGGGTATGTTTGGGATTTTGGTATCATGAAATGTGGCGAAAATGGAGGAAGTAGTTGATTGAGGGTTGACAGGGGCAAAGGGTCAAAAGGGAAGAAGCCTAAAAGCTTTGATTTGGGTCCAGTGAGTGTGAGTGGGGACCTTTGCTGAAATTTATGACTCCTTCCATCTTAATTCCATTTTTTGTTATGCCACAATCAATGGTCAGCTCAAGGTTTGGCCAATTGGCACCGCCAAACTGTTTCAACTCAACTTTAATATCATCATTCATACACGTTTGCGTTCTGAAAATTTCTCGTTTTACTGTTATTTGAATTCAAAAACAATTACTGCAGAATTTAACAATTCTCAAGTTAATTAGGTATTAATGGAGAAATCATTTTCGAAATTAAAAGCGTATAGATGAGAAATTTTAAAACTTCTTGTCGTGCATAACTAGGTAATTTTTCTCAGAAAATAAAATTTTGTAATTTTAGGATATGTTGAAAATTTATAAGCATAAATATAAATATAAATATAATATTAGAATAAACATAAATTTATGACCGTGTAAATATAGACCTAAATGATCTTTAAATTGAGACAAGTCTAGAATAGTGTAAGCTCAACAAAAAGTCAATAACATTAAATCTTGATTGAAGAGAAAAAAATTGTTAGAAAGGATATAGCTATACAGAAAAAATATAAGAAAGAGAGTGGATTTTTATATTTTAGGTACGAAAGAAAAGGAAAGGAACATGTAGATAAAAATTATATATTTTTATTTAATTAGGAGAAAATTTTGAAAAAAATATTTAATTTGTATAAAAACAAATATAGTTATTTATATATAAAAATATTCTATCCAAAAGTTATGGATATTTTTTAAATTTGATATATTATTTTATTTCCTTTCTCTTCTTAAAATGAAGGAAAACAAAGTTAGCATAACTTTCACTTTTATTCCTTTTTTCTATTTTCTCCTCTTCAGAAAATTAAATATGTTGAAACTCTTTTTTCTGTCGCATTCTTTCTTAATTTTTGACTTCTCTCCTTCCATACGCACATTAACTACGTTAAACTCTTAAAACATAAAATGAAGGTTTTAGAAATTAAGGTGTGTTTTAAATGCTTGAAAACAAAAAGAAAATTTTATGAGCAAGAAAATATTTTAGTATACTTTTTAACAACTTAACTTGTTATAATTTTTATTATTGAGTAAAATAGAAACAGGTTGCATTAAAATAGAATAAGAACTTACCAAAAAGTTCATCCAAATTAAATAAAGACATAAATATAGTTAGAGTGGAATTTGCTTGCATTTCACTCATAATGAGAATGCCTTAAAAAAATGATAAAGAACATGTTTTAATCATTTATTTTAATAAAATGTAAATTTTATTTTCAAAAAATACTATATCTTCTTATTACTTTAGTTGACAAATCCCTTATTCATTAAAAAGATCACATATGTTTTCTAAAAAATATTGATTAATTTTTATCTTTTATATTTTTACATTTTAAAAGACATAATTCACTTTTATATGGGTGGAAGAATGTATAAGTTTTACGAATAAGAAGATATAACGTTTCTCTTTTATTTGAGATCTAATTGTATTTTAAGTTTCAAATATTTAAAACTTTGCATTTTCCTATTCAAAGTTGACTTTTAGACGGCACGAAATTTACAATTTAGAGGTAAAAATTGATAGGTAGTCGGATTCCTTGTATTTATTAATTAAGGTTCAATTTCTATTTTTATGTATCGAACTTTTTTTATAACTACTTATTTCATTAAAATTTACACTTTAGAAAGACTTAATTAATCTTTAATTATCAATTCATAAATATTGTAAAATTACGGAAAAAGAACTTTACATGTATGCATTTGTGTAATATAATTCACGATCAAAATTAATATTTAGTCTTGTTTCTTACGGTAATTATTAAGTATTTGACATAATCAAAATTATAAAGATTATGTAAAATAACATAAATTTATAATTTTTTAAAAATAAATTAGTAGAGTTGTTTGATAACTACAATATAAGAAAAGTTTATAACATTCTACTTAACTATTTTATACTGTGTTAAACAACACGCTTCATACTCAAGTAGGAAAATCACTTTACGTCCCATGCTTAATTTATTGCAACCCCAAATAAATGTGATTTTAGAGTTCTTAGGAAGGGGGTTGTTATCTTTTTGAATTTTGAACTGATTTTGGCAACTCTCCTTTCTCATCTATCTTCTCCACATTTAGAGTTTTTTTTATGCAACATGTATATTACAATCATAATTATAATCTATTAAATTTAAATAATATTATTTTTACTATTTATTTATATTTAAATTTTTTTTGAAAAGATATAAAATATAAAAAAAATATTATTAATTCTTATTTATATTATTTTTACTAAATTTATTATATATTTTTATTACAATTTATCTATTAAAAAATTTTGTCCTTAAATAAAAAAATATAAATTTTTTATATACATGTATATTTTTTTATTATAAAATTTTATTATGACTATTTATCTTTTATTCATAATTTTTTTTAAATTCATTTATATTAAAAATATTTAATTCATTAAAATAATTTACTAAATTTGTATTTTTAACAAAATAGTTTCGTATAATACATGAGTTATAAATACTAGTATTAATATATATATATATATATATATATATATATATATATTTAATTATATTATATTTTTTAATTAAATTTATTATTTTTCTTACAATTTCATATTTAAAAGTTAAAAAAAAAATTGTGTCTACTTCTCTTTATTATTTAGTATTTGAGCTTTTTTGTCCTAACCCTATTCTTATTTTCAATATATGCCTCATTCAAACATATTACAACAATCATGAATGAGCTAGTTGCCGATGCTGCTATAAGAGGTCATCAAATAATCTCACATAAAAGATCACTCATCATGCAGATCCATCTTATCATTTTCTAGTTCAGTTGTTGCCAATAAATAACTTATGTGTTTAATTTTCTTCATAATTTTTAATAATGTTAGTTTAAAAAGTTGTTATATTAAGTTATATTTAGCACATGTGATATTTAAATATTTATTTTTTATTTATGCTTGTATTTTATTTAATAATTACATATTAAATTTTTATATTATTGTGTTACTTATATAAAATTATATTAAACAAATATAAATAATAAATACAAGTATAAAAATTAATATTACTATGTCCTAGAGTATGAAATTGGATAGTGGTATTTTTTTTAAAATACGGGTATAGTCTACCTATGCCCTGTTCGCTGTCATTACTACTTAAACCATGTCAAAGCAACTTCTTGTTAGTTGTGCCAATGTGTTGAATGATTCCTTCTCAATAAAAGAAGACCAATTTTTACATCTTTTCAAATTGAAAAGGTCATGCAGTGCTTCGCATCTCCAACTCTTATTACTAACGTGTAACATATAATATAATCGTACATATCTAACATGAATATATGATGTGTTTTTTTCTTACGGCTGTCAAGTGTTTATTTCGAATATAAATACTTAAATTACAAGTTATCAATCAAAGGATATTCACAGAGACTGGGTCTCTTGGTAGTTGGTAGGCATTATCCACTTTTGTTTTTGGGGTACAATGTCCACTAAACTTTTAAGACTCCCTCTTTTGTTCTTAAAAGATTATAAACCTAATATTCAGAATCGTGGCAAAAATGAAGCATCCTACGTTAAGTGCTGTATATATATATTTACGAAGTCAATGTCATCGCATCTAATATCATTGTGTTTTAGTGCCAAAGTCAATAGTATCGTACTTACCGCCACACAAATAAATAAATAAATAAAAGAATAATAATAATAATAATAATAAATTTAGTGTTTTTTTACTGCAGCGTTCATTGTGTTGTGTCAATTTAAAACATGTTTGAATAGATAAATTAAATCGAACGAAAAAATAATAAAATCGTTTGACTTATTTGAAATGTATGAAAAAATATTAGAATCCGGTAGAATATATTTAATTTATTTTTTTTATTTTATTTTCTTAATTTAAATTATAAAATAAAAGTAATTTATCATTTATTAATCTTATTATTATTATTTAATTTACATATATAATTAATCTTCTAAAGGCGTCGTTGCAAACTACTTCTAATATAGTAATTACGTATCCCAAATATTTAACCCAATACATATCTTAAACATTTGGTCTAAACTTTGATTCTTTCATAAAATTATTTTTTATATATTTAGATTAAGTTTGTAACTTGAAATTGGAGTCATATTTTTTTCTTCTCACTTTTCTAAGTGTACTTCTAATATTAATTTTTTTTTTCTGAGCTACCACCTCAACAATAATATTGGATTGAAGAAAATTTAGTCATTAACTTAATATGTGATTAGACTCGAGAAGGGTCAATAATTAGGCTATAAAATTTGTCAATAAATTTTTTGTGCTACATCCTTGTCTCTTATCAATAACACTCAACTGTCATAATCTTTCATGAGCTTTCATGTCCTACCAATTCCTTTCTTTATAAGTTTTTTTAACCAATGACACACTTTTGTCAGCTTCCTTTTCAAACAAATCTTTACCCAATTTTTCATACATTTAGATTAAGTTGTAACTTGAAATTGGAGTCATGTTTTTTTCTTCTCACTTTTCTAAGTGTACTACTCCTAACATTATATTTTTTTTTATTTACCACCTCAACAATAATATTGAATTGAAGAAAATTTAATCCTTAACTTAATATATGATTAGCCTAGAGAAGGGCCAACAATTAGGCCATGAAATTTGTCAATATATTTTTTGTGCTACATCATTATCTCTTATCAATAACACCCAATTGTCATAATCTTTCATCAGCTTCAATGTCCCACCAATTTCTTTCTTCATAAGTTTCTTTAACCAATGACATACTTCTGTCAGCTTTCTTTTCAAACTGATCTTTATCTAATTGCACAACATTTACATTATTATTGATAATCAAGTAATAATAAGAAAATAATTGCTTTTTACTCCAAAATATGATTATAAATCCTTAATCTACTCCTTTAATCATATTCTATTTATTGATTGTGCACATGAATGTTGGTAACTATCATATCATTTTCAAAGACTCCTGTAGATTAACAAAAATTATTCAAGATTCAGTTTTATTATAAGAATTTAATTAAAATATACAATAGAAAAACTTACATTATCATTTAGTAATAAATTAAAACATAATTAAAACTCCTTATCTTTGTGTTAGTTTCTTCAAAATTTATATTTAAAGTAATTTGTAATTAATTAATAGTATAAAAAATTATATTAAATATATATTAAAAATTAAATTCCTACTTATTATATTAAAAAATTTGAAAGAGCAAATAAATGGCTTATATAAATAGCTCATGATTTTTATTAATTTTTATTTTATTTAAATAAATTTTTATATAATTTATTAAAATAAATTAAACTCTTAGATTTGATTCATTTAAGGGATCGTTAAGAATGTTTTGGGTAACAATTTTCAGATAAATGAAGTTTTGTTAATTAAAAATTTTGTTAAAGCAGAATAATTTCATTTATTAGTGTTGGAGCAATTTTTTAGTTCTTAGCTGAAATTATTTTTTATTATTGACAAATTTTTTTTCATAATCTCTTGTTTACATGTTTATTTTACTTATCGCTAAAATAATAATTATCATCTTATTTTATTTTAATAAAAATATTTATAAATAAAAATTAAATTAAAAAACGTTATCTTAATATTTAGGATGGTAAATATTTTGAAATAAATTAAAATATACAGTTTCCAAATATATATATATATATATATATATATATATATATATATATATATATGCAATCCTATTTGAGTTGGATAAGAAATGAACAATAAAACTCCACATTAAGAGGAACAACTACCTACCAATTGATCCACGTACTAGTGGTCTAAATTTTAAATTTTGATCAAGTAATAAATATATTTTAATTTATCAAATATTTCCAATACAACTAACTAATTTATTTTAATAATTTTATCAAACATACTATAGTATATTTTTGGAATATTCTAATTGTTACGAGACATTAATTCCTATTCAAGTTAAATATATAACTTGGATTCTGAATATCGATGATAAATATAAATTTAATATATTTTTTATTGTTTTTTATATTGGTATTTTAAATTTTAAATTTATTTATTACTTGTCTATGTCTAGTATTATAGTATTTTAGGTGTTTTGGAAATACTGGTAATCCATTCTTTAATACATTTTTTATTATTAGTTAAAATTTATTTAAAATTATAAAAATATGAAAAAAAACATTAATTTGTGAATTAAAAAAAATGTAAGATGTATATAATTTTTAACAAATTTTAGATAATGACAATGAGTATGTAGCTAATTTTGTATATTTTTTTCAGTTCTTCATCAAGTATTTCTTGATAGTCTTATTTCATTGTTTCTTATGTCGAAGACACTTTCACTTCAATGTTCCAATGAACAAAACGGTTAATTGTGTGCATTTTGAGCATGTAAAGGTGGAGTAACAATTCAGTTTAGGGTTGATTATCTTTTGCTAATTAGGGCTTATATGTCATTTAAATTTAATTAATCATCTATGCACAACTATCCCTTTGCCCAAGATTTTCCTGGTAAGGACAAAATGAGTGCTCTGTCCTTGATAAATTTATTTCAAAGTTTACAAGGCAGTAATGTTGTTACTGCATGATTGTGTAATCATTAAGAAAAATGTTATATGTTGGTATTATAAATTAATGTAAGTATATTATTATTTGTTTTTTTATAAATTAAATTAAAAATATCATAAAAAAAATAGAGACAAAACATGGATATAAGATCAAATTACATCAATATTCTCAATTTATACAACAGAGTAAAGGAAAATAATGATAAAGAACAAATAACTTAAAAATAAATAAATAAATTAGATATAAACAAAAGTTCAAGAATTATTGTGAATTTTTTTTTTATGTTTATTTTATTCTATATCTTCTATTATTTTAATAAAAAGAATAAATTTTACAAGTGAAAATAAAAGTCAAATATAATAATAATAATAAATATTAATATAATAATTTAAAATAAATAAATAAATTTAAAAATATAAAAAATGAGATATTTTCATGCATCAAACCCTTCCTTTTTATTTTAATAATAATAATATATTACTAAAAAGAAAACTTACAAAGTGGTCTATAATTTTCACTCTTCCTTACTTTATACCATTCATTTTGCAAAAAGAGGTTAATGAATGTTTCAACAATAAATGTTACAGAGTGCAGTTTCTTCTTTTTCTTTCGGCTTTTAATTTCTTTTTTTATTGTTTTTTTCCTCATTTTTCATTTTTAAGATTTCACAAAAGGACAAAATTTTGAGTTTTTTACCTTATTCATGCTAAAAGTTGGTTCTTGATATTGAATTTGGACTTACAAGTGTGGGATTTCCATTTTTTAGAGTTAAGTTAATTTCCTAATATTATTTAATGAATTTTTCATGAATTTTGCAAATAATAATAATAAATAAATATGAAAGTTAAAGTTTTCATGAATTTTTCTTTTATTTTAGTTATTATTGCTCTTAAAAACTGTGTTAATATTATTTTATATTTTATCTTAGCATTTATCCTTTTTGGGTAACAAATTTTTTTTTTCTTGTCTTTAATGATACTGATAAAACAATAATAAGAAGAATGAAGGTAAATAATTAAAAACTGAAACCTTGTTTCCACTTTTGCCTTTATTTTTTAGTATTGGTAATATTTATAATGATAACACCTCCCCTCTTTCTCATTATTATTCGTTGATGATGTGTTTCTCTTTGCTAATATTGGCAAATATTATGTTTTGTTGGATTAGCAATGGGAATGTTCCTTCTTTCCATAATCCATAATCTTAATTGGGACATTCTTGGCTCTTCGCTCACGCTACTCAACTTTTCTTTATCTTCTCTCCTACTTTCTTCGTTTTCCTTGATTTACCAAATTAAAAATTAGTCAACCAATTTTGAAATCTTTAATTTAAAACTACCTTACTTTAATTTCTTTCATGGCACTTGAAGATACATGAGGGCATGAACTAGATTCTTTGACCCAAAATAAATTTTCAAACATCTATTTCCTTATTTTCATCTATTATTTACTTTTGCTAAATAAAAAAAATCTCTTTTTTTATTCAATACAAATATTTTATACGTAGTTTTTTTTAATAAAATTATTATTTTTCATACTTAAACTCAAATTTTAAGGTTATATTAAGAAAACCATATATAAGAGAATTTCATGTAATTCTTCCAAGGTGAACGATGTTATCGACTTAGCGGTGCTCTTGAAGTGTTGGTAATACGTGAGTTTTAGTGCATCTTATCTTACATATAATTGATTTTAAGTTTTTAATTTTTTTAAATCTATTTTTGCCATCTTATCATGTTTTCCTTTAAATTGTCATGGGTATTTGAGGCTTAAAAAAAAATCATATATTTGAATAAAGTGTTAGACTAAAGTGAATTATTCAAAGTCTTATGTCAAAAAACTTTAAAAAATATATAACAATATAAATATGATAATTTCTTTTGTCTTTACTTACTATAATAAGATGCAATCCTTTAGATATACTAGAGGCTTGGGTAGTTTTGTGTATTAAGTAAGAGTTTACAATTTTATCTATCTATGAGGAGACTTATAATTTAATTTGGTAAAACTTATAAAATTATAAAATCATATTGAAAGTTTGTAAATATATTCAGGCCAAAGGTCAATGTTGAAATTTATGTTTTTTTTTTCTTTTATGTGGGTGTTTTTAGAGATAAAAAATGTTGAGAGTTCTCTCTTTTTAACTAACAATGATATAAAAGATGTGGTTTATCTATGTAATTATATTAAATAAAAGTTTTGGCCAAAGATGAGGAGAAACGCAAGAAAAATAAGATTAAGAGAAGACTTGTTGATAACGTAAACATATATTATAAATATAAATATTTATGTTATGATTATTTACTGCTATAACATCTAATCTTTTAGGTGCATCAAGATTTTGAGTAATTATGTTTAAGTAAGACGATATAATTTTGTCTATTCAAAATTTATAGATGAAATAATTTGTAATTTTATATGATTAAACATTATAAAATAATATTATTTTGAGAGTTCATAAATATATGTGAGAGTGTCAAACTATGTTAAAATTTATTTATTTATTTTTCTTCTCCTCTTTTTATTTCATTCTTTTATGTGAGTGCTTACAATAATAAAGAATGCAAATAACTTATTTCTTTTTACCCAACACCAAGAAACGTCATTCTAAAAATATCATATATATTGCGCAATGAAATAAATAAACATCAATTTCTTGCCATTGTGAATTATGAATAAACTATTTTTTTACATGTTATGATTATCACATATAACGTGAAAAGAACAAATTTTTTTTTTTTGAAGGAAGCAATGAAGCAGAAGTACTTTTGTATTTGAGCATAACATGGAAATGCATTTCACATGTGCATGAGACCATGCCTACAATGAGAAAGGTTTAAAGCGATGAGAGATGTAAGAAGGAAAGTTGAAGTATCTTTTTACGGGAATGATAAGTAAATTTTTATATAATTTGAAATCATATACAATTACTCACATTAAAAAATATATTATTTTTTATAAAATATAAAATTTATTCATATTATTAATATAATGATCAAGATGACATAATTATAAATTTAATAATTTTATTTTACAAAAAATTATCATATAATATTAGTGTGAACTTAATGAATTATCTGATTAAGCTTAGAAAATTATATATCATACAAGTAAAAATATTTACTAAGAGTGTGAATTTCAACCTAGCCCATTGAGGTGGCCCGTATGACCTAAATTAGACGAGCTAGTAGAAATTTAGAATAAACTCTATTTGACTACTATCTCTCGAGCTCATATCACCATTCGTAGTAGCCTCCCATTAGCCACCACACAATAATGCCTCTTCCTCGACCTCATTGAATCATCATTGTAATAACCTCCTACAAGCTATAACCACTACACAATGGTGCTTCATCCTCTCTTGACTAGCTAGTCTCAACTTCTCTAATCATTGTTGTAGCAGTCTTCCACCAGCCACCACACAACAATGCCTCACTCTTAGCCTCTTCAAATCACCATTGCAGTGCCCTCTCACCAATTACTACATAACGACACCTCACTCTTTTTTGACTAGCTAGTCTCAACCTCTCGCTCTCTCCCTGCTTTTTCATTACGGTATGCAAATCTCCTATTTCATTCTCTCTTTTCTGATATGATTTATGTGTCCATGCACTGCATCCTCATGCTCAATTCCATTCATCTTTTTTATTTTTTATTTTTGTCTTTTCCTAAACCTTCTAAGATCGAGCTCTGCAAATAATAAACAAGTAGAAGTACATGAGAGTGTGAAAAATAATGCACCTATAGTTGTGAATCTAGCCATATATGTCTCCACTTCAAAAACTTTGCTTAATTTACTTAATCAGAGAAATACATGAGCAAATTTATGGAGTTGAACTTGCTTGTGCCGCCTTTGCGCTCATAACAATTTATTCAAGTTGGAAAGTATATGCATAGATACATGGTCATGAATCTAGACATATATCTTGCTAATCTTGTAAATCTTTGGAGAAAATTGACATTGCTTTCTATTTTATCCATTATCCTATCAAAAATTCTCATTTCATATTCATTCTTCTTGAAATATGAATAACAATATGATTAATAACAAATTTTCACAATGGCTAGTTCAAAAATCTCAATAATTATTTATAATAGGATAAAGCATAAACTTTATCAATCACCATCTTATACACATGGCACATACCATATTAATTGACCCCGCATCATGATGTCTATTTTATCATGATTATGTAATTGTATTTTAGATCTTTTTTTTTTTTGCAATTGTGTTGATTCTAATTTGTAATAATTTTAATTTTATTTTCATTTTTCTTTTTTGTTTTGTATCTAAATGATGATGATGTTGGTAATGAAGATGACAATCAAAATAAGCAATTAATTTTTTTTTTCAATGTAACATCAAATTTAAATATTCTTAATTTAGAATATTTTAAATTCTCAATTTAGAAGATGATGATTAAAATTTCAAAGTTGTTGTAATTTGAGACTTTATTTTGCTTTGTGAATTATGTTTTATGATTGCAACTTTGAGTTATAGACTATTTATTTTTATTAAGACTTCAAAATTGTTGTGAATTAATACTTTATTTTGGTTTGTGGATTAATGGATTATTACTTAAAAAATGTGCTAGCTTAACCCAACCCATTTTTAGGTGGCCTGACGACGAATCAAGGTGTGTTAACCCATACTGACAATCCTACTATTTACACTTTGTACAATTTGAATGAATTGAATTTTTATATTTTCATGCAAAATGATATAAGAAATGCAAAATGATATAATGAATGCAAAATAATGCATGTGATGCAAAATAATATGAAACAAAATAGAAAATAAACACAAACTTCTATTACAAACATAACATGTGTAGAATTTCTTTTAGATCTCACTTCATGTAGAATAATAGCCCATTCAAAATTCATACAAGCATTGCATGATTTCTGATTAATTTGATCACATTGAAATCCTAACTCTTGTGTCTAGATAGCTAAAACAATAGTTAAACCCATCTTATTTAGTATAATGTAAAAATTGTATGAAGTTCATGTATAAATTGTAATTATTTAAAATATAAAATAGAAAATAATTTGTATGTAAATAAATAGATTTATTTCATTAAAAACGTAATATTATTTATATAAATTTTAGTATAAACATTCTTTTATTTAGTTTAACTGTAATAATTAAATTTTATACCCATTTATTAATTTGAGTATAATTAAAAAATTTAAAATTTGTTATTATGCAATTCTTGTAGATTTAAAATAAAAATATGATAAAATAAATTTAAAAAATAAAGTGTATGTAAATAATAACAGTTTTCATATTTAAATAATGTAACATTATTTATATAAATTTTAGTAAGTATAATATTATATGAAAAATAATTACAATAATTATAATACATATATAATAGTAATATGTATGAAAATTTAGATGGTGGTATAACATTAGTGATATAAATAATTTTTAATATAAATATAATATAAAGTATGTATTATTAATTATGTTAAAAAATTATGAATTAGTATTATTGAAATGGAAAATTAATATTAATATATTTTTTCTTGTATAGATGACATCATTTTCACGATAGAGTAGGGTTATTAATTTTGGTGCAGAAGATCCATCACTTCTTTGGTTTCAGAGTATTCATATTTCTGAGCATATTTGGGTTGGACGTGATCACCCGATGTTGAGGGTCAAGAAGAGTCAAAATATTTATGTGGACTAGAGGGTGTTCCTGAAGAAATTCTTTCACATCTGAAGTTAGCAGAGTTTATTGAAGTGACTAACTTGTCCCAGTTTTTCCTAGACGTAGGGTTGATTACTGCATTAATGGAGAGGTGGAGGCCTGAGACGTACACCTTCTACATGTCCCCTGGAGAATGTACTATTATTTTTCAAGATGTTGCTATCCTCTTAGGATTACGCATAGATGGAAGACTAGTTATAGCACCCACTGGAGGTGATTGGGCGCAGATTGTGGAAGAAAGCCTAGGTATCAGACCAGGACTTAAGCATTTTGTAGGGAGTTTCTTGAAGATGAGCTGGTTGGACAAACACTTCACTCATATTGCTATGCATAATCAAAGTCGTTGTAGATTACTTGATTTGCTAAGACATATATATTGAAGCTCATTGGAGGGTTCATGCTTCTTGATCACTCTAGCAGTAGGGTATCTGTTAGGTACTTGCCTTTACTTGAAGATTTTAAGTTGACCAATCAATATAGTTGGGGTTCTACAATTCTAGGTTATTTGTACAGATAGCTATGCATGGCCACTAACATTGACCGTGTTGCTATTGGAGGACTTGCTGCATTGATTGTGATGTGGGCTTGTGATAGATTTTCTCATATAGCACCTAGCAATCCCCCTATACACGTCTCTATCTTCCCTATGATGTCAGGTAAGTTTTTATTGTTATTGTTATTGTCTATCTATGCATAGATTATATATAATTTATTTATCAAAACTCTAATATTTTTATTAAACATTACTTACAGATGGTTATCACCAGGAACAAGAAAGAGGAAGAAAGATGTACAGTACTATAGATATATCTTTGATCGTCTAGCACATGATGAGGTATTAGAGCCTACTTTTATGCTGAAATAATTTTTAAAATTGAGATTACTACTATGGTATTGATCATATTTTTATTCCTGCATTAGATTGTATGGGTGTCATACAACATAGAACCCAGTAACATGCTTCCACCCATCTGTAGAGACGGTATTGATCTATGGAGGGTGGTTGTGCCACTGATATGTTTTTAGGTTTGTGAGTGACATCAACCTGATTGAGTGATGCGTCAGTTTGGTATGGTTCAGCACATACCAAAGGCTCCTTACTAACTTCATGACCTTACCCTTAGAGGAAAGACTGAAGAGAATTGGTCAGCCAAATTCAGTGCTACGTTAGATATTTAGGAGAGTACATGACTGTGGGTGATGACTAATAAGCTCCCGGATGGATTACTGAGTTCTAATTCAGAATACATGCGATGGTATGTTAGTCAAACACGTCGTTGGATGACCAGGGATGTAGCCTTATCAGCTCTTTTGGTATGTTGTTATTTGATGTAATGTTTGAGACAATTTTTATATACAAATATACACTAAGGATTAAACTCATATCATTTTCAGGGTGATATGATGGAGAGATTACACTACTTAAGCATTGATAGACAGGATTCCTTTACCTTTGATAAATTAAATGACTTGTTTGAGACTCTTCTATGACTAAAGAAGGAGCAAAATCGCATATTAGAACCTGTTTCATCTTCAGATCCTTAAGTGCAGAGTGGTAATCCAATAGATCCAGACTTACACATAGACTAGCCGCGACAACGAAGAGAAGGAAGAGGTTTGGGACGTTGACGACGACAAGTGTAGGTAGCAGAGTGGTCCGTTTCGGCTATGCCAAAGCGCCCTGATGGTGTATTCCCCATACCATCACAATTCCCTTTCCAGGTATCGCATTTGCTGATTGCCTCCACTTATTTCCATTCATCACAGAACCAGCCATCACAGCTCCCATCGTCACCATTTACAGGATCAGAAGATTATAGCCCATGACCTGAGTTTTTTATGACACCTCCTCACGATCACCATTCCCTTTTGACTCAAGGTGCCCCATACGTACAAGCTGACCCTATACCATCATTCATGCCTCCTATGGATTTAGGTACAGAGGTAATGCATCTTGACTCTAGAGGATCACGATCATCACGCACATAGGGGGAACAACAATGAGATGTTTATTTGTTGTATTTTTTATATCATTTACTTTTCCCAGCTGATGTATGGTTTATTCCTCTATACTTCTTGAGGGTAATTACGATAAATAACATTCTCATTAAAATTTCAAACATTTCAACACTTACATCAATTATGCATTTACATATTAAACAACATTGTTTTGTTGAGGACAATGACGTCGATTATGACTAACTTCGTTACAACGCTAACACCTTTGTCTAGTTTGTAACTCAACCCAGTCCATTTCATTCCTAATACGAGCTAACTTCGGTCACTCCGTACCTTTAGCTCTTTCAATGTTAGGCACCAACTTCCATTCACTATTTATAAGGATGTTGCATTCATTTCCAAGGAGGCACCACTGTGGGGAGTATGCATTGACAACATATTGCATTGAATAAACTTGGTCAACATATTGCCAAAAATTAATACTCATAGTTATACAGGCCGCAATCACAGTGAACAAAGAAATTGATAGAACTGAAATCTTTCACATTTGCAAAATTTCCTATCTAATATAACTGTCCATTTGTGTCTACCCCTTTGTGTAATTGGATTAAATGCTTCTTCAACCTCAAAACTTGTTCTTTGTATGTCATACGTACGAACTTGGTGTGATGAAGCCTCTTATTGATTTTTTGAATTTGAAACATGACTTTACGGTAAAACATGCTTCCATTATGAAGGTCAGATATGGTCTCTTCTCCACACTTCACAAAATATTCAACCAAATGTTCATACGTGGCTTTAATCAGTGCAATTATGGGTAGATTTCTAGCACCTTTGAACACCTTATTCATAACTTATGAAAGATTTGTGGTCATATGACCATAACATTGCCCATCCTCATCATAACATAACGCTCATTTCTCTTTTGATATGCAATCAATCCACCTTTGTATATCTTCAGATTCATTATAAAATTTACTTAACTTTTATTGAAATATTACCTTTGATGTTGTATAACCTACACATAGAACATTAAAAAGCTTTACATTTATGTGGCTAAGCATTCAATTAAGTCTAACATAAATATTATTACGTCAAAAAAAATTTCATACCTAATTTGATGAGGTCTTTCTTCAATGCTATATTTTTAAATCGGTGATTGAAGTTGCTGGCAATATGACAAATGCAATATAAATGATATGTATTTGGAGGTTGCCACCCAATGTGTGAATTTGAGACAACTTCTTTTATACTTTGATGCCTATCTGATATCAAACAAATTCTCGCTTATCAGTAACATGCAAATGAATCAATGCCAAAAACCATTCTCATGCTAACAAGGTTTCTCCTTCAACAATTGTAAAAGCTATTGGAAGGACACAATTGTTTCCATTGTGAGTTGTTGCAATGAGCAATGTATAATGATACTTATCATACAAGAATGTCTTATCCACTTGTAATATAGGCTTGCAGAATTTAAAAGCTTTATGACATTGTTTGAATGACCAAAATAACTATTCAAATACTCTAAACCTGTTATCCACTTGATGACAAGCCACATACTCTTTCATTTTAATTTTATAAATAGATCCAGGAGCATGTAATTGCATGTATTCTAATTAACATGGCAAGGTAGCATATGATTCATCCCAGTCACCAAATATTTTTACAATGACTTTTTGCTTTGCCTTTCAAGCTTTTTTATATGAAATTTTGTATCCAAATTGAGCACGCTCTTATACTAATGAAATGTGTATCAACAGTTCTTTATTCACCATTTCTACATAAAATTCAATTGGTCTAGTTTATAACAATGTAATTGTAAAAAAATTAAAACACATATACAAAATATTTGTCTTATCAAGAATGCATAAATAAATTAAATCAGAATCTAGCTTTTGATGATCTTGAGAAATTCTAACATTAACACATGTATGTGAACCACCCCACCTTACTATTTTTCACTTGTTTGAATTCTTTAACAATGAAGCCCTCACTCTCCATAGGCAACCAGAGGTATAGTTTAAGTATTTAACATACAAACATGTTAGTTTTGACTCAGCTACAAAATAACATTGATGAATCTTTATTTCATAATGTTTTAATGCATTTTTCACATCTTCTTTACTATCAAATAACAACTTAACGAATAAAAGATTTCCTTCAACCTATGAATTGACTTCTTCATAATGTTGTTCATTCATTTCTTGATCAAGATATTTTCAATTAATATACTTATACTGTGGAGTAACATTCCAAAAAGAAATTATAGTATCTCTTGTATTATATTTTACAAAATTCTTTAGCATTAAATTTACATATTAAACTAAAAACAACAAATTTTTTCCAATATTCCACATTACCTCCTAAATTTTCATTTACTTGTATATTTAAGTTGGAATGTAACTCGCCTTCAACATCAATAGAAGAAGAACTGCCTAACAAAATGTTTGTTTCATCATCTTCATCAGTGTAACTATCATAATTTAAGTCTTCATTATTTTCATCAACATCATTTTTAACTCTTTTATGGCAAAAAATTTATAACTTTTAATTCAAACAATTACATATATTAATAAAAAGATATTACAACATAATTAATTTTACTTTCATTAGGATCACGACTCACAAGAGTGTCATCATTTTCTTGTGAAATTGATAAATTTAAATTCATCATCTACAATGGCATTGATGAACTTCCATCAACAACAATATCTAGATATAACTTAATAACATTTCTACTAGGTTGTTGTTGAAATGTACTTATTATGCAATCAATATCTTGATCATCACATATATCTAAAACTGTATATTGTCGAATATTTTTATTAATAAAAAAATAAGAAATTAATCTAGAAATTACATAATTATGATTAAGATTAAGTTTCAAATAATTTTTTTTTTCAAGGCTTCAAAACTTATTCCTCGCTTTATCTGAATCACTTTCTTACTTCCATCAAAGCTCACACTTTTATTTTCTTCATATATTCTACCATTCCAATATATGATAATAATAATAATCCCACTCATCTACATTTTTACAAATAAACTTTATTTAACATTTAATTTTAAACAAAATATAAAAAAATTCAATACTCATTCATTGCTTTAATAATATATTTAATTAAAAATAACTAAACAATAACTAATTTCATAATTAAATTTTAAAATAAAAATATAAATAAAAAATAAAATTTATTAAATAAAACTAACTTGATTTTCTTTGGCTTGCTCTTCTTCAATGAAAAATGAGTCCTGGTGAGTGCACACATATATATATAGATCAGGTTTTGCCATATTATTTGCATAATTTTTCATTGAGTGTGCACGTGTCATGTCCTTATTAGTTTCACAATACGGATGGTGAAATAGGAACAAAATTTTGCCACTAAAAGTGCAAAATTATCCACATTTTGACACGTGGCAGGACCCATTATTTCGCTAATCTTGTGGCAAAAATCAATAAAAATTTTGTCATCAATTTTGTGAAATTCACCACAATGTGACATGTGTCAAAGTATAGTTAAATTTGCTGTTTTGTTGGCAAAATTTATTTTAAAAAAAACTTTATTTCGCCAGCTAATTTGGCGAAACCTTTTTGACACATTGGCAAAATCACCCCAGACAGAAAAATTATTTTAGAAATACCATAATTTGATAAATTATTTTTTAATTAATAATATTTAAATAAAAATGCCAATAATAGTATAATTGTTTTCCTTTTCACTGTTTAGGGATTCTTGAGATGTTCACTCTCAAGTTCTTCTTCAGGTGTTTAAAGTAGCAACTAGCTTTGCACAAAAAGTAGTTATATAATATTACAACCTTTTTGCTGACCTTAACTGTTCCAAGACACTTTCATAGGTAATGTTTCATTGTAATACATTGGTCATCAATATTCTCACTCATGTTTTGTTTTGTTTTTTTTTTTTTTGGTTATATTTTTTTTCTATTCAATATAATCTGAATTAGATCTAGGTTGTGCACTTAATATAGTAAGTGAATTTATTATTATAAATTTTTTTGCATACACAAAAAAACTCAAACTTAAAACTTTACTTAAATAATAATAATCGCTTAACACTCAGACTAATTTCTTATAGGTATTTTGTTATCATTTGTCTCTTAGAAGATGAGATTTGTACATGTCTTGAAACTCTTTTATTTTAGAGATATATTTTTTAAATGTATGTATATAAAAATAAAAATATATAATATTGCATGTGGTATCAATTAATATAAAGTCTGGGTGTATTTTATAATGATTGCAACTATTGCTCTCCCCACTCATTACACTGTATTACCAATTAACATAAAATAATATAAAGTATTGGGTTGTAGCTCAAAAGTGGTAGAAGCTTGGAATATTCAGGAGCACCAGAGCATAGATTCTTCCCTAAATACTTTTTACATCGCATTCCCACCTCTTTGCCCTGTTAATGCCACCTCATGTCCCTACTAGGAAACATTAGGTTTTAGGGTCTACGATTTATTCAACAATAAACCAGTCATTTTATTTTTTAAATAATTTAAAATTGATATTAATTAAATATTATTGATAATTATTTTTAGCTTTCACTCTTTTTTATTTATTTTTCATATACAGACGTATCAAGAATATATTTTCAAGGTGAAAAAGACAACTAAAAATTATCCCTCAAAATTATTCAACTTTTTTTTCCTAATAATAATATTAGAGTCACCTCAATCTATTTCAGTTCTTAATATATCAATATTTTAAATATATAATCTACGTGTTGCTCATGAAAAGAAAAGGTAAATGAATGTTTGAATATTCAATTGGTTCATAAATCATATAAATGTATTTTGCTTAAAAATTTTGATTTATAAATCCTAATATAAATCTATAATATATGAAACGTAATTAATATTTGAATATGTTACTTTGTTTTTTTTTTCCTTGAAAATTTTATCAATTGAATGAAATACTATCTTAATTTCAGTTATCAATATTAAAAGAGAATTTCCTCCTTATAAGATTCTTAAGCCTATCAATAATTCTTGAACATCATAAAATTCATTAATTAAAAATTCTTAAGCCTATCAAAATTTGTTTGAGAGTTAAGATTTGTTTCTGATTTAAAACTCTAAATTTGAGAAATCAACTACAAAAAAGTTGTTCAAGAGATGAAGAGTATAACAAACTAATAACAAAAATAAAGTAAATAATAAAAAAAGAAAATTGGACTAATAAAGAATATAAAAGGAAAAAAGAGAACTACAGTTCAATTTAAGTAAGTTTATAAAAAATTTCTTACAAAAAAATAAATATAAAAAATAATTTTTTTTTATAAAATATAATTTATCTTCTTAAATTTTAAAGAGGTTAAATACAAGAGTTTCTTGAAATATAAAAACATAAAATCACTTTATGTAAAATCATATAGAAGACACAATTGGTTAAGTAAATTTTCAACCCTTAATTTTGTATCTTCCTACCTATTTATATATACTGTAAAGTAATTATTAAATTAAAAAATAATAATTTTGTTAATTCAATCTTTAAAATTAAATTTAAATATCTAATAATTGTAAATTTTTATAAAAAAAAATCTACTTTTTTTCACTTTTGATATAACAAATATTTTTATTTTTTAAAATTTTTTATATTTAAATGCATAAATTCAACTTTAAAAATTGAAATTAAGGTTGGTAAAATAAAATAAAAAAAAATGTGTGATAAATGTCCTAAAACATTAAAATATTTTGCCACTCCTTGTTACCTTTTCTCGATCGATAATGGTTTGAGTATATAAGTTAAATAAGTGTTTATTGTAATTTTTTTTATGAAAATATACTCTTAGTTTTATTATAAAGTTTATTTTAACAAACTATATAAAAAACTTATTAAACCCACTTTGCAAGTATTTATTTAAAAATTACTTCTTTTAAAATAAATTGACCATACATTTAAAATAAATATTCTCATGTTTGGTTATAAGTATTCCATAGACTTGATTATTAAATGGGCACATACATGAGTAATTGCAAAGATTAAATTTAATAAAAATAAATTAAAAAGAAAAATGTTAAGGTTAAAGAAAAGAAGGGGTGGGAACAATGATTAGAACATAAATATAAAATGAGAAATGGATATTGGGATTCGCACTGACACAGTTTGCTAAATTCCAAGATCCACAAGAGCCATCCATCCATTCAATTTGAACCATCATGAATGAGATTATTATCTTTTTCTCAAAATATAAGACACGCTTTTTCATGTCTTCCTCATTGGTTGGAGCTCAAACCCAACAATACCCAATACACATTTCTCTATCTCTCTCGTCTTAGAGAGAGAAAGTCAGAATCTGTTGTATTGTTACGTAACCCAGAAAGTAAAGTGGCAAATGCCAAATGGGTAGTGGCACTGCCACCACTGCAGCCACAGCAACATTCAATACTGTGTAGTCAGATGCACACACATTCATTCACACTCACACAAAGGTATCACCGCCACCAAGTATGCCTCTCCCTAAGCAAAAAGTTGCTAACTTTGCTACCAACAAGTTTTCTTCTCTCTCTATACATAACGAAAAAAAAAAAACTGATTTGGGTTTCATCTTTTTATGCTTCAGGGCCTGTCTTGAAGCTTGGTTTCATCATTTCTGGGATAAAGTTTGAACTTTTGTTTATGATCGTTGAGTTTTGTCTTCTTTGCTGAATCCTTGTGTTTCTGGGATTTGTGTGTTGCAGTTGAACTGAGCAAGATTCTATCCTTCTCTGCTATGGAAGCCTGATGCAAGACCTTGTGTGTATTTGGGATCTGATTCTATCTGGGTTTTCTTTTTCTTCAAGAAATTTGAATGATTTTGGTAAAATGATGAACACCTAGAATCAGTGAATTGGTGCAAATAGGGGAAAGTGATGGCAGCAGGGTCAAACACTGGTTTTCACTATGATGATATGGGTTCTGCTTTGAACTGGCATGCAATATCATTTCAATCTGGGGCTGTTGGTGGCATGCCTGAGATGGTTCCAATGGGTAATTATTTTGGGTTAAATAATAATAGTAATAGTGCCTCTGGGATGGTATATTCTGGGAATTCAAGCATCATTAGCAATGTCAGCAACTCTATCATAAGTCAATCTGGCAGTCCATCTGCTTCTTCTTCTCTTCTTCTTGATTCAGTCCCTGGACTGAAGCATGATGCAGGGTTGGCTGTTGAGTGGTCTGTTGATGAACAGTACAAATTGGATGAGGGCCTTGTCAAGTAAGTAGTTTATTGTTTGTTAGTATTGTTATTGATTACTGATTTTGGCATCTTTGTTTCACACATTGAAACTTGTTTGCAGTTAGTACTTTTTACTTTTTTTCAGAAAATTAGTCTGTTATTAACTTGCTCATGTATTTTACATGTTCTTGTCACATAACTTCAGTTTCAATAATGGTATTTTTTGTGTGTGTGTGTGTGTATTTTTGACTTACATTACAAATGGATTTAAGAAAGATGGTATTAATGTTCAGTGAAATTTTCATTTTGATAAAAACTAATATTGTTAGATAAAGGAGAAGTACAGCTAGGGGGAGGACAATAAATTTTACAGAACAGAAAACATTAGATGCCACGGGGACTGTGAAAAAACTCAAGAATGTAACAATTATGTCTACTCTTGGTGCACACCAGAAGGAATCAGTCTCCTTAAACTGTTGTAGAACACCAAATAGAAGCCATGAGCACCATCATATCCCATAACAGGTTTAGGGCCATGAATACATTGTTTTTTGTTTGTATGTTTATTACTTTGTATCCCTGAAGTTATGTTCTTGGCATCTTTCTGGTATTAACTGTTTGAAGGCTTTTGGGCATCAATAAAATCCTTAGAGATCGTGCATCCATGCTGATTCCTAATTCTCTTCTGTTTTCTATTATACTTGTGTTGGTTTATTTCCACTCTTGATGATACCTTATCTCTGCCTGTAGTGTGCTTATCTTCTTTAATGGTTTTTTTTTTATAAAAAAACAGCTTTATACGCTTGCCATATACTCTATTTTGTTTATGTTAGAGAATACTTCAAATACAATGAGTCAGCTGTTAACAATTCTATAAGTCATGGCTTATTAGTTATGTTACTGAGGAATGTCTTGTTAGGGAATAAAACATGTCTTCTTGCTGTCTATTTCTGTTTTCTGAAACTGCATGCTTTCTTTTACAATTTTAATTTTCAAGTTCCAAATGTTATGTCCCTAAATTGATTTCTAATTCTTGCTTCAAATGCTGCAAATTCTTTTTCATTTTCTTTTCCTTTGCTTACATTTACTTAGTCCTATGCTTTTCTCTTCATTTAGAAGTGCATAGATTAGTATACTTCTATGCTTGTGCTGATATGTTCTTCCTCTTTTCATAGTTTATGCATAACAATTGGTTTCTTTTTTCCTTCTATCATGCCTAGATATGCTGACGAGCCAAGTATTATGAAGTATATCAAAATTGCTGCTACATTGCGTGATAAAACTGTTCGTGATGTTGCTTTGAGGTGTAGCTGGATGACTGTAAGCTCTCTCTTTTAACTAAGTCTCCAATCTTCTTATTTTAATACTGCCTATGAATGATAGAAATGCTGTAATTTTGTACAAGATAAACTGTTATTTTAGTAAACAAATCCTCTGTTGTAAGTCCAAATTGTTTTCTGCTTTATAATATAGTGCTTATACTTTTAGATAAGCTGTGTAGTATATAGTATTTGTGTTGCCTTTTTTTTAGTGATTAAATATTACTTCTTGGGCTCACCTGAATTACTCTCTCTTCCATGTAGAAAGTTGATATATGTATGTATGTAGATAAGATACAAATAAGGATCTATTAACCAATTTTTTAACATGTGAAGTGTAAAACCTAATTTTAATTAGGTCTTTTGCAAGTTATATCTATTGTAGGTCTAACTTTTTGTTTAGATAAATAAAGTTTTACCTGTTGTAGCCTTATAATTAGCATTGTGCAATAGATAAGCACTTGAAGGTTCTGGTTGCATTGTACAATTAGCATTGATGTTTCTGAACAGCATGGCTATTGCACTTTCTATCTGAACTATCATTCACTATGCACTTCAATTCAAAATCTCTAAGAAGCCCATTCTATTTATTGCCTTCTTGTTTTACTATGTATTTGTTGCCTTACTTTTCCCATTTCTTCTACCGAAAGGATTGTGTTTATGACTTCTCTTATATTCTGCTTATGGATATTACGAGAGAGTTGCTATCTATGATATGCAGAGACAGGACAGCTTTATTCATTCATTAAGTTTTCTAATTTCGTGTTGTTTCTCGTTTTTTTTTTTTCATTTTGGGAAGATGTCTTATCCTTTCTGTGGTCATTCTTTACCTCATTTCTCGCTGTTATAAATTCTCTTTCTATAGAACCCTTTATAGGTATAGGATATTTTATCCAAGATGAAAAAAAGTAAAAAAAAAAAAAAAAAACCTATTTAAAGGTTATACTTCATCCTATTCCTATGTCATGATCAAGTTGATGTCTCTTAATTAAAATGAACCAAGTTAAATTTCCTTGCCCATTTTTTCCCCATTTGAAAGGGAATAGATATTGTGCTGTATAAACTTTTATCCAAGAAAAAAGGGTTATGCAATGTGTGAACATAATGTATTAAATATAAAACTTGTGTAATTATATAAATAGTACCTTAAATCTGTATATAAGAACTTAAAAAATATTGTTTAAACCCTTTTGCAGAGGAAGCGAAGAAAATCTGAAGAACACATGGTTAAGAAGGTCAACAATAGGAAGGTATGTGAAATTTTAGTGTTTCTTGAAGAATAATCTAGTCAATCTTGAGTAATTTTCAGTGAAATCTGTACTTGATGTTTTAAGTAGGTCTTTGCATTTAAAATATATTTACCAATTCACTTCTAATTTTGAAGATATGCTTGGGTAATATTTACTGATTGAAAAGACAATTTTATGAAGTTGCTTTTTTGTGATTCTAATTGTTAGGATCCTAATTGCAAGGTATGGGATTTTAGTGTGGGGTTTATAAGGTCTAGGGCTCTCCAATTACAATGACTAGCTTTTGTGGTGTGGTTCTCCCAAAGTTATCACTAATCTAGTACTAATTTATGGCAATAACGAGAGTCTCTGTATCTCTCTCTATCTCTCTCTCCTTTTTGTACAAGAGTTGATTGGAAGAGGTAAAAGATGTACACCTTATCTTCTCAAAGAAACCACATAGGAAACTATGCATGCTCCTCCATTGAAGAAATCTCTTTTTAGATTCTTAAGGAAATATTATAGAGATGTTCTACAAAAGCTAAAAAGTAGAAGAATACTAAGGCTAAAATATCTATAACTTTGTTTTTACAGCAAATGCTTCTTAGGTTATGTATTTATGCAATAAGAATAAAAGAGTGTTGATGATAAATATCTAGGATGTTTGCAAACCATAGACGGTATCCTGTAATTATAATATTGAATCAATTAGTGTCATCAAGATCTAGTGTTGATTTCGAAAATATTATTCTAAAGTTATACTTCTTCAGGATAAGCCAGTGGAGTCCTCATCAAAGCACTATTTGCAGTCAACTCTAAGCCCAAGCATGACCACATATTCTCGTATTTCAAACCATATGGACAAAAGTCAAGGCATGCTCTGTAATGATGGTTAGTATATTACTTTATTGTTTATAGCAATATAAATTTTAACTTAAGTTCTTGTTATTTTACAACATATGCAAGTGTCACCAATATCTCTGATTTTGGAAGTTCCTGTTTGGCTCGGTCAAGGACAAGTATAAAGCATAAACTATTAGGTGGAAGCCCAAAAATGGCTTTGTGTGTTTAATCCGCCCCTTCACGTGAGACCCTTTGCAGCATTTGCAATGCATGAGATTACTCTACTTTCTGATAAAAATTAATTAAATTATGAATGGGGGCTTCAAGAAACAACCTCTTAATTACTTGGTCATAGAAATGGTTTTTACATGTTCAACAAGTTTCAACTTAAATTTAGATTTTTTGACTGGCAGTTTGTTTGAGAATCTATGCAGTAAACAAATCTCCACAGAGGAATATGTTTGATGCATTTTATGGTATTTTTTTAAACTTATTATTTCAAGCTTGCTGACTGTACAAATTAGTTAGCACATTGGCTGCTAATTTTTCATTTTATTTTACTAATGTGTTATTCCCCTTTTTCAATTTTGGAGATGTTTGGGGCATTATCTTCCTCTGCTATTTGGCCCATCATATACTATGCATTCTATTATTAAGAAAAAAAAATTCTGATAACATAGTGGATATATAATTTGGTCTTTGAAAGTGGCAATTTGTATTACTTTGGTCTTTGAAAGTTTACATATATACAAATTAGTCCTTTGAGGCTTCAAGTTGACAATTTTGTTGGGTAAACTTAGTAACAAGTTGACCCTTTTGGGGATCAATTTGTATAGACGTATACTTCTAGGGACCTTATGTAACATAAGTTGTTACATTTAGGCACTATTTGAAAGAGGGTTTTTGGAGAGGAAGAGAGGACATTTTTTAATTTTAAATTAAGAGCATTATATATCATTTTTTATGATGAATGTATGATCAATACATTAAATTTATATTAATATATTATTTCATATCTTTTATTTTGAAAATATATTAATTTAAAATAGAAAATTTGTTCTCCCCTTCCCTTCTCTCCAAAACCCCCCTTCCCAAACAACCTTCTTAGGGACCAAATTATATTTCAACTAAATAGTTGGAGGAGAACCTGCTTGAATGCTGATTTCCCCATAAAGTATGTGTGATTAGATTGGATATATAGCTTTCTTTAAGTGGTAAGGAGAGAGTAAGAACAACTCAGTGGTTTTCAACTAAGGAAGAAGAAACTATGCAGGTTTTTGACTAAGAAGAAAGCAGGTTTTTCTCCAACAAAATGTTTCATGAGGAGGAAAGAAGTTATCTTGTGGGTTTTGCATTTTAGAATTATATCCCTTGATTGACAGGTGCTTATCCTATAAACCCTCCTAATGAGCTCTGGTTCTGCTACCAGATATTCACTTGCATGCATACGTATTTTACTTTTCATAATATAATCTTTTTCCCTATTTGTTATTAATTCTCTCTGTAGCCTATAATATACATTGGTATTATGTCGAACAGTCATGATGTGTTTGTAAAATAAAAATAATTAAATATTTGAATCTACTTATTTTATTTTTATAAATTTGTTTCTTTTTGTTCCTTTCTGTTCAACTTTTAGTTGTTTATTTGTTCTAGAATCTACATATTTACAGCACTATCTAGTATTATTTTTCTATTTTTGAAATTAAAAGTTAGAAAGGAATTTTCAATCCTAATAACTTTGTAACACTAAAGCTTATGAAATATAAATATGTCAATATTAAATGTAATAACTGTAAATGTTACTATCATTTACATGTCTTTTGGCTAGCCTTGGTAAAAATTGGTTAGTTGAAGTTCTGTTACAGTTATATGAATTACTCAGATTATCTATTTTTTTCCTCCACTTTTTTTTCGTTACCTAACTCTTAACACTTTATATACTCAGAATCTCAGCCGCTTCCTAACTTTTACTGACATTGACACTTGAAATTTTGTTAATTACCTTTTTTATCCTTCCATTTTTTACTATCAGGAATTTGTGGTCCTGTGAAGCAACTCTTGGAGCAAAATGCTCAAGCTTTTAGTCAAATTTCTGCCAATTTATCCACTTTCAAGGTGAATATCTCAACTTTTAATTTTTATTGGTGTTTGTGAGTTCATAAACAGATTATTTATAAAAAGATGGAAAATCTACTTAGATGATGGTAATGAATGACATGGTTAAAAGTTTACTATACGTGACATTTTACCTGCTTAGCTGTTTCCATCAATGATTAATTGATGTCATGTATAGGAAAAGAGAAAATTGTTGTGACATAGACAATATTCACCTATGATATTAAACGGAAAAGCAACAAAATAATTGAATCGTCTCTAAACTTCTTGATGCTTCATAGTTGTTGATAATCCGATTTGATTAGCAATTTATAGGTAAACAAATTTATACTTGATTTCTTTATTTTTTTCCCTTTTTATGTTGTATGTTTTATCTATTCATTTTCATGTTCTCATCATATTATTCATATATAAATTAGTTTTTGGCCTCCAATCTGTATAATGATCACATGCTCTTATAAACAGTTGCAGGATAACATCGAACTCTTTGGTCAGACAAGGCACAATATTAATACCATTCTTAACGAGTATGTGTTATTATAAATAAGTTTATTTATTATTGTCATCCAAATACATTTCTTGTTTAGATCTGCTTTTTGATGTCTATTGCATTTTGACGTTCACTGATTAAGTTTGTGCAGCATGAGAAAGATGCCTGGCATAATGAGCCAAATGCCTCCTCTTCCGATTTCCATTAATGATGACCTTGCAAGTAGTATATTGCCTAATAATAAAACTTAGGTAAGCTATTGGTTAATTGAACTCATTTCATGTATTACTCATTTTTTCTTGAAGTTAAAGTGTTAACAATCATGCTTCTAGGTGTTTTGTTGTGCAACATTCTCCTCTTATTAACTTAAACTTGTCCACATTCAAATAGGAATAGTTTGAACAGGTATAAAAAAGGACATTTTTAGAAAGGGTTTGCTTCGTTAGCAAACTTGATTATTACATGTACCCATCATAATATATGTAAAGAAAAAGCATTGATCTTTATTGTCTTACATGAAAGTATACTTGATTAGTCTGACTCTGTAGTAAAACATGCTTGTAACTACTAGTAATTATGATTGGATTCTTGCTTGCTCATGTTTCCCATAGTTATGGAAACACTATTATGTGTGGATTTGCAATATTTGAATACTTTTCTTTTCGCTTGATGATTTGTTTAAACCTAATTGACAGTTGAAGCCAAATATTACTAATCTGAGATTTACTACAAAGAAATCTCGTCTTCTCAATCCTTTTGTTGTTAGAATGTTAGTCAATCCATCAAAGAGATTATAGAGCACAAGGATGGATGACTGTAGCCTGCACGAGGGGATTTTATGAGTCTGTCTGGTTTCATACTTTTCTGATGCAAAAACAGAACCACTCCAAGAATCTTTAACTGATTGATCTTGTTGAGTTTCCACATCCATTGCATATATGGCTAAAATAGAGTTTATAAAGGCTAAGACAATCTTCACTTTATGACATAGCTTTTTTGGTTAAATTAGAATTAAGCCCAAATTTAAGATGTTATAAAAGCCTATCATAGATTCCATATTGGATTGCCCTTGACTGTAAAACAAAAAATAAAATAAAATTGGCCCCACAAACTTTTGCAGTGCAATTAAAATCATTGGCACAGGGGTTGTGTTGAAATCTTACATCAACTACAAATATTACTAAAGTAAAGTTTATAAAGGTTAAGATAATTCTTGTCAATTTTGGCAAAAGCCTACTTGAATCCCAAAAGCTAGCTCTAAAGGTGAAAATTGTTTTAGCTTTTGTAAGTTTTCATTCGGTCATATTTGTAGTCAATGTGAAACTTAAACATAAACTTTTGTGCTCAATTTGTAAGGTGAGGATTGCTTTAACCTTTATAAGTTCTTATTAGGCTATATCTCAGTTAGCTTTTGAGGTTGATTTAATTCTATGCCCAAATTTAAGAAACCTAAAAGTTATTCAAGGTTTGGTTCAGTTCCAAATCATGATTTGTTTTTTTATGTTCTAAACTTTTAGGTTTGGCATTCATATGTTATTGTCTGAATAGATAAAAAGAAATAAAGTAACATTGATTATGATTGCAGTATATAGTTCTTTATGTAATTGAAACAAAAATTTAAAATAATCGAAAATAAAGGCAATAATAATGCAAGAAATGATGAAAACGTAGAATCTAGTTTAGTCTATAAGTATACCCAAAAAAATATTTGTAAACCAAATCAAAGAACCTGCATAATTAGGATTTAAGGACCAAATTACGTTTGGTTTAGTTTGACTGATTTACCAAGTTTGGTTTGGAAATTTGTACAACCAACGGTTGTCATCACTACTCTTTCTGCTACCATATCAGTTTATTTAATCGGAGTTTTTCGATATAACGAGGAGCACATTTCTGTTTGGTTGAGTGTTAGTATGATCTATTAATCACTGTATAGTATGCTTCTTTTTGGATGATTCTTGCAATTCTGTGTTTCATTGAAGATGACTGAAGTATCCACTATACATTTTGGCTTCTTATACCGGACCTATTTTTGAGTTATATTTGTGAACCGAAGTACAGAAAATCAGATATTAAAGTTGATTAATTTATTCATTATCAATTCAAGCTAGCAAATTACTGACTTAATCAAGATCGCGTACTCGAAGTGCACTGTTAGCTGCAATTCTTTTGTTGGTACATGCGATTGAGGAGCCACAGCATAACCTATATCATACTATCTCAGATCTTTTTGCAGAGTTTCTGATCCACCGTTGATCTTACCCCTACTTGTTTATTATTTTGTTTGAAGGAAAATCTGCTCTCCTGTTGTATAAACTAAACATTTTTGTTGCCAAGACAAGAGAAGAAAAGAAGATAGGAAAGCAATTGGTATAACAATGGTTTGAGCTTATTTACCTTCATTGGTTTTGGATTATTGGTAATTTTATCATGGCATAGGGAACAGCTGTAGATCTATGATGCTAGTTCGCCATGGTTATTATTAGCTGCTTTGTAACATGTATAGGTAAATCATTATTTACACCATTTCTTGGTTGTACATGAGAGGAACAAATTAGTGTCCTTTGCAGTTTGTGAAACTACCCATTATTTACACCATTTCTGCTTTTTAGGGCTCAACAATTTAATTGATACCCATTTTGAATGTTGTATGTATATTTTGATTTTGACATGCTTATGTGTGCTTTTACTTAAATCTCAAGACAATGGTGTGTTTATGAGCATATGTTGAGAAGAGAAATTTTTTCATGATTTTTCTTCTATTGGGATGATGACATGTGAAAATGTAATTGTTTTTTCATTATCTGAGAATAAAGGGGATGTATGAATTTGTCTATCTTCATCAATATGCAAAGTGTGCAGTTAAACATTTTAATTATATTGATACGATTCGCATTTAAGGCATATTCTTTGGGAAGGAAATTAATAGTTTCTCTTTATTAACAATCTATCCACTAATCAGTTCATTGTTCAAATTTTGAGATTTGATTAATTGTAAATAATTTTACTATGTTCCATTAAAATAATTGTAAATTTCCTATTGAAAACTTGTAATTAAATCTGTCAATTCAAATTAAGCTCACGGGACAATCTTGTTCCTAATTCTCTTTATCGTTTGTGATTTTTATATCTTTGCACTGCAGTTTTTAAATGGTGCTTGCCATATGCTTTTAAACGTAAAGGAGACATTGTATACTTTTTTTTAAATTGTGAGCTGTTATTTTTTTAATATTTTAAAAATTAAAAAATATTTATGTATTTTTTAAATAAACTATTAATTTTAATTATTTATTGATATAAAATTAAGGGTCATGATTATTCAACGTGTCAAAGGATATAAAATATTCTTTCATTTTACAAAGAATAGTAGAATTTGCTTTTTAAATTAAATTATACTATTCTTTTATTTTTGTATCTTATATAAATATAAAAGGTGATAGTTATTATTTCTAAACTTGAAAAAACATTGTATACTTTCTTTAGATTGTATATTGTGATTTTTTTAACATCTTAAAAATTAAAAGATATTTACATTTTTTTAAACAAATTACTAAACTCATTATTTATTAATTTAAAATTAATAATTATAATTATTTTATGCATACAAGAGTATATATCTTTCATTTTACACAGTACCATAAAATTTACCATACAATTAAGGTGTTAGACACTTGTGTGAAAAGAAAAAGTTATTTTAATTCAATATATTCTCATTCTTTATGACAATACTCCCAAAGAGGCTTGCTCATGATAGTAATCTTTTCATTATCCCACTTAATTCAATATATTCTCTTTCTTTATGATAATAACCACAACACTTGCATTCAAGGCAAATGGTTTACTACAATAGATTCCTACAAGCGAGTATTGTTTGCCAACCATTTCGATGTAATTAATGCTTAGCAAAAACCCTCAACATGTGTTCCAACTTCTCTAGATTAAAACAAATTAAGAAACGCTGTGTTCAATTTGTCAACTCTTCATTTGACTTTAGTCCAAATTAATAAATTCCTATGCCTACTTTGGAGCATCTTTAACATTTCATCTTAAAGGGTTATTAGTTGTGGTTTTCTGAAAATGTAACGTGACGTATAGAATGATTGCTCGTAGAAATAACTTTAATTACGGTAAAATAATGAGTTCTAGTTGAGATAGATAAAAAAGATTAAAAAAAAGAAAGTAAGGTATTGATAATAAAGTTTCTTTTAAAGGTTGAATGCAGGTTATTTCTGTCATTAAAGAAAGGGAATTATGGCACAATTTATTGACTTGCTTTAAAATAATGAGAGAAAATATCCGTTCTTGAATCTTTAATTGTACGTATCGGTTACTTTAGTCTCTAATTTTATAAAAAAATTTCCTTAGTTCTTAATTTTGTTAAAATTTATTTATTTTAGCTCATTTTTACTTCACTTTCTATTGTTATTTTGATTAAAGGAACTAAAATAAATGATACTTTGCAAAGTTAAATATAAAAATAGCCAAGGGTATAATTTCAAAGACTAGGATGGAATTTGCTCTATATAAGTACTTTCAAAATAAGTTGAAAATGTCATTTGAAGAGTCTAGCCGATCTTGTAAAGCCTAATATTAAACTAATTCAAAGCTTGTTTGTTTAAGATTTTTTTTTAAAAAAAATTTAAAAATAATTACTTTTCAGTTTTGTTAGATTGTTTCATTAAGATTATAAAAAAAATTAGAAATTAAAAAAGGATTAAAGTGCTACAGTGAGTTAGCAAATGTAAGAATTTTCTATTTGAATTGTTATACTTTCAAATGTAAGAATTTTCTATTTGAAAATATCATATACTCATCCAATTGCCTTAAAAATCATCATTTTGTTTTGATCAGAATAGAGATAATGACTAAAAATATTTTGTTGAACTAGAAAAAATACAGAGAATTTATTTTGCTGTTTTTTTCGCTTCAGACAAAGTTATTCGCTTAAGCTAAATTTAGACATAGATGAATCTAAATTTTTCGTCAAATTTGCATAAACTAACACACATTCGCTTAAGCAAATCAAGGACAGAGATAAATCTAAATTTTTCATCAATATAAGCTTAAGCCACAGATCATGCACTTAAGCAAATCAAAGACATATATGAATCTAATACACATTCGTTTAAGCTAATATTCATTGTTTAAGGCGTTATTGTGTTGTATTTCACGACTTAAGCAAATTATGTTCCACTTAAACGAATCACTTCCAATGGTTTTTTTTTTTTGTTTAAGCAAAAAAACTCAGCTTAAACAAATGTTGCAGAATTTGTGCGATGCAAAAATGACCATTATACAGGGAAAACATGCAAAACATCTAAAAGGTTATTGAATAATATATCAATACAAAACCTTATTTTCATGATGAATTAAGACGGAAAAAGTGGATGTAAAAGTTTTAATTCTAAAAATCATTAACTTCATAAATAGAATTTGTGAAAAACTCAAAAGATTTAACATAACATTTAACATTATACTGATTCAAAAGTTAATTTTTTTTACACATTTAAACTATATTTGAATGCATACTGTCTTAAAATAAGGTTAGAAGATCTAAGATACACAAAAGTGAAGAGGAGAAAATACAACGTATAAAATTTTGAAGACAAAAGACACTAATATATTTTAAAGTTGCAAAATAAAAGGTTTTGAAAGTCCAAAGAGAAATTTTGAAAATTTTTATAAAGGATTAAATGATAAATATGTATAAACTTGTATTATTAAGTTATAGGTAAAAGATTTGGAACTGTTTATAAATTTTAAAATACATATAATGGTTTAATAATGGTCACTCACTTATGAGTCACTTACTTTGCTAACTCATACTAGCTTCTACCCTGAATATAATCTAATTTTAGCTTTTTATAAAGAAGTGGCTTTGAATAGCTTCTAAAAAAGAATTGAAATTATAACTACTCACTAAAATAAAAATTACTTTTATATCTTTTAAAAACTATTTTTTATATAGCTGAAAAAAAGGCCTCTCGATCCATGGCCCCTACACAAGGATGACATGCATAAATCGAGAAATGGGTCAAATTTTTTTTCTTTCAAGTTTTAAAACACTATCTTACCATTTTATTTCCAACATTATGTTTTACTAGTTTATAGGGTGCTTATTTATTCTCTATTTATCAGAGAAAAAGGTTATAACTTTTTTTTTAAATTCCAAAAATTATAATTTAGAGTGAAAGAAAGAATTGCATTGATCATATATACTACACATACATTTTCTGTTTAATGTTTGCTAGTTAAATGCTATATTCTATTATTGGAACTATGAAATTTTAGAGAATACAAACTAGTAAGGTGGAAAAGGGGAAGAAGAGGAAAGTAAAAGTTAAAGTTCAATATAACATACAAAGCAAATGAATGATAAAAAGTGTAAATAAACATCCCAGAAAAACATGTTGAAAATGTTTAAAATATCAACATTGCTCCCTTATTTTGAAATTCATAGTATATATACCTTTTATATGCTAAATTATTTGTAGATATTGACATTCCCTCTATACATGTAAAGAAGATATAATATTCAAAACTAGGCAGGGTGTTTTAGTATGTATATAAAATCCTCAATGGTAGGTAGTTTTAAAAAAAGTATAATCCTTTTATGAATACTACAAAGTCAAAGGGAATACAAGTCTTCTCTTGATGTAAGAAATGATTGATATATCCTTAAGAATTGTTCTCTTTGTTGGAAAATTAGACCAATTTTTGTGTAAGTGGGATTTTTCTTTTTCTATGTTACTTAAAATAAGCTTAAGAGAAAGTAAAAAAATAAAGAGAACTACACACAAGAATTTTAACATGGAAAACTTTCTCAATGTAAGAAATAAAAATCACGGGCACTAGCCAATAAAGATCTCTACTATAAAAATAAGATTACAATGATTCTCTCTCAATACAAGAGAATAATACTCAACCTCACCCTTATAGGATGGTATACAAATTATTTTACCAAGTGTGATGGAATCACTCAATTTCTCTCTCAAAGAAGATTATAAACATTCTCACTTTCTCACTCTTGATTCTCAACTCTCTAGTTATGCACAAGCTTCTCTCAAATTTCCTATTTCTAGTGAAGGTGTAAGGCTTCCACCAAGAAGAGATAGTGGGTATTAATTGATGTTCACCTTTCCAAAGATAAATCACCACATTCAAAATGAATATGCATATTCTCAATAGTCAAGGTATTAATTTTAAAACATTAGATAAATAAAAAAATAAATTTAAAAATAAAATTAGTTATGAACTACAAGGTAAGTAATTATTTTTATCTTAGCCATTATAAGTTGTAAGTAGTAATAGCTTTCAGCAATTATCTTTTGGTCAAAAGTGACTTAACTGTTTTTGTTGTAAAATGTTGTCACAGACGTGTTTTCTCACAAAATTTTACACTTTAGTGGTAATGTTTTATTTTAAAAAAAACTAAGGAATTATTTAATTTCTAAAAATAGCTTTTTATTTTTATTATATTTTTAATAAATTTTTTTATTATTTGTACGAGATTAGAATCATAAATTAATTTAAATTATTTTAATATTACTGACTTATTGTACTTTTATTTTTATAATAGATTAAATTATGTAAACAAATTAATTATTATGAGTATATTGTAAAATGTATTAGATGGAGAATTTTAAAATCCTTAAAAATATAAAATAAAATTTGAGAGAATATTTAAAGTGAAAGTTAAATATAAGATGAAATATAAGTAGTTATAAAAATTTAAGTGTAATAGAATGATTTTTATTTTTTTTAGAAAAATACTAATTATTTGAAAATAAATTATTTGACATAAAAATTATTTAATTAAAATTTTACAGTTTTTGAAAATATTTTGTTTACTTTTTAAATAGATGCGGTGTAAGAATTTTAAATTACGTTTTCCAAATTCAACTTTACTAATTTATAAATATAATTACATAATCATATGATAAAGTGAAACTTTTACAATCGAAATCGTAAACACATTTTTAATTTAGTCCAAATAAAATATAATTTATATAGACTGAGTATATTTTTGAAGACCGTATATTCTAACTTTTACCATTCTTTCTTTTACTGGGACCTGCGTCTTCTTCTCCTCTGCATCTCCCAGTCGGTGAAGGCTGAGTGGTTCAGGGAGAAAAGAAGCTGTGTTCTCTCAGTTTAATGCTTGAAGAGCCTCTGCATGATGTCAGAACAACTCCACCTTTGATGGGGTGTCAGAACAAGTCCCACATCGTGTGATTTCGGATATTAAAAGAAGTTTATATAAAGTTAGAGTCAGGTGAAGTGTGTCCCTTCGGGGACATCCGATAAAATTGGAACGATACAGAGAAGATTAGCATGGCCCCTGCGCAAGGATGACACGCACAAATCGAGAAATGGTCCAAATTTTTTTTATATTTAAATCTTCTAAACTCATTTTGAATAAGTTTTATAATTTCTTTCCAGAAAAACAATTGGTTCGATCACTTTATGCAACAATTAGTGAAATTGGAATATGCTCTTTATACAACGTTCAGGTAGAACTTAGACAGATTGCTACTTAAGATTTACTTGTTAGTTTATCTAACGGTTTTTTTAATGTGTCCAAGGGAACACAATTAAAACCTAATCACATGTCATCACAGAATTTAACTCAGTTAATAACATTAAAGGCTATAATTTTCAATTAAAAGTCACTATTTATTGATTTCTTATTATGTGTTTTTGAAAAAATGTTAAAAAAATCGTTTACCTAAAAAATTGAATTTGTTATTTACAATGTATAGATAACTCACATTTGTTTTAATTATATCTTTGCTTTTCTTTTTAGTGAGAAAAGTAAGGGAGCTAAAAGAGTTGTTTTGCAATCCAAACCCAGTCAGGCGATTGGAAGGTGATTAATTCGCTATTCATATAAATGCTTCAGTAGAAATATTTATATTGTAAATAGGGAGCACCCTTTTTTATCTTGATTCTTCTGTGGTTTATTGTTGATTTTATTTTTCTTTTGATTTATTAATTATGTTCCATCTCCTGTTACAGCTGTATGGAAAATATATTGCAGAATTTGTGCTGGTTGCAATGCCATGACTGGATATGTAATATTTTTGAGTTACATGGAGCTGTTTGGCATCCAAAATGCTTTTGTTGCCATGCTTGCAAAAACTGCTAATAATTTATAATGAGGTGAAAGTCTTTGGTTGCTGTATGCTCCACACAATGAATTTAATCTTGACATGTTTAAACCTTGTTCTAATATTCATATATGATGGAGATCCTTAACTTATGTCCTTAATTTTAATGTTAAATATGATAGTAAATAATGGTTGAATCACCACTACCATAAACCCTGCCATAAAGGAGCTGCGTAACCCAAGATGTGATGTTTACAAGAACTTTGCAAGTATTCGGACAATTGGATGCTGTATCTTAGTAACAGTATTTTAATCTCCAAACCTAAAATTTGGAGCTGAAGAAAGAATTGCACTGCAAATAAGTGATGCACTCATATATTGTTTTCTGTTTAATATTTTAAGTTTGTAAGCTACACATACAATATGGTAGGATTATGGAATTTAGGGATACAACTTCACTACGGTGGAGAGGGGGGACGGGGGTTCATTAATCATTAAGATACAAAGCAAATGAATGATGAAAAATCTTAAAAGAATCTCCCCTCAAAGCATGCAAAACACTCCCTTAGTATAGGATATCACTTTGGCCTCCCTTACTTTGAATTTCATCATATGAATAGCTTTGTTGTGTAAATTGTCGTTCATACTGTGCTGTCAATTTTTCTTTTCAAGTGAATTTAAATATGTCAAATTACACTGTCAGGTATCACTGGAGATCAATATGATATCTCACAAGACCAAAATTAGCGGTTACTGTAATTAGGAATAGTTGTCACATTAATTAGGAGATTTGATTGTATATGATTATATTTGAACTGATTTTGATACTCTAATCAGAAACTATAAGTGGAACACATATGTATGCCTCTAAAACATAACAAGATTCAAACACATATTTCCTCTTTTTCTATATAGTATTAGAGCCTGTGGTAAATTTGATTTTGGGCCATCCTTGACTAAATATATATATAAAAAAAAGAACACACTGATTTTTGGTGCAATTAATTTGGCCTCGTAGATTTTCCAACGGAACTTACTGGCCTCAACAACTTTCTCAGTGCAGCCTGCTTGACTCTGCAAATTTTAAGTGCAATATTGAAAAAACTCAGTCTTACAATTTACAAACTAAATATCTAAGGCAGGATGTTAAAGTCCCAAATCAACTACAAATAAAACAAAATGAGAGCTTATAAAGGTTACAATAACTTTAACTTAATAGCTAACAATTGGGAAAGAATTAGATCCAAAGTCCGAATTTAAGATTTTTATTTAGGTGAGGTGTAATAAGAGTTATAGGGTGAACCTAAATTGCTACGTTGTGGCTTATTGGACTCTTAAAACCACAAAGAGTATATAGTTTGCCTCTCAATTCTCATTTAAGAGTCCAACAGAACTTGTTCACTGTAGCCACTGTTGTGCATGATAGTGTGTCAAGGTTTCGAGTACCAAAATGACAGCCAAAGAGTTTCAAATGAAAACCAATTGTAGCAGCTTCCTCTATTTATTATTTGGTCAAAGGGATAACTATTTTGTGTTGAAGAAGATGGTCACACAAGTTTCCATCATGAAGTTCTATATTTCAAACAGTAAGCCATTAATATAGTTATTAGTTTAGTATTGTACCATATATATATATATATATATATATATATATATATATATATATATATATATATTTCCACTCATCAAGAGTTGGATGCAGTTTTTGATATGCATGACATTATATTCAGTATCACACACCTTGTTTTGATTTTATTCCTTTCATCATTTCATGGTAGCAGAGCGTTCTCTTTAAGAGAGCTCTGTTGCGCTCTCTGATACCATGGCTGAAAATTTCAATTCTGCCAACAATTGTGACTCTAATTCAACACGAAACTCTGCCAACAATGGAGGTAATTCTGATTTAACACAAAACCCTACAAACCTTACTACTTGCACCCTGGAGAGAAACCAGGAACACTTCTTGTTTCACCTCAACTAGATGGTGTAAACTACCACGCATGGAGTAGGTCCAGGAAACGAGCTTTATTGACAAAGAATAAATACAAATTTGTTGATGGTTCAATCATGCCTCTTGATCTTAATGATCCTCTTTATGATTCTTAGGAAAGATGCAACATAATGGTTGTATCTTGGATCATTAGATCATTGAATCAACAGATTGCACAAAGCACGATTTAAATTGACAATGCCAAGGATCTTTGGGATGATCTAAAGACAGATTCTCAGAAGGTTGATCATTTTTGAATTTCAAACTTATTACAAGAAATACATTCGATCAACCAAGGAGAAAGAACAGTATCATTATACTTCACTGATCTGAAAACCATATGGGAAGAATTGGAGTCCCTAAGACCAATTCCTTCTTGACACTTGTGTGGTGAGATGCAGTTGTAGTCTAGCCAAAGCAATCAAGAAATACAGAGATATAGAGAATGTTATTTGCTTCCTCAAATGATTAAATGATCATTACACTACAATTAGTGTTAGGTACTCCTTATGGAACCATTACCAACCATTAACAAAGTGTTTTCTCTAGTTTTATAACAAGAAAGACAAATCAGGAATACCTTGCGGGGAGAACCCAAAATTTTTTTCAACTTTCTAAACAAAACACAAATTGGAGACTACCATCTGGTAGAGGAACATTTGGAAATAGAGGAAGAGGCAGGTTCATTAAGGGAAGTCATTGCACAAACACAAACAAGATCTGCACATTCTGCCGAAAGGAAAGACATGCAGCGGAAACATGTTATTTCAAGCATGAATTCCCCCCAAATTTCAAGTTTAAGTTGAAAAAAGAAAATGTTGCAATTAACCATGTAGAGTCCAAGGATAATTCAGAAGCACCAAACTAGGAGAATCCTCCAACCTTAGCAAATCAGCTAACATGACTTTCAGCCCAGAACAGTGTGTGCAGATTCTTGCCATCCTACAAAGATCAAATCTTGAGCTCAATCATGTAGTGAATCAAGTAACCCATGGTAGTGCTGATGGTTTGACAAATTATCACCAAACAATTGAACAAAACCCAGGTAAGCCCTCAAACCTCTTATACTGGATTCTTGATAGTGGAGCCACAAATCATGCGTGCAATTCTACAGCTTGTTTTGACACACATAAATTCCTATCACTGAAATTGCCAAATGGTGCAACTACTAATTTCAAAGAAAATATATTTGCTTGATGTTTTTTATATACCAAAATTCAAGTATAATTTGATTTCTCTTCACAAATTAACTGAGTCAAATGAGTGCAAATTAATTTTTAGTCAAAATTCTTGTCTGATACAGGACTCTCATACGGTGAAGATGATTGGGTTTGCTGAATTTAGAAACAATCTATATGTCACTTTGCTAAACAATGTAAGCTACCTTTTCCTATTAGTAATAGTATAACTTTAAATATATTTGATTCATACATGTCGATATGTGGGGGCTCCTCAGTATAAACTCATTAGATGGTCATAAATACTTTCTTACTTGTGGTAGATGATTTTAGTAGGCATACATGGCTGTTCCTACTGAAACAAAATCTGAGACTAGCATTTTAATCAAGAATTTTGTTGCTTTAATTAAAACTCAGTTTCATAAGACAATTAAAATCATTAGATCAGATAATGGAAATGAGTTTTATATGGCTGATTTTTATGCTCAAAATGGTATAATTCATCAAACAAGTTGTATACTGTTATAGAAAGGAAGCATATACACATTCTAAATGTGACAAGATCTCTTCTTTATCGGTCAAACATACCTAGGATATATTGGTGCTATGCAGTTACATATGCTATACATTTGATAAAAGATTACCTTCTAAGATTTTGCAAAAACTCCGTTCAAAATACTATATGGTAAGCCTCCGATACTGTTGGACTTAAAGGTGTTTGGAAGTTTAACTTATGCATCAACCATTACACATATTAGGAATAAACTTGATCCTAGAGCCCAAAGATGTGTATTTGTGGGGGTAAAATCAGGAATAAAGGGATATGTTGTTATGGAAATAAAGTTTAGACAAATTTTTATATCTATAAATGTTATATTCTATGAAAACTTTCCTTATAAAGTTCTTACTCACGATCAATCAATTGGCATTGTAGAACATTCACATGAGAATATTAATTTCCTGTTATATGATAAAGTGAATTTTGCACCTATCGAAGCTAATTGAATTAATACAATTTAGAATAATAACTCTTTTAATGAACAACATCCTAAACACTCTAGAAATTGCCAACACCCAACAACAATGGATCAATAGAAGCTGAGAATGAACCTCAACTAAGGAGATCTAATAGAGCAAGACACCCACCTATTTATTTTCATGATTTTCACCGCAATACAATGGTTTCTTCATCAGGTGAATCAGATCTCCAAGTAAGATATCCTCTGTCCTCTGTATTATTTTATAAATCTTTATCCACATCACATTTATGTTATACACTTTGTATTTCAATAGATTTAGAACTTAAGAATTATAAGGAAGCTATAAAGTCTCAATATTGGATAGAAGCCATGCTGAATAATGAGTTAAAAACTCTAGAACAAAATCATGCTCGGGATATAATTGTTTACCATTAGGTAAGAAAACCATAAGATTAAAATGAGTGTATAAGATAAAATATAAATTTGATGGAAGTATAGAAAGATATATAAACAAGATTAGTAGCAAAAGGATACTCGCAAATAGAAGGATTAGATTATTTTTATACGCCTGCTCCTGTAGCTAAATTTCTACTATGAGAATTCTTTTGGCTGTTGCAGCTTGCCGAAATTGGAAGTTGGAGCAATTAGATGTCGACAATGCATTCTTGCATGGAGATTTAAATGAAAAAGTGTACATAGACATTCATGAAGGGTATTTTATGTAAAGCCCAATCAAGTTTGTAAACTTTAGAAATCTTTGTATGGATTCAAGCAAGTTAGGCGATAATGGTTTGAGAAATTATTTGTTTGTTTGAAATCTCTAGGATACAGGCAATCACAACATGATCACTCATTGTTTACCAAATGTTCTCATAACTGCTTTATTGCTCTCCTTGTGTATGTGGATGAGATCATACTAGCTGGGACAGATAATTTAGAAATTGCCTTTATTAAATAGGAATGAATAGCCGTTTTAAGGTAAAAAATCTAGGTCCATTAAAATATTTTCTTGGATTGGAAGTGGCAAGATCAAGCAAGGGAATTTCGTTGTCAAAGAAAATATGTCAGTACTTTCTATCTGAAATGGGACTTTTAGCATCCAAACCAGTCGGTACCCCTATGATAAAAACAACAAAATTCTACCAAAATGATTATGAGCCTTATCCTGATGTTCATTGATATAGAAAACTAGTTGGGAACTTTTATACTTAACTACAACAAGACCAGACATCACCAACAATGATTCAATACAAAGGGACTATTCATATTTTAAGGTATCTCATAGGAACACCTAGACAAGGGATTTTTTATCTGATAACCTCAAATATGCAATTAAAGGCGTTTAGTGACTTTGACTAGGCCTCTTGTTATGATACAAGAAAATTAGTGACAGGTTACAGCATGTTCTTAGGAGACTCTCTAATATCATCGAGATCAAAGAAGCATAATACAATATCGAGATCTTCATTAGAAGTTGTGTATAGTGCCCTGGCCACAACAGTATGTAAACTACAGTGGTTAATTCTCATTCTCAAGACCTCTAAATACCTTTCGTAAGTCCTACTCTTCTATATTGTGATAGATTGTCATGTTGACGAGAAAAACTTAAAGTTGTTTCATTTGCTGCCCATATTCCACCAATCGAGTAGTTGATATATTCACTAAACCTCTTGACCATACTCCCTTTTATCACATTTTACCCAAGCTGGGATAATGCATGCAGGGTATTAACCAAATAACTGTCAGCTTTCTATTAGTTGGTACTTGGTAGTTATAATTTTGTTAGTCTTAGTCACTAAGCAAGTAGTATAGTTATTAGTTTAGTATTGTACCATATATATATTTCTATTCATCAAGAGTTGGATACAGTTTTTGATATACATGACATTATATTCAGTACTACACACCTTGTTTTGATTTCATTCCTTTCATCATTTCAGTTATGTTGTTATTTGGTGTTACTCATAATCTCAGTATTACCTTTTGAATATGGAATGTGACCAATTTCTACAAATCATTCTTTAATCTTAGTTGAAAATTTTGAAGTTGCTGAAGGAATAAGGAATTGTGGGAGATTATTTTTGTGCATGTAAGAATGGCAGTTGGAACATAGGGATGAGTACACTTAAGGACTAATGTTTTGTTACTTGACGAATAATGTACCTGTAACTGAACATGTTACTTTGAGACCCTTGGAGTGATTGAATTACATGTTCATGGCTTCATACTGCTATGGAACTTAAACATTAGTTGTACTATTATATTCCAACCTACAGAGATATAATTTGGAGCGGGAACATCGCACTGATAATGAGTAATGCACTCAAATCTTTCTGTGACATATTTGGACAGTTACATGCTATAACTCAGTAACTGCTACTGTCCCACCTTCATTAGACCCTAGGACTCTTTACAACTATCAACTGAAAGACTGTTTTCTTTTTTTTTGTTTCAAGCTCTGAAGGTATAGTTCCGTGATTGTAAAATATTTTTTCAGGACTAAATGCATAGGGATGGAATTATGCAAATTTGGGTAATTGAAAATACAAATTTTATGCAGTTATACTTAAAATTGATATCGTAGGCTGTTTCCTAGAAAAAATTATTGAATAATCTGAAACTATGTCATCTCGTTCACTCACATCTTGCTACGTATTTAATTTATTTTTAAAAAAAATACATAATATTATTTTCTTATTGTTTGAGACCATATGGTTCAGCATTATGCAAAAACTTTCCGTTCCCTAGACTTCGATTTTAGTGAGGTTTAATTAGTCTTGTACATTGAACTTAAATTGCATTAATATGAAATAAGGTGCTCAAACGGCTATTACCCAACTTGAATTAGGTGTTAGAAAAGCATGAGTAGGACTAGGATGGATTTGAGAATATATCCAAATTAGTAATATATGCTAACAAGAGTCAAACTGCATTGTGGCTTAATGGACTCTACTTTAAAACCACAAGAGGCATAATTATACGTCTAATTTACTATTAATCTTTGTTGACTTTTTTGTGCAGTGCCAAGCAATTAAGCAAGGAAACTACACCAAAATGAAGAACAAAGAGTTTCAAATGGCAGCTAATAGTAAATATATAATATCATCAAACGAAAAAGGAAATAAATAAACAAATAAGTTTAAAAATAAAAGCAGTTATGAATTACAAAGTAATTAATTATCTTTATCTTAGCTATTATAAGTTGTAACAACTTTCAGCAATTATCTTTTGGTCAAAGGTGACTTGATTATTCTTAGTTGTAGAATGTTGTAACAGATGTGTTTCTTTACAAAATTTTATAGTTTAGCAACAATGTTTTATTGAAAAAAACTAAGGGATTATTTAATTTCTGAAAATGGTTTTTTTATTTTTATTATGTTTTTAATAAAATTTTATTATCTGTACAAGTTTAGAATCATAAATTAATTTAAATTCTTTTAATATCACTGACTTACTATAACTTTATTTTCATAATAGATTATTTAAATATTTAATTTTGTTAATATATTTTTTTAAATATTGAATCTTTATATTGAGGCTGATGTCCCTATCTTTATTCTGATTAGTCCCTAAACATTAACAATAGCACCTAATCCTAAATTTATAAACAACATACCTATTTCTTAAAAAAAAAAAAAAACAACAACAAAAAATTCAAATTCAGAACTTGAAAATCTTTTAATAAGATTTTCTTATCGAAAACACTTGATAACATATTTGCATTATCTTTTAGTCTATTAATTGAAACTAGATAAATATAATGATAAGTATAATTTGTTTGATTTGTTTAAATAATAAACATCTTATCATGAGAGATACAACAATTATGGAATTGACCTCTTTTAACAATGCGGCAAGGCAGAAGAAAACATTCTACAAGTCGTCATTCTGAGAAAAGATGTAGAAGAATTCAAAAAAATAGTGAAGGATCATTATTAACACAAGTTCTCAATTATATAGGTTGGTTACCACTTCCAAGTCTCCATTCTCAACTATCGAATGAAGAAAGATCATCGTCAACACAAATTTTTAATAGAATAGATTTATCACCACTTTATAGTCTCTATAATTGTATTGTTGACTATGGTAAGCCTTTTGAAAAGAAGCTAATAATTAGTAACATAAGAGCAAGTCAAAATTCTCTTACTCAACAAGAAACACGTTGAAGAATTTTTCTTGCCGATATTGAAGAATGGTGAAAACATTGTGGCAGAAATATCTGTTAGTGCTTGCGATATGAATGGTAATGTGTTCTCAATGAAGTTCAAAAAATGAACAAATAAATAATATGTCCTTAGTAAGAGTTGGAATAACTTTGTTGAAATCCATGGATTAAGGATATGTGAAAGTTTTACTAAAGTATTAATATTTTATCATTCAACAATCAATAATTTATGTTTTGTTCTTAGTATAAGAAATTTGGAGGAGTCATAACACGTGAGGAGTCCAAAAACAGATAATGGCAGGAGAGTTTTGGTTGCCTGACACTACGTTGGTTGTATTGCTGGCCTTTATTGTGCATTGTATATAAAACACAAAATATAAATTGCCAGTATACCAAATCATGGATCCCTTCTTGACTCTGCCAGAACATTAAACATAAATTGCTTTCACACAACTATATGAACAATCAATGTTTTATTTAGAGTTCCTTAATCTTTGTTGGTGAACTAAGGACACTACCTCTATAGATGATCAAATTGTATGGGAAATTTTGTCAAATATATTTATCTTTTCTGGTTTAAAATTTTAGTATTTTGAAAATGTGTATACCTTAGTTGCACTTTATCCTTCCTAAATTTATTTCTAATCTAACGGTTTGCAATTCACCTTGTGTAGAATAATAAAAATACATACTGTCATATGTCATGGAGTAGAAATTATTTGTAATATTTAATAAAAAAAAATTAAAACTTCTTTGAAGCAATATATATATATATATATGTGTGTGTTTTGTTAATATTTATATAAATAAAATTGACAACTTAACATTAATTTAATATGTTTATAGTTTGATTCAATTTTTTTATCTATGTGTATTTACTTACTCTAACTTTAAGTATTTAAACTGAATTTAACATAATCATCCATATTAGTAGAGACTCAAACTTAAAAGCATAAATTAAACTGAAATTAACATTGTGTCAATTGATTCACATGGTAGATGATAATTTGATTCAATTTAGCTTAATTTTTAATATAAAAATTTAAAATTAAATGAGTAAGAAATTATTTTTTTTGTTACTAATTTATTTAATTTTTAAATATTAATTTAACATATTAGAACTGTTTGGATTGGTTCTTAATACACTTTTTAATCATTCTTTTTTCACTAACACTAGTTACTATAAATTGGTTATGAGCCGTTGTGGTTGGACTAAGGACATGAAAGAAGGAAGTATTGCATGAAAAGATGTTTTTGTAAAGAATAAGAAATATTTTAATTTTTTTAATTATTTTAGTTTTGGTAGAGTCAAATGCCTTATTTTGATCAAATTGTCATGTCGCCACCACTTCCATCTATTCACCTTGACTAGACTACATGTCAGGCTTCTAATTTATTATTGAGTAATCTATAATATTTTATACTTGTTCAATGTTAATTGAAGGATTATTTGGTATTGGAATATATTTAGATGGAGTTGAAATTATTATTAAAAAAAAAAAAAAAGTGAACAGTGCCAATGAACAGTGCAACCGCCTATGAACAATGCAAACCGCGTACAAACCGTGTATGAACAGTACAAACAGCGTATGTACAGTGACTGCTGACGTCATCGGTGACGTCACATACGCGTACAGTGCGTGTACAGTGTTTTCCGGCGTGAATAGTGCCCTGAACAGTATTTTCCAGCGTGAACAGTAAGGCGGTGAACAGTGTTTCCGGCGATGAATAGTAATTCTGTTGTGAACAGTAAATTTTGAAAATTTTCTGTAAAAAGGGGATTTCACATGAAATTTTCATTTCTTCACCTCTATCCAAGGTTCTCAAAGGTTCTAAGGCCGTAAACCACCATTTCTCTCATACTAAACCTTCCTAAACTTAGATTTCTCGCCAGATCTGAGATTCTACATCTATTCTGAAGGATTGGAAGTAAGTTTCTTTAAGTTTGAAGCTAGATTTACCGTTCGTTTCTCTTCTCCTTCTCTTTCTTATAGAAATTCATGGTGTTCTTAGGAGAAACTCCGTTCTAAAGCTGAATCTTCGGTGAATTTTGTTATAATCAAGTAATATTCGGTAGATCTAGTGTGAATCATCTTTCTGAGGTAAGGGGAGTTTACTTTAACCTATGAACTATGTTTTGAACGGTTTAATATGTTATTTCAAGATATTTTGATATGATTTTGTTAGATCTATTGAATAAAAGCTATTTTCTAAGTCAGAATCGTTGTTAATTAGTTTAAAATACCGAGATTTTGGCTGATCTATTATAAACTTGCCGTAGTTGAGCTGTTAAAATAATTTTGGTGGCGTGCATCATGCTGAGATATATGTTTTGCATCATTATAGAGCCGAGTTACATGTTTAGGTGGGTAGACATGTAACGGTAAGTTCATGCCGAGCCGTCTTTGTCTTTGTCTGGATCCGTATACCGGAATGGGTCGCTCCTGACCGGCTCGGTTCCTTCTAGATTACTTAGGCTGTGAAACCAGTTGGAAGCCGTTTTCATGCTGTGCATTAGATGGACTGAAAATGCATGGGGTTATTGCTGTGAGAAATATTTTGCTCTATATATATATAATTTTATTTTATGGTTGGTAAGCTCACCCTTGCATTTCTTTCTATGTCGTTGTGTGCGTGTGTACTGTGATGATCGTACAGTGGTACGTGAGCAGATGTAGCAGATGTTGCATCTACTTCACAGGCTGAGGGGCCAGTGAAGAAAAGTTAGAAGCTGGAGTTGAGTAATAATGCATCAAAGTCCTTTTTCTTTATATATGAGACCTCATGTCGAGGGAATCACGTATTATAATTTTTTTTTTGGTATTTTGAATATTATAAACTAAATGTAATATTATGTTGATCTGTTGGATATTTGTTGTAAGGAACTTCATTTTTTTTTTTACTTTGAATGAGAAGTGAATTTTTATACTTATATTCTCTGTTTATTTACCTATTTTAAATAAGTATGTGGTGTAGAAACAATGTTCTCGGTCCCTTATAAAAAGGGGTCGCGACATTTTAGTGGTATCAGAGCATGGTCTAGGTAAACCTACAGGGTGAGGTTGTTAGGCGTCAATTGTGCATATTAAACATGTGAGTTTTAGCTGTGAATCATATATCATGATTTCTATTCATCAAGTTGTGAGGGAACGAGCTTGATCACCTCGATTCTCAGACATGATTGATGTAGGAAACTTGGTATATGATACTTGGGTGAGCTATAGGTGAGTCGTACTGTGTGAATAAGAGACTGTTAAGCTAAGCTGTAAATGATTGCTGAAATGAGTGTGTTTGCTATGCTATGTGAATGTTGATATGTTGTTATACTGAGTACTAAATTGATTAAATTTTTATGATATACTAAATATGAATATATCACTGTAAGCTGAATCTGTGAATATAGCTATGTGGTGGTATTGCTGAATGTGTTAAACGTTAGTAATTTAAGCTAGTCTATATATATTAGGATGGCTAGACCAAAAAGATCTGCTGCAAATCCTCCTCCTGCTGATGTGAACCAAATGGCTCATGCCATGGAGGCCATGACAGCCACTGTTAGGCAGAGTCTAGATATGATTCAGCAGCAGCAAGCTACAAATCAAGCCGTCTTGCAGCACAGTGCAGCAGCGGCCTCGTTTCACTGCACCTCTTCCCGAATACCATGGGTTGTCGAGTTCGTAAAGAATGATCCTCCTCAATTCACAGGAGTGGATGGACCCGTATGTCGCTGAACTCTGGATCAGGGAGATTGAGAAGATCTTCCTAACCATGGGTTGCGCCGAGGAGAGAAAGGTGATATATGCTACGTATATGCTGATAGGGGATGCAAAGATGTGGTGGCACGGAGCTCGTACTATGCTAGAGGCCCGAGGTGAAGTCATTACTTGGGCTGTATTTAGAAGTAGTTTTCTGGGAAAGTTTTTCCCTTCTCATGTTCGTGCTGCCAAAGAACGAGAGTTTCTAAACTTGGTGCAAGGAAACTCATCAGTCTATGAGTATGCAATACAGTTTGAGTGGCTCTACAGATTTTATTCTCACCCGACTTCAGAGGAGTGAAGATGTCAGAGGTTTTCAGACGGGCTGAGAACTGACATAAAGAGGATTTTGATCCCACTCAGGATCACGGAGTTTGCTGACTTGGTGGATCAAGCCACCATTATAGAGAGTCTTAATGCGGAGGATGTTGGTGGAGTTGGGAAGGCTCCATCTAGTAGAGCTGCTAGCAGTTATGGTAATGGAGGTAAGGGCGCTAAGAAGGGCCCCTACAGTCGGTCGCTACGCCAACAGCAGTCTCGATCATATCAGTCAAGAGGATCGGCAGCATCAGCCCCGGTGCCAGTAGGGACTGCTACTTCTACATTTCAGCCTAGGGGAGCAATTTCTTCTTCTCCTAGAGTCTCAATGCCGCAGATTGTCAGATGTTTTAGGTGTGGTGGACCACACTATCTGAGCCAGTGCCCACAGACTGATGTAAGAGTTTGCTTCTCGTGCCAGCAGCCAGGACACCTTGCAAGGGACTGTCCTACGCCTAGTAGGGCAGTTTCGTCTTCTGCTAGTGCCTTGCACGCTATTAGGCCTAAAGCAACTAGGGCTCCAACAACAACCAGATCGAGAGCAGAGGGACGTGTATTCACTACTTCTGCATCAGAGGCAGCCCAGGCGACAGATCTTGTTCAAGGAACAGCGGTAGTGGCAGGTACTTTTCTTTCTGTATTATTTGATTCGGGAGCCACACACTCTTTTATTGCGAACAATTGTGTGAGAAACTTAGGATTACCGGTGGGCGATCTAGGATGTGACTTAGTAGTATCGACACCTACTTTAAGTTCAATTAAGACTTCGACGGTTTGTGTTAGGTGTCCCATAGCAATTGAGGGACGAAGATACAAAGTAAATCTTATTTGTATCCCGATGTCAGGGTTAGATGTAATCCTGGGTATGGATTGGCTAACTGCTAATCGTGTGCTAATTGATTGTGGCCGGAGGTGTTTAATCTTTCCTGAGCAGCAAGATTGTGTAGAATTGATTTCTACTCGCCATGTAGAAACATCCTTAGGTGAGGGAGTATCTTGTTTTGTTTTGTTGGGAGTTATGAGTGCAGAAGTGGAGCAAAGCCTTCAGTCAATACTAGTAGTACGAGAATTCCTTGAGATTTTCCCAGAGGATATTCCTGGAATACCTCCACGTAGAGAGGTAGAGTTTGCTATAGATTTGATTCCTGGAGCTGAGCCAGTGTCTGTAGTACCGTATAGAATGGCGCCAAAAGAGTTAATTGAGCTTAAGGAGCAGATCGAGGATCTAATGCGTAAACAGATGATTAGACCAAGTGTATCGCCTTGGGGAGCCCCAGTTCTCTTGGTGAAAAAGAAGGACGGAAGTTCTAGATTATGTGTGGATTATCGTAAGTTGAATAAGTTAACAATTAAGAACAAGTACCCATTGCCGCGAATCGATGATTTGATGGACCAGCTGAGAGGTGCTAAGGTATTCTCTAAGATTGATTTGAAGTCTGGGTACCATCAGATCCGAGTGAAGGATGAAGATATTCCTAAGACTGCTTTTCGCACTAGATATGGTCATTATGAGTATATAGTGATGCCTTTTGGAGTTACAAATGCTCCAGCTATGTTTATGGACTACATGAATCGGATCTTTAGACCTTTCCTGGATCGATTTGTGGTAGTCTTTATTGATGATATTTTAATTTATTCTAGTTCGTCAGAAGAACATGAAGAGCATTTAAGGACTGTACTTAATGTTTTAAGGGAAAAACAGTTGTATGCTAAACTGTCTAAGTGTGAGTTTTGGCTAGAGGAAGTGAAGTTCCTTGGTCATGTTATTTCAGCTAAAGGAATTGCAGTTGATCCTTCCAAAGTTGAAGCGGTGTTGCAGTGGGAAAAGCTGAAGACAAATCGTAGATTCGTAGTTTTGTGGGCCTAGCAGGTTACTACCAGAGATTTATAGAGGGATTCGCGAAGATAGCTGCACCATTAACACGGTTAACTCGCCGTGATCAACCCTTTGTGTGGACTGAGGAATGTGAGCAAAGATTTAATGAGTTAAAACAGAGACTAACTTCTTCGCCGGTGTTGATTCTCCCTGATACTAGTCAACCGTTTGAGGTGTACTGTAATGCTTCTCATCAGGGATTGGGATGTGTGTTGATGCAAGATAAGAGAGTGGTAGCTTATGCATCTCGTCAATTGCGAACTCATGAGCGAAATTACCCGATTCATGACCTTGAGTTAGTCCGTAGTCTTTGCTCTGAAGGTGTGGCGACACTATCTTTATGGAGCTCAGTTTGATGTATATAGTGATCATAAGAGTCTGAAGTATTTATTTGATCAGCGAGAGTTAAATATGAGGCAGAGACGTTGGGTGGAATTCCTTAAGGATTATGATTTTCAGCTCCAATACCATCCAAGAAAAGCTAACGTGGTGGCCGATGCATTAAGTAGGAATGTGGTTCAGGCATTCTCCCTAAGAGTCAGTGAAACCCTTTTGGTAGAACAATTCCGAGACCTGAACATACATGTGGACTTATCACCCGAAAAGATTAGTTATAGCCGAATTGTGATGACTAATAATTTCTTACAGGAAATTAAAGATAAACAATTGTGGGATCCAATGTTATGTCGGATTGTATTTCTCTTAGGGACAGATAAGACAAAGGGTTTCAGTAAAGGTGTCGATGGTATTCTCAGATGTCAAGGTCGAGTTTGTGTCCCTAGAGATACTGAATTAAAGAGATCAATTCTAGAAGAAGGACATAAGGGTAGTCTCAACATTCATCCTGGTGTTACCAAGATGTATCAAGATTTAAAGCGAGATGTTTTGGTGGCCGGGCATGAAGCGAGAGATAGCTGAGTTTGTTAAAGCCTCGCTTGACTTGTCAAAAGGCAAAAGCGAGCACCAAAGCCCTCCAGGAGAGTTACAAACGATGGAAATTCCAGAGTGGAAGTGGGACCATGTGACTATGGACTTTGTGTCCCATCTACCTAGAACAGTTAGGAATCATGATGCAGTGTGGGTCATAGTTGATAGGCTAACCAAGAGTGCACATTTCTTGCCAATTAACATGACCTTTAGCTTGGAGAAATTAGCAGAATTGTACATTAGAGAGATTGTCAGGTTGCATGGAATACCTTCTAGTATTATCTCTGATAGGGATCCTCGATTCACTTCCCAGTTTTGGCAGAGTTTCCAAGAATCTATGGGCACACAGTTGAGGTTGAGTTCTGCATACCATCCGCAAACAGATGGTCAATCTGAGCGTACTATTCAGACCTTAGAAGACTTATTACGGACTTGCATTGTAGAGCAGAGGAGTAATTGGGAGGATATGCTTCCTTTGGTAGAATTCACTTATAATAATAGCTATCATTCGAGTATAGATATGGCACCATTTGAAGCTCGTATGGTAGAAGGTGTAGAACCCCTATCTCGTTGGTTCCAAGATGGAGTACATTTGATGGTTGGACCTGAAATGCTGCAAGAAACTAAGGAGAAAGTTGAACTTATTAGAGAAAAGCTAAGAGCTACCCAAAGTCGACGTAAATCTTATGCTGACCGACGCAGAAGATCCCTAGAATTTGAGGTTGGTGATCATGTATTCTTAAGAGTATCACGCACTACAGGTGTGGGGCGAGCCTTAAGAGCCAAGAAATTAACACCTAAGTTCATAGGACCGTATCAGATATTACATCGTCGAGGACCAGTAGCCTATGAATTAGCGTTACCACCTCAGTTGTCTGGAATACATAATATTTTCCATGTGTCGCAGCTAAAGAAGTATGTTCCAGATTTGTCTCATGTAATTGAGCCTGATGTTGTGGAGTTACGAGATGACTTGTCTGTGGAGGTCCCAGCTGCTCGTATCGAGGAAACTAGAGTTAAGAAACTTAGAGGTAAGTCTATTCGGTTAGTAAAGGTTGTTTGGGACCAAATAACTGGTGATGCCACATGGGAGTTAGAAGAAAGAATGAGAGAGTTGTACCCTCATCTTTTCTCTGGGGAATGAAATTTTCGAGGACGAAAATTTATTTTAGGGGGGAGAATTGTCAGGCTTCTAATTTATTATTGAGTAATCTATAATATTTTATACTTGTTCAATGTTAATTGAAGGATTATTTGGTATTGGAATATATTTAGATGGAGTTGAAATTATTATAAAAAAAAAAAAAAAAAAGTGAACAGTACCAATGAACAGTGCAACTGCCTATGAACAGTGCAAACCGCGTACAAACCGTGTATGAACAGTACAAACCGCGTATGTACAGTGACTGCTGACGTCATCGGTGACATCACATACGCGTACAGTGCGTGTACAGTATGCGTGTACAGTGTTTTCCGGCGTGAATAGTGCCCTGAACAGTATTTTCCAGCGTGAACAGTAAGGCGGTGAACAGTGTTTCCGGCGATGAATAGTAAATTCCGTTGTGAACAGTAAATTTTGAAAATTTTCTATAAAAAGGGGGTTTCACACGAAATTTTCATTTCTTCACCTCTATCCAAGGTTCTCAAAGGTTCTAAGGCCGTAAACCACCATTTCTCTCATACTAAACCTTCCTAAACTTAGATTTCTCGCCAGATCTGAGATTCTACATCTATTCTGAAGGATTGGAAGTAAGTTTCTTTAAGTTTGAAGCTAGATTTACCGTTCGTTTCTCTTCTCCTTCTCTTTCTTATAGAAATTCATGGTGTTCTTAGGAGAAACTCCGTTCTAAAGCTGAATCTTCGGTGAATTTTGTTATAATCAAGTAATATTCGGTAGATCTAGTGTGAATCATCTTTCTGAGGTAAGGGAGTTTACTTTAACCTATGAACTATGTTTTGAACGGTTTAATATGTTATTTCAAGATATTTTGATATGATTTTGTTAGATCTATTGAATAAAAGCTATTTTCTAAGTCAGAATCGTTGTTAATTAGTTTAAAATGCCGAGATTTTGGCCGATCTATTATAAACTTGCCGTAGTTGAGCTGTTAAAATAATTTTGGTGGCGTGCATCATGCTTTGAGATATATGTTTTGCATCATTATAGAGCTGAGTTACATGTTTAGGTGGGTAGACATGTAACGGTAAGTTCATCTTGAGTCATTGTCTTTGTCTTTGTCTGGATCCAGATACCGAATGGGTCGCTCCGGACCGCTCGGTTCCTTCGGATTACTTAGGCTGTGAAACCAGTTGGAAGCCGTTTTCATGCTGTGCATTAGATGGGCTGGAAATGCATGGGGTTATTGCTGTGAGAAATATTTTGCTCTATATATATATAATTTTATTTTATGGTTGGTAAGCTCACCCTTGCATTTCTTTCTATGTTGTTGTGTGCGTGTGTACTGCGATGATCGTACGGTGGTACGTGAGCGGATGTAGCAGTGTTGCATCTACTTCACAGCCGAGGGCCAGTGAAGAAAAGTTAGAAGCTGGAGTTGAGTAATAATGCATCAAAGTCCTTTTTCTTTATATATGAGACCTCATGTCGAGGGAATCACGTATTATAATTTTTTTTTTTGGTATTTTGAATATTATAAACTAAATGTAATATTATGTTGATCTGTTGGATATTTGTTGTAAGGAATTTCATTTTTTTTTTACTTTGAATGAGAAGTGAATTTTTATACTTATATTCTCTGTTTATTTACCTATTTTAAATAAGTATGTGGTGTAGAAACAATGTTCTCGGTCCCTTATAAAAAGGGGTCGTGACACTACAACTCATATTCATTTTGAATTTGACTATGATCATAAAAGCTTCAACTATTGCATGGACATATTTTCACTATTTGATATTCATAATAAAATGTTAGTTTTATTGGACTCATGCATATCATACCAACGTTGAGTGCATTTTCATATTAAACGGTTTTAATATAAAGTATAGATAACATAAATCTACCTCAACTAACAATATAAACAAGAAATGCCTTAACCCAAAAATACTATCTTTATCATTCCATACTTTTATTTTGACTAAATTTTCACTTACTTAAATGTTAAAGTATTATTGCAAGAATATCAATCCTTTGAAATTTTCATAGCATTGTGAGAGTACTTTCTCAATCCTTCTTAGCCTTCAAAAACCATCAATACTAAGTATTTTGGTTACCTTCAATACTATGGTATCAAGTCTTTAAAAAAATTTAGTAATAAATAATAGTAAATTTTATATAACATATTTTTAATATAATAAACATTTTTATATTGAAAAATTATTGTTAAAAATTTAAACTTGACCTGCGAATTATGATTAATAATTTTTGTACATTTAAATACAATTTTAAAATATCTATATAAAAAATAATATATAATATTGTGAGTATATGTATATGTATGCAAATTTAATTGCAAAACAGGTTTAGGGGGGTGGAGCGATTAGTGTACCACATCTGCGTGTGTAAATCAGGAAAATCCATGCCCAGATAAATATGATTTTTCCTATCTAAATTGGGTCAGGACTGAAAGAATATCTATTGATTCTAATTTTATTTTTATGCCCAGTATTCATATTTATTTTAATATTTTTCATTGATAGAAATGATTTTGTTCATCTTGCAGATGGAATAAGTTATAGACGTAAGCAAATACAGATAAACGTGATAACTCAATACAATTAATCCAAACCACAAAACAAAAATATGTGTTAATTCAGAATTGTTAATTTAGTTTGCTTCAAATAATAACATGCCCTGTTTAATTAGTTTTTGTCTTAGATTTCGAGAGTATAAATTCAATGTCTAGATGACCTAATCCATTAAAGTTTAAATCTTTTGTTTGATTTTGTTGGAAGCATACTTTTGTAGAGCTAATTCTATTCTTGATCGTTTGTTAATATTTCAGTTAGTATACTTATAATTTAGTTGAATATTTGGCTTAATTGTTTTGAGTTATGACTTTAAAAGATACATGATATTATGTCTTTTATTTGATGAATTTTAAACGTTGTTGTGTTTCTTAGTTAATAAATTTTGAGCTAAATATTTTTTTAAAAGTTATAATAAATAAAACACACTCAACTTTGTTTAACTTCTATTTGTTATAAATTTATCTTTTTAAAAATTTTCCTAATAGTTTCAGATCTTTATTTTTAAAAAATAAAAGATCCGATCACCCAAACTTTAGATTAATTTGATTGAATTTACTTAATGAATAACAGCTAATCTGAACCAAACCTTAAAAAAAACATTTTTTTTACCTAAATTTGAACCAATCTAGTAATTACATCAAGGAATAAGCTTATGTTTTCTATGTGTTTATTGAAGAAGGGTATGGGTATGTATCTTAATCTCACTGTCTTTTTCTCATTTAATTTTTTAGTTCCATGCATCTCACTGTCTTTACAACTTGTATTGAAGGAGAAGAGGGAAGTGATGTGCGACATTGATCCCAAAGGGCATTTGCAAGTTAAACGTTTTTGTTGCCTATCATAGTAGGAAAGCAATGGCTCATTTTATTCCATCATATTCGTTCAATCAAAACCATTGTTCACAATAAAAGCAAAAAAAAAGTACTAATAGGGATTGGTTCGAGTGACAAGCTAACTCGGTATCATTTAAATAAGACCTTAACTTCGAGTATTTATATATGCAAAAAAAAATTTTAGTAGTAGAATTATTTATCATATCTAAATAAGTGGCTCATATCAGAACCGGATTAAACTGAATAGAAAACTAAAAAAAATAGAAAGAAAATAAATGAAAATATATCTAAAAAAAAGGTTGCATCATGTTAATTTACTAATGCATATACTTGCCTTTACAAAAGGGTATCGGTAGATTTTCTATTTCTCAAAACTAATACACATGCAAAGGCTAAAAATCTTGATAACTTTCTAAGCTGAACAAATTATGGAAAAATAGATCTTCAAACAAGTTAATGTTTGGAATAATTAATAAATAATTTTATAAGTTTTATAAGATTTTTAATTTATTTTAATATTGTTTTAATATAAGATATTAAAATAAGTAATTTTTACCTTATTTTATAGTTAAATTTATAACATAAATATTAATGTAAAAAATTATTCAGTAAATATTTAATTAAGTTACTTATCTAAACACAATTAATCTATAAATAATGTTTAAATTTTATATCTTTATTATAGCTTGTTGACTAAATATTTATATTATATTTTTAGAAACAAACATGTTTATTTATATATTAATATAAAAATTCAAGATAATATTATTTTTATCAATACTCTTTTATCTATATAAAAAATTATATAAAATAAATAAAATATCTATATTAATTAACTAATTTTTAAAAAATCCAACGAATGAAAAATATATTCAAAAAATACAACATAAATTTAACAAAATAGTTTAAAAAAGTCACGTGTTCAATAAAAAAAAGTTGTATAAATTTTTTACAACCATAAAATAGATAAAAGAAAAGTTTATATATATATATATATATATATTGATGGAGAAACTTGTTGGATTAATGTTTGAAAGGAAAAAAAAAATTGAAACGAAGTCTTTTAACTTTGTTACGTACATAATTTTTTGAATGTTGAATGTGCCAATAACCTCACGAAAATTATATATATTTGTTTTCCTTTTCCCAATGATCCTTTGCTTTGAATCGAAATGAAGTGGTCTTTCAATTTCATAGAACAAGCAAGTTGAACAGAACAAGTTGCATTCCAAAGACAAGGATGCAAGGGACCAGTGCATTGCTATTTCCAGTTCCACCAAATATCAAATGCTCTTTATCTTCTCCGAAATTGTAAACTACCCAAAAAAGAAAATTGGATGAGAGGAAGTGATCCAAATGCTATTTTAGCCATCTAATATGTTAAGAATTTTGACTATCATTTTCTTTCATCACCACACAAAAACATTTATTCTTTTAGCATTTTTCATTTTCAAATTTCAAGTTATTCAAAATTAGACCTGACCATGTCTAAGAATGTATTTGGTTACTTGTTCAAAATTTGTTGCATGCACTGAGAAGGAGAAAATAAGAAAGTTGTAGGTGAGGCCACACTTTTTAAAAAGTCATTCCTCATCTAAAAATATTCAAAAACATACACTTATGTTCAATAAATCTTATTGATTATTTTTAAATATTTCATTTTGAAAGTATTATATACTTACCTCTTAAATGATATAATTCTATGAATTAAATATTTGTCTGACTCCAATTTATAGGAATTTTTTAAATTATGATAATGGTTATTAGTGAATACGAAAACTATTTTTAAAAAATCAGATAATTATAATTTTAAAAGTTTCTAAAAATATTTTAAATTAATGAAAAAAGTAATAAAAATATGTATTTCTAAAACTTTAAATTTTATTTATTTAAAATTAAATCATAAAATTTTTATTAAACATTAATAAAACAGATTATATAATATGTTATGAATCATTTATCCCCAAATGATAAGTAAATATAATTTACTTTATTGATTAAATATTATACACACAAATATAAAGTGATACCATCGTATAAAAAAAGTATAAAGCTGACTGCACTTTTAGTTTGGAGATATAATTATAATTAATATAATTTTAATTATTTACATTTAGTTTTTATTATAACTAAAGATCATAGAGTGTCGTGCAAATAATACAAAATTAAGTTTTAAAGTAAACATTTATTTTAATTAAAATATGTAATGTTGTTCAAATTTAACTCTTCAATTGTAAATTTTAGTTTATGAGATTAGTTGATCATCAATTATATTAGTTTTTATAGTTGAGAAACATTAAAAGTGAGTGCTAGAGTAATAATATGTCATGTTAAGTAACACATGTCTGTTTATTTTACACACAAAATAACGTTATTTTATAATTTTTCAAAAATAATTTATTTTTGTCCTTAACTTTTGTAATGGTCCAAATTTTTGTAATATTAATTATTGATAATTATATAAATATAAATGTATATTCATGTGTGTATTTTTTTAGATATATATTTTGTGAATATATGTATGTGTGTGTGTGTGTGTGTATATATATATATATATATGTGTGTGTGTGTGTGTGTGTATATATATATGTGTGTGTGTGTATGCATGACTGGTTGAGTTGAAATGGGCTAAGTGCCTAGGTATAGGACGAGATACTGGACTGTTCTCGCTGCAGCGAGAGGATTCTCGCTATAGCAAGAGGGCCTTGGGAGAAAGGACTAGAATTGTCGTCTTCTCACTGTAACGAGAGACGTCTTGCTGTAGCGACAAAGCGACAGTTTGGGGTGCATTTCTAGGTACAATCTCGCTGTAGCAAAAGGGTCTCATTGTAGCAAGATTCTGCAAAAATCAAAGTACAATTTTCTCTGATTTTTTCGCTGTAGCGAGAGGACGTGTCGCTCAGAAAAGGATTTAAAGAGGGTTAGAGTTCGGGGAGAATTATTTCTCCCCCTCCCTTCAAAATTCCTTTGATCATCTCGTTCTCAAAGTCCTATTCCACCAATTAATTGCCTCCAAAGCCATTCAGGAGCGAGATTGGAGCTCATATTTGTGTGAGAAACGCTTGGAGGTGAGTTTTAAATGGTTAAGATTTTCATTTTCCTTTCTTTTCTCTATTCTTGGTGATTTTCGGGGTTCTCATGAAATTCTTCCATGTGTTTAGGCCGAAAGTCATGTGAGGAGTATTTTCGTAGTTGAGTTCGGACGTGGGTCTTCAATCCGAGGTAAGGGGGGACTTTACCCTACTCTTTGTATGCAATTTACTGTTATTTAGCTGAATATTATGATGTGGCTGACTAGAGGATAGGAAATTACTCTAAAATATGATGTGGGTCATGTGCCGTGATATATGAATATTATGTGTATGAATGAGAGAATATGTGGTTGATGAAATTTTGATATGTATTGCGGTGTGTGAACAAATGTAGGCCCAAAAGCCGTATAATATAGATGAATGTTGGCTATGTGCCGTGTATTTGAATACAATGTGGGCTGTGTGTCGTGTGTAAGCATGATTATTGCATGCGTGAATGGAATATATGTGAATGAACGTGTTAGCGCTGTTGTAATATGCTGTGAATGGTTCAGTGATACACTAGGGGTATGGGAGATGAGTACGGTAGAAATACCTTGGGGAAGAGGGAGTGGTGGTGACACGGACTGCGGAACGGGTGCATCACGGGCCACACACTTTCTTTCTGACCAGACCTCTGACCATTACCTTTGTTGAGCGACCCGTGATTGTTCACGTGGTAATAGTGAGGCGGGGGTAACCGGCGACCATTTATGGTGTAAATCTGTGATCACAGTGCTATAGTGAATGTGGTTGGCGTGCATATGCATTGGGTTTATGAATTATACTTGTGGATGTGAAATGCTGCTTGTGTTTGTGCTTGGTTAATGTATTAAAAATGTTCTGGAGATGAGACTCTATGCTGATTGTGTGTTTTGGGTAGTGTAGAGTACTCACCCTTACATTCATTTTTCAGGTAATCAAGACGATCAACATCAGACTCAGTGAAGGGGTGGATGAAACTGCTATAGGACTTATGACATTATTTTAAACCTATTATATTTGAATAAGTCTTATAGCAACTATTTGATATAATTCGTAACCTCTTTCTTTATTTGAAATGGTTTATGAAACTTGAATCAAAATGAATATTTTATTATTCCAAAAAAATTTATGAAATTTCTTATTTATTGAAATTAAAATTTAAGGTGTTACAACTTTTAACATATTCGGTCAATAAGGTTTTTCCTTCATCTTTTGTTTCGTCTTTCTTCTTTTCTCTGGTCACCTCTGTAATAGTGTTCATGCTACAAAATTCCTTTTTTTTAAGTTTCGTCATCTAAACCACCAAATTGAACTCTCGCATGAAGACTTTGATAAATACAAAAGGGACTGATTTTTTGTTCAAGGTGAATGATGATTTCTCATAATTGGAGGAGGCGGCATTAGAGGAGTTGATGGGAAATAGGATTTACGGAGTATGAAGTGTGGGGTGTGGAGTGGATTTACAAAAATGTTGGATATGAAAGTAGTTTCGGTGGGTGTGACAATGGAGAGTGAGAGAGCGATGGTTGAGAGATGATATTTGAGTTTATAAGAACTTGAACTTATTAAGCTATTTTTAGGAGAGAAAGAATGAGATCTTGTATTGAATGAAAGAGAGAACTATGGAGAGAAAGAGAGAGTTAAGCAATTGTAATGAAAAGAAGGCGAAATATATACATTGAAAGAAGGAATGTCATGCCAGAGGACAAGAAGAATACACACTATGGAGACAAGTAAAGCAAAAGACAAAGAAAAATACTTTATTAATAAAAAATGTTAAAAGTCAAGACAAAAATAAATATTTTTAAAATATTATAAAATAATGTCATCTTGTATTCATAATGAATTGATAAGTACCATGTCATCAATTTGTTAATTTTAATATCTTTTAATGATAATAATTAATATGATTGATAATTATTAATTTCAAAAATTAAAATTTAAAAACTAATAAAAATAGAATTAAGTATTTTAAGGATTAAAATGAGATTTTGTTTCTAATTTTTATTTGGTCTAGCATAAATAAATTTAAATTTTACTAAGGTGAAGTTTAATTTTCAAGTGCAAAAGTTCCTATTACATAAATATATCACAATTATATAAAAGGCAACATATTATTTTATTTTTGTTTACAGTTACAAGTTATAAATACATAAGATAACAACATAAAAAATCATCCATTCATGATACACACGATACATTGTTTTCTTAAATAACGGTATAATAAATAAAATGGCCCCCTTAATAACTAGTAAGAATATCAGAAAATTGGGTAAAACTATTTATTGATTTTCTTTCCCAGGCGAGGAGGGGTTTGCTTAAGCGAGAACGTGAGAATCCTCTCGCTCAAGCGAGAATGCACAAGTTTGTAGGAGTATTTAAGGAATTGCAATTCCTGAATTTTCATTTTAGAATCAAACAACTTTCCCTCTTGTTTTTCTCTTTTCTCTCACGTTCTCTACTTAAAGAAAACTCTCTCAAACCCCAAATCTTTTCCAAATCCAAGCTCGAATGTCTATTTCATTCAGGTCAAAGTAAGTCTTGGAGCCTAGTTCTCCAACTTCATTCTTATTTCTCAATTTTTTTTTTCTTAATCTAAAGTTTATGCTTTGTAATACTCAAGGAAACTTTGATTTGTAAGACGATATCTTTCATCGATATCTTTCATGTTATTAATAAAAGGTGTTTGACTGATCTTAAATGAAGAAAGAATATTATATATAAAAAGAGATAATATGACATGATTGAGAAATTATAAGATGTGTGATTATAATACGTGAGTCATAACAAATTGATGGATGTGATTATTATACATATATTATGGTATATTGATGGGTGTACTTATAATACATGTATTATAATGCATTAATTTATATGATAACTCACGTATTATGACATGTTAATCTATGAAAAATAGATAAAAATGAATGAGAATGATATGAAAAATGCTGAGAAAGAGAATAATATGAGAAATGCTATGAATATGTATAGATAGTCAAATAGATAGACTAGGGGTGTGGAAGATGGGGGCGATTTTAGAAATCTAGGAAAAATGAAGGTGGTGGATGTTTTTCTATGATTACACATAATTAATGAAATAGAGAGAAAAGACACCACAGGCTTCACACTCGTTTCCTGACCTACACCCCTGATCACACATTTGCTAAAAGAGGCTGGGTTAGTACTTGTATCCTTGTGCAGTGGTTAACAAGCAACTATCTATACTATGAAGTCCTCAAGGGATCCCAAGAGTAATGATTATGAAAGTGAAGTAGTAAAAAAATTGTGTAATTATAATATATGTATTATAACATATCAACTGGTGTTGTTATGATATATGTATTATAATACATCGACAAGTATGATTAGAATACATGTATTGTGACATATTAATTGATGTGATATAATACATGCGTTATGACATACAGATCAGTGTAGAAATATATGTTATAAATTTTATAAATGTAATTAACTTAGTATATATGCTCTGCTATGATAATCGTTGTATGTTATATGTGTTATTATAAACATATATATATGTGTGTGTGTGTGTGTGTGTGTGTGTGAGAGAGAGAGAGAGAGAGAGAGAGATAATATTTTCAATTTCATTTAAATTATTCTGTCAAATAAGAGATTTAGTGGGGCAAGAAACTCACCATTACGAATTATTTTCAGAAAACAAAATTGAAGAAAATAAAAGAAAGATTGGTTTGTTTTAAGATCATAGCCTAATGATATTAGGAGGAAAGATTGCTCTATAGAATTTAAATTATTTGAAATTTTAATATTGATAGTTAGCTATTTTAGATAAAAATTTACTCTACTGAAATAGTTAATGTCAGTTATTTCAAAACTATATATATATATATATATATATATATATGTATTGTACACTAAATAAATTTTTTAGATTAAAATTTTAGTTTTATTCTATTTATAAATTTAAAATTTTTAAAATATTACCTTTAAAACTTTAATACCTACGAATTCTCATAAAATGAATAATAAAAAAATTAACTTTGAGTCTTTATTCAAGTCTCCAGGCTATAAATATTAAAAAAAAAAGTCAATTTATTTGTAATTTTGTTGCAGATTATTATTCATGCTAAATAAAAAAAATAAGGTTGTTACAGTATTAGCTTAATTTATTTTTATTTTTTTATCATAGCAAAATAAAAAATATTTATATGAGATAATTATTCCTTTTACTTGATTTTTGACTTGTGTCTTTTTTCTTCTTTGTATTATAATTTTTATTATTTTTTAATTAATTCAAATGTTGAATTCAATTTGCTCTTTTTTTTTTAACTCTTAAATCATCTAATAAGTTATTCAAAATTAAATAAAATGTAAAAAACATTAAAAAATTTGAATAATTATCTTATTTAATTAAAATATTTAAGAAAATGAGATGTTAAATTAGTTTATAAATATAAATCACAAAAAAAAATTACGACAAAATAATAGAGTAGAAATAAAAATAACAATAAATTTAACAAATTATTAGTATAAACCTTATATAATAGCATTTTAAATAAGTTTATTATATTAGTTCTTAGGACTAATTTAAAATATATAAATAAAATGATTTTTATTTAAAAAATTATTTATAAGGCTTAATTTTATTTTTGGTCTCTATAAATATAAGTTTTTTTGTGATTAGTCCCTACAAATATTTTTGTTTGAAAGTAGTCTTTCTAATTGGATTTTATCTTTGTCGTTAATCTTCCATTTGTTAAGTACTGAGCTGGCTCTCTGTTAGCCATCTCAGCATTCCACATGATGTCATGTGGCTATCTTGAGGCCCAGTCACAACCTACATAGCATCTTATGTCATTTATTATTTATTTAAAATTAAAATTTACAAATAAACTCCTGAACAATTTTATATATTTATAAATAAACTCTTCTTTCTCAATCAACTCCTCTCCTACCTCTAACCTCCACCACCACCCTCACCCCACTCACTATGATACCAAAGAGCTTCATTTCTATTTTCTTCCCCAACATTATATATATGTTTAACCAAATGAATTTTAGTGTAGATTTAAGTTACTTATCAAATGGGTACCAGCAGACAACAATGGGTACAACTCTTTCCCTTCTTATTCCCCACACCTCCACTTTTACCATCACCTCCTTCCCTTCCCCCACCCCACACCTACAACTCCAACCTCTTTCCTTCCTTCTTCTCACACTCACACTCACACCTCTATCCTTTTTCCTTTCTCCTCCTCACTCCCCTTGCCATTCTCGAATCTCGTAATTATTCTATCCACAAATATGCGAGTTCGTTATTTTCTCTTCAACACGAATTAAGTTTCATAATATTTATGCAAAAAAAAAGTTCTTGTTAATGGTCAAACTTGACAATGCTCTTCTCTAATAGTTTATCCAACTAGAAATTTTGAAAACTCTACCCAATGCATTCAAATTAATTTAAAATCACAATAATATTTGAATTCTTCCTGATTTGGATACAGATTGCAACCACTGAATTCAATTTATTTATTTATTATCACAAACAAGGAAAAGCTAAATACATTTCAAAATGTTTTGAAAGTTCAAAAAGAAATTTTGAAAATTTTTATAAAAAAATTAAATGATATATATGTATAAACTTCTATTATTAAGTTATAAGTAAAAGATTTGAATCGTTTATGGATTTTAAAATATATTTAATGGTTTAAAAATGATTACTTACTCATGAATCACTTACCTTACTAATTCATACTTGCTTTTACCCTAAAAATAATTTAATTTTAGCTTCTTTTTTTTTTTTATAAAGATGTGACTTTGATTATAACTACCCTAAAAGAAGTTGAAATTATAACTACCCACTAAAATAAAAATTACTTTTATGTCTTTTAAAAACTATCCTTCAAAGTTGAAATAATCGATTTTAATTTATTTTTTTACTTATTCTATCCTTCAAAGTTTGACATTGGATAGGAGTAAAAGTTAAAGGTAGTTTATAATCACCCACCTCATTTAACCATGATGAGAAGCTTTTGGATTTCTTTTTAAAAAAATTGAGTGTTGAACTCTAAAGTGAAGAATAAATTTTAAGGATAAAATCATGAGATCCATGAGAATGAAAGTGAATAATACATCAGATGTGGTCAATTGAAAAAAGTAAGTGTCTATAGAATATCGTTAGTCTTGACTCGTGTCTTTGGGGGATAGAACAGTATTATTAGAGACTTGTTTGATTCTAATTTTTTTTCACTAAAAGACTAAGGTTGTCTTAATGTCTCATGTGGGATTAATTGGACCATGTTATATGCAATAATGATTTGGCTCCATTTTAAAATGATGAGAAGCTTTTGGATTTTTTTAAAAAAAATTAAATGTTAAACCCTAAAGCGTAGAATAACCTCTAAGAGTGTATTTAGGAGTGTGTTTGGATGAGATATTTCAAATAAGTATTTTATGTTTTTTTAAAAGGAACTTACAATTTTATGGATTAAAATTTGTTATTTGGATATTGAATTTTAAATATTTTAAAATTCTAGAAATTTTAGTGGAGATTTTTAATTAACTAAAATTAAAGAATTCTAAAGTCTAACAAAAGAGTGAAAATTAGAAATTACTTTCTTCATTTATTGTGTGCTCCATTCATATTTTTATTTAATTATAGTTTATTCAATAATTTAAATTTCATATTTTTACTTAATTTTGTTAGATGTAATGATAACTTTATTTTTTTAAGAATGTAAGTTATTTAATTACTCTATCTAAACAAAAAAAAATGAAAAGAAAGAAATTAAATTAATCTATCCAAACAAAATATATAAATAATAGAATTTTAAATGATGTAATTTAAATTTCCTAAAATTTTAAATTCTCTAAAAATTTTAATTACCTCATCTAAAATCAAAAGATAAAGTGCGAAATACTGTTGAGTAAAAAAATTAAAATTTGTGAATTTTATAATTTATTTTACATATTATGTATTTTATGAAAATTTCAACTATTAATTTAGTTAATATTCTACTTTATCTTTCTAAAGTGAACTTCAAAGTTAAGAGGAACGCAATCCTTAAATTATGAATGAAGAAACAGATTCTTATGAGAAATCAGGTATATTATGAGCTAAATACTTTGTCTGAGAATGTTTGTCATGTATATGAGGAAGTTCATATGTATGGTGCAATCTTGAAGGGATCTTTTCTACTATAACATGCAAACTCCAAAAAAGGAATTAAAAATATACAGCTTTATACAATTCAAAGAGATATGAAAGAATCTGGGATATTGATGGACTATTGAAGAGAAGCATAAATTTTAAAAATAAAAAATCTTGGCACTCAAAAGATTAAGCAAAACGTTGTGCTAGTGAAACCTTGGCATTTGAACCTTCATTTCCTTGCACAATTTCTCCAATTCTCTCACTCTCATTTGCATTCTCCTGAGGTTTATTTTCATATCTTATTTCTCTTGCAAGAAGCTATCTGTATTGTCATAGTACAAACTGATTTGGGAAGGGTTCATAATTTCACTTCCATCATATGCTAAGTCACTTAATGGAATTTTTGTTTGTTGAGAAATAAGAGCCTGCATTGCAATCCTTGGGGGTATTCTGGGGTTTTTGGCTAGATCTTTGCAAGCTTCAAAGCTTAGCTTATTGTAATTAAGACATCCACACAATCTTGACCTCTCCTCAAATGCAAGCATTGCATGTGACTATGAAAAAGCAGCAGTACCATATCATAAATACTATATAATAAATTATCATTCCTGGCTTTCTTCTCATGAAACAAAAATTATATGATAAATAATGAAGTAAAATATAGATAAAAATATTGTACATTCCTAAAAGTTTCTTAAATTGCAGATGATCCTGTTGCATAAAAAATAATAGGAACAGTGGCACTTGTGGATATGTTTGGTTTGAGATTTTCTTTTTATTTTGTTATCAAAAGTAGAAACAGATTTAAAACAAATTGATAGTTTTGTAATTCTTAATAACATCATAAAATGGAGGCAAAAGATAACACGGGATTATTATTATTATTATTATTATTATTATGTAGCATTCCTGAATGAACCTGATATCAATAATATTGCACTCAAAAGTTGTGTGGATACCAGGATAAGAACAAAAACCAAATTAAATAATACTGATATTTGACAAAGTTCCCTTACCTTCTGGTCGGGGCACTTCCCTTATCTTCTATTTTTATAGTGTTTTACGGTTGATATCATATGACACATAATATGACAAAGACAGAGATCCCAACAAAAGAAATGTACATATGAAGAGAAGAGTGGACAAGGAGAACAGAGAAAAAAGAAAAAAAATGTTAAACCAAATTGGGAAATTTTCAACTGAATTTGCACAAGCCAGTTTTCTTTTCTACTATTAAGATACCTCATTACAAAATTATTTAATTTTAACCAATTTCAAACATGAATGCAAGTTTTTGTCTCTGCTATTTCCCAATTCTTATGACTCTTTAGAAAGATAATAATGCATGATAGCAGCAAAAGAAAAAAAGGGTATATGAATATGAATTCACCTGAAGATAGATGCCAATGGCTTTGTAGACCCCATCAAAGCAATCCCTAGCACAATCAGGCAAACATTCTGCAGCTGCAAGAAATTTAGAGATCTTGAGGTTCTGATCTGGGGATATCTCTGCCAAATACTTGTCAATTAATCTACCAACTTTTTTCAGTTTCTGTAGAGACACTCCATCAGTGTCATTCATATTAACAAATTGCTTAATCAACCTTATCACAAAGGTTACATCATAATATAGTCCCAAATGATGCCCAGAGACTAGTAGATCATCCAATGTTGCTTGGTCAAACACCCCACCAATCAATTTCTCAATTTCATATCTACAATCTCTACTCATCCCAAATCTTGATACAATCCTTAGTACCCAGAAAAGGCTTTTGCAAGAAAATGTCTCGTTACCAATAAATATGACCCCATAAGCAGCTGATTCTGCAAGACCAGAATACTCAATACTGCTTTTGCAATTAACCTCACTTGCTAGAGTCACTTTTCTTAGATAGTGAAGAAGAAATCTTGTGAGAACTAAGTTGTTATTATCTGTTCTGTAAGCTCCAATACACTGGAGAAACTTCTCTATGATCTTTGGGGGTAAAGAAGCCAAATCCTCAAACCACCATGCTTTGCTTGGCAATGTTGACTCTATTATCTTGGGAGTAACTTGAGTTGAATAAGAGAATCTCTTGGCAAAATTGCTTTCAGGAGAAGATGGGGATGATGAAGATGAGGAAGTGAATAGGTTTACATCATAACTTTGAGCCATCTTTGCTAAGAGTGCACAAATTATCTTCTCTAAGAGACCATAGCTATCTACATATGTATAAAATAGCTCACAACTCTTGAGACTCTCAAGTACTTCATTCCATGTCCAATAATAGATTCCCTCAAGAAAGGTTTCTGTTTGTTGCAAGAGATTGTTGCTGAAGAACTCCTCAGTCATTCCAAGATAAAGGGCACAGCAATGGATATTAAGCACATTGGATACAGTGATTGGGATTTGACCATGGTTGTAACAGAATCTTGAAACCAGCTCAAAACCATATGGACCCCCAGGGAAATCATTGATTTCAATGCTCAAGTTCTTGTCATGGCACTTTCTCTTTTCATGGTTCAAGATTTTCTTTATTCTTCCACAGTATTTTGATATGAACTTCTGCAAAATAAATGAATTAGATTGATTCACCAGACGAGACAGTGGATTTTTTTTCATCAAATTTCTTTGAATCTAAGAATATTTGACAACAAATGAAAAAAGAAAAATCACCAAATAATTCCTAGAATACCTTGTCCAAAAGGAACGTTTCCTCATCATTAATGTGGATTTGCAAGTCACAATGCTGCAGCATAGCTACTTCTGCATTGAAAACAACAAATGATATTGTGTTTTGGTGATGCAGCCTTTTGGGTGTGGGTGTGTGTATATATATTCAACATACAACCATACATGAAAAGTAAAAAGTTACTTAACACTCACATGGCCACTTAAAAAAGTTACATACATTTTAATATATATATATATATTATGCCGTATGGGCTGTATGGCCAGGTTGTATGAAGTCTTACCCAATCTTCGTTGCCAAGGTGGTGCTTCATTGTTGTTATATGGAAGAGGGTGCTTCATCTTAACTCTCAAATAACCAAATTGTGAACAACTGAACAAGGTTTCTGGCTTTCAGCTAAAATTACCCAATAACTAGTTACTTATCTAACAATTATTGAGACCATACTATTTGTTTCTTTTCTCTATTATTTATTCTCAATATAGTATTTTGGTTTTATTATATTATATATGCTTCTCTAATGTGAGTCCACAGTTTCAAATATATGTTATATGGTTTTGATTATTTTAAGAAAGATTCCATGTATGACAAGTTCTGAAGCATTTGTAAACTTTTTAGGTAGATTCCATGTAATTGTGTGCATATATATATATATATCGCTAAATTGTCTTCTTGCATATGAACAAGTTGTCCTATCTCACAAAAATAAGATAGATTTGAAAAGAAAATGACAATGATTTTTTGCTATTGAAACGATACATGGTGGCGATGGCAATGGAGAATGTGAGGATTTTCCTGACATTCTGTGCAAGTCAAGAAGTGTAACCCAAAGCATATTTCTTAATAATAATTTGAAGTTTGTCACGTAATACAATTAGTTGCATGCCTTGGCGTTGGACTTTTGGATTTTCTTGAGTGATGTTATTATCTGACCATGTGAAGATGGACCTTACTAGTGGACCTACTAGGATTTATAAACGATAAAAAAAAAAAAAAAGGTAAATTCTTTTGTACGTTCAAAAATTTTTTGGGGTACTCTGAAGATTTTCAACCAATAATATTTAAATACATATTTATACATATAAAAAAAATTTAGAGTACTACAGCATATATTTAAAAAAATTTAAATAATGTATTTTTTTTTAACATGAACGAAGGAAAAATATCGAGGTAACTAAAAAAGCAAACTATATAGTATGATGGAAAATAAAAAAAGAAAACCGAAATAAAAATATTGATTTAAAAAAAAATACACTTAGTTTTAAATGGAAAAATGATTACGTGCTGAAAATTTATATTCATTGTTATCTTTCTGATGGCTTTTGAGAGAAATGTAATAAGCCTTCAGAACAAACTGGCATCTCATACTAATTTCGAATCAATAATAATAAAAGAGTTTTTCATTATGTATTAACCATAATATATTTTGTGGAAAACCATATATTAAAGGAACCAAAGCTTTATAAATGATGACAAACATAATTGGTAATCTCAAAGGATAGGTTCAGGGAAAGAAGATCGACTCTTGCATCTAAAAAAGATGAAGAGCTATTAATTAAGCGCTTTGACCTTTCAGATATATAAAGTTGTAAGATTCTCAATACTTGAGTGAATGTGAAGAGTGGTCCCATCTGATTAAGGTTTCAATTGAAATCTAAAGATAAATCCATCTTTCTCCTACAGAGAACATGGAAACTTCTACGGGGAAAATCACTTAAAACTTAGTTTTGAGAATGTACTATTTTTTAAAAAATTAATTTCTAAAATAACTTAGGACTTTTTTGTTTCTTTTATGACTTTTAATTTTTAATAATTATTTTAAAAATTATTTTTAAGCAGAAAGTAAAAATAAAAGTTATTTATTAGTTTAGTTTTCAAAACTGTTTTTAAGATGAAAAAAAAACCTTATTTGATAAATTTGTTTTTGAAAATAAATTTTTAAAACTAAAAAATACATGTTTAGTTTTATTTAATATTTTAAAATATATATATATATATCTGATATTTAATTTTAGTATTTTTTATTTCCTTAAGTATATTTTTATATTAAAATAAACTATTAAATTAAAAATTTATTAAAATATCAAAATATAATTTATATTAAACTGAAAATATTCTTATTTATGAAGTAATACTTGCAATTTATACATAATTTAATAAATTATAAAATATAAATTAATATTAAACTAAAAAGAGTGTGAATTAGAAAAAAAATATGTATGAAAATAAATTATCTCTTCAGTACGTGAGATGTCCCTATTTATCTTAAACAATTTCATCTTCATTTCTAAATAGAAAAGGGAAGCAAAGGAACCTAAGAATGATTGTTGAGTAAAGACAGTTAGTGGCCTGGCTGTTTCATCAAGCTCAAGGAAGAAAGGTCTCAAGGCTTCAAGGTTGCTTTGCTGTGGATGTCCTCCATAAATGGTGTGGAAAGGAAGCTAAAGCCGGAAGGAAAAGGAAATCAAGTTCTTTTGAGTTGAAGATTAGGCATTATGAGTTTGCATTTTAGATAGTGCCATAAGGTACATCATCTATTATTGGGACCACATTTTTAGTGCATAATCATCTCAAAATATGATCACTTACAACAGTTCACACTCACACCAACAGTGGAATGCTTGAACGCTAGTTAATTTTATTACATAAAACTTATATTCATGGTGTGTATGCTTGAATATGCATGAAAAACTCATAAAAATATATGAAATCAAACTTAATTGGTGTTTTCGGACCCTTTTTTTATTTTCCTTTGCTCCCTCCTTCTTTTAATTTCCCTCTTTTCTCTTTATGTTTTAATGTTTTTTCTATTTTTCCTACCCTTATCCCTTCCCTCTCTATGTTCTTTGTGCTCTTAAAATTAGGAAAAAGCTAAATTTGATCAAAGTTTCATTTTCATGTTAAAAGAGTTTGCTTGATTTTTTGTTCAATTCTTGCAATGTTACCATTTCCATTTTATTAAAAAAAAACTTTAGTTTTCTTAAAACATTTTGTTTCCATCCTCCTTTGGAAAAACTAAATTTAGATTTTCAAAAAATAAAAATAAAATTTTTTAAACAAAATTTTAGTATTCACACTAAAGTCTAAATCTTAGTTAAGATTCTTAATCATTCTGAATTAACTTGCTTGACTTATCTTATTTCCAATTAGTTTCTTCCTTTTCAACTGGATTTAAGTATTAACTAGTGGTACTTTAGCCTATCTTTCATGCGGAAATGATCTTGCAAGTGGTCTCCAAATGGACGGGCTTGACTTGTTGCTAAAGTTTCCATTCAATTTTTGGGTCAAAATTATATGATATCAAAGTTTTTGGAACAGATTTTTGTGCAATTTTTCTATAGACTTTTTGGAACTTCTCTTTACATGTCCAACATGCTATATTTCTAAGCTAGTTACCATAAAAATTGAGTTTTAATTCATTCGTTGGCTTGTCTAAAAAGTCACTATTCTTAGGCTTATTTTGGACTATTTTTCTTATTTTAGATTAGTTTTGTAACTTGTATTCAACTTCTATTTTTGACACTTTTAAGCTAAATTAAATCTTTATATATTTTACTTTGGGCGGTGAAAGAATCAATAAAAATATTTTTTGAAAAAATAACTACCCCTTTTTATTATATCACATGTTATTTATACCATCTCAAATTTTCTTAATCAAGCTTAATTTTAGGTCAATTTTACTAATTTTGTTTAAATTTATAATTTTTTAATCTATTTTCTATTTCTAAATTTAATTAGAATAATGAAACTTCCAATCGAAGAAGAGTTATAAAAATTGGAATCTTACGCAATGCATTAAGAGGGCCATATACCTACTCACATAATCAACCAAAACAAAAACCAAACAACAGAGACACGATTTACGAGGCAGAATATGGGTTCCGTCGGGTTTGAAATAATAGCTTGAGCTGAGGATAAAGTAAATTACCACTTTAATCTTCACTGTAAATAAAATTATGAAATAAATAGCATTTAATAATATTTTATGAATTCAAGTTAAAATAAAAAGTTATATAAAATACGAAAATAAAGTAAATAATATTTATAATTTTGAAAACTAAAGTAATTATTTAGAGAGCATTTAAAAAAAAAACAATTTTTTATTTTTAAAAATAAAATTCAATATAAATTTATATTATATTTTATTTTTAAAAAACAAAACTGTTTGAAACAATAATCAAACATACTTTTAGTTAATTTTTTTTAGATGTTGCGATGAAAGCGTAAGCGTATCGTAGGAATAAACAAGCCCTCCGCGATGTGAATGGTTAATGGCCATGGATAATGTAAATGGTGAAATGAATTTATTATAACGTGAACTTGAAATGCTTGATAGTTTGACCTACAGGTAGTTAGCGAATTGAAAATAATTTGAATTTTTTAAAATCAATCAAATTAAAAATGTAATTATATTGAAAGTAATACACAAATAATTTTATAATTTTTTTAAAAAAAAATTCAATAATTAACTATGTGTGTTAATAATTCTACATTATTTTAAGAAGCAGTTCAAACTATAAATTCAAAATTTAAATTTTTTTATAGGTTTTTTTTATTTTAAATCAAAGTTTATTTATTATTATATTTATATTTAAATTTGTATGTTTTACCTTCAAATTTTTTTTCTTTTTATTACAAATTAAAATTAATTCGTTATCTTGTTAAAATTTAAGTTTGTATATTATGTTAATGAATAGTCTATAATTACATTAATTTCACTATTAATAGATAAAGAGAAAGAAAGAAACACGTAATGGAGAAAATAGTAAATAAAAAAAAAGATTAACTTTATTAGAATAAAAAAGATAAAAAAATTATAATAATTAATGTGAAAAAAATAACTTTATTAATACCAAAAAATGAAGAGATTTATAATAGTGTGAGTTGAGTGATGCTTTATTTATAAGATAGAATTGACTAAATATCTTAAAATTTTAATTCATAAAAGTGATTGACACCTAAAATTTAACTCTTTTTTTTTTTTGCATATAATATTTAAACAAAAATTATTAATTTAATTTTTAAATTAACTTGTCATTTAGTGTTATAAAAAAGTTAATTTTTGTAAATAAGAGTACACTGTACGAGTAATAAATTATTTAATGAAATTACTATTTTTTACACTTTAAAATTAAAATTAATTAAAAATGATGTTAAATTACATATTTTTTTGCGACACTAATTTTATTTTTTATTCACATCTTTTACTAATATCATTTTAAATTTTGAAGATAAAAATTGTGATTTAATTCTTTTTATTTTATATAAATTTTTAATTTTTAATACATATTTTTATATTTATAAAAAATTCTTTATCCTTATAAAAACTTTTAAACTTTTCATAAATATCTATGTTTACGTTTATAAATTTATAACACTTAACTTTTTATTCATAGTACTCACAATTAAAATATCAGTAATTACATATCTTTAATTTTGTGCAGATAACATCCTTTTTCTGTTAGAAAATACAAAATCTATCACTTGCATCTATTTTATTTTATTTTCTTCAAAATTCATATTATTTTCAAATACATATAACTGACTTTTCTTTAATTAATTATAAAAAAATTATTGTTAACATTAATGTCTCTTTTACTCTTTTCTACTTATCATAACATATTTACAAAATGCACGTAATGTTTTATGTTTATATATTTTTTACTCAATACTATTAATATAAATTACACTTTTGTCATGACATTCATAATTAATATAATTTATCTTAGAGTATTATATTTGATTGATTTATAATTATACAAAATTCTCAATTTATGTCCTTTAATCTTTATAATATGTTTTGATATTTAAGATTTATAGTTTTACAAAAAAATATTTATTTTTTACTTGATTATAGTGTTTAATTTTCTTATGTGATTTTTATCTTTCATATCAATACAATATAATGTTGATTTTATAATTTTTTAAAAGCTATTTTAAAAATACAAACTAGCTTACATGTATGTTTTATTTTATTTAAGTAAATGATCAAATTTATTTTTAAAATTTTTTTGAATTTAAAGATGACTTTTAGAAATTTTATCACATATATATATATATATATATATATTCATCGTTATGAATATAGATTGATTATTTATTATTGAAAATTAATTAACTTTTTACATAATATGATAAAAATATAATTTTAAAACAAATTAAATTCAAAACAAATTAATTTTTAAAAAATTATTTTATGAAATATTTTTTTAATACACAATATTTATAGTTATAAAAATAATTTTAAAAAAATTATTATTTAAAAAATTATTATATTATTATTATATGACTATTACGAAAAATATTTAAAAAATTAATTATTTTATTATATTTTTATTTATTTTAAAACATAATACGTGTCTATCATACATGTTACTAAACCAATTTAACATACAAAGTTCAAGTAATACAGTAAACACTGCATTAATATTTTTGACATTGCTAAATGGGCTATACATATGCAAATTCATTTAAGCACATTTAATTGAAAAATATTGATCTAAAAATTTAATCTTTTTTAATATCTTTAAAGGTTTAATTTGAATACACTGCTAGTATAATTATTCTTATGTGTTAATTTATTGAATGTTGTGTATAGGGATGATAATGAGTAAAGTATTATAGTACTCATTGTTATACCTACATTTTAAAAAAATACATATACTCAGTCCCATACCCATACCTGTGTGGGTATGAATATTAATCTTCGTACCCATATCCTCTGATACTCGCATACCTATCTTGTACCCATTATTTGCGCTTGTTTGAGAAAAAAATATTTATAAAAAAAATATGTTTATATAATTTCACATAAGTAGCATAATAATACAAAAACTCAATATATAGTTGTCGAACAAAGTATAAACATAGATTAAAAAATAAATATTCAAAGATCACAAGTGTTAAATGTATCTTAATATAATAATTTTTGAAACTAAAATTCTTAGAAACAATAAGCGAAACTAAACACACAAGTTATTTGTTAGTGATAATCTTATTTTGTGTGAGATTTAATCGACCGACAATGTCAGAGCAACAACAAAATAGATCTACATAATAGGTATTCTTTCGTGTGGGATCGCTTGGTAATCTCTTGTTGCGGCATTGACAACCAACTCTAATGAATAACGTTTTATAGTTGTTAGGTTTTAATGAGACAGACATTGAGAATGAGAATAGAGTTACAGTAGATAAGTTCAAATACTAACACGAAAAGTGGATACATAAAATATTTTTTTAACTTTTAAATTTGAAATTATAAGAAAAATAATAGATTTAATTAAAATAATATAATATAATTAATATATATATATATTAATACTAGTATTTTTAACTCATATACTATGCGAAAGTATTTTGTCAAAAATACAAACTTTTGAAAAATTATTTTAATGAATTAAATATTTATAATGTATATAAATTTTAAAAGAAAAAATTTGAATAAAAGATAAATGGTCAAAATAAAATTTTATAATAAAGAAATATATGTGTATATTAAAAAAATTATACTTTTTTTATTTAAAGAAAAATTAACAATAAATTTTTATATCTTATATCTTTTTAAAAATTTCTTTGAATGTGAATAAATAGTAAGAATAATATTATTTAGATTCAATAGATTATAGTTGTGATTGTAATACATATATTGTATAGAAAAATATTATTTTAAATTAAAATATAAAAAATAAAATTTAAATATTATCAATAAATAATAAGTTTACAGTAATAGTAGGTATTGTAAAACTTATAATATATTTATTATTTATCATTCACTTTATGATTTAAATATCAATATGATTTTATCAACAAAAATATTTGTGTGAAAAATATTTTATGTGTGTCATATATAAATAATATTTTAAAAAAATTCAATCTAATAATTTAATTATATTAACATAATTAAATGATATAAAATAATAAATAAATTTTTCTATTAAAAATATAAAATAAAATAATTGTTTTGGTTTATTTTATTATTCAATATATTTTTATATTAATCTTATATGACTTCACATAAGTAATATAATAATACAAAAATTCAATACATAATTGTTGAACAAAGTTCAAGCATATATATATATATATATATATATATATATATATATATATATATATACGGGTATGGGGTGGACTGAGTACTTAGATATCCATATTTGCACCCATCTCCATTAAAATTTACAAGTTTTTACCTACATTCATACTCGTACCCATATAGCAGGTAAATACTCTACCCATTGTGAATAAATTTTGCGAGTATTCATCAAATACTTTACTCATTGTCATCCCTAGTTATGTAAGTAATTTAGTTAGCCAATAATGTTACATGTGTACTGATTAATGTTTCATACTTTTATTTTCATTGTCTTATTAATAATCCTAGTTATTAACATGCCGTAAGATGCATAAATATTTTATTTTAATTTAACTTTGTAACTACAAATGCACCAAAATAATAGATTTAATAAAATTACAATAATTTTAAAATATAATTTATTTTAAAATAATAAAAATAACATATTAAGTATTATGAAATTCATATAAATAAAAATATTTATCAAACATTGAAAGTTTATATAAGATAATAATCAAAAGTTAAGTAAAAATTTCTCTCTCTAAAATTTAGAAAAAATAATAATTGTGAAAGTACTATAGGTGTAATTTTATTATTTTTTTATTTCTCATTCCGTTTGATCTAAATTTGACCTAGGTCATGCGCTTGGATGTGATGAGTGAGTATTAAAGATTTTTTTACATATATAAAAACTTGAATTCAAAAATATACTTAAGCGATATTGAACTACTTACTGCTCAAACCAATAATTTATATATTATTCACCGACAATTTTCATCTTTTGAATATGAGTCAAAGTTCCATTGAATATTTAAAGGATTTTATTTTTGATATACAACTTGATTGATTAATAGAGAGATTAAATTATTATGAAACTTTAACTTTTAAGGATTAATTTGTCTAAATAATAGTTTTCATTTACCCAAGTACTGAGTTCCCACTTTAATTGTGCAAAATATATATCTTAAATTAAAAAAGTATTATTCTCAAACTTGTGTTTTATTTTGATATTTATTATGACAATATAAAATAATTATTAAACAAATTTTTTTTAAGTTGGCGGTAATAAATATTAGGCACAATTAATCAATTAATGAACACCAAATCTTTATATATTTTTGTAATAATTTTTGTTTAGAAAAAGATAAAAATGAAAAAAAAAAAGGAAAAAGAGAAAAGATAAAATTATAGATAGCTGCAATAATAATAGTAATAGTTGATAATAAAGAAATAAAATTAACATAACTGGCAATAAAAATCAATAGTAATAATAAAGTTGATAAATAATAATAATCTATGATAAAAGAAGTGATGTGAAAATAATTATAATGATAGTATTTAAAAATAAAATTAAAAATATTTTAAAACTAAGTTAATTTTATTTTAACAAAACATTTATTTTTAAAGTTATATGTTAAAATAAAAAAATTGTTATTATCTTAGATGAGTTATTATTTATCATCACTGATTTAAGAATTAACTTGACTAAATAATAATAATAAAATTAATCATATAAATATTAAAAAATATTATTAATATAATAATTTATAATTAAATGCCAGTATAAATTCTTTTACACATTTTTTGAATTCTAATTTAATAGTAACAGTGTGTTCTTTCATTGGGTAACAACGACTGATACGCACCGGCGGAGCCACATTGCCCCACAGTTTCTGTCTCTCTACCATGTGGAATATCCATTGACAATTTGACACGATAGAAATTTTTTAATCTAAAAACCTTCTTAAACATTTTTTATTTTGTAATTGTTATCCCCTCACACAACAACCAGTGTTCGATAAGTCGTACAACCATGTTAAGAGAAACATTCGGCGCTAGACATGTAGTGTCGGTCAAATCATCTGTGAGGCTTTATCCACGGTGGAACGTTAATTTATTTCTTTTATATATATTACTGACGAAAGACATTAAAAGTAATTTTTATAAAAAAAATTATAACTAATATTTCTATTAAATAATTTTTAAATTAAATTAACACAATTGTTAATACTTTTTATTTTTAAATCAATATTCTGAGGATAATCACACTGATTAACAAGATTCATATTACTATTTTAAATGTTAACACAGTATTAAATTAATAAATATATATCTTTTAAAAAATTAATAAATATGTAAATAATTTATCTTGAATTTAATTTTTAATTATCTCTTTAATTTGAATATTATATTAAATATTTATTTTTATTCAATAAAATATTTAATTAGTTAATTAATAGTTAATGAATAATTTCTTACTGTATTATTTCTCAAAACAATTTATTTTATCGTTGTTCAATAATAATCAGTTTTATTTATAAAAAGAAAAAAAAACTCGTACATAACATAGAAAACTGGTTATTGCTCTGTATACAAATCTACAAACCTAGTTAATAAAGTTAAACAATGCCCTAATTGGCCCACATAATAGACCACGAACCAGTCAAAAATTGTTTGCATAGATCAAAGTTAACTTAGCCTCTAAACTGGAATTTTCTTAATATTGAAAATCACAAATTTTCTGTTACAAATGTTTTTCTCATTGTAGAATTTTTTCACCCTCTTGTATGAGTCATGCATGAATAGCACGTGTAAACGAATGAAGAAATAGCATTTTCATCAGTTTAAAATACTCAAAATTAAATTTTTATGTGAAAAAAAACATTTTATCTTTTATTTAAAATAGATAAATAAAATGGTGCGGAGCGATAACCCAGAGACAAGTTAGGGTTAATCAAATCTCAGCGCGATTGATGAGGCTTGCAATTTGGGTACGCACAAGATGGGAGAGACGTTGGAGAGCAACATCAACGGCATCCTTAAACCCAACATCAGTGGCGTTGGGGTGGGCATAAGTGAGAGTGGGGATCAACCCAATAACCACCTCGCGCATCCTCTTAACCTCTTCCCTCGAAATCCCCATCAACACATCCTCAATCCTCTTCCCTTCCTCAGTCATACTCACCTCTTTCTCATCAATGAATACCGAATACATATCCCTCTCCGTAGGAAAATACCATGCGTACTGTGTATACGCCGTATGCTCAGAAAAGAACACGGGCACGCACCCCGCAAGCACCGAGTCAAACGTTGACCGGCGAGTGAATGAATCACCCGGTGCCTGAAGACAGAACACCGATTTCGTCATCACGTCCAGAACCACCATTGGATCGTGGCACGTGCTGGCCCCGTTCTCACACCGAACCAACTCGCACCGTTTGGATTCGTTGCACTGCTTTACTATGGCCTCGCGAACCTTGGCCTTCTCCAAGCCGTTGCGCGTGCCGCCCACGAAGGAGAACAGGTGGGGCCTGGCGCGTTGACGCATTGCGTTCTGCCACATCAGCGTTTCGGAGAGGGTTTGAGGGTGGAAGTAAGAAGGGTAAGGGATGGCGAATTGATTAGAGCCCCTCCAAGGTTGTCTCTCCACTGTTAGCACCGACATGTTTTGGACAGATGGTAGGTTCAACAGTATGTTGGCCCCGAAATCGGGCCCATCTTTTCTTCGCATGAAATCCCATGCAGTTCTCCCCACCGCCACAAAGTGGTCCTTACCTGCGTTTACATTTCCCAAATTTTTAAAATAATATTTTCTCAAAAATTATTAAATATAAAAATAGCATAATAGTTAAATATTGTAATCATCTTAAATAATTTTGTTCAAGTTAAAGTTATTAATGTTGTTGATTAGGTTATCACTATGATCGTTTTATCTTTTTAAATTCATTATAAAAAAAACGCTTACTATCTAGAAAGTGAAATTGGTGCTTACCACTGTGCTTCTTCCAGAAGGGTTGACTTTGGAGAAAGTCAACAAAATCGACGGCCAAGGAATCGCGGAGGGTGAGATTAGGCTGGCGGAACATGCTGGAAGCATAGAGACCAGCATAGAAGGGAGCGTAGAAGAGAAGTGCGTTGTTGGGATCCCACGTGCGACATGGGTGGTTCTCTAGCTTTGCGTGGACGATCATTTCCGCTATGAATTGGTGTGTGGCGTACCATGAAGTGGTGGAGAGGGGTTGGCCAAGACCATTGTTGACAACGTGGGGGCACATGTTGGTGTAGACATTAAGGTTTTGGCAGTGTTGGAGGAGTCCCAGGTTGAAGCGCGAGGGAAGCGAGTAGACGTAGAACGGTCCTGATCCGTCGCATGTGGTGGGCTTTTGTTGGGTTGTTGTGGTTAGGGGGGTTGGGAACCAAAAGTGAAAAACAAGGAACCATGAAGCGAGGAAGAGACATGAGAAGAGAGTGTACCTTAAATGGTTACTTGAGATGAGGTTGTTGTTATTGTTGAGGTCTTTGGGTTTTGAGAAGCTTTCGGATTTTGTTGAGTGCTGTAGGGAGTGCAGAGGGGGTGTTGGTGATGGCTTTCTGAAAAACATGGAGGAGGAAGTAGAGTCGCAAAGGGTGGAGAGAGAGAGAAGTAATTAATTTCCAGCTGGAGAAAGATTAGAAGACCAATTTAGTGTGTGCTGTGGAGAGGACTTTGGACAACAAATTAATGAGTCAGCTCTTTGAAATAGAATGCGTGCGAGCAAATGGAAAGGTGAGGGCAGGTGTGAAATTAATTGCCAGGGATAAGGACCCAACCACAAGCTGTGGACACCTTCATTTATTACTAACATTTCCCTCTTTTAGGTAACTCCTCCAATGTGAATTTGAAATTATATATTTGATGCAGATTTTATATTTTTTAATCTAATTAGTGTAATTTACTTTTTTAAGTATAATTTATTTATATATTTAAAAAATAAAAAATAGAAGTCATATAGGACATATATAACTTATATTTTTTATTAAATTAAATTTATATACAATGATGGAGTAAAAAATTTTACATTATTATTCAATTATTAATTATCATAGTTATAAGAATTTTTATGTTAATTAATATAAAAATCTCATTAATGGTCCATTTTAATTATTTATGGTGTAAAATTATTTATACTGTGATGCAATAAATTATATTTTATTTTTTTAAAATATATAAATTATTACCATTTTTGTAATTATATATTCATTTAGTGTTAAGGTTAATAAATTTTAGACACTTAAAGAAATTAAAGTAAATTGATTATTTAATGTTATCACTTTTTATTATATATTATAATACTAATAATATAATAATAAAGTTACTTTTATTTTAAATTTGACATCAAAACTATTTAATATATTATTAAATTTTAATATGTTTTTAACATTAGAGATATTATAAGTGAAGAGAATTTAATATACTGTCAAATGTGAACGAAGTTGAATAATATATATATATATATATATATATATATATATATATATATATATATATATATATATATATATATATATATATATATATATGTGTGTGTGTGTGTGTGATTTGTGCAATGCACAAAATAATTTATATTATTAAAATTTAAAATTTTTATTATTAAAAATTATAAAATAAATTATTTAATAATTTAATTTGTATATATTTATTATATAAATGTATAACATATCAAAAATATATTAGTGTTATTTATTATTATTAATATAAATATAATTATTTTCTCATTTTTTGTTAAAAATTAATTTAATAATATAAATATATTAATTTTTTTCTTTTCAAATAAAAATATATTTTAATTATATTATTTTAGAATAATATAAATAAATTAAGATTATTATGATTATTAAAGTAATCATTTCTATTAAAAAGGAGATAAATATATTTATATTATAATTTTTTTAAAATTTTATATTTAAAAAGTTTAATGATATTACATTAAAAGTTTCTAATAAGGAATTCTAATAAAAATAGCAAAGATAAAATTAAAAAAAAATTACAAATTTAAACGTTATATAAATAATTCGTAAAAAAACATTGTAAATTAATAAAACATATATTTATTAGACACATCTATAGTGAATGAATTCTCGTTAACTTTTATTTTTATAATTGATAATTAGTCAGTATAAAAATTATTTTAATTATTAAAATAAATTTTATTATTTTTTTATTTTTTTGAGAAATAATTAAATAAAATAAATATACTCACTATTTTTAACTATTTTAATAAATATAAGTTGGATAACACATAGATAACTTCAATATATGACTGTTTAATGAATATATTTCTATTTAATGGACCTTTGTGCAATGTACAGAATAATTTATAATATTAAATTTTAAAATTTTTATTACTAAAAGATTATAAAATAAATTTAGACAAAATTAATAATTTAATTTGTATATATGTATCATATAAACATATAACAGATCAAATATGCATCGGTGATTATCTGTTATTTCTCATTATTAATATAAACATAATTATTTTTTCACTCTTTGTTAAAAAAAATTAATTTAATATTATAAATATATTAATTATTTTTTACTATTCAAATAAAATACATTTTGATCATATTATTTTAGAATAATATAAATAAACTAAAATTACTATAGTTATTAAAGTAAGCATTGTTATTTTGTCATAAAATAAAAAAGATTATAATTAGAAAAAAAAGATTAAGTGAAAAATATATTCTGTCCAGTAATTATTTACACAATATAACAACAAAATATATAAGAAATATAGTAAAAAAATCTAAATAACATTAAGTAATATTTAAATATCTTCTTATATCTTGTTAAAAACTTCTTTGAATACTACATTTGATGTAAATCGAGTTGGCTTCTCATCTTCATCTAAAATCAATATTTCCAATCTATTTTTCTTTCTCACTCTTGAGATAGCAACATATAATTGACCATAGGAGAATACTGGCCTTGGTAAGTAAAGACTGACATTAAAAAGTGTTTGTCCTTAACTCTTACTAATAGTTATTACAAAATAAAGAGCTAATGAAAATTGTCTTATTTGAAACTTAAAAGGTAACTGAGAATCTGAAAGAACTAAATTCATTCTTGGGATGGATACTTTATCACCAATATTTTTTCTTGTAACAACAGTGGCTGCAATTGTGTTTATTCCTAATTGATTAACAATTAGCCTAGTTCCATTGCATAATCCATTTGCTTGATCTATATTCCTCAAAAGTATAACTGGAACACCTATCTTCAAAAGTAATTTGTGGTTTGGAATTCCTGAACACTTAACTTTATTCAAAAATTCAGTAGTAAACCACTCACCTTCTATTTCAGAATTTTCATCAGATGAGCAAGTTGAATCAGAACTTAAATATTCTCTTTCTTTTTCGGGCATCAAAGAGATAATTAATTCATTTACTTTCTCAACACTTTCTAAATCAGCACAATTATAGATTAAACTTGGATATGCAAATTCTACTAAATGCATAAGACTATTATCCTTTTCAAGAATAATAAACTCTTCTAGAATTTCAAATGTACAATCTTTATCATCCTTAACTCCAATTTGTCCATCGCCTATTTGAAGAGTCCAATCTGCAAAAAACTTAGTTTCATTTATAGCAGAAGTATTTTCTACTGATGTTGATAATCTCATATTTTTTTGTCAACTTGAGCACTTTGCAATGAACCCATAGATAAGAAGAGTTCACAGTTACGGAAAGAACATCTTCACAACTACCTTTTAGAATAACCAGAAATATTTGTTTGAAATCTTCTCCCAATACAATGTGTTGATACTTGATCCCTTCTGAAAAATTTGCAATGAAAGCACTTTGCATGTTCCGTGCATTGAAAATTTGCAATTAAATGTGAGAGATTTGTTAACTTTCTCCCATAAATATATTTAACAACAACCTTTGATATTCTGGAATCAATTTTTAAAAAAATTAGATATCAGCAAAAAAAACTTATACTATAACAAAAAAATCAGAATTATGCGTAATGTTACCTTGTGATTTCATTTAAAAGATTATTTACGAAAGTTGAAGGCAAGAAAACGTTGAAAGGAAAGTCCATAGTAAAATCCTTTGACAAAACCTAATATGTAAAAACAATGTGAAGAATGGTAAACTAAACATGAAGACGTAATAAAGTAAGGGATAATCAAACATGAAGAGAGAAGAAATAAAAGTTATTGGCTACTTTTACTTTTAGTCACTTACAAAGGTTTGTAATGATAGGCAGGAAGAGCTTCAATATCACACAGCATGTAAAACTGATTTCAAATATTGAATAAACTATTGTTGGTAGGTTTTATTTATTTTTTTAAGTGTTCATTGGGTTTCTATTTCTCTGTAAGTTATTGGGATGAGTTCCAATACAACATGCCAATATAACATGCCAATATAGAAAATGACTTATAATAAATGACTTTGTCAGTATGTAATTATTACTTTTTTATAATTTGAAATTTAAAATTTGAAATCTAAAGTAGAATAAAGTTTCTAAGAATAGAAAAGGATAAAGAAAAGTGTTGGAGAAGCTTTTCATGAGGTGCTGACACCTCATCAAACTTTCCACAAAATGGTACTCAATTGTATATTATATATATATATATATATATATATATATATATATATATATACACACACACACACACACATACACACAACTAATAATGTTTTTTTTTTAATTTTTCATTAATTTTAATATATATAAATACGTTTATTTTAAAGTATATTATAAAAGTCGTACATATCATGTGTGACTTTTATTTTTTCAACGATATAAAATTTTAAAACTTAAGTATAATTTTTTTAAGGTGCATGGATACTTAGAAAAAGTTGATTGAGGTGTTAAGAGGGAGGTTGAAAAGTTGAAAAAATAGATTTATATCAATGGGGGAAGAGTAACATTGTTAAATGCGGTGCTCAATAGCATCCCAATTCACAGCATCTCTTTTTATAAAATGTCAAGGAAAGTAGTATTGGAGTTTATTCGTATTCAAAGGAGGAAGTGTGTGAAAGTAAAGAGGAACAGAGGTTTGGAGTGAAACATATTGAGAGGGTGAATTGAGCGAGGTTTGGAGTGAAACATATTGAGAGGGTGAATTGAGCGTTACTAGGAAAATATAATTAGAGAGCACTGGAGAATCAAAGGTGCTTGTAGATAGACATTCTAAAAGCACAACACGGTCCCTTGTTTGCTACATCAAATATTCCATTGAGAAATCCTAAAGTTTCAACTTGGTGTAAGGATATTCGAGGAGTGAGTTACCTTGCAAACAATTGATTTGTAAATGGTGTGAAGAAAGTATTGGGGGATGGATCAAATATGAACTTTTGGAGTGAGGTGTGGCTTGGCATTTAGAGTTTTGAGTCTCTTTCCAAGATTGTTTGCTTTGAAACTAAATAAGGAAAGTGTGGTATCAGATAATGGTTTTTGGTTAGAAGATAGATGAGTATGGAGGATTCAGTGGAAGAGGAAACTTAGACCATGGGAGGAGGAGGTTGCTACTAACGTTTTTATTATTTTGCAGGATTATCGACCACACCAAAACACTTTGGATAGATGGATTTGGATGAGTGATAGGATTGAAGGTTTTTTTTTACGAAATCCAGATATTGTGCTATACAAAGCAATGTGGATGCAGGACCAAATTTCAATGTTTTAAGCATTCAAATTTTGAACAAGGTATGGCGTTGTTAGGTTCCTCATAAAGTCCAAGTGCTTATAAGGTAGGTGATCCATGACTCTTTTCCCCTCTAAAGCTAATCTTATTAGAAGGGGACTAAATCATATTTTGGAGAATGATAGATATGTTTTTTTTTTTTTTTTGTAAAAGAGAGGTAGAAAATACCGTACATTTATTTATAGATTGTAGTTTTGTAAAGTCCATTTGGGAAGGCATTTCAACTTGGTTGAACCATCCACTATGCTCATATTCTTCTTTAGTACAGAACACTATTGATTTTTCTGAGCTGCTATCGGGTAAGAAACAATGGAAAGTCACTTTGGTTATTTGAAGCTTGACATTATAGTGTATTTGGAAGAATAGAAATGAAATTATTTTTTCTAATTGTGAATTGGATACCCTAAAAGTGCTGGAGGTGATAAATTGAAGATATGACAAGCTCTTGCAACTCATGCTAAAATAGTCTATTTCTCCTTCCTTGCTTAGTACTATGAACCTGTTCTCACCATGGAGTTGCTCTTTCCTGCACGATGATAGGGAGCTATTACTTCAGAGCATACTTTCCTTTTTATTGCATAGGAGAAGGTTAGGTTTAGGAAAGATTATTTATTATTATATGGTGATTAAGTAGATATGAGCTAAGCACCCCTATTGCTTAATTAATGAAACTTTTGTACTTATAAAAAAAATAAAAACTTAAGTAGTACATAAAACATAAAAACTTTAATTTTTTAATTTTTTTAATATTACTAATTTATTTTAAAAAAATATAAGTAAATTGTAATTGAGAAATGTAACTTATACTAGTTATGTAAATAATTTAAAATTTACACTAAATACATAATTTTGAATTTATATTACACTAATTATGTAAAAAAGTTCAAATATTTACTATAAATCAAGCAGTGCTATCAAAATTAAATATTAAGCATGCATTAAATTTTAGAGAAATTGTTTAATTGTTAAGATTTATCTGAATTTAAATAGAATTGTTTCTTAAAAATATGATATGTAATTTATACTATAATTACAATAGTTTGATTTTTAGAATAAATTGCATATTTAATTCTCTCTAAAAAAAGAAATTGTAATTTATACTATAATTGTAATAGTTCAATTTTAGAAATAAAAAAAATTATATTATAAGGACATGTTTGAGGTGGTAGTAATTTTAAATTTGTGATTTTTAATTATAAAATAAATAATTTTATTTTATTTCTCTTAAAATACACAATAATTATCACAATTACTATTACAACATTATTATTGTTGTTTTTATAATTATTTATTACAATTTTTCTATCACTACCATCTATTCTTACTACTAGTTAATGACCGTAATCGTCCTTATCATGATTTTTCTTTATAGTAATTGTTATTATTACTATTACTATTATTTTTGTTACAATATTTATAACTACCACCATATCAACATTTATAATATTTATAACTATTACTATTATCATTGTTACTTTCATGACCATCATCGTATGTGCTATCATTTAAGTCATTGTTACTGCTAATAACATAGTTTATTCTGTTATCATACTTTTATTACCATAGTTCCCACCATTGTTTATAAATCTATTGCAATTATTAGTGTACTTCCAATGAGTCCTCCATTTTTACTGTATTGATTAATTAGAATTAATGAAAAATATTACTTTAAATTAATTATCATAAAAGTTAAAATTTATTGACACCAAGGGTCAAACTTTAATATTTATATATTTTTTCAAAATTTTAATGTTGTCTTATTTTTTAATTTTTTATTTTCAGTGATTTTTATGTTTTTATGCTTCATTTTTTTAAAAAATAATTGTAATGGAGTATTTTATAAGTGCTAGTATCATATTAGTTAAGATTTAATTAATACATTTGTTACTATCAAAAAATTAATCTATCTAAAAAGCTACATATTTTATATTTGTTCAAATTTAAACTAATAACGAAATACTTTTTATCTAGATTATTTTAATAACCGGTCTTAAAAAATTACTCTTACTTTTAAAAATACTATTAGTTTTTAATTAATCAATTAATTATTAACGAAAATAAAAAATCAACGTAAAAAACTGTTTTATATTAGTGAAATGAAACTCCTTAAATACATATGCAAATGCAATGTTAAATTCAATTTCAAGATTTCTGTGTACGAGAAAAGTGATTACGAGATGTCTTTTATCTTATAATTTGTAATCAATAATTATAACTCTGTGGTACTCTTAAAAATACAACCCCACTCTTTAGATAGTAATATTTGCTCTACGTATTTCATTTTTCAACAAGCAAATTTGGCTTAGGTGTCGCAATTGTTAGCTAAACTGAAACAATAATATGTGGGCTATTATTATTTGCTGTGAAGATAGAATATACAAACAACGAATTGAGTGAGAAAGTTTCAGATTTAGTAGGCAAAATTGTATCTTCAATCAGATACGAATGATACAGCTCAAAATTGAAGGAACAACATGCGTGATTTCTTTATTATGTGTATACTCCAAATTGGTTGTCGTGTCTTTCTTTAGTTTTGTTTTTTAATTTTTGTCCCCGTCAGTGTGGGACCCACTCACCTTACTCTTTTGCTTCTTATATGATGAGTTGTGAATGACTTTCCTACAACTGAATGATAGTCTGTCTCAACAATCTAACGAATTCTTAATTATTTTAATAATTATTTATTGTCCTTTTTGAAGGTTAGACGAAAATAGTTGGGATTCTCTGTCATTATTTATAAATTTCCAAAAGGTCAAACTCTAATTAAGTTTTTTATTGTTTAAGAATTTATGATATTTTATTTTATCTTATTTTTAATTTTAAAATTATTCCTTCACAATATATTTTATGTATCATTTTTTTATTCTTTAGTTGGTCTATCTAAATATCATGAAAATTTTCATTTAATCTTTTTAAATATATCAAAATTTTTATTACTCTTCTGAAATGAAAAATTTGTGATGTTTGGATAAATTAAATAAGAAAAGAAAAAAATTCCATTTTGTAACAAAAATATTTTATGGAAATTTATAATTTTATTTTGTTTTTGGTCAACAAAAAAGTTTAAGTGTTTTTTGTCCGAACACAAGAAAAACATGATTAAACAGATAATATATGACTAGTGTTCTGGACCAAAAAGGCCGAAGCCCATGATTAAACACAAAAATGAAAAAAAAAGTTTAAGATTTTCCTTTTTCCGTTCTCGTAAGAACCAGTTGAGAAGTGAAACATCAGATCATCAATCATAAGGCATTACTTGGGTACAAAACAAATAGTTAATTGAGTTTTTACTTTTTCCACATTATATCAGAACAAGAACCAGATTACTTAAACAATACAATAAGTTAAGAATAGTGTTATATACAAAATTTTTACTTGTGGGTCAATTTTTTTTATATGAAAAAATTACTAAAATACAGTGTTTTGAAAAAAAATTATGAAAATATGAGATTTTTTAAAAGATTATTGGTGAAGATTTTTGACTAAATTTTTTATTATTTTTTAAAAAATTATTCCCAGCAATTTTTGATTTTCTCATCCAAATTAATAGAAACTGAAGGAAACAATGTCAATGGCGCATAATTAAACCATATTTCAACTGGTACCTGATTGATAAAGTGAAAACAGCTGCTAGAAAGTGAAAGAAAATTATCGTATAGTTGAAAAATAGAAACAGCAAGCGTTCTTTGTAAAAATGAACACACAGAAAATATAAATCTTAAAAATATTAAAGCATATTATTTTTTCTTAACTAAACCTTTAGTGGAATCCTTTTGGAAAATGAGCATCTCAGAATAATACAAAGAATTGTAAGGATAAAAGAAATCTAACAACCAATCAAATCAAAAAGCTTTAGATTATAAATAATTTATAGTGCATTTTTCTTAAAATTTAGGTATAGGAAAAAGTCCAGATAAATTGTTAATTAGTCCCTCAACTATTTTGTAATTATAATTTTTTATTATTTTTATTCTTGATTATACCTAAAATTGGTCTTAATTAATTGCGTTGAGATTTTCGTGGATCTGATTGTTGCTATTTTCTCCGTAGGATTGTTTTATTCATTCTTCTTTTTATGATAAGATAATAAGAAGGCTTTTTCTTATAAAATTTCTGTTTAGAATTCGTATTTTTTTTTTCTTACAATGTTTCTTCTTTTTAATTGGATAAATTGGTAAGCCAAACTCTTTGCAGAAAGATTTTAGATCTTTCGTAGCTTGAGCTTTTTCTTTTTGATTAATTGGCGTTGTATTTTATCGTTTTTGACAATTTTTTAAACTACTTTTTAGACAAAAGCAATTAATTGTCTATAACTAAAATTTTCATATAGAATTTCTTGTTGATGGATTGACTTCAAATTCTATTCTTAATTTTATTTCCTAAAGATCTAGAATGATTGGCCATAAGTTTTTCTTTGCAAAATGATTTTCGACTATCTTTTTTTATTGTAGATTATAGTAAGGAAGATATCTTTATACCACCTAAAGTTAATTAAAGTTATACACTTAAGACTAGATAATAATTTTATAAACTTATCTTTCTCTAAAGATAGATCTCCAATCAAATATTAGACTATCATGAATATTAGTGTATTTTATGCTCTAAAATTTCTTCACTATCTTGATTATAATTTTATCATTAGAATATGTTTTAATGACATCAAACATTCTATTTCTTTTATTGTTAGTCAGATAATTATCATATCAACCTTTAAGTTAACAAAAAAAAAAAAAAACCAGCAACAAGAACGTTGAGTATAATATTTCACAAGAAAAATTGTATTTAACAACCGACAAGATTGATGGCTAAAAATTTTTTTAGCCACCGAAATAGTCACCGATTACAATTGGTGGCTAATATATTGGTTGTAAACATATTTAGTGACCGAAAATGCATTCGATTGTAGAAATGTGAATTTAGCAACCAAAAAATTTTGGTCAGTATTTTGCCACCACTTAGCTGGTAGCTATTTCAGTTGCTAATTATGACCACTTAATTCGGTTGCTAATTGCAACCCCAAATTTCGGTAGCTAATATAGTTGCTAATTGGTTGTATTCTGCTAACCTATATTGGTAGCTAATTTGGTTGCAATTTTGTGTTTACTTTTTTCGGTTGCTATTTTGGTGGCTAAATTTCATCAAATATTTGATTGCTAAATTGGTCGCTAAGTTGGTGGCTAATTATTATGAATAATTTTACTTTTTAAATTTTTTTTTCAACAAGACCTATTTGTATAACAAAACATGCTTATATAAGACATAATATTTAACAAAACTTGCTAATAGTAAAAAATTACAAACATGGTAAAAAAATACATCTAAAGAAGTAAAATACATTTTACAATCTATAACTATATATATTTCATTCCATAACAAAAGTATAGTTCATTTTATAAGGAGGGTACAATCATTGACATAACAGATAGAAAAAAAGTCCTAAATCATGAACATGGATCAAATGTCATCATGAAGAGAACCGACATCATCACCAACAACATGAGAATCATCCATTTGGGTACTGATAGAAATTCCTATGTGTTTAACAACTTGTTGGAGAATGTTCTCGGTCTTCTGTAGTTTTGAATTGGACCTTTGCAATTTAGATTGCTTAGTATCAATGCGTGTGTCCTTTGCTACTAATTCTGCATTAAGGTTGGCAATGATCTGCTGATAGTTAACACTAGAACTAGAATCAGACTGAGTACAAAGAGAGGATGACATCATAAACTCTTCACCCAATTGTTCCAACCCATACACATGACCTTTCTTGTTTTTTCCTATAACAACTTCTAAAAAAATGGCATTGTCAACAGCTACAGAATGGTCACATGAGGCACATTCTTCACCATCATGCATAATCATAAATTACTCAGCATACAACAAGCATCCTGCATTAAGTCAAGTAGGATCACATCCTATTGAGCATTGCTCTCCAATAACAAACAATAATTTAATACATCAAAGACATGTATAATCATAAATTACTCAGCATACAACTAACATCATACATTAAGTCAAGTAGGATCACACCTATTGAGTATTGCTCTCCACTAACAAATAATGATTTAATACATCAAAGAAATGTATAATCATAAATTACTCAGCATACAACCAACATCCTCTATTAAGTCAAGTAGGATCACACCCTATTGAGCATTGCTCTCCACTAATAAACAATGTTGTAGCTTAATACCTAAACCTTATGCTTTGTTTGCGTAATGTCAAAACTCTTCTAAAGATCTTTTTTTGTCACCTCCTTATTAATCTTTTTAATTTATGCCCATTAAAAGTAATTGAATTAGAACTCAATAGTTGTAAAGAATAAATAGTCAGTTCTCTAGAAATCATAATGTTAGACACTCAACTGCAAATTATTATTCTACCTATGAAGCAAAAAATATCATTCTTACCATAATTCTCTAAAAATCATAATCTAATTCCTTGCACAGTGGACATGTATACGTTTAGCAGAAAGTACCAAAAGTGCATCAAAGAATACCAATACTACTGATTCCCCTAACTTTCTATGATACAGAGCTATTAAGAAATTTTAATGTCTAATTATAATTAAATATTTTATGCCTTTTGGCTTTTGCTATTGTTTGAAGATATATATGTAGATGATTCATTATATTCTTTAGTTATTTTATTGTCATGTTGCAATTATTATCCATAAGTATTATTGCATCTACTATTTCTTTGGATTAAGGGCACTATGTAAGAATAGGACTAAGAGCAACATTTTTCTGAATTTTTCCCTACAGTCTATTCTCTGGAGTAGGCCAGCTTTTTGTAAGTGCACAAATGAAACATACATATACATGCAAACAATTTGTATATAATATGATTGTTGTAACACCTAAATTTTTACTTTTACTTTTCAAAATAACAATAGATTTTGCAAAATAGGGAGAATAAACTTTTTTATTTAAGTAAAATCCACATTAAATGTTTCAAATTATGGAAGGGTTATAAGTTCATATCAAATAACTACTATAGGACCTATTCAAATGCAACAGTTTCAAATAATATTCTAAGTCCTATAATAGTTTTATCTATCTTTTTCATTGAGACTGGTGCTGATCGTCTTGATTACCTGAAAAATGAATATAAGGGTTAGTACTCTATACTACTCGCTATACAAACAAACAAATAAAGAGTCTCACTTGACACCTATTTTACATTATTTCTAACAAAATTCATAAAAATAGATTCATAGGCAGTAATATTACTCCATTCAATTTAATTCAAATACCGATGCACTCACAGTATCAAACAATTTACACACACAAAATTAATAAATAATAATCTCGTGTACTTATTGCATGCCAACCACACTCACGGTGGCACTGTGATCACAGATTTTCACTATGGATGGTCGCCGGTTACCCCCGCTTCACAGATACCACGTGGGCAATCACGGTTTACTCAGTAAAGGTAGTGGTCAAAGGTCTAGTCAGGAAGAGAGTGTGTGGCCCGTGGTGTACCCGCTCCCATTGTCTGTATCACTGTCACTCTCTCTTTCCTAGGGTATTTCTACTGTCCTTATCTTCCACACCCTCAGTGTATCGCTGAACCATTCACAACACGTTATATCGGCTTTAATCATGCCCTATTCACGCATATTGCAATATTCATTCTCAATATACGATATAAAGCTCACAATCATGTATAATTCACGACACTAGGCCCTCATTTGTTTTACAGTGCATGACATAAAGCCTATATTCATTCATATTACATGGCCCTTAGGCCCACACTTGTTCATAATATTCATTCAAATATACGGCACAAGTGCCCACATGCATTTATAACATAATTCATTTCAATCACATACATAATATTCACCATTATACAAGACTCTCAGCCTACACTTATTCACATTACACGGTACACACATTGCCCTTATTTACTCATACAATACTTTCAACATAGTTCACATTTACATTCCTCATTCATCAAGTATTAGCATACTCACACCACATAATCACCCATCACGAGTTTTCACATACTATCACACCTCACAACACACAGCAAATTTCATCAAATACATATTTCCTACCCTCTATCTCAACCATATTGCAATATTCATCAAAATACACGATAATTAAGCCCAAAGATATAGGGTAAAGTCTCCCTTATCTTGGATTGAAGAGCCACACTCGAATTCAACCACGAAAGTGCTTCCTACACGGATTTCGTCCTAAATACACGAAAAAATTTCATGAGAACCTAGGAAAATCATGAAAACAGAGAAGGGGGATGAAAAACGAAAACCCTAATCATTAAAACTCATATCCAAGCATTTCCAACATGGATTCAACCTTCAATCAAGCTCTCGAACCCTAACCTCTTTAAATCCTCTTTGGTCTCGACACTCTCGCTATAGCGAGATATTTTTTCCCTGTGCCCTCTCGCTACAGCGAGAAATGCATAGTTTCATTCTTCACACCCAAGGGCCTCTCGTTACAGTGAGAATGCACTGCAGCAACATCCATACTTAGCTTGTTTTCAGTCAATCAATCCAATCTAATTATATATATATATATATATATACACACACACACACACACACACACATCCATATACATTATACCCACAAACATCATCATTACGCATTCAAATACAAATTACATCTTTCACATTTACACGTACATATAAACACATATACATATATCAATAAAAATTAATATTACAAAATTCAGAGCATTACAATTGCATTATCTAGTTTCTGAAATATTAGGAATTGATGATGTCTTTTATCATAGCAGTATAGTTTTGCAACATCCATATATTGGGTTGTTGACGTAAATAGGTTAGAATGCCTTTGTATATTGTTTCTTTTGCCATACTTATTGTTAATTATAAATAGTTTCTTAAAATCAAATATCCTTTCCAAACATTCTGCTACACCACCATTTCCATTAACAATATTAATAAGATATCTTTGATTTCTTTCTATGTTTTTACTATGCTGCTACACCACTATTTCTATTAACGATATTAATCAAATCATAAATGCGTAAAGTTTTCTGAAATATAGAAGCATTGCAAAAAACAAAAACCTATGCAGTCTCTAATTCAGATAGATTGTCCCTTCTTTCTTCCATTTCTTTAGGAATATATGTTTTCGAGTAGAAAGAATGACGAAAGAAAAGGAAGATTTACCACTATCATGGGATCCGTGTTAAGCATAGCCGCTGAGAACTTTGTTTGGTGATGCCGCCAATTTGATTCCTTCTCCTAAAAATGTTGGTGAAGGAATGCTAGTGTGCAAGTTCTTCTCAAAACAAAAGAAGAAAGACCTATGGTTCAAAGCCATATAGCGCTAGCCAACAAACATTAGTTGAAGCCTATTTTGTCTATTTCTCATAGCCCATTCATGCTTCTTTGTAGCATACTGAAGATGTTGCAGGATAAACGATCTTTGAAAGGTAAATGAATGCTTATCTCGTGGATGCGACATTCGCAATCTTAGCACTTTCCCTCTTTTAAGTAGGAATCCGCTAAGGCTAGGCACCTTCTTCAAAAGGTATAGATATTGTTTACACGAAAACTTTTAAAGTTATATTAATTTTTTCTTCTAGTAAAAGATGAAGAGCAATAACTTTTTTATAGTAAAGTTTAGATGAAAAAAATCTAATTTTTCCTATAATAATAACCAAATTTATTTCTATATCTACAATAACTATATTTATTTTATATTTAAGGATATTCATTTAGAAGTTTGCCTAGTTCTTGGTTTAGACATTTCTTCAGAAGATTATGGAGTTTTAAAAACAATTTAACTAATAAATTTATTTAATAATTCACTATTATTATCTTCTATTTTCTCTAGATTGAGATTATTTTTTTAATTGTGAGAAGTTTTTGTTTTGTTTTAGTATCAAGTTAGAAAGGTTTGAATAGGGTTTTTATACTTAGATTCAAGACGTCCACTTGGAATTACATAGAGGTTTTTTCTTTACTAATATTCTCCCCTATAACTTGAAGATAATTTTTTTCCTAATAATTTTTGAAAAATCATTCTCTTTGAGGTGTCCATTCCTCACAGTAAAAGTCTTTTTCTAAGGAATTGTTTATCTATAATGAATTTATGAGATAATGTTATAACCATAATTAAGAAAAGAATAAGTTCGAGATTGGATAGATTGTTGGTCTTCTTCATTATCATTTTGATAAGTTGTCCTAGGAATACTAAATTTTGTATCTAACCCTTGGAAGTTTACATGGGATGGAATATAAGATACTAATCTTGGTACCTTAGTCTAGAAGGCTTGTGATTAAACTGAGAGTGGTTTTTTTACAAATTTATACTCAGATTGTCTTGAAACTTTTATTTTAGAAGAGAAAAAAGTTTCTCCTGTTAAAAGTAATTTTGACTTTCCTAAAATTATCTTGTTTAATTTCTAGATTTGTAGAGCAGGTCTGAGAACAAAAGGAGTAGCCATGTCCATAACCTATTTTTCAAGGAAAGAAACTCATTCTATTTAATTATTCTTGGTGGAGAAACATTGGCCCTTGTCATATCCATGATAAACAAAGTTTTTTCTCCTTTTGGAGGTTTTAGAAGAATCCATAAAGTACAAGTATTCATGACCTTATACTAGATCCTATAAATTAAAGCTCTTAAGATGGATCCTTCTTTCATGTCAAGACCATGAAAATCGATATTTAAAAATAGAGTCTAAAAATATTTCCATCCATTAGACTCACAATTTTGTTTGGGTAACAGTTAAAATAAATTGATCTTTATCTAATACTAATTTCTACTATTCCTATTAGGGAATCTTCAAACTTAGTGTGTATAATATCTCAAAGATAGGTCAAGATTGAGACATCTATACCCATGTCTATTAAAGATTTAATGGCTACCTGGACACATTTTATGTGCAAGTATTTATATTTTCTAATATATTCATTTATTGAATTTTTCAACAAAAGATGAAATTCTTCTCCAATATCAAGTCCTAGAGGGATATTGTTTTTACATTTTTGATTATGTAGTCAGAACTATTTTTCTATTTAATTTGTTTTTGAGGAACATATAATGTATCCTAAAGAATTTTTGCAACTGTCCAATCATCTATACTTTAGTTTATTTCTTTAAAACATACTTCTTCATTAAAGAGACTATGCTTTAGGGTTATTTCCTGTATTTAATTATCTAATTTTGGTTTTGTTTGGAGTTGGAGAAAGATGAACTAGAGTTAGATCTATGAGAGATATGAGAAGAAGAGTGAAAGAGATGAGACATGATTATACTTACTTTGGTTTCATTACCATCATAATATGACATGGTTATTGCATTTTTTTTTACAAATAGTCAAAATTCTTTACAATAGTCACTAACTATCATGTTCTTCTATATCTTTTGAATAAAACATTAATAAATTAGAGTTATTGTCTTATGCTAAGGAACCTATTGCATTAACTTTGTTTAAAAGAAATAAAGAACTGTTGTGCTTTTAATAAATATTTTTCTTATTTAAAATTAAAATTTAACAAATTTAAAATTACTATACATTTTTTAATCTACAAAATCAGTCATCAAATAAATCTAACAACTATATTCATACTTCTACATCAGGCTTCGATACCAAAAGTTATCTTAAATGAAAAAAAATTGACAAGAGAAGTAAAAAGTAACAATACTACTAAATTTTATAGCACGAATATACATAAATGTATGCAAAAAAGTAAAGAGAAATTTTAAAAAATAAAAAATTAGAATGATGATAGAACCTGCTCAAGATTATTGAAAAGAGAAAGAAAAGAAAACTATAATATATATATATATATATATATATGTGAGATATTTACTTTAAATAAAATAAGACAGTATAATTACTTATAAAAATTCTTTTAAGTATATATATTCTAAAATTATGAGTAAGAATGTTCATAAAAAGTTTCTTTATTAAAAATCAATTTTTCTTAAAGATATGATTAAAAGAATCTATTCTAATATATATTTTTACTAATTTTCAATTTAATAAATACTGAGTATACAATTAAAATATATAAATAAATATATTTAATGTAATAAATATTCATTACTTATAAATTGGAAATAAGCACTTTTTTACTTTATAACATTTTTAAGAAAATGTGAGTTTATAGCATTCGTAGAAAAATAATGAATCACTTATCACATTTAATAATAATTAGTAAAGAATATGGTAAATACCATAGTAAAATAATATTACCAACTTTTATTATTTTTAATAAACTAAACTTATTCTTAAATCGTCAATGTCATATTACTATAATTTTATAGAAACAACTATTATTATTATTATGAATGCTATTTCGTGATTGAGTGGAAAAATAGAGATGTTACAAAATTCACTCTTCACTTTACAAAAATATAAAAAAAAGGGAGTACACTAATTATGTCATACATTCACATTTCTGAATTTTGTCATAATTAATATTTTAGTTAACTTTCAGTTAATTATTAACATTAAGGACAATGCTATATTTTAAGTTGGGGTTAAGGTGTGAGAGTTTTTAGAAAATTTTCAAAGATATTTTTAGACATTATTAAATTTTTTTGAAAATGTTTCTCATTTTATATATTGTAAATTGTTCATTAAATTTAATATTTTTAATTAAGATCTCATAGATTTAAATTTTGTCTTAAAATTTAGATTATGATTGATGAACTTTAGAATTGCATGATTCTAAATTTTTATAAGTTAAAAGAAAAGATGGAAATTATTTAAAAAATAAAGGTATTAAAACAAAAAAAAGGAAAAAAAATTGAATCTATAATCTTATTTACCCTGAGAATTTGAACTTTCAAAATAATTCTTATTAAGAGAATAATCACCTTGTATTTACATGTATCATAATTTATTTCGTTTCTTAATAAAATTGTTATATCATGTATAAGCAGAAGTCATAAATGCATTATTTTTTTCAATTAACCTAGCTAGAGTCAAATAAGTCAACTTATGAATTATTTTCTTCTTAGCTAAGTCTGAGCCTAACATTAAACTATTTGTTCAGTATCTAACATTATTAGCCAAAACTAAAAAAATCATGATTTACCTGTTAGGAAAAATATGAAATTACAAAACAATCAAAGCTGATAATTAAAGAAAAATTAAAATTTAGTGCTTAAAATTTCAAAAGAAACAAAAGTAAATTCTGCAGCAAAAACAAAATAGTTGCACGAAATGACAAAGTAGTTCACAGATTAAAGAAAAATACATTAAAAATTTATCAAATTATTATTACAAATAATAAAATCCTTCAGCTTTGTATAATTTATTTTGTCTTTAATAATGGAAAGCAATAGTATATGTTACCCCATTCGTAAATAACATATCTAACTTCAATGTTTTCCACATCCCCTTCTCCTGGGCATAAAATTGACTTGTCTGTCATTATGAGTATTAATACCTAAACTAAGTGTATATACACTGACACCGTGTGTCCTTCTAGCAAAGCATTCAGCATATTACGTGCCATTGTTATTGAAACTTTGGTGTCTTTCCGGTTGCTTTCCACAGACGTTGATGTTTCTTCAAAAGAGCTGAATCGTCGATTATCTGAAATCACCAACGTGGACTCTTCCTGCGTCGTCGATGGAATGCGGTTCGAGTTGTGCCTAAGACCAATTATTCTGCCACTGTTGTGTTTGCCGCACGTTTCAAGCAATCTTTGGTGCTATTGCCATTGATGCTGGCAACTCTGATGCTGGAGGTAACGTTTTCTGGCCTATTCATGTCGGGACCTTAGAGTTGCCGTAGCTTTTTGAACTGTGAGTTCAACTTTCAGCTGCCTTGGGTTTGGGTATGGTGCTTTAGATGCTTCTTGATGACTTATGTATTAGTTGTTTATAGTTTCGTTTTAGTCAATCTAATTACTGTAATTGGTTCTAGACCACTAAGTTGTAATGCAGTAAATGACAATATATGATGATTACTTGTTTGTTTTTTAATTGAATGAAGTTAAGTAGCTTCTTTTCATTTTCACGTTTTTGTTGCTGCTAATATATTGGTTTCATGTTATGGACTTGTGATGGTGTTGATCTCCTCTTAATTTTTTTATGTGCTAGTTATTATATAGCTTAGTATTTGAATTGGTCAGGTAAAGATATGCTGATGAAAATCCAACCAAGGAAACTTGGATTTTGTCAAAGACTAAACTCGAGAAGAAAAAGTTCAGACCCAGCCCATGAATCCATCATCTCCATAATAACTGCCACCATGAATAGCTATTTTTAGTTGCATAAGTTGTAACAACTATTGCAGTACTAATAAACACTTTTTAATAGGTTGTCTTGTAACTCTAAAACTCATCCTAATTAAGTTTAATTTCTATCAAAATTTTGTTAATTTTCTAGGACGAATTTAGCCCTTCAAAACTGTAAATAAGACTCTACTGTGTCATTATCATCAAGTAAGTTTAAGAATAATTTCTCTATATCGAGAGTGTTCTCCATACTCTCTGGAGTTTCTGTACCATACGTATAGCATCGATTTGGTGGCTATTGTCCTATGTTTTGTTGAGATACTAATTTTAAGATTGAATAATTAAAATCGTCTTATACAGAATAGATGAGACATTAAGTTGGTCTTCTCAAGATTTTTAGATATCAATTTGGTCTCTCCATGTTTATATTGAAAATCTACTGCATTTTTGTCTTTAAATTGATGCTTTTTTTTTTAAATCATTATTAAAGACCAAATCATTTTTCAAAACTATGGAGTTTGGAGAACTAATTTAAGAAACTGATGTTTGTTCCACTGTTCTTAAATTGGGTTTCTGGTAGTTGAATTCTAACCGTAGGTATAGCAGAGTCATTGGTTTTACTTATGCTTTTTATCTTTAGATGATAACTTTGTAAGGACGTGTTTGTATAAATAGCTTAATTAAATGTTGTTTAACTTTTTCAGTATGTAGTTGTAAGTATTTGTTAAAGATAAAACTATTTTAACATCTAAAGAAGGTTTCAACATCATGCATTGCTGTTTAAGGTGCTGATTATTTTCTTTTCATTTTGCATTCCAAAAGTTTGCATTGTTATCGTGCATTCGTGGGAATAGTTTAGTTTAGAGATTAGTTATATTTGATCTCTAGCTAAAACTCTACTTTGCTATCTCCTATGATCATACTAATACTATCTCTTACTTATAATAGTGTTTTAAACCACTATTTTTATGAATTAATTCATAATCACAATACAAATTCTATCCATCATTTTGTCTATTAGATATATATTTATCATAATCACCTCTCAAAATAAGATAACAATTCATCTTATGAACATCGCTATTTTTATATTTTTTTTACAGATTTCACGTACCAATTTATAAATTTTTAATTAAATCAATACTAATTCAAAAATCATGAAATCACTTAGATTTTCTTTATTTATATGTTTATTTTTATGTAAAAAGACAAGCATAAATCATTTATTTATAGAGAGTTCTTCAAAACTTAGTTTTTCTATGGTGTTTCCAAAATACCTTTCCCAGTACTAGAATAATAACAAAAATTTAATTAAAGCATTATAACTTCAAAAATCATGAAATTAATGAGGTTATCTTTCTTTGAGTATCTAATTTTTAACAAAAATGCACACTTAAATCATTCTTGTATAGAAAGTAACACTTAAACCTAGTTTCTTTCTACTATTTACATAATACTATTTTCAAAACTCACAGCAAATTAAAAAGTTCATAACACCTCCAAAATTAATGAAGTAAATGAAGTTCTATTTCTATAAGTATCTACTATCATACAAAAAAATATTCTTAAGACACATCCTTCCAAATTCTAATTTGAAATCTATTTTCTATAGAAAGGTCATAGGTTACTTTATTTTAATAACATATTCTTAAAAAAATCATAACTTATTTATTTTAAATTCAGATGTGATGAAATCAACAAGGTTGTTCTTGTATGTATATTTATTTTTAAGAAAAAAAATACCTAATTAGATTGAGGCTCTCAAGTCACTCCACCGAAAACAAACTTCCTTTACAAGTTAGAGGACTTTATTTTTCACCTAACAATGAGTTAGAAAATTCATATTTTACTCATTGTAAGTTAAAAAATGATGAAAATAGTGAAGATATTTTTCTCTGTGTGTCTACCTTTAAAAAAATATATAATAAAAATTTAAACACTCACATAGCCTTGCATGTAACAAAAATTTTCTCTGCACATAGGTCATATAGTTCCTTTTATTTATCAACAACTTAGTTTAAAAATTATAATTAATTAAATTTAAATCAAAATTATTGAAACCAATGGAAAATTACTCCTAATATAGTTTGTTATCTAAATAAAATACTTTTTAAAATTTTTACAAAACAATCCCTATAATTTATAGAAATTACAGTTTAGTCCTTAACTTTATTTTATTTGCAAAAAAGTCCTTTTACCAAAACTTGATGTTTTTCAGTTTGTTCAGAATATTTTTCCCTTGCCTCTAAGTCATTGTCCAAGTATCAATATGGTCAAAAACATTCTTTTGGTCCTATCACTCATGTGATTAATTATTTTGAACTTTTTTTAAAGTTTATTTATAGTCAAACCATGGTATTTCCTTATTTAAAGGTTCAATCTTTCAAACTTAATTCAATAACTTAGTCAACTTCATATGCTTCTTATATTCTAGAGGTTTCAAAAGTGTTCATGAGTATAAAATTTCATTTCTTAGTTATTTTCCATATTTAGATCATTTTCCTTTAACTCTTTTACCAAAAATCTTTAAAATACATTCAAAATGTCATTTAAATTCAAAATAAATCCAAAATCTTCAGAATAATAAAATCATGTGGGTTGATCTTCTAAAAACTTTCATGATTTTTAGAATTTTTTAAAATAAAAAATGACATAAAAACAATTTTAATACATGAATTCACATATAATCATTGTAATATCATGATAATAATACATAGAAAGAAAAGTCATCAACAAAATCCCCTTAAAATACTCATTTACTTTTTGTTAAGATTTTTCTTACAGAATTTCCTGTTTTCGTTGTTTTTAATGATTTCTTTAGATTTTTTTTATTCCAATCAATTTTGTTTTCATGTATTAATTAGACCCATAAAATTTTTATTCAATATAAGGGTTAAGAATTCCCCTTGACTCAAAAATTACTTAACAAACTTATTTCTCCAATTTATGAACTATACTTTGCTCTATTACTTGATTTTGTCTTATCTTTTTTGGTTTGGCTGCAAGTATTTGTTGGTCTCCTCTCTCTCTTCTTTCTTGGTCTGATTTTAACCTCTTTCTTGCCCTTTTAAGTCAGCTTTTAGTGTGCCCAAAATGATCCTTAAATGTTGGAGTTCGTTTGCTTAATTTTGGTGGTGAGATTGTTGGTGTTTTCAGGGTCACTACGCGAGAAAGAAGCTTTTAGAGTGCTAACTTATATAACGGTTAGTAAAAATCGTTTTATAATAATACATTTAGAAAATGATTAGCATTGAACCACTTTATAATAATACATTTAGAGAACAGTTAGCATTGAACTGCTCTTAGATAACCGCTATATAAAGTCACACATTAGAGAATAATTAATAAAGACTCGCTTTCAGATTTATACTTCTGAGACATTGGAGAGTGGTTAATAAAGAATTGCTCTCTAAAGTCACTCTTGGAGAGCAGTTAACAGAGAACCACTCTCCAAATTTAACTTTTATAATTGAAGCATGCTCAACTCATGAATCTCTTTGTCTTACTAACAAAGTTGGTCTCTTTCACCTCTATACATTCTTTTTTGTATTTTTTTGCATTAACTAAGCTAGTGTTTTTGGTCTCTTTAACGTTATTAGATTCTCTTCGTATTCTCTGCTCTCTTTGTCTTCTTTGTGCAAACAAATTGGTTATTTTCACACCTGTAAGTACCTTTTTCACAGTTTTCTTCATTCTCTCTTTCTATCTTTTTCTTTTTATTAATGATGAATCATCCATTTTTTTCTCTCTATTAATGATGAATCATCTACTAATTTGTTCTATTTTTCTCTGCTTACTTGTCTTTAGTTAACACAACATATAAACTTAAGATTCAATTTTGATTTGTGATAAAAATGAAAAAATTTTGAATATTAAACCTATAAAATTTAAACGTAACAATAAAGTAATTTTAATTTGTAATAAAAACTCACAAAAAAATAAATTTTAAATTTCAAATTTGCGGTTTACACCTATACTTTAGAGAGCGGTTATATAAATCACTCTCTCCAAGTGACATTTACTTTATGAGAACGGTTCCACATGGAACCGCTCTCCAATCTTAATATTTGTGAGCGGTTGTTTAACTGTTCTCTTAAATGCAACATATTAGATAGTGTGAGATTTTAGAATAGTTATAAATGTTCTCTAATTTAAAATAGAACCACTCTTACATCTCTTTCTTAGCGTAGTGAATTTTTTTTACTTTGTTGGCATGGAAGACGATATGGCTGAATGGTGAAGTTTAATTTTTATATATGTTGGATGTGGTCAAGTGTTTAAAAGGTTAGTATGGCTAGATTTATAATTTTCGGTTAAATATTAAATTTATACTCCATTTTACATGTGAAAATGGCCTTGTCTTTGGTGGGTATCTTTCAATTTTTTTCTTGGCTTTTATGGTTAGAGAGGTCTAATTGGAGTAACTTTATTATTGAAGTCTTTCCCAAATTTAGCTTTTATCTTTGTGGAAAGTAGTCCCCAAAAATATTTTCAAAGTGAAAATTTTGACCCTTATGATTTCATCTAATTTGCCTAAATGTACTTGCTTAGTTTGTCTTTAATTCTTGGTTACTCACTTCACATTTTTCTCCTCACATGATACTATTTTTTGGCTGAGTTTGATTTAGTTTGGTTGGCATTTGGTTAGGCCTCTTGGTTAAGGATTAGATCATTGACTTAAGTGTTATTTTTAATGAATTTTAGTCAATCAAGCTTCCTTTTCTATTGATCTAATTCACTTCAGCTGATCCATTGTTTAATTATTGACAAATTGGGTCCTTTTTCATGCTAAAAATTATGCCACTTGAGTTGGGTAAGATAGGATTATAAAATTGGAAGTTTTGCTCAATTTGTCTAATCCTTTCACACCACTTTGAATGCTAGATCTAGAAAAAATTGGTTTGAATTTTCTATTTGAGGTTTAACCCTAATTCTTGAGTGACTATAACCTCATTTGACCCGATAATTTTTCATAAAAATTTTAATTTTTAAAATTTTTTTGTCTAAATTGAGTCATCATTCTAGGCCTATTTAAGAGGTATTTTGATCTTTTTGCAATTTATATTTAATTTTCTATTTTTATTTTTTCCAATTGATTATAATTTTGTAATACCTAATGTAGATGGTCTAAAATAATTTATAAAATTTTAGGTAATTAATCTCTATTAAAATTGAATTATCCTATAATTATGTTGTTTGATTTTTTCTTAATTTGCCTCTTTTTTTGTGTGTAAATTTTGTTAAGTGTGTTTTAGTTTTTAACTTTTCATATATGATCTAATTTTACTTTATTTAAATTGATATGATTAATAATTAATTTAGAACCAGTGAAATTTTGGAGTATTACAATTATTACCATCATCTTTAAAACTGAATTACCAGCATTCTATGCCAATAACCAACATTAGGCAGTGTAATTTAGGAGAAATTTTGATCATTTTAGCACTAGTGTCAATATTATCTTATGATATTAGTCCAAAGAAAAAGGCAATAGCCTAAGGAAACCATTAATTTAGATGAGTAAGACTTATTAGCGGAGAAAGAAATAAATTTAAATAGTGAACTTCTACACATAATTACCATCTTTAAAATCAACATTGGACAATCTAATTCAAGAGAAATTATGATCATTCTAACAGTAATGTCATTTTTATTTAATATTATTGGTTCTGAAAAATGGTTACAAATTATGTAAGACTTAAATTAATGTGTTCTAATAATTTTAACCCTGCTGCCATATTTTTATTTGCGGGAGTTGGGCCCAAAAAAAAAAAAATTCAAGATACTATGGGAGTCTTTTAATCGAAGTAGAAGAATTGGTCTTAGGCATAACACCAATGACCTTGTTTGCCCAAACCGCATTCGAAGAGTCCACGTTGGTGATTTCAAAATAGTGGACGATTGAGCTCATTCGAAGAAATGTCAATGTCTTTGGAAAGCAATTGGAAAGACACTGATGTTTCAATGACATTGGCACCCAATATGCTGAATGCTTTGTTATTTTCCTTCGAGAAGGAAGTGTTAGTCACGACCCAACGATAATGCACAATGAGAAGAGGCTGTTGTGCGCAGAAGGAAACTTGGAAACATGAAGTTTTACGTTTTTACAATAGTGTACTCACGTGGAAAAGAAACTTGGAAATATCGTATTTGCGTTTTAATGTGGTTGGTTGGTGCCTATTTCAGTAGGTATGTCCTTGCTACCCAACAAAGACCACATTTTTCAATTAACTACATAAATATTTACTACTGATTCGGTGGTTAACCAATTATCAACTCCATTCAAGTCAACAACAAATAGATATATTTAGCATTCAGAGAGAATATAATCATAAAACGAGTTTCACTCATGATCTCTCTGTCAACCTTTTTCTTTAATCTACTTTACAGAAGCTGCTGAGCATCTATTCGAGTTAGTTGACGAGGGATATGAATCTTTTCGCGTTGAATAATAGAACATGGTTATATTACAAAGAAAAAGATAATTTTTGTTTATTTTACTTAGTGAGACCCATAATTAATTGAGGTGAGTTATTTGATAAAAAAGTATATTTTTTAACCTAATTATATCATGTTACTTGTTAACAATTTAAATTCATTGACGAGACTCAATGCACTTACTTTATATGTTTAACAGTCGTTAAAACATTATTATGGGATAACATATTAGTAGAGAATATAAGCCAAAAAGCTTTATCGGATATTAGTTCCAAATTCTTGGATATATGTTGAAAATGGAGAGAGAATGAAAAAGAAATGCAAAGACGAGTTAGGTGTAGAGACAACAACCGGTAGGTTACTCACAACAAATAGAGATAGAGGATTTACTCACTAAATATATGAGTATGGGAAAATAGCAAATTTTAATGAAGATGAGTTCGGAAGTATATAGATATTCAAATAGTATAAGCACTTAGATTAAAATTATTACCCACAAAATTACTACTAACATAAGCATGAGATCGAGTACGAATACTACCTGCCGACACTGTTTACTTCTAATAAACTAAGCCGGCATTTTAATATAAAAGTAAAACAGCTAAAAATTAATTTATGAATATTATGAACAAGAGTATAATTTACTTATGCATTTATTTTACTCCAACAAATATTTTATATGCATGTAATTTATTTGTCTATTATGTTAAAATAAATAAGATATTGAAATGGTCTTACCATTGAAGATACAGCTTGCCTACCATCACAATATTGTGGTATAATTGAGTATACACTATAATGTTTTTATCCTTTTCACGTTATTTTTCTTTTCACAACAAACTATTTATTATATTTTACTTTTTTTATATTTTTTTTCTCTTTATCTTACTTCCTATATTCCAATAAAGTGTACAAAAATGATTTTTCTTGAGCAATCTAGCTAATTCAGACAATTTAATTTATATAATTTTTTCACTAAATTAAGTCAAGCTCTTAATTATTCAAAGGATCATTAATGAATTTGTCAGGCTCTTTATGATCATCACCAAACAGTTTCCTCCATTGCTGATGCTTCAATAAATTTTTTGAAACTTAACCCTCCGTCAATGAATTTGTGGAGCCCCCTTTATATCTGTGTTTATTACCACTCATAAATGTTTATTATTACCTATTTTGGAGTGACTTTTGATTAAAATATCTTTTTCTCTCTCATTTAATCATTTCAATAATTGGAGTATTTTTTATAAAAAATTAAATTGAACACAATTTACACCTTAGTGTGACAATAAATCATTGTGTGATCGTTACCAAACCTGTCTTCAGTGTTGAATGCATAAAATCCTCCATTTGTACTCAATTTGAAACTTTCCCAGTTCAATCTACAACAGCCATGCTTGTGTATATTGGACTATTTGTATCTATTGTCTTCTTCATATTCATCAGGAGTAGTAGACGCAATGGAAATAAAACTTTACAAAAATGGCCAATCATTGGCATGCTACCTGCTATTCTGCAAAATCTGTCCAATATCCATGATTATACAACCTTAGCTTTGAAACAATATGGAGGCACTGCACTGTTTGAAGGACCCTGGTTCTCAAACACCTCCTTCATCATCACCAGTGATCCCATGAACGTTCACCACATCACAAGCAAGAATTTTGGAAACTATGGAAAAGGATCCAATTTCAATGAGATTTTCGAAATTTTTGGAGGTGGGATTTTCAATGCTGATTTCCATGCATGGAAACAAGAGAGGACAATACTCCATTCGTTGCTGAGAAGGAAAAGCTTTGAGATCTTCCTTAAACAAAACATTCAGAAGAAGCTGGAAAATTGCCTAATACCATTTCTGGAACATGCATCCAAAGCTAGAACTGAGTTGGACTTGCAAGATGCCTTTCAGAGGTTCACCTTTGACACCACCTGCTCCATTGTGTTTGGATTTGATCCTAATTGCCTCCCAAAAAATTTCTCTGAGCTCTCTCACTTTGCTTATGAGAAAGCCTTAATTGTGATGGAGGATGTAGTATTCTACAGGCACATCATTCCAAGGTGGTTATGGAAGCTGCAAGAATGGCTCCAAATAGGTCCAGAGAAGAAGTTCAAGGAAGCCAAGGAAAATTTTGAGAAATTCTTGCATGAATGTATTGCATCTAAACTTGAAGAGAAAAGAAGATGCAACAGCACCAAAGAAGTGGATGAATCTCAATATGACCTGCTAAGAGGGATACTGGAGGAAAGAGCTGAAAAGGGTCAAGTAATGGATGACAAGTATCTTAGAGACACTGCATTTGGTCTGGTTGCTGCTGGAAGTGGCACTGTTAGTGCAGGTCTCAGTTGGTTCTTTTGGCTTGTTTCAACTCACCCACATGTGGAAACAAAAATTCTTCAAGAGATCAAGGATAACTGTCTAAGCCAAGAAGGAAATTGGGTTGTTCCAAATGTGGAAAAGTTTGGTAAGCTAGTTTATCTTCATGGAGCTGTATGTGAAACCTTGAGGCTTTTTCCTTCTTTGCCATTTGACCACAAGTGTGCAATTAAATCTGACATACTCCCTAGTGGAGATCATGTTAGTCCCAATACAGTGATATTGTACTCTTTGTACGCAATGGGAAGGATGGAACAAATATGGGGTGATGACTACTTGGAATTTAAGCCTGAGAGATGGATATCAGAAAGAGGAGACGTTGTACACATACCATCTTACAAGTTCATAGCCTTCAATGCTGGACCTAGAAGTTGTTTGGGTAAAGACATTACCCTTATAGAAATGAAGATGGTTGCAGCTACTATACTATGGAAGTTTCACATGCAGGTGGTGGATGGTCATCCTATTGCCCCAAGGCTTTCTGTTGTACTTAGCATGGAACATGGCTTGAAGGTCAAAGTTACTGAAAGATGCATTTCATAGAAGCATTGATATCCTTCTACAAAGTTCCAAATGATCAATGGTGAATGTTTTCTCTCTTATAATTTATTTATGTTAGTTAAATAATGCTGTGGTTGTCTAAGCACTCCAGTAGAATAACAAAAAAACGGAAGGCATGTAGGTTGTCTTTTTAAGTCTAGATCATATAGCAGAGTTGTTGCTATTTCTAGTTTAATTTAGTTGTGATTGTTGCGTTATTTATCTTTTTAATTTAATTGTATATCGTTACAATCTTGTGTTAGTTGATCTTATGCCTTGGTAATAAAGCGGTAATTAGCTTATTGATTTCAAAAATTAATGAAAATGTTTTTTTTTTTTTTTTTTTTTTTTGTAACTTCCATGCTTGTCTTTCTTGAGTTAAGAAAAAAGTATTTATTTTGAAGCTGATAAAAATAATTTTTTTTTATTAACACTTGCGTGAAAAATATATTACGTTAATCCTTTTAAATAATTTCTTTTAACTTTATCTTTATTTTTTATAAACTATTATTTTTAGTTCTTCTAACTAACATGGTACAACTAAAAGTTAGCACTTAATAGTATTTTAATGGAATAATAAGAACTAAAAATAAAATTTTATAAAAAAAATAAGAACTAAATTAAAAAAATTAGTTTGAAAAAATTAAAACAAAAAATTTATTAAATTGTGAGGACTAAAAACCTACTTAAACTATAGGTTTTTACATAAAGATAGTTATGGATTGGGATGTTCCACATCTACTAAGGTGGTGTGAGTCTCACTTCCATTTTGAAAATCCATTTTAAGGAAAACCTAATTATTTTTTTGTTGTTATCCATGTTGTTTTTATTCTACTTTGATCTTTCTTTTTATCTACTATCCACCTCCTCCTATGAAATGAATAAGGACTTCCCATTAACAAAAGAGCCCAATTTGACCCATGATTGATTCAGCTCATACAGCACAATTAGCCTTTGTACATATACATTATAGAAACAAAATGTAAACATCTGATAACTTTTCTTGGTATTTTTTAGAACCTTAATGAGTTATAAATAGAGGTATTTTTATTCTCTGTACTTTTTTGTTCTTATTTTTAGGTCACATTATTTATTCTTATCCTTAGCACACAACTTTATATATATATATATATATATATATATATATATATATATAATATGTTGTATTCATATTTTCAGCAATACACAATGGAATCATTCTTTCAATTATTGTTTCAAAGCTTTCTTTGTTACTATCCTATTTAATTGGCATTTGCTATGCTAAACATGGATATCCTTCTAGCCGTCCTCGCTACCCAGGATGCCTGAGGTTCCATAACCATGACTCTCACTCTTCAGTCAAGAATGCTGCACAAGAGGAGACATCAGAAGCATCTCACGCTTCCAAGGAAGGTTCTTTTGGACTAATTTTTTCTTTGACCCAAGTCTAATATAAGCGTTTATTGGATCTGATTCAATAGCAACCTAATTTTGATGGTGTGATTTCCACTAAGTTCACTCTCAACTTGTTAGTGCCAATATCTCCTAAGTCCTTCAAAAAAGCCTGAATCAATTTTATGACTCCATGAGTATTCATTTTGTTTTTTGCACCACCACTCACAACATACTTGCATACAATTCTCACACACTTTGTAACATCCTTACTATAATTTGAATAATTTCTTGATAAGTCTATATTTAGACCCATTTTTATAGCCTATATATTTATGTTTGAACTTTATTTTATTTGAGTTTTGCACTAATTAATATCCTAATTTTGCAATTTCGCATAAGAAGGCCACTGTTGGGTTTAAAGCATGTTTTCGGCCCAAATTGGTTGCAGAATAGAGTTTCGTAGTAGTCAGCATACCCTGACCTTAGAAGCAAGTATAAGAGTGCTTCGAGCCCATATATAATCGTGCTTATGGCCTTGCATGACTGTGCTTTTGGCCTTATGTCATCTGTGACAAACTCAATTAATGAAGAGCTTTTAGGATTTTCAAAATCTATTAAAAAGGGACCTCATGTATCCTATTATATATAGAGTCCTTGTTATGTAATACACCTCTCATCTCTCTACCCTACCCTCAACCCTTTGGCACACTATTGGCAGGACTTGAAGTTTCAAGCAATCGTACTTGAAGATTTGGAACTTATCTCATCTCTAGTTTGTTATTTCTCTTGATTATGGCTTTATTTATGAACATTTTGATTCTTTTCTTTAGCATGAATAACTAAGTCCATAGCTAGGGATATGAGAATTCTTATTTATGAATTTATAGAATTTTGAAGTTTGAACCTATGTTTGATTTTCGTCTATGATTAATATTTATTCGATTGCGCATAATTGTATAACCTTAATTAATTATATCATTAGACAATCGTATCGTGATTAGTTAATAGATCTATATGATAGAGTGAGACAAAGGATTAGGTGAACCAAACCAATATTTCTCTTCTAATCGTTATTAAATTAATAAGTTCATAGGTGTTTTATGCTTTCTTGAATTGATATCTTGCATGACCATTGTAGATGTTAGTTTAGAGAAAAGAATGTTAATATTCCATGATTATTGAATATTGATAGTATTTGTATGAATTATTGATAATCACAAGGAAATCAAACTTAGAATTAAACAGAAAAATAACATAAAGGATTGAATGAGAAAACGTATATACCCTAGGTTTCTCTCCTATAAGTTCAACCAAGACGTGTATTGTGTTACTTGCTTTTATTCCTAATTTGTTTTATAATTGAATTCTAATTTTTATTTAATTTTGCATTCTTTAGGCTCAAACAATTAAATTAAGAAATTCTTAGTAATTGGGACCATTGGGACTATAATTTTGAAAACTTATTTTAGAATCCAATATCACTTTTCAACAGGTATACTTGACCACTGAACATAAACTAATGGAATTCATAAAAAGATTTGGATAATTTTGAAAAGTTGTACGGATAAATATAAACTAATACAATCGAAAAATTTTAAAAAACTTCATTGGCATAACATCTCATTCATGATCAAATTAAGATACATTTCATAACTTAAATTTATAGTTAGAAATGAAGACCAAAATTTTATGTTATATATATGTGATTCAAATTTATAATATAAACAATATTATTTTACTATAAATTAAATTTTCTAACTAGAGCTGGATATAATTTAAAATTTAAAGCAATTGAATACCAAGTATTACATATGCATCTTAATTATTGATAGACGATGCCAAATCGCTATCAAAACAACTAAGTTTCTAAAGATTTTGTAGTGTAGAGTCAAACTTAGGTCGATTCACGGAGACACATTCTTAGTCAATTTTAATTTTAGGTTTTCTTTTTAAAAAATACAAATAAAGTTTTTGGGATTTCCAAAATTGTAAATCAATAGAATTGGATTATGAACAAAATAAAATTATGTAAAAATGAATTAAGAAACATCAATTCATAGAATATCAAATGTATGTAACTTCGGATATTATAGTATCTAAAAATTTAAATTTGTGTTTGAACAATCACCAAATTGACATTAATTATCAAATCACAATTGAGTCCTAATTTGAATTCTAACAACAGAAAAGTTAATACAATTTTGAGATTAAAGAGAAAAAGAGAACAAACTTGAAGCAATTTAGAGCATAATTCAAGTCAAAATTACAGCGTTTGGATTATGCGAATTGAATGAGATGTTTAACCTTCCATCAAAACACTTAACCCATGCAAGAATGAGAAAAGAACGAGAGAGTTCGAGAGAAAGTAAAAACAATGATTCTTATTTTGGTCAAGTCTCAAAATCTCAAAGTGTTTAATCACCTCTCCTAAATCAGAATCTTATTAGTCTATTTATAAGCTCTGATTAAGGTAAACTAAATGGCCAAAATTTGGGCTTTAATTATAACTACAAGCCCAAATACAATTATCTAATAACAAGGAGTCTAAATGCAATCTTGCAACAATATTCAGTAAATCTGTCTCAACTTAAAAAATTGAAATCAACTCCAAATTAAGCGATCCATATATGCATTTTGAAGCCCTGGATGTGTAGAAACCAATGCAACTTAAATCAGCCAAAAATAATATTTGTAGAAAAATTTATGGCCAAAAGAGTAATTAGAGATCATATTTATCGAAAAATATGAATTTAAAGTATTTATTAGTAATATGTCCAATTTATTCTAATGAGTAGAAAATGGTAAAAACTCTAAAAAAAAGTATATTAAAAGTATTTATAAATCAAAATAAAACTATAAATATAAACTTAAAATATGTCACATCAAATTCTCCTACACTTAAAACTTTGCCCTCCAGGACAAATCACAAAATCTAATCACAGGGAACCTAAAACAAATTAAGGTATGCAAAATTTCTATCAAGTTCAAATATCATGGCTAAAATGGAAATCAATTCTCACACTCCAAATTTACAAATGAACTCATCAAATCAAGTGAATGAATCATAAAAAATAGAATCCTCACATGACATATTCTCAATCACTCAAGTGTATAAGATAAAGTGTATCATTCAAAATGCACAACATGAAGTATGATTAACCATAAGATTGCCCATTGCCCCTCTAGAATTTACACACACACAAAAATCAAGAGGACTTTGCTAGGTTATAAAGGGACATGGTGAAGGTAAAAAAAATTACAAAGGTAATCAAGTTAAAACCAAAGAGGATATAAGAACAATGGGGAATGAATCCAAAAAAAGTAAGCATGAAAGTAAATCCCCTAAATAAAGATATCATGTAATACAATCCAAGAATAATTCTCTTTTACTTTTGCTAGTCATCCAATGCTCTTTTCTCTTTTTATTGATTACTTTTTCTTTTTCTTTATTTCTCCTTCTCTTTTTTTTTAATGGAACTGATTTTTCTTTTCTCTTGCATTTTCTAAGGTAATCTTCACACATTTATTTCCATGATCATTCCTAAAATAATTCCAAAGTTCTTGTATCCCCTAAGGTTAGATAATGTTATTGTTTTACGCCTTTAGCTTGAAATGAGCTAGGATCACAAGAAATAGGACAATTAGGCTCAAAGGGAACTCAAAAAATGGAAATAATGCAAGGTTGGCTTTTTGGCTAGTAGTTTGTATGAAGGAAATGACGCCTCTATCATGTTAATGCAAGCATATGGAAATATAGTATCAAAAAGGCTCAAGGCAAGTTTTAGTGTCATACAACTATGAGTGCAATCACACAATGAAAGAAAGTAAAATGACATGATATTGTCATCTATATGGCTCAAAATCTCACAAGGTATATATTCTATCACAAATAATCCAACACACAAGATCTCAAAGTCCACCTATCAAATCGAAGAATGATTTAGTAAATCTGTCAAAGCCATGAAATAATCACTTGAATAGATTATATACACACTAAAAACGTAATACCCCCCCACTTGAAATTAACATTGTCCTCAATGGAAACACAATAAGTATAAGGACAATTCAAGTAACCTAATAAGTGAGAGAGAGGTAAGAATACTCCCTATAAATTGGGGTAAGTAGCCAATTCAAAAGTAACCTCTTCTTGTGCATGTTCTGATAAGTCCTCATGAAAAATCTTGAACCAATGCCCATAACCTTAAAGCTCATTTGCGATCCCATATCCTAAAGTTCAATAACACTATAAGGAAAAATATTAATAACAAGAAAGAGATCATCTCACCTAGATCTCAATTTACCAGGTATCAACTTAAGTCTAGAATTATATAAAAAAGACTTTGTCACTAATGTGAAACTCTTTATGCCTTATTAACTTATCTTGAAAAGCCTTGGTGCACTCCTTGTAGATGTTAGAGTTCTCATATGCTTCTCTACGAATCTCCTCCACCTCTTGTAATTGAAGCTTCCTATGTAAGTCAACTGCCTCCATATATAGATTACATTGCTTGATCACCAGAATGCCTTATGTTTCACTTCCATTGGTAGATGACATACCTTGTCAAAAATAACCTAATAAGGAGATATTCCTATGGGTGTCTTATAGGCAGTCCTGTAAGCCCAAAGAGCTTCCTCCAAGGGCAGACTCCAATCCTTCCTATTGGGTTGGACAGTCTTCTCCAGGATTTATTTTATTTTTTAATTAGAGATATCCTCTTATTCGTTAGTCAAGAGGTGATATAGTGTGAAAACTTTATGAATAATTCCAAACTTTTGAAGTAAGGCATTTATTGTGCGATTGTAAAAGTGTGATCTATGTTCATTAATTAATGCTCTGAAAAATCCAAACTTGTAAAAAATGTGACTTCATAAAATCTACAATAACATGAGCATCATTAGTATGAGTGGCCTTTTCCTTCACCCACTTGGAGACATAGTTTATTGGTAACAAAATATAAGCATAGTCAAATAAAACAGGAAAGGGACCCATAAAATCTATACTCTATACATCAAACACCTCATAAAAAGGAAAGGTAGTTAGGGTATCTTATTCTAGCGCTAGATATTCCTAGTCCTTTGACATTGCTCGCATGTTTTACAAAAGTGGTGTGCATCTCAGAACATGGTAGGCAAATATAGTTCATAATCTAAGATCTTTCAGGCTGTATGCTGAGGTCCAAAGTGTCCATCACAAGTCAAGGTTGGCAAAATCTAAGCATAGACTGGAACTCAGGTTTAGCCACACATTGTTTGTTAACCTTATCACTACACATCTTCCACAAGTATGGATCATCCCAAATGTAGTATTTGGAATCACTCTTTATCTTAGCAGTCTGAGCTTTAGAAAAGTATATAGGAATTTCCTTAGCAGCCAAATAATTCACTAAGTCTACATGCCAAGGATCATGTCTTCCAATGTGGTAAAGTTACTCATCTAGAAAGGTGTCTCTAATGGGGAGATCCTTAAGTGGCTGTTGAATTCTACTCAAATGGTTTGCTACTAAGTTCTCTACACCACTTCTATCTTTGATCTCAATGTCAAACTCTTACAAAAGAAGCATCCAGCGAATTAGTCTCGGTTAAAAAATTGACTTCTTAAGCAAGTACCTCAGAGCATGATCAGAGAAAACAATTACTTTAGAGCCAAGTAAATATGAACAAAAATTATCTAAAGCAAAAACAATGGCTAAAATTTATTTTTCTATAGTGGTGTAGTTTGCTTGTACTTTATCTAATTTGCAAGAAGCATAGGCTATGACATGGGGTTGCTTCTCCACTTTCTGACTAAGGATAACACCAACTGCAAAGTTTGAAGCATTACACATAAGCTCGAACATAATCTTTCAACTCAGAGGCTAAATGATAGGAGTATAAGTGCGACATTTTTTCAGCTCATCAAAAGCATCTTTGCAGGTCTGATTGAAGATGAAATATGAATCCTTCTGTAAGAGGCTGGATAATAGTGATGCAATTTTGCTGAAATCCTTGATGAATGACCTATAGAAACCTGCATGGCCAAGAAAAGAGCGCACTTTCTTTACAAAAGTGGGGTAAGGTAAGGAAACAATTACATCAATCTTGGCTGTATCAGTCTCAATACCCCCACTTGACACTACATGGCCTAATACAATCCATTTGGTCACCATAAAATGACATTTCTCATAATTTAAAATCAAATTGAACTGTATGCACCTATCTAATACTCTAGACAAGCTATCTAAACATGCATCAAATGAAGACACATAAACGGTAAAGTCATCCATGAACACTTCAAGTAAGTTCGCAAAGAGCTCATTATACACCTTTGAAAAGTGACAGGTGCATTACACAGTCCGAATGACATTCGTCTGTAAGCAAAGGTACCAAAAGGACAAGTGAATGTGGTCTTATACTGATCCTCTAGGGCTATGTGTATATGAAAGTAACCAAAAAATTCTTCTAAAAAGCAGTAATAGGATTTTTCTGCTATCCACTCGAAGACCTGATCAATAAAAGGCAGGGGAAAGTGGTCCTTATGAGTGGCCTGATTTAGCTTCCTATAATCAATACAGATTCACCACCTATTCTGAATTCTAGTCAAAATCAGCTCATCAAACTAGTCCTTTGTGATTGTTATGCCGATCTTCTTAGGTATAACATGGATCAGACTCACTCACTTGCTATTAGAGATCGGATATATCATGCTAGCAGCTAACAATTTGCTAAGTTTTTTCTTCACCACCTCCAAGAGGGTGCGATTCAGCCTTTTTTGAGGCTGTCTCACAGATTTTGCATCTTTATCCAGTAGAATTCTGTGAATACAAGTGGATGGACTAATTCCTAGTATGTTTGCCAAAGTCTACCAAATTACTTGCTTGTGAGCTGCTAAAGTTTGCAACAACTTCTCCTCTTGTGTAGCTTCCAAATATACTAAAATGATCACTAACAACTTGTTATCAACCTCTAAAAATGCGTACTTCAAATGCTTGAGAAAAGGCTTTAGCTCAAGTGTAGGTGGCTATATAATAAAGGAAAGTGTCCTGGTGGAAAAGTCTAATTTTGCATTATGTATCTGGGCAGGTTCAGGGGTATGTGTACTTGTTGTAATCAAGCTAGAACTTCCCAAACTTGCTGCTGCATCACATGAAACATCATAAGCTATTAAATATGCATATATTTCATCACAAACTTTACACAAATATCCTACAGTGCATGTACAACTAGAAATATCAAAAAAATTTGTACAAAACTCTTCAGTTAAAACATCAATAATATCTATATGAAATGCACTATGCAGCATTGATGGATGCTTCATGGCCTCAAAGATGTTGAACTGTACAACATCATCTCCAAACTACATGGATAGAATTCTTGAGTACACATTAATCTTTGTCCTTGCTGCTTTAAGGAAAGGTCTACTAAGGATGAGTGTAGGCATGCTGGACTCTTTTGCTATGTCCAGAATGTAGAAATTAGCAGGGAATATCAACTTATCCACTCTCACTAGCACGTCTTCTACTACTTCAACAAGGAATGCAATACTCTTGTTTGCCATTTGAATTACTACACCAGCTTTCTTAAAAGGGCTAAGGTTCAGAGAACTATAGATTGATGTAAGCATCACATTTATGAAATCACTAAGATCAAGTAATGCACTATTGAAAGTGGAATTCTTAATAGTACAAGGAACAGTAAAAATGCCAAGATCCTTGCACTTATGCGATAGGTTGGGCTGTATGAGGGCTGACATATTTCTTCCCATGTTGACTCTCTCGTTCCCTTTGAGTCTCCTCTTATTAGTGCATAATTCTTTAAAGAACTTTACATATGTTTTAATTTTTTTTTTATCACATGTAGTAGTGAAATGTTCACTTCTACTCTTTTTAATGTCTCAAAAAGCTCCTTATCAAAGTTTGTTGGTGGCCTTGGCTTGGCCACTCTGTTTGGAAAGGGAAAAGGTGATTTCTGCACAATTTCTGAACTGCTAAGGGCAGTTGTTGCTGTATGTTTTGTTGCTTCTCTGCCTCCACATCATTTTATACCTACTTATCTTTCTAGTTGCCTAACAGCCCCTTCCCACTTCTCAATATTATGGCACTCACATTTATGATATTAACCTCTGGTTAAGAAGGGAGTTGTCCAAAACCTTGAGACTTGAACTAGTTACAGTGGTAGCAAGTTGGTCAATTTGTGTCTACAGGTCTTGAATAGAGGCATTGACATTCTGTTGAAATTGTAGATTACTCTTGGCCATTTGTTTAACCAAATTCTCCAACGAAGGCTCAGAATTTTGTTGTATTTGTTGCTGCCTTATAAGGGATGAGTTTATAGCCATTACTTGGTTGGCTAGTCTATTCCTGCTACTGCTCAAAGGTACCATATCTCATATTTGGATGATCATTGAAGGTAGAATTATGAGATTGGTACTGGAACCTGTACGACTGTTGTTATCTCGAAAGTTGTTGGAAATTCGAAACTCTGTATTAGTCTTGTCTTCCACTAAAAACTCCATAGACAGAAGCTTGTTGGCTATCATCATGCAGCAAAGGACAACAATCTGAGGTGTGCTCTATAGAGGAACAAATATGATAATCTCTGGTCACCCCTCCTTGTGGATCAGTTTGTTGCGCAACAACTAGCTATCTCACAAAAGTAGTGAGCTCTTCAATTTTGCTTTCAAGTTTGTTAAAATTTGCTGCCATGTGGGTTGGTTGCTGCACATTATACACCTCTATCACTGGTGCCATGGCTCTTGTATTAAACTACTAGGAGTTCTCTGCCATGATGTCAATAAGTGCTTTGGCTGCAGATGGTGTCTTGTCCATGAGAGCTCTACCGCTTGCTGCATCAAGCGTACTCCTCTCCTTTGGAGCAAAGCCTTCATAGAAGTACTAAATGAGCAGCTTGTCACTGATCTGATAGTGTGGACAGGTTGCACATAACTTCTTGAATCTCTCCTAATACTCATAAAGGCTTTCTTGGCTGAACTGTCTGATGCCACTTATCTCTTTTTTTATTGTGGCTACTTTAGAAGCAGGAAAGAACTTCTTGGCATGGGACAGACCTTGGCTGCAGAATAATATAGCCAATCTTTCGTTGTACCATCCAAGGAGAATGGGAAAACCTTCAACTTGATGTGGTCTTTTGGAACTCCTTGAGGCCTCATTGTTAAGCATACTATGTAAAACTCTTTCAGATGCTTATAAGGGTTCTCACCTGCACTACCATTAAACTTAGGTAACAAATGGATTAGACCGAATTTTAGCTCAAAAAGAGCATCTACATCAAGATATTAGATGCTTAAGTGTTGATATGTGACATCTAGTGCAGCCAATTCTTTAAGAGTCATTTCGTGTTGATTATTAGCCATGGTATCAGAATGCACAGATATGCTATCAGAATGATCACAATCAGAGTGCACAACAACACTATCAAGGGTATCACAGCAATGACTATGCACACTACCTTCCAATTTAAGTCTATTCAACTTGTTCCAAGTGCGTTCAATCTCAGGATCGAATGCAAGTAATTGCCCAAAATTGGTTTTAGTCATGCAACAAGAAGCAGATAAGTCGAAGTCAACAGGATCAACAAAGTCAAAGTCAAAGTTAACTTAATTACTCTATTTTCTTTTTTTTTAAAAGAAAACTTTTGTATTTTTTAGATATCAAAATTTTTAAAAGAATAAAAATAATTAAATAAATAAAAATTTAAAAAAGTTCTAAACTACGGAATTTGGAATTTTGAGCAACACTGCACATAAATGAATAAAATAATATCAAAAATTTCTGCAACTCACAAAATAAATAAAAAAAAATTGTAGCGAGATAATAAAAGAATATGCTCTCACAATGTTCTATCAAAAGTCCTGGATTTCTAACCTATTGATCTATGACATGCATTCTCACCTTGGGTGGTTTGTAAGCCTAAGGATAAAATGTTACTAGAGCTAAAATTACTCCATAAAGTCATATTTAATCAGTTGGTAGTCTATTAAATATAGGAACTTATATAGAAAAAGTAAGCTCTAACCGAAGTTCTCAGATAAACAAACAGGACGTACATCCAAATTACTCAGGCCCGAGTATAGGGCCTCACTCATGTTATGCATGATTAGTAAGTGTGAGGGAACAAACAAACAAACCTTATACAAATCAAATAATAAAAATGTGCAAGGAAGAAAATAATAATAATAAAAATTAACTAAATAAATTACAATAAAAAGTATGATAAAAAGAAAATAAAATACTAGAAATTGGAATTATTTAAATTTTTTTAAAAAATATTTATTTATTTATTTTAAAAAATTTGTTTTTTTAAATTTAAAATTAAATTAGTAAATTGATTAGATAAATTTTTTTCAAAATTTAAATTCAAAACTAATTTATCTAAAAAAAAACTAATCCTACATTTAAAAACAAAACAAACTAAATCTAATCTAATCAAATCTAACGAAATCTTAACAATAATTTAAAATTTAAATTTAAATATATTAATTTTTATTTTTTTAAATCTAATATAAATTAAGTTCAAGAAATCTTTATTCACTACTCCTCAATCTCTGCAAAATCCCTACAAGTCACACAATTATGCAGTAATCCTATTAATCCAATTAGTCAAAAATTCAAAAATTAAAATCTAAAATTCAAAATTGAAAAATCATAAAATTCAAAATTTCAGATTCAAAATTAAATGCAATAAAACAACAAAATTTAACAAAACAGAAATAGACGACAAAAATAACTTGTAGAATTTAATAGGTAATAGAACACAAAATTTTTCTTTTTATTATTTGACTTTATTAATGACAAAAATTAAACATATCTATACAAATGAATTAATGCAACATGAAAAAGAATACCAAATTGCATATAGAGACAGAAACAAAAACAAAAACTATGAATAAAAACAGCAAAAAAGCAATAATAAACCTTATAACAACGAATCAAAACTGACAATGTATCCTCGACAACGGCGCTAGTTTGATAGACGATGTTGTGTCACTATGAAAACAACTAAGTATTCTAAAGATTTTGTAGTGTAGAGCCAAACCTAAGTCAATTCACGGAGACACATTCTCATTCAATTTCAATTTTAGGTTTTCTTTTTAAAAAATACAAATAAGATTTTTGAGGTTTCGAAAATTGTAAATTAATCTAATTGGATTATGAATAGAATAAAATTGAGTAAAAATGAATTAAGAAACATCAATCTATAGAATACCAAATGCGTGTAACTCCAGCTATCACAATATCTAAATATTTAAATATGCATTTGGACAATCACCCAATTCAATTATTAATTCAATTAAATAACCTAATTGAATAGAGTTACGAATTAAATTAAATAATCATTTAACTTAATCTGCATTAATTATCAAATCAGAGCATCAATAGAGTCCTAATTATAATTCTAACAACAGAAAAGTTAATCACAATCGCAATATATAATTATGAGATTAGAGAGAAAAAGAGAACAAACTCAGAGCAGTTTAGCGCAGAACTTAAGTTGGAATTAGAGTGTCTAGATTCTGCGGATTGAACGAGAGGTTTTGCCTTCCATCAAAGCACTTAACCCACGCAAGTATGGAAAAAAAAAACGAGAGAGTTTGAGAGAAAGTAAAAGCAAGGATTCTTATTTCGACCAAGTCTCAAAATCTCAAAGTATTTAGAAGCAAATAACATAATACACGTCTTGGTTGAACTTATAGGAGATGAACCTAGGGCATATAGGTTTTCTCATTCAATCCTTTATGTTACTTTTCTGTTTAACTTTAAATTTGATTTCTTTGTAATCACCAATCATTATACAAATACTATTAATACATAATGATCATGCAATACTAATATTCTTTTATCTAAATTAATATCCTAAATGATCATGCAAAACATTAATTAAAGGAAGCATAAAATACCTATGAACTTGTTAATTTAATAACAATTGGAAAAGAAAGATTGGTTTGGTCCACCTAATCTTTTATCTCGTTTTATCCTATAGATCTATTAACTAATCGAGGTACGATTGTCTGACGATATAATTAATTAGGATTATAATTATACGCAATAGGATAAAAGTTAATCACAATCAGAAACTAAATATAGATTAAAAGTTTAAAATCTCATAAATTCATGAACAATAGTTCCCATAGCCCAAGACATGGACTTAGTTACTCATGCTAATGAGAAGAACTAAAATAATCATAAATAAAGCCATAGAGAAAAATAAACTAGAAAGAGATGATTTCTCGATTTTCAAGTACGGTCGCTCAAAGCTTTAAGTCTCATCAAGAGTATGCCAACGATCCTATGCAAGAGAGACAAGATGAAAGATGTATCGAAGAGTAAAAGACAAGATGTCAAACTTGGTGCCTGAGATTTCTCTATAATAGGATTTGAAAACTCTAAAAGTTCTTCATTAATCGAGCTCGAAGCACCCCTTCCCCCGTGTTTGCTAAAAGAGTCTAAGCGTACTGACTGTTGCGAAGCCCTGATTTTTCATTAGTTGGCCCAAAACGCACCCAACATTTACTTATGACCTCTTTATACTAAACTGCATATTTAATATATAAATCAGTGTAAAATCTAAATAAGATAATGGCCAAACATAAATATATGGACTGTAAAAAAGGGTTTAATTACAAACGTATCAAATATTATTTGTTATTAAAATTTTTAATACCTTTAAAATTTTTCTTGCACATTCAAAATAATTATTTGATAATTAATTGATAAATAATTATTTTCTTGTCTTATATTTATATTATAATTCCTTATAATTTTTTAAGCAAAATAATTTAATAAAACCTATGATAAATTCATATAACACATGAACATCTTTATTAGTTTAAATTTTTTAATTAAAATTATTAAGTATATGGATCAATTGTTTGGGAATATTTTTTTTAAGTTAACATGTAATTTTAAATTTGAGTTTTAATAATCTTAAAAAGCTCAAATGACTTTTTTTATTGTATTAAATAAATATTGAAATCAATTTTTTGAAATAAGATCACCAGAAAACTATAACACTTTTAATTTATTTGCCTTGTTCTTGGAAAAAATAAAAAATTTGGTGCAAGATTTCTCAATGTAGCGAGAAAGAGCATTCTAGACTAGGCCCTTTAGAGCCCTCAATGAGAGGAGTCTCGCTATAGCGAAAAGTGGATAAGGATGACCTAACAGCACTCTCGCTGTAGCAAGGGATTCTCTCACTGTAGCTAGAATGACAGACAGCAAAGAAAAAAAATGTTGTCTAATTTTTTTACTGTAGCGAGAGCTACTCGTTGTAGTGAGAAAATCGCAGGTTTGAGGGGTATTTAAAGAACTTCCGTTGTAGAAACTTCATTTTTGAAGCCAAACACCTTCCCTTCCATTTCTCCCTACTCTCTTACCTTCTTTTCCAAGAGAAAACTCTCCCTAACTTTGAATCTCCTCTAGATCTGAGCTTAAACGCTTATTCCTTCCGATCTCAAGTAAGTTTCTCAGAGTTTAATTCTCCAAATTTCGTTTTATTCCTTTATTTTTTCTCTTCTTATAAGTGTCTTCTTTTATGATATCTAAGAAAAATCTTGGTCCTTGGATAGCATCTCTTATCATAATGTTGCGTTTCTCTGTAGATTTCGCAAAGAAAGTAGTATTAGAAACCTTTTTCCAGGTAAAAGGAGTTGATCCCAAATCCTAACTCCTTTTTGGTTCTTTGGTTTAAAAATACTAAGTTTTTCTATTAGAACTCTAAAATCCTAATGTTTCCTTAAATCTCAAGTGTAGGAATATAGATTTTTGACATGAAAAACCCAGGATTGTTTTCAAAACTAGTTAAATACAATTTATAACAAAAACTCTGAATAGAACCATTTTTTTTAGAAATATTATGATTTTACTAGTGAAAATTGTTCAAAGGTAGTTAAAATTGCTATTTGATATTTTTGAATAATAAACTTACAACGAATATTGAAAGATGTCAAACTTTAGGATAAATGACTTTATCATTACTGAGAGAGTGTGTATATTAGATTGTATGATTGGACTGAGTCCAGAGGTGCCTGACCTTCAACATATTGTATTGATTTGTATGGTGTGAAATTTTTTTATGATCTTTATGCGCAGGGGCGGCCTAAAGCCCAAGCAAGTAAGGCAACGGCTTTAGGCCCCTAATTTTTTTTTTTAGTTTTATTATACTTTTAAAACAATTAAAAAGATTAAATTTTAAAATAGCTTTTTATTTAAATATTTTAAGTAATTATTAACTTTTCATTGATATTATAAATAATATTTAATGAGCTGTAACACTTAACCAATAGATAATAAATATTTTTTAATTTATTTTTAAAAAAAATAATTGAATAGCGAAGAAAAAAATTGAACAGTTTTTTACCTTTTATTTAATTGCTACTTCTTTCTTCTTCCTTTCTCTAACTACTCTCTTCTTATTCAATTTTGCTTCAATTTGTAAATTTTTTACTAACAATAACCTTGGGGTAGAAGTAGAGGAGGAAACAAAGTCTTCTATTTTTCTAACGCATAAGCATTGGTACAAAGCCTTCCATTTTCTCAACGCAGAGGCACTGGTACAAGAGTCTTCCCTTCACTACTCAACCTTCATTACCCACACCTACTAAATAATATTTTATAGTTTCTTTGCAAATCTGTCACTTTTGAAGGCGTAGAGATTGCAAATGTCAAGTTTATTTTCTTGACAATCAGGTTTTATTATTTTAATTTGGTCTTATTTTAAATAAATTTTAAATAAAATTATAATAATTTTAAATAAAAGTTTGAAAAATAAATTTTAAATAAAATTATAATAATTTTAAATAAATTATTTTATTAATAAAAAAAGCCTCATTTTAAAATTTGCTTTAGGCCCTAAAAGCTCTTGAGCCGCCCCTATTTATGTGTTAGATAATGTAAGAAATATGGATGTTGTATGATAGCAAATGTGTGTTGAAATTGGTAGATTTGTATTAATGATGAAATTTTTTTGAATACTCTTGAATGAAGAGAGAGTATTATGTACAGAAGTGAATGATGTAATATGATCACATTGAGAGGTGTGATTATAATACATGTATTGTGATACATCAAAGGGTGTACTATAATACATGCATTGTAATACATTGATTTATATAATCATAACTCAAGAATTATGACATGTTGATTTTTTAAAAGTATGTGAGAAAGAAAGAGAATAATATGAGAAATGCTAAGAATAAGTATAGATGATCATAAAGATGCACTAGGAGTGTGGAAGACGAGAGCGATTGGAAAAAACTAGGAGAAATGAGAGTGGTGAATGTTTTTCTATGAAATGCGAATAATTAATGAAAATATAAGGAAAAACACCACATGCCTCATATTCATTTTTTGACCTAAACTCTTGATCATACTTTTGCTAAAAGGAGCTGGGTTGGTACACGTTGTATTCGTGTATAACGGCTATCCATCAACTATCTATGCTATAAAGTCCTCAAGAAATCCAGGAGAAATGATTGTGAAATGATGATGGACATGAAATAATATAGAAATTGTGTGATTATAAAATGTGTGTTATAACATATTGATTGGTGTTGTGATGATATATGTGTTGTAATATATTGACGGGTATGATTAAGACACATGTATTATGACATATTAATTGATGTGGTATAATACATGTATTATGACATACCGATTAGTATGAAAATTTATGTTATAAATATTTACAAAGATGATTGGTTTGTTGTGTGTGTGCACCGTTGTGATAATGATTTGTATAATCTGAGTGCTATTGTTAATCCAATAAATATTAGATAATATTTTCAGTATTATATATATATATATATATATATATATATATATATATATTTCTTCTGTCAAATAAGAGATTTAGTGAAACGAAAAATACTCACTCTGACTGATATTTTCAAGAAGACGAATGAAAAGGAAATAAAGATGGTTGATCCATTCTAGGATTGATCATAGTCTAGTGACCTTGTGAGTGAAGATTGCTTTATAGTATTTGAATTAATTGAAGTGTGTAATGTTTTATTAAGTTTTTATTTCAGATAATACGGTTATACGGTTATGTAATAATTTAATATTAAATTTAGAATTTATACCACTTTTTAAATTGTGTTGTAAACATCAATTTGAAGTGTTGTATTTATTAATAGTTAATTTACATTCAAATTTTGGTAAGAGTTTACTACATGAGAAAAAAAAATGCTATTTATGTATTAAGTCCATATATACATAATATAAATTAAGTGAATTATTGAGATAAAAATCTTAGTTTTTACTTTATTGATAAATTGAACACTACTTCATTTAAGTGTTTAAATACTTTTGAGTTTTCACGAATATAATAATAGAAGTATAAGTTTCATTAAATTTTTATTTTTAGTTATATTTTATTATTTATACTGGATAAAAAATAAAGATATTACAAAAATATGATAGAGGTTGCGTGTATTGATTCCTTTAAAATACAAACTCATCCATCTATCTCTAATATCTTAATTCAAAATATGAAAATACCATAAAATGCTCAAAATAAAATGTAAGAGACAGTTAATGACAAGAATTAATTTAAAATTATAAATAACAGTGATTTTTGGGTATTATTTGGATAATGTTAAATTAAATTAAATTTTAAAAAATTAAAAAGTAAAAATATATTGTATAATTTAAATATTTAATAAATTTAAAAAGTAAATATTTTAATTATTAATAATAATATTTTATTATATTAAATATGAATATATTGAATGTAACGTCCTAAATTTTGTAATATTAATTATTGATAATTACATAAATCTAAATGTGTGTGTGTGTGTATATATATATATATATATATATATATATATATATATATATATATATATATGTGTGTGTGTGTGTGTGTGTGTGTGTGTGTGTGTGCCTAAGTTCAGGGTGAGGTACTGGGCTGTTTTCGCGGTAGCGAGAGGGCATTGGGAGGCAGGACCAGAACTGTCGCTTTCTCGCTGTAGCGAGAGAGCGACAGTTTGGGGTACATTTTTTGGTGCAATCTCACTGTAGCTAGATTCTGCAGAAATTAGAGTGTAGTTTTCTCTAGTTTGTTCACTGTAGCGAGAGGGTGTGTCGCTGTAGCGAGAATATCTCGTTGTAGCGAGAGTGTCGCGATCAGAAAAGGATTTAAAGGGGGTTAGGGTTCGAGAAGGGTCATTTCTCCCCCTCCCTTCGATCCTCTCATTCCCTAAAGCCCTATTCCACCGATTAATTGCCTCCAAAGCCGTTCGGGAGCTTGATTGAAGGTTGAATGCGTGTGGGGAACGCTTGGAGGTGAGTTTTAATGGTTAGGGTTTCAGTTTTCCTTCCTTTTTATCTGATTTTGGGGTGATTTCTGGGGTTCTCATGGAATTCTCCCATGTATTTAGGCCGAGATCTGTGTGGAGAACACTCCCATGGTCGACTATGAGCGTGGGTCTTCAATTCGAGGTAAGGGAAACTCTACCTTACTCTTTTATGTGTAATTTGCTGTTATTCTATGGAATTTTGTGATGTGGTTGAGTTAGAAGATAGGAAATTGCTGAGATATGTGATGTGAATTATGTACTGAATGTTGTGAATGGGTATGGGCACTCATGCCATATAATTGAATGAATATTGTGTGAAAATGTGGGTCTGAGTACCATGTAATGTGAATGGAAATAGGCTAAGGGCCGTGTGTCTTGAATGAATTGTGGGTTATGTGTTGTGTGTGCTGTGAAAATGAAATGTGGGCCTAGTGTCGTAACTGTTAAATGTGGGCTATATGCCGTATATTGATATGTGTGTGACTGGGGCGTGTAACGCCGTTGTAATATGCTCTGAATGGTTTAGTGATACGCTGGGGGTGTGGGAGATGAGGATGGTAGAAATACCTTGGAGAAGAGGGAGTGGTGGTGACATCGATTGTGGAACGGTTGCACCACAGGTCACACTCTCTCTTCCTGACTAGACCTCTGACCATTACATTTGTTGAGTGATCCGTGACTGCCCACGTGGTATCCGTGAGGCAGAGATAATCGGCGACCATTCATGGTGTAAAGCTGTGATCACAGTGTAAATATGAGTGTGATTGGCGTGCGTATGCATGGGTTCATAAATTGTGTTTATAGATGTGGTAATGCTGCTTGTGCTTGTATTTGTTTAATGTATTGGAAATGTGTCGGAGGTGAGACTTTGTGCTTAATTGTATGTTTTTGTAATGTAGAGTACTCACCTTTACATTCATTTTTCACGTAATCAAGACGATCAGCACCGGACTCAGTGAAAGGGGTGGATGAAATTGCTATAGAACTAGAATTTTAATTTGAAATTAACATATTTGATGGGTCCTGTAGTAATGACTTGATAGAAATTGTAACCATTTTTCTTATTTTAAAAATATTTGATGAAACCAAAGGTTAAGAACCTTATTTAAAATAAAAATTTATTTTATTTTAAATTTGTAAAATTATGATTTATTGAAACTAAATTTAAGGTGTTACATTGAATAAGTTAAATAAATAAAATATTTACATTAAAAAATAAATTTACATTAATTAAAAATAAATGCTCAATAAAAGAGAAGCACGTGGTATAATGATTCAAACAAATATTTTATTATATTAAATATGACTAAATTAAAGAGATAAAATATTTATGATAAAAAATTAATTAATTTAAAAAAGTAAATTGTTAATGCACAAGAAGTCCCATAGAATAATTAACTAAAAAATATTTTAATTTAAGATAGCTCTTAAAAATACTTTATTTGACTATAATGACTCCCATTTTACATATAAAAGTAGATTAAACAGAAGGAATTAGAACTATAGGAAAAATTCGAATCCAAAAAGAAAAAAAGAAAAAGAACTAATGGAAAAATTAAATATATAATGACCTAAACAAATTGTGATGATTTCTAAATAAGGATAAAATCAAGCGTAATCCATACAACGGAGAAACCTTGAGAGACTATGAATTTGCTTGAAACAACTCTTTTGAGGAACGGAACAATAGCGTACAAGCTATCTTCCTCTTTTGTTTGAACGTGAGTGACTACCCATGGTATCATTGTTACATAGTACAATCTGGTCGTTAGAAAACACGTGCAAGCTACAACGTGAGACCGTTAAGTTGTTGTCTCAAGGCACAAACGTGTTTCCAATTGATTGCACCTTTTACTTCACTCATATTTAAAAATCTATCAAACACAACGAGTAGTGTGTAATTGCTCCCTATTACATCTTTTGTGTCTTTGCTTCTTCTCTCTTTCATAGTTTCACAGACTTTACCCAATACCAACCAGGTTTGTTGTTTGTCTGCTATATTAACCGTTTTCTATTTAGGATTAGCTTATTTATCTATTTATGAGTATTGTAGATGAGACTCAATGTACTTAATTTATAGCAGTTAATAAAAATTGTTATTTTTGGATAAGTAACTAGGAATTTAAAACAATGTTTTATGCTTTAATTGTTGGTTTCAAATTCATGGACTTGTGTATTCATATATCTTTGGAAAATGGAAAACAAGGAAAGGAAATATGAAGGCAATTTTTCAGGCGCCAGAAGACAATTATTAAGCAGAAAAAGGCATAATTGTTATTAGTTTTTGCTATTTTATTATCAATGATTAATTAATTGTCCTTCTAATAATATCTCTGCACTGCACATTTGACTGATGAAGATTCTCTTCAAGTTGGAGACCTTTCATTTATCTATTCTAAGTTTGGTAGCAGGGGCATAGTTGTTGATAATTCCAGAGCCATGATCTTTTCTACTGAAAAATTGAAAATCAGATTATGAAAGTAAGGTGGGAAAAGACAAAAGATTTTATCCTATGAAGGTAAAACACAATTTTTTGTCAGAAAGCTTCCATTCTCTTTTTCTTTTCTGTGGTACTTAAGTAGAATAAAGGGTAAAACATAAGATGTAGGCTTGTAGCTTGGTGATGTAAGAAAAATATATCCCTAAATGATATTGCTTTTGTTTTATTATACCTTTTTCTTGACCCAAAAAATATAAGTAATAATTGCCTCAAAATGCAATCCCATTAACTTTTATTTCTATAATGGGATGCTTATCTTTCTTGAGTTTTAGAAGTTTTTCAAGTAGCTGCCAATAACAATGTTTCCTTGCATTTTTTAATGATACACTGCACAGGGTACAATGCACACTATGTCCTCCCATCACTATACTTGGCCCATCAGAGTTCTGGATCTTCACAAAGCAAGTACTAAGAAGGTTCCTTCTTGAGGATATTTCGGCCATTATTCTCCCTCAAGAGTATTAGGTTTTTCAACAATGTTGGATACCTGGCTCATAGCTGTCACCAAAGTGCCAAGAAATGTGGTCCAATCTTTTCCAGGACAGTGAATGAAGGTGTGAATTCCAGTGACCCAGATGACCCTGATCCTGATAAGAACAAATCTCACAATAGTGAAAGTGGAGGAATATGTTAAATTTTAATTTCCATTTTTTATGTAATATATTGCATTCTAAAATATATTACCATGTGTATTTTATTTAATATATGTAGCTTAAAATATAATGGAGAAGTCCATTACTTCTCCATTGCTATGGAAAATTCTAATGTTTTTTTTTTCTTGAAATATGCTTCAGGTTAATGATCACATGCTTAGAGAAAATCTAGAGAAAATAGTTGGTATGGATGATTCCATTTTTAGTGGATTTGACCTTGCAACTCTTATTAGGAGCAAATATGGGAGGTCTTATGATGTTCAGTTGGTAAAGAAGGTATGCTTTTAGACAAGTGAAAAAACATACAAGATTAACTTCCTGAGTTTTGCATGACAAAGTTTCCCTATAAACAGATGGATATTCTGACTATATCCTAAATTTTAGTTTAATATACAGTTAGGTTTGTTTTATCCATTTGTTGCTGACAAACATGTGTATGTCTTTCTCTCTCCTATTTTTTCCATAGTTTGGTTTTCCTCATTTTGCTGTTGCATATTATTGTACTAGGAATTCATGGGAAGAAATCTCCTTGCTCTGAATGTCATGTGGAAGTACATGGAGCAGGTACTAAACTTTGTGCTACACCTTGTGGTTACTTTGTTTAGCGATACATTAGTTAAGTATATTTGTTCTGATTAAAATATGCAACTTACGAAAGAATTATGGGACAAAGAGCAATGAAAACAACTTGTCCCCTGAATGAATTAAGAAAGGACAAGAAGAGAACAGAAATAAAAGCATAATTGCAATTTGATAGTGTGCTTATGTATTACTAGTGTGACTGAAATGTACTACTAGTCCTAGAAACACTCTAAAATCTCAAGTATGAGAGGTTTCTTTGCAAGGTATGTGAAGAGGCTTATCATGGTTGTTCTTACCAAATCCATTGCCTCCTTAACACTAACATAAAGATTTAAAACAACCAATAAAGATTGTGAAGAGACTATTCATATAAATTATATTTCAGTGTGTCTATTGATTATGTTTGCATTTAGAGATCCTTCCCATGGACTGAAGAAGAGTACATTATGAGGCTTGATAATGTGGCTGACACATTGAAATGTTGGGGAGCTGTCTCACATATTCGGAACAGCTTAACAAAATCTAAAGAAAGACCTCGTATAGGAAAGGTAAAATCACTCATGCTTTCATCAATCGTATGTATGATTGTCTATGTGCTATCCTTGAAGTTTGGTTAGCTGATGTACTATATATCATTAAACAAACCAAAAGGCACAACTCAACAAAACAAAACAGACAAAGACTACTACTAAAAATTAAAAATAAATAAATAAATCTTTTTGGAATAAACCTTTTCTAGAAATTAATTTCCAGCATCATTAGTTTGAAATAAATTTTTAGAATTAGGATTCTATGCTTCCTTGAAATCCTAAATTTGAAAACTTATTTTTGAAAATGGTTAATAATTCTTGAAGTGTTATTAATAATAATTTAATTTTCTATTTTTTTATTTTCATTGAATAATCTTCTTCTTCAAAACTTCACTATCTCTTTCCGTATTACGTTTTTCTTCTTCATTGCTCAAAGTTTTCTTGTTCTTTCATAATCATATTCTTTAAGCATATTTTAAGCATTTTACTCTCCAAGTAAATTTAATGATTTTGAATGCATTATATAATGCTTAATTTATCGGTAAGAATTGGCGTTTTCGTTAGACTTTGTTGACCTATCAATATCAATACTCTTTCGTCAACAAATTTCTTACACTTTTCAAAATTAGGTTCCCACAATTTTGGAAATTAATTTATAGAATTATTAATTTTTCAAGATATAAAAGTTTATGAAATTAGAATTCAAAACTTTCAAAAATAAATTTTCACAATTAAGAATTAAGATTTTACACATTCAGAAATTAATTTACAGAAATAATTTTTTTTTCTGAGAATTAGAAAAATATTAATGAAGTGTAAAAAGAGAAAAATAGGAGGTGAAAAAATCAACTCCTAATGAATTCAGGCCATATTGGGCCTCCAAACAGGCCTGGTTAGGCATTTGGGTCACCATTAATCCACCTCTCGTTCCATTTCAGAACCCTCGAACATATATCCCTGATACCAATTTTTATCACCACATTTGTGTTTAAATCTACTAAACTTAAACTTAGGCCTATTTATTCACAACATTTCAAATTTGTGGCATCTCCACAGGTCTTTTCAAATACATTCAAGTAACAGCATACATTGCACATCTTTTGAACTAAATATGGCTGCTTCTTTTTTTATGTTTAAAATACCCTTTTTTTTTTACGTATGTCTAATGTTTAAGAATATAGTAATTGTATTTTATTTTTTGATATTTTGTCATTATAAATTTGTTTATATTGTAAAAATTGTTATTAAAAATATTGTCAAAAGGATCAAAGTAAACTAAACTCTGTTGCAGGCAGTGAGCATTTTTATAGATATTGACGAGTCTGGTGGTCGTTCAAACGAGTGGATATGCAAATAGGTACATTTATTATTAGAAATTCTTCTTCAGTCAGTTTCTAGATTCCAGCAGGATGCAAACTTCATGGATTGGGAATTATTAATTACATTTGGATTCTGACAAATCTGTACAGTACTCTAAAGCAAATATATATATATATATATATATATTTGGTTTTTCCTTTTTTTTAACCTAAAGTTGCGTTTGATAAAAAATGTGTGTCAAACTTTGGTGAAGAAAAATCAAATGGGGCTGGAAGAGAGAGGAAGGGTTTTATGCCAACACAAGGGTTTTAAGTGTGATGTAAACACAGTTAAAATAAAGCATATGGAAAAAACTTAAATCTCTAAGAAGACTTAGAAATAATTAATAATAAACTTCCATGATTAATATAAATTTTAGGTGGAATTACTTGTGCTTAAAAGAGATGCTATAGAAATACCTGCTTAATTTTAGAATAAATAGAAAAATAATAGAAAACTTAATTTTAAAAATATAAAAATAGTTAAATAATTATTCTAAAATTATTTTCATCACATAAATACTTTCTAACTAATATAATAAGTTCTTAGGTCATATTTATTCATTAACTAATTAAAAACACATTTTATTGTTTTTTAAGCTCACCTTGATTTAAACAAACACTTTTAAAATTACTCTTTCAAAAATTAAAAATTACTTTCAAATCTTAAATATTATTAAATATTATAGTATAAAAAAATTTTATATAACTATCTTCAAACTTCTTATGTATTACATTGAAAAAATTAAATAAACACTCAAACAATAATAGAAAACTAGATTATGTGAAATTGAGGATGTTATAGCTACAACATATTGAGGCATTTCAATCTGACTTGTTTGGTATTGCTTCTCCTCCATCATTACCTATATGTCAAGGAAAATAAAAAAGAGCACGTAAAAAAAAATTAGAAAAGTATATGTCAAACAAGAGAGTCGTGTCATTAGCGATAAAATTGTAAGTATTTAACAATACATTATTAAAAAACATTATATTGTATTTAATTTTACTAAATATTTTTTTATTGTTTATAGATTCCTTAATAGAGCAAAGTTCAAAGTGAATGTTTACACTTGTTAGACGTCATCAAATGTTGCTATTGGACGACTCGAGCACCTCAGTTGTATTCATATTGTTGGACAGGGTGTAGGCACTCGATAATACTTCAGGTCAAGTAGTGGCCATGTTTTAGGAATAGTTCCAATAGTTCCAATACTTCCTTACATCTTTGATGGAAAAATATATTCATGTTAGTATAAATTGATATATATGATATGTAAACTATTAGTTGACAAGTATTTTAATAAACTTCCAGATTAATAGTGTCTTTTAAATCTTTAATGTCTTGAAAGGTGCTTATCTAAAGAGAAAGAAGCCTAAATTGATATGTCCATATGTATATAACTTTAAAATTCAAATTCAATCTATATTATTTTTCTATTCATGATACTTATTTTGTTTACATGAAAATATTTTATTATTATTTTTCTAATCACACAAACAAAAGGAGAGTTGAAAGTGTGAATATTATGTTATGAAACATATATTCTCTATCATCATAATAACTATTTTTTTATTAATGGATGGATATAAGTATATTATTTATTCAAAACATATATTAAGCTATTCATATATTACTATCAAATAAGTTGATTTTTTTTTTTTTGTAATTTGAATATGTAGATATTCAAAAATGTTGATCCATTGTCTTAAAAGAAAATTTATGACATTTGAAAATGTTAGGCAAAATTTCTTATAGATATTAGATATTCTTTAACTGTTTTGAAATGCCCAAAGTACATAGATCTTTTTATGCATGATTTTCAATTTTAAAATGCACTTTATATTTTATTTGACATACATTCAAATTATTTATACAAGACGTGTGGATATAAGTGCATGTTGTATGTTTAGGGAACTGTATCTACATCTGCATTTGTGTCTATCAAGTTTGTTTGTAAGGTGGAAAGCAACGTACCTTTTAAAAAAGAACAAAAGATTATAATTAGTTCTTGTAACACCTTAAATTTAATTTTAATAAATAAGAAATTTCACAAATTTTTAAAAAAATAAAATTTTCATTTTCAATCCAAGTTTTATCAAACATTCGAAATAAAGAAAGGAGTTATAAATTACATCAAACAGTTGTTACAGGATTTATTCAAATACAACAGTTTTCAAAATAATATCCTAAGTCCTATAGCAGTTTCATCCACTCCTTCACTGAGTTTAGTGCTGATCGTTTTAATTACCTAAAAAATGAATGTAAAGGTGAGTACTCTACACTACCCAAAGACACATAGTCAACATAGAGTCTCACCTCTAGCACATTTTCAATACATTAAACAATTACAATCACAGACAGCATTATCACACAGCTCAAGTCAATTTAACACTGATGCACTCACGGCATCAGCAGCATTTCATATCCATAAGTACAATTCATAAGCCCGTGCATATGAATGCCAGCCACACTCACTGTGGCAATGTGATCACAAATTTATACCATGAATAGCCGCCGGTTACCCCTGCCTCACGAATACCATGTGGGCAGTCATGGGTCGCTCAGCAAAGGTAATGGTCAGAGATCTAGTCAAGAAAAAAGTGTGTGGCCCGTGATGCACCCGTTCCACAGTCGGTGTCACCACCACTCCCTCTTCCCCAAGGTATTCCTACCGTCCTCATCTTTCACACCTCCAATGTATCGCTGAACTATTCACAGCACATTACAATGACGCTAATACGCCCTAGTCACACATGCAATATTCATGCTTCACAGGACACACAGTCAATATTCCATTCATAATATACGGCACTAGGCCCACATTTCATTCCACAGATCATGGCACATAGTCTACGATTATCCATTCATATTACACAATATTTAATATACAATCCACATTCATCAAATTTGGGTAAATACACATAATATTTACATATCAAGGCACATGGCCCACATTATATTTCTCAATCAACTTTCACTCTCTACACGTTTTCAACCTTCTAAATCAACCACAACTCCATATTCAATCAATTACACATAAAAAGAGTAGAGTAGAGTCCCCCTACCTTGGATTGAAGACTCATACTCAGACTTGACCTCGGTCGTGCTCCCTACACATATTTCGGCCTAAAACACATGGAAGAACTCCATGAGAACTCAAGGAAACCTAGAAATAGAGAAAAAGGGGATGAGAAACAGAACCCTAACCATTAAAACTCACCTCCAAGTGTTCCCCACACGGATTCAACTTCAATTAAGCTCCCGAATGGCTTTGGAGGTAACTAATCGGTGGAATAGGACTTTGGGTTGAAGGGAATTGAAGAGATTTGGGAGGAAATTTGAGAAATGAATCTCAAATCCCTAAACTCCCTTTTAAAACCCCTATGATCGCGACACTCTCGCTACAGCGAGATATACCTTGCTACAGCGAAAAACTCAGAGAAATCTGCACTCTAATTTCTGCAGAATCTTGCTACAGTGAAACCCTCTCGCTACAGTAAGACCCTCTCGCTACAGCGAGATTGTACTAAAAAATGCACCCCAAACTGTCGCTCTATCGCTACAGCGAGACGTCTCTTGCTACAGCGAGAAGGTGACAGTTTCGGTCCTTCCTCTCAGGGCCCTCTCACTGCAGCGAAGACAGTCCAGTATTACATCCTTTACCTATTTTCAGCATCAGAAAATCTAATCCAATCAATCATACACCCACGCATACATATATATACACATATTCATACTCATTACACACAAAAACACAACCATTATGCCTTCAATGCAAATTTATAACATTCATTTACATTTATAGGCAAATATATATGCATTTATACTTATATAAATAATAATAATTAATATCACAAAATTTGGGACGTTACAGTTCTATTACAACTAATTTAGAGTTCTATTACACATGTTGAGGAAATTGATTTTTAAAAGTTTTTATGTAGAAATGATATAATGAACGCATAATGATGCAAATGATACAAAACAATATAGAACAAATGCATAACAATAACAAAAAACACATCACAAACATAACACATATAATTTCTTTTAGATCTCACTTCATGTAAACTAAATGTTCATTTCATTATTCACACAAATACTGCATGATCCTTGATGATATTGATCACACTAAAACCTTACCTGTAACATTCCTTATTTTATTTATATAAATTGTAGAATAATGTTATTTTTGGGAGAGGAATTAAATTAAAACTTGCTTTCATTTAGAATACAAAGAGCAGAAATGTAACTTTCATTTAAATTACTCAGACTTGAACTTGAAATTTTTTTTTGTCAATAATAAAGCAATGAAAAATAAATAAATTTAGATAAAAAGTTAAAATAATATACATGTACACTAGTCTTATTAATATACAAGAGTTTAATATTTATAAAATATATTTATAAAATATAATTTCAAAATGCATTAAGACTTATCTACATCATTTACAAGATACAAAATATAATAAGTGCTAATGAGCAATATATCTATGCCAAAAGACTGAATATGATCCTATTCGTCCTCCCCAAACCATCCTTCTATCTCTACTAGTTCTTCTGGACATAAGTCTTCATCTTTACCAAGATCGCCCCCATCAATTACCACTCTAGTATATGTGATTTACTTTGCGGTAAAATAGCTTGGTCTTTCATGTCGATCATGACCCCAAAAAGTATATACATAATTTCATGCATTTGGCGGCCTCACCAAACCTCTGTATATGTACAAACATTTAGTATGGTGGATCCTACCACTGCTAGGGTAATTAAAGCTACATCATTTCTTATCTTCATTTTTAAGGTAAATATAATACTTGAGTCATCATTACTATTTATAATAAAATTATAATGGCATAACTGCTGCCACTTTCTACATTCATAGTTTAACCTACTTCTAATGAATAGCTCTGATAACCGAACAAATTTCTAGGGATCTGTTATCTTTATTGCCTGAAAGATTTTTGTAAGGATGACCTAAACATAATTCACAATCATATCAAGCAATACAAACATGGAAAAAATACATCAATCCATCAAAATACAATTTCATTTCATGTACATTCAACAATTATTAGTATTATGAATTTATCATATTTTCCTTTCTATTATTCTTGGATTCCTCATTTCAAACTTTCATTGCTCCTATGATCTCTTGAAGTCTTCTCTAGTATAGATAGTTACTGATAGTCACAGCTACACAGATACAACGTGTGCCGACTTAGCCCTTTTTAGCAAAAGCATGGTCATGAGTTTAGGTTAGGAAATGAGTGTGAGGCCTGTGGTACTCTTACTCTCATTAATTTTGTGCAATTTAAGAAGAGCATCGACCACCCTCATTTTCCCAAGATTTCTAAAATTACCTCCATCTTTCACACTTCTAGTATATCTCTAAACTATCCACATTTATCCTTATCATTTTCCTTTCTCATTCTATTTCCCCTTTCATATTTCTCATCATAATCTAACTTGATATCTTCATGCTAACATTTTGTTCATTCTTTTCTCTTTCCATTTTATTCAAGTTCATTAACTATATCATATACCAATCATTATTACCGAAAGTTGGTTACCTCCAGACTCATTCCACTACATACATATCATTCAAATCATCAAATATAAGGAAAACATATTTCATTCAAACACATATTCTACGAAATCATGTTCTTAGGAATGGAATAGAGCTCTCCTTACCTCAATAGACAAATTTAGTGATGGAGTTAGTGAAAAAGGTGGTCCAACAGGCTAAGATCTAATTCTACATATTATAGAGAAGAGTACTCTTTGAGAAGAGCGAAAACAGAGAAAATCAAGATGAGAACGAAGAGCCAAGCTTTGAGATACTCACTAGTGATTCCATAGAGTTGAGGTTCAAGTTTTGATTCGAAGTTCAGAGGTTTTTTTTCTAGGAGGAAGGAATGGAGAGTTAAGAGAAAAAGAGTTAGGAAAAGTTTTTTTGATTGTAATGCAAGTTTCTGGGCTGAAATCCCTTAAATACCCTTTTATAAGAAATTATTAACATTACAATACTAAAACTAGTGTTGAAACACGCAACATCTTCTAGTTGATTGGACTATAGCTTTAGAATATTGAAACGCAATATTAGAATGCTAGTTATTTTCTGAAACTTTATTCCTAACATTAGAATGCCTATTTTGAGTGTTAGGATGCTCAAGCTCTTGTCTAACTTTTATAATTTATTAATTTCTTTAAAATATTCTCTATTCTAATTTTATCTTAAAAGATTAAAAAAAACACTAATTAATACAATTTATAATATATTTATTTAAAATTTATACTTATTTAATAATTTAAATAAAAATTAAAGAATGATCTAATTTAAAAATTTTAAAAATTATTTTAATAAAATTTAATTAAATAAATCTCAAAATTATATCAAAATAAGGTTAAATATAAACTAAATTATAACTTTATCACAATACCATCATGCACCACGCATTAGTAATTAACACGTGGCAACGTTAAGTGTGGGACATACTTCCAATCTAGATTACACATTAGGAGATACCATGTGTCAATTATGTAATTGTGGCACATTTTTAAATGACTTTTTTTATATGTATGACGTATTTTATTTTAAACACCTTTTCAACTATTACGCGCGTTTGAGGATAACACGTGGGCGTATTACCTTTACATGCTCCACATGTGTGATAGTTTAATATTTGACATTTTTTCTTTGATTTTTTAGAATATTTTTACTATGGAATTTGCTCATTTTTATATTTTATTTTAAAACTTAATTATTTTAAAAATTAGTGTTAAAAAGGTAAATGTACCCCCTCAACTTTCATAAACCTTTTCAATATTAATAAATTATTATTAAAAATATTAATTTTTTTATATTTTGCACTCTCTAATTTTATGTCTTTATACTTTTTGACCTGAGAGTCCTGGGTTCACTACTATTTTACAGATCTAATTTATTTTCTTTAAATTAAAATAATTATTTTTTTGTTAATTTTTATATTTTCTCTTATCAAATATATGGACACATTTCACTAGTGCATAAATATTCTTAAAATAAAAGTTGGAATTACTAATCTATTGTTATCTTTTTCACTCAAAAGACATAAACAATAAACAAAAATTAAGAGATAATTTTTAAGATGACAACTCCTCTAAAAGCTAAGTTGCCAAAATAGAAGGAAGAGGAAATCTTGTGCTAAAGCTACAGCACACACTTGAACATTTTTTATTTATAAATAAATTGAAAACAAAAATGACAAAAGTGGGAGCACATCATGCATAGTGAAGTTGAAATGGGTAAACTCTTTGCGAGTTGTTTCATTTGGCTTGATATGTAATGCGGGTTGACTTGAAAAGAAAAAAATTCATACTTGATTTTAATTTGTTTAATTCAATTTAAAATTTGACTGACTCATGCACTGGCCTGATTTTTAAATAAGTATTCAACAATTTTTCATTTGAAATAAGTTTTTTGTTTGTATTATATTTTATAAAAGGTGAAGTTGACATGTTAAAGTATAATAAACAAAAAGGTTTAAATATTTTTCATGAACTTCATTAAATTATAAATATACCAAATATTAGATATATTAATGTAAGATTATAACAATATTAAAATAGAATAACAAAATAATAATTTTAAATATTATACACATGAATGTTAATTATTACATTATTATTACACAATAAATAAATTTTTTAATAGAAAGTAAGCTAATGGGTTACCTTGTTTAACCATCAACCCACCAAGGTTAAATTTAGTTAACAAATTACTAATTTGTAATTTAATTAGTCTAGTCTAATTCAAAATTATGTTGAATAGTAGATGAATCTACCTGGTTGAGTTGGTTCAAATTGATATATCTACTCATAATAAAATTCATACTCAAATGAATCAAAATTATTATTTTTCTTTTTAATATGTGGGAAGTTCTAAGCAGATAATAGTCTACAAAAACCATTTAGCTTCTAATCTATTAATAGTAATATTCAAATTCAATCTTACAAATTCATTTCTTTCCATTTAAAATAAACACAAAACAAATAATATAAAAAGTAAATATAAATATAGTAACTTAATATAATGATACAAGATAGAATTTTCTGCAGTTTTAGCACAAATTGTGCTATGAATGAACTTAAAGGTATAATTTTACATTTTCGCTTAAACGAAAATCATTTTTAAAGCGAATATGCAAAACTGCAATCATAAAATTAAAGTCTCTTCGGTCCACCTTATCTTTATGAGAATAATTATATATAAATTATAAAATTTGTATTATTTATTTTAATGCTTTTTTTAATATATCTAGCCGGCTTCTAACTACCAATTCCAAATCAGCTTCAAAGCTACTATATAGCAGTTATTAGTTAATAAAACAAATTAATAAACATTTTTAACTAACGTATGACATATCGAAACAGTTTCATCACGACCTGACCCTTGCTATGTGAAGTGAAAGTCTTGCCAACAATCCTTAATTCTTTATTCCTTAGCATCTTCTCTTCCTCAGACATGTGTGAATCTAAGCTCTAATAATAAGGTGCAAACGACACAGAAACAAGATAGAAGAGTTACAACTTCCAACAACAACCATGTCAGAATCAAACGCAATTGCAAATGGTTTGGCTGGTGCAGGTGGCGGAATTATTGCCCAAATCATAACTTATCCTCTTCAAACGGTAGTACCCACTCTCTCTCTCTCTCTCTCTTTCTTTTCTTGTTTCTCTCTTTTGATGTGCAAGTTTAGTCAAAATTCCATTGCAATTTTTTCAGGTAAACACACGCCAGCAAACTGAGAGAACACTCAAAAGGAGCAAGCAAAGTACTACTGCTCCTGGAACTCTTCTTCAGATCTTTCAGGTGCAAATTTTGCTCTTTTTTTAAGTCTCTTTTGGTTGGTTCTGTTTATGATGATATTGATTATGATTTTGAACCTTTATCAGGTTATTGGAAGTGAAGGTTGGGGTGGACTCTATAGTGGCCTCAAGCCTTCTCTTCTTGGAACTGCTGCATCTCAGGTTATCATTTTTAAGGATTTTAACTACACCCCGTTTTAGCCTTTTCTGATTATTCATTTGTTAATTGTTGTAAGATGCAAAGTTGAAGGCTTTAGATATGGAAATAAATTTTCAATGGGGGTTAATCCAAATAAATTTGTTATTTTTACAGTTCATGGAAATAGTTTATGACTCTCATACGTGTTTTAAACTTGGCGCAATAAATTTTATCATTACATTTATGTCAAAAGTCATTATTTAAAATAAACTTATTGTATGCAAACGCACCTGATACAATATGCTATTCAATGGGTTGTCGTCTGAAAGCTTATTTTTTAATGTTGTCAGGGCATTTACTACTATTTCTATCAAGTTTTTAAGAACAAGGCTGTGGCAATTGCAGCTGCCCGGAAATTAAAAGGGTATGGAGATGGAACTGTTGGAATGTTTGGTTGGCTGGTTGTGGCTGCAATTGCTGGGTAATTATGTTGATTTTATCTAAGTGTTGCATTTGAGAATACTAATGTCTAGTGCTGTGTTTGTGATTATAGTGAACCAATTTTTATTTATTTCATCGATATTCTAGTTGCAATTTTCTTATTCTGCAGGTCCTTGAATGTTTTGCTAACAAATCCAATATGGGTTCTGGTGACTCGGATGCAGGTGCTTTCAGATAATTTCATTTACTTCTTGAACTATACTATTTTAAGTTTTACAAATTGTAAAATGCAATTGGGATTGGTTTTCATTTGAAATTATTTATGTATTCTATGATTGTGGTCTGTGCAAGAAAACACTTTAACGAACACAATTTTGCATTGACATTCCTGTTACTTTGATGTGTATGCGTTTAAACTGTAAATACTAACATTCCTATACTTGGATTGCATGGATGCACATGTTTTCAAGGCATTCCATGTATGTTTGGGGGAACAATCCATAGATTTTCAATACTTAAAATTAGCGATTATATGATTGCCTGATGCTACCCTCAAACTATGTACCTATGTTTTGGGTCCAATAACAATTATTTGTGCCATTTTTATATTTTGATTCTAGACACACACTCAAGCAGAAAAGAAAATCATGGAGGAAAAGAAAGAAGCTTTAAGGATGACTGCTTCTGAAAGCAGCATAGCAGGCTCAGCATTACAAGACAAATTGGCTGAACTGAATTCTATAAAACCTCGGCCATATGGAACTATGCATGCAGTTAGTCTCTTACTTCTTATTTCATTTTCCTTATTTGGTTGTGGTTTATTCTTTACATTGGTCAGGGAATGAGTATGGATTCTTTTCATTTTCTTGTTCTGTTCCCTTTTCTTAAATACTAGATGATTTACTGCTTGAAACTATTTTCAAACTATAAGAACTTTGATGATGTATCTGGGGTGGCTATACCCTTACATTAGCTTAATTCTTTTTTTCTTTATCTTTCTGCGCCTTGGCCCCTCTTATCTACCAAAAATATTATAATTTTTTTTTCTCTTTAGTTTATTTTCAATTATGAGAAAATTTCACACTGTTAATGCTCCATTATTCTTGTCATAAACAGAAAATGACTTTGAGTTACCTCCTGCAGTTATTAGATTTGTTACGTTGTATGAAAAGCATAGAATAATTTTAGGATTGTCATGTTACTTGAAACAATACTATACCCAAGATTGTCATATTTTCTGTTAAGCGATTTCACTTTTGTTAATGCTGATATGAACTTTTGTTTTGGGTAAAAGGCTAATGAAGTCTATAATGAAGCGGGTATAGTTGGATATTGGAAGGGTGTCATCCCTGCTCTTATTATGGTCAGCTTCATCACTAATTTTATTTGATGTATTAAATTCATGTGTAATATTTATATAATCTCTATATGGCTGGGAATTTTCATTATAGGTATGCAATCCATCAATTCAGTTTATGATTTATGAGAGCACATTAAAGCATATAAGGGCAAAACGTTCTGCTAAGAAGCAGGGGAATAAAAGCATATCTGCTTTGGAGGTATAGACTATAGAGTACTTTAAATGAAATAAATGGAAAGCAAGTTGTGGGAGAACATTTTAATGTGTTTTGTGTCACCTGTCTGTATATTTTCCCTGCTGTTCATATCAGTAAATAACATCCCCTTTCCTTTAAAAGGTCTTTTTGGTGGGAGCATTAGCAAAACTTGGAGCCACTGTCTCAACATATCCCTTACTAGTAGTCAAGGTAAATTCACCAGTAGTTCATTCATGTTCTCCTTACTTATTTATTATTAAGAAGATAAATCCTCATCAAGGGATCATAATTACAGGACATACTTGTCAACCTCATCAAAGCAGATATATATATCATCAATCATCATGTATTAGTCCACTTTTGTATTAAATGTTCTAGAATGCTAGATTTTCAGCTGGAGAAATACTACCAACACATTCTTTTGAATACACTCTTCAACAGATTCCTTGTGAATTGTGATTAATCTATTTTTTAAAAGGTCAATGTAAATGATCAACTTTTAAACTGCATTAGCTCTTTTAAAATCAAATCTATCACAAGAATTTTGTTGAAGAGCGGGTTGCCATCATTCCTTTTTTATCCTGGTTTTAGATGATTGCCTTTGTTTTACATATATTAAATACTACCATAGTTATCTCTCTTCCTGTCTTGCTTTCTGTAATCAGTATGCAAGTGACTATTAAGCACACAAATGCTCCAACAATTGATTAGTATCTGTTCTCTTGTAGTATAGTTTGTAATAATTTGTATCTAAGTGACTATTCTTTACAGTCTCAACTCTCAATCACCAATGCATCACAAACACTCTAATATAAGCCTGATGTGTCTTACTACATGTTTCTTTACATGCAGTCAAGGCTTCAAGCAAAACAAGAGATTGGTGGAAGTAACTCGTTAAGATACTCAGGTTTGCTTTTAGTTAGATGCAGTATAGCTTAATTTGCCTTTGGACTTTTTAAATTTTTTTTCTTTATTTTATCCACATCATATCCGGGTGAAAAGGGGTGGAAGGAGACCTAGAAGAACTTTTGAAGAAATTATTAAAAAGGATCTCATGGTAAATAATATCTTGGAGAATTTAGCTTTTGACTAAGTTTAGTAGTGTTGTGTAATCTATGTAGCTGATCACACCTAGTGGCGTAAGGCTTTGTTGTTTTATCCATATCCTTACATTACTGATCCGGTTGATAACAGTCATTAAGTATCTACTTCTGTAATCACTGTCATAGTGCCATGGGATCTTTAACTTCATTAGTTGTTGCTGGTTCCTAAGCCGATCATCACAGTTTAACATTTTAAAACATTTGTTTCCTAAGTTTTTTTTTTTTTTTTTGAGGGATAAGTGCTGGTTACTGAATTCTGCTTTGATTTCACAATATAACTGCATTTTAGAAAACTACTTTGATTTCTAATACTCTGGATTATTTTCTCTATTGTTTCCATGCATCATTTTTCTTTGAAATCTTTTATTCAGCTTAGAGTTTGCTTCCTTCACTTGGCATTCTTACTGAATAAATAATTAATAACATTATTTGTTAACACAATATTAATGTCTTTGAGACTAGGTTTACTAACTATGTAATCATAATTTTGTTTATAATCTGCATGTTTCACGACAATTATAGTGTACTACTCCTTCATTTTAACCGCAACATCAGTATCTCTATGCATGTCACATACTATCTTGAAATATCAAAACAAAGTCTAAGAAGAAAACAGAACTATGTTGTATGTCTTCCACTTTGTCAAAATATGCCTTTCCCTTTTCTAATGCTATAAATGCAGGCACTTTTGATGCGGTACTTAAAATGATCCGTTATGAAGGATTGCGTGGCTTTTATAAGGGAATGAGTACAAAGATTGTACAGAGTGTTTTTGCAGCTTCTGTTCTATTCATGGTCAAGGAGGAGCTTGTTAAGGCTTTCATGGTGCTGACAGATAGGAGCAAAAAAGTTGTTTCAAATTTGAGTAGTTGACTTTCTTCTGTTAACTAAAGAAAGAAAAATAAGTAGTTGAGTTCTTTAGCATATGGAATGGGATAACTCTCTTGGTTTACCTCTTCCTATTGGTTATTCACAGATTGTGATGAGAGAATGATGAAGTCTTCACCAAATAATGGATGAAATTAACTTCACAGGTCTAGATGAGCCATCCTCTTGGAACATATATTGTCTATTTGTCATGAAATGCTGCAGATAACTTCTGAAAATGTCACATAATTGATGTTCAAGATCCAAGGAACTATCAAATTCTCAAACATCAAAACGGCCTCCTCCAAAAGCAGTTTATTCTTGTTTTCAGTAACTGCAGCCATTTCTGTTCTCAAGTTTCACTACTCCAACAGCAGTAAATTTGCAACATGTCAGTGTGTTTCGGTGTTTTGAAAACATTCTTTTCCTAGGAATTTAAAACAAAACATGCTTTATGTATAACTCTTTAATAGATAAAGAGACAATCTATGTGCTAAACCATTGAATTGCTTGCATGGTGGTGTAGAGAAGTTATCATGTCATCCTACATAGAATCAGTGGTAGGTAACTTTTTAAAAATTTGGAATAATTAGGGTGTATGCACTACGTAGAAGCACATGATCAAATCATTCGAAGAATGAAAGAAAAAATAATTCCATCATAAAATGAAGAACAAAACAAATCCTCTAATCAATGACAAAGACACCAAACTCTCACAAGTATAGAATTAAAGATGTGCTAATGAGAATGATGTGATGATGATAAACCCAAATGGTTTGGCTTCCTTTTATATGTCATAAAACGACTGTGAATTGTCTATTTAAGAATAAAACTTTAGGGCATATTTGGGGTGGTTTTAGGTGGTTTAGTGCTTGCTATGATGTCCATGAAAGGATATTATATATATATTTTTTAATCAATAGTTATGATAGCTCTAATATCTTAAAAATTAAAGGACATTTATGTTTTTTGAGATAAATCACTAACTTCCACCGTCTATTATATATATAAATATATATATATATATATATATATCTAATATAATATTAAAAGTTATGATTATTTCATGTACGAATTACATAGAATACTCTCTTATTTTCAAGGCACCCTACAAATTACCTTCAAGTTTTTTTTTTTAAAATGTTAGTTTGGCAAAAAATGGAGTTAAGTTGATTTTGAACTCAATTTCAAAATTAATTTAACTCAGTTTTTGAAACAAAAAATAAATGTATCTTGCTAACTCTCATTATTGAGCTATCACTACAAGGAAGAAGATCATTGGGTTATATAGTGAAAGTAGGACTTGGTGGCAATGTTGACAATTTGAAAGTCCACTTGGTGGCTGTTACGAGGGTTCATAGGGTATATTAATGGAGGCTGTTGTTCACATTAGGAAGCATTAAGAATACTAGGGTTCTATAATACAAAACAAAAATATACTGAATACTTCTTTCTCAAATTTAAAAAATAACAGATAACAATATATATACTGCTCATGGATATGGGCCTAACATATGGCACCAGATAATAAAACTAAAGTTAAAATAAAAGGCACGGCTGGTTATTGCATGGGCTAACTGTTGGCCCATTTCAAGTCTTAGTCCCTGTAGCGTGTTGGTCTTCCAACGTTAGGTTTGGGCCGCTTAACAATACTGTCCGCTCCAACATGGACCTTATCCTCAAGGTCTATAGGTTTGCTGTGTTTGACAACAGGGGAATGTTGTAATGCCTTAAATTTAATTTTCAAGTAATAATTTCACAAAATGGGAGTAATAAAATTTTCATTTAAATAAAAGAGCTCATCACGAAGTTTCATAAAACAATTCAAACCAATAAGGATTACAAGTCTATATCAAAGACTGCTACATGACTAATTTAATTACATCATAATTTCAAAAATATAATCTAAGTCCTATAGCAGTTCATCCTTCCTTCACTGAGTCTGGTGCTGATCGTCGTGGTTACCTGAAAAATAAATGTAAGGATAAGTCCTCTACACTATTCCATGCACATGCATAACATAAAGACTCACCTTGCATATGTATAAATGTTCTAATATATTCTACTCAGGCATAATCACAAATAACATTGCAAACATTTCATTCCAGTTCAAAATCGATGCACTTAAGGTACCAAACAATTTACACACGTGCACTCACTCTACCTAGCCACGCTCATTGTGGCACTGTGATCACAGCTTCACACCACAAATGGTCGCCGGTTACCCCCGCCTCATGGATACTATGTGGGCAGTCACAGGTTGCTCAGCAAAGGTAGTGGTCAAAGGTCTAGTCAGAAAGAGAGTGTGTGGCCCGTGGTGCACCCACACTCACTGTTGGTGTCATCACCACTCTCTCTTCTCCAAGATATTTCTTCTGTCCTCATCTTTCACACCTCCAATGTATCGCTGAACCATTCACAACATTATTACAACGACATTCAATATGTCCCATTCACACACATTTCAACCACACACATTATTCACAACACACGGTACAAGTGCCCGCATTCATTCACAGTATACGGTCCACTGGCCCACATTCATCTACCACACACGACACACGTCCATTTCATACACACCATATTTCAACATGTCATATATACTCATTTCTAACTATTTACATTATTCGAGGACACGCAAACATAGCTATTCACCCATATAGGACTCAATTGTTTCACTCATCACATTCCATAATTTCCATCACATCACACAATTCCTACTCTCTATCTCAGCTACATTGCAACATTTAACGAAACAAATGATAAATTAAATGTAATGAGATAGAGTAGAGTCTCCCATTATATTAAATGAAGACACACACACATAAATCGGCAATGAGAAGGCTCCCCACACGAACTTAGTCCTAAATACACAGAAGCGTCTCGTGAGAACTAAGGAAAACTGAGAAATAAGAGAATGGAGATGAAAAACTAAAACTCTAACCGTTAAAACATACCTCCAAGCGTTCTCCACACAAATTCAACCTTCAATCTTGCTTCCAAATGGCTTAGAGGAAGTTTAATAGGTGAAATAGGGTTTAGGAGTGAGAGAATTGAAGAGATCTCGAAGGGGAAAGTGAGAAATGAACTCCCCCAAACCCTAACCCCTTTAAATCCTTTTTTGGTCACGACACTCTCGCTATAGCGAGACATTCTCGCTGCAGCAAAAATCTCAAAGGGAATTGCATTCTAGTTTCTATAGAATCTCGCTACAACGAGGCCCTCTTGCTACAGCGAAACTGCACGCAGAAATACATCCCAAATTATCGCTTTATCGCTTTATCGCTATAGCGAGGGACCTCTCGCTACAGGGAGAAGGCCACAGTTTTACACCTTCCTCCCAAGGCCTCTCGCTACAATGAGAATCATCTCACTACAGCGAGAATGCCTCAGTCCAATCATATATAAATACAATTATACTCATTCATATGTATCCATACACATCGACATCATCATAACACAAACAAATGCACACTCTAACATTCATTCACACACACACACACACACACACACACACATATATATATATATATATATATATATATATATATATATATATATATATATTCATAATAATAATCGATGTTGCAAAAATCTGGGGTGTTGCAAATGTGAGGTAGTAATGGTCACAAGATAGGAAGCATTAGTTATTGGAAAAACCACATTTGCAACAGGGTTGGGCCAATTGGGAAGGAGTGAGCGTGAGGCTTGGTGCTGGGACTGTGTTAGTGTGGACACTGCTCGAGGAAGAGATGAATGGACTGGATGAGATGGTAGGTTGAGCATGTAGAACACGCTGTTAGTGGGGCAACTTTCGTAGAGAAAAGTCAGCATGGGAAAGGGAAGTTAGAATGGTGGGGTCAGCTGAGTAGAAAAAGATTGAGGGCCTGCCTGGGGTGACGTGAGAGCACAAGGGTTGTGCTTGGAATGGACGGTGGAGATTGTGCTGTTGAGGACTTTGGGAGACTCGATTTTATCCAACGGAGGGGAAGTTAGGACTATTGAGAAGGGGGTGAGCTGGAGCGGCAAGGGAGGAATTAAAGTAAAAGAAGTAAAAACTTCGGGAGAACTAGTTGGCTTATGCTCTTGAAAAAATGAAACATGTGAGAGCTCGTCAGAGAGGTCGTGCTCCAAGTTCTTAGGTAGGGAAACAAAAATGGGTTTCTGGGTTTTGTCCATGGTAAGGTTTGAGCAGAGAAACATGAACAACCGAATGCATCTTAGAATCTGGTGGTAAGCGCAACTTATAGGCAACAGCTCCTATATGAGAAAGAACAGTGAAAGGATCAAAGTAGCGCTTAGACAGCTTGTGAGAAAGACGTTTGGCCACTGATTGTTGCCGATACGGTTGAAGCTTCAGCAAAACTAAGTCCCTAGGTTTGTATTCACAATCACATTGCCCCCTATTGGCTTGATCTGTCATACGTTGTCTAGTATGCTTAAGAGTGTTTTTTATTTGAAGCAGGAGGGTAGAATGCATGTGGAGAATGGTGTCTACAACCTCAATGGTTGCTAAGCCTGGAATATAGTCAGTGATGGCTGGTGAGGGTCTGCCATAAAGGGCCTGAAACGGGGTCATGCCGATGGAGGAATGATAAGCGGTGTTGTGCCAAAACTCTGCAAGATGCAAAATTTGAACCAACGGTTGGGATAATCACCCGCAAAACAGCGGAGGTAAGCTTCCAAAATGCGATTGACAAATTCTGTTTGTTCGTCCGACTCAGGGTGATATGCAGAGCTATACTGTAACTTGGTACCTTGGAGGCGAAAGAGCTCTTTCCAAAAGGAGCTAAAGAATAAGGGGTCACGATCGGAGACAATAGACTTGGGAATACCATGCAAGCAATAGATTTCAGTAGAGAAATGAGTGGCTAGATCAGGGGTAGTGAACTTGCTAGGGAGGCCCAGAAAGTGGATGTACTTGGTAAGGCAATCACAGATGACCTAGATAGTGGAGTGACCAAAGGAAGAAGGAAGATGGGTGATGAAATCCATGGATAAGTCTTCTCAAACTCATAATGGAACTGGTAAGGGTTACAATAATTCGGCTTTCTTTTGTGTCACATATTTATTTTGTTGACAAATCAAGCATTTTTTAACAACTATTTTGAGTCTTTAAACATGTCAAGCCAATAGAATGAGGCGACTAGGCGAGTGAAGGTAGACTTGACACCAGAGTGGCCAGTAGGTGTGTCATGAAATTCACTAACGAGAGAGTGTCGCAGGTCAGCCAAATCAGGTATATACAAACTCCCTTTGTGATAAAGAAGATTGTGTGCAAAAGAGAAATCAGAGGGAGTCCCAGAGTCTTGAAACTATTTGAGTAATGCCTGGCCTTGTGGCACATGTGTGTAGAAATGTTGAAACTAATGGACCAAACAAGGAATAGGGGTGGAAATTGCACAAAAGAGGGGGGGGTATTATCATCAGGGGTATCAGCCACCTGGCAGCGAGAGAAAGCATTAGCAACACGATTTGAGCACCCAGGTTGATAATGAATTTCAAAACTAAAGCCTTGTAATTTGGTTGCCCTTTTTCACTATTTCAAAGTTTGGAAAACTTGGGACGTTAGACTTTTCAAACTCTATTGAGCAGTTATAATATGGAAATACATCCCTATTAAATATTGATGCCACTTTTTGACCACCTCTGTGACAACATAGATCTCTCTAACATAAACGGACGAAGCCTAGAGACGAGGACCTATTTTCTTACTAAAAAAAGCGATGGGATGACCGCCTTGAGAGAGAACAACACTAACAACCACGACGGAGGCATCAGTTTCAACCTAGAAAAGCTGGGAGAAATCGGGTAATGCGAGGACCGGCAGAGTTGTCATTATTTCTTTTAATTTTGTAAAAGCCACAGAGGCTTCTCTAGTCCATTTAAATTTGGATGACTGTAATAAATTTGTGAGAGGGGCAACATGAGTAGCATAGTGATGAACAAAACGACGATAAAATCCAATGAGGCCAAAGAAGCTGCAAAGTTATGTAAACGAGCGCGGTTGAGGCCAGTCCATGATTATTTGGACCTTTTCTGGGTCTGGGACCACCCCTTGGGCAGATATTACATGGCCCAAATAACCAAAAGAGGAGACAGGGAATTCACATTTGGTTAACTTAACAACAAATTGATTAAAACAAAGTAGGTTTAAAATAAGGCGTAAATGGGTTAAATGATCAGAAAAATTAGGGCTGTAAATTAAAATTTTATCCAAGAAAACAAGAACAAATCGACATAGGTAGGGACGTAAAAGATCGTTCACGGAAAACTAAAATGTGGAAGGAGCATTAGTTAAGCCAAAGGGCATAACCAAAAACTCGTAGTGTCCACCAAAAGTGTGAAAAGTAGTCTTGTGAGTGTCTTGGGATGCCACTCTGATTTGGTGAAACCTAGATCTTAAATCAAGTTTAGAAAAGATTGTAGCAGATCCTAGTTCGTCCAGTAGCTTGTCGATAGTTGGAATTGGAAAATAATCCTTAACAGTGATGACATTCAGGGCTCTATAGTCAACACAAAACCGCCAAGAGCCATCTTTCTTTTTAACTTGGAGAACAGGGGAAGAGAAGAGACTCTTGCTAGGGACTATGATGCCCTCGCGTAGCATATCCTGTATAATGTTAGTCATGGCTTCCTTTTGGAAATGAGGATAACGATAAGGATGAACTTTAAGAGGTGGGGTATTGGGTAAAAGAGGAATGTGGTGGTCGTGGGGTCAAGGTGAGGGAAGGCCATGTGGGGGGTAAAAACAGTGGGGTAGAGTTGAAAAAGTTGTTGAATTATAGTGGGTAGATTAGAGAGGGAAGAAGTGTCAGGCTTCTAATTTATTATTGAGTAATATATAATATTTTATACTTGTTCAATGTTAATTGAAGGATTATTTGGTATTGGAATATATTTAGATGGAGTTGAAATTATTTTATAAAAAAAAAAAAAAAAAAAAAAAGTGAACAGTACCGTGTGAACAGTGCAAAACCGCGTATGAACAGTGCCAACCGCGTACAAACCGTGTATGAACAGTGCCAACTGCGTATGTACAGTGACTGCTGACGTCATCGGTGACGTCACATACGCGTACAGTGCGTGTACAGTACACGTGTACAGTGTTTTCCGGCGTGAATAGTGCCCTGAACAGTATTTTCCGGCATGAACAGTAAGGCGGTGAACAGTATTTCCGGCTATGAACAGTAAATTCCGGCGTGAACAGTAATTTCGAAAATTTTCTATGAAAAGGGGGCTTCACACGAAATTTTCATTTCTTCACCTCTATCCAAGGTTCTCAAAGGTTCTAAGGCCGTAAACCACCATTTCTCTCATACTAAACCTTCCTAAACTTAGATTTCTCGCCAAATCTGAGATTCTACATCTATTCTGAAGGATTGGAAGTAAGTTTCTTTAAGTTTGAAGCTAGATTTACAGTTCGTTTCTCTTCTCCTTCTCTTTCTTATAGAAATTCATGGTGTTCTTAGGAGAAACTCCGTTCTAAAGCTGAATCTTCGGTGAATTTTGTTATAATCAAGTAATATTCGGTAGATCTAGTGTGAATCATCTTTCTGAGGTAAGGGAGTTTACTTTAACCTATGAACTATGTTTTTAACTTTTTAATATGCTATTTCAAGATATTTTGATATGATTTTGTTAGATCTATTGAATAAAAGCTATTTTCTAAGTCAGAATCGTTGTTAATTAGTTTAAAATGCCGAGATTTTGGCCGATCTATTATAAACTTGCCGTAGTTGAGCTGTTAAAATAATTTTGGTGGCGTGCATCATGCCGAGATATATGTTTTGCATCATTATAGAGCCGAGTTACATGTTTAGGTGGGTAGACATGTAACGGTAAGTTCATGCTTTGAGCTTTGTCTTGTCTTTGTCTGGATCCGGATAGGAATGGGTCGCTCCGGACCGGCTCGGTTCCTTACGGATTAATTAGGTGTGAAACCGGTTGGAAGCCGTTTTCATGCAGTGCATTAGATGGGCTGGAAATGCATGGGGTTATTGCTTTGTGAGAAATATTTTGCTCTATATATATATAATTTTATTTTATGTTTGGTAAGCTCACCCTTGCATTTCTTTCTATGTCGTTGTGTGCGTGTGTCATGCGATGATCGTACGGTGGTACGTGAGCGGATGTAGCAGTGTTGCATCTACTTCACAGGTGAGGGCCAGTGAAGAAAAGTTAGAAGCTGGAGTTGGGTAATAATGCATCAGAGTCCTTTTTCTTTATATATGAGACCTCATGTCGAGGGAGTCACGTATTATAATTTTTTTGGTATTTTGAATATTATAAACTAAATGTAATATTATGTTGATCTGTTGGATATTTGTTGTAAGGAACTTCATTTTTACTTTGAATGAGAAGTGAATTTTTATACTTATATTCTCTATTATTTACCTATTTTTAAATAAGTATGTGGTGTAGAAATAATGTTCTCGGTCCTTTATAAAAAGGGGTCGTGACAAGAAGGAAGGCTAGGGGAAGGGTTTAGAGAGGGTTGGGAATCTAAGTTAGTAGGTAAAATTTGCAAAAGGTGTAATGAAGAGATCACATTTGTGTGAAGTAATTGGCAAAATTGAGGGTAGGATGTAGGTGAAGGAAGAGAGGTGTTTTGGCCTATGAGGGTGATGTGTGTATCATTATAGGTGAAGGAAATACTAGGGATGGCGAAATCGGTTGTCAATGATCCAAGAGAACGAAGCTAATCAACTCCCAAAACAACATTTACCCTTTCTATTGGAAGTAGATAGAAGGGTAAGGAAAACAAATGGCCTTGTAAGGAAATATGGACATTCTCACAACGCTCCATACAAGAAATGCAATCATCGTTACCCACAATTATGGAGAAGGGAGTGGTAGGAATGGAAAGGATTGTCAAATGAGAAGCAATTCGTGATTGTAAAATATTATGGGAACTGCCAGAATCAATTAGAACAACAACTGGCAGGCCAGCAATGAAGCCTTTAAAATGCAAGGTCTTAGGAGAGGGAAGGCCAGAAAGGGCGTGGGGTGAAAGCTGGAAATGTAAGAAGTCAGAATTAAGGAGAAGGGTAGTAGCATCCTGTTCAAACTCCACATTGTCAATTGGTGGTTCATCGTTATCAACAACTAGGATAAGAAATGTGCATTTATTAGCACAGCGATGGCCTGGAATAAATCCTTCATCGCAATAAAAACATAAGCCTTGGGTGCATCGTTCTTCCATTTGGGTTTGAGAGAGTCGTCTAATGGGTAACGACGGGTTACGGGTGGGGGTAGGAGTAGTGGGTGGTGGGTGTTGAGTTTGGGAAGTGGAGGGAGAGAAACGGGGAAAACGAGGCTTAGAATCCTTGAATTTACCTTCAACCAATTTAGCAAGGCCAATTGCATGAGTGATAGAATAAGGTTGAAGTATTGCAATTTCTCACTGGATTTCTGGAGTTAAACCCAAAATAAAGCAATTAAGAATCGTATATGATGTCAACCCATAAACTCTGTTGCACAAACGTTCAAAAGCCACTTGATAATCAACAACAGAATCGGTCTGTCGTAACTTAAATAATTCGGCTTGGTGATTTTCAAATACTGATGGACCAAAATGCACCTCCAAAGCTCTTGTAAAAGTAAACCAGTTCAGCAATTGATGATTATAATACATCCATTAAAACCATGTCAAAGCATCTCCTCTCATGTAAAAAGCAGTCAAGGGCAACCGTTGATCTAATGGAGTTTGGTAAAATTGAAAAAAATTTGATTTGCTTTAAATAACCAACCTAAGGGGTCTGTTCCATCAAAAGCATCTAGCTGTAGTTTAGGTAACTTATAATATGTGCCTAAGCATTAAGTGGCAGGGCTGTTTGGAAAAAGGGTGTAAAGGTGGGAGGTGGAAAGGGGTAGGGCGGGGTATTGGTAAAGAAGTGGGTGGATGGGGAGGATTGATGAAAGGATGGGAGAAATATAGGTCAGAGGGGGTAGGGATGTGAATATTGGGGATTGTAATGATGGGGTTTGTGGGATTCAGTAAAGTTGGAAAGGGCATAGAAATTGGTGGTATAGGAAACGAAATGGAATGGGTGGTAGGCAGGAGGGAAATGGGTGTGGAAGCAAATGAAAAAGGACAATGTACCTCAGATTGGGATAGGGAAGTAGGTAAATGGTGCAAGAGGTTGGCAAGGATAGTGGTGACTCCGGCATGTCTAGAATCTATGATGGGCTATTGGTTTTTAAGCTAGTAGCAAGGTGTTCTAACTCTACAGTGAGAGCAGCCATGACCTGGAAAAGGGTCTAAAGAGGATGTGGGGGTAGTTGGTTTAGGAGGCATGGAGTAAGCTCAACGAAAACACTAATTATTACGAGGGTTGATAGGGTATATTAATGGAGGTTGTTGTTCACATTAGGAAGCATTAAGAATACTAGGGTTCTACAATATGAAAGAAAAATATATTGAATACTTCTTTCTTGAATTTCAAAAATAACAGATGATAATATATATAGTGCTCATGAATATGGGCCTAACATATTGCACCAGATAATAAAACTAAAACTGAAGTTATAATAAAAGGCACGGTTGGTTATTGCATGGGCTAACTATTGGCCCACTTCAAGTCTCAGTCCTTGTAGCGTGTTGGTCTTCCAACGTTACGTTTGGGCCGCTTAACAGTGGCTTTTAAGGTTGGGAATAACTCTAGGAATTTGATTTAAATTCGAAGACCTATAGAAGTAAAGGGAATCCGATAGGGAAGAAATGACTCTGATGTTATTGATTGAAGAAAGATTACAAAAGAGTGATTATAATTTTTCATGATACTAAATATTTTGTATACTTTGCTTTATATAGCTAATTGATATAACAACTTAATTAAATACCAGAAATAACTCATATAAATGTCTTTCCCACCAAAAAACCCTTGTCCTCAAGGATGGAAATCAAGAAACTTCTTCTTGAAATTGTTGTAAAACTCTGAGGTGGCTTTTTCCAACAGTTGATGCTTCCATTTAACCAATACCTTTGTTGCAACATGACATCGCCTTTTTACTGTCATTCTATCGAGGATTGCTTTTAGTTCTTTCAACTAATCATCCTCATCTAATGTAGTAAGACAAAAGGATGAAGTTGGTGCTCTACCCAAATATTGTTTTAATTGGGAGACATGAAAAACATTATAAATCCTTGAATAATCTAGTAACTGAACTCCATAAGCGACTGCACCAATCAGTTCCAGCACTAAGAATGGCCCAAAAAATTTTGGGGCTAGTTTAGCATTGCTTTTGTAGGCAACTGATATTAGCCTATATGGGTTTAGCTTCACATAAACCCATTCACCTACTTAGAACTTTCTATCATTTCTATGTTTATTAGCCAATTGTTTCATCCATTCTTGAGCTCTGCGAAGATGAAACTTAAGCAGCTTCAACATTTTCTCTCTTAGTCAAACTTTTATCGACCAAGTCGATTTTTGAATCTCCTATTTGGTAAGGTAAGTGTGTTGGTTGTGGTTGTCCATATACAACTTCATAGGATGTAGAGTTTATTGAAGAATGATAGGTAGTGTTATACCACTATTCAATCAGTGGAAGCCATTTGGACCATTGTGCGGGATTGTTAGAACACATAGACTAGAGATATGTTTTAAGACACATATTTATGACCTCCATTTGTCCATCTATTTGTGAGTGGTAAGTAGAGAGCTGAATTTGGACCCCTCAATCAGCCATGAAGTCCTGCCAAAACTGGTTAATGAAGATCAAGTCTCAATCACTGGTTATGGAGTCAGGAAACCTATGCAGTTTAAATACATTATCCAAGTAAACTTGGGCTACTTGGACTGCACTGTAGGGATGTGATAAGGCCATGAAATGGGTTGCCTTACTTAATTTGTCAACACCTTTCTTCACTACAACTTTGTCATCTGTTTCCCAACTCATTTCCATACCATCACCTTCTGTTCACTTCCTCTATTACACTTTCCCTATCAAACACACCTCACCCATTCCCCTACCACCACCTCCCATCACCTTCCTCCATTACACCTTCCCTATCAAACACATCCCACCCTAAACAACCAAAATAATTATAAAATACCTAAGTTACAACTTAGTATTTTTTATAGTAAAGACCCATTGGGTTGGTTGTTTCAAGTAGATCAATTTTTAAATTTTACCAAATTTTGTTGGAACAATGTTTGCCTTTAACTGATTTTTACATGCAAGGGTATGAATTAAGCTAGTTTCAATGGATGTACTATAATCATTAGCTTCATGAATAGTTTTCTTTTACTCAAGCCTTAGAAGTTCGTTTTGGTACTTCTACTTATGAAAACCATCAGGCAAAATTATTTAAATTGAGGCAATAAAATTTTGTTGATGATTACCTGGCTTCCGAATATCTTTGCAGTTGCGTTTATGGGTTAATCCCATATATGATCCTAAATTGCTTTGTTTCACGTTTAAATCTAGAAATTCAATGTGAAATTACAGTTTTATAGCCTTACTCAATTACTAATACAATTGACCTTGCTAAATTAGTGGAAGCAAAAATTAAAGATTCTAAGCCCAAATTTAATTATTTCTCTAGCACTCCCTCCCAAAGCTAATGCCAAACCCTAACTCCCTCATCACCCACTCCACTTTCCAATGCAACTTCACCTATTAAACGTCCAACACAAGATCAAATGCAAGAGAGGCATGCACAAGGCCTATATTTTAACTGTCATGAGAAGTTCATAGTAGGTCATTGTTGTGCACAAAAGCAATTTATGTTACTCATGGTAGATAAGGAGGAGGATCATCCCCCTCAACAAGAAGAGAAAGTGGATTATAAAATTATTATTTGATTCTAATTGTTTCCATTTTCAACTCTCTTTACAAGCTCTTACTAAGTACCCTTTCTTCACAAGCTCTTATTGGGCTACCTTCTCCACAAACTATGCTCTTTAAAGGGTACATTCAAGGACTTCCTATATTGGTTCTTATAGATTCTGGTAGTTCTCACAACATCCTTCAACCAGGGATATCTACACATTTGGCATTGACTATTGCACCTACACCTTCCTTTTAAGTTATAATGGGCTGGAGATCGTATTTTTTGTAAAGGAAAATGTGAGAATGTTTCCTTATCTCTACAAGGTCATTAGTTGTATACCCTTCTATCTATTGCCAATAGATTGTGTTAATGTGTTCAAGGCATTGATTCACTACTTTGGTCTTATCAGGGTATTGATTAAACCTCTCACTTCACTTCCTTACCCTCAGATATAGGACAAGATATCATTGAATTTTCTTTACCACTCTTAGACAAGAAAATATTAGTTGAGATTGGAGATTTTTAGGAGAAAAAGGGAGTTCCTTAGACAAGGATGAGAATGACATTTTTTAGAAGGGAAAAATGAATTTTGAGTTCAGAATGAAGCCTCTAATACTAAGGTCTATATATCTGAACTCTCTACTAAATGTACTTCACTCAATCCTATTGAGTCTCAAGTCCTACCCTTTAACAGAATATTTTTTTTCTTCATCGTTGAATTTAACTATTTCTCTCAAGGCTAAAATATATCCAATTTGGACTATTGATTCCTTAGAAGATCCTAGCACCTTAAAAGCATATCCTTAGCCAATTGGTTTCCCCCTCACCTTTTTCTGTCCCAATGTAGCCCCTAAAGCATAATCATCCATTGGATTACTACAATGAGTCAAAGACACAATATGATGCGTTGATTTTTACCTCTAGTTCGTTACCCCTTGACGCTGCACAATAAAGCAAACATGCTCTATATTATGTAAACAACTCACACTACTGCCCATCCTTTAATTACAACCACATATTCAAACAAATTATCTCCTCCTATTGAAGCTTCTTCCTATGCTAGCTTTCCTCTACCACAGGACCTTGAGAGCAAGGTCAATGTTGGACTAGAAGGTAATGTTATGAAGCCCAAGCATGCACCAAAAAAGACACAAAGTTATTTGACTTAGTCATTGAACGAAGGTCTTATTCTTCAGAAACTTTTTATTTTAAAAGTCTTTTTTATTTCAATTACAGGGAGTGACATCTTATAGGCCCCTTAAGCTGAGACTATTAATATATCCTTTATGATGAAATTTAAGAAAGAAACTATTCCATAAATTTTAGAGTGATTTTGGTAGAATCCTAATATCTTTTAGTTCTTCTTGGTAGATGATACTAACTTCCATAATTGTAAAAAGATTTAAACCTTAACAATGCCTCTCTCGTTCTTAGAGATTGAAGTAAAGTTGGATAGCAAAAGAAAATGGATTCCACACACTTCTAACTATAGAAGCATGTATAGAGGATGAATGATATTTTGGATTCCTAAGGTGTACTTTGTCTTAGCCCTACAAAGAATTTTTCTTAGAATTCTCACTTCTATTACATTCCTTGTACTTGTTATATAAATACAAACTTTCACTTGTTGATTCATCTTCATCTATATTCTATTTCAATATCTCTAATTCTAGAAATTTTTTGTTTGAACTCGTATAAAACTAATGTCCCTCTAATTGTCCATTAGAATGACCCTAAGAACTTGCATACACTTGAAAATTTATAAGACAAGTTGACTCTTAGAATTTTAACACTATTGACTCTAACAATGACTTTTCTAATTTACTAGATATTGTGTTCCATTATTATTGAAGTAAAACTTCCATTGATGACAAGATAGTCAAAATCAAGATCCTACCTTGAATAAAAGATTAGAACTAATTATAACAAAGATCGTAAGATTATACCTAACATGTAGAATCATACTTAAACACACATATATGCTAGAAATAATATAAATAGTGAAAAATTAGTTTTAAATTCAAACGACAATTGATAATCATAAACTTTTAAAGTCAAATGTAATAATTTTAAACATCAAAGACAAAAGATATGTTTTTAAGTTAACAATACATAAGACTCACAGTAAAACTACTGCAAAATATCAGCTATTAGTTCAAAATCTTTATTTTTTACAATATCAAATCATTCAAATTTTGATTATAATAATCATCTTCTATTTTCTCCTCATATTTTTCTCAACCTAGTCTAATTCCATCAAGATCAACATCTAAAGTAGGAATATTCAATTTACCTAAATTTGTAAAATTGCTACCATTATAAAATTATCTCTAACTTGGCTCAAGTTGTCATTTGGATTCAAGATTCAACTTCAAACCTAATAAGCCCTCCATATCCAAACCATTAGCATTTGATGAATTTTCATTATCCTTAATTCATTCATTATTAGATGAATGATCTTTACGATTAAATTCTATAACTTTCATAGATATCTTTCTCCAACATCTTTTGAAATTTCTTACTCTTCACCATATTGAATGATATGACATTGTTGTAAAAGAAAAAAAGAAGTGATATTTTGACATGCTTCCTCTTTCAAATTCTTCTTCAATATGTTATTGAGAATGGCTTGACTACTTGCTTTTCTTAAAAATATTTTCATTGCTCTCAACTGCAATCCTTTTTCTTGTCTCACTACTATCACCTTTTACAAACTCATTGAGGTTATTGTTTGAGTTCTAGAATAATTTCTCTTGTAATGAGAATACAATTTGCCACCTTAATTTCTCTACTTCATCACTAACAGAAGTGTAAATCACATCTTGTGGTGTTATTGCCAAATGATGCTTTAAATAATAAACCTCAACTTATTATTTTGTAACAATATTTGCATTATACTTTTTTGTACATCTCTATCTATTGATATTCCATGTTAACACACCACATTAACCCTACTTTCAAGAGGATTTTTGCACAAAACAAAACCTATAACAACATTGTTAGGAATCGTATGCATGTTAATGGTAGTAAAACATAAACATTCTCAAATGTCCATATGATTACCATATCTCAACGCATGTACATTTGGTTTTTAATTATTTGGTATTGGTAAGTGTGACAATCACAATCACATCTCTCTAGGTATCCATACAAGCAATGCGCCAAAGTCCTTTGACATCACTATACTAGTAATTGTGTAGGATTATACATCAATTGTGCTGTTACTTAAAGAAAAAACTCTTAATGAGTGTGGTTCAATCCCTAAGCTCATAATTACAAGTTTGGTGCAATTAGGTAATAATTCTAATCCAACTAGAATTTAATTTCTTTAGCAAACTTGTTTTGTGAGTGATCTTATAAGTTCTTTTAATATTTGTTTATGATATTTAAATATATATTATTTATTTTTAATATCATGAATAATGAACAACATCTAGTAATACATCACTATTTTCAAATACCAAGAATGTTACTAGATTGACATAACTTATTTACATGATAATATATAACTAATGTGTGAACACTCATTTTTGTCTGGGTCAGAAATTTTGTTAAATAATAAATGATGAATTTCAAAAAAATAAAAATACTAATTAAAAAGACATATAATCAATAAAAATCATAAAGATATTCTGTAAATAATAATCGATATTTCTATATTTAATATTAGTTAATTTAGGAATATATAGAATTAATAAAAATAATTAAGATGTAAAAAATATACTTAATTTCTTTTTACTAGATACTAATCATATTATAAATAGTGACTGACTTGCACATATAAGGACACGAATTTTTCACACTGAGGAATTTTGCAAAGATTTCGTTTTGAAAAGCGGATTTTCTAGAAGGGATTTCCTAAAGAGACATTTTGCATATAATTTTTCACATAAAAAATACAAAAAAAAGAGATAAGGATATTGCAAGAAAAATATACAAATTTTGATTACACTTCTATTCTGTTTGTCTTTCATTATAAATAGTAATTATTACACAGTTGTTTCTTTTTTTTTCTTTCGTTATTTTACTCTTTTTATCTCTTTGTTTTTTTTAATGCTTTTTATGCGTGGTTTCCTCTTTCTTTTCTTTTATCCTTATATTTCCTTTCTTTTTTCTCTTTGTGTTTCTCCTTCCTTAAACGTTATTCATTGAGAAAAAATAGAAAAATTAATAAAAAAAAGACTTTTTTTCAATTAAACATCCTAATTATTATTTTTTAAAATAAAATATAAAAATTATTTTTTTATTAAATCCATCAAAAATAAAAAAAAATATTTTAGTAAAAATAGAAAAAAGAAATAAAATAATTTTTAAATTTTTAGGTTGTTGAATATTTCAAAATAAAATATAAAAAATTTTAGAATGTTAAATCACTTTTAAAAATAAAGTCTTTTTTTTCTATTTAACTCTTTTTTTAAAATATAATATAAAAAAATTTGTTTTTAAAATAAAATATACAAAATATGTTTTCAAGTTATTAGGACTTTGTCAATTTTCAAATAAAATATTTTTTTCTTACAAAATTGTTTTGTTTTCTAAATAAAAGATGATTTGATATCTTTGTTTACGAGGATAACAATTTATACCTGAGGCACATTTTTAAAAATTAAAAAATAATAAAAAATAGGAAAACAAAAAATGTAAATATATAGGATCAATATTTAAAATTATTTTACACTATTTAATTTTAAGGTACTGTTCACATGAACAGATAGATAGGGGTGCTAATACCTTCTCTATTCATAACTAACTTCCGAACTTAGAACTCTTTAGAGTTTTTTTCCAATATTTTGCCCTTATAAGAATAAAGCCCTATTCTTTCAAAGCTGCTATTTTTCACCCACCATGCGACAATATGATTAGTCCTTTTGTCCAGATATCTAATTGAACACAAGGCATGTAATGTTACATTATAAAGTTCAATTTCATTTTCTTGATACTCAAGTAGACTTTTTCAAATAAATATCTTATTTTTTCTATTAATCATGAGTATGCATTTCATAGTTTAACTCTATCAAGAAACCATATAGATATTACTTACATTATATAAAAGGGATAAATTCTATCTACATCATTCACATTTCTCCACATGATTTATTTTATGTCTAACCTCCAAACTTGTAACCAACTTGTTACAAATGACGTTTGATAGGATTAAAACATAGAACTCATCATGTGAAAATTGTAATGACTTTAGGTCAGAATTACATATATTACTATTATATTGAGAACCATTTATGACACTGATGTAACAATTCATGCAACGTTCTTGTAGTAGATTAGTCTAATACATTATTACTCTTAATTTGTATCTTTTTAAAGACTTGATATCTAATATCCATGATCTAAAAGTTTTAGTTATCAATTCATTCACATATTAGTCTCAATGTATTATATTTTTCTAATGATAATAATATTTGACTAGTGATGTTTTAAAAATAGTACTAAGTAAGTTTTTACAATCAAATTATTTAATTAATATTATCCAAAGTTATATTTACTATTATAACGACATCATTATATTCTTATAAAAAATTTTAATTTGAAATATCTCATTTATTAAAATAAATTGTGATAAAAAAAATATTTTTCATAACATAAAGGCTTATAGTGCATAAATTAACAACCAACACCAACAAAACTACTAATAAACCTAGTAGAAGTAGTACAAATAGATGACACCCCTCTACCATTTTTTAGTTGTCCTCTCCCATTTGTTGTTGGTTGTCTTTTTTCACTTGTAGACATTTTGAAGAAGGAAGTCAAAATCAACAAAACAACAATGAAAAAATAGAGGCAAAAAAGAGTATCCACTACTCAATACTAACTAGTCACACTTGCATGCAGAAATGAAAGAGAATGAGCATAATCAAAGAGGAAAAAGCAAGCATAGAAGACAAATGTCTCAAGAAAAATAACCTAGACATGTGATTTTTTGTTATATGAATTAGATCAATGAAAAATAGACAAATAAATTAGGATTGATCAAGTTTTTCTTTTTTAAAATTTTATTTTTACTCAACTCTATTTTTTCATGTTAGGATTGCACAAATCCATATTTTATGAGTTAAATTGTTTGATCCCAGCAATTTCTCCAAATCACGTTTTATCTCAAGATTAAAATCACTCAACATAGACAAATCGTAAGATTTAAGCTTTTTAAATTTTATTTGACTTGTTCCTGTTATGCCACTTTTTCATAGGATGCATTTGAACCCATGTAAAGTACCTTTAAATTAAGTAACTCTTCTTAATTTCATGAATGGACTATCTATATCATATTGCTTGATCTTATATAAGCAGAAGACTATATTTGCTATGTTAATCTATTTGCTATACATTTTATCAGAAGCTATGTAATTTTGTGCTAGAATTAATGTATAGTAGACAATAGTAAAAGATACTAACATTATTTCATATGTCGTGTATAAAGAAGTTTTTTTAAAATATAACTTAATTTATTATTATTTTATTTTGTTCAATTTTTTTTGGAGATCATATTTCTTTTATTATATTTTGACATCTTAAATATTAATTTTTTTACTCATTTATTTTAGAAACCAGTCACCACTTTTCTATTTAACTATTAGATATCTTTTTCAAATTATACATTATATGTACTTTGAAAATCAAAAGTACATTACTAAAATAAACTTATTTTCCATTACATCTCAGAAGTTATTATATTATGGTCCGTTTGGCAATTAAAATAACATGATATGATGAATAATTTATTATATCTTATCTTATTTTGAATATTTATTGATTGATAGAATATTATAACATATTTTGTTAAGTTATAATATTTTATTGTCGCAATTCATATTCTTATATAGAGGAAAGTGATGAGTTAAGAAGTATTGAAATAGGATAACTTTCTTTTCTATTATATTCTTACTTATATTTTATACTTTTTTTGATAATTTAAAAAGTGATTATTTAAAAAATATAATTTTAACATTGTTTATAACAAATTATATAAATATTTTAATCATTTTATAAAATATAATTTTCTATTTTAATTATAATTTCTCACCTAAAAAATTTAATTGTAAAAGAAATTAATAAAATTATAATTTAATATCAAAATTTAATATTAAATGTACATAAAAATATTGATAAATTATATATATATATATACACACATTGAAAGTAAAAAATTTAAATAAAAATTATTAGTAAAATTTTATTTTAATTTTGATCAAAGTTATTTTTACATTTAAATATAATTTAAATTGTGTTCTATTATTTATTTTATTATCATGATGTACATTAAAAAATATGATAGAATAAAAGTTTATCATTCTTTTACCATATAATATTTTTCTCTATATTTTTCTCCTGTCATGTTCACCACACCAAACGAGTTTTATATGTCTGATAGAGCATCATAACTATTATAAAATAGAAAAAGATCACACTATAACACAAAACTCAAAGAAATAGCACAACAAATCAAATTTTGCAAGTATTATATGACAAGAAAACCACTTACCTCAACTTGTAAAGGAATCTTTCGAATTCTAACAAAGATTTATGTTATAAAAGGTTGGAATCACTTGATTTGGTGAATTTAAAAATAGATAGTGAAATAGAACATAAACAACAACTATGTCAAAAACCAAAATGAGAAATTTATTCTTAATGTGTTTGGATGTGATATTTTAAGTAACTAATTTATTTTATTGAAAGAATTAAAAGTTTGAGTTAAAATTTGTTGTTTGGATGATGAATTTTAAAGAATTTAAAATTTAAAAGTTTTAATTAGTGAGAATTTTTAATAAATTAAAATTAAAGAATGTTAAATCCTTACAAAAGAGTGAGAATTTGAAATTGGTTTTTTATTTGTTATGTTTTTCATAGTTATAATTAATGTAATAATTTAAATTTCATACTTTTAATTAATTTTATTAAATATAATGATAATTTTTTTAAGAATGTGAGTAATTTAATTACTATATCCAAATAAAAATACTTAAAATGAAGAAATTTTAAATATTCTATCTAAATATAATATTTTAAAATAATAAAAATTTAATTGATGTAATTAAATTTCTTAAATTTTAAAATTTTTAATTCTCATCCAAATTCACCTTAAAAATGAAAAATGACATTGTTCTCTATTCCAATATCCATCCATGTGTTAATCGATTGAATTTAACATACTAAATTAACAATTAACTCATTTCTATTAATTATCAACAGGAAACTAAATTATACGTAAACATTTTTAAACATTAAATTCACCCAATTGATCACTTTAAGAACAAAATTATATATTTAATCTATTAGTAAACTACAATAATATATATTTATATAATAAATTAGATCCTACCATATATAATTTTAAAAAAATAAATTATTTTTAACCCTCATATAGTACTTATTTTTTTTGCAATTAATTCTTTGATAAATTTTTATATTTTTAATTTTCTTAAAATATTAAATCAGAAAAAATAATCATACAAAAATGTATTATGAGAGAAAAGTGATGTATTATGAGTGCATTGAAGAAATTTTCCAATCGATAATGTCATCCACCAAACATCTGTATAATATTGCATTAACCATTATTTGACTTTTCATACTATAAATTTTTATTTCAAAAATTTAGTTTGAGTCACTAACTTTATATTTTTCATTGAAAATAAATTATTTTACTCATTTTATTTTTAAATGTAAATTAATTTGATAATTTTTTAAAGGAGATAAAATATGTTTTTAGTTTTATAAATATAGTAAACTTTAATTTTAGCCTTCTAATTTTTTTATTCTTATAAATCTTAAAATTTTTAAAAGTATTATTATTATTATTACTATTATCATCATCAAAGTGGCATATGTATTTAAATATGTCATAACACTTTTTATTTAAAAGGAGATAAAATATGTCATATAATCACAAAGTAGTAATTGAGGTTATGTTTAAAATTTATGAGAATCAATTTTTACCAAAAAAAAAAATAGATTTATAATTAAATTTACTTAATTTATAAAATTTCAAAAATAAGTTAAATATTTTATAATAAATATAAAGGAAGTTAAAAAAAAAAGAGTAATGTAACCAATAATTAAGATAGTAAAAATAATAATTTATTTTACTATAATCACATATTTTTTTATCATATTCCTAAAGGTAAAGTGTGTAAGTATTAGGGAAGCATCCCAATGAGTTCACTGGCAGATAAGAAAACATCTTTTTCCCGTTAAATGACTAAGCATATTCAATGAAATACCTTTTTGATTAACTTTGCTTTTTTGATTTTTTATATTTTTATTAAATAAATTCTCCATTTTATTTAAATATAAAAATGATTGAAAATAATATATATTTTAAACATTAAATTTATAACTATACCAATAATGAATGTAACATAAGTGAACCGATTTTAATTTTTAAATTTCCCAATCAATAGAGTTTCAAATTTTTTAATCATGAAATTTAACTTTAAATTACATGATCAGGTTGAATTAAAAGTGTAAATATATTCAATAATTATTAATGATGGCATGTGAAATTTTTTTATTAGTAGTACCGTAAAGACAATGATGAAAAAAATATTTAATATATTTCATTTAATGATTTAATAATTATAAACCACTAAATAAATTTTACATTTTTAGTATAATAAATATTTCTTCTATTAAATTCTTTATACAATATTTTTTAAATAACATTCTACACTTTTAAAAGGTTAAAATTTTTTTAAGAGTATATTAAATTTTAGGCTTAATTTATATATATATATATATATATATATATATATATTAAGCATTTTACGATAAGTTCTTATAATTTTTTTTAAGATTTAGTTCTTGAAAAGATAAGAAATTAAGATTTAGTTCATACTGTCCACTTTCTTTTGTTAAGTGTTCAACTGATTGATGAAGTTTCAGTTCAACACTCCTACTTGACGCTACGTGACATGCTATATTATTTTTTTATTATTTAAAATTATATAATTACAAATAAGTTCATAAATATATTTTACATAATTGCACAAAAATATTCTTAACTTTTTTTCTTCTCTTCCTCTTCCCCCTCCCCCATAACTCATTCTCCCTCCCCTTTCCTCCACTCCCATCCTTTATCCACACTCTTTTCTGACAACTCCTCCCCTTCTTTACCCTCACCCAGCACCCCTCTCCTAACCCTTTTTCTTTTCCCTTTCAAAGTTGTCCATGAGCTGATTTCTTAGAACTTAAGATACAACATACTCCCAGCTTCCGTTAATTAAAATACTTCTTGCAGTTTGAACATTGATTTTCAAGCTTCCAAGTCAGAGGAAATTCCTTCACAACACTTCCCTAATATTGAGTTGCCTATTATTTAAAACCCTTCTTTCAAGTTAGAAGAGCACCCAATGTGCTTACATGTGATCCCTACAAAAGGGTTTTACCAAAGATAGAATTTTTACTCTCTAAAGTTACTTCCATCATGACGTTGTTGAATCAGTGAATAGGAGGCACTGAATCTTATACACAAGCCTTGAGAATAGCATAATCTCTACCTATGAATGTGTGAGAAGGCACCTTAAATTTGATAAGAAAACTATTTATTTTATTATTGGTTATCGACATTTCTTTGGTAATGATCGTGTTATACAAAATGTGAGATTGTTTCTTGATGTTAGAGTCACTAATTCAAACATTTCCTATTTGCTACATAGAAGGCTTTCTATAATCTTGTCTTCTCACGTGGGGTCATGGATGAAGTTTAGGAAATGGATTTTGATCCTTCCAAGTTAAATTTTATGATTGCATTGCTAACCAAAAAGGTTATTCCCAAATCTTGGTGGACGCAAAAGTTAAGGCTTTTTAGAGTTTGGATTGGTCTAAAGAATTTATTCATGTGTCTAAGAGAGTCCCTCTCTTCTTGTTATCATCTAAGGATAAAATTAATCAGTTTATGGTGTAACATCCTTACTAAAATTCCAATAAAACAGCTTTAGAAAATTTACACGAATACGTGAATATAAATTGATAAAGGTTAGCAAATTTTAAAACTTGGTCAAGGTAAAAGTCTCATTCAGAATGAAGTAAAAATGCATTTTTCATAACTTGAATTTATAATTGGAATGAAAACTAAGATCTTATGTAATATATATATATATATATATATATATATATAATTCAAAATTTATAATATTAACAATACTATCTTACAATAAATTAAATGTTCAACTAAGACTAAGTATAAATTAAAATACAAACCGACTAATTACTAAATATTTCACATACACATACACCTTAGTCAACACTTACAATAAGGTTTTTCAATAAATATAAATTTTAAATAAGAATTTAATTAATACTATTATATTTCTCTAAATAAATTTATTCTAACAAAGCAGTTCTTTTTCATAATCCTTTGCCCAATAAAATTTCATTTTAATAACATAATCTCAGTAACATAAAAAATATTTTTCTAGTACATTAAACATCAAATTAGAATTTATTTATAAAACAATCTAATCAAATAGGAAACATTCACACACATCATTCATCACTCAATTAAATAAAAATCTATTTTCCCTTTATTTAGCATAATCATTTAATTTTCCAATTCATGACACTTTAATCATTTCAATTCTAAAGTATTCATCAAACAAGAGTACTTTAGGTACTCACGGGCCCCTAAATCGCTACCAACATACTCTTCCTAGTTATGATGGACTTACGCCAGCATAGATAGTCGCGATCCATTGCCGCAAATGGATACAATGTGTGCTTTAGTAGGCATTCATAACAAAGGTATAGTTAAGAGATAAGTCAGAAAATGAGCATAAGGCCTATGAATGCTTTCGCTGTCAATCATGTACACTTAAGCTATTAGCATTTATAACCCTCATTTCTCCTAAATATCCCAAATCGCCTCTGAACTATATATGTGGTAACTCAAAAGTGGCATATCACAATCATGCTATTCTAATACACGTGTTGCAATTACACTTATCAATATATTACAACATATGTATTATAATCTCACTCGTCGATGTATTACAACACATATACTATAATCTCATCGATCAGTATTCTTATGACACATATATTATTTACTTCCTTTTTCTCTTTTTTTTATACTTTCCCAGCATTTTCTCACATCACACTTTTCATCAATTTCCACTCATAACACATTTTTCCTCATTTCATTAACTTATATCTAGAGTATAGGCATCCCTAATTCATCTAGTTCACACATATGTAATACAATATCTTTTATCATTTAAAGATAATTAATCCATTTATATCAATTTCACCCAACACTCAACTTCTCAATCAAATATACAATGATAAAACAAGAAAGCACATCATCAGAAAACTAATATAATGCGCTAAATGTCGGATACCTTTGGAATTAGATCAGTTGTGTATTTCATAAGTATTCTGCTGGAAATCACACTCTTTCGGTCTTAATAAAAATCGTCTAACCTAAGGTTTAATCTTTTCCTAACAAACTTATTATTTTCAACACAAATTCACACCCTGAAATTGTTCATTCATAATCTCATTAAGTAAATTTATGGAACTTCTCAAAAATAGGTTTTTTTTACAATTCTTACTATAAAACTTTACTCAAAGAAAAATATATATATGTTTTACACATGCATCAGTCCATTTCTTTTTATATTATTCATTTAGGAAAATGCTTCAGATTTGTCTTTCAAAATAGATATTTCAAATTTCTTAAGCTGAGTATACAATTAGAACTTAAGGTTTAAGGTTAGCTCCCCTTACTTGGAAATAGATCCCCAATACTAAGTTCTCCGTGAGCTTTAGAGAGAAACTTCACATTTTGACTGAGATTACTACCCAAAGATTAGAGTTCTTTCGAATATCACAAGGTAAAATACTATTACAAAGAGAGGAAACAAAGAAGTAGCAACGAGATTCAAGAGTTGAGCTCTAGAGACTTACTTGAATTCAAGTGGAATATATGATAGAGCTTAGATTTGAGAGAGATCTTGAGTTATAGGAGGCTTTCTCTGGAAAGAGAGAGGGAGAGAACAAAGAGGGAAAAGTGATTTTGGTGAGAAAATGAAAATTTTCAACACTGAATCCCTTAAATACCTTCAAACCTGCGCTTTCTTGCTTAAGCGAGTAGGCTTTTGTAACACCTTAAATTTTCTTTTAACAGTAAACAAATTTTCATGTCTGATAAAAATAAATTCATTTCGAATACATATAAATTTTAAAATTTCCACTAAGGACATTTCCCAAATATTTTTACAACTAAAATTTACTCGAGAATTTAAATTCTAGAATCTGACGTTAGATTCATTTACAAACTTTGATCAACACAAATTACAATTAGATAAAATAATACAATTTCTCAAACTATTTTAATCCCTACAGAGCAGTCTTCCCTCCAACACCTCAGATTATGATCTTAGGATGGGCCACACATCTTCATCTCTTCACATCCATTACCTGAAAATATTAGTAAGGGTGAGTATCTCTCACCCCACTAAATCTCTGGTTTAATATAAGTAAATACTCACATGTATATATAGTACTAAGAATACCACCCAACACGAATTAAATCAATAATAACACTTAAATTATCCAAGTTGTCATTACCAGGAAGCACGCACAGAACAAATAATCAATCATACTCACCACTTCAGATCATACATCTTTCTACTGACTTGCACACTATACTACATGTACTGTACCACGTCAATCAATATATATCACAACACATGTCCTAATCGCACCTGTCGATGTATTACAACACATATATCATAACAACACCAATCGACATGTTACAATGCATATATTATGACTGTACAATTTCTATACTAATTCATACACATCACACTTTCACATTCAATGCCCCTAGGATCCCTTGAGGACTTCACAATTTAGACAGCTGCCGGTTAGCCACAGCAACACGGATACACGTGTGCCGACCCAGTCCCTTCTAGCAAAGGTATAGTCAAGAGTCTCATCAGAAAATGAGTGTGTGACTTGTGAATGCTTTTATTTTCAACAAATCGTTGTGTACTATCCACATTAGCATTAACCACCTCTATTTCTCCAAGATTTTCCAAAATCTTCTTCGGACTCTATATCCCCAGTTGTATCACTATAACTATCTAAACTCATCATCATATTTCTCATTCTTTTCCACACTCTTTCATAAACCAATGTGTCATAATACGTGACTCTTGACCAAATAACTTGGTGTATTACAATATATATATTATGAGTACGCCCGTTGGGTTATACCACAATACCTGTATTGCAATCACATCCATTCATCTATTCTGACTCTCGTATTATAATCACTCTTTTCAGCATTTTATTCACACATGCGCTCACTACACATAGCCACGCTCACTGTGGCACTGTAATCTCATCACACAGAAAACTTTATCTTTATTTAAAAATAATTAAACACTTGTAGTATAGCATCAGTTCACTCATATAGCATACCTTAACTATTAAGCAACACATATACAATAATTATATCATTCATCATGCAAGCATCATCAACTACTCATTCATTCAAATACTCTTCATTACAACCTAGTTCAACCAATGCCAACATACCTCAATTATTATGAAATATTCATCCAACACAGAAAATCATCATACATCACACAATCAATACAAAGTGTCGAAAGTCGGACACCTCTGAACTCCGCCCAGTCGTACAATCCATCACTCACATTTCTCAATAATAACAATAGGGTCGCCTACCCTAAGATTTAGCATCATTCTAACTACCCTCAAATGATGTTTGCTTACTGAAAACGTAGTGTTCCTTTAAAAGCAATTTTATTTATAGCCTTTATTACAAATTTTGTTTGGAGAGTTATCAAAATAATTATTGATTTTCCATTTTAACTACCCACGAGAGGTTAGGGTTTGAGATTTACTCCCCCTTACCTTAGAATGAAGACCCACCATGAAATCAACGGTAGAAACACCTCTCACACGGACTCTTGCCCTTAACACATGGAATAATCCATGAGAAACCAAGATAGATGAAAAAAGGGGTCAAAACTGAGAACCCTAACTCAATTTACTTACCTCCAAATGCTCCAAACACAAATCCAACAAATAATCTAGGATACAAACGACTTAAGGAGTGATTTAATTGGTGAAAAAGGCTAGGAATTGAGAGAACCGACGAGAGAGAACGAAGAGAAAATGGAAAAATGCATTTTTCTTAACCCTAAACCCCTTAAATACACAAGGTGTCCCCTCGCTGCAACGACACCCTCTCTCGCTATAGCAAAAATCTTAGAAGGAATTACATTCTGGTTTCTGTAGAATCTCGCTACAGCGAGATTACACCCCAAACTGTCGCTTTGTTGCTGCAGCGAGAACATCCTAGTATTATACACTTAACCTATTTCTCAGCCCAATCAACCAATCCAATCATATTCAAACACATTTATACACATTCATATTCATCTCACGTATACGCATATATCCACCTCATGCATTCACACCACCATCCAATACACATTATCATCATATAATCAATCATATAAACACATGAAAATTCCCATATATATACATATATAGTAATTAAAATATTATTATAAAATTCAGGGTGTTACAACTTTCGCTTGAGTGAGTACATTCTTGCTTGAGCAAGCTTTCTCTAGTTTGAGCGAGAAAATCAGATAATGATTTTTCTAATATTCTCACCTGAGCAAGAATAGGTCAAAAAATTTTCCTATTTTTTCTACGACTTATTGCCTTGGCAAACTCTATCTTGCTTGGGCGAGCTGCTTCTCACCTGGATGAGACTCTTTCTAGCCTGAGGGAGAGGATAGTTGGGGAGATATGATCTTCTCTCGCTTAAGTGACAAACTATGTACCCAACTTCCTATTTTTCTAAAAAATAAGAGAATAAAAATGACCATGTTATAGATGGGACTTTAGGTTAATGAGATAGGCTGGAACTTTTTGTGTGGGCTATTGTTAAGAAGCCAAATATTTTTGTGTGGGCTGGGGGTGGGGGTGGGAAAAGGGTGTTGGAAGGAGGTTTTGGGAAAGGAGAGAGGAAGAGCTATAGAGACGAAAGAAAATAGTTTAAAAGAATTTTTATGCAATTATGTAAAATATGTTTATGAACTTATTTGTAATTATATAATTTTAAATAATAAAAAAATAAATGATATGGCATTTCACATAATGTCACATAAAAGTACTAAGCTGACACTCTATCAGTCAGCTCAGTGCACTTAACAAAAGGGAGTTAACAATAAGGACTAAATTCTAACAAAAAAATTTTTAAGGACTTATCATAAAATATCTAATATTTATAGGGACCAAAAATATAATTAAGCCTAAATAAATTAATTTATAACTATACAAATAATAAATATATTGTAAACTATCATACAAATTCAATGACTAAATGAATTGCAACAAATAATGGTATGAGAATTTCTAATTGAGTATAGATGTTAAGAAGTTTTATATTTTAGATTGTATAATGTAATAGTTTAGTTATTAAATAATAAAATTATTTCTTTTTATCAATTATCTTTTACTTTTAATCTTTTTAGTGTCACAAAGGTCACATAATTAAAAAAATAAACAATAATTTTTATTAAACATAATATTTAATTTTAGGTTTAAATATGTGATTGATTTTTATAAATATAACATAATTTTCTATAAATTCTTATAAATTTTTTTGTTAAGATTTTGTTCATGAAGTATTAAGAAGTTAGGATTTAATTTTTATTATCAATTTCCGTCTGTTAAGTGCAAAGCTGGTTGACAAAGAATCAGCTCAACACTCTCACGAAGTATGTTATGTTATTTAATTTTTTAATATTTTATTATTTAAAATTAATATTTATAAATAAGTTTCTAAACACATTCATAGACAAAAAGACTTATTTATAAATATTTAAAATACGTGTATAGACTTATTTGTAAATATTAATTTTAAATAATAAAATTAAATAACGTAATATGTCATGTGAGAATACTGATTCTCCATCAACCAACTCCGTATTTAACAAAAATATGTTGATGACAGAAATTAAATCCTAACTTAATATTTTAAAGATTAAATTCTAACAAAAATTTTTCATAAGAACTTATTACAAAATATGTTATATTTATAAGAACCAATCATACATTCAAGCCTTAATTTTATTAGTTTATTAAATTTTATGGTATCAAATAATTTTCAATGATTATATATATATATAAATATATATATATCATGTGTGCATTTACATATTTTTTTTAAAAAAATCTATTTAATAGGAATCTTATTTGTATAAATATCATTATCAACTTTTAGAAAATTTATCAACAATATTAAATGTCTCATTAATGTTTTAATTTAATGATTTTTTCTTTTTCATTAAATAATATGATAAATTTTATTATTATAGCATTATAAATATTTTTAATAAACTATTTTCTATTGTTCAAATACTTTTCACCAAATAATGTTTCCTATTTTAAAAAATAAAACTGTTAAAAAATACATTAAATTTTTAATTAAATTTAAAATTGTACAAACAATGAATAAATGAATATCTATTCATTCTATTTTTAAGTTAAATGAATGAAATGGATGAATATAAAATAAAATAAAATAAATGTCCAAGTCTAAACATGGAAGCATTTTAATTAAAAAAAAGTTTATATTCCAGGTTTCGTGATTTGATTGAATTTTCAAAATAGAAAAATGGTTAAAGAATATATCAAATCATTATAATATTTGGTTAATAATTATTCAAAAGATAATAATCAAAGTCATTTAATATATTGTATTAAATGTCATTATTTAGTAAATATTAAATAATTTTTGTGATTTTAATCTATTGCTTTTAATGACATGTTTTTTAGTTTTAATATATTTTTTATTAAAAATATTATTCTTATTTTAAAAAATTCAAAATAATTTAAAATAGTATAATTCTTAAACATTTTGCTATAACTATACTAATAAATGTTTTAATTCTTTTCAGATGCAACGAATTGAAGTTTCCTATACATAGACTTTGAGACATTTTAGTTAAGAGTGTTTATATTTAGGATTATACGATAATAAATTATTAATAATAATACTTAAATATTTTTATAAATTTTGTAAGGATTTTTTTTAAAGTAGATACTAAATTAAATAAAAATTAATAAATTTATTACATATTTGAATTATTTAAATATAATTATTGCATGAGAATATCTTTTAAACTATGATAAATAGTTTTTAATATACCTTTTATTAAATAATTATTTCTAGTTTAAAATATTAAAATATTCAAAATATGACCTAAAATTTAAATATTAGATTTATAATTTTAACAATAATGAATATTTTATAAGTATATCTTTTTCATCTAAAATATATAATCTTTTTCTAGAGTCGGATAAGATCACTATAAACAATAATTTTTAAAAAAATATTTAATATAATTACATTTAATAAAATTTAAATTTCAAAAACAGGTTGAGGTGGAACAACTAGTAAGTCGGTAGTATATGTCATAAATGTATTAATTTTATATTTTTAAATAAAATAAAATTTTAATTAATTTATTTTTTAAACATTTTAGCTTAGAAAACTTTTATTCCAAATAAAATGATCTAATTAAATTTTAACATAAAAGAATAATAATATATTCCATTGGTTTCTTTTTTAATTTTTTTAATTTTTATTTATGTTTCCAAATTTTTTATGTTTTAAAATTTAAGATTATTTTAAAAATATACAATATTTAATATATGCACAATAATTTTTACCAAGTATTATAATTATATAATTTTATTGAGTTAATATTTATTAATATTGCATGTTAAACTTCAACGTTCATATCATTTAATAATTTTTATAGAATACAAAATTAATTAATTTAACTGATGAGTTATTTTATATTATCTTCATAAATATTATATAAAATTTCACATATTTTAAAATTATAATTATATTATTAAAATTTTAATATCTATTTATATTTTGAAAATATTATATCTTAAAATAAACTAACGTGATAACATATTATTAATCTTATTTTTATATAAAATTTTATAAAATTAATCTATTCGACTAAAATATTTAAACTAACAATTGAAACTATTAATTTTATATTTTATAAAATAATATTAAGTAGTGTAAATGTTGAAGAAACTTTTAAAAGGTTAAAAAATAATAAATGAATCAATTAAATTTTAAATAAAGATATTTTGACAAAGTATAATTAAATTATACATTATTTTAAAATAATCTTTATAAATAATCTTAAATAAAATGATTCAAGGAAGTACTTCATTTTTTAAAATCTCAAGAATGGGTGAGTTAAATATATAAATCAAAGTGCATTGAATGTATTGTATTAAATATTTTTTTATTATGTTATATCTATAAATATTATATAATAATTTATAATTTAAATTTTTTAATGACCTAAAAATATACCATTAATTATAAACAATAAATATTTTACATTAAATAACGAGTGTACTAAATGTAATATATTAAATTTTTTTACTATAACTATAAATGTTATACATTAATTTATTATTTTAATTTCATGAAGCTCTAATTTTCATTAAATGACCTAAAAATATATTTAATAATTATGAACAATAAATGTATGACATTTTTTAATATCTAAATGCCGAGTATCATAATTGTATCGATTAAGGATCACTTAAATATAGCAAAATAAATATATTTTTATTAATTTTATAAAAAAATTTCAATGTATATTAAAAACAGAGGTTAATAAACTATGTAAATTTTTTATTAAATTATAATATTTAATTTATTAAAAAGTCATATAATAATATTAAATACTATAATTTTTTAATAAATTACTATTATTGATTTTTTATCTTGTTTTCTTAAGTACATAATAAAAAAATATTTTAAAAAATAATTAAATACTGTGTAAATTTCAATGTATATTAAAAACAGAGGTTAATATACTATGTAAATTTTTTATTAAATTATAATATCTAATTTATTAAAAAGTCATATAATAATATTAAATACTATAATTTTTTAATAAATTACTATTATTGATTTTTTATCTTGTTTTCTTAAGTACATAATAAAAAAATTATTTTAAAAAATAATTAAATACTGTGTATTTTAATTTAATGAATATTTCCCTTTTCATTAAATGGAATCTTATACGTTTCACATCATGAAAACAAGTGCATGTGAAGTATCATATATTTATATATATGCGTGTAAATGTATATTTTATAAATAAATATTTAATATATAAAATAAAAATTTAAAAATAGTATTTTTATTAAAATTATAATATTTAATGTTATTAATTTGTTAAATTTTGCAATTTTTTTTTATTTTTAAGAAAATATTACTACAAAATATTTTTATTGTGTATTTTTAGACCTGTTAAAACATTGTATTATAAAATTTATTTTTATATAATAATGAGAGGAATAAATTTAGATGGTAAATATTCATGAATAAAAATGCATAAATATATATATATATATATTATATAATGATGCATAAATAATAATTTAATTTAAATAATATAAATAAAATTTAATCATAAATTGTCATATTAATAATAATATATTGGTATATAATAATTAATATAAAAATTATATTTACAATAGTTTTAATTGATTAACGGTATAAAATTTAATGTATGAATACCATAATAAAAATACATAAATAATTTTTATTAAAAATAATGAAATATTTTATAATTTAAATATATTTATAACATTAAATATTATGATTTTTAATAAAAATATTATTAAATAATTTTGTAGTCACATATCTCAATCAAAACACAGGAATATTAATTTCAGTCAAAGGAACTGGATAAACAAAAAAAAAATTGATTACACTCTGTAATTTGAATATAATAAATATATTTATTTAATATTACTTTTAAACGTTAGAGCTGAACTGTAAAAAAAAAATAATAATAAAAAATGAAGAGTTAGTAAGAAGTAGCAGTTACAAGTTAGAATACAACTCAGAAGAATTAAAAAGGAAGAGAGAAGAGAGTGCGTGTTTGAGGTGGGGCAATGGCACGTGTGTAATCGGTCGTAGGAAGTGCCACGTCATGAGCCGTTTTCTTTCAATGTTTTGGTCACCACAGCACCGTCCTCACCACCACACTCTCCCTGGCTCCCTCCCTCTTTCCCTCCCTCTTTTCCTCGCTCTCTATAATTGCCTCTCCTCACTCCTCACTCTCAATTCCCAATTCCCAAGTCCCAACCCTAACCCCTCTCTCTCTCTCTCCGCGTACGTTTCTTCTCAAATTCTCTCTTTCACGGATATATACACCCAACGTTGCATTCTCATCATCTTCCCCTGCTTTTCGTGTTTGATTTTGCAGGTTGGGAAGATGAGTTCTCGGGCGGTGAGGACTAATAACCGTCGCAGAAAGACGCCTTTCCAGCTGGACCTCAACAGTGAACCGCCTGAGAATCTTCCGGAAGACAACGAAGAGGGTCCCTCCATTCAAGTTCCCATGATTGATGTTGACGCCATTGATGATGATGTCATTGAATCTTCACCTAGGGCTTTCGCTCAGGTTCTTCTTTTTTATTATTATTATTATTTTGTTTTTTAAATTCTGCTTCCTGTTGTTGCCGACTTTTTTTTTTCGGTGTTTATCGTGTTTTTGAGCTTTGCTGGCAGCTAATCTTCTTTGTTTGATTTTTTCAGGCTAAAAACAATTCGAGGAGGATTCGCAGGAGGACTGTTGTTGATGTGGATTTAGGTGGCATTCTGTACTTTATTTTCATTAACGAAATGTTTCTGTGGTTTTAGTTTTCTTGTGAAGTTTGATTTTCAGATTTTTTTCCCTCCTTTTTTTAATTCTGTCTGGATGAGTTTGAATGACCTCCATTTCATTACAAAATTCAGTGTCTGTAGTGGTCTACTATTTGTTGGACTCCACTTTTTCCTCACTGTATGGTTATGGTCTGCAAAATTGTGTTTCTGAAAAAAAAAAAAAAAAGAAGAAGAAGAAACCGACTATTTTTCAGTCTGAGTTGTCTTCATAAACAGTGGATGGGCTTATTATTTGTGTAACGGGTTTTCTGCTGTCGAAGCAAAACATTTTGGTGACGAAATGTTTTTGTCATTTTACTTTTGTGATGAATCTGATTTGCAGATTTTTATTAATAATTTTTTTTAATTCCATGGGGATGTGAGTGGTTTGATGAGTTTGAATGAGATCCATTTCATTACAAAATCATCATAGTATTTGGTGGTCTACTACTCTTCGTTGTACACTACGCTTTATCCCTGTGTTGTTCTGGTGAACGAAATTGTGTTTTCAAAAGGAGACAAGTGTTTTTTGGCTGAGTTGGCTTTATAACCAGTAGACTGCCCCTGGTTAGGTCTTGCCTCATTGAAGAAGTAATTTTCCTTAATTAAACTGGATGTTCAATTTGTCTAATAACCAGTTTTGTGCGCTCGAGACAAAACATTTTCTCTTTTAACTTTGAAATTGACACTTGTTGATCTTTCAGTTTATGGGAATATTCTTGTCTCAAGGAAGACAAGATTCTCACTTCCCTATTATTGTTTTGAATTTTGAGATGATAGGGATGGGGATTGTATGCTACAATGCGTGTTCATAATGATTTTGATTAATAGGTTATATAATTTTCTTTTTTTGTTTTGAAAAAATTGTTGTTCTATAGTTTAAGCCGATAGTTTAGCCACTGAAGGTTTCTTGATGAATTAAGGACAATGAATGAAGATTGAGATCCTTTTTTTGCTGTTGGTTTGTATGTGATAATGCAACCCAATGAAATTTATGTTTGTTTTAAATTGGTTATATGGATTATTGTTATGTGAGGCATGGCGGGCTGAGATAATCATAAAATCCACACACAAGCCAATTTGGACCTTCAACTTTCATGATGTGACCTGTTTGGCTTGCTGTAAATAGATTGCAATATGCTTTTATAATGTTTTGTGTCATAGACTACTGGGAACACCAGGCCTCCTTTTGAAACATTATCTGTATAACATCTCAGGGCATGGTGCTTTTACATTTTTGATCAGTGATATTATTGGTCATCAGTGGCAGTTCCGGCTTATTTAGATTCCACGTGTGGAAATAAAATAATCAGAGGGAGACAAAGTAAAGGGAGCCATACTTGTGGCTTCCAAATAGAGAAGTAATGCATAAGGAAACTTATTAAAGAACAATTTAGATTTCTAGACATGGGATTTAATATTGGTCCACTGTCAATGCAAGGAGTTTTTCACTCTAGTAGACCATTTAGTGCAACGTGCTTGAAACACCGTTAAAAAGGTCTTATCTTAAATAATGCACACTAGAGGAGGCTCAGTGAATTACGTGAATTTTTAATTAGTCAAGGAATCAATCCATGTCATTAGATTTTTAATATCCATTATTTGATAACAATAAATAATACTGTAAATTATGGAAAGAACTGAATGTATGTGTTGAGGATACGTATGCATTCATTTTGTCCCTGTTGGTTGTGACCATGGTATTTATGATTTTATGCAAAATGTTCCATTCCCATGTGCACTCCTTGCTTGTTTACCAAAGTTCTATTTCTGATATAGCATTATTTGAGTGGTTTAACATCTCCCATTCATGATTATTGCAGAAGATCGGGCCAGGCAAGATCCCCAAAATCAAACAGTCATCAATTTGGAAAGCAGTAGCAGTTCTATGGTAATAAAATCCCGCAAACCTAAATTTTTACTTTGTTTTGATATATATATATATATATAGAGAGAGAGAGAGAGAGAGAATACATATCAGATGTGTAATATATTAACTATGTGGAGTTGAAAATGCTGTGATGGATGAGTGGGCATACAAAAGATAAGATTTAGAATTAATGTGTTATTAGAGAGTTGGAGTAGCATCCTACTGAGGACAGTATGATGGAATCTTGTGTAAGATGGTCTGGTCGTATGAGAAGAGAATTATAGAAGCCTCAGCATGATGAAATGATCTTATAGAAGATAGTATTAAAACAGAGGTATAGGAAGACACAGGAAGAAGAGAAACACTAAATAAAAGCCTTTGATCTATTTATTATTAATGTGTAATGTATACATGTTTGGCTGTTGCTATTTATGTGTAAACATATTTATTGTTTCCTATTTCTTATTTGTGTCAAACCTTGATCTTTACGTATCTAGGGTTTTTAATTAATTTTGGGATAGAAGCAACATCAGTTTAACCTTGTTGAGATTACTGTATTAGAGTCTTTAGTTGAGATGTGGTAATTACATAGTTGTATAAATAATCTGTTCATTGACCAAGTAATACCCTTTTGAACATTTTTGGGGATACCACGTATAGCCCAACAGTGCTGGATTGGGAACGGAAATTGGAATCGCATCCCTCAACTTTGATGGGTACTGGGGTCTCAGGCTTACCTCTTAAGCTTAAGCTGATGTGGCATACCAATTTTAACATATTGTGCAGCTAAAAGATTTTATGATTGGGTTTATCATAATTAGGTATCTGTATCTAGCATATATTAAGATGTAAGTTGTATCAGTCATTGGTTTGTTTATCCACTGGTTCAGACATATACAGAACTAACAGTTGTTTGCTGACGTAATCCTGGAGTTCAAATTGCTTACTTTCTTCCTTTTGCAGAGTGAGAATGCAAGAAAGTCACCCGAACCTCCTAAGGAACCTGTCTTCAATTGCCCAATATGCATGGGCCCTTTGGTAGAAGAAATGTCAACAAAATGTGGTCATATTTTTTGCAAGGGTTGCATTAAAACAGCAGTTACTGCACAGGGAAAATGCCCTACCTGTAGAAAAAAGGTTTATCCAAGAGACCTAATAAGGGTGTTTCTCCCCGCAACTAGTTAAAAGTAAGATCTAAATAACTGATTATTTGAAAAGTTGATTGCTTTGTTTTCATGTCATCTTGACTTTGTTGATGTAATTAGTAGTACTAGGATAGTCTGCCATTTCTTTGGGAGTGTGTAATTTAAGTACATCCAATTAGCATTTTCTATATTCCATCCCAGAAAGATTTCACACATGCTTGCGTGCAGAAAATTTAGGAGGTACATCAGGATGAAAATGAGATATTAGAGTGTCAAAAGAAATGGTGCTTGAGATTAAGGGAAGTTAGAGCAAGAAAAAGGGGGGGGGGTACTTTCTCTTCTACTAATATAAGGATTTAAATAGGATATAGGCAAGTAATTTTTTTTCAATGGTGTTAGATACAGGACATAGGAAGTGGTAGAGGAAAGTATAAAGTGGTAAAATAAAAATGGACCTAGTCAATAGAAGATACAAAGAAAATCTTGACATGTCTGGTTCAGGCCATATATTATTTGGATGAGCTAAACAAAAATGAATTTTTGCAGCATGATTGGATTAGCTTATTATGCATTCGACAGTTGATGATCAAAATTTTACTGACCTATTTTGAAAAAAATTAAAAATAAATCAAAACCAAACATCCCCCTTGATTTTTTTTTTATTAATGTCTTCTGCCCCGTTTTTAGTTATCGTGAAATTAGGTTTTCCTATTCAGCATTTTTTTTTTATTAATTTCATCATGTTTATCAAATGAAAATGCATGTTTTTGTTTGGGTCAGGGAATACCTTCGTAATATTGTTGAATTAGAAGTTCACGTTAAAAGAAAGTGAATAAATTATTCGGTCCATACTAAGTGATTGCTCTATTGCCACACACCAGGATCTTCATCCAAGCCTTAGTGAGGAGAATCGGGAACGGAAGAAACTTCATTGTAATTTGGAGATTGCTGAGTGGCTGTGTTGTTTCTAACTTGTTCCTTGTAGCGGATGCTTATTTGTTTTTAAGTAGCTATTCCTCCTCATCATTTTCCATAGCAATATATGGATATGCTCAGTTTTCTTAGCAACAATGTTCATAAACCTCAGGTCTTTTTTGATGGATTTTACTTATTGGTCAAAGGATGACCCCTTAATCTTTACATATGGAATTTATGGATGTTTTAAGTATACTGATAGGGATTCCTTGACTTTATTGTTAGTGGAGGCGAGGGCCATTATGAATAGCTTTTTAATTTTTTCAAGTGTTTCGCAATACCTTTTCAGCATTAGTTTTGGTTTAGATGATATTTATTTGCTTGTTAAATATTGTTTTCTTTGTAACAACAAAATCGGTCATATGAATCACATAACTTAGTCAAAAATCTAATTTTCAAATGTTATTTACCAAGAGATTGCTTTGAATAATTTCTTTTCTTTTTTTTTCTTGGATAGGTGTTACACTAATCTTCATATACACTTAATTTTGTATCCTGTCCTCTTTAGCGGCTCCCACATTCAGCGTAACATTTTGATTTTTGCTACACTTCTTTTTTTGTTATCCCTTTAAAATTTTGCTTTAAAATTCAGCATTAACCATCATGAAAGATAGTTGACTGTATAATAATTTGATATTTTCCTTTAAATTTTTTTTTGGGGGAAGGGGGTACTTCACAGTTGCAAATAACCTTTGTTGCTATTTTCATTTTAATCAGTTAACATGTATTTTATAACCTTCGATGCTTTTTTCATTTTAATTATTTACCTTGTATTTTATGTGTGCCATTTTTATCAATCTCTTTTATAATTTAATAAAATTGACCCTAGATAGTTTAAATCCTATTGACTGATATTATCTCTAATTTTTACTTTCAAATCATTTATATTTTATTTCTTTCATGTTTCGATTCAAGTGAAATTTTTTTAATTTCAAATGTTTGTTTTCAAAACTCAGTTTAAAGTTAACCTTTTTTCCTTTTAGTTAGAATTATGTCAGTCACATGTAGCAGGTATTTTGGGATATTGTTTTATGTCTTTGGTAAGCATGTTTAAGAATTATATTTAATATGTAAGGCTGAGTTTTGATATAAATTTATTCTTATAGCAAAGTCTTAAGGCACATTTTAAATTATATGATTCATGTTTTGTATAATTTGTTATGGTCTAGACCACAGGTATGAATACTATGGGTGGTAAAGCTTTCCATTTGAGTATTTAATATATGTGTTACTCGAACATGAGATTACAGGGTTAAGCTGGAACAATCTTTTGTCGGATGATTCACATATTTGGTGGTGTATAATTTGAATATGAACCTTGTGATTTCTTATTTTATTTAAAGCCTTTTACATTAATTGATACAATCATATATTTTTCTAGGAGTTATAAGTTGTTTCTGTTGTAGACTATTTTGGTAAAATTTAAATTGATATTTTTGCTTCATAGTTTTATACTATGACTTATAAGTTGTATTTCTGGTATGTTTACACAATTCTAAATATCCTTTGTTCTTGTACCTGGCAATCCAGCACTCTCCTTCTATTCATTTGGCAATTTTTAGATTTCAAAATCTCGAAATAGTTAAGTTAAATGATATCTTGTTCTCTTATATACTTTAAAACATCGTTAGATATGTTATTGGAACTAACAACTTTTGTCATTCTTTTTATCATTTTAAGAGATTCTTTTTCCTTGTCAAATCAAATTTTGATGATAATAAGTGAAATGTTATTTGTCTATATATTTTTAATCATTTTATTACATGTAGGAGAAGCTGCAAAAGGCGGAATAATAAATAAGTGGCAAAAAAATGCTTTTTCTTCGTCTTCTTTCCTAGAAATTACCATATTTTCTTTGGTCGAAATAACATATTTTTCACTCTTAAAAGAGAGAACGAAATTACATATTTTTCTAGTCGGTTTGAAAAGTATTTATCAGCGTTTCATCCATTCTTTCTAAGAATAAAGTTTGGACTTTTTTGTCTTGCTTTTGAAAAATGTACGACTATGTCTGAGTTCAAGAAATGCCTTCATTATAAAAAATTACTCTAATCATTTTGTAAAATGTGTTCCGAAAGGCTCATCTTTATTTCCTTTCTTTTTTCTTTTCCTCAAAGGTGGCTTCCAAGTGGCTTGTATCGCATAGCTTAAACAGGAGTCTTGAAAGATTGTTGTCAGACGGTGCGTTCCACTAAATCATGGGGTTGTAATTGTAACATCCCACAACCACCGCGTCAAAGAATGATAATAACCACGGAGATAACAATAGTAATAGTAGTAAGCATAATAACCATTTTACTTATACTAACTGCATGGATAAAAATTGTATCAAAATTAAAAAAAAAATCATATTTTATAAAATAATTTTAATTATTAATTAAAATTTATTAAGTCTCATTTTTAATTTAATGATGCTTACTTTTTATTTTTACTTAATTTTTAATAAATTTTAGTTAATAGTTAAGAATATATTATTGAGTTGCTAGTACTACTTATCTAACATTAAGAATTGTGATATGTAAGTAAACGAAGTGACAAAAAAGAACTAGTTTGCAATCTAAATTTTACCATTTTCTTTCATGATCCATTGGCATGAATGATCGCTAGCGTAATATAATTCTCATTATACTTTTTTTGAGAATCTAGCAACCTAGTTTGCCTTGGTCATGCTTTATATATGTAAAATTGACTATACTTACTTATTACTATATATATATATATATATAATTGACTATACCTACTTATTATTGAGTGTATTAAATTTTAAAACGTAACTTTATCTATTTATGACTTTATATATTAAAATTCAGAATGCACAAATTCATTTGCATTGACTCCACTTACTTATTACTCTATACATCTAAATTTAAAATGTATAACTTATGAATTAAAATTATATCTTATCACACTTATTATGTTTTAATTGTATTTAAAGAATATTTATTAGTATTGATGATTATATTAGGTTACAAAGAGTAACATAAAAATTTATACTATAAATTAGTTTAAATTACTATTATTAAAATTAATTATAACATTTTCATAATTTCTGAATTAAAATTATTATTGTATTTTAATATAATCTATATTTTATTATTTACTTCAAATACTAAAATATATTTTGAATTAAAAAATTAAATTTACAAAATTATTAGTTTATAATATATGTTGTTAATTACATTTACAAATATAGTAGTTTATATTACATGTTGTTAAGTTAAATTTCTGATGAATAGGCAAATTTATATATTTAAATTAATTTATTAATTAGTTTAGAATAATTTATAGTTTGATATGTACTTTAAATTCTAAAGTTTATTTTTACAATAAAAATTTACACTTACAAAATTATTATTTTATATTATATATTATTAAATTAAATTTCTAATAAAAAGATAACTTTATAAATTAAAATTGCTAAAATAAGTTATAATATTTTGCATAATAAAAATAATTAATAGAAAAAATATATTTATAAATTTGTTGAGTTACCTTTTAATTAAAATAACATTGTTTATTTACTTTAAGTTATGTTTAAATTTAAATGATATTAATTTAAATTATTTTAAAAATTAGTTTAATATATTGAATTTTAATACATCATAAGTTATGTTTAAATAAGTTACTTTAAGTTATGTTTAAATAAATGATATTAGTTTAAACTATTTTAAATTTAAATGATATTAATTTAAATTGAATTTTATTTTTAACATTAATTTGTATCAAATTTATTATTATTTTTTAATACATCATAAGTAATTATTTACTTTTATGTTTTTCATACTTTTGTAGAGAATAACAAGTTCTAATAAAGATAAATAGATCACCGTTATATGATACACTAAATATATATAACAAAAGAAAGTTAATTAGTACTAATACAGTACTAATTGATAAAAATGTATTAGTATTTGTATTTTTTATTAAAAAATTATTATTTTTAATAAATTATAATTATGTTGTTTTTATATGTTGTTGTATAATAATCAACTAACTTAATTTATTTTAAAATTTTTTAATTGATTAATTTTTCTTTCTACAAAGCAATTACATACATGCTTCCATAGTATGAGGTATTTCTTACTGATTCAAAGATATATTAAAGTAAGGAAAAATATATTTCATAACAAATTTTTCAGTTCCAAAGAACAAAGATAGATTTGTTGCTGTTGAAAATAATTCTTTCATTGCAATTCTATGCCACTAACTATTACTAAGAAATTAAATGATGATAACATAATTTTTTACAGTATTTTTGAGTTTGTGAACTTTGAAGATTTGAAAATCCATTGTGAAAATAACATCTTAACACGTATTTTGCTGTAAAATTTTACCAAAATTGTTATATAATTTGTATTTAATTTATCAATTAGTTTTTTAAATTAATTTATTTTATGAATAGATGTGATTAGAGTGGTCATGTACATAAGTTTTATTGAAGAAAAAATAATTGCTTAAGGCAAGATAAAAGAAGGAGGAAATTAATGTATAAATTATAAATTATAAATTTGTAATATATTGTTCAAATTTCTTAGATCATACAATAATTTATATTTTATATTTTCTATTAGGTCGCAACTTGAGAAAGATGAAACAAAAAATAGTGAACAAAAGGCAACAATACAGGATTTAGAAGATTGAATCATTTTATTACAATATTTTATAAATACTTTTAATATTGTGTAGAATTTAAAAAGTAAAAATGTCACCAAATATTTTTATCTTTTATAAAATAATTTTATCTTATTATATATATATATATATATATCTTATTTTATTATTATATATATTATGTATTGACTTTGTTCTTAACATAAAATTTGTTTAAATTTTATATGTGACTTATAAATTTTATATTATATCAACATCTATAATTCTAATTGATATAAAGATTAATTTTTATATTAAATAAAATCATTATTCTCTTTTAGTTTTTATCCAAATCTTAATTGAAAATTTTTTAACTACTCTTTTTTTTTTACTTCTATTATTTTAATTGTTTAAAAAATAATTTAATAGGAATTGACTTATCATAAATATATTTAATCTATTAATGTAGATAATATTTTAATTATATTTATATTATAATAATTACAATGACAAATTTAAATTTTTTAAATTAAAACATTAATATTTTTATTTAATAATTTTGTTGCAATTTTCTTTTATAAAATGTTATAATGATGATGATAAATTAAAAATCTCAAATTAAAACTAATTAATTATAATAATTGAAATAAATTAAATATTATTATATATCATAACAATGAAAATGAGTATGATTTGATATTTAAATATTTAGGTAACTGTTAGTTTTGTATATTTAATAATTTTATATTGTAATGAATGAATATGTAAAAAAAATATAACGTTTTAACTTTGAATTAAGTTCAAATTTCAGATTTAGTTTATATATATATATATATATATATATATATATATATATATATATATATATATAAAGCCATTATAACTTCATAAGGCATATAACCTTTCTCTCCCCTCCTGAAATCATAACTCGTTTAGGCTCTGATACCAGTTTGGTAGAGATCAATACAGTTCTGATTTCAAAATAATAGTAAACATGATGATTGTATGAATATATATTGAAACTTTAGATAAAAACTTACAATATTGTTCAAAGTTCTTGTAAATTCTTCAAAGCAAGAAATTGAAACTTTACAATGAGAAGGGTTTTTTTAAGGCTATTAAGGCTGGTATTTTTGCTCATGCTTTCAAATAAGCTTGAGCTTACAATTTATAGACTAAAATTTTACTATTCTCATATTCTTTCTTATCTGATGTTTCTTCTTTTGTCAAATATTCTTTTCTTCTTTTGTCAAGTCTTCTTTTTCTTTATGTCGAGTCTTCTTTTGCTTTTTGTTGCTACAGAGAGATTCCATAGCAGTCATCTTCATTATCAAAATAGCCATAGTCATCATCTCCGGCTGGACTGAGGCTTCTCCTGTTGTCTTTGTCAGAGGATATGCTAGTAACCTCTGGAGATATGGTTTCAATGATTTTCTTGAATTCTTCTTCACTTTCAGCTGTACTCAGACTAGCTAGAAATCTTGCTTTCTGTTGTAAGAAGGCTTGCTTTTGTTTATCCTTTATCACATTTTCACTCAAAGGAGGATGTTGAATATTATTTTGTACCCATTGCATAATTCTTTCGGTGATAAGTAAATTTAAATCAAAATTAACCCACCACTTAACTTTTATGGTCCTGATCAATAACTGTATTGTTGAATCATATTCTAATTTGGCAGAATCATACTGCCACATCATGATCCATGAAATACCTTGTGAGGCTATAAAGGAAATGAATTTATATGGTTCTTAGAAATTAGTTTTTTCTTTAAAGTATGTTAAGGCAATTTGGACTCTTTCTAGTAGAATCTGACTAACTGGTCCAAAATTATGGAACCAAGCTGATAACTATTTGGAAAATATAAGGAAATCTCTTTCCTAAACTAATTGAACCAGGAATGGGTATCTAGTCGAAGAAATAGAAACTTCTCCCATGCTTTTATGTAATCAAAGTAATTATATTGTGGAGGCTGATATTCTATTGTAAACTTTCGATAATAGTATAAACATTGTCCCCACTCTTTTGGAGTGAGTATCTGGCAAATCTTGAATTTTAAAAATATGATTTCTTTTTTCTCATTTCTTTTATGGGTTAATTCTATCGATTTTGAATCAATAAGGATTAACTCATAAAATTTTCTTTTTTGTTCTGATGATGATGGAACCACATGACAATCTTGAGAAAAAACTCTTTTTGCTATTTCAGAACGGTTTAATTTGAACCATTCTGCTTCTATTTCCATTATTAGAAGGCCATATGGTTTTTCAAAGTATTCTGGAGTCTTATCAGTTATTGTGGGTTTTTCTATAGACAGATTCTGCCCATGATGGTAATTTTCTAGTTTGGGTAGTAGCTATCTGAAAATTTTGACCTGATTTGGCTAAGACTGTATATTGTTTGGTTAACTTTGGTTGTTGGATTTTAGCTTTATTTTGTAATACCTGTAAGCAAGTCATTGACTTTTTACCTTTATATCTAATAGGGGTTTTTGGTATTTTTGGTTCACTCTTTTTTGGTAGGGCATAGTCGGCACTGGCCATTTTTGATATTTTTCCTATAAAAATTCTCTTGTTAAAAAAATCTGGCAAAAAGTTCTTTTCTCCTTTAATATGTTGTATTTCAATGTCAAATTTAGATAATAATGCTTGCCATCTGGCGAAAATATGTTTTGAAACTAAGTTTCGAACATCTTTTTGTAAAACAGAAGGAGTTGCTTTACAATCAGTCCTCACTAAGAATTTTTTGTTAAATAAATCATGAAATTTTTGAATGCATAAAACAATGCTTAAAATTTCTTTTTTTACAGTAGAATATTTTTGTTGTGCACGATGCCATATTCCAAAGTAATATCATATAACTTGTTCTATTGTGGATTCTGGTAACTTTTATTTAAGAATTCCCCCATATCCTAAGTCTGAGGTATCTGTTTCTACAATTAAAGAGGCTGAAAGATCTGGTATTCCTAGACAAGGGAGACTTTTGACTAACATTTTTACTTGTTGAATTATTTTAGTCATCTCTTCATCCCATGATTGAGGATTTTTCCTGAGACGTTTATATAAAGGAGCACATATTGTTCTAATATTTGGTAAAAAGGTCTGCTACATAATTTAAACATCCTAAAAACCTTTGTAATTGAGTTTTGTCCTTTAATTGATCTGGAAATTTATCAGCAAATTCTATAGACCTTTGGATTGGTGTTATTGTTCCTTGATAAATATTAAATCCTAGAAATCTAATTTTGTCTTGAAAGATTTTTATTTTCTTAGCTGATACATATAAACCATTTTGTTTAATTAATTCTATGAATTTATTTAAATGTTATATATGCTGATTAATTCCTTTTGAAAAGATTAATACATCATCTAAATAAACTATTGAGAAATTCATATATGGATAAAATATATTGTTCATAATTTCTTGAAACTCACTTGGGGCATTATATTCCACTCAAAGTGCCCAAAAGGTACTACAAAAGCTGTTTTATACCTATCTTTTTCTTTTACTGAAATTTTGAAAATATGTTAGCATTAATTAATCTTTTGATTAAGTCTTGTTTATTAGGTATGAGATACCTAATCCATTTTAATACGTTATTAAGTGGTTTGTAATTTATTACCAATCTTCGAGCTCCTTTTTCTTATTCTGAATCTTTATTAACATAAAACCCAGTGCAACTCCAAGGTGACTTTGAAGGTCTGATTAATCTTTTTTCTAAATATTCTTGTAGTTCTTGTTTACAGAATTTTAATTGTCCTTCATTCATCTGTATTGGCCTAGCTTTGGTAGGTATATTAGTTTCATCAAATCCCTCTTCATATGGTAACTCTATTTCATATTTCTTTCTATGGTGAAATGCTATGGGATTTAGATTACAAATTTCTTTTGTAATTCTTTTCTCAAAGTCTTGGATAATCTTTTTAATTTTTTCATTTTTTAATTGTTCTTCAATTCTTCTGTATTCTATTTCTTTATTTATAAAGTTAATTTGTTTTTGTTTTCTTTCTATTTGGTTTATTCTGGTTATTGATGCTTCTTGTACTAAATTTAATTCTCTAATTTTTGGCGGTTGCAAAAACTCAAATTTTATTTCTCTATCTAGTATTACTTTACTAATAATTCCTGTACTATTAATTTCACATGGATATAATAAGGTCAAAAATGGAGTTCCCAAAATTATTTTGTTTCCTATGTTTTTTACTAATATGAATGATGTAGTAAAACATATTTTATTTTTACAAATTTTTCCTTTTGAAAGTTTATAATTTATATTAAGCTTATTTCCTCCAACTGCTGATAATTGTTTTGTAGTTTTTCATAATATTTTGTGGGTATTACTCCTTCTTGTATACAATTTACATATGCTCCTGAGTCTATTAATGCTATCAAATTGAATTTTTCTTGTTCTACTATTAATGTTATTTCACACCACCATTTATGTGAAGTAATTAATGTTAACAATTCTAAATTAAATATATCTGGTTGATCCTTTACACTTGATGTACTAGTTTGATTTTCTTCAGATATTAAGATTTATTTTCCCTCTAAAGATAATAATCTAATTTTTAAGTCTTTTTGTACTCTTTTAATTTTTTTATTTCTGTTTTTAGATTTACTATTTCTTTTTGTAAATCTTTTATAGTGGCTTGTTGACTTGGAGTCCTAAATCTATTGAGTACTTTTGTCATTTCTATGGGTTTTTTTTATTATTATTTCTTTTGGTTCTTCTCTGGTGACAAATTCATTAAAATTTTTAATAAATTCTATTTTTAAAGGTTCTTCTTCTAATCCTTCTATTATTGTTATTAAAGACTGTGTTTGATCTCTAGTTATGGTATTTAGTTGTGGGATTTTACAATCATTACAATCGCATAATCCTGGTCCTAAACAGAATTCTTGTTCTTCTTCAGATTCTTCTGAGGTATTATCTAATTGATAAATTTCATTTTCTTATGTATTTTCATTTTCAGATTCTTTATCTAAGAATTCTGGTTCTGGCTCAGAGTTTATTAAAACTGAGTAAAGAACTTGTTTAAGTTCTTCACTTTCAATAGAGTTAATTTTCTTTTCCACTCTACATTTATCAGCACGATGTCCATATTTTCCACACTTCCAACAATTTCCTTTAAATTGGTTACTATTATTATTATTTTGTGGCTTAGGATTATTCTTTTTATATGGTTTTTTATAGGTGTTTCTTTTATATAATTTCTTTTGATAATTAGAAGGGTTTTGATTTTATTTTCTTTTATGAGTTTTTCTAATTATCTTACTAGGAGCTTGTATTAGTTCTATTCCATATTGTGCACAAAAACTTTCTAATTCTTCTTTTCCTATTATTTCTTGTTTTCTAATTTGGTTTTGTAATTTTATATCTCCACATATTTTTATTCTTGTGTCTATTACAAAACCATGTAATTGTCCTAAAGTTATTGTTCTGTAATCTATATGTTCTCCTAGTCTATTTTTAATGTTTTCTATAACCTTCACTACAAATAAGGAAGGAATGCCACAAATAAATCTTTCCTTCCAATATGGTTCATTAGCATCTTCTAACATCATTACTTTTGACATGAACATGTCCCTATACTACTCATAATCAGTCATAGTAGAACATCTAAGCTTATGTAATTGTTCTCTTACTCTTTTTCTAAATACTATAAGATCTCCTGTAAAGTGTAATAATATTATATAAACGAGTGTTACAACAACATCTTGTTCATTATTTTCTTGTTTAACATGTCTTAATATAAATTCTCTGTCTGCAGGGGTTACATAATTGTCCCACCAACCTCTTATTTTTCCCAGTGAAGCCTTGTACAATAGCTTCAGCTGTTATTCTATCAGAGGTATTTTTCATCTTATAGGCAGTAGCTGTCATAGCAATTTGTTGTGTAATATCAAAAATTTGTTGTTCAGAGGCACCATCAATATTCCATTCTACAATGTCATTGCCTTCATAAGAATTTTGTACAAAGTGTGGTCTATTTTCTAAGGCAAAATCTGGTAGTGACGGTCTATTGTAATAATGTTTTATTTTTGGATGTTCATAAATTTTATTAATTTCTAAAGTATTTATTGTTTGTTTATCTATACTTAACTTAGCTATTTTTGTCTTTATTTCTTCTATATCTAATTCTAGTCCCGATTTTTTCCCTAATTCTTTCATAACTTGGGCTGACATAGTATTAATTGGATAGATTGATTTATCTAAATAATGTAATCTTTTAAAATTATTGTTATTACTGGAATTTTCTTTATTGTTTTCTATTCTATTTAATTGGTTAGTCATTAAGTTTATTATTGTATTAGAATAATTTAATTGTTGATGTATTTTATTTATATCTTTTTTATTTATTGGTTCACTATTTTTATTAGTCTTTTTGTAAGGGCTTGCTTCTACTTCTTCATTTTTCACTTGTATTTTTATTTGTTCTAGAGGAGGATATTCAACTTCTATAATTTTTCCTGTGGTGGTTTTCCATATATTTTTAATTTTTTGTAAAGGATTTATTTCTTTTTTAAATGGATAGTTTATATTGTTTTTAATATAATATTTTTCCATCCATGGGAAAAAATAAGTATTTATTTGTATTTCTTCTAAATATTTATAAAATTTCTTTCTAATTTTTGTCCTTTATTGTTGACTAAATGTTTCTATTAGCCAAGCTTTTTTATCTATATTGTGTTCTCCATCTATATCTTCTTTAATCCATTTTTTGTCTATAATAAAAGGCTCAATTTTTTCTATTGTATTTAAGACTTGAGAAGGTGTTGGACTATAATTTACTTCAGAATTTTGGTCATAGACTGGAATAGAAACTCCTACTCTAGTTATATTGTCTATTTTGGTTAGATCTATATCTAATGTTGATCCGCTAATAGAGTATTTTGAGGGTTCTCTAATAGTAGATGGTTATGCTACGTGGATTGATTTAGACCTATTCATTCTAAGTCTAAACCTTTCAGGTTTTTCTATTATATCCCTTATTTCTGTATTTTCTTGTTTAATAGAGGAGGGTTCTTCAAAAACCCATTCTTCTGGTATTGTTAATTGGTCATGTCTTAATCTTTTAGGTACTTGTACTAAGCTTCTATTAAGATTGGCTTGTATAACTACAGTTTCGTCTCTATTAATTAGTCTATTTGCTTTAAATCCATAAGGAATTTTGGTAATTTTGTAATAGACTCTATAGATCACATGAAATGGATCAAATGAGTCATCTATGATATGTTCTTTTATTTTTGTAAATATTTTTATAGCTTTAGATGTTTTTTCATTATCTAAAGACATTGATATATTAGGATAACAGTTAAAGAAAACTGGCCCATCATGTAGGTTGCTTTCTAAAGCTGCTATTATTAAATTACTCTTATTGTGTAATTTCATATCTCTTAATAATACAAGAATAGGAAGGTCTACTCCTATCTTAAAGTTTGGTTTTACTGCTAGCTGGATTAATCCTATATGAATAAACTTAAAGCCTTCCTGTCTGTGGTTTTGTATAAGTTAATCTTCTAAAAGTTGAATTGCGCAATTTAATTTTGTTCCAGGATAAAAATATTCTATTTTGTGGATCTGTTCATGATTATTTCTAAAAGTCCAGACAGATCTATCTTTATACACATCCTTTTCTTTAACTATAGGTATTGACCAATCATGTAGAGATTTTTCTATATCATCTGTGATGATTTGTTGTGGAGTTATAGAAGAAGAAGAGATTGTTTGTGAAGAGGAAGAATTTTCATCTTCTGCTTTCATTACTCTTATAATTATCTCTTTGTTTCTATCTAGAGCTAGATTACTCATTGTTCTTAATAAATTTGCCATCTTGAATCCTAAAGGTTACGGGAACACCAAGGCTTACCAACAGTTTTACTGCCCACGGTCAGGACTTACTACCGGGAACACCCTCAAAGCTTACCAATGTACACACAGCTCTCACTGCTACCCATTTGGATTCTAAATAACAAACTTATGTAGAACAGGTTATAATCAACTCAAGATATAGCAAAAGAAGATTACAAGATTAATGATATGCATATGATTAAAATTCAAGCTCTTGACAAAACTTTCAAATTTTTCTTATTTTCTTTGATATCTAAAAGAAGAATTTTCTTTTGAAAACTTTTTTGAGTTTGTTTTAGAAGTTTTCTAGCTTCTCTTAATTTTCTTCTAATGTCGACAGGATGATAAAATTCTAATTCTCCAAGATCATAAATATAAAAAGGCATTATAACTTCATAAGGTATATATATATATATATATATATATATATATATATATATATATCATATGTTTCAAAAGTTAACAAACATTTCCCTTTAGGTGCTTCTAAAATTTTATGAGTATGAAGTCTAAATCTTCACAACTACCAAAAGACTTACAATCTAAGAAAGATTATATTAACATATCAAATTATATTTATTTATTAGAATTCTATATTCTCACTATATGATTATTCAAAATTTTTAAATTAGAATACAAGTTCTAATGTTTTTGAAAATTTTACTGAAAGTATTCAATTACAAATGCAGACAACCATGCTTTCTAATGAAAAAATTTATTCATTTTGTGGATTTAAAAGTCAGTTCCTAGGATGGAAATCAAAATACAGGTATTATACATAAAAATATTAATTCAATACAAATATTTTTTTATTAATATATGTTTATTATGTTATATTCTTAAAATTATAAATTTTTTAATTTTAAAAAATATTTAAATTAGGTTCACTAAATTTTCACTAAATATATCACATATTAGACTATAGAGATAGACACAAGGACATCACACAAAAATTATATCTGAAAGCAATTATTAACTTTCATGAGTGTCCTAGCACTCACTATTTATGACATTGTCCTCTTTCCTAAGCATGACAACTTTGTGGATTTAGCAGCAATAGATGTGTTCCTTGCATACAAAAATCAATCTAAAAATCTTGTCCTTGCAATACTAGCTGATGTTTATTATACACTGAGTTTCTGCCATGAAAGAAAAGGAAAAAGGATTATATGTTGTTTGCCTATGCTCTACATATGGCTCACAGCTCACGTCTTTAAAAGACCAAATGAGATTAAGTGTCCATTTACTGATTTGCTGAGGTTTCAGATTGGACAGAAAAATGGTCAAGAATGGGCTAATCACTTAACTAGTTCGAATGAAGGACACATCAGGTGGCACACTCCATGGCAACAATCGACGACCGTTGTTTATCACTGCGGCAGTTACCCAAATATTCCTCTTATGGGCACTCGGGATTGTATAAATTACAATCCAATAATGGGACAATGTCAGCTCGCTTATTCTATGATGGGACCACCTACTGAGGAAATGTTGGCTCCTTTTGTTTTCTACTATGAAGATGGGAATTTCACTAAGTTGATCTAAAAGGTAAGGAATGCTTGGGTAAAGATTGTTCAAGAAGGAAAAGAGTTAGGCGTGAAAAGTTGTGCAGTGAAAGCAATGGGTTAAAAAAAAAGTCCAAGAGACTAAGTTACCATTCAAGGATCTAGGTACCTCCCAAGAAAGTGAACCATCTAATCCAGAACTCTTCGAGAATGAAGAAGTAAGAGAATTAAAGGTAAGATTGGCTAAGATGATTGAAAAGAATATGAGGGTAGAAAGGGATTTTTGAGAGAGTCACCAAACTTGCACCATTTTGAAGAGAGAACAGTGAAAAACAACAAGCCTATGAAACGGTTTGTAAGAAGCAAAAGTTTGTGCAAAGTCATGCAGCCAAAGTTCAGCATTGCCTTGAAGCTGCAAGTAAATAATTAGGATTGAGGGTGAAGGAGCGAAATGTAACTTTATATGAGCAACAACAACTAAAGGGTGCATTATACAAGGGCAAAAAGATATTGAGAAGAAGTTTTGACTTAAGCCAGTGAACTTCAAACATGAGTACAAAACATGGAGGAACAGATAAAGGAAATTATCATGGCATGCGAGACCAAAATTAATGAAGAAAAATGGGAAGTGATTAGAATCATGAAAGAATATAAAGCCATTGTGAAAGGAAAAGATGGTCAGATAGAAGAAAGAGATAAGCTCATTGAGTATTGGATAAAGCACTTTATCCAGCTTGCATCATTAGCTAATGCAGCAATTGATGACGTCCCACGTATGTTGTCAAACGTCAAAACTACATTTTTCTACACGACAACTCAAGAAATTAAAGACTTCCTCAACCATTGCAACTGGTTGGTCTCAGAAATGAAAGGAATGATAGCTAGGGCTAGAAAAAGGTGATGTAATGACTTGGGATATGGGTAGGAAAAAGAAAGATGTATTTTTTATCAAACTGTGATGTACTTAGTGTTTTGATTTAATTTGGGATTATATTTTGGTGTATTTCATTTGATGAGAATCCTACTTTAATCTTTGGTTGTTATTTTTAAGTGCATTTTTCATTTTGATTAATTCTTTTTATGTCTACAAACTCTTTCAAAAAATTAAACAAATATAATGGGAAAACATTTTCTAAAGCATCCTTATAGAACTAGCGCTCAAGTAAAGATCATGGATGAGTTAGAGGAGCACAATGAAGAATGATGTTAACCAGCTGAAAGAACAAATGACACAAATCTTAGAAGCACTGAAGTCTTTAGAAAGAAAAGCCACAGAGGGGACCCCTACTCAAGCACCTCTAGCACAACTCACTCTTACCTATCTACCAGGTTTCACCTCTACACAAAGACCATCTCAAAATTTTTGTCCTTATGAAATAATGGTGCCTTTGATCCTGCATGTAGAAAGGCCTCCACAACAAGCTTTCAATCAACAAGATATTCGATATTTCCCATATGGCCTTCCCCTGGTTATACACCACCAATAACTGAGAACCCACCAAACACTAGCCAACCACCAAATCAACCCAATCTTGCACAACCTTCAAAGCAACCCAAACCCTAAACCCTAAACCCTAAACCCTAAACCCTAAACCCTAAACCCCACAAATCCAACCAACCCAAACCTCCATCCCATCATATGGTTTCCTTTAAAATGCCTATCCCCAAGAAGCTCATATACCCCACACTATGCCTACCTCAAACCCACCAATCCATCTCCAACCACAAATAACTAATCCTAGCCTTGATGAAAACCTAGCCATATCGCCATTCCATTCCCATTAGACCTTAGAAGAACCTTAGCTCAATTATTCAGAGGAACACTTCCAATCCAGAGAAAAATTTCAAATATTTGAAGAAAGATTAAGAGCTATTTAGGCAAGCAGCTATGGGATTGGGGAAGCTATAGATCTTTGCTTGGTTCCAGATGTGATAGTCCTTCCAAAATTCAAAGTGCCTGATTTAGATAAGTACAAAGAAACGACATGTCTAAAGAATCATTTGATCATATGCTTATGATGACAAGCTACTAATTCACTTTTTCCAAGACAATTTGATTGGGGGAGCCTTGAGTTGGTATAAGCATCTTGAGTGTACTTGTATTCATAGTTGAAAAGACTTGGCTGATGCTTTCCTAAAACAATACAAGTACAATATTAACATGGCTCCTGATAGGTTGCAACTGCAAAACATGACTAAGAAGGAGAATGAATCATTCAAAAAGTATGCACAGAGATGGCATGAACTGGCAGCCCAAGTAGAACCTCCCTTATCAGAGAAAGAAATGGTGGCTATGTTCATTGATACTCTTTAGTCACCCTTCTATGATAGAATAATTGCAAGTGTATCATCAAACTTTTCAGATATTGTAATCATAGTGGAAAGGGTAGAAAGTGACATTAGACCAGGAAAGATTCCCAACAATTTGTTAGAATGGCGAACATGAAGAAACCTTGATTTGGAATGTGTAAAAAAAAGAAGAAGGAGAGACTAATGCTATAATTTTCCACCCAAGAGAAGTTCCTTTCATCAGACCTAACCATGCACCCTCTTAATTCTAACCTACATTCCTTGCCCCTTAAATATCTTACCCCCATGTCAATGTCGTTTCACAAAATCCAAGTCCCCAATCTTATCAACCATGACCCTACCAACTTGCTCCGCCTACTTTTTCCATAGCACCACCTATGAGACCACCCCAACATTGGAACCGAAACCCAAATGCCAACCAAATCAGACCCCAAAACAATCAAGAGAGGAAGCAAGTTCAATTTGACCTAATTCCCATGTCCTACACAGAGTTGCTACCTCGCCTATTCCAAAGTTCATTAGTTGTACCATGTCCAATGAAACCTATAGAATCGCATTATCCAAGGTGTATGATCCAAATGTTAAGTGCGAGTATCATGCTAGTGGCATTAGTCATTCAACAGAAAATTGTAAGGCACTAAAATTCAAAGTGTAAGACTTAATCAATGCTAAATGGTTGAATTTCAAGAAGGACAATCCTAACATTAGGAGTAATCCTCTCCTTGGGCATGGAAGACCATCAGTAAATGCCATCAAGATTCTGCCCACGTTTTAAATAACAAAGTTGAAGAGGTTAAAACTCCTCTAAAGGTTATTTTTGCTAAATTGTGCAAGGCTGACTTGATCAAGGGTTATGTTCATGAAGAAAATATGTGTGATTTACACCTTGATGCCAACCATTCTATTGAAGATTGTCAAGAATTCAAACAAGTTTTGCAAACCCTAATGGATAAACATTTGGTCCAAATCAGGCATCCTAAAGAGGAAAATGAAGTTTTGATTGTTATGGGCAATCCTCAGATTTTCCAAAACCCTTGGTCATCCATTACATCAAATATGTAAATACTCTAACTACCAATAGACCCAGTCACTATACAAATATCAGCTCTATTTCCTTATAAGGACAACAAAGCAATACCCTGGAAGTATGATACAGGAGTTCATATTGATAATTTGAAGGAGGACCAAACACAAGGTGTTAATAAGCTTGCCATCTTGAATATTGTTGACATCAGTGGGATGACCTGAAGTAGTCATATTTATACACCTGAGGAGTTGAGGAAAGAGAGAACAAAAGAGATAGAGGGATCCTTAAAAGGGAAAATCAAATTGGATGAGTTTGAAGATGTTGATGAAGGAAAAATGCCTAAAAAAAAGTAGGCAGTGTCTAATGAAGAAGCTTATGAGTTTTGAAATTCATTCGTCAAAGTGAGTATCAAGTTGTGGAGCAATTAAATTGAACTCTAGCAAGAATATCTCTTTTATCCCTGCTATTAAACTCTAAGCCATACAGGAAAACTTTTTTAAAGGTGTTAAATAAGGCTTATGTCAGCCATGATATCGTGCCGACAAGTTTAGAGGCATTGTTGGTAGTATTATTTCAACCAATTATCTTACCTTCACTTACGATGAGTTACTCGCCAAAAGAATAGGGCACAATAAAGCACTTCATATTTATGTGAAATATGAGATCATATTATTGCTAGAGTACTTATTGATAATGAGTCTTCTCTAAATGTGATGCTAAAAGCAACATTGTTAAAATTACTTTGTGATGGGTCGTAAATGAAACCTAGTGCCATGATAGTAAGGGCCTTTGATGGAACAAGGAGCTGTGGAGAAATTGAAATTCCAATCCAAATTGGTCCTTGCACTTTTCAAATTTTGTTTCAAGTAATGGATATTGCACCAGCTTACAACTGCCTTTTGGGGAGGCCTTGGATTCATTCTGCTAGAGTTGTATCATCCATATTGCATAAAAAATTGAAGTTTATCATTGATAATAAGTTGATGATTGTCTCTAGTGAAGAAGATGTGTTAGTGAGTAAGCCTTCGTCCACTCCTTACATTGAAACTGTTGAAAAAGCTCTAGAGACCTTCTTTTAGGTTTTAGAGATTGCAAATGCTACTTATATTAGGGAGGGAACTACAATCATGAAGCCTCAATTGTCTAATACATCCATAATGACTACTAAAGTCATGCTTGATAGAGGTTGTCAGTATGGATATGTGTTAGGAAAAACCATCGCAAAAGTAGTAAAATGGTTATAGCTCTATAAAAGTAAGGATAGGTTTGGGTTGGGATACGTACCTACTAAGGTCGATAAGAAGAGAGTCATGAAGAAAAAGAAAGAAAGAAGATTAGCCAGGTTGAAAGGTAGAGAGCCTAAGACTGGGAGGATCCCCATTTGTGATATTTTAAAAAGCTTCTACAGTGCTGGATTTGAGTTTCAAGACTCAGTGGCTGTTGTTGACAAAGATGTACTTAGAGAAAAGGAGGTTAACCTAATCCGCATTTGTCTGCTGAACACAAAAGTTGGCAATTAGGAGATCATTGAGCTTCTTGTGATTTTTAATGGCTATTCAAAGTAATCATTGAAGCTTATCCTATTGTTTTATCTCAAAGCTTTAGGATATCACTACTTTTTGAAAAGACTAATATATGGCTTCTTTTTGTAATTTGAAATATCAGTTTGTTTTGTAAGTTGGGACACATGTTTCCTTTTAAGTATATTTTTAAATGAAATGCAACTTGAATTCTCAGTAACCTTTCGTGTCTTCTTTCTTTACCATCTGAATTTTGTCGTTTATTTTCTTTTCGTCTCAACTATTGCACAATGCAGATTCGAAAGTGACATGTTTGAAAGTAACAATGCTAATATCTCATCCATTAATTTTGATTGTCCCATTCATCAAGCGGTCAAAGATGATAATGGTGGTGATTTATCCACAGAATTCCTAAGGTTAATTTATCAAGAAGTGAAAGAGATCCAACCTCATGAAGAAATAACAAAAACAATTAATTTGGGGACTGAAGATGATAAGAGAGAAATTAAAATAGGTATCCTAATGAAAAAACAAGAGCACAACAAGTTGATTAAACTCTTGCATGATTATAGTGATGTCTTTTCATGGTCATATCAAGATATATCAGGCCTAGATGTTGACATAATTGAGCATAGATTGCTATTGAAGTCAGAGTGTTTCTCAGTTAAGCAAAAATTATGGAGAATGAGGCATGAGATGTCATTGAAGATTAGAAAGGAGGTTAATAGTAATTTGATGATGGGTTTCCTTCTCGTTGCCAAATACCCCTAATGGCTTGCCAACATTGTGCCAGTTCCTAAGAAAGATGGAAATGTTTGGATGTGTGTTGACTATCGAGATCTAAATAGAGCTAGCCTTAAAGACGATTTTCCATTGTCTCACATTGATGTGCTAGTAGATAATACAACTCAATATTCTTTCTTCTCTTTCATGGATGGTTACTCAAGTTATAATTAGATCAAAATGGCTAAAAAGGATATAGAGAAGACCACATTCATTACACCTTAGGACACTTTTTGCTATAAGGTCATGCCTTTCGATTTGAAAAATACTGGAGCAACATATCAAAGGGCGATGGTGACATTATTTCATGATATGATACATAAGGAGGTTGAAGTCTATGTGGATGATATGATTGCCAAATCAATGACCGAAGAAGACCATGTTGTAAATTTACATAAGTTGTTTGAGCAGTTGAGGAAATTCAAATTGCAGTTAAAGCCTGTCAAATATACCTTTGAGGTGAAATTAGGAAGTTGTTGGGATTCATAGTCAGTCAAAAGGGAATAGAGGTTGATCCTGATAAGGCAAAAAGAATCATTGAAATACTACTGCCTCGCACTGAAAAAATAGGTCCATGGATTTTTAGGGAGATTGAATTATATTACCCGATTCATATGTCAATTAACTGCCACTTATTGCCCGATTCAATTGTTAAGAAGCTTTTGAGAATATAAAGTAGTATTTACAAAATCCTCTGATACTAGTGTTTCCAGTGCCGAGGAAACCACTCATTATGTATTTGACAATGTTAGTAGGATCCATGGGATGTGTTTTAGGTCAACATGAGGAATCAGGTTGAAAAGAGCATGCCATTTATTATTTGAGCAAGAAATTCACTGATTATGAAGATAGATACTCTTTGTTAGAGCAAACCTGTTGTGCCTTGGCTTGGGTAGCTTGTAGGTTAAGGCAATACATGTTGAGTCACACGACTTGGTTGGTGTCAAAAATGGACCCAAACAAATACATCTTTGAGAAACCAGCCCTTATTGGAAGGATTGTTTATTGGCAGGTCATTTGTTACAATATGATATTATGTATGTTACTCAAAAAGCAATCAAAGGCAGCATTCTCCTAGATTTCCTAGCTCATCAACCAGTGAATGATTATCAGTCAATACAGTATGAATTTTTTGATGAGAATATAATGATGTTGTTTAATGAGAAAGAATCTTCAGCAAAAGATGAATGGGTCATGATATTTAATAGTGCTTCTAATGCACCTGAACATGGGATCAGTGCTATACTGATTTCCCTAGAGAAGTAATATATCCCAATTATAGCTAGATTATCATTTTTTATTCTTTTAGCATTGGATTCCTTACTTCTAGGGCTTCAATTTGGACATATGGATCGTGCTATTTGGAGTTCGGAGCTATTTTCTACGAATTTTAGAAGTTTAAACTTTTAGTTTGATTTTTAATTCTTTTAGGACTATTACTTAAAGAGTCAGGGGCTGATTTGGAAGCACACTTAATTCATTTTTTTGGTTTTTCAATTTTGTAAACTTTCCTGCTTCCAATAAACCTCTCATTTTTTTTTACCTATTCTTCCATTCCCTTGCACCTTTTAGAATTCCGCTGCGACTTGATCTACATTTACGATTGAAAGACGTTTAAGATTCTGCAATTTTGATTAGTTTCCTTTTGCATTTCACTCTCAATTGCGTCATTAAGTTTCAAATTGCACTTGCTCAAGACGTTTATGATTGCTTTGAGTTTGTTTTCTGACCTTACATTTTTACGATTGCATAGGAAGTATAATTTGATTGAGTTATGCCTCCTTGTCTTGATTGTATAACAAACAATTGATTAATTGATTGTTGTGCATAAGAGATTTAAGCAAATTCGATATAATCAATTCACGTTTATGTTTGTGTTCTAGATCTTGAATTATGTGTTTGTGTTTTCAGTTTTCATTCTCTGTTTATCATTCTTGATTTTTAATCTCATTTTTAGTTTAGTTGCAATTGATTTTACTTGCTTCACAATTTACGTTCATTGTTAACTCGATTTGCATTCATTGTTCACAATTTAATTCTCTGCAATTTTTGTTTGAATTAATCACAAACTCCCTCAAACATACAATTTTTTCTTCTGCATAATTGATATTGAAATATTGTGCTTTTGCATCCTTGTGAGAGATGACCTAGGTTTCTCCCTAAACTATATGTTTGTTTGAGGAATCTAGCTTAATTTTGATACTAGTATGACATGGATGTCACTCTCGCTTGAGTGACGTGATTCTCACTTGGGCGAGACATATCTCGCTTGGGCGAGATCTCTACTCTCCTGAGTAAGACTACTCTCGCTAAGCGAGGTGACAATTGAACTAGATTTATCCTATCCCGCTTAAGCAAGACTCATCTCGCGTGAGTAAGATTGCCCTGAAAATATGTGGTTCTGGGCTTTTAGTCTCGCTTGAGTGAGATAATTTTTGCTTGAGGGAGACTCCCTGCACTAGAACTCTAATAAACACCCATCTATTCACTTTAAAACATACCCTAATACCACCCAATATTAAAACAAATATGAAATAGTATATAAATAAAAAATAGGGTGTAACAGATAGCCTGATTAGTGAGTGATTTTAGGCTTCTTTGGTCAATCTTAATCACAAATCTATGTCCAAGAAATAATGTCTAAACTTAGTGATAGCCCTGACTGCCTTTGCATTCAAAGAGTGCGTTTCTTAGAGAAGAAGGCTATTGGGTGATGATCTTGGCTTAGCACAGCACCAATTCTTATACCCAAGGCATCAGTCTCCAGTGTAATCACCTTTGAAAATTCAGGTAGTGCTAAGATTGGAGCTTTAGTAATTGCAGATTTAAGATTCTCAAAGGCAGAAGTGGTTTGCTCCATCCAATTAAAACTTTCTTTCTTCAACAAGTTAAATAGAGGGACTGCTATAGATGCATAGCCTTTAATAAATTTCCTATAGTATTTAGTGAGTCATAGGAAATCCCTTAATTTCTTTAAATTTGTAGGAGAAGGCCAATTCAAGACAGCTAGAACTTTTTCTTGATCCCTTGCTACTTCACTACCTGATACTATATAGCATAAGTAGACTACCTGTTGCAATCTAAATGAGCATTTGGAGAGCTAAGCATATAGCTTATGCTATTGAAGGACTTTTAGCACCATTTCTATATATTGTAAGTGAGCTAGCCATATGGGATTGTAGATGAGAATATTGTCAAAAAAGACTAGGACAAACTTCCTTAAGTAATTTTGAAAAATTTCATTCATCAAACACTGAAATGTAGCAGGGGCATTTGTGAGGCCAAATCTTAAATGTAGCTTAGAAAAATAGTTGGCTCTATGTAGCTCATCAATTAACTTAACAATTGGAATAGGGAAGTTGTCCTTGATTGTAATGACACTTAGTGCTGTATAATTCATACAGAATCTCGATGTACCATCCTTCTTTTTTACAAGAATGATTGGAGAGAGAAAAGTGCTAGTGCTAGGAACAATAATCCCTTCTTTCAGCATTTCTACTATCATCACTTCTATTTGATCCTTCTTGCTATGTGGATATCTATAAGGCTTGACTTTCACTGGCCCATCTCCTTCTATTAATGGTATAGAGTAATTTTGAGATCTATTTAGAGGTGACCCAGAGGGAACATAAAAAAATTACCTATATGTATACAGTAGCATAGCTAGTTCAGGCTCTATGTCAGTTGGTAAATCTAGGAGTTGATCTTGTGGACTATCAAACTGAGAGAATTATAGTGCGAATAACTCAATAATAGCATGAATATGCTGCATTCTCCTAATATGGTTAAATTGAGCAGGTTATGGTAATGAAGGTTTATCTCCATGCAAATTAATAAATTGATTGCCTAAGTAGAATTTCAATGTCAGGGTATTATAATCAGAAAGATGTGGTCCAATTGTTGACAGCCACGCTGCACTTAACACCAAGTCAGCTTTAGAAACTAGTAGTAGGTATACTGGTAGCTTCAATTTATAACCTTGAATTTTTACCTCCAGATCTCGAATGAGTCCTTCTTCTACCAATGAATTTCCATTCTAACAAAAACCTGTAAATTAGGAATTAGTTCTATAGGAAACTTCAAACATTCAGCCAATCTAGGCTGTAGGAAATCATCTAAGCTCCTACTGCCTAATAGTATTTGGACTCCTAACCCATTAATTGACCCTTAAAATATCATTGTTCCTGGTCCTGAAGAGCCTTTTAGTGCATTATAGGACAGATGATGATCATGAGGTGTTATTTCTGCAACCATTTCTACTTCATTCGAGGGTCAGGTTGTAACTCAGGTTCATCCTCCTCCTTCTATTATAGGACAAAATACTACTTGTTAGGACATCTATGGCAAGGAGAAAACTTGTCATCATAAGTAAAACAAAGGCCTTTGTCTCTTCTTAATTGCATGTCTACTGATGTTAACTTTTTGACATTGGTTGGTTTGGAATTAGGGGAAGGTAATAGTGGAGGTAGACTGGTGGATTTTAAGGACTGAGAGGTGGTTTGGTTTGTGTTGATGGCTTGTGTTTTGGATGAGAAAGTTGAGGTGAATGGTCTAGACTTAGGGACATATTTTTCTTCATATAATTTGGCTAATGAAAAAGTTCTAAGGAGTGAAGTTGGTGCTTGAGCAATAACATCCCTTCGAATGTCAGGTTTCAATCCTTCTACAAAACAATCTAATAAGGCTTCCCGAGTGATCCCTGGAACGCAGTTAGCTATTGTCATAAATTGCATGTAATAAACATGGACTGAGCTAGATTGAGTGAGCTTGAACAATTGAGATCTCGAACATTCATATGGAAAAGATGCAGGAAGAGGAATGTCTGGTAGTGTATGGTGTAAATGAAGGATTTTATCATGGTTGTAACATCCTTTTTTTCATTTTTCAGTAAATTATGCTTTGATTAGTGTTAAGTAGTATTAGAATACATTTAGTAGAGAAATGGAAGATTTTAGAGGAGTTTTGGTGCAAGAGATCTCGCTCAGGCAAGGTAAATCTCACCCAGGTGAGATTGAGCGTGCAAGAATACAAAGTTGCAGAGCTATCTCGCTCAAGTGAGATGATTCTCGCTCAGGTGAGATAGGATAAATTTTTCCTAATTGTAACCTTGCCCAGGCAAGATGTAATCTCACTCAAGCGATCTAGGTTTTCATCCAAGCGAGGACCCACAGGAGAAATATCATGCTTTCTATACACCATCTCGCTTAGGTGAGATGGAACTCGCTCAAGCGAGTATATCAGAAAACAAGAGGCGAGACCATTGTTTGAATATCTTGTTTAAGCGAGATGCCCATCGCTCAAGTGAGATGTCTTTGCTCAAGTGAGTTGTCCCTTGCTCAAGCGAGAACGCGCGGGGCTGAGGGGTATTTAAGAAATTTACCGCATGATAAATTCATTCTATTTCAAACTCACGTCCCTCTCTCAAGTTTTCTCTGATATCTCTCTTCCTTTTACCTAGATAAAAGCCTCAGAAACTTCGATCTCTCTCTGAATTCAAGCTTAGACGTTGGAGCTAGCTGGTTTTAAGTAAGTTTCTTCGAGTAAAACCTTGTTTTCTCTGATCATTTTTCATGTTTTCGTTCTTATGGATATCTCTTGATACTCAGGAGAACTTCAATTCGTGAACCTTGATCTTTTTCAATATCTCTCCATAAACTTATCTTCGAGGTAAAGAAAGCTCTATTTTATTGTTATATTACCGTATTTATTTTGTGCTCATAGAGCACTGTTATGTGAATATTTGTTGATAATATACGGTGAAGATATCTTTTGTATGAATAATGAAGAAAAAAGATGTTTGTTTGATTGTTTGGATTGATTGATGGTTTGGGCCAAATGGCTGGTATATGCTTTTATGTATTATATGATAAGTGCTTAATGTAGTATATTATGGAACTTGCTAAGTGATTTTATGAAATATATGAGTAAAGTGATATATGATAATGATGTTGATATCAAAGATTTATGGTTGAAATTATATTAATGAATGTATGCATGAAATGGATTAGAAGGGATTTAGTCTGGAAGTGCTTTTACTAAGCATAATCTTATAAGTAAGAGAGAGAATAACTTTGAGAATGACTCTAAGAGTTGAATAAGGATTGAATCTAGTGTGAATAATTACAGAGATACATTGGGGGTATAGAGTTCGGAGACAATGAAAATCTAGGAAAATGTAGGGTGATGAGCGACATTCGCGTATGTGTACACACTCTTTCTGAGAGCGAATGCATCACAAGGCCTCATACTCGTTTCCTGACTAGACTCTTGACTATGCCATTGCTAAAGGGCCTGATTATTGTACATGTTGTATCCGTGTGCATGGGCTAACTGGCGACTATTTACCTAGTTGAGTAAGAACTCAAGAAGTGTTGGAGGCATCGATATTTGTGATCACAGTGCACTGGGAGTGCCTATTGGGATGAGAAAATGGATAATAGTTAGTAAAATATGAATGATGTATGTGTGAATATGTTTGTAATATGAATTTAGTGTGAAAATGAATTATGTTGCCTTTATACTATAACTTATGATTTTATGATATAATATTTGAAAAAGGATAAAATAGATGTTCATCCTTACTAATAATTTCAAGGAATCAAGATAACGGAGCCTCAGGGAAGAATTAGACTAATAGATAGTTCTGTACATTTTAGGTTAAATTATGTATTCAACGAGTATCAAAGAGTAAATTATTTTAAATTTGTTGTACTTGTAGAAGATGAATTTAGAGTTTTATTATGAAAGAGATAGATTTCTCTTGTAGTGTTCCTTTTGACTTTCTTAGGAGTAGAATACACCAAACCTTGTGTGTATATATGTACAGAGGTACTGTTAGGACCCCAACAGCTCTCACATATCTATTACCTACCACGACCACGACTCTCTTGGAAGACTGTCTAGATGGACCTTTGAGCGTGTCACTGGCACAAAGGTTAGAGCTTATTTGGGCAATCACTACCTGGGTTCAAATGAGGATCTGGATTCAAAAGACTTAGCTAAGATAGATAGTTGGAACGTTGGAGATAAGTAGGATCGATCTTCAGTAGTGGGTTTTGGGGAAACTGCTTTAGGACTTATATTTTGTTTATGGATTGTAAATATTATGATTATGTATATGTTGTGTTAAGTCCCATTCATTTTTACAAGAGTTTGTAAAGTTTGATGCTAATGTATGTAATTTATATTTAGATTTCCCAAATTGAAGAATACTTAGTGTAATCATGATGTTTATTTATTCTTCACAGTATTTATTATTATTGTTATATTAGTATTGCCAATTTTAAAATTTCCATTTACATATAGAACTTAAAGAAAATTTTCAGTAATTTGCCACAATCAATTCATTAAATTCATCAAACGATATGTTATATTAAATGATTAAGAATAATTTATACATTGTATGGATTTTGAGATAAGAATGTTACAATAGTGATACTTCTTATCAGCATGGGTGGCAAGAGGTGAGAAGAAGGAAAAGGCAGGTGAAATGGGATGAAGAGCGAGAACATAGTGAAGGAGGGAGAAACTGGGCAATGATAAATGCTTATGATAAGGACTATGGAGGAAACAAACCAAGATTCAAAGGGAACTTAGGTCACATGTTGTCTAAATCTATATCCTTTTTATTTACCAACCTACCAAAATATTTCAAGATGGAGGAATTGTGGAGAAACTTTCAGAAGTATGGTAAGGTGATGGATATATTCATCCCCAACAATAAGGGTAAGCGTGGAAACACTTTTGTTTTTATTCACTTTATTGATGTCAAAGAGGTCTTGATTCTAGAAGAGAGGATGCAAAGTGTATGGATGAAGGATAAGAAGCTAAGGATCAACCTGTCAAGGTTTGAGAGGGATGAAAAGGATAACAATCATAGTAGACCTTTGTTGGGGTATAGGCTTTAAAACACCAAGGATGGCAAAGAAAGTCTTATGCTAATGTAGTTGCAAATGATAAAGGGAAGGATGTTCAATATGGATGAGGAGCAAGGAATGAAGAGGTTAAGGCAAAGGATTTGTATTCAATAGGGTGGCTAGATGATTAGAACATGAAAAAATAGGTGATGACAAAACGATTGCAAAGCTAAATAAAGCATTCGTTAGTAAGGTCCATTATCCGGATTGGGTGCCAAACCTTAGTGCTAAGTTCTATGAAGAAGGTTTCTTCTTCATTTTTGTTACACTCATAGGAAGTGATATGGTTCTGTTGGAGGCGCCAAATGAGGATGATTTAACTGAGTTCTTAGATAAATAAAAAAACTAGTTAAGTAATTGGTTTTCTGATATCAATAGTTGGCATATAAGAGTCATGACACAGGAACGATTCACATGGGTTAGATGCTTTGGGATCCCTGTACTTGCTTGGAATGAACCATTCTTCTGGTAGCTCATAGGTTCCTTTCGTTATGTGGATTTACCAACAAAGCAGATGAAGAGGTTGGACGTTGCTAGGATTTTTATGTGCACCACTTTACCTGTCTTACTCAACTGTGTGGGAATGGTAAAGATTAATGATGATACCTTTTCCATAAGAATCATTGAAGAACTTATGGGAGATTTCTCTTATCCCTTTATGCAACACAAAAAAGGAACAATCCTCTTTTGAGGAGGATTCTGATTCAGAAAAGGAAATTGTTGACCTAGAGGATAAGCTCTCCTCTTGTTTGAAGGTAAACTTCGATCAGTTTCAAATAATGGTGAAATTTCACCAGAGAAAAAGGTTAATAATTCGAACTATGTACCAAAGGGTAAAAAATAAGTGACCAATAGGTTGTTAGATGGCAAAGGAACGTTGGGGTAGGTAGGCGCATGTGAAGAACTTGGAAAGGATTTCAACCATATCTCTACCAATAGGAAATTGAAAAACTTAAGGGTGACTCTGAACAGAGTAGATGAAAAGAAGGTCATAAGAGAGGAAACACTACATAAGAGAAGCTTACACGATTGTTCTCATATGTGGGAAGCCTAATTATAAAGAGTCTTGAGGGTTTTCAAACCCTATTAAAATAGATACCTCAGGCATCGTAAAGTAGATTGTTTTGACACAATTTTACACCTTGGCTTTTGCTCTTTCACCTCATCTCTATTCTAGGGGATCTTTGTCATATTCTTAACGAGACTTGGAACTTCAAGCGACTATACTTGAAGACTGAGAACTCATCTCATTCTAGTTTGCTTTTCTCTGTGGCTTTATTTATGATTGTTTTAGTTCTTTTCTTTAGCACGAGTAACTAAGTCTATAGTTAGGACTATGGGAACTATCATTCATGAATTTATAGGATTTTGATGTTTGAATCTAAATTTGATTTCTGTTTTGCGATTAGATTTTATCCTACTACACTTCTCTCTTAATCCTAATTAATTATATTGTCAGGCGACCGTATCTGGTTAATTAATAGATCTATAGGGTAAAACGAGATAAAAGATTAGGTGGACCAAACCAATCTTTCTCTTCTAATCATTATTAAATTAACAAGTTCATAGGTTCCTTAACCCTCCTTAAATTGATGTCTTGCATGACCATTGGAGATGTTAATTTAGAGAAAAGAATATTAATATTGCATGACCGTTGGGTATTAATAGTATTCGTATGAATGATTGGTAATAACAAAGAAATCAGATTTAGAGTTAAACAGAAAAATAACACAAAATATTGAATGAGAAAACTCATATGACCTAGGTTCCTCTTTGATAAGTTTAACTAAGACGTGCACTGTATTCCTTGCTCTTAGTTTTATAGTTGATTTTATAAATTCTTGTTTTAATTAATCTTGTATCTTTGAAGCTTAAGCAATTAAATTAGGATATTTTTAGTAATTGAAAATCAATCCTTGTGGGAGGATATTTCAGGAATTTAATTTAAGAACTTCTCAATGGGTACACTTGTCCTCTAAACAAGAACCTTCAAGGGTACCCGAGTCAATAATGAATGAAAAGAATGAAGAGGAGTTAGTGCAAAATATTACACCAGAGGAGAGGCAAGTGGGCTTGGTTTGCGTTGAGAATGTGGGCCTTAAACCAATTGAGAATGGCCGAAAAGACTTAGCCTCTAAGGAAATTGAGTGCAACTCCCTTGCCTGGTTTTCAAACCAAATTCACAACGTAAACCCCAAAAATTTGCCCAACTTTGTTTCACAACAAAGAATCCCTCAGATCGACCTAAAGTACGAAAACTAAGGAAGAAGATGCAAGCGGAGGAGATACTGGTGGAGCCGCATGAGAAACAAATTTATTTTATGATAAAAAGGGTTACAGAAGCCATGAGTAAGCTCGAGACTCAAGCTTTGCCACAACATTCCATATTAGGTAACACAATCTGTGACTCTAATATTCAGAATTATAATTCTCTAATTCTAGAAAAGAAAGATTCAATTAATATAGCAACAAAAAAATTTAGTTTAAGCAATAAAATAGGAGTATCAGTTCAAGGGAATGAAGAGAAGGTTTTGGAACAGTTATTTGAAATGGAAAAGAGGGACTAAAATGTGATGGCTCCAAAAAAGAAAGGGGAACAAAATGGTGATCAGTGAAGATTTTGTCATTTAATGTTGAGGTTTGGGGGGGATTTTGGAAAAGAAAGTTAGGGAGAATTTTCATAAACGAAAAATGTGATATCATTGCCATTCAAAAGACCAAATTGGAACAGTTTTTTGATGGGATATGCAATTTCTTGTGGGGAGATGATCTGTAGATGGATCTCAAATCCTATGATAAGTATAAGTGGTGGGCTTATGTTAATGTGGAATGTAGAGAAAAGAGACTTGTTATATTATTTAAAAAGGGAAGGCCTTGTGGGGGTTCAGTTGGTGTGGAAGGAGGCAGAACAAAAGGTTATTATAGTGGTAAACATCTACTCATCTTGTATCCTAGCAGAAAAAAGAAAGTTGTGGGATAATTTGGTAATGTAGAAGAATGGCTTTGGTGGGGAGTATTGATGTGTAGCTAGAGATTTTAATGCGGTGCATACTACTAGTGAAAGAAGAGGTGGTTCTAATTTATCTAGTAGGGGTGAGATGAGAGGTTTCAATCACTTCATTGATAGTATGTGTCTTATGGACCTTCCTTTAATGGGAAGAAAGTATACTTGGTACAGTAGAGACGAGTTAGCAATAAGTTGCTTGGACAGAATAATGGTGTCTGATGGTTGGTTGGGGCTATAGGGAGATTCTTTTGTGAAAGTGCTTCCTAGGGACATATCAGATCACTATCCTTTTATCATGAGTCACTAGAAGGAAAATTGGGATCCAAAGCCATTTAAATTTCATACCTATTAGATTGAGCATTCAGAGTTGGAATCAATAATTTCTAAGTGCTGGCTAGAACCTATCCAAAGTAGGTGGAAGGCGATTATACTAAAACATAAGATGGAAAGATTGAAAGAGGTGTTGAGGTCTTGGAATATAGAAGTATTTGGTAACATTGATACAAATATCTCTAACATTTCAAAGGTGATTGAAGAATTAGATTTAAAAATGAGGAAGGTGGATTGTCAGAAAGTGAAAATAGGAGCCTCATGTCTAGCTTGGAGGAATTACACAAGGCTAAAAGAAATAGAGAGTCTTTACTTTCTCAAAAAGCAAGGATGAGATGAAAAAAGTTTGGTGATGCTAACTCCAAATATTTCCACTCATGCCTAAAACCTAAGCACAGTCAGAATTCCATTATGGCTCTAAAATTTGGTGATAGTTAGGTGAAAGGTGCAGAGGATATTAAAGAACATGTCCATGCCTATTTCCTTCAACCCATAAGAAGATGGAGGAGAACCTTGTTAGATGGGGCTTTTTTTCCCACTATATCTATTGAATAAAATCTGCATTCAATAGCCCATTTTGGTGATGACGAAGTTGAAGATGCAATCTTTTCATGTGTTGGAGATAAAAGTCTTGGACTCGATGGTTCAATTTTACTTTTATCAAAAGATTTTGGACTCTTATGAAGTAAGACATTTTTGGAATGGTGGCTGACTTTCATCTTAATGCTTCTCTCCCAAAAGCATTGCACTCATACTTTATTTGTCTTATTCTTAGACCTATTTCCTAGGTAGGATGTCAGTAATCCTATCAAAATTTATTGCAAAAAAAATGTAAACAGTTGTTGAATAGTGTGGTTGAGGAGAACCAAAAAGCATTCGTACCACAACGGCAAATGTTGGATGGAGTTGCTGCCTTGAACGAGACCATTGATTATGCAAAAAGATCAAAGAAGTCATGCTTTATCTTAAAAATGGATTATGTAAAAGCATATGACTCCTTGGAATGGTCATACCTTCTTTACATGCTTAGGAGATTTGGTTTTAATGATAAATAGTGCAAGTGGTTGGAGTCATGTATTTGTGGAGGCTTCCTTTCAATTCTTATCAATGGAAGTGCAACTAAAGAAGTGAAAATTTAGAGGGACTTGAAGTAAGGAGATCCGTTGGCACCATTTCTTTTGTATTGGCGGCAGAAAGATTGGGAGGACTTACGAAGAAAGCAGTTTTGGAGAAGGTGCTTACCAATTTTCTAGTGAAGAATGAAGTTTTGGTTTCACATTTTCAATTAGCGATTGACACAATAATTATTGACGAAGCTTCTTCATAAAACCTATGGTGTAGTAAAGTCGTGCTAAGAAGCTTTGAATTAGTATATGGATTGAAAGTGAACTTCCATAATAGTAGCATCATTAGGATTAATGAGGATGAGGAATTCCTAACCCAAGCATTTAAGTTTCTCCATTGTAAAAAAGGTTCGGTACCATTTCATTTCTTAGGGATTCTAGTTGGAGCAAGCCCATGCAATATGAACACATGAAAGCCTCTACTTGAAGTTTTGAAAGGGAGGTTAAGGTACTGGAAAAATAGATTTATATCAATATGAGGTTGCGTGATATTGCTAAAGTCGGTGCTTAATAGTGTGCCAATACATTTTCTCTCTTTCTACAAGATGACAAAAAAGGTGGTTGGAGAGGTGATTAAAATCCAAAGGAACTTCTTTAGGGAGGGGTGAACGACATCCACAAAATTCCATGGGTGAATGGGGATACTATGTGCAAAAGCAAGAAAATGGGATAACTTAATGTAAAATGCTTTGAAAGTTTCAATTGGTCCTTATTGAGCAAATGACATTGGAAAGCTTTGATGTCCAAAAAATGCCACTTGGAAGAAGCTACTAGCTATAAGATATGATCCTTCGTATTTGTTGCCAAATTCAAATATGTTGCCTAATAATGCCTCCTTATGGTGAAGAGATGTGAGAAGGGTGGGGAGGCTAGAGAACCAATGGTTTCATAGGAATATCAAAAAATTCTTAGGAAATGGTGCTGATATGTTCCTCTGGACTGATGCGTGGCTCGGAACAGAGTGATTAGCCTCTTTATTCCTAAGGTTGTACTCAATTTGTGCATATAAGGAAGCCAAAGTAGCAGAATATGAAAAGTGGATTAGTAGGAGGTGGATATGAAGTATCAACTAGAGGAGAGGCCTAAGAGATTTGGAGAGGGAATTTTACACTAACATTTTGTCTATTTTGCAGGGTATTCAATCTATACAACACTGAATTGATAATTGGATATGGTTGGAGGATTCTTTAAATGGTTACTCTGTTAAAGTATGATATAAAGTACTTCAGCCCAGTATAGCAGAGGAGACCTTCTTATTTGATATGGAATTGCAGGTGCTGTAAAAAATGTGGAAGTCATGGCTCCCACATAAGTAAATCTAATCAGATGCAAGGTGAGACAACTTGAAGACGATACGTGTGTGCTGTGTTGAAATCATTCTGAAAATGCAGAACATCTATTTCTTCTTTGCCCTTTCACAAAACCAATTTAAGTTGTTGGTTAGATGTTCAAGTATCACTTCCAACATCTATTGCTAGTCATGCTTCGCACTTTATGGGTATGATAAAAAGAGGTGGAAGGCCATTTTGGTCATTTGGTCCACAACAATTTGGAGTGTATGGAAGATGCGAAATAGCATTATATTTGCATAGGCAATTGCAGATTCAGCGTTGATATTGGAGCATATTAAACTCAAAACTTGACAAATTCTAACTGCATATTTGTCTACATCAGTGTTCTCATTTATTTTTTGAAGCATAGAATCAATGGAAAGCTTAAAATTGTTGTTTTCTTAGTTGCTGGATCAATATATTGTTTTGGGTCTTTGTAAGTAACTTCTAAGACTAGAGTGTGTAAGTGTGTGACTTAGTGTACAACATTACCTTCATTTACTAATTTTTAAGCATCTTTTGATGCTTCCTATTATCAATATATTTAAGCTTATATTAAAAAATAAAAATATTCTAAGAGAGGAAAATAGATAGAAGAATACATTGCATAAAATTATATTGATTTTTTTTTTAGTTATGTATGTTTTCAACTATTGAAATCATTCAGAAAAATTGATATGAAGTTTAGTGAATGATGTGCAATTAAAGCAAGAATTATTGTTTTGGTTAACAACTTAGAAAGTCCTAAACTATTAATAAAGAAGAACAAAGTGAATGTTCAAAATAGGAAATAAAAATTACAAGTTTGGTACCGTATTGCATCATATTTTCTCTGTCATTATTTTTTTGGAAAGACCTAACGTGGAGTGTAGATAATTATAACTAAAGATTCTAATGATCCATAAACTTTAAATTTTATGCACCTACAAGATGAATATCAATAATATCATATACCATAAAAGTATATATTCTTTTAGTTCATTCATGCATGTTAAGAGTAAATACACTATAAATTCAAATCCAGATATCGGTTACTAATACAGTAAAAATACAATATTTTAAATAAACTTTTAAAAAAAATTTAAAAAAATTTCATCCATAAATAATTAATCGCTGACAATAAAGGTGGCCAACTAGCTACAATATCTTTCTACATTTTATAAACTTGTGTAACAACTAAAAATTTACTAATGCAATGTCAAAACTTATACCATAAAAACATCAACCTTGACTTGAATGTATATTATTGTAGTGCTTTATTTTCTTTTTCAAATTTTTAATTCTTTTGGACAACAAAAAAAAATTTCTCACACATTATATCATTACATTTAATTCTTTTTCAAATTTATATTCAAACTGGACATTTACATTTTTTTAAAGCAAGAAAAATCAAAGGAAAAAAAATCAATCCAAACTTACAAACTTGTGAGGGACATGCAATTAGGAACCATTGCTTATGAATACACTGTAGCATTTGTTGCATCTAACTTAAATATGCAAATTTTAAAACAATATAAGTACAATAAAAAATAAATAAACATGTTTCATAGGTGTATTTCTATGGTTCCATTTCAAATAATAAGATCCACAAGTCATTTACTTATTGGTCCTGGTTCAATCTATTAATTGGTTCAAAATTGGTATTCTTGTTCAACACATTTTCCTCTTTGTTCATATTAATTCTTAGTCATATTAAATATAAGTTTAAGTCTCTGCTTATATAGTAATGTGACTCATACAATGGTTTCTCCAAATTAATTAACAAAAGAATTAGATAGTAACCACATAACCGTAAAACTGCAACACAGCAAAATAATCATTTAATATTTTATGAAAAGGAATATTTCACAAAAATAAATTTAAAAATGATTTAATAAGTATCATATTAAAATTAAGACAGGACACTAGAAGTCATGACTCTTTCACCACTTAATTGTTATGTTAGGTATTACATCCTCCTTATAGTGTCATTTAAACTCCAACATTAACCTTTTTTTTTCTAATAATTTCTGGGTTTTTTTTTTAATTAGAGTGCACAATTAGATTTACTGTTAGAAAATATTTGACATCTATATGGGGGAGGAAACTGATTCTTGTTTAAGATTAATCTCTTTTGAATATCCTAATAAGCATTTCAATATAACTCAGGACCTTATAAAAAATATTTTTCAATTTTATTTACATGACTTGATTGTTATGTTAGTCTTTAGCCATGTAATTGGAATTGAACTTTTGTTCTTATACCTATTCATGTTGAATACACAAGTTTACAAATATTTATACAATATATCATTTATCCATTATACGAGTTTCATTAGTCAACTAGGAAACAAGCTTTTTCCTTTAGACTTAGATGACATCACCTGTATATAAAAAAGTTCTTGTATGTCATACACCATTTCCATCCATGCAAATTTAATATATCATAGTTAAATTTATAAATCTGATTTATATAAGTCATACAAAGCTTTTTTTTTTTTTTTTTTTGGAAGGTAACATAGTCAAGTGGAAATTAAACAAAAGTACGGAAAGTGCAATACAAACATAAAGATTATATCATAAATCCTAAAGTTCCATCACTAACCTATGGAATTTTAACTAGAAGTGTGGCCTACTCATCATCTTTTGAAGGGTCCTCCTCGAACTTTGTTAAAGGTACGAAAAGAAATAAATTTATGGTACGGGGAGAGTTGAATAGATTTTGGGTACGAGCATGTAGATGTTTGAGAAGATAAGTGACAATGAACGAATGTAGGAAGCAAAACTTATTAACTACTTGGATAACAATGGTCTTAGAGTTGGGAACATGGGTGTATATAGGAGTGCCTGAAGATTCCTGGGTGGAGGTAGGGTCTCGACTTTGATACATGTCAAAGGGGATGGTAAAGGTAAGACGAAGGTGGATTTTAAAGTAAATATGTAAAAGGAACTAGTCCATATTGAACTTCTGTGAAGATTATGGTGACCCAACCTGGAAAGGTGCTGTGATAATCCAGGCGATGTGCTTTCCATTCCCCTTCATCTTTTTTTAAGACTATTTCAATATACATGAAAGCATGAGGGATTGATATCTTTGCAATATGTAACTACTAAAAGGAAAAACAAGCCACAAACACAATTTATCATAGAAAAATCAGGGAGTAAAATGAAGCATCAAGTAAAAAAAATCAAGAAAGGATAAACGAGACTACATTAAATAAAAAAAAAACCATCCATTTACTTTAAAATTCAAAGTAATGCAATTTGAAATAATGATGCATGATCCAGACTATATTAAATTATAAAAACCCATCCATTTACTTTAAAATTCAAAGTAATGCAATTTAAAATAATGATGCATGATAATTTCTATCTATCGCAAGCTGTAAATTTCACTAGTCGGCTAAATATTTATACAAGTGACAAGAACTCAAACCTCTAACCACTAGTCTAGTTCCACCAACTTGATATGTCTCAGGAGTAAGTAAAGATAAAAGAGCATCGCATAGAGACACTTAACTAGAAGATTTTGCCAAGGGTCACTCATAGGACTATTTTGGAGGCTCAAACTCTAATTATCCACTAGGTCATCGTAGGGTCCCTCTATATCATTCACCTCGCTTCACATCATGATACATTGATTTCCTTTTCTACAGGAGAGAGACATCCCTACTCATTCGTTATCTGAATAGTCTAATTTATTTATCTAATTTTACATTGTACTCTTTTAGTGCTGAAAATTCTCTTAGAACCAATCCCTCTTAACTATTCAGACTTGTTATTTTGAGATTGACAAGTATTTATCTTTATACTCTCAAGCATGCTCATCAATAGTTTGTAGTTTATTGATCTTATTTCTTTTCCTTAAGGCTTATGAGCTTCCTTTGGATATTAGTGATATTTTTTTCAAAAGAACTTTGACACATCACTAAAAAAATTCATTTATTATAAACACTCTTAAGGTCTGAGAATATGGTGGCAGTAAGCTCGGTAGCCATCATATAGTTACGTGACAATACTTCACTTGTTCTCACTAGCGCTTTTATCCTCAAAAGGAATTTCTTTTACGAATGGGGAGTCTCAATCCTCCTTCAAATGTATTTATGGCATTTCAAAAGTCCACATGTAAACATGCATACATATGCCAAACAATTTATTTTGAAAAAATTTCCCAAAATTCACTATTGCAAGTCAAAGGGTATTTTGCATGCATTCTTTTCCCAAAATAATTGAGATACTTTCTTGTTGCTTTCATAATTTTCTATGGAATTTTCTTTTATTAGCATTATATTATTATATTGTTCTGCGTTCATATATGTTTCAAAATTATTGTATGATAAATTATAAGTTAAACTTTATGTAATTCATTCACAGTTAAATTTGATTTAGAATTTCTAACAATTTACAAAGGATACTCATGGTCTTAATGCTTTAACTGATTTAGGTCACTTGTATAATTGTATCATTAATCACAAGACATATTGTTTAATGTTCAGATTTTGAGTATGCATAATATGCCTCAATCATATTTAAAATATGCAATCAAAAGGAGTAGCCTTAAATTGGTTACAAGTTAAGTTCTAAAGCATAAATCTCCAAGGGATAATCACACAATTGAGGATAGGAGTATCATTAATTAATATAGGAAAAACAAATCTCCATAAAGGCTTAAAACTCACATACGTGGGTATAAAGTTTAATGTAGAGCAAAAAGCTAGAAAGCTCAATTAATTTTTAGTTTCTTAATGAATCAAAAACTCAATGAAAATCACTCAATCGTGTTCTTATTATTTTCAAAAAATTGAATTCCTTTGGAGCAAGTGATAAAACTAGTAATAATGGAATCTCCCCTCTCTTCATACTTAAAGCACAACATTATGATACATGTATGATAAGCATGGATGTGCATGTATGATGAGCATGGTTGTGCATGTATAATAAGCATGATCGTGCATGTGTGCGCAAAGCCAATCATGCAGAAAAGCTACCCCATTATGAAAAACAAGAACTTCACAAAATAAATAAAAAAAAAAAATAAAACACAGATTACCTCCTATAAGTGCTTCTTTAAGGTTGTGAGCCCAACATCCTATTGGGCTATTGTAAGAACCTAGCCTTTTGGGTGGAGGTCACTCCATCCATGTATATCTAGGCTCTTTGACCATTGACTTGAAACGTCTCTTCTCCAGCTTTAGAAATTTCTAGGACCCTATAAGGGAGGACCTTGAGTACTGTATAAGGGTTGTCCACCTGGACTTCAGTTTTCTAGGAAATAATCACAGTCATGAGTTGTAAATCAACACTTTTTCTCCCTAATGGAACTCACGATGTAGAATATGCTTGTCGTGCCACTTTTTGATGCATTCCTTGTACAGCTTGGCATTCTTGTATTCCATAAGATGCATCTTATCCAGTTCATTCAACTCCAATAGTTTTTCTCATCTGCAGGTTGCAAATCAAAATTAAGGAACTTTAAGGCTTAATAGGCCTTATGTTCTAATTCAACATGACAAGCTTTTTCAAAAACTAAACGATAAGGGGATATGTCAATAGGAGTTTTAAAAGCAGTACGATAAGCTCAAAACACATCATCTAATTTTAAAGACCAATCTTTTCTAGAACTATTAATTGTGCGCTCTAAAATCTTTTTCAACTCCCTATTAGTTACCTCAACTTGTCCACTGTTTTGGGAGTGATAGGGAGTAGCGACCTTGTGGGTAACACTATATTTTGCCAAAAGATTATGAAAAAGTTTATTGTAAAAATAAGTACCCCCATCACTAATAATTTCCCTAGGGGTTTCAAACAAAGAAAAAATATTTTTCTTAAGAAATTTAGTAACTATCCTAGCATTATTAGTTAGTAAAGCAACTGCTTCCACCCACCTCGAGACATAATCCACAACAATCATTATGTATTCATTATTAAAAGACTTGGGGAATGGTTCCATAAAATCAATACCCTAAACATCAAATATTTCACAAACCAAAATATTGTTAAGGGGCATATCATGCCTTCTAGAGAAATTACCACTCCTCTGACATTTATCACATGATTTAACAAAACCATAAGCATCTTTAAAAGGTGTAGGCTAATAGAACCACTTTGCAAAATCTTATGAGCAGTTTTAGTGGGGCTAAATTGGCCTTCCACCTCTCTAGAGTGACAATGCTCAAGAATCGTAGTGAATGCACTCTTAGAAATACACCGCCTAATCAAATTATCCCCACAAACTTTAAACAAATAAGGCTCTTCCCATAAATAGTATTTAACATCAGATAAAAATTTCTTCTTTTGTGAGAATGAGAATCCATGGGGAAAGATTTTACTAGCTAAGAAATTTACCATATCCGCATACCAAAGTTCCCCAAAAAAGCAAAAATTCTCCCATCAGGGAATGTCTCTTTAATTTCTACCTTGGTGTTCTCCCTCACCGAGGGGTCTATTCTAGATAAGTGGTCAACAACGAGGTTCTCACTCCCCTTTTTATTTCTAATCTCCCCATCAAACTCTAGTAGCAAGAGAACCCATCAGATAATTCTTAGCTTAGCATTTTGTTTAGCCATCAAATATCTAAGAGCATAATGATCAGTAAAAATAGTAACTTTAGACATCATTAAGTAATGACGAAATTTATCAAATGCAAATAGTTTTGTTGTGCTCCATCCAATGTTCTACTAGCATAATAAATTGCTTGAAAAATCCTGCCCTTCCTCTAGCCCAAAACTGCTCTAATATGTATATCACTAGCATCACACATGAGCTTAAAGGGTAAAGACTAATTAGGAAAAATAACCATAGGGGTATCAATTAACTTACTTTTAAGAATATTAAAAGCAGATAAGCAAGCATTATCAAATTTAAATTCTATACCCTTAGCTAATAAATCAGAAAGAGGTTTTACTATTTTTGAAAAATCCTTAATAAACCTCCTATAAAATGTCCCAAGAAACTCCTAACAGATTTAACACATATGGTAGGGAGAAGTTTAGCAATAACCTTTACCTTAGCAGGGTCTACCTCTATACCCCTACTAGAAACTTTATGCCCCAAAACAATGCATTCATCAACAATAAACTGACATTTTTCTAAATTTAAAACGAAATTAGCCTTTTTACATCTTTGTAAAACCAAATCAAGGCTATGCAAACAACTATCAAAAGTGTTGCCGTAAACAGAAAAAGTATTCATAAAAATCTCAATACAATTTTCTAATAAAAAAGAAAATAAGACCATCATGTATCTCTAAAATGTCGTAGGGGCATTATACAAGCCAAATGACATCTTTTTATATGCAAAAGTACTATAAGGGCATATAAAAGTAGTTTTCTCTTGGTCTTCTAATGCAACAGGTATTTGCATGTAACCCGAATAACTACCCAAACAATAATAAAATTCACGCCTCGCTAATTTTTCTTAACATCTAATCAATAAAGGGAAGGGGGAAGTGGTCTTTCCATGTGGCCTCATTGAGCTTCTTGTAGTCTATGCACATATACCACCCAATTACCTTCCTTACAGCAATGAGTTCCTGTTACTTAATTTTCATAACTGTGGTTCCTTCTTTCTTTGGTACAAATAGCACAGGGCTCATCCAAGGACTATCAGAAATAGGAAAAATAATACTAGCATCTAATAACTTAATTACCTCCTTTTTCACTACTTCCTTTAGACTTGAATCAAGTCTCCTTTGAGGTTGAACCTTGGGCTTGAATTCCTCCTCCAAGTGAATCCAATGGGTACAAATGGAAGGGCTAAGACCCTTGATGTCATGTATGCTCCACCTACAAGCTTCCTTATTCTCCCTTAAGACTCTCATCAATTTCTCCGTCATAGTACCTATCAACTTAGAAGAAATTATTATAGGAAAAGAAGAGGGAAGAGATAGAAAAGGATATTTAAAATTAGAAGGAAAAGGTTTCAGCTCTAATTTTGGAGGTTCTTCAATGGATGGTTTGATAATTTGAATGTCTCGTGTTCCCAAGCTTTCAAAATGCTTAGGTGCTAACCACCAACTTTGATTCCCGCTTTCCAAAGCTAAGATCTTATCTATTATTTCTTCTGTTTCCTCTAGAGCATCTCTCCCAAGTGTGAGGATTTTCTCTAGAACATCATCCTTCAACCTATCTATTAACTGCATAAAATCTAAAGAAGAAGAAGAAGGGTTATTCACAGAAATAAAATTATAAGAGTCAAAACTAGAAGGGTGTTTAAGAGAATAAAAATTTTTTAAAACAACTTCCTCATCATTTAGCCTCAATGTGAGTTTCCCTTGTTGGACGTCTATCATGGTCTTCCCTGTGGCTAATAATAGTCTCCCTAGAATAATGGGAACTTCATTATCCTCATCCATGTCTAATACAATAAAATCTGCGGAGAAAATGAACTTGTCGACCTCTACCAAGATGTCTTGTACCATACCCCTTGAGTAAATGATGGATCTATCTGCTAACTGTAAAGAAATAGAGGTAGTTTGCGTTCTTGCATACCCAACCTTCTGAAAATAGAGAGAGGCATTAGATTTATGGTAGCCCCTAAATCACATAGGACTTTATCAAAATGAGAGCTACCTATAGTATAAGGAATAGTAAAACTCCTTGAGTCTTTGAGTTTTGAGGGTAGCTTTTCCAAAAGGATTGTGGAGCATTCCTTATTAAACCTCACAGTTTCAAATTTCTCTAGCCTTCTTTTGTTGCTCAACATCTCCTTGAGGAACTTAGCTTATTTGGGCATTTGAGAGATGACCTCCACAAAGGATATGTTAATGTGCAACTTCAGCATGATTTCCAGGAATTTGTTGAACCGTAAGTCTTTCTGATTGCTCCTCAGCCTCTATGAAAAAGGGATTCAAAGTTCTTAAGGCCTGGACGTCGCAAATGGCTCTTCTTTCTTCTCTAGCTCTATCTATGCGACGTCAGCATGGCCATGCATAGGGGTGAGCTCGGGTGTGTTGATCAATGAAGCACAATCGTGCTTCTTGTAAGTCCTGGGTGTGCTAATTTGTCATCATAGGCGTGTTACTCTATTAGCACAGACTTGCATATGGCACTTTTATGATACTTTGGCACGTTTTTAAGCAACATTTTCTTGTTTCTCAAGTAATAGCCTTAGCATGTTCCCTGGGGTTAGCCTCAAGCTGGGTGGGCAGCGTTTTAACGCCCTTTGAGTTTAAAAACTTGTAAATTGCCCTAGTTGTGATTTTATCTCGGATATGTTGGAGCTTATTTATGAGAACTTCTGGTCCATTGTTTGGGCTTGCTACTCCATCTGAAATTCAAGCTTTGAAATCCTTTGCTCCAATTGAAAGGTTAAGGGGGTTCTCTCCTTTCTGGCCTTGCTCTTGAGGTTGCATATAAGGAGGCGATAAACATTTGAATTTTAGCCTCCTTGGTTATTCTCCCATGAATTTATGGGTTTACTATGCTATCCTGAATTGTAATTATTGCCCAAGAAATTGGCCTCCTCGATCTCTGGATGTTTTATTGATGGATCTTATATCCTAGTAAGAATTCTATTTGTTTTGATAGAGCTTCCACCTTATTGAATTGGTGTTTTTTGCCTGATAGGTTGGAGCGACTTCCTTCTTTTTACTTCTGTGATGGTCTGTATACCATTGAAAATTGTTGGATGCCATCTTTTCTATCAATGTATAGGCCGTAGTTGGTCTCTTGCTTAAGAAGGCTCCTCCAGTGGCTGCATCGATTGTGGCCTTGTTGAAGGGTGAGAGTTCAGCATAGAAAATTTGCATATGCTTTTACGCAGGGAAACCATGATGTGAACATCTTCTTAGAAGTTCTCCAATGCACTCCCACGTGTCAAACAGAGATTTAGATTCATATTGTTGAAAATCGAAGATATCTGTCATCAGCTTTATAGAAAGTGATGGTGGAAAATATTTGGGCAAGAACTACTAGAGAATCCAGCATAGGTCATCTCATGTTGTAATTGAATTTTATGAAAGTATGGCGAATCATGCATTCAGTCTTTCTGTGACGAAGAATGAAAATAGACAAAGCCTTGTAGCATCTTTGATAACACCATTGTATTTGATGGTGTCAATGAGTTAGAGGAACTTTTTCAGATGAAGATAGGGGTCTTCGTCTGATCGCCTTGAGTATAATGTGGAGTTTTAAGCTAGATTGATCAAGGTCAGCTTTAATTGAAAGTTGTTGGCCTCTATATTGGGGGCGACAATGCTCTCGGCATCACCTTCAACAATGGATACCATGTACTCGAAAATTGATCATTCTTCTGCCTTTTTTTCTGTTTGCACTCCTTCCTTAGCTACCTGTTGTCTTCTTAATTTTTGAATCAAAAGCGAGTTCTGCAATAGGTTTAGAATGAGTGAGCATAAAACAAAAATAAAAACATAAAAATGTTTAAATCAACTAAATATTCAATTTTCTTTTATAATTGAAAACTAATCCCTGGCAATGGTGCCAAAAGTTTGTTCATTGGGCAAGTGTACCTGTCAAAAAGTAATAAAGGGTTTAGAAATTAAGTTCCCAAATTATCATCCCACAGAAATTATTTTCAATTACCAAAAACACCTTGGTTCAATTGTTTAAACAGAGAGGGTGCGTAATAAATTAAAAATCGCGAAGAATTTAAATTCAAGAGTAATTTAAAACATGCAAGGAGGTTTTTGACAAAAATTGGATGATAAGAGCCTAGGGCATATGGTTTCACCTATTACACCTTTCTATGTTGTCTTTAGTTTAATCCCAATGTTATTTTCTTTAGTATTTACCAACCACCCATACTTAATCTATTAACACCCAATGATCATGCAATGTTAATATTATTTTCCTTAGGCGATTACCTCCAATGATCATGCAAGGCAAAAGATAGAGAAAACATAAAGAACCTATGAGTTTGTTAATTTAATAATTGTTAGAAGAGAAGGATTAAGTTTAATTCGCTTAACCTTTTGTCCCATTTTATCCTATAGTCCCTTAACTACATGTCGTACAATCACCTACGATGCAATTAACTATGAGATGCTAAGGGTGATCAATTCTTAACATGAATAATTTAATTCAATAGGATAAAAACTAAACACACAAAGAAAATAATATTATTATTAAAGGTAAAATTCATATAAAGTGTTTAATAGGATCTACCATAGCCCTAACTATGGATTTAGCTACTCATAACAAAATAAACAATGAAAAATATAATGAACCAATCCATAAAACACAAAGGAGAATTCAAACAAGAGAAACTCAAAAAGGGAAAAGAAAATGAAAAGAGCTCTCGTTCTCCAAAGGGTGCTCAATCACTTGCTTGGACCTCAAAGGCTCATCGTCTTTACCAATGATCTTCAATGACTCTCAACAGTGAAGTTGATCCTAACCAAAAAGAAGATGTGTGGAGAGAAGTGTAGAATGAAGTGGAAGAGTTGGATCAAGTCAAAGTGTTTCTGAAATAGAACATAAAGTCTCTTTATATAAGATGTATCCTGAGTTCCTGGTCGGTTATATTTTTATCTTTTTGAATCAATTTTATCCATAATCAGAATCTAGATCCCAACTTCCACAGGGTTTAAATTTTGAATTTAAACTTTTAAACATAGATTCAACTAGTACAGTCGTGTACCCTCATCAAGCACAACCATGTCAAGTGTGAAGCACGGTCATACTTAAGTGCAGGACCAATTAAAATTATTCAATTTTTACTCAAAATATTCCTAAAATACACCGATAACTCTCTTATGCTTAACTACATAAATTAAAATTAAAACTAGTAAAAACTTCAATTATAAAAATATAAGCTATAAAATACATTATTAGTCTTTACCCAATATCTTAATTAATAATAACAAAGACAATGATTATTTATGTAATTGTTAAACTGTAATTTATTAATAATTCTTAAAACTCATTCATAAAAATTTACTTTTAAGTGGTCTCCAGGAAACAACTGGATAGAGATGACTAGATAAAATAATCATGATTAGATTCATCAAAATGAATAAACAAATAACTAAAGTGTCAATTTAGTTCAATACTTAATAATGCCCAAAAGTCATGCTAATTTTGCTTTTGGTTATTTCAATAATACTAATCATTATCGTATTTCCATAATAGGTAATGCAAATACCTTGGTATGAAGAAAGAGATGAAGTTTGCATCATCATCTTAATTGGTACACGTGATTCATAGCACATATTTCACAAATCTGCACTTTTCAAAGCAAAATATTGTTGTGTGAAGAAGACCAAACAGTAGTACCTAGACGTTTTTTTTAGCTGTAGTTGTAATTTGACTAATTTCAACATGGTATTATGTTTTTGGTGTTTAGTTAGAGTTTTGGCATTGTATTTATATTTATGGTTGACAAGTAGACTTGCAAAGTGATTGACAATGGATTTAGTTTGGGGTGCTGATAAGATAATATATATAAAAGGATAAAGAGTTGAGTGTTGATGATTTATTTGAGCTCTTATTCAAATTTTCTCAATCCTTAGATATGTCTCTCTAATATCTCACCTTCTCTTCTTTTTCTTTTTTTATTATTATATTATTTATTTATTATTATTTTCTCATCCTCCATTTGCTCTGTCAATGTCTACCTTTTTTCTATGGCGACTGATGAATCCACTTTTTATTATATTTTCACTTGCCTTTTTGGTGCTCCTTGATAGAAAAAATGGATTTAGATAGTGCAAATAATATGGAAATCACATTTTGAGTAAATATCATAGGTTTATTAATTTTTGGTTAATTTGCATTTAATTACATAGATATAGATTGCAATTTTAATTATCTTGATAATTTTGCAGAGTCCTCAAGTTAATTTTGAGAAATCTTGGCCCTTGGATGAAAGTTGCCCCAAAGTAGCCACTTTTAGGAGCAAAAGTGGCAACTACAGCAAGTCTGGGCATTAAAGGTTCCAAAGTAGCTACTTTCAAGTCCAAAAGTGGCAACTCCAGAGAGCTCCAGGGACGCCATTTTGGAAGCATTTTGCGCGTGGCCACTATTGCCTTAAAGTGGCTACGCCCATCCAAAGTAGCCACTTTCAAGTCCAATAGTGGCAACTCCAGAGAATTGACAAACTTACGTAAATTGCGCATGGACACTTTCAAGGCCCAAAGTGGACACTTTTAAAGGCAAAAGTGGACACTTTTCTGACATGTCCTCCACTATAAATAGATTTTAAGAATTAGGGTACGGGGACTTGAACATTTTATTTTTCTTTCATTCCCTTTGCCAAATTAGGACATTTTCTTTCCAGAGCTTTGGAGCCTTGGGTGACAGCCATGGGTCCTTTTTAGGTTTTAATTTCCAAATTCCCTTTGATTCTCGTTGATTTTACATTAATGGTTCTTACGTTCTTGCATTTCTTTCTTTCATTTGTGAAGTCCATCCACATGCAGGGCTAAACTGCCTTGTAATTCCTAGTCAATGCACATGAATCTTGAATTCTTAGGATTAATTGCAATACAAATCTTTCTTTCCTTGAATTTATTGACCCCAATCTTTGAATAAAATGGAATTGCATGAAGGGAACATTGCTTCATGAACCCTAAATTACCAAAACGAATTTCTAATCCAAAATTGCTTAATTTTGATTAATCTTTGAGATTGCTTAATCTTAGGGATAGAGATTGGATCCCATTAAGATGCTTAATTTTAACTGGGATGCTAAAGTTAATTTACGCTTGTTAGATTAACTTAATTTAAGGGAAGAAAAAGGGATTATTGAATCATTTGAAAGAATAGGGATGGAACTCATTGATTGACTAGGGATTACGCTTCTTAATTGATTAAATTTCACTAGTTTACATTTTGATCCTGATTAAAATCTGGAAATTGACAAACCTCCCCCCAATTTACTTGCTTTAAAATCCATGTTTACACTTGTTCGATTTATGTTCCCAACTAAAAATTCTTTGGAGATGACCTAGGATAACACTCTAGTACTGCATTCATTTCTTTGCATATTTGATGAGGATTAACGACAATCTTTGTGCATAACGAGTAGCTAAATTCGTTTCATCAAATTGGCGCCGTTGCTAGGGAATTTTTGGTGCTGAACTTATGTTGAACATGATTAGTGCTCTGTTTTTGTGTTTTTCATGTTAGTGTGTTTGTTTCATTTTTGAGTTTTTGTATTGTGTTGATAGCCATACGAATTTTGTGGTCTGTTTCTGCATTGTTATTGCAAGATTTTCTGCATCATTTCCTTCATTCAAGTGCTGCAATTTTTCAATTACTCACTTTCAATTTTCTGCACTCATTTTGCTACATATTACTCTGTTTTTCTACACTTTTGCTTCATAATTCTGCAGAGAGATTTCAAATGGTTCTTGTTATTTTATTTACTCAATTTGCTTTCAATTTAGTTAGTTGATATCTAGTGCATGACCCCGATCAAACCCTAGAGATTTGTATCCATTAGACCAAGAGATTGATAGGACTTTTCATAGGAACATTAGGACACATAGGGATCACTCTGATCACTCTGAACCATCTGAACCATCATCATCTCCCACTGCATCTTTGCACTCTGTGACACCAATTTCTGTTTACTCTTCTAGATTTTCACTTGACTCTAGTTTTGGAGCAATGGCAGGTGATGAGAGGACTCTTAAGGAGCTAACTGCACCGGATGTCACATACCAAACATTGTGCATCCAATATCCAGATGTGGATGCCCTTTTTGTTTTGAAAACTGGATTAATTCACCTTCTACCTAAATTACATGGTTTTACAGGTGAAGACCCTCATAAACACTTGAAGGAGTTTCACATTGTATGTTCCACCATGAGACCTCAAGGTGTTCCGGAGGAACATGTCAAATTGAATGCTTTTCCTTTCTCATTAATGGACACTGCGAAGGATTGGCTCTACTACCTTTCTTTCGGATCTATTACAAGTTGGGACACCCTCAAGAGCTGCCTCAATAAGAAAGGAAATATGTGGTATTAGGCAGTTGGAAAGGGAAAGTTTGTATGAATATTGGGAGCGTTTCAAGAGACTTTGTGCTAGCTGCCCCCATCATCAGATAAGTGACCAGCTCCTACTCCAATACTTCTATGAGGGCTTACACCCAATGGATAGGAGCATGATCGACGCAGCTAGTGGGGGAGCCTTAGTTGACAAGACTCCCGCTGCCGCTAGAAACCTCATTGAAAATATGGCAGCTAACTCTCAACAGTTTGCTACAAGGCAAAATTCTCTCATGTCCAGGAGTGTCAATGAAATTCAAACTTCAGATTCACACAAGCTGGAGCATAAGCTAGATGAGTTGGCTTCTATGGTAAAACAGTTGGCATCCATCCAAAAGAATTCTGCTGCATATACACCTCCACCTCCATCCATTCCAGCAATGCTTTGTGGGATTTGTTCATCTATGGATCATTTCACTGATAGTTGCCAATATTGCAAGAAACTGAATCTTCGGAAGGTAATCCTCAAGTTTACGCTGCTAATATTTATGCTAATAAATTCCCTTTTCAGCAGCCGCAACAACAACAAAGCTGGGATTTATCTTCCAATAGATATAATCCCGGTTGGAAGAACCATCCTAACTTAAGGTGGGGAGGAAATGCAAAGCATCAAGGCTCTAGCCAACCATCCAACAACCATTTCCAACCGCATCAAGCTGGACAAAGCAAGTCATATTCAACTCAACAACATCACCATCCATCATCTTCATCTCAACAGCACTATCAAACATCCCCTTCACTAGCTCCTGCACCTCAAAAGAGTGAGTCAACTTTGGAAGACCTTATGAAGCAACTCACCATGACTAATCTCAATTTCCAGCAACAAAGTCAGGCCTTCCAACAATAGACTCAAGCAAGTATCAAGACCTTGGAGAATCAAATGGGTCAACTTGCTTCATCCCTAAATCAACTTCAATCTCAAGGTTCATGCAATCTCCCTGCACAAACTGTAACAAACCCAAAAAATGTGAGTGTCATTACCTTAAGATCTGGTAAGGTGATGCAAGAGCCAGAAATGCCTAAGGAGAAGGAACCTAGTTGCACTTTAGCTGCAGAAGGTGAAAGAGGAGAGATTAAGAGCCAAGAGTAGCCTGTACCTATACTCAGACCATGTCAACCAAAAGTGGTAGACAAAGAGGAGAGGTCCATTCCTATTCCCTTCCCTCAAAGAATGGTTCAGCCCAGCAAGAAGCAAGAAGAGGTTGATAAAGAAATTCTGGATACTTTCAAAAAAGTTGAAGTCAATATCCCCTTGTTAGATCTTATCAAGCAAATCCCAAAGTACGCCAAATTCCTTAAGGACTTGTGCACTCATAGAAGGCGACTAAAGGGTAATGAAAGAGTGAACATGGGGAGGAATGTATCAGCCCTTTTTGAGAGGCAGAAAACTTCCATGCCTGAGAAATACAAAGATCCAGGGACATTTACTATTCCCTGCATTATAGGCAACAATAGGATAGATAATGTCATGCTTGATTTAGGTGCATCTATTAATGTTATGCCTTTATCTATCTTCACATCTTTGTCTCTTGGACCATTGCAGCCCACAGGTGTCATCATCCAGCTAGCAAATAGGAGCACAACATATCCAGCTGGACTTGTGGAGGATGTGTTAGTAAGGGTGAATGACCTCATTTTTCCAGCTGATTTTTACATCCTTGACATGAAAGAGTCAATGGATAGTGTTGCACCAATCATTTTGGGAAGACCGTTCTTAAATACTGCGAGAACGAAGATTGATGTGCATGCCGAATCACTTACTATAGAGTTTGGAGACAGTGTTGTCCGCTTTAACATACTGGATGCTATGAAGCACCAAAATGAAGAACACTCTGTTTTCCACATTAACCATCTTGATGAATTAATAAATGATAGTTTGTCTGAATTTCTAGGAGGAGACTCTCTCCTTAATTTTTCTGATTGTGTAGATACTTACAATTGCGAATCATGTAATAGTTCTTCTCTGTGTGACATTTGTGCCAAGATTTCTGATTATTTGAATGCAAATTCTACTACTTTTAATGTTGATGAACTTGAAAATTCCATAGGGTTAGAATGTGATGTATTGAGCACAACAAGTACAATTGAATCTATCACGACCCCTTTTTATAAGGGACCGAGAACATTGTTTCTACACCACATATTTATTTAAAATAGGTAAATAGCAGAGAATATAAGTATAAAAATTCACTTCTCATTCAAAGTAAAAATGAAGTTCCTTACAACAAATATCCAACAAATCAACATAATATTACATTTAGTTTATAATATTCAAAATACCAAAAAAATTATAATACGTGACTCCCTCGACATGAGGTCGCATATATAAAGAAAAAGGACTTTGATGCATTATTACTCAACTCCAGCTTCTAACTTTTCTTCACTGGCCCCTCAGCCTGTGAAGTAGATGCAACACCTGCTACATCTGCTCACGTACCACCGTACGATCATCGCAGTACACACGCACACAACGACATAGAAAGAAATGCAAGGGTGAGCTTACCAAACATAAAATAAAATTATATATATATAGAGCAAAATATTTCTCACAACAATAACCCCATGCATTTCCAGCCCATCTAATGCACAGCATGAAAACGGCTTCCAACTGGTTTCACAGCCTAAGTAATCCAGAAGGAACCGAGCCGGTCCGGGAGCGACCCATTCCGGTATCTGGATCCAGACAAAGACAAAGACAAGACTCGGCATGAACTTACCGTTACATGTCTACCCACCTAAACATGTAACTCGGCTCTATAATGATGCAAAACATATATCTCAAAGATGATGCACGCCACCAAAATTATTTTAACAGCTCAACTACGGCAAGTTTATAATAGATCAGCCAAAATCTCAGCATTTTAAACTAATTAACAACGATTCTGACTTAGAAAATAGCTTTTATTCAATAGATCTAACAAAATCATATCAAAATATCTTGAAATAGCATATTAAACCGTTCAAAACATAGTTCATAGGTTAAAGTAAACTCCCCTTACCTCAGAAAGATGATTCACACTAGATCTACCGAATATTACTTGATTATAACAAAATTCACCGAAGATTCAGCTTTAGAACGGAGTTTCTCCTAAGAACACCATGAATTTCTATAAGAAAGAGAAGGAGAAGAGAAACGAACGGTAAATCTAGCTTCAAACTTAAAGAAACTTACTTCCAATCCTTCAGAATAGATGTAGAATCTCAGATCTGGCGAGAAATCTAAGTTTAGGAAGGTTTATTATGAGAGAAATGGTGGTTTACGGCCTTAGAACCTTTGAGAACCTTGGATAGAGGTGAAGAAATGAAAATTTGCTGTGAAGCCCCCTTTTTATAGAAAATTTTTGAAATTTACTGTTCACGCCGAAATTCACTGTTCACCGCCGGAAAACACTGTTCACCGCCTTACTGTTCATGCCGGAAAATACTGTTCAGGGCACTATTCATGCCGGAAAACACTGTACACGCGTACTGTACACGCACTGTACGCGTATGTGGCATCACCGATGACGTCAGCTGTCACTGTACATACGCGGTTTGTACTGTTCATACACGGTTTGTACGCGGTTTGCACTGTTCATACACGGTTTGTACTGTACATACGCGGTTGCACTGTTCATTGCACTGTTCATACACGGTTTGTACTGTACATACACGGTTGCACTGTTCATTGCACTGTTCATACACGGTTTTTTTTTTTTTTTTTTTTTTAATAATTTCAAACTCCATCTAAATATATTCCAATACCAAATAATCCTTCAATTAACATTGAACAAGTATAAAATATTATAGATTACTCAATAATAAATTAGAAGCCTAACAATTCTCCCCCCAAAAATAAATTTTCGTCCTCGAAAATTTCATTCCCCAGAGAAAAGATGAGGGTACAACTCTCTCATTCTTTCTTCTAACTCCCATGTGGCATCACCAGTTATTTGGTCCCAAACAACCTTTACTAACCGAATAGACTTACCTCTAAGTTTCTTAACTCTAGTTTCCTCGATACGAGCAGCTGGGACCTCCACAGACAAGTCATCTCGTAACTCCACAACATCAGGCTCAATTACATGAGACAAATCTGGAACATACTTCTTTAAGCTGCGACACATGGAAAACATTATGTATTCCGCACAACCGAGGTGGTAACGCTAATTCATAGGCTCTGGTCCTCGACGATGTAATATACGATACGGTCCTATGAACTTAGGTGTTAACTTCTTGGCTCTTAAGGCTCGCCCCACACCCGTAGTGCGTGATACTCTTAAGAATACATGATCACCAACCTCAAATTCTAGGGATCTTCTGCGTCGGTCAGCATAAGATTTACGTCGACTTTGGGTAGCTCTTAGCTTTTCTCTAATAAGTTCAACTTTCTCCTTAGTTTCTTGCAGCATTTCAGGTCCAACCATCAAATGTACTCCATCTTGGAACCAACGAGATAGGGGTTCTACACCTTCTACCATACGTAGCTTCAAATGGTGCCATATCTATACTCGAATGATAGCTATTATTATAAGTGAATTCTACCAAAGGACGCATATCCTCCCAATTACTCCTCTGCTCTACAATGCAAGTCCGCAATAAGTCTTCTAAGGTCTGAATAGTACGCTCAGATTGACCAGCTGTTTGCGGATGGTATGCAGAACTCAACCTCAACTGTGTGCCCATAGATTCTTGGAAACTCTGCCAAAACTGGGAAGTGAATCGAGGATCCCTATCAGAGATAATACTAGAAGGTACTCCATGCAACCTGACAATCTCTCTAATGTACAATTCTGCTAATTTCTCCAAGCTAAAGGTCATGTTAATTGGCAAGAAATGTGCACTCTTGGTTAGCCTATCAACTATGACCCACACTGCATCATGATTCCTAACTGTTCTAGGTAGATGGGTCACAAAGTCCATAGTCACATGGTCCCACTTCCACTCTGGAATTTCCATCGTTTGTAACTCTCCTGGAGGGCTTTGGTGTTCTGCTTTTGCTTTTTGACAAGTCAAGCAGGCTTTAACAAACTCAGCTATCTCTCGCTTCATGCCTGGCCACCAAAACATCTGCTTTAAATCTTGATACATCTTGGTAGCACCAGGATGAATGTTGAGACTACCCTTATGTCCTTCTTCTAGAATTGCTCTCTTTAATTCAGTATCTCTAGGGACACAAACTCGACCTTGACATCTGAGAATACCATCAACACCTTTACTGAAACCCTTTGTCTTATCTGTCCCTAAGAGAAATACAATCCGACATAACATTGGATCCCACAATTGTTTATCTTTAATTTCCTGTAAGAAATTATTAGTCACCACAATTCGGCTATAACAAATCTTTTCGGGTGATAAGTCCGCATGTATGTTCAGGTCTCGGAATTGTTCTACCAAAAGGGTTTCACTGACTCTTAGGGAGAATGCCTGAACCACATTCCTACTTAATGCATCGGCCACCACGTTAGCTTTTCCTGTATGGTATTGGAGCTGAAAATCATAATCCTTAAGGAATTCCACCCAACGTCTCTGCCTCATATTTAACTCTCGCTGATCAAATAAATACTTCAGACTCTTATGATCACTATATACATCAAACTGAGCTCCATAAAGATAGTGTCGCCACACCTTCAGAGCAAAGACTACAGCAGCTAACTCAAGGTCATGAATCGGGTAATTTCGCTCATGAGTTCGTAATTGACGAGATGCATAAGCTACCACTCTCTTATCTTGCATCAACACACATCCCAATCCCTGATGAGAAGCATCACAGTACACCTCAAACGGTCGACTAGTATCAGGGAGAATCAACACCGGCGAAGAAGTTAGTCTCTGTTTTAACTCATTAAAGCTTTGCTCACATTCCTCAGTCCACACAAAGGGTTGATCACGGCGAGTTAACCGTGTTAATGGTGCAGCTATCTTCGCGAATCCCTCTATAAATCTCCGGTAGTAACCTGCTAGGCCCACAAAACTACGAATCTCTGAGGCTGTCTTCGGCCTTTCCCACTGCAACACCGCTTCAACTTTGGAAGGATCAACTGCAATTCCTTTAGCTGAAATAACATGACCAAGGAACTTCACTTCCTCTAGCCAAAACTCACACTTAGACAGTTTAGCATACAATTGTTTTTCCCTTAAGACATTAAGTACAGTCCTCAAATGCTCTTCATGTTCCTCTGACGAACTAGAATAAATTAAAATATCATCAATAAAGACTACCACAAATCGATCCAGGAAAGGTCTAAAGATCCGATTCATGTAGTCCATAAACACAGCTGGAGCATTTGTAACTCCAAAAGGCATCACTATATACTCATAATGACCATATCTAGTGCGAAAAGCAGTCTTAGGAATATCTTCATCCTTCACTCGGATCTGATGGTACCCAGACTTCAAATCAATCTTAGAGAATACCTTAGCACCTCTCAGCTGGTCCATCAAATCATCGATTCGCGGCAATGGGTACTTGTTCTTAATTGTCAACTTATTCAACTTACGATAATCCACACATAATCTAGAACTTCCATCCTTCTTTTTCACCAAGAGAACTGGGGCTCCCCAAGGGGATACACTTGGTCTAATCATCTGTTTACGCATTAGATCCTCGATCTGCTCCTTAAGCTCAATTAACTCTTTTGGCGCCATTCTATACGGTACTACGGACAACGGCTCAGCTCCGGGAATCAAATCTATAGCAAACTCTACCTCTCTACGTGGAGGTATTCCAGAATATCCTCTGGGAAAATCTCGGGGAATTCTCGTACTATCGGTATTGATGAAGGCTTTGCTCCACTTCGCATTCATAACTCCCAACAAAACAAAACAAGATACTCCCTCGGCTAAGGATGTTTCTACTTGGCGAGTAGAAATCAATTCTACACAATCTTGCTGCTCAGAAAGATTAAACACCTCCGCCACAATCAATTAGCACACGATTGGCGCTAGCCAATCCATACCCAGGATTACATCTAACCCCGACATCGGGATACAAATAAGATTTACTTTGTATCTTCGTCCCTCAATTGCTATGGGACACCTAACACAAACCGTCGAAGTCTTAATTGAACTTAAAGTAGGTGTCGATACTACTAAGTCACATCCTAGATTGCCCACCGGTAATCCTAAGTTTCTCACACAATTGTCCGCAATAAAAGAGTGTGTGGCTCCAGAATCAAATAATACGAAAGAAAAGTACCGCCACTACCGCTGTTCCTTGAACAAGATCTCGTTGCACAGGGTCGCCTCGATGCGAAGTAGTGAATACACGTCCCTCTCGCTCTCGATCTGGTTGTTGTTGGAGCCCTAGTTGCTTTAGGCCTAATAGCGTGCAAGGCGCTAGCAGAAGACGAAACTGCCCTACTAGGCGTAGGACAGTCCCTTGCAAGGTGCCCTGGCTGCTGGCACGAGAAGCAAACTCTTACATCAGTCTGTGGGCACTGGCTCAGATAGTGTGGTCCACCACACCTAAAACATCTGACAATCTGCGGCACTGAGACTCTAGGAGAAGAAGAAATTGCTCCCCTAGGCTGAAATGTAGAAGTAGCGAGTCCTACCGGCGCCGGCGAATGCTGCCGATCCTCTTGACTGATATGATCGAGACTGCTGTTGGCGTAGCGACCGACTGTAGGGGCCCTTCTTAGCGCCCTTACTTCCATTACCATAACTGCTAGCAGCTCTACTAGATGGAGCCTTCCCAACTCCACCAACATCCTCCGCATTGAGACTCTCTATAATGGTGGCTTGATCCACCAAGTCAGCAAACTCTGTGATCCTGAGTGGGATCAAAATCCTCTTTATGTCAGTTCTCAGCCCGTCTGAAAACCTCTGACATCTCCACTCCTCTGAAGTCGGGTGAGAATAAAATCGGTAGAGCCGCTCAAACTGTATTGCATACTCATAGACTGATGAGTTTCCTTGCACCAAGTTTAGAAACTCTCGTTCTTTGGCAGCACGAACATGAGAAGGGAAAAACTTTCCCAGAAAACTACTTCTAAATACAGCCCAAGTAATGACTTCACCTCGGGCCTCTAGCATAGTACGAGCTCCATGCCACCACATCTCTGCATCCCCTATCAGCATATACGTAGCATATATCACCTTTCTCTCCTCGGCGCAACCCATGGTTAGGAAGATCTTCTCAATCTCCCTGATCCAGAGTTCAGCAGCATCTGGTCCATCCACTCCCGTGAATTGAGGAGGATCATTCTTTCCGAACTACGACAACCCATGGTATTCGGGAAGAGGTGTAGCCGAGGCGATGGCCGCTGCTGCACCGTGCTGCAGCGACGGCTTGATTTGCGGCTTCTTTCGCTGCTGAATCATATCTAGACTCGCTAACGGTGGCTGCCATGGCCTCCATGGCATGAGCCATTTGGTTCACATCAGCAGGAGGAGGATTTGCAGCAGATCTTCTTGGTCTAGCCATCCTAATATATAGACTAGCTTAAATTACTAACGTTTAACATATTCAGCAATACCACCACATAGCTATATTCACAGATTCAGCTTACAGTGATATATTCATATTTAGTATATCATAAAAATTTAATCAATTTAGTACTCAAGATAACAACATATCAACATTCACATAGCATAGCAAACACACTCATTTCAGCAATCATTTACAAATAGCTTAACAGTCTCTTATTCACACAGTACGACTCACCTATAGCTCACCCAAGTATCATATACCAAGTTTCCTACATCAATCATGTCTGAGAATCGAGGTGATCAAGCTCGTTTCCTCACAACTTGATGAATAGAAATCATGATATATGATTCACAGCTAAAACTCACATGTTTAATATGCACAACTGTCGCCTAACAACCTCACCCTGTAGGTTTACCTAGACCATGCTCTGATACCACTAAAATGTCACGACCCCTTTTTATAAGGGACCGAGAACATTGTTTCTACACCACATATTTATTTAAAATAGGTAAATAGCAGAGAATATAAGTATAAAAATTCACTTCTCATTCAAAGTAAAAATGAAGTTCCTTACAACAAATATCCAACAAATCAACATAATATTACATTTAGTTTATAATATTCAAAATACCAAAAAAAATTATAATACGTGACTCCCTCGACATGAGGTCTCATATATAAAGAAAAAGGACTTTGATGCATTATTACTCAACTCCAGCTTCTAACTTTTCTTCACTGGCCCTCACTGTGAAGTAGATGCAACACCTGCTACATCTGCTCACGTACCACCGTACGATCATCGCAGTACACACGCACACAACGACATAGAAAGAAACGCAAGGGTGAGCTTACCAAACATAAAATAAAATTATATATATATAGAGCAAAATATTTCTCACAACAATAACCCCATGCATTTCCAGCCCATCTAATGCACAGCATGAAAACGGCTTCCAACTGGTTTCACAGCCTAAGTAATCCAGAAGGAACCGAGCCGGTCCGGGAGCGACCCATTCCGTATCTGGATCCGTACAAAGACAAAGACAAAGCTCAAGATGAACTTACCGTTACATGTCTACCCACCTAAACATGTAACTCGGCTCTATAATGATGCAAAACATATATCTCAAAGATGATGCACGCCACCAAAATTATTTTAACAGCTCAACTACGGCAAGTTTATAATAGATCAGCCAAAATCTCAGCATTTTAAACTAATTAACAACGATTCTGACTTAGAAAATAGCTTTTATTCAATAGATCTAACAAAATCATATCAAAATATCTTGAAATAGCATATTAAACCGTTCAAAACATAGTTCATAGGTTAAAGTAAACTCCCCTTACCTCAGAAAGATGATTCACACTAGATCTACCGAATATTACTTGATTATAACAAAATTCACTGAAGATTTAGCTTTAGAACGAAGTTTCTCCTAAGAACACCATGAATTTCTATAAGAAAGAGAAGGAGAAGAGAAACGAACGGTAAATCTAGCTTCAAACTTAAAGAAACTTACTTCCAATCCTTCAGAATAGATGTAGAATCTCAGATCTGGCGAGAAATCTAAGTTTAGGAAGGTTTATTATGAGAGAAATGGTGGTTTACGGCCTTAGAACCTTTGAGAACCTTGGATAGAGGTGAAGAAATGAAAATTTCGTGTGAAGCCCCCTTTTTATAGAAATTTTCGAAATTTACTGTTCACGCCGAAATTCACTGTTCACCGCCGGGAAACACTGTACACGCGTACTGTACACGCACTGTACGCGTATGTGACGTCACCGATGACGTCAGCTGTCACTGTACATACGCGGTTTGTACTGTTTATACACGGTTTGTATGCGGTTTGCACTGTTCATTGCACTGTTCATACACGGTTTGTACTGTACATACGCGGTTGCACTGTTCATTGCACTGTTCATACACGGTTTGTACTGTACATACGCGGTTGCACTGTTCATTGCACTGTTCATACGGTACTGTTCACTTTTTTTTTTTTTTTTTAAATAATTTCAAACTCCATCTAAATATATTCCAATACCAAATAATCCTTCAATTAACATTGAACAAGTATAAAATATTATAGATTACTCAATAATAAATTAGAAGCCTGACAGAATCTAACGGCTTTTGTTTGAATATTGTAGAGACTTTGTCAAATGAAAGTGCCAAATCACTTCCTTCTGTGGAGCAACCTCCCACATTGAAGTTGAAGCCCCTACCAGAACATTATGAGAAGCTCCCGGTCATTATTTCCACCAAGCTTGAAGGCGATCAAGAGGAGATATTGTTGGAAGTAATTAAAAGGCATAAGAGAGCTATTGGATGGACTTTAGCTGACATTCCTGGTATTAGCCCTCTCTTGTACATGCACAAAATTCTGTTGAAAGAGGGGACTTAACTAGTGAAGCAGCTTCAGAGGAAAAGAAAGAGAAAGAGGAAGAGGAAGAGGAAGAGGAAGAGGAAAAGGAAACCACAACTCCAAGAACTAGAAGCGCTGCACTTAAGAGCATATGAAGACTCAAGAACCTACAAGGAGAGAACCAAGCAATATCATGATAAATTGATAGGTAGAGGAGAGTCCTGTGTAGGTCAAAAGATGCTTCTATTCAACTCATGTCTCAAGTTCATGACTGAAAGGCTGCATTCCAGGTGGATTGGTCCATCCACAGTTACACAAGTATTTCCTAATAGTGCAGTGGAAATCAAGAGTGAATCCACTAACAAAGGTTTCACAGTGAATGGACATCGCCTGAAGCATTTTTTTTTTAGAACTCAATTCCATCGGAGGAGATTGAAGAGGTGGATGTGTACTCCCCTATCATTTCCTTCAACCAAGACCCCTGTCATGAGTAAATCACTTCGCACGTCAAGCTAGTGACGTTAAAGAAGCGCTCTGTGAGAGGCAACTCACACGTGAATAAGGAATTTTGTTCTTTCTCTTTGCATTCTTTCAATTAAGTTTTTGTTTTCATTTCTAGATAGATCTCTGATACAATTTAATTTTGTGTAAATAATTTTTTTGTGGACTCAGAATTTTTGCAGGGACATTGGTAGCAGCAAACACTTTGGGTACTCATTCATGCTTGGTACAATTTGTTTTTCGTGAGAGTGGTCACTTTCATAAGCCATAGTGGTCACTTTGGCTCAAGGTAAGCATATTTCTCTCTGTAGTTCCCACTTTTAAGAGTGAAAGTGGCTACTTTGACACCCAGGAGGTCAATAATTGCGCGTGAACACTTTCAAGTCCAATAGTAGCCATGCGCAATTCACTTTGCATTTTGGGGCTTACTGTAGTTGCCACTTTCTTCAATAAAAGTAACCACGCGCATATGCTCACAAAGAGGAATTCTCTGGAGTTCACACTTTGAAGCCCCATAGTAGCCACACGCAAATTCACTTTGAATTTTGGCTTACTATAGTTGCCACTTTCTCACTTGAAAGTGGCCACGCACACTTGTCCCACAAAATAACCCATTGTAGTTCCCACTTTCCAACCCCAAAGTAACCACGCGCATATGCCCACACACACAACCTCACTGTAGTTGCCACTTTCTCACTTGAAAGTGACCACGCGCACCACACTTTGGGCCAGCCCACTGCGCGCAGCTCCTAAAATCCCTCAAAGCCACAATGCCCACTTCACGTCACTCATTACACACACCCACAAACACCCACTCAAGCACTTCACTCACGACGCACCTCATGACACCACTCCTCCACCTCCCAATTTGAGTTTTTGCAACCCAAATCCTCACCTTTTCCCTTCCGCCACCACACCCAAAGTGTCAGGCTTCTAATTTATTATTGAGTAATCTATAATATTTTATATTTGTTCAATGTTAATTGAAGGATTATTTGATATTGGAATATATTTAGATGGAGTTTGAAATTATTATTAAAAAAAAAAAAAAAAAAAAAAAAAAAAAATTATTTGAACAGTACCGTATGAACAGTGTAATGAACAGTGCAATGAACAGTGCAACCGCGTATGAACAGTGCAATAAACAGTGCAACCGCGTATGAACAGTGCAATGAACAGTGCAACCGCGTATGAACAGTGCAATGAACAGTGCAACCGCATATGAACAGTGCAATGAACAGTGCAACCGCGTATGTACAGTACAATGAACAGTGCAACCGCGTATGAACAGTGCAATGAACAGTGCAAACCGCGTATGAACAGTGTATGAACAGTACAAACCGCGTATGTACAAGGATGACCGACGTCATCGGTGACGTCACGATGTACAATACAAACCGCGTATGAACAGTGATAACCGCGTATGTACAAGACGTGTACAGTGTTTTCCGGCATGAATAGTGCCCTGAACAGTATTTTCCCAAGCATGAACAGAGGCGGTGAATGTTGTTTTCCGGCGGTGAACAGTAAATTTCGGCGTGAACAGTAAATTTCGAAAATTTTCTATAAAAAGGGGCCTTCACACGAAATTTTCATTTCTTCACCTCTATCCAAGGTTCTCAAAGGTTCTAAGGCCGTAAACCACCATTTCCCTCATACTAAACCTTCCTAAACTTAGATTTCTCGCCAGATCTGAGATTCTACATCTATTCTGAAGTATTGGAAGTAAGTTTCTTTAAGTTTGAAGCTAGATTTACCGTTCGTTTCTCTTCTCCTTCTCTTTCTTATAGAAATTCATGGTGTTCTTAGGAGAAACTCCGTTCTAAAGCTGAATCTTCGGTGAATTTTGCTATAATCAAGTAATATTCGGTAGATCTAGTGTGAATCATCTTTCTGAGGTAAGGGGAGTTTACTTTAACCTATGAACTATGTTTTGAACGGTTTAATATGCTATTTCAAGATATTTTGATATGATTTTGTTAGATCTATTGAATAAAAGCTATTTTCTAAGTCAGAATCGTTGTTAATTAGTTTAAAATCTTTGAGATTTTGGCCGATCTATTATAAACTTGCCGTAGTTGAGCTGTTAAAATAATTTTGGAGGCGTGCATCATGCTGAGATATATGTTGTGCATCATTATAGAGCCGAGTTACATGTTTAGGTGGGTAGACATGTAACGGTAAGTTCATGCTTTGAGCTCTTTGTCTTTGTCTGTCTGGATCCGCATACCGAATGGGTCGCTCCCGGACCGGCTCGGTTCCTACGGATTAATTAGGTCGTGAAACCGCTTGGAAACCGTTTTCATGCTGTGCATTAGATGGGCTGGAAATGCATGGGGTTATTGCTGTGAAAAATATTTTGCTCTATATATATATAATTTTATTTTATGTTTGGTAAGCTCACCCTTGCATTTCTTTCTATGTCGTTGTGTGCGTGTGTACTGCGATGATCGTACGGTGGTACGTGAGCAGATGTAGCAGGTGTTGCATCTACTTCACAGGCTGAGGGGCCAGTGAGGAAAAGTTAGAAGCTGAAGTTGAGTAATAATGCATTAGAGTCCTTTTTCTTTATATATGAGACCTCATGTCGAGGGAGTCACATATTATAATTTTTTTTTGTATTTTGAATATTATAAACTAAATGTAATATTATGTTGATCTGTTGGATATTTGTTGTAAGGAACTTCATTTTTTACTTTGAATGAGAAGTGAATTTTTATACTTATATTCTCTATTATTTATCTATTTTTTTAAAATAAGTATGTGGTGTAGAAATAATGTTCTCGGTCCTTTATAAAAAAAGGGGTCGTGACATTTTTAGTGGTATCAGAGCATGGTCTAGGTAAACCTACGGGGTGAGGTTGTTAGGCGTCAGTTGTGCATATTAGACATATAAGTTTTAGCTGTGAATCATATATCATAATTTCTATTCATCAAGTTGTGAGGGAACGAGCTTGATCACCTCGATTCTCAGACATGATTGATGTAGGAAACTTGGTATATGATACTTGGGTGAGCTATAGGTGAGTCATACTGTGTGAATAAGAGACTGTTAAGCTAAGCTGTAAATGATTGCTGAAATGAGTGTGTTTGCTATGCTATGTGAATGTTGATATGTTGTTATGCTGAGTACTAAATTGATTAAATTTTTATGATATACTAAATATGAATATATCACTGTAAGCTGAATCTGTGAATATAGCTATGTGGTGGTATTGCTGAATATGTTAAACGTTAGTAATTTAAGCTAGTCTATATATTAGGATGGCTAGACCAAGAAGATCTGCTGCAAATCCTCCTCCTGCTGATGTGAACCAAATGGCTCATGCCATGGAGGCCATGGCAGCCACTGTTAGGCAGAGTCTAGATATGATTCAGCAGCAGCAAGCTGCAAATCAAGCCGTCGCCGCAAAGACAGCAGCAGCCATCGCCTCACCGCACCTCTTCCTGAATACCATGGGTTGTCAGAGTTCAGAAAGAATGATCCTCCTCAATTCACAGGAGTGGATGGACCGTATGTCGCCGAACTCTGGATCAGGGAGATTGAGAAGATCTTCCTAACCATGGGTTGCGCCGAGGAGAGAAAGGTGATATATGCTACGTATATGCTGATAGGGGATGCAGAGATGTGGTGGCACGGAGCTCGTACTATGCTAGAGGCCCGAGGTGAAGTCATTACTTGGGCTGTATTTAGAAGTAGTTTCCTGGGAAAGTTTTTCCCTTCTCATGTTCGTGCTGCCAAAGAACGAGAGTTTCTAAACTTGGTGCAAGGAAACTCATCGGTCTATGAGTATGCAATACAGTTTGAGCGGCTCTACAGATTTTATTCTCACCCGACTTCAGAGGAGTGGAGATGTCAGAGGTTTTCGGACGGGCTGAGAACTGACATAAAGAGGATTTTGATCCCACTCAGGATCACGGAGTTTGCTGACTTGGTGGATCAAGCCACCATTATAGAGAGTCTTAATGCAGAGGATGTTGGTGGAGTTGGGAAGGCTCCATCTAGTAGAGCTGCTAGCGCTATGGTAATGGAGGTAAGGGCACTAAGAAGGGTCCCTACAATCGGTCGCTACGCCAATGGCCTCGATCATATCGCCAAGAGGATCGGCGACATCGCCCCGGTGCCGGTAGGGACTCGCTACTTCTACATTTCAGCCTAGGGGAGCAATTTCTTCTTCTCCTAGAGTCTCGGTGCCACGTATTGTCGGATGTTTTAGGTGTGGTGGACCACACTATCTCGAGCCGGTGCCACAGATCGATGTAAGAGTTTGCTTCTCGTGCCAGCGCCAGGGCACCTTGCAAGGGACTGTCCTACGCCTAGTAGGGCAGTTTCGTCTTCTGCTAGCGCCTTGCACGCTATTAGGCCTAAAGCAACTAGGGCTCCAATAACAACCAGATCGAGAGCGGAGGGACGTGTATTCACTACTTCGCATCGAGGCAGCCCGAGCAACATCTTGTTCAAGGAACAGCGGTAGTGGCAGGTACTTTTCTTTCTGTATTATTTGATTCTGGAGCCACACACTCTTTTATTGCGGACAATTGTGTGAGAAACTTAGGATTACCGGTGGGCGATCTAGGATGTGACTTAGTAGTATCGACACCTACTTTAAGTTCAATTAAGACTTCGACGGTTTGTGTTAGGTGTCCCATAGCAATTGAGGGACGAAGATACAAAGTAAATCTTATTTGTATCCCGATGTCAGGGTTAGATGTAATCCTGGGTATGGATTGGCTAACTGCTAATCGTGTGCTAATTGATTGTGGCCGGAGGTGTTTAATCTTTCCTGAGCAGCAAGATTGTGTAGAATTGATTTCTACTCGCCAAGTAGAAACATCCTTAGGTGAGGGAGTATCTTGTTTTGTTTTATTGGGAGTTATGAATGCAGAAGTGGAGCAAAGCCTTCAGTCAATACCAGTAGTACGAGAATTCCCTGAGATTTTCCCAGAGGATATTCCTGGAATACCTCCACGTAGAGAGGTAGAGTTTGCTATAGATTTGATTCCTGGAGCTGAGCCAGTGTCTGTAGTACCGTATAGAATGGCGCCAAAAGAGTTAATTGAGCTTAAGGAGCAGATCGAGGATCTAATGCGTAAACAGATGATTAGACCAAGTGTATCACCTTGGGGAGCCCCAGTTCTCTTGGTGAAAAAGAAAGACGGAAGTTCTAGATTATGTGTGGATTATCGCAAGTTGAATAAGTTGACAATTAAGAACAAGTACCCATTGCCGCGAATCGATGATTTGATGGACCAGCTGAGAGGTGCTAAGGTATTCTCTAAAATTGATTTGAAGTCTGGGTACCATCAGATCCGAGTGAAGGATGAAGATATTCCTAAGACTGCTTTTCGCACTAGATATGGTCATTATGAGTATATAGTGATGCCTTTTGGAGTTACAAATGCTCCAGCTGTGTTTATGGACTACATGAATCGGATCTTTAGACCTTTCCTGGATCGATTTGTGGTAGTCTTTATTGATGATATTTTAATTTATTCTAGTTCGTCAGAGGAACATGAAGAGCATTTGAGGACTGTACTTAATGTTTTAAGGGAAAAACAGCTTGTATGCTAAACTGTCTAAGTGTGAGTTTTGGCTAGAGGAAGTGAAGTTCCTTGGTCATGTTATTTCAGCTAAAGGAATTGCAGTTGATCCTTCCAAAGTTGAAGCGGTGTTGCGGTGGGAAAGGCCGAAGACAATTTCGTAGATTCGTAGTTTTGTGGGCCTAGCAGGTTACTACCGGAGATTTATAGAGAGATTCGCGAAGATAGCTGCACCATTAACACGGTTAACTCGCCGTGATCAACCCTTTGTGTGGACCGAGGAATGTGAGCAAAGCTTTAATGAGTTAAAACAGAGACTAACTTCTTCGCCGGTGTTGATTCTCCCCGATACTAGTCGACCGTTTGAGGTGTACCGTGATGCTTCTCATCGTGATTGGGATGTGTGTTGATGCAAGATAAGAGAGTGGTAGCTTATGCATCTCGTCAATTGCGAACTCATGAGCGAAATTACCCGATTCATGACCTTGAGTTAGCTGCTGTAGTCTTTGCTCGAAGGTGTGGCGACACTATCTTTATGGAGCTCGTTCGATGTATATAGTGATCATAAGAGTCTCAAGTATTTATTTGATCAGCGAGAGTTAAATATGAGGCAGAGACGTTGGGTGGAATTCCTTAAGGATTATGATTTTCAGCTCCAATACCATCCAGGAAAAGCTAACGTGGTGGCCGATGCATTAAGTAGAAATGTGATTCAGGCATTCTCCCTAAGAGTCAGTGAAACCCTTTTGGTAGAACAATTCCGAGACCTGAACATACATGTGGACTTATCACCCGAAAAGATTAGTTGTAGCCGAATTGTGGTGACTAATAATTTCTTACAGGAAATTAAAGATAAACAATTGTGGGATCCAATGTTATGTCGGATTGTATTTCTCTTAGGGACGAGATAAGACAAAGGGTTTCGATAAAGGTGTTGATGGTATTCTCGGATGTCAAGGTCGAGTTTGTGTCCCTAGAGATACTGAATTAAAGAAAGCAATTCTAGAAGAAGGACATAAGGGTAGTCTCAACATTCATCCTGGTGTTACCAAGATGTATCAAGATTTAAAGCGAGATGTTTTGGTGGCCAGGCATGAAGCGAGAGATAGCTGAGTTTGTTAAAGCACTGCTTGACTTGTCAAAAGGCAAAAGCGGAGCATCAAAGCCCTCCAGAGAGTTACAAACGATGGAAATTCCAGAGTGGAAGTGGGACCATGTGACTATAGACTTTGTGTCCCATCTACCTAGAACAGTTAGGAATCATGATGCAGTGTGGGTCATAGTTGATAGGCTAACCAAGAGTGCACATTTCTTGCCAATTAACATGACCTTTAGCTTGGAGAAATTAGCAGAATTGTACATTAGAGAGATTGTCAGGTTGCATGGAGTACCTTCTAGTATTATCTCTGATAGGGACCCTCGATTCACTTCCCAGTTTTGGCAGAGTTTCCAAGAATCTATGGGCACACAGTTGAGGTTGAGTTCTGCATATCATCCGCAAATGATGGTCAATCCGAGCGTACTATTCAAACCTTAGAAGACTTATTGCGGACTTGCATTGTAGAGCGAGAGGAGTAATTGGGAGGATATGCTTCCTTTGGTAGAATTCACTTATAATAATAGCTATCATTCGAGTATAGATATGGCACCATTTGAAGCTCTGTATGGTAGAAGGTGTAGAACCCCTATCTGTTGGTTCCAAGATGGAGTACATTTGATGGTTGGACCTGAAATGCTGCAAGAAACTAAGGAGAAAGTTGAACTTATTAGAGAAAAGCTAAGAGCTACCCAAAGTCGACCGAAATCTTATGCTGACCGACGCAGAAGATCCCTAGAATTTGAGGTTGGTGATCATGTATTCTTAAGAGTATCACGCACTACAGGTGTGGGGCGAGCCTTAAGAGCCAAGAAGTTAACACTTAAGTTCATAGGACCGTATCGTATATTACATCGTCGAGGACCGTAGCCTATGAATTAGCGTTACCACCTCAGTTGTCAGGAATACATAATGTTTTCCATGTGTCGCAGTTAAAGAAGTATGTTCCAGATTTGTCTCATGTAATTGAGCCTGATGTTGTGGAGTTACGAGATGACTTGTCTGTGGAGGTCCCAGCTGCTCGTATCGAGGAAACTAGAGTTAAGAAACTTAGAGGTAAGTCTATTCGGTTAGTAAAGGTTGTTTGGGACCAAATAATCGGTGATGCCACATGGGAGTTAGAAGAAAGAATGAGAGAGTTGTACCCTCATCTTTTCTTTGGGGAATGAAATTTTCGAGGACGAAAATTTATTTTCGAGGAGAATTGTCGCTTCTAATTTATTATTGAGTAATCTATAATTTTTTATATTTTTTCAATGTTAATTGAAGGATTATTTTATATTGGAATATATTTTGATGGTGTTTGAAATTATTTTAAAAAAAAAAAAAAAAAAAAATTATTCGAACAGTACCGTATGAACCGTGTAATGAAAAGTGAAATGAACAGTGCAACCGCGTATGAACAGTGCAATGAATAAAGTGCAACCGCGTATGAACAAAGCAATGAACAGTGCAACCGCATATGAACAAGCAGTGCAATAAACAGTGCAACCGCGTATGTACAAGATAATGAACAGTGCAACCGCGTATGAACAAGTGCAATGAACAGTGCAAACCGCGTATGAACGGTGTATGAACAAGACAAACCGCGTATGTACGGATGACCGACGTCATCGGTGACGTCACAAAGGTACAAGACAAACCGCGTATGAACAAGTGATAACCGCGTATGTACGAGACGTGTACAGTGTTTTCCGGCATGAATAGTGCCCTGAACAAGATTTTCCGGCATGAACGATGGCGGTGAACGGTGTTTTCCGGTGAACAAGAATTTCGGCGTGAACAGTAAATTTCGAAAATTTTCTATAAAAAGGGGCCTTCACACGAAATTTTCATTTCTTCAACTCTATCCAAGGTTCTCAAAGGTTCTAAGGCCGTAAACCACCATTTCCCTCATACTAAACCTTCCTAAACTTAGATTTCTCGCCGATCTGAGATTCTACATCTATTCAAGTATTGGAAGTAAGTTTCTTTAAGTTTGAAGCTAGATTTACCGTTCGTTTCTCTTCTCCTTCTCTTTCTTATAGAAATTCATGGTGTTCTTAGGAGAAACTCCGTTCTAAAGCTGAATCTTCGGTGAATTTTGCTATAATCAAGTAATATTCGGTAGATCTAGTGTGAATCATCTTTACGAGGTAAGGGAGTTTACTTTAACCTATGAACTATGTTTTGAACGGTTTAATATGCTATTTCAAGATATTTTGATATGATTTTGTTAGATCTATTGAATAAAAGCTATTTTCTAAGTCATAATCGTTGTTAATTAGTTTAAAATGCTGAGATTTTGGCTGATCTATTATAAACTTGCCGTAGTTGAGCTGTTAAAATAATTTTGGAGGCGTGCATCATGCTGAGATATATGTTGTGCATCATTATAGAGCCGAGTTACATGTTTAGGTGGGTAGACATGTAACGGTAAGTTCATCTTGAAATTTCTTTGTCTTTGTCTTGTCTGGATCCGGATACCGGAATGGGTCGCTCCGGACCAGCTCGGTTCCTTACGGATTAATTAGGTCGTGAAACCGATTGGAAACCGTTTTCATGCTGTGCATTAGATGGGCTGGAAATGCATGGGGTTATTGCTGTGAAAAATATTTTGCTCTATATATATATAATTTTATTTTATGTTTGGTAAGCTCACCCTTGCATTTCTTTCTATGTCGTTGTGTGCGTGTGTACTGCGATGATCGTACGGTGGTACGTGAGCAGATGTAGCAGGTGTTGCATCTACTTCACAGGCTGAGGGGCCAGTGAGGAAAAGTTAGAAGCTGAAGTTGAGTAATAATGCATTAGAGTCCTTTTTCTTTATATATGAGACCTCATGTCGAGGGAGTCACATATTATAATTTTTTTTTGTATTTTGAATATTATAAACTAAATGTAATATTATGTTGATCTGTTGGATATTTGTTGTAAGGAACTTCATTTTTTACTTTGAATGAGAAGTGAATTTTTATACTTATATTCTCTATTATTTATCTATTTTTTTAAAATAAGTATGTGGTGTAGAAATAATGTTCTCGGTCCTTTATAAAAAAGGGGTCGTGACACAAAGCTCCAAACAAGGTAAATCTCTCAACTTCTCTTAATTCATGGGTTAGGGTTCTTGGATTCCTAATTTGGGGCTTTTTAATTGTGCCCTTATATGTTGAAATTGATGTGGATTTCTTGTTTAATTAAGCATTCTTGTATGAATTAGAGTAGGTGAGGTCCTGTAATTGCACCCAATGGCCATGTGTGGCTGCCACCATGTTCAATGTTCCCACTTTTGTCCCCAAAAGTGGCCACGCCTATTTCCATTTGCTATGAATTTCATTTGTTGTCTTCGTTATACCCATTCCCCTTATTTTTATGTTCTCAAACATGCCCATTATGCCATTCCTTTTCATATTCATGCATATTGATGTCTAATTTCAGTTCATGTCCATTTACATTGAGTTATAACCTCTCCTTTTTGCTGTTTTGCTTCTCAAATTTCATGGTATTTTGTTATTGTTGCACTTGATTCTCATGCCCCTTCTATAATTAGCTCTGATTGTTGGCCTTTCTGGGTGTTGAACATGCTTTTCGTGACTTTAATTTCACTATTGTTGTGTTATGGCCCTTAAACTTAGCAGCCACATTGTGTTCTATAGTCAATTGCTATACAAGATGAATGTTTGCCACACCATTTATTTTGTACTTAATTGCAATTGTATGTATCATTTGAGCCCTTTGCTTTGCCCATAGAATGCATCTTTTATGGACTTAATCCCAATGCACCCAGAGATGCCCCCAGCTCTAGTTCCTCAGAGGAAGCAGAAGACGCAGAGGAAGATGAAGAAGCCACCTCATCCACCTCTGATGAAGATGCCACTTAGTCAACCTTTCGTGTTTTCTTTTCTTTCTCTGCTTAGATGCCCTCAGTTCCATCAGGAGGAGCATCATTATGCCCTTGAACAAAAGGGGGTGAACTCTTTGTCTTTATTTTGTATTTATTTGTAGCTTACTTTTCCTGCACCGTACTAGATAAAAGACAAAAATATTTCCTCATTTCAATTATTCTCTTTTCCTTTTAATCTAGTTCTCTTTTGTTTTTTGCTTTTATGCTCTGATTGCATTTCTCATTCAACTATTACTCATTCTCATTTTTGTACATATTTACTGTCCCTACCATTTTGAACATATTTTCTTGTTGGGTGAATTGTACTCTCATTTTGCAAATTATTATCACTTTTACCATGGTAGTAAATTGGGCCTTTCTTCTTCTTTTCTGTGTGCATATTACATGTATTTTTGCATTCATCTTCTAAAACTTGCCTTGTTTCTTAATTAAATATGCATTGGGCAATTTTCCATCTAGATGATTTAGGCCTTCTTTGCACATACCCTTCCCCCCACCCTTGCACTTCACTTCCTTGTTCCCCACTTCTTGCTTTTGCCAAACTTAGTCAACAAAAGTAATTCCCTTTCCTTAATAGAGGTATTTCTTTTGAGTTACCTCAAGATTGAGTGCAAGAAACTAAGTTTGGGGTGTTGATTATGCTTGTAGTTGCTTGAGGACAAGCAATGTCTTAAGTTTGGGGTGGTGGATAGCATACATGCTCATAATACATTTTTTTAAAAAAATGATTGTTAAAGTCCATGATATCACAAAAATATGAATGAATGAATGAAAAAGGAGAAAAGAAAGAAAGAAAAATATAGCAAGACATTTGAGTTGAAAAACGATTTCCACATAAGGCAAAATTAAAAAAAAATATGGTGAAAGAATGCTTGAACCTCTTAAGCTACATCATTTAAGGCATTCCACTCTAGTTGTTGCACTAAATCACTCAAAAGAACTCTCTCCTCTTGAGTACCCACTTGATTTTTCACCCTCCTTGGTTAAATTTGAGCCTATCCTAACCCCATTTGTGACCAACAAAGCCCTCATGATAGGTGGTTCATTGTGTCTAGGTAAAGGAGATTAAGAATATGGGCAAGCCTATGGTAGGGTGAGGCAAAATGCATGGATTGATGGAAAACACTTAGCCTGAAATGTTATTGAGTGATGAGTGAAACACCACCTTGTGAGATGGATAGTTTCTTTGCATTATGTGAGTCACATGAAACCCTACTTGATTCTTTTGTTTCAATTTCGTGGGACTTTGCATGGAATATTTGACATAAATATGATTCCTCTGTTGAATGAGTCTATGGTTGTGAAAATGTTGGAAATGCTAATTAAAGCATGAAGTTGAAATGAAAATTTCTAAAAAAATTTTGGATAAATTCAACCCTCTTCATTTAATTTGTTTGAATTTTGATTTGCTTAAGGACAAGAAAAAGTTTAAGTTTGGGGTTGTGATGAATCCACTTTTTTATTATATTTTTACTTGCCTTTTTGGTGCTCCTTGATAGAAAAAATGGACTTAGATAGTGCAAATAATATAGAAATCACATTTTGAGTAAATATCATAGGTTTATTAATTTTTGGTTAATTTGCATTTAATTACATAGATATAGATTGCAATTTTAATTATCTTGATAATTTTGCAGAGTCCCCAAGTTAATTTTGAGAAATCGTGGCCCTTGGATGAAAGTTGGCCCCAAAGTAGCCACTTTTAGGAGCAAAAGTGGCAACTACAACAAGTCTGGGCATTAAAGGTTCCAAAGTAGCTACTTTCAAGTCCAAAAGTGGCAACTCCAGAGAGCTCTAAGGACGCCATTTTGGAAGCATTTTGCGCGTGGCCACTATTACCTTTCAAAGTGGCTACGCGCATCCAAAGTAGCCACTTTCAAGTCTAATAGTAGCAACTCCAGAAGCTCTAGGGACGCCATTTTGGAAGCATGTTGCGCGTGGCCACTATTGCCTTTCAAAGTGGCTACGCGCATCCAAAGTAGCCACTTTCAAGTCCAAAAGTGGCAAATCCAAAGAATTGGCAAACTTACGTAAATTGCGCGTGGACACTTTCAAGGCCTAAAGTGGACACTTTCAAAGGAAAAAGTGGACACTTAGCTGACATGTCATCCACTATAAATAGATTTTGGGAATTAGGGTATGGGACTTTTGACACTTTACACATTTTTCCTTTGCCAAATTGAGACAATTTCTCAGAACATTGGAGTCTTAGGTGACAGCCAAGGGTCCTCTATAGGTTTTAATTTTCAAGTTTTCTTTTGATTTTTGTTGAATTTACATTAATGCTGCTTACGTTCTTGCATTTCTTTCTTTCTTTCTTTTGTGAAGTCCATCCACATGGAGGGCTAAACTTTCTTGTAATTCCTAGTCAATACACATGAATCTTGAATTCTTGGGATTAATTGCAATACAAATCTTTCTTTCCTTGAATTTATTAACCCTAATCTCTGAATGAAATGGAATTTGCATGAAGGGAATATTGCTTAATGAACCCTAATTTACCTAACAAAATTCTAATTTAAAATTGCTTAATTTTGATTAATCCTTGAGGTTGCTTAATCTTAGGGATAGAGATTGGAGCCCATTAAGATGCTTAATTTTAATTGGGATGTTAAAGTTAGTTTTTGCTTGTTAGATTAACTTAATTCAAGGGAAAGAAAAGGGATTATTGAATCATTTGAAAGAATAATGATGGAACTCATTGCTTGACTAAGGATTACTCATTTTAATTGATTGAATTTCAATAATTCACATTTTGTTCTTGATTTAAATCTGGAAATTGGCAAACCTTCCCCCAATTTACTTGCTTTAAAATCCATGGTTACACTTGTTCGATGCATGTTCTCAGCTAAAAATTCCTTGGAGACGACCTAGGATAACACCCTAGTACTGCATTCATTTCTTTGCATATTTGATGAGAATTAACGACAATCTTTTGCATGACGAATAGCTAAATTCGTTTCATCACCGACTCCTCTAATTTGTAGATATAATTTACTTTTTTTTAGTTTTATTAATGCTTGAGTTTTTTTAGTTATTAAAAATCTTTAGCCTAACTTTCCCAAAAGCTATATTTTGTAGACATGCTAAGATGGGTTGAAGTCTTAAATCCATTTTACTTTAACCACTAAATAAATAAATAAAAAGAATAGTGGATTAGTCTATCTATTTTGGAGAATAATTAATAATTATTATATTATTTGTTTATAATATTTATTAAATTATTTTTTAAAATAACTTAAAAAGTTATATTTTAAATATAGAACATGTTTACAAAATAAAAAAATTATTAAAATATTAAAATTTGTATCATAAAAAATAATATCAAACATATTTATATTAAAGAATATTATAAAATAAAATAAAATTTTGCTTTTGTATTTTTTATTTTTTAAATAAATTTAATATGGTATGTTAATAATTTGTGATTTTAATTAAGAATTATTAATAAATTTTTTTAGAAATACAATAATTAAATGATAAAAAATGTTACAAAATAAGTTATTAAAATAAAAAATAATTAATTTAAATAAAATTAAATGAACAACTATTAAACTTTAATAAATTCAATCAATTTAAGTATTTTTTATTATTTTTAAATAAATTATAATAATTTTAGTTTCATTATAATTTAAGTTTATACTTGGTATGGTTATTTTTAATATAAATATATAAAACTTTAAATGATTATTTTTAATAAATTTTATATAGATATATAGATATAGTTAGATTGTTTACTAAAACAATTGTTCAAAAAATAAAAAAGATATAATTATAATATTTATTTAAAATTTAATAATAAATAAATATTTACATAAATTAAAAAATTAATTATTAATAAAAAATTAATTATTACTTAATTTAGTAATTTACATGTAATATATAAGTATGTGTTTTAATTTATTGTTTATATAATTTTTTTATTATATTAATATTATATTGTAGTTAATTTTATATATATTTGCTAAATTAAAATAATAAATTAATGAAGTAAATAAAATTAAGTATTTAATAATTATTTCATTTTTATTTTAATTTTAATTTGATAATAATAATAATAATAATTACTATATATATTTAAAAATTTAGAAATACAAGATATTTTAATTTAAAAATAAATTATATCAAATTAAAATAGTCAAAAGTTAAATTTGTAAATATTCATTAACTCTTATTATAAACTCTTATTATATTCATAAATTACTTTTGTGCATCCATAAATTTTACAATATAAAATATTTTGTGTTTACAATTTTCACAATGACAATATATTTTTTTTAATACATTAACTTTTGTTTAGTTGACCCAACAAATTCTACATGTGTTGCTTTTTATTGTTAACTTTATGTGTTTATTGTGACTTTATTAATTAAACTTGATATGTTTTTATATAAACGATATATATTCTTACAAAAAAGAAAATAAATTTTTTAATATTCTTTATAATTTTATAAAAATAAATTAAGAAAAAATTATAATATAAACATTTTATAACATGAAATATTTTATAGTTAATACTCAATAATATTTTTTAAAATGTGATAAAATTATTTATAAAATTCTAAAAAAATTATTATTTAATAATAATACAGATCAAAATTTGATAAATATAAAATTTAATTTGATAATAAATTATTATATTTATTTAAAATAATAACAATAATTACTATAAATATGTAATATTATAAAAATTTAATTATTTATCTATTTTTTAAGCAATTTTATTTGTCTACAAGTTTATAGTAAAAAATGTGTTAACATAAAATAAATATTTTAATCAATTATTGCATAAGATAGTATATGATTATCCAAGTAAAAAGTAAGTTAAGATATTTTTTTTTGAAAAGGTAGTAGATTAAAATTAAACTAGTTATGACTGACCATTTAACAGCTATTATTTTGATTTTATTCTCTACTAATGTGAAATATCTTAATATATATCTCACGCTAAGGTTAAACATTTGGTTCACAAATATTGGACAATCTGAATTGGATAGATTTTAATTAAAAAACTTAAACTTAACTCACTAAAAAAAAAAACTAACTCACGATAAAAGAACTACAAAAACCTTTATAAAGGGAATTTTGTCTATATTTCTGGTTAATATGAAATATCAGTTGGTCGAATGGGCTAATGAAATAAGAGAGTCAAATTTTGAATTTTAGTTAAAATAAATACAGAAAAAAAAATTTATTTTGTCAGCGCCAGACATTCCATGAAATTTAAGTAAATACCCAACCCCCCCCCCCCCCCCCCCCCACAACACCAATTTATCCTAATGTTGCTGTGAAGTTGCACATTATCATCTATTTAAATACATACAACGTACACTTTGGATATATCTACACTACTTAATCTTTTTCTATATATATAGTTAATACTCTTTGTCTCCCATTAGACTTTTAAAGATTTAAACTTAAATTGAATAAAGTTTTAGATAAATAATTATAAGATTTAAAACTTAATTTGAATAAAATTTTAAATAAATAATTATAAGAGCTAAAAATAACAAATTTAAATGAATAACCTTTTCTTATAAATTAAAATCAATCTAAAAATTAAAAGAGTATGAGTTGATTTTCACTTATAAAAAAATTATTTTACTTTTTTTTTTCTTTAAGCACTTATTGATAAATTTATCCAAATTGAACTTTAGTAAATAAAATTATTTAAAATTTTAAAATGTAATCTTTAGTCTTTAATGAATTTTGTGACCAAATAAATCTCTCACTTAAAATTATGATAAGGTTTATCTTCTTGTAGTCATTTATAAATAAGTCTCTCAATCATCATTTAATATTTAGTATTTTGTTAACTTTAATCTTTAAAATTAAATTTAAATAAAAAAATTTATTAGAAAAGAATGCATTTATTGTACTAATATAAATTTAAGAAATAAATATTTTTAATAATTTTTACTATTATTATATATTTAATCTCAACTTTAAAGATTAAAATAAATATTTTTTTAAATTACAATTAATTTATTTTGTATTATTACTTTTTCCATTTATATGGATAAATATGGTGATACTTTATGTCATTAAACTTAAAAATAATAAATTATTAAGAGAGAGAAAGGAAAATGTAAATGAGCTGAGATAGTAAAGTGGTCAAGTGAACACATTTTTAATAAGAATGCAATTGCAGTGCTAATTTAAACGAATAATTAATAAAAAATGTATAGAGAACCTGGATTGAAAAAATCTATTAAATGGGTGGGCTTGGACTCCAAAAAATAAGGCTTGAAATTATCTTGGACCATTTTGGCTAGGTCCAGATAAGTCTAGTACCTAGTAGGGTTTTAACCAGGTTAACCCGTGTGGACTTGAGCAACCTGCATATATATATTTTTGAGATTAAACACTAAGTTTTAGGAATTTTGGGAGATAACATTTTAGTTTTAGAATCCTAAAATTAAAAGCCTCAACTATTTACTTTTGTGTGCATAGAAATAAAAAAAATGGTTGTTATAAAAAAAAAAAAAAAAGAATGAGTAGCTGGTTACAACTTTAAAAAAAACTTAAAAAATGATCTAATACAAAAACTGGACAAAAAATAAAAAAGTGGCCAGTTAGGCTATTTTGTAACAGCCTAAAATAGCCTCTTACAAACACACAAAAAAAAAATATTAGCTTATTGTTACAAAAACAATAAAAAAATTGACCTATTACAAAAATAGAAAAAAATAACAAAAAAAATTATTCAAATTATTAGACTGGCCCACAGAAGCTCATAACCTATATAGGACAAGACTTAGACAATAAAAATGTAAGCCCATTTTTACCTTGGACTAAATGAGTCTGACCTGTTTGAGCCCATTACCCATATTGGGAAGGTCAAACCGTCTATCTTGACAGCTCTAAATACCATATTAAAAGTTAATAATAAAAGTTTCTATTGACCATTCTGCCAAAGAAAAGATTGCCCCATTAAAAACCCAACTTGTAACTTTGTGTAAAAGCTTGAGGAATCAACTCTTCACAATTTGTACCTAAAAACAGTTTATAATATCAATCAAAATAAAAGTTACAATTTGTAATGTTAAAATAAATTTGGATATATGGTCCATTCACATCTTTACATCTTATTTTTTATTTTTCCATAAATGGTCTTCACATTCATTGGTTGAGTATGAATAATGTGAATGACACCTTTACGAACAAACTTCATGTGTGCTCTGTTGTTGATGCATTTGATTTTCATGCAGACATCAATGGAGACATTAATTGCACTTAGATCAGCAAAAAATAAGAGAAGAAAAGAGAGTAGTAGAAAATAAAGAGAAGAGAAATAATAGAAAATTAAGACTAAAGCAAACCAGATATCATAATATGCCCTTACATAATTTCTTTTCACTTACATTTATTTTACAAAAAAAATAAGCTTATTACAATTTAAACAATAGATCTTTTATTTAGATGCATATATTGCCAAAATAAAATACGTACAACTTGATATTTTCCTATCTTTCAGTCAGTGACATTGTTTTTACATTGGAGTAATCATATTTAGACACTCGTTTTAGGTGTCTATATGCGACACCGTATAGGAAAAGAAATCAAGTACTAGGGTGCACCAAACTTATTCTATACACACGCAAAGTTACCAAACATCATAAAAAAAAACTTCTTCAACTCTCCCGCCCAGTCATGCGTCTGGTTCTTCTTCTTCTTCAAAGGAAAAAAAACTTCTTCTGCTAACCACCTAGTGGCCTTTTGTTCGTTCTCTTTTTCTTCTTCTTGAAAGGAAAAAAAAACTTTTTCTACTAACTGCCCAGTGATCTTTCCTTCATCCTCTTCTTCTTTTGGAAAAAATCCAAAAAAAACATAAAAATTGAATGACTATCGCCCTTGTTCATGTTATTGAATGTCCTCTTCTTGAATGACTATCACCCTTCTTCTTGTATGTCCTCTTTTTTGCCCATGTTCTTGTTATTCTTCAACAAAAAAGAAACATTTCTCACTCCCACCCACTATTCATTCTTCTGTGACTCTCTCTCACTTGTTGTTTGCGACCTACTCCTTTGTATATGCGTATTGGCCCTAATTCTAGCCTCTGCATTTTGAAAGCTTGAAATACTGGTTGGCCGTCACTCGCAGAATCATAGGTACTTTTTTCCTCTTCTTCTTTGGGTTTTGTACAATGTTATGGGTACAGATAATGTTGATGAGTACACTGAATTCATTTTAGATTCCTCTGTGGTGGCCTTATAGACAATGACACTTAGTGAATGTAGGCAATTTGACATATTAAATTAGTAATTTTTTTACCCAAGTTCTAGCAATTTAGTGTATTAGTTGGTAATTCTTCAGGTGTGTCTTGTATTGATGAGTAATTAGAAATAATTTTGTATTCTACTATTGTGGCCCTCAAGACAACAACATTTAGTGAATGTAGGTAATCCAGCATCGCAACTAGTAATTTTTTGTCCAAGATACTAATAATTTAGTGTATAAGCTGCTAATCTATCATGTCTGTAAATTTGCCTCTTACTCCCATCATTGGACTAGCTAACATATTGAATTGGGGATAATACAATGGTATATACTATAATTCTGAGTAATATACTGCAATTAAAATGATAACAATTTTCTCTTAAGTGAAATGTATATAGATGGTAATTGACAATAAAAAGCTAGTAATTCAATGTTCAAAGTGATGGTAATTGATTATAGAAGTTGGTAATGTTACAGTGTACACATAATTTTTTTTTTTAACTTCTCTAATATGTGTTACTAAACTTAATTAATGGACTTTTGGTATATGTTAAGCTTAATTTGTGACGTCCTATTTTTTAGGTTTTATAGGATTTAGCTGACACAGATTTATCCGTCGACATGGATACAATCAAACCTCACGATAGTCTTCAACAAATTGTTGAAGAACAAGTTCAGAATTAATACTTGTCTATCATTATTTTCACAACTTTTGTACAAGTAAATGACAGTTACAAGCATTATTACATGCAGGTTAGGCTAAGGATAGATAAGTTATGGTCCCATTTTGTTTTGAATGGGTAAGATTAGTAAAAACAATCTTGAAATCTGCATAGTACTTATGTATTCTTTATTTAATAATCAACAATGTTTGTCTATGCAGGATGATAAGTACATATTGTGCATGGACTTTTTGTTTCACCATGCACAATGTTTTTTTTGGTTGGAGATATGAGATGTTAAGATGATGTGGTCTGAAAGGCAGGATAATAGACTTCAAGATTTGAACCATACTATTCTTATTTTTGTATATTGTAAATAGCAACATAGATGATTTGTGATTAGCCTATTCAATATAGTTTCTTGGCCACCACAGAGTTTTTTATTTGTTGTTATATGTAAGATAGGACACAGTGAATGGCAGAAGAACAAAATCTTGACATTATCGTTTGTAAAGTTGTAAATTGTGGAATGTAATATATTATTGTGGTTTTTGTTTGTAAATATAATGTATGATACTAAAACTGAAATTGTTACAATTTTGCCTTAATTGAACTATATAAAGATGGTAATTGATCATATAAGGCTGGTAATAAATTTTCAATACGATTGCAATTAATTCTAGATACTGGTAATATTGCAGTTATTATAGCAGTTTTATTTTCCAGTTGTGTAATATGTCTTACTGATCTTAATTAATGGAAAGATAAGGTTATTTAAATTTTTGTGACCAATATTTTCCATAACTATGATACTACAACTAAAATATTAACAATTTAGCCTTAATTGAACTATATAAAGATGATAATAGAACTAAAAAAGCTGGTAATTAAATTTTCAATATGATGGTAATTGACTCCAGATACTAGTAATATTGTAGATCGTCGCATTTTTATATACTTTTGAGATCCGTTCATAGGAAATTGCTCTTATAGGTGTTAGCTTTTAAATAGCTGCTATTTTTAAACAGCAACCCACATTCTTCTGTAAGGCAAATAATTATCATACTACTAGTAAAGTGATAATAATATTCCTTGAATTGACTATAAAAAGCTGGTTACAGACCTTATAATGCTGGTAATGTTAACTAAAAAGTGTTGGTAATGTAGTGTATGTGTTACTGTAACCGCTCTATACAAATTGTCTCCATTCCTTTACTTAGGCCAACTCAACTAATTATGATTTTTTTGGTTGTTGCCCTATTTTAAGGCCAATACTAATTAATACAATGGTGGTAATTAAATGATTGTATGTGCTGGTAATTATATTATCAAATATAAATAACATTTATAACAAAAATTGTCTGACAATGCCTAACATAAAGTTAGCCTAAAATGCCTAATAGTGTAAAAGGTTCGTCGATGCAGCTTCAGTCTTCTTTTCCTTTGATATGTATATGTATTTAACTTAACCCTTGTTCCAATGTTTGAGTTACGGTTGGTCTTTCGTTCAGTTGCTTGACATTCATTTTCATGTACTTGTGTCAAGATATTACAAATCATTTGTAAATGATTTGGTGAGCATCGACTAAGGAAAACAGTTTGTATACATGCATTCAATTCAACTATCAAACATATAACCTCAATCTGAATGATAGAGGAGAAACAAATTTGACGAATACATACCTTACCGCCAGATTTCTTCTTACTCTGCTTTTTTAACTATTCACAGATCTTATTATATGCATAACTTCTCTACTTTCATCACTATAGTTATGCTTATCTAAATTTACATTTTCATTAGGATCGAAGTCGTAGTCTGATCCTAAGGTTGTTGAATTTTCAATTACATGTCTTTTTTCTCACGTGATTTTTTTATTTTATGTATAACCTACAACATCACCATCACATTGAACATTGAATTACCAACTTCATATGGTGATTTACCAACTTCATATTAGTAGTAGTTTCATAGTTATGGGTTAATATTGGTTATAAAAAAACAAATAACCTTATATTAGCCATTAATTAAGTAAGTTCAGTAACATATTAGAGAAGTGGAAAAAAATTGTGAACAACCTGCAACATTACGAGTTTTATATTACAATTATGATCACATTGAACATTGAATTACTAGGTTTATTTGGTGAATTATCATCTTCATACAATTCAGTTAAAGTAAAATTGTTATTATATTAGTAACAGTTTCGTACTTATGGATTAATATTAGTGACAAAAAAATTAAATAACCTTATGTTAGGCATTAAGTAAGTTCAGTAACAAAGAGTTGACATTCCAATAAAAAAATGTGTTCACCCTGCAAAATTAACAGTTTCATATTACAAATGCCATCATATTAAACATTGAATTACTAGCTTTATATGGTCATATTAGTAGCAATTTCGTATTTATAGACTACTATTGATGACAAATAAATAAATAACCTTATGGTAGCCATTAATTAAATAAGTTCAGTAACACACATTAGAAAAGTGAAAAAAATTATGTATACACACTGCAACATTACTAGCTTCTATAATCAATTACCATTACTTTGAATATTGAATTACCAACTTTTTATAGTTAATTACCATTTATATACAGACTTAAAGAGAAATTGTTATTATTTTAATTGTAGTATATTAGTCAGGGTTACAGTATACACCATTATATTATCCCCAATTCAATATGTTAGCTAATCTAATGATGGGAGTAGGAGACAAATTTACAAACCTAATGGATTACTAGCTTATACACTAAATTACCAGTACCTTGGACAAAAAATTACTAGTTGCGATGTTAGAATGAGAGCCAATACGCATATACGAAGGAGTAGGCAGCAAACAATAAGTGAGTGTCATAAAAGAATGAATAGTGGACAGGAGTCGGAAACGATTCTTTTTTGTTGAAGAAAAACAAGAACAAGGGTGAAGAAGAGGACATACAAGAAAAAATGCAAGTCATTTAAGAACATGAACAAGGGTAAAAATCATTCAAATATTTTTTATTTTTTTTTATTTGTTCAAGAAGAAGAAGATGAGAATTAGCAAAAAAAAAAAAATTCCTTTCAAGAAGAGGACAAATGAAAGGCCACTAGGCAATTAGCAAAAAAAAATTTTCTTTGAAGAAGAAGAAGATGAATAGAATGTATGACTAGGTAAAAAAGTTGAAGAAATTTTTTTTATGGAGTTTTGTAACATGTGCGCATATGTAGAATAAATTTAATGCAACCTAATATTTAATTTCCTTTTTCATACGATGTTGCATACAGACACCTAAAATGAGTGTCTAAATAGCATTACTCTTTTACATTGACATATCACAGCCAAAGTTGCTCAAAACTAATATAACATTGCATTCATGGACTCAAACCATTCACGAGTTACTTATACAAAGGACATATCATGTAAGCTTATGAAAGGTAAAATGAACAAATATTTAACATTCAATATTACATTATTAGTCAAATTAACTTGTCTCATTTTTCACATTCTCACTTGATAGGCCTTCTACCCCACGCACACAATATTATCATTCCACTGCACAAAAATAAAAATAGAAACTTGCTAGAATAATTATGCTACCGGGTCTTAAATTGCCCGCACAATGCTATTCTTAAGAGACCTCAAGACTTAAAAACTCAGAGGACTAAAATAATTACTTTGATTTATTAAAACTTCAAAGCACGAACTACACAAGAAGCTAAGAATTCACACTCATTAACAGTCTAAAATTCTCTTCTATTCACACAAACCTCAATAGCTACATATATACCAAGCCACGCTCAACCTTTAGAACGCAATCCATTTTATTTCGGTCAGAATCCACAATGATGAACATGTCCCTAAATTCCATACTAAATATAGGCAGCCAATTGCATGTTAGAATATCAGTTGAAACCGACACAAACGCCCATGCCAATGTTCCAATTTTTTGCTTCCTCATTTAGTGTAATGGAATGAGTGAACTTCTGTTTGAAAGGATGCGAACCAGTTTCCAAACATGCTCTCATTCATCAGCCAACACAAATGAGATTGGCATTCCTGACTCCTCTTGGCAAATATATACACATTGAAATGATCTTTTTGGAAAAAATATTCTGGTTGTCCATTGATACAAATTGTCAAAAAGAGTCAAAGTTGTTGACTACAAAACCTGACTTTCACTTTACATGTCTTTTCCGAGTAACACCGAAGTTTGGCAAAAATCTTGTTACAGAATATTGAAGACCAAAAAATCTAACAAGATTTTGGCAATCTTTCTTTTCTTCTTCATTGTCTGCTTGTGAACTCAAGTGACTCAAATAAGTTTTCCCCTTGTATATATAGGAAAGCTGCTGCCATAAAAGAACAATCAATCCTATCTGCAATGAAACATTTGCAATGAAGAGATAAACAAGAATGAGTCCCCTAGAGGAAAGAAGTAGGGCAGATCTCAGTAAGGCAACAATAATTTCATTCATAACTCTCCACACCAGATCACCGCTAGTAACCCCATTTAGACGTCTAACAGAGTATTTCAATGGTGGCCATGTATGCAAGCCTGCATATGCAGACATGATAGAGACATAGATTGTGCTCAGCACTGCAGAAATAAGGAAGGCAATGAAGCTGCGGTGATTAGCTGCACCAACACAGTTCCCAATCTGCCAAAGAATAACAGAAAATATGACCAAACTAGCATTTAGGCAAAGGAAGTTTGAAATGCAATAGTATCACTATAATCGCCAACAAAAGGATCCATTTTAACACAGTTGACAGGTAATGAGTCGCGATCATGCTCAACACAAACCAAACGCTCGTGTTAAATCAGACACCACAGTGCCACAAAACACTCTAAATAACAAAAACAATTGAACTTTTGTCCATTTCAGTGTTTCTACCAGTTTGCATGCTTCTTAACCAATTTATTAAACATCATTCGGTGGAATATGAGAGGAAAGGACAAAATAGGTGTTATGTAAAACCCCTATAAAATGCAGTAACTTCCAATTAAATCACATTCTGTTCTAGTAACACTCCAACCAAATTTTTTTTTTCTTTATTTCCACATATCCAAACAGCATTGGTTAACAACTGCTGTGACAGCTAATTTAAGTAGTATGGTTTTATTTGAGAAATAAATACGTTGAATTTGCATTAGTTTTACCAAACAAAAAAAATGATCAGAATAGGGCAACCCACACAAGGCTCCTGCATGGAAGGATTTGGGGAGGGTAGATGTATGCAGCCTTATACCAGGAAGCGGAGAGGTTGTTTTCAAGATTTAAACCCACAATCTTACCACTGCACCAACACTTGCCCTCACAAAAACAAAACTAATTATTTAAACAGAATCAATTATCCAACGTTGACTTTATCAACAAGTTGAGCAATGACCATTTTAAATTACACTTAACTAATCTAAGAAAATGAGCATTTTACAAAAAGTTAGTGCATTTGATGCTACAGACCATATCGGAATATTTCCTTTACAGAACTGAAAAAACATGTAGACCAAAACTTCTTCAAATGTATCCCAATGTAACACATTGATTGAAGCTTCACATTCACACACTGATAGACTAGTACCAATAATTGAGGTAAAAGATGATTATTATCCAAGGAAGATTTGAAGTTCTGCCCAGAATGACTCTTTCTTGCAGAACTAGAACACAGACAAATGATCTTCGTAGTCCAGTGCAGTTTGAGAGGCATTGGCTCTCTCCTACATCTACTAATTCTCTCCTCCCTTCTACATATTGGATCCAATACATTTTATAGCCCCCCTCACTCTGACTAATTTGAGCCCATTATTAACAGGTCCATTTTGCCTAATCTGCCAAGTATAGACCCTTTTTACTATGGGTCTATTTACATTATTGAAAATTTGGAAAAGCAGTTTGTAGTGTAGACTATAGCTCCCATGAATTCTCAAAATCTAGTAGACTCATCCATTTAACTACTTCTGCTGGACATCACTATACAGCATCACTATATCGCTACCTCAACAACTCATAAGGTTGTAGTTGCAGTTCCCAATCTTCCAAAAGTGCTGCTGGAAGTGGCTGAGGATGGAGACCTATTGTAACAGCCTTCTTAAGTAACTCTACTGTGTTCTGGTAATTGTAGTTTACAAGCAACTAGTCCAATTCTCTCCATCACTTTGTAAGGTCCATCAAATCTGGGTGATAACTTCTCATTTCTCTTCTTTGCAAGTGATCTCAGCCTACATGGTTAAACCTTATGGTACACCCAATCATCCACTTTAAGTTCAAGCTCTTTCCTCCTTTTGTTAGCCTACTGTTTCATCTTATTTTGAGCTGTTGAGAAAAAAAAAAGAAACATAGGATGAATCCATGTGTTTTGACTACACAGCAGAATATATATTTATAAAAGGGATCATTAATATAGAATATACAGATACGAAGTTACCATAATTGTATTTACAGTATTACTATAATTGCATAATTTCAATATAAATCATATGCACCAAACTTGTTGCATATATAACTAATTTAAGGACCTCTTAAAGACTTGATATAGACATATGCTAGTTGATCATGAGAATTTATAAAGCTAGTAGTGATATCTCAGAATAAAGTCTTCTCTCTAATGATGTGACTGTCTATCTCTATGTTTAGTCCTCTCATGAAAAATGGATACGATGCAATATGTAAAGCTGCCAAATTATTTCAAATAAGTGTCATTTGAGAGTAATAAGTGTCACTTGTTAAGATGTCCTACATTGGTTAAGAATAGAGCCAGAATACTCCTTATAAAGGATAGGACAATCCTCCTCCTATTAGCTAGCTTTTGAGAGTAAATTAGGCCTAAGTTTCTTAACATTCCTAAATTTCAATTCTCTGAGTAGTTGTTTAAGCTAAGTAAGTTCACAAGTGACTAACATCATGACTCGATACTCTTCTTCTACACTAGACCTTGCAACTACACTTTGCTTCTTGCTTTTTCAAGAAACTAGATTGTCACCAATAAGAATGCAATAGTCAGATGCAGGCCTCCTGTCACTAGGTGATCTAGCCCAATTTGCATCTGAATACCCCACAACTTGTGTATATCCTTTGTCTTTATATGAGAGACCTTTTCTTGAAGCTCTTTTTATATATTTGAGAATGTGCGGATTGTTGCATCCCAATGTTAAGAAATTTCTTAAATCTCCTAATGATAGGAGATTTAAGAAATTGATTCACTACATTGACTGCAAAAGAGATATTTGGGTGAGTAACTATCAGACAGTTTAATTTTCAACAAGTCATTTATACCTTTCTAGATTTGAAAGTGGCTCACCCTAACTTGGGAAAAGTTTGACATTAGGATCCATAGGAGTATCAATAGGTTGACTCCATTAATTCTATTTCCTCTAAGATATCTATTGCATACTTCCTTTGAAAAATCACAATACTACTCTTGAATTATGCCACCTCAATCCCCCAAAAATATTAAAGTCTACCAAGATCTTTTGTTTGAAAGTACTGACAAAGGTGCTACTTTATCTGTTTAATGTCATAGCCTGTTTCCTCTAGGATATCCATTGCATACTTCCTTTGAAAAATCACAACACTACTCTTGGATTTTGCCACCTCAATCCCCAAAGAAGTATCGAAGTCTGCTAAGATATTTTGTTTGAAAGTATTGACAAAGGTGCTATTTTACCTGTTTAATGTCATAGTGATCACGTCCTGTAATAACAATGTCATTTACATATGCATTTAATAAATACAATCTGAGGTTAAATGAAGATAAAAAACAATGATCTGCTTCACTTTGAGTCATGCTTGAACCACCATGCTGAATCTGTCAAACCATGCCTTTGGAGATTGTTTGAGACCATAAAGAGATTTCTAGAGACAACAAACAAGTCCTGAAGACTCTCCCTGAGCAACAAATCTAGGAAGTTGCTTCATATAGAATTCTTCAAGAACAATGTGAAGGAAAACATTTTTTATATCAAGCTGAAAAGGAAGCCAGTGACAGCATCCATAGATATGAGTAGTAGGACAAAAGTCATTTTGGCTATAGGAGAGAAATGTCACTGTAGTCCAAACCAAATATTTGTATATAACCTTTGGCCACCAAATGAGCCTTAAGACGATCAATCTCATCATCAGGACCAACCTTGACTATATAGATCCACCTGCAACCAACAAGAGACTTTCCTAGAAGAAGAGGAACAAGTTTTCAAATACCACTATTCTAAGAATACACATTTCATCAATCATTGTTTGTTTCTAATCAGGATGAGAGAGAGCATCACTTGTAGACTAAGAATAGAAACAAAGGACAAGGAAGATAAACAGGTATAATGGGAGAAGGACAAACGGTGGCAAGTCAAAGAAACATAATGAGAAAAGGGATTACGAGTAGTACATATACCTTTTGCAAGTTTAGTCTCAGGAAGCAAGCCTGGAGGATAGAGGGTGAGTGGCACAAGAAGTGAGTTAGAGGTAGGCTCATCAGACACTAGTGGTACAGAGAGGGGTTGGCGATGGTGATACACCTGAAAAGGACACAAAGAAGGTGGTTCTACAAAAGCATGAGATGATTCGGGTGGAAGATAGTGGAAAGGAACAGAGGCTAGAGGAGGGGAACAAGTATACTCAAAGATTGAAACAGGAGGATTAGGTGTAACGAAAGGAACTAATTCAAAGAAAGTGACATGACATTCTATAATATCACTTCAAAAACGATGAGAAACCTGATAATGACACAATAAAGTACAAGCAATTTTAATAAGATGTCTATTTTTTTATTCAACAATCCCATTTTGTTATGGAGTATAAGTACAAGAGGTTTGATAAAAGATACCATTAGAAGCCATAAAATTTTGAAATTGATTAGACAAATACTCACAAGCATTATCACCTTGTAAAGTATGAATTGCAAGACCAAATTGACTTTTAACTTCAAAAAAGGTTTTAAAATAGAAAATAACTCAAAACAATCTTTCATTAAAAATAACCAAGTACATATAGAATAATCATTAGTAAAGGTAATAAAATATTTTGATCCTAAAGTAGATATTATACGACTTGGACCCCACACATTAGTGTGAACTAATGAAAAGGGAGAAGAATGACAATGGACATGATTTCAATCAGTATGGACGCCGGCAACCCATGAAGTCGAACTAATGAGAAGGGAGAAGAATGACAATGGACACGACTAAGTATATTTTTGAACAGTAATGAATGCTAAATATATAATGGGCAACCCAATCCATCAACGCATTCCATGACAACAGAATGACCACTTAATATTGTTACTGAAAAACATTTTTATAATGGAATAAGGGAATAACCACTTAAATAGATGAAAACTTCCAAAGAATAACGAAAAAGTGGCTCTTGATACTGTGATAGAAAATGAACTCCCAAGAAAGAGAAAAAGAGGGTAAAGTGAAACAGAACTCTTCTACCAAAAATTATTATAGACTTTTTCGGGATGTTCTAGAATTTATGCACAGATTCTGTTAACTTAGATCCAAAAGAGTTATAACTAATTCCAACAGTCTGCAACAAACTAACTTAACTCTAACAGATAACCACCTCAGCTGGTAACAGACCAGACAATTGAACAAGTGCATAACAGAACTGGAACCGCATAACACAGGCAACAAAGACTACATATGCATGCAGAATACACTAATATAGCCAGTTAAACAGAAATCTTCATTAAAGAAAAACATTTTTTCTTTTTTTTGGATAAAATAAGAGACTATGACAACTAAAAAATGAGAATATTGACAGAGAGGCTTTGATTGAAAAAAAGGGCTCCTAAATAGGACTGAAAACCTTTTCTACCATTTGTTCAAATATTATAAATTATAATTGAATCTTTAAGCCTTTTAATCACCATCACTCCATAACAATGACACAGTAAGAGCCTGCATAAGTTACACTAGGAGAAATCCTGAACTACTCTAGCATTAGCAGCTAATTGTTTAGTTTCATGTGTTTCTGTAGAACATTAATCTCTGAAAATCAAATACATAAATATAAATTTCTTTAAGATATACTTTTATTTTTCAAAGAATAAGGTATGCGTAAAATGGAAAAAACATTAATCATGAGATTACAAGGCACCAACAAAACAGACATCCATACTAAATTATACAGCCGAAAAACAGATGAACTTAATTAAAAGATGATATGTACAGTTAAAGATGGTATGTATCAATTACTATATCAATCAAGAATCCATGTGAAAATTGCAACAAAGAAAAATGATATTTCCATAATTAGAAGATTAAAAGTGGAAACTTACAAATGGGCAGTGATGATCCATGTCCAGAATACATTTTCTACAAGACCGACAATGATGAGCCAGAGGTGACTTTGGCTTTGAGCAATAGTGACAGAAAGTATAATTTTCTAGGTCACCTTTCCCTACAGTGGGGTAGCTTCCCCATAATATATTAGGTGGTGTGCCAGCACATCTAAAAGCTGCTAAGCTGAAAAAGGAAATGGTGACTATGGACAAGACTGTGGTAATGATTGAGTGAAAAATTCCACAAAGAATACTGACAGAAAAGACAACAGGATAAACTGCCCACACTCCACCAACTGCACCAATAAACAAATAAATGTATAAGAAAATAATACAATTATGCAGTCCATTTCTGGAAGAGGTGATGAATGATAAGAATAATGACAATAACAAACATCACAATAATACATTAATGAAGAACCACTGATAGTAGGATGATCTTTTAAGGTTTGACTCACAAACAGAAGAAAATGAATTCTTCAGCACTACAAGAACCTGATGAACACCAATTACAACTGAAACTATAACAACAATAACAACAACAACTAAGTCTCATCCCACTAGTTGATGTTGGCTTACATGGATACACGATGCCATTGATTCAACCAAATTGTTTGAAATATTATTTGTTATAAGATTCCTGTCAATAAATTTTTCCAAAGTTCTTTTGTCTCCCACTGCTCCTTTTTCCTCACCTGTCTCCAATGGCCTTCTTTGCACATATTTAAACAACCTTAGTAGATTTTCTTTCATTTGTTCCATAATAAATGTTACTCCTATACTCTCTTGTACACATTACTAATCATGTCATTTCTTGTGTGACTACTTATTCATCTAATCATTCTTATTTCTGAAACTCTCACTCTTTTCTCATATTGTCCCTTTAAAGCGCAAAGTTCACTATCATATAGGATAGTTAATCATATAGCAATATGATAAAACTTTTCTTTGAACTTAATCAGTACTTTACAAGTATAAATAATTACTGACACTATTTTCCACTTTAACTACTTAGTTTGCATTTTGAGTAATATCTTCATTAATTTCTCTATCATTCTGTAAAATAAAACTCAAATACTTAAACTTGAAAACCTAGTATTATGTCGTCTCCAATTTTGACTTTTATTGCATAATCATTATCTTGATTTTTGTTAAAATTGCAACACATATACTTTGTTTTACTTAACTCAAATGAAAACCCAAAGACTCCAAAGTTTGTCTCTATCGTTCAAATTAGCATTAACCAATTCCCTTGATTCTTTAATCAGGACTATATTATTCGCAAAAGGCATTCATTTAGAGATAATTTTTGTATTTCACTTATAAGCACATGTTAGGGTTCAAAGATAAAATCAAGGTAGGGATTGAAGAAAAATAATGAATTTATTAATCACTAGAGAGAATTAGGATTACAAAAGAATCTCCTTGAGCTAACAGCTCCTAAACAGAGAATGAAATTCTCCGCAAAACAACCAACAAAAAAAATAATTCCTCAATAAAGAAACTAACACTATTTATAGAATCTATCTTAACAACTAGCAATATTAACAAACTAATTGCATTATCAATACTAACAAACTAACATTAACTAAGCCTTATCCTTACTTCCGCAGCTGACTCTTTTTTACTCTTCCTCCAAAAATAAACCTTCCACACACTAAGTCTCATATTGACATCAAACACATATTCCTATGCCAAAGTTCTAACAGTACCTCCACTTGAAGAAACAGCCTTGTCCTCAAGGCTCAAATGTGGAAACTGATTCTGCCGAACAAATTCATCCTCCCAAGTGACTTCATTAACAGGAAGACCCTTCCACTGAACCAAAAACTGCTTGACTATCTTACCCTCAGCTGAAACAATGCAACTAAATAACACAAATTCAGGTTCAGCCATGTCTTCAGAGACTAAATCAGCAGGGAGTTCAGTAGGAGTATAATAGTGTCCAAAAGCCTTTTTCAACTGAGAAATATGAAAAGTAGAATGGATCTTAGAGGAGACAGGCAGATGCAGCTTGTAAGTGTTAGGACCATGGAAGAAGAACATATGATTGTTACTAACAAGAGACCCAAAGAGTGGAAGGTTTATGTTAGGAAGAAAGGAAGGAAAGAGTCAACTGCTAGTTAGTTGTTAATATGGTTAATAGATCCTATAAATAAAGTTAGAATCTTGATTAAAGGGGCTTTTTGGTTTTTGGAAAATACTGTTAGGGGGAATTATTCTCTGGACAGGAGCTGACAGCTCTGGGGAGTTCTTGTAATACTGATATTTTTCTAAAGAGATCAATAAGAATTGACAATATTCTTGAGTCTTTCCTTGATTTTACTTCTCAGACCCTAACAAATTGGTCTGAGCTGCTGCATCCGAATTTTTTCCATGTCAACAAGGATGAGTGAGAGAGTGGAGGTTCTTGAATCTAGGGTTCAGAACATCGAAGTATCGCAAAAAGTGCTGTCTGATTTAAGAAGGGAGATGAATGTAATACAACAAGAATTGTTGAAGGAAATACAGAAGATGAGCACCGCTAAGGCAACAGAAGACCAGTCGTATATGGAGTTATGAGGAGAAAAAAATTGTAAATGATAATGGCAAGAATACAAGGGGAGGAAACATTGACGTTGAGTTTCGTTTTTCCGCCAAGAAAGTGGAACTTCCCGCCTTCAATGGTGTTGACCCTGTCGGATGGATTTGTAGAGAGGAGATGAATTTTGAAGTGCATGGGACAAGTGAGGATGTGAAAGTGAAGTTGGCCAAGATTTGTATGGAGGGAACCACGATTCATTAGTTCAATTTGTGGCATGAGGAGGAGGATCCTACCTGGTATAATCTGAAATAGGCCTTGATTGTTTGGATAATCCTTTTGAGGAGTTGAAGTTGCTGAAGCAAGAAGGTTCTGTGGAAGATTTCATTGAAGCGTTTCTCAAGTTCCAAGGCTGCCTAAGACTCAATATCTTGGGTATTTTGTTGGAGGGTTGAAAGAAGAAATCAGATTAAGGGTACGTACTCTAGACCCACCAACTAGACGACATGCAATGTGTTTGGTGAGGGGGATTGAGGCCAAGATTGGTAAAGGTGGTGAGCCATCCTTTAAGTGGAACAGGAGTTATGCTGGGGGAACATTGGCTACGGGATTCCAAGAAGAAGTTTTGCCATTGCTGTTCAACAAGATTTTGTGCAAGCAAGGAAACCTCAATTGACCTGAGATTTAAGGCCCTTATTCCAGTACGACAACGACAGCGCAGTTAGATGTGGCGAGAAACGATGGGGGTAGTCGTAGCAAGGGCATGAAGCATCTTCTCCATTAAAATGGCTGTTAATGGGAGTACCCATGGTAGTTAAAATCAGGATGTGAATCGTAAAATTATAGGATTTTACAATTTATCCCAGCCAAACAATTCAAAGTGCAACAAGAATCGGAGCAAGGTGAAATTGCAGTGAAATCGCAATCCTGATTGTGAAATCAGTAAAATCCCGATTTGCTGCCGATTTCAGAAAAACGTGGGTCGAATCTAGCTTTTGGCCCAAATACTTTATAACCCAAGCCTGATCCAACTTTTTAATTAGGCACGAAGGAAGTCCCACGTTCTTCTCTTCTTCATCGAGCCCTAGACCTGTTAAGAACGACTTCGTTAGCAAAAGTCGTCTTCTCTTCTTTGCGATTTCTCTGCCCCAACCTTCTCATTAGCTATTTTTTTCTCATCTTCCTCTAGTTTCTTCGTGAAACCCTAAACCAACCAGACTAGACCAGACCAGGCGACAGTTTTTTTCTTCTTCCTCTTTCTTTTTTTCATCTTTCTCTGGTTTCTTCGTGGAACCCTAAACCGACCAGACCAGGTAACAACAACTTGTTAGTTTTTTTTTTTCTTCCTCTGTTTTTTTCATCTTGTTCAAGGATGGCTTCAACATGGCTAATGGTCAAAGTTCAAGGGGTGGCGTTTCTGGGTCACCCCAACTGCAACCGACAGCTCCACTACTATGGGTTCTTCAAGCATGCCTCAAAGGTTGGTTCCCCAAAATGCATGTGGAAACAAGGGTGACGTGGGATGGAAATATGGGTTTTCAGTTCAAGCAACTGTGAAGGTTCAATGCAAATTCTGCCAAAAGGTACTAAATAGAGGGATTTATTGCCTATAACACCACTTGGCTAAAACAAATCAAAATGTTGAAGCTTGCAAATCTATTCCTGATGACATGAATAAGGAGATGATGGAGATTATTACTTCCTTGATGAAAAAAGCAGCTAACAGAAATGACTCTTTGAAAATTGGTCAAAAGAGAAAAGCCATTGAAAGTGCTGAAGTTGAGAGTGTTGGGATCGGACAGTTTTGCAAGAAAAAGGGTGTAGGTTCACAGGCTACAATAAACAGCATATTCAAGAAGCGTATAAGAGAAGATGCATGTCAAGCAATTGCAAGATTTTTTTACAACAATGCCATAGCTTTCAATGTGGCAAGTGAAGAATTTCCTGCCATGTGTGAATTAATTGCACAACACGGTGCAGGATTTAAGCCACCCTCTTATCATGAGATTAGAGTGAAGTATTTGAAGTAAGAAGTGAAGATGACAATGGAACTTATTGAAGAACATAAGGCTGTTTGAAAGAGTGTTGGCTGCACAATAATAGCAGATGGGTGGTTTGACAAAAGGTGAAGAACCATTCTGAATTTCTTAGTGAACAGCTTGAAAAGTACAGTTTTTTTTAAGTCAATTGATGCTTCCTACATCACCAAAACAACTGATAAAATATTTAAGATGCTTGATGAAGTTGTGGAAGAGGTTAGTGAGAAAAATATAGTGCAAATTGTAATTGATAATGCAGCAAATTATAGAGCTGTCGGAGAGATGTTGATGGAGAAAAGGAAGAATTTATACTAGACTCCTTGTGCGGCACACAGCACTGATTTAATGCTTGAAGATTTTGAGAAAAAAATACTCCTCCATGAGGAAATAATTCCAAAGGGCAGAAAAATCACAACTTATATTTATTTAAGTACTTCTCTTATTTCATTATTACAACACTTCACAAAAGGAAAAGATATGGTGAGATCAGGTATCACTCAATTTGCCACTTCATATTTAACTTTGGAATGCCTTCATGAAAACAAAGGAGCTTTTTTAAGAATGTTCTCGTGTAACAAATGGAAGTCCAATAAGTTTTCTAAGATAAGAAAGGGAAAATTGGAAGAAGTTGTTTTGGACAATGGGTTTTAAAAGAATGTTCTGATCTGTTTAAAGGTGGCATATCCTTTAATTAAAGTCCTTCGATTGGTTGATTCAGATGAGAAGCTAGCCATGGGCTTTGTTTATGAGGCAATGGACCAAGCTAAACAGGCTATCCATATAGCTTTCAATGGTGTCAAGAAGAGGTAATTGATTATCTATCAAATTTAGTTAAAATTAAAATTTAGTAGTCTTTTATTCATTTTAGAAAATTAACCCATTTTATTTTTTTTTTAGTTACATGCCTCTATAAAATATCATTGATAATAAATGGAACAAACAACTTCATAGGCCTTTACATGTTGCTGGTTATTTTCTCAACCCTCAATTACATTATAATTTTAAATTTAAAGTTGATCTTTAAGTTAAATGAGGACTATATGATTGTATGGCAATGATGGTGCCCGATATTGGGGAACAAGCCAAAATTAATGTTCAAATTGATGATTTTAAGAAATAGAAAATGTTTTTCGGCAGCTCCTTAACTAGAGCAACACTTCAGAAAAAGACCCCAACTAATTGGTAGGAGTCGTATGAAGACGAACATCCAAAGATTCAAAAGTTTGTCATTTATGTATTAAGTTTAATACGTAGTTCCTCTAGATGTGAATGTAATTGGAGTGCATTTGAGATGGTAAGATTTTTAGTAAAGTTGCTTTCAATTATCTACATTCTACAAGCCTACAGATTGCTTATACATATTTGAATGTGTTTAGGTCCATAACAAGAGGAGAAATCGCTTGAAGCAAAAGACAATGAATGATGTCTTTGTCATGGCTAATTCAAAATTAGTAAAAAAAAGCAATTTAGGAGAGCTCGTGAGTTAGACCTTAATGATGTTTCATCTGATGATAAGTGGATTGTAGAAAATGATGTTGGAGATATTGAAGGGTTATATATTGAAGGGTTGGATTTGGATGCACACAATTTCGACTTGGATGGAAATGAGAACTGAGCCCAAAACCAAGATAGAAACAATGTTGTTAAGAATGATGTTGATATGCTAAATTTGGATAATGAAGTTAATGGAAATGAAGATGAATACCATATGGTGGATCTTTATGATTTTAATGTGGTACAATTGTTTAATTAGACATCTTAGAATATTACTAGTCAGTAGTTCCTATTTAATTTTGGCGCTTGTGCTATGTAACTTACCAAAAACATGGTGATTTGGCTATTTTGGGTTGTTAACTTGTTACATTATGTATTATGCTTGATAGTTTTCTTATGGATAGGCCAATCTAGGACACTCCAAACATTGCTAGGATCAACGTGCACCCTTGCAGCCCTTCCAAAGCAACATTTCTTCCTATTTACGACAAACTAATTAGCCTACAAGTCTGAAGGACCAAGGTCATATGCTTCAAGTGTGAGTTCCAGTCCTTGTTGTACACCAATACATCGTCAAAGAATAATAACACGAATTTTCGTAGTAACGGCCTAAAGATCAGGTTCATTGTTGACTAGAAGGTAGCATGAGCGTTCGTCAACCCAAAGGACATCATGAGATACTCATAATGGCCCTCATAAGTGCATAATGCCATCTTGTGAACGTCTTCAACACACATACGCCAATTGTTATCCTTCTTCATAAGTATGACGAGACACAAAAAAGGACTAGAGCTTGGCCGATTAACTCCCTACACTAGTAAGTCCTTCACTTGACGCTCAATTCATCCTTTTGGTGGTGGGAATATCGGTACAATCTCACACTAATAGGCCTAGCTCCGTCCTTGAGAATGATAGCATGCTCCACGCCTCAAATCGATGAAAGTCCTGTTGGCTCTCGAAAAATATCTGCGTGTTGGTCAAGCACCCATGTAATTTCCCTAATTTGAGATGACAAAAGAGAAGGGTACTCCGGCTCCTTCGTAGACGCCCCATATTGCCACACCAAACCCTCGAGTCCCAATAATCGTTCCTCAACCAAGTTATGTAGCAATGGTCATTGCCATGATGCCTTTCTCTCTCGCGCACAAACTCCTCAAAGTTCCACGATTCTCCCTTGCCATTGGAAAGACATGGACATGTGGCTCCAATCAATAGTAACCATTCCCAACGTTCTCAACCACGCCACCCCAAGGATTAAGTCGATTCCTCCCATCCCCTAAATTGACCCAAATGTTGGGACCCGAATCCACACCGAGCCCAAGTAACTACTGTCAGACTTATGAAATTTTCACTAACCCCACTGTCAACAAGGACCAAGACTGGGACGTGGCCCAAATTCCCTTCCAACTTGAAAGTGCCCACATGTTGCAGCCCGACTTGGCAAAGACCCAACAGCCTAATAGTATTGCACTCTATTGGAACATCACCTTTGTCTTCTTCCACTACAATAGCCGCGACCACACCATCCTCTACTTGTTCTTCTCCTTCATCCAGGAGCATTACCTTCAATGATCTCTTAGGGCATTGATGATGAGGACTGAATTTTTCTCCAAAGCAAAAGCAAAGTCCTTTATTTTTCTAATCCATTAGCTCATCCAGGTATAGGTGCAACGCATACCATAGCTGTTCGGGAGGTTAGGGACAGCAGCTCGCACCTTCCTCCTGATTTCTGGCCGGAGACTGTTCATAGAAAAGTCCAAAAAGTGAACGTCCGACAATGGCGGCAGCACTTGTGACGCAAGGATTTCAAAAGTTTCTATGCACTCCTCAACAAAACCTATTTGTTTAACCGCAGCCAATTCGGATTGTCAAGCCTCACGATCCCAAAACTTGTTACCATAGACCTCTTCAGGTGCTCCCATGTGGCATCGCCTACCTCATCTCTCCACAGATTAAACCAATGGATGGTATTACCACCCATGCTCAATTTTGAGAGACGGATTTTCATCTCCTCCAAGTACCATGGGCATCAAAATAAGTTCTGACCCTACAAATCCAACCAACAGGGTCCACCCCATCAAATGGAGGCAGTTCAACCTTCTTGATTGAGGCTCAGTAATCATCCCCATTATTAGGCACAGTTCTACGAGAATGCAAATTCATATTTGGCCCCTCCTCATTTCTGCTTTGAAATAATCTTTGCATGTCCTCCAAAAGCTTTGCATCTCTCTCTTTCATCTCTTCCCTCATCAACGCTCAATAATCCGCAAAGGCAGTCTCCATGCTCTGAATTCTTGCATCTAGTGCTTCCATTCTTTCCGTTGATCTCGTATGCATGGAAGGATGATTTGGCAGGTCAGACCAATTGTTAGGGTCCAGAGACAATTAACGAAGAAAACAGAACTTTTATTAATTACTTGCAGGACTAGGATTACAAGAATCTCCCAGAGCGATAGCTCCTCCCAAAGAATGAAATTCTCCGTTCTCTTACTCAAAGAAAACCAAAAACCCCCCCCTAATAACCAAAATTGAATGCTTAAATAAAGAATAGCTAACTAATCTAATCCTTATCTCTTCTAACAAAATATCCCCAGCTTATCTTATTCAAAATCCTAACTAACTTCCTAATAAGCTTATCTTATTCAAAATCCTAATTAACTTCCTAATAAGCCCTTGTTACTGATTATTGGATTTCTTCTTACAGGAATAAACCCGCCAAATTGTGGGTTTCGTCAGACTTGCATCCAAGAGGCCTTCATTGGGGGTTTGGGTCCCATCAACATGGTTCCAGAAAACAGAGGCCAATTTGTCACTAGCAATGGAGGGAAAAGATTAGGAAAGGAGAATTTAGGTTGAAGCCAAATTCTTTTTTTATTGGTTGTAGATTTGATGAGCATATTATAACTATCAAGAGTAAAGCAGATATGATAGGATCCCTAAAAAATTATTTGGAGGCATTTTAAGAGTTACTAGCTAGGGTCCTGTGGAAGAATCATTTGCTCTAAGTATTTTTTTTGGGAGGCTTGAAAATGAATAGTTCTTTGGAAAAATCAATTAGATTACACAAATCAAAATCTGCTCAGAAAATTGAGAAAATGACAAGATTACAGGAGGAAGATTCAGAAACAAAACTAGAAGGGCATACAAGGACACAAACAGAGAATATTTCTGAAGTTGAGGTGTAGGGAACCAATAATATTCTGGAAGAGATAGTAGAGAAAGGTGGTAGGGTGACACATAAGTTGAGTTGATGACAAAAAGAAAATTTTAGGAATTCAATCAATTTCTTTTCCTAAGCAACAGACCTAGCAAAAGGTAGTGAGGAACTATGATGATCATTAGCTTCTACAATTTGCTATAGTGCAATTCTAAATAGAACCTTAGGTTCTTAGTACACTTGCAGAGGCAATGATGCACTGTTTCAGGACTAAAAATACAAAAGAAAACAAAGTATTAAAATTTAAAAGAGATTGGATCCATTCACATGTTTGCATTACACACGAGGAATGAAAGCCACTTTTGGCTGCAAGGTGAAATTAAAATCATTATCATGCGTCAATCAGTTGGAACGTCAATAGGACTTTATTTCGGCGGCTACTCAAGGCATTTACTCAATCCTTCACCTTGAGGACAAGGTGAAACTTTAGAAGGGATGTATTGTTAGGTAACTCCCATTAGTAGTTAGTAATGATGTTAGATAGGGATCCATTAGTTGTTAGTTACAATATATTCGTTAGTTAGCATGAATTAGTTAGTAGTTAGGCACGAGGTTAAGATTGTAGAAGAAAAAAGGCATATTGCATCTATAAATAAGAGGGAGGTAGAGAGAGAGAGAGATCAACTTGTCAATTGTGAGAGAGTTTGGGCCTTTGGCTTAGGAGGTGTAGTTCCTCAAAGAACTGTTGAGGGTGTGTTTAGATTTCAGTAAATTGGAGAGCTCCTCCTTGTGTTTCCTAATAAAGATACAAGATTTCTATCAGTCTTTCTTGTATGCTCATTTCTCAGGCCTTTCTGAATTATTTTGGTTGAGTTTACTTTTCAATTGGCATATATCATGCTCAAAACCTTCTTATCACATCATATATTTGTAAAACAAGTCCCCCTAAACTACTATAAAGTGATGGAAGAATTGTACACCATCAACTCTCAATTTGAATGTATCAGTCAAACTTCTAATACTAGAGAGGTATTTGATCAAATATGTTATCAGGATGAGGAAAAAACAGAAAAGGAAGGAAAAAATTAAAAGGAAGACCTAGACCCCAGAGGAAAATAAAAACAAGTCTGATCATAAAGGATGACAACAAATAAAAGCAGAAAACAGTAGCAACAGCAGAGACTTACATATTACAAAGAACATAAACACGAGGACAACAGAAACAAAGCATCGATCACGCACTATTCTCCACTTGAAGCACTTCTGGTCACGTTTCTGTTTGTTTTGATCTGTAATGGCCCCACACCAGCCACATTTGAAAGCTGATGCACATGATGGAATCAAAACACGTAGTCCACAACCCCAGCACATCGTCTCATAATTTTCAGTGACCTCAGTTACATATTCCTCCTATATGTGACTTACATGAGCAACCAAGGTAGGTATAAAATTTTCAAACTGTAGGGAAAAAAAAGGCAAGCAATAACAGCCATGAAGTCATCTATTTACTAAATGACTGAGACTGAGAAATCGTTAAGGGCTAAATAATAAGGACATCCAAAATCATATGATTCCCAAAGAAGTTTAAAAATTCCATTAACAGTACAAGAAAAAAATTGTACAATACTCCTTTTCCCTGTGCTAAAAATTCACATTTCCTTTCTAACAACAATAACAATAATAAAAATAACAAAATTAATACATTAAGGAGCCCCAACCTAACTGTTAAAGGAACTACTACACATAAACAAGCTCAAATCCCCAGTTTCTCATATTTTTGTCAAATTTACATCTAACTACAGTGTACCCTTCATTTTTTATAAGCACAGCATATTATTTGAAATTAAAGGGTTAAATTCTATCTGACTACTTGCCTCCATACTGATTTAGCAAACCTCTAAGAAGTAAGAATCAATGACAAAGTTGTGCTAGGATGGTTGATTACTGATGCTGACCCAGCAGAAGTTGTCATGTATCATGCCATGCCATTGTCTTTTAGGTATGAAAGGTACACAACATACAAATTTTTATTCTATGTACTTCATTCATTTTCAACCAAACCCCTGTATTTTTGTTTCAGCTATTTCTAGGAAAATAATAAGCCTCTTCTTGAAAGCTCTCTCACAAAGCTGCCACAAAATGGCTTTTCTTTTCCCAGAAAATAAGCTAATTAAAACACACAAGGTCTTGTATGCTATATTTTAGACATTAGCTATGTCATAGTGTTTGTGTCATGTCTAGTGTCTATGTCAGAGTTTGTGCTTTGTAGTTAATAATCTTCCACCGGTTTAGCCAAACAAAAAATGTGGTTTGGTTTAGCGTCAATATGAACTCATTCTGGCCTCTCCATCCAAAATATGTAAGTTAGCCAAAATCATTTTTCACCCTCTACCAACAAAATAGTAAAGGCCTGAAAATCAAGCCTCACTGTACAATCCCATTTTCTTTCTGTTCTCTATTCTGCACCTTCCCTAACAACCACTTTAAACAGAATCTCGTATCACAGAAGGGTAATTAATTAATTTGTTGCTCTTTTCTCCAAAAGTGCAATTTCCTATTGATCCTGTGCCATTCCATTCTTGATAAACCTAAATCCATTCTCAGTTCTCACTCAAAACTCAAAACTAAAAAGGGTATTGGAGACTTAGTACCCAGATTCCTTCCTACCAACCTGATTTTTTCATTAAGCATTTTAACATTTGATTTTCTGTTCAATTTAACAATACAGTAGCTAAAGTTTATCACAAAAATTTAACAATATAGCCACATCAAGTAACATAATTTCCGCCAAAAAAATAATAATAATAACATCAAATATGAAAACATAATCTTTTTCTTCTCTTCCCAAATATTAGTATATGAAACACTCAAAAAGAAAGAAATGGAATCAACGAAATAGCACAGCATCGATTCAGGGTTTTAGTTTGAATACTCAGTCAGAGTCAGATAAAATGGAAATAATGGTTTGACTAAGAAATGATCCAAGAAGCGATAATGATCAACAAAACGCCAAAGGAAAAAAAGAAAATCGAATAAATAAATAAATAAATAAAAATAAGAAAATAATCAGAAAAAGAAAAATTATATAGGGAACCAACCTGGGGCGAAGAAGAAGAAGCCATGACAGTTTGAAGAATTTTGGGAGCTAAGTTAGACCTCAAACTTGAACATGTGGGGTTTAGAATTTTGTATTCCATTTCGAGAAATAACGCGTGATACCGATGATTCTTTTCAGACCAGTGCGGTTCGGTTCAAAACCTTTTTACCAGTTAAACTCGGCTCGGTTCAGAGCTTTTTCTTTTGTTTAGTGAATTTTCACAGAGGAAACGAGAAAAAGAAAATATTTTTAATTATTTTTTTAAGGTTTTTAAATGTATTTGAGTAATTTTTACAGACCTTTTAAATTCATGTTCTTCAATTTTTCTAAAATAAGAGGTTCTTTTAATAGTTTCTCTTCCTTTCATCTAAAGTCTAATAAATATGACTGTATTGATATTATAAAAAACTTATAATCTTTTAAATAAGGGGTGGAGTGTGGGTGCGGAGGAAAAGGGGAAAGTGGGAGAGGAAAAAGAAAATTGGATATCAGAGAAGAAAGAGGTTGAAAAATGAGAGTTAAGTGTGGCAAAATAAAGAAGTTGTACATGGAAAAAAAAATGTGGTTGAAAAAGGAGAATGAAAAAGAAGTAAAAAAAATAATGCAAAATTCGTTTAAGTAAAATTTACATAAATTTTTTTTATTTTCTAAAATAAAATTAGATTTATTTAGTTCATATTACGATCCGAAAGAATTTAGATCTCTTGTACTGTAAACTGTTTATATTTTGTATGTTTTCATTAAAAGTGATAACTATTTTAGTTGTATTTTTATTATTTAATGCAAGATAAGTTTTTAAAACTATTATAACAATGAAAGCCTTTACTTTTTCATAAAAATATATATATTTAGCTCATTAAACTTTTTAAAAAATTTACAGGAAAAATGTAAAATTTCTTAAAAAAATATATTTTAGTACAAAAAATACCAACTAATGTTAGACATTGCTTATAAAAAAATTAAAATAAATTAAATTGTAAAGCATTTTAATTTTTAGAAAATAGAATTATATATTTTGAAATAAAAAAAGAGTATTGTACTATATGCATTTTTTTAGTGAAACTAAAAATAATTTACTCTTCTATTATAATAATAATAATAATTAAATTCAAATAAATAATAAAAAGTGTTCACTTTTATATTTTACATATTTTTTCATTTTAAAGGGTTAAATCCCATATGTAATTACTAAACTATCGCAACAACTCACCATTATAATATTATACAACATATTACGTTATTATCTTGCTATAATACCAAAATATTATAAATAAAAGTAAACTTAAATTATAAAACTTTATACTATCATGAAATAATGTTTTATTATACCATATGATATAATATTAATATCTACATAAAATAATATTAAAATTATTGATAAAAAAAACAACGGTAAAAAATTCATTATTGTTTACATAGAAAATTTTATTATAATTATTTTATTACATTTACATAGAATAATTGTTTTCATATTTTACAATTAATTTAATAATCAAATTTAATTTTTTGCATTATCTTGAATTCAAATAACATATTATGAATTAGTTATTTATTAAGAAAATTTAAATAGATATTTAAATAGAGAATAATTTAAATAATATTAACTTAATTAATATTAATATAATTAATTATTAACTTTTGATCACACGACTATGTTAAAACATTGACTATTTCTTAACTTTGAATTTAAAACTATTAAAAATGTGCTTCGTATACATTTAAGAAATTCAGCTAAAAATGTAAGTGATAGCGATAAATTTATCTATTCTTATTTTTTATATTTATTGATTAATAAGATATGGTAATTTATTTTTTTGATATCATAATTTAAATTATTATTTTAAAGAGATAATTTTTTCTATTATATTTTTATTCGTATTTTATAATTATTTTTTAACAAAAGTCGTTGAATATTAAAGATTTATATTATGCAAAATCCTATTTCTTTATAATGGATTGAGGGAGTAGGCATTATTGATAGTGTAGAAGTAATAAATTGGGAGTTTATGGCTTCTGGAATACAATGAAATTTAAGTAAAGTTGATAATTATGAGTGTTATGAGTTTATACAATTTTAATATTTTAAAAAAATAAATATTTTTAAAAATATAATTTTCATAAAAAATTATATGAACAATTTTTACTAAAAATATATTTGAAAAGTAAATTTTTTTAAATGTGACTATAATTTTTTCAAAGAAAAGTATATTTAAAAAATATTTGTAAAAACACATTTTAATAATTTTACAAAAATATTTTTTAAGTTTTTATATTTTTTTGTTCTAATTATAATTTCTTGCTAAAAATAAATTTTAATTATAAAAAACTGAATATAGTTATTATAATTTAATATCAAAATTTAATATTATGTGGACTGTTTTTTATTTTTAATATATATTGAAAATTTAAAAACTAAAAAAAATTATTTTAAAAAATTATATAAATTTTGATAAAAAAAATAATATTGTCTTTAATATAATTTATATTTTGTTTATATTATTTTTTATTCATCTAAAAATTAAAAAGAATGACATAATATTATTTGTTTTAATATCTTGATAATAATAAAAATAGGATAAAATAAAAGTTGTTCCTTCTCGAATTATATTTAATCTTTATCTTTATCCACCTCTATATCTTAAAAGTGTAGAATTAAGGCATACAATTGAATTAAAATTATGTAAAAATAGATGAAATAAATTAAAAGAAAATAATGAATGAGAAAATTTTGTTTGGTCTGTGTTAGTTATATTTTTTTTCGTGTTTGTGTGAAAAAGATATTACAATTTGTTTAAAATAGTATTTATATCTATCTTTAAACAAATATTCACTCACACTATATCGATTCATTATTGTACAAAAAATTAATCATGTATAAATGCAATCGCTCTTCTACAAATTATCTCATTGCGTAGGTAATTGTTATTTATATCACTAAAGCAAGTGGCAAGTAAAAAAATAATAATAATAATAGAATTTGACTATCCAATTTAAGCTAATAACATTATCCTCACATATAAAGTAAAGATCAAATTAAATTAGTATGAGATGCACCAATTCGTATATTAATAATAACGTTATTTAAAATGTAATTGTTATCTATCTAACCATTTAATTGTAATTATATATTTTTCCAATTATTTATATTAAATTTAGTTTAAAATTGAATGATTATAAAAATATAACTAAAGTATTTTCAATTTTGCATTTTTGAAAAACATATATTACATTAATTTTATTTTATGAATAAAATATTAAATAATTTAAAATTAATTTTTTAAAACTTTATAAATATTATCTAGATGATAAAAATATTTTATCTCATAGATTGTTCTAAAATAAAATTTTCTAATAAAAAATAATGAGTATAATTTATATGCGTGTAATTTAATTCCATTCAACTACCTATGGACATATACAAACCCAAGCCTTCATAAGTCTATATTATATAAAAAGTGAAACTAAGTGCTATTAACGATTAACGATTAAATCTGACCATAAGTTCAAACCTTTGGTACTCATTAACAATGTCCAAAAGAATTTCCCATAACTTTCAAACGAAAGATGCATTATTGAGCACCACTCAAGAAGGTGTCAACCTTCTTATTCACAGCGCTAGATAAGAATTTCATGCAAATTGGTGGCTTAGTTCCTGCAAGAGAAAGTATAGCAGCTGGAACACTCCACAAAGAATCACCACAGATTAGTCCAGAAGCCAAGGCAGGAGCATAATCCTTTGCTTCCTGCTTGTTCTTTTTCTCCCACCAAAACAGAATCATGCTCCCAATGCACATGTCAATAGCAAAGTAACCACCAAGGTAGAATGGGATGGCCAAGCACATAGGATTTGGAACAAACCTATATATCCTAAACTTGGTCTCATAATGCATCAAAAAATCACGTACAATGTTAATGACCACGGCAGAGCAAAAAAATATGATAGCCAGTTGAAGACAATGCTTAGGAAGAGAAGAGAAACCCTTTGCTCCAAGAAGGGCCATCCCACGGAACACTTCTCCATAGGGTGCAGGGTAAGACCCTTGTGGGTCACCAATTGTGTAAGCATTGTGGAAAAACCAATAGACCAAAGGTGACACAAGACAACCCGTTGCTGTGCCCAAAACTTGGCTTAGAAACATGGAGCGAGGAGAAGCAAGTGTGAGATACCCAGTTTTGAAATCTTGCATTAGATCAGAAGCTGTGGAAACAATGCTCATCATGACACCACAAGATGCAAGGCCTGCAATTATGCCTCCATTGCCAAGGCCAACCCAAGAGCTGAATATAATGATGGCAACTTTACCGTAGTTAGATGCCAAAGACCAATCAGTGAGGCCACATCCATAGGCATTGCAAAAGGCCAAAACAGGAGCAATGAGGTAAGCCACAAGAACATGATACCATTTCAGTTGGGGAAAGATATGGGACACGGTTATGATGGAAGCAATTGCAAGGACTACATAGCCTGTGACAGCAACCCAATTGGGAATCTGATCCTTCAAGAAATACTCCGTACGAAGTCGTTTATCATAATCCTCATTTGAGCTCTCATCAACTTCTTCAGACCCTTTTTTCTTGAGGTGTTGGGATCTAAGACTAAAGGGAACTCGTATTAGCATGATGATGCAATGGTAAAGACCATCACCAAGCATCATAGCAATTGCTGTGAAGACCTGTTCATAGATTTTCTTATATAGTAAGTACTCAACAATATGACATAGCTTAAGCAAATTATTAACATATACGTACTCAAGTTATGAACAATTCATAATGCTAAATGGATATGTGTGTACCCTATATCCTTGGATGCCACTTAGACTGCTGGCAGGTAGATCTGCACTATACCAGATTCCTTTCTTGTGCTCAATCCAGGGCCATAGAATACCCCATGAGATTATAGCTCCAAGAAGCAAAGATGCATTTACCAGGTAAGGGCAGATCATTCCAACTCCGACATAGGTAGATGAGAAATCAAAGTAGAACCTGTGAAATCAGATTCAAATTATACTACAGTAAGATTAATGTTTTTAATTTTTATACACTTCAATTAGATGTATAAAAAAATTTTGTTGGAACCAATTAAGTAAAGAAGTCTTTTATTGAAGGATCTGGCCCCTCTAAAGTGAAGGGTACACTTCGGAGGATAAATAAAGTACATTTATAGTCATTGATTTAAAAAATCAATGATCGAAATTGTGATAATTTATTGAGCTCAAACCCAGTTTGATGAAAGCGAAACTCTTGTGCTGCCATTGGATGGGCATAGGAAATGTGCTAGACAAATCATGGCCACTGATATTTTGCCATGCAATGTGTGCACTGTTAAGTCAACGATGAAATAAGCATATGCAAAATCAAGTACAGGCATAAAAAACTTTAAAGTTAGTTAAAATCTCAACTAATAATTTTATAATCAACTATTCTTAGTATACTATATCTTATAAAGGGAACATACCTTATGTTAAATCCTTGATTGAAAAGGAAATTGAATAATCTTAATTGAAGTTAGTTTTGATACTTAAATAGTAGAATATAATATTCATACTTTCTATTTTATTTTGAATCTTAATAGTAGAAGATAATTTTAGATGTAAGATCTATGTATATGCATACTTTCTATTGTAGGCTTGGAGACCAAATGTGGGAAAACTGCTGAATCCGCAACTATCTCCTGCAGTGAAAAACCACTGGAAAAAAGCGAAAGCAAAGCTGCCACAAAAGCTTTTGAAGAGCAAAGAAACTTGTTTCCTGCATACACAAGAATGATAAGGTTAAGTAATTCATCACAAATTAACAAACAGTTTGTTGTGGTGTGCCATCCGTATATGCAAATTATTTGCATTAATATTACTTACTTTGCTAACTTTGCTCCTTTAGGTGTGTGTAAGCTATTGACTAGAAGAGCTGTGGCAGTTCCACTCGGATATGTTAGATTGTACTTCAAAATCATCAGCTGTGAAATGCCAATTGAAATTTTATAATTCATTAATTTACATGAAAGCTCAATGCAGAGTTATATTTTCTTTGTACCAACCTTTCTTAGAGGTACGATAGAGAAAAGGCCCACAAAGCTAACAACAAAGAGAAAACCAAACATCCAACCAAGGGACAGTTCCTTTCTATTGATTGGCGTGTTCCCCCCATTAACTTGAGAAGCAATATATGGGCTCATCCCAAGTAGATAACTTCCAGTGCCACCTATTTAGAAGACAAATAATTAAATTTTGCTTAAAAACATGTGTTTTACTCTTTTCACTCCTGAGTAATGGTTTTCTTTCTTTTACTTGTGCAGTTTTCTATAAATTTTACCCAACAATTAAAAGTACATTAAAAATAATGTGTTATAAAACCTGTTGCTAGTGTTCGTCTTGCACCTACCCAACTAGTAAGTGGGAGCACGTAACACAACAAATAATCTGTAGCTTCAACAGGAGCTAATTAACAGTATCGTATGACATTCTTTTATCTATTTTTTTAATCAGTGTCTATTATTACTTTATACTGTATTTATCATCACTTTTATTTTAATATTATTTTTTTAAAATTTTGTCTCTCAGCGAGTTTTTTCTCCAAATATAAGGTTTGAACTTGAGAACTTGCTTGAAAGAAATTAGGCGTGTATCTTCTAAACTCACCACCCATTGATTAGATAGTTGATATAGCTTACCACTAAACATCAAGCTAGTATTTGCTAAAATTTGGGAAAAATCTTATAAATTCAAGGTGAATTTTCAAAAAAGAAAAGATCTATTTAAATTTACAACCGGGGGGCACCAATTAATTTAAAAGTAAATCCTAAATTAATTTGTTTTATATTCATTTTCATGCACTCGTAATGGCACGCAAGCAGTGTTACGTTACGCTATGTCAACTTCGAATTGTCACCATACTTTTGTTAATGTATTATATGTGACAAAAAGGGTGGGCAAGGAAACAAAAATGAAACTCACTACTGAATGCGATTCCAGAGGATGCTACAACGCAAGTTTGGATAACAGTGTTCTCTTGGCGAGTGAAGGGTTGTCTGAGAAGGCCACACTTGTTGAGCAGTGCAGTGTAGGACTTGATCACTGCGAACCCCAACAAACCTGCAGCTACGTTGAGGGATGGTACGATTCCTGTGGTGAAGTTGAGTTTGCACACAATGAAGTTGAAAATTACACTTATCACAAAGCTTGTCACCATTGATCTCAATGTTATCTGTTTTCTCCATTTTGGCACTCTCGTTTTCCTAAATGCCACTTCACCCTTCAAGTTACCCTCTTCTTCCATCTCTCTCTTCCTGCATGAAACTGTAACTAGAGCTCACTAGTACTCCTACAATCCTATCAATGTTCACTTTCTCTCACCCTTGATCCATGGGTAGTAAGTAACAAGGTCTGTTGTTGAAAATGAGGCCAAGTACATTTTGCAAATTGTGTTGATAATTTAATTTACAATGTGGGTAGAGATATAAAATAAAAAATTAATAAATGCTAAAAACTATAAATGATAATATTTAATGTTATTAATATATTGAATCTTATAATTTTAATAAAAATATACTATATATATGTGTATAATTATAGATAATTGTTAACCAACATATTTGAAATATTAAAAGTGGATTCTATAAAAATTGTTATTAATGCCCAATCTTTTGTGATTTTTGATAATGTACTTTTTAAAAATTTTCATTTCTTTATTTAGTTTGCACTGCTGATTAGTCAAACTTATATTTTTATCATGTATCTTTAATTATACATTAAAAAATTATTTAATATGAGGATAGAAAATCTAGAGAATAAAAGCTCTTTATCAAACTCTACTAAGGGCAATATAAGGATGAACAAAATTTCCAAATTGCGTCAAATTTTTGTAAAGGAATCAAGGGGTTACTAACTTACTATATGCGAAAGATCGATATGAAATGGTTAACCTCTTTTTTGGAAATTTCTCACTGAAAAACGATACCGTTCATTCTCTTCCTTTGTACAGCTGTACCGGAAATTATTAGCCTTGGTTTTGAAATAGTTATAACCTGTTTATCATGTTACTCCATGTAAATTTTAAATATTAATTAATTATACAACATTTTTTTAATCAAAATTTACTTTTTAAAATATTTCACTCCTTAATTATTAAATAATGTAAATTTATTTCAAAATTAAAACATAATTCATCTTATATTAATTAAATAATTATTTCATTGATTAATCAAATATATCTTCTTAAATATTTATCTATTTAATGATTAAACATAATTTATTTATTAATTAAATTGAAACCATTTCTCTTAATTAATGCAACAATTTATAATACTGATTACTAACATCTTTATTTTTATGTATAGTAAATTGTCAAGATTTAAGTTTCACGCATTATGAAATTATTTAAAAAATTAAGTTAACTTTATTTCATTTAATAATTATATTTACTAATTATTTTAAATTTAATATACCATTCATATAACTATCTTTACTAATTAACTTTATTTCATTCAATAATAATTTTCTTTAAATATATGAAAGATCGATGTGAAATGGTTAACCTCTTGTTTTGGAAATTTCACATTGAAAAACCACTTATTTTGGAAATTGGAGTAATAAGTGTAGCTTGAAACGATACCATTCATTCTCATCCTTTATACAGTTGTATGTTTCGAACCGGAAATTATTAGCCTTAGTTTTGAAACAGTTAGATTTTACACAAGAATTGAAAATTCATTAAATATCCTTAAATTTAAAAGAAATATGATTGCATTTTACTAAATTATTATTTTATTTAATTAATTCCTTTCATTTTACTGAAAGGAAATACTAAGAGAGTTGCATAAAATTGAAACAAATAAGTAATGTCTTCTTAATTTTAGAAACCGTGAATAATTAATTTATATCAAAATAAAATTTTAAAGTGATAACATATCCCTATATATGTACAGTTTCATATTCTTGACGGTAAGAATTTTTTTCATTCTATTTCTTTTAAAGAATAAAAATTCACTATTATTTAATATATTTCCAAAAATTAAAATATTGATTTGTTTTAAATTTTCTGTTTACAGTTTTGTTTTCTTTTTTCCTCCTAACTCAACTTATTCAAAATAATTACTTTCAAATTTCATTGTTGATCTAAATAATCTAACTACTTATATTCTAAATAATTTTTTAACTCCTAATTTTATTTTCTTTGAATCTAAACTACTTTGAATTAATTATATATATATATATATATATATATATATGTATCTTCTTTTATCATGTTTTGTTGAGAGCACAAGAAAAATCTTAAAAGGAAATGGTCAACTTTTCAAAGTTTCTATTCTCATTCCTTTACACTTAAAGAATTTGTCATTTCATACTCATTTATCTTCTTATAGCACCTTAATAGAAACTTCATCCACAAGCTCCAACAAAAGATTAAAGTTTGAGATCTCATGTTGAAAGAGTCCTCTTCGCTACCTAACATCCCAAACTCACTTAGTCCTATCATGAAAATCATTCTCCAATACACAAGATTCAACATTTCTCACTACCGCAAATAATTATGATAATGAGTGCAATGGTATATAATTAAGAACGACATTAATCAAAGTTACATTGCCTCCAATTGATAAATACCTATGCTTCCATGACGCCAACATCTTTTTAAGAGCCTCTAACACACTCTTTCATGCACTAGGCTTCCTCGGGTTGACATCTAACTATAACCTGAGATACTTTAATGGTAAACTACTAATCTTACAATGTAAGAACTCTGTAGCCAAGTTTTCAAAGTCATCGCCAGTGTTAATCTCCAATACATAGCTTTTATGAAAGTTAATTTTTATACTTGACATTAGCTCAAAGCTATGAATACTGGAAAATTGAAGAAGGTACTTCTTCATTTTTTTTCATTATTGGTAGAGATCTTTTCTCCACTAATTTTATCCCCTAAGACTTAAAAATACTTGTTGGTGTAATTTGCTTGTTCCATAAGGCCTTGAATATCACTTAGAGTAATCGACTCATTAGTATTTTGAGTTTTGAAAGGAGTAGCCATAACTGGATTGCTACTGTTATCTTTTAACTTAGGCAATTAAAATTGAGTTGAAGGAAAAAGATCACTTTGAACAATTTGTCTATTTTCAATCTATCAAAACATCTTCCAAAACATGTTTAAATAATAAAGTTATTTAATAATATATTTTTAATTCTATTATATTAAATTAATATATTATGTTATAATTCTTTTTATTTATAATTATAATAAATAGAAATTATATTTTATTAAAAATTAAAAATATTTATATACAATTCCACTTTTTAAATAATAAATTTATTTAATAATAAATTCTCATATTTATTACATTTAAATAATTTGAATAAGAACAAGTCGTAATCAAAATTGAATAAAATAAAATATAAAAAATAAAATAATATTATTATATTAATATATATATTTTATATTTTTAATTTTGTTATTATTAATATTTAATTATTATATTAATATATTATGTTTAATTCTTTTTCTTTATAATAAATAGAAATTCTTTAAATATTAATTATATTTTATTCAAAAATAAAAATTTATAAAAAATGATAGAAAAATAAATTAAAAACTTCTATAAATATATATATATATATATATATATAGTGCATTGAGTTTAAATTTTTATCTTAAGTTTTATCACATAATTTTTTTTATTAAAATAAGAGTTTAGAAATATAAGTTATTTTAATTTAAATATAAATTTTATTAATTCTTATTATACTCGTATGTTATTTTTTTGCATTTTTAAATTTTATAATATAAATATTTTTATCTATAATTTTTACAATGACTATATATTTAAATATAATAATTTTCTTTTAGGTGATTTAATAAATTTTACGAGTGTTATTTTTTGTTATCAATTTTATGTGTTTACTGTGATTTTATTTATTAAATATAAGATGTCTTTACACAAACAAAATATAATTATCATAAAAAAATAAAATCTTTAATACTTAATTATAGTTATTAACATACATTTGAAATTCAATAATTTACAAATATTTACATAAATAAAAAATTAAATTATTAGATAATTTATCAATTTATATTTTATATATAAGTATATGTTTTAATTTATTGTATCAGTAATATTTTTTATATTACATTAATATTACAGTGTAGTTAATTTTATGTGTATTTGTTAATTTAAAATAATAAATTAATGAAATGCATAAAATTAAATATTTTTTAATTATTTTATTTTTCTTTTAATTTAATATTTATTATTATTGTCATTATATATATTACATTGAATTTAAATTTATTTATTTTTTAAAATATAATATTTTTTCCAGCTGATTCAATAAATTGCGTGAATGTTATATTTTGTGATTAATTTTATGAGTTTACTATAACTTTATTTATTAAATATAAGATGTCTTTAAACAATCAAAATATGATTTTAAAAAAACTAAAATCTTTAATACTTTAATAATTTTTAAAAATAAATCAATAAAAATAAAAATTTATTTAATATAAAATATTTATAATTAGTGCTCAAATAATATTTTAAAAATTATTTATAAAATTATTAATAATTATCAATAACACAAATGAAAAGTAGAAAAATATGTAAACTAATCTGATAATAAAATATTTATATTTTCATTAATATTAAGATATTTTTTTTGTAGCAGGCTTTGCTAACAGGTTTCAGGCCAGGGTAGGCCACCTAAATAGGTAAAGCCAAACTGAAAATAAAGTCTTTAACAGGTAACAGGTCAGGCTCTGGCTTAATAATTATGTTACAGGCCAGACTTGTTTAAAGTAAAGTCTGGTGTATTTCCTGTTTCCATCCCTAATTAGAAGATTCTTTTCTTATCTTAATGATGATCGATATAATGATTAGCCCAATCAATTATATTTTTGGAAGTTTACACCATATCAATTGTCTCATCTAAATGTTAACCTAGTCATATCAAATTCCTCATCACCCAATCATGTTTCATGCATGGCTGCCCAATAATCTCCCTTTTTGATTTGGTGCAAGTTTTGGGATTTGTATCACCCAAAATCATATGCATGTTGTTTGTAAGCTTTCCAAATTTCTAATTTCTAGCTAATCAAAACTGTGTACATATTGCTTGTAAACTTCTTCAATTATTAATTTAAAAACAAAGAAATCGTAGGCACCATAGTCTTGAAAGCATTGATTAAAATTTCCATTTTCAAATCTAAGCTGATTTGAAACCGTGTTCACTCCTAGGACTTGCAAAACCAATTTCAAAAGTTCGCAAGCAAGTCAAAAGGAAAATCACATGCATCATTGGCATTTGGCACTTAACATTCTAGCATACAAATGGGAAGAACTAAACATTCTCTCATTTTGCCATCTCAAAAATCGTAAGCTCTCTTCTCTCATTTTCTCTCATTTTCACTCTCCAAACCATGAGCCCTCACCCATTACCTAAGCCAATTTTCTCACTCTCTCATTGCCTTATCTTCTTCCACGTTCTCTCAAGGAAACTGAGAGGTTGTTAGCCCAAAACCCCACCACTTTCTCATCTGTACCTTACAATCTCCACCCACACATCCCACCATCATCTCTTTAAGAAACCGTGCAACAAAGGACTTGATTTGGAGGAAGAATCTAAGCTTTCTTGTGCAGCTTTCTCGATCCAGCAAAGTCCGACTTGAAGATCAACTTGTTCCAACCCTTCATTCTCCATTTTCATGTCACCAACTCAAAGGCAAATGGGAGTTCTCATTGTTTGTGTTTAAATGTCTTTCTCTTGACCATGTTTGATTTTGTTCCTTGAAAAGATTTATGCTTTTGACTCAATGATGTATGATATTATGAGATTTCTCCTTACATGTAAACTTCTTCTCTTACGTGATGTTTTGAACCCTCACGTTTCAATTTTCCTCCCTAAGTCTGATTTTACCTTGAAACAAAATTATCTCCTTGAAAGTTTGAGTTTTTGGTGCTTGCATGTTGAAATTTATCTGTGTCACGAATTTTTCTCTTTCATACTTGATTTCTACTCTTAAATGAAATTCTATCCTTAAATGATGAAACCGTGAGCTTACATGTCAAGTTTCTTCCTTTACATGTTGATTTTGTACCTTTGCATGTCTCGATTTTCCCTCTCCAAGCTTCATTCCCTTTTTTGAAATAAGACTATCTATTTGGATGATGGAAATTGAGTGTTTATATGCTAAAACTTCTTGTGTATGCCTCAATTTTACCAATTTGATTTCCACTTTGAAACAAAGCTCTACCCTTGGATGATAGAGTAGTGTTTGCATGTTGATCTTCTACCTTGTATGTCACCGATTTTAGTGGAAAAAGAAAGAATTTTTCTAGGCAGATTTGGTTTTGACAAAAGAACTTGTACTTTCATATGTTAATACCTTGAAATGTTTGGAAAAAGCTTACGTGAACTAGGAAGGGGAATTATACATAATAGAATGTTGAACCTTGCTTGAATTGCTTCAATTTTGACCATTGAAAAGTATTAAAAATCTGTACTTTATCTTGCATGCCTTGATTCTGTAAGAAAATTGCATGAAAGTGAAAAATGTTAACCTATGGCCTTGAATCGGTAGAATCCATTTTGGACTATGTGTGATTTGAATGGTTGCTAGTTTCTTGCAAGTTTGGTTGATTGACATTATGTGAATCTTGATGCATTGCTTTGATTTTCACCTTTGGTAAGATATTGGAAAAATCTAAACAGTACATACATGTGAAATGCTTGAAAGGAGTGTATTGATGTAATTAGAATACTATTCATCCTTGATTTTTGCCATTAGAGAATCGTGAGGAAACATGCACGAATTCTATGTTGCTATTGTTGAAAATTGACATGATGGATGGCTGAAAATTGTGAAAAGCTTGTTGTTTGGTATGGATTGTGTCGTGAAATTGCCAACTCGCTAGAATCTTATGCATCATTCATATTATACTATGAAAGACTTGATGAACTATGATGAAGTGCAGCCATTGTTAGTGGAAAGTATCTCTAACTTGATGAAATTCTGCCACTATGACCAAGTGTGGACTTGGTGGAATTCTATGATCTATCTAAATTGTGAGAATTTGAGTATATGGTAACAAAAATCAGCATGTGCTCTATGGGAAAAGAGAGAAAAACCAACAAGTAAGACCAAGCGAAGGGGAAATTAAATTAAAACTAATCATTAAGAGTAATGTTAATGTTTAAAATAAAGGACTAGGGTGACTAGAATGAAATAGGGATAGCAAAGAAATTGGGAATGAGAGGAAAGAAAAATCGATTAAGTTAAAAGGATGAGGCTTGTAAAAATGAGAATAATAGAGTGAGGATCCTATTGGATGAACTTTAATTAAATGTTTGAGGAATGAGTGAGAGAGAAAAAAGAAGAAAAATAAAGTGAGGAGAGACAATGGTGTAAAGAGTCAAGAGTTGATTTCTTGAAGGAACTATGGGTGATTGATGAATATGCTATGGCTAAAATTTCTACAGTGTTACATTAAAATCCCATGAGTATTGAACTAAGAAACTATTGAACTATAAACCTATGAATCTATGAATGAGAATGTGCTACGGTCCATGAAGGTGATGGACGATAAAAGTCCTAAACTATGCTATGAACTCTTGAAACTATACTACTCTTGAAATTGCTTTGAACTCATGGAATCTATACTATGTTGCTAAACCCTATGATGGCTTCTACTGCTATTCTTATTGTGCTCTAGCCTTGACCTGGCTAAATGAAACGAGAATACTATCAAAGAAAATGAAAATTTTATGACATGCATCATAGCATTTCTTGAACAACTTGAAGGCATAACAGAGGCACAGTTATAGGTATTGGAGTTTTGGTCCCAAGTAAACCTACTGGAAATGGCAAAAAAGGGGAACAGTCGACCTAGGTGGTGCAACTAAGCTCCCTATGTGAGGATAAAAACTACATTCATGCATCATATGCATTACTACAAGGTATGTGTTGATAATAATGGATATTGTGGTAAGTTTGAATGTTACTCATTTGTATGACATGTCCTTGATTGTCTGGTATAGATAGCGAGTGTAATGCTACCTACCTTGGGGTATGGCTAATTAAACTTGTTGCATTTGTTTGAAAAACTCACCCCTTGGTTTATTTTGCAATGTGTTTGTTTCTCTTGGCATATGTAAATACAGATGGACAGGTACAAGGTAAAGGTGTGGATCCTACCTTCTGAGAAGGACAGGTGGGTGTTTGACACTGCTGCACAACAAAGTATACTCCATGGACTTGCTCATGTGATTCATGGAGAGGAAAGCAGAGGCTCATGGATCACTCAATACACTATAAACACCTTCATTTAGATTGTGTTTTTTGTTCCTCTTCGTGATACCCAGTTATCTTATCCTGCCTTACCTGCTACCCCCACTCTTATGTCAGCTGACCCTCAAACCCCTATATCTAGGCCAGTCCCTGTCCCTGTTCCTCTCCTGCTCCACATTTCACTCCACATATTGCACCTAAATGGAGCGATATTCAGGTGATGGAATCCTCTGTTAGGTCAGTCTCAAACCCCATTTCAATGTGATTTCCTCTACAAAAATCACATATCAAATAGTTTATTTTTGCAACTTCAACTTGAAAAGTATTGATTTGTTGAGTCAAGGCTGCAAGTTATTCACAAAGCAATTGATTTTGCATCTGATTTTGGGTGATCAAAGTCTCAAGTCCCTTTGTTTCAAATGCTCCCTTACTTGAAACATGTCTCTCATAGAAATTCTGATACATGTTGATTGCCATCATGTCAATTAATTGTTGAGCTTCCTCTAGAGTTTTTAGTATTCAATGAACTTCCCTCTGCTACATCTATCATGGTTCTTGTGACAACATTCATCCCATTGTAAAAAGTTTTCAATTGCATCCACTCTGGAATACAATTGTGAGGACATCTTCTAAGAAGTTCCTTATACCTCTCTCATGCTTCATATAAGGACTCTCTTTCATGCTACACAAATGAGGTGATCTCTCCTCTTAGTTTAGCAGCCTTTGAAGGAGGAAAATATTTGGTCAGGAACTTGTTCACAAGATCTGTCCATGTAGTGATGCTTCTTTGTGGTTGAGTTTGAAGCCAATATTTAGCCTTGTTCCTTAGAGAGAAGGAAAATAATCTCAAGCAAATAACATCTTCACTTACACCATTGATACGAATGGTGTCACATAGCAGTAGAAAATTATAGAGGTACAAATTGGGATCATCTAAAACATTTCCAGAAAACTGATCTTGTTGTATCAATTTCACCAATGTAGGTTTGATCTTAAAATTATTGGCTTCAATTGTTGGTCTAAGAATACTCAAATTGTAATCCTGCATATTTGGAATAACATAATCTCCTAAAGTTTTTGTCTTATTATTTTCAGCTATATTGTTCTATTTTGGTGTTTGGTTCACACTTGGTTTTTAGAAATGGATGTTATCTTCTACACTTTCTTTTGCAATTTCCTTACCTTTGCTTCACTCTTCAATTGCTTAAGAGTCTTGATTGTATCTAGATCAAATAATAAAGTGGCTTTATTTTTTTTTTTTCTTGTATACAAAAAGAAAGTAAACAAAATATAAATAAAGATAGAAAATTATGGAGAAGAAAAAATGAGTTATGCAAAAAAATTATTGCAAAAAATTGCAAAAAATTACTGTCAGCTAGTGATTTATTATTGAGTAATCTATAATATTTTATACTTATTAAATGTTAATTGAAGGATTATTTGGTATTGGAATATAATTAGATGGAGTTTGAACTATATTAAAAAAAAAAAGTGAACAGTACCGTATGAACAGTGTCAATGAACAGTAAAACTGCGTGTAAACAGTAAAATCGCATACAAACTGTGTATGAACAGTACAAACCGTGTATGAACAGTAAAAACCACATTTGAACAGTAATTGCTGACGTCATTAGTGACATCATGCTGACGTCACATACGTGTACAGTACGCGTGCACAATATTTTTTGGCATGAATAGTATCCTGAACAGTATTTCCGGCATGAACAGTAAGGCGGTGAACAGTGTTTCTAAAGATGAACAGTAAATTTTGGAACTGAACAGTAAAATTCAAAAATTTTCTATAAAAAGGGGGCTTCACACAAAATTTTCATTTCTTCACCCCTATCCAAGGTTCGCAAAGGTTCTAAGGCCATATACTACCATTTTCTCTCATACTAAACCCTCCTAAACTTAGATTTCTTTGCAGATATGTGATTTTGGGTCCGTTCATAAGGATTTGAAGTAAGTTTCTTTAAGTTTGAAGCTAGATTTACCATTCGGTTCTCTTATTCTTCTCTTTCTCATAGAAGTTCATGGTGTTCTTAGGAGAAACTCCGTTCTAAAGCCAAATCTTCAGTGAATCTTGTTATAAAACAAGTAATATTCGGTAGATCTAGTGTGAATCATTGTTCTGAGGTAAGGGGAGCTTACTTTAGCCTATAATCTATGTTTTGGACGGTTGATATATTATTACAAGAAGTTTTGATATGAATTTTGTTAGATCTTTTGAATAAAAGCTATTTTCTAAGCTATAACTGCTGTTAATTGATTTAAAATGCTGAGATTTTGGCTTATCTATCATAAACTTGCCTTAGCTGAGCTGTTACAATAATTTTAGCGGTGTGCATCATGTTGAAATATATGTTTTTCATCATTATAGAGCCGAGTTACATGTTTAGGTGGGTAGACGTGTAACGGTAAGTTCATGTTGAGCTGCTGTGCTGTGCTGTCTAGATCCAGATACCGGAATGGGTCACTTCCAGACCGGCTCGGTTCCTTCTAGATTACTTAAGCTGTGAAACCAGTTGGAAACTGTTTTCATGCTGTACATTAGATGGGCTTGAAATGCATGGGGCTATTGCTGTGAGAAATATTTTGCTCTACATATATGATTTTATTTTATTTTGGTAAGCTCATTCTTGCATTTCTTTCTATGTCGTTGTAAGCGTGTGTACTGCTATGATCGTACGATGATAGTAAGCAGATGTAGCAGGTGTTGCATCTACTTCACAGGCTGAGCGGCCAGTAAAGAAATGTTAGAAGCTGGAGTAGAGCAAATTTTGCATTAAAGTCATTTTTCCTTATATTTTGAGACCTCATGTAGAGGGAGTTACATAGTATAATTTTGGGTATTTTGAATATTATGTAATATTGTGTTGTTTTGTTGAATATTTATTGTAAGAAACTTTGTTTTACTTTAAATGATAAGTAAATTTTATATTTATATTCTCTATTATTTATTTATCTTAAATAAGTATGTAATGTAGAAACAATGTTCTCGGTTTCTTATAAAAAAGGGTCGTGACAAGTACAACTAAATGCAAAAAAACAATAAATTCTATAGAGAAATTAAATAGTTATATAAAAAAAATACAAAATACAATCATGCAGAAATCAACAGAAAATGATGCAGAAAATTATGTAGGAAACTGAAAAACAGAACATGTAGAAAATACATAAATTTCTGCAGAATGAAATTTATAATTATGCATAAAAATGCAGAATAAAATTATGCAGAAAATAGTGCAGAAATTTATGCAAAAAACAATGAAATGCAAAAAAATTTAGAAAGCAAAACAATAAAAAGAAATACTCAATCTAGCTATCACTCTACTACTAATGATATTGGAAGTAAATAATCTCTGGCAACGGTGCCAAAAACTTGTCATATAGCGCAGAAAATACTAACTAGCAAGTGTACTAGGTAGTTGTAGCAAGTAATAAAATTTAAAATTTAGTTTGAATCCCAAGTATCGTTCTTAGGGATTAGTTCTATTAATTACTACTACCCAAATCAATAACTAGTTGAGATAAACAAATTTGGAGAGATTTTGAATCATTTAACAATTGAAGTAAAAAGTGTAGTAAAATGCAAAGGTTCAGTAAAATAGAGTATAGAGTTTAGAAATGAGATAATATGTGAATGAAGTTAGAAATAATTTCACCACTTTATCAATTGCAAATTGAATGAGATCTAAACTCTAAGTTCTTTAATTGATTGACGATCAATTTCACTAGATTAATAAAAGTTTAATTCCTTGACTCAATGATCCTAATATTCAATTAACTATACTAATATAAATCAATCAAACATTCCATTAGGCATAGGAAATTAAGATATCACAAGATCACGAATTCTTATCTCTAAGATATCCATAACCTTGACATTTAATTTAGATATGAGAAATTAACTCAACTTCCATTGATGAAAATCCTCTAGGTTCAATTCAATTGAATAGCTAATCCAAAAATTGCATTAAGGATATAATTAAATGTTCAATACAATCAAGATCTTAAAATTCAGATCCACAATCAATTTACAATATCAAAATCAAATCTATCAATCCTTAACAAAAAGAAATCAAAACATGTTCATAAAAGAAAAAGAGAAAGAAAAAGTAGAAGAAGAGAAGTTACAGAATTTCTTCATAAATTCAATCTCCAACCTAATTCCTCAAGGTCCAGAGCTTAAAAGTCGCCTCCAATCTTCCTCTTTAACACTCTTATAGTGTAGAAATGAAAAAAAGAGAAAAGATTTCAAAAGATCTGAGTTTCTGATTTTCTATAATTTTCTCGCCTTTTTGACGTGTTCACTTTGAACACTTAAAGTGAACATGTAGAAGGTCTTCTGGAACATTCCTAGACTAAATTGATCACTTTAAACACTTAGATTGAATACTTTATGTGGTTCTTCAAGGTTTTGTCATGCGCATTTACACTCTAAATATTTAAAGTCAATACGCACAACCTTCATCTGTGAAATAAGCCTGTGCGTGTTAACTTTGAATACTTGAAGTATTTATGCGAAAGCTTCTTTTGAATGTACACCTCTGGAGTGTTCACTTTGAACATTTAAGATGTTTACACTTAGGCTTCACTTGAATTTACACCTTTGAAGTGTTCACTTTGAACACTTAAAGTGTTTACGCACAAGCTTAACTTGAATTTATACCTCTGGAGTGTTTACTTTGAACACTTAAATTGTTTACCTTCACTTCTTTTGGATTAAAGTTCTGAAGTGTTCACTTTAAACACTTAAAGTGAATACTTCCACTCCATTTTGCTAAATTCAGAATTGTCACTTTATGCGCCTAGAGTAGTAACTTTCAGAATTTATCATTTGATTCTTCACTCTTTAAGTCCAATTTTTTCACTTTCTTTCATTTTCTCTTTTTGAATCCTTATCCTCAAGACTCTTAGCTTAAAATCTCTTGCAAAATTAGTTCAATCAACAAAATTATATCAGAATTCTATTAAATTCACACAATTTGAGTAATTAAAGACAAATATTGACTTTATTGAACATTGATATATTTTTGTGCAGTTTATACCTTCCAATTTACATTTTTCTATCAAAAACAACATAAAAAACTACCTAAAACATAGTAAAATATGGATTTATCAGGTTTGATCTGATGGTGTTCAACTATGGATAGAAGAGTTAGAAAGGATCTACAAGGTGATGGTTTATTCCAATGAAGAGAAGGTGACTTATGTTGCCTTCATGCTTATAGGAGAGGCTGAATATTGGTGGCAGATTACTTGCCAGCAATTGGATGTTGAAGGAGTCATTCTAGATTGGCCAACGTTTTCTTGAGAAGTATTTTTCTAAAGATCTTCAAAGGAGGAGAGAACAAGAGTTTTTAACTTTGACTTAAGGATAGATGAGTATTGGGGAGTACGCAGCAAAATTTGACAAGCTATCAAAATATTGTCCATATTTTGCACAAGCCAATGATAGATCTAGGTGTTCTAAGTTTGAAAGTGGACTTTGCATTGACATCAAACAAGCTATTAGCTACCAACAGGTGCATCATTTTTCAACTTTGGTAGATAGATGTCGTATCTATAAGGATGATACCAAAGCTCACCAAACTTTATGGAGGAATTTTGGTACTCAACTACTCAAAATATAGGCGTCTCATATTGTCTTATTTTTTAGTCAAAATCATGTGTCTACCAACGCTTTTCCAGATGAGCTTATCTTTTCTCATAAAGGAATAGTCTATTTTTTTTATCACGAAGTCTAATAACCTTTGTAACTTAGTAAAAATTTCTTCTTGGTTGTGAACTTACTTAAAATGCAGGAACTTATGAGTGTTGACTTTAGTCGAAGAAACACACTCTTTGAGGTGATTTATGATAAACTTGGTAAAACCCCTTTTTTTTGCCATCTATCAAAGGTTCTAATGATGAGCTTTCATAACTTATAAAAAAATTTCTTTTCTCCAAATACCATGTAAACATTTTATGAAAAAACTTACAAAAATAATTTACACGCAACGCAATAACCGAATGAAGAATTTGAAAGACCACCAATAAAAATTGAAAAATTTGGTAAATCAAGTTCATGACAATAAATATATGCTTTAGCAAGCAACTCAATAATTTGTATACTTATGTAAAAAAGTAATAACATTTTTTGATTTCTTTTAATTAAGTTTTCGGCGCTTTGTTGATTTAAAATTACATGGTTAATTTTAGTTTTCTTTGTAAATACTCTGTTTTTTATTGTACGATTTACATACATGTTTAGACTTTATTTTCTTCAAAGAAAAAAAAATAAAAAACAATATAAAAAATAAAAAAATTTTGAAAAAATTCAGAAACATTAAACACTATCGAGCGTTGATATGCCAAAATCTGTCATTCTAATGCTCAGTCCAAAGAATAACACAATTTTAATCTTTTGAACCAGTGTCACACACTCAAACTATACCTTGTAATTTTTACTATTGGATAATTTTTAAAATATTTCTGAGTTGAACATTGCAACGCCAACCATATAAACAAGGTGACACACTACTTTGTTCTACAACCGCTTTATGATTTTTATTTTAAAATTTTATATTGCCTTGTTCTCCTCAACATGGAATTTTGAGTATGTGTCACATGTTTATAAATTTTATATTCTTTTAAAATTGAAATTTATGATTGTTTAATTATTTTAAATTTAAAATATATTTATATTTTTTAAAAATAAACTACCAATTCTTATTATCTGTTATACATATTTATTATAATATTAATAGTTATAATTATTTTATATAAAAATGATATAAACTATTTTCTTAATTTTTAAGATATTATAAAAATTACTTTTAAAGTATCAGTTAATTTAGAATATTTGTTATGATATTTGTAAATTTAAAGGAATATTTTATACTTTTTTAAATTAGTAATTACCATTCTTATGATATTTTAAAAATTAAAAGATATTTATATTTTTTAAATAAATCAATAACTCATATTATTTATTATAAATATTTAATATAAAATTAATAATAATTATTATTTTACACATGAAAATGTAAACTTAATTTATAGGGTACAATAGAAATTACGTTAATTTAATTAAATAACTATTTTCTTTGACTTTTTTATTTAAATATTGTAAATTTAAAAATAATTTTTTAAATTATAAATTTTTTAAAATTATTTCTCGGTCTGGGGTGATTTGGTTGACGTGGCATAATATTTTGCCAAAATGGATGGCAAAAATATTAATTTTTTAAAAAAATAATAAATTTCGCCACCTAAAGTGTGAAATAACCAAATCATGACACGTGTAAGTATCTGAAAAGTTTTACAATATTTTATAGCAAAATTAATAAGCAATTTCGCCATAAAAAATGATAAACTTGTAGATGGTTACATGTGTCACGATCTTAAAGAGTTTCACCATAAAAAGTGAGAAACTCTTAGATGGTGACACGTGTCACGATCTTAGTCAATTTTGCCATAAAAATTGCACAAGTTACAAAAATTTGACATGTGTCACAATTTTAACCCATTACGCAAATTAAATATAAATTATTTTAATTTATTATAAAATTATAATCACATCATAATTAAATAAAATTCTAACAAAATTAACTAAAATTATACTTGACAATATTTTTTTATTTACATACTATTTTAAATTACATCTTAATTTAAAAAATTAAAATTATTAACATAATTAAGCATAATATTTTTTATCAATAAATATTAATTATAATTATATTAAAATTAAAAAATAAATTAGTAACATAATAACAACAAATATTTTTATATTTACATACAAATTACTAATGTAATGTAATGACAATACATAATTTACTTTTATTAATTTTTTCAAACAAAATCTCATTTAAATTTATATACAAATAATGACCACATTTAAAATTAAAATAAAATTACTAACATAATGCTATAAAATATTTTTTATTTACATATAAATTTAAATTATATCTCAATTAAAAAAAATTATTAATATAATTAAGCATAATAGTTTTTATTAGTAGATATTAATTATAATTATATTAAAATTAAAAAAATTACTAACATAATACCAGAAAATATTTCTTACATTTATATACAAATTACTAATCTAATCACAATACATAATTTATTTTCATTAATTTTATTAACATATTCAAACTAAATTTAATTTAAATTTATATACAAATAAGATCATATTTAAAATAAAAATAAAATAACTAACATAATACTATAAAATATTTTTTATTTACATACAAATTTAAATTATATCTTAATTAAAAAATAACATTACTAACATAATTAAGCATAACAATTTTTATTAGTAGATACTAATTATAATTACAGTGAAATTAAAATAAATAAACTACTAACATAACACCACAAAATATTTTTATATTTATATACAAATTACTAATATAATCACAATACATAATTTACTTTTATTAATTTTAATAATATAATAAAACAAAATCTAATTTATTTTTATATAGAAGACGACATTTAAAATAAAAATTAAATTATTAAAATAATAATAATTTATACGTAAATATTAAAAATATTTTCTTGTATGTTAGTAATATATTTTTTAAATTTTAATATAATTGTAATGAATATATACTGATAAAAATTATTATGCTTAATTTTGTTAATTTTAATTTTTTAAATTAAGATATAATTTAAATTAGTATGTAAATAAAAAAATATTTTTAGAGATAATGCTAGTTAATTTTGTTAGAATTTTATTTAATTATGATGTGATTATAATTTTATAATAAATTAAAATAATTTATATTTAATTTGTGCAATAGGTTAAAATTGTGACACTTATCAACTTTCTGTAAGTTGTACAATTTTTATGGTGAAATTTACTAAAATTATGACACGTGTCACCATCTAAGAGTTTCTCACTTTTCATGACAAAATTCATTAAGATCGTGACACATATTGTCATCTACAAGTTTTTCACTTTTCATGGCAAAATTGCTTTTTGCTTATTAATTTCAGCATAAATATTACGAAACTTTTCAGATACTTACACGTGTCATGATATGATTATTTCGCACTTTAGGTGGCAAAATTTGTTATTTTAAAAAAAATTAATATTTTTGTCAGCCGTTTTGACGAAATAGCATGCCACGTCAACCAAATCACCACAGAAAAGTAGTTTTAAAAAATCTATAATTTAAGAAATTATTTTTAAATTTACAATATTTAAATAAAAGCCATTTTCTTTGGAAATTAAATTTTGTTAACTAGTGTATATTATTTAAAGAAATAATAAATAATACATTTTTATTAAAATATATTAAAAATATGAAAAAATATATATAATTTTTATGTCTTTTAATATAATATATTTTTTCAAAATTTTTAATTAATATATTTAAGATAATATTAATGGTTTTAGATAATTAATAATCTAAGTTACCTAACGAGTAATACTACCCTCTTTCTGCGTATTAATTTAGTCAAGGTTCACATAGTTATCTGATAGCATCCCCAATTGACTGCTACTATCGAAAATTCTAACTTGGACAAAATTTTCCAAGTGTCTCACATGGAAAGACCCAATGTTAAAGAAAATTCTAAGTTGTGTAACAAAGTCAAGGCGTCACAAACTTGTTTGGAGGCTGTTGGTGGGGAAATTTTAGAATTTGTGAGTCTAAATTGAAGTGAAAATAAAAAAGAAGCTTCAACATGTCATGTCAGCATCTTTGGATAAGATTGATTTCTTAAATTAATCGCTGAGTGTTGAACAAACACTGCAAGTCCTTGAAAACAAGCCATTCGATTCGAGAAGACATGACGTCAACACATTTATAATTCAAAAAATAATCAAAGGGATATTGCAAAGGAAATAAACAAACTGATCCGATGAGAAGAATGTTCAAAGTTCCTGTAGATTAAATTTTTATTTATAATTTTTGTTATTTCCTGTAGATGTAATTTAATTTACAGAAAAAACCAAATGTATTTTTAATTTTTATATGTATTTAAATTTTAATATTTTGATTTATTATTTTTTTAAATTTAGTAGTTCTTGTCTCTCTTATTAATGTAGTATAACAAAAAATTGTGTAATTTTTTAATAATTAATTACATTACATTTAGAGATTAAAATATTAGATTTAAAAATTAAAAGAAGGAAATAAAAATAAAAATTTTATAAAATACGAAAATTAAAAACATACTCAAATAAAAGAATATCTAGGTGCTGTCTGATTTAAGAAAATACTTTTTATTTTTATTTTCAGAGTTTTGGAAAATGGAAATCATGCATGTTTTGGCACGAAGTTTCCTGTTTTTGAAAAATAAAAACAGTAAAAATGCGTGTGATTTATTTATATTCAATAAACTTAAAGTTTATCAAAAGTAAACAGAGATAATAGCATCGGCAATAATTTAAAAATCACTAATAATATTTTTTATTTTTAAAGATTTTATTATTTTTAAAAAATTTACTGTCAACGAATTGACTTTTTTAAATTTTTTATTTATTTAAAATCAGTATCGATAATTTTTGAAATTTTATAATTTTTACTTAATTCTTTTCACTTGTACCAAAGATTATCATTAATAAATTTTAAATCTCATATTTCCTTAATTTATTTAAAATATTATATTTTGATAAAATTTATATTATATAATAAAATAAGCCATCGTCGAAATTGGAACGTTAATACGAACACCGTGTTTGGATCTGTCTCGTTGATATTACAAAATCATCACCGTCTTTCCTAAGTCTTCACAATTTTCACAGAAGATGAGGGAATTTCAGTTTTGGACTGTATTTTAAATATGTTTTCAAAGAAAATATAACCAAACACGTTTCCTCAGAATTTTCTATTTTCAATGAAAATGAAATAAGAAAATATGCAAAGCAAGCATGCTCCTAGTTTGCCAAGTGCCTCTAGAAGAAAATCAAGGAAAACGACGGAGTTGATTTTTTCTCTTCTTCTTTTTATTTTTTTTTGTCAAACAGTGGAGTGTTCAACACTTAATTAATTACAAGGTTTGACTCTTGACCGTTTGAGTTATGTATGTATTTTTCGTTATAATTTTTTTAATACGTATTTAAGAATGAGAAATTATTAAATTGTAAAATTTTATTAAAAATTATAATATTTAATATTGATAACAGATTTATTTTTGTTATATCTTATAAATTTTAATAAAATTTTGTTATATAAAAATTGTGTTTGTTAGGAATACAATTAAAAAGTTATGTTATTAAAAATTCTTGATTAAAAATACATGAAAAGAGTGTTAAAAATATATTTTTAATACAAATTTTTTATTAATTAGAAATAATTAATATATAGAAGTGAGAACTGTTATTTCAAAAATGAAACTCGTATAATTTTTAATAAATTTTAATTAACAATTTGTGTGGAAATTGTTATAAATTATGTTATTAAGATTTTTACTATTTGGTTTTTATAAGCGTAAGAATCATAGAAGTTTATAAGAAATACTAAATATGTGCTGAAATGCTGTATCATAGGATGAATGCCATTTACTCTGCTTCTCTAGCAAAGCATGTATATAGCATTCCCTCATTCTTAAATCATTTTTATTTCTCTTTTTATTCATTGATTATGAATCTATTACAACCAAAAGTTAAATAAAAATGCATCATAATTCTATCTGACTTGTGACACCTTTTGAGGAAAAATGATTTGAGTTCTAAAATCTATGTTAGCAGTTGTATTTTAAAAATTGCACATAACTGGTTCTTTATTAAGGGTATCACATCCACATGTGCTAGATAGTTGTATACACAAGTAAATCAGATATATATATATATATATATATATATATATATATATATATATATATATATGAAAATCTTACAATAACATAACACAAAACTTGTTTATAACATTATTTATACATATGTAGAAAAGATGCAAATATAGGAAAACGAGTGCGAGAATAAAGAAATAAAGGTTACATAACGTCTTTTATTCTATATTGCTAGCAATATAGTGAGATTTCAAATTACTGCTTAGTCATTTCTACTTATAAAATTCCATGACTCCTGACATAGCTGTGACGTCAGTGGATGCAATATGAAATTTGGAAAAACCAGAACTCATGCATAGGTTCCGAAATTCATTCTCAGTTCTTTCCTTTCCACCATGTACTAAAAACATGAGATTGTCGATAGCACTAGTATGCTTAGACATATTGCTTGAGTTTGGAACTTCTGGCATTATAAAATCCAGAACAATCACCTTTCCATGTGGTGGCAAAGCTTTGTGGCAATTTCTTAAAAATTTTATGCAATCTTCATCTGGCCAATTATGACACACAAGCTGAAATGACCAAAGACAAGAAATAGAAAATGTGATTAGAAATTTACTTGTTGCATTCAATTGTTTAAAAGTTTAAACTCTCATTTAGTTCACCAACCTTCAGTAAAATTGCATCACCCTGTGGAACACTTTCAAACATATCTCCTCCAACATGCTCTATCCCTTCATGCAAAATGAGTGTTTGTTAATTGATAAATTTGGCATAACTTTTTTCATTTTCTTTCTTGGAAGCCATCTTTGAAAGATTCAAAGACTGTATCAAATATCATACCTGGAAGAGGAGTTGCCCCTTGAATCATCTGAGGCAAGTCAAAGTTAATTCCTTTGATTGAAGGATAAACAGATAGAATCTGTTTTAGGGTCTGCCCTGTTGAACCTCCTACATCAACCAACGTTGACACTCCCTCAAATCCTTTATATATTGTAAGTACCCTTTTCACATCTAATGGGCCAGCGTAAGTCATTGCTTCGTAAAAAATTTTATTTATCTCCTCGTTTGACTCCATATATTGGTACGCAGACATTCCCAAGACACTTTCGAAATGTACATTGCAATTAGGGTCCAAAATTGCATCCTTCACATTCTTCCTATTAGAAAACAAGACAAAGAATCATATTAAAAATAAAACTAAACTCTCGCACATTTTATATCTATAAATCCTCTTAATTATTGAATAAATAAGAAAAAAAACTAGTAAATTATAAGTTAATTACCAAACATCATGATATCCGCGGTGTATTAAGGTTGAGAGAGGACCCAAAGAGTTTCCATCATGGACACGTGTAAAGTATTCCCCTACGGGTGAGAGCAGATATACCCTTTCTCTCTTACCATCTTCATTGGTGCGAATGGAACAACTCAAAAGAGAATAACTAGCAAGCAGAGGCAACATGCGGTCAAGCCTTTTAGCCAATTCAGGGTGTGGATTTGGAAACAGAGAAGCAATTTCAGAGGCAGACATGCTTGAATCACGTGACCTTTGTCCCTTTGCGATGATGTCAAACAAATTGAGATCAATAGCAGCGTTTAGAATTGCAGGGAAGACTCGACTGAAACATAGTACTAAAGCAGAGAGATAAGCATCATCGACCTTTGCTACCTCTGTTGGAGGCTTGTTCTGTTTGGAATCGGAACTCATTTTTACCAGTCTTTGGGACTCTGTTTTTCTTATTTGGTTTAGTTGTTGTAACTTCACTTTTGAAGTTGCCCTTATATTTAGGCACAGCAACAATGTCCCCGTCATATGTGACTATTCATTAGAAAAATCACTTTATGGTATCTTGTAATAGTCGTCCATCTTTTCTAGAAACTTGTTCGAATTGCGTCATGGATGAGGTGTTGCAATGACTTTTCTTTAGGTTGTGGTCTTGACTCTTTGGAGTATCAATTAATAATAATAATAATAATAATGTTTGATTATTCGTACTTTCCATTAAAGTAGATGAAAAAAAGTTTGTTTAAAATATGATCTTTTTAAAAAATTCATTTATTTTAAACCTTGTATAAAATAAAAATAATGAAAGTTATTCTCTCTCTTTATATATATATATATATATATATATTATAATAATTTTTAAAAATTAAAAATGTATAATTTTTTTTATAGAAATTAAGAAAGTCTAATTTTTAAAAATAAGCAAATATTTAAATTGATTAGAAATTTAATATTCCTTTGAATTTTTGGTTTTATTGAACATGTTTCGAGATAATAATCTGCAATAAGAATGAAATAGTCTAGAATGAAATAATAGTATTTCTTGGTTATGCCAGGTAATATATCAAGCATGAAATTTTTAATTTTTTTAATTAAATTTATTTTAAATGATATATTTAACTTTTTTCTTCTTTAATTTAGTCTTATTTATTATGAGTAATTTAAATATTTCTGAAAATTTATTAAATTTAAAAACAATTATAAATCTAAATTTATTAAATTTAAAAATAGTTATACTTTTGTGCACTTAATTAATCTAAATTTCTTCTATATTTGATCCTTGAACAAATTTTTTTTTCTTTAATATCTACATAAGCTGGCCTAGGATAATAATTTCTTAGTTGATGATAACTTTTATTCTAAAAACTTATTTCATAGAATTCTAGATTATATTTTTCAATATTATTTAAACATAAAGTTATTTAATTGTCTAAATAAATTGGTTGTAGAGACATATTGAATTATTATTAGTTAATTAAAATTGGTTTGAAGCAATTCGGTGACAAGTCCTTATATATGTGAGGTAAAAGTCTGTGTAGACTATAGTTAGCTAAACTGGAGTTTATCAGCATCTGCAGTCAGACAAACTATCATTTCACTATTTTCTAAGAAACCCTTGATTTGCAAGCACCAGATCTTGACCATTGAGTTTTTTTTATTTTCCTCAAAGGTTGTTGCTTCCACATTAAATCTTAGTCATTAATCTTTTTAGTAAGGATAAATCTCGGCCTTTGGATAATTTTTTTCTTATTCATAAAATTCCAATTTCACTTTTTACGCTCATTTTCCCCCTTTATTGTTTTGAGCTCTTCATCTCCATTGGCCAACCAAGTTTTCAAAAACTTCTCCCATTTTTTCTCTTAAAATAATGTGATACTTAAGCTTTGCACTATCTTGGAAGATTTTTCTCCTCTATTACTGACCCCTACCTTCCTATTTTTTACCACTATTTTTTTCACCTTCAACCTTCATTTTTCTTCCATACTAGCTCTCTCTCAAGCTCTATTATATCTTGAAAAAGTTTGTGAGTGAAAGGTTAGAGAAATATCTACTTTCTTGGAGCACAATTTGAGCACTCTCCTAGAGCATCAACGTGAAGCTTGGAACCACTTTTGGAGGACCACCTCTCTTTCTTCCTGTCATTTTTGTATTCCACACTACAAGGTACAAGTAGGAAGGTGTTCTTTGTATTTTGATAGCTTTCCTTGCATGAAATGAAGTCCTTCCTATAGTTGGTTGTTCAAAGTGAAAATGCATGACTTTGGAGCTGTTTTGGAGACATTTTTATCCCTTTTTATTCAAGTCTACATGGCTGTTTGGTTGGTTAAAAATATAATCTTACTTGTTTTAGATGTTGGTGATTGTTGCTATATTGTGATGTGTATCATGAATACTACAGGTGAAAGTGTTTGAACATGGGTGTTGTGCATATAAAATATTTACTTTGGTGCAATAAAATTACTTTGAGGAAAGTTGTCATTAAAAAAAATTAAGAAACTTCCAAAAGAAAAAGGAGTATTTAGACTTTGGAACATGAATTTTTCTAAACAAAGTTTAAAAAAAATTATGGAATACCTTACTAAATGGTTAAATTATTAATTTTTCCAAGATAAAGGGTTAGTACCTTAGGAAAATGTGTGGTTTCAAAATCTATTAATATAAGAAAAGTGTATTTCTATGTTGAAATTTATTATAAAAGTTTTGTGACTAAGTGTTGTAAAACATGTAAATTTTGGCAAAGATAAGGTTATGTGTATAATTATTTGAGTGTAATAAGTATAGGTATACAGAAGTATTTTACTCCCACAATTATTTCTTAATAAAAAGTAGGCAACCTAAGTTTATTTTCACAAAAATTACAATACTTTGGCCACTACAAAAAGTTGGTGGAGAATTTTAAATTTATATAAAAATACATACCTTGGAACTTAAAAAATTTCAGAGTATTTTCAGAAAGGTATGTACTTGTATAAATTTCAAAAGAGTAATAAAGGCTTGGTATATAAATACATAAAACGATAAACCTTAAGAAATTGGTAATGGTTTATAAGAAATAAAACCTTAAAAGGTAATGTTAAATATTAATTTTAACATTAAATATTAATGTTTTTTTATTTAGGATATAAAAATTAAAGATGTTACAATTTATATAACCTATATTTGAGGTATAAGCATCAATAAACTTTGTGTAACACTTTTTTTTTGTAGGCTTATCTGTCAAATTTGATATGATAAAATTAAGATACATGATTGTGAGAGAAAATTAGAGTACTCTTTTTTTGTTTAGTATTTTTATGCAATGAGGAATGGAACTTGTGTGTGAAAATTAAGTGTGTGCTCCAAGTGATCTTATAATTAACAAAATTAGATATAATTTTAATTAGTTAAATTATAAAGAAATAATTATGAATACAAATATAATGCTGAAATAAAGAAATAAAGACTGTAATTTACAATTTACAACTAAAGATATAAGAAACTTTAAGTTCCAAAATTTAAAATTGTTCTAAATACTTAAAAAAAATAAAAAGGCAAAATTACTCTTTTCGTCCCTTAACTTTAGGATAAAATTTATTTTTGTCCTCTAAGTTTTTTTTAGATCATTTTAGTCCTCTAACTTTTAAAAAATTTTACATAGATCTTTTTCTATTAAAGACTCTAACTTCGTTAAAAAAATTTTGTCGTTTTGTGCTACATGTACTATGCATTACTGTTTATCGTCTTCCTCTTTTGATCGTCGATCTTGTCTCTGTCACCTTTTCTTCTTCCTTCTCCCTTCTCCCTTCTCTTTTCTCTCTTCCATCTTCATCTTTTTATACTCAAAACTCCATCTTCTTGACACTAATAGCCAATTTTGGTAAAATTTATTTTTGTCCTCTAAGTTTTTTTTAGATCATTTTAGTCCTTTAACTTTTAAAAAGTTTCAAATAGATCTTTTTCCGTTAAAAACTCTAATTTCGTTAAAAAATTTTGTCGTTTTGTGCTACGTGTACTATGCATTATTGTTCATCGTCTTCCTCCTCAGATCTTGTCTCTATCACCTTTTCTTCTTCCTTCTCCATTTTCCCTTCTCTCTTTCATTTTCATCTTTTTATACTTAAAACTCTATCTTCTTGACACTAACAGCCAATTTTACAAAGCCTTAGGCTCAAAATTTTGAAAGCTTTCATGTGCAAATACTTTGCCCAGCTGCACCTATTGCCTTGAGTTTAAAATGGTCAATTAGGAAGTGTGGAACATTCCATTCCCATGATAAATTTAGGTTGTGAAAGGCCAAAAACTTAATGTAGTGAACATTGAACTTTGACAACGAAATAGCTAGGATTGTACTTTTCAAAATTAGCTCTTTTCTCTTCACTTCTACGTGCCATGTGACTATGTAGTTTTCGATGTATGTTTCTAGCACATGGTTCTCAAGGCGACCTCTACAATCTACCGCAAAACCAAAATAAAAGAGCTCATCTTTCATCTTTTCTTGTACTTGTTTATCATCCTTTCCAAATCTTGTTTGAGCCAAACTAGTCCACACGAAAGCATAAGTCATCACAAATTTTGATAGATATTTTGGCACTATAAATTCATCTTCTTCTTCTTTTTCATTCATTCAACCTCCTTGAGTAACCGAGAGCCCTTTGAGCTTGCGAGAAGAGACCACGAACTTAGGTGGAAACTGCTACATCAGTACATTTCACCTTCTCCAACATAAATGCTAGAGATAAAAAAAAAAAAAAAAAGGGTATTTAGAAAGTTGATTTATTTATGATTTGAGAATTAGGGGTGAGTGCTTGATGTTAGTGGCAAAAAGATGGAGTTTTGAGTATAACAAAATGAAGATGAAAAGGAAAAGAAAGAAGAAACGGTGCTAGAGACAAGATCAGACATCTGAGAAGAAATACGATGAACAGTAATGCACAGTATATGTGACACAAAACGACAAAATTTTTTAACAAAGTTAGGGTCTTTAACAAAAAATAACCTATTTGAAATTTTTTTAAAAGTTAGAGGACTAAAATAAACAAAGAAAAAAGTTAGAGGACGAAAATGAATTTTATCCTAAATTAAGAGATGAAAAGATTAATTTTGCCAAATAAAAATAAAATTTCAAGAAAAATAAAATTAATTTCAACTTTTTATTGTTTATTTGTTTCCTCTTTTGGTTCTTCCTTTGCTACCTCATTATCTGCTTGAGCCTCCTCTTCCTATACATCTTCCTTCTCAACCTCAGCTTCCTCCTTAGCTTCCTTATCAACTCTAGCATCCTCCCTAGCTTTCCTCTCAAGTTTAGCCATTAACTCTTTATTATCTTAGCTAGAGTTGATGAGGTCCATCAACTCGTCATCAATCATGTGTCCTTTCACTATAGAAGTGCTTATCCCATGTTGTTATACAATCATTATGAACAACATTTCAATATTGGTCATCCTCCTCGCAAGTACTCTATTTCTCTTATAGAGCTTCTTCACATAAATTTGAAGTTACTTTATAGGTGTTCTAAGAGCAGGTGTTGAAGGTCTATGTTGAGCTATAGACTCCACAAAGCTCTTCTTAACATGTTTTTCTATACAAGCTTTAGTAATAGGCTTGACTTTAGGGATAAGGTGCAATCTTCAATCTTTACACCCTCCTTCATGCAAAACTAAGCTATTAAAGTGCTATAAGGTAAGAAACACATTGGCAATAGTTAACTCATCTTGATAGATAGCTTCTTCATTATGAAGTACTTCGTTGTCATACTCAATGACTAAAGGGAATATGTTGGATTGCACGATTTTACACCAAATCCTGGGTGTAGGCTAGTAACTAAATTTCAACAAAAAATTACAACTTCCTTACTAATCTTTCTCCAACTTTTAAAACCAATTATATATATTAGATTTCAAATTAATCTACTTATTTCTTCTCAAAATTGGTTTCCAAATTTTTTTTTCATTTCAATCTAATTTCAAATCCGATCTTGTTAAAATTGATTTTAAATCCACTTTTTTCTTTTAAATTTAATTTTAAATAGATTTTTAGATAAAACTTATTTTAAATAAATTAATTTTTTATTTTATAATTATTAATCAATTTCAAAACATTTTTTTTTATCAAACTAACTTTATTTTTAATTTTTCTTATCCAAAAAGAATTTTTAATCTAAATTTTTAACTAAATCCACTTTAAACCAAAAATAAAAAGAAAATATATAAAAAAATATTTGTCGATGTTCTAAAGTCAAGCACTTAAACAAATTCGGATCCTCTGCAGTTTAAGCGGGAACTGAAGCCTATAGTCTAAATTTGTTTAAATGAAAAAATTCAATTAAGCGATTTGGTAAAAAAGTAATTTTCACATAAGACAAAAAAATTCACTTAAGCTAAAATTGCAAAAAATTTCAAAATTTCATCTTTTTCCTCTCTAAATTATAGAAATTTGAGAAACTTTGCACAAGATCATGGGGTCAACAATTTCTCAACCAATTTCTCAAAGTCATCGTTATCATTTTCAATAATTTAACTAAATTTTAAATGGTTCTACCTCACTAATGCTTAGCACAAGTAGCACACTAGATAAGATATTTTGAATATTTGGTGGGATAATACATGTAAAGGTCTTTGGTAATTAGGTAGCCATTGATAAGGAACAAAGGTTCCTCAAATTTTCTATAGTTTAGAGAGGAAGGAGATGAAGTTTTAAAATTTTTCACAATTTTGACGTAAGCGAATTTTTTTACTTAAATGAAAAATTACTTTTTTTTACCAAATTCGCTTAAGCGATTTTTTTTTTTGGCTTAAGTGAAAATAACATTTTGCCAAGTTTGCTTAAGCAAATTTACACTGTAGGCTGCAATTCTCACAAAATTGTAGAGGATTGGAATCCCACTTCAACAACATTCAAGATAAAAAGATGAAATAAGTGATACTGTATGGAATCCCAAAACTCACTTACTCCTCAAGTTTTATAATTATTGTGCCTGTTCATAATTGTTAGCATTCAAAAACAAGAAGTCATTGATAGATGAACAAACTTAAAGAAAAAAAGTCCTATGTCCATAACTAACAAGTCCCACTACATCATCTCAATGAAGTAATTATTTTAAGATGAAGTAGCAAATGAGCTTTTATGTAGAAATTGCGAATTCAAAAGTGTGTACCGGTATACATCCAATTTTAAAATAAAGTGGCTTTTAAATTAGTCTTAATTACCTTGGTTTTTATGACATGAACTAGATTTCAAAAGTGTATAGTGGGTATGTAACATCCTCATTTTATTATTGCATATTTATTTTAATTAGTATTTTATTTTAGTTTTGAATAGAAAATTTTTAAAATTCTGAAAATTATAAGAGTTCTCGCTCAAGCAAGAATAGTCATTCTGAACCACTAGTTCCAGGGCATTTTTGCTTAGGCAAGACTGGATAATATCGCCTCAACTATCCTCTTACCTAGGCGAGAAGGCATCTTGCTCAGGCGAGATGTCACGGGAAAAAGTAGGAGCCCTTTGGACCAATTCTTGCTCAAGCAATGAAACATCTCGCTTATACAAGGTTATTAAAAAACTAGGTAACCTTCTGTCTAGTGTTACTCATTACAGGGCACTTTTGCTCAAGCGAGACTAGATAATCTTACCACAACTATCCTCTTACTTAGGCGAGAATGTATCTTGCTCAGGCGAGAAGTCGCAAAAAAAAGTAAGAGCTCTCTGGCCAGTTCTCGCCCAAGCAAGGTTATTAAGAAACTAGGTAACCTTCTGTCTAGTGTTCTCACTAGGTGAGAATACATCTCGCTTAAGCAAGAAGGCGTGGGCCAAAAAGGTTATTGAAGGAACTTCCCTGTTCTAAACTTGTATTACAAGCCAAACAACATTCCTTACTTTTCTCTATGTTCTTTCTCTCCTTTTTTCGCAAAGAAAAAACTCCTTCAAACTCCAGTCTATTTCAAATCCAAGCTTAGACGTCTCTTCCTCTTAATCTCAAGAAGATATTGGTCTTTGGATGATATCTTCTATCAAAATGTTGCACATTCTTGTGGATGCCAAGGAGAACATGGCCTTAGAGACATTGACTCTCATCTCTTTGACTTTGTGAAACCTAATTTTAGGTAAGGGGAGTTGATTCCAAACCCTAATTCCTATTTATATATTTTTGACTTAAAACCCAAAATTTTCTGGTTGGATAGTAGAGTCCTAATGTTTTTCTTAGAACTACAGTGTTAAGAATGATATTTTTAGTCATGAAAAGCCTATAATTTGTTCCGTAACTACTTGAATGAAATTTCATAGTAAAAGTTTTGAATAAAACTATTTTGATAAATTCTATGATTTTACTATTGATTATTATGTAAGGTACAATTAATGTTGTGAATTATTATTTTGAATAATATATGTGCTATAAAAAAGGTTAAACTTTAGGATAAATGATTTCTATTAAGATTGAGAGTGTTATCTCTAGCAACGTATTGGTGATATGTGGTTTAATTTCTGTGTGTTTTAAACTGTGCAATTGGAGCTGAGTTTGGAAGTGTTTAACTTTTGGCAAATTGTTTGATGATTTAACTGTAATTAAATGATATATTATTATAAGTGTGTATTACTGTTTGGAAATTTATATAATTTTTGAAAATATATAAATTGAGTTGAGTCCAGAGGTAGCTGACCTTTGGTATTTTGAATTGATTTGTATAATGTGATGTTTTAAACTATTAAGAAAGTGTGAAATTGATTGCATGTGAAAGGAAATAAGGAAAAAAATTTGGTGTGTATTGTTGTGGATATGGATTTAAAGTTGTTGATGTTACCAAAAATGGAAAGAGAATTGTTGAGAAAATGATGTGTCATGAAAAATTGACGAGAATATGTATGAATAATTACAAAGATACACTGGAGGTATAGAGTTTGGAGACGATTTGAAAATTTTAAGAGAAATAAGGGTGGCGAATGTTGCTCGTAGTGGGTGCACATGAGTTGCTGAAAGCAAAAGCATCACAGGCCTCACACTCATTTTTCAACTAGACTTCTTACCATACCTTTGCTAAAAGGGACCGAGTGGACACACGTTGTATTCGTGTTTATCTGACTTAATAATGAGTATCTATACTTATGGAAGACCTCAAGGGATCCTAGGAGTAATGAATGTGGAACTACGATATTTGTGTTATAACATAGTTATTATGTGATTATAATACATGTATTGTAATAAATTGATTGATATAATTATAATACAGATATTATAATATATCGACAATTGTGATTATAATGCATGTATTATAATGCATTGATTAATATGATTAGAATGCACATATTATGACATATTAGTTGATGTAAAAATAGATGAAATGACATGGTCTTAGTATATGTTTTGAAATATTAATGATGTGATTATTATGATGTTTTATATGCTATAAATTCATTAATATAATATGCGAGCTAGCATTATTTTGGTGTATATGGTATTTAATGATGTTCTTGTATTACTTGTTTCATTCATAAAATAAAAGATTTAGTGGGCGATAAATACTCACCCTGATAATGATTTTTTGAAAATTGAAATGAAGAATGATTTGTTCTAAAATCATATTCTTAGTGGTATTGCAAGGAAGAATCAGCTCTATTAGAACTTAAGTTATATTAATGTTGTAAAAAATTTTGACTAACACCTAATTAGAAATGGATGTGGATTGAATTTAGATAGTCAAGTTATGTAATATGAGTAGGTTTAGGCTCTATTATGTGCCATTAGGGCAACATTCTTAAATCATTTCCAAGGTTTATTATAAGACTTCAATGCTCAACATTTCTTAACGGTGTCATATTGTATCTTTTATAACCACATTAATCATATGCAAATAATGCATGTCACAAATAAATTTACAAAACACTTTCATTATTAAGTTATACATTATAAGGTCATTCAATATTCATCCAAGCTTTTTGCACAAGACTTTATGTGCCATACTTCATTATTTATCTTTCAATATCTTCCATAAAAATTCATGTCTAAAGCTAAACATATAGAAACACAAGACTTATTTATAAAAATATATTTTTCTTTTCTAAAACCCATGTTTAAGGCTAGACACATGGGAAAAGGTTTCAAATGAAAAAGAAAAAAAGAGCATGAAAATGGAGTAAGAGAGATAAGTTTGCAAAATAAAAAAAAGAAAAGAAAATGAAAGTGTGTGGAAAAGAGAGAGATTTAAAGTCAAAATAAAAGAAAAAAAAGAAAAAAATGATTTTTTTTTCTTTTTGGCACACATAGAAAAGTTTGAGATATAAAAACTATAGAAATTCTTACCATTGAGATAAAAAAAATTAGAAAAAGTGTATGTAACTAGCAGTTACATTATTATCAATTAATTTCAGTCTTCGATTAAAAGTGATAAATATTTATTATATACTATAATTAGATATCACTAGAATTTTAGAACACAATTTTTTTTTGTAGAGATGTAATATCCTTACTTTTGCTCCCTTCCATGTTCACGTGTGTAATGCGATTTTTCCTTTTTCTTAAAGATAATTCAATATATTTTATGAAATTTTATGATTTTGGTTTAAAAAGTTTTGAGATAAAAGTATTAATTTTATTCGTTCCAATAATTTGTCAGTATATGTTTGATTTTTTTAAGAGATAGATCTCAATGCTTTGGATTATTTAAAAATCTCATAATTATAATTAAGTTGTAAATGTTATATGTACTAGCAAAGGTGGCGTAGTAGTAGAAGGATTAGTCCTTAGTCAGGAGTTGGAAGTATCTGGGTTTAAACCTCAACAAGGTAGATTTTGCTTCAACAAGTTTTTTTGAAATGAATTACGAAATGACCAGACTGCCCTCAAAATATCATGCATGGATGAGATAGGTGGCGAAACCATAAAATAGGTGGCAAAATGTGATGAGCCTTTACATGCGTGATGACATGTGGTAGTCATGTGTCGGAGAAGGAGAAGTCTTTGCATGTGTGATGACATGTGTCAGCCACGTGTCAAAGGAGGAGAAGCCCTTGCATGTGTGACGCCATGTGGCAACCACGTAGTGAAGAAGGAAGAACAGCCCTTGCATGTGTGACACATATGCGCCATGTGTTGAAAGGTTGGCAAAACTCAAAGTCATTCTTTCTCCCTCTTGTAAAGCTCTCTCTCACTCTCTTTTTCGAATTCTATCTCTCTGATAGTTTCTCTCTTCTTTCCCACCACTCACCCTTACTCTTTGAACATCTAACCAAGGTAAAAATACTATATCATCCTTGTTCCTTAGTGTTTTTACCGATCAAAGTAAAGAGATGATGTTTTTGCACCTCTTCCATGGAAAAGTTTGGAGCTTTCTGCGTCCAGCCACTATGTGAGTCAGTTCTGACCATTTGAATATTTTTATTTTAGCATAAACTCTGCATATTTGGATTGTTCAAATCAATAATCTTTCCAACCCAACTTGTTTCACCCAAAACAGACATTGAATCATTGAGTTACAAGGAAAACGGTAACACTCCTTCTTATTTCTATGTTTTCTGTTTTGCAACGACAAGAGACACTAATTTTCATTTTTATGGTCTCTGAACCTTGCATGCAATTATTCCTTTATGATCCTCAAAGATTTATCTTTCAAACGTAAGTGGTTTCACTCAAAACAGACATCGGATTCACAAGTTGTGGTGAAAATAGTGAGATCTCTTCCTTGTTATGCGTTTTTGTGTTTTAGCAGCAAAAGAGGTCACTTTTCTTACTTTTCTGGTCTCTAAACTTGACTTGCAAATATCCTTCTGTATTTCTTGCAGAAATACCTTTCTAGCAGTACATTGTGAGCTTAAATCTAACATCGTTTGCCCTCTCAATCACCTAGTGTACGTGAGTACCTTCATTCTTACCTTTTTATGCAAAAATAGTGTAAAGAACAAATTTTATGCCCTTTATAATGATTTATTTTAATTTTAAATTTATATTTTCATAAACTACATGAAGATATCTTTCTAACGCATTATCTCAAGCTTGATTCGAAGTTCGTTTCACCACTTAACGACTTGATCTCGTAAGTATGACCCAATCTAAATTTTATTAGTCCAACAGCCACTGTTTTTAAATTTCTAGGGAAAATTCATATATAGAAACTAATGTGTAACTATCCCATCTTGTTCCTTGTTGTCTTAGCTTTCCAATGCACTTTACGGCTCGTCAATCAGACTCCAATTGATCAAGATATGTACAAAATGGTGACATGTATGCAAAGTTCAAAGCTTCATAGAGGAAGTTTAAATTTTTCACTTTGCATGCAAACTGTTCTACTTATTTTACTTGCTAAACCTCTTTTTTTTTTAACTTGACTTTATTTCTTCATATAGTACACTTCATTAGCTTTCCATAGCCACTCTCAGAGTATGATTTGGAGCAAAGATCAAGGAAAAAACTATTTTTACCATGTATCTGATTTTAAAAAATTTATGAAGACAGTTAAAAGAATACGTTTTTAAATTCCTCTTCATCCAACTTTATGAATATTCACAAACGTTTATGAAATTCTTATAATTAGATCTTTCCAACAAGCTATCTTAAGCCCATTTTTGATCTCATTTGGTAAGTAGAAATGTCAGGACAAGCGGAGGTCTCATTTTGAAATTTTACAGACACACTCTATATTAATGTAAGTGCTGCGACCAATCTTTATTTTCAAAAATTTGAATGACCACATTTTTATAAACCTCAGTGTCTTAGCTTTCAAACAAAATCGATTGGACTTGATTTTGATCACAAACTAATGAGATATACAATTTTTAATGAAGCTGTCTCAGAATTGCATTTTTTCTGCTAACAGCAGCAAAAATCTTCTTTTTGAACAACTTGCATGTGATTTTATTGACATGCATGCACATACCTATGTTCCTTATGACAAACTTTTCATCAAGCCATCTTGTGCGCAATTTGAAGTCTATTTGATATTTCAACAACAAGCATGAACTAAGTATTTCAAATTTGTTAAAACAATTCATGACAACAGAAATACATCTATGTTAAATTGTTATTTAGTACCTCTTGCGTACATGGAAAATTATTTGAAGATCATCTCCATAATCCTTAGGATGTTAGTTTTCAAACCCCTTTTGTGAAACTCAATTTGGAGGTCATTTCCCCTATTTTTAGTCCAAAACTCTCAAGCTACCCAATGCGAAATTCTACAAAAAATATTTTTCTGAAATTGCATGCGGCAACAACTCTCTTTGAATTTCTAGGAAAATATGCATATAGTAAATATTTTCTAACCAAGTTCCTATATTCTAGGTTATATAAGCTTTTTCACAAGTTATCCCAAGTTTGAATTGGATTCTATTTACTTCCTCAAAGAACGAGGATAAGTCAGCAATTTATTCCCTAAATCGTGACAGTTTTATCTTTCCAAAGAGCTATCTTGATCTCAATTTGGACACCATAGTACTTAATTACCCTCCATTTGGTAAGTGTACCAAAACTTGAAATTTTAGTTGCTCAGAACTAAGTACCTTGTTGTACCGATATTGTTCTTAGCTAACAAAAAATTATTTGACTTTGTTTAAAATCTCTTCTAATGAGCTTTGTGTTTGTTTCCTTGAATGAGAAACACGTCAGTACCTCTCACGCTTCATTTGAATTCTAAACTCCTAAATTACAAGCTCAATCACAAGAATTGCTCAGAAAGGACAATTGTCGACCTTGTTGAGAAAAACACGAGTACAACCTAAACAAGGCTAGGAGTGGAGCATCTTTCCTCACCACGCTGAGTTATTCTCTAAGGTGAGGGGAAAAACTTTCATATGACTTGAGTTAGGAATTGAGGAAATGGATAAGAATACATTTGATGAAATTATTAATCTTGTGTGTGGTTGAGAGCTATTGAAAATTCCTCACTCTCTTGAGTTTATAGACATGTATTTAATATTGAGATTGATATGTTTGCTTGTGTTACTGTAGTGCACATATATGTGTGAAATTGTGTGGTTGAATGCTAAGTTGAGCAAAATTTCATGGTTAGTTTTAGATTCCTAAACTTGATAAATACTAAGGAGAATGAAAATTGTCCCCTACAGCATAACACTAAGTACACCAAAACTAGTTAAGTAAACTAAGCTATAAATTGACATATATATTCTATCACCAAGTAAATCAAACCAGACTATGCTAGACAGAGACACCTAGGCACTTGATTCTTGATAATTTAGAAAAGGATATGACCCTTTAATCAGATTGTTGCTTAGGCAACCTAAGGAACCACCAAGTCTCATAACTTTAAGTCATGCTAAGCTTAATTATGCTAATTTACAATTTTATTTTAAATAAGCAAATTGATAATCAACAAGAAATTTGATGAGTTTAACAGATGTTCCAATAATAAATGTAAAAGGAAAGAGAAAATGAAGCCTCGATTTAGGCATCTGACCTTTTAGAATATTTAATTGAATATGGTATAGGATAGGAACAAAATGATTAGGTTATGTTTGATAAAATTCTAGTCACGTTAACTATACCCATGGATTTAGAAAATAATAATAATAATAAAATATAAAGTCCTTGTATATAGCAAAATGTCTGATGAAAAGATTGAATAAACTACCATAAGGAAACTTAGACAAACCTAATATAGGACGCCTACGAGAATAACATCCACCTTTACTGGTGATGATTGAGGCATGGTGGTTTTGAATATGCTATTATTTGTATATGCATTAGTCTTACACACATTGTGACATTTGAATATAAATGTGGTGATTGCGTGATTTCAATGTCTGGTTTGGCACATGAGAATTGATAACCCATAGTTGGTTGAAAGCATGTAGAAATGCATAGGCAGGTGGATTGAGGCCCCAATTGTGATTATGAGACCTTGAAGGGGTGTGTATGCGTTAATGAGAACACTTAGAGAGAATTGACATGTAAGTATAACCACACTATTGAGTCTATCAACTTGCTTGTCTTGGACCTATAATTCGTAATAGAACCTTAATGATTGAATCAAGGAAAACAAATGTTTGCGAAAGTCTATCTTTTCAATCATGAGTAGTAAACTAACTAGGTGGATAAAATTAGGAATTCAAAGAAAGAGACAAGACTAGTGAGCTAGGGACCCTTAGTGGATGTGCTTGAAAGTATTAATATAAGTATATGTTAATCTTTTGTGGAAATTGTCTGAATAGTTGAATATGGAATGTTGATTCTGTATTTAAATCAATGCTTGAGTGCGTGATGTGAAACGAGATAAGATGTTAATCTTGATTTGAATTAGTGCCAGTGTGCTAGCTCCGATTTTTTTCTTCGCTACACCATTCTTCCAAACAATTCGAAAAAATCTAACTAGCCGATTGATCCCGGGTGTAGGTCTGCTAACTAGCCGAGCTCAAGAGAAGCCATATCAACAATCCATTCCAATTGGGTCTTCAACGACCAAGTACGAGGAGATGATAGATAAAGACTTCGATGTCCTAACTGAGGGGAACTAGGCTAGACCGCCCTAAATCCTTCCTTAATGTCTAACCTATTCAGTTCACTCAAAACTTTTATGGAAGAAGTTTTGCTTGAATAGAAAAAGCTACTGTAGCAACTATAGGCACAACCATTGAAAAGGATTCTGCCTCAGCTTCAGCGAAGGTATGCAATCCAGAAATTACATATAATAAGGCTGGGAATCAGTTCCAATGTACACTTTAGGTTCACTCCGTTGGCCACAGCCCTCTCAAGGCAAGGATTGAAACCTTGATTCTCAGCTTATCCTTAGTTGCTTTGAGCCCCTCTACTTCTTCCTTGAGTGATGTCTCCACACGAGCCATCCTTGCCTTGACCTCCTCCAAGGCAATCGTCGATATAGAGGTTGAGCTACAAAGAGAAATAAACTATTCAGATGACAATGGGTGTGATACCTCTCTCCTGTGAAGGAAGTCAAGAGGTTATTTTATAACTATTGTTAGTGAAAAATAGGGAGGACCTCGACGTCTAAGAGATTTAATGAAGTTGGGTAACTTACCAATAGTCTTATGAGTGTCCTAGGTCTCAGAACTCTGGTTGGAAGTTTCCACGTGATGCTCTTTTATCCTGACCTTCTCCTAAGGCTTATTATGTTGGTCAAGCTAGATCAGTCGGTGGAGGTTTGAGTCCCTACCAAACATACAAAATATTGGTTGGCTAGTGAAACTCCCAACAACTTTTGATGATAGGAATGGATCCAATAGTCACATGAGCATAACAAATAATTTTAAACCAAACCAAAAGTCAGCATATGCATAAGTCCCATGCATCATGGTTTGACATTAAATTGGAAATGTATGAGGTGCCTGCTTGTGAACGAATGAAATTATTTATATTATATTGGTTAAGTTGATTTTTGAAAATCAATGTTTTATATAAGTTTATACTTTTTCCTGTTTATTTTTTTCCTTCCTTTCAAGTCCTAACTTCTTTTATGAGTATTTGAAAAGTCTCACCCCTCTCTTTTATTCTTGTTTTGGAAATCTTTGATATTATGTCCAGGGGCACAGGTATACTCAAGGATTATAAGAAGATTTTGTTATCAAGATTACTATATCCAGAAACACGGTTGTGTCAGTCGGATTATGGTCACACAAGAAAATGCCTATGCATGTATGGAATTTCGTATGTTAACTAAAGTTATTAGAATCAGTGGGTGAGTAATTTTTTGATGTTTGATTTTATCAAATTGGTATGATACTAGTTAAGGATTTAACATTTACCTCGTGAACTAATGTGGTATGAGACGCATTAAATCCTTGGAGTACAAGGTGTAAAGTGGTATGGAACACTTTATGCCTTGTCCGAATGTTAAGTCAGTCGCTAAGACTACTAAAGAGGAAAGTTTGACAAGTTGCTTGTAATTGAAAATGTGGTTGCTTGATTAGAATATACATATGACAGACTGTGTGAAAATAATTCACTAAGAATAATAATCAATTTATTTTGAGAAAAAAAATATTTTTGTCTTCAAAAAAAGGTCATTACAAGAGATATCTTTGCCAATATGCTTTTATGCCATACTAATTTATAAGACTAATAAAATAAAATTTTGAAATTGAAATTTGTTAAAATAATTTTATCAATATTATTTTGAATATAAAAAATTTAATAATTAAATAAATTAAATAAATACTGACTATTTTTAGTTTGTTAAATTGTAAGATTTTTCTAGTATATAATAGGATAATTTACAAAAATAAAAAATAAAAAATTTTAAAATGGATAAAATTGTCTCAATATATAAAAAAATTTATATAAAACAAATACTTTTTTTTTAGAGATAAAAAAATCAACAAACAAGATCACGAGATAAATGAAATTACATCTCCTATCCATTAATGTTCATGAAATGAGTCTTAAAATCGTTGTTAAATTAATTTTAAAATTACTGACAATTTAAAATATTTTTTAAATTAGTAACATGATATTTGAATAATTGTTTAAATAAATTTTTACATTTATTTTTTTTAATGATTTTGCTTTATTTAAATAAATAAACAAAGATAAAATTACCAATTCAAATTAAGTTAAAATAAAATAAAATTCACTTAAATCTAGTTAAATTTATTCCGATCTACAAGAAAACTTCTAAATTAAACCAATTGTAATATTAAAATAATTTAATGTGGCAGTATTTTCCAGCTCAACCAATCAGAGAAAGAAATGCAGTGTGTCGCATTGGCGGGCGTTGTTTGTCTTGTTTGCGAGGCCGAAACCCTTATAACCAAACCCAACCAAAAAAAGTGGCTCTAATCCTGTGTTCTCGTCACTTGCCACTCTTTACTCAAAAACCAAAATGGACGATAAATCAGATCCTAAAGTCTGTGTTTCGCTCCGGATTTTCGTTTTCGTTTTCTTTTTTAGCTGAGTTCGTTTGTCATTGAAACACGCTATTTCTAAACCTCGCTTGTTTTTTGTTGTCTTGTAGGCTGATGCTACTGCAACGCCACTTCCCCGAAACGGTATTGTTTTGTTTCAGTGTTTGGCGTTCGCTTTTCTTTTATTTTCTTTGTTACTCTTTCGTACACTTTATTTTTGGTTTATGAGTTTTTCGCACGCTGTTTAGTTGGTCTTTTCACTATTTAGAAGTTGAAATATATACAGGAAAGAGGGAAGTTGAGGGTGTAGATGAAAAGCAAGTGAGTGCAAAGAAGCAGAAGAGAGAAGAGGTCGCTGAGGAGCAAAAGAACATTGAAGAAGTTATTTCTGATGATTTCTTTTCAGATTCTGAGCCGGATAAGGTGCTTATTTGACTTGAGTATTAAGATTTTCATTTATGCATAATAGATCTCCAATTTCGTGCCAATATGTGTATGGTGCGTTTTTCTTTCTTTTGTTTTTTTTCTTATTGTTCTGCCATTTTCTTATTGTTCTGCCATTTTTTTAGCAAACATATTAAATCTTGCTTGTGCTAACAATTTCGGTTCTTTCAAATCGTTGGCAGTTGTTTTTTATTTGATGGTGGGAATGCTTTGTTATGTTTGCTTGTTATTGTTCTGGGCACCAAAATCCTAGGGGCCTGATCGACCTGATGCTAGAAGGAAGAAATTTTAATCTAGTCAAATCTCCCAAGAGTAGTGCTTTGAGTTATTGACTTCTTTATCAATAGTTGATTCTTGTACTGCAACATAAAAAGGAGCATTGGTTAATACTTCAAAGATGAATGAGTTACTTTGTTCATTTGTAATTAAGTTAGAAGAAATAGATGTAATTTAGTTTGTAAGGTACTCAAGTCTGGGCTCCATTTATTTAAATAAAGACTGAACAAATCTGACTTATCCATGACTAGGTCATAGGTTGGGATTACTTATAGGATGACGAATGGTTTATTTTGATGTCTTATTTTGCGGTATATAAACTAGAATGACAAGGTGTAGTACAAGAGTACAACCTGACTATGTTGTGTTTGACGATGTTTATATTTTGTGAATATTTCAGAGGAATGTGTATATTGATTGTGACAATTCTGAAAAAAGTGATGAAGAAGCACAAGAGAAAAAGATGGAAATTTTGGTATATATTGTTCACTAGACCAACTTTAACCTCCTATATTTGTGATAGCATTTTGTTGTTTGTTTATCATATTATTTTTTTATAATCTTTTTCTTTGTTGTGAAGATGGATGCTGTGTCAAATGCTCAGGGACGTGATTTAAAATTGTTTGAAAATGATCTTTCTAGTTATAATTCAGATGAGGATGAGGATGGCTCTGATGTTATTGAAAAGCTACATATGATTGCAAATGTGAGTAGTGAGAATCTTGGACATGTTGCATACAATTGTTTGTTTTGGAAGATTTTAATATCTTAGTGCCTTTCTTTTCATTGCAGCCGCTATAACTACTCAGGAAAGTGTGATCATTTCATATTGCATTTGCCTAAATATGCTAAATGTTCATTTGTTATAACTTATTGGAATACATAATGGACTTGGGTGATCAATGTTAGGGATGTGAAGATGCTTGGTCTGTAATTGAACAATACCAAATCAGTCATATAACATGTTGTTTCCTGGAATTTCGCAGCCTAAAACACTAGCTACTCCAAAAGAAGATGATGCATCAAAGACAATATATACTGGAAACTTGTCATACAATGTGGAACGGGCTGATATGTATGCATTATTTTTCATGAAGGTGCTTGTCGATTATTATTTGTACTATATTTCAAATTTCAAAATTGTTCAGGGAGGATCTCTTCAAAGAGTGTGGAGAAATTGTTGATGTTCGTCTACATACGGATCATGAAGGGAGGTTTAGAGGCTTTGGACATGTTGAGTTTGCTACAGCTGAAGCAGCACAAAAAGTAAGTTGTAAACTTGTGTAGTCTGTGCAAATAATTTTCGAACTGCTGATTGGATAAATTTTGAACCAAATCATAATGGATGGATAAAAAATAAACCGTTTATTGATTTTAATCTATTAAAAATGTTTTGAAAAAAATAGAATCCATCCATAAACTATTTAATAAAAACCACCCATCAAACTCATCCATTAACCATTTTTTATGGATGGATATCCAGTCTATCCATTTAAAAATATATATTTTATTTATTTTAAAATGCTTTTATAAAATAAAATTTCATATTAATACACGTTCAACACTAGAGTCTGGGCCCCATTTTTTGAAGACCTATGCTCAACTAATAGACTTTAGACTACATAACCTAGTGAATAACAAACATTGTGGATGGTTTATTATCCATCCAAGAACAAATGATGATCCAATCCAACCCATCCATTAATTTATATTTTATAATTGGATGGATTGCTTAGATTTATGTATGGATGGATTGGATGGTTATTGGATAAATGGATTGAATTGGCACCCTTAATGACTATTCAGTTGAAAAAAAGTTTCTCCTCATTAGTATGTGCCTTGGTCTCTATAGTTTGAAGGTTGCAGAGCAAGTCTTCTGTTTGTTATCTGTTAGGCTTCAACAACTGTTGGAGTCTGCTGTGCCTTGTCATCATATCTGCTTTTGTGTTTGGTGAACCTTTGTTCTGTGCAAAGACATTGAGCTAAGAATGAATTTTTGCTTGTGTAATCATAGGCTCTTCAGTTGAATAATACAGAATTGTTGAGATGTCCTATCAGAATTGATATAGCTCAAGAAAAGGGAAAATCTAACCCCAATAGAAGGTAATTTACATATATAATAAAACTGTCCCAGAGCTTGCTTCTGGTCACTGCCTGGTGACAAATTTTCCTGCTCAATAGCATTAATGTAATTTTCTTACAAAACATGGTTGTTTTGAATGGGAGATCATTTTTAATTTTTTTTCCTGCACATTTTCATGGTTACCATCTCTAGTTTTAAAGTGTTTTCATGACACAGTTTTTCATTTTCTACTTTATTTCATCAGCTACTATTTCTACCTTACGAGAAAAACATTAAAATAGTTTCTTTTTATAAGCTTATCTAATTATTATAATTTTTTTAAAACATGCTTTTAATTTAAAATGCATTATGCCAATGAGCCTTTAATCTTTTATATTGGTTCATTTATATGTCTTGCCTTATGCCAATGTCTCCCTGTTGACTTTTGCTTTAGTAAATTTAGCAGTTGGAGATTCCAGAAGTGTGAAAGGATTCAGTGCATCAAAGGTACAAAGAGTTCGGAGTATTGTGAGGAAGAAATTGAGGGAATAGCCTCCAAAATTCCTTGGGAAAGTGTAAGCATTTCGTAATGCATTTGTCTAAGGCTGTTGAATGTTCATTTGTTAGATGACTTATTGGAGTATATAGTTGGCTTGTGTGAAATAGGTAAGGGTGTGGAGATGGTTGATGTGGCCTCCATTGCAAAGAAAGCTGTAATTGAGCATGCTCTCTCCCTGCAATGTAAATAATCAAATTAGTTGTATAATATGTTATTTCCTGGAATTTTGCAGCCAAAAATGCTAGCTACTTGGAAAGAACAAAATGATACATCAAAAACAGTATATGTGAGAAACTTGTCATACAGTGCGGAACGGGCTGATATGTATGTATTATTTTTCATCCCGGTTGTTATTAATGTTTTCTGTAATATTTTTCTAATTTCAAAATTGTTCAGGGAAATTCTTTTCAAAGAGTGTGGGGAAATTATTGATGTTCATCTAAATACGGATCATGAAGGGAGGTTTAGAGGCTTTGGACATGTTGAGTTTGCAACAGCAGAAGCTGCACGAAAAGTAAGCTTGACTTTGTGCAGTCATTGCAAATCATTTTGGTTTATTGAAATGTTTTTCTCATTTCTAATATTATCAATGAAATTTGTTGAATTTAATTCCTGAAATACATTGCTATCCTGTACCTCTAGCTGTGGGTTGAGGCTTTATTATTGCTGATATTTCTAAAACCTGCAATTTTAAGGGGCATGGTATCAGTTCATATTATAAAGCCTTGTTTATGGAATCTATATATATGTCATGGTATTTGCGGATGGGAGGCATGACTATGCAATGTAAAAAAGTTTCCTCGTAATCTGTTTTGTAGTAATGTAAAAAGTTTCTAGCACACTATTTGCAAGCATTTTTTTTTTTTGGGTATTATTACTTAATTCATTTTGATAATGTGGAATTAATAGCATTGTCAAATAAATTCACAATAAGCTTTTTGATTTGTGCAGTGGTATATTATTCTAACTGGTTTATTGGTCGAAACTTTTATACAGCTTGTTAACCTGGTCATTTGTCATAAAGTCATTCCCTTTTTGTGTGTTATAATACTGTTAGAATACAATTGTATGTACCATAACTAACTTTCTGTTTCTATTGTAACTTGTAACTGTCAAATGACAGTTAGGCTGTTGCATAGCTTACAGCCCAAGACTTACAATATAAATAACTCTGTTTTTAGGTTAATCAATTGTCAATTCAGCGATACAAAACTACTTTTCTTCTATCAAATTTTCTCTTCATTTCAAATTCTATCATGGTAAATAGACTTCCCTCTTCAGCACTAAACGGTCAAATTCCTTTTATAAAACTCACTAGACAGGTTCCAGATTTCAAGTCCCTAAGAATCCATTTGGTGGATATGATTGGATAGGAGAGAGAAATAAATAAGAAAAGATTAAGAGCACTCTTATTTTATTTTATGTTTGATGCATTGCCAAGATAAGAAACTAGTACATTGTGTTATCCTATCTTGTTTATTTCTGACTCTGACTTCCTACAGAATAAAATTTACATTAGAGAAAAGGATAGGATAAGCCCATAGGATAAACTATCTTGTCTTGTGTTAGTAGTAGACCCAAACCCCAATTAAACAAGTCTGTGTAAGAGAGAAAGGAACCATGGCCCAAAGATTTAGAGAAGCCCAGTTAGTTGAGAAGTTGTAAAACAACCAATGATAAATAGAGAAAAAAGGGGGGGGGGGGGCATTCAGATAGACAATTGGATTTGGGTTGGGAGACTCTAGGCTCTTGAATTCCTGGGGATATTCGTTGTATTTATTCAATCTTTCGTCAGTTGTTGGTAATGGGTCCTGGTTGAGAATATTCAATAGAGAGAAGTCTTTTCTTCTGTTATTCTTTAAGAGTTGAATCAGTTTCTTAAATCTTGTTGGTTAATCACGTCAAGAAATCAAATAAAATAAAATCTTATCTTGTCTACTAAATGGGTCCTAAAGGCAAATGTGCTATCCCTTGCTTAAGCCCTACAACACTTCTTATAAACTGGAATTCAGATTTGCTGAATGCATTTTTCTTGGGTATTCTTCAACCCACAAAGGTTACAAGCGTCTAAATGGTGATGGAAAAAATCTTTTTCTAAAGATGTAATTTTCAATGAGTACAGATTTCCCTTAAGTTTATTTCCTCAAAAATCTAGTACTCCCTCTGGTACTCTTCAAGAGCATCATAGGTAATACTCATAGTTAATTAGATTATAATTAGTATTTAGAGAGTTAGTTGTTGATAATTGTTAGTTTGTTGGATTGACACAAAAAAAGAATTATTGCAGTTTGCCTATTAATAAGAGAGGTTGAGAAGGGGGAGCTCGTGTGAATTGTGAGAGAATTAGGGCCTTTGACTTGGGAGGAGCAGTCCTTGAAAGAACTGCAGTGTTCTATCATTGTAATTTGTGTTTATCGATATTGGTTCTTTATCTAGTTTCTATCAACTGGTATCAAAGCTCCAACCTCATGACAATGGAATTTATTGACAGAATATTTGGTCAGCAAATCTGCATGTTTGTACAGCTGTAATTACATTATTATCTCCTTAATTAGGATAGCCCAGCTGTAGGATAGCATGATTGTACAACTATAATTATGTATTTATTCCCTTAATTGGGATATCTATTTTTCAAGGCTGAAAATCAGATTGTACGACACTATTTATATGAGAAATCTCTAGTAGAACACAGTTTTGACCTATATTTTTTAGAGTTTGACATGGTATCAGTCTTGGTTACGATCCTAGCCTAGTCTCGCCCAAAATTCCTAGTCTTGTATTTTTTCACTTCTGTCTTGGTCCAGACTCAGTCTCTCTTGTTTCTTGTCCCTTTTGCGATTTCTTCTTTGTTCAGACTTAGCCTCATGTCTATTGACAAGTATGATGTTTGGTCTAGGCCAATTGGGCGTCCACTCAAGACATATAGAAGGAGGAAGGGTAAAATGGGAAAGATGGACCAAGAAGCCGTTACGCAAGATTCTAACTGATTAACAAATTAGCATAGGTAGCAAGGAGGGTGGATTTTAAAGGGAGGAGCAGATGACAAAGGGGGGCAGGAAAAATCTAGGGAGGAGATTTGGGAGGGGTGGCTGAGGCCATAGGAGTGTTATCATTTCTGATATTGAGTTATTTCAATTCCTGTTGTGAGTCCAGGGTTATTCCCTATGTTTCTGTTCATCACATAATACACTGGGTTTCTATCATATGATGTCTTATTAGTTCGCCTTCATGGTAAGAACTACTCAGCCTGGGCCTTCTAGTTCATGATATTTGTCAAAGGTAAGGATCTTTGGGGTCATGTTGATGGATTTTGAGGATATTAGGTTGGTGGTGGAGGTGGCGCATGGCATCGATTTTGTGCACGATGCAGGGCTCCATGGCGGCATCCACCATTTTGGATTTTTGATGACCTTAACAGCCACGGTGGCACCATCGACCAGGGAACGCGCTTGGTACACTTTTGTGAAGTTTCCATGCACTAAGAAGCGTGTGAGTTGGTACTTCCTGAGGATGGTGTGTGGCAGAGGCGATGGTGGTTGGTGTGGTTCCATTGTTGTGGGAGTAACAACAACCAACTCCACTACATGCTGAAAATACAAGTGCCATATAAATTGCAGCAAATTCAATTTACCTTGAACAGACGAAGTACAGCCTATGACCGTAGAGTTATCACTCTACCTCATGTCTCCACATCTGTTCAAATCGCTGACATTTTCACTAAATCCTTAGCACAACAGCCCTATAATTTCCTAGTTAGCAGATTGATGCTTGTAGATTTACCACCTTCAATTTGAAGGGGGATGACAATGGAATTTATTGACAGAATATTTGGTCAGCAAATCTGCATGTTTGTGCAGCTGTAATTACATTATTATCTCCTTAATTAGGATAGCCCAGCTGTAGGATAACATGATTGTACAACTGTAATTATGTATTTATTCCCTTAATTAGGATAGCTATTTTTCAGAGCTGAAAATCATATTGTATGACACTATTTATATGAGAAATCTCTAGCAGGAGAACACAATTTTGACCTATATTTTTCATAGTTTGACATCTCGAAGTAGTGTGTGCATTTTGAAGTGGATCCAAGTGGTTTTTGGGATAGCAAGAATGGAGAAGCAAGTTTTTAAAGAACTTTAGATGAGTTTGTGGAGATATCAAAATTTGAAGGAAAAGAAGCCTACTGGTGGCTGATTTATGTGGAGCAGCTCTTTGAAGTCGCTGCAATAATTGGAAGAAGAATACACAACAGGTTGGGAAGGCTAGGGCTGAGAACTGGTTTGTTTTGGACCAAAATTTCCTAGATCGCAACTAACCAATAGTCTAAAAATATTGACTGATATTGCCCATTTTGAGGATCAGGTTACTCGTGTCTCAGTTTATACGGTTTAAACTAGTTTTAGGTGGATAGGATAGTCACGGGTATTGGGTTAGTTGCTGGGCTTGGAAAGCTCTTTGCCTCTCTTTAGATTCAGAGGTTTCAGTAGAATAGCCTGGATACTCTGTTATAAGTTGATCTTTTTCTTCTCTCTATATCTCTGTGTCTGTGTATATATGGATTGCCTGTGTTGCCTTGTCTCACCATCATCTGTTGGCTTATGTTTGTTGAACTTCTCTTCAATGTGAGGACACTAGACTGAAAATCAACTCTCTTTTGTAATCCTAGGCTCTTGGATTGGATAATACAGAATTATTGAGACGTCGCATTAGAGTTGGTATAGCTCAAGAAAAGGGTGAATATGCTTCCAATAGAAGGTAATGTACATATAAAGTGTCACAGTGCATGCTTCCTGTCTTGTTTGGTGACATATTTTCCTTCCTAAATTCTAAGAGCATCGGTCTATATTTCTTATGTAACATAGTCATTTGAAATTGGAGAATTATTTTTTTTAAAAAATTTTTTTCCCATGCATTTGCATGGGTTACCTTGTCTAGTTATATATGTACACTTTTTGTTTAGGTTGCTTGGATAAGTTTTGAAAAGAAACGCTTTCATGTTGTTTTCTTTTATATTTTTCTTTGTAATTTTTTTTTTTTAGTTTTTGAGAAAAACATTTACATTTTTTTTTCCTTTTCAAAATTCTTGTTTATATTATAAACTTTTTAAACATGTATTTTTAATTAAAAATGTATTACTTTATAAGCACAAACATATTAGCATTTTATCTCTTAAAGTGGTTCACTTCTACACCTAGCCTTATGCCCAAATCTTCCCCTTGCTGTTTTCTTGTTAACTTTTAGAATCTGGACCAACACATTCCAGAAAAGTGAAAGAATTCAGCCCATCAAAGGTACAGAGAGTTCAGAGTCCTGTGAGGCAGAAATTGAGGGAAAAGCTTCCAAAAGTCCTTGGGAAATTGTAAGCATTTCATAATGCATTTTCTTAAGGCTGCTGAACATTCATTTGTTATATGACTTTTTAGCACATATAGTTGACTCAGGGTGAAAGAGTTAAGGATGTGGTGCTGCCTACACTGAAAAGAAAGCTGTAGTTGAACAATATACTCGGCACTGTAAATTATGCATCAGTTGTGTGATATGTTATTTCCTGGAATTTTGCAGCCTAAAATGCTTGCTACTTTGGAAGAAAAAAGTGCTCCATCAAAGATAATACGTGTCAGAAACTTGTCATACAGAGTGGAAAGGGCAGATATGTATGTATTATTTTTCATGCAGTGCTTGTCAATTATTTTCTGTTTGTTTTTCTAATTTAAAAAAATTTCAGAGAAACTCTTTTCAAAGAGTGCGGGCAAATTGTTGATGTTCGTCTAAATATGGATCATGAAGGGAGGTTTAGAGGTTTTGGACATGTTGAGTTTGCAACAGCAGAAGCTGCACAAAAAGTAATCTTTGTGACCTTGTGCAGTATGTGCATATCATTTTAGAATTGCCAAAATCATTTGAAAGATAGTTGTACCTTTGGAAGCAACAATGTTCTGTACATTTCAGTGTTAAATTTTTAACAATTTGATTTATTGAAGTATTTTTCTTATTTGTAGTATTTTCAATGATAGTTATTGAATTGCTGAAGCTAATTGTTACCCTATACTTAGCTCTAGGTTGAGGCTTTATTGTTGTTGATATTGGTAAAACCTGCAATTTGAGGGGCTTGGTATTAGTTTATGGTTGTCTTCAAGAAGTATATAGCCTTGTCTTTGGAATTTAATGTTGGATTGACATCATAAATGTGTATAGATATCTGGTTAATGTGTGATATCAAGATTTTGTGTAGGGAGGTGCATGATTATGCAGTGGAAAAGAAGTTCCTCGTAATCTGTTTTGTAAAATTGTATTCTTTAATAGTAAGTGTCCAAGTTGTATGATTGCCATAATCTTACTAAAATATCTCTTGCAAATGATTTGCAAACATTTTTTTTCTCTTTTTATTGTTTTACAATGGATTTTGATAATATGTAAAAAATAGGCATTGTCAAATAAGTTCATCTATTTTTTTTAGGCTTAATTAAGTGTTTGTTAACTTTGGTCTCCAAAAGTTTTATAATTTGGACTTAGTCCCTATAATTTGATTTAGGATATAGTTCCTACTTTTTTCTCTGAACTTTGTTTTTAGTCCATCTAGCTGATATGGTCCAATCATAAGTTGACACTTGACAGTAGTTAAATGTACTGTGTCAGCTAGAGAGACTAAAAACAAAGTATTGGAGAAAAAGTATGGACTATATTCTAATAAAAAATTTTATAGGGACTAAGTTCAAATTGTGCAACTTTTTTAAGGATCAAACACTTAATTAAACATTTTTTTTTAATTTATGCTATGGAATTTAGAAAGACCTTTTGATTAACCAAATTTCTGAATATTTGGTTTTTGACCAACCTCAATTGTGTCGAGTGATCCATGTAGCCGTCCTCACCTAGTGAGACAAGGCTTGGTTGTTGTTGTTGTTGTATGCTATGGAATTTTGTTTTGTACAGCTGCTTGGTCATTTGTTGTAATGGGGGATCTTTTTCTGTGCCTAATACAAAAATTGCCAAGTCAATCATAGTAGTTGTTAGCTACATGCATTATTCAACATCCTGTCTTTGTGAAACTATTACTTTTTAAGTGATGGGAAGTTGACATTGATATTGTAGGCTTTCTTATCTATATCTATATCTATATCTATATCTATATCTATATCTATATGTTTGTTGAATCCCTCTTCTATGCAAAGACATTGTGCTGAAAATCAAATTTCTTTTGTAATCATAGGCTCTTGAATTGGACAATACAGAATTGCTGAGTCGTCGCATTAGTGTTGGTATAGCTCAAGAAAAGGGAGGGTATACCTTCAATAGAAGGTAAGGTACATATATAATGAAACTATGCCTGCCTCCTGTCCTATTTGGTGACAAATTTTCCTTCCTAAAAGCACTATTGTAAATTTCTTACAAACCATGGTCATTTAGAATTGGAGAACATTTTTTTCTGATGCATTTGCATAGGTTACCATGTCTAGTTATATTGTAATTACAGTAATTAGGTTGCCTTATATTAAGTAATGATTTTGTAATCATTGCTGATATTATTATCAATGTAAATATTCAGTTCCCTTTGTAGTTGAGACACACGGATTACATCCTATGCTCTTGTATTATTCTCTCACAACATGGTATCCAAAGCCTAACAAGAGAGCAATGCTAATATGTCCTTTCTCGATGGGCCCAATGCTCATGGTTTTCATAAACCATTTTCTCTTCTGTTTTTGGTTTTTTTTTTTTTTCAGCCTCTCTTTCTGGCCACCATTGCCACTGCTGCTGTCATCATTCCAACGTGTTTTCCGACCAGAAACTAGTGGATCTGGTTCGTCTCACTGTGTGCAACTTAGCCTTGCTTGTCAATCTTCATTGGCACTGCCTTCATGTGCCACCCAACAACTGTGCAATTTTTCTTGCTCTGGCCACCATTCCCATTGGACACGGTGTTGCACGTGGTGGCGCATCAGGCAACATTTTTTGGTTGCTGTATAGCTCGCTTGACTCACCTTGTCGAGATGATTCTGGATTTGGGGTTGCTTTTTAATTTTGGTCTTTGTGCGACTTTGTTTTGGTCTCTTTTTCCTCTGTTGTTGGCTGCTCCTGGCATCTTCATACCCTCCTAAAGCTATTTTCTCTATTTTTACCAACTTTGTCATTGCACCATTGTCCAGTGACAAGTTGGATGGGAGTAATTGTGATTCTTAGGCTTTTGACATCAAACTTTGGCTCAAGGCAAGCTGTTGATCATAGCACTACCAAAGAAGAATCGGTATTGAGGCTTTATAGGACAAATGGAGTAAGGTAGATGCTCAACTTTGCAGTGCCATCAAGTATACTATTCATCCTTTTGTGAATGAGATTTTTCAATCATGTTACATGTGAATCGGTTTGGTCCCACGTCAAGGCACTTTACATTAATGACTTCAATGTCTATATAGGGTTTATCAACCCCTCATGGATGCTGCTACAGCTTGGAGACTTGATGGCACTATGTTGACCTATTTGGGCCATATGAGCAGTTTTCTTTATGACTGCAATGAATTATTGCCTCTTGTTGCCTCTCTTGCCAAGGAATTGGATTAACGTCAGACATGTTTTATGTTGTTAACTTTGTATGTTTTACCTACAGAATACTCACAAGTTTGGGATCAGATTTTAGGATTATTCACTGTTCCCACTATGACTTCTACCCGGTCCTCGTTGCTCTGCATTCCTACTAAAGCACCTACTCACTTGGAGGTTGTTCTTGCTCCTGAGCTCTCTGCCCTTGTTGACTCTTCAGCCTTTATTTCATAGGGTGGTGGTTGCAATCCTACTTGAAAGAATGGTGGTGATTGTAGATTGCACTTCAATTGTGACCATTGCTACAAAATTGGTCATACTATGGATCGCTGCTTTGCTTTATGTGGCCGATCTCCTAAAATGGCCTATGTTGCACATGTTACTGTCTGCTCTTCTTGAGACTCCTACCACTTCTCAAGCACCTTTGACTATCTTCACATGACTTCCTTTGTTGTTTTTAAGATTGTTAGACCTCTAGTTCCATGGCTTCTGTTGTGCACACTAGTAATTCTTTTTGGTATTTCTCATTCTACATCTCTGATTTTTGACTTTGGTGCCATTGATCATACCAATGATAACAAATCTCTCTACCTCTAGGTACTTTAGCCAGTGGTTCTCAAACACAGTCTTAGGGTATTGGTACTGTTCATCCCTTTCCCTCCTTACCTGTTGACAATGTCTTATATGTACTTGGATCTCGTATTAATTTTTTATCCGTTAGTTGTCCTACATGCGCTCTAGATTGTGTTGTCTCTATTACTAAAGACTTTGTCTTCCTGTAGGACCAAATTTCGGAGTAGATGATTGACACTGGATGGTAGTCACATGGATTGTATCACATTTGTCCAACTGCTCATGCTGGTTTAGTTGGGTCATCCTAGTCTCTAGAAACTGGAACATTTGGGGCCGAGTTTTTCTAAGTTGTCTACTTTGTCTTGTGATTTGTGTCAATTAGATAAACATGTTCGTAATTCTTTATCCAGTTGTATCCATAATTAAGTTGTGTCTGCCTTTAGTTCATTTAGATGTTTGAGGTCCTACTCATATCATACTTTAGGATTTTGGTAGTTACATTTGTTGATGATTATTTTCGTATTTGGTTGTTGTTAATGAAAAATTTTTTCGAACTATTCTCCATTTATCTAATTAAGTTGTTTCATTCTTTTCAACAATTTATGGTTTCCGATGGAATATTTCATCAAACCTCTTATGATCATACTCTTCAATAAAACGGGATTGCTGGAAGAAAAAATAGGCATCGTATTGAAATTACTTGTACTGACCTTCTACATGGTAAGGCCCTCATTGTTTATGGGGTGATGCTTTCCTTATAGCCTTGTATTTTATCAATCGATTGCCCTCTTTTGTTCTAAACAACTAGGTACTGCACTATGTCTTCTTTCCTCACCAGTCTCTTCATCCTATACCTCCTCATGTGTTTGGGTTTACTTATTTTGTCTATATCTTAGTCCAATAGATGACAAGCTTTTTGCTCATGCTAACGTGTCTTTTCTTGTTTATGATCCTTCTTAAAAGGGCTATAAGTCTTAATTTTTGACACTTAAGCTTTACCATATCTTTGATGAGTTTGTTTAATGTTTTGGTTCTTCATCTACATCTTTTCTCATTTTTAGTTGTCTTTCACTCATTAGAGCTATCACCTCTAAATGAACCTCCTCTACATCCTTTGGTTGTGTATCATTATCAGAAACCACCTTTTCCAGATGACCTTTATCCTTTGTCATCATTGGCCAACATTAGGACTCCATTTGACTCGTTGCTGGGACCAACTCCTCCAGCCTGGCCTCCTAAGATTGATCTTCCTATTGTTTTACAAAAAAGTATACATTCCACTTATAATTGCTCTCTTCATTTTGTTATTTAAACATATCACCATTTATCTTATTTCCATTATGTGTCTTTGTTCTTTATCTTCAGTATAGATAAAGCCCTTTCACATCCTAGGTGACAAGTAATGATGGACAAATTGTGTGTGTTTTGGAGCAGTGACACTTGGGACCTCATTCCTATTCGAAAAAATATGTTGTTGGTTATAGGTGAATTTACACTGTCAAAGTTGGCTCTAATGGTCATCACCTTATAGCTCATAGCGGCCAAGGGTTGTACTTAGATCTTTGATTTTATTTATGATGATATCTTCTCTCTAGTTGGTAAAATGACTTCTATTTGTTTATTCTTATCCATGACTGCCATACACTATTTACCTCTACATTAATTTGACGTTAAGAATACTTTTTTATGGTGAGCTCACTAAGAAAGTTTATATGGAATGACCTCCTGGATTTGTTGCTCAGGAGGACTCACTCAGAAAATTTATGTGGAGCAACCTCTTGAATTTGTTGCTCAAGAGGACTCATTCAGGAATTTTATGTGGAGTAACTTCTTGAATTTGTTGCTCGAGAGGAATCTTCATGATTAGTTTGTTATCTACAAAAATCTTTGTATGTCCTTAAACAATCTACAAGGGCATGATTTAGTAGATTCAATATTGTTGTTCAAGAGTTTGGGATGTCTCAAGAAGAGTGAAGCTGATTATTTAGTTTTTCATTGACATTCATTTGCAGGATGCGTTGATTTGATTGTTTGTATTGACGACATTGTTGTTACTAGCAATAATCACCATGACATTAAACAATTGAATAACCATCTTTGTCACCATTTGTAGACAAAAATATTGCTAGACTTTAATACTTCTTGGGAATAAAGGTGACATGATCTAAGAACAATATTATAATTTCTTAGAAAATGTATGCATTAGATATCTTAGAAGAAAAATGCTTGATAAGGGTCAAATTTGTGAATACTCCTGTTGATTGTAATTCCAAACTCTTGCCAAATCAGGAGGAGCTTGTTTCTAATCCAGAGATGTATAGATTGGTAGGAAAGCTGAACTACCTCACTGTCACTCATCCAAATATCTCTTTTGCTCTCAGTGTGATAAGTCAGTTCCTTAATTCCCATTGTCAAGGATATTATAATGCATTGCGTTGCTTCTTAAAGTATATCAAAGAATTTCCAGGAAAGGTTTTCTTGTATGAAGACAACGGTTACGCTCGGATTGTAGGGTATTTTGATGCAATTTATGCTTGCTCAGATGAGGAGGGACTTTCTTTCATTTCAGGGAGGGACATACCACATAGGGCAGTCAGGCAAAGAAGAGATTCAATCCAAACGAAATTTTAGAAATATGCTCTTCTTCTTAGGTGCTTTCAAGGTGAGAGAGACTTGGGAAAGAGGCTGCAGCTAAGATAAAACCTTTCGGAAAAGCGTGTTCGGCAAGCGGTAGGCAAAGAGGTCGAAAACAGGTCTGGCAGCTACGGGTTCCTCTTTTGTTTATGGGTGAATCTTCCATTCTTTGGTGGCTCTTATGATAGGAGATTTATCTCTGGCTATATTGCATTTTGATTGGAGGTAATCTAATTTTGTAAAAGAGTAAGAAGCAAAAGATGGTTTCTCTTTACAAAGCGGAAGAATAATATCAAGTTACAACTTTAGTTACGTGTGAACTTATTTGGCTAAAACAACTTAAAGAATTGAGAATTGGGAAGGTCACACAAATGACACTTATCTGTTATAACTAGACAGCCTTACATATTGCTTCAAATCCGGTTTTCCATGAAAGATCAAAACACATTGAGATAGATTGTCACTTCATTTGTGAGAAGATCCTCTCTAAAATTATCACTAGTTTTGTTAATTCAAATGATCAATCGAGAGATGTATTCACCAAGTCATTGAGAGGTCTTTGTATTAAGTAGATATGTGGCAAGTTTGGTGCCTATGATTTATATGCTTCAACTTGAGAGAATGTTAAATATGTGTAAATATGTTAATTAGTGAAATTAGTTTATTTATAATTATGGTGATTAAATAACTGTATATTCTGTAATTATTTTATAATCATTGCTGATATTGTTATTACTAATATAAATATTACTATTCATCCTGTTGTGTAGATGTGACACATGGATTACATCTAATGCTCTTCTATTTTATTCTCTCTCGACATATATGAACGAACTCTTTTGCTTAGGATGCTTGGATAAGCTTTCAATAAAAACATTTTCCTGATAAAGTTTTTTTTCTCTTTTTTATTCTTTTTTTAGCTTTTGTGAAAACATTGAAACAATGTTTTTATTTTCAAATTGATTCAATTATTACATTATTTTTCAGCATGATTTTTAATTAGAATTGGAGAACATTTTTATGATTTTTCCAATGCATTTGCAGGGGTTACCATGTCTAGTTGTATATGAACCCTTTTCTTCAGGATGCTTGGAAAAGCTTTGAATAAAAACATTTTTGTGATATAGTCTCTCTTCCTTTTTTTTAGTTTTTGAGAAAAATATTGAAGTAGTGTTCTGTTTTTATAATTCAATTATTACAATTATTTTGATACATGTTTTTTTAATTAAACATGCATTTGCATGAAAAGCAAAAACAAATGAGCCTTCAGTTTCTTATATTAGTTCATTTCTATATATAGCCTTGTGCCTATTCAATCTTCCCCTGGCCTTTTCCTTGTTTAATTTTTAGCAATTGGAGCAACACATTCCAGAAGAGTGACAGGATTCAGCCCATCAAAGGTGCAGAGAATTCAGAGTACTGTGAGCAGGATATTGAGGGCAAAGCCTACAAAAGTCCTTGGGAAAATGTAAGCATTTCGTAATGCCTTTTCCCTAAGGGTGCTGAACATTCATTTGTTAAGTTACTTATTGGAGTATATAGTTGACTTGTGTGAAATAGTTAAAGATATGGAGATTATTGGTACTGCCTACATTGGAAGGAGAGCTGTAACAGAACAAAATACTCGCTCTCTACCATCTAAATTATCAAATTAGTTGTATATGTTATTATTTCCTTGAACATTGCAGCCTAAAACGCTTGCTAGTTGGAAAGAAAAAAATGATCCATCCAAGACAGTATGTGTTAGAAACTTGTCATACAGAGTGGAACGTGCTGATATGTAAGTATTTTTTTTAATGCGGTGGCTTGATGCTTATTTTTTGTACTGTTTTCCTAATTTAAAAAATTTTCAGGGAAATTCTTTTCAAAGAGTGTGGAGAAATTGTTGACGTTCATCTACATACAGATCACGAAGGGAGGTTAAATGGATTTGGACAAGTTGAGTTTGCGACGGTAGAAGCTGCACAAAGAGTAAGTTCTGTGAATTTGTGTAGTTAAGTAGTTAATGCAAATAACTTTAAAACTGCCAAAAGGATTTCATAAATACATGTACCTTTGGAAGCAACAATGCCCTATTATTTCACGGGTGAAAATTTATCAATTTGATTTATTGAAGTATTTTTCTCTTTCCAAGCATTTTCAATGAAATTTCTTGATTTGATTCCTGAAGCTAATTGCTACCCTCTACTTAGCTGTGGTTGAGGTTTTATGGTTATTGATATTGCTGAAACCTGCAATTTTGAGGGGTATGCTTTTAATTCATGGCTGTCTTCCTGATGCTTATAGCCTTTTCTTTGGAATCTAGTGTTCGATTGGCATTATATTGAGAACATATATCCTCATTATTGCTATTTTTTGTATAGATTTGTTTCACTATCCGTGTAATTATTAGGAGATATTCTATTCTATAAATATTAGGATTAGTCTTGGTCCTATTTCCGTATGACAAACCCTAGAAGCATCTTCATTACAATGCTTCCCTGAATCTGCAGCACTTTCATTGTGCTTGGGTTTCTTTTTGTCTCGGCATTCCCAGCCATACAGCCACTGGACACCCTGTAGCACCACACTGTTTAGAGCGCGCTACCAAGACTGGCCTATCCGTGGAGTTGTCCCTGACAGACCACCAACACTCTAACATGCGCCATCGCGTCATAGGGGCCTTCGGCAGCGGGTGAAAGCAGCACACCCCCCTCTCATGTCATTGTTTACCTTGCCACGAGCTAAATGGGAACGTGGTGTCCATTGTGTGAGTAGGATGGAAACAAGCCCGGTAACCTTAGCTTGGCCTTTTTAATAAACAAACAAAATTTAAATTTTTTTTAAAGACTATTTAAGTAAATAAAGTAGGTCTAAACTGTTTACAAAACTTGTTAAATATGATAATCTGACCTATATATATATTTTAAAAATATAGCTGTTAAAATATATTTAAATAATAAAGTTATTTAATAATATATTTTTTATATTTTTAATTCTTTTATAATTAAATTAATATATTATATTATAATTTTTTTATTTATAATTATAATAAATAAAAATTATATTTTATTAAAAATTAAAAATATTTATACATAATTATATTTTTTAAATAATAAATTTATTGAATAATAAATTATCATATTTATTACATATAAACAAGTTAAAGAGTGGTTAACTCTTTGAACATAAATAAGACGTAATTAAAATTGAACAAAATAAAATTTTAAAAAAAATATTATATTAATATAATTTTTATATTTTTAATTTTATTGTTATTAATATTTAATTATTTAATTATTATATTAATATGTTATATTTAATTTTTTTCTTTATAATAAATAAAAATTATTTAAATATAAATTATATTTTATTTGAAACTAAAATTTTATAAAAAAAAGATAGAAAAATAAAATAAAAAATTTAATATACAATATATATATTGTATATTAAATTTTTTATTTTATATATAATAAGATCATATAGTAAATAATATAATTTTAAATAAATTATAAATAATAATAATATTTTTTGTAACTTACTACGTGTTTTATTTTTATTGGTATAAATTTGTTAAGTAAGGTATTTATAAAATTTTTTTTTAGAAACCAAGTCCACACTATATAATCACACACTTAAATATAAGTATGTTAAATTTTAAATAATTATTTTTAATGAATTTGACATAGATGTAGATAGATTTTTTTAAAAATATAGTTGTTAATATATATTTGAAATTCAATAATTAATAAATATTTACATAAACAAAAAATATAAATAAAATTTTTTATTATTAATTAATTTATCAATTTATATATAATATATAAATATGTTTTAATATATTGTATCAGTAATATTTTCTATATTATATTAAAGTTATAGTGTAGCTAATTTTACATATATTAAATAAAAAATTAATAAAATAAATAAAATTAAATATTTTATAATTATTTTTTTAATTTAATAGTTATTATTATTGTCATTGAGTTTAATTTTTTATATTAAGTTTTATCATATTTTTTTATTAAGATAAAAGTTTAGAAATATAAGTTATTTTAATTTAAATATAAATTTTATTAATTATTATTATGCTCATGTTATTTTTCTGCATTCATGAATTTTATAACATAAATATTTTTTATCTACAATTTTTATAATGATAATATTTATTTATTTTTTAAATATAATAATTTTTTAAGTTGATTCAACAAATTTTGTGAGTGTTATTTTTTATTATCAATTTTATGTGTTTACTGTGATTTTATTTATTGAATATAAGATGTCTTTACACAAACAAAATATAATTATCATAAAAAAATAATTAAAATATTTGATACTTTAATAATTTTATAAAATTAAATTAATAAAAATAAAATAAAAATTTTATAATATGAAAATATTTATAGTTAATGCTCAAATAATATTTTAAGAATTATTTATAAAATTATATAAAAATTATTATAATTATTTAATAATTATCAATAGCATATAAAAATTTGAAAACATGTAAACTAATATTAAGATTTTTGTTTGTAACAGACTTTTTTTAACAGGTTTCATGCCAAGTCAGGCTAACTAAATAAGTTAGGCTAAGCTGAAAATAAAGCCTTTAATAGGTAACAGGTGAAATACAAGCTTAATAATTATATTACAGGTTAGACCTGTTTAGAGTAAAGCCTAGTCTGATCTATTTCTATTCCTATATGTGACAGACAAAATTCATTACCTTGTTTACCTATGAGAAAATTGATAGAATCACAAAGTTTTGGATTAAGGACTATAACTAGGCATGGGAATAAGCTAGTTTGACAGGGAGCCTATAACATAATTTTTTTAAAGTTTAGCTTGACTTAGCCTATTTAAGAAATGAGTTTAATTTAGACTTAATTAATTAAATATGCCAGACTTAAATTTAAGAAAAATCCTATTAGAATAACCTATTTAAATTAAAAATTTATAATAATGTATTATATAATTTTATATAAAAATTATAATATAATATTATATTAAATAAAATTAATAAAATCTTAAATTAGAAATTTTAATTTTTTTTGTTGGAGTTGAAGAGTGTACTTACGTATGATATGAGATGGAGCATTGCCTGTAGGAATCTTCTGCATCAATGTTGTTTGATTTATCTTATATACATAATACTGATTTGCATTTGTGTTGTCTCAATTATGTCTATTGTTGGTTCATTTCATCCATCATTTTCTTACGTATTTGTTTATATTATATATAACTCTTTATATCTAGGTTAACAAAATGTCTTTATCCCATTAAGAATAACAAAATTTTTTTATTTCAAGATCTCAATACAAAGTAAACCATTAAAAAAACTATAATAAGACAAAACATACTTTTAAAAAGGTCAGATTAAACTTAATAAAAAGTCTATGACAGATAATGAGTCAGACTTAAACTTCAAAATTATTAAATAAGTCAAGACTTATTTATATAAAGCTTAGCCTATTTCCATGCCTAGCTACAACTCACTAGGAATGGCAATAGATAGGGTATAATAGTATTTATTCTTATACCCATGTTTTAAAAAAAAAATACCAGTATCCAGCCTCATACCCGTGTGGGTAGTACTTTTAATTTCCATACTTATACCTTTTGGGTACCCACATATCCATACCTACTCCTGTTATCTGTGTTTGTCTAATAAAAAAAGCACTTATAAAAATATGCTTATATAATTTTACATGAGTAGCATAATAATACAAAAGTTTGATATGTAACTACCTAATAAAGTTTAAGAATAGTTAGAAAACAAATATTCAAATAACTTAAGTGTCAAGTGTATCTTAATACATCAATTTTCTAAACTAAAATACTTAAAAATTATAAGTGAAATCGTACAAATAATTTTCAAGATATTCTAAAACAAGTAACTCATAAACTTGAAAGTCATATACTGTCACTCTTCGATATCTAAAATAAAAAAATAAAAATTAATCAATTATTTACTGTAAAGTTAAAATAATAAATATAGTTATGCTATTTTATCTCTTTATCAAAATCAGACTCTCAAAATAATTTCAAACACTTATATTTTAGGTTTAGATATTGCTTTGATATTAAACTATCAAATTAAAACTAATAGAAACTTTAATTGAATAAATATATTAATAGAGTATTCAATACCTTTATTTTTATGTCTTAGCTAACTTTGTACACACGAGTGTTTTTAAAGTATTCTCATAAAGCTGAGAACAATGAGGAGTCAACAATATGAAAAATAGTAAATAAATTTTTTTATTAAAAATATGAAAAAAATATTTTTATGGTTTACTTTATTAGTAAATATATTTTTATGTTAATCTTATAAAACAAATTTAATTAGATAAGTTTTTTATTTTTAAATATGTATTTTTTTATTTGAGTAACATAAATATTTATATTAAATTATTCAACTTAAGTACTCCACTCGTTGGTGGTAAATTTTTCGGGTACCCGTCGAATATTTTACTTATTGTCATTCCTACTACTTACGGCATACAAAAGAGCAAACTAGAAGTAAATGACAAATGTTAATATAAGAGAAAAAATTTAAAATATTTAGAAACTGTTGTTAATATATTTTATTACAATTTTAACTAATTTTAACATAATTTATAGTATTTTTATTTATTATTTTTTTATTTTATTAAGCTCAATATTTGAAAATGATTTAAAATTTTTGAAGATAATTTTTAAAATCAAGTGCAGAAGATAATTTTTAAAATATTTATTATATTTTTAATAAAAAATTTAATTACTTGAAATCAACTTTAAAAAAGTAAAATTAACAATATTAAATTTTTAACCAAAATATTAATTAACAATACCTAAAATAAATCAATAAGTTTTAGTGACACTATTTTTCATATATTATTATTATTTAAAATTTATTATAAGTTGCAAAAATTATATATATTTCATTATTATTTAATTTTCATTTAATATATTTTTAATTTTTAATAAATTTTAATTAATAATTAAAAGTGTTGCTAAAATTATAGTTTTATTTTCGTTTTAATCCTGCTTTTTGGGACCAACGAGATGGGGAACATTATAACTCGTGAAGTTTCGTTACGGTTAATGAGAGGAATGTTACGTGCGGCATGGAAAAAGAAGGCTTTTGTGGGGCCCAGAGGAAAACAACACGCATTTTCGACCCCCGTATGCTGTGAATTTTATTTCAGTCACACAGGACACCACGTTACCATTTAGCGCGGGAAATTTAATTTTTTCTTATAATATAAATTTCGGCATTACAGTGGTGATATTTTTTTTTTCTTTTTTATAAATTTCACCACTACTAGTGACAAAAGTCTCCGGGCAAAACACGTGTCAAATACCCTACAAAGGGAAATTGTTTTAAAAAATTATATTTTGATAAATAATATTTTTAAAAAATATAAATAAATAAAAAACCCCTTGCAATCTGCAGGAATTGGCACTTCCTTCCTTTGACTACGGCAAAGAAGTTGACTCAACGCTATAGAATAGAAAGTGAGCCCACCTACCGTGGTTTATTGAAGGACAAGAAAACCCGACTTGGTTTGACAACTTTAGTCGGCTGAACTAGAGGTAAATCTTAAAAACACAAATTTTGAATCATTAGACATTTTTTTCAAGCAATTGTGAGCCTACCCCAAATGACCTGTCCATTGCCTTGGGAAAAGAAAAATGTTCTTGTCAGTACATGAGCAACTTCTTGTTCCTAAAGAAATTTAGACATCATAAAGCCTTAAAGGATGAGAGGTGTTCAAGTGACCTGTCCATTGATTGTTCGTACATCCTTAAAGGATAACCGGTGTTCAAGCTATGAATAAATAGATGAGTGCATTAGAAAATAATGCAATTTGAGAGATTGTATGGATACCAAGGATAAGAAGGCTGTCGGTTGCAGGCAAATTTATAGCATTTAATATCAATTAGATGGTACGCTTGATCAGTTTAAGGCTGGATTAGTTGCAAAATGATGCACTCAGACTTATGGAATCAACTATAAGAAGACATTTGTATCAGTGGCAAAAATGGATATAGCAAGAACTATCCTTTCATTAGCAACCTACTTTGGTTGGAGTTTGCACTAGTTTGATGTAAAAACTGCCTTCTTGCTTTGAGACTTAGAGGAAGAGGTTTATATGGATGTCCCACAAGGTATGACATTATTGATGGTAGAAACAAGGTGTGTAGATTGAAGAAAGTTTTATATGGGCTTAATTAGTCTCTTTGTGCTTGGTTTGGGAGATTTTCTAAGGCCATGGTATCTTTAGGTAACATTCAAAGTTAGAGCGATGATATTCTTTTATAAGACACTTGCAAAATGGTAAACTAACCCTTTTGGTAGTTTATGTAGATGATATAATTATTGTAGGTAACACTGAGATTGAAAAATAGTGCTCAAAGGAGATAGTAGTTACTCAATTTGAGATGAATGATCTATGACGACTAAAGTACTTCTTTGGAATTGAGGCGGCATATTCTAGATAGGAAACTTTTATCTTAGAGGAAATATGTTCTAGATCTTCTAAAGGAGACTGAGGAGCTGGGATGCAATGCCAGTAAAGTACATGTAGAGGAGAACCCCCAAAAAGGAGGTGAGGGGCAAAGCTCGATTGTAGACAAGACCTGATACCATAGACTCATGAGAAAGCTAATTTATCTATCTTATACTAGATTTGCCATTGCATTTGCTGTTAGTGTTGTCAGTCAGTTCATGCATGACTCAAGTGAAAGACTAGTACAAGCAATGAATAAGATCCTTTAGTATCTAAACAGAAGTCCTAGACAAGACATACTCTTTAAGGCGGGGGAGAATCTCTCCTTGGAAATATATAGAGATGCAGAATATGGAGGTTTCGTTGTAGATAGAAGATCTACTTCATGATATTGTATTTTTTTTTAATGGAAATCTAGTAACATGGAGTAATGAGAAACAAAGTTTTGTAGTTAGGCCAAGTGCTGAAGCTGAATTCCAGGTTATGGCCCAAGGAATGTGTGAACTATTATGGATGAAGATTATTCTTGACAATCTCAAAATAAAATTCACAACTATGAAGCTACTTTGTGATAATAAGTCTGCTATCAACACAACCCATAATTTAGTCTAACATGATAGGACCAAACATATAGAGATTGATTGACATTTCATTAAAGAGAAATTGGATAGTGGTCCCATAGCTACCACATATGTGCCTTTCAGAGGTTAACTAGCAGAGATACTCACTAAGGTATTGGTTGATGAGCAGTTCTAAGATCTTTCCCACAATCTGGGAATAATAGACATGCATTCATTAGATTGAGGGGTGATTTTGATGGTGTATCCTCATTTATTTTACTATTTTTGTTTATTCATTGTAAGTATTAGGTGAGGAGATGAAATTTTGTAAATATTATGATTAGTCTCCTATATATATATTATCAGAGATCAATTTTCAAGTGACACATACTTTGATTAATATCTTTTCAAGTGTACCCATACACACAATTTAAGAATGTGTTAACTACATGCACCGTTTGAATCCATATCTTTGCATAGCACATAGCAATTAGTTTTTAAATGATGGAGGGGTTGGGATTATTATTTCTAAACTTCTGATATATGTAGTGGGTTACTGTGATTCATATTCATTTCTGTGCTTATGTTTTTTGAACCCGGTTCTGTGCAAAGCATTGAGCAGACAATCATTTTGCTTTTGTTATCATAGGCTCTTGATTTGGATAATACAGAATTGTTGAGACGATGCATTAGAGTTGGTATAGCTCGAGAAAAGGGTGAATATACTCACAATAGAAGGTAATCCGCCTATATATAATAAAACTGCAAGCGTAAGCCTCCTATCACTGTTTGGTAACTAATTTTCCTGCCTAATAGCACTAATGTAAATTTCTTGTAAAATGTGGTCATTTTGAATTGGAGAACATTTTTGTTTTTCCCTGTGCATTTGGATGGGTTACCGGGTCTAGTTCTGTATATAATATTCTTTCTGAGTTTAGGGTGCTTGGATAAATTTTGAAAAAACCAAAGTGCTATCATGAGATAATTTTCTTAGTCTTTTTTCATGATCTCTTTGTCTAGCTTTTGAGAAAAACATCAAAGCAGTTCTTTTTTTAGGTTTTTGTTTTTTATTAAGTTTTTACAAATACCAAGAAACTTTTCTAATTATTATGAAGATTTTTAACATACCTTTTTAATTAAAAATTCAATTTTAGGATTAGCACAAACCAAAGACCCTTTAATCTGTTATATTGGTTCATTTCTGTATCTTGCCTTTCCTCCACCCTTGTTTCCTTTTTAGTAATTGTAGCAACTGGAGCAATTCATTCCAAATGAGTGGAAGAGTTCAGGCCATGAAAGATACAGATCATTTGGATGACTGTGGAGAAGAAATTGAGGAAAAAGCCTGGAAAACTCAGGGAAGTGTAAGTATGCATTTCATAGTGCATTTTCTTAAGCTTGCTGAAAGTTTATTTGTTATATGACTTGTTGGAGTATATAATTGACTTGGGTGAAAAAGGTTAAGGATGTACTGATGTATTAAAGAAACATTGACACATTTGAGAGAGAATGAGTGTAATTGCTTGAGTGATTAGCACACTCAAGCTGAATGATTTATATACACAAATAGTTGCGAGCGCTAGGATAATAAATACAGGGAGTAATTTCCTAAAACGAGTAATTGGAAAATAATGGCTAATTAATCTACAGCTATTTCCTAAGTTAGAATTTTTCTAGGTTACATAGGAAATGGAGGAATCATTAAAATGCAAATTCTAAAACTCAATTTGCAATATTCTCCCTCATTCTAGAGCATATAGATCAAAAGCTCTAAGCTTGCAACAGATGTAATGAAGATACTTCATAGTCTGCTATGGAGAATTTTATCTTGGGAATTTCACATGGAAACATCTACAAATTTTCTAGTGAACCCATGACTGGAGTAACAAATCTTGAGTGTGATAATTTCTTTTGCTATATGTACATTGAGGACATTCCCTTCATTCAGCATGTCCTATGAGGTTTACACTACCTCCCCTTTCTCAACAATTGGGTATCTGGCAAAAGTTTCAATAGGATTGACCAAACTTCTACCTGATGTTGGTGAAGTTGTCAATGGAGTTGACTGGAAGAATACTTGGCCATTCAAACCAGCAGATCCTGCATGATTTTACAGCTGTAATTACGTTTCTTGCAGTTTATCTACTTTTCAGGGCTGAAAATCAAATTGTATTACTCTATTTATATGAAATTCTCCAGCAGAACACAATTTCATCTCACATTTTTCAGAGTTTAACAGAAGTAGCCCAAAGAATTCGTGTAATCAAATTATCTATAAAAGGGATTTCTTGGTCAGTTAAAATTTGGTCACAAATGTGATATAATTTTGGCTGTTTGTGTGACAATATTTTGATCAAATTGTTTGTGTGACCGTTTTTTTGTGCTTAATCATACACAGCCTCTGAATGTCATTGGCATAAATACTTTTGAGCTTTCTTCCCAAAGGTATAACATGTTTTTATGCTCTAAAATTCATGACAAAGGCTTCATGGATTGTCATAGTAGGTCACAGAGGTTGTAATAAACTTGTTCCCATTGGTTCCTGTAGAAATGTTTATTTCCACACTTAATATTGAGTGATACATTGAGTGATACAGGAGGCATAAATAGCCTTTAGGGTAGAATAAATCAGGATCCCAGGGATTACGAACAATTTAATTTACAAAAAAAAAAAAGAAAAGAATTTGAAACTGCCAAGTATAGTCAGGGATATTAATCCCTTAATTTACAAAAAAGAAGAGGTTTCAGATTTCCCTTTTTCTGATGGACAGCAAGAAAATGGCAGAATGAAAAGGGACATGCCAACAGTGTGGTGATCAGTTCTGATGAGAGGTGCTCCTCACAGTGCTGTTTTGACTTTGGACCAAAGAGCAGAGAACAATGATGAATTCCAGCAACAAGACTTCAAAGTATGGGTAGAAATTCCTAGGGGAAACAGTGGACTTGGGACTGGGATTCAGCCTTCAGGGATGTGCAGCAGAGACAGGATTAACTCATACCTACTTAAAATGTCGAGAGAATGTGTAAAATAGCTTAAGTGATTAGCACACTCAGCTTAATGATTTATATATGCAAAATAGGTAGAAGAATAATAGAGAGCAATTTACGAGAAAGAATAATTTGAAAATGACTAATTATTCTACTCTTATTTCTTAACTTACAAAGTATTTAGGCTACATAGAAAATGGAAGAAACACTACGGTCTAGATTCCAATAGACAATTTCCAACACAAATAATATCATATCTTCCTGCAATATAAACCATCAAATCAGTTATATAAGATGCTATTTCTTGGAAATTTTGCAGCCTACAACACTAGCTACTCCAAGAGAACAACATGCTGCCTCGAAGACAATATTTGTTGGAAACTTGTCATATGGAGTGGGACGAGCCGATGTGTATGTATTATTTTTAACATAGATGTTTGCCAAATTTCTGTACCTTTTTTAGATTTTCAAAATTGTTCAGGGAATATCTTTTCAAAGAATGTGGAGAAATTGTTGATGTTCGTCTACATACCGATCATGAAGGGAGGCCAAGAGGATTTGGACATGTTAAGTTTGCAACAGCCCAAGCTGTACAAAAAGTAAGTTTTGTGAGCTTGTGTGCAAATCATTTTAGATCTTCTAAAAGCAATTCAAAGATAGCTGAACCTTTATGTGCAACAATGTCATATACTGCTCGGGGGTAAAATTTAGCAATTTGATTTTTTGAAATAATTTTCTCATTAATTTTCAATGAATTTTATTAAATTTGATTCCTGATGCAATTATCTACCTTGTACTTTGGTTAAGGCTTTATTGTTGCAATAGCGACTACAATTTTGGTGGTCATGGTATCAGTTCATGATTGTCTTCAAGAACAACATAGCCTTGTCTTTAGAATGTATTGTACCTCTAGATAGTAAAGATCCAAGTTGTATGATAGGCTTGATCTTGTTCAAAATCTTTCATGGACATGACTTGCAAACATTTTTTTTTGTTTTGCTTGTATTATTATGTATTGCATTTTGATGGTGTGGAATTAACAAGTGTTGTCAGCTAAGTAAGTTAATCTGAACTTCTTTAACTCATGCAATGGAATTTTGTTCTAACCACTTCATATGATGCAGCTTTCATGTTACTTGCTAATCTGGTGATTTCTACCATCTTATGTCAGTGCATAATACAAGAACTGTCTTATCTCACTAGTGCTGTTTACTATGTGCATCATTTGGCTCCGTGTCTGGCAATTAGTATTGATGGAGGGTTGGCGTTTATATTTCTAGGCTCTCTTACATGTGTAGTGCCTCTGTTGCTAGGATTCTTCATTTGTGCGCTTATGTATCTTGGACCCCTTTTCTGTGTGAAGGCATTGAGCTGAGAATCAATTTTCTTTTAAATTGTAGGCTCTTGAGTTGGATAACACAGAATTGTTAAGACGTCCCATCAGAGTTGAATTGGCTCGAGAAAAGGGTGAATATACCCACAATAGTAGGTAATCTACAGATATACACTGTGCAAGAGCATGCCTCCGGTCACTGTCTGGTGACATATTTTCCTGCCTAATTGTGCCAATGTAAATTTCTTATAAACATGGTCCTTTTGAATTGGAGGACATTTTTGTTTTTTCTGTTCATTTGCATGGTTTGCTGTGTCTTTTTGTGTATATACTCTTTTTAATTATATGTTTTGGAAAAAAAGACACTTTCCAATTTTTTTTTCCTAAATAATTTTCTATCTAATGAGAAAAGCATACAAACAGTTTGCTTTTTAGGCTTTTGTTTTTTCTTCAACATTATCAAATTTTCAAACATGTTTCTTAAATTAAAAATGCATTTTTTACAGCACATACAAAATTCTTTAGTATGTTGTATTGGTTCATTTGAATATCGTGCTTTATGCCCACATCTTTCCTTTGCTGTTTCCTTGTTAATGATTTTATCATCAGGAACAACTCATTCCAGAAGAGAGAAAGAATTCAGTCGCTAACAGTATTTGTTAAGGGTTTTGATAGATCCCTTGCAGAAGAGAAGGTAATCTCTCTCTATCATTTTAATTTGTTACCCTAGTTCTTGTACATGATTGCAGGAATCTCTGTCTATTGTATCTTTGCTTGGTTTAATTATTGTTTCTATCTTATTTAATGCCTTCTTTGTTCTTTCAGATAAAAGCTAGCCTGGAAGAGCATTTCAGGTCTTGTGGAGACATTGCAAGGATATCAATTCCAAAATTTCATAATTCCGGGGATGCTAAGGGGTGTGTTTCTTGTTCCGCCATATGTTAGGTTATAATGTGCTATAGAATGTTTTGACATGCCACGCCATTTACCTATGAGCCTTTTCATGTTCATCTCGCCTTACTTATGGGCTTGTCAAAAGAATGTCAGAAGTTTACTAAATCAGTATGTCAGTTTGCATATCTGACTATTGTAGAGATTGTTCCTGTGCATTTTTCACAGATCATTCAGTAGTCTGTGATATTGTTAGTTGAGACTAAGAATCCTGAGTCGTTTTGCAATTAGAGGATGACTCTGTGCTTTTCAGATGATATATTTAACTTTACCTGAAATCATGTTCCAAATTTTTTGTGCCATTTTCATATTTCCTTTTCTAATTGAATTGCGTTGGCTTATGCTTCACACATTCGAGTGGTAATTGGGGAATTTGCTGTTATATACCTTTAAATTATTTCTACATTATTTTCCTTTTGTATTCATCCTTTTATAATTTCTCTATTTTGCCTTCTCCCATACATTCCCCTTGCTGAAGTTGAGGGGTAGGGATTAGTAGAAAATATGAAAGGTACCAGACTGTACCGGGAGCTCCTAAATGCAGATTGATTTTCATATCATTTCTGCTTGTATCAGTTGCACTTGTCCTTTAAGCTAATGAATAATCCTTGTTTTCTGCTTTTTAGTGCCAATGCCATGTTATTTTCTTTTATTCTTATCATTATTTTACCCTTCTTATATATCCCAAGCCTTGCCTTCCCTAGTGATTGTACAGGGATCTCTAAACAGCTTATGTTCCACGCTTTCTGGTGGTCAACAATCAAGCACAACTAACTAGAATTAAATCAAACTACTAGTACAAGTGGGTTTATTTGCTTGCTTTCTAAGTAGACTGCCTGGGAGAAATTATTGTTTCTCAATGTCATGCCTCAACTGGATAAATTTGCTTAGTTCACACTTCACGTAATTCTTGTGGTCTTGCCTTTTAGAAACAAAAAAGCATGGTCTGGGGTAGATCCGATTACATTCCTTTTCTGACATTAAGTGGAGAAATGTATTAATCTTTACATGGATAATGTGGGATTTATTTATTTTCTGTTTTCATTGTTACCTTTCCTTTTTAATCTATTTGGTTTCTACCGCTAGAACTACCTCTGTCGAATGCCCCCTTGCTCTTTCTCCCTGATTTTGTGCCCTGTGCATAGAACTCCTCTTCAAGCAAGAGACCAGGCCATAGGGGCTTGAGGCAAAAGTACCAAAATATCTCCATTAATAGTGATCCCCTCCTGGTTAAGATTCTCTCCCATTGAGCTGCAAAATAGACCAGCTTGTATAAACCTTGATTAATAAATGACTATAGAATGCTGGCAAACTCTGAAACATGTCAAGCATTAGTGTGCATTCAATTCCAAATTTCAATCTCAAATTGCAAAATTTGCAGGTTTGCTCACTTGGACTTCAAGGATGTTGACAGTGTGAAGAAAGCTCTACATCTTGATCAAACTGAGCTGGGAGGTTATCCCTTGTCTGTTGAAAAAGCAAAGCCTCGATGTGATAATCAGCGTAGATGTGGTGGTAGTCATCATCAGTTTGGTGGAAGGGATGGAAGCGCTTATAAGGGTAGAGTGGATTGGGGGACAAGTGGTGGTGGTTGTGGGTGGCATTCTTCATTTTTCTGATGCAGGCTCAGGTAATTTTTCTGCAATTAGCTTTTTATTTCCTTGTGTTAGAGTATGTTCGTATAAGAATTTAATGAATTCCTTACAAGTACGTTGCCTTGTGAACTTGGTGCTCCCATTCACCATCTTCAGTTTTCTGTAGGTGCTCCCTCTGTGATTTTGTCAATTTTACTTGTTTTCTTAATGTTAGAAGGCTTTTAAAGGGGGCAATCTTGGGATTTTCCCCCCTTTTGCATTGTTGTTTTCTGTATGTCGTATCATTCAAACTTGGCATGCTAACCCTAGGCGCTCCCATTAACCATCTTCAGCAACTTCTGCTTCGTCCAGCAAGCTTCACAATGGTTTACATCCTTTTCTGGCCAAAATCTAGTGCGGGTCACCATTTTCAGCCAAGTTTTGGTTGTCTTCTTCATCCCTGGAGAGATCGATTCATTTCCAACATGGCCCATCCATGTCAAGGGCTGTTTTTCGACCAAAATTCAGTGCTATTCACTATTTCCAGTCAAGTTCTCATCATCTTCATTTCCAACAAGACCTCTGTATTAAGGCTTTATCTGGTGAGACCACTCTGTTCTGTCGAGAACTTGACTGGAAATATAGATTGAAGTTTGGATGTCTGAAACAAAAACAATGGCTACTCCCAGACAGTCAATGCTCAAAATCTTAACTCTGCCTCTAATGGATTTCTTGATGAGGAAGTGTGTAACACTTAGCCTCCAAGTTTCGAAGTCTCATTTAAGAGCCTATTTTGTGAAATTCAGCATGCTGTGTATTGTCTTAAACAACCCCCTAAAGCCTTGTATATGTCGCTAGCATTTATGTTCGCACCTTGGCTTTTGCTCTAGCAAATTTGACCCTTCATTTTTTCTTTTTGGTCACCATCTCTATATTCTTATTTATATTATAACAGTATTATTGTGTCTCCTTTTCGCTTATCAACTAACACGTACTACAATATTTTTAATGTGCATATACACCAAAGTGATTGAGAAGGTTTGTTTATTTTCTTGTATCAAAGTGAAACACTTATGGTAAATAATATCTTAGAGAATTTGATTTTTGACTGAGTTCAATGGTGTCCTGTGATCCATGTAGTTGTCCTTACCTTAGAGAATAAGGTTTGGTTATTGTTGTTGAAGTCAAACTCTTCCAATGGCTCCATCTTGATTTTTGTGTAAATATAGTTGTTACCGTCTTGTAAGCTTTCTAAGCATGGATCTTCTAAATATTTTCTGATCCCTACCTATATTTTCATTTGTCAGGACCTTATAATATGCTATGTTCACAAGGCCAAATTTTCTTATAATGTAAATAAGCACCAGTTTCTTTCTCAACCTCGTGAAGCTCAGTGGCATGCTATCAAAACCTGTCACTGTTGGAGATGGCAAGGTTTAGAGCAGAGAGCTCTGATACCATGGAAGAGAATAGAGAGTAAAAAATGTAAGGGAACAATGAGTTTTTTATTTGTCTTTTGTGTCTTAGAATGATACATGCGCTAATTTATAGGCATAATTGGTTTAGAGTAGGAAACCAATCTACTGCAAATTAGGAGAAAAATAAGGAACGAAATAAAGTCAAGTCAATTATAATAAATAGTCTAGCTGCTTTAATCTTATTCAGCTTAGATTTTACTATAATATCGTAGAAAACAGCGATCAATACTAATAATTCATGACAGAATCCAATGCATTTTTCTCTTTTATTTTAGTAGGTGTTTTTGGAAAATAAAATTCACAATATAACTAAACTTTTCTTAATGATTTATAGGTATTATAGAGTGAAGAGTGAGTTAAAGAATCTCGAATTATGGTTCCCCATCATCAAGATGAAGTTTCTAGAAAAAGGAACAAATGTTCAAAGATATACTCCAAGTATTGAGGAAAGGAAAAAAAATTCTATTTTGATTTCTCTAACTTCTCGTCTTGTGTTGGTGACTTTGTCTCCTTTGGTTCTATTGAAGATAGACGGGTCTTCTAGCCCTTAACTTCAAAACCTTGCTGTAAAGATCCTTGTACGACCTTGTTCTTCATGTGGGAGGAGTTGAATTTAATACTCCTATATTCATTCTTTGATGAGAAACAAAATGAATTCTAATGGGGTAGACAAAGTTGTGGGCCATTGGTGGAGACCTTCACGATTCACTTGATGATGTTGCTGAACTTATTGAATTGGCTAAACTTGATCAATCCGACTTCTAAGTTATGCTTTTATTGAATGATGTGAATGAGGGAGATGAGGATGATACAGTTAGAAAGAGAAAGTGAATAGTAGGCAATAGAGTAAGACTTATTTGAATCCACCTAGAGATAACTTTTTGCGACATTATAACATGGTTTAGACGAAAGTATGTAAATTTTCGGCGTGCTCGCACGGGATATCGGTGGGGAAATATATAATCTCATGTATTTCTTTGTAAAATGTGATTATCATCATCTATTGATAAAGTTATGCAATATAGTACATTTATGACAAACTAGGTATAAATCTGTGCATTGTAAGGGTAAATAAATAAAATGTTTTTTTATTAAGTTTTTACAGAAACAAAAATAATTGAATGAAACATGAAAATAAAATATTAAATATTAAGATTAAATTATGACAAGTGTATATATAATGAGAGAAAAAACTGTTTTAATTAGTATATGATGGCAAAAGGTTTGTACATCGAATAGGTTTTGGGAGATCAAATTTGAGAATTGTAAAAACAAAAAATGTTAGGAATATGATCATTGAACTAATCAGATAGCATGCCACATAGTTAAACCAATGGCAACAAAAGATGAGCTTCTCCATAAATTGAGTAAGCAGTAACGACAAGCAAATAAGTCCAAATGATATACCATTGATCTTTGGCACAAAGATAAATCCTAATAGACAAGTAATAAGATATGCAAAAGGCATGTCAAATTATGCCTATTCCTATTTTTTAACGGAATGGAACAACGAACGTGTTTATATATGAACATAATATTTATTTAAACATCATTCAAATGTTTTTTGTTTTTATTTTTTAAAATAAGAATGTAACACCATCTCTTTCTAAACATGTTCGCGCGAGGCCTTGATCAGTGTAGATTCAGCGATTACACTTGGAAGAAAAATTATTTAGCTTAGAGAATTGTTTGTAACGATAATTTATATGCATAATAATTGTTTGAAATTACTTTGAGCCAATTCGGACTTAATTTGGGACAGTTCGGTAATTGTTCTGGTATTTGTTGGGTAAATCATGTAGTGTGACAAACAAGAATTAGTGTTTGTTTAATTTATTTAATTGGTAAAGTGTTTCAGAAATCAAAAATGGATTTATAAAATTTTAGTTGGGAGAAATTTAAAGTTTTGGAATTTATTTCATTAATTTTATAAATTAGTACAATACATGGTTATACTAATAGACAAAATTATCAAGATAAATCCATTTGTGTTTCAAAATGTCGAGGAATGGGCCGAGAGATCGAAGAGAGATGACTGGTGTAATTAGTAGCTGCATTCCTTATGACAATTAGTCACGTTATCTCTTTTTCTTTCATCCTTTTTAATTTTAGACTATTGACATCCCTTGTACGGCTTGGATCTTGCTTGTTTTATCTCTACAAGTTCCCTTACAGCTTTTGACTTACGTTTTGAATCTCAACCATTGGGGAGGATTAATCTTGACCCTTGGATCTTTGCCTTTTTTCACTAAAACACAAACAATGCATTTTTCCACCATTCTCTCTCCTCTTTGAGCAAAATTTCTCTTCCCATATGGTCATCCAAAGTTTCATTTTCTCACACTTCTTCCTCTCAAAACCGTGAGCACCTAAGTCCTTTCATTCCTCTTGCCAAAAAAATTTCCTTGCTCCTCCATTGGCTGCCTGTTGCTTCCTCTTTGTTCACCATTTCAACCACCTCCCTCTCTTCCTCATTCTCCCCATTCTAGCCCTCTCTCAAGCTCCACTTTAGATTGAGTGCATTTTGTGAGTGAGAGTAAGAGAAAACTATTTTTGGAGCATTTCTTGGACATTCTTGTTGGACGTTGGAGGAAGGTGTTTTCCTGGGTTGAAGAGGTGTCATTTAAAGCTTGGGGACCAGCATCTTGAAGTCTCATTCTCCTCTCCATCCCCTCTCATTTTTGTGCACAGCACCATAAGGTATAGGAGAAGCGCGTTTTCGATGTTTCAGTAGTTTTATAGGTTTGGAATGGAGTCCTACTTTGGGAGCTCTCTACGGATGGTTGTAAGAAATGTAAAACCATAATTTTGAGTCCATTTTTATCTCCACAATGTTTCATGTTCATGATTGGTGATTGAGTAAAAAATATCACCTTGTATGTTTTGTTTATTTTTACGAATTTGCATTTTAATTTCTGCAGAATCTCACTACAGCGAAATCCTCTCGCTACATCAAGATTGCACATAGAAATACACTTCCCTCTGTTGCCCTCTCACTATAGCAAGAGCGCAATAGAGGCATGTCCTATGCCCAGGACCTTCTCGCTACATCGAGAATACACTCGCTACAGCGAGAATGCCTTACAACACACTCTTATTCTATTTCAATCAATTTCAAACACACTCATCTAGCTATATATATATATATATATATATATATATATATATTCACAAAAGTCAAATGCACATTCAATGGATTACAAAGCTTGGGGCGTTACAAATTGAGCAACTCAAAGATGAGAAATATGTTTCTAAAAAAATTGAGAAATTGCCTCGAAAAGACAAAGTAGCCTATTTTAGGTTAATCAGAGGAGAATTGGATAGTGAAATTGCTCAGAGGGCAAGTGTACCCATCGAGAAGTAATAAAGGGTTCTTAAATTAAGTTTTCGAAATATCGTCCCACAATAATTGATTTTCAATTACTAAGAATTTCCTAATTCATTTGTTTAAGCTTCAAAGATACAAGATTAATTAAAAACAAGAATTTATAAAATCAATTATAAAACTAAAAGCAAGGAATACAATGCACGTCTTGGTTAAACTTATCGAAGAGAAACCTAGGGCATATGAGTTTTTTCATTCAATCCTTTATGTTATTTTTTGTTTAACTCTAAATCTGATTTCTTTGTGATTACCAATCTTTCATACAAATACTATTAATACCCAATGGTCATGCAATATTAATATTCTTTTCTCTAAATTAACATCTCCAATGGTCATGCAAGACATCAATTTAAGAAAGCTTAAGGAACTTATGAACTTGTTAATTTAATAACGATTAGAAGAGAAAGATTGGTTTGATCTACCTAATCCTTTATCTTGTTTTATCCTATAGATCTATTAATTAATCGAGGTACGGTTGCCTGACGATATAATTAATTAAGATTAAGAGAGAAGCATAATAGGATAAAATCTAATCACGAAACGGAAATCAAATTTAGATTCAAACGTCAAAACCTCATAAATTCATAAATAATAGTTCCCGTAGCCCTAACTAAGGACTTAGTTACTCATGCTAAAGAAAAAAACTAAAATAATCATAAACAAAGCCATAAAAAAAAGTAAACTAGAATGAAATGAGTTCCCAGTCTTCAAGTACGATCGCTCGAAGCTCCAAGTCTCGCCAAGCATGTGCCAAGGATCCCGTGCAAGAGGAAAGAGACGAGAAGTGTATCCGAAAGCCAAAGACTAAATGTAACAACGGTCTCTTTTACGATGCTTGAGATCTCCTTTTAATAGGGTTTGAAAACCCTAAAGACTATTGATAATTGGGCTTCTCGCAGATGAGCACGACTATGCATGGGCTCGAACTACCCCGTGTTTGTTGAAAGAGTCTGGGCGTGCTGACTGTTGCGGAGCTCTAAACTTCTATCAATTTAGGCCCAAAACACACCTAAAGTATACTTACGACATCTTTATACCAAACTGCATAATTAATATATAAATTAGTGTGAGCACCAAATAAAATAAAGGTCAAATATGAATATATGAGTTGTAAAATAAGGTCTAATTACAGACATATCAAAAATCGACCTCAAAGAAGAGGATGTCAATGTAGGGGTAAATGAAGTTAATTTAAAACCAAGACCCCTTTATGTTTACCGGTCCCTAAAACCATTTGAGAATAAAGATAAAATTCGGCCTAATAAAAGTTATGCATTCAATGTTACTAAAGCCAATCACATTTTTTATATTTTGTTGAAGGATGGTCAAATTGTGTTGTCTGATGATCATTAGATCCCTACTTTAGAACAAAGAAAGGGTAAAAAATATTGTAAATTTCACCATGTTTATGGTCATTGGACTAACAATTGTATTTATTTCAGGGATTTGATTCAAAATGCTATTAAACAAGGAAGACTGAAATTCGAGTAGAAGTCAAAAATGCCAATAAAAATTGACATTGACCCGATGCCAATAATAATTACACAACCAAAATAATAAAGTCCCAGATCAGTTTCAAAATATATCCCAACACTGAGGACTCAGTGCTAGTCATCGCTATACCATCTCTGTATTTTGTTTAAATTCTCATAATCTAGTTCATCATCTGCTCCAAGATAGAGGTCTTTTGAATCTATTGCAACCTTAACTCCTGATACTCGTTCAAAGGTAACTCGGGTCGGCCTTCTGAGATGGTCATGATCGTATATACATAAATAAGTTATGGTTGTAGGGGTCTTATATATAATAAAAAAGGACGTTATAATAGAATTCCATGTCCAAAATAATAATATTACTAGGTATGTCATTAACATGTATAGCTAACTTAAATGACATATCTTCTAGTACTCATTAAATACATAATTAAGTCTATACTATACAGAGCTATCTATCATCCTAATTCTTTTCTGAGGTGCCATCATCCTGTTTTCCTAAAAATTTTAGTAAGGATGAACGTCTATTCTATCATTTTACAAATCAACATATCACATGAAATCATAATATGACATAAATATAACATAATTATTTTAATAGCCAATTCACATATCATAATTACATATTTACAAAACAACAATTTGTTATAATTTATTCATTTTCTTCCCTCAAATACGCACTCCTAGTGCATTGTGATCACAGATAATGATGCCTCCAACATTTCTTAAGGTCTTACTCAATTAGTTAAATAGTCGTCAGTTAGCCCATGCACATGAATACAACGTATACAATAATGAGCCCCTTAGCAAATGTATAGTCAGGAGTCTAGTTAAGAAATGAGTGTGAGGCCATGTGACGCATTCACTCTCAGAAAGAGTGTGTACACATACGTGAATGTCGCTCACCATCCTATGTTTCTCACATATTTCCTATCGTTTCCAGACTCTATACTTCTAGTGTATCTCTGTAACTATTTACCCTAGATCCATTCCATATCTGACACTTATACTTATCTTGAGAATTCCTTCATTCTTCCACATCACTCATCCCATTAGAAAAAAGTTTCAATCATTAAGTCTTTCAAACCAACATCACATTTTATCATAGCCACAAAATGCTTATATGCATATAGTTCATACATCTCAACTTAATAAATGTTATACTTCATCATAACATATCATATACATACACTTCATATAATTACACCATACTCATTCAGCATATTTCCATAACACTTCTCATTGAGTACTCATCATGTATTTCATATGAACACAACATAACCATTCAAGTCAAACAACCAAACATCCATATTCTCAGCTATTACTCATAAATATTATACCCTCAGCCCCACGCGCTTTCACTTGAATGACGAAATCCTTGCTTGAGTGATGCGATTCTCGTCTGAGCGAGGAATAGCTCGAGAACACCAGACAGTGGTCTCGGCAAGCATTTTTTGATATTCTTGCTTAAGTAAGGTCATGTTTGTCTGAGTGAGATAACGTCTAGAGAGTTGGACATTTTTCCTGTAAGTCCTTGCTTGAAGGGCTCAGCTCGCCTGAGCGATATCACTGCTCGCCTGGGCAAGATGACAGTTGAGCTGAATTTATTTTATCTCACTTGAGTGAGAATCATCTCGCTTGAGCGAGATTGCCCTGAAAACATGTGGTTCTAGGTGCTCAGTCTTGCTTGAGCAAGATCCCTTGCACTAAACTTCCACTAAAACACCTATAATTCATTCTAATACATTCTAACAATATATAATACCAATTAATTCATCAATTTATCAACTAAATGAAAAAGAGTGTGTTAAAGGGGATCCAAATATGATCCTGGAGAATTTCGAGAAGGAAAATACTAAAAATTTCCCAAAGGTTAGAGATAAGTTGTTGAAGTTTCTAACTAAAAAAAAAAAAGAGGTAGATAGCGAGGTTATGCTCTGCCCAAGATGCAGCGTCATCTTTGACAAAGCGACAATCAAACCCTTCAAGCAATATGAGATGAAGAAGCATTATCAGGTAACTACCAATTAGGTGATCACTAAGATTAAAGGGGTCCAGACATAGAATGCCTCTATTACTGTATGAGACCCCCAAAGTGCTCAAAATAGGACTTTTGTGCCTCCTCAAAATGTCCCAAGCAACAAATGTGTCCAAAATATACTGCATTCAACTTTAAGTTGACCAAAGTGGCAATTGGTCAAAATTTGAGGGCCTTCTCAGATAGCATAGTGCCTCAACCTCAGGTTTTCTTATAGCCTAAGGTTTTTTCGCAACTTAGGTTCTACAATCCACCAAGGAGTTATTTTCAAGCGAGAAGGCCTTACTATAAGACTCCTATGACTAAGACCTAGTGAAGAAGAGCTTAGAAGATTAGGAAAGCTGAGTATGAGGCTTAAGCCCAAGCTCAAGTTCAGGTGGCCCACGAAAGCGCCGTGAAAAAATAAGTAGTGTACTTTAGTGAGGGTCCAAGTTAATGCAACTCACTGAAAAACACATATTGAGAAGGAAATCTTAAAGATGAAAAGCCCAATGATTGAATATTACCAAGATGATGAGTTGGTAACAGATGTCTTTGAATCATGATTCGATGACGACTTCAAAGACATATTAGGGGTCGTATCCATGTTACTTGCTGAATACGCCGAGGGTGTTGGCAAAGGAGACGAGGGTGATTTTTATGCTAACGACGAATCAGATGATTTGAGAAGCCGACTAGAGAGATGAAGAGTCACATGAAACCTTTGTATGTGGCAGCTCGAATAAATAAAAAATTTTGAGTAAATAAGGTTCTTGTCGACTCTGGGGCTGCAATCAATCTCATGCCTAGTTTCTTGCTGAAAAAAATTGAAAAAATGAAAGAGGACCTACTACCCCATAACATGGTGTTGACCGACTGTGAAGGAAAAACATCAAAATCAAAAAGGGTATTGATTGTCAATCTGAGGGTTAGAATCGTGTCTCGAGCAACTATTTTCGTGGTTGTTGCCTCCAAGGCAAGTTATAATTTACTCCTCGGAAGAGAATGAATCCATGGAGTTCGAGCGATACCTTCGTCACCCCATCAAAAGTTGTGCTTGTGGAATAGTGATGGGATCCTGGTGTATGTTAACAGAGACTAGAGTTATTTAAAGGCTGAAGTTCTTGTTAGCAGTCTTAATAACAAAACATTCGACAAGTCCTTTGCTAACATTGTACCACTCGAGATGAAGAATGTGGATGACCCATATTTTACCACAAATGTTAACTCGAAGGCATTTTATGAGATTCAATTAGATTCTTCAATAGGTTTTTACAACTTCTAAGAAGTATTAGAGCTCGAAGAAAATGTAACAGATGAAGCCTGAAGTGAGCCTTTTGGCTCAAATTTCGGCCTACGTGGCCAAAAATAAAATAAAAACAGCTTTTGAAGCCGTTGAAGTTATAGAGGCTGATGAATTGGATTCGGCCATAGGAGAAAATTCAGAAAAAAAAATTGAAGATAAAATGACTCAAAAAGCCGTTGAGTTGAGACAATTAATGTCATATGATAAATATCAACATGATTGAGCGTTCAACTTATTTAGTTGAGAGAAGAGAGGCGGCTCTGAAAGCCGCTGAGTTCTAGAGGCTAACGATTTAGATTTGATTAGTGAAAATACAGAAAATTTGGCTTGTTTAGTCAAAAGAAGGAAACCAACTTTCGAGGTGATAGAAACAGAGCAATTCTCGAACAAGCATCAGGAGTTGTTAGTGATTTAAGAGATCTCACGCATAGAGAAAGAAAATTTGGTCTGAGAGATTGAAAATCAAGAAATTTGGCTAGATTGTATTTGTGATTATTCGCCGATTGGTTTCAAAGATTCTTCTTGAAAAGGACAGAAAATGGAGGCGCAAGATCCCTTAGAAGAGGTGAGCCTCGGAGATGATAAGGAGTCCAAGTTAACTTATATCAGTATATTGGTCGATGTTGAGATGAAGAACCAACTAATCAATTTACTAAAGGAGTTTAAAGATTGCTTTGCATGGGATTATGACCAAATGCCCGACCTTTCGAGGGAATTGGTCGAACACCAACTTCCAATTCGACTAGAAAAAAGGCCAGTGAAGCAACCACCAAGGAGGTTCATGCCAAAGATCAAGGAAGAAATTGAAAGGCTCCTTAAAGCTAAGTTTATAAGAACTGTCAGGTATGTGGATTGGATTTCGAATATTGTTCCTGTCATTAAGAAACATGGGACTCTTCGAGTCTGTATTGATTTTCAAAATCTAAACATTGTTACACCAAAAGATGAATACCCTATGCCGGTAGCCGATATGTTAGTAGATTTGGCAGATCGAAATGAAATTCTAAGTTTTTTATATGGAAATTTGGGTTATAATAAAATTTTTATAGCCAAAGAGGATATCGAAAATTGCTTTTTGATGCCCTGGAGCCTTAGGGACTTATGAATGGGTGGTTATGCCATTCGGATTAAAAAATGATAGGGCTACCTATGAAAGAGCAACGAATACTATTTTTCACAACATAATAAGCGAATTTATGTAAGTTTATATTAATGATATTGTTCTGAAATCTATGATAAAAAAACAATCATATTTTTCATCTTTGACAATCATTTGAAAGAATGAGAATGTATGATTTGAAAATGAACCCTCTGAAATGTGCTTTTGGTGTAGCTGCAAGATAATTTCTTTGCTTCATTGTCAATATGAAAAGAATTGAAATCGACAAGAATAAGGCCAAAACAATATTCAAGACGCAGGCCCCTTCGACTAAAAAACAGCTTTAGTCTTTGTTGGGGAAGATAAACTTCCTATGAAGATTTATTTCCAACCTTTTAGATAAGACAAAAATCTTTTCACCCTTGTTGAAGCTAAAGAAAGAAGAAGATTTTCGGTGGGAAGTAGAGCATCAACAAGTCTTCAAGGAGATTAAACAGTATTTGACAAGACCACATGTAATGGTCCCTCTGACGAAATGTTATCCTTTGAAGTTGTATATTTTGATGATGGAAGAAACTATTGGAAGTATGTTAGGCCAAGAAGATAAGAATGGGCTTGAAAGAGCAGTCTACTATCTTAGTTGAATGTTAGTAGAAGCAGAATCTCGATATAGTTCTATCAAGAAATTATGTTTGTATATCTATTTCTCTCATGAAAAGTAGAAGTATTATATTAGGTCTTTCACGTGTATGTGTACTCGCATCATGATTTAATAAAATATTTCTTGTTGAAACTAGTTTTTCATGGCAGAGTAGAAAAATGAGCATTGGCTTTAACTAAATATCTAACTATTTTCAGGAAATGAATTTTGAAGAAAATTAAAGAAGATTGACCAGATCTATAATTATATTCTTAGTGAGATTATAAGAAAAGATTGCTATGTTAGTGTTTAGAGTATTCTAAAAAAATGTAAATTTTATTTAAATTGAAAAAATTATGTAATCATTCTAAATGTTTATTTTTGAATTTATAATACTTTGATAAGTTTGGTTGTAAATATTAATTTGAAGTATATTCTTAATATTAATAGTTAGTTATTTTAACTATAGATTACATTAAGTTTTATAAAAATTTACTCTGGTAGAAAATAATGTTGTTTATGTTTCAAATTTATATGTATATATCATGGAATAAGTAAATTCTAAAATGAAAATTTTAGTTTTTATTCTATTTACAAATTTAAATTTTATAAATGCTTCCTTTGAAAATTTTGAATACTTTTAAATTTTCATAAAATTGAATAATAGAAATATTAGTTTGATTTTTTCTCAATTCTTTAAGCCATAAAATAAAAATAATTACTTTATTTGCCTTCCTTTACTATAATTTATGTTACAAATTAAAATGTAAATTAGAGATGTTACACAAATCACTCATAACTTATTTCATAAAGAAAATATGTAATGACCTTTTTCTAAAGACGAAAATGCTAAAAAAAATTTTCTAACCCAAACTAAGTTGATTCTTATTGTTCGTGAATCATTCTCATACAATCTACCACAAGTATATTCTAATAAAGTAAACACACTTTCAATTACAAGCAACTTGTTAGACTTTACTCCTTGGTAGCCCTAGAGACTGACTTAACATTCAAACAAGACATAAGGTGTCTCATACCACTTTACACCTTGTACTCTAAGAATCTAATGCATCTCATACCATATTAGTTCACAAGGTAAATGTTAAATCCTTAACTAGTATCATACCAATTTAGTGAAATCTAACATCAAAGAATTACTCACTCATTGACTCTAATAACCCTAGTTAACATATAGAATTCCATACATGCATATGAATCCTCTTATGCGACCATGATCCAACTGTGTTTCTGAATGTAGCAATCCTACTAACAAAATCTTTTTATAATCCTCGAGTGTATTTGTGTCCCTAAACACAACATCAAAGATTTCCAAAACAAGAATAAAAGAGAGGGGTAAGACTTTTCAAATGCTCATAGAAGCAATTAAGACTTGAAAGGAAGGAAAGAAATGAACAGGAGAAGGTATAACTTATATAAAATATTGATTTTCAAAAATCAACTTAACCAATATAATATAAATAACTTCATTCATTCACAAGCAGACATCTCATAAATTTCTTATTCAATGCTAGACTATGATGCATAGGACTTATGCGTATGTTGACTTTTGGTTTGGCTTAAAATCATTTGTTATGCTTATGTGACTTTTGGATCCATTCCTATCATCATAAGTTGTTTTACATTTTGCATATATGGTAGGGACTCAAACCTCTATCGGCTGATCCAGCTCGACCAACATGATAAGCCTCAGGAGAATGTCAGGATAAAGGAGTATCGCGTGGAGACTTCTAGCTAGAGTTTCAGGGCCTAGGACAGTCATAGGGCTATTGGTAAGTCACCCACCTCAATAAAATTCCCTAGACATCGAGGTCCTCCCTATCTTTCACCAATAACAGTTATAAAATAACTTCGTAACTTCCTTCACATGGGAGAGGTATCTGCACTCATTGCTATATGAAAAATTCATTTCTCTTTGGAGCACAATCTCCATATCATGCACATAGGTGCTAATTCAAATCAGGATTAATATTCCATCTTATTTCACATCACGCACTCAAGCGTTGGTTTAAATTCAGGATAAACATTTTATGTTCAACTATTCAGACATTTTCCACAAGAGATTGACATATACTTATACCAATGCTTTCAAGAACATCTACTAAGGGTCCCTTGCTCATTAACCTTGTCTCTTTCTTTAAATTTCCAATTTTATCTACGTAGATAGTTTATTACTTATGATTGAAAAGATGTTAGATTTTCGCAAACATTTACCTTTCTTGATTCAATCAATAAGGTTCTATTATGAATTCTAGGTCCAAGACAAGCAAGTGGCTAGACTCAACAGTGTGGTTATACTTACATGTCAATTCTTTCTAAGCATTCTTATTAACAGATACACACCTCTTCAGGGTCTTATAATCACAATAGGGGCCTCAATCCACTTGTCTAAACATTTCTACATGCTTTCAACCTGCTATAGGTCATCAATTCACATGTGTCAAACTACACTTTAAAATCATGCAATCATCACATTCATATCCAAATATCACAATGTGTGCAAGACTTATGCATATGCAAATAATAACATATTCAAAACCACAATGCTTTAATCATTACTAATAAAGGTGGATTTAGGGTTTATAATCACATGTCAATTCTTTCTAAGCATTCTCATTAATGCATACGCACCTCTTCAGGGTCTTATAAGCCTTAATCCACTTGTCTATTGTCACGACCCCTTTTTATAAGGAACCGAGAACATTGTTTCTACACCACATACTTATTTAAAATAGGTAAATAATAGAGAATATAAGTATAAAATTTACTTCTCATTCAAAGTAAAATAAAGTTCCTTACAACAAATATCCAACAGAACAACATAATATTACATTTAGTTTATAATATTCAAAATACCAAAAATTATAATATGTAGCTCCCTCAACATGAGGTCTCAAATAGAAGGAAAAAGGACTTTGATGCATTATTACTCAACTCCAGCTTCTAACTTTTCTTCATTGGCCCCTCAGCCTGTGAAGTAGATGCAACACCTGCTACATCTGCTCACGTACCACCTACGATCATCGCAATACACACGCACACAATGACATAGAAAGAAATGCAAGGGTAAGCTTACTAAACATAAAATAAAATTATATATAGAGAGCAAAATATTTCTCACAGCAATAGCCCCATGCATTTCCAGCCCATGTAATGCACAGCATGAAAAGGACTTCCAACTGGTTTCACAGCCTAAGTAATCCAGAAGGAACCGAGCCGGTCTGGGAGCGACCCATTTTGGTATCTGGATCTAGACAGCACAGCACAGCAGCTCAGCATGAACTTACCCTTACACGTCTACCCACCTAAACATGTAACTCGGCTCTATAATGATGCAAAACATATATCTCAGCATGATGCACACTGCCAAAATTATTTTAACAGCTCAACTAAGGCAAGTTTATAATAGGTCAGCCAAAATCTCAGCATTTTAAATCAATTAACAGCAGTTACAGCTTAAAAAAATAGCTTTTATTCAATAGATCTAACAAAATCATATTAAACCGTTTAAAACATAGATTATAGGCTAAAGTAAACTCCCCTTACCTTAGAACGATAATTCACACTAGATCTACCGAATATTACTTGTTTTATAACAAGATTCAGCTTTAGAATGGAGTTTCTCCTAAGAACACCATGAATTTCTATGAGAAGGAGAAGAGAAACGAACAGTAAATCTAGCTTCAAACTTAAAGAAACTTACTTCAAATCCTTCAGAATAGATGTAGAATCTCAGATCTGGCGAGAAATTTAAGTTTAGGAAGGTTTAGTATGAGAGAAATGGTAGTTTACGGCCTTAGAACCTTTGAGAACCTTGGATAGAGGTGAAGAAATGAAAATTTCGTATGAAGTCCTCTTTTTATAGAAAATTTTTGAAATTTACTGTTCACTGCCAGAAACACTGTTCATCGCCTTACTGTTCACGCCGAAAAATACTGTTTAGGGCACTATTCATGCCGAAAAATACTGTGCACGCGTATGTGACGTCAGCCATGACGTCATGATGATGTCACTGATGACGTCAGCAGTCACTGTACATACGCGGTTTGTACTGTTCATACGCGGTTTGCACTATTCATACACGGTTTTATTGTTCATTGGCATTGTTCATACGGTACTGTTCACTTTTTTTTTAAAAAAAAAAAAAACTCCATCTAAATATATTCCAGTACCAAATAATGCTTCAATTAACATTTAACAAGTATAAAATATTATAGATTACTCAATAATAAATTAGAAGCCTGACATCTATACATTTCTACATGCTTTCAACCTGCTATAGGTCATCAATTCACATGTGTCAAACCACACTTTAAAATCATGCAATCATCACATTCATATCCAAATATCACAATATGTGCAAGACTTATGCATATGCAAATAATAATATATTCAAAATCACAATGCTTTAATCATCACCAATAAAGGTGGATTTTATTCTCATAGGCATCCTATATTAGGTTTGTCTAAGTTTCCTTATAGTAGTTCATTCAATCTTTTCATCAAACACTTTGATATATACAAGAACTTATTATTATTATTTCTAAATCCACGGGTATAGTTAACATGACTAGTATTTTATAAAACATAACCCAAGTCATTTTGTTTCTATTCTATACCACATTAAATTAAATTTTCTAAAGGGTCAGATACCTAAATCGAGGCTTCATTTTCTCTTTCCTTTTTCGTCTATTATTGGAATATCTGTTGAACTTGTCCAATTTCTTACTTATTGCTTGTTTTAACTAAAATCATAGATTAGGATGATTAAACTTAGCATGACTTAAAGTCATAGGACTTGCCATTTTATTGGATTTTCTAAGCAACAATCTAATTAAGGGGTCATATCCTTTTCTAAATTATCAAGAATTAAGTGTCTAGGTGTTTCTATCTAGTATAGTCTGGTTTGATTTTACTAGGTGATAGAATATATATGTCAATTTATAGCTTAGTTCATTCAATTAGTTTTGGTGTTAGAGCTATGCTATAAAGGACAATTTGCATTCTCCTTAGTATTAATCAAGTTTAGGAGTTTAAAACTTACCATGAAATTTTGCTTAACTTAGCATTCAATCACACAATTTCACACATATATGTGCACCATAGTAATACAAGCAAACATATCAATGTCATTATCAAATACATGTCTATAAACTCAAGAGAGTGAGGAATTCTCAAGAGCTTTCAACCATACACAACATTCATAATTTAATCAAGTATATTCTTATACATTCTCTCAACTTCTAACTTGAGTCATATGAAAGTTTCCCCCCTCACCTTAGAGAGTAACTCAATTTGGTGAGGAAAGATGCTCCATCTCTAGCCTTGTATGGGTTGTACTTGCTTTTTTCTCAACGGGATCGATAATCATTCTTTCTGAGTTGTTGCGATTGAGCCCGTAACTTAGGCATTTAGAATTTGAATGAAGCGTGTGAGGTATCGATGCATTTCTCATTCAAGAATATAGACACAAAGCTCATTAGAGCAGGTTTTTAATTGAGTTAAATAATTTTAGTTAGCTGAAAACAATATCGGTACAACAGGGTGCTTAGTTTTGAAAAACTAGAATTTCAAGTTTTGGTACACTTACTAAATAGAAGGTAATTGAGTGGTATGGTGTCCAAATCGAGCTCAAGATAATTATTTGGAATGATAAAATTGCAGGGAATGATATCAATTAGTCACCATGCAGTTGTGGGATTCAAATTTACCTAGAAAAATGAATAAGGCGGCTGTGTCACAACAAAGTCCAAAACCAAAGCACTTAAAGTGATTGGAGTGTAAGTGGGTGAGTTGGCATCCAAATTAGATCAAACCAGTTTTGTTTGAAAGCTAACATGTCAAGGATTTTTAAATTGTACTCATGAAAATTTTCTCATTTACAGATCAATCCCAACATTCAAGTTTGCAGGATGTACTTGTTACGATTCAGGGAATGATAGTTGCTGAATTATCCTCGTTCTTTGGAGAAGCAAATGGAATCTAATTCAAACGTGGGATAACTAGTTAAAAAGATTATATAACCTAGAATATAGGAACCTGGTTAGGAAATGTTTTTCATATGCATATTTTTCCAGAAATTGAGAGAAAGTTGTGCAATTTTAGAAAAATATTTTCTGCAGAATTTCACATTGGGCAGCTTGTGAGTTTTGGACCAAAAGCAGAGGAAATGACCTCCAAATTGAATAATAGAAATGTATATGGAGATATTATGGAGTTATTCTTAAAATAATTTATCATGCATGCAGGAGGAATAGAATAACGATTTTACAGAGATGTATTTCTATTGTCATGGATTGTTTTAGCATATTTGAGATATTTAGTTCATGCATGTCGTTGAAAGATCAAATGGACTTCAAATTGCGCACAAGATGAATTTATGGAAAGGTTATGTCATAAGGAACATAAATATTTGAATGCATGTCAATAAAATAAAATGCAAGTGGTTCAAAAAGAAGACTTTCGCTGTTGTTAGTGAAGAAAATGCAATTTTGAGACAGCTTCATTAAAAATTGCATATCTCATTGATTTGTGATCCAAATCAAGTCCAACCAATTTTGTTTGAAAGCTAAGACATTGAGGTTTCTAAAAATATGCTGATTCAAATTTTTGGAAATACAGATTGGTCGCAGTACTCACATTAATCCAGATTATGTCTACTAATTTTTGAAAGATAAAAAATAGGCTTAAGATAAAAAATAGGATAAGATAGCTTATTGGAAAGATATAATTACAAGGATTTCATAACTGTTTATGAATGTTCATAAAGTTGGATGAAAAGGGATTTAAAAATGCATTCTTTTCACTCTTTTCATAAATTTTTCATAATTAGATATAGCATGAAAATAAATTAGTTTTTCTCCTTGATCTTTGCTCCAAATCTTACTCCGAAAGTGGCTATGGAAAGCTAATGAAGTGTACTATGTGAAGGAATAAGGTCAAGTTAAAAAGAAGGGAGTTTAGCAAGTGTAATATGCATAATAGATTGCATGCAAGGTAAAAAATGTAGACTTTCTTTATGAAGCTGTGAACTTTGTATCCATCTCACTATTTTGCGCATATCTTAATCAAAAAATTGGAGTCTGATCGACAAGCCACAACGTGCGTCAAAAAAATAAGATAAAAAGGAACAAGATGGAAGGTTTACATGTCAATTTCTCTGCATGAAAATTTTTCAAAAATTCAAGAACGTGGTTGTTGGACCAACAGAATTCAGATTGGGTCATACTTATGAGATCAAGTCGTTGGATAGTGAAACGGACTCTAAATCAAGCTTGAGATAGGGCGTTGTTTCTTTACATTGTTTCTGCATAAAAATGTAAAAATGAAGGTACTCATGTACTCTAGGAGGTTGAGGGGGTTAAACGATATTGGATTAAGACTTATGATATAACATTGGAAAGATATTTATGCATGGAACACAGAGGAATGTTTGTATGTCAAATTTGGAGATCACATAAATTAAAAAGTAGCCTACTTCACTGTTGAAATGCAAAAAACGTAGAGCAAGGAAGCGATCTCACTGTTTTCACTATAACTTGTGAATCTGATGTTTGTTTTGAGTGAAACCACTTGCGTTTGAAAGCTTTTCCAATGCACAATTCAAATATACAGTTATTGGGTGCAGAAAAATAAGTTCAGATGGTAAAAAATGTTTCACACAATGGATGCAATGAGGGAGGTTTAAAGCTTTTTCAGAGAGAAGGTGCAAGAGAATTGGCTTATGCGTGGAGAGGGAAGTGTTTAAGGCTTTGGCCGTGAAGGGTGGCAGTTTCCAGCCTAAAGGTCACCAAAAAATAAAGAGAAATATTGAAGAAAGAACCGAGAGAGAGTGTAAGAGAGAGCTTACATGGTGAGGGAAAAAGGAAGAACGTGAAATGAATTTGGTCTTGTCACCTTTCTTTCTTTTCAACACATGGCTTCCACGTGGCGTCACGCATGCAATGGCTTCTTCTTTCTTTGACACATGGCTTCCACATAGTGTCATGCATGCAAGGGCTTCTTCTTTATTTGACACATGACTGTCACATGGCGCCACACATGCAATGCCTTCTTCCTTCTTTGAGTGGCACACATGCAAGGTCTTGCCACTTTTCGCTACCTATCTCATGCATGCATGATATTTTGAAGGCAGTTAGGTCATTTCGTAATTAATTCTATGAAATAAAATTTTGAAAAACCTTGTTAAAGGAAAATCTACCTTGCTAAGGTTTGAACACATAGACTTTCAACTCCAGACTAAGGACTAACCCTTCTATTACTACACCACCTTTGCAAATGCGTATAGCATTTGCAACTCAAATATAATTATGGAATTTCTAAATCCAAAGCATTGAGATCTGTCTTTAAAAAAAATAAACACATACTGATGAATTATTTGTAAAATACATTGAATTATCTTTGAGAAAAAGAGAAAATCACATTGTACACACGAACATGGAGGGAACAAAAATGAGTATGTTACAAAATACACAGTTATTAATGAAGGTAAAAGTAATAAAACAATTATCAATAATCAAGAGCTTTTAGCATATTTTAATTAGTTCTATTTTCTTCATGGAGTAATCAATTATTCATTCTTTATTTTTATGGTTGAACAATTAGGAGTTTCATGTCTACAGTCCAAATAGTGTCATAAGGTACATTATCTCTTATTTGAATACTAGTGAGGATAGTTTAGTACAGTTTCTCTACTTGCAACACAAGTTAGACCAACTTGGTTTTATGTCAAAACTTGGATATTATTATGTCCCCACTGGTAATTGTAACATCCTTATCTCAAGATTCCGTACAATGTATATATTATACTTTATAATTTGATGTAAAATACGAAATTTGTGTACAATGGCTCTATTATAACTAATTACTAAAATTTTCATCTCGCTTGTAGTAATTTGTACAAATATTTCCATTCTGATTAGTATAAATGGTACAACAAATATTTTAAATGGTGTAATAAACATAATAAAAATTCATAATTTAATAGACTATACATTTCATAAATTGAGTATAATAATTTTCAAACTATTTATCATGATATATGAGACTTGAAATAATAATTACATTACCAAAATAACTACATCATATATATAAAATTACAACCCAAAGCAGTCTCAACTCAGATACCAATACTGAAGACTAGTTCTATTCATCACCCCCATGCTAACTCTCTATCTCGGCTAGATCCTTTGAATCCAGGTTATCATCTGAACCTAGATAACGATCACCCGAATAAGCTCTAACCTCTGTGCCAGTAACATGCTCAAAGGTCCATCAGGTTGGTCTTCCTAAATGATCGTGGTTGTGATAGGTGAAAAGATAAGTGAGGGTTGTCGGAGTTCTAACAATATCTCTATACATATATACACATAGAGTCTAGTGTATTCTACTTCTAGGAAAGTCAAAAGGAATACTACAAGAGAAATACATCTCTATCTTAACAAAAACCCTAGGTTTATCTTCTACAAGTACATCAAATTTAAAATAATTTCCTCTATGATATTCATTAAATACATAATTTAATCTAAAATATACAGAACTATCTATTAGTCTAACTCTTCCCTGAGGCTCCATCATCCTGGTTTCCTGAAATTATTAGTAAGGAAGCATCTATTCTATCCTTTTTCAAACATTATATCATAAAATCATAAGTTATAGTATGAAGGCAACATAATTCATTTTCATACTAAATTCATATTACAAACATATTCACACATACATCATTCATAACTCATTATCTATTATCCATTTTCTCATCCTAATACGCATTCCCAGTACACTGTGATCACAGATATTGATGCCTCGATCACTTCTTGAGGTCCTACTCAACTAGGTAAATAATTGTCGGTTAGCCTATGCACACGGATACAACATATACAATAATCGAGCCCCTTAGCAAAGACATAGTTAGGAGTCTAGTCAGAAAATGAGTGTGAAGCCATATGACACATTCGTTCTCAAAAAAAGTGTGTACACATACGCAAATGTCGCTCACCACCTTACGTTTCCTCCAGATTTTCGTCTTCTCCGGACTTATACTCCTAGTGTATCTGTGTAACTATTCACATTAAATTTCATTCATATTCAACTCTTAGGTCATTCTCTTTCTCATTTATAAGATCGTGCTTAGTAAAGCACTTCTAGACTGATTTCATTTTACTCATATATTTATAGATACAATTTCAACTATAATCTTTCATTTCCACATCATTTCCTCATGTCATTTTACTCAGACATATTTCATAAAATCACACAAATCACTTAGCAAGTTTCATAATATTTCACATTGAACATTTACCAACCACTTAGTCTAAACAACCAAACAATCCAACTTATCAAACAAACATCTTTTCTTCCATTATTTACACAAAAGATACACATAAAATGAATATTGTAATATAACGATAAAATAGAGCTCTTCTTACCTTGAAGATAAGCTCACAAAGAGATATTGAAAAGGATTAAAGTTCACGGATGGAATTAAAAAGGATTGAAGTTCATGGATGGAAGTTCTCCTGAGTATCAAGAGATATCCATAAGAAAAAAAAACATGAAAAATGATCGAAGAAACTCAAGTTTAATCTGGAGAAACCCACTTGGAGTCGATTAACTTCAATGTCCAAGTTTGACTTTAAAGAGGAATTAGAGTTTCTGAGGCTTTTATCTAGGAAAAAGAAAGAGAGAGTTCAGAAAAAACTTGAAAGAAGGATGTGAGTTTGAAATAGAATAAATTTCTCATGTGAAAAATCTCTTAAATACCCCTCAACCCCGCAAATTCCACCTTGAGCAACGAGCATTTTGCCTGAGCGAGATGGTGTCCAAAGAGCATGATATTTCTCCTATAGGTCCTCGCCTGAGCGACCCACCTTGCCTGGATGAGAATCTCATCTCGGCTGAGCGAAATCACTCTCGCCTAGGCGAGGTGACAATTAGACAACATTTATCTTATCTCACTTGAGCGAGAATAATTTTGCTTGAGCGAGATAGCTCTCTAACTTTGTATTTTTGTACTCTGAAGCTCGCCTAGGCGAGATTTACCTCGCCTGAGTGAGATCTCCTGCACCAAAACTCCTCTAAAATCCTTCATTTCTCTTCTTAATATATTCTAATACTACTTAACACTAATCAAAGTATAATTTACTAAAATATGAAAAGAGGATGTTACAGTAATAACTTAACTAATCAGTTTTTGTTCCATTCTTGTAGCTAGAGTTATTCAACCACTTTATTGTATAATTATTTCATAATCATTTCATCATATCAATAACATTTTCAAATCATAATCCTTTGAATAAGGCATAAATCACATGCCCGAGTCAATACATAATTTCCTTATATAGGAGAAAGATTCACCATAATTTGTAACACCTTAATTTTAAATTTCTGAATAAATATATTTTTACAAAGTTTAGAGTAATAAAAATTTTCCATTCAGATAATTGTTCAAGCACAATTTCATAAAATGTTTCAAATAAGAAATTAGAGTACAATTTGCATCATTACTTGCTACAGGACTAAAATATACATCAGATTTTCAGAATAAATTTCTAAGTCCTATAGCAATTTCATCCTTCCTTCCTTCAGAGGCCCCGGTGCTCATCGTCTTGGTTACCTGAAAAATAAACGTAAGGGTGAGGTCATTATACATAAATTTTAATCATATTAAGAGCATACGTCAACGACCATCATACATCCAAATTCTCAATCACAATAGGTGCGGTCACTGCACCAATTACAAATTCACACATTTACACAAACACACGTGTGCTTATTGCATGTAACCACGCTCATTGTGGCATTGTGATCACAGATTTTTTATGCCCTCAACCTCTGGGACTTACTCAGTTATACTCTGGATGGTCGCCTGAATAGCTTCCGCTCCACGGATATAACATGTGCGGTATTAAGCTCCCCAGGAAAAGGTGTTAGTCAGAGGCCGAGTCAGGAGGAGAGTGTGTGGCCTGTGGTGCACCCACGCTCACTGTTGATGTCACCACCACCTCTCTTCCCCAAGGTTTTCCTACCGCTCCCATCTTCCACACTTCCAGTGTATCTCTGAACCATTCATAGTTCTAACATCCAAATACATCATCATTCATTCAACATGCCATCCACACTCATTTCCAACCATTCACATTATTCAATTAGCAATCAAGGGCATGTCAACATAATTTCATCCACAATCGTCACACATCATGCTCAACGTATTCACAATCACATTTCTATCATACACACATCATTTCCTTGCATCCAATGACAACCAACACAAATCACATCACTCAATTTCACACAATGTGCTGAAGGTCGGACACCTCCGAACTCAACCCAATTCATACAATTCATCAATACGCATATTTCTGCCTCCCATTTTTATCTCATTGCCATAAACAACCAAATAGACCTATTTCTAACAAAGATAACTAGAGTAAAGTCTTCCCCTTACCTCAAAACAAAGATAAGACCCAAAGTAATGGTAGAACGACCCCCCACATGATTTTTGACCCTAAATCACATAGAAATTTCATAGGAACACAGAGAGAACCTCAGAAATAAGAGAGAGGGACCAAACACCAAAATCCTAGCCATAAAAACTTACCTCCAAGAGCTCCAAACGTGTCCCTCACCTTCAATCTATCTTCCAAACATCCTTGGAGGGGTTCTAATCGGTAGGAATTGGTTTGGGTAGAGAGAATCGTGAAGGAGAGAGAGGGAAATCGTGAAAAATAACCCTCTTTTCAAACTCTAACCCTTCAAATACCCCTCTAGTGACGACACTCTCGCTACAATGACTCCTCTCGCTGGAGCGGCGCCCTTTGTCGCTACAGCGAAAAACTCAGACAAATCTGCACTCTGGTTTCTGTAGAATCTCTCTATAGCAAGACCCTCTCGCTACAGTGAGATTGCACCCAGAAATGCACCCTAAATTGTCGCTCTGTCGCTATAGTGAGAAGGCGATAGTCGCATGCCTTCCTCCCATAGACCTCTCGCTGTAGCGAGAATTATCTCGCTACAGCGAGAATGCCGTGCACCAGAAATTAACCTATTTCTTTCAATCCAAATTCCAATCACACACATGTATACATATATTTACATATATTTGTATTCATACACACATTCCCATCAAACTAAGGCACATCCGTACATCCATATCACCATCAAGTCAATCATCATACCATAAAATAGTATATATATATATATATATGTATATATATATATATACACACACACACACACTCAAACAATATTATATTTTCGAGATGTTACATCATCAACTTGGTCATTCCAAATTTTTTAGCTTATATGTCACATATTGAAAATTTTATAACATTCATTTGAAGTCCAAAAATAATGAAACTAGTGGGTTAAATTTTCATGAAGTGTCTCTTTTTATACAAGTATAAAAACATAATAATCATGTACAAATTGTAATACAAGTCTCAAGTTCCAATTGCATGTCTTAAAATACCATTTTCTAACACTTGTTTAGTAAATAATTCATATTTAATTCAATTTAACTCCAAATTCATTGAAATCAATTGGTAATTACTCTTAAGACTATATTCAAATAATGTCTCTATTATTTAATTCTAAACAGTCCCTGCAACTTACAAAATTTATAATTTAGTCTTTAAATTTTGTTATTTTGCAAAAATGCCCTCCTTATTAAAGATTCATCAATTTTAGACATGTTACACATTTTCCTCAACATTGCTTGGAAATTCACATGTACATGTAGCAACATTCATAGTTATTCGGTCCTATTATTTTTTTGTCAAATTCTTATACTTTTAAAATCGAGTTTAAAAGTAAAAAGTGTGATACTTCCTTGTTCTTTTGTTCAATCTTTCAAATTTTAATTTATTTTTTTCTCAAAATCTCCAATGTGTGATTGGTTCTGTTCATATGGAAAAAATAAAATTCCAACAATTAATTTTCATGATTAATTTGATTTTAAGTTTATTTTTATTCAATGACTTGTTTAGTAAATTCTAAAAATTCACTTATTTATGCTCTTTTATTTTCAAAACTTTTTTTAATGTCTATAACTGAATAAAAAACTAATTTTTAATTAAATAAGAAATTTCATAATATAATAAAAAAAATTTAAAATAAAAATAACATTTAAAATGTCCTTATGATATTTTAATGGCAACATCTCTATTTTCGTTATTGAAAATTATTTTCTTAGTTTTTCTTTAATGCATCATTGTTTATCAATGACCATGAAATTTTTATCAAAAGAAAAGGGTAACGAATTTCCTTGACTCAAAACTTCAATTAGTAAACATATTTTTCTATATTATGAATAAATATTCTCTTTCCTTACATTTTTCACTCTTTTTGAAGCTTATCCACACCTTCTCTAAGTGATTAAGTCTACGTGCAGAAAAGGTTAAATATGGACTTTTCTACAAATATTTAAAATATATTTAAGAACTTATTTATATATATTAATTTTAAATAATAAAATATTAAAAATTTAAATGATGTAACAGTAACGTGAAAATGATGAGTTGACTCAAATAGAGTTAGACAAAAATTTAAACTTTAAGAAATTTAAGAATGGAATTCTAACAAAAAGAAATTTCGAAGACTTATCATTGATAGTGCTACTTTTATAGGGACTAAAATTAAACTTAAAAATATATATTTTATAAAAGAGAGAATAAGTTAGAAGTGTATTTTTTACAAATTCTAATTAAGGCCTTAAACACTAGTTAATAACTTTAAAGTAAAACAAATTATTAAAAAATATGCATTGATTGTTGGAATAAAAGTATACATTTTTTTGGTCCAAATATAGTTTTTGTGACACTCTTACTACTTCTTATGCCATCAATATAAATATAATATTAACATAATCCAAGTAGTAAGAAAGCCACATGTATGAGTTTACATCTGTTTACATTAATAGAAACTAAATACACCATCTACATCAGTTATCCTAATACATATATACATATCATCTGTCAAAATATACAGTCATCCAGTCATATAAACATATACACATAGCTGATTTACATACAAAATAAAGTGGGGTCACGATATCAGAGATAACAACAACAAAAATGACCTCACAAGCTTTCTCCCTAGACTCATGATTATCAAAAATACCATTTCCTCCAAAAGTTAACAACGGTTAAGGGTTTCTATTTATATGTTCTCTCAGTTACTAGTAATTATACATACATATATGTATAAGTTATACTTTAATCGGCCCTAGCCTACTCTCCTTTCCCACTAGGTTCTTGCTCAGAGGAGTCAAAACTAGGAGGAAGTCAAGCCTGAGAATAAGTCCTCTTCTTTCTAGTAGCAGTAGGGGTATTTGAGCAGTGAGAGGAATTCAGAGAGTCAGAAGAATTAGAGGAAGTTGAATTTGAAGTGGATAAGATGGAGATGTGTTTGGGTAGAGGTATATTTGCTATATTAGGTCGTACAACAGGTGGTACATAAGACTCTAAAGTTCTAAGGAAATTTAGGAGTAATATTGGGGGTGATAATACAGGGACAAGAGGTAGGACATAGGGTCTCATAAACTGTACTCCAGGAGGAAATGGAAAAGTGAATCTCATGGGTACCCTAATGGGGGTGAGGTATGCCCGTGGGCCTGGCCCGTTTCTACCTAATAAAAAGGTAATAATGCCAGTATGGGTGAACTGTTGTCGCTCCCAATCATGCGCCCATATTCCTTCAGGATCATATCTGACCGTGACGCTGAACTGGTACGGTGGTCGGGCCATTTATGTCCTCCCTACTAATCATGTTCATATACAACACATACAGCAACTAAAAAGTTGAGATAAACCCATTTCAACCAAAGTACAATAGAAAACATGTTAAGATATTTACAATCATTATAGCAAATAGAAACAACTCAACACACAATGTACATGTCATGCATGATTCTGTGCATCACCTAGTTAATTGCTATACTGACACATGCATGTGGGCCCAAACCATTTTCTTTTTCTTTTTCTCTTTCTTTCTTTCTGGGAAGGATCAGGAGCTCATTACCACTAACCATTCTTGGTCATAACCATCTCATTAGATAGTTTTAAAGATATAACTCAACTGATTCTGAGAATCCATAAGGTTCTGTCAGGATAGTCCAGTTTTGCAGTGAGAACTGACAACACAGGGTTGCGAGCCCTGGCCTTTGCTCGGCTCAATCACACCCGACTATCCTCAAGACTAACCTGGAGTCTCCCCTAGATTTCGTATACTTCCCATCCAACACCATCATCATTACATGCTATTGATGCATGAACACCTATCTCCCAATATTTTTCTACTATACCCTTAAAAATAAATATGTCCCCCCTTACCTTAAAGTGTATATCGATTTTTTTCTCACCAACGACTTCTTTCCACCACTTCTCAAATCACGATCATAACCAAATAATCACACATAATCATGATCAATGTTAAGAGGCATTAGTCACCCAACCCTCTACTGGTGAGTTGAAACTATCATTTTCTAATCTTTGCAAAAATGGCTTATGGGTCTTACAATTATTTTTTATGATGTAAATGAAATACTATAAGCCTAAAGGTGATTAAAAATAATTATTTCTCCTTATAACACTCTTGGGACAGCACCTCTAGATCAAGGGTTTTGAACCCTCAAATGCATTTTAAACAAAATAAAAAGCACCAAAATTATTTATTATAGTAACATAAAAGGATTAAGCTAATTAAAATATAATTTAGAAACAAAAATTTTGGACAAAATCTCACCCTCATGCCACTATTCCAGCATCCAAAAAGAGGAAGAAAATAAAAAAATTAATCGGTTCAAAGTGTTCAAAATGATGAAAATAGATAGAATATTAAAAAAATTTAATGAACTTACTTGAAAAATCAAAAGATTAGAGTCAAAGAAGTTTCAAAGCTTTTGGAAGGAGAAGAAGAGCACTCTACAGCAGCCAAGAGAGGAGAAAATGAATTGGATGAATTGATCTTATCTTAAATAGTAAAAATAATAATATAATATTAGAATTTTCACTAATTCTTTAGTAATTAATTGAAATAATTAGATAAAAATCCCAAAATTTAAAAATAATCATGAAATATATTAAACATAATTATAAAATAATTTTTGACACTATTGATCCTTTAGTTGGTGTCCAAAATTTTTACACGCAATTTCTGCTTGAGCATATAACTAATTTACTTAAAATTAACCAAAAAATCCAAAAATGCTCATTAATTACAAAACAATTTATTTTTATATTCCAAATAATATTTATAAATAAATATAAATTTTTTATAATTATTATTATTATTGTTATTTTTAAAATAAAATGTTATTTTTTTAACTTTATACAACAATTTTAACCAATACAAATTGACACTTTTTGAAACTTAAAAATTTTAAAATTAAAAATTATCAAAAATTTCTTAAAAATATACCTAACAATTTTGTCTAAAGTATCTCATGTTAATTCTATCCCAATTTTTTTAAAAAAATCAAATACTATACTTTAACTTAGAACTATATTAATAAATTAATCGTTTAGCAAAAACGAGGATGTTACATCTCTTCCTCCCTCAAAAAAATTCGTCTCGAAATTTACGTACCTTAAGAAAAAAGGTAGGGTGTGAGAATCCCTCATTTTGCTCTCTAGCTCCCACGTAGCATCTTCATCATCAGTTTCACTCCATACCACTTTTACAAGCAAAATATCTTTTCTCCGTAGATGTTTTACTCGTTGATCCACAATACGTACGGGTGATGTTTCATACTTAAAATTGTCCTTTAGTGGTATTGTATCAGGTTCAAGGATATGGGATGGATCAGAAATATATTTTCTCAGTTGGGAGACATGAAAAACATTATGGAGATTAGAGAGAAACGGGGGTAAGGCAACTTGGTAAGCCACGAGGCCAATCTTTTTTAGAATTTGGTAAGGACCAATAAATTTAGGTGTGAGCTTTTGAGATTTCATAGCTCTTCCAACTCCTGTGGTAGGTGTAACTTTTAGAAACACATGATCGCCTTCTTGAAATTCTAATGGCTTCCTTCTTCTATCATAGTAACTTTTTTGCCTACTTTGTGCTGTTCTCATTTTCTCTTGGATCATTTTAATTTTCTTTGTAGTCAGCTAAATCACCTCAGGTCCCAAAGTCAAATTCTCTCCTATTTCATACCAACATAGAGGTGTTCTGCACTTCCGACCATATAACGCTTCAAACGGCGCCATCTCGATACTTGAGTGAAAACGATCGTTGTAAGTAAATTCAATCAAATGTAAGAATTGATCCCAGTTGCCTTTATAGTCCATTACACAAGCTCTAAGAAGGTCTTCAAGCGATTGAATAGTTCTTTCTGATTGTCCATAAGTCTGGGGATGATATGCTGAACTAAATCTGAGCTTCGTTCTCAATGCCTTTTGTAACTTTTTTCCAAAACCTTGAAGTAAATCTAGGGTCTCTATCTGATACTATGCTTGATGGTACACCATGTAGTCTTATTATTTCTTTGATATATAACTGGGCCAATTTTTCTAATGAATAACCAACATTAATGGGTAGAAAATGGGCAGACTTGGTCAATCTGTCAATAATTACCCATATTGCATTATGACTTGCAGATGTCCTCGGCAATCCACTCACGAAATCCATTGCAATACTGTCCCATTTCCATTCAGGAATATCCAAAGGTTGCAACATCCCAGAGGGTCTCTGATGTTCAACCTTTTCCTTTTGACACACCAAGCAAGATGCCACATATTCTGCTATGGCTTTCTTCATTCTGGGCCACCAAAATAATTCCTTCAAATCTTGGTACATCTTAGTGGTACCTGGGTGAATACTTAATTTACTTTTATGGGCTTCTTCCAAAATCATCTTCTGAAGTTCTTCATTTTGTGGAATACAGATTCTTCTTCAGAATCTCAAAATTTCATGAGTACCTTCTTGAAAATCTTTTTCTCTGCCTTGAATCATTAATGCTTTCTTCTCTTGTGTGATTGCATCTTCTTGCTGAGCTATGCGAATCTGTTCTAAAAATTCACTAGTGACCTTCAATATTCCAAATTTAAGACTTTTTGAAGTAAGTTCCATGGCCATATTTAGATATCTAATCTGCTCCACCAATTCCAATTCCTGAATCATTATAGTTGACACTTGTAAAGATTTTCTGCTTAATGCATCCGCTACAACATTTGCTTTTTCAGGATGGTATTGAAGTTCAAAGTCATAATCTTTTAAGAATTTAATCCATCAACGCTGCCTCATATTCAATTCCTTTTGATCAAACAGATACTTGAGACTCTTATGGTCACTAAAAACCTCAAATTTAGCACTATACAAACAATGTTTTCAAATCTTCAATGCAAAAACTACAGCAGCAAGCTCCAGATCATGCGTAGGATAATTCACCTCATGTGGTCTCAATTGCCTTGAAGCATAAGCTACTAAATTCCTATTCTGCATCAACACACATCCTAATCCTTGCCTTGATGCATCACGATAAACTTCAAAATTCTCATAAGGGTTTGGAAGTATTAATATAGGAGCAAAAGTCAATCTATTCTTCAATTCTTGAAAATTATTCTCACACTGACTAATCCACACGAACGGTTGTCCTTTGCGAGTCAACGTAGTCAAAGGCAATGCCAACTTTGAAAATCCTTCAATAAATCTTCGATAATAACCTACCAATCCTAAAAAACTTCAGATCTCAGTAACTGTTTTTGGTGTAGCCCACTGTAAAACAGTTTCAACCTTAGAAGGATCTATAGAAATTCTATCTTTACTGATTACATGCCCCAAATAACTCACTTCTGTTAACCAGAATTCACACTTGGAAAGCTTGGCATATAACTGTTTCTTTCTTAGGATTTCCAATACCACACGAAGATGGTCCGCATGTTTCTCATGATTTTTGGAATATATTAGAATATCATCAATAAAAACAACTACAAACTTATCCAGATACGGATGAAAAATTCGATTCATGTAATCCATAAACACTGCAGGTGTGTTAGTTACACCAAATGGCATCACTAGGCATTCATAATGCCCATAGCGTGTTCTAAAAGCAGTTTTTGGAATATCCTCTTTTTTCACTCTGATCGGATGGTAACCAGACTTCAAATCAATTTTAGAGAAAATTGTTGCTCCTCGTAATTGATCCATCAAATCATCTATTCTTGGTAGTGGATAATTGTTCTTAATAGTATTCAATTGACAATAGTCCACACATAACCTCATCGCTCCATCTTTCTTCTTAACTAATAACACTGGAGCACCCCAAGGAGATACACTTGGACGCACAAACTATTTGTCCAATAACTCTTCCAGTTGCTTTTTCAATTCAGCTAGTTCCAAAGGCGACATCTGATAAAGTGCTATGGAGATTGGTCTAGTTTCAGGGGTTAAATCTATAGTAAACTTTACTTCCCTTTCTGGAGGTAACCCAGGAATATCCTCTGGAAAAACTTCAGGAAAATCACAAACAATCGGCAAGTTCTCTATTGTAAATTCCTTCTCCCCTTTCAATGAAAGTTACACCATACACATCTGAGCTCCTCCTTTCAAAGAAACATTGACTTGGTTGGCAGATAGAAATCTCAAATTCTCAAGAGATGATTTAACAGGATTAGCAAAGACTATGGTTTTGTTATGGCAGTCTAATAGAACACGATTGGCAAACAACCAATCTAGTCCTAGAATGACTTCTAAGTCAGTAAGGGGTAAACAAAATAAGTTTACAAAGAGGTCTTTGTTTTCTACTATTATGGGACAATTAAAACAAACCCTAGCAGTAATAATAGAATTACTACCAGGAGTAGAAACAATCAAATCATATGACAAAATAGTAATAGGTAAATTCAACTGTCTCACACAAACTTCAGAAATAAAAGAGTGAGAAGCTCCTGAATCATACAATACATTCAAGGTGTTCTCATTTATAAAACATTTACCCTGTATCATGGTGTCAGACTGAGATGCCTCCTCCCCAGTCATCGTAAAAACTCTCCCTTGAGTTCGTGGCCTTTTAACTTGATGGTTGTTCTTATTTTTGCTACCACCAGCTTGATTGTTCTGGTTGTTGTTCTCTCGCTTCATCTCAGGACAATCACGAATGAAATGACCCTGCTTTCCACATCTAAAGCAAACATAGCTCTTTTATATACACTCTCGAGTGAAATGTGGTACTCCACAAATAAAGCACCGAGTACCACTGTTACCTACTCTATTGGAACTCCTGACAAAGTCTTGAAACCTTCCACCCCTTGACGAAGATCCTTGATACCTCTGTGATACTTGATAGGGTTTCCCTCTCCCTTGAGCATCTCCTCTTTTATTAGGATAATTCCACTGTGGACCAGAACTCTTCCACTGAGCCTGTTTTGCCTTCGCATCATCTTCATAAATCTGACATCTATTCACCAGAGTAGGAAAATGAATAATTTCTTGATAGCCAATTGCAACCTTAATGTCTGAACGTAACCTGCTCTCAAACTTAGTGCATCTAGAACGATCATCTCCATTATTGTTAAAGTAAGGCAGAACTTCGACAGCTCATCAAACTTTGCAGCATACTCTCCTATAGTCATACTTCTCTGCTTCAAGTTCAGAAATTCAACCTCTTTCCTCCTTCTTAAATCTTCTGGAAAGTATTTCTCCAAGAAATAATGCTTAAACGATTCCCAATTAATCTCCCTGCCTTCAGCTTCTATTTGCTGACGAGCATATCTCCACCAGTGTTCTGCCTCACCAACCAACATATATGTTGCAAAAGTAACCTTGCTTGTCTTAGGGCATTCCATAACAGCAAAAATCTTTTCAAGCTCCTCAATCCATAGCTGGGCACCATCTGGATCAAAACCTCCACTGCGAGGGGTTATTCTTACGAAAGGCCTCCAATCCATGATACCCAACTAGTTCAGTCTGCCTTTCTAGAACTCCCACCATTTGTTCTAATAATTGGTTCAAGATAGCATTACCTCTTCCTCGTCCAGCCATAGATTTTTGTAAACACATATATAATCAATTAATATCTTATACGTAAAGTAAAACTGAACAAACTAGGAATTACTCCACGCCCTAAATCTCATATCACCACTTTCTTTCAAAAATAGTAACACAATAGCACACAGACAAACATGACAAGCCTTTTCCCAAGCATATAGGAACAAACTGCTCTGATACCACTAAATGTGACACCCTTACTACTTATTATGCCATCAATATAAATATAATATTAACATAATCCAAGCAGTAAGAAAGTCACATGTATGAGTTTACATCTGTTCACATTAATAGAAACTAAATACACCATCTGCATCAGTTATCCAAATACATATATACATATCATTTGTCAAAATATACAGTCATCCAGTCATATAAACATATACACATAGCTTATTTACATACAAAATAAAGTGAGGTCACGATATCAGAGAAAACAACAACAAAAATGACCTCAAAAGCTTTCCCCCTAGACCTATGATTATCAAAAATACCATTTCCTCCAAAAGTTAACAATGGTTAAGATTTCTATTTATATGTTCTTTCAGTTACTAGTAATTATACATACATATATGTACAAGTTATACTTTACACAACCCTAGCCTACTCTCCTTTCCCACTAGGTTCCTGCTCAGAGGAGTCAAAACTAGGAGGAAGTCCAGCCTAAGAATAAGTCATCTTCTTTCTAGTAGCAGTAGGGGTGTTTGAGCAATGAGAGGAATTCAGAGAGTCAGAAGAACTAGAGGAAGTCAAATTTGAAGTGGATAAGATGGAGATGTGTCTGGGTAGAGGTATGTTTGCTATATTGGGTCGTACAATAGGTGGTACATAAGACCCTAAAGATCTAAGGAAATTCGGGAGTAATATTGGGGCGATAATACAGGGATAGGAAGTGGGACATAGGTTCTCCTAAACTGTACTCTAGGAGAAAATGGAAAAGTAAATCTCATGGATACCCTGATGGGGATGGGGTATGCCCATGGGCCTGGCCCGTTTCTATCTAACAAAAAGGTAATAATGCCAGTATGGGTAAACTGTTGTCACTCCCAATCGTGCGCCCATCTTCCTTCAGGATCATATCTGACCGTGATGCTGAACTGGTACAGTGGTCGGGCCATTTGTATCCTCACATACTAATCATATTCACATACAACACATACAGCAACTAAAAGGATGAGACAAACCTATTTCAATCAATATATAGTAGAAAACACGTCAAGATATTTACAATCATTATAGCAAATAGAAACAACTCAACACACAATGTACATGTCATGTATGATTCTGTGCATCACCTAGTTAATTGATATACTGACACATGCATGTGGGCTCAAACCGTTTTCTTTTTCTCTTTCTTTCTTTCTGGGAAGGATCAGGAGTTCACTATCACTAACCATTCTTGGTCATAACCATCTCATTAGATAATTTTAAAGATATAGCTCAACTGATTCTGAGAATCCATTGGGTTCTGTCAGGATAGTCCAGTTTTGCAGTGAGAACCGACAGCATAGGGTTGCGAGCCCTGGCCTTTGCCCGGCTCAATCACACCCGACTATCTCTAAGACTAACCTAGAGTCTCCCCTAGATTTCGTATACTTCCCATCCAACACCATCATCATTACATGCTTATGATGCATGAACCTAATTTCAATCTTTTAATAAGGTATTAAACATTTCTTTTTAATCAACAACCTATGTTTCAAAATTTCACCGATAATCCGGCAGAGTTTTTTCTATAATTCATATATTTCTAAATTTTCTTCTCTCTGCAAAACAGCCAGAAAATTCCAATACACTTCTAATTTTTAGCAGAGACTCACCACCACCACATTTCAGAACTTTCCAACTATTTCAATGGCTCTTAAATACCTTTTTCTAATTATCACCACATTTCAAAATACTCATTTAAAATAATACTTTAAAATGAATGAAAATACTTTAAATTATTTAAATATGTATATAGGTATACTTTAAATATATAAAAATTATTAAATAAATTTTGATCAAACCACTTGAAATTAAAGAAGATTTTTTAAAAACTCATTTTCTTAAGAAGAAAATTAACCACAATTCCATTTATCAATTTCTAAAACACTTTTTAAAAACCCATCAAATTTTTATCTCAAATTTTTTTCCATTTTTTTTATATCTTTATTTCACAATTCTCCAATTCTTTTCAACTTTCAACATACCTTCTATATGCTCACTCCACATGAATGATAGTTCATTCCTCAACTATTTTAGCAATCAATTATTTATACTAAATTCAACAAACAATTATCATAGAAGCATCATCACACATAAAATCAATATCAAAAAGGAATATCAAACAATTGTACACTAGGTATGGAAATAATTATAAATTCCTTCAAATAATTTATACATACATAGCAAGGAATAAAACACCCATCTCCCAACATTTTTCTACTAAACCCTTGAAAATAGATATGTCCCCCCTTACCTTAAAGTGTATACCGATTTTTTTTCTCACCAATGACTTCTTTCCACCACTTCTCAAATCACGATCCTAACCAAATAATCACACATAATCATGATCAATGTTAAGAGGCATTAATCACCTAACCCTCTACTAGTGAGTAGAAACTATCATTTTCTAATCTTCACAAAAATGGCTTACGGGTCTTACAATTATTTTTTATGATGTAAATGGAATACTATAAGCCTAAAGGTGATTAAAAATAATTATTTCTCCTCATAACACTCTTGGGACAACACCTCTAGACCAAGGGTTTTGAACCCTCAAATGTATTTTTAACAAAACAAAAAGCACCAAAATTATTTATTATAAAACATAGAAGAATTAAGCTAATTAAAACATAATTTAGAAACAAAAATTTTGGACAAAATCTCACCCTCATGCCACTGTTCCAGCACCCAAAAAGAGGGAGAAAATAAAAAAAAATTAATCGGTTCAAAGTATTCAAAATGATGAAAATAGATGAAATATTAAAAAAATTTAATGAACTTACTTGGAAAATCAAAAAATTAGAGTCAAAGAAGTTTCAAAGCTTTTGGAAGGAGAAGAAGAGCACTCTACGACAGCTAAGAGAAGAAAATGAATTGGATGAATTAATCTTATCTTAAATAGTAGAAATAATAATATAATATTAAAATTTTCACTAATTTTTTAGTAATTAATTGAAATAATTAGATAAAAATTTCAAAATTTAAAAATAATCATGAAATATACTAAACATAATTATAAAATAATTTTTGACACTATTGATCTTTTAGTTGGTGTCTAAAATTTTTACACGTAATTTCTGCTTGAGCATATAACTAATTTACTTAAAATTAACCATAAAATCTAAAAATACTCATTAAGTACAAAAAAATTTATTTTTATATTACAAATAATATTTATAAATAAATATAAATTTTTTATAATAATAATAATTATTATTATTGTTATTTTTAAAATAAAATATTATTTTTTTAGTTTTATACAACAATTTTAATCAATACAAATTGAAATTTTTTGAAAGTTAAAAATTTTAAAATTAAAAATTACCAAAAATTTCTTAAAAATATACCTAAAAATTTTGTCTAAAGCATCTCATATTAATTTTATTCCAATTTTTTTTCAAAAAATCAAATAAGAACTTGGCTAACAAAATCAAGCGCTGAAATTGAGAAGAGCTGCAAATGGTGGATATCTCATGTGTATGCCAGCCTATGCAACGTTAATTCGTTGTATACATAAGAATAGTAATTAATCCACTTTCACTAAGAAACAAAAATGGGGGAAGGGGGAACGGTACATGAAAATATTCACACGTGATAAGAATCAACGTTCGCCACCTTAGTATAAAGATTATGTATATTATAATAGCCTTCTTGTGATCGGTAGACAATTATATACTAAGAAACTAAACGTACAGAATCGGACATTCATTAATTATCATTAAAATAACTATGAGAAAATATATATATATATATATATATATATATATATATATATATATATATATATATATATATATAGTAATATGATCAGAATCAACATAACTATGCATATATTAATAATTAGGCTATTAGTATTCTTGTGATTGGTGGACAGTTACTAAGACACACAAACGAGCTTTGGTGATCCCGTTAACAAAAAAGCGCTTGTAATATCCGCCAAAGTTTAATCAATAATATTATGAGCGACGTAGCCTAGAACAAATTAAGAATTATGTATAACAACACTACTACAGCTAGTCGTGAGAATCAAAACATTGTCCTCCAAATTTATATAAAGTCTCACACATAGCTTGATCCAATTATATGTACTCTATACATAGCCTCATCAATTAGTCTTAAACACTAATTGATTCATTGTAAGGGGGGAAAATGGCTGTGGTGGGTGTTCCACTTCCCTCAAACCTTTTGCCAACTGATTCAAGCCCTGAATGGATGAGCAAAGCAGATAATGCATGGCAGCTAATGGCTGCAACACTAGTGGGCATGCAAAGTGTGCCGGGGCTTATAATTTTGTATGGTGGAGCAGTTAAGAAGAAATGGGCAGTGAATTCAGCATTCATGTCACTCTATGCTTTTGCATGTGTGTTTTTCTGTTGGGTTGTGTGGGGATATAGAATGTCTTTTGGTGATCAACTTTTTCCCTTTTGGGGAAAGCCTGCTGGGGCACTAGATGAGGTTTATCTTTTCAAGCCAGCATTTCTGGGGCTCTTCCCAAATGCTACAATGGTGTATTTCCAATGTGTCTTTGCTGCCATTACTTTAATTCTCATTGCTGGGGCTTTGTTGGGGCGCATGAACTTTTATGCTTGGATGATGTTTGTGCCTTTGTGGCTCACATTCTCTTACACCTTCACAGCTTTTAGCATATGGAGCACTAATGGCTTTCTATCCAAAATGGGGATAATCGATTACTCAGGTGGATATGTGATCCATTTGTCTTCTGGGGTTGCTGGATTCACAGCTGCATTTTGGGTATGCAAGATTTTTTACGCTCCTTCAAATATTTTTAGATTTAATTACAGCACTGATCTCTCATATTTTTTATTCAAATTTAATCTTTTAACTTTTTTTATTATAATCAATTCTTTAAATTTTTTAATTGTTATAATTATTTTTTTTAATATGTTTTTTTGCATAAAACTTTCCAAAACAAAATTTTCTCAAAACTTCTATGAAAGGAACCATTAAACGATTGAAAGTCTTTTTTCTCTGAACTCGATAATTAAAATTAATTCACAACATTTAACTTCATACCTTCCAAAATCTTTTAAATTTTACAAAATTTTATTTTCAAACCTTTTAAATCATTTTCTTATCTAAACTCTAAATTTTTAATCATTTAAGTAGAAAAAATGGTTTTGAGAGGTTTTATTTATATAAATACTACGCTAGAATAGAGATCTGAGAGCAGTTCCATTTTAAATTAGACAACGTTTAAAACTGCTCTAAAATCTTGCGCTATCTGATGTGTTATATTTAAGAGAGCGGTTAAACAATCACTCTCAAAAGTTCAGATTGGAGAACGGTTACATATGAAACCGTTCTCCAAAGAATAAATGTAGACCGTGAATCTGAAATTTGAAATTAGTTTTTTTTTTTTTAGTTTTCTGATGCAAAGTAGAATTAATTTATTATTACGTTTAATCAAAATTTGGAATTGATTTCTTTGAGTTTTCTTCATTTTTATCACAAATCAAAATTGAATCTTGAGTTTATACGTTTGGTGTTAACCTAACAGTCTATGTCTGCATGAATCAAACAGAAAAAAGAAAAAAAGAAAAAATTAGTAGGATAATTTTTAATATTAATAGAGAGAATGAATGATTCACCATTAACAAAGAAAAGAAGAAAAAAAGAGAAAATGAAAAAGTATCTATAGATGTGAAAAAAAATCAATTTGTTAGCGTAGAAAATATGAAGAGAGCATGCTAACAAAGAATGAAGAGGTAATTACAAATATTGAAAAAACTAATTGTTAGCACAAAAAAGATTAAGAGAGCAGGCTAACAGAGAATGAAGAGGTATTTACAGATGTGAAAAAAAATTGTGTTAGTGAGAGAAGATAAAGAGAACAGACTAACAGAAAATATGAAGAGAACATACAAGAACAAAGAAGATGAACAAAACTTACAGTAAAAGAGACTAATTTTATTAGCTAAGAAGAAGAAATGCGTTGAGTGTATTTCATTTATAAACAATTTTAATGACTTTAGAGAGCAGCCTCTCTCAAACATATAGATCTGAGAGCTATTCTCTGTTAACCTCTCTCAAAATTATAGATCTAAGAGCGATTCTCTGTTAACCGCTATCAGAAGTATTGATCTGAGAGCGGTTAATAAAGAACTACTCTCTAAATGTATAATTACAAAACAGTTCTTACTAACTGCTGTATAATTTAGTACTCCAAAAACTTATTTTTTACATAGTGTTCATCAAAGTGTAATTTAAAAGGTGACAAAAGTATTTAATTGTAATAGTCAGAACTTATGACACTAAATTAGTGTAAAAAAAAGTTGTGAAGGATAAAATTACACATTGATCAAAATGAAGGAATAAGAATATGATTCAAAATTGTGTGAATAATCACTTTACAGAAATTAAAATTTTCTTAGATAAATGAAAATTGAAGACCAAGTCTACTGATCTTATTATATATCATATAACAATCTCTTGCAACCCAATAGTAAGGATATTTCAAAATAAACTTAATTTAATGGAAAAAAAAGAGTTTGTGTTGATATTTAATTACAAAATGTCATAATAAAATAATTACTATATGTTATAATAATTTGTGTTAGAAGTGTAAAGTAATTTCTAATTACGTTTGACATGTTAGGTTGGGCCACGCCTAAACAAGGACAGGGAAAGGTTCCCTCCAAACAACATCCTTCTTATGTTAGCAGGGGCAGGGCTGTTGTGGATGGGGTGGACAGGCTTCAACGGGGGAGACCCTTACTCAGTTGGCATTGATGCTTCCTTAGCTGTGTTGAATACTCATGCTTGCACTGCCACCAGTTTACTCACTTGGGTCATCCTTGATGTCATTTTCTTCCGAAAGCCTTCTGTAATTGGTGCTGTTCAAGGCATGATCACTGGTTTGGTTTGCATAACCCCTGCAGCAGGTTTGTGGGTTTATCAATCTTCGTTTAAATCCTATGAAATTTTCTGTTCAAGGTGATGGTAACCTTCAGTTAATATTTGTCTCCAAATCTCACATTCTCATTTATTTCAAATATAAATGAAGTAGAATAGCTTGTTAGCAATAAAATATTGCAACTATAGTATTGGGCCTATGTGTTGTGCCAAAGAAACCCATGTAACTCATTCAACACCAAATCTTTCACTGTTTACGAAATTGTTTTTTTAAAAAAATAAACTCCAATGGGTTAGATAAAAATGTAACCCTAGATATTATCTTGAAAATTATAGATAAATAGACATAGTCAGATAAATAAATATAAAAAAATTTATTTGACGTTTAAAGTTTGTTTGATAGAGAGATAATAGGATAGGATGATCATAATTCGTCCTACTCTATTTTATTTTTTATATTGTTAATTATTAAAATATGATAATTTTATTTTATTGAGTTATTTTATCCTATTATCATAGTCTAAAATTTTATCACGAAGGAATGATAGAATAAGAATTATTAAGATATTTATTTATTTTTTATTACATGCTTACTCATATTTTATACTTTCTTTAATATTTTATAAATAATTATATGAACATTTTTAACAAAATAATATTTTTAAAAATTATACATATTTTTAAAACAACTATATTTTTTAACAAAAGTATATTTTTTTTAAAAAGCATTTGTAAAAAATTATTTTAATCATTTTATAAAATGTATTTATAATTTTTTATAATTTTTGTTCTAATTCTAATTTCTTTCTTCAAAATAAATTTTAATTGTAAAAAATGAATAAAATTATTATAATTTAATATCAAATTTAAATATTATATATCTATGTATATATATATATATATATGAAAGTATCTTTAATTTTTAATATATGTATTTATTAAAGTAAAATAATTAATTAAAATTTTTTTTAAAAAATTTATTAATTTTGATAAAAGATTAATTTTTTAGTTAAATATAATTTATATTTTTTCTTTTTTTAATCTCAAACATTCAAATAAAAACCTATCGTCATCTGTTTTAATTTTCCAACGTACATTAGACATAATAGAATATCTTATCTTTATTCATCTACCTGTTTTATCATTTTTTTATCCTATCATATCAATTAAATTATCTCTAAATTTATAACATTCATTTAAATGAGATGTATAATTAAATATTTTTTCTTAAAGCTATCACTACTTAAAATTTTTACAACAATTTTTTGCAAATCATTTTTTTATTTATTATCATCACTTTACTCATTTTATCACACTTTTCTATCTTTTTTTTTTCTTATATATCTCCTTTTTTTTTTAACTGTTATTGTAACATATATTGTAAGAAATTTAAATATGAAAAACACTATCCTTCTACCAATATATGTAGCTAAAAAATCGCCATATTTAGACTGAGTGCATTAATCACACACGAAGCTCAAATGTCTGAGCACTGAGCAGAAATTGATAAGCATGGTTGATGGTGTTTTCATCCTATATTGTTCAGGGGTTGTGCAAGCATGGGCAGCACTTATAATGGGGATCTTCTCAGGCTCAATTCCTTGGGTCACCATGATGGTGATCCACAAGAGATCGAAGTTGCTGCAGAAGGTTGATGATACAATGGCAGTGTTGCACACTCATGCCATTGCAGGAACCTTAGGAGGACTCCTCACTGGACTCTTTGCAGAGCCAAAACTGAACAAATTGTTCTACGGAAATTACAATCAATACGTTGGTCTATTTTATGGCCTCAATATGAACATGACTGGAACCGGGTTCAGGCAAATGGGAATCCAAATCCTTGGGATTTTCTTTGTTGTCCTTGTTAATCTTGTAAGCACAAGTTTGATTTGCCTCTTCATTCGACTTTTTGTTCCGTTAAGAATGTCTGAAGAGGACATGGAAATAGGTGATGAGGCTGCTCATGGTGAAGAAGCTTATGCAATCTGGGGTCAGGGTGATAAGCTTGAAAATTCAAGCTCAAAGTATGGAAGTTCATTATATGATGATGTTGAGTCAGGGGCCAACAAGAACAAACGTGGTGGCATGGTTGAGATGATGTAATACTCTGTCATATAATGTCATTTCTCTAGGTATAGCTAGGTCTTGTTTCGAAAAAACCAATAAAAGCTCACGCATCATTGCTTATTGGGTCCTACATCTTTGGTATTTCACTTTTCCCTATGTTCATTCTTCACAACAAATGAATAAGATCAGTAATGGAAAGGTTCTTTCGAAGTTTTGTTTTGTGGAAACATGTTACTAGAAGAATTGACATCGTAGTCCTCGGTTATATATGGCTAAATCATGTGGGATTTTTCACTATGCTTCCTTAATTTGGAACGTCTTTCTATGCCATCTAATTTTCTCAGCTCAAATTTGTAACCAGTGGACTCAGCAAGATATATGATCCTCAACAGCTGTATGTTATAAAAAAATGTTATTTAATTTTTGGGTAGATGGTGTGACTGGTAAGAGTTAGTAAATACATTTCAGCTTGAATAATTAAATTTTTAGACTTCAACAAGCTTGTATGTTATCACTAAGTCAGTTTAGAGTACTCAACGTCTACTTGCATAGCGAAGTGAGTAGAATCTTTCTCTACACTCTAGATCAGTAAATATATAATTGTTAAAGGACATTGCTGCAATTCGGGCCAATGACAGAAAAAAATAAACAACTGAGTGGAATTGATTAGTGTTAGATTATTTTAATAATCTATATAGTGACTTATATAATTTATAGGATGACTCTAATTAAAGATTTAATACAATGAATTTTAAACATAAAATATAAAATTAATGGAAGTATAATTATAAACACAATTATAAGAAAATTCTCCCTTCAAATAAATAAGATAGTTACAAAAATAGGGGTTACGTAATCACATCTCTCAACCATCAAAGAGGGAGTGCAGGAAGAAAGAAGAGTTGAAAAAAAAATACTAAGAGCTCAAGAACATTAAAGGGAGATCATATCAAAGAACAATGAATTTAAGTTACTACTCTCTTTTGGATTGATTGATTTTTGTTATCTCGCTATTTTATGATAGTTTAGAGTATAATTATAATAAATCCTAAGGTCTTAAATGCTTAGAATAATTGTTTATCAGATTTGTATGATGATCATAATGGCACGTTTACGAAATATGGATTGGGTGCACCCCTATGTATCAAAGAAGCATAGTTGTGTATAACTATTAGCATGCTCGTGCATAAGGAAAGGCACAATCGTGCATGATGAGAGACACAATTGTGCTTCATAACATGACCGTGCATAAGGAATAGTACAACTTGCTTCACAATGAAATAAGAAACATGCTTCATTAAATTTATAGATCGATTTAGAATTATATTGAAGTAAATTTTAGTCACCAAAGTGATTGAATCTACAAGTTAGTTAATTTTAAATTATATATGATTATAATAGGAAATTCACAATTCAATGCTCAATTATATGAGTAGCTTGTTAATCATTAAAGTGGCTTGGCTTTAAAGGATATTTAAGTATATAATTGTGTGTTATAAATTGTTCATAAGTGCGTGATGCTGTAAAGTAATGTGAAATTTGGAATAAATAATTTAGCTCATTAATTATAATGTTAGGAGATCACCTAAAGGTGGATCATTGCCTATAATTAATGACATTAAAGAGGCGTGTAGGCACTTTATAGAATGTTTGTACATCATTGTATTTAAGTATTGTCCAAAGGTGAACTTAGATGGATAATTGATGTTGGTTGATTATTTGAACCCATTAAATTTATTCAAAGCATAAATGTTAAATATGTGTTAAATATTGTAGTCTCTATGAATGTTTTTGGCATAATCAATGGCATAGTGAAGTTCAATGGACTGAATTATGATGATTGGGCTGAGCAAGTTCGATTTGAGCTAGGTGTTATAAACTCAAACCTAGCAATCATCGTGGAAGAATAGTTTGTAGTCATTACAGATACTAGTATGGAAGACGAAAAAAACTCTTTTATGAGACTTTTGTCTCGTGGACTTGGAAAATTTCCTTTGAGAATTTTTATTTCGACACGTTTTAAGGAAAACATGAGCTTTACCCTGTCTTTTGGACAGAATAATTTCTCTTGTTGATTCCTATTTTGACAAATGTTAAGGAAAATCTGTGAGCTCCACCTTGTCTCTTGGAGTTAAAATAATTTTCCTTGTTGATTCCTGTTTCAACAAAGTTTTAAGAAAAATCTATGAGCTCCATCTTGTCTCATGAACTTAGAATAATTTTCTTTGTCAACTCCTTTTTTGACAAATTTTAGGAAAGATTCGTGAGCTCCATCTTGTCTCATGGACTTAGAATAATTTTTCTTTTCAATTTCTTTTTGGACAAGTTTTGGCTATTTTCAATATTGAAAATCCCCAAAAGTCCTTGAAAAGCAACTTTCTTTTCAACAAAAATTAAGGCAGATCTCATGACCCGTCAAAACTTTTTAAAATGTAGTCTTCTTTTCGATAGAGAATGAGTCTCTTCTTACAATCCTCCAAAACTCCTCGAAATGTAGTCTTCCTTCAACAAAGAATGAGGCTTTTCTGTCACTCTTCATAGAAATATATCGAAGAGTAGTTTCTTTAACAAATTTTTTAAACTTAGATTTCTTATAGGTCCCGGCCTTATCAAGATGTAAGAACCTAGAATTCTCTTTGTTTTTAGTCGAAAGACGTGTTCATGCTACTGATCTTCAAAGTGTGTTTTTCCTCGAAAAGGTATAGTTTATTTTCTAGCATGAGAATCTGGTAAAGACTTTGATAACTTAAAAAATTTCTCTTTTCCTAAACATTAATTAAACTAATTGAGTGAACAAGGATTTAATGTATATTTGAGAAATTTAATATGAACAAGTAAAGAGAACTCAAATATAGTTACATGACTAAATAACATAGTTAATAATCTGAGTTTTATAAATAAAACTTGAATATTTTCCTAAAGTAGGAAACTTATTACTTAATATTGAACTCCTTATAAGTAGTTAAAAGATTGAATCAAAGAAATTAGTAATAATGTTGTAGTTACAAGTAGAAAAGAATACAATTTTGATTTCCTTCTCATGTGAATGTTGATAAATTATTGTGCATAAATGTGAAAAAAAAAAAAACCAAATTTGTATCAAATTGTCAAGAGCTGGAATATATATATATATATATATATATATATATATATATAATTATCTCTATTTTTACTTAGCACCTGTTTGGTAGATAAGTGAATAAAATATAGTAAGTAATTGTATTATATTTTTAGTGTTTATTAAACTACGTAATATAATAACTTATCTTGTAAAATTATTTTATCTTAATAATTTAAATTTATAATTTGAGAGGGATGGTGAACTATAAATTTTTGAGACAGTTTTTCTTTTTATTCTTATTGATGACTCATATTTTTTTTTATGTTTTAAATAAAAAATTATTATTTAAAAAATATTTTTAATAAAAATAGTTTACAAATTCCATAAAATATAATTTTAAATATTTTTAATTTATTTTTAATTTAATTATAATTTATTAAAAAATTAATTGTAAAATAATTTTTAAGAAAATTATTACAATTTTAAATTTGTACACAAAAATAATTTTTTAATTTTTAATGATTATATTGCTATTAAAAAAATCAGAAAGTTCTATTAAACATTAATTTTAAGAATCATATTAGTTTTAATAAAAAAGATAATTTTTATTTAATATGATTTTATCTATTTTTATTTTTCTTTATCGAAATGTCATATGATTTCCTTCCGTCAGTTTCCAGGCAGTTCACACTTAATAAAGACGACCTTTTTTTTTGTCCCATTGCGGGGCTTTCCCCTTTTGGTTAGTTTCGCTTAAAACTGGCTTGTCTTCTCCATCCTACTTCCCTTTAAACTACACTCTCTCTCACACGCGCACGCTCTTCCTCTAAATTCCTTTCTCGCTAGCATAGCACTGTCCCTTACCCCGATCCTCGTGAAGGTGAGTCCCTCCTCTTCTCTTTCTTCTTTGCCTCTCGTTTTGGTTGAGTTGTTCTTGTGGATATAGACACACGCAATATAATTCAAAACTATTTTAACGGGTTCTTATAATCTTCAAAATTTGTGAAATTGTCTGTATACTAATCAATTCTCCTTACAATGTAATTCCATTCCTACTACCAAACGGATGGAAAATGATCAAGTTGCAAACACTAAGATGCATTTGTCATCAAAATTCCAGATTGAATTCAGTGTGACACTGTAGGGGCCAAATAAATAAATAAACCCTTTTTGTTGTCTCTGTGTTCAAGTTATTGTTGTGGCTAAAATGAACTGCTTAATTTTCAAATGATTGTAAGATGTACATGTATAAAAAAAATAAAATTTTATATACACTGAGATCCTATAGTTAGTGGCTATGCCATTGATACATTACATATTTCATACTTTTTTTGCACGATCACCAGCTGCAGTATTGTCTAAGAGACTAAAACTAATAAAATTGGAACTAGAAATACATTCAGATTGGCATCATATTCACTATGTCCAGAAGCACTATGAAAATGATATTGTAAGTTGTGATCACGTGGCTTCCTTGTCTTAGTGTTTAGGTTTGTTTTTAAATTTTTTCACTCCATTGTATTTCTTTAACTTTTTGGTGTTCCAATTGTAATGTGACTCTTATAAACATTCCTATTTCTGTCATTTACAGCAGAAAAATGCCAGATGTTCAGTTGGGAAGACACACGATCAGATCACATGGAACTAAAGTGGCAAGGACACATATGCATGACTGGTTTATTCTTTTGCTTCTTGTTATCATTGATGTCATCTTGAATGTGATAGAGCCATTTCACCGTTTTGTTGGAGAGGGGATGCTGACTGACCTGAGATACCCATTGAAAGATAATACTATACCCTTTTGGGCTGTTCCAGTATGTTTTGCTTCTACCGACTATTCTTCCTTTTTGAGATTATTTTAATGGACCTTGATTGACGTTCAAGATAAGAACTCTCGAGTTTTAAATTTTCGGACAGATAGTAGCAATATTGTTGCCAATAGCTATCATTCTTGTTTACTATTTCATCCGAAAGGATGTTTATGACTTTCACAATGCTATCTTGGGTACTTTTCTGACCTTTAGACATCTTTTTCTATCCTTCTTATTTTCATATCACTTTGTTTTATCCTAACAAGTGTATAGCCAAATGCATATTCAGGCCTTCTATTTTCTGTACTCATTACTGCGGTGATAACGGATGCTATCAAAGATGGTGTTGGACGGCCACGCCCAGATTTCTTTTGGCGTTGTTTCCCTGATGGAAAAGGGGTGGGTTTTCAATTTTATGAGCACACACACGCACACATATAGATACATATGCACACACACAAAGATATATATATATATATATATATATATATATATATATATATATATATATATATTGCTTTTACTTAGTGAGATCTGCTCTGCAGCCTCTGCTTCAGAAACATAGCATTGATTCGTGATATGTACAGGTGTTTGATTCAGTAACAAGGGATGTTAGATGTACCGGAGATAAGAGTGTTATTAAGGAAGGGCACAAAAGTTTTCCTAGTGGACATACCTCTTGTAAGTACCCTGAAGTCTGGACAATCTCAAGGTCTATGTGGGACTTAGTAGTTTTTATTTTAACGCATGATTTATATTCTCTACATTCATTTGATTTAAAATAATGGTCTTATTGCCCTTGATGATAATCTTAAGCTTAAACTCACAAAGCATACCGGGTTCTAGAGGAAACAGTTAAGGAAGAACTGAATATTAATTGATCAAATCATTTACCCCATCATAGTATGATAGATCTTTTCAAGAACTGATTAATTAGATGATAATAAAAATAAACTCCCATTCTGCATGTCAAAATTAACAACAATAAAATCTATGGATGGACCATTCAGTATAGGAATCACAAAGATTCAAATCCTGTGTCAAGAATGAATTTTTTCCATGTAATAATTAAATACTAAATATAATTTAATCACATTGCTGTAAATTGTCATTGACGTGTCTGGTTCAAAAGATTATTATTTTTTTAAATTGCATACCTTTTATTTAGTTATACTACTTCCAGAAGTTTGAAGTGTTTGATACTCATGGAAACACTTGGACTCTCAACCTTATTAAATTGGATTCGTCTACTGTATGACCAACAATTATATCAGAACTAGCATATGATTTTTGTTGTCATTGGGCATTTGGTCTATCTTGGGTTGTAAATGAGCTATTTACGTAGTTTTTTCTCATTTTATAATATATTTTGAGAAAGATTCAATTATTGGTATGCAGGGTCCTTTGCTGGACTTGGTTTTCTTGCATTGTATCTATCTGGGAAAATTAGGGCATTTGACCGTAGGGGCCATGTTGCAAAGCTTTGTATTGTTTTCTTTCCACTTCTCATTGCAGCCATGATTGCTGTCTCCCGTGTGGATGATTATTGGCATCATTGGCAAGATGTTTTTGCTGGAGGGCTCATTGGTATGTTAAAGCCTAGACTTTTCTTTGTTTGATATATTAATATGCAAATATACATTTGTCTTGATATTTATATATAAGCTTTTATGTAGGTTTTACAGTTGCTTCCTTCTGTTACTTGCAATTCTTTCCACCTCCATATGACACAGATGGTATGTCCCTTAAATTTAATTATTGTGTTGATATTCTTGTTACAACCTGCTTTTTCTTATGCATGTTAAGATGGATTATGCATTATAGTTTAATTAATATACTAAATAGTCACCATCACTGTTTTTGAAGAAATATTTTAGTTATACATCACAACCTCAAGGCCTCAATAGAAGCAGCCAACTGTGGTTGTAATATTGAATTTCCGGGCAATAATTGACTTCATTGTTTTATGATCGTTATCTGATTTATATATCCTTTATTTATGTCTCTTGCTATGCTATTGTGAAGAAAAGTATTAGTAACAAGATTCACTTCAGGGAAAAAGCATGCTTTGTCAAACTTTAGAAAGGAACAATTCTCAAACACATTCTAGGTGCCAGGCTGTTGTTGCAGGGAAATACCATTCTAAAATCTGTAGCTGAGGATGTTATTTTCTGGTTAACAAAGCCATGTTAGGTCTCATGAACCTAAGTGGACAAGTCCAGTCCAACTTCATCATGGGCCTTGGATTTGGAAAACATTTAGTAGAAATAAGGTGCAGAATGGGAATTAGAAAGAGACATTAGTTCTGGGAGAGCAGATTGACGTGTAATGTTTCATATAGTGTGGGGAAGAGATCTCACGAGTAAGTTTTGCTTTTAATGTTGGTGGTTGGCGAGGGTGTGAACCTTTGTAGGAGCTTTGCTCTAGGTGTTGTAAAATTGATTTTGCAGTATTTTATTCTTTGTTAATAACAAAATTCATATCCTTTCCATTTTGGTCTGACTGAAGTGTATTTGACTGAATTTACTAGTGAAACTCAAAAATCAGCTTCAATTGGAAGTAGGGTTCCTACTGTTTCAATATTAATATGATTTTTAAAATTTGTGTGCTGACTGAGGTTATATATTTGTTGATTACCCATGTCTGCTTGATGAAGATTTTATTGTTTGAAAAAATCTGGAATTGGGTGCTTATGACTTGTAGGACAAAATTGTTTTTTCTTGAATAACATTATGGTGTTGAGTTTGATACATTAATTTTGGTAGGAATTGAGTTTACTATGAAATTAAAAGGCAAAAAGTCCAAAGAAACAACTCTTGTTACAGAACAATATGTAGAACAAAAGAAAATAAACTAGTAGTGTTACTGGGTTAGCAGGTTCAATGCGTGGGGAAGGAGTTAAAAGTATTTTTCTAGGAGAGAGACAAGGGGGACATGTGGGCTGTCGCAAAGGATATGGGGGGAAAGGTAGTTAGGGTGAATGGGCAGGATCCTGGAGCCCATGATGGGGTTTGGAAATGGGGAATTCTGTTATAAGGAGAGAGAGAGGGGAGAAGGAGGATAGCAAGAAAAACTCATGACTAATTTGGCCTCGAGGTTGGGCAAGGAAATTATGGTTCCTTGATTTCTATTTCTTTTCTTCAGTATAATTGAAACCTTCTTCATTTCTTTTAATTGTTGTCTTTATCATTGGTCCAACCTGCCGGATACAAATGGGGAGGATAATGGGGACGATAACCAAGAATTGCTTGAATGGAGTGGAGCAGAGTTTGACTTTGCTTGAGACAAAGCTATCAGACTTGTCCTCATCGGCGAATCTCATCAATAAGAACAAAAAAAAATTGGATCAAAAGTTGAAGGAACAGGAAGAATTTTGAAAATACATTGCAGGATTGGTACAGCATTTGGAGAAGATGCCGCAAAATGATGAAGAGCAGGAATCTTCAAGTTCACCACCGTCTTTGAAGCGTGTGACAATTACTGGATAAAATGGTTTCACATTAACGCTCACGATGTCAAACATTGTGGGAACGTTGAATGACTTATTTTTATTTGCAAAGCGAATTGAATTGCCTGTGTTTGACGGGACTGATCCATGAGGGTGTCTAACGACAGCGGAACTTTTTTTTTTCAAATCAACCAAACTCTGGAAGAAGTGAAAATTCAGCTAGCCCAAGTGAGTATGGATGGCATAGCATTCAGAATTGCTGGAACGATTTAGTGGGTTGGAGACTCAAAACCCTTATGAAGAATTGTCTGCTTGACAGTTTATGAAAATTGGATTGAGGCAGGGTTCTCTTATTATTGCAGATAAGTGTCATCTGTGTAACCTCAAATCTCAGTTCATTGAGCAATTGTTTAAGCCAAATAAATTCACAAGTGGCTCAACCATGGCTCAATACTCTGTTTCTACCCTAGATATGCAACCACACTTTTTTGCTTTTGCTTTTCTAGGGAATCACATTTTCTCAATCTACAGCTAAATACCTCAACCTGTGCATTTTCTTTCTTTGTCTTCATATAAGAGACCTATGATGAATTTCTGCACTTTAGCTACAAAGCAGAGTATGTATTTATAATAGCAATCATTAATATACGAATTAAATAAAAGAATATATAATTACTGTAATTACAAAAATGTTAAATTTCCTATTTACAACATTGCTAGAATTACAAATTTTCAGCAATTACTTTTCTTCACATGTTAAATTGCCTGTGAGCATTTTGACTTTAAACTTTTTTTTTACAGGTTGGGGACCTCATGCATATTTCCAGATGTTGGCTGAATCTAGTAATGGGGTTCAAACTTCGAACAATAACGACAATCTTTATTCGCATAATGCTGAGCTTCAGACTGCATCTGTCTATATCCCACCTCAACATGATGGTGATACCGTACGAGTTAATAGATGGGATTCAAACCTCACGGGTTAGATGGATCACGAAATGCAAGGATACACTGATATGGGAAAGATCACCAGATGTCCATAATCTGTAACAAATATGAGTGTTTGTGTAAGTTTCCTTTGCAGATTAACGACACTAGCATCGTTGGCTGTTAAAAGTGAACATTGTACTTAGATTGAGATGTTTGTTGGATTAGGAATATCTTGTTAGTTGTCTTTCCTAGCCATCTTGCATGTTAGTCGGTAGATTTCACTGTAATCATGTCCATATCACATTAATAATTGAGGAGGGTTGGATGCGTCCCACAGGATAAAGGCATCTCAAAATATATATGATTTTCTGGTACAATGCTTACACTTCGAGACAAATTTGATAGTGACTCGTATTAAGACTCATCTTGTGTTATGAATATTTTTGTTCTAGGAATTAAGCATAAACTTGAAGAACATAGAGAAAAGAGAGAATCCTATGAAAGAAAAAATTCCAAATGATTTTATTGAGATTTCTTAGAGATTTGCAAAAGTGATTATTACAAGATATGAATTGAAGATGGATTAATTACTTAACTTGCTGTTTATAGCCAACTAATTAACCGACTTAAAAGTTTTATTTCATATCATCTTGTAAATATAATTTGTGAAATAGGACAACAAAAAGTTTCTATAAAATAAGCTTGTCTCCGAAGTGTACTGATAATAAAAATTATTTATTATTGAATTAATTTAAGCGATATAATAATCCTAATCTTTATACAAAATTTAAAGATAGTGATATCCTTATTTATGCAGTTGTGAGTTAGCTTAAACTTCACTTTATGATTCTTACTCAACCATAATTGAATGTCTTCAAGAATCGTTAAAACTTCTACGTGCCTAAATAAAAGTGGCATTTAAGGCATGTTTTAATCATAAAAAATCCACTCCAAAAATAGGTTTGGACTTTTACTTTTATTTATAGTAAACCTTTGTAGGAAAAGGATGATGTCTGAGTTTGTAGCAGGAAAAGTTGACGTTCCGATTTCGAAATACACTTATAAAAGATTTATAATCGTACTTAAAAAAAAAATGAGAAGTTTGAACATGTAACTTGTGAAAATCCAAAACCTTTCCGGCTTTACTCAACCAATCCGCTAAGATGATAATTGGAGTGTAAGGAATATCAGTCTTTAATGCACTTTTAGTCATTAAAAATAAGGGTAAAAATGGTAGAAAGAAAAGTGTATGCGACCAAGGGCACGACGAAAAAAGAAAAGGAAGGAAAAATGATGAATAAAAAATGGGAAAGAAGAAAAATAAAGATTAAAAGAGTTGTTACAATAATTTTGAAAGAATTTTGGAAAATTTTAAAAAAATATAGTCTGTTCAACTAGATCAAGTTTGATAGTCTAATTACACATAAGAAACGTATTAACACTTACGAATCGATGTTTATAAAAGTAGTTATCTTAAATTATGCAAAGATTTAAATATCATTTCATTCCTAAATTTGATATTTTATTTATTTTTTTAAAGAGTGAGAAAAATAAGTTTTAAAATAATTGAGTCTAAAAAAATTTTATACATGCTCATGTGTATTCTCCCGTGCAATGGAGAAATTAAGGGTTACAATTTTGAATGAGAAATATGTTTTAAAAGGTATTTGTTTGAAAAATTAAAAATGAAATCCTTATTAAAAGGCACCGTAAGGAAATTGAAGGTAAAACCCTTTTGAGAAATATTTTAAAAAAAAAATAATTGAAGTAAACTTCCTAAGGTGTTAAAGTGATTTATCAAAGATATTATCATTTTAAATTTTTTAAAACAAGATAAAAAAAGTAATTTTATCATTATATAATTTATGAATAATAGAATAATTTATACTTGATTATCATTAATCATTATGTGAATTTTAAAAAAATTTTGAGAAAATGATATGAAAACATCCATATATTTTGACTTTATAATTGGTAAATGATAAAGTAAATTATACATCACTATTATTAATTATTATATTTTTTTTGTAATTTAAAAAAAATGCTGAATTTTACAATAGGAAAGTCTAAGAAACTATATAATTTTCTCTAAATAAAATGTAAAATAATTCACATGCATAAAGTACTAAATAATGTAACTAACCTAACTTACCATTTTATAACATGTGAATGATAAAATAATCAAATTTATTATATTGAATGTTAAATTTGCTCTAATATTCAATTAATTTGGGGTATAAAGTTTATCCCACTTTTTAATTGCTTAGTGTAATTGCATTTGCTTTGATTTGGGCATTGTTTGCCCCAGGTTTAGGTTTCCATGGACACTCACATTTTTCCTATTTTTGAGTTGAATTGGGATATTATGTTAATCCCAATTTTAAATGTTAAGTTTTTTTTTTTCTTGAGTTATTTTGGGCCATCGCATTTACCTTAATTTTAGTTTATTTAGAATATCTCGTTGATCCCATTTTTATTGTTTTGGTCCTTGTTTATCTCAAATTTAAGTTCTCTTAAGCACTCATTTTGCAAATACTTACTCTTGAAGGTCATGTATCCTTCTTTTATTGGAGAAAAATTTCTTCTATTGGTTCAAAGTAATCCCACCATTATAGGAACCAATTTGGAAAATTAAAATTTTGATTCTTCTTGAAATAGATTAACCAACATTGTCGATTAAACTTATTTTGGAACCAAAAAAACTCTTGTTCAAGCATCAATGCAGTCCTAATAGTTGTAGCCTACTACATCAAAAGGCTGGGAGAATTTTTTGTATGAATTTAAATTTTTCTCAAAATTTTTTGGAGTTAAGACTTTCAAGATCTAAATTGTTGAATGAGTGATGATGGAGGAATCTTCTTGATCCTTATAATGTTTTATGGAGACAGAATCTGAATCCACTAAGATAAATTTATAGAATTGTCTGATTTTATTCCAAGGCATATGGTCTGAAATGGAAACCAGGAGGAAAAGCTTTTGCTATGACTTTATAGGAATTTGTCTCAAAATTCAGACTCCATTTGAATGATTGAAGAAAATTTTCATTTAGCCATGTAATGGGTTGTGTTTTGTTTATCTTTTGGGAGGCTAATGGCCTTGCTAGTTTCTCCTGGAAGACTAACTATTTTTTGGGTTTAGTTGAAGGATTGGATTATGGTATTTAAGCTTGCTAAATCAATATCCATTTCATCTTCTAAGGCATATCTATTTAAGATTTTTTAGGTAAACTACTCAAGCTTCCTTGTTGGAGAGCTAAAAGTGTGCTAACAAGTAAGGCATAATCGGCTTTAGTCTGATTAGCTACTTTAGATTAGGAAGAAGAATCAGCCTTGTTGGATGAGTCTTTTTTTGGGAATCGTAGATTGTTAAGTGGATGACTTTACAATTTGGATGGTTTTCTGGGTGGATGACCCAGCCAAAATCGATGACTCCAAAGAGTTTGAGTTGAAATCTGCCAAGACAGACTTCGATTTAGATTTGTTGAGAGTCAGGGATAATCTGATTCTTCCTCTGGAAGTCCCTCCACCCCTATAAGGGGTTGTAGCCTTTTTAGGCATCTTACTTATCCTGTAAAATTCACGAGTAAGGTAGTCAGGGAGAGAATTTGAAGTGCCTTTTAGATATTCAATTTCAAAATGAAAAACACTTAAAATTACTTGTCATCTTACAAAAATTTGTTTAAAGGTAAGTTTTTTAACATCCTTTTGTAAAATTTCTTTGGCAGATTTACAATATACCCTGATAAGAAATTTTGGATTTAATAAATCAGATTAAAATTTTGAAACACATAAAACAATTGTCAAAACTTCTTTTTTAACAGTTGAGTAATTCTGTTTTGCAAAATTTCAATGTTTTGATGTGTATGTAATAATATGCTCATGAGAGTCGACTCTTTGTTTGAAGATGCCACTATAACCTATGTCAGAAGCATCAATTTGGACTTGATTTCTTTTATAACATTGGTATGAATGTCAGTCTATGAAGGAAGATTCTTTTTAAGCCTATCATGTAAAGGCTTAATAATGTTATTAAGATAAGGAATGGATTCTCCTACATAATTGAGACATCCTAAAAACCTTTGTAACTGGATTTTGTCAAGGATTCTATTTGAAAATTTATTAGCAAATTCAATGGATCTAACAATACGAATGATGGTCCCTTGATGAATGTTATGACTAAGAAACCTGACATTAGTTTGAAACAAATTGATTTTTTGACTTTGAAACAGCAAGACCATTCTATTTGACAATATTAATGAAAATATTTATGTGCTTAAAATGCTGATCAATAGAATGAGAGAAAATTAAGACATCATCAATGTAGACAATGACAAATTTAGAATAAGGATTAAAAATATCGTTCATAATTTTCTGGAATTCAAAAAGAGTATTTTTTAGACCAAAAGGCATTATATTCCACTCGTATTGCCCACTCATATTGCCTAAAGGGGACAGTGAAGGCAATTTTATACATGTCTTCTTTACTGATTTGGATTTGTCAAAATCCATATTTCATATCAAATTTGGAGAAAATCTTAGCAAAATTGAGTCTGTTAAGAAGATCTTTTTTGTTAGGAATAAGATACCTAATCCATTGAAGAGCTTGGCTAAGAGGTTTGTAGTTGATAACTAACCCGGGAGTACCTCTTTCTAATTCTACCTATTTATTAACATAAAATGCAGAGTATGACCAAGGACTCTTACTCTTTCTGATAAGTTTTTTATCTAAGAGATCTTTGATCTCTTTCTGATAATATTGAAGGAGTTCTTCATTCGTCTGAATAGGTCTCACCTTAGTAGGAATCTGCTTTCTCTAAAATCATATTCATACAAGAGATTAACTATATGTTTCTTCCTATTCGAGAAGGTGTTGGGAAAGTCAGAACATATAGAAGATTGGATAAACTCTAAAAGAGATTGAATCTTCTTCTGAAGTGATAGATTCTTTAGTTGTTTATCAATGTTAGTAAAAGAAACTTCTTTCAGAAAATTGATTTGGTTACTTTTGTTTTGAATGAAATTAATATTCCTAGTAAAAGGTTTACTGGAAAATTTGAAAGTTATTTGTTTTCCTAAGTGGTAAGTCGAAATTTCATCTTTTGAAATCTAAAGCGAGAAAAGGGCTTTAATAAAAGGTGTTCCCAAAATAACTTCATTTTTTAAATTCTTAATAAGGAGAAAGTTTGTTTCTACCTTAAAACCTTGATTTTTAATAATAACTTTAGATAATTTATAATTAATCTTAAGCTTAGAGCCACTTGCAGTGCTGAGTTTTTTAGAAGTTTTTTAAAAATATTCAATAGGAATTAATCCTTCTAAAATACAGTTTGAATCAATACCAGTATCGAAAAGTGCTAAAATATCAAGAACAAAATCATCAATAATGATTTTGATATTAATGTAAAATTTTTGAATTTTGACCTTGTTGATCAAATTCATGAAAATTTCTTCTAGGTTATCAGAATTAATTTTCTCATAATCTTTCTTTTCATAAGGTTGTTCTTCCCCAGCTTTAGTTTCATCATCATCTTCAAGTTGTGAAAGAATAACTTGATAAATTTGTTGTTGTTCTTTGATTTCTCAAATTTCTTTCTTAAGATTGTTGATCTTAATTTGAAGATCTTAGATAGTGATTGGTTTTATACTAGAATTATTTTCTAGTCTTTTAAAAATGCTAGTTATATCAAATTTATTTGCTATAAAAAGTTCTTTTGATTTTTGTTTGATTTCTAAAACATCTTTAAATTTACTAAGAAATTTTTTTCTTTCTTGAGGATTAGAAATAGAATTGATAGCTTCAAAAAGAAGATCTTGTTTTTTTGTTAAAACATTGATTTCTGGGACAATTGGGTTAAAATATTTAAGAAGTAACGACCTTTTATCTATGTATTCTCCTCTACTTCTTCTCTTATGTTCAAATATATATATATATATATATATATATATATATATATATATATATATAAAGGAAGGAGGAGTAAGTGACTAGTGTATATGAAATATGTAAAGCATCTTAAAAGCTTCATTTATAAATTTAGGAGTTATTTGTTAATGGTCGTGGCTTACCCCTCCCTCCTTTGTGTGCCCTTCCTTTTTAGTTATTTCACCTGAGTTTACTAAAACTTTTTTTGCCACATTATAACATGAAAAAGACGTCATAATTTTTACATACATTCAATTTACTTAGTATAATGTCAGTTTATAGTCAATTTATGATGATTTACTACTAACTCATATTATGATATTAAGGTAGATTACTCCAATATTGTCATTTGGTGAGAGGACTAAGAAACAACACAACAACTCTTGATTCTATCAAGGAAATGGTAAATATCATGATCCAATTAATGCAAGAGATGTGTAAAGGAAATACTAGGAATGAGAACAACATATTGCTAAAATTTAAACGTAATAATCTCCCAACATTTAAAAAAGGATAAGATCTTGAGGGAGTTGAGTTGTGGCTCTAGAAAATAAAAAAGATATTTGATGTTATGAATTATGCATATTTGTAAAAGGTGACTTTCTATCTATATGCTAGAAGGAAAGGTAGATACAAGCCTATATGAAAATTAGGTAAAAGCAAGAGTAACGCTATCTGGTAAGTTAAGGCTCCTACTTTTTTAAGAATCTAAGAAGGTTCAATGAAATTTAGGGCTCAAGTTTTTAGACTTTAGGACTCTACCTACCCTAGTTGTAGGTGTAACTTTCAAAAACATAATCTTTCCCTTGACATTTAAGGGGTCGTCTCTGCTTGTCATAGTAACTCTTTTGTGGACTCTATGCAACTCTCATCTTCTCACATATCATCTTAATCTTTTTCATGGTCTGTTGGATCATCTCAAGTCCAATAAGCAAGTTCTTTCTGCTCTAATTACTTCTTTGCTCTAAGATACAAGCTCAAAGTAAGTCCTATAATGACTAAATCGTTCTCTCTTATTAACCATTTGTTTGAGAATGATAAGTTAAACTAAGTTGTAGCTTAGTCCCTAATGCTTCATCTAGGTCTCTCCAAAATCTCAAAGTGAAACATAGGTCTTAATCATATATGATACTTGAAGGCACTTGATGCAATCGTACCATTTCTTTGATATAGATTTATGTCAATTTCTCTAAGGAATACTTGATGTTGGTGGAAATAAAATGGCTACACATGGTGAGTCTATCCACAATAACTAATACAACATTTCTAAAGTCATAGTGAAGCTAATATTTAACTTTATTTTAATGCATTATTAAGATTAACTTGCTTAAACTTCATTAAAATGTTATTTTAAATTTATAAATTAGAATATTTTGTAATTTTTTATCCAAAATGAAAATAATTGTAAATTTTAAGTAAATTTATTATAAATTGAACTTATTTGTATTATTTTATTTTAAGGACAAAAACAAAATAGAGAATGTTTTAAAGAAACTAACAAATTAAAAAAGATGGACAATAGACTAAGCATCCAATGTTGACCTTCTTTTGTGTAGAGTTGCAGCAAAACATTGAGCATTCCAACACCTATTCAATAGAGAAGAACTAAAATTTTCATGATTTTAGGTATTCTAATGCCCAAATTTAGCATTCAAACAGACAAAGTTTGAGCAGCAAAAGTTAGATGCTCATTCCAATGCTGGTTTCAAGTATTTCAACACTAGACATCAATTACAAGAATGTTGAATAATGGTTTTGATGTGTTCCAATGCCCATCCCAACATTCAATATAATTATGAAATCTATAAATAGGTGTCATGGAGACCTATTTTGATATATTCACATTTTTTCTAATTTTCATTTTTTAGGAGTTTTTTCTTTAGTTTTTCTTTGTCTTATAGGTTTGGAAGACCATTTTTTAGTTCCTAAATTCTCAAAAAGATTTTATTCTATTGTCATTGTATTGTTGTAATGTTTGTGCATAATTGAATCAACTGATTGAAGTTACTTGTATGAATGTAGCATTAATCACAATAGACATTTTGGTTTAATGTTCAGATTTAGAGTAAATTCTTGTACTTCAACATTACCTAGATATAGGACTGAATTGCATTATGGTTGTTAACATTTTGAATTTCTGATATATCAATTTTTCTAACTAGAAATTAGGATAGAACATTAAGACATCGAATTTTACTAACTAGAAACTAGATACTTAGATTATACAATCTTGACTATAAAATTAGGTTAGATTTGTTGTTTCTATTCTAGAATTGCATGATAAATTGTATAATTCATTTATGCTTTGCTTCTTTATAGATGAAATGAGTGTCTAATTCATAATAGACACATTAGGTTTATACTAAAAAATGGAATAACTTTCATTGTTAGCCTAAAAGTTTACGCATAGGGTTTAGAATTTCAATGTAGTCAAATTAATTAAGGATCATACAATTCTTGTGTGAATTCTAAATATGAATTATTCTGTTGAATTAAGATCTAGAAAAGATTATATACATGTTATGTTTGTAATGTTGTTTTGCACTTGTTTCATATTATTTTGCATCACATGCATCATTTTCACCGATTATATCATTCTACATTCCTTGCATCATTTTGCATAAAAAAAAACCCTAAAAAAATTCAAATAATCCAAATAGTAAAAATTGTAAATAGTTTTACTTGTATGATGTATAATTTTCTAAGCTTAATTAGAAATTCTTAACTAATTGGCTAAATTTTTGTAAGAACTATAACTTGATATACACATTAAAACACCATGAAGTTGTTTACATTTGTTATTCACGCCAAGGTTTTAGCACTGTTAACGTAGGTAATAATGAAATAAGGTAACTTTTGTAATAACTAAGACTAAGATCGTAGAGGCAATATGCTAGCAAAGGAAGCAATACACCAATGCCCATAAGAGTGTTACTTTGAGAACAACAACACAAATACCTGACGATTAATAATATTGAGCCTAACACTAAGCTGATTTATTGTATTGTATAAAAAAATATTAATATCACTGATCAATTAATAATATCGGAACCGCTCTCTAAAGTTATCTTTAGTAAGTAGTTATATTATTTTATTTTACAAGTGACTATTTCAAAAGATGTAAAATGACAAAGTGACAGAGGCAACTCCTTTAGTCCAATATTAATTGGCTAATAATTACCCTGCACAAGGTGGATTTTGGGCAACATAGTTTGTGAGTATATTGCCAACTAAGGTAGTGTTTATAATGGTTATGATGGATGATGTTGTAGAATTAGAATTAAGTAACTCTTAATAAATGAAGGGAGCAATTCTACCTTGTCTAAACTAAGAGAATAAAAGTATGATTTTATCCTTATATGTTGTAGAATGTTAGCTAATAACATGCATCTATGGTTTTTTAGTAGTTTCTAGACGTGTTTTCACGTGCATGGAAATACAACTGATACACTTTGATGGTTATTTCAATTTCTAATTTGAGAATATCAAATTTCTAGAGAGGAAATATTAAAAAATTTAGAAATCTAAGTGTAATTAAATTCCAACCTTATAGACAATGGAATTGTTTTTTATACTTAAGTTATTACTTGTAGCGGTAGGAAGCTATTATCCTTAATTTAGTAATAATAAAATGAGCATTTTATTTACTAAGAATAATTAAAAGTACATTTATAAATGGATGTTACAGAAAATTCTCTCCTATAACCATAATTGACTATGAATTTTCAACTTTACCACCTAGAATTTTTTTTTCAACTACTCATTATTAAAAAGACACAAGATTTTCACAAACATTTGCTTTCATTTGATTTAGTATTTAAGGTTCAAATATGGATTCAAAGTCCAAGATAAGCAACCAATTAAACTCAATAATATAAATATACTTACATGTTAATTCTGAGACATCTCTATTTCATAATAGTTCTTTCTCAATTCTTTTAGTAAGTTTAAGGATAAAATAAAAATATTATCCATAATCACAATCCTTAATATAATACATTATCATAAATATCATACATAATTTAATATCTTATAGGCGTCATGTCTATAACGCATGATAAATTATTATAGACCTTCTACACTTTTTCTAATTATTTAAATATTACACATAATAAGGAAAATAAGGTGATTAAGAAAGTCTTAAACACATAATACATATAAAAGATAAAGTTTCTCTTCTCTACTTGATATCTTTCTCAATCATTTAATCCATTGAAAAGAGGGTCATATCAAAGTCCTATATATGTTGCTCTAAAGTAGAGAGGAAAAAGCACGTCAACTCTAACTTGACCTTGTATGACATCTCGATTAACATGAGTTATTTACAATAGTTATAGTCAACATAATGAAACTTATAAATATAATGGTTGGATTGGAGTCATTGAACTTCATTCTCTCACTCGTACTAAAGGTCAAGGTTTTTGTAGGGTTGTTTGGTGGATCTCCACTAATTCTGCATCCATATATACATTTATATACATTTAGTAGACATATCACAAAGAGAAAGGGCAAGTACAAACATTCATAAAGCATATCACAAGGTAATACTTATGCATAAATGAATAAAAATACATCTAAATAGTCAATCAAATAATAAAAAAAACTAATCAATCATTTTAATGTCTTTTATTTGTAAATTCTTGATGGAATAATTAATTAATTATAAAAAAATAATTTTGGGTTGAGATTGAGAGTTCTATATCTACAGTTCAGCTAGTGCCATAGGTACATCTCCTTTTACTGAAGACATAACATAAGTGCACATTTTTCATTTTATGCTCACTACTAGCAACCTGCACTCCAACCAATTAAAGTATACTATAGTTCCTGTCAAGATAGACTAGCAATGTTCTCACTGCCTACAATATAAGTTAGTCATGCTTGGTCCCCTGTAGTTATTGGGTACTCTAATGTCATATATTTTATATTCACATTTATAGTTCTATTTTGATTCCTAAACACTTTTCATATCTTTTATTTTTAGAGTTTTTACCATTTTCTAGTAATTGAAATAAATTGGGCTCATTATACATAACTACTTTAATTTTGTGTTTTTGGCTATTCTAACATTTGACTACTCTTTTAATTATAACTTTTTTTACAAATATTGTTTTTGTTTGATTTTAGTTGCATTCGATTCTACACATCTACGGATTTAAAATGCATATAAGGATTGTTGGATTTGGAGTTATTTTCAATTTTCTATGATTTTTTGAAGTTTAGGCATATGTGCTTGATTTTGTATATGAAATTACATTTGGACCCTTGTTATTAAATATTTATATTTAGGCTTTTAGATAGAATTAAGGCTGGAATTTTGGCTATTTATGTATATCCTCATTTTGTAATTTATTATTATTGCAATTAATGTTATTTGTTTGTGCATGTTATTTGAAATTAGAAGTGTTTAATTGATGTGAATTGTAGGTAGGATATCTCGCTGTAGTGAGAATGAGGCAATGAAAATAGACCCTTATGGAGCCTTCTCACTGTAGCTAAAATCTCTCGCTGTAGTGAAGAGCTCTCGCTCTAACTAGAATGACCGACAACAAAGAAAGAAAACTTCTGATTTTTTCGTTATAGCGAGAAAGTCACAAATTTGAGAGATATTTAAAGAACTCTCACCCTAAAATCTTCATTTTTCAACTAAATCACATATCCCTCTCCATCCTCTTCGTTCTCTCCCTCTCCTTTCTCAGAGAAAACCTCCAATAACTCTAGATCTCCTTCAGATTTGAGCTTAAACATCTGTTCTTCTCGAATCTAAGTAAGTTTCTAGGGCTCATCCCTTGGATCTCTTTCCTGTTTCTCTTTTCTCTTTTTCATAATAGAAATATACCTTGTGATGTTAAGAATAACTCTAGTCCTTGGGTAATATTTTAGATCGAGACGTGGAGTTTCTCTTTAAAGCAGACGAAGAACATAGTTTTTGAGATCCATTTCCAGGTAAAGGGGGTTGATCCCAAACCCTAACTTTGGTATTTTGTTTTGGGTAATAGAACCCCAATGATTCTTTAAATTGTATTACTAAAAATGAAATTTTGGGTATGAGGAACCAATAATTTAATTCAAAGATCATTTAGATAAGACTTTATAGTGAAAAGATAAGTAACTAAGCTTTTGAGAAATTTTTAAAATTTTACTATTATTTATGTATGAACAAATGATATTGAACTTTATGAAATACCACTTTGTTATTACTGAAAAAATGTGTATGTTGGGTTGTACGATTAGACTGAGTTCGGAGGTGTCCGACCTCCGGCACATTGTATTGATTTGTGTGGTATAAAATTGTTTGAGAATCTTTTGTGCTAGATGAATGTTTGTTGATGACTAAGGTATGTTGAAATGGAGGAAATTAGGTTATTGATGAAAAGTGTTATATTATTCTCAAAAGAAGAAAGAGTTTTATATATAAAAGTAAATGATATGACATGATAAAGGAATTATGAGAGATGTGATTGTAATACGTGAGTCAGATGGATTGATGGTTATTATTATGATACAGGTGCTGTGATACATCAAAAGGTATACTCATAGTACATTATTATAATATATTAAGTTGTGAAATCAAGACTCACGTATTATGACACGTTGATCTATGAGAAAGGTATAGAGAAGAATGAGAATGAAAATAAAATGAGAAATGTTGAGAAAGAGAAATATAATAAGTATAGATAGTCACAGAAATACATTAGGAGCGTGGAAAACGGGAGCGATTAAGAAATCTGGGAGAAATGAGGGTGGTGGATGTCTTTCCATGATTGTGTAAGAATTAATGAAAATAGAGAAAAAAGACACCACAGGCCTCACACTCATTTCTGACTTAAACCCCTGACTACACCTTTGCTAAAAGGGGTCCGGCCAGCACACATGTGTATCCATGTATTGTAACATATTAATTGAAATGATATGATACAAGTATAATAACATACAGGTTAATATAGAAATATATGTATAGTGAGTGAATTGTTGTATATGCTCTAATTGATTGTTGCCTTATTGCCTATGCTTGGATATGATAAGTTTTAATATGAGTTGTTCACTATTGGTAATGAATTTGAATAGGATATTAGGCAATAACTTTAGTTCTTTTAAGATAATTTATAATAAAAGAGACTTAGTGAGGCAGAAAATACTCACCCTTACTAATATTTTTAGGTAATAAAAGAAAAGAGATAGAGACAGTTGATCCGTTCTAGGGTCATAATCGTCAAGGATTATGGGAAAAGAACTGCTCAGATGTAATTAAATTAAATGTAATAGATGTATAAATCTTTTGATGTATTTTATTTCATTGATGGACAAATTTGAATTTGAAAAATGTTATAAATTTGTTAAATTTATTAATTGGTATTCCCATATTGTACCATTTTGGCAAAGTTGTACAAATTATTACCATTTTTTTATATATTTTAATAATGTAAATTATTTAAAGGAATTATTGATAAAGAAAAGAAGAATGTTACAATTTAGTTTACTCTAATCAAAACCTATAAATAGACTAATGAGACTTTTTAGGTATGCAATTTTATATTTTGAATTTTTATATTTGGCTCTATTAGATTCCTTATTTTCCATTTTCCTCAATTTCTCTCATCTTCTTCTCATTCACGCTTGGGTTATAGCTTCAATGGAATGCTAAACCTCTCGCTCAATCCGCGGAATGCAGATGATGTAAAGTCCAATTTATGTTATGAACACCATTTCTCCAAGTTTGTTCTCTTCTTTAATATCAAATGTGAGTCATGATTATGATTAACTTTTCTATGGGTTAAAATTCAAATTAAGATTCGATTAATATTTTGATTTGTTAATTAAATTTAGGTTAGGTTAAATGATAATTTAATTTAATTTAATTTGTAGTTTGGTTCAATTAGGTTATTTGATTAAATTAATGATTAGATTAGGTAATTGTTCAAATTTGAATTAAACCTTTGAGACACTGTAATAATCAAAATAACATGCATTTGTGAATCTGTGGATTGATAATTCATAATCTATTTTTCATCAAGTTAATTACGTGTTGAATTTACTTTAATTGATTTGAAATTCACAAACCCCAAAACTATTCTTGCATTTGTCTCAAAATTCTTATAGAAACTTAGTTATTTTGGTAATTCAACATTTGTCTATCACACTTTATCATCACTTATAGTCACACTAACACTATTTGCTCTTTATCTGTACAGTGACGTATTCAACCTCTTTCCTTATGAATTAATTCATATCCACAATCATAAACACTAACAATTTTATAGCCATTGTCTTGTCCAATAGGTACATTATCACATCTCTATATCATAAGAACAATCAATTTCATGGACATAGACATGGCTAATATCATAATTTTTCAGATTTCATGCACCAACTTGTAAAATTCATAACTAAATCATTACAAGTCCAAAAATTATGAAATCACTAGGATTTTCTTTCTATAAGTGTCTACTTTCATATAAAAGTACAAGAAAAATTCAAACACTTCTAGAAAGATAAACAAAACTCATTTCAATTCCAAAATTTATTAAAATAGTGAGGTTATTCTCCTCCATGTATCTATTTTCAAGTAAAGATACTTTCATAATTTAGACACATTATAGATGTCATTCTAAGTTCTAATCTCTATCTGTATGTCACAAGTTATCACATTTCAGCAACAAAATATTGGAAAAATAATAGCTCATTCAATAAACCGTCAAGAATCAGAAAATCATTGGTGTAACACCCTCTTTTTCATTTATTTAGTAATTGGTGAATTGTTTGATATTAGATAATGTTGGGAAATGTTTTAGGAATGATTTATGGGTATTTGGTAGAGGTCTGGTGCAAGGGTCTTACTCAAGTAAGACTGAGCGCCCATAACTATAAAATTTCAAGGCATTCTCGCTCAAGCAATATGAGTCTTACTCAAGTAAGAATAGGAAAAGTTCATCCCAACTGTCCTGTCGCCTAGGCGAGATGAGTCACTCAAGCGAGGACTCATAGAAAAATGGCCAACTCTCTCAACGTCTTCTTGCTCAAGCAAGAATAACTCTCGCTTAGGCAAAAATAGCAAAAAAAAAAAAAACGTGGGGAACCATTGTCTGGTTTTCTCGCCTAGGCAAGAATGGTCTCGCTCAAGTAAGAGTGTACAAGAATTTAAGGGTATTTAAAGGATTATAAACCAAAAACTTGCATTATAATCCAAGAAACCTTTTCTAACTCTTTTTCTTTGAACTCTCTCTTCCCTTCTCTCAGAGAAACTCCTTTAAACTCTGAACTTGTTTTGAATCCAAGCTTAAATCTCCAGTCTACAGAATCACTAGTCAGTATCTCAAAACTTGACTCATCGTTCTCATCTCTATTTTTTTTTCCTGTTTTCTCTATTCTCAAAGGGTACTCTTCTCTATAATATGTAGGAAAACCTTAATATTTTGGATGGCCTTTCCACTAATTTCTTTACAAAACTGCCTACTTGAGGTAAGAAGAGCTTTATTTCATTGTTGAAAATATGATATATTTGTGCTCATGGAAATGTTGTAGTGTGATACTTGTTTGTGAATACATGTTTGATTGAAATGTTTTCCTTGTCTTTGATTATTTGAATGACATATATATATATATATATATATATATATGTGTGTGTGTGTGTGTGTGTGTGTGTGTGTGTGTGTACATTGTAAACTGAGGGTGCCTTGTAACATCCTTATTTTTAATTAAAATAATAACAAAAAATTAAATCAGAAAAAAAACTTGAATAATAAGACATTAGCCTTTAAAACTGGTTAAGAGAACATAAAATAATATGGTCATATTTGTTTTCATAATGTACAATAGATATCAGTACCTCCAAATATACATAGGAGTTATCAAAATACATTAGGACTATTCATTTACATTTACAAATACTCAAAATAATATCGGTCCTAATGAGTAGTCTGTCCATGAATGACTAAGTGGCACTAATCTTCCCCATGCCAACCCTCTATCATCGCTAGGTCTTCAGAATCCAGAAGCTAAGGTACAGATCACCCAAATCGGTGGTGACCTAAGTACTCGTAATATGCTCGATCGTCCATCGTGATGGTATTCTAGAATGGTCGTGATCATGGTACATGACCAGATACGTTACTGCTGCTGGGGTTCTCTCAGTGCCAGAAAAGATATAAATACAGAGGGTATGATGGATTTTATGCATAGACAAATCAAAAGGGATGTTAAAAGCTAACTCCAACTCCATCATAACTACCTCACTAGGTACCTCACTATCATAAATAAGAATTTTAAAGTAACTAAGTCTCTAGTACTTGCCAAATACATCATTTACATTATCTATTACTAAACTATCTACTACTTTCATTCCCTCTATGGGTGCTGTCATCTGGATTCCCTGAAATGGTTACGTAAGGATGAGTCTCTATATTCATTACCAAGCATACATACACAGAGAATTAAATAATACAGATAAAACATTCAACATGCATCATATAACAATTCAGTTATGCATTCAAATTATGTTTATCTCTATTTATTTTTTCGATACTCATTTCCATATTCAATTCCATTCTCAACTACACTATCATTTCCACTGCCCTTGGGATCCCTCGAGGTCTTCCTTAGCATAGATAGTTGCTAGATAGCCGCAGCTACACGGATACAACGTGTGTTGACCCAGCCCCTTTTAGCAAAAACATAGTTAGGAGTATTAGTCAAAAAATAAGTGCGAGGCCTGTGGTGCTCCTACTCTCATTTGTGTTGCGCAATTCAAGAGGAGCATTCACCACCCTCATTTTCTTAAGACTTCTCCATCTTCCACACTCCTAGTGTACCTCTGAACTATCTATACTCGTCCTAATCATATTCCCTTTATCTATATTTTTCCATTTCATCTCTATATTTTCTATTCTCTGTTTACTAATATATTATTCACACTTTTATCTCTCTATTTTACTCTAGTTTCATTATTATATCATACATCATTCAATTATTATCGAGAGTTAGTCCCCTCGGATTCAGTCCACCACATACATGCATATATACTCAAATCAATGATCATACACTTCATTAAACACTACAAAACATGCTTCAAACATAACAAAAAGACGTTCTCATCCAAAATACACTCAAAATCATATATTTCATCACAGTCTTTTCATGAATACAAACATAACAATTTATTGGTAACAAAATAGAGCTCTCCTTACCTTAAAATGGAGGTTTAGTAAAGGGTTTTTAAGGATTCTTGCTTAACATGTGAGGTTCTTCCTAAATATCACAAGAGACCTCATTTAGAGAAGAAGAATCAAGAAAATAATCAAAAGATTGGAGAACCAAGCTTCAAAAACTTACCAAAGAGCAAGGAAAGTGATCTTTGAGACTTTGATCGGAGAAAAGTTGGGGTTTTTCAAGGATTTGCTGAGAAAATGAGGAGAAAAGTCAAAGAAAACGCATGGAAGTCGTGACTTGGATTATAATCTAAGTTTCTTAACTTGGAAACCCTTAAATACTCCTCAACTTACGACATTCTCGCTGTAGCAAGCCAATTCTCGCTACAGCGAGTAATTTTTGCTACAGCGAAAAAATCAGACAAAATAGCTCTTTGCTGTTTGTCATTCTAGCTACAGTGAGAGAGCACCAGAATGCCTGATTTTGATGCTGATTTCTCGCTATAGCAAGACATATCTCGCTACAGCGAAAAATTCTGCAACTCACCCATCTAAAACTCTCCTAATTTCAAGCAGTATGCATTAATAACTCACATCAAGTATAAAATTAATAATTAATAAAGTAGGGATGTTACATGCCTAACCTTCAATAATGAATGGTTGGACATGATATAGGCAGTGCATTTGAATTCAATAGAAAGAGAAAAAGATGAACAACATGTTAGTATGAAAGTAGCAAACTCAGGTTATTATGACTAAGGAAGAAAAGACCAAATTCATAATGAGAAAATTAAATGGTGATAAATTCAAAATATGACGAGAAATATGAGAAAGAGAAAAGAAAGATGATAAGGACAAGTGTGGATAGTTCAGCAATATACTAGGAGTGTGGAAGATAGAGTCGATTTTAGAAATCTTAGAGAAATAAGGGCGGTGGATGTTTTCTTTGATTTGTGCATAACTAATTAGAGTAAAAGGACCATAGGCTTCACACTTGTTTCTTAACCTAAACTCCTGACCATACTCTTGCTAAAAGGGGCCAAGTCGCACATGTTGTATCCATGTAGCTGCGAGTATCCAACAACTATCTATACTAAGGAAGACATCAAGGGATCCTAGGAATAGTGAAAGTTTGGAATGAGAAATTTAAGAATAGTAGAAAGGAAAATAGAATAAATTCATAACATTAGTGATTGTTGTATGTACATGAAAATGAAATTGTATTTGTTATTGATTGATGTGTTTTCATGTTTGTATTTCTTGATCTTATTGTGAATCATGTTTAGTAATGAGAAAAGAGGCTCATCCTTACAAAACCTTACAGGGAGTAAAGATGACAGATCCCCTAAAGACTCATTAGGTTATCAGAGTTGATCATTAGTAGTAGACTAAACTATGTACATAGGAAGTGATAACAGTTATGCCATTACAGTTTCATTGTAAATAGCAATGATAGCTCAAATATTGTATTTACTTTAGAAATGACAATAAGATATAATGTTCTCTTTGATTATTCTAGTAGTGGTAGAATCTACCATACCATTTGCTTGACATATACAAAGGTTTGGTCAGACCACTAGATACAATAAATTACGTATACACTTTTTTGAATCATGACCAACATGAAAGACTGAACTATTTTACTGCAGAGCGAATCATGGATACTAAAGTGGTAGTTGACACATGTGATCTTGATGAAGATGAGGACATATCCCCAAAAGAACTAGCAGAGATAAATGGATGGTTTAGGGATGACAACTAGGATCGCCTTCAGTCTTTTGGTGTGGATATATTGCTCATTAGAATTTACTATATTTTGTATTTTGTTAATGGTGTAGATGAGTCCTAATGCATTTTGGAATCATATGTTATAAATATTAAACTATTGTATACTAATCAAAACGGAAACATGGATATTATTTTAGCTTTTTATCTAATTTTATTTGTTTCCTATTGCCTTGTTACTGGGAAATTTTATGAGTCTGGGTAAGAAAAAGAAGGTTTTAAATTTTTCACACTTTGCACTTGAATCAAATAATTTTAATTTATTTCCCTTTTTTGATATAAAATTATTTCATTAAATTATATAAATAAATAAGGATGTTATAATTAGCGTTCATTCCTTTTTAACATCTAGTTTCACAATAAAATAAAATAAAATAAAGCACTCTACATTTTAAAATGAAACACAATTTCACTTTGTTGGTCACAAAGCTTTATTTCTTTGTATCAATTCAGTGAAAAAATCATAAAAAATCAAAAAATCCATGGGAATATTTTACTCTAAATGTATTTTTTTCATAACAAATATAAATAAAATAATGAAACTTATGAATTTCAAAATGAAGACAATTTTGGTCATACTATTCCCAAAAAATTATTTTCATACAATAGTATATTTGAAAAACATTATTAATTCATTTCAAATTCAAATTGAGTAAAGCCAGTGAAAAATTTCTCCTAATTCAATCCTCTAAACAAATAAAATATCTACAAAAATGTTTATAACTAATTCCCTATATTTTCCAAATATTACAATTTAGTCCTTAAACTTAACATTATTTAGAGAAAGGTCTTTTTTTCCAAACTTAGTAATTTTTAGGTTGTCCAACACATTTCCAATGGTTTCTCAAGCCATAATCCATATTTCTAAAAGGTATAAAACGTTCTTTTGGTTCTATCACACATGTGGTCAAATAGCTTGAATTTTTAAGGCATATTTTGCGTAAAAATCATGGTATTTTGTCATTTCAAAGGTTCAATCTTTTGAATTTGTTCTTAGATATTTGTCCTCGTCATATTTTTTTATATATAGTCCTATGGTTTCAAATATGTCCAAGGTTCTAAACGTCCTTTTTATAGTCACTTTTCATTTTTAGTCCATTTTTTTCCTTAAAGTTCCTTATTAAAACTTTAGAAATATATTAAAAATATCTTTTAAATTCAAAATAACCCAACCAAAAAAAAAAATCATAGATCTCACTTAGACAAGGGTAAAAATCAATCATACAACCAAGTTATACCTTTAAAATAGCATTTACAGAAAATAACACTTATTTTATAATAAAAATATCTAAGTTCACAAAAAAATTTCCAAAAATCATGTGAAATGAAGGTGAAATTTCTTAGAAACTTTGACAATAAGTCATGCAATCAATTGGAAAACCACATGTACCTAATCATGCTTAAGAGATATATTTAGTCAAAATAAATCATGGCCTAATCCCAGCTGGACAAGCTTATCCCCTAAAAATCAATTAAGTTAAATCAAGTCAAGAGTGTAATGATTAGAAATTTTGCTAACAATTAGGATTAGTTCCAATCCAATTGGAATCTTGAACCATGACAATTCCCCTCCAAATGGGACTAGGATAAATTCTTATAGTAACTAAAAGAATTGGGAGGCAACTAGGAAAGTTGAGATGTAATTAGATAAGAAATCAAAGGACAAAAATTATGATGGAGGACATTTTTGGTCTTTGCAAAGTGGCACATGCGTAACCTTGTGGAATAATCTTAAAATGGACCTAAATTGAAACTTAAACACTTGGATAAAAGTGAGAGAGCTCTTCGTGAGGTACAAGAGGAAATCAAGCCAAAAAAAATTTTAAAGCTCACGCACAAAAAGAGAAGTTATTTTCAAGTGAAAGTGGAGCAACCATGCAAGAGTAAAATAATTTTCCAAACTTAGCAAAATCTAGCAACCTTCAAACACCCCAAAGCTATCTCAACACAAACCATTTGAACTCAACCAAGTTAGATCTGTAACACCCCTATTTTTATTATTTATTAGTTTTGTATTTGGTATGAGTTGTTAATGTATGTCGCTTGAAATTAGGAGAGTTTTAAATGTTTAAGTTGCAAGATTTTTTGCTGTAGCGAGATGTGTCTTACTATAGCAAGAAATTAGCGTCCAAAATCAAGCATTCTGATGCTCTCGCTGTAGCGAGGATGCTCTCGCTGTAGCGAGGATGCTCTCGCTGTAGAAAGGAGCTCTCGCTGTAGCTAGAATGACAGACAACAAAGTGCAATTTTGTCTGATTTTTTCGCTGTAGCTAAAGAAGGTCTGAGGGGTATTTAAGGGTTTCTAAGTTAAGAAACTTAGATTATAATCTAAGTCCTAACTCTTATATGTTCTCTCTGACTTATCTTCTTATTTTCTCAGCAAATCCTTAAAAAATCTCAACTTTTCTCTAATCAAAGCTTGGAGGATCATTTCCCTTGTTCTTTAGTAAGTTTTTAGAGCTTGATTCTCTATTTCTTTGGTTATTTTCTTGTTCTTCCTTATCTAAAGTGAAACTCTTGTGATATTTAAGAAGAACTCGATTTTTTGAGCAAGATCTCTCAAAAACCCTTTACTAAATCTTCATTTCAAGATAAGGAGAGCTTTATTTTGTTACTAAGGAAGTGGTATGCTTGTATTCATGAACAGGTTGTGATGAAATGTATGATTTTAAGTGTATGTTGGATGAAAACATATTTTTGTTATATTTGAAGCCTATTTTGTGATGTTTGATGATGTGTATGATTTTTATTTTGACTGTATATGCATGTACATAGTGGATTGAGTTTGAGGGGACTAACTCTCGGCAATGATTGATTTATGTGTAATATAATAATGAACTAGAGTAAAAGAAAGATATAAAAGCATGAATAATATGTGAATAAATACATAGTGAAAAATATAGAGACGAGATAGGAAATATGGAAAGAGAAAGTGAAATGAAAATAGAATATGATAAGGATGAGTATAGATAGTTCAGAGATATACTGGAGTGTGGAAGATAGAGACAACTGAGAAGTCTTGGGTAAATGAGGGTGGTAGATGTTCCTATTGAATTGTGCAAAACAAATGAGAGTAGGAGCACCATAGGTCTCACACTCGTTTCCTGACTAATACTCCTAACCATGTTTTTGCTAAAAGGGGCAGGGTCTGCATACATTGTATCCGTGTAGCTGCGACTATCCAACGACTATCTATGCTAAGGAAGACCTCAAGGGATCCTAGGGGCAATGAAAGTGAAATGAGAATCCAAAGTATTGAGAAAGAGATGAAGAGTAATAAGTTGAATACTTAAAGATTTTTGCATAAATATGAGTATGAATTTGTAACATGATTGATTGTTGTATTATCTTTGTTTTACTGTGTGAATGTATGCTTAGTAATATGAATAGAGACTTATCCTTACGTAAACATTTCAGGGAACCCAGATGATAGCACCCACCCAAAGGATTAGATTAGTAGATAGCTTTGTAACTAATAGACTGAATTATGTATTTAATGAGTATCAAAGACTTTGTTTCTTTAGGGTTGCTATAGATGTAAATGATGTACCTAGTGAAACTATTATGATGGAAATGGAATTAGCTTTTAGTGTCCCTTTTGATTTCTCTTCAAGTAGAATCCATCATACTCTTTGTGTATATATATTTTCTGGTACTGTGAGGACCCGAACAACTTTGACCTACATGTTCACGTACCATGACCATGATCATCTTAAGAAGCCATCTCATTGGACATTTGAGCAGATCACTAGTGCCCAGGTTACTGCGGACCCTGGTGACCTGTATCTCGGATCGGATGATGATCTCGACTTCGATGATATCGCGATGATAGAGAGATGGCATAGAGACGAGTAGTGTCTCTTTGGTTGTGTGATGGATATACTGCTCATTAGGACTTATCATATTTTGTATTTTGTAAATGTTGAAAAGTGAGTCCTAATGTATTTTGATGTATATTTGATAAGATTAGTCCACCGTAAACTCTTCAGAACCATATATTTCTTATTGTTATTTCATGTTTCCTTTTTAACTTGTTTAATTTTCTTGGATTTGTTTCTCTAAAATTTTTTAAGTATAAAGGAAAATCAATGAAATGTTCTATAGTTACATGCTTCATACTCAACTCGCAAATGAATTTGAAGTAATTATTCCTTTTTAACTAATAACTTATTTTCTTATGATTTTGTATAAAAGAAAGATGTTACAGGATCATCTGTCAAGCTACTTTAAAAATCTCAAACACAACAACAAACTCCACCAAAACATAAGTTACCTCACAAAACAATCAACATTCTTATTGGAGATCTTGATCATATGTGATAGAAGACCAAAGGGAGTGGAGACCACTTTTAAAGGAGGGACAAAGAGCAAGTAAAGCAAAGAAAGAAGATTTTACAAAGATCTAGCAATTATCAACCCAAAAACCAAGTAAGGGGTATTATTCATAAATTAAGGGAATAATTTGTTAAAATGATTTTTGAGTCAAAGAGGAACCTTTAACCCTTTTTGTATGATAAAAATTGTTCATATTTAGTAGATCTATAAAAATGATTTTGATTGAAACAAGAAAACTCAAGAAAATCACTAAAACAGCAAAAACAAGAAAATTTGCCAAAAAAAAGATCAATAATAAATTGTAAAATGATGTTTTGATGAGATTTTGTTAATGACTTTGCTTGTTATGTGTTATTTTTATATTATTATAATATATACATGTGGATCTATGCTTTATAATTGGTTAAATAAATTTTTGGGAATTTTTTACAAACTTGAATATTTTTTGTCATAAAATATGTATTATTTTCTATAAATGTTACTTTAAAGGTATTAATTGAAATTTTAAGCTTTGATTTGTATTTTTATAACTCGATTTTAGTATTACCTAAGTGAGATCTATGATTTTCTTTTTGGTTGAAATTATTTTGAATTTAAAAGATATTTTTAATGTATTTTTGAAATTTTTATAAGGAACTTTAAAAAGAAATGAACTAAAAATGAAAGGTGACCATAAAAAAACTTTGGGAACCTTGGACATATTTGAAACCCCTAAACCATATGAAAAATATGATAAGGACAAAGATCTAAAAACAAATTTGGAAGATTGAACCTTTAAAATGATGGAGTACTATGATTTTGATCTAAAATATGCTTAAAATTTCAAGACACTTGACCACGTGAGTGGTAGGATCAAAATAATATTTTTGACCTTGTGGGGAGATGAATTATGACTTGTAAACCCATTGGAAAGGACAACTTAAAATTTACCAAGTTTTGAAAAAGGACCTTTTTGCAAGTTTGAAGACTAAATTGTAATGTTTGAAAAATATAGGGACTTCTTGTAAAAAATTATAGATATTTTATTTACATATAAAACAAAATTATAAGAAATGTATCACTTATTTTACTTAATTTAGATTTAAAATGAATTAATTATGATTTTTCAAATACATTGTTGTATGAAAATGTTTCATAGGAACAACATGAGTAAAACTATCTTCGTTTTGGAATCCGAGAACTAAAGGGACTAAACATGGCTAACATGTGAGTAAAAATTTTATTAACCTATCCTAACAAACACTAGAGTATATGATGATTGGTTTGAGTGTGGGCTATTAGTAGTGACCATAACATAAAATTGTATAATGATAAAGTGAGAAGATGTACCTATAGCACTAGTTGAATTGCAGACATAAAACTCCTAATCTCAACCTAGAATTCTAATGTTGGATAATATCCATGGGAAATTTACAAACAAAAGACATTGAAATGGTTAATTATTATTTGGTTGAATTTTTGTTCATTTAAGTATAAGTATTGCCTTGTTATATGATTTATGAATGTTTATACTTATCTCTTTTCTTTGTGATGTGTCCATTAAATGTTTATGGATGCAGAATGAGTGAATTTGCACCAAATACCCCCTATGCAAACCTTGACCTTTAATATAGTAACAGGAAAATGAAGCTCTAATAACTCCAATTAGACCATTATCTTTATGGATTTTTATTATATTGATTATAACTATTATAAATAACACCTATGTTACTCTAGTGGTTATATAGGGTCAAGCTAGAGTTAAGGTGCCTTTTCCTCTTTGCTATGCAGCGACATACTTGAAACGTCATGATGACCCTCCTCGTGATAGACTAGAGGATTGAGGAAGGGATCAAGTAGAGAGGAAAACATTATCTTTTTATATGTATTATGTGTTTAATGTAACACCATCAACTTTGTTGCTTTTATATTAAAAACTAGAAAATTTGGTATAGGGTTTCTTGGTCAAATGAGACAAAGTTTTCTAGGCCAACTATTTTGAAGCATTCTCACTCAAGCGAGATAGGATAAAGTTTCCTTAACTTTCCTCTCGCCCAAGCGAGATAAAGCTCGCCCAGGGAAGAAATTGTAGGAAAAATAGGGAACTTTCTAGACCGATTCTCACTTAGACAAAAATATTAGAAAACTAGGTAAACCATTGTTTGGTTTTCTTGCTTAGGCAAGGAGGGCCTCACCCAAGCAAGAGTTGACCTCGCTCAAGTGAGAATTTGTTTTCTTAAGTGAGAATGTGTGAGTTTGGATGGGTGTTTAAGGAACTTCACAATTGAGAAATTTCATTTAGAACCAAACAACCATTCCTCTCCTTTCTTTCTATTTTCTCACGTTTTTTACCTAGATAAAACTCTCTTGAACCCCGAACCTCTTCTAGATCCAAGCATGAATGCCTATTCCATTTGGATCCTAAGGGATCTTGGTCTTTCAGACAAAATCCTCAATCAAAAGCCTATTTCAAAGTAAGGGGAGTTAATCCCAAACCCTAACTCCTATTTTGTATTTTGACTTAAAAACTTCAATAATTTTGCTTTGAATAGTAAATCCCTCATATTTATTAAGATTTCAATGTAAAAATAGGATTTTTGAACATGAAAACCCGATGATCTATTTCTGAAATCACTTAGATAAGATTTTTATAGCAAAAGTTATGAATGACACAAGTTTTTAAGAAAATTTATGATTTTGATATTAATATGTATGTATTATTAATGTTAGATTATGACTTTGAACAATATGTGAAAGAAGGTGCTAAACCTCAAGATAGATGATTTTATAAAAAGACTGAGAGAGTGTGTTTTCTAACAATTTATATGTGGTTTAGTTCAATGTATGTTAAATTGCGTGACTAGTTTGAGCCAGAAGGTGTCTAGCCTTCAACACATTTCATTAATTTGTATAATGTGAAATAGGTGGATGAGTTATCTTTATTAGAATAATATATTACAATGAAACGTGGATCTTTGTTTGGAAATCAATGTATGTTGAAAGTTTATGAAAAGTGTTTAATTGCCCTTGAATGAAAATGTTTTCTTTTAATGAAAAGTTGTGAATAGAAGACTGATGTGAATGAGTATGCATGAAAAAAATAAAAGTTATTTATGTTATCAAAGTGGAAAAAGAAATGCTGATAAATTGTGTATAATGTGAAAATGCTAAGAAAATGAATGTCATGAGAAATGTTGATAAATTGTGTATAATGTGAAAATTGTAACTATCTATTCAATGTCTCAACATTTCTCATGACAACTATTTTTTCAGCATTTCACACTACATTTTTTTTCTCAATATTTTTTATTTCATTTTCCATATCTTTTTCATTGATCAGCATGTTATAATACGTGAGTTATAGTTTATATAACTCAATGTATTACAATACATGTATTATAAGTATACCCTTAGGTTATGTCTAAGAATTGAGTTTATGAGGGGTGGAGAGGGGAAGAGAAGGGTTAGGAGGGGTTAACACTTGTTTGTGGTGAGTTGCTTAATTAGGAGGAAGAGGTTTTTGAGGTTTATCTAAACCTTCCAAAGCCCTTCTAATGCTAGTTTTTGAGTTTCCTCAATATGGCAGTTTTTGTAGGAGTTATCTTTCTCTCACTTTTTCATACTCTTTCATGATTAGGATTATAATTTATTTTTAAATATTAATTTTTCAAGTGAGATTTTTATAAAATTTATAAAAAATAAAAATATTAATTTTTTAAAATATTATTAATTTTAAATATTAATTTTTTTAAAAAATTAATATTATTAATTTTTTTAAAAGAATTATTAATTTTAAAATATTAATTTTAAAAAAATATTAATTTTAAAATTATTAATTTTTTTGAGAAAGATAAATATTTTTTTTATTTTTTGTAAAAATAAAAAATATAAATAAAAATAAAAAATATAATAAGATCATTTATATAATTAAATCTTCCATCACCCTTCCCTCTCAATATTCAACATCTAAACAAGGAAAGGGTTTAACCCCTTTCCCCTTCTCTTTCCCTTCCCTCCTTTCCCTTTCAAACTCTTCCCTTTCAAACTTTTCCCTTCTCTCGCCCTCTAAACTCCCAAACAAAGTCTTAGATGCATTACAATACCTATATCGTAATCACACCTATTAGTTATTTATGACTCACATATTATAAACACACATCTCATAATTTTATAATCATGTCATATCATCTCCTTTATACATAATCCTTTCTCTTTATCCAAAAACATTCAAACCTTTTTCATCAATACGATAAATCTACCAACTTCAACGTACTTTAACTATCGTACCACATCTATATATTTACTATATCATCTAGTACAAAGATCATTACAATTTTATACCACACAGATCAATACAATATGTTAAAAGTCAGACATTTATAGATTCAAATCAGTCGTACAATTCAATATACACACTTCTCATTATTGATAAAGTTGTCTATCTTAGTGTTTGGCATTATCCAATATTCACAATATGTCTATTATTCTAAAAATATCAAGCAACAATATTTACTATCTCTGAATACTGTTTACTAGTAAAATTGTAATATTTCTCAAAAATGGTTCTTTTCAAAGCTTTTGCTACAAATTGCATTTAGCTAGTTTTGAAAATAATCATAGGTTTTCATGTCAAAATCGCTATTTTCTACACTTGAGAATTTTAGGAAAAGCATTAGTATTTTCAAACCCAAAATAGTAAAAAGGAGTTAGAGTTTGAGATAAACTCCCCTTACCTAGAAATGAGTCTCTTAAACCAAGTTCTCCTAGAGATTCAAGAGAGAAGGACAACATCCTTGATGAAGGATATCATCTTATAGATCAAGATTTCCTTAAGTATTTCAAAACATAACACTTTAGATAAGAGGAAATTGAGAAATAGGAAAGAAGTTGGAGAACCAAGCTCTAAAAAATCTTACTTGGATCTGGATGGAATAAACGTACGAGCTCGGATCTGAAAAAGATTTAGAGTTTGAGAGAGTTTTCTTAGAGAGGAGAAGGAGAGAGAACAAAAAGAGATGAGGAGAGAAGGCTGTTTGATGAGAAAAATGGAAGTTCCAGCATTGAGGTCCCTTAAATACCCTTCCAAACTTGCGCATTCTCGCTTGAACGAGCCCTACTCTCATATGGACGAGACCTTTCTCGCTTGGACGAACAAACCAGACAATGAAATTACTTAGTTTTCTATTATTCTTGTTTAAGCAAGAACATTCTCGCTTAAGCGAGAGGTTATCTCGCTTAAGCAAGCTCCATCTTGCTTGAGTGAGAATGGGACCAAAGAGTTCTTTGTTTTTCCTACAACTCCTTGCCTGGGCGAGAGGACACTTGGGCCAACCTTCTCCTTTCTCACTTGAGTGAGACTCATCTTACCTGAGCGAAAATGTTCTAGAATGCTTTTTTTTAGAAAACTCTATCTCGTTTAAGCGAGACCCATCCACTTAAGTGAGAAATCCTGCACCAAGACTCCTATTTTTCTCACACAAGAGCAACAAATTTAACGGTGTTACATTTAGTCAAGTTTGGTATGTATCTTTTTTCTCCCCTAGTTACTTTTCATCAAGCCCCTGAGGTACTGCTTCCTTCTTTGTACTTGGACTTTTGTGATATTTAGATCCATAAGTCTAATATGTAGTAAAATAAATAGTTAAATGAGTATAAATAACTTATTCTAATAAAAAAGATATTATTGAATACAGTTAAAAGGATTTATTCTAATAGTTTCACAAGTGTCAATGAAATAAATATTGACTCTAATAATTCAAAGACTTAAATAATTGTTAATTTAACAAATTTATTTGTTAGACAAATTAATATTATTAACATTTTTAAAAAAATAGTGTCTTCAAGCTTTCTTAAAAAAAATAATTTATTTAATATATTTCAATATAAACTGTATAGAGTAAAATAAATATTAAAGTAAAATAATATTTATTTTATTAATTTAATAAATCAAACTTATTCTTAAAGCTTCAAAAATTATATTTCTATAATTTTATAAAAACATAATCATACTCTTTACTTGTTAAGGAAAAAAAAAATTAGTTGAAGATTTACGAACTTCCATCCAGTTATGAATTGAAGGTGCAGCTTGTAAGGAGTGAATGTCTCAACTCTTACAAAGACGTGCTTTAAAAATCTTACGTGTCTGTTTTATAAGCGCTTATGATAAAACCAGTTATTGTTTAATTTATAATTATAATATTACGATAATTTTTTTCAGCTTAAATTTTAATTAACTTTATTTATCATTTTTTATTAAATATTATAATTACTGTCTTTTTAAGAGATATATTTTTATTATTAGCCACACCTAATTGTTCTGATTATTAAATAATAATATATTTAGATTGTTTTCAACTAATTGCATTCATTTAGTAAAATAACTAATAATTTCTTAAATTTTACTTTTGTTACATTGAAAAGGAATAAAATGTATCATAAAATTATTGAATTAATTTTTAATAATCATTATTTATATTTTTATGAAAATACTAATCATAATTTATATTTTAATAAATTAATAAGAAATATTGTCTTAAATTATTACTTGATCAAGTTTTAGAAAAATAATTATTATTTTTATTATTGTAATAATTTAATATATAGTTTAAACTAATTATAACTATATTTTAGTTTATTTTAAAATCACTCACACAATATTAATTATATCTTATAAAATTATAAGTATATTTGAATTAATATTTTAAATTAGTTTTATTGAATATTATTTTATTAATATTTTTAAATTATTAATTAAACTATATTATATAGTTTTAATAAATATAATTTTAACTATAATGATACTAATAATTTGATTCGAAAAATTATATCGACCAGTTGTCATATTTTTTTATTACATTGTGGTGTCATGTTTTAGGATTATTTATTTATCAGTTAAAATATATAATCAATGTTTTTTTATAAATTAGTATATTAAAAAAATTTACATTTAATTTTTATACAAATGTTCAGTTACTTTTTAATATATTTATTATAATTTTTTAAAAAAGTATAACTTAATAAACAATAATTTTCAATTATAATATTATAACTATTAAAAATAAAAAATATAAATTTTTTAAATATAGAAACTAATTTAACAAAGGGGATAAAGTTTCTGGAAAAAATTTATATTTTATTATTGGCGAAGAATTGCTATTTTGGACAGAAGGGTGAGGGCAAAAGACAGAACCCCCGAGAAGAGGGCTTGACAGAAAGATTTGCGCGGGTGCAGCAGTCAACGACCGAGATTCCGAGGTGCAGTCCAACCGTTGGAGACCGAAAGATAGTTTACGCCTAAGCGAGAAGGATAGCGCCATTTGGATTTGCTTTTGGTTTTGGCTTTGGCTTGAAATACGTCAAAGACTTGTGAGGATACGTCATCGACTTTGAATACCTTATATTTTATCGCTTTCGTGTTTTTCCCTCCCTCCTCCTTCTCTCACGTATTAGTGAAAATCTAATAATTCTTGGGGTTTTCCTCGTTCGAAGATCAATCAACTGGGTTTGAGATGGTGAAGGAGACCGAGTACTATGATGTTCTGGGTGTCAGCCCCACGGCATCCGAAGCCGAGATTAAGAAAGCTTATTACATGAAGGTATTAATCTAACACATCGATCCATTTCTTTTCCGCGTTGTTTTCTCGTCGTATCCATGGATGTACTTGATAATTTGATTATTGGACCCATATTTTGGTATCTATTTTGCTTTGCTAGCTATCTCAAACCACCGTAGATCCGTGTTGTTCCATTTACCTGTTTGTGTAGACAGAAATAGCACATGCGTTTGCCTTACGGTTGGATCTGTCCATTTTGTGGCTTTCAAAAAGAGATGTTTACTCGTTGCTAGCTTACATACGATGAAATTGAAATGCTTCTACAGATAATGGCAATCTAATCTTCTTTTGTATTTTATTTAAAGTTGTGATGGTTTTCATCCTGGACCAAGCTTCAAAATATGATCAAGTAGTTTCATCGTGTTATTTATTTCTCTTCTATCCTATATGTGCAGGCACGGCAAGTGCATCCAGATAAAAACCCAAATGACCCTCTTGCTGCCCAAAATTTTCAGGCAAGAATGTTATAATTTTAGTTTAGAACTGTTTTAAGGCACAGAATGGTATCTTACCTGGATTGTTTTGTTAATTGATGAAGAAACCTTTCCTTTTCGCAAGAAATTATTAAATGATATAAGTGGTTTGGTCTTGCACCAGTACTAACTAGTAAGTAAATACCCATCCAACTAATTAACATTGGCTTATTTTTCTTGCCAATATGACCATTTAGTTTAGAACGATAATTCTTGAGATCATTTTCATGTTAACATGGCATAACTTGCCTTCTTGAACAAGTTAACCTATACATTTGATCTTGAAATTCATCTATTGGCATATTTACCTTGTTGAATATTACAGAAATGTTAACATTTGAAACTTCTGTGTATTGCATTTAACTCAAAAGGCATAAATTTATACAAGTATATAGGAATCTATATTAATTTCAAAATCTTACCTAATAAAGGTAACCCTGATATTACTTTCCTGATTACCTTATTTACATATCAATGGGTCTTATTAACATATTTACATATTAACACTCACCATCAAACTGGAGCATGCATATCATATGCACCAAACTTGTAACAAATATATTTCACTTGAGGTCTCTTCAATAACTTAGTAAACACATAAGCCAACTGGTCATTGGAGCTAGCAAAGCTTGTTGCGAGTTGCCGAGTTCACCTGAGAGAACCTTTTCTCTAATAAAATGACTATCATTGTTTATGTGTATGCATAGGTAATATCATTATGTGTTGATACCATTTTGTTAATCTCACTATCTTTCATTGTATATTGCACATAGCTTAAGTTTTACCATTGTTAATTAACTTTTGTTGCCCTTAGTTATTTCCTATATGTTTTATACTATGGTTTTAGGCTTTAGGTGAGGCTTACCAAGTCCTAAGTGATCCAACTCAAAGGCAAGCTTACGATGCTCATGGAAAATCAGGAATCTCGACGTTAGTTTCCTTTCCCTTTTTTCACTTCATAGTACTGTACTTAAATCCTACTTGGAAGAGCTTATGAATAGTTTATAAAAACAGTTTATGATTATTAAGTTGATTTTAGTTTATTTCAATAATTTTCTTGGTATAGCTTATCAAAATAGGTTGTTTTCAACTTATTTCAATTAATGAGATCATTAAATTTATGAGATAAGTCATCATTTAAGAATAGCTTACTGAATAAGTGCCTAAATAAGTTGCGTATCTAAACAAACCCTTTATAATGGTTGTTAAACTCGTGTTTTAACTCGTAAACTCTTATGATTTTACAATCTTAGGATGGTAATTGTGTTAAATCACATGTAAGCTTATGGTTGCGTAAACTCAGGTAGAGTCGGATAAATTTGGGTAAACTCATGAGTTTACACCTGATTTTATGAGTTTATCAAAACAAAGGGAAAATCACATTTTTTCACCAAAATAATTCTATTTGGAATTAGGGTACCACTTTTCTTCCCTCTCTGCAAGTTGTGAAACACCATATTTACAAGTGGGGCACCAAAATTACATTATCATTATATGATTTAGCTTTTTAAGCAGTAAACCCTTATGAGTTTACAAATTGAGTTTACAAGTCAGGTTTACGGACACTACACGAGTTCATGTAAACTTTTGAGTTTAACAACCTTGCCCTTAATAATTGAATATCAAGGGTGATAGAATGTGGAACTTTTTTATCTTGTTAAGGGCTATTGTAACATTTTAGAGAAGAAGCATTTCACTTGTGCTGATTTTTTATGTCCTTTTTTCTATTTTTTTCAGTGAAGCAATTATTGATCCTGCAGCAATCTTTGCCATGCTCTTTGGTAGTGAGCTTTTTGAGGAATATATAGGCCAGTTAGCCATGGCATCAATGGCTTCAATGGACATTTTTACTGAAGGGGAGCAATTTGATACTAAAAAGTTGCAAGAGAAAATGAGGGTATATCTATAATCTTTCTAACAACTGCATTCTCTTATGACTATTTTAACATATTACCAACATATTTCTCATGCTTCTACCAAGATTTGTGTGTTTGTGAATACACGTACATACAACACATATATGTATGTATTATATTTCTGTTTGGGCCACACTTCACTAATAATTTAGGATTCTAATGTGACCATGCATCATATCACACCACTCATAGTATATCATTGCCTAATTTGCCACAACTAAATGAAATGTTCCCTCTAAAGTTAAGGCTTTTGCTTGGACAATGGTTCTTATGTTATGGGGATTAATACCGATCAGTTGCTAATGATATGCAAACTGATAGGTTCACAAAGGTGTAACACAGAAAGAAAGGGAAAAGAATAGGCAGGAAATTTGTTAGTGGCCATTAGGTGGTTCTCTGTAATAATCTGTGATAAATAGCATTGAGGAAGTAGTGAAACATATGTTTTTGTAATTGATCCTTGGGAAAGGTTAGGAGAGTGGAGTTCTCTCAAATAACACTGGAATACTAAGTGTAATAATATTGGTTTGGGAATTAGGGTTCCTCAATAAAAATTTCAAGAACTATTTTCTGTACTCTATACCAGTTTCTATCACAAACCTCTTAATGAAATTTATCCTAATTCTTCTCAGCTTAAGGCTTGTTTCAACATTAGTGCTTGGTAGGAATTGGGATCAACACTAACATAAAAAATTAAGAATGGGAAATACTAACTCAATACTTTTTGATTAGGGAGAGAGAGAGAGAGGAAGGGAAACTCAGAGTATTATTGAAAATATAAACTGAATATAGAGTTCTGAAAAAGATACAGAATGTACATGATGGTCAACTATGCATAGAAGCTACTTAATTCTCAGATGCAATTACAAAGAGCTAATAGATAAGGTCCACGCCAAGAGGTTGGACCTAGCGGTGGTTGAAATGAATAGGTTGAATCCAGTGGTGCTTAAAAGAAAGAATTTACATGTAATTGATACTAAATCAATTCACCAGTTGAGAGCAAAGTATTAACTATGGCTTTGATTTACTTAGATATCTTATATTTTTTTCCCTTGGTGAAAATGTTAACATAATCAAAGTAGCAAATTACCGTGTGATGCTATTGTGGCCTATTTGTCTTTTCTTTTCAGCATTCTTTATTGTGTATAGAGATATATATAACATGTTGATGCTATTGCTAAAATCAATTTTTCAATCTCTACTGATGATTAAGTACAGAATATGGATAAATTCCTTCTTGCTGCTTCATGCAACTAAGATAATGACTTTTTTGTAGTTTTTATTACAAACCTAAAAGCAAGAAAGCTATAAAAATAAGAAAAAAGAGAGAAAGAGAATAAACCTGCAAAGGTATATTGAATCTCAATATTAAAAAGGACTAAGGAGAGAAATCTCCTTCCTAGGGTTTTCACTTCAACAAACAGTTTTGGTGACTAGATTTGATGAGAAATAGCAGCAAGTATTACATTTATTATCTACTATTTGTATTGGAACATTTTTTATTCCCAGATGTTTGCATAGTCATCTTGAAGGAATTATATATTCATCCTGCTATATGTGACGGTCTTTATTTTTTATTGCTGTTTTAACAGATTTATTCTTCCTTCAGGTTGTTCAGAAGGAAAGAGAAGAAAAGCTTGCAGAGATATTGAAAAGTAGACTCAACCAATATGTCCAAGGAAACAAAGAGGACTTTGTTAATCTTGCAGAAGCTGAAGTTGCCCGGCTATCCAATGCAGGTACTATAGCCTAAGAATAATTTCAGACATGCAGGAAACATGCGGAGCAAAAACATTGTGTAGCTGCAAAATTACTATACGGCTCATTTTGATGCTTTTTTCATCAGAAATATCAAACTGTGGTTGCAAAAAGCAAACAAAATTAACAGTTCTTTTGTTTATGGAATCATGATGTGGTTCATAAATTGACTTAACATGATATGGAAAAAGCATAGCCTAATCTCAAGTATTTTAATATCTGTATTGAAGAATATCAACCTAACTCTCTTAGCAGGATTGTAACTGAGGTACATTTGCTGAATACATTAGTTGTCATTATACAGCTTATGGGGTTGATATGTTGAATACCATTGGCTACATATACGCAAGGCAGGCAGCAAAAGAGCTTGGGAAGAAAGCAATTTATTTGGGTGTGCCTTTTGTTGCTGAGTGGTTTAGAAACAAAGGGCACTCTATTAAATCTCAAGTTACAGCAGCAACAGGTGAGCAAATTTTGTACTCTAAAGCCCTTCATGGCTGTGATATGGTTTCTTCATGCTAATCATGTGATTAACTTCATATCATGTTTTCATTTGCTATTTTACTCCCTTTTGTTTTCCACATTGCATATTACTGAGGCTTGGGCGTATCAAATTGACCTTGCCCATAAAGGCTTTGCAAAACAGTGAGCCTACAATGTACAGTTTATTTAGTCCATTGGTGTATTTTGTTTTATCACAATGGATTTTTTGGTGTTGTTTTACTCTCAAATTGCTATGGGATTGAACTGTGTTATGGGTTTTGTGTTCTACCAGTGGCTGTTTCAGTGGAATTGTCATTTCATTAGACACTGCTTCAGTGCAATTTTCATTTCAGTATGTACTTGTTATTTATCCTTGTTCTCACTTCTCTGATCTACTTCGCTTTTTATAATTCAAGGGTATGCTTATGTTTTTAAGTCATGATTGACTTTTAGTTTCTGGTTTTGAATCATGGGTATTTCATTTTATCGAACATATCCATACCCAGTATGTCTCAATTACTGGTACACATTATATATACTTGGGCACTTATCAATTTTAAGTTTTTGAAATTGTACACAACATGAATACGACTCTAATGAGACTAGGTGCAGCTTAGGGTATAACTAGATATGCCTTATGTACCAGCTAGATCATTTCCCCCATAAAGAGAGTTTTTCGATTAAATTTAGGGATTTTTTGGCCTTTTTGTCAATTTTCTCATATTTATTTCTCTATTTAATCAAATACATTCATCCTTGTGAGATATGAGATGCAAGTTTGTCATTTTCTTTTATTATAGATGTATTCACAAGAAAATATTTTTCATTTATATTATTTAAATATTATTAGTGTATACCTTTAATTTTAAAAATTGTCATTTTGTGTACCCGTATTCGTACTAGATATTGGTACCATACCTGTATTCAGCACATATATTTCTGGTGTTCCAGTGGATGTATTTTCAAAGTTTGTGCTTGAAGTGCTTTGATTTCAAGTTAGCAATCAATTTTGCTTCCATTCTGGATCTAAGTTTATTAAGCAGCTTGGTGCCTCTAGAATAAAGGTTTTGGGATCCTTTAGGAAGAATAAAAGAAATGCAGCAGAGATTCATGCTTTGGAGAGGTTGGCTTGTGAGGAAGGCTTGTTTGACAAACAACAATGTAGAGGAGGGTCTACCCTCAAGGGGGATGGTTGGCCAGGGAGAGATAGAGGAAAAGTGTTATTAAGGATTTAAAGGTTCAAAATTATTGGATCACGAGCAATTTGGTTGGAATGGGACGGCCTTTTACAAGTGAAATGAAGAGGATGGTTGACATCTTAATAATGAGATGGCTCCTAACACAATTGGGTTTAGTAATTACTACCTTTTCTTCAAAATTATTGGGATATTCTTGAGGATGATATGCTGAGGGTTTTTAATGAGCTTTATCACAATAGGTTGATTGGTATTTGTATGATTTCATTATCTATTAAAAGGGCCCAATGCACAAGCCTCCCACATAGTGGGATATGTGGAGGGTCATATGCAGCCTAGCCGCTGCAATCCGAGAGGAGGGCATTTACATGATTTGAATCGGACTTCCAGATTACAAAGAAAAACTTTACATAGCCCTAAATTCAATCCTATCTTTTATAAAATGAAAAAAAAGTTCAACCTATTCACCTTCGTTCATAGAAGAAAGGTTATTCTATTAAGTCAAAAGAATTTTAGATATTACAGCTTGTTCATGTGTATAAATTCTGATTGAAACCAGGATAAAGGGCCCAGGCCTAACCGCAAGTAGATAAAATGAGTAAGTTGCTTATAATTGGAGGAGTGTGTGTAGCATGTGAGAAGATATATAAGGAGATAGTGGGATACATGAGAGGCAGCATTGCATTAGTTTGTTGTAAAGCTGTTCAGCTGAGCAAGGAATGGACAAAGCATTACTCTGAAGGAGCCATGAGCTCTGGCCTGGTTAGGGTTTATCTCTTATAGAATATTTGTTCTGTAATTCACATTTTAATCAATGCAATTTCTTCTATTTATTATAGATCATTTGAGGGTCCTGTCATTTCATCCGACTTGCTGGATACAAACAATGGGTACCAGCACATTACATTCATTGAGTTCTCTATGAAGATTCATGAGGGAATGAATGCCATTTTAGATTCCTTGAAGGAAATTCTGACAAGATTTGAAGGAACTTTGACAGGACTTAGTGAATATTGAAGAAACAAAAATAGGTAGCGATTATGCAGAAAAATCGTTGCAACAACGGGGCATTCCTCCAAACAACAAAGGATTGGATGGAGGATTTTTTCCTGACAGCAGTTTCAGGCTCGAGGGAAGAAGGGAAGGTGCCAAATGATGAAAACGACATTTGTTTTGGGACATTTGAATGTGGGTAACAAAAGATGACATTTGTTTTGGGACATTTGAACATGGGTAACAAAAGACGAGTAGAGTCCAGTATGTCGCAGGGCAAGGCCATGGTTTGCCCAGAGAACTCAAAACATTTATCATTGAGGCATGTAGGTGGTGGAGATGGCGGATCTTCAACCCTCATAAATTTCAATAGATGGAGGTGAGATCATTGGATTATCCATCTAAACATAGAAAAGGGACAAAGAGGTGCTGGGGGTTTGTTTATTGGAAGGGTATTGAGAATCTTATGAGCCCAAAGGTAATGGGAGCCCAAGTATTACTTTTAATAGATTGGGTTGGATTAAAGCTTTGAAGTTGATAAGGGCCTAAGTACCTATTTGCTTTTATGTTACATTTAACTCGCAATTAGTCTCTTGTAATAAGAACTGAGGGTATTAAGCTAGTCTTCTACAACAACTGCTCAATATCGAAGGTAATCTTCAGCAACATTGTACCTTTCCTACATCTAGTCCCATTGTCAGATTTGGTTGGGAAGCTGCTAGGAGGAGGGTATTGAGGAGCGGGTGTAATAGTAGGGATGATAGTGCCTTGGTGGCTGTTTACGTGTTGGATTTTTGGGTTTATTCTGTGTACTTACAAGTTGTAAGAGATTCACAACAAATGAGTAGAGGGGGTGTGTGTTTCAAGTACGGAACAAAAGAACAAGCCACCCAAGAGGCAATCAATGATAAATATATAATGAAGGGATCAGATGTTACACCAATTATCAAATGGGGTTACTGAAAAGAAAAGGCAAGCTCTGAGGGTACACAATGCACTATCTCAAGCTTCTAGTGCCAATTGTAATATACTGATCCTTGTGCATACAAGTTGTGTCTCCATTGCATTATGTAGTTATGAATCTCTGAGTAAATTCAAGCATCATAAACCGGGGTTACTGAATTATGTGGTGTTAATCAAAAGAAAAGTTCAAAATTTGTTAAGAAGGCCTCTGATTATAAACAATTTGGAACAAGTAGTGACCTTGCTGTACCAATTTTTCAGCCAAGAGGACATAAAAGGGACAAAAATGACTGGATTTGATGAGAAGAAGTTGCCAAGTATGTCACATGTAATGCTTGAGAAAAGGGTCAGTCAGCCTAGAGTTTCTGTTGCCTCTACACTTGCGGAGAATGGTGATGTTCCTCAGTCTGCTATACCAGAAACTCTACTGAAGAAGATAGGACGGGTCTACAAATCCTTGGGAATTATTCTATGTAGGCATTTCTCCATCTTGTATGATTATAGTGGAAGGTTAAAATGGTTTGAAAGGCTTGCATCTATTAACTGTGGTGCTGTCAAGATGGTAGGCCTTTATTTCAGCCTTGAGGACAAGGCTGCAGTTCTAGAGAGCGGTAATGATAGCAACCAGGATAAAGGGCCCAGGCCCAAGTAAATAAAATGTGTAAGTTGGTTATAATTGGAGAAGTGTGTGTAGCATGAGGGGATATATATGGAGATGGTGGAGATACATGAGAAGCAGCATTGCATTAGTTTGTTGTAAAGCTGTTTAGCTAAGCAAGGAATGCACAAAGCATTACTCTGAAGTAGCCATGAGCTCTAGGCTGGTTAGGGTTATCTCTACTAGAATATTTGTTCTGTAATTAACATTTTAATCAATGCAATTTCTTCTATTTCTTATAATACATTTGAGGGTCTTATCAAATTCATCACTGAGATATTCTTTTGAAATTAATTTCCTTCATCAGTATTCCTTTTGGAGCTTCTTTCAAAAATAAATCTATTGGAGTAGGACTAAAGGATTGCGAAGATTGTGAGGAACCTGTTATGGTCAGAAATTGGGGATGGCAGGAAATATTATTTGGCTTATTACAAGCCTAAGAACTTGGAAGTATTAAGCTTGGAAAATAATGTCTCTAAAATATTGATCTGCATTCACCCAGATATATTTCTCTTCCTTGCTTTCTTTGCAAGTGGGAAAAGGTTTCTTTATTTGTTTGTGGGATGATAACTGGTTTGAGAAAGGTAACTCTGGATCCTTTTATCTGACTTTGTCATTTCTGTACCTTGCATCGGGTCCTTGTTTTTCAACTTTTTTTCCCTTTTAATCAAGATTCCATGTTTGTCAGTAGTTAGTGACAATCAGTGAAGGTTATCACATGTACTACTGGAATGAAAGAGAGGAAAAGAGGGCATTTTGTTATTTGTGATAGAATTGGGGCCTACACTTCTGGGAGGTGTAGACCTTAAAAATTCTGCTGGGTTATGATTATCAGGGGGTGATTTTTCTATGCTTTGTAATAAGATACCAGATTTCTATCACCATCCCTCTTGCAATGTTCACTTATGGAACATCAATAATCAGATAACCTCTGATTTTGTATCTGCATTCGGAATTCTCAACCTCTTTGATAACTCTTGCTTTTCAGCCTCTTGAAATTCTCAACCTCGAATTTTTCCTTTATGCTGGTTACAGGGGCAATTGCTTTGATCCAACTGCAGGAGGATATGAAAAAGCAACTCAGTTCAGAAGGGAACTATACCGAAGAAGAACTTGAAGAATACATGCAATCTCACAAGAAATTAATGATCGACTCTTTGTGGAAGCTTAATGTGGCCGACATTGAAGCCACTCTTTCCCGTGTTTGTCAAATGGTGTTTTTCGCTACTCTAATGTCACTTAATTATAGGCATAAAGTAGATTTGAGGTTAATTAAGATCGTCTGTGCTTAACTTTAGGTTCTTCAAGACAACAGTGCCAAGAAAGAAGAACTCCGTGCACGAGCTAAAGGGTTGAAAACTCTTGGTAAAATCTTCCAGGTGGTATTTCTTTCCCTACACTTCCCAGAATTGTTAGCAACATGTGTACTAATTATGAAATGATTTTTAATTCACGATTCAAATTTAGAGGGTTAAGTCAGCCAATGGGAACGAGAATGGAAGTGTACCAAATAAGGCATTACACAAATTGAATGGAAGTGAAACTAGTAATGATGCTTGTTCTCCTAGTACATCACCCAAATCTTCAAGTCCTGATAGTTCAACTCATGCTATATTTGTATCCCAGGTACAGTGTTTCCCATTGATATCTTTTTCTTTTTTTCTTTCTTTCTTTTGGCCATATTGATGTCTTTTACTTTTATACAATTTAGGCTAATAATATTATTTTTTCTTTCTACTTCATTTACCTTAATGTAAGCTTTTATAGTGACATCTTATATTTGTTTACCAAAAAATGGATGTAGAGCCCCTACGTGGAGGCCCCGCAATTCGCTGGCATGCAATTTGACCACAATTTTCCCCGGCCAACCGCCCCCCCAGGTGCCCAGAGGCCTGCTCATTGATATCCCAGTGTTCTTTTTTTCTTTTTTGGAGGAGCAGTGAGGGGAGTGTTACTGTATTATGGTAACTTGTCTGCTGTGCCCGTGCAATAGATTATGTGCAGTGTGGTTATGAAAATCCCATAATTCTATACATAGATGGGGAAAGATAATTTAAGGTAGCGTTATTCTGGTCGTGATTGGCTTCCATGTATTTTTGTATTTTGAATATGTATTTTGTTGGGGTACTAGCAGAAAGGTTACTCTCTTCTTTTTCTCATGCCCCCCTCCAAAGAGTTAGTGCCATGTCCATTCTAGTGGGATTCATGTATAATTGAAACTCATTTTAACGCACATCATATATATATTTGCGTTCAAATTTTATTTCGTGTTTTGCTCACTTAATACTCCGATGCGCTTTCTAGTTCTAGAAAATAATGAATCGAAACTACTAAGACTGTTAATGAGAGGCTCACTATTGCTCACTCAGCTTCAGGCTCATGATCAACAGTACGGAGAATTAAACCAATGGCAATGAATTGCGCTATTTACAGGGTCAAGATGACAGCCACCTTATGTATCTACAGAAGCGAGAATACATGGCGAACCAGTTATATGAGGATAATATACAATACATTTGACTGGTTTTCACGTTGCAGTTCTGGATAGCATAATAGCTTGCATACTTGTCAATTAGCTTAAATATGGTTTACGTTCTTATATATTTTTTTTAACAAATTTAGTTTTAGTCCTTCCATTTTTTATTTTTTATTTTTTTATCCTCATTTTTCTACTTTATATTTTTTGTTCCATTATTGAAATTTTAAAACGTATGAAAAAAATACTTGACATAATGAGAAAGAAAATAAGCTTCTAAAGGTGCTTCAATAAAAAAAAAAAAAAACTTTTATAAACACTTTCGTTTAAGAATTTGTATCCACAAATTACATTGATTAATACAAGCTCTTGAATAAAGATTAAAAGCATTTTGTATAATTTTTTAAAATGTGATATTATAAATTAAAAAGTAAATGTTTTTATCAACGATAAAAAAATATTCAATTGTAAGAAATATGGCAACATTCAAGCGGTAATATTTTTAAAATTTTAAAACAAAAATTGATATGAAGATTGAATCGAAAAGTTATTTTTTTATCTTTATTAATATCATGCATCAAAATTCAAGATTTAAAAATTAAATTCAAATTAAAATTGATCAAGATTATAATAATTTTAAATATTTAAGAAAAGAATATTATATCCTCAAGTTAATATAATATATCAATGTTTAAACTTAAAATTAAAAACTCATTCTTTCTCTAAACCACATGCATTTTATTGATTTATTCTGTATTAACTTTTGTTAGCATTGATTTGTCTTGTTTTGATTTTCTTTCTCACCATGATATTTTTTGGATATATTAATTATTGGGATTATCTTAAAATCAATTTTTTTCAAGTAGCAAAATAATACAAAACAAGCAAGAAAACACTAATTTAGAAACACCGGAGCTTTCATCGTATCTTGAACCATGTTTGGCTATCAAGTCAACACAGACATTTGCTTCCTACGAGTATTGTCAATATTGGCATTCTAGACCTTAAGTTAAGTTGTTTAGAGCTGGGCTAAAATATCAAAATTGACCAAAATTGTTGGATTAGAGGTTCGTTTGGTAAATTGAATAGATAAAAAAAAAATGGGTTGGATATTTATGACAAAAATGAATGATTTTGTTTGGGTTTAGGTGGTTGGACTCAAATTTTAACAAGGTAAAATCTAAAGTAATATTTGTAATTGAGAGAGTTTGGTACACTCCCTTATATATGTGGAATAATTCCAAGTGTTAGTTTAATTAAAAAAAATATGTTAATATCCTCTTATTTTTAAAATACTAGAGGAATTACAACTGTTAATCTAAAGAGGATATAAAATATCATCTCAAGTTTACGAGTATTATAGCAAGCACCTTTTAACAATAAAAGCCATAATAACTTGAACATGACCAAATAGGACATATAAAAAAAAAAAAAAATTGAACCTTTAAACTCTAACCCTAATTTTACTACCTTGTTTTAGGCTTTTTGTGAAGTGTCACTTCTCTCTCATTGAATATGCCTCTCTTTTTGTCTCATAAGTCACTGTCTTTTCACTCACTCTGCTTTGAACATTTATATTATATCACTTCTACACGACTACACCTAACGACCTTCATCCTTTCCAACCCTCCCCCCCATCTCCCTTGGCTTTTATCTTATTATTCTTCATCTCTATTTTTTGTTTTGTTTTCTCTCAATTTCTGGTTACCAACACTGATCTTTCTTCTTCTCTTCTCATGTGTTGATCTCGACACTATTCTTTATTATTGAGTTCTCCTTCCTATAGAAAAACCCTAAACCTACCTTTGTGGTTTGCTTGCTTTTCTGTTGACTTTTCTATTAAAAGCTTTGTTAGTCTTTCCATTGGGAGACCCAATGTTTTGTGTTGATGAGGCAAAGATCTGGTAAGTTACACTACTCTTTTAGAATTTTATTTTCAATTTATTTATGTTGATCTTTCTAATTTTAAGTTTAGGATTTACTCTTCTTTTATCTAGAACTATTTTTTTTTTCATGTTTTAGTTGTGTTGAGCCATTGATGATAGAGATTAAGGTCTACGATGGTGTTAACAGAGAAAGGTAAGGAGTTTCTTCAGTCTCTTGTTTTATGCTTGAAACTCTCAATTATATTATGCTTTACATTTTAGTATATTAATATATTTATCATTCAATAATAATATTATTGTAATATAGTTTTTCTTTTCTTTTTTAATTGAAGTAATTGAACATATCTCAGTGGACTGTGGAGGAGGAGATTGAGGTTAAAGGTGAAAGCGGAAAACTACAAGCACAAATCGAGGAGGAGATAGGTTAAGAGTTGGGTTGTGTAGTTGTTGTTATTTTTTTTTTTGTTGGTATTATGACTTCTTGAATCTAGGATTTTTAATTCTTTATGAATCATGACTTAACTTACAACTTGTATTATTTTATTCCTTTTATTGTATGATGTTGAACTGAGAATATGATATTCTTGTGGTTAATTTTTTTATTCAATGATGCCTAATTAGAACCAAATGTATCTATAATTATAATTTCTTATTATTCTTCTCTCGTATTGTTTAATGTTAATTCAATAATGTTTGGCAAATTTCTTGTATTTTATGTTTAGGATTCAATGATGTTGAAAAATATTGTTATTACTTAAGTCAAATTTTGCTCCTTTAATCTTCTTTATTTTTTTTTAATTCAATAATGGTGGCTAAGATTTCTTGTGTTCTTTTGGTTTAATGATGCTTAATGGTGGTGATTTCTTATGATTTCCTAAATTAGATGCTACCCCTTTAATTTTGTTTTTTGTTTTAGTAAATTCAATTACAGTGGATTGAGATATTTGTGTTCTATTTATATAATTAATGATGCTGGAATGGTTATGAAAGGTTTTTATTCCCTATTTCAGTGATGGTGAACTAACATTTAGTGTTGTTTATCTAGTTCTACGATGCTTGATGGTTGAGAAATGTTTTAATTTCCTATTTCAAATGTTATTCTTCTAATGTTGTTTTCTATTTTTTTTTTTGAACTCAATGATGTTGGTATCAGATTTTTCATGTTCTATTAATCTTGTTCAATAATGCTTGGAATTGAGACATGTTATAATTTCCTATTTTAGATGTTACTCTAACAATTTCCTCTATTTTTTTAAGCAATGATGCTAGTTTGAGATTTCTAATGTTCTATTAATATGGTTTAATGATGCTTGATGGCTTAAACATGTTTGATTTTTCTATTTCAAATACTCCTCTTTTAATGTCCTTTATTTTTTTTTTATCTTATCTCAATGTGTTGGGAGAAAATAGGAGAGAAGGAGAATAAAGAGAGTGATTTTTCTATTTTAAATACTCCTCTTTTAATGTCCTACGTTTTTTTTTATCTCAATGTGTTGGGAGAAAATAGTAGAAGGAAAATAAAGAGAGAAGTGCTCATGATATTAAATTAGGACTAAGAAAAATAATTAAATTAGTTAATTTTCATAAATATAAATTTTATTTTAAAAATGCTCATGATATTAAACAATGTAGTTTGTGTAGTCATTGCCTCATAAACATACATTTAACAATAAAGGGTATAAAGGAATTTAGCAGTTAATACATCTCAAATTTATCTTATGTTTCTTATAATTAGGACCAAGAAAAAACTTCATTTTGTTCCTTATAAAAAAGACAGAAAGGAGTACTTCATATTAATATGCTTGCATCTGAAATAAAAAATTGAATTCATAGCAAGATATATAGTACTTTAACTGTCACTAAATAATGGAAAATCATCTTCTTCTTTTTTCTTAATTCTTTGAGAAAATTCTTTAGTCATAGCATCCTTGGCTGCTTTTGAGATAGTCACATACTCTACTTTAGTGGTTGAGAAAGTAACTCTACCTTTACCATATAAGGTAAAAATGTAACATGGTGCTTTTTCTACCATCTAAATCCCCTACCAAATTTGCATTAAAGAATCCATATAAAGTGAGATTGCTTTTGCTAAAGCATAAACACATTCCCAAAGTATCCTTCAAATATCTTAGTATCTATTTTACACCCTCGCAATGCTCCTTTTTGAGATTTGATAGGAACCTATTGGCAACTCTTTCTGCATGTGCTATGACAAGTTAGATACACACCATAACATACATCAAACTCTATTGATGATGCATATAGTACTCCCGACATGTAACTTTCTTCTTCATCTATCTGTGAATATTACTTCTTTAAAAACTTTAAGTGAGACATCTCCAACATTAAACCTATCAAACAATTTTTCTATATGTTTTTCTTGAGACAACTTCAAAACACCTTCTCATATGTTTCTAAAGATTCTCATACTGAAAATTTGTTTAGCTAGACCATGATCCTTTATCTCAAAGCTTTCTGTCAATTGTTGCTTTAACCTATTAATTTCTGTCATACTAGACCTTGCAATCAACATGTCATCAACATATAAAAAAAGAATAGCATAACTGTCAATATACTTCTTAATATAGAAAATGTGATCTACATCACATCTGTGAAATCTAGTGTTGCTCATAAACTTATTAACTTTCTTGTACCACTATCTTGGTACTTGTTTCAAGCCATACAAGTTTTTTTGAAGCTTTCATACAAGATTCTCCTTGTCTGAAGCTTCAAAATCTTTTGGTTGTGGCATATAAATTTCTTCCTCCAAGTCCCCATATAGGAATGCAGTTTTAACATCTAACTGCTCTAAGTCAAGATTTTCTACAACTACAATACTCAAGATAATTCTAATGGTAGTCATCTTGACAATAGGAGAGAAAATTTCTATAAACTCAATTCCCTGTTTATGATAAAACTTGTTCACTACAAGTCTCACCTTATATCTTCTGCTATCGTCAGGCTCTTCTTTCAACATATAGACCCACCTATTTTGCATGGCTTTCTTCCTTCTGGTAACTTGGTTAATGACCATGTTTCATTCTTTGGAAGGGATACCATCTTATCTTTCATTGCTAGCTCCCACTTAGTAGAGTCATTTATTTGCATAGCCTCAACAAATATTCTCGCTCACCAACATCAATTATTAACAGATAATGCAATGAAGGATTATAAGAGAACATATTGAAACTATGCAAACAAAAAGGCCACACCATAATCACAAAAATTTGTGAAAACTCATTCAATAATGAAAACAACAATAACATAGGCAATGTACCTAAAAACATTCAAAATATAGTAACATGACCCAATCGAAGATACTAATAAAAGACAAAATTAACAATAACAAAAACAGGCATTGAAAATACAACAAGGGAACAACAATGATGAAGAGCATCCTTACCTATAAAAGGTACATTTATTTGTTACAATGTCTGTATATTACGATATGTAGATCTATGTAAAATTATTTCGTTAAACTAACATCTAATAATTTAATATCTTACTGCATATTTTATATAGACAGAAAGAACAACTCAGAGATGGAGTTGGCTATGGTTGGATTGATGGCCTTAAAAGCCCATACTGCAAAAGGATGCAAACATCTCCATGCATGATATTTCACTAAAACTTCATACCATTTCATTATAAGTAAACACAGCAATTGGTTCTTATCATTTTCTTGTATGTTTAGTGACAAAATGATGCTTAATATTGCTCACATTTTTCCCTTTAACCCTCCCTCTACCAAGGAAGCATACCACTATAGAATGATCTTTGAGAGGTTTGATAGTTTCTATGGCTTCTAAACCTAGGGGGAAGTAGGGTGAGTTAGGTTCTAACAATTCTTGATATTGGAAAAGTGAACACTAATAAATTTTTCTAACTACAATGGTTAATAGAAGAAATGTAATATGAGAATTATGAAGTTGATGAATTAATTTGAGATGTGATACAAGAACATCTTTCTTGCTTCATAAACCTTGTGAAATTCCTCACTTACAAGAATTCACACTCTAAAAAAGATACAAGAACAAGAAGAGAAAATAGTAGAAGAGCTTAAACTCTTTTACAGAAAAATGAATTTAGAACATGAGTTTCTCAAGGAGGATGTCCAAAATGCTCTCATTAAAAACAACTTAGTTTATGTAATAGAATGTATTTAAAAAAAATCTTGTTCTATATGTTTTAATAAATTTTATAATTTATTTATATAATATAATTGATAAATTTTTAGCTTTCAATGGAAGTTAGTTATTCAAGAAGCGGTTAGTAGCTTTTAATAACAGACATTAGTTAAGATACATAGAAGAGCCACATAACAGTAATTGGTTACTGGATGGTTCTGTTGAACAAAACATAAAATTATTACTAAAGAGACTTGATTGGTAATTGATTACTGATACTAGTAATCGATTACTAAGTCATTTTATACCAAAGGAGTGCATTTTTAACAAACAGGGCTATTTGGTATTCGATTATTGCCCTTAGTAATCGATTGTTTGCTTTTGTTTGTGTTTTTTTTATGTGTTTCTCTTTTGTTCCCACTTTACATGCAAAAATATAATATTAATATGTACATAAATCTTTTTTTATCTAAAAGAAAAATCTTTTGAATCTGTGCTACAATACATAAATCTTTTGTTTTCTTCAAAGAAAAAATAATCTTTTAAATCCATGCAACAGCAGAAACCTGACCCGTCAAGTCTAATTTTTTTATAATTTTTTTAGGTCTAAAATATTTTTGAATATTTTTAAATTGAAAGTAATCTCAGACACGTCTTTTTTATAAAAAAAAATAAAATTGTTATATATTTTTTATATCAAAAAATTAAAAAATAATAAAGTATCAAGAAAAGTTCTTTTTTAAGTAATATATCTTTAAAAAAAATATGAAAAAATGAATAATAATTTTATAAATAATTCATTCCTTTAATTCAAATAAATTTTGTAATTGGATTTCTTTATTTGAAAAATATAAAACTAAAATCTCTCAAAAATTGTAAAATTAAGAAATAAATCTAAAAAATAATAATAAATTTGAAAATAGTAAAAAAAAAAAAAATACATTTCCTTTATGTTAGATTGGTCTATTTTCATATATGTATTATTTCTTTTGAATTATGTTGTGTATGCTTGAAGTGTATGGATTTTTGTATGTTGAAATATAAATATGAAAGTTGTATGATTGTTGATTTAAGAGTTGAGTAATTGTAGTGTAGAATGGTTGTTGTGTTTAATATCATTGAGGGTATTAGGCATATAATAACTTAAGAAATGTGGCCGAGAACTTATATTGCTTCATTTCAAGAAGAATTAGGAGTTCTGGGTGTAGGGTGTCTCGCTCAAGCGAGATTGAGTTGGGCAAAATTGAGCATTCTGGAGCATTCTCGCTCAAGCGAGATCAATCTCACTTAAGCGAGATCAGATATGATCACCCCAACTGTCCTCTCGCCCAGGTGAGAAGGGATCTTGCTTAGGCGAGAGGCGACATCGCTCAAACGAAAGAAACTCACTCAGGCAAGGAGTCGCAGGAAAAATGGATACCTTTCTAGACCCGAGCTCGCTTAGGCAAGAACACTACTTGCTCAGGCAAGACGTTCCTTGCTCAAGCGAGAATAGCAGAAATCTAAAAGGTTCTACTGTCTGGTCTGCCTGCCCAACCGAGGATGAGCTCGCCCAGGCAAGGGCAGGGCTTGCTCAAGCGAGAGTTAGCTGGCTCAAGCGAGAGCGTGTAACATCCTCGTTTTCATTATTCGGTAAATTATATTTTGTTTAATATTAAGTAGTATTAGAGTGCATTTAGAAAAGAGTATGGAGGATTTTTGCTTAAGCGAGATGATTCTCGCTCAAGCAAGATAGGATAGATTCAGTTTAACTGTCATCTCACTCAGGTGAGCTGGGACCTCACTTAGGCGAGATTTGTCGCTCAGGCGAGGACTCACAAGAAAAATATTTTGCTCTCTGGATGTTATCTCACTCAGGCGAGATGGAGCTCACTCAAGCAAACATATCAGAAAATATTGGGCGAGACCACTGCCTACATATCTTGCCCAGGCGAGATATCCCTCGCTCAAGCGAGATGTTCCTCGCTCAAACAAGAACGCGCGAGGTTGAGGACTATTTAAAAGATTTCTAGCATGAAAATTTCATTTAATTCCAAAATTACGTTCCTCCACTGTTTTCTCTAAACTCTCTCTTCTTTTTTCTAGAGAAAAGCTGCAAAAACTCCGATTACTCTTCAAATCTGAGCTTGGACGTTGAATCTAAACAATTCCAAGTAAGTTTCTCTGGATTAAATTTCATTTTCTCCGATCATTTCTTATATTTTTCATTTCTTACAGATATCTCTTGGTACTCAAGAGAACTTCCATCTTTGATCTCTAATCTCCTTCAATATCTCTCCGTAAACTTGTCTTTAAGGTAAGGAGAGCTATATTTTATCGTTATATTAAAATAGTTATTGTGCTTCTTAGAGCACTATTACATGAACATTTCATAAAAACATGTAGTTGAAATATCTATTGTGTGAATAAAGGATGAAAAGATACTTGTTTGATTATTTAGTCTAATTGGTTATTTGGACTGAATGGTTGTTACATGCTTATACTCATTATAGATGAGCACTTAATGTGAAATATTATTAAACTTGCTGAGTGATTATGATGTGATTTTATGGAACATGTCTAGATGAAATGGTATGATAAAGTGCGATACTGATATGACGGATTTAATAGTTGTAACTACATTAATAAGGGTATGAGAGGAATGAATTTAGTATGAAAGTGCTTTACTAAGCACGATCTTATGAATGGAAAAAATGATAACTCCAAGAATGACTTTAAGTGTCGAATATGGATTGGATCAGTGTAAATAGTTACAGAGATACACTGAGAGTATAGTGTCTGAGGACGATAAAAATCTGGAGAAACGTAGGATGGTGAGCGACATTCGCGTATATGTATTTCTGAGAGCGAATGCGTCACATGGCCTCACACTCATTTCCTGACTATGCCTTTGCTAAGAGGTCCAATTATTGTATATGTTATATCCGTGTGCATGGGCTAACTGACGACTATTTGCCTAGTTGAGTAAGACTTCAAGAAATGATGGAGGGATCGAGATTTGTGATCATAGTGCACTGAGAGTGCTTATGGGAATGAGAAAATGGATAATGTATAATAAATTATTGAATGAGGTATGTGTGAATATGTTTGCAATATGAATAAGTGTAAAAATGAATATATTGTATTTATTATAAACTATGATTCTGTGATATAATGTTTTGTAAATGATAAAATAGACTCTCATCCTTACTAATATTTTCAAGAAAAGAGTTAGACTACTCGATAGCTCAGTATATAATAGGCTTAATTATGTATTTCATGAATATCAAAGGTTATGTTATTTTAAGTTTGTTGTTCTTGTTGAAGTGTACCTAGGACTTTTGTAATGTTAGCGATGAATTTCTTTTACAGTATCCCTTTTGAGTTTCTTAGAAATAGAATACATCAGACCCTATGTATCTATATTTATAGTGGTAGTGTTAGAACTCCGGCAGCCCTCACTTGTTTATTTACATACCATGATCACAACTATCTCGGAAGACCCACTAGATGGACCATTGAGCGAGTGACTGGCACAGAGGTCACAGATGACTCAGGCGATCATTACCTTGGATCAAATGATGATATGGATTTTGAGGATTTGGCTGAGATAGAGAACTAGCATGGAATCGACTAGTACCGAGTTCTCAGGGTTGGGATGTATTTTTGGGGACTGCTCTGGGACTTAAATCTTCATATATGCTATAACTATTTTGGTTATGTAAATATTATTAAGTCTTATATATTCTGACAAATAGTTTGTAAATTATTATACTTGAAATATGAAATACATGTTCAGCTTCTCAAATTGGAAATTTGATTATGGTTTATTATAGTTTTTAAATGTATTGTGGTTTCCATTAATATTGTACGTATAGGAAAATTTCGTTTACAACAAACCCATTTATAAAGTGACTTTTATTAACTTGTTATAATAAGATTTATCATATGCGAAAATGGCATTTTTATCCAAATTGATAATAAAGAATGAAATTTTTATATTTTAAAATTTTAGCCTATTATAAAGCATGCAGGCCTGGAGGGGTATTTAAGAAACCACAATGCAGAGTAACTTTTATTTCTCACCAAATAGCCTTCTTCTCTCATTTTTCCTTCATTCTTTCACCTTTTTCCCTCAGAAAAGACCCTCTTAAGGCCGAACTCCTTCGCAATCTAAGTGAAAACCTCTACTTAGTGCGGATCTAGGTGAGTTTTAGGGCTTGGTTCCCTTATTTCATCCCTATTTTCTTGATTTCTCTTCTCAAGTGTCTCTATTTCGTGGTAATAGGGAGATCTGAGGACCTTGAGCTTTATTATCTCTTGGGAGCTCATGAAAGTTTTGATCTAAGAAATCTTGTTTCAGGTAAGGGGTGCTTACTTAAGCTAGCCTTTTCATTCATTAGATGTTGAGATATTTATATGTATAGTTTCGTTTTAGCTGGGATTGAGTTGATATAGAGACAAACTCTAAGGTACAACACCAAGTATCTATGTGAAAGTTAGATTGTTGTGCTAAGACATGTAGGTTGAAATATCTAATAAAGACCATGAAATATTTAACACATGTTATGAACCATGTGTGCCAAAATGAATGTATGAGTGCTGATGTGACGCTATAATAAAAGTTATAAGTGTTGAGCTGTTAAATACATAATTATGGCTGAGCTGTATTATCATGCTGATATTCATCATTCTAAGGCCTAGTTGAATATTTAGGTAGGATAGGCATGCATTGATTAGATAACATATTGAGCTGTATTGTGCTGTATATCTAGATCCAAGTACTAGGATCGTGCTCCCAGACCGAAGAATTATAGGTTCCTTCTGAATTACTAGGGTTGTGAAACCAATTGGAACTAAGCTATTGCATTTTGCATTAGATGGGTTGCATGGCTGTGTTAAGTGCTGAGAAAAAAATAATGAGAGAATAAGCTATATAAACATTTGTTTTCATATTCTACTTTTATAGTTATAGTACGTGAGCAAATGTGGTAGGTTCTGTAGCTACTTCTCAAGTTGGAAGGTTTGGTTAAGGAACGTTGGAGTCAACATATTTTTGAGAGAAAATTGTAACTTTAATTATTTTATCAGTCTAAGTCTTAGTGATAGGTATAGACTGTTAAACTACAAGTTTCAATAAATGTAATTATCATTCAAAAACTTGTATGTTAAGCTCCTCGCGGAGTAACTGTTCTAAACATATATATATATATATATATATATATATTGATAGAATTCCTCTTGGATATTAGACCTGTCTTTTCCCCTATATTTTTGGAAGAACCACTCTCTTTGAGGTTTTCATTCCTCAGAGTAGAAATCTTTCCTAAGGGTTTCCTTATCTATAATGAATTTATGAGATAACATTATAAGACTCATTAAGGAAGGAGTAGGTTGGAGATTGGATACTCTGATTCTCTTCTTCTTTCTCAGAAGTTTGGTAGACATTTCTAGGGATCCTAGAAGAAGTGTCTAAACCCTGTAAGTTTATAGAAGGGTCATGGTTAATGGATCTAGGAATATCAGACCTAGAAGATTGGGACCTGTAAGAGAAAAATCTCCTCGCAGAAGCAAAACTAGAACGTCCGCTATAAGCATCAACTCTAGAAGAGAATGAGTTTTTTCTATCAAAGGTTATTTCAACTTTCCCAGAATTGTCCTGAGAAATGTTTTCGATTTGAAGAGCAGGCCTAGGGACACAAGGCGAAGCCTTGTCCAAGACCCATTTTTGGAGAAGGGAAACTTCATCCCATTTGATTATCCTAGGGAGAGACACATTAGCCTTTGTCATATTAGTGATAAACAAAGTAGTCTCACCTCTTTGGGGTTTGAGAAGGACACGAGAAGCACAAGAGTTCATAGCCTTGTACTGAATCCTATAGATTAAGGCTACGGGAATAGATCCCTCTTTCATGTTCAACCCATGAAAGCATACATTGAGGAACAGAGAGTCAAGAATATGGTCTTATAAAAAACTCATTGTTTTGTTAGGAAAACAATTGAAATAAATTGGTCCTTAGCCAAGACTGGTTTCGACAGTACCTATAAGGGGGTCGTTAAAGTTATTATGGCGAGCATCTCTAAAACACATTAGGAGGAACATATAATGTGTCCTGAGGGATTTCTGGAATGGTCCAGTCATCCATACTTTGATTGATTTCTTCGAAGCGAACTTCTTCGTTGAAGAGGTTATGTTTGGGTGTGATCTCAGGAGAATGTTTCTCCTGATCATTAAAAAGGTTGTTTTTGGATGGAGAGGAGGAAGATGAACTAGAGCCAGAACGGAAAGAAATGCGAGAGAAAGAGCACAACAGTCTAGACATCATAAAAATACTTCTGGCACATTACCTTCATCTGGTTCCGTAACAATATATATGTTAATTATTTATAACTTTTTCAACTGGATCTGGTTATTTGTGGACTTTTTTTTTTAAAATTTACAAATTCTGAAATTCTTTTTCCCATAGCCACCAGCTTCTTATGTTCTTTGTTTCTTTTGAATATAGCATCGTCAGATTAGCCTTACTGCCCTAACCACACGGGACTTACTGCTACAGCCCTATTCAAAAGAACTAAGAACTGCTGTACTTCCAGTAAAAGATTTTCATAAACAAAGAACTGTACAAAAGCAATATTTCAGAACCATTAGTTCGTTGCGTTGTTACAGACAGGGACGACCATTACAAGTCTCACCCGAAGGGCCTGTCAGCTGTCCAGCCTATAAACCATGGTTATAGAAATTTCATAAAAGAATGATAAAGTCCATATCCAAAAGTTATATAGTTATAAACAATCCTGTTCAACGATATATATATATATATATATATTGGATTATATGAAAAAGCGCTCAGGGCTTTGTCATTCTGTTGATTGAGATATTGAAGTTCAATTTCTGAAAAATTATATTTCCTATTCTATGCATGTATTATCTTATAAATGAATTTGAGTTAAAAACAGTAATGCTGGATATCCTTGATCCTTTATAAAAAGCAGTCATGACACTCTACAAAATTATTATCATGTTTCCTTCATTTGTTTAAAATCACATTCACAATTATTTGTCCTATACATTTTGTACAAAAAAAAAAATTCACGCATTTGCATAAACAAAAGATTCATACATTTATATATATATATATATATATATATATAAAATTCCTGCTTTTACATATACAAAAAAAAATATTCATGTATTCGCATATACAAAAAAAAAATGATCCTTGCGTTCACTTTTTAAAAAAAGTGATCCATTCATTCACTTATCAAAAAAATATCCATATCCATGCATTCACTTTTTTTTTTTAAAAAAAAAAACAATATTCATGCATTCACTTATTAAAAAAAAAAAATACCCAATGCATTCACTTTTCAAAAATGATTATTGCATTCACTTATTCAAAAACTGATTTATGCATTCATTCATATATTTATATTTTTCAAATAATGTGTATTCACACAATATTTTAGAAGCATACTAAGCATTTTTCTTAAATATTTTTTTCTTTTTAAAATTACTTTTTGGAGTAAAAATATTTGAAGTTATTCAATGTTCTAGTACCAAATGAAAAATGTCAAAATTATGTTTTGAGTTTGATTTAGACAATGTCTATTGATAAACAGTAGTCTTTTGATTGAAAGTATATGGTGTTATACATATTACTACTAGATACATTTTATCTATTAAGAAGTGGATACTTCCTTAGAATGAGAGTCTCTAACCTAAGAGCAAACATACTTCTAGTGTTAGAATTTAGGAAACTTCTTTAAACAAAAATAAATAAGTCTTTTACCATTAGTTTCTTTCTTTTTTTCTGAAAAATATAAAAAAAGAATCAATTTCAAGTCTTATATTCTTACATAGTACGCTCACAAATTGTATGTCCTATTGAGATATAAGATATCTTTTCAGTCTATACTCTCACAGTGGTTATTAACTTTTCAAACAACAACTCACCAACCACTTAACCACACTCTGCCTATAACAACCTAGATTTTCAATTTCATATTTTTCATTTTTCAAAATGGAAGATTTTTCTAAAAAAAAAGATTTCCTAATAAAAAAAAACATAGAGAATATCTCTTTTAGCTGAGGAGGATATTCATTTTAGCTCAAGCAAAAATTTTTCACTCAAATAAGAATGGATCAAATTTTCTCAATTGTATTCTTGCTCAAGAGAAGATTTGAGATAGAATGGGATAGCTCTCTGCTGTGTTTTCACTCAAATAAAAATACTCTTGCTTGAGTGAAAATATTAGTAGAAAATTAGCAACTTTTGTTTAGTTTTCTCGCTCAAGTGAGAATTCGCGAGTTTTAAAGGGTACTAAGGGATTTTCACTCCAAAACTTGTATTGTGAGCCAAGGAACCTCTCAACCACTTCTTCCTCTATTCTCCCACTTCCTTTCTTCTGAGAAATCTCTCTTAAACTCCAAACTACTTCCAAATCCAAACTCAGATCTCCTTTCCTCTCAATTCTGAGTAAGTTCCCTAGAGCTTAATCCTTCAATCTCATTTCTATATTTCTCTGTTTTCTCTTTTCTCAAAAGTACTCTACTTTGTAATATATAGGAGAAACTTAGTCTTTTGACAAAATCTTCTTCAAAACGTTGCACTTTCCTCTAAATCCTTCATAGAAACATTGACTGTCATTCCTTTGGTTGTCAGAAACCCATTTCCAAGTAAAGGGAGTTGATCCCGAATCCTAACTCTTATTTTCTACTTTGTCTTAAAAACTTTAATATCCTTGCTTTGAATAGTATAACCCTAATGTTTATTAAGATCTCAATGCTAAAAGGGGATTTCTTAGCATGAAAACTCAATGATCTATTTTTGAAAAATACATAGATAAGAAAGTTTACGATTTTTTATATTAATATGTATGTATAGTTAATGTTGGATTATGACTCTGAATAATATGTGTTAAAAGATGCTAAACCTTAGGTTAGATGATTTTATTAAAATCGAGAAAGTGTGATCTTCGACAATATATTTATAAACCGCATGATTGGTCTGAGTCTGAAAGTGTCTAACTTTCGACACATTACATTGATTTATATAATGTGAAATTAATTGTACGACATTTTGTATTTTGAGAAACTTGTATGAAAGGTATCAAAATGTGTAGTATTAAATGATATGTTACAGTGATTTTGGATCTTTATATAAAAATTGATGCTTGTTTTAAAAGGTTGAATTCATGTTGTGATAAAAGAAAATTATAGAAAGAGAATTGATGAAAAATGTTTGACTATCTTTGAAGAAATATGCATTATTAGTGAAAAGTGATGAAAGGAAATAGACATGAATATTTGAGAAGTATTAAGGAAATATGTGTCATAAAAACTGACTAAATATATATCGATAGTTATAAAAATACACTGGGAGTATAGAATATGGAGCGATTTGGGAAATCTGGAGAAATGTAGGGTGGTGAATGGCATTCACTTATGGGTGCACAATCTAATTAGTGTGAATTCATCACATGGCCTGATACTCATTTTTTTACTAGACTTTTGACTATACTTTTGCTAAGAAACCCTCTATTGTATACATTGTATTCGTGTGTGTAACACCTTAAATTTTAATTTCAATAAGTAGTAATTTCACAAATTCGGAATAATAAAAGTTTCATAAAGCATTTCAAAATAACGGAAGGGTTACAAGTTTCACATCAAATCACTACTACAGGACTAGTTCATTTACAACGTTTTTCAAATTAATTCCTTAAGCCCTATAGCAGTTCATCCGTCCCTTCACTGAGTCCGGTGCTGATCGTCTTGATTACCTGAAAAATGAATGTAAGGGTGAGTACTCTACACTACCAAAATACAATCAAACATAGAGTCTCACCTCTAACTCATTTCCAATGCATTTATACAGATATAACGCAATCAACATCATTATCTATTACATTTCAATTTAACATCAATGCACTCACGGCACCAATAACACTTCACATTCAAAATTACAATTAATAACAAATTCCGTGCACACACACGCCAGCCACACTCACTGTGGCACTGTGATCACATATTTACACCATGAATGGTCGCCGGTTACCCCCACCTCACGGATACCACGTGGGCAGTCACGGGTCGCTCAGCAAAGATAGTGGTCAGAGGTCTAGTCAGGAAGAGAGTGTCTAACCCGTTGTGCACCCATTCCATAGTCAGTGTCACTACCACTCCCTCTTCCCCAAGATATTTGTACCATCCTCATCTTCCACACCTTCAGTGTATCGCTAAACCATTCACAACACATTACAACAGCGCTAATACACTTAGTCACGCATGCGATATTCATGCTTCACACGGCACACCACCCACATTTCATTCATAATATACGGCACTAGGCCTACATTTTATTTCATAGATCACAACACATAGCCTACAATTATCCATTCATATTACACAGCCCTTGGGCCCATATTTGTTCACAATATTCATTCTATCATGCAGCATCTAGCATACAATTCACATTCATCAATTTCGGGTAAACACACACAATATTCACATCTCACAGCACATGGCTTTCATCACATTTCTCAACAATTTCCTACCCTTTAACTCAGTTACATCACAATATTCAACAATTAACAGCAAATCACACATAATAGAGTAGGATAAAGTCCCCTTTTATCTTGGATTGAAGACCTACACTCAGATTCGACCACAGACATGCTCCCTTCTCAAATTGCGGCCTAAACACCTGGAAGAACTCCATGAAAACCCAAAGAAACCCAGACACAGCGAAAAGAGAATGAGAAACAGAACCCTAACCATTAAAACTCACCTCCAAGCGTTCCCCACACGGATTCAACCTTCAATCAAGCTCTCAAACAACTTTGGAGGCATGTATCTCAAATACCTAAACCCCCTTTTAAAACGCCTCTGATCGCAACACTCTCGCTGCAGCTACGCCCTCTATCGCCACAGCAAAAATTTTAGACGAAACTGCACCCTAGTTTCTGCAGAATCTCGCTACAGCGAGATCCTCTCGCTACAGCGAGACTGCATCCAGAAATGCACTCTCCTCTGTCGCTCTCTCGCTACAGTGAGAAATTCCCTTGCTACAGCGAGAACACCCTGCACCTAGGCACTTTGCCCATTTTCAGCTCAATCTAGTCATGCTTACACACATATATATACACATCCACACCATATAACCAAACATACACACACACACACACACATATATATATATATATATATATATATATATATCAATAATTAATATTATCAAAAATTTAGGGCGTTACAGTGTGTAATGGCTAACCGGAGACTACCTATACTTATGGAAGACCTCTAGGGCTCCCAAGGATAATGATTGTGAATTGTGAGATGTGTCATTATAATAGGTGAGTTATTACAGATTGATTAGTGTAATTATAATACATGTATTGTAATATATTGGTGGATGTAATTATAATGCATGTATCATAATGCATTGATTAATATGGTTATAATCCACTTATTATGACATGCTAATCTATGAAATAAATTAAGTGGTATGGATTTAAGGATGAAATGAATGAATTTGGTGATGTGTGAAATGTTACGTCTTGATATAAAAATATATGAAATGGCATGATGTGATTGTTATGATCCTTGATCTATTGTACATTCATTAATATAGTACATGAGTTAGCATTATTTTGGTATATATGTATATATATTCTATATTAAATAATATTTTATGTATTACTTGATTTATTTATAAAATAAAGAATTTAGTAGGGCGAAAAATACTCACCCTTATTTATTATTTTTGAAAAGTGAAATTGAAGGAATTAAAGAAAGGTTGATCCGTTCTATGATCATATCCTCAGTGAATTTAAGAAAGAGTACTTTATTAGGATTTAAAAATTTATTTTGAAGGTTGTAATATTTTATAAAGTTTATATTTGAAATTGATAAGAACATGTAAATGTTTTAATGTCAATTTTAGACTTTATAATACTTGGGTTAAATTTTGTTGTAACCAGTAATTTGAAGTATTTGTAATATTAGTAGTTAATTATTTTGGGTCTAGTCTACATTAATTCATTTTGTAAGATACAATGCTATTTATGTCTTAAGCCTATACGTGTATAATATGAATCAACTAATTTATTAAGATGGAAATCTTACAATAAATTAAAAATTTTGAAACTATTTCCTTTTAAAAGTTTTCAATATGGTTGAGTTTTCATAAATTAAATAATAAGAATACAAATTTTACTTTTCTTCAATTCTTTAAGCTATAAATATTCAAGAAATTCACTTATTTTCCATTTTTGATTATAAATCAATATCTATATTGAATAAGGAAATAATGATGTTACATTGTCCATCCATAAGACTTATCCTCAAATTTAACCTAAAAAAATAACCCATCTTTCCTTACCACTCCATTTCACCGTATGTCATTTTCCTCAATACCATACCATCATTCTAAGACACTTCATTCTAGTGGAGACTTACTAATAACAATCGAAAAATTTTCCTTTTTCCATCCCATTTCCACCATGTTGCAAGGAAATTTCAACATAAAGGTGTAAATAATCTATTTTGAAAGTAATGGTGAAGAATAATATAAGTCAACTAGATTAGATAATATAAAAGTTGTGATTGAATATTCTCTTAATGCAATCTATTTGACATTTTTTTTCAAAAAATTTGAGTTAAGTCCCAAAATGAAATGTCTATTCCCAATATAGACATTTTTCTGTGCTTGTTTGCTAAATACAAAATTCAACAATTGAGAAATCATCAGTCTTCCTTTGATTTTTAACTCAAGTCAAAAAGATTTCGTGCTTTACCCAAGACATTAGGATATTCTCCTTTCTAGAGTTGGACTACTATGCTTCTTTTTTTTATATGGATGTTAAAATGTGTTTTGAACTTTATTTCCTTACCCTTTTTTTTTTGTAATTTTAAGTTCACTTTCTCCATAATTTTTATCCTATGATATATTCCAGCACCCTTCATTCATCCTCCCCTTTCTAAGTCCAAACAATGCAACAATGGCAGTATAATACTAAGTAACTTTGATTGTCTCATTATTGAAGTGAATGAGAAAAGTAAATGTATTTGGAACTTTCTTTTGAGATATGAATATTGGTGGAATGAATGGTCACAAAGATTGGATAGCAAATACCAATTGGGACAATTGTTTTGGGGATAAAGAAAGAGGTTTGAATTAATATTATCATGAGAGAAGAATAGTTGCAATGGTATCATGTAACACCCTTATTTTTATTTCCCTTGTTTTCAGAGAAAAATAGAAATTTTAGTAAAGGGTTTCTTGCTCAAGTGAGACATATATTTCTGAACTGGGCTTCTGGAGCATTCTCACTTAGGCGAGATAAGTCTCGCTCAAGTGAGAAGGGGTCTCACCTAAGCGACCTTACGATAAAAATTTGGAAACTCTCTAGAACCATTCTCGCTTAAGTGAGAATTGATGAATCCACATTTTGTTAATATTTTACTTATCTTTTCTAGAGATTTTTAATGGAAAAATGGAGTCAAAATGTAAATACCATAAAAATTTTAATTATGTCATTAATTCCAACTTTCTTAATTTAGTTCAACTTGCATGAGTTTTTATAATTATCTTTTGTAATTTTGCTAAGTAGAATAATTGTGTAGGAATTTTTGGACAATAATCCATGGGATTTGAGCTTTAAAGAGAAAATTGGGTGAAAGTACTCACTAGCGCCCAAAGTAAACACTCTAGAGCCATTTTAGAGAGGTGAGGCTGCACGTAATCACTAGCGCGTAATCACTTTCACCATTCATAGTGATTACGCGCAAGCCTATTTAGTTGATGAAGCTTACGCATGTTTACTCCCATCATTCACAGTGATTATGCGTGCTCTGCATAATCACTCCCAACACTAAAAATGATCACTTCAGAGAGGAAGTAGTGCAATGGACTTGCGCATAATCACTTTCACCATTCATAGTGATTACGTCAAGAAACGTTAAATTTACTATAAATACATTTCCACTTATAAGATAGGGATCTTTTTGCCATTTTATTGTACTTTTCATTTTTATACACTTCCAAAGGATTAGGTCAGAGCTCTGGGTGGCTACCAAGAGCTTATTTTAGGGTTCTTATTTCTTCTCTCATCTCTTTAAATACTTGTAATGTTGAACCACATCTATATAGAAGGCTAGTTTTTGGATATTAATTCCTAGCAAGTTCATAATGGTTCTTGAAATCTTGGTTTAATTGTTAATATAAATTTCCTTCTTATGAATTTCATTTCCCTAATTTCTTAAGAATTAAATTAAGAATTGAATGAGGATTGTTGCTTAATCAATCTATGTTCCTTTCTTAAAAAGGGTTTCAACACTCAGTTTATTTAATTCTAAGGACCAGAAATTAGAGCTTATGCAAGTAGCTTAATCTTGCATGGGAGATTAGGGTTAATTGACGCTTGTTCCAATTAACTAAATTTTGTGAAGGGAATAGTTACTAGTTATTGGTGGATTAATGATTGAACCAATATGGATGAACTAGGGATTAATATGTTTTATTAACTGATTTTTCCAACTTAAATTTTCACTTGAATGCTTGACAACTTAAACCAACAAACCCCTCCCTTTTGTTTTTTTAAACTTGATGCACATTTTGTGTTTGATGTTTAGTCTCTCAACCAATGTTCACAAGAGGACAACCTAGGTTAGCTTAACCTAGTACACATTTAATTTAATTATACTTTGATAGAGGTAGCGATAATCCATTCATCAAGAATATCAAAAAAGGGTTAAAACTATTATCTGGCTTTCTCGCTCAAGCGAGAAAGAGCTCGGTCAAGTGAAAGCTCGTTAGCTCAAGCGAGAACATGCAAGATTGAAGGGTATTTAAAGGAGTTCGCATTGAGAAATTTTATTTTTCTCCAAAACCACTTCTTACTCTCGACGCTATTCATTTTCTCTCTCTCTCTTTTCAGAGAAAGCCTTTTATAACTCAAAATCCCTCTCGAATCTGAGCTCCAATATCTATTCCACTCAAATCCAAGTAAATTTTTGGAGCTCAACTCTTGGATCTTGTTTCTTTTCTTTATAATAGTACTTTACCCTGTGATGTTAGGAAGAATCTAGTCTTTGGGTAGTATTTCTGGTCAAAGCATGGAGCTTCTCTCAAGAACTCACGAAGAACTTAGCCTTAAAGATCTATTTACAGGTAAGGGAAGTTGGCCTTCAACCCTAAGTTCTAATTGTATATTTAGCTTCAGAAATTTGAAATATCTATTTTGAAAGATAAATCTTAAGTGATTTTCTTATAAGTATAATATAAAGAAAATAGATTTAAGGATGTGTAAAACATATATGTATTTTTATTACTATTTGAGTAAAGTTTTTGAGTAAGAATTATAACAGGAACCCATTTTTGAGAAGTTCCATAATTTATTTAATGATGATTATGCATGAACTATTTCAGAGTGTCAATTAGTATTAAAAATAATAAGTTTACTAGGAAAAGATTAAACCTCAAGATAGACAATTTTTATTAAGACCGAGAGATTGTGATATCTAGTCAAATACTTATGAACTGCATGACTAGTCTGAGTTTAGAGGTATCCAACCTTTGACGCATTGTATTGCTCTTGTAATGGTGTGTTTTCCTGTTTTATAATTGTATGTTTGATTTAAAAGTTGATTGTTTGTGAAATTGATATAAATGGTTTGACAGTCTTTGTATGATAAAAGATATTGAATTACATGTGTGAATTGGATGAAGTATAAATGCATGTACTTTGGACATGAGTCAATCAAATGAACGAGGTAAAAAAGATGAAGGAAACTTGATTGATTATTAATAAGATTGATGTGAATATTTGTGAAATGCTGAGAAAATGCAAGAAAAAAGAGAAAAAAGTAGTTTATAACGCCCCAGATTTTGTAACGATATATTGATTTATTAATATGAATGTATGTGAATTGCTATATGTGTGTGTGTGTGTGTGTTTTAGTTATGTGATGATGATGTGTATCGAATGATGGTGTGGATACATGTGTGTGAATATATATGGATAAATATGTGAGTATAAATGTGAATGTTGATTTTGAGTTGAGATTGGACATGTTTGACTTGTGGTTGGTTTGGATTGATTGAGGAAAATAGGCTAAGTGTGTGTGATGCAATGGTATTCTCGTTGTAGCAAGAAGGCCCTAGGCGTGGGGCATGATTCGTTGCATTCTCATTTTAGCAAGATTCTCCTCGCTGCAGCGAGAGGACAACAGAGGAGGGTGTATTTCTGGGTGCATTCTCGTTGTAACAAAAATCTCTCGCTGTAGCGAGATTCTGTAGAAACCACAATACAGAATTGTTTGAGAATTTCTCTATAGTGAGAGTGTCGCAACTCATAAGGTATTTGAGGGGTTTAGGGTTTGAAAAATTTATTTCTCATTCCTCTCTTCGAAACCTCTTCGATTCTCTCAATCCTATTTCACCATTTATATTACCTCCAAAGTCATTTGGGTGTAAGGTTGAAGGTTAGAATCACGTTTTGAGTGTTTGGAGGATGAGGTCTGCATGGAGAGCCTTTTCATTGTCGATTTTGTGTTTGGATTTTCAATCTGAGGCAAAAAGGGACTCTACCCTATCTCTTTATGCCTAGAATTTGTTTATGTGGTTATGTTTCTGAATGTGAATGATTGGAATGTTGGAACATGTGTATTTTAAATGAAAATGATTGGTTGTAGTGAGATTGTGATAGATGTTAAATTAAATAGTATGTGTGATGAAATGAATGATTGTAGGGAGATTGTGATAAAAATTGTGATTGAATATTGTGTGGTGGAATATGGGTGTATGTGCCTTTGATAGAGAATGAATAATATGCAATAAATGAAATATGTGTGTGGAAAACATGATGAATTGTGAATGTGAATATGTTTGAAATTATCAGAAACTATAAATGGTTCAGTGATAGACTGGGGTGTGGAAGATGGGGGCGGTAGAAATATCTTGGAGAAGAAAGGGTGGTGGTGACACTAACAGTGAGCGTAGATACACCACAGGCTACACACTCTCCTCGTGACTCGACCTCTGACTAACACCTTTGTTTGGGAGGCTTAGTACCACACATGTTGTATCCGTGGAATGGAGAGCTATCCGACGACCATCTATGGTATGAAATTGTGTAAAACCCTGAGGTTGAGGGCATCAGGAATCTGTGATCACAGTACCACAGTGAGCGTGACTACGTTCAGTGAGTGCACGTGCAGGTAGATTGTCTGATGGTGCAGTGAGCACACCTGTGTGTAAATGAGAATAGATTGATGAAATTATTACCTTATACTAGTGGATGCATGTGTCACGACCCCTATTATAAGGAACCGAGAACATTATTTCTACACCACATACTTATTTAAGATAGATAAATAATAGAGAATATAAGTATAAAATTCACTTCTCATTCAAAAAAAAATAAAACAAAGTTTCTTACAACAAATATCCAATAGAACAACATAATATTACATTTAGTTTATAATATTCAAAATATACAAAATTATACTATTTAGCTCCCTCTACATGAGGTCTTAAAATATAAAGAAAAATGACTTTAATGCAAAATTACTGGACTCCAGCTTCTAACATTTCTCCACTGGCCCCTCAGCCTGTGAAGTAAATGAAACACTTGCTACATCTGCTCACGTACTACCGTACGATCATCACAGTACACACGCACACAACGACATAGACAGAAATGCAAGGGTGAGTTTACCAAAAATAAAATAAAATTATATATATATATATATAGCAAAATATTTCTCACAGCAATAGCCCCATGCATTTTCAACCCATCTAATGCACATCATGAAAATGGTTTCTAACTGGTTTCACAGCCTAAGTAATCCAGAAGGAACCGAGCTGGTCCAGGAATGACCCATTATAATATCTGCATCTAGACAGCACAGCACAACAGCTCAGCATGAACTTACCATTATACGTCTACCTACCTAAACATGTAACTCGACTTTATAATGATGCAAAACATATATCTTAGCATGAAGCGGCACCACTAAAATTGTTTTAACAGCTCAGCTAAAATAAGTTTATGATAGATCAGTCAAAATCACAGCATTTTAATCAATTAACAGCAGTTACAGCTTAGAAAATAGCTTTTATTCAACAGATCTAACAAAATCATATCAGAACATCTTAAAATAGCATATTAAACCGTTCAAAACATGGTTCATAGGTTAAAGTAATCTCCCCTTACCTCAGAACGATGATTCACACTAGATCTACCTAATATTACTTGTTTTAACGCAAGATTCACCAAAGATTCAAATTTAGAACAGTTTTTTCTAAGATATCATCAACTATCTATAAGAAAGAGAAGAAAAAGAGAAATTAACAGTAAATCTAACTTCAAACTTATAGAAACATACTTCAAATCCCTTAGAATGGACGCAGAATCACAGATCTGGAGAGAAATCTAAGTTTATGAGGGTTTAATATGAAAGAAAATAGTGGTATATGATCTTGGAACCTTTGCGAACCTTAGATAGGAGTGAAAAAATGAAAATTTCGTGTGAAGCCCTTTTTTTATAGAAATTTTTTGAAATTTACTATTCATCACCTTACTGTTCACACTAAAAATACTATTCAGGACACTATTTAAGCCAAAAATACTGTGCACGCGTACTGTACATGTATTTAACGTCATGGTATATCACTGTTCACTGACATTGTTCACGTCACTGTCACCAAATAATCCTTTAATTAACATTTAACAAGTATAAAATATTATAGATTACTCAATAATAGATTATAAGCCTGACAGCATAACTTAAATTATGTTAGAAAATGTGTGGAATGGGTAAGGTGAGACTCTATGCTTGTGTATGTGTGTATGATAGCGTAGAGTACTCAAGCTTACATTTATTTTTTAGGCGACCAAGACGATCAGCACCAGGCCTAGTGAAGGGATGAATGACACTGCTATAGGGCCTAGAATATTTATGTTTAGAACTGAAATGTATTAATTAAGTCTTATAGCAATGATTGATTTAAATTTGTAATTCATCCTTATTTTGAAATACTTTAATGAAATTATGCAATGGGAACTATTTGAATGAAAATTTTATTATTCCCATTTATTGTGAAATTGATTTATTTTAGAAAATTAAAATTTAGGTGTTATATAGCTAATATATGTGTCACAAAGACACTAATTGATGCGATTATAGTATATATGTTGTAATACATCGATGAGTGAGATTATAATACATACTTTGTAGTACATTGATTAGTGTTATTGTAACAAGTGTATTGGAATAGTATGATTGTGATGTGCCACAGTTGAGTTACTGTATAGATAGTTTAGAGATACATTGAGAGTATAGAGTCCAGAGATAATTTTGGAAATCTAAAGGAAATAGCTTATGTGTACACAAATGGTAGAAAAAGCATTAAGAAGGCCTCACGCTTATTTCTTGAATGATCTCCTAACTATACCTTTGTTATGAATGCCTAATAAAGCACATGTTGTATCAGTATGTGGTGGCAGACGGCAATTATCCATGCTGGCATAAGTTCATCATAATTAGAAAGAGTATATTTGCAGCCAATTAGGAGCCCGTGAGTACCTAGAGTACTATTATTTTATGAATATTTCAGAATTGGGATGATTAAAGTGGCATGAGTTAACAAATTGAATGATTGTGTTGATAAAGGAGAAATTGATTTTATTTAAGTAATGAATGCTGTGTGTGAATGCTCCCTGTTTGATTAATATGATTTTGTAAATAAAATTTAATTTGACACATAATGTACTAGAAAATATTTTCAGTGTTATTGAGAGTATAAACTTATCCTTATAAACATTTTTAGGTAATAGAAGAATTTAGAGAAGATGTATCTATTTAAGGGTCATATTCGCATGGGACTGTAAGGAAAGGAACAACTCTGTTAGGATTAGTTATTCTAAAAATTCTAATCATATTAATTTAGTTCCTATTTAGAATTTATGACATTTCAATGAATCCTATTGTAATGGGTTCGAGTTTTATGTGTAATATTCAATAATTAATTGTTTGTATTTTTATTTTATATTCAATTTTGTCATAAAATCATTTTATTGAAATTAGTTTGTTTTTATCATGAATTTGAAATATGTGTTACAAAATAAAATGTAAGATTTTAGCTTTCATTTTATCCATAAAATTTGAGTTATGAAACGTATTTTATTTTGTCATGAATGAAATTTTATGTAGATAAAGTTTCTTTTAAATTTTGCTGATTTTTGTCAATCTATATTTATATATCTACACAATATTCCAAACTATCTAAATCTTTTACAAATCCCATTAAGTTTTATTCAAAATAACATAAATTAAGGTAAACTATTGGAATTGTATTAAAGATGTTACATATCGTACTTTTGTACACACCAGAATTGGGACAACTTTGTATGGATATAAAATAATTTTTGTTGAGGAAGACAAAATCTTGTTATTAAGAGTACAAATGGAAATAAGGTTTGAAAATAAAAAATATGATCATACTCATGAATTAGACTTCATTTGGACAATAAAGATTAAATACATTGTGTCACAAGGACTTTTTAGCAAGACTTTATATATCACAGATATGGATGGTGGAGACCCCTTTAAACAAAAAAAGGAAAAAAAGGTCTGCTAAGTTGGAAACTCAAAAGAGTAATCTAAGCAAAAGTTAGGACAAAAAAGGGGGATTTGATTGCTAGATTTGAAAAAAAAAAATGAAAAACAAAAGAAAAATGTTTTATGAAATGGAAAAAAAAAAAAGGTTACCAAAAAGAATAAATGTTGATGAAAAGCATGATAGAAGCTTAAGTTTGCCCAATTGACATGTTGAAATTCAAATAGGGGCAATCAATATGTTTTAGACCCTCAATTGGAGTAAAGGGTGTTTCAAGCTTTCCAACTGGGAAACTGGGGCAATTGATGAATTTAAGTTGGAAAAAATGAAGTGGCATGAATGTAAATTGGGGCAAAAGGTTTCACAAAATAAAAAAAATTGCCAAAAGAATCATAAATGTTAGGGCAATTGATATGTTGTAATTCTTCAACTAGGGCAAATGGCATGACATAGATTCAAACAAGGGCAATTGATATGTTTTAGACACTAAAGGATGTTTCAAGCTTTCAAACTCGGACAATTAATGAATTTAAGTTGGGAAAAATGAAGTGGCATGGATGCAAGATGGGGCAAAAGAAAGACAATCAATCTGCCTAAAGTTTTTGAGACAATCAATATATGCAAGACCTTAAACTGAGATAATTGATGTATCCAAGATTTCAAACTTGGTCAATTTACTTTCTCTGAAGCTTGTTAAGGAATGGTCAAGGTTGCTGACATGTGCTACTAGCATTGTTCAAAAAAAATACTCAAGTATCATTATAATCACTCATGTTACATTTTGATTCTATCCACTTTAAAGTATATACATTTTATTCTAACCCACCGTACATTAGCCCTCTTTACAATGTGTTTCATCTCTCTCTTAAATAAATTGTTGATTTTCTTTGTTCTACTAGTAATTTATTTTGCATTTTGGTAAACATATATTGAAAGGAAACATGTGTACACATAAAAAAAATAAACATTGCAATTATTTTGATTTGTCTTGAGAGTCATAGTAAGCTCATTGATTTCTCCACAAATACAACATGGCAAAATAAACATCATCATTTAAGCTCATTGAATGTTAGCAGAAGCTAATTTGAAGGCACATTGGCCAAGTGTTTAGTCACAAATCAAGCAAAGAAACCACGAATTCTTACTCATATTTGATTCATAAAGTGCATAACTTTGTAATGATGATAGGCTTTAAACTATTTGAAAATGAAAATAATTTGTTTTGGATCATATTTTCACATCATGTTGACTGCTTATATTTGATTCATAGAGTATATAACTTTGTAAGGGTGACAGGCTTCAAACTATTTCAAAATGAAAATAATTTCTTAATGTTCATTTTGCATTTTTTGTTTTTTACATTTTGCATCATCGTGACATCCTGCATTGTTAGCATTATCATACATCAATTAATTCAACAAGATTGCATTTCATGTTGTTTATTGATGGTCTTGATCTTTTAGTCACCCATAGTTCTAGCTTCATACATCATCGTGCTTGCTACATATGTTAAACATTCGTGTCAATTTCATTTCACAAACTCACTTTTGTTGCACATCATAAGATTTCATGTTGTTCAAGTCTTTGTGCCCACTTCCTATCGAGGACACTGATGACTCCTAGTTCAAAGAGTTGCATCTCATAAGCCTTTGTTATTAACCGTTGGAAGGTCTTTGTCCTACTTCATCCTATAGCATCTTGTGCTTATTTCTTCTTAATGGCTCATGTGCTTGCCACACCTCAAGCTTCGCACCTCTCATCTTATTGGCCTTTATACATGTTTTTTCTCATAGGCTGTCATGTTTTCTTAATCTTATAGGTCTCTGTGTTTGTTGCTGCATTTCACAAACTCTAATTATCCTTTTATGCAACACTTGTTAACCACAGAGGACCATGTGCCTACTTCATATGATAGATTTTAATGTCAACTTTTTCTTAGGCTCATGTAGTTGTTTATCTTTTAAGCCCTGTGGCTATTGCATTTCATAGGCCCATATATTTATCTAATCTTATGAGCTCTAGTGTCCACTGATCTCAAGTTCTTATGCATGCTTCTTCTCATAGGTTCTTGTACATTCTTCATCCCACATACTTATGTACCTAACAATCTCATAGGTTCCAAGTAGGGATGGAAATAGGCTAGGATAGACTAGGCTTTGCATAAATAAGCCTGTTCTGTCTATTAATTTTGAAGTCTAGGTCTAACCTATTACCTGTCATAGGCTTTTAATTAAGTCTAGACAACCCTTTTTAAAAGCTTAATTTGGCCTATTAATCTTTTGAATGGCCTGTTTCGTATCAAGACATTCAATAAGTCATTAAGCTTCCTCATAGATAAACTATTAAATCATCCAAGACTTATATCTAAATAAACTATTAAAATAATTATTCAATACCTTGAATATGTATAATAAATAAGTAAATCACTACACATACAAAAAATACAATGAAATAAACATCAATTTATAAATCATTAAGCAAATTTAGTAGCATAAAGTCTTGCACATTAAATCAATAAACACATTATAAATAAATAAGTTTTAGACTTAAAGTTAGCAAATGCAACAAACAAATAACAATATTTTTTCATATAAGATATGCAAAAAAACTCTAGCAAGGTGGACTCTCTCTCTCTCAAAGAGTATGTAGTAGAGATATTTTTCAACTCTAATGAAAAGAATTAAGATTTTTTATTTAAGATTTTTTTATTTTAAAATTTAATTGATATAATATATTATTATATTATAATTTTTATATAAAATTATTTAATATATTATTATGAATTTTAAATAGGCCATTCTAATAGACCTAATAGACTTTTTCTTAAACTTAAGCTTAGCCTATTTAATTAATTAAGTTTTTTTAAAAGACTAAATTAAGATTATTAATTAAATAGGTTGGTCGGACTAGGCTTTAAAAAGGTTAGGCCATAGGCCCCTGTCAAACAGTCTGACCTATTTCCATCCCTAGTTCCAAGGCTATTTCATTTCACGAGCCCATGTGCTTACCTCATCTTATGAGCTTTGATGTCCACTAATCTCGAGCTCTTGTACTTGTTTCTTCTCATAGGTTATTGTGCATTCTTTATCTCATATACTTATATATCTACCCATCTCATATGTCCAATGGTTATCTCATTTCAAGGGTCTATGTGCATGTTTCACCTTATAAGCTTTGATGTCAGCTAATCTCAAGCCTTTATGCTTGCTTCATCTCATAGGTTTTCATGCCTTCTTCATCTCACAGGCTTTTGTACTTACACACTTTCTAGGCTTTCATGGTTTATACTCTCATAAGTCTATATCTTGTCTATCTTGTAGCCCTTTTTGCATCTACAGAGGACCCATGCCTAATTAGGTCTCTGTGCTTATGCATTCCTAAGCTTGCATACATCATAAGTTAGCGTGTTTGTTCTAATATTTTTCGTGCTTACACCACTTGATATAGGTCACACTTGCTCACCTCATAGCCCTTATACCTAGTATGCCTCATAAGATATCATGCTTACTTTATAAACCTTCATGCTTGCTACATCTCACAAGATTTCACACCTACTTACCTCATAGCCTCATACTTGTTATACCTCATAAGCTATCATGCCTGCACTTGTTCACTTAAGAGGATCACATGCCTATATCTTTTTATAGGCTCTGATGTTAAGTTCCCATGCTTACTTTAATCCATAGGTCTCTGAACCTTCTTCATATTTTGTACTCACATTTGTAGCCTTATTGCATCTTCCAAAATATCTTTCCTTCTTTATTTATTTCATTTAGCATGTTTTTCCATTTCTTGCATTAAATTGGAGTTTTCATGAATACTTGTTATCTTTATGTTATATTTCATATTTTCGCTATTCTGACCTTTGTCCACTATTTTAGCCATAACTTTTTCTATATATATCGTTTTTTGCTGTTTCTTTTTGCAATGGATTCCTGACTTCTTGGGCTTCAATTTGGATGGATCATAATGTTTGGAGTTTGGAGCTATTTTCTATTAATTTTTGAAGTTCAGACTTAAAACATACATTTTATATTTAGGGCTCTTATTATAATTACTTGTAGAGGCCTTGGTCCATTTATTTTCGTTTTCATTTAAGATCAGTATATATAGGGGTCAAAAAGTTGATTTTGTACCTCTCTTTTTCCTTTCATAATTTTGTTTTTCTGTAAAGACTTTTTCTCGTTTTGAGAGAAAACCTTTTTCGTTCCATTCACGTGCCCCTTTTCGAATTTTGCTACATTCTCGATTATTATTTTCTCTCAAATTATCTCGTCTCAAGCGTGGATTGTAAGATCGATTGATCGCTCCAAGTTTGCCTTTTTACTTTTTTACAAATCTTGATTAAGATTGGTATATGCATAATTCGATTGAATTTGATTTTATTCTTGAGTGTAATATTGATTGATTGAATGCTTTTACATTTAAGATTTAAGCAAATTTGGTATAGTAATCCTAGTTTGTGTCTATGATTCGTGCTTTCAATTTGTGGTTTTAATTCTCGTTTTTGTTTTCCAATTTGTTTTGCATTTTGTTTTCGTTTTCTTTCATTTTGTTTTTTGTTTTCATTTTCGTTTTGTTTTTCATTTTCATTTTCGTTTTCATTTTGTTTTCAATTTGTTTTTGTTTTTGTTTTTATTTTTTTGGGTTAAATTAAATCCTTTTTATTTTTAAATTCATTTTTTTTAGATCCGTTTTCAAATTTCAAATTCATTTTTAGTTTTTAGATCCATTTTCAAATTTTAAATTCGTTTTCAGTTTTGGATCTGTTTTCATTTAAATTCATTTAAATTACTTTCATTTTTAATTCGTCTTTAAATCACAAAACTTCCCCAAATTAACCACCATTGCATGTTTAAAATTGAAGATAAAATGAATTTGTGTCTGTGTGAGATGACCTAGGTTTGCTCTCTATATTGCAAAATTAATTGAAAAATCTAGTTTCATTTGACACCATTACGACGTGGTTGTCACTTCTCTATCTCACAAACTTTATGTTTCTACATAAACCTCATTGGTTCTCGTGCTTTGTTAATCTTATAGGTCTTTATTTCTCATGACATCTAACATACTCCTACCTACTCACCTTATAGGCTTTCATGTTTGGTGCTTTCAAAAATCTATTTCTTGCCTATCATGCAAGCCTTCGTGCATACATAAGTCCTATGCTTACTACATTTCTTTGACCTTTATTAACTCCTAAGTTCGTTGTACCTCATAAGTTAGCACGCCCATTCTTATAAGCCTCACTCGCTTACCAACTAAGCCCTCATGCAAATTTCTCTCATAGGTCTCTATGTGCACTTCATCTCTAAGGTCTTAATGCCTATTTTAATTTTAGGCCTAGTGCCTATTTTACCTCGTAAGCTTTTGTGTTAGCTCATTTTAAAAGCTATAGTGCCTATTCATCTTACAAGTACCCATGTTCATACATCCCTGAGGCTTAACACCTTTTACACCTCATAGACCAACACGTGTGCTTATTCATAAGCTTTGTGCATTTTGTGCATCAAAGAATCTTGTGCGCGTCTCACAAGTCTCATGCTTCACATTTCAGAAACACTTGTACCTATTTTTCTTAAAGGCCCACGTGCTCATTCCATCACTTATGCCTCTTATATCTCATAAACCTCCACTCTCATTCTAGTTGGATCTAGCAAGGCTTAACATTTACATTGTCTCACATGTCTATGTTCTATTCTCATCTTATAGCCATGCATGTTTGATTCATCTTATGAGCCTTATACATGCCTCATTTTGTAGGCCTTGTACTTATTCATTTCATATGCTCTCATGCTTAGCGTGTCCCATGGATCCTTGTTCCTACTCCTTTCTAAAGCTCTCGTCCATTGCTTCATACAAAAAGTCAAGACTTGATCAGCCTCTCTATTCCATTTTTCGTTAAGGCATGAAATCTTATCGGCCTTTTTACTTTCTATCAAAGATTGGAATCTAACCAGCTTCTCTATAGTTTCTTATTAAAGCTGATTAGCTTCTACACTTTCCTCCGAAATCTGACCGATCACCTTTACTTTATGTCAAAAGTTCAAAACTTGACTGGCATCTTTACTTTATGTCAAAAGTCTAGAACCTAATTAACACCTTTACTTTTATCACAAGTCCAAAACATGATTGATATCTTTACTTTTATCAAAAGTCCAAAAGCTGACTGCACATTTACTTTTATCAAAAGCTCATAAGCTAACTAGCCGCTATACTTTCCTCTGAAATCTGACTGATACTTTACCTTTCTCAAAGTCTAAAATTTGACTGACACCTATATGTTGTCAAAGTCTGGAATCTGACCAAACTTTTTTTAATTTTTTAACAAAGCCTGGAAGCTAACCAACACCTTTATTTTCAGTCAAAACCTAGAGTCTAAAATTGAAACCCACCATCACCTGACTCTACATGTAATGCACTCTTCATCTTTAGATTATTTGTTTCATATCAGACCACAAATAAAATTGATTCACTTCTTTACCCATTTGTTACCATAATAATATAAAAAAATCTTATTATTCATATTATTTTTTAAGAAATAATATGAAGAGGACAATTGTGAATACCCAATTTTATTCGGGTCCCATCTAAATAAAATTTTAAAACATAAAATAAAAAAATAAAATAAAATAAAAATTAGATAGGATTTTCAATTTTAGATCTATAAGAGGTTAGGATGTTAAATTTAAATTTTAAATAGGTAGACATTTTGGTTAGTGAAAAAAAACAATCGAAGGGTAGATTTTAGGAGAAGTGAATGAGACGGTTGAAACAAAAAAGTGATGGGTGGTCATTGAGAAATAAGGAGTCATGGGAAGTTGGAGTCTTTTATCTAAATTAAAAAAATAAATAAATGGGGAACTAGGGTTTCAGAAAGTGCCTATAAATAGGAAATTTAGGTCCTCAGTAAAGAGACTTTTTGAAGCGGTGAAACAAAAAAAGAGACAACTAAATCCTTTTGGAGAGCACGAAAAGAGAGAAAATTCAAGAGAATCCGAAAAACAAAGAGGAAGAGAATGAAACCAAAGCTCTCAGAGTAATTGAACTGAGAGAGAGGAGACAGTCATAGAGAAATCAACATTCAGAGAGTGTTAAAGCACTTTCCTAGAGGTCAATTAGAAGGAATAGATCTAAAAGGCTAAAAGAGAAATCCAATCAAGAACTTCGGGTCATCATAAAAGAATCAACAAAAGAATAGAATCAACTTATCTTAATTTTTCGATAAGAACTATTATTCTTTTTGTTGTTCCTTTTTACTTTTGATTCTCTTTATTTATTCTTTATGTGTTTTCTATTTTGATCATCTTAAGAATTTCACTTCTTTGCAAAACTTGGTTTTTTCTAACCCAAAAATACTTTCTTTTCTTGTAAACTTAGAACCCTAATTTTCTTTTTAACCCTAAAATTTTCTTATTTGTAAACCTATTTTTTTCTAACCCAAAAATACTTTCTTTTCTTGCAAATCTAGAACCCTAATTATTTTCAACCCTAAAATTTTTCTATTTGCAAAACCCTACTTTTTTCTTACCTAAAAATTCTTTTTTTTTTCTTCTAAACATAGAATCTTAATTTTCTTTCTAACCCAAAAATCTATCTTTTTTGCAAAAAAACCTAAAAGACTATTTTTTTTTTGCCCTAAAAATCATTCTTTTTGCAAAACCCTAAAATACTTAAATTTTTTCCCAAAAATCTTTTTTTCAAATCCTTAAAAATATTTGTTTTCTTGCAAACACTAAAAAATCAATTTTTTTTCCTAACCATAAAAATATTCCCCTTTTGCAAACCCTAAAAGCCTAATCTTTTTTTTATCCCTAAAAAAGTCTATATTTTTTTTAAAACCCTAAAAAATCCATTTTGAAAAACCCTAATTTTTAAACCCTAAAAATATGTCTTTTTTATAAATAAAAAAATCCTAATTTCTTTGCAAAACCTAATAAAAAAAACCCTAATTCTTAACTCAAGCAAGAGTTATTTTCTCTTATTTTGTTTGATTTTGTTTTTGTTCTTTTCTTCATATGCTTCTCTTTTGTTTCTTCTTTACATGCAAAAATCTAATACTAATACATACATAAATCAATTGTTATCTAAAAAATAAATTGTTTGAATCTACACAACAGTACATCAATCTTTTGTTATATATAAAAAAAATCTTTTAAATTCACACAACAGCTAAATAATTTTAATAGAGTGGTGGATCTATCTTTAATGTTGCTTGAATCGTAAAAGTTTATTAAGTAGTTGTGTGCTAACTTAAACCTTGCGTAGGAGTAGATTTACTTAAAATAATAATAATAAAATAAAAATCAAATTTAAAAAAAAATCTTTAAAACTTACCTTAAAACTCAATTTTTAATTAAAAAAATCAAGTTTTACTTTTAAAAAAAAAAATCAAGCTTTCTGAAAAGAAAGAAAGAGGTTTGAAACTTATCCAAAATCTAATTTAAAAAAATTACATGACTTTAATTTCTCCGTTATACACTTGGATACGTAGCGGAAAAATGACCCGTCAAATTCAAAATCTTTTTAATTTTTTTAGATCTAAAATAATTTTGAAAATTTTTAAACTGACAGTAATCTCAAGCACTTCTTCTTTATAAAAAATAAAGAAATGAAATTATTATATATATTTTTTATTTCAAAAAATTAAAACAATAACAAAGTATCAAGATAAATTCTTTTTTAAGTAATATTTCTTTAATACAAATGAATATTTATCCTGAGTATAAAATGGAATGAATACAAAATGATGCAATGCTTCATTACTTAAAAATGTTACATTTTATTAATTGATTCACTATCTAATCTGTTCACTGTGTTCAGATAAAATGAGAAGAAAGACGAATTGAGAAATGGTGCTAAGAGGGCCTTCGATGATAAAGAGCATCCTTACCTGCCAAAGGGACACTTATTTGTTTCAGTGTTTGTATACTGCAGTATGTAAATCTATGAAAAATTAATTTATTAAACTAACATATAATAATTTAATATCATGTAGCACATTTTATATTGACAGAAATAACAATTTAGTGATGGAGTTGGCTATGGTAGGATTGATGGCCTAAAAGCCCATGCTGCAAAATGATGAATCTACTTTTTATTATATTTTTACTTGCCTTTTTGGTGCTCCTTGATAGAAAAAATGGACTTAGATAGTGTAAATAATACAGAAATCACATTTTGAGTAAATATCGTAGGTTTATTAATTTTTGGTTAATTTGCTTTAATTACATAGATATAGATTGCAATTTTAATTATCTTGATAATCTTGTAGAGTCCCCAAGCTAATTTTGAGAAATCTTGGCCCTTGGATGAAAGTTGACCTCAAAGTAGCCACTTTCAGGAGCAAAAGTAGCAACTACAGCAAGTCTGGGCATTAAAGGTTCCAAAGTAGCCACTTTCAACCTTCATAGTGGCAACTCCAAAAAGCTCCAGGGATGCCATTTGAGAAGCAATTTGCACGTGGTCACTATTGTCTTTCATAGTGGCTACGCGCATCCAAAATAGCCACTTTTCAACCTTCATAGTAGCAACTCCAGAAAGCTCCAGGATACCACTTTGGAAGCAATTTGCGCGTGGTCACTATTGCCTTTCATAGTGGCTACGCGCATCCAAAGTAGCTACTTTCAACATGAAAAGTGGCAACTCCAGAGAATTTGCAAGCCAACGTAAATATGTGCGTAGACACTCTCAAGAGCCAAAGTGGACACTTTCAAAGGCAAAAGTGGACACTTTGCTGACATGTCCTCCACTATAAATAGATTTTAGGAATTAGGGTACAGGAACTTGAACATTTATTTTTCTTTCATTCTCTTTGCCAAATTAGGACATTTTCTTGACAGAGCTTTGGAGCCTCGGGTGACAGCCATGGGTCCATTATAAGTTTTAATTTCCAATTTCTCTTTGATTATCATTGATTTTACATTAATGTTGTTACGTTTCTGCATTCTTTTCTTTCATTTGTGAAGCCCATCCATATGGAGGGCTAAAACTTTCTTGTAATTCCTAGTCAACTCATGTGGTTCTTGAATTCTTGGGTTTAATGGCAATATTACTCTCTCTTTCCTTGGATTTATTAACCCCAATCTCTGAATGAAATGAAATTTACATCAGAGGAACATTGCTTAATGAACCCTAAATTACCCAAACGAAATTCTAATCCAAAATTGCTTAATTTTGATTAATCTTTGAGATTGCTTAATCTTAGAGATAAAGATTGGAGCCCATTAAGATGCTTAATTTTAATTGGGATGCTAAAGTTAATCTTCGGTTCTTAGATTAACTTAATTCAAGGGAAGAAAAGGGGATTATTGAATCATTTGAAAGAATAGGGATAGAACTCATTGATTGACTAGGGATTACTCTTCTTAATTGATTGAATTTCACTAGTTTACATTTTTCTCTTGATTAAAATCTGGAAATTGACAAACCTCCCCCCAATTTACTTGTTTTAAAATCTATGTTTACACTTGTTCGATATATGTTCCCAACCAAAAATTCCTTGGAGACGACCTAGGATAACACCCTAGTACTGCATTCATTCCTTTGTATATTTGATGAGGATTAACGACAATCTTGGTGCATAACGAGAAGCAAAAATTCGTTCCATCAAATTGCCACCGTTGCCGGGGTGTTTTTGGTGCTGAACTTATGTTGAACATGATTAGTGCTTTGTTTTTGTGTTTTTCATGTTAGTGTGTTTGTTTCATTTTTTTGAATTATGTTGATAGCTATACGAATTTTGTGGTCTATTTCTGCATTGTTGTTGCAAGATTTTCTACATCATTTCCTTCATTCGAGTGCTGAAATTTTTCAATTACTCACTTTCAATTTACTGCACTCATTTTGCTGCATTACACTCTGTTTTTCTGCACTTTTGCTGCATAATTCTACAGAATTCTGCAGAGAGATTTCAAATTGTTCTTGTTATTTCATTTACTCAATTTGCTTTCAATTTAGTTAGTTGATATCTAGTGCATGACCTGATCAAACCCTGGAGATTTGTATCTATTAGACCAGGAGATTGATAGGACTTTTCATAGGAACATTAGGACACATAGGGATCACTCTGATCACTCTAAACACTCTGAACACTCTGAATCATCATCATCTCCTACTGCATCTTTGCAATCTTTGACATCAATTTCTGTTTACTCTTCTACATTTTCACTTGACTCTAGTTTTGGAGCAATGGCAGGTGATGAGAGGACTCTTAAGGAGCTAGCTGCACTGGATGTCACATACCAAACATTGTGCATCCAATATCCAAATATGGACGCCCCTTTTGTTTTGAAAACTGGATTAATTCACCTTCTACCTAAATTCCATGGTTTTGCAGGTGAAGACCCTCACAAACACTTGAAGGAGTTTCACATTGTATGTTCCACCATGAGACCTCAAGGTGTTCCGGAAGAGCATGTCAAATTGAAGGCATTTCCATTCTCTCTTATGGATTTGGCTAAAGACTGGTTATACTATTTTCCACCTGGCTTTATTACAAGTTGGGACACCCTCAAGAGATTGTTCTTGGAAAAATTTTTCCCTGCCTCAAGAGCTGCCTCAATAAGAAAGGAAATATGTGGTATTAGACAGCTGGAAAGGAAAAGTTTGTATGAATATTGGAAGCGTTTCAAGAGACTTTGTGCTAGCTGCCCCCATCATCAGTTAAGTGACCAGCTCCTAATCCAACACTTCTATGAGGGCTTACACCCAATGAATAGGAGCATGATCGACGCAGCTAGTAGGGGAGCCCTAGTTGACAAGACTCCCGCTGCCGCTAGAAACCTCATTGAAAATATGGCAGCTAACTCTCAACAGTTTGCTACAAGACAAAATTCTCTCATGTCCAGGAGTGTTAATAAAATTCAAACTTCAGATTCACACAAGCTGGAGCATAAGCTAGATGAGTTGGCTTCTATGGCAAAACAGTTAGCATCCATCCAAAAGAATTCTGCTACATATACACCTCCACCTCCATCCATTCTAGCAATGCTTTGTGGGACTTGTTCATCTACGGATCACTTCACTAATAGTTGCCCCACATTACAAGAAACTGAATCTTCGAAAGGTAATCCTCAACTTACGCTGCTAATATTTATGCTAATAAATTCCCTTTTCACAAACCGCAGCAACAACAAAGCTGGGATTTATCTTCCAATAGATATAATCCCGGTTGGAGGAACTATCCTAACTTAAGGTGGGGAGGAAATACATAGCATCAAGGCTCTAGCCAACCATCCAACAACCATTTCCAACCGCATCAAGCTGGACAAAGCAAGCTATATTCAGCCCAACAACATCACCATCCATCATCTTCATCTCAACAGCACCATCAAACATCCCCTTCACTAGCTCCTGCACCTCAAAAGAGTGAGTCATCTTTGGAAGACCTTGTGAAGCAACTCACCATGAGTAATCTCAATTTCCAAAGAATGAGTCGTGCCTTCCAACAACAGACTCAAGCAAGTATCAAGACCTTGGAGAATCAAATGGTTCAACTTGCTTCATCCCTAAATCAACTTCAATCTCAAGGTTCAGGCAATCTCCCTGCACAAACTGTAACAAACCCAAAGAATGTGAGTGTCATTATCTTGAGATCTGGTAAGGTGATGCAAGAGGCAGAAATGCCTAAAGAGAAGAATCCTAGTTGCATTTTAGCTGCAGAAGGTGAAGGAGGAGAGATTAAGAGCCAAGAGGAACCTGCACCTATGCCCACACCATGTCAACCAAAAGTGGTAGACAAAGAGAAGAGGTCCATTCCTATTCCCTTCCCTCAAAGAATGGTTCAGCCCAGCAAGAAGCAAGAAGAGGTTGATAAAGAAATTCTGGATACTTTCAGAAAAGTTGAAGTCAATATCCCCTTGTTAGATGCTATCAAGCAAATCCCAAAGTACGCCAAATTCCTTAAGGACTTGTGCACTCATAGAAGGCGGCTAAAGAGTAATGAAAGAGTGAATATAGGAAGGAATGTATCAGCTCTTTTTGAGAGGCAGAAAACTTCCATGCCTGAGAAATGCAAAGATCCAGGGACGTTTACTATTCCTTGCATTATAGGCAACAATAGGATAGATAATGCCATGATTTAGGTGCATCTATTAATGTTATGCCTTTATCTATCTTTACATCTTTGTCTCTTGGACCATTGCAGCCCACAGGTGTCATCATCCAGCTAGCAAACAGGAGCACAGCACATCCAACTGGACTTGTGGAGGATGTGTTAGTAAGGGTGAATGACCTCATTTTTCCAGCTGATTTTTACATCCTTGACATGAAAGAGTCAATGGATAGTGTTGCACCAATCATTTTGGGAAGACCTTTCTTAAAGACTGTGAGAACGAAGATTGATGTGCATGCCAGATCACTTACTGTGGAGTTTGGAGACAGTGTTGTCCGCTTTAACATACTGGATGCTATGAAGCACCCAAATGAAGAACACTCTGTTTTTCACATTAACCATCTTGATGAATTAATAGATGATAGTTTGTCTGAATTTCTAGGAGGAGACTCTCTCCTTAATTTTTCTGATTGTGTAGATACTTACAATTGTGAATCGTGTAATAGTTATTCTTTGTGTGACATTTGTGCTGAGATTTCTGATTATTTGAATGCAAATTCTACTACTTTCGACGTTGATGAACCAGAAAATTCCATAGGGTTAGAATGTGATGTATTGAGTATAACAAGTACAGTTGAATCTAACGCCTTTAGTTTGAATATTGCAGAGACTTTGTCAAATGAAAGTGTCAAATCACTTCCTTCTGTGGAGCAACCTCCCACATTGGAGTTGAAGCCCCTACCAGAACATTATGAGAAGCTCCCGGTCATTATTTCCACCAAGCTTGATGGCGATCAAGAGGAGATATTGTTGGAAGTAATTAAAAGGCACAAGAGAGCTATTGGATGGACTTTAGCTGACATTCCTGGTATTAGCCCTCTCCTGTGCATGCATAAAATTCTATTGAAAGAGGGGACTAAACTAGTGAAGCAGCTTCAGAGGAAAAGAAAGAGAAAGAGGAAGAGGAAAGGGAAGCCACAACTCCAAAAACTAGAAGCGTTGCACTTAGGAGCATATGAAGACTCAAGAACCTACAAGGAGAGAACTAAGAAGTATCATGATAAATTGATAGGTTGAGGAGAGTCCTGTGTAGGTCAAAAGATGCTTCTATTCAACTCATGTCTCAAGTTCATGACTGGAAGGCTGCATTCCAGGTGGATTGGTCCATCGACAGTTACACAAGTATTTCCTAATGGTGCAGTGGAAATCAAGAGTGACTCCACTAACAAATGTTTCACAGTGAATGGACACCACCTGAAGCATTTTTTGGAGAACTCAGTTCCCTTGGAGGAGATTGAAGAGGTGAATGTGTACTCCCCCATCATTTCCTTTAACCAAGACCCCTGTCATGAGTAAATCACTTCGCACGTCAAGCTAGTGACGTTAAGAAGCGCTTTGTGAGAGGCAACTCACACGTGAATAAGGAATTTTGTTCTTTCCTTTTGCATTCTTTCAATTGATTTTTTGTTTTTATTTGTTTTCATTTGTACATAGATCTCTGATACAATTCAATTTTGTTTAAATAATTTTCTGTGGACTCAGAATTTTTGCAGGGATTGTGGCAGCAGCAAACACTTTGGGTGCTCATTCATGCTTGGTACAATTTGTTTTTCGTGAGAGTGGCCACTTTCATAGGCCATAGTGGTCACTTTGGCTCAAGGTAAGCATGTTTCTCTCTGTAGTTCCCACTTTTAAGAGTGAAAGTGGCTACTTTGATACCCAGGGGGTCAATAATTTGCGCATGGACACTTTTAAGTCCAATAGTAACCACGCGCAAATTTGCCTTGAATTTTGGCTTCACTGTAGTTGCCACTTTCTCACTTAAAAGTGGCCACGTGCATATGCCCACAAAAGGAACCCACTGTAGTTCCCACTTTCAAACCCAAAAGTAGACACGCGTATATGCCCACAAAGAGGAACTCACTATAGCTGCCACTTTCTCACTTCAAAGTGGCCATGCGCACCACTCCTTGGGCCAGCCCACCGTGCGCAGCCCCTAAACTCTTTGAAAGTTACAACGCCCAGCTCACACACTCACAACACATACTCACGACACACACCCACAAACACCCACTCACTCCATTCATTTACCTCGCAACTTCCGACGCACCTCACGACATCTCCACCTCCCAATTGAGTTTTTGCATCTCCAATTCTCACATTTCCACTTCCGCTGCCACACCCAAAGCTCCAAGCAAGGTAAATCTCTCAACCTCTCTTAATTCATGGGTTAGGATTCTTGGATCCCCAATTTGGGGCTTTTTAATTTTGCCCTTATATGTTGTAATTGATGTAAATTTCTTGTGTAATTAAGCATTCTTGTATGAATTAGAGTGGGTGAGGTCCTTTAATTACACCCAATAGCCATGTGTGGTTGCCACCATGTTCTATGTTCCCACTTTTGTCCCCAAAAGTGTCCACGCCCCCACGCCCATTTCCCCTTTGTTATGAATCTCATTTGCTATTTTCGTTATGCCCAATCCCTTTATTTTTATGTTCTCAAACATGCCCATCATGACATTCCTTCTCATATTCATGCATGTTGATGTCTAAATTCGGTTCATGTCCATTTACATTGAGTTCTAACCTCTCCATTTTGCTGTTTTGCTTCTCAAATTCCATGGTATTTTTCTGTTGCTGCACTTGATTCTCATGGCCCTTCTATAATTAACTCTGATTGATGGCCTTTCTGGGTGTTGAACATGCTATTCGTGACTTTAATTTTACTATTGTTGTGTTATGACCCTTAAACTTAGCAGCCACATTGTGTTCTACAGTCAATTGCTATACAAGATTAACGTTTGCCACACCATTTATTGCAATTGTATATATCATTTGAGCCCTATGCTTTGCCCATAGAATGCATCTTTTATGGATTGCAGTGTGTTTTTACTATATACCATGATCAGCATTGAATGCTCTTTGAGTCATATGTGGCACTATACACCCTTTATGCGTACAAGTCATTTAGGATTGCATCAAAATAATTTGCAACCCCCTTTCACTGGTCTGATTACTTGCTGTTGTTCGTTACTTTGAGGGTTGACTCAATTTTTTCTGCACTACCCATTCAAATACTCTTTCATTTCTGCAGGATAATGTCTAGCACTCCCAAAAGGAACACCCTCAGAATCAAGAGGAGCAGGCTAGCTGAAGCCTCTTCATCTCAACCCCCTCTTACTCATGACCCCAGATTCAGGTCCCCAGAGCACGAACAATATTTCAAGGAGAACATCCTGCGGCGCCAGATCATCCAGGACAGGAATTTTGAAATCCAACAGGGGACATTTTCACAGTTTCAGGAGGAAATAGATAGGCGTGACTGGGGACTTTTCACTTCTTGTGTAGGCAATAGGTGGAAGGACATCACCCAGGAGTTCTATGCTAATGCCCTGCGCCTGGAAGCTGACACTTACCCCCCCCCCAGGCACACCATGGTCAGGGGTAAGCAAGTTAGTTTCACTCCAGCCACCATCCAGAGGGTTTTAAACATCCCTCCTCTGCAGAAGCAACCTGGCCAGCTGAATTTCACTGCATTCTGCAAATAGAAGGAAAAAGATTACCAGCCTATACTTCGAACAATCTGCATTGAAGGAGAAAGTTGGGAATTTGATTGTAAAATGCAGCCCAAGAATCTGACCGCCAAACACCTTCTCCCTGCTGCCAAGGTGTGGAGTATCTTCATTGTCAACTCATTCATGCCAGTCATCCACACCTCCATCATTGCAGTGAAGAGGGCAGAACTCATCTATGTTATTCTCACTGGCATGCCCATCTATGTTGGAGAGGTCATCAGCAGTGCCATGCTGGAAGTCCTTAAAAGGAGCAGAGATTCTCTAGCTTTTCCCTCTCTAATCACTATGTTGTGCCAGGATGCAGGTGTTAATTTTGGAGACTACCAGCAGAGAGTTAGAGCACTTGCTCCCATTTCCACTACCTTGGTGAAGGACCTATTTAAGCCAAAGAAGTCTTCAGACCCAGGTCTTACTCTGCCAGTGGAATACAAGAAGGAGACCCCTGTAACAATCAGGGAGCAGCTACAGCAAATAACACAGAGGCAGACTGTCATCCACTCTGGTCAGACCAGCATGCTCCTCCTCATGGAGACCATGATGCTGAACATTGGCAAGAAGATGGGGATGACTTCAGACTAGATCTATTATGCTCCCCGTTTCCCTGCCCTTTCCTCTGAGCTGCTATTCAGAATGACCTGCCTCTATTCAATCCTAATGCCTCCAGAGATGCCCCCAGCTCCAGAGATGCCCCCAGCTCCAGTTCCTCAGAGGAAGCAGAAGAAGCAGAGGAAGATGAAGATGCCACCTCATCCATCTCTGATGAAGATGCCACTTAGTCTATCTTTCGTGTTTTCTTTTCTTTCTCTGCTTAGATGCCCTCAGTTCCATCAGGAGGAGCATCATTGTGCCCCTAAACTTTGAGTACATCATCTATAAAAGGGGGGGTGAACTCTTTGTCTCTATTTTGCATTTATTTGTAACTTACTTTTCCTGCACCGTACTAGATAAAATACAAAAATATTTTCCTTATTTCATTTCTTCTCTTTTCCTTTTAATCTAGTTCCCTTTTGTAATTTTGCTTTTATGCTCTGATTACATTTCCCATCCAACTCTTACTCATTCTCATTTTTGTACATATTTACTGTCTCTACCATTTTGAACATATTTTCTTGTCCAGTGAATTGTACTCTCATTTTGCAAGTTATTATTACTTTTGCCATGGTAGTGAATTGGGCCTTTTTACTTCTTTTTTGTGTGCATATTACATGTATTTTTACATTCATCTTCTAGAACTTGCCTTGTTTCTTAATTAAATATGCATTGTGCAATTTTTCATCTAGATGATTGAGCCTTCTTTGCACATACCCTTCCCCCCACCTTTTCACTTCATTTTCTTGTTCCCCACTTCTTGCTTTTGCCAAACTTAGTCAACAAAAATAATTCTTTTTCTTTAATAGAGGTATTCCTTTTGAGTTGCCTCAAGATTGAGTGCAAGAAACTAAGTTTGGGGTGTTGATTATGCTTGTAGTTGCTTGAGGACAAATAATGTCTTAAGTTTGGGGTGGTGGACAGCATACATGTTCATAATACATGTAAAAAAAATTATTGTCAAAGTCCATGACATCACAAAAATATGAATGAATGAATGAAAAAGGAGAAAAGAAAGAAAGAAAAATATAGTAAGGCATTTGAGTTGAAAAAGTATTTCCACATAAGGCAAATTAAAAAAAAATGTGATGAAAGAATGCTTGAACCTCTTAAGCTACATCATTTAAGGCATTCCACTCTAGTTGTTGTACTAAATCACTCAAAAGAACTCCCTCCTCTTGAATACCCACTTGATCTTGTGACCCTCCTTAATTAAATTTGAGCCTATCCTAACCCCATTTGTGACCAACAAAGCCCTCATGATAGGTGGTTCATTGTGTCTAGGCAAAGGAGATTGAGAATATAGGCAAGCCTATGGTAGGGTGAGGCAAAATGCATGGATTGAGGGAAAACACTTAGCCTGAATTGTTATTAAGTGATGAGTGAAACACCACCTTGTGAGATGGATAGTTTCTTTGCATTATGAGTCACATGAAACCTTGCTTAATTCTTTTATTTCAATTTAGTGGGACTTTGCATGGAATATTTTCATGAACATGATTCCTCTGTTGAATGAGTCTATGGTTGTGAAGATGTTGGAAGTGCTAATTAAAGCATAAAGTTGAAATGAAAATTTTTGAAAAAAAAAATTGGATAAATCCAACCCTCTTCATTTAATTTGCTTGAATTTTGATTTGCTTGAGGACAAGCAAAAGTTTAAGTTTGGGGTTGTGATGAATCCACTTTTTATTATATTTTTACTTGCCTTTTTGGTGCTCCTTGATAGAAAAAATGGACTTAGATAGTGTAAATATTACAGAAATCACATTTTGAGTAAATATCATAAGTTTATTAATTTTTGGTTAATTTGTTTTTAATTACATAGATATAGATTGCAATTTTAATTATCTTAATAATCTTGCAGAGTCCCCAAGCTAATTTTGAGAAATCTTGGCCCTTAAATGAAAGTTGACCTCAAAGTAGCCACTTTCAGGAGCAAAAGTAGCAACTACAACAAGTCTGGGCATTAAAGGTTCCAAAGTAGCCACTTTCAACCTTCATAGTGGCAACTCCAGAAAGCTCCAAGAATGCCATTTGAGAAGCAATTTGCGCGTGGTCACTATTGTCTTTCATAGTGGCTACACGCATTCAAAGTAGCCACTTTCAACCTTCATAGTAGTAACTCCAGAAAGCTCCAGGATGCCACTTTAGAAGCAATTTGCGCGTGGTCACTATTGCCTTTCATAGTGGCTACGCGCATCCAAACTAGCTACTTTCAGCATGAAAAGTGGCAACTTTAGAGAATTTGCAAGCCAACGTAAATATGCGCGTGAACACTCTCAAGAGCCAAAGTGGACATTTTCAAAGGCAAAAGTGGACACTTTGCTGACATGTCCTCCACTATAAATAGATTTTAGGAATTAGGGTACGGGAACTTGAACATTTATTTTTCTTTCATTCTCTTTGCCAAATTAGGACATTTTTTTTACAGCGCTTTGGAGCCTTGGCTGATAGCCATGGGTCCAATATAGGTTTTAATTTCCAATTTTCGTTTGATTCTCATTGATTTTACATTAATGTTGTTACGTTTCTGCATTCCTTTCTTTCATTTGTGAAGCCCATCCATATGGAGGGCTAAAACTTTCTTGTAATTCCTAGTCAACTCATATGGTTCTTAAATTCTTGGGTTTAATGGCAATATTACTCTCTCTTTCCTTGGATTTATTAACCCCAATCTCTGAATGAAATGAAATTTACATGAGAGGAACATTGCTTAATGAACCCTAAATTACCCAAACGAAATTCTAATTCAAAATTGCTTAATTTTGATTAATCTTTGAGATTGCTTAATCTTAGGGATAAAGATTGGAGCCCATTAAGATGCTTAATTTTAATTGGGATGCTAAAGTTAATCTTCGCTTGTTAGATTAACTTAATTCAAGGGAAGAAAAGGGGATTATTGAATCATTTGAAAGAACAGGGATAGAACTCATTGATTGACTAGGGATTACTCTTCTTAATTGACTAAATTTTACTAGTTTACTTTTTGCTCTTGATTAAAATCTGGAAATTGACAAACCTCCTCCCAATTTACTTGCTTTAAAATCTATGTTTACACTTGTTCGATGTATGTTCCCAACCAAAAATTCCTTAGAGATGACCTAGGACAACACCCTAGTACTGCATTCATTTCTTTGCATATTTGATGAAGATTAACGACAATCTTTGTGCATAACTAGCAAAAATTCGTTCCATCACGAAACATGTAAACATCTTCATGCATGATATTTCATTAAAACTTACCATTTCATTATTAGCAAACATGAAAATTAGTATTTATCAATTTCTTGTAAGTTTATTGACAAAATGATGCTAAATGCTGCTCACATTTTATCCTTGAGAAGTTTCTCTCTAGATAACTTAATCAAATCAACTATAGATTTGGAACTAGGAGTAGGGATGGAAATAGGTCAAGTCAGGCCAGAATTTACTTTAAATAGGTTTGACCTGTAACATAATTATTAGGCCTGAGTCTAACATGTTACATATTAAAGACTTTATTTTCAACTTAGTCTGGCCTGAAGTCTGTTAAAAAAGCTTGCTACAAAAAAAAATCTTAATATTAATAAAAATATTAATATTTTATTATCAAATTAGTTTGCATATTTTTTTTACTTTTCATATGTGTTGTTGATAATTATTAAATAATTGTAATAATTTTTATATAATTTTATAAATAATTTTTAAAATATTATTTCAACACTAATTATAAATGTTTCATATTAAATATTTTTTTTATTTTTCTTGATTTATTTTTAAAAATTATAAAGTATTAAAGATTTTAGTTTTTTGCAGGATCATATTTTATTTCTTTAAAGACATCTTATATTTAATAAATAAAGTCATAATAAACACATAAAATTGATCATTAAAAATAATATTTACAAAATTTATTGAATCAACTGAAAAAAAATTTTATATTTTAAAAAATAAATAAATTTAAATTCAATGTAATATATATATATATATAATGATGATAATAATATAATAATAAGTATTAAATTAAAAGAAAAATAAAATAATTACAAAATATTTAATTTTATTTATTTCATTAATTTGTTATTTTAAATTAACAAATACACATAAAATTAACAACAATATAATATTAATGTAATATAGAAAAATATTACTGATATAATAAATTAAAATATATACTTATATATAAAATATAAATTAATAAATTATCTAATAATTTAATTTTTTATTTATTTAAATATTTGAAAATTATTAAATTTTAAATGTATATTAATAACTATAATTAAAGTATTAAAAATTTTAATTATTTTTTTTATGATAATTATATTTTGTTTGTGTAAAGACATCTTATATTCAATAAATAAAATCACAATAAACACATAAAATTGATTATAAAAAATAACACTTACAAAATTTGTTAAATCACCTAAAAAAAATTATTATATTTAAAAAAGTAAATAAATAGTCATTGTAAAAATTATAGATAAAAAAATATAAATATTATAAAATTCAAAAATGCAAAAAAATAACATATGAGCATAGTAAGAATTAATAAAATTTGTATTTAAATTAAAATAAATCATATTTCTAAACTTTATCTTAATCAAAAAATATATAATAAAACTTAATATATATATATATATATATATATAATGACAATAATAATAACTATTAAATTAAAAAATAATTACAAAATATTTAATTTTATTTTGTTTTATTAATTTTTATTTTAAATTAATAAATAAATAAAAAAAATTAACTACACTATAATATTAATATAATATAAAAAATATTACTCATACAATACATTAAAATATATATATATATATTATAAATTGATAAATTAATTAATAATTTAATTTTTTATTTATATTTTTTATATAAATATTTATTAATTATTAAATTTTGAATGTACATTAACAATTATATTTTTTACGAAAAAATTTATTTACATTTATATCAAAATTGTGAAAAATAATTATTTAAAATTTGACATATTTATATTTAAGTGTATTGCTATATGCTGTGTATCTGGTATATAAAAAAATTTTGTAAGTATTTTATTCAAAAACTTTATACTAATAAAAATAAAATACATATTAAATTACAAAAAATATATTATTATATATAATTTATTTAAAATTATATTATTTATATTATTTACTATATGGTCTTATTATATATTTATATATATATATATATATTGTATATGAAATCTTTTATTTTATTTTTTTATCCTTTTTTATAAAATTTTAGTTTCAAATAAAATATAATTTATATTTAAAGAAATTTTATTTACTATAAAAAAATAATTAAACATAATATATTAATATAATAATTAAATAGTGATAATAATAAAATTAAAAATATAAAAAATATATTAATATAATATTATTATTTTATTTTTTAATTTTATTTCATTCAGTTTTGATTGTATTTTGTTCCTATTTAAATATTTAACCACTTTTTAACTTATTTAAATATAACAAATATGATAATTTATTATTAAATAAATTTATTATTTAAAAGTATAATGGTGTATAAATATTTTTAATAGAATATAATTTCTATTTATTATAATTATAAATAAATATAATATAATATAATATATTAATTTAATATAATAAAATTAAAAATATATTATTAAATAACTTTATTATTTAAACATATTTTGATAGCTCTATTTTTAAATTATACACACACACACACACATATATATATATATATATAGGCAGGTCTGTCAGACTTAATAGAATTTGAAAACAGCTCAGACTGAACTTGTTTAGTTAAACAGGCCTTAAAAAAAGCTTAAGCTTTATTTATTTATTAAAAAGGTCAGCTCATGACAGGACCAAACAGCAGACCCCTGTCAGGTGGCCTAACCTGTTTTCATCCATAATCAGAAGACATCATAATTCTTTTATAGATTTAAAAAATTATATCCTCATTTTTCAACCTAGAAAATTATGTCCAATGTGCAATTGTCTCCTTTATGAAGAGAGATAGAAATGAAAAAAAAATTCTGCTTATTTGGATGGGTAAAAATGAGAGTAAAATGAAATAAAAATATATATATATAAAAAATGTTTTTACATTAATTTAAATTTTAAACTTAACAAAAATAATAATAATATTTTTTACAATATACATTTTTATTACATTAAATTTTTTAATTATTTTTCATAATTTTTTCATAAAATATTTTATCAACCTTCCGGAGAAAGAACATAGCGCAGAATAAGGATCCCTTTTATTCACATTAAGAAATAAGATGAGTTAAAAGAAATGAACAATGCAGCGAGCAAAATTTGTATGTCACTCCAATGTCCAATCAAATATTAATCTCTCCAAAACCATTCAAAAACAACATTTCACAACTTACCAATCAAATTCACAAGTAGACACACTCACTGTATATGAATCTCCATCACAGAACAATTGACCTCGCTCAAATCTAACTTTTCTATTTACAAACTAAATAAAAACAAAATGTGCAACCGTGTTGTAAAATTATGCATGGCATGAACACCAAATAAGTCACCCCTTTATGCTGCTATTTTTGCTTTGTACACAAACTGATGGAGAATTAATCATCTTCCCTGTGCTTACTAATTTAGTTCCCTCCAATGCAAGTTCATAATGACATTCTAAACCCTTCACCTGTTTTTCCCACTTTCCTTCTGCTGTAGTATTTATACAAGCCATTATACCTGTTACCAGCTTGGTTTTCAAGAGAAAACTGTGAGCTGGTTCCATTCTGGCACTGTTGATGATCTCTAGGACTTGGTTGCTCCTTCTAAGAACCAATAAAAATATCAGTCTTAACTGAAACAAGAAACTATGCAATAAAAGAAATAAGGCAATAAGAGGGGAACAAAATGTTATTAAAACAATTAAGAGAAGTACCATGGTGATGGGGTCAATAGCACCATAACCATGATGACCACAGCTGCCAGCACAAGCACAGAAAAATATCACACCCATTAGATACAATATTGCCATCACTTCCCAACAAAATCTCTGAACAACATAGGTACACTGACAAATAGCATATCAATAACATTCTACTATGAAATTGATATATATAGGATATTAGGACAATACTGGTGCACAAGTTTCACTCTTGGGCATGAGGAGAGTGTTACAAGAAGGACAACAAAGCATACCATACTAAGCTACTAAGACTACCTAATTGGATATGTATAACTTTTTACTACCTACTTGCATGAAATTGCAACTATGAAACGCATACACACCCCCTAAACACCAAATAGTTCAATCATGATTTGTTTTCAAAAAAATGTTTAGGATTAAATGGACAAAGAATCAAAGATAATAGACATACCTTCCCATTTGTTGGTTCAGCATGCCTCCTTTGTTAATCTCCTCTTCTTGGTATACTTCAGATATTTGACAAGACTTATCGTAGTTAGCACTGCAACTTCCAGATTCACATTTCTGTTGTGAACCTGCAAAAGGAAACATTGAAGTTGTAATAAACTTTGTGTGACACAAACTTATTTACTTGTCTCCTTTACAAAAACAAGAATCATAAAATTTACAAACCTATTAAACATACGGAATCTGGAGATTGAATCTTCATCAATAGCTTCTGGCACATGATGGTACCCTGAAAATCTAAGAAAGTATAGTCCAGAAATTGAGTTCTCTCAGAACTTGTCATCTTTGCAAAGCCAAAAGATCCAGTCCATGTTTCTAGCATGCTAGGTATAGCAGGCAAAACAAGCCTCTCCACACCTAACTGCATGAGCTTCTGCAGAAAGAAAAATACAAGGTAGAAAATGAAAACAGAAAAAGTAAGTGTAATTGTAGGACTTATCTTAAGAAAAAAAAAACAAACAATGTGTTAGAACTAATTCAATATAAATGGAAAAACAAAACCACAGATTGTATTTATTCACAGGAATGCCCCCGATCAAGGTGACCAAGAAACAAACATGTTACATTATTCACAGGGTATTCAAGAGACCCTGGACTCTCCCCAACCTTACAATGATCTTTTTCCTTCTCCCTTCCATCCTGTCATATTTCCTTTTATATACAATCTCTTACTAACCACCTCCAACTAATTTAGTTAGTTGGGTTCTGACCCCCTACCCCTCTTTTACTTCTTTTAACATATACTTGCTTTATTAATGGTTTGCTATCACAATGATGTTGTAAATTTGTAATTATTTACACCTTTTATCTACCCTTATCACTTACAAACAAATTCAACATCAGAACTGAATACAGACTCCAAAATCATTATGCGTTACTACATACAGGTTGCCATATTGGTAAACTTTTTAAAAGTTGCCAAATGAGTTTCAATAAATGAGAAATTGAAACAAAGGACCATAGAAAACAAATTAACTAATCCATTTCCTTATCAGACATGTAAAGTTTAATGAAATAATCAATGTTCAATTATGTCAGAAATGTAGCTCTAGTTACGAACTAAAACCAAAATTTGGACCATTCATCAACATGGGACATATTTGATTGTTATAACAAAATATTATAACTATTAATTTCTTTGATTATAGTCAACATTGGAAGTGATTAAGATATAAAGTAAGAATATAAGTTTTCTAGGCCAATATACATGTTACATCATATATTATTATGATAAAGATGTACTGATTATTATTGCTTAAAGCCAAAGTTTCATTGAGGATTGAAGTTTTCACACAAAAATATTTGAACGAAAAGTCAATACCACCTAACACATTGCTTTGTCCTGAAATCGCAGTATCATTTTAAGGACACCATTACCTTTTCAAGCTCATTCATTAAAATGCGACACATTCCATGTCGACGATACTGTAATCTGGTACCAACAAGGGGTACTTCTGTTACCTTCTTCCCATAGACCCTAAAAAATTGAGAAAGGAAATGAATATGACCAAAACACAAAACTGCACAAAATTCCTTAGAACATGCAACCATAGAATCAAACAAATCCTAGTACTTGATGGTAACAAATCCTATACTCACCTAATAATTGCCACACTAATTAGTTCTTCATTTCTCTCAAGTAGTACAGTATAGAAACCCTGGAAATTTAATCGGTTAAGCTCTGACCTACAAAGTTCCAAAGTAAAGATATTAGGTATAGACCAAGAGATATAACAATAATGCAGCACAATAGATACCATGATCATGTACAAAGTAAATATAGTAGATATTGCCATAATACATTATGGCAATATCTTGAAGGATAACAATTCTGACCAACTGCTAAACATAACATCTTCCATGAGATCTTTGCTAGTGAAAGGTTCATTTAGGGGCTCAAAACATTCATGCATCAGAGACAGAGCAAGATTGAGTTTGCTGAAACTTTCTGCTGCTAAGTGACTTTCAGTACTACCAAGATCACAACTCTCGGAGTTGATGAACTTCACCAATGTCCATGTTAGATTGTCCACACCCACTGAAACTGGAACTCCTAGGAATTTATGAAGGCCTTCATATATCTGCAAAATATAGACACAATAATGTAGGGTAAAACCAGTGTCCTAAAAGACCCTCAATGAAGAGACGGCCTAATATGCTACTCTGAAACTAAATTCGTATCTTGTTTGCTTGTCAAGTCATAATCAAGTAAATTCACCAGAATGAAACAATATTCTATGAAATCTCATGATGATTAACTGTTGACCAGAAACATATATGTAAAGGTATTGACAATAAATATACTGTTTATATATTATTAAAGTGTCACATGATATTTTCTTTTCTTTTTTTTTTTAAAAATTGTTCACCAGAAATTTCACATATTATCTAACAGGATAAAGCTTAGTTATTGTTATTGTTAATAATTAAAGTAATGTCAAATAAATATTTAAGTACTAATTAAATGAATTAATATTTGTTTTTTAAGTAAGTTTTAATATTTTATTAATTTAAATATATACTTAACATTAGAAAAAACATTTAATATTATTTACAAAACAGCAAAAATTATTAATATAAAATAATCTAAATACAATACTAAAGATCTTTCACTAGACTTGTCATGACATTTTTTTCTAATTTTTTTTTTGTTATCTTTTTATTTATATGAAACTCTATGTTTTTTAACCTGATTAAATTTTTAATTTTTCTCTTATTATTATATATTTATAATTTCAATTGTTAAAATAATATTATAACAATTTTAAGTAATAAATAAACAACTTAATATTTCTTTTGTTAGTAAATTTTAATATTTTTATCAAAAAATATATACTTAACATTAATAAAAAAATATTTAATATAATTAATAATACAACATGAACTACTAATAATAAAAAAATAAAAATATTAAATGTATTATAAACCAGTTCATCGAACATGTCTTACTGTAATATGTTCCAATGAAAGTAAGAGCAAAATAAATTTAAAGAGAGAGAGAGAGCTTGCAGGGAAACAAATAGGAACAAGCAATTTATCAATAAAATTATGGCTATATTTTTCCTAAAAGATGAAAAAAAAAAGGGTGATAGATTTGTTGTACCTTTTCACAGTCTTTACGACAGAACCAGCCTTTCCGATATCTTGATATATATGCAGCTCCATTTTTAAGGCACCTAACGTGATCTACATAAGTTTGACGAAGCTGACACCAAATTTAAATATGTAGACAAATACACACTAAGAAGATAAGGCATGGATGAAATATTAAAGTAAAAACACATAATAGCTTACATTATGTTCACACTGAGCACAAGTACGGAAATGATCATCCTCGTCTTCATGGATTTTATTTTGGCCACAAATCCCACAACAACACGATGGACAAACCCAAACGCCATCAGGGACATTCTACACAGAAACAATAAGACAAGGCAAAGGAAACAATTCAGATTCAAGATCACATATTGGTATGAAAGTACTGAATTGAAGTAATATAATGAGTCAAAATAATATAGTAGTAGCACAAAATATAGCATGATTGAGAAGGAAAATTGTAATACCTTCAAACCAAGGCACATCTTATGGAATGAAGATGGACATTGATCACATAAAATAAGTTCACCACCATCATGGCAAACAGAGCAAATGTAGTCATTGTCTCCTTGACACAACTCACTGAATGGTTTTTCACTAGTTTGGCTTGTTTTATGATATTGCATTATTTGCATTTGGCAGTCCAAGAGTGATCTACCATCTTCCAAAAAGATACTAGAAGATGGCCTGCAAGTACTAATGCCACTAACATGATGTTCAAAGCCAACAAGACTGTATATTTTCATGCAACAGTTACACTTGATTCCATCGCGAGTTATTTTCCCTACAGCAATTGTATGAATCGTACGCTGTTAGTCCCACATCGGTGGGAGTTTAAAGGGAGGACCTCCTTTTGGCCTATAAAAGGAAGGCTAAGGGTCCTTAACAAATCATCCCAAATCTCTTCTCTCCCTCTCTTGTATCACACTAAACATATCAATTTAGTAGTGATAGTTCTTTATTTTGAGAGGTAAATTTTAATAGAAAAAAAGAGTATAATTTTTTCTTCTGTGATATTTTTTCTGTTGCTTTTATTATCTCTCTTTTAGCTCTTATTTTTTTCTCATCTTTTATTTTAGTTGTGTGTTATTATACCGTTACTCTGGTCCCAACAGTGGTATCAGAGCTATTGGTTTGGTTTATTCCGCTGCTATTGTCATTAGAATAGTGTTGGTAAAATTCTGAGTATGCTCTGTGATTGCGGTTTAATCCGATCTTTCACATCAAAAAGGAGTTGTTACTGGAAAAGTTTGGTAGTGTGAAACTGCTATCTGAGAAAGTTCTGGCTAGGAAAGATTTGGTATTTAAGAGTGTCTATAGTGACCCACCTCTCTTTCCTGGGAATTTCTTGGTGTGTTAGTTCATGGTCTACCTGTGTTATTCCAGTAGACAATACTATTCATAGTGAGAAGTGCATAAGTCGGTATAATAAAGAGAGAAAATATGGCAGCAAAATATGAGATAGAGAAATTTAATGGGAGTAATTTCTCCTTGTGGAAGTTGAAGATAAGAGCAATTTTGAGAAAAGACAATTGTCTTGATGCAATTGAAGGCAGACCTGCAGATATTTCAGAAGAAAAATGGAGAGAAATGGATAACAATGCTGTTGCCAATTTGCACTTGGCATTGGCAGATTCAGTGTTATCTAGTGTTGCGAGAAGAAGACCGCAAAGGAGATTTGGGACACACTGATCAAATTGTACGAGATCAAGTCACTTCACACCAAAATATTCTTAAAAAGGAAACTCTACACTCTTCGAATGAGTGAGTCCACACCTGTGACAGACCACATCAACAATCTGAATACGCTGTTTGCTCAACTTACAGCTTCAGATTTTAACATTGTAGAAAATGAACGTGCAGAACTTCTACTCCAAAGCTTGCCAGATTCATATGATCAACTCATCATCAATATTACAAACAACAACATCATTGGTCATCTATCCTTTGATGATGTTGCCGGAGCAGTTCTTGAAGAAGAATCCAGGCGAAAGAATAAGGAAGACAGACTGGAAAGTTGTAAACAAGCAGAAGCTTTGACGATGATGAGAGGGAGATCAATGGAGCGTGGTTCCAGTGGGAGCCAAAATCATGGTAGATCAAAATCTCAGAGAAGGAAGAACCTCAAATGCTACAACTGTGGCAAGAGAGGGCACGTGAAGAAAGATTGTTGGAGCAGGAAGAGTGAAGGAAGGAAGAATATGGAAGCATCAACCTCACAAGGTTGTGTTGCTAGTACCTCAGATGATGGTGAAATTCTATACAGTGAAGCAGTAAATTCTAGAGGCGGAAGACAACTCCATGAATGTTGGATATTGGATTCAGGTGCAACTTGGCACATGACTCCATACCGAGATTGGTTTTCTACTTATGAACCTATCTCAGGAGGATCTGTATTCATGGGAAATGATCATGCCCTAGAAATTGCTGGAATTAGTACTGTCAAATTGAAAATGTATGATGGTACCATTCGAACAATTCAAGGGGTACGACATGTGAAGGGTTTGAAAAAGAATCTATTGTCCATTGGGCAATTGGATGACCTCAAGTGCAAGATCCACATTGAAGGTGGGATCATGAAGGTAGTTAAAGGCAATTTGGTAGTGATGAAAGCAGAAAAGATCACAACCAATTTATACATGCTTTTGGGAGATACGTTGCAAGAAGTAGATGCATCAGTTGCAACAAGTCAAGAAGATGAAACACTGATGTGGCATCGTAGACTCGGTCATATGTCAGAACGAGGTCTGAAAATTCTTGCGGAACGTAATCTCTTACCAGGGCTCAAAATGGTAACCTTACCATTTTGTGAGCACTGTGTGACAAGTAAGCAGCATAGATTGAAGTTTGCCAAAGTGACTACAAGAAGCAAACACATACTGGACTTGATTCATTCTGATGTATGGGAATCACCGGAAGTATCCATTGGAGGAGCAAAATATTTTGTATCATTTATTGATGATTACTCCAGGAGATTATGGGTGTACCCAATCAAGAAGAAGTCAGATGTGTTTCCAGTATTCAAGGGGTTCAAAGCACAAGTAGAACTTGAAACTGGGAAAAGAATTAAGTGCTTAAGGACAGACAATGGAGGAGAATATGTAGATGGTAATTTTCTAGCCTTTTGCAAGCAAGAGGGTATTTCAAGGCAATTCACAGTGCCTTATACACCTCAGCAGAATGGTGTAGCAGAGCGGATGAACAGAACTCTTCTAGAAAGAACAAGGGCTATGCTAAGAACAGCAGGAGTGGCCAAATCTTTCTGGGCAGAAGCAGTTAAAACTGCCTGTTACGTGATAAATCGATCACCATCAACAGCAATTGGTTTGAAAACACCAATGGAGATATGGAATGGAAAGTTATCTAATTATTCTTCATTACATGTGTTTGGATGTCCTGTGTACGTAATGTACAATTCCCAAGAAAGAACAAAACTGGATCCAAAATCCAGGAAATGTATATTCTTGGGTTATCTTGACAATGTTAAGGGGTATCGCTTGTGGGATCCCACGCCCGCAAAGTAGTTGTTAGCAGAGATGTAGTATTTGCGAGAAAATGAGCTGCGTAAGGAGGAGAAAAATGACAAGATCTTTATTAAAGACACTACTTCAGTGATGATAGAAAGGAAGTATAATGACAATGACACCTCTGAAGCAGAACAAGAACATGAAGAACAAGAACCAAATGATGCCAATAATGGAGAATCTCAACAAACGAGACGAGAGATAAGAAGACCATCTTGGCACTCTGACTATGTTATGGCAAGCCATGATGCATATTGTCTTCTAAATGAAGAGGGTGAACCGTCAACCTTTCATGAGGCTTTGAAGAGTTCAGATGCTTCTTTATGGATGACAACAATGCAGGAAGAAATTGAGGCCTTACATAGAAACAATACATGGGAACTTGTTGAGCTTCCAAAAGGTCAAAAAGCTATTGGTTGTAAATGGGTTTACAAAATCAAACGAGATGGCAATGATCAAGTGGAGCGGTATCGTGCCAGATTGGTGGTTAAAGGATATGCACAGAAAGAAGGCATTGATTTCAATGAGATATTCTCGCCAGTTGTCAGATTAACCACAATCAGAATTGTTCTGGCAATGTGTGCTACACATGATTTACATCTTGAGCAACTTGATGTAAAGACTGCTTTTCTCCATGGAGAACTTGAAGAAGAAATTTATATGCTCCAACCAGAAGGCTTTAAAGAACAAGATAAAGAAAACTTGGTTTGCAGATTAACCAAATCTCTGTACGGTTTAAAACAGGCGCCGAGATGTTGGTACAAGAAATTTGATTCCTTCATTATTAGCCTTGGTTACAACAGACTAAAGTCAGACCATTGTACGTACTACAATAGGTTTGATGAAAATGACTTTATCATTTTGTTGTTGTATGTGGATGACATGTTGGTGGTAGGCCCCAATAAAGATCAGATCCAAGAATTAAAGGCACAATTGGCTAGGGAGTTTGATATGAAGGATTTGGGATCAGCAAACAAGATTTTAGGGATGCAAATTCACCGAGACAGAAAAGACAGGAAGATTTGGCTTTCTCAGAAGAATTATTTACTGAAAGTCTTGCGACGCTTCAACATGCAAGATTGTAATCCAATTTCTACCCCACTTCCTGTAAATTGTAAATTATCCTCAGTATGAGTCCCAGAGATGAAGCAGAGAGGAAAGAAATGTCGCGAGTGCCGTATGCATCAGCGGTGGGAAGCCTTATGTATGCCATGATTTGTACTAGACCAGACATTGCACAAGCAGTGGGAGCAGTCAGTCGATTTATGGCAAATCCTGGTAGAGAGCATTGGAATATTGTAAAGAGGATCCTTAGATACATCAAAGGAACCTCTGATGTTGCATTATGTTTTGAAGGATCAGAATTTATTGTGAAGGGCTATGTTGATTCAGATTTTGCAGGAGATCTGGATAAAAGGAAATCTACTACTGGTTATGTGTTTACACTTGTTGGAGGAGCAGTAAGCTGGTTATCTAAGTTACAGACTGTTGTGGCTCTGTCTACTACAGAAGCCGAATACATGGCAGCTACTGAGACATGCAAGGAAGCAATCTGAATTCAAAGGCTATTGGAGGAACTTGGGCACAATCAGACTACTACCGTGTATTGTGACAATCAAAGTGCTTTGCATATTGCAAAGAATCCAGCTTTTCATTCCGAACAAAGCACATAGGTATACAATACCACTTTGTTCGTGAAGTAGTAGAAGAAGGAAGAGTGGATATGCAGAAGATCCATACTAAAGAAAACATAGCAGATATAATGACAAAGTCAGTCAATATTGACAAGTTTACATGGTGTCGATCCTTGTATGGCCTATTAGGAACATAAGCAACATGTAATTGTAATGTATTAGGAATGTATGTGAAGATATAATTAACTTAATCATAATCTTCAAGTGGGAGAATTGTTAGTCCCACATCGGTGGGAGTTTAAAGGGAGGACCTCCTTTTGGCCTATAAAAGGAAGGCTAAGGGTCCTTAACAAATCATCCCAAATCTCTTCTCTCCCTCTCTTGTATCACACTAAACATATCAATTTAGTAGTGATAGTTCTTTATTTTGAGAGGTAAATTTTAATAGAAAAAAAGAGTATAATTTTTTCTTCTGTGATATTTTTTCTGTTGCTTTTATTATCTCTCTTTTAGCTCTTATTTTTTTCTCATCTCTTATTTTAGTTGTGTGTTATTATACCGTTACTCTGGTCCCAACATACGCTGCCTTCCTTTTGCCTTATAATAAACCTTAGACCTTGGTAAGACCACGTTGCTGTCTATCAACCAAGACATAACATTTAGAGGTTTATGTTGTGATGGACAAGGAACAGACACATTTTGAACCCTCTTATTTGATCTTAGCATCCTTAGAGGCAATCCATTGCTTTGACACTTAGGTAGATTGGATTTTGAATTCCTCAAGCATATCGTCTTTCGATTTGACGTTGATCTATTTGAAGGAGCACCATCCACAGCATGTAACTCAGGGTCTTTTGGAAGAAATTGGGATACTCTGTGTGATAAGTCACCACTCCAAACCTGATAAACATTTTCCTCATTACTGCCAGAGACATTTGAAGGCTTCATATCAGATATAGCCCATTCAGGAATACCCTCTTCAATACAAAATCTGCATGCTGCATGAAGTGTTGTGAATCTCTGATTTTGTGGGGACATGTATCTTATTCCCCTTTTTTTATTAGTTGGAGGTGGATATTCAAAATTCCATCCTTCTGCTAACAGGTGATTCTTTGCTTTCAGTATCAACTTTTTTTTATCAACCTTATTATTGTTGGATTGATGTGCATAATAATATTCCACAACAGCTTGATGACAAAACTCTGGTTCAACTTCACTGGGAGGAAGGATATTTAGATCCTGATTTTTTTGGGATAGATTAGGAATCACATTGGAAAGATGAGAGTCAACTGTAAGATGCATTCTACTATTTTGGGACTGCAAAGAGGTGTTCTTGTTGGGGTCCTCTAGCATACTTTTACAAACTTCAACCAGTGACAAGTAAACCTTTTGGCCCAGTTTATCAGGTGATTTATACCTGTAACGACTGATATTAAATCTATATGACCACTCAATTTCCCATCCAAGATATGCAAGATGCTTTTGTAGTCTTTCCTTCCAAAGTTCCCTACTTCTCTTGCTTGAGACAAATGCATATTGCCTAACAGCATCAGGAGATAATTCAACTTCAGAAAACTTCAGAGGTGTCCAATATGTGGACCTTAAACGGGTTGAGGATCTACGTTTTCTTTTTCTTCCAAAACAACTAGCACCTGAAACTATTTCAACAGGAAGAACAGGTTCTTTCTGCACATAAATTTCCTTATCAGTCAAGGTCATGTTGAAGTCAACATTAGCCATAGCCAAAGTAGTTAAAATCGGTATTTTCCTTCAAATCGTTGAGAGAAGTAAAAATTGCTGTCGCCTGGTTAGTTTAGGTTCCACGAAGAGACGAGAGGAAGATGTGAAAAAAAACCAGACAAATCGCAGATAATAAAAGAAAGATTTAACTAACAGTGCACGCTTTGAGCGAATCTAGGAATCGACAAAGAAGAAAGGAACGCGGGACATCATTTGCGCCTAATTAAAAAGCGGTCTTGGGTTATAAAGGATTTGGGCCGAGATCCAGATCTGACCCGCGTTTTGCTAAAATCAGAAGCAAATGGAGATTTTACCGATTTCGCGATCCAAATCGGGATTTTACTGCAATTTCACTCTGATTTGCTTTACCATCCGAATAGTTTGGCTGAGAAAAATCGTTAACTCCAGATTTTAATATTCTTAAAAACAGTTTTCACTTTTTTAAAAGTTAAAAATAAGATTTTTTATATTTTTATTCTTTTAATAGTTTTTTTAAATTGTTTTAAAATAAAATTTTTAAAAATTAAAAAACAAAATAAAAATAAACAAATCCTAAATTCACTTTATTTTTTTAGTCAAATTTATATTAAATCTCGTTTAATAAATTCAGATTTTATTTATAAAAACTAGTTTATTTAGAGAAATAATAAGTACAGATAAACGACTAATTTTTATAAATACAGATAAACGATTTATTCAAATAAAACAGAAACTTACAAATGAGGTGCAGAAGCATCTCGCCAATTTCCCGCGCTATCTCTTTCTTTCCACAACTTTAAACACAAAAACTCTAATTAAAATCATATGGTGTAATCCTTTCTTTTTTATTGCTTAAAAAGATCATTTAAATACATAGAAATAGAAAAACTTTATCTAAAGTCATAAAAGTAAAAATAGCAAAAACAAGTTATAAAAATAAATAAATAAAACTATATTCAAATTTAAATTAACATGCATTTTAAAATATTATATAATTAAAAAAAATAAATTAAACACATCAATACAACAACATTTGTCTCAAATGCTACTTTACAAACAATTTGTTTATATTTAACCAGTGTTGACACTCATTTAATACCCTTTATTATGTCTATCTCCATTTTTATCCTCCTATCGCATCTATATCTTCTCTTTCTTCTATTCCTATTTCTAACAAATATTTTCCTTTTATAAATGATATTTTTGTTCTTTTTTTTAGTCCTGAACTGAAACACATGATTGTAGAGCGTTGTAGTTTACTATGTGCAACATTACACCAAAGCCCACACATATGTCTAAATCTAGTAATTTTTACTTTTTGCACCTCTTTTTTTTTAATATTAAACTACCCTATTTTTTAAAATTATGTTTTCTTCTAAAAGATATTAATCTCTTCCGACAGAAACCACAAGTTGATCAAAGGATGTTTTATGTAATGGACCGAAGGAACCCCATGGTTTTGGCTTGAAGTGCTTATGAGGAGTTTGATTTTGCTCCGGTTTCAAGGGTTATTGGAGAGCATTTCTCAAGCCAAACCAATTAGAAGAACAATTCAAATGTTGCATAAATAATGAATCAAATGCCATGAATAAACTACAACGAACATGAAAACCACAAGTTGAAGCCTTACTTCTTTCCCTCAAATTATTTTCCTTTTAACATATCACTTTTAATTTTTCACTATTTCTATAGAACTAGTCTCTTTTATTCTTTATCAAATGCATTTGTCTCATATAACCAAAAAATATCGTTTCCTATAAAAGAAAGCATTTCAAAAGATATTTCCTTATTGATAGTTTTGAGGTAATGAATAGAACTATGAACTATTGGCTACTTTACTTCTTTCTCTTCATAGATTGATGAGCCTTTCTTAATTTGTAAATCTGATTACACTTTGTTCATATATATTTTTTATATCAAAAACACTAAGAGATCAATGGTTGGAACTTACATTTTTTAAAGTATAGATACATGAAATTAATTTCTCTAATCCCAAAGAGTTACATGTTGCATTTGACAAGGCATACTTTCTCTATCTTTAACTAAGACACTATTTTCTCCTAGATTTTTTATAATAGAATTTTTTTTTTTTTCCATTTCATTAGCATATGTTTACAAATTAAACAGTTGCTGCTATCATGCAACCCTCTCAAATGCATTACCTACCAAGAATTATAAAAAATAAGAAACATATCGAAGCTGAACTGTGTTAATTGAAAGATAAAAACAAGAAAAACAGTGAAGAAGAAGTGTGCTACTTTACTTAGCCAATAAAACACAAAATTAGTAGAATAAAGCAGTATAGAATAGTTCATTTCAAGTATCTGGCAATCCAGGAAGGCACCAATGACTGCAGTCAAAGTGATCAGGGTCAGCTCTTTGTTCAGGACTCAAATCACCACTATAAATGGAAGGATATGCATCCTTCCTATACGCTGATAGCATTGTGATGTCAAGAAGAGATGCAGGGTTGTTCATTTCCCTTATCACCATATCCACAACCCTCATTTGCTCATGGAATGCACCAGGGTATGCTGTGCCCGTGCCACTTATTGGTGCAGTTTCATCATAGCAATGCTTTGCAGTCATTGTTGTCACTCCAGAATTCCATTCATTTGGACTGCATATCCATGCAACTGAGTTTTAGCATAGCCTATAATGAAACTATTAATGAAGCTTGTACAATATGTTAAATGTGACATTTGTAAAACACAAATCACTGTTTACTTTGTAGTGCCACATATCAATGTCATAACTTCTGTATTTCCATCCCATGTTAAAAAAAATTGGGCAAAGGACAATACTAGCCACATGGTTAAAAAGTTGTGTTAAAAAAAAATTAACATTTTTTGGTATGTTATCGTGTAGCATCTAAATATATGTTATATGAGGTGAGCAAAAATTATGCATATGTTATATTGAAAAGTTATAAAAAATGTGTAATGTGGTATGAAATAGGTGGGTCGAAATGTTCACCCATAAATAAATTGCAGTCTCAATCTTATCATTTTGCAATGACACTTCATTCTTAACCTCACTGTGTTCTCCTACCACCGCTCCTTACTCTTCTTTTCAGTTAAGTCACAGTAAATTTATTATCATTCTAAAATATTTACTGTCACTTTTTTAAAATAACTTTTATATAAAATATTTTTATTGATTAATTAAATTAATAATAATTATATTCTAATAAAAAATGTTAAAACAAAAGTGATAATAGAGATTATAATAAAATACACTCTCCAAAGGGTTAAAAAAGTACTCTAAATTTATTTTTTTAAAATACCTCATAAAAAGTACCATTAAGATACCGTTTCACAGGATGATAAATATTTATTTAGAGTATATTTCTTTTAAGTAGTTTTGTCAAGTAAAAAAATAAATTTTGCTTGTTAACATAAATTTTATTTTTATTTTTTCTTAAAAACAAATTTGTAAAATTATTTTAAAATTTAATTGTAAAAATTAAAAAAAAAAAAAAAAAGTCCTTGGACTGCGCAGAACTTTGCGTTTTGTGATTTGTTAAATATATGCAATGTTGGAAAATATTACAAACCTTTATCCATGCAGCATGCGACATTAAATTTAAATTTAAAAGTGGTATGTCGAATAAATGTAAAGCTACATTCACATGATTTCAAATCTTTAATTGTCTGGTCGGTATGGGGCATTATATTTAAATATAAAATTGATGTGTTAAATAAATGTAAAAGCTACATTCACCAAACCCAAAGTGATTTCTTATTTATTAAAATAATATTATTTAAAAAAGCTATTTACTAAAGTAATATTTTGAAAAATTATTTCTTTGTTTATATTTTTTACTATGTCATTATTTTAAATTTCATTTTTATTATGAAGGTGAAACTTATTACACATTTAACATGTGTTATTCTCATGTCTATAGTATACAATAATAATTGTCACAGTTTTAAATTTTTTTACCAATTTTATGGAGATTTTAAATCTTAAGTAAATTTATTTTTGTAATTAGATTTGCCCATATATTTAGTGAGACTAGTTATTATCTTTATTAAATATTTTAAAAATTATGATAGTTTTAATCTATTACTAAATATCATCAAATTAAATTGCAGTATTAGCAAATTAAATATACTAAATTTTAAGAAAAAAATTGAAACCGATCATATTCTCTTTATTCACAAAATTTTATGAAATTTCACAACATAGTAGGAAATTAAATTTACCAAATCCTCATCATCAACGATATTCTAAGAAAACAATATTAAAATCTATTAGATCTTCATCAGATTCTGAGAAAATTTTTAAAATATTAACATATTAAATCGTAGTATCATTATTCTTTATCTTTTCCTTTCTCCCTCTAAGTCATGACACCTCATCTCTACTGCATTGTTCATCATCGTTTTAAAATATAATAAATTTTGCACTCTGATAAAATTTAAAGTGACAATAAAAGTTTAAAATAGGAAAATATTTTTAAAAAAGTCATTTTAGTAAATAATTTCTTAATTAATATTATTTTAATACAAAAAAAAACCTAAGCAATATATCTAGATTGTCTTGGAAAATATATTTAAATAAATAAAATGCGGACATCATGTCCAAACCGTTATAAGTTTAGAAAATTCCTTGTTAGGTACAATATTTATAAAATAAGATAGCTAAACTCAGATACATAAAAATTAAGGTTTTTTACTCAAGCTCGAACACTCTTGAAATGAATACTCTCAATACATGTTTAATTTTACGATACAAAAGTTTAAAATGCATATTTACAATATAAAAACTATTCTTTATTGGATTAATAGGATTCACATTTAAATAAAATAAAGATCGTCCAAACATATACTTAATCTAATATTATTAATAGACGTGCATATCTTTTTTTTTTCAATTTAAAAAATGATCTCTAACATGTGATTGTCTCTTTTACGCAGAGAGCTAGAAATAAAAAAAATTAAAAAATTATGTTTATATGAATGGATGAAAATGAGTAAAAAGAAATAAATAAAAAATATAAAAAATTATATTAATTTAAAATTTGAATTTAACCCTAAAAAAATAATACTTTTTTACAATATACATTTTTATTAAGTTAAATTTATTAATTATTTTCCATAATTTTGTCATAAAATATTTGATCAATCGTCAAGAGAAAGAACATAGTTAAGCAGAATAGGGATTCCGTTTTTTTACATTAAAAAATAAGATGAGTTAAAAGATATGAACAATGCAAGAGAGCAAAATTTGTGTCACTCCCATGTCCAATCAAATATTAATCTCTCCAAAACCATTCAAAAACAACATTTCACAACTTACCAATCAAATTCACAAGTAAGCACACTCACTATGTATGTGCCTCCATCGCAGTACAATTAACTCAAATCTAACTTTTCCATTTACAAACTAAATAAAAACAAAATGTGCAATCGTGTTGTAAAATTATGCATGGCATGAACACCAAACAAGTCACCCCTTTATGCTGCTATGCTTCCTTTGTACACAAACTGATGGAGAATTAATCACCTTCCCTGTCCTTACTAATTTAGTTCCCTGCAATTCAAGTTCATAAGTTTTCACTAGACTAGACGTGTCATGACATTATTTTCTTAATTTTTATTTTTTGTTATATTTTTATTTATATGAAACTGTATGTTTTTTAACCTGATTAAATTTTTAATTTTTCTCTTATTATTATATAATTATATTTTTAATTATTAAAATAATATTAAATCAATTTTAAGTAATAAATAAACAACTTAATATTTCTTTTGTTAGTAAATTTTAATATTTATATCAAAAAATATATACTTAACATAAATAAAAAATATTTAATATTATTAATAATACAATAGAAACTATTAATAATACAAAAATAAAAATATTAAATGTATTATAAACCAGTTGATCGCACGTCTTAGATAGAGATAGAACTTGCAGGCAAACAATTAGGAACAAGCAATTTTTCATTAAAATTATGGCTATATTTTTCCTAAAAGATGAAAAAAAAAGGGTGATAGTTTTTTTGTTCCTTTTCACAGTCTTTACCAGAGAACCAGCTTTTCCGATATCTTGATATATATGCAGCTCCATTTTTAAGGCACCTAACGTGATCTACATAAATTTGACAAAGTGGACACCAAATTTAAATATGTACACAAATGCACACTAAGAAGATATCAAGGCATGGATGAAATATTAAACTAAAAACACATAATAGCTTACATTTATGTTCACACTGAGCACAAGTACGGAAATGATCATCCTCGTCTTCATGGATTTCGTTTTGGCCACAAATCCCACAACAACACGTTGGACAAACCCAAACGCCATCAGTGACGTCTTATACAGAAACAATAAGACAAGGCAAAGGAAACTACTCAGATTCAAAATCAATTATTGGTATGAAAGTACTGAATTGAAGTAATATAATGAGTCAAAACAATATAGTAGTAGCATTAAATATAGCACAATTAAGAAGGAAAATGGTAATACCTTCAAACCAAGGCACATCTTATGCAAACCAAGGCACATCTTATGGAACGAAGATGGACATTGATCACATAAAATAAGTTCACCACCGTCGTGGCAAACAGAACAAATGTAATCATTGTCTCCTTGACACAACACACTGAACGGTTTTTCACTGGCTTGGCTTGTTTTATGATCTTGCATTATTTGCATTTGGCAATCCAAGAGCGATCTACCATCTTCCAAAAAGATACTAGAAGAGGGCCTGCAAGTACTAATGCCACTAGCATGATGTTCAAAGCCAACAAGACTGTATATTTTCATGCAACAGTTACACTTGATTCCATCATGAGTTATTTTCCCTACAGCCATTGTATGAATCGTACGCTGCCTTCCTTTTGCCTTATAATAAACCTTAGACCTTGGTAAGACCATGTTGTTGTCTATCAACCAAGACATAACATTTAGATGTTTATGTTGTGATGGACAAGCAGACACATTTTGAACCCTCTTATTTGATCTTAGCATCCTTAGAGGCAATCCATTGCTTTGACACTTAGGTAGATTGGATTTTGAATTCCTCAAGCATATCCTCTTTCGATTTGAAGTTGATCTATTTGAAGGAGCACCATCCATAGCATGTAACTCGGGGTCTTTTGGAAGAAATTGGGATACTCTATGTGATCAGTCATCACTCCAAACCTGATAAACCTTTTCCTCATTCTTGCTGAGAGACATTTGAAGGCTTCATATCAGATATAGCCCATTCAGGAATACCCTCTTCAATACAAAATCTGCATGCTGCATGAAGTGTTGTGAATCTCTTATTTTGTGGAGACATGTATCTTATTCCCCTTTTTTTATTAGTTGGAGGTGGATATTCAAAATTCCATCCTTTTGCTAACAGGTGATTCTTTGCTTTCAGTATCAACTTTTTTTTATCAACCTTATTATTGTTGGATTGATGTGCATAATAATATTCCACAACAGCTTGATGACAAAACTCTGGTTCAACTTCACTGGGAGGAAGGATATTTAGATCCTGATTTTTTTGGGATAGATTAGGAATCACATTGGAAAGATGAGAGTCAACTGTAAGATGCATTCTACTGTTTCGGGACTGCAAAGAGTTGTTTTTGTTGGGGTCCTCTAGCATACTTTTACAAACTTCAACAAGTGACAAGTAAACCTTTCGGCCTAGTTCATCAGGCGATCTATACGTGTAACGTTTGATATTAAATTTATTTGACCACTCAATTTCCCATCCAAGATATGCAAGATGCTTTTGTAGTCTTTCCTTCCAAAGTTCCCTACTCCTCTTACTTGAGCCAAGTTCATATTGCCTAACAGCATCAGGACATAATTCAACTTCAGAAAACATCATAGGTGTCCAATATGTGGACCTTAAATGGGTTGAGGATCTACGTTTTCTTTTTCTTCCAAAACAACTAGCACCTGAAACTATTTCTTCCAAAACAAATGCAAATTTTAAAAATTGTTTTAAAATAATTTTTAAAAAAATAAAATAAAATAGAAATAAACAAATCCTAAATTCACTCTATTTTTTTAGTCAAATTTATATTAAATCTTCTTTAATAAATTCTGATTTTATTTATAAAAACTAGTTTATTTGGAGAAATAATAAGTATAGATAAACAATTACTTTTTACTAATAAATATGTTCGTGCGTTGCACAGATTTATTTTATTTTTATTAAATTAATTTATTTTAAAATATAAAAAATATAATTTAAACATAAAAAGTAAATAAATATTATAAAAAATTTATTTGTTAAAATAAATTATCATTTAAAATATTTTTAATTTAGTATTTTTTTAGCATAAAATATTTAATTTTTAAAATATACAAATAAAATTTATGTTATTTCATAATATCATGAGTCATTCATCATTATAAAATTTTAAATAAATAATTATAATAATAATTATAAATAAGATTATTTTTATTTTTATTTTTTAATAGTTTTTTAAAATTATTTTTAAATAATTTTTTAAAATAAAACAAAATAAAAATAAACAAATCCTAAATTCAATCTATTTTTTTAGTCAAATTTATATTGAATCTCGTTTAATAAATTCTGATTTTATTTATAAAAATTGGTTTATTTGGAAAAATAATAAGTATAGATAAACAATTACTTTTTACTAGTAAATATGTCCGTGTGTCGCACGAATTTATTTTATTTTTATTGAATTAATTTATTTTAAAATATAAAATATATAATTTAAATATAAAAATAAATAAATATTATAAAAAAATTATTTGTTAAAATAAATTATTATTTAAAATATATTTAATTTAGTATTTTCTAGTATAAAAAAAGCATAAAATATTTTATTTTTAAAATATAAAAATAAAATTTATATTGTTTTATGGTAACATAAATCATTCATTATTATAAAATTTAAAATAAATAATTATAATAATAAATTATAAATATAATAAATTTTTAATATAAGTTATAAAATTTAAATAAAAGGCTTTAGAATTTTTTATTTATGTATTTGTTTATATTTGATGAATTAAATTTATATGATAAACTATTTATTTATCATTATAATTTAAAATTATTAATAAAATTTTACTGTATAATTATTAAAGCATGATATCATATTTTTTAAAAGTAATTTATCAGACTAATATAAATAAAAATAAAGTTTTATTTATTCAACTAATATATGAAATTTCAAAATTCTGTTTACAACATCAATATAATCAAAATTATATGTTAATATTTAAAATAAAAATATATTAATTTTTTTATATATAAATAAAATTACCATACAAAGTTATTATAAATAAAAACTAATAATAATATAATATATATTCCAAATTAAAAGTTTACTTTTTGATAAAAAAATATAGAATTGAGTTTTTTAAAATGATTAAATTATTCTATATTTCTTATAACTTAACAGAATTAATATTGATTGACATTATAAATAAATTAATTTTATTTAATAATTAAGTATAATAAAATTATATTGTTTGGGTCATAAAATTAAAATAATAAATTTATTAAATTTTTTATATAATTTTTTAAATTTTAAAAATAATTAATACGATTTGTTTATCATTTATCATTTTAATTAAGAATCAATAAAAATAAATATATCTATAAAGTAATTTAATAATGAAATAATATTTTAAAAAATTTATTAAAAGAACAAATATTAATTTAAATAAAATTTAAAAAATGTATTTAAAATGCTATATAAAAAGAAACATGTAGATTGAATTAAAAATAAGTAAAAAAAAAAGTATACTATTATTAGGTTTGTAATTATTTTAAAGTTATATAAATATAACTTAAATATAAATACATTAAAATATTTTATCACCATTAAAAAAAATAGATGTGTTCTAACCACTTTGACGTAGATCTGATAAATTTATAATTTTATTTTTACTTTCAGATATATATTTTTTGTCTATTTCTATTATTCATTACCTAGTTCTACAAAAAAAAAAAAGTCAATATTCAGTGAACTTGATTTAAATATTTTTTAAAATTAAAAAATTGTATAATTTTAAGAATATAACATAATAAATAATTATATTAATAAAAAAATATTTGTGTTAATTTCATATTTTTATGTATAATATTTGTATTTTAATTTATATCTTGGGAATTAATTGTAAGTCTACAAAATGATTGAATTTTTATATTAGGCAGTAGTGTTCTTTGCTTTTGTAATTAAATGCTATCAAGAAAATTTTTAAATTAAAAACTCTAAACCCTAAACTTATATTCTAATCTAAAATTTTTGAATAGTTATATAGTTAGAATATGAAATTTTAATAAATAAATATAATTTGATAATTTAATATAAAAAAAACTTTATAAGATTTTAAACATTAACATTTATCTTTCTCAGATTGGTGATAGTTATAATAATTTAGACTTCATATTCATAAAATTTTAAAAGTACATAAAGAGAAATGTTTGTTAATTTTTGAAATAAATGATATATATAAAAATTAAATATTACATTTGAACTTAATTCAAAGTTAAAATTTTATATTTTTTTACTTATTCGTTCATTACAATATAAAATTATTAAATATAGAAATAGAATGATTAAATCATATTTATTTTCATTTTTATGAAATTTAATAATATTTAATTTATTTCAATTATTATAATTAATTAGTTTTAATTAGAAAATTTTGAATTTATCATTATTATTATAATATTTTATAAAAAAATATTGCAACAAAATTATTAAGTATAAATATTGTTAATTTTTAATTTAAAAAAATTAAATTTGTCATCATAATTATTATAATATAAAATATAAAAATATTATCTACATTGATAGGTTATACATAATTATGATATATCAATTCCTATTAAATTATTTTTAAAAAAAATTAAAATAATAGAAGAAGAGAAAGATTTAAGTAAAAACTAAAAGAGAAGAATAATTATATTTAATATAAAAATTAATCTTTATATCAATTAAAATTATGGATATTGATATAATATAAAATTTATGAGTTGCATATAAGATTTGTCTAAGAACAAAGTCAATACATAATATATATATATATATATATATATATATATATATATATATATATAATAGTAAAGTAAGAGAGATATAATAAAATAATAAAATTATTTTATAAACGATTTAAATATTTGGTGATATTTTACTTTTCAAATTCTACACAATATTAAAAATATTTATACAATACTGCAATAAAAATGGTTCAATCTTTTTAATTTTTCATTGTTGTTCTTTGTTTACCATTTTTTGCTTGTCTTCCTCAAGTTGCAACATAAAAGAAAATATAAAATATAAATTAATGCATGAGTTAAGAAATTTAAATAATATATTATAAAATTATAATTTATACATTAATTTTTTCCTTCTTTTTGATAAATTTAGTGTTGCACAATTGGAGATATAGGTGAATAATTTATTGCTAAGTCATTTTCTTTTATTTTTGCATTTATATTGTCTAAACATTCTTCTATATATATCAAACAATGAAAATAAAGTTATTCATCATCGTATTATAAACATTATAAATGAAAGTAATGAAACTCCAATTTAACCTCTTATATTACTTTCATTTATTTGCAATGAAACTTTATCTTTTACAACTTTCAAAGTAAGTACTCATTTTTATTTGAAAAATATATAAAGTGCTAATAATTTTTAAAAGTTGTGGAGGCAACTTTAACCTTTCATCATCACCCTTAAAAAAATTATCACATAAAATTAGTTATAGTTTTAATATATTTTATTTATATAATCAATCATTAGATTTTTCAATAGGTTAGAACTTAACAAATTTGCTTACAATTTCAAATGTTGCAATAAGATCTTTTAACTTTACTTGTGTTAATTGTTCAACAACTTCATCAAATAATACAAATATAGTTAAATCTGTGAAATCTTTAACATCAAGCTCAAGACAAAATATGTAATATATATAAATTAAGATAATAATATATAATTTAATTTATTTTAATATGAAAATTTAAAAATTAGAATACATAGTGATGAACTAATTACCTTGTTATTAGACACTCAACGTCTTTATAACATAATTCATATTTAAAATTTGTAGTTGTGAAATAAACTTTCTTCTTGCAATTGGAGTAAGAAATATAATACCAATCATTTTTATTTTTAAGCAATATATTATTTATAGTTACAATACAACCAATTACAGTATTTTAAAAATTAATTGAAAATTTAATTTAAAAATTAAATAAGAATAATAAAGTATAAGAGAAATTAAATTTAATATATCACTCTTTGATTTTGCCATTCTCAAAATTTCAAATATGTTTGTGAAATTTTCTAATTTAGGAAGAGTCATAGATCTTGTATTATCAACATTATGAGAAATATACATATCATTAAAATCGCTACAACAATGTGATAATGAATAATTGAAAATATAGTTAAGATAAAAAATAAAGAATTAGCAATAATTAACGTAATAGAGAGATTTTAAATAATTTTAATACTTGAATGAATCTATAAAGTGAGTAACTTCTGGTATATCAATGTTAATATAAATCTTTGTCGATCATGACATGGAAATAGAAATATATATCTATAATGCATATATTCATACTTTTATAATTAAATATGAAGCATATATATATATATATAATTTATCTAAATACAATATTTTAAAAATATAATAATACAATTACCTTAAATTTTTTTATAACAGTGGATGTGAATATTGTAACATTAATTTTTAAATTCTTAGATATATTATCTTTTATTATTTCTTCAAATACTGCAATATAATCATCTCACAACGTTACTTTCACTCTATTTTCCCTGCAAATGATTTAACCAAAATTATAATATTTTTTAATTAATAATAACTTTAAAATAATTATTTATACCTCATATCTTGTAATTGAAGTATCATGGCATTAACTTTTCCTAAAGTAGTTATTTTTTCTTTAACATAACTTTTGTGCATAACTACTCCAATCACATCTATTAAGATATTATTTTTACAACGACTTTTTAGATCTTCAAAGTTCATAAACTCAAAGATATGAAAAAGAATTATGTTATTATTATTTGATTTCTTAATAATAGTTGTTGTATAGAATTGCAATATGAAATAATTGTTTTGAACCACAACAAATCTATCTTTATTCTTTGTCATTAAAAAAATTATTATGAAGTATATTTTTCCATCCTTTAATATACCTTTGAACCTGTAAGAGATATCTGTCGTATGAAAGCATCTATGTAATTGTTCTATAGAAAAGAAAATTAATTAATTAGAAACTTTAAAAATAAATTAAGTTAGTTATCATAGAACAACATATAAAAGACAATATAATTATAATTTATTAAAAATAATAACTTTTTAATAAGAAAAATTTAAATCTAATATATTTTCATCAATTAGTACCATATTAGTACTAATTAATTCTTTATTGCGATATATATATAGTGTATCCCACAGTTGTGATATTTGTATTTTTATTTTTCAATCATCTATTATTGAATTCAGATCGTTAAGAAAAGTCTATTTTCTTTATTGAAACTTGTTGTTCTCCTACAAAAGCATGAAAAACATAAAAGTAAATAATTACTTGTGATGAATATAAAAAAATAATAATAGATTCAATACAAATTAATCAGTTAAAAATAAAACTTAATACATAATATAATTTAAACATAGTACAACTTTATGCTTACTTAAAACAATAAATTAAAATATATAACACAATTTACTGAAACAAAATAAAAAATATCAAACTTGAAAACACATGTACTTATGTGGATAGATAATTTTGACTGCTAACATGATTGTAAAATAAAAAAAAATGATAATAGAAAGAATGGTGAGAAAGTTTTCAAAAATTGTGTAAAAATGACTTATATAAATAGAGATGAAGTCCTACTTAAAAATATATGAAAAATGAAAAAATAAAAAATTAATATAATAGAAGTTATCTTTTCATTTGTATTATAATTTACTTGTCCTTTCATTCAAAATTTAATTTAATAATATATAATATAAAATAATAATTAACATTTAAATATCAATTTTTATTTTTAATTAAAAGATAACTTGAGAACTTCATCAAATTTTTTAAAATTATATTTATACAATTTAATTGATATTTTTTTATTTTTAATATTTGATATAGAAAATCTTGAAATTATTTTATTTATAATAAATTTTAATAATTTTTTATTAAATATTATTTATAGTAGTTTTGTTATTATCATTTTTAATAATATATAATTATCAATTCTAATAATTTTTTTCTAAATATAATTCAAAGGTAATAAGTATGAATTAATTATAATAATAATTTTTAAATTATTTTATTTTATCTTATATATAATATTTTTATATGTAACCTTATCATACTATTAAAAATATAATTTAACAATATATAATATAAACTAATAATTTTGTAAATGTAATTTTTTTACTTTAAAGTAAATTTTAGTTTTTGAAATATATACTGAATTATATATTATATTAAACTAATTAATAAAATAATTTAAATATATAAACTTGTCTTTTTATTAAAAATTTAATTTATCAAAACTAGTAATTTTATAAATATAATTTTTTTATTTAAATTATATTTTAGTATTATATATAAATATTGAAATATAAATTATATTAAACTAATTAATAAAATAATTTAAATATTTAAACTTGTATTTTTATTCAAAATTTAATGTAATAATATATAATATAAACTAATAATTTTATAAATATAATTTTTTTAATTCAAATTATATTTTAATTAAATATTGAAATATAAATTATATTAAACTAATTAATAAAATAATTTAAATATATAAAATTATTTTTTATTAAAAATTTAAATTAATAATATATAATATAAAATAATAATCTTATAAATATAATTTTTTAATTCAATGTATATTTTAGTGTTTGAAGTATATATTGAATTATAGGTTATATTAAACTAATTAACATAATAATTTAAATATGTAAACTTTTGTTTTTATTAAGAATTTAATTTAATAATATATAATATAAATTAATAATTTTATGAATATAATTTTTTAATTAAAATTACATTTTAGTATTTGAAATACATATTAAATATAAATTATATTAAATTAATTAATTAAATAATATAAATTGATACCATGTAAATTTAAACATAACTTAAAGTAAAAGATACAATTTTATTTTTAATTAAAAGGTAACCAAAAAATATATAAATATTTTTTATTTTAAATTTTTAATATAATATAACCATCAATTATAATAAATTCTTTTTAAATATATTTCATAACAATAAGAAGTAAATATAATTTTAATTTATAAATTATAAAAAATATTATAATTAATTTTAATAATTGATAATTTAAGATAATTTATAATATGAATATTTATATTACTGTTTGTAACATAATATAATAATCAATTGTAATAAATATTCTTTAAATATAATTTAAAAATAATAAGTATAAAAAAAATATAATTTCAATTTGTAAGTTATATGTTTCAAATTTTAATGCATAATGAAATAAGTAAGTGCAGTCAATAAGAGTGACTTTATATGTTTCAAATTTTAATGTAATAAAATATAATTTTAATTCATAAGTTATACATTTCAAATTTTAATACATAGAGTAATAAATAAGTGCAGTCAATAAGAGTTACCGTATAAGTTTTAAATTTTAATGTATAGAGTAATAAGTAGGTGAAATTGTGTATATAAAAAAAGGGCAGAATTTTTTTACACCAGTGTAATTTTAAAAACTCTTATACTCAATTTGAGTCTTTTATTTAATTTAAATTTAACATATTATAATTTATTATTTTATTGGTCGTTAGATTTAAGTTATATGAAAAGCTTAGATTGAGTGGAAGAGATTTTAAACTTATATAAGTATACGAAGATCCTTCTCCATATAAAAATGACTTTATACGTTTCAAAATTTAATGTATAGAGTAATACATAAGTACAGTCAATAAAAGTGACTTTATAAATTTCAAATTTTAATGCATAAAATAATAACTAAATATAATTATATATAGAAAAATAATTTTAAACGTTTCAAAATTTAATACATAATAAGTAATTGCAATTAATTTTACATAAGCACATATAAACGATTTATTCAAATAAAACGATTTTTTAAATATATGCAATGTTGGAAAATATTACAAACCTTTGTCCAGGGGGCATGAGACATTAAATTAAAATTTAAAATTGGTATTAAATGTAAAGCTATATTCAGATGATTTCAAATCTTTAACTGTCTACGCGGTATGGGGCATTAAATGTAAATTTAAAATTGATGTGTTAAATAAATGTAAAAGCTGTACATTCCAAACCCAAAGTGATTTCTTATTTATTAAAATAATATTATTTAAAAAAGCTTTTACTAAAATAATATTTTTAAAAAATTATTTCCTTATTTACATTTTTTTACTATGTCATTATTTTAAATTTCATTTTTATTATGAAGGTGAAACTTATCACACATTTAAGATGTGTTAACTAATCTCATATCTATAGTATACAATAATAAATTTATGTCCGTAATTATATTTGTCCATATACTTAATGAGACTAGTTATTATCTTTATTAAATATTTTAAAAATTATGATAGTTTTAACCTATCACTAAATATCATCAAATTAAATTGCAGTATTAGCAAATTAAATCAACTAAATTTTAAGAAAAAAATTGAAACCGATCATATGCTCTTTATTCACAAAATTCTATGAAATTTCATAAAATAGTAGAAAATTAAATCTACCAAATCCTCGTCATTAACGAGATTCTAAGAAAAATAATATTAAAATCTATCAGATCTTCTTATTCTATTAGATTCTAAAATTTTTTTCAGAATATTAACATATTAAATCATAGTGTCATTATTCTTTATCTTTTTTCTTTTTCCCTCTAAGTCATGACATCTCATCTCTACTGCGTTGTTCATCATCAGGTTAAAGTGTTATATGTGAAATAAATTTCACACTCTGACAAAATTTAAAGTGACAATAAAAGTTTAAAATAGAAAAATATTTTTTTTAAAAATATCATTTTAGTTAATAATTTTTTAATTAATATTATTTTAATATTAAAAAAACCTAAACAATATATCTAACCTGTCTTGGAAAATATATTTGAATAAATAAAATGCAGGCATCATGCCCAGGCCGTTATAAGTTTAGAAAATCCTTCGTCAGGTACAATATTTGCAAAATAAAATAGCTAGCTACCCATATACATAAAAATTAAAGCTTTTTACTCAAGCTCGAACACTCAAAATAAATACTCATACTCAGTATATGTTTAGTTTTACGATACAAAATTTTAAAATGCATATTTACAATATAAAAACTATTCTTTATTGAGTTAATATGATTCACATTTAAATAAAATAAATTTCGTCTAAATATATATTTAATCTAATATTATTAATAGACGTACATATTAAAAAATGATATCCTCTTTTTTCTACTTAGAAAATAATGTCCAACATGTCATTTTCTCCTTTACGCAAAGAGATAGAAATAAAAAAATAAAAAAATAATTATATTTATATGAATGGATGAAAATGAATAAAAAGAAATAAATAAAAAATATAAAAAATTATATTAATTTAAAAATTGAATTAAATCTTAAAAAAATAATGCTTTTTTACAATATACATTTTTATTAAGTTAAATTTATTAATTATTTTTCATAATTTTGTCATAAAATATTTGATCAACCGTCAAGAGAAAGAACATAGTTAAGCAGAATAGGGACCCCCTTTTTTTTTTACATTAAGAAATAAGATGAGTTAAAAGATATGAACAATGAAAGCGAGCAAAATTTGTCACTCCCATGTCCAATCAAATATTAATCTCTCCAAAACCATTCAAAAACAACATTTCACAACTTACCAATCAAATTCACAAGTAAACACACTCACTATATATGTGCCTCCATCGCAGTACAAATGACCTCACTCAAATCCAACTTTTCTATTTACAAACTAAATGAAAACAAAATGTGCAATCGTGTTGTAAAATTATGCACGGCATGAACACCAAACAAGTCACCCCTTTATAATGCTATGCTTCCTTTGTACACAAACTGATGGAGAATTAATCACCTTCCCTGTCCTTACTAATTTAGTTCCCTGCAATGCAAGTTTATAATGACATTCTAAACCCTTCACATGTTTTTCTCACTTTCCTTCTGCTGTAGTATTTATACAAGCCATTATACCTGTTACCAGCTTGGTTTTCAAGAGAAAACTGTGAGCTGGTTCCATTCTGGCACTGTTGATGATCTCTAGGACTTGGTTGCTCCTCCTAAGAACAAATAAAAATATCAGTCTTAAACAAGAAACTATGCAATAAAATAAATAAGGCAATAAGAGCGGAACAAAATGTTACACATTAAAACAATTAGGACAAGTACCATGGTGATGGGGTCAATAGCACCATAATCATGATGACCACAGCTGCCAGCACAAGCACAGAAAAAATATCACACCCATTAGATACAATATTGCCATCACTTCCCAACAAAATCTCTGAACAACATAGGTTCACTGACAAATAGCATATCAATAACATTCTACTATGAATTAATATATATAGGATATTTGGACCATACTGGTACATAAGTTTGACTACTGGGCATGAGGAGAATTTACAAGAAGGTAAACAAAGCATACCATACTAAGTTACTAAGACTACCTAATTGGATATGTAGAACTTTTTTACTACCTACTTGCATGAAATTGCAACTATGAAACACATACACACCCCCTAAACTCCAAATAGTTCAATCATAAATTGTTTTCAAGAAAATGGTTAGGATTAAATGGACAAAGATAATAGACATACCTTCCTATTTGTTGGTTCAGCATGCCTCCATTGTTAATCTCCTCTTCTTGGTATACTTCAGATATTTGACAAGACTCATCGTAGTTAGCACTGCAACTTCCAGATTCACATTTCTGTTGTGAACCTGCAAAAGGAAACATTGAAGTTGTAATAAACTTTGTGTGACACAAACTTATTTACTTGTCTCCTTTACAAAAACAAGAATCATAAAAAGTTACTAACCTATTAAACATAGAGAATCTGGAGAATGAATCTTCATCAACAGCTTCTGGCACATGATGGTACCCTGAAAATCTAAGAAAGTATAGTCCAGAAATTGAGATCTCTCAGAACTTGTCATCTTTGCAAAGCCAAAAGATCCAGTCCATGTTTCTAGCGTGCTAGGAATAGCAGGCAAAACAAGCCTCTCCACACCTAACTGCATGAGCTTCTGCAGAAAGAAAAATACAAGGTAGAAAATGAAAACATAAAAAATAAGTGTAGTTGTAGGACTTATCTTAAGAAAAAATAAAATGTGTTAGAACTAGTTCAATATAGATGGAAAAACAAAACCACAGATTCTATTTATTCAGAAGAATGCCACCTAATTAAGGTGACCAAGAAACAAAGATGTTACATTGTTCACAGGGTATTCGATAGACCCTGGACTCTCCCCAACCATACAATGATCTCTTCCCCTTCTCCCTTCTATCCTGTCGTATTCCTTTTATATACAATCTCTTACTAACCGCCTCCAACTAATTTAGTTAGTTGGGTTCTGACCCCCTACCCCTCTTTTAATTCTTTTAACATATACTTGCTTTAATTAATGGTTTGCTATCACAGTGATATTGTAAATTTGTAATTATTTATACCTTTTACCCTTATCACTTACAAACAAATTCAACATCAGAACTGAATAGACTCCAATATCATTATGCGTTACTACATACAGCTTGCCATGTTGGTAAACTTTTTAAAAGTAGCCAAATGAGTTTCCAGAAATGAGAAAATGAAACAAATAACCATAGAAAACGAATTAACTAATCCATTTCCTTATCAGACATGTAAAGTTTGATGAAATAATCAATGTTCAATTATGTCATAAATGTTGCTTTAGTTAGGAACTAAAACGAAAATTTGGACCATTCATCAACATGGGATATCTCTGATTGTGATAACAAAATATTATAACTATTAATTTATTTGATTATAGTAATCACTGGAAGTGATAAAGATGTAAAGTAAGAATATAAGTTTTCTAGGCCAATATACATGTTACGTAATATATTATTATGATAAAGAAGTACTGATTATTATTGCTTAAAGCCAAAGTTTCTTTGAAGATTGAAGTTTTCACACAAAATATGAACTGAAAAGTTAATACCACCTAACACATTGCTTTGTCCTGAAATCGCAATATCATTTTAAGGACACCATTACCTTTTCTAGCTCATTCATTAAAATGCTACACATTCCATGTCGACGATACCGTAATCGGGTACCAACAAGGGGTACTTCTGTTACCTTCTTCCCATAGACCCTAAAAAATTGAGAAAGGAAATGAATATGACCAAAACACAAAACTGCACAAAAATCCTTAGAACATGCAACCATAGAATCAAACAAATCCTAGTACTTGATGGTAACAAATCCTATACTCACCTAATAATTGCCACACTAATTAGTTCTTCATTTCTCTCAAGTAGTACAGTATAGAAACCCTGGAAATTTAATCGGTTAAGCTCTGACCTACAAAGTTCCAAAGTAAAGATATTAGGTATAAACCAAGAGATATAACAATAATGCAGCACAATAGATACCATGATCATGTACAAAGTAAATATAGTAGATATTGCCATAATACATTATGGCAATATCTTGAAGGATAACAATTCTGACCAACTGCTGAACATAACATCTTCCATGAGATCTTTGCTAGAGAAAGGTTCCTTTAGGGGCTCAAAACATTCATGCATCAGAGATAGAGCAAGATTGAGTTTGCTGAAACTTTCTGCCGCTAAGTGACTTTCAGTACTACCAAGATCACAACTCTCGGAGTTGATGAACTTCACCAATGTCCATGTTAGATTGTCCACACCCACTGAAACTGGAACTCCTAGGAGTTTATGAAGGCCTTCATATATCTGCAAAATATAGACACAATAATGTAGGGTAAAACCAGTGTCCTAAAAGACCCTCAATGAAGACACGGCCTAATATGCTTCTCTGAAACTAAATTTGTATCTTGTTTGCTTGTCAAATCATAATCAAGTAAATTCACCAGAATGAAACAATATTGTGTAAAATCTCACGATGAGTAACTGTTGACCAGAAACACATACGTAAAGGTATTGACAATAAATATACATTTTATATATTATTGAAGTTATTTCGTTCAAAGTGTCACATGATATTTTGTTTTTCTTTTATTTTTTTTTAATCTTCCACCAGAAATTTCAAATAATATTTTTTAAATTATTGAATTATTTTTAATTTATTATTTATTTATTTCATATATATGTAATTTGATTTTTGACCGAGTTTATCGTGTGATTTATATAAGTAATCACATTTAATAGGATAAGACTTGGTTGTTGTTACTGTAATAATTAAATTGATGTCAAATAAATATTTAGGTACTAATTAAATAAGTTAATATTTATTTAATTAATTTTTAACATTTTGTTAATTTAAATAAATACTAAACATTAAAAAAATTATTTAATATTATTAACAAAATGGCAAAAATTATTAATATAAAATAATCTATATACAATATTAATGATCTTTCACTTAGACGTGTCATGACATTTTTTTTTATTTTTTATTTTTTATTTTTTTCTTTTTTTATTTATGTGAAACTGTTTGTTTTTAACCTCATTAAATTTTTAATTTTTCTCTTATTATTATACATTTATATTTGTGTTCATTAAAATAATATTAAATCAATTTTAAGTAATAAATAAACAACTTTGTTAGTAAATTTTAATATTTTTATCTCAAAAATATATACTTACATAAATAAAAAATATTTAATATTATTAATAATACAATATGAACTATTAATAGTACAAAAATAAAAATATTAAATATATTATAAACCAGTTCATCGCACGTGTCTTACTGTAATATGCTTCCAAATAAAGTAAGAGCAAAATAAATCTAAAGAGAGAGAGAGAGCTTGAAGGCAAACAAATAGGAACACGCAATTGTTCAATAAAATTATGGCTATATTTTTCCTAAAAGATGAAAAAAAAAAAGGGTGATAGATTTATTGTACCTTTTCACAGTCTTTACCACAGAACCAGGTTTTCCGATATCTTGATACATCTTCAGCTCCATTTTCAAGGCATCTAAAGTGATCTACAAAAGTTTGACAAAGATAAAACCAAATTTAAATATGTAGACAAATAGTCAAATACACACTAAGAAGATATCAAGGTGTGGATGAAATATAAAGTAAAAACACATAATAGCTTACATTTATGTTCACACTGAGCACAAGTACGGAAATGTTCATCCTCATCTTCATGGATTTTGTTTTGGCCACAAATCCCACAACAACACGTTGGACAAACCCAAATGCCATCAGGGACATCCTATACAGAAACAATAAGACAAGGCAAAGGAAACTACTCAGATTCAAAATCAATTATTGGTGTGAAAGTACTGAATTGAAGTAATATAATGAGTCAAAACAATATAATAGTAGCACTAAATATAACATGATTAAGAAGGAAAATGGTAATACCTTCAAACCAAGGCACATCTTATGGAACGAAGATGGACATTGATCACATAAAATAAGTTCACCACCGTCATGGCAAACAGAACAAATGTAATCATTGTCTCCTTGACACAACTCACTGAATGGTTTTTCACTGGCTTGGCTTATTTTATGATCTTGCATTATTTGCATTTGGCAATCCAAGAGCGATCTACCATCTTCCAAAAAGATACTAGAAGAGGGCCTGCAAGTACTAATGCCACTAGCATGATGTTCAAAGCCAACAAGACTGTATATTTTCATGCAACAGTTACACTTGATTCCATCATGAGTTATTTTCCCTACAGCCATTGTATGAATCGTACGCTGCCTTCCTTTTGCCTTATAATAAACCTTAGACCTTGGTAAGACCATGTTGTTGTCTATCAACCAAGACATAACATTTAGATGTTTATGTTGTGATGGACAAGCAGACACATTTTGAACCCTCTTATTTGATCTTAGCATCCTTAGAGGCAATCCATTGCTTTGACACTTAGGTAGATTGGATTTTGAATTCCTCAAGCATATCCTCTTTCGATTTGAAGTTGATCTATTTGAAGGAGCACCATCCATAGCATGTAACTCAGGGTCTTTTGGAAGAAATTGGGATACTCTATGTGATAAGTCATCACTCCAAACCTGATAAACATTTTCCTCATTACTGCCAGAGACATTTGAAGGCTTCATATCAGATATAGCCCATTCAGGAATACCCTCTTCAATACAAAATCTGCATGCTGCATGAAGTGTTGTGAATCTCTTATTTTGTGGAGACATGTATCTTATTCCCCTTTTTTTATTAGTTGGAGGTGGATATTCAAAATTCCATCCTTCTGCTAACAGGTGATTCTTTGCTTTCAGTATCAACTTTTTTTTATCAACCTTATTATTGTTGGATTGATGTGCATAATAATATTCCACAACAGCTTGATGACAAAACTCTGGTTCAACTTCACTGGGAGGAAGGATATTTAGATCCTGATTTTTTTGGGATAGATTAGGAATCACATTAGAAAGATGAGAGTCAACTGTAAGATGCATTCTACTGTTTTGGGACTGCAAAGAGTTGTTTTTGTTGGGGTCCTCTAGCATACTTTTACTAACTTCAACAAGTGACAAGTAAACCTTTCGGCCTAGTTCATCAGGCGATCTATACCTGTAACGTTTGATATTAAATTTATTGGACCACTCAATTTCCCATCCAAGATATGCAAGATGCTTTTGTAGTCTTTCCTTCCAAAGTTCCCTACTTCTCTTACTTGAGCCAAGTGCATATTGCCTAACAGCATCAGGACATAATTCAACTTCAGAAAACATCATAGGTGTCCAATATGTGGACCTTAAATGGGTTGAGGATCTATGTTTTCTTTTTTTTCCAAAACAACTAGCACCTGAAACTACTTCAACTGGAGGAACAGGTTCTTTCAGCACATCAATTTCCTTATCAGTCAAGGTCATGTTGAAGTCAACATTAGCCATAGCTTCATCTGAATTCAACTCTCGTGTTTCATTTATTAAATTCCCTGAAAGGTTTAAGATTGAGATAACATATTTTACTGTAAGAGTTAAGTAATCATTTACTACCTCCATTACCAAGTTTTTCCACAAGTACTTCACATTATATGTCCAGTCTCCAATCATAGAAAATTCCTCTTTTCCTTGTACATCATACCAAATTTGCTTAGCTGAAACAGCAACAAGAGATTCCCTCTCACACTCCTCAACCAATTCAAGAAACGCCCAGTTCCCTCGTTGCTCCCACTCTCCTGTAACTTCATCCCAGTCCTGAGTAATTCGCAATTGATGAATTTCAATTTGCATTTCATCTCCCAAATCAGGGAAAAACACACTCCTTGTTTTCATTCCATCACAATGATCAAATATAACACCTTCCCACCAAGCTTCCTTATGGATCACATCAACACACAGCCCAAATTTAAGGTCCAATGTTCCAAAATCAACAAAAGGAGGAATTGGCCTAATGAAGCCACGCTTATAGCAATATGAAGATTCAATTTCACCGTCCAAAGCTTTTGGAACATTCACCACGTCCAAAAGATAATTCAACCCATTATTTTCCAAAATATTCTTATATTTGATATGGCGTTTCAGCTTCCCACAATAGATAACTGTCCCCGGGTGCCATGATCCTAGCAAGCCCTCCTCTTCACTCCTCACCTGAAAATTTTCAAAAACTTCTTCAATTCTATAGATGACAATTTCAGATGAACAAAAAAATCACCATTTGTCTTCACTACCAATGCAAGTGATGGTAAGAGAAAATATTGTAAGTATGCAAACAAAAAAACCACACCATAATCCTATAAAACCGCAAAATCTCAAATTCAATAATGAAAACAACAATAACATAGTCAACGTACCTAAAAATATTCAAAACATAGTAACGTGAACACCCAATCAAAGATATTAATAAAAGTCAAAATTAACAATAACGAAAACAAAAATTGAAAACACAAGGGTGCAACAATAGGGTACTCCATGTTTTTTTTTTCTCCTTTTTGAAAGACCCCAGAAATTCAAATAACAAGAAGATCACATCGTTATTATAAAAAAAGATAAAATAAAATAAAATAAAATAAAATAAAAAATTGACATTACCTCCACACTTTCATTGACTTGAAGCTTTTTTGCAAACCCTCGTTTACGCTTTCTACTCTCACAATTATCGATACCCTCCATCACCATTGGAGGGAAGGTTCAAGGATTACTATTTCTCTAGAAAAATAAGTCCAAAATTGAGATAATTGCCTCTTTCAAGTTTGCCTGTAAACAAGTTAGAGAAAAGAGAATAAAATGGGTTAAAAAAAAAAAGATTTAGTATAATGAGAAAATCAAAAGATTAAACCCAAATTGTCACAGGTATCTAATAAGATCATATCTTTGGCCCCAAGTAATCCTACATTCTAAACTGATGCATAAATAACATGACAGAAACCATATATCATATAATCCGAAGATTCTACAAACTATAACATGCTGCACACCGTACTAAAATGAAACAAATCCTCTAGATATAAAGCACAACGAAATATAGCAATGCACAAAAGAATTAATTTACCAATGGACACTACATCAAAACAAAAACACACTACAAATCATAATTAAAGTAACACCAGAACCAATTTATGTTCCCACTTGATATGTATCACCTATTAAAATGCAGCAAAACCTCCAACAAAAACAAGTTTTCAGATTCAGGCAACACTGTAGACCCCTAATTATTCCAAGAACCAATTCGAACTCCAAACTTATCCACAAATAACTTGTTTGACCTGGTGTGCTTAACAAAATTTCTATAAATAATCTAGATTTACATAAACCCATCTATAACAAAAGAACATCACTCCAAGTGCAAACAGAACCAATTTCATGGGCTCCCTTGTCTTTTCCGCACCGGTAAGAAGCAGATAACAGAAAAATACACAAAATTACCATAAAAATGTTAAGGTTAATAATGAAATTAAAAACAGAGTCATTAAGAAATAAACTCGTTTTGTAATGTAGAAACGATGACAGAAATAGATGAAAATTTTTAAAATGTTAACATTATTAGACAGAAAAATAAAGGATTTGAAGTCGGAACAGTAATGTATATGTAAAACAGTTTTTTCCTTCATGAAAGTAAGTGTTAAGCAAGCAAATGGTTCACTGAAAATATTGCAACATAAAGAAAAAATAATATTGTAATGCATCCAATCATATGACTGAGATCATCCTTCAGACACCATTCTTGACCATTTCAGTCAGGCATTTCTAATGATATTAACTCGGAAAAGAAGTTTAGCAGACCAGAACATGTCACCTAATTAGAGTTAAAATTATGCTCATTCATTAGTATTTTAAATTAAGAGAAATTAAGAGTGATAATTGTATATGTAAAAGACAAAAATTAACAACTTTCAAACAAAAACTAAAATTCTCCAAAATTGTGGAGATAAGAACTCATCAAGCTGTTATGTTGTAAACCATTATCTGCTTAAAGCAGAGATTAGATTTGATCATATCTTGAACCTATATTTTACATAAACCAGAGCATCATAGCAAATCTTGTTGACGCCATGATAGTTATGCAATTCACCAGGTAAAACACAATATTATCACCATGGCTACAATATACTACAAAATTTTCCGTGGGACCAATTCCCCTACAACAAAAACAAGCAATCCCCAATACTACAACAATTTATTTAATTTCCAACAGTACCAATGTCTTAATTACTCTTTCAGCTGAGCAATTTTAAAATTGGTTAATTTCTCAGTGCCAATTCCGGTGTTACAGGCTATGTAATTATATCTACAAATCACTAAATTAAAATAAGCTATTGACCTTCTTCATCAATTGATATAGTATATCCACCAATCAGATTGAGACAGATTTCTGCTCCTAATTCATTTTTCGCTCTACTGTATCCCACATTAAAAGATGAGCCGTATGAATTCATCATGATTATCATTGGTGTTCGAAAACATCTTAAAAGTTTTGATAGAGAAGAAACCCACAACAATGAAATCTAAATGCTACCGATGGATAGAGAAGAATGAAAACCCTCACACAAAAATGCAAACCTTTGACCAAATTTTGAGGAAGAAGGGGTGAAGTAAAAGACCTTGTCTTCGAATGAAAATTGAACTAAGCTCTTCTTCTCTTCAGCGCGTTCCAACTACTCCTTCAAAGCTCGGCAGATTAGGCAAGAATCAAGCGCAACTTTGGATTGGATAGCGAAATTAGGGTTTACAGTAAGCAAACGCAATTGCAGTATTAGGATTTGGACATTACGACGTTGGCGGGTAAGATTTGGAATGTTTTTAGGAGGGAGGGCTTACTCATGATATTTCACCCTAAACATTCAAATTTTTAATAAAATCGGATATTTTTAGAATTTTTATTCTTAAAAACAGTTTTCACTTTTTTAAAAGTTAAAAACAAAATATTTTTTTTAAATTGTTTTAAAATAAAATTTTTAAAAATTAAAAAACAAGACTCTATTTTTTTTATTCAAATGTATATTGAATCTCATTTAATAAATTCAGATTTTATTTATAAAAATTGGTTTGTTTGGGGAAATAATAAGTACAGGTAAACGGTTACATTTTATGAGTACAGCTAAACGATCTATTCGAATAAAACAGAAACCTAGAAATGAGGTGCATGCAAACATCTTAGTAACAAAATCCATGTTGATGTTACAAAACGACGTTACGGCAGCATGGCCAGTTTCCCGCGCTTTCTCTCCACTTCCATAAGAGACAGTTATTTAACAAACACTTGGAAACACAAAACCTCTTTAAAATATCATTTAAATACACGAAAACAGAAAAACTTTATCTAAAGTCATAAAAATAGCAAAAAAAAGTCATAAAAATAAATAAATAAAACTATATTTAAATTTTCATTGCCTTGCATTTTAAAACATTAAGAATACTGATTAATGTTTTCAAATAATTTTTTAAGAAAATTATATTAATAATATTTCTAAGTCACCAAAAACATGTTCTTTCAAAAAAAATAATTTATAATTAAAAACATTATGTAAATATAAAATTAGAAAAATTAACTAACATATTAGTTATAGCACACCAAGTCAGGATCCAAAACTAATTTAACCAGTATTTGATTTGAAATTGATTTTAAATTAAATTTAAAATCAGTTTTAAACTAATTAAAAAAATGTAATATATTAATTTAAAAATAAATTCGATTTAAAACAAATCCAATTAATATCCCAAGTACAGAATCTCATGGAAAACATGCCCAATCACCTCAGGATCATCTTAGAGTCCCCAAAGCATTCAAATACCCAGAAAGGTAAATATTATATAGGAAAAATGTTAACCATTTTTTCAATGTTTACCCTCTCTAACACAATAAAATTCAATAAATAATATTTTTTATTAAAAATTATAGCACATTTTTTCATTTTCAATCAAAATTGTTCTTATTATATTACTTAAAGCCAAAATTAGCAATAATGTAAACAAACATTGAAAATACGACAAGGGTGCCACAATAGGGTATTCCATTTTTTTTTTCTTCTTTTTTCGAAAGATTCCAAAAATTCAAATAATAAAAAGATCACATCATTATTATAAAAAAAAAAATTCAGGTGTCTAATAAGATCATATTTTTATCCCATAAAAGCTTCACACACCCGAAGTCTCTTTTTAGCTTGCTCTATAATATTTATTTCAATTGGTTCATGTCATCAACTTTTGCTTATGTGAAGATCTTAACAGCTCCACTATTTTCACTATTGTGCAGCTTTCACACTTAGCATAGTGATCCAATTAAGATTACTTTTTAATTTAATCTTGACATAAAAAATTATATATTTTAACTTTCATAAAAAATTATAAATTCATTATCATTATTTATTGAAAATATAATAGTATTAAAATATTTTTATAGAAATTAAAGAAAAAGATAATATTAATATAGAAATTATATTGTAGTTTTTAAGGTAAAAACTTAAATAAGATGTAAATTTATTTTATAAAAACTAAAATAAAAATGTTAAATCTATTTATTTTTTATACAAAACAAATTAATGGAGAGCTACTTATTTAATCACACACAATTTGTAGACCCGCAAAATAAGCTAATTTATTTAAATTTATTAAAATATTAACCAATAATTATACTCCTGTATTTCACAAATTTGTTTATAATTTTTAAAAATTATTTTATTTAAAATTAATTAAAATATATTTAAAATATTAAAATATATTTTAAAAATATAAATTTATTATTTATGAAATTATAATAAAAATATTTCACAAAAAATTATATTAAATATAATTATATTGAAAATATTATAAAATATACTATTATACTGTTAATTTTAGTTTTGGCATTTGTTTAAATTTTTAATCAAATTTAATACAGTATATTGATTATTTATTACTTTAATCAATAATTATTGATAAAAATTAAACTAAATAATAATTAAAAGATTAAATAACACATTCCTAAATAAGTAATTAAAGCAATAATAATTAATTTAGGTAAAAGAATAACAATTAAATTTTAAATATAATTAATACAAATGTATTATTTTATTATTATCATAAATTTTATAAAAAAATGATAATAAATATAATTCTAATATATATATATATATATATATATATATATATGCAAATGAGTATAAACATAATATAAATTATTTCTCAATTAAATGATATGTATTCTAATAGATGCATAAGTGAAATTTATTTAAGTAACATTTAATTTAATGGAGTTTATTTTTATTGTTTTTTAATCAAATTGATGTGAATATTAATATACTTTTATTTAATAGATTACAAATAAAATTATTAACTTATAGTTTTAAAAAGACATATTTGACGGTCGATATAAAATTTAGATCCTAATAGATATTTTTATTTTGACTATTTTGATGTAACTATTATTTAAAGTGTTTTACAATCACAATATTTTTATTTTTATTTTTTAATTATTTATCATAAAATTAAATTTTTTAAAAAATTTATTAACCATTATTAAAAGATGTTTTTTTTAACACTCTAAAATTTTAATTTTCATAATTGTTTGTTTTTGACTCATGTAAATTTAATATAAAATATGAATCTCTTCAATAAATAACAAGCATTACAATTGTGGTTAAATAAATATTTTTTACAGATATAGTTATTTATAAAATAACTGAAATTTTCAATACTAAATGAGTAATAGTAGAATAAAATTATAATCAAATAAAAATAATTGTAATATATTGTAGTTACGAGCCTACATGTATATAGATATGAGTATACAAAAATTCACATTTATATATTAAAACATGTGAAAATTAAAATAATAATTACATGATCAAAACATATACAATTCCAGAGCAGTATCAAACATAACCCAACATTGAAATCCGGTCCTATTCATCAACCTCGTACCAACTCTCTATATCAGCTAAATTTTCAGAATCAAGATTATCGTTTGATCCAAGGTAACAATTGCTTGAATCAGCTGTAACCTTTGTGTCAATCACCTGGTCGAAGGTCTATGTAGACAGTCTTCCAAGATAGTTGTCATCGTGATAGGTAAATAGATAAGTGAGGACTGCCAGAGTTCTAACACTACCACTATAAATATAGATACATAGGGTCTGGTGTATTCTATTCCTAGGAAAATTAAAAGGGATACTACCAAAGAAATCCATCTTAAACATAACAAAGGCCCTAGGTTCATTTTCAACAAGAACAACAAACTTAAAATAACATAATCTTTGATATCCATTAAATACATAATTAAGGCTATTACGTAACTATCTATTAGCCTAACTTTTTCCTGAGGCTCCGTCATCATGTTTTCCTAAAAATATTAGTAAGTATAAGCGTCTATTCTATCATTTACAAATCATTCATCATAGAATTATAATGTATGATATAAGGACAATATATTCATGTTGCAAATATACTCACATGTACACAATTCAACAATTTATTATACATTATCCATTCTCTCATTCCAATACGCACTCCCAGTGTATTGTGATCACAGATATCGATGCCTCTAGCATTTCTTGATGTCTTACTCTACTAAGTAAATAGTCACTGATTAGCTCATGTACACGGATATAACGTATACAATAATCAGCTCCCTTAGCAATGACATAGTCAGGAGTCTAGTTAGGAAATGAGTGTGAGGCCATGTGATGCATTCGCTCTTAGAAAGAGTGTGTACACATACAAAAATGTTGTAATAACTTAAATTTAATTTCAAATAAATAATATATAATATCAAATAACTGTTACAAGTTCATATCATACAAGTTAATATTTAAAATGTCGTAATGATAAAAGTTCATAAAATATTTCGAAATGAGAGAAATGTTACAAGTTAATATCAAATAACTGTTACAGGATTAGTTCAATACAACGTTTTTCAAAATAATATATAAGTCCTATAGCAGCTCATTCGTCTCTTCATTGAGTCAGGTGCTGATAATCTTGATTACCTGAAAAAGGAATGTAAGGGTGAGTACTCTACACTACTCAAAACATAACAAGCATCTCACCTTGCATATACTTCACACAATATAAATATAAACAGCATTTTCACACATTTCATTTCAATTTATCATCAATGCATTCATGGCACCAAACATTTATACACATTCGCGTGCTTATGGCATGCTGCCATGCTCATGGTGGCACTGTGATCATAGATTTTCACCATAAATAATTGCCAATTATCCCCACCTCACGGATACTACGTGGACAGTCACAGGTCGCTCAGCAAAGGTAGTGATTAAAGGTCTAGTCAGGAAGAGAGTGTGTGGCCCGTGGTATACTTGGTTTCATAGTTGGTGTCACCACCACTCTTTCTTTCCCAAGGTATTTCTACCATCCTTATCTTCCACACCCCTAGTGTATCGTTGAACCATTCACACATCACATTGCACATCAAATTCTATCAAATACACAATCCCTATCCTTTATCTAAGCCATATTACAATAATCAACAAAATACACAAGAATCATAACACATTGAGATAGGGTAGAGTCCTCCTTTACCTCGAATCAAAGACCCATACGCTAAATTCACCAAGAAGCCCTCCCCAATATGGATTTCGTCCTAAACACATGGAGAAACTCCATGAGAACCCAAGAAAATCACGAAAACAAAGAAAAAGGATAGAAAAACAAAAACCCTGACCATTAAAACTCACCTCCAAGCATTCCCAACATGAATTCAACCTTCAATCAAGCTCCCGAACGGCTTTGGAGGTAATTTAATCAGTGGGCAGGGTTTTGGGTTGAGAGAAACGAAGAAATTTTGAAGGGAATGTGAGAAATAACCTTTATCGAATCCTAACCTCCTTTAAACCTTCTCTGGTAGTGACACTCTCGCTATAGCGAGATATTACCTCGCTATAGCGACTCTCTCCCTCGCTACAATGAAAAACTCATACAAAACTGAACTCGAGTTTCTGCAGAATCTCGTTACAGCGAGATTGCACCCAGAAATGTAGCCCAAACTGTGGATTTGTTGCTACAACGACAAGCCGACAATTTCATCCTTCTCTCCAAATGCTCTCTCGCTACAACGAGAAAGGCATATTTTCATACCTCACGCCCAGGGGCCTCTCGCTACAGCGAGAATGCCCTGCAGCAGCATCCATACTTAGCCTGTTTTCAGCCCAATCAATCCAATCCAATTATACACATACACACACACACACATATATATAGACACACACACATCCATATACATTATACTCACAAACATCATCATTACGCACTCAAGTGCAGTTTCCAACATCCCGTCACATTTACACGCACATATAAATACACACACACACATACACACACACATATATATATATATATATATATCAATTAATAAATATTATTACAAAATTTGAGGTGTTACAAATGTCGCTCACCATCTACGTTTCTTCAAGATTTTCATCATTTTCGGACTCTATATGTCAGTGTCTCTCCTTAACTATTTACACTAGATTCAATCAATATTTGATACTTATGGTCATTCTGAAATAATTTCCTCCTTCATTCATAAGATTATGCTTAGTAAAGCACTTCCAGTCTAAATCCATTTCACTCATACCCCTTTTTAATATATTTACAATTACTAAATCCTTTAAACCAGTATCACACTTCATCATAACATCTTATCCAAACATTTTCCATAAAGTCACATCATAATTACTCAGCAAGTTTATTAACACTCCACATTGAATACTCATCATATAATGCATATAAGCATATAACAACCATTCAGTCCAAACAATTAAACAAGCATATTTTCATTCATTATTCACACCATAGATATTTCAACCATATATTTTTCAAGAAATGTTCATATAATAGTGCTCTAATGAGTACAAAATAAATACTAAAATAGAACAATAAAATAGAGCTCTCCTTACTTTAAAGACGAGTTTACAGAGAGATATTGAAAAAGATTAGAGTTCAAAGATGGAAGTTCTCCTGAATATCAAGAGATATTTGTAAAGAATGAAAAATACAAGAAATGATCGGAGAAAATGAAATTTAATCCAGAGAAACTTACTTGGAATTGTTTAGATTCAATGTCCAAGCTCAGATTTGAAGAGTAATCAGAGTTTCTGAAGCTTTTCTATAGAGAAAAAGAAGAGAGAGTTCAGAGAAAACAATGGAGGAACATGAGTTTGGAATGAAATAAAATTTTATACTAGTAATCTCTTAAATACCCCTTAGCCCCATGTGCTCTTACTTGAGCGAGGAACAGCTCACTTGAGCGACAGACATCTCACTTGAGTGACAGATATCTCACTTGAGCAAGATATGCAGACAGTAGTCTCACCCTACAGTTTTTTATATGCTCACTTGAACGAGCTCTATCTTGCTAGAGCGAGATGACATCCAAAGAGCATAATGTTTTTCCTGTGAGTCCTCGCCTGAGCGACCTATCTCGCCTGAGCGAGATCTTGGCTCACTTGAGCGAGATCACTCTCGCCTGGGTGAGGTGATAGTTGGACTGAATCTATCCTATTTCATTTGAGCGAGATAGCCCTGCAACATTATATTTCTGGGCACTCAGTCGTGCTTGAGTGAAATTTGCCTCGCCTGAGTGAGACATTCTGCACCAGAATCTTTTCAAAAATCCTCTATACTCTTCTAATTGCACTCTAATACTACTTAATATTAAACAAAATATAATTTACCGAATAATGAAAAAGAGGGTGTTACATTTTTCTCTTCAAAATGATAAAAAAAATTAAAATAAGTGAATTTTACAAAATTATAAATATAAAATAAAATATTAAAAATTTTAATACAATTCAATTAGGTAAAAAAAATCAACGTATAATACTTATTAAAAGTAATATAACTTTATGCTTATTCAACAAATAAAAAATTATTTTAATATAATTTTTGATTTTTTTATTATAATGATTATTTTGATACGTAATTAAGAGAAAGAAAGGAAAAAAAAAACCTTCTCACCGTTATAAAATACATTATTATATTATTGTACTGTTAATTTAGTTTTGACATTTGTCTAATTTTTTAATTAAATATAATACAGTATATTGATTATTTATTATTTTAATTAATAATTATTAACAAAAAGTTGCTATACAATAATTAATAGATCAAATAACACGTTACAAAATAAGTAATCAAAGCAATAATAATTAATTTAAGTAAAAGAATTATCATTAAAATTTAAATATAATTAACACAAATATCTTATTTTATTATTATCATAAAATTTCCAAAAAATGATAACAAATATAATTCTAATATAAATATTTAAAAAATTATACAATAATGAATGCAAATATAATATAAATTATATTTCAATTATATGATAATATATACTTACATAAAATTTGTTGGAGTAACGATCATTTTAATAGAGATTATTTATTTATTTATTGTAACGTCTCAAATTTTGTAATATTAATTATTGTTATTTATATAGATCTAAATGCGTATATATGTGTGTATTTTTGAATATATGTTATGAATATGTGTGTATATATATATATATATGTGTGTGTGTATGCATGAATGGTTGGGCTGAAAATGGGCTAAGTGTCTAAGTGTAAGGTGTAATTCTGGGCTGTCCTCGCTGTAGTGAGAGAGCCCTGGGAGGAAGGACCAAAACTGTCGCATTTTCGCTGTAGTGAGAGACATTTCGCTATAGTGAGAGACATATCGCTGTAGCGACAAAGCGACAGTTTGAGGTGCATTTCTGGGTGCAGTCTCGCTGTAGTGAGAGGGTCTCGCTGTAGCAAGATTCTACAAAAATTAAGGTGCAGTTTTGTCTGAGATTTTCGCTGCAGCGTGAGGGCGTATCGTTGCAGTGAGGTCCTCTCGCTGTAGTATCGCGACCATAAAAAGATTTAAGGGGGGTTAGGGTTTGGGGAGGGTTATTTCTCCCTCTCCCTTCAAAGTCCCTTGGTTCCTCTCATTCCCAAACCCTTTTCCACTGATTAAATTGCCTCCAAAGCCGCGGGAGCTTGATTGAAGGTTGAATCCATGTGAGGGATGCTTGGAGGTGAGTTTTAATGGTTAGAGTTTCGTTTCTCATCCCCTTTTCTCTGTTTTTGGGTTTTCTTGGGTTCTCATGGAGTTCTTCCATGTGTTTTAGGCCGAAATTTGTTTAGGGAGCATGTCCGTAGTCGAATCCGAGTGTGGGTCTTCAATCCAAGGTAAGGAGGACTCTATCCTACTCTTTTGTGCATAAATTGTTGTTATTTTGCTGAATATTATGTTGTGACTGAGTTAGTGGGTAGGAAATTGTTGAGAAATATAATGTGGACTGTGTGCCGTGATATGTGAACATTATATGTGTTGACCCAAAATTGATGGATGTGGATTGTATGTAAATGTTTTGTGATAGAATGAGGTTATGTATGCTGAGCGTTGTGAATGATATGGGCACTTATGCTGTATATTTGAATGAATATTTTGAAAATGTAGGCCCAAGGGCCGTGTAATATGAACGATAATTATAGGCTACATGCCGTGTGCTGTGAAATGGAATGTGGGCTGTGTGCCATGTGTAAGCATGATTATTGCATGCGTGAATGGAATATGTGTGAATGAGCGTGTTGGCACCGTTGTAATGTGCTGTGAATGATTTAGCGATACACTGGGAGTGTAGAAGATGAGGACGGTAGAAATACCTTGGGGAAGAAGGAGTGGTGGTGACACCGACTGTGGAACGGGTGCACCACGGGCCACACACTCTCTTTCTGACTAGACTTCTGACCACTATCTTTGCTGAGCGACCTATGATTGCCCACGTGGTATCTGTGAGGCGACTATTCATGGTAAAAATCTGTGATCACAGTGTCACAGTGGATATGGTTGGTGTACGTGCGCATGAGATTATTGTTAATTGTATTTTTGAATGTGAAATATTATTGGTGCCGTGAGTACATCGATATTGAATGATAATGTTGTCTGTGTTTGTTTCTACATAAATGTATTGAATTTGATCTGGAGGTGAGACTCTATGCCCAGTTGTGTGTTTTGGTAGTGTAGAATACCCACTCTTACATTCATTTTTCAGGTAGTCAAGATGATCAGCACGTTACTCAATGAAAGGGGTAAATGGAACTGCTATAGGACTAGGATATAAATTAGAAAATAATGTATTTAAAAGAGTCCTGTAGTAGTGCTTTGATGAAGCTTGTAACCCCTTTTTCTTATTTTGAAATATTTGATGAAACCATGGGTTGAGAACTTTACTTGAAATGAAACTTTTAGTATCCCGAATTTGTAAAATTATTATTTAATGAATGTTAAAAATAAGGTGTTACATTTATTAATCAAATTGGCATGAATATTATATATTTTTATTTAATAGATTATGAATAAAATTATTAACTTAAAATTTTAAAAAGATATTTAGCATTTGATATAAATTAATGTATTGAATCAAATTGCTTCTAATTTTGAAAAATGTGTTGGAATTCTTTAACGACGATATATTAAAACTTCTCATTATTTCTTTTTATAATTAAAGAAACTTAATTAATTAATAAATTAATGTATTGAATAGTTAATCTTTGATATTGGCTTAACTTTTGTTGTCCAGTGATTAAGTTTCTTTCATATGATTTTGCTTCTCGTTTGAGTTGTTAAGAAATTATAGCATATTTTGCTTAAGTAGTAAAGTCTTTTTTAGTTATTAATGATGATGTTTGCTTTTGCTAGATGGTTAAATAATTAGTGAAGCTTCTATCTAATGGTTAAATGTTTGTGGTTTCTACCTTTTATAGTTGTTAAGAAATGATTTTTGATTTGTTAGTTTGGTGACTTTCATTCTAATTGATATTTTTTAGCAATGGTCAATTTATTTTCTCTTTCACATACATTTGTATCACTCCTACTAAGCTGGATGTGTTAGTACATACCTTCCAACTTCTAATTTGTAGTGATTGTTAAAGATATAAAAATTAATTAGAGATTAGTTATATTAGATAGAAAATTAGTTGGTGTTTTACGGATGTTATGCCTCTTGTAACTCATCTTTTTACTATTGTAATCATTATACTTTCATCTTCTTGTAAGCCATGTTTCTTAAGTGTCTTATTTTGGAAGGGTCTTATACCAAAAAAGTTTTTAATACATAAATTAATATTTACTACTTAAACATAATATTTTATACTTGGCAAAATTTTGGCAACATTTCACATTAGTTTCCAACTACATAACTTGAATGTGAGCACTTGAATGTGATCATTTATCATAATTAAGGAAGCAACTAGAGACAATGTGAAATATACCAAACCAAAATTTCATCAAGTATAACATATGTAACATCCTCAATTTCTTATTTAAAAATAAATAAATTTCTATAACAAAGGAGAAAAATAGAAGAATTTTGTTCTATTTTATAGATTTAAGAATTGATTGAAAGCAAAACTTACAATTCTCTTATCAAAATTTTATAAGATTGCAAAGTATTTAAAATTTCTAAAAGAATAATTTTGAGACATTAAAATGATGAATAAAATTTTGAATTACATCAAACAATTATTCGGTTCATATCGCATACGTATAAGTTTAAAATACTATTAAGAACATTTTCAAATTATTCATTACAACAAAATTTCTAAAGTATTATAAATTCTAAAATCTGATGTTTAAAAGTATTTGCAGTTTTTTGTCAACATAAATTGTAATTAGAGTAAAGTACTATAATTTCTCAAATTATTTTAGTCCCTACAGAGCAGTCTTCCTTCTATTATCACTGGACTATGATCTTAGAATAGATCAATCATCTTTATTTTCTCCTTGTTCGCCTTCCTGAAAAATAGTTAGTAAGGGTGAGTATTTCTCGCTCCACTAAATCTCTTATTTGATAGAAGAAGGTAAATATATATATATATATATATATATAATACTAAAAATATTATCTAATATACATTGGATTAATGATAACACTCAAATCATATAGATCATTATCACAACAAAGCACCATACACCCCAACCAATCAATCATCTTTGCAAATATTTATGACAGATATTTTCAGACTAGTCTGCATGTCATAATATATGTATTATACTACTTCAGTCAATATGTCACAATATATATATTCTAATTGCACCCATTGATGTATTACAACACATATGTCATAACAACATCAACCGATATGTTATAATGTATATATTATAATTATAAAATTTCTATATTACTTCGTATTCACCACACTTTCACATTTATTACACTTTCATATTCATTACTCCTGCGATCCCTTGAAGATTTCATAGCATAAATAGTTGTTGGTTAGCTGCAACAACATGAGTACACGCGTGTGCGAACTTGGCCCTTTTTAGTAAAGGTATGGTCAAGAGTTTAGGTAAGAAAATAAGTGTAAGGCTTGTGGTGTCTTTTCTCTCTATTTTCATTAATTTTGCACAACCATGGAAAAGCATCCATCACCTTCATTTCCCTCAAATCTTTACAATCGCCCCTGTCTTCCACACTTCTAGTGTATCTCTGCGACTATCTATACTTATTTTCAACATTTCTCATGTTATTCTTATTCTTTTCTATATCCTTCTCATAGATCAATGTATCATAATACGTTCATCTTGATCATATAACTTAATGTATTACAATACATGTATTATAAATATACATTTTGATGTACCACAAATATCATAATAATATCCATCAATCTATCTAACTCCTGTATTATAATCACCTCTTTCATAATTCTTTCATCATGTCATATCATTTACTTTTATACATAAAACTCTTTCTTCATTTAAGAATATTATAACACTTTTCATCAACAACATAATTTCACTAATTTCAATACACATCAACCATCAACAAACATTCATATTTATAGTATTATATCCATTTAACATAGAAGGTCCTCAAATAATTCCACACCACACATATCAACACAATGTGCTGGAGGTCAGACACCTCTGAACTCAACTCAATTGTACAATTTCAATATACATGCTTTCTTAGTATCAATCCAGTCGTTTATCCTAAAGTTTGACAACATATAATATTCACGGTATATCTATTATATCAAAAATACTAAATGTGTAAGTCTTAAATTATCTCTGAACAAGGTTTACTAGTAAAATCATAATATTTCTTGAAATAGTTTTGTTCATAGCTTTTGTTACAAATTGGATTTAGTTGGTTTTAAAAATAAGCATGGGGTTTTCATGTCAAACTCTCTATTGGTACACATTAGATTTTTAAGAAAACCTTAGTATTCTAGGATCCCAATAGAAACTTAGTATTTTCAAACCAAAATACCAAGAAGGAGATAGGGTTTGGGATCAACTCCCTTTACCTAAAAATGAGTCTTAGATTGAGTTTTCCTAGAGATCCAAGGGATAGGAATAATGTCCTGAGAGAGGATATTGCCTTGAAGGTTGAAGTTTCATTAAATATCACAAAGTATAAAACTTTAGATCAGATAAAACTGAGAAACAAGAATGAAGTTGGAGAACTAAGCTCCAAAAAACTTACTTAGATCTAAATGGTTGAACATCTAAGCCTGAATTCGAAAGAAGATTGAATTTTGGAGGAGGATTTCTGAGAAGAGAGGGTGAGAGATCGAAGAGAATAGAGAAGGGGTCAAAACTTTGGATTGTAATCCAATTTTTCTAAGTTGAAAGCCCTTAAATCTCCCTTAACTCACTATATTTTCCTTATAGCGAACCATTCTTTCGTTGTAGCAAAAAACTTGATAAAATTTCTCTTTGCTATTTGTCATTTTAGTTACAGCGAGAGCTCCTTGTTACAACAAGAGCTCCTTGCTGCAGCGACAAAATTCTGGTTATAGCAAGAGAGCATCAGAAAGCCTGATTATGGAAGCTTTTTCTCGCTATAACAAGATACCCTACACCAAAATTCTTATTTCCTTCAATACAAGGGCCACAAAATTGAGGGTGTTAAAATTTTTTTAAGAAGTATTGCTAATTACTTAATAAAAAACTTTGTTCCTTAACTGTCTAATTTGGACAATTTAAGATTCAACATAATAGCTTCTTCAATTATTATTTTGAATCTCAATCAGTAAACTAAGATTTCACTTAAATTTTAAATTCAAATCATAATATTTGGTGTACGAATTGAGCTTCAGAATTTTAATTACGTTTGGATGTCCATTTAGAATTGAGATTATAATTCTATGGACCAATTTCATGGAATTCTGTTACAACTAAATTTGGCCCATTGTAATTTCTAACCTACACCTTAAGAATTTGAATTTCTAACATCATAATTCACAAATACACTTTTACATATCGTGTCTCGTCATCTCCATAGTTTCTCGTTTTCATGATTTTTGTTCTTTTTAGATACTTTCTTCCTTTCCCTCTTATTTTGTTCGCTCTTTCTTGTTGCATCTTCCTTTCTTTCTCTTTTTCTTATTTTTCTCTATTCTCTTTTTCTTCGTTTTATATTGATTATTAATAAAAGTAGTTTTCTCTATTCCTTTTCCTCTTGTTTTTCCTATTCTTCTTTTACATCTTCTTCTTCTTCCTTTCTTTCTCCTATTTTACATTTATTACATTTTTAATATATTTATGTTGTTGTATCATATTGCTATTCTACACTTACTATAAACTATATTGTATTGTTATTTTGCACTTTCTACACTTGTTGCAAACTATATTATATTATTTTTCTACACCTTTTGCACTTGACACAAACTATATTTTTTTATGTTAATTGTATAATAAATTGTTTGATAATTTTTTTAAGTTGTTAGATGTTAGAAAAAATATTAGAAATTAATTCAATAACTATAAAGAGTACAAGAGAAACAAAAAGGAGAAAACTAGTGCAAGGTGCAACAATTATTATATTGGTCACATTAACTTTATGGTATAAATAAAGAAATATACCCAAAGAGCCAACAGACAAGATTGATAAAGACACAGAAAGAAGTATACTTTTGAGACAATTATATCATGAGACTGATGAAAATTGTTATAATCAATTATGTCTTACTAACACTATAGAATTTGATTTCAACTTAGAATTATAATTCTACGTTCTAATGGAATTGGAATTAGAATTATAATTCTAAACTCCAATTCTAATTCCATGCACCAAACGAGCCCTTAGAGAACAATTTACATATATTCATAATATTTTGTAAACCACATGTATTTGCACCCACAATTTACATTGAACAACAAAACATAAAGCATACTTAAAAAACATATAACCATTTGCCTACAAAATACCATGCTAACCTTAAAAAACAATAAGCATTTGTCCATGAAATACCATGCTAATGATACTATCAAAAGTGTTTAATTAATAATGTTCACACCATTTCATTAGCAAGGAAAATCATAAACTAACAAATACAAACTATCATATAGTGCTTAGTTCTAAGCAAAAGACAATTCTACTTATTTTGACTTTACTATTCTACATATCAACTTAATTACTTAATTATTAACTACTCAAGCTCCTGAATCTATATTTAACACATTTGAGGATTTTAAATTCAAGTTCCTATTCTTCTAATTAAACTATATGTATGGCTAAATAAAGGAAAAAATAATCTTTATTTTTAGATACTTAACAAAATGAAGCAAATATATTTAGAGTTCAAAACTTGTTGTGAAACCATTGCATTAGTCACTGTCGAAATAATTTACTCTTTAACCCAAATGTCAATACAAGCCTCAATATACAATAGAAAATATAATTTATTCTAATTTTACATTTATTACATAAATTACATGAAGGAAATATAATTGAATCAAAGTTGAAAACTACTACCACTATTTATATTGCTAAGTCATATTAATTGCTTAAGTAATTTATATGGCTCATTATTTTATGACATTGTGACAAGTTCAAAGTCTTGCTTCTAATATACCAGTTGCTACAAGAAATTGCTACCTATATATGATATTTTCAAGATTTGTTCTTTTTGTCTCTCCCTCTCTCCATAGCTTATAGCAACATAGTATGAAATCTGAATAAAAAATGAACAATTTTTTTCAAAATATAAAGAGTATAGGCAATGATAGGTGTTATTGTGCATTTTATAACTATAGTAGAGGGAAAAAATTTAATATATTCAACTTAAAAATTGAAGCACAAAGCCCAAAAATCTCATCACATCTATATCTCAATTAGACTATGTTATATATAACTTGTGCTTTTAATATCATTATATAATTTACATTGTCTATGTGTTATGTAGTTGCTAATTATCTACATTAATGCAAGTTCACTAACCTAAAGTTCAAAATTTGACAAAATAAGCAAAACCTAAATATAATTACATAAAAGTAACTTAGAAAATCAATGTTACTAACTTGAATTAGCTTTGCTTTGACCTGAATTGATGTTCATGTCAGTGACAGGGATAGCATTGTACTATTCACTTCAAACATTGATGAGATTGAATACAGGGAGTAGAGAGTATTGTTAAGCCAGATAAACAACAAAGAAGTATACTCAAACAATGTAAATGAATGACTTTGTAGATGATGGTCACAACAATAGTGCAAACAATGGCGACAAAGATGATATAGAGAGAACAAAGAGAAATATGGGGGTCCACATAGAGGAGAGTGAAAGCAAGGGCAAGGATGAACAAGTTTTGTTATGGTTCAATTTTAGAGAGCGGTTAGTTAAGAACCACTCTATGACATTCAACTTGGAGAGCAATTACATGTCTAACTACTCTTCAAAGCATTTTTCAATTACATGTTTAACTATTCTCCAAGTGTTGTTCAGAAAATAATTTTTAATTAATTGCTCTCCAAATGCTGCTTAGAGATAATTCTTTAATAACTGTTCTTCATGTTCGTGTAATTTGGTATAATAATTTTAAATAATGAGTATTGATAAGAGCTTATAATAAGCTTAACAATAAGGAGCTTAAAGTTTAAACTTATCTAAAGATTCCTTTAATACCTTAAGTATGATACATTGAAGTTTTTGTCTAACTTTCTTACTACTTGTTGGTGTTTAAATTTTCATGAAGACACTCCTCTTGCTTATCCCAAAGATTCTAGAAGAGATTGAGTTTGCTCTTTATAGTTGTACAATTTAGATTATGTCACTTTTTAAATATTAATATCACATTGAAAGAAGTAAAAATATTTTAAATTAGTTATTTTTCACATAAATAACACATAATAGTTTAAAAATATTAACATTTTTTAAATCTTTTTTAAGGTATTATTGTGTTTCAAGAATTATGAATTTAATAATTTAATAAGAGTTTTAGACTGTGATTGATAAATATATAATATTGTGATTTAAATTCATAATATATTATGTGAAAGAATATACCATTTATTGTATCGGCAAATAGATTGTTTGTTCATAGTTCTTAAACAAAAAAATATCACTTGTTAGCTAACATAGAAAGATAAAATTATACTTAAAAAATTGCTAGTAATATATTAACATACTATTAATGTTAAAATTTATGTAAGTCTCTCTATTTCTTATTCCTAATTTAATAATTTTATTTATATTTTTTTATAATTTTTAATAAATTTTAACAAATAATTTAAAATATAATATTAATACTTGTGTATAACTTGTATAAGACAATTTTAGGCGAGGCAAAATTTCATTATTTATGATGAGTATGATATTAGACATTATGAGTTGAGATTACACCTTAAATTATGTTTAGATAGTTTATAATGTTTGACCCATGTAGATACAAAGGATCGATTTTACGAAAATTGTTAGTTGCAATTTTGAAATCAAATTTAGGTTAACGAATGGAGCTAAGTATGAGGCTTGAGTTTTTGTAAGTTTTCTTAAGATTGAATTAATATTTTTTTAATTACTTCATAAGTTATATTCTGCTTAATTTTAAACTCGTGATATATATGATTGCTTCTTTTCTATGCTCACTTTGTTTACTATGCCCCACTGAATCTCTATTACTTGTTTATTTTCTTCCATTTAAATTCACAGGTCATGAAGCATGGAATTTTTGGACTTGTTGATCTACCCAATAGTTGTTCCGTTTTTTTGGTAAACCTTCTACAAATGCATTTGTAGGAATAGAATGTCTCTTTGTTCATCATTTTGTTGTACATGTGATTTCATAATCGTGATATGATCATTCATGCACAATTGTTCTTTTGGAACCTTAACATTGACTACTACAAGTCTTCATACTACTTTATGATATTAAAAATATAGAGCAAATTCTATCAGTTTTTTTTGTGGCTCTTTGTTATTGAAATAATGTATATCTTTGTTGTGGTCCTCTTTTAAGTTTTTCAAGATAATTGAATAGTAAACTAATATTAACCTGTATGTTAATTACTGTCTAAAGGTGAGTTGTGATAAAATTGAATCATATAGACATATCTATATGTTTCTTATCACAAAAGTTATTTTACTATTTATTCAGCAATGTAAATTAACACTTCTTACTCCTTCTATTAAACTTCCTTTTAACTATAAGTCAAATTTTAAACTGAATTTTTTATTTAATAAAAAATGACTTTTTTTTTCGTGTAAAAAACCAAGAAATAAAATTACAATATATTTTCTTTTCTCAAAACTCTATTAAGAATAAAATAAAGAAGTCTTCCATCATTCTAGAAAAACTACTAATTTAAAATACATAATAAATATTTTTAAAACAAAAAATCGTTATTATGAGAGCTCCTTAAAATCATTGTTTATTTGAAAAAGTAAATTTTATTGCACTGTAAACCCATTTTCTGTTTGCATTTCATAAATAACATGTGAATGATATTTATAATAAAAGTTTAATTTTAGCATACCGTGAGTATAAATTTTTTTACACAACCCAACTAATTAAGATATAATTTTTATATTAATTAATAAAACATTAGTAATTATTGTTGATACAATTATATAATTTATTTAAAACAAAACCAAAAACTTAGAGTACGTTCATTTTCTTTTTAAAAATACTTTTTTAAATAAGAGATAATACACATCTATATTATATTATATATTTTTAAAAGGAAAAATAATCATATTATAAGAAATTGTTTAATATTTAAAAACATGAAATCGCTGGAATCTTAATAGATTCCCATACATGTGCTTACATGTCATAAAAGATGGAAATGAGGATATAAAAAAGGAAAGAGTTAAATAATTTTGAAATTTAGATAGGATGATGTATTAGGAGAGAGTGATGTGAAGGAGGAGGCAAGAGGTGGGGGAAACAAGAAGGAAGTGTTGTGGGAGGAGAGAGAGAGAGAGAGAGGAGAGAGAGAGAAGCGCCGACCTGCACTCAGCAGAGCCTAAGCGCGAAACCATCCTCTCTCGCTTTTCTTTTTTTTCTTCTGAAATCATTTCATTTCATCTCAATCAGCACACCGTAACCCTCTTCACATTCAATTTGAGTTGGGAAAAGTGAAATCCTGTGTTCCACATTTCCAAACACTCCTCTTTCTCTCCCTTCGTGAATCTGCCGCTACAGTATTGTGCAGTGCCGTTTTTTCTCAGATCTGGTGTCGGTGAAGCGGTTACCCCTCAACGCTCAATTCTCTTCTATTTCTCTCTTATATGCATAGAAATTAATTGTGATTGATGTGAATTGCTTTTGTTGTCAGAAGATGGAGAGCGAAAAGAAATCGTCGGCGATATCTGACGTCGGCGCGTGGGCCATGAACGTTGTCAGCTCCGTCGGAATCATTATGGCCAACAAACAGCTTATGTCCAACAATGGCTATGCTTTCAGCTTTGGTCAGACTCCGTCTTCTCATCTATGTTTGGATCTGAGACTGAGAGTTACAGATCTCTAATTTCTCCCACATTTTTTGTGTTCTGCGTTGTTTCCTCTGTCTTTCCATTCACGATCCGAATATTCGTAATACCGTCTGATTTTTTAATGCTTGATGCTGACCGTCGTTTATTTTATTGGCGCTGTGTGTAAAATTTTAATATTGTTACATAGGAAAGCATCTGCTCATGAGTTGTTAATGTTGACAGCTTGATATCATGCCATGATTATGTATTTGTGTGGGTGTTTGTGTGTTGTTGATACTAACCTTTCCTTCTTATTTTTTACAGCGAGTACGTTGACTGGGTTCCACTTTGCTGTGACTGCTCTGGTTGGTCTAGTGTCAAATGCTACTGGTTACTCAGCGTCGAAGCATGTACCCATGTGGGAGCTTATTTGGTTCTCTCTGGTTGCCAATATGTCTATCACGGGGATGAATTTTAGCCTCATGCTCAACTCCGTTGGATTCTACCAAGTATGGTTTTATAATGATAGGGATATCATATATCATGTTCATGGCTTGGACAGTTTGACTTTTTCTCTCTTTCTTGTTAAGAATTTCATCTAATTCAGACATAAGTAATGCATGCATATAATTCAGACAATCTTCCATCATAGTCATACTCATACCCTTTCTGTCAAGCATGCAATTATTTGAATCATTTCATCCTAAAAGTTGTAATAATGTGTACCTAGCCTATCCTTCAGAAAGATGCTCGTAGTGGTGGGTTGTGTATGTGTAATTTGTAATTTATTGTTGTGAAAGTAATGAGCTTTTGGTATGAATAATGGAACACTAAATGCAATTACAAACTTAGGGTTATGAATCTACCTTCTTAAAAGCCTACCTAGAGAATCTGATGCAATGAATCCCATATTAGTATTAGTTTTGGTTTGTTAATGCGGAATTTCACATTTTATTACCTCAATGCACATTGGTTTTTCCTTTTAAGTATCTGAACTTGTGAGTAGTAATGTCAACCCTTGGAGTATTACTAATAGCATGTTTAATGGCCATTTAAAGCCGCTAAACTTACGTTTGAAGATTTAAACGTGGTTCAGAATTTGTTTCAATATGTTTGGCAGTTCTATATTAAAATTGATTTTGCCTCTAAATAATGCTCGAGTCAACATGACAAATTGTTGCTTTTGCATAGAGTTGAAAATATTATGTTAAGTTTTACTTTAAACTTACTTTCAAGTTTCAAGGGAAATGTTTTCAAACATAAATCACTTTACTTCAAACTCACTTTTAATTAAAATCAATTCTACAAAATCAAGTTGATTCAAAAGCAATTTTACAAACAGCCAACCAAACACACTCTAACTAAAGAGATATTTATTGTTATATTTTAGGAATAATAATTGCAAGTTTTGTAAGACAAAAAAATTATGGCAGCCTAAAATCCAAGTCTTCAAGTGCTCTTTTTCATGTAGACCTGTTATGTTTGGGACAGAACAGGCAATAAGTCCCAGGTCCCACTCCAATGCATAAGTCAACATCAAGAATAAGGATAATGCTTTGGAAGAGGATTGGATCCATGAGATGGGATGAGAGAGAGAGAGAGAGAGAATGTACCTTTGTAATGAGAGGGAGATAGTCTAGGCTTTGAGTGGGTGACTGTGAAGAGCAGTGTTCTTGGGCTGTGACTTGGAGTATCTGGTTATGAGGCTTCCTATGTAAGGACCTTCATACTGGGCTGTCAGCCTTTTCACTACCTGACCTAAGATGTAAAGCTGTTAACTATGGCATTTTTTTACTGTATGGTGTCAGGTGCTTAGTGCTTTTGCAAGGATTACAACCCTTTGTATTTTGTGGTGATCTTATAATTAGATTGTGCTCAACTTTTCAGTTTAGACAAGCAAGTAGTAGTTGCTATAATTAAATCTCAATTCTTATATATCGGGAGTTGCTTCCTTCATTACATTGTTTTCGGACTTATGTGTCCATTCCCGTGATTTGAATGATAGCTACTTATGCATGCCTTCATTTTGAATTTTCATTGCTTCTATTTTTCAGTTGTTAATTCTCTCGTTACATATGTTCACAGATATCAAAGCTTAGCATGATTCCTGTGGTTTGTGTGATGGAATGGATCCTTCACAGTAAGCACTACTCAAGGGAAGTGAAAATGGCAGTGGTGGTTGTGGTGATTGGTGTTGGGGTTTGCACTGTAACTGATGTAAAAGTCAATCTCAAAGGTTTCATGTGCGCCTGTTTAGCAGTTTTGTCAACATCTTTACAGCAAATTGTAAGTATTATGTAATGATTCTTCTCCAGAATGCTGGTGATATAGATATAATTAATTGCAATTTCTGTTGTGGTTTCCTTTTTCCCTTGCCATTTTATATACAAGGAATTGGTTTCGTTTTATGTGAGTTCTGGTCCTTCTGGATGCAACTTCATTAGATTTAGGTCTAGTTTGGGTAAACTTCTAAAGAAGTCCTTAAAGAAGGAAAAAATCAATATAAAAATTAATAATATTTCTCTCATAAGTTAGAAACAACTTATCGCATCACATTTTAGATAAATAAAATTTGAGAGCTTCTAAAAAAATAGAAAAATATAAGTTGTCTTTAACTTATGAGAGAAATTTTATTTATTTTTTATATTGATTTTTTTCTTCTTTAAGGACTTATTTGAAAGTTACCAAAACTGGGGCTAGATTCATGACTAAAAGCATAATTTCTTCCCTTTTTAGGTCTAATAACGACTTGTCTTTTGCCTGTATATGGTCATTAATCGGATAGGATTTATTGTTAAAAGATGAGTATGAGAGAATGTACTTTCCTCTATTAAAGTTGCTTGTGTTACTTGCCAGTATTTATTTGTGATGTTTGTGGGATTGACGCCCTTTGATAACTGATTCTTTTTCCCACCTTTGTTGAGACAGTCAATAGGTTCTCTTCAAAAGAAATATTCAATTGGATCTTTTGAATTGCTGAGTAAGACTGCTCCCATCCAAGCCCTGTTTCTTCTTATTCTTGGTCCGTTTGTTGATTACTACCTCAGTGGCAAATTGATAACCAACTACAAGATATCTTCTGGTGCCATTGTAAGTTCCTTTTTCCCCTATTGACTCTAGTATGTTATATTCCCTATGTATTTATCTTTTATTGCACAAATAGCGTTGGCTTATTCATATAACATTTTTCTTAACCCATGCAGTTATGCATTCTCCTTTCATGCTCGTTAGCTGTATTTTGCAATGTGAGCCAATACCTTTGCATTGGGCGTTTTTCAGCTGTTTCCTTCCAGGTTTTAGGCCACATGAAAACAGTGTGTGTTCTGACATTGGGATGGCTGCTATTTGATTCAGAGCTAACTTTCAAGAATATCATGGGAATGGTTATAGCAGTTGTTGGCATGGTAATTTACAGTTGGGCTGTAGAGGTTGAAAAGCAGTCAAATGCAAAGACCTTTCCTAACTCAAAAAACAGCCTTACGGAAGAAGAAATTAGACTATTGAAGGAGGGAGTAGAAAAGAGTCCTCTGAAGGATGTTGAACTTGGTGGTGAAATTGAGAAATGAATCAATTGATTTAATTTGGTTTGTGCCTTTTGTCTAGTCTACATGGTAGTAAATCCATTTTTTTCTGCTCCGTTTTTACAATGTGTACTGCATTAATTTGGTTTGTACCTTAGTGTCTATCTGGTTACACTCGCACAAATCCATTTTTACAAGTTGTTTCCATTCATCAGCAATGTTTCTTTATTAGTTTGATATTTTACTTTTGTTGTTACATTGAGGTTATTCATTTGGCCTGCCAGGATATTTGCTAGATGAACAATACGAGGGCGCCATTAAGATGTACAATGTGTATGCTAGTGAGAAGTGATAACCCCTCACGCAATTTCTTGTTTTATACACATTCATTTTTGTCTTTTATGCTTATCAATGGTACAGTAATTATTGAAATTCAATAAAGTTATTTAGTTCGATATTTCTGGGCCTTATTTGGCATGATTGTCACTTTTTAAGTTTTGAAGATTTTAAAAACAAAATAATTTTTGGTTTATAGCTTCTAAATTTTGATGCTAAAGCTTAAATTCAAATTACATCAATCATTTTTACTTTTCAGCTTAAGTTCATTTAATGATAAAATGATCTTTCTCTTTTTGTCATTTTACATTTTTTTTCTTTTTCATTTCTTATTTGCTTTTCCTCTTTTTCTCTTTTTTTTTTTCATACTCCCTTCTCACTTTAGTTCCTTTTTTTTCTCTCTCTTTCTCTCTTCTCCTCCCTCTTTTTCTTTTTATTCTTTCTTTACGTTTCTCTTTCTTTTCTTATCTCTCTTTAGTTTTTTCTTTATTCTTTTTAATTTTTCTCTTTTTCTTTTCTCCTCCGTCTTTTTCTTTTCTTTCCCGTTCTTGTTCTCTTTCCTGTTCTTTCTTGCTCTTTCTTTTTCCATTTCGTTCTTTTTTATATTTGTTGTTTATTATTGATCTATTTCTATTTGGCTATCTCTTTCTTTTTTCGTTTCTTGATATTTGGCTCGCTTTTTCTCTCTTCTTTTCTTTTTATTTGTCTATCTTTTCTTTTTATTTTTCTTTCTTTCTATTACTTCGTCTTTTTTCTTTCGTTCTTTATTTTTTTTTTCATTTTTCTTGAATTTATGTACAAGTTTTTATTAGAAATTTTATTATATCAATAAATTTAATATGTTGAGAATATTAAATATATAATTTTCAACAAAAAATTATTATTTATTAATTCTTTATCATGTCTTTAGACATATATTAAAAAATATTATTTTTAAAACATTAAAATTCGTTAATTTAGCGGTGAAATTGAAAGCTCTCATTGAATAAACACGAGCAGTAATCAAGTCAACAATTTTACTTTTATTTTTAAACATGTCCTGATAATATATATATATATATATATATATATATATATATATATATATAGACACACACACAAGGGTTTAAAAATTGACGTGAAATTCAGAGATAAGACTAAAGCTGTGAATCTTATTATAACGTCCCTTCTCACAGCTATCATTACCAAACTCTAATTTCTAGTCTAACACATGCAATAAGTGATATCTGCTCATAGTTCAAAAATTGAATAACACTTGGATCATTATGAAAGAAGCCAAAATATCGACCTGCAAAGGTACACATATAGGTGGTTGCATCGACAAATGCACAAAGAAAAAGGAATAAAAGACAATCTTCAATAATAAATTAGTCACTTATAAAATAAATGAGTTTTAAAATACAAGAACTCTACAAGATTAGGATATGCATGCTAAAAACTAAGGAAAATAGAGTCTACTTTCATCATTTCACTAGTTAAATAAGGAGGAAGAGTTTAACTATTATTGTACCACTATAAGAAAGCACTTATCTACATTAAGACTATCAAATAGATATGAAAAGAAAAGAAAAGAAATAGAATGCCACCTTCGTGATAACTATCTGTGTATGTAATTAATCTTCACCCGTATAAATTATTTTCAATGATTTGTTTTGGTCAAGAAATTAATTTCAATAACTAAACTTAGTCGACATTATATTTTTGTACTTGAAAAAATCGTCTTTAATTTCATAAAGGCTTGAAATAGCCATCTACTAGTGATTGGTAGCATTAAAATATGGTGAATTCAAAGACTTACTGTATGCTGGAGAGAAACATTTGATCTTTCTGCATTCACAAGTTCAATGAATAAATACGGACTAAGGGTAATTAACCTTATTAAGCCATGAACTTACTGTTCTTCAAATTTTATAGCCTTATAGAGTAAGACTTCATGCACTACTTCCCGCACTTGTTTTTGGTTTCAAAGGGAAGAAGCAAAGAAACAAACTGATAATTATTTAAAATGTTTCCATATATAAGATAGAGAAGCAGAACATGTAAAATTCAGAAAGTATCACCCACAAACTCACGCAATTTTTTCCCTCTACAACAATATATGAAGGTGAAGGTTACGGGAAAAGTAAGTGATTACATTTTATTTGATTCATATATAGGTAATGAGTTGTTGATTTGGAATCTGATAAAGAAAGTGTGCAAGATATTGATTAGAGTTTCATTAATAGATTGGGTATATATATATATATATATATATATATATATATATATATATAATAATAATAATTATTATTATTATATAGAGAAAGTTGATCATAGGAAGATATTGCACAATAATACAAATATTCATAGATTTTATAAAGCATGCAACAAAACATGTTTTTAATTATCAAGTTATATAATGTTATAGCATGATCGGAAAGTAAAAAGAGGGTACTCTAAAAATAGAGAAACTTTTATTTCGTAACACTAAACTAAAAAATTCTGGGTAGTCCCCTAAAGAAAAGAAATGATAATGGTTTATTTAACTTCATAGTTAGAAAGTTATTTCTATTAGTTTTATCATTATATACTTTTATGTGCATGAAAAATAAAGAGGTGCTCCAATGTCAGAAATTTTGCTCCTACCATTTCAAATATTTCTAAGAAAAAATGGCAAGAACAATGTTTATATGGAAGTATGAGAATTTTGTACGCATTTATATTTTATTGTTATTTAATTCCTTTTATGTAACATTTCGTAATAATTTTATTATTACGTATGCTAATGAGACATTTCTTAATTTGATCTTTTAAATTTATATGTGCTATTATCAATCTTTCAAAACTTTTGTTATTAAATTAGTTTCTAAAAAATGTTATTTGTTATTACTTTAGCATTTAAAATATTTTGTTATTAAATTAGCCTCTTAATGACTTCATTTGTCTCCATATTAATTTTTATTTTTTTGTTACCATTTCAAAATTTTACAAGGATTGGTTTAGTGAAATTTTATATACTTTTTAAAGATTTAATCTAGTATCAATCTACAACATTAAAAAATTATTACTTTGAAGGGAGTAATTTGGTGATAAGTTATATTTTTTTTCTTATGGTGATATTTTAGATTTTGAAGAGAGAAATTCAGTAAGAGATTATCAAATTTTTAAAGACTAATTTGATGACAAAATTTTTTAAAAGACTAACAAAGTAACAATTTAAATTTTGAAAAACTAGTCAATCATTTTGAAAATAAATGATAAAATAGAATATGATATTTTATTCATCAATAATACATATGAACTGTGCTATGTAAAAGAAAAAAAAAAGATATAATCATTATAATTTTCTTTGTTTTACTATCTTTACTATGTATATTTTTCTTCTAGAAAAATAAATAAAAAATTGTTTGTAACGGTAAATCTTGTGTAATAATATAAATAAAGTAGTTATTAAGTATCCGTAAATTTGAAAGGACATTGTATATTTTTTCTAAATTATAATTCTTTTAATATTTTAGAAATTAAGGAATGTTTATGTTTTTTTAAATAAATCACTGAACTTATTTGCTTTTATGATTATTTTGTTATGCAACACAGTATTAATTAAACCTTATTCATCCACTTCTGCTTTTTGAATATGTTTGAAATTCAATTTCTTTCTATTTAGTTATGCATTAATTCTATAGGGCATATTTTATATTCTAATCTTTTGGGTCTCTAAGTAATTAATCGAATGTTATTTTCTTAGAAGTCTTATTACAACAATACCACTCATGCTTTTTGTAATCGGGTTGGCAAGGTTTCCACGCTGCCTAATAAATCGTATTATTAGCTTACGCAAGGTGTAGGAAACTTTCATTATACTATTCTTAACATAAAAGGTTCTCATAAATTCATTTGGCGATTGAGAAAATTTAAAATGTGCAGTATATCCGCCATTGCCCATGAGTATTTAGATCTAAGAACTATATTTTTTCTCCCTAAAAGTATTTAATTTAAAATGTTGTTAGAGAAAATTTTAGTAGATAAATGCAATAAATAACCATTCTTTCTAGGTATGATGCTTATCCATTTCACTGCTTGTGACAGCCTTGACATTAATTTTCCTTTTACTAGTTAAGTTTCTATTTTGTTGCTCCTCTTTCCTTGTACTTCATGATATATTTTATCGTTTGTTATTAAAGTTGGTCACTTGTTTATGGACTAAAACAAAAGTTTGGACCTTGTTTTGCCTTGAGAAACCCTTGTACAATCAATATTATTTACTGCCGCTGCAAACTAACATTTGTTTTTTGTATATTTGAATATGGTCTAATGTATATTGACTAAATAAATTGTTAAAAATACCAGTATATTTATTTGAAAATGTCATTTAAAATAATATAGTTTGAGGTCTAGCACTACTAAAAAGTCTGTTTATACAGACGGATTTACAGACGGATTTTTAGAGCATTACAGACGGTTTTTTTTATTACAGACGGATTTACAGACGGACATAAACCGTCTGTAAAATTCTCGTCGGTAAAGAATTACAGACGGATTTTCAAATCCGTCTGTAAGTTACAAATGGATTTTTCCGTATGTGAGTTACAGACAGATTTTTCCGTCTGTGAGTTACAGACAGATTTTTCCGTCTGTGAGTTACAGACGAATTTTTTCGTCTGTAATCCGTCGGTGATATATTTTACTATTATTGATTTTTTTTTATTTATATAGATAGTTATTTCCTGTTGTTCTTGATTGTCACAATTTATAAACAAAATAGAAACTATAGATTTGACATCTAAACATTCCAATATGATTTATAAAATTTAAATGTTATTACAAAGGAAGACAAAAAAGCATCTAAATAAATACATTTAAATATAAAATACAAGTCTTCATCAGGAATAATATGTATGGTCCTAATCCGAAGGAGCATCATCATCAGTAGAAGAGGAGTCAGTAGAGGAATGATGCATGAAGGTGAAAACCGGTGGTGGAGGAGGAGGAAGAGGTGTGAAGCTGCTTGCTCTCATGAGCTCAAAATAAGCATGCATCTGCTGCATTTGCATATGCTGTTGCGTCATCTGCTGCTGGACCTCCCTTTGCATTCTCGACGCCACCTTCTTCTCTATCTTCTTCTCCATTTTCTTTGCCCACTTCTTCCATGCACTTTCTTTGCTCTTCCACATCTCCTCATTCTGCTTCTGGAGTTCTTCATTGAGGGCATGGACCTGAGTGCGGACCATGTCCTCCACATCCTCAGGTGCAAGAGAAGGGGCATCTCCAGTGATAGATGCAGGGGACATAGAGTCTGCAAAGCGGCCTCCCATGCCATAAATGCGACCTTTATAAAGGCCACCCACTGTCTGTGACCACATAGCATCCTTATCTACTGACTCTGGATTCTGAGAAGATGCTTCCTCAAGCCTTTGAATATAGTCATCCTACAGTTCAGTTCAGATAATTAGATATTAGTTTGGAGAACTATTTAATAAGTTGCTAATAATAACATATATTATCAATAACTATGACTTACATATGTGGCCTGAGATCGTGTATCAACCCACGTGTTTTTGTCCACGCTGCGAGTGTGTGTCTCCTTAAACAACTCTCCAGTAGTAGGTGGCCTCTTCAACGACTTCTCCTGCAATTAGAAATAAATCACAATCTCAAATATGAAATTATAGATAGAGTAAACTGAATTTTAAAATCACATACCAAGTTCGCCTTAGTGCCAGCCAAAGTCGTAGACCCACCAGTATGCAGTGACCCCCCTTTATTAGATGCCCTGTTTGTCTTGTTCTTTACAGAGAGATTTTTAAACTCATTTGTACCCTAATACTCCTGCAAGGCATGAAGAAAGTTGAGTGCTATCTAATCAGCAGTAGAAGGGTCCTAGCGAGCCTCAGTGTACATCTGTCTTAGTCGCTTTGCAGTGCGACTCTTCCAGGCCTTGAAAATCATCTTTTCGTCTTGGAGGGGAATGGAGAAGTTGCTCTACAGAAACACAATTTTATTAGAAGAGGTACAAACAGTCATATGTAATTACACTTAGTTAAAATTAATACACTATTATTACCTTCCAATCTTTGAACCATTCAATCTTTGTATCATTTGGCACCTTTGCAAAACTTCTGTAAGGCGCATCAAACATCTTCTTAATCGTATCTGTGACCTGATGGAGACCTTTCTGTGGTGGTATCCAACTGATAACACAATAAAATAAAACATAACTACTAACATTCACATAAAATACGCAATGTTAGGCATATTTGATTGAATTACTTACCAAGTGGACCCATCCCATCTCAAAGTTTCTAACGATCTCGATGATGCCTGGGTCTGTGATGACTGCTGCCCGCTTACAGATGGGACAGCAGTGGATCCATCTCCTGTGCCCTGTGTAGCAGGTGACTGTGTGGCCTGTGTAGTAGGGGGTGCAGAGTGTGAAACTCGCTGTACTGGAGGGGGAGGAGCAATATACCCAGGATTGGGCACCATGATAAATTGCTCCTGTCCCCTAACCTGGGAGGTCTGCACTATTGCTGGTGTGGACGTCGAAGTTGGAGCGGTAGGTGAAGAAGTGTTGCCACGATCAGTTTGCTGAGTAATACCCTTCTTACCTTTACCTTTACCTTTACCTGTCATATCTGAATCAAACCATATATATGTTTAGAGACAAATACTATAATTTGTTTAAAATATGAATAATATTGGTGATAACTCAAATTAAATAATCATGGCAACATAGTAAATTGACAAACCTACTTACTTTACCTCATTTACTCTGATAGTTCAAGACTACCTTCATCATCATTCGATGAAAGTTCATCCATAATTCCTTCATCCTCGTCTTCTATGATGTCATCCATTTCATTATATCTCATAACTTGGGTAGGAGGGTCAATTATTTCAATTTTATTCAAAGAAGAAGATAAAATTGGAGGGACAACAGTGTCTATTACTACACGTGAAGGAATTGAGTCATCAATTTGATATGCATCTTCATTATCTACTTCATCACTTTCAATTCAACCCTTTGGTTTAGTTTTAATTACAATCCTCCAACTTTTATTACATTTTCTAGGGTAAGATAAGAAATATACTTATCTTACATTTTGTGCAATGATGAAGGGGTCAAAGCCTCTATATCTTTGGTATGGTTAATCTCAATTATATTGTAATAGTTATGTTTACGTGTACCTGTTGGGCGTGTTGGATCAAACCATTCACACTTGAATAAGACAATCCTTTTTATGGTTTTACCAGCATATTCAAGCTCAACAATTTTATGAAGTTTTCCATACTAATCACAGTCACCATCACTTGAATTTCTTCTTACACTAACTCTACTATTATCTATTTTTCTCCCTTGACATGATTCAATAGTTTGAAATTTATACCCATTAACAAAGTAAATTGGCCAACAATATGCTTTATTTTTTCGACCTCTGGACAAGTTATATAGGTCAGGATCTGTGATACCATTACTAGGATCACGCACCTACACATACCATAAATTGATGTCAATTGATTGAAAACAGAATAATATTAAAAAGTTGATTAACTAACATGTTAGGGAAATGTCATGACTTACATAACTTTTGAACCATGATGGAAATTGATTAAGGGATTCGTGACCATATAATTGTTCAAAATATCTGTAAACATTGCAACATCATTAACTAGATTTGAATGACCATGATCAGAAAAAATCATTAAAGTAATCATAAGTCACTTACGTTCTGAATGGTTGAACTTTATCACAATTTAATAAGATGTGCAAGTGGGCGGCCTCTGATTCATCACCTAAGATCCATCGTTCTTCGCATTTTCCAGATACACGACCTGGTTGGTTGAATATAGATAGACTTGGCTCATTACTACTTTCTCCCCCATCATCATTTCGACCAACTCGAGTTCTCCTAGATTGAACATGAGGTTCAAAATAGTATGTGCAAAAATTTGATGTCTCCTTTGATATATATGCCTGGCATATGGATCCTTCCACTTGAGCTCTATTTTTCACAGTCCTTTTGAACCCTCCAATTTCTCGTTCAAACGGATACATCCACCTGTATTGTACTGGTCCACATACACGTGCTTCATACGCTAAGTGTATAGGCAAGTGCTCCATGGAGTCAAAGAAACCAAGGGAAAGTATTCTCTCTAATTTGCACAAAATGACAGGAATATTTTTCTCCATAACTAATAGATCTTCAACCCTTAGAGTAGGTGAACACAGGTCCCTAAAGTACTCACTTAACTTAGTCAATGGCTTCCAAACATGGTCTGGTAGTTCCCTAAATGCAGCAGGTAGAAGACACTCCATGAATATGTGGCAATCATGACTTTTCATCTCAAAAAATCTTCCTTGTTCAACATTCACACAACGACCGAGGTTTGAAGCGTAACTATCAGACATTTTTAACTCCTTCACCCACTTACACACATCTTGTCTTTGTGGTAAAGTCAGAGTGTAACTTACCTTTGGCTTTGACTATCGACCATCTGCAAGTTGTTGTAACCTCAATTCATGACGCCTACAATATTCTTCTAAATCTTGCCTTGCCTTGACATTATCTTTAGTTCGATCAGTGTCCATTACAGTATTCATGATATTGTCAAATACATTTTTTTCCACATGCATCACATCTAAACAATGACGAACTAAGTTATCCTTCCAATATGGGAGCTCCCAGAATATACTTTGTTTGGTCCAATTATGTGTCATCCCATAACCAGGAAACCTAATGGATTTTCCTACTTCTGTTATTTTTGGCAAGTGTTTAATTTTATCCCATACTTGATGACCATTTAAACGGGCGGGAGGGTCCTCATTCTCAACAGTTGCTTTCTTAAATTTGTACGCTTGACGCCTATAAGGATGTTCTATATCTAAAAATCTCCTATGGCAATCAAACCATGAATTTTTTCCTCCATGTTTTAAAGTAAATGCCTTTGTATCCTCCATACAAATTGGACATGCTAATTTCCCTTGAGTCATCCATCCAAACAACATTCCATAAGCAAGAAAATCATTTATCGTCCACATCAGTGCTGCCTTCATGATAAAATTTTGCTTCCTTAATACGTCATAAGTTACTACACCCTCACACCATAACTCTTTCAACTCATCAATCAAAGGTTGAAGGTATACATCAATTTTAGCCTTTGGATTTTCTGGACCAGGAATTATTACAGTCAAGAATAAATATGGATTTTTTATGCTCATTTCAGGAGGAAGATTAAAAGGTGTAACCACAATAGGCCAACAAGAATATGGTTTATTAAATTGATTGTTTGGAGCGAACCCATCAGCACATAACCCTAACCTTACATTTCTAGAATCGGATGCAAACTCAGGATACACTTGATCAAAATGTTGCCAAGCCTGACCATGAGATGGATGAGTCATTATCCCATCACTCCTTTTATTTTCAGCATGCCACGTCATGTAAGGAGCTGAACTCATAGACGCATACAACCTTTTTAGCCTAGGAATCAAAGGCAAATAATGCATTCTACTTTGCGGTACATCTTTATGTTTACCACTTCTACCACCTCTTCTTGGTTTAAACCTAGGCTCTCCACAGAATTTGCAATTGGTCAAAACAGCATTATCTTTGTAATACAACATGCAGCCTTTCAAACAACAATCAATTTTGACTTCTTTTAATCCAAGTTTGGAAACTAATTTTTTGCCTTGGTAAAAGTCCTTTGGGATGGAGTCAAGTTCGGGACTAAGCTCACTAATTAATGTACCCCATTGATCAAATGAACTCTGACTTTGATTGTCTTCTGACTTTATGCTTAACATTCTTATTGCTAAAGATAACTCTGAATGCACACACCTATCCCATAAAGGCTTGTTTGCTGCTTCTAAAACATTATAAATCTTTCCTTTCTTCCATTCAATAATTTAACCACCTATTTGTAATCTTTCACAAGAAACCATGTCATTTGAGAAGTGGATTCATGATAATTGAAATTAGGCCAATTAATGTCCCTAGTGTTGGTTTTAGGGCAATACACATGCTTGTAATATAACAATTTGTGATGTGATATACTTTTTAAGCATGTTGTCATCTCAAGAGTCAAGCTCTGGTAGCTTTTAATATGATTGTAAATGATATGATAGGAACTGTTGATTTTCATCTGTCGATTAATAAATTTTTATACAGTCTCAATGCATGCTTTTTGTTCAATAGTACTGTACCCAATGGACTATATTTCATTTTTTTTTAGGTAATTTGCATTATCAAATTTTGATTATGTTTTCAGCCTTTGTTTTTGCTGCATATATGCCGTATTTTCCTTTGGAGAGTGCTGGTAAAAAATGAACAAAAGATTGATAGAAAATACATAAGTCACTGCCACAACCTGGTCAATCACTCAACCGGAATTTACGATGCTCACTCTATTTTATAACATAATTTAGAAGAACAATTAGAAAAAAGAATGATGTTTTTACATGTAAGATGAACATGGTGGCGAAAAGAAATGATATCATATGCTTTTCCTAAATGAATTCAACTGTGCTTTGCCTAAAGAAATGATAAAAATTATTTTATATGCCATCTCTCTAAAATGTATGCACTTGCTTGTCTCTTTCTCTGTTTTAGGCTTGCACTGTTCATTTCAACATTTAAGGCTTTATTCCTTTCTATAATATTTCTAGAGTCTTGTAACAGTGATTTTTTTATCATGAATTTGTATTTACAAAGTGTATTCATATTATATTTGTGTTAAGTAAAATGCTTTGATTAGTTTATTATTCTTTGATTAGTGCAACCAGGATGTTTGTTTTCGTATGTTGATTTACATTTTATATGCATATCACTAACAGATGGTGTCTCACTGAGTCAATAAGTGCTTATTTGGTTTCTAGAAATGTTTTTTATTTTTATTTTTAATTACAAAACTGCCACCTTGCATTCATTCTGTTTTCTTATTTATAAAATTTGTATAGAAAATAGTGAAAAAAAAGAAAGTAATTTTTAATATTTCTTACACAAATCTTAGATGACAAAAACAGAATGGAAACATAAAATATTTCTTAAAATCATACATACAACCTCTAATTTAGTTGCACCATTTTCATTTCAAACTTATCATTAATTTTGAATTATTATGCTCATATATTTGGTACTTGGATGTAGAATTTAAAACTAGTCCCCCAAAAGAAATCAATTTGTTGTGGGAATGGAAACAGGACCATAGATCAGCTAAGGCCCGCTGGCCCTCTGCAAATATACAAGCATATCAAAATTGCTTTACTTATTGGCTATCCCTAATGCTGTTGCATATGCTGAGAGAAGTTTTTCAAAGTTGAAGATATTGAAATTCTATTTGCATTCTACAATGTTGCAAAAAAGATTTAATGGATTAGCGATGATTGCAATAAAAAATGATCTTTTGGAGAAAGTACAATATAAAGACTCGGTTGATGAATTTGCTTCAAAAAGTATTAGAAGGGCATCTCTTTTTAAGTAGGAGGGTGTTTTAGTTTGATATTATGTTTGGATGTCATTACTAAAGTAATAAAGTAGTTTGACTGTTCTGTTCTTTATTTTGTAAAATACAATCATATTATGATATTTTGAAATATTAAAAATGTGACTTTATTTTATTTTTAAAATTTAGGGACAGAGAGGCCCAATTTTCACGATTAGAACGAGCCTCCAAAAAGTTTAAGATGCCCTGGGAACATAATAAATATCGCAAGGTGTGATATGAAGCCTAAATACTTAGTACGACATAGATATGATAAGATACGGATATGGGGATACAAAAAAAATTTAAAATTTATGATACAATATGTCTTAGATATGTTAACATGAATTTAAATAAATAGCATATTTTTACATATACAAAATATTTATAAAGAGATATTGATAATTAATTTATATTAATGTGTTTCATTTACGTATTAATGATCATATTTTAACAAAAATAAAATAAAATACATGCGATCGTATCTTTTCCTTGTTTAAGTAACTAAGTCAAAATATTTCTCCTACTATAAACACATCATAAAATTACATACTTTACTTCCCTATTCAAGTTAGAATTCCACAAAAGAATTAGTAGTTCTATCCAAAAGAAATATAGAACTATCATAAAAAGAATGTCTTCCTTTTATACTATTTAATTCTAATATTGTCGTACTCATTTCCTTCATCCCCATCGTCTACAAAAAGCATAACTTCTAAGTCTAGTTCATTAAGAGACAATTCAACCAATTCAAGAAATCCAACACCATCATCAAGTGAATCATGTACATCTCCATTAATATCTTACATCCTTGTTTCTCCTTAAGTATACTTTTCTTCTTTCCTAGACAAAAGATGAAGGTTGGAATGCACATAAACCAAATCCTCAGCTCTTTTTGGATCCATTTTGTTTATCTTTAAAGAATGAATGAACATGTACATACTCCAATTCCTCTCACAGCAAGATAAGGAACAAGGTTGTACAAGACGCTTTAAGGCAAGCTTTTGAAGTAAATGGGTAGAAGATCCATGCATTAGTCACCAAGACTTTGGGTCCAATGTCCACCTATCTTCAATCAAATCAAAAGGAGCAAAGTCATCTACACAAGATAAGAAATTCGAGAATTCAACAAAAACATTTTTTCTTTCCTCAATATAAGGAAAATACATCTTCAAACATTTGTTCCACTCTCTCGAAACTTCATCATCTTGATTTGGATGAACTCTATTTGGAGCTTCCCTAAGCCATTCTTCACTATATACCTATATATAATTAAAAATTTGGTATAGTATGACTTTTATTTTTCAAGAGATAGAAACTAAAATAAAATTTACCTTGGGTTCAATGAATGGGCCAAACAATGAGGTGGAGTACAACTCTTACTCCACCTAAAATTCAGTATATTTATATTAAAAAATTGAAAACCTTATTTGTTTCCTTTTCGCATGCCTATATGATGGTCTTCACTTTTTCAATCATAGAATCCCACATTTCATGGACCAAATGAAGAGTGAAAGCATTTGTGTCACATTTTCTAAGTATAGTATATATAGGATCTATGAAAGAAAGAATATAGTCTAATTTCTCATCATATATCATTTAAAACAAGTTCTTTCACATAGGCACCTTTACCAACATCATCTTCTCTATAACTATTCTATTGGTCTCTAATGACCATATTTTGCAAAGCATGTTTTAACAACTTCAATCTTTTTAGCATGACAACCATTGATGCAAAACAGGTTTTAGCAACAGAAAGTAATTTAAAAGATGAAAACTCATTAAAAATAGTCAATCTCAAAGAGTGAGTCATTATGAAAGTCTTGACAAAAGATGGTCTTTTGTGTGTAATGAGTATGAATATATGTACATATATGCATGTTGTGGATGAGTATATATATATATATATATATATATATATATCTGTGTGTGTGTGTGTGCATGACTGGATAAAACTGAAATGGGCTAAGTGCCTAAGTGCAGGGCGTGATACTAGGCTATTCTCGCTGCAATGAGCAACGAGAGAATTCTCGTTGTAGCGAGAGGGCCCTGGGAAGAAGGACTAAAATTGTCGCTTTCTCACTATAGCGAGAGACGTCTCACTGTAAGGATAGAACGACAGTTAGGAGTGCATTTCTGTGTGCAATCTCGTTGCAGCGATATTCTGCAGAAACTAGAGTGCAATTTCGTATGAGATTTTCGCTGTAGCGTGAGGGCGTGTCGCTACAACGAGATCGTTGTAGCGAGAGTGTCGTGACCAGAAAAGGATTTAAAGGGGGTTAGGATTCAAGGAGAGTAATTTCTCCCTCTCCCTTCGAAATTTCTTGGATTCTCTCATTCCCAAACTTTTTTCCACTGATTAAATTGCCTCCAAAGCCGTTCAACAGCTTGATTGAAGGTTTAATTCATGTGGGCAACGCTTGGAGGTGAGTTTTCATGGTTAGGGTTCCATTTCTCATACTCTTTTCTAAGTTTCTGAGTTTCCTTGGGTTCTATGGAGTTCTTCCATGTGTTTTAGGCCGAAATCTGTGTAAGGAGCATGTCCGTGGTTGAATCCGAGTGTGAGTCTTCAATCCAAGGTAAGGGGAGACTCTACCCTATCTCAATGTATTGTAATTCTTGTGTATTTTAATGAATAATGCAATGTGGCTGAAATAGAGAGTAGGAATTGTGTATTTGATGGAAATTGGTATGCAATGTGATGTGTGCCGGAATAATTAGGCCCGTAAGGGTGATTGTGTGTGATAGAATGCCATTGATTAGTGAATTAATGGTATTGTGAATGAATGAAGGTTATGTATCATATATTGTGGATAAAATTTGGGCTATGTGCCATGTAATATGAATTAAATATAGATTGTGTGTCGTGTGTAAGCATGAATATGCGTGTGTGAATGAAATGTATGTGAATGGGACGTGTAGCGCCATTGTAATGTGTTGTGAATAGTTTAGCGATACACTGGGGTGTGGGAGTTGAGAACGGTAAAAATACCTTGGGGAAGAGGGAGTGGTGGTGACACCGACTGTGGACCGAGTGCACCACAGGCCACACACTCTCTTCCTGACTAGACCTCTGACCATTACCTTTGTTGAACGACCCATGACTGCCCACGTGGTATCCGTGAGGTGGGGGTAACTTGCGACCATTCATGTTATAAATTTGTGTTCATATTGCCACAGTGAGTGTGGCTAGCGTGCATGTGCATGGGTTTATGAATTGTACTTATGGATGTGAAATGCTGCTTGTGATTGTGTTTGTTTAATGTGTTGAAAATGTTATGGAGATAAGACTCTACGTTGATTGTATGTTTTGGGTAATGTAAGGTACTCACCCTTACATTTATTTTTCAAATAATCAAGACGATCAGCACCGGACTCAGTGAAGGGATGGATGGACTGCTATAGGACTTAGCTTTTATTTTGAAATTGTTGAAACTGAACTAGTCTTGTAGCAGTCATTTGATATTAATTTGTAACCCTTCCCTTATTTTGAAGTATTTTAAGAAAACTGGTTAGCCTAATTTGTGAAATTATTATTAAATGGAAATTAAATTTAAGGTGTTACATAACTTTTTTTTATAAGCCATAAAGATTTTATAGGTTGGAGCAACCTTTCAATATGAGATCTATCTTGTTCTAAAAAGTCTATTTCTTAAAGCACTATAACTAGGAGGAAGGAAATCGCTAAGGTTATGGTTGACAATTTCTAACAAGATGAAATAATAAGCTAGCTAAATAAAACATTCATGCTATCTCTACTCTAAGTTGATTCCTTTCATCAACATTGAAAGCCCTTTCTAGTTTACCACTTTATGTTTTTCTTCTTTTCTGGGATAAGGTTGTTGAAGCTAAAGGTAGTGGGATAGTTTTAGGCTTAATTTTATTCTCAGCTTCTTCACAAATTCTTTTCAAATTAGCCAAGTACTCAACAGTGACCTTAGGACAAAGAACAACATCAGCACCTGATATTCTAAGTAAATGTGCTTTTACTCCTAAGTATGAACTTTTGACCACTTTCTCACAAAAATTACAACTTTGTAGCTTGTTGCCTTCTCCATCTCCGAACTTATCTTTTATAGTGACAAATGCCCAAAATGGAGTTTGATTATCTTGAAGTTCTAATGAACCAAAGTTACTTGGAATGCTAAAATTAGACTCAGCATCAGAACTTATTTTTTATCAACAAACACAGCTATTGAAAAATGCAAGAATAATATTTTTACTTTGTTGCTATAAAATGAATAGAAAAAAGTAAGTTTATGAGATTTATCGTAATTGCAATAGAGTAACAACTTTTAAAATTTTTGCTAAAGTCCATAGAAAAGAAAAAAGTTCAGAATTGTTACTGTAATGAAGCCCTAGCGGTGACGAAGATAGTTTTTGAGTTTGCCGATGTTACTCTGACCGCTATCGAACACACTCATTATCACTTTCAAAACATAAATCTCGTCACCCACTATCACGAATTAGAGAATCGACACCTTAGGAACTTGCTCGATCAAAATCGACCTCTCGAAACACTTTGAATCACCTTGCTTCCTAAATAGTTCTCATTTTCCTGAGAGAATTGCAGCTCAAAGAAGCCCTAGCTGGTTTTTTATTTTGGGCGAGGTTTTGGTTGGGGTGACCCTATCTCCTGAAGAAAGAATAAGGGAAATGGGAAAATGGGAGAAGAAAGATTAAAACTCCCCGTTTCAATAATAAATTTACTCAAGTTATTACTATTTTGAGCCTAGGCGAATTGGAGTTGTATCAAAGCCATATAGGATGATTCAGAGTTGTATCCTAGCCATATCTAAGTCATATCAGGTTTGAAATTAATTTTAAAAATAAATTAAATTATAGTAAATTATAGATACTTTTGGGATATTTATCTAGATGTATCGAACACATATCAATATTGAATACGTGTTTGACATGTGTACTTTAAGTGTTTTCACGTATCTGGGCTTCATAGGTTACTTGGTATTCATAAATGCTTTGAAATGTGTACACTCGTTCATGAGCTTTTATCTTCTATTGGTCCATTAGTTCATTAAAAGTTAAACTTTGGTGCCTCACATTATTGTTATAGCTTATCTAAAAAGGGAATTATAGCAGTGAGTTTGGTTATTATTTGACTTTGAAGTGTTGGGGTGATTTACATATCAAAGAGCATGTCGATGTTGGTAATATTTTTCTTTTTTTTCTATGTAGAATCATTTGGGACAGCGTGTTGTGCTAACTTAAATAGCTCAGTAAGTTATAAAATACAAACATATTTTCTTCATGTTGAAAATTGATATATTTTATGCATATTTGAGCTCATGAATGTTGTTTAATGTCTTCATAATCCTTAGTTTTTTTAATCTAATTGTAGTTGTTTCTATGATTGACCTTTAGCTACCAATATATCCTCATTAAATTGATACAAGTATGCATCTTTTGTTGGCCCTGTAAATGCTTTTGGTACAATAAACTATTTTCTATTTTAATTTTACTCCATTGTGGTGCATTTATCCATGGTTTTAAAATTACAGGATGTTAGTATCAATGTTTTATTAATAGTTCAACATTTCATGATGATCAGTTGAAAGAGTTTCCTAGTGAGGTTTGTCTTCCAAAAATTTTTAAACAAGTGTTTAATGGTGCCTATTTACTACAATTGTTATGAATCTAAATTGATTTTAGTAAATGGGGTTTTCCTAACATGTTATTTAATGCATACACATTGATTGAACATTAATTATTCTCATTTTGATAAACAATTTAGCCATACACTTCACTATAGGAAATTTTATATGTGACTCAATAAATTAAAATGTACGTCAAAGAGTGTGCTTTTTAAGAAATTTACTCTTTTCATGTGCTATATACAGTTCTATTGCCATACAAATGACCCTGTGGTCTTAATCTCTTATCCTATGATTGTTTGGTAAAAAATCACATAAGAAAATCTAAATCAAGGAAAACATGATACAAATTGACAAACTAATATAGTTATTAGTATGGATAATCCTTTCTTAGACAAGAAGAAACTGCATTCTGGTTTCTGCAAAATCTCGCTACAGTGAGACTGCACCTAGAAATATATCCTCAATTGTCACCCTCTCGCTCCAGTGAGGAAACTCTTGCTACAGTGAGAAAGCAATAGTTTCATCCCTCTCTTCTGGTGTCTTCTTGCTATAGCAAAAATTCTTTCGCGACAGCGAGAACAACACAGTTTCATGCTCTTCGTTCAGGGTCTTCTCGCTACAGCGAGAATTCCCTGACTACAGTGAAAATACCCTACAATACCTACACTTAGCCCATAATATATATATTCAATCAATTTCAGCCAGTCATAATCTACATCACATTTCAACCACACTATATGGACCGCTTCACAATCATATTCGCATATTCATACATGTCCACGTCATTACACATATATACACATCATCATATACATAAATCAAACATACAAACACATGAAAATTCACATATACCCTTATATTAATACATCAAAATATTATTACAAAAATCTGAAGCATTACAGTTGTTCTTAAAAAATCTAGATATTTTATTCACTTAAAAATTAGTAGCCAGGGACAAAAGAATTAGATTCTATCCTCTGTTTATGCTAGCCCTCAAGAAAGACAAAGAGTGAACTACTAAAATGAACAAATAGAATTTAGTTCATTCATAGTGTTAAATATATATATATATATGTGTGTGTGTGTGTGTGTGTGTGTTATTTAAGAAAATAGTATCAATGTATTTAGAGTAATTAGATAATCGTATATTTATCCTTAATTTTCTAGTCATGATTATGATTATCGTTATTAATATAAATATACATCCCATGGTGTAGTTGAGACACATAATTTCTCTCATGCCTTCTTGTTTTCTTTCATTTTAACATGGTATCAAAAGCCCAATAACAAGGACACCCTAATTTGTCCTTTCCCTGTGGGCCCACTGTTCATAAGTGTAAATTTTTTTTTTTCAGAAATTGTGTATGTCTCTAGTTTTTGGTTTTTGTTTCCAGCAGTTTCTCCCACTAGCTGCCACTATTCACACTGCCGATGAATTTTCCAATGTGCTTTTTCTACTAACTTCTCACCACCACCAATGTTGCCCCACCGTGCGTAACACAACCTAGTCATCACGTCAAGAATGGAACTCCCACGCACACAAATGTACCATATAACATCCTTCTTTTCTTTAAATAATTCCTTTAAATAATTTACATTATTAAAATATATATAAAAAAATGGTAATAATTTGTACAACTTTGTCGAAATGGTACAATATGGGAATACTGATTAATAAATTTAACAAATTTATAACATTTTTCAAATTCAAATTTGTCCATCAATGAAATAAAATACATCAAACATCATAAGTTGACCTGTACGTTATTATACGTGTATCATATCATTTCAATTACTATGTCACAATACATGTGTCTCAGTCACACACGTCGATGTACTACAACACACATATCATAACATCATAAATTGATCTGCTACGATACATATATTATAATCATACAATTTCTATACTATATCATATTCGTCACACTTTCACATTCATTACCCTTTCATATTCATTGACCCTAGGATTCCTTGAGAACTTCATAGCATAGATAGATACTGGTTAGCCGCAGCAACACGGATACACACGTGTGTCAGCCCAGCCCCTTTTAGCAAAGGTGTAGTCAGGGGTTTAGGTCATGAAATGAGTGTGAGACATGTGGTGTCTTTTCTCTCTATTTTCATTAATTCTTGTGCAATCATGGGAAGACATCCACCATCCTCATTTCCTTCAGATTTCTCAATTGCCCCTGTCTTCCACACCCTCAGTCTCTGTGACTATCTATACTTATTCTATTTCTCTTTCTCAGCATTTCTCATTTCATTTTCATTCTCATTCTTCTTTATACCCTTCTCATATATCAATGTGTCATAACATGTGAGTTTTGATTACACAACTTAATATATTACAATACATGTATTATGAATATACCTTTCGATGTACCACAATACATGTATCATAATAACAATCATCAATCTATCTGACTCACATATTACAATCACATCTCTCATAATTCCTTCATCATGTCATATCATTTACTTTTATATATAAAACTATTTCTTCTTTTGAGAATAATATAATACTTTTCATCAATAACCTAATTTTATCCATTTCAACATATCTCAGTCATCAACAAACATTCATCTAGCACAAAAGATTCTCAAATAATTTCATACCACACAAATCAATACAATGTGCCAAAGGTCAGAGGTGTACAACCCAACATACACACTTTCTCAATAATAACAAAGTGTTCTATCCTAAAGTTCAATATCACCTGTCCATAAATAAATAATAGTAAAATCTTAAAAATTCTCCAAAAGCTTAGTTACTTATCTTTTCACTATAAAGTCTTATCTAAATGATCTTTGAATTAAATTATTAGTTCCTCATACCCAAAATTTCATTTTTAGTAATACAATTTAAAGAATCATTAGGGTTCTATTACCCAAAACAAAATACCGAAGTTAGGGTTTGGGATCAACTCCCCTTACCTGGAAATAGATATCAAAAACTATGTTCTTCGTGTTTTCTAAAGAGAAACTCCACGTCTCGATCTAACATACTACCGAAGGATTAGAGTCATTCTTAACATCACAAGATATATTTCTATTATGAAAAAGAGAAAAGAGAAATAGGAAGGAGATTCAAGGGATGAACTCTAGAAACTTACTTAGATCTGAGAAGAACGGATGTTTGAGCTCAAATCTAAAGGAGATCCAGAGTTATTGGAGGTTTTCTCCGAGAAGGGAAAGGAAGAGAACGAAGAGAATGGAGAGGGACATGTGATTTGGTTGAAAATGAAGATTTTAGGGTGAGAGTTCTTTAAATATCTCTCAAACTCGTGACTTTTTTGCTACAACGAGAGGTTCTTGCTATAGCCAAAAAACCAGAAGTTTTCTTCTTTTGTTGTCTGTCATTCTAGCTACAGCAAGACGACTACAGAAGGTTCCATTTTCACTGCCTTATTCTCGCTACAGTGAGATTTTCTACAGTTCATATCAATCAAACATTTCTAATTTCAAATAACATGCACAAACAACTAACATTAATTATAATAATAATAAATTACAAAATGAGGGTGTTACACACCACTTCCATCTCTAGTAAATTCTCTCTACACAACCACCTCTACCACACATGACAGTGCATTCAACAAACTTTTGGCCTTCTTTACCGACTAGACTCACCTTTTCAAGCCAGTTTTGGACCTGTGGTCATTTTCTTCGTTTGGGTTTCAGCTACTGCTGTTTGCCCTATTTTGCCACTTTTTAGTTGCATTTCTCTCTTTTCTACACTAACCCAGGATAGCACAAGCTCCACCCAAACTAGAAGCTTCAACCTAGCACAGCCAATGTAGTGTAGTTGGCTTAGCACAACTCCTTTTTATAAGGAATCGAGAACATTATTTCTACATCACTTACTTTTTTAAGATAGATAAATAATACATAATATAAATATAAAATTCACTTCTCATTTAAAATAAAATAAAACTCTTTACAACAAATACCCAATAGAACAACATAATATTACATTTAGTTCATAATACTCAAAATACACAAATTATACTACATAGCTCCCTCTATATGAGATCTCAAAAAATAAAATAAAAAAAGAACTTTAATGCAAAATTACTTGACTCCAGCTTCTAACATTTCTCTACTGGCCCCTCAGCTTGTGAAGTAGATGCAACACCTGCTACATTTATTCACGTACCACCGTATGATTATCGTAGTATACACTACACAACAGCATAGACTGAAATGCAAGAGTGAGCTTACAAAAATAAAATAAAATCATATATATAGAGCCCAAAATATTACTCATAGCAACAACCCCATGCATTCTTAGCCCATCTAATGCACAACTGGTTTTACAGCCTAAGTAATCTAGAAGGAACCGAGCCAGTCCGAGAGTGACCCATATCGGTATCTGGATCCGAACAACACAGCACAACTCAGCATGCTCTATCATTATACATCTACCCACCTAAACGTGTAACTCGGCTCTATAATGATGCAAGACATGTATCTTAGCATGATGCAGCACAGCTAAAATCATTTCAACAGCTCAGCTAAGATAAGTTTATAATAAATCAGCCAAATTTTAGTGTTATTAAATCAGTTATCAGCAGTTATAACATAAAAAAATAACTTTCAAGTATTAAATCCTTTATATCTCAGCTTTTATCAAAGAGATCTAACAAAACCAACTTAAACATTTCTTTAATAGCATATCAAACCGTTCAAAACATAGTTCATAGACTAAAGTAAGCTTTCCTTACGTTAGAACGGTGATTCACACTAGATCTACTGAATATTACTTGTTTTAACACAAGATTCATTGAAGATTTGACTTTAGAACAGAATCTCTCCTAAGAATATCATGAATTTCTATGAGAAATATAAGAATAAGAGAAACAAATGGTGAATCTAACTTTAAACTTATAGAAACTTGCTTCAAATCTCTTAGAACGGATGCAGAATCACAGATCTAAAGAGAAATTTTAGGAGGGTTTAGTATGAGAGAAAAGTGATATATGGCCTTAGAACCTTTGAGAAGTGTGAAGAAGTGAAAATTTTGTGCAAGGATCCTTATTTATAGAAAAAAAAAATTGACACTGTTCATGCCAGAATTACTATTCACACTGCCACTGTTCACTCATTTTGCACTATTTACCAATACTGTTCACTTTTTTTAAATAATTTCAATCTCCATCTAAATCTATTTTAATATTAAATAATCTTTCAATTAATATTTAACAAGTACAAAATAATATAGATTACTCAATAATAAATTATAGGCCTGACACAACTCCTTTCGAATCTACTCTACAATCTGCCTCTACTGAGTTTACTTCCACTCCCAACATCTCATCACACTCTTCAATGATTTCCTTTGTTGGTATAGGGATTGTTAGGCCTCTAGTTTCACTAGTTCTATTATTCAGCAGGTAATTCTTTTGTTGGTATTTCTCATTACTCATCTCTTAGTTCATGGGTGCTTGATTTAGGTATCACTGATTATATTATCAATAACAAATCCCTCTTTTCTTTCCTCTCTACATTTGGGTACTTACCTTCTGTTACTATGGCCAACAAATCTCAAACATAATCTCAGGGTGTCGACATTGTTTCTCCTTTTCTATCATTATCTATTGACAATGTCTTATATATTTCTGGGTCTCTTTTTAATCTTATATCTATAAGTTATCTCACTCACACATTTAATTGTGTTGTTTCTTTTACCAAAGATTATGTTTTTCTCCAAGACCGAATGACAAGGCAAATGATTGGCACCGGTTTTGAGTCTCATAGACTTTATCAACTACAACCCATTACACATGCTAGTTCGGCAATGGATTTTCCTATTCTTCGCATGCTAGGTTGGGACATCTGAGTCTTAAAAAATTACAACAATTGGTGCCAAGTCACTCTCAGTGATCTACACTTTCTTGTGAGTCGTGTCAACTAGAAAAACATATTCGTAGTTCATTTCCAAGTCGTGAAAAAAAGCAAGTCGTGTGTCCTTTTAGTTTGATTAATTATGATATTTGGGGTCCTAGTTATATTGTTTCCACTTTAGGTTTTAGGTATTTTATTACTTTTATTATGATTATTCTCGTTGTACATGGTTATTTTTTATAAAAGATCGTTTTGAATTCTTTTCTATTTTTCAAAGTTTTTTAATGAAATTAAAGTTCAATTTGATCTCCTCTTAGCACTTTGCATAGTGATAATGCTAATGAGTAATTGTTATATTTTTTTCAAAATTTCATGGCCTCTAATGGTATATTTCATCAAACTTATTGTGCTAATACTTCTCAACAAAATGTAGTTACTAAAAGAAAAATAGAGTCCTTATTGAAACTACTTGCACTCTACTCTTACATAGTTGTGTCCTACATCATTTTTGGGGAGATGTCGTCTTACAACTTGTTACCTCATCAATCAATTGCCTTCTTTTATTCTTCCTAACCAGGTATCACACTTTATCTTGTTTCCTAAATAGCCCTTGCAACCTATACCTCTTGTGTGTTTAGGTTCATATGCTTTGCCCAATCTTAGTCCAAGTAATGACAAACTCTCTCCTCGTATCCACAAATGTGTTTTTCTTAGTTGTAGTCGTTCTAAAAAAAGTCATAAGTGTTATTCTCCAACTCTTAAGCGTTATTTTATATATGCTAATGTAACTTTCTTTGAGTTTATTCCCTTATTTAGTTCTTCTACAGTGTCTGAGTCAGGACCAAAGTCTTTCATACCTTCACTACTAGTTCTAGTTATTTTTCACCCACCAGAGGTCACACCTCCTCTAGATGACCCTTTTCTACGTCTATTACAGGTGTACCATATGATAAGGACACGGTTAAGGACAAGAGAAACAATACACTTGAGGGACCTGGGGACCTATGACTAGAGTAAGAACTAAGAAGCCTAAGGAGGCTTTAAAGCAAGTGGTAGCAAAAATTCTTGAAGTTGCCCATAAATTGAAAAACTTGGAGCCTAAATTGGTTCATTGCATTGCTCCAATTGAAGACCCTCGATGCTAGAAGGATTACTATTATTTTTATTTTTTATTGTTTTTAAGAAAAAAGCATTGTATGCTACTAAATAAAATTTGTCAAAAGTTTAAGTAGGCTACCTTATGAGCATACGAATTTAGCCCAATAATTTTTTTTGTTGTTTTTCTTTTAATTTTTACTATGTTTTAATTAGGCTGGTTGGCCCATAATAACATTTAGGGTTTTGTGGCTGCTAAGTGGTAGTCCCTATATTTATTCGCATTTACATCAATAAAAAGGGCTTGGATTATCAATCAAAAATTTTGTGTGAGAATGATTCTCCTAGGTCCTTGGCTGAACCAATTCTTAGACTTAACAAGAGCTTTCCATCCCCTTGTGGCGTCTTTGTGGCTTATCTTTCTCCCTGAAAGTGGCGCCACCCATCATCACCACCACCTTTCCTTCAAAACCCTAAACTTCTTAATTTTCATCCAAAAACATGTCATGATCATAACTTCCATTTTGCAACTCCTTTTTCAATGATTCTTAGGTCAAAACTGCTTCCCAAAAAGTGAGGATTCACCCTGTTTTGATCTCGTTCAATTTTGAGTTCTACAACTTGAGATACAATTACGTGTTCATCAACGAAATTGTTCAACCCTTGTGCGTTTCTCAACTTAGAAAGGTCCTATTCCAGAATTCTAGCTAGGAGATTCCTATCACATCATCAACCACTAGATCCTTCTTTTCCCACTGTCGACATACCATGTGACTCTCTGTCGGCTCCAACACGTGTCTCCTCCGACCTTATCAATCAACATTGATCTCCCATTACACTTCAAAAATGTACATGTTCTGCTCGTAACCTCTCTCCTCATTTTGCTGCTTTATCATATCTCCATCTATCTTCTTCCTAATATAGGTGTCTTTCTTCACTGTCTTTATTTTCTATTCCTAAGAATATAGCAGACACTCTCTCACACACCGCTTGGCGTCAAGCAATGGTTGATGAAATCTGTGCGCTTCACAGCAATGGCACTTGGGACCTCATTCCTCTTCCTTTAATTAAATATGTTGTTAGTTGTAGGTGGATATACACTGTCAAAGTGAGTTTTAATGGTCAAGTGGATCACTTAAAGCTCGTCTTATGGCAAAAAGAATATACTCAAATCTTTGGCTTAGATTATGGTGACACTTTTTTTCCAATCACTAAAATGACTTATGTGCGCTTGATCTTTTCCATAGCTGTCATTTGCCACTGAAACCTTCATCAACTTGACATTAAGAATACATTTCTTCATGGCGACCTTGTTATGGAAGTTTATATGGAGCAACCTCCTAGTTTTGTTGCTCAAAGGGAGTCTTCAAGATTTGTTTATTGTCTTCAAGAATTCTTGCATGGTCTTAAATAGTCTCCAAGAGTTTGGTTCAAAGGATTCAGCATCATTGTCCAACAGTTTAGAATATAGAGTGAAGTTGATCCCTCAATCTTTTATCACCACTCAGCCATATGTGCATTTACTTGGTTGCTTATATGGATGATATTGTTATCACTGGTAGTGACTATCATGGCATTAGATAGTTGAAGAACCACTTATGTCACCATTTTCTGATAAAAGACCTTGATAAACTTCGATATTTCTTGGGAATAGAGGTGACACAATCCAAGCATAGTATCATAATTTCTCAAAGGAAATATGCATTGGATATATTAGAAGAAACAGGTTTGATGGGGGCAAATCTGTGGATACTCCTATGGATCCTAATTCTAAACTTCTACCAAGTCAAAGGGTGCTCTTATTGATCCAGAAAAATAGAAGATTGGTCGATAAACTAAATTACCTCACAGTTACTTGACCCGACATCTCTTCTGTAAGTCAGTTCCTCAACACTCCCTATGAAGGATATTAGGATACATTGATTTGCATCTTGAAGTATATCAAAGGTGTTCCAAAAAAAAGTTCTCCTATATGAGGACAAGGGTCATGATAAGATTTTTAGATATTTTGATGCAGGTTATGCAAACTCTCATAATAGAAGATCCATTTTTGGCTATCTGGCTATCGTGTTTTGATTTAAGGTAATTTAATTTATTCAAAGAGCAAGAAGCAAAATATGATTTCTCTATCTAATGCAAAAGCCGAATATTGAGCCATGGCCTCAGCCACTTATATGGTTGAAACAACTACTTAAAGAATTAAAATTTAGAGAAGATACACAAATGACACTCATTTGTGATAATCAAGTAGCCTTACACATTGTCTTAAATCCAGTCTTTCATAAATAAATGAAGCATATTGAGATTGATTGTCACTTCCTTCATAAAAAGAACTTATCTAGAGTTATCGCCACAAATTTTGTCAATTCAAATGATTAACTAGCATATGTATATGTGTGTGTGTGTGTGTGTGTGTGTGTGTGTGTGTGTGTTATTTAGGGAAATAGTATTCATGTAATTACAGTAATTAGGTAACCATATATTTGTCCTTGATTTTGTAGTCATGATTATGATTATTAATATAAATATACATCTCATGGTGTAGTTGAAACACACATAATTCCTCTTATGCCTTCTTGTTTTCTCTCATCTTAACACATATATCCCTTGGTGTGTAGCTGAGTACTTCAATTTTTTTAAAAATAGAGAAGATGGAAGGAAGTTTGATCAACCTTAACCATAATCAGGAGTTTGCCAACTACCTGAATGTTTGTAGTCCCCAAAACATGGGGGCTAAAGGCAACCCTTTCACCTGGCAGAAAGGACATATGAAAGAAAGGATTGATAAGGTTGTAGTTAATGAATCTTGGCATCTTTTATTTCAAGCTAGTTCCCTTATACATATCATTTTATTAAAATATGACCACCTTGCCCTCTGGCTCAAAATTAAAGATAGGGATAATTTTAAAGAGGGTAGCAGGTCTTTTAAATTTCTTGCTTCTTAGATTGCTTAAGAGGATTTCTCTAACCAAGTCATGAATTCTTGAATTTCTTCTAGTCCTTGGAATGACAATGTAGCTAGGTTTAAAACTAATATTTTTGAGTGGAATATGTTTGTTTTTTAGAATATTTTTACTAAGAAAAAAATGCTTTTTGAATAGAATTTAGGGTATTTCCAATGAATTAGCCTTTGGTGACAACACTTTTCTCACTAACCTGACCCTTTAAAATTAAAATATATGGCCTTGGACTTCTTTAAAAATTTATACCCTAATCCTAATACCTATGCTTCTAATATGAACAACATAACTTCCTTCCCTCCTCTTAGGGATCGTTATAAAGATAGACTTTATTTTAGCCTGTCCATAGAGGAAGTGAGAGCATCTTTGTTTAGCATAGGAAATTTCAAATCTCTTATTCTTGATGGACTACATGTTATTTTCTTTAAAAGCTAGTGGATTATGTTGACCCCTTCTATTTTTAACTGTGTCTTATACATTTTCAATAACCCTAAAAATATAGTTGTAGTGAATGAAACTACCATTACCCTAATCCCTAAGTCTTAGAACCTTGAATACATTAAAAATTTTATACCTATTTCTTTGTGTAATGTAAGCTATAAAATTGTTATTAAGTTTTTAGCCAATAGGATTAGGGGATCATTACCTCACCTAGTGTCTGCCAACCAAATAAGCTTTATTCCAAAGAGACAGGGCATTGATAATGCCCTTATCCTTCAAGAACTCTTGCATTATTTTGCCTAGTTAAAGGGAAGAAGTGGTTACATGATAATTAAAATTAATTTAGAAAAAGTATATGATAGGCTTAGATGGGATTTTATTGTTAATACCTTTCAAAAAAAATTGGGCTAAAATTTGAATTATTGAATCTTAATCATTAGTGTATATCATCTGTTTCTATGTCTGTTTCATTAGTGTATATCTTCTGTTTATATGTCTGTCAACTGGAATAATAGTAACACACAACCTTTCAGACCAACTAGAGGTATTAGGCAAGGGGATCCCATTTTCCCCTATATTTTTATTTTATGCATAGAAAGATTGGCCCATTAATTAGGATAGGATTATTGGTCCAAATTGGATTCCCTTTTCTTTCAGTAATCTTGGCCCCAATACCTTTTATTTCTTCTTTTATGATAATATAATTTTAGTGGTCAAGGCTAACCTGCATCAAGTTAGTATTATTCATAGTGTCCTTAATGAATTTTGTCTTGCTTTGGGTCTCTCAATTAATAATGATAAATCCTTCCTATTCTTCTCTAAATATATTGATCCTATTATTACTTAGAAAATTAGCAATTGTTTAGGAATTAAATTTTCTACAAAGTTTGATAATTACATAAGTATCCCTATTAGTAATAAAAAAAAAAACTAGAAAGCATGAGGGGAACATTGCTTAATGAACCCTAAATTATCCAAACGAAATTTTAATCTAAAATTGCTTAATTTTGATTAATCTTTGAGATTGCTTAATCTTAGGGATAGAGATTAGAGCCCATTAAGATGCTTAATTTTAATTGGGATGCTAAAGTTAATTTTCGCTTGTTAGATTAACTTAATTTAAGAGAAGAAAATGGGATTATTGAATCATTTGAAAGAATAGGGATAGAACTCATTGATTGACTAGGGATTACTCTTCTTAATTGATTGAATTTCACTAGTTTACATTTTTCTCTTGATTAAAATTTGAAAATTGACAAACCTCCCCCCAATTTACTTGCTTTAAAATCTATGTTTACACTTATTCGATGTATATTCCCAACCAAAAATTCCTTGGAGACGACCTAGGACAACACCCTAGTAGTGCATTCATTTCTTTGCATATTTGATGAGGATTAACAACAATCTTTGTGCATAACGAGTAGCAAAAATTCGTTCCATCAAATTCTGTTTTTGTGTTTTTCATGTTAGTGTGTTTGTTTCATGTTTGAGTTTTTGTATTGTGTTGATAGCCATACGAATTTTGTGGTATGTTTCTACATTGTTATTGCAAGATTTTCTGCATCATTTCCTTCATTCAAGTGCTGCAATTTTTCAATTACTCACTTTCAATTTTCTGCATTCATTTTGCTACATATTACTCTGTTTTTCTGCACTTTTGCTGCATAATTTTGCAGAATTCTGCTGAGAGATTTCAAATTGTTCTTGTTATTTCATTTACTCAATTTGCTTTCAATTTAGTTAGTTGATATCTAGTGCATGACCCGATCAAACCCTGGAGATTTGTATCCATTAGACTAGGAGATTGATAGGACTTTTCATAGGAACATTAGGACACATAGGGATCACTCTGATCACTTTGAACCATCATCATCTCCCACTGCATCTTTGCACTCTGTGACACCAATTTCTGTTTACTCTTCTACATTTTCACTTGACTCTAGTTTTGGAGCAATGGCAGGTGATGAGAAGACTCTTAAGGAGCTAGCTGCACCGGATGTCACATACCAAACATTGTGCATCCAATATCCAGATGTGGATGCCCCTTTTTTTTTTAAAACTAGATTAATACACCTTCTACCTAAATTCCATGGTTTTGCATGTGAAGACCCTCACAAACACTTGAAGGAGTTTCACATTATATGTTCCACCGTGAGACCTCAAGCTGTTCCGAAGGAGCATGTCAAATTGAAGGTTTTTCCTTTCTCATTAATGGACACCACGAAGGATTGGCTCTACTACCTTCCTCCCGGATCTATTACAAGTTGGGACACCCTCAAGAGATTGTTTCTGGAAAAATTTTTCCCTGCCTCAAGAGCTGCCTCAATAAGAAAGGAAATATGTGGTATTAGGCAGCTGGAAAGGGAAAGTTTGTATGAATATTGGGAGCGTTTCAAGAGACCTTGTGCTAGCTGCCCCTATCATCAGATAAGTGACCAGCTCCTAATCCAATACTTCTATGAGGGCTTACACCCAATGGATAGAAGCAGGATCGATGCAGCTAGTGGGGGAGCCCTAGTTGACAAGACTCTCGCTGCCGCTAGAAACCTCATTAAAAATATGGCAGCTAACTCTCAACAGTTTGCTACAAGGCAAAATTCTCTCATGTCCAGGAGTGTCAATGAAATTCAAACTTCAGATTCACACAAGCTGGAGCATAAGCTAGATGAGTTGGCTTCTATGGTAAAACAGTTGGCATCCATCCAAAAGAATTCTGTTGCATATACACCTCCACCTCCATCCATTCCAGCAATGTTTTGTGAGATTTGTTCATCTACGGATCACTTCACTGATAGTTGCCCCACATTGCAAGAAACTGAATCTTCAGAAGGTAATCATCAAGTTTACGCTGCTAATATTTGTGCTAATAAATTCCCTTTTCAGCAGTTGCAACAACAACAAAGCTAGGATTTATCTTCCAATAGATATAATCCCGGTTGGAGGAACCATCCAAACTTAAGGTGGGGAGGAAATGCACAGCATCAAGGCTCTAGCCAACCATCCAACAACCATTTCCAACCGCATCAAGCTGGACAAAGCAAGTCATATTCAGCCCAACAATATCACCATCCATCATCTTCATCTCAACAGCACCATCAAACATCCCCTTCACTAGCTCCTGCACCTCAAAAGAGTGAGTCAACTTCAATCTCAAGGTTCAAGCAATCTCCCTGCACAAACTGTAACAAACCCAAAAAATGTGAGTGTCATTACCTTAAGATCTGGTAAGGTGATGCAAGAGCCAGAAATGCCTAAGGAGAAGGATCCTAGTTGCACTTTAGCTGTAGAAGGTGAAAGATGAGAGATTAAGAGCCAAGAGCAGCCTGCACCTATGCCCACACCATGTCAACCAAAAGTGGTAGACAAAAAGGAGAGGTCCATTCCTATTCCCTTCCCTCAAAGAATGGTTCAGCCCAGCAAGAAGTAAGAAGAGGTTGGTAAAGAAATTCTGGATACTTTCAGAAAAGTTGAAGTTAATATCCCCTTGTTAGATGCTATCAAGCAAATCCCAAATTACGCCAAATTCCTTAAGGACTTATGCACTCATAGAAGGCGGCTAAAGGGTAATGAAAGAGTGAACATGGAGAGGAATGTATCAGCTCTTTTTGAGAGGCAGAAAACTTCCATGCCCGAGAAATGCAAAGATCCAGGGACGTTTACTATTCCCTATATTATAGGCAACAATAGGATGGATAATGCCATGCTTGATTTAGGTGCATCTATTAATGTTATGCCTTTATCTATCTTCACATCTTTGTCTCTTGGACCATTGCAGCCCACAGGTGTCATCATCTAGCTAGCAAATAGGAGCACAACACATCCAGCTGGACTTGTGGAGGATGTGTTAGTAAGGGTGAATGACCTCATTTTTTCAGCTGATTTTTACATCCTTGACATGAAAGAGTCAATGGATAGTGTTGCACCAATCATTTTGGAAAGACCGTTCTTAAAGACTGCGAGAACGAAGATTGATGTGCATGCCGGATCACTTACTATGGAGTTTGGAGACAGTGTTGTCCGCTTTAACATACTGGATGCTATGAAGCACCCAAATGAAGAACACTCTGTTTTTCACATTAACCATCTTGTTGAATTAATAGATGATAGTTTGTCTGAATTTCTAGGAGGAGACAATCTCCTTAATTTTTCTGATTGTGTCGATACTTACAATTGTGAATCGTGTAATAGTTCTTCTCTATGTGACATTTGTGCTGAGATTTCTGATTATTTGAATGCAAATTCTACTACTTTCAACGTTGATGAACCTAAAAATTCCATAGGGTTAGAATGTGATGTACTGAGTACAACAAGTACAGTTGAATCTAACACCTTTGGTTTGAATATTGCAGAGACTCTGTCAAATGAAAGTGCCAAATCACTTCCTTTTGTGGAGTAACCTCCCACATTGGAGTTGAAGCCCCTACCAGAACATTATGAGAAGCTCCCGGTCATTATTTCCACCAAGCTTGAAGGCGATCAAGAGGAGATATTGTTGGAAGTAATTAAAAGGCACAAGAGAGCTATTAGATGGACTTTAGCTGACATTCCTGGTATTAGCCCTCTCTTGTGCATGCACAAAATTCTATTGAAAGAGGGGACTAAACTAGTGAAGCAGCTTCAGAAGAAAAGAAAGAGAAAGAGGAAGAGGAAAAGGAAAAGGAAACCACAACTCCAAGAACTAGAAGCGCTGCACTTAGGAGCATATGAAGACTCAAGAACCTACAAGGAGAGAACCAAGCAGTATCATGATAAATTGATAGGTAGAGGAGAGTCCTGTGTAGGTCAAAAGATGCTTCTATTCAACTCATGTCTCAAGTTCATGACTGAAAGGCTGCATTCCAAGTGGATTAGTCCATCCATAGTTACACAAGTATTTCCTAATAGTGCAGCGAAAATCAAGAGTGAATCCACTAACAAATGTTTCACAGTGAATGGACATCGCCTGAAGCATTTTTTTTGAGAACTCAATTCCATCGGAGGAGATTGAAGAGGTGGATGTGTACTCCCCCATCATTTCCTTCAACCAAGACCCCTGTCATGAGTAAATCACTTCGCATGTCAAGCTAGTGACGTTAAAGAAGCGCTCTGTGAGAGGTAACTCACACGTGAATAAGGAATTTTGTTCTTTCCCTTTGCATTCTTTCAATTAAGTTTTTGTTTTCATTTCTAGATAGATCTCTGATACAATTTAATTTTGTGTAAATAATTTTTTTGTGGACTCAGAATTTTTGCAAGGACTTTGGTAGCAGCAAACACTTTGGGTACTCATTCATGCTTGGTACAATTTGTTTTTCATGAGAGTGGTCACTTTCATAAGCCATAGTGGTCACTTTGGCTCAAGGTAAGCATATTTCTATCTGTAGTTCCCACTTTTAAGAGTGAAAGTGGCTACTTTGACACCCAGGAGGTCAATAATTACGCGTGGACACTTTCAAGTCCAATAATAGCCATGCGCAATTCACTTTGCATTTTGGGGCTTATTGTAGTTGCCACTTTCTTCAATGAAAGTAAACACGCGCATATGCTCACAAAGAGGAATTCTCTGGAGTTTCCACTTTGATGCCCCATAGTAGCCACGCGCAAATTCACTTTGAATTTTGGCTTACTGTAGTTGCCACTTTCTCACTTGAAAGTGGCCACACACACTTGTCCCACAAAATAACCCACTGTAGTTCCCACTTTCCAACCCCTAAGTAACCACGCGCATATGCCCACACACACAACCTCACTGTAGTTGTCACTTTCTCACTTGAAAGTGACCACGCGCACCACACTTTGGGCCAGCCCACTGCGCGCAGCTCCTAAAATCCCTCAAAGCCACAACGCCCACTTCACGTCACTCACTACACACACCCACAAACACCCACTCAAGCACTTCACTCACGACGCACCTCACGACACCACTCCTCCACCTCCCAATTTGAGTTTTTGCAACCCCAATCCTCACCTTCTCCCTTCCGCCGCCACACCCAAAGCTCCAAACAAGGTAAATCTCTCAACTTCTCTTAATTCATGGGTTAGGGTTCTTGGATCCTTAATTTGGGGCTTTTTAATTGTGCCCTTATATGTTGAAATTGATGTGAATTTCTTGTTTAATTAAGCATTCTTGTATGAATTAGAGTGGGTGAGGTCCTTTAATTGCACCCAATGGCCATGTGTGGCTGCCACCATGTTCAATGTTCCCACTTTTGTCCCTAAAAGTGGCCACGCCCATTTCCATTTGCTATGAATTTCATTTGTTGTTTTCGTTATACCCATTCCCCTTATTTTTATGTTCTCAAACATGCCCATTATGCCATTCCTTTTCATATTCATGCATATTGATGTCTAAATTCAGTTCATGTCCATTTACATTGAGTTCTAACCTCTCCATTTTGCTGTTTTGCTTCTCAAATTCCATGATATTTTGTTATTGCTGCACTTGATTCTCATGCCCCTTCTATAATTAGCTCTGATAGTTGGCCTTTCTGGGTGTTGAACATGCTTTTCGTGACTTTAATTTCACTATTGCTGTGTTATGGCCCTTAAACTTAGCAGCCACATTGTGTTCTACAGTCAATTGCTATACAAGATGAATGTTTGCCACACCATTTATTTTGTACTTAATTGCAATTGTATGTATCATTTGAGCCCTATGCTTTGCCCATAGAATGCATCTTTTATGGACTTAATCCCAATGCACCCAGAGATGCCCCCAGCTCTAGTTCCTCAGAGGAAGCAGAAGACGCAGAGGAAGATGAAGAAGCCACCTCATCCACCTCTGATGAAGATGCCACTTAGTCAACCTTTCGTGTTTTCTTTTCTTTCTCTACTTAGATGCCCTCAATTCCATCAGGAGGAGCATCATTATGCCCCTGAACTTTGAGTACATCATCTATAAAAGGGGGTGAACTCTTTGTCTCTATTTTGCATGTATTTGTAGCTTACTTTTTCTGCATCGTACTAGATAAAAGACAAAAATATTTCCTCATTTCAATTATTCTCTTTTCCTTTTAATCTAGTTCTCTTTTGTGTTTTGCTTTTATGCTCTGATTGCATTTCCTATCCAACTATTACTCATTCTCATTTTTGTACATATTTACTGTCCCTACCATTTTGAACATATTTTCTTGTTGGATGAATTGTACTCTCATTTTGCAAGTTATTATCACTTTTACCATGGTAGTAAATTGGGCCTTTCTTCTTCTTTTCTGTGTGCATATTACATGTATTTTTGCATTCATCTTCTAGAAATTGTCTTGTTTCTTAATTAAATATGCATTGGACAATTTTCTATCTAGATGATTGAGGCCTTCTTTGCACATACCCTTCCCCCCACCCTTGCACTTCACTTCCTTGTTCCCCACTTCTTGCTTTTGCCAAACTTAGTCAATAAAAACAATTCCCTTTCCTTAATAGAGGTATTTCTTTTGAGTTGCCTCAAGATTGAGTGCAAGAAACTAAGTTTGGGGTGTTGATTATGCTTGTAGTTGCTTGAGGACAAGCAATGTCTTAAGTTTGGGGTGGTGGACAGCATACATGTTCATAATACATGTCAAAAAAAATGATTGTCAAAGTCCATGACATCACAAAAATATGAATGAATGAATGAAAAAGGAGAAAAGAAAGAAAGAAAAATATAGCAAGGCTTTTGAGTTGAAAAAAGGATTTCCACATAAGGCAAATAAAAAATAAAAATAAAAAATGTGGTAAAAGAATGCTTGAACCTCTTAAGCTACATCATTTAAGGCATTCCACTCTAGTTGTTGTACTAAATCACTTAAAGGAACTCCCTCCTCTTGAGTACCCACTTGATCTTGTGACCCTTCTTGATTAAATTTGAGCATATCCTAACCCCATTTGTGACCAACAAAGCCCTCATGATAGGTGGTTCATTGTGTCTAGGCAAAGGAGATTGAGAATATGGGCAAGCCTATGGTAGGGTGAGGCAAAATGCATGGATTGAGGGAAAACACTTAGCCTGAAATGTTATTGAGTGATGAGTGAAACACCACCTTGTGAGATGGATAGTTTCTTTGCATTATGTAAGTCACATGAAACTGTGCTTGATTCTTTTGTTTCAATTTAGTGGGGCTTTGCATGGAATATTTGACATAAATATGATTCCTCTGTTGAATGAGTCTATGGTTGTGAAAATGTTGGAAATACTAATTAAAGCATGAAGTTGAAATGAAAATTTCTAAAAAAAAATTTGGATAAATCCAACCCTCTTCATTTAATTTGTTTGAATTTTGATCTGCTTGAGGACAAGCAAAAGTTTAAGTTTAGGGTTGTGATGAATCCACTTTTTATTATATTTTTAATTGCCTTTTTGGTGCTCCTTGATAGAAAAAATAGACTTAGATAGTGCAAATAATATAGAAATCACATTTTGAGTAAATATCATAGGTTTATTAATTTTTGGTTAATTTGCATTTAATTACATAGATATAGATTGCAATTTTAATTATCTTGATAATTTTGTAGAGTCCCCAAGTTAATTCTAAGATATCTTGGCCCTTGGATGAAAGTTGGCCCCAAAGTAGCCACTTTTAGGAGCAAAAGTGGCAACTATAGCAAGTCTGGGCGTTAAAGGTTCCAAAGTAACTACTTTCAACCTTCAAAGTAGCAACTCCAGAGAGCTTCAGGGAAGCCATTTGAGAAGCAATTTGCGCGTGGCCACTATGCCTTTCATAGTGGCTACGCGCACTCAAAGTAGCCACTTTCAAGTCCAATAGTAGCAACTCCAGAAGCTCCAGGACGCCACTTTTGGAAGCAATTTGCGCGTAGCCACTATTGCCTTTCAAAGTGGCTACGCGCATCCAAAGTAGCCACTTTCAAGTCCAAAAGTGGCAACTCTAGAGAATTGGCAAGCTTACGTAAATACGAGCGTGGATACTTTCAAGGCCCAAAGTGGACACTTTCAAAGGCAAAAGTGGACACTTTGCTAACATGTCTTCCATTATAAATAGATTTTAGGAATTAGGGTACGAGGACTGGAACATTTATTTTTCTTTCATTCTCTTTGCCAAATTAGGACATTTTCTTTCCAGAGCTTTGGAACCTTGGGTGACAGCCATGGGTCCATTATAGGTTTTAATTTCCAATTTTCCTTTGATTCTCATTGAGTTTACATTAATGTTGCTTACGTTTCTGCATTTCTTTCTTTCATTTGTGAAGCCCATCCATATGGAGGGCTAAATTTTCTTGTAATTCCTAGTCAACTCATATGGTTCTTGAATTCTTGGGTTTAATGGCAGTATTACTCTTTCTTTCCTTGGATTTATTAATCCTAATCTCTGAATGAAATGAAATTTACATGAGGGGAACATTGCTTAATGAACCCTAAATTACCCAAACGAAATTCTAATCTAAAATTGCTTAATTTTGATTAATATTTGAGATTGCTTAATCTTAGGGATAGAGATTAGAGCCCATTAAGATGCTTAATTTTAATTGAGATGCTAAAGTTAATTTTCGCTTGTTAGATTAACTTAATTTAAGGGAAGAAAAGGGAATTATTGAATCATTTGAAAGAATAGGGATAAAACTCATTGATTGACTAGGGATTACTCTTCTTAATTGATTGAATTTTACTAGTTTACATTTTTCTCTTGATTAAAATTTGAAAATTGACAAACCTCCCCCCAATTTATTTGCTTTAAAATCTATGTTTACACTTATTCGATGTATGTTCCCAACCAAAAATTCCTTGGAGACGACCTAGGACAACACCCTAGTATTGCATTCATTTCTTTGCATATTTGATGAGGATTAACGACAATCTTTGTGCATAACGAGTAGCAGAAATTAATTCCATCAAATTGGCGCCGTTGCCAGGAAATTTTTGGTGCTGAACTTATGTTGAACATGATTAGTGCTCTGTTTTTGTGTTTTTCATGTTAGTGTGTTTGTTTCATTTTTGAGTTTTTGTATTGTGCATAACTTTTGTATATATGTTTTACGACATTTATGTAAAGGAAAAAAAAAAAGGGGGCACATGCTTAATTTAATGTTAAAAAAGCTACAGTTATGTAAAAAAGCCCATTTTTTAGCTTTCATATGTTTCCCCTAGTTCTTTAAATCATAATATTTGCTATGATTTTAAGTATTTGAATCTTTGTTTCAGGGGCAAGACAAAAGCGGCTAAGGATCTTCTAGATAACCGAATTTAGGATAGATAGTCCCCTCCCCCTCCCCCTCCCCCCTCCCCCTCTAAGCCATCTAAAACTTAATGTGAATGATGTGGTTTCTCAGGCTCATGAAAGTGCTAGATCTGGGGATCTAATAAGAGACAGTCATGGTCAAGTTATAGCTAGTTTCTATACATGATTTAATTTTTTCTCCCCTTAGCCATTTAACTGTGGAGAATATTTTATGGACTGCATTAAGTGGTCTAAAATAATATTCATTTAATTTGGATAGAAACAGACTTTAAGGATGCCTTGTACTTAATGTTAATTATTCGAATTTGTAATCATCTACTCTTTCATCTAATTATTGCAATTATAGTCTTCTGAAATTTATTAGGTTCAAACATATTTTAAGAGAAAGAAATAAGTGTTGATATTCTTGCCATTGTAATACATTGCAAGTTGTCAAAATGGGCTTAGAATCTTTGAGTATGCCTTCGATTTTGATAAGAATCCTCCTTTGTTATTACCCTCGTTAAGTTTAGACATTTTAGGTGTTTATACTACTAGAATTAGTGGCTAGTCTTTACTTTTTCTAGCCTTTTTAACCTCGTTGAATAGCAAAAAAAAAAATTAATTTGATCTACATTAAAAGGAGTGGGCTTGACAATTAGACAACTTATGTAATAGAGTACTTTGGTATCTTTTAAGTATAGTTGAAAGGAGTATTCGAATTTGTTTAGTGTCTTCATTTTTGAGGTTTTGATTTTATCTTTTCCATCTAAAACTGATAATCTTCTTTAGTTTCCAATATTACACGTCAAAATAACTTGAGATGTGATACATGTGAAACCAAGGTTAAGGTTTGACGTGTAAGATTAATTTCTTCAATTGATTTTTGTACTTTATTTTCTTTTTCCTAAAGTAGGTTATCAGTCTTATTTAAACTCTTTCTTTCTTTGTCTTTTCATATTTGCTTGCTTTTTTATATGTATCATATTTCCTACCATTTTGCGCCGCAATTGTCCTTTTTTTCTTGCAAAGTTTAATTCATTCTTGGGGTTTCTTCTTTTTTGTAATGATTATACGCATCATTTTCTACTAATACCATTGGAATTGCATCATCTACTGTTTATATAATGTTATTATCTTCTTTCACATATTTGTGGTTAATAAAGTAGTATTGTTAAATCGTTTGTGACTTGTGTCCGCAAATATTACGTGATATCACTATATCTGCAAGAGCTATCCATCCGATCTAATTTCAAATTTTAATTTTTTTGAATGCATAAAAGACTGTAATGTTTTGTTATAAATAGTTATGTATTTTCGTTCAAAAATATGCACGTCTTTGTTATTACTTTCTTCAAGTTAAATAAGTGCGAGTTATTCATGTTTGAAAGGTTCCAACATTTATGGATCCGAATATCTCCGAGTCTATTGAATTTGTTTTCATTGACAATGATCCAAATATTTTTGCGTTCATTAAAATCAAAAGTTGTGTATTTATTTTATTAATTGTTTTTTCAAGGTGTTAAAGATACATGCTCCAATTGAGAAAGAATGGGTACATGTGATGGCATCTCAAAATGTTGAAGGTTGTGTTTATATATTGGGTAATTTTACCCTACGTCCGAATGATGGGAAAAACAATTCGACCAAACATGAATACTTATAATGTTTGTTCCTTGGACTTGTTATCCTTGTGCAAGATGATATTTTATCGAGGCATGGTCTAGATTTTATACTTTCGTAGATTCATTTCTTTAACAAACTAGTATATTAACAAACCTGGACCAACACAATCACACTATCTGTGTATTACAAATACAAATTGCAAAAAGGATTAAGGGGCGGGGGGATAAAGCTAGCTATACAACCACACAACCACTCAGCAAAGCTGAAAGAGTGAAAGTTAGTCCAAGTTAATTGTCTTCCATCGCCTGCTTACTTAGCCGATCTCTCTCTAAGCAGAGAACATAATGGTCAGATGCATACCGATTCCTGCGATTGTTTTCTTATCCCCAATCCATGGCCGACATCTGTAACACTGGTCCACGGCATGCCAGTTACAATCATAGAATCAATTGGATAAAAAAGAGAAAAAAAAACAGAAAGGGCAGAATGATGATGCCTATGAAAGATTACTCCCAAGCGCCACTGTAATAGACTAATTGTCATTGGGTGCTGCGTGTTAATCCACCCCGTGTCACATTTCTGGGTAAATGAGAGACTCCGTTAGGCATCCCAAATTAAGAGGGAGAAATCAGGGCAAAAAATGGCAGACAAAAGAAAGCAAAAGCAGTAGTGCATCACACGGGAAAATTTAGTCAATATTCACCAAGTAACAAAAATTTCAAATTTATGAAAATTTGAACATTCTAAGCTTCTAATTAATTTAACTAGTCAAGAAAACAAAAGGAGTAACACAAAACCGTTAGAGGCGGATTCTAGGTTCAACAGTGTTGAAAACTAGTGTCAAAAGTAAAAGATTACATAATAATATAGATATACTAAAATCAATATTCAATACCACCATGATGCCAAAATAGTATTTATGGATGCCAAAATCTAGACAGTTCAAAGATAAGAGTCAGGAGATACTTGACATAAGTCGAATCAATCCATTTTTCCTCATTGCTTTTTAGTGATTATGTCTGGGGGGACAGACAGTCCACTCGAACCCGCAATAAAACATACCAATGCGTATAAGCCCTCATTTAAACAGGTGACCCATTTAAGCCCACATTTAAATGGACCAGTCTGCTCAACTACTTTTTTCTTTTGTCTGTAAAGTTCTGCATTTGCTAACAAGTCCAAATGGTGCACGCATCAGCCCCAAATGATTGATTATCGTTTAACTATAAAAATGGCTAATAACAACCAACAACCAAGTTATATCCTATTATTAGATGAAGTCAGCTAATAAAACTATAAAAAATGGTTTTAATAAAACCATTAAAAAAGTATATTAACTTTTATGCAAGTAAATGGATTGACCCATAAAACCATGCTCCAAACCCATTTAACCCAGGGTTTTTTGCAGACTGACACATCTCTAAATTAGATAGACCATATTTTTGTGGGGGTCCAAACCCATGTGCACAAATCACTCATATTTCACAAGGATATAAAAATACTAACATCAACATCAGATTCAAGTAGATTTGACCATGTTTCTGAAAACTCATTAATCATAAATAAAGATTATACAAGGACACAGATACTAACATCAATAATTAGAATCAAGTATATTTTCCATCATGTCACCAAAAAGCACTGATGAATGCCAAAATCTAGACAGTTCGAAGATAAGAAATCAGGAAAGATGCTTGACATAAAAAGATCAAGCATTGCAATAATAAAACTAATCCTTACTTCCCTCTTGTTTATATGTGATTATGGGGAGTGGGGTTTGGGTATGCAGAACTCAACCAAGTCGCATACCTCTTTCTTTTCTTTTTTTTGTGAAGTTTATTTGCTACCAGGTCTGAAGGGCCTGCAGGTCTGCCCAAATGATTTTACATGCAGACCAACATGATATAGAAATACTAATATCAATACTTAGATTCAAGTGGATTGACCAACATGTTGCCAAAATGTACTGATGAATGTCAAAATCTAGACAGCTCAAATATAAGAAATCAGAAAGATACTGAGAGGACTCTGCAAGTCTGCACTGCAAAAGTAAAACTGATCCATTTATCCTTTCTCGTAAGTGATTAAGAGCAGGGGGGGGGGGGGGGGGGGGTTGGGTATTTGGACTAACCCAACCTGGTTCACTAAAGCCTGCAGTTAAATGGACCAATCTGCTTGCATTTGAACAGTTTAGCGTTTAAAAAGCACCATGGACCGATCCACATACCATTTTCTTTTCTAAGCTAGCAAAGTTTATTGGCTACCATGTAGCCTGCGGATCTTCCAAAAATGATTTTCATTTTAACTTTAAAAGTGGATAATAAAATTATAAAAAAACATATTTTATGATGATAAACAGGCTTACTTGTGAACCAGCAGACCAAACCCATTAACCCATAGGTTGTGTGGATCAACCCACATAGACCCGCAATTATTCAGACTATAATTAGTTTGCTCCATACCTGTGGACCACAGATTACGTGGACAGGTCTGCAGACTGCAGCCCATATTCCCACTCACGGGGTGCTGTCCATCCACTCAATGCCACATTTAAGTGCAAATGAGACACCATTAGTCATCCCAAATTATGAAGGGAAATCAGGAAAAGAGAAAAAGAAAAGGGTAGACAAAAGAAAACAAAAGGGAAAAGGATTGAATTGATATACCATACTAGAAGATTTTGTCTTTGTTAATTGAGAAGTCCAAATAACAGAAACATTCAAACATGTCATATTCTCAATCTATCATACTCTTGTTTTAAATATGTGAACGTTCTAACTAATTGAACTAGTCAAGAAAACTAAACAAACATCAACTGCTGGGTATGTGGGCCAAAGCCCACCTAGGCTTGCAAGTATGCAGACCAACCCATTAACCTGCTAAAAATTTTAAAAAATACATTTTAATATATAAAACATAAAATGAATTTTAAAATTTTTTAATTATTTAAAAATTAAAAATTAAAAACTATATCTATGCAGGCCAGCCGACAACTAACCCGTTTAACCATGGACCTATGCAGGCCATATTAAATATAGGCTCATTTACACGTGGGTCTACACAGACTGACTTTAACCATGAGCTTATGCAGGCCAACCCACATACCTATTCAATACAAACCCTCTTTGGAGGCAAATTATATGTTCAACAATGAGTTCCCAAAACTCATTAGTCATAACTAAAGATTACACATGGATATATATATATATATTCAGATTCAAGTAGATTGACCAACATGTTGCCAAAATGTATTGATGAATACCAAAATCTAGACTGTTTGAAGATGACAAGAAATCAGGAAAGATACTAGACCTAAGAGCACCCAGCTTTGCAATAATTAAATTAACCCATTTTTCTTTCTTGGTTATATGTGGTCATGGGGAGAGGAGACTCACCATGCATGACCAAGAGGATTTTATGGAATTTCAATGTTGATGAAAAACTGCAATACACAAAACTTGGTTGCATTTGCCAAGGGCTTTCCCATTCATTTTCAATTACGAAAATAGGAGGCCCGGGCTAAAAATACAAAAAAGAAAAAAAAAATGAACCATTTTCTTTCAGGCTCATAGATTTGTAGTGGTAATTAGTAGAGAAAACCCAGAAACCAAAGCACATTTGGAGCCCATGATCCAGGAAAATGAAATAATTTAAGGCACAGTTTGGGTAAACTTCTGGAAAAGTTCTTGTAGGACAAAAAAATCAATATAAAAAATGAATAGAACTTTCTCTCATAAGTTAAAAACAACTTATCTCTTCAAATTTTAGATAAGTTAAATAAGAGAACTTCTCAAAAAATCAAAAAACATAAGTTGTTTCTAACTTATGAAAGAAGTTTTATTCATTTTTTATACTAGTTTTTTCTCCTATAAGAACTTCTTTAGAAGTTTACCCAAACTGAACCTATATCCATGGAAAAATATCCCTTGAAAGTAACAGTAAAACTAGTAACAGATTAAATCTCTACAATGGTTAAAATTCCCAGCCTCAAACCATTTGTAGAAGAAAGTAAATGAAATGAGCAAGAAAGCCAGTAACTGCATATTAAGGAAAGAAGGAAGCCCCAAAAATAATAATTACCTCCCAGAAATTAGCTGATGTTTGGCACTGTTTACTGGGCCCTTTACATTACTGAACCGCTTTGCTCTGTTCTCTTGTTCTTTCTCCACACGCATAGCAGTTACCTCCTTCTCCATAGCAGCTACTTCCCTTCTCATCTTCTTTGCCTCTACTTCCATGGCTTTGGTTAGTGTATCTACCTTCTTTGCTAACATCTGACAGATAATGATCATTGGAAACAATTAGCAAGAACTATCATTTGTAAATAAGAAGGCAAGGATTATGTACAAACACAGTTAATAAACTCAACACTTACCTCAATAGCATCGTCTTTATCTTTTAAGCTTTGATCTTTCTCATGACCAGCTTTCCTCAAGGCTATGACCTCTTTCTGAAGCAGGTCGTACAAAACACTTGGAACACTATTATCTTCTGCATCCACTGTTGGGAAGTCATTTGGCTTATCATCTGAATTTCCTTTCCAATTATCATTTGCCTCTCTCTCTTTGGTTTCTTCAAGTGATTGGTTGAATGAGTAACTAGGAGGCGTTCCATTCAGTAGAATTTTACTCCTTTCCAGTGTTCTTGTACCACCATCAAAAGATTTAGATGTTCCTTTAGCATGCTTCAAAACTGTGCTAGAGGATAGGGATGACCTCAGTTGGGAGGATAGTGTTCTTTTAGACAAAAACCCATTAGAGGTTAGTTTTGAGAAGTTATCAGCTCCCCCTAGGGATTGACGACGAGAAGGACCGTTGCTCACACTTCTTCCATCTGAGGTGCTTCGATTATTACTGTTAGAATTTCCTTTCAAACTCTCCTCTAGCACTTTAAGTCGTAATTGATATTTTTCCTGAAATTTTTTGAAAGTTTACCTTGAATAATGAAAGAACTAATCACATAAGTTAATATATATGAACCAGATTATTACTTTCAACTGTCCTTCAGATTTTGCAGCACGCTCAACTATAGCAAGCTTGTCCCGAAGTTGCTGCATTTCTCCCTATAATGATGTAATAAATAATAAATGGAAAGCAAAGCCAAATGCAAGCAAATTTTCATCAAAGAATCACAAGAAAAAGGGTAAAGAATGTAGAAGACTCAACCACTAAATCCAAATGAATTAGCAGAGTAAAATAATAATACTACCTGCAAGAATCGACGTTCTTCAAGCCATTGCTTGACAGGCATCACTTTATCATTAGCGTCTTTCCATTCATTTGCAACCACAACGGCAACTCTATTTGCTGTTACTTTGGCACGGGCCAATTCCCTGTCTAGAGTTTTTCTTTCTTCCTAAAGAATATCAATAAACCATGAAAAAATAAATACAATATTAACTAGAGGTGAATATAACCAATAATAAAGCAACTGGGACTTCAAAATTGCTGAAGACTTTATCGCATTACATTCATTTCTTGAACTTTCCTCTGATAATCTCTCACAGCATTTGCAGCTGCACCACCCGCAAGGACAGTCTCTTCTAGCTCCTTCACAGTTTGGGTGAGCTTTTCAACCTCTGCCACCTTCTGTCTGTGCATTTTGTCCAAAATTTTGTTTTCTTCCTGAGAAAGTTGATGTCAAAGAAAGAAGGTATAAGTTAAATATCATGGTACTGATGTACCAGGAGAGGAGAGAGAAAAGTTATACAAGATTGCAATACCTGGCAAATCTCAATCTGTTTAATTAGCTCTTGATTTTTGTTTTGGAGGTCATCCACCATGGAGGCCTTAGCCAAAGCAAACTGAACAGTCCTCTCAGCTTCAAGCAATGCAGCTTCTTTAGATTTGGTAAGGCGATCTAAAGCTTTGTTATCATCTTGTAGTTTAGCAATCTGCAAGTAATAAATGGAAGGTAATAAAATAAAAAATCATTTGTTATAAGCCAGCTTCAGTCCTTCCATCAATTCTTTCTCCAGGGGATTACAATATGAACTCCAAAAACAAGAATATACCTCTTGCCGAGCAAGCTTGAGTTCAGCCTCCAAAGGAGCAAGAATTGCTTCTATTGGAGGCATGTCATCATCTTTTTGAGCAGCATGGACCCTTCGTAGAGTGGCTTCAGCTGCAAACTGAGCTGCCATTGATGCTTTCTTTTCATCGTTGATTTTCTTTATTTCAAGATTCTGCCAGAAATATTCAATTCACTAAGCATACCATGTAACCTAGGAAAATGACCCATTACTAAAGTCAACCAAGCCTACAACCAATACCTTGCTTTCTAGAAGAGATTCTGTTAGTTTTAGCTTTCCTTCAACTTTTGACAGTTCTTCAGTCAGCTAAATACAAGCAAAAGGCAGAAAAGTAAGCTGCATTTCAAGTTGACATAAAGCATCCAGCAATATGAAGAAAATGTGAAAAAGCAAATGAAACACGAATAAATCAGAGCATGGTAGAGGGAAAAGCTTCATACAAAACCCACTTCAAAGTACCACCAGCAACCAAAATCTAACTACTATTTTATAAAAGAAATATTATTAAGAAAAGAAAGGAAATACAAGAACGAAAGGAATCAAAGGATAAATTAAAGTATCTAGCAGTTCAGTAGGTAAAAATGCAATGGCTGCATCTGAGTACAAGCCATATAATAAGCAACATAATGACTCTAAAATATAAAGTATAAATATTAGACAACAAAACTATTAAATCTCATGACTTCATTTATTGTATCAAACAAAAACATTAAAATCAAAATCTATTTTACCAATAAGTCAACACAAAACTAGATTAAGAGTGTGTGTACAATTACAAAATGCCATGTAACCAAGGGAGAAAAAAAGAGAGAAGTTTCCTTTTTTTGATAAGTGGTTCTGCCACTGTTCTTTTTAGCTGTCATTGACGATAGTTGCACAATAGTAAGCCATTAGATAGATTCAATTTTAAGGAAAAATAACATTTTACTTATTTATACTTTATTTGAAATATTCAAAATAATATTATGACTCATTAATTTCTATCTCACTCATTAATACCAAGGGTAAAGTTGTTCTCGCTTCTAACTTTAGAAAGTACACACCCTCTCCTAAGACATGAGATATTCTACACTTTAGTCCATCTTAATGTGAACAAACCTCTTAGTAAAAGTAAAAAACCTATAAATGAGCTTCCCTGAGCCATTATTCCTCTATCTTCAACTTTTAGTATTATGTAGTACAACACTAGTTTAGAACATCCTAATATTGATTAAAGGATTTTAGAAGAAGAAATGATGTTCTAACTTTTAAATTAAAATACTACTACAATTGACATTGAAACTTCACCTGGAATCTTCATTTCATCTTCTAATATCCCATAGGTGATAATATTAACAGGGATTCAAAACTAGATGTCAATGATGCTAAGAGTCACAGAGAGAAAAGGCATCCTTAAGAAGCTCGTTCACATTGAAATGGACTAAAGTGTAGCACACATGAATCTCTCAAGAAAGGAGAATGTAGTTTTTTCAAAAGAGAAGGTAGGGAAGTGTAATCCAAGCATCTATCAGGGGAGGAAGTACTTTATCCTACAGTCAGAATAACTCGTTATTGAGAAATGGATTTTCCACATTTGGTCAACACAAGTAAGAGCTTATCACAATGACATAAGAGCCAGAGCACTAAATTTAACATAGACACTTTCTTTCAAAAGTATTGGTTATACATACATTCATACATACATAACTTGAAGTTCAAACATAGTAATCACACATAATTACTTTCTAGATTCTAATATGTCAATAATGTGTTCACACCAGTAAAGATAACAAGACCTGGGTTAACCCCAACACCACGACCAACGTGCAATTGGCACTAATTAATTAGTAATAATTTTAGCTAAATAGCATAATTCATAACAATTTAAAAAAGAAAGAAAGAAAGAAAGAAAACAACACCCCCAATCAATGACTAGAAAGAACAGCAATAGTTAACAATAATTGAAAAATTAGAGGTGACCTCTTCAACGGCCTTTTCTCTGAGTCGTTCAGAGAGCCTCAAGGCTTTGATCTCAGCCTGCGCTTCCGATAATTCCCTGTCCTTATCTGCGCGCGCAAATACACGCACACAGTGATAAACATATAATAACGAAAAAACAAAAAACCAAAAAGAAAAACAAAAAATTAAGCTGAAGAACAATTCGGATCGAGCTGCATTTTCGCACCTCGAACTTCATTCTCGAGGCGATTGAGCTCCACCTTCACCGGATCCGAGCCGTGCAACAGGTTCATGAACTCGTCGGCGTCCATACTCGGCGGCCTCACAGCGCCGCGCCGCCGCGATGAGCCTCTCCCCTCCTTGAACGATCCCGACACCGACAGCGTCGCCGGCGTCGCACCGTCGCCGGAAACCTCCGCCATCGCCGATCTAACCGAGAATCCAAAAAACTCTCCTCTCTCACATCCAAATGCTCACACCACCAGATTCCAAATCGCACGCGCACACAACAAAACCCGGATTCCACACCACATATAAAGAGCCAGAAAACGCGACCTCGAAAATGGTGGTTCTAGAGAGAGAAAGTTCGGAAAAAAGAGAGAGAGACAGAAATAGATGCTTTTGGTTCTTTCTTTCTTCCTTCTTATGTTTCTTTTGTCTTGTTTGTTTCTCTCTCTATATTCGTGATTTGAATCTGTGTGTGCGCCTTAGAGTGAGATTTAACAAATGAATAAAAAAAGAACAGTGAGTTAGGGAGAGAGCTTTGCGCTTTGCAGAGAGGCTTTGCCGTTTTAAGTTAAATAGTGAGCGAGACTGAGAGTGGAAACTACAAACTGATTTTAACTCTTCGATGTTAGTAATCTAATCTAAATTTTGGGGCTGGGCTTTAACGTGACCTTGGAGCGTGATGCGCACCGCATGTGAAGGGAAGGGGGGATTAAGATTTTTGTGTGCGTAGTGCGCGCTCTGGCGTACTTTAGTGAGCTGAGACCTTAGCTGGTTTAACATGTGCAGACAAACTACACATATAATGATTTAATTTGTACATTAACTTGTTGGATTTAGAATGTCTTTCAATCGAAGTAGTTGCCTGAATTGAATGCCAGTTGTAGGAAACTTGTTTTTAACTAGTTATATTAATATTTATTCCTAATATTTATGATTTTTTATTCATATTTACAATTTTTACTAAAGAAATTTCGTTTGCTTATTACTATTATCATCATCATTTTATGTTATGCTTACAAATTTCCCATGAAGAGTCCAAACTACAAATTTAAAATATGCTATCAACTTTTTACATACACACGTATATATTCTTTCCTTTTGGAATTACTAGTTATAGTATTTTTTAAATTATTAATTATTGTCATAAAAAATTTTAAAAATTAGTACAGTTTAATTAATTAAAACGACTTTTTAAACGAATCAAACTATAAATTTGTGTCATTTCAACAACGAGGTAGAATTCACCATTCAACTTATATTTATTTATATTTATCAAGATGTAATTATTTTTCACAAATTAGAGTTGTTTTATAATTCCATATTAATAAAATTTAGAATTTTTTGCTGGTCAATCTATAACTGTTTTCAAATTTATATTTTTATGAATGTAACACTTGCAACGCTATTCAACATTTATTTGGTGCAAAATTTATAATTTAAAAAAAATTATTTATGTAAAAAAAAATTAGACCCCTTATAAGTATGTACCAACTCATATTTCAACGCTATAATAGAGTTCAAAAATTAATTTAACCTGATAACTATATGTCAAAGTTTTAAAAATTAAACTTTTTTAATTAGATTTTAATTATATTTTAAGTTGACATTTTTTTCTAAATCACGTGTATTTTTTATTATAAATAATTTTGTTCGATTTGAATAAGACTAATATAGGTGACAAAAAATTTTCTCTGAATATTAAATACAATTATTTTTATTATGATTCGAATTTGAGACTACAGATTACGCTAAAATGATCTCTCACAAGTTGATTCATGTGTTTCAGTAATTTTAAATTGACATGTTTAATCCAATATAATTTAATACTTAAAACTATATAATTTAATACTTAAGAATATCTATAACTTTTAATTTAATTTTGTGATTTAAAAGTAGTAAAATTTCAAGTGTTATTGTTTTTATTTAGTTATTTATTTATTTATTTATTTTGTTAAAGGTGTTTTAATTGAAATAATAAAAGATATTGAGCCTATAATAACTACAATTTTTTTAATAAATAAATATATATAATTAAATTTAGATTGCATCTTTGTAAGTTATACTTTTTAAATTATATTATATTTTTATTCTTTTATGTAATTAATATACAATTTAATATTTAAATTTTATCCTTTTTATTGTTTTAATTTTTATTTTTTTTTAAATACCAAGAATTAAAACAAATTAAATATACTTAACTCTTTTATATTCAAAATATAATATATTAGTTAAAATTAGAGGTGTGTGTGATGCTACAACATGAGTAATTTTTGGTCTTGTATTAGAATTATCTAATACCTTTGTAGACTATAATTAATTGTAATTTTATTTTTAATAAAAACAGGTTAATTCATAATTTAGAATGACACATGAATAAGTTTAACAATTAATTTAAGTGATTTGTTTGTTTTTATTTAGATATTTGTAACAAATTAATGTGAGTTCAAATGTAAATCTTAATGAAAAATTCATGATATAGGAAATCAGTACGCATGTATACTTGAATAGCTTTGAGAACGTGAATTAATATATATATATATATATATATATATATATATATATATATATATATATATTCTGGTAATTATTAGATTCAAAATCATAGCACATCAATTCATATGATACATATTATGTCTTTAATAAATAAGTTTAAAACTTTATTGTGGTATTCCTAATTTATTTGATATTTTAATTTTATTTAAATTAATTTTTACTTTTATTTAATATTAGAGTTAAATTATACTCAGTTAACATGATTTTATAATAGATTAAGGATATGATTTTTTTTTGTAATTAATATATTTAAAAATAAACATTTATTTCTTATAATTAGGAAAAAGATTTATTACAATATTGTTTCTTATTTATAGCTAGTATGATTTAGAATCCATTGCTATCAATATAACAATATTGTACGCTTTATTGCTTTCTCTTTCACATGCATTTTTTGTTTTCAAAACTTTTTCTTATTGTGTCAATATTCATTAATAAATAAAATTAATGTGTACTTGAATTTGAATTAACGAAGTACTATAGTTTTGACTCTAAATTGACTCTAAATATGTATGAAAATTCGAATATATACTTTGGACCACATAGCTGTATTTTGTATTAATGTTTAAGGTTTGGGAATGCGTTAGGATTATGATGGAAAATGTACAACATAGCTGAAATTGACAAACTTTTAATAAAAATGATATTTTTGCAATAAAATAAAATTTTGAGATTAAACTATAAATGTTGTAAATTATAGGGACTAATTAGAAATAAATCACTGAGACATTTTATTTATACAGAGGATTATTTTAGGAGTAATTACTCACTAATTTCATTGAAATTGTATTTAAAATGCATTAGTTATGAATTTTATACCAAACTAATGCTAGAAAATAACATTCTCTTACATGTATAGAGAAATTATAGCTCTTGTTGAAATTATGTGGGTGTCCAAGTTCTTCTTATATTTGTACTCAAAGGAAAATAATTTCACTTGTTTCATGACTTTTAGATTTGAAATGAATTAGTTATAAATTTTCTATTGCTCAGTGTTAGAACATAACGTTTTGTGATATGCAAAGAGAATTTGTAGCTATAGTACATTTTGTGTGTGATCTATGCTTGTATATTTTATTTATGAAAATAGCACTTAGATGTAGATAACCCTATTGATTTCATGATTTTTGAACTTATAATAAATAAATTATGAATTTTACAATATTATGCATGAAATTTAGAAAATTTTGAAATTAGCCAAGTCCACAATGATAAAAATCTTTCTCTTATATAAGAGAATTATGTTTTAAGTTAAATATAGATCATGTGGATTATGGGTTGTGATTTTGCTTAGATTGATGTTGCATTTGTGAATTAATTGCACAACAAAGTGGTAGAATAACGCTAGGTATAAATATTAGGCAAAAAGTGATTGGTTAAAGTATGTAACAATAAAGATAATAAAGTATCCAAGTACTAATAAGGATCAAATATAGTTAACTTGTATGAAAAACATAATGAACTATCCTGACTAACGCTCAAGTATCTCACGATCGAAGTGAATGTAAATCACAAGAAGTGACTATATTTTGTGATGATTGCGCACTATAATTGTAGTCTTAATAAGAGATGATGTATCCTATGACACTATCTGGACTATGTTATTCTCAATCTTTATGGATAATTAATTACTCCATGGAGAAGACATAATTAAAATATATTAAAACTCTTCATGATTGATACTTTATATTAATTAACAATTGGATATTTTTTTTATAAAATAGTTTATGAATGGTTATACTCACTCTTTCTTTGTTTTGTTCCTTTAACAATGTTATGGATGCAAAATGAACTTTGGAAACGTGTCTCATCAGTGCATAGTATTCTCCACAAGGGTTGGGCAATGAGATTAGAATACTATCAACCAGATAGTCATATTTATAGGGAATGTGATTTTTATTGAAACTATTATAAATGATATTTCAAACTCTCTTGTAATTATGGTTGACGTGGTGAGGGATTGAAGTCTCATTTCACTTGTACTATGCTATGTCATACCTTGGTATGCTTAATGACCCTCCTCTAAGTAGACCAAATAATAAGGGATAAATTAACTAGGGGAGAACTTGTGACTGCAACTATTAATTTTGTTGTGTTAATTATGTGTATATTTAGGATTATCACCTAGATCTATTTGTTTTTCTTATGATGTATTATAGTTGAAAAATTAAGAGGAATTGTGAAGGTTTGAAACCTATTTAAGACTTTGATATTATGTTAGTGTATGATGTCAATACTTTTTATCTAAAAGAGTTAGTTTGATAATTTTAGATGTAATTAACTTTAATAGAAGTCATAAAATTTTAGACTTAAGAATTTCCTATGACATATAAGAAAATAAAGATGAAACTATTATAGGTATTATTAACGGAGATGTCTCAAACAAGAATAAACTAACTTTTCTTAACCTTAAGGTATTGGGTGATCATCACCATTCTATATATGTTTGAAGACATAAATACTCTAAAATAAGAGTAAAGAAGAATTCTTTAACTTAGGATTAATAATCTTCATTGTCCCGATAATGATACGATCTTAAACAATGTAAAACATATAATAATTAATTAATAACAAAAATTAACTAATATTATTAACTATATTATTATTTATTTTAATTTATTTGAACAACACTAACCATAATTATTTTAACAAAAAATAATATCCTATAATGAATAACTAATACTATTAATAATAACAAAAATAATAACAATACTAATCATAATTCAATAATAATCATATTAATAATATAAAATTTAATAACATCAATATTAATACTACATAGAAAACTTATTTTCAATTATTGTTTATGTAATGATTACAATTATAATAATAACAATACTAATAATATATTGAATTTTTACAACAAATTTTTTAAAATATGAACATCTCTTCTTTTTTTTTTTTACTAAAACCATTATAAACTATCTAATATATTCTTAATTTCTAATTATAAATAAACTAATATTTAACAATTAACAAATAATTTTCTACATTTAGTTAATAAAAAAGTGTACATATGTAAATACAAATAATATACATTTGTAAATACAAACTAATTAATATTTAATAATTAAAAAATAATATTATATTATAATCATCATCATAATTTTCTATAACATTAATAATAATAATAATAATAATAATAAGTATTACTATTATTATTAAAATATCTAATTAATTATAATATTAAACAATAATAATGCAAAGGAGGAACTAAAATAATAACAAATTATATATTTTTTGTATTTCTACCTCAAAATAATATTCTTTCTGTTAATAAAAAAATATATTTTTAAATTTTATTGATTTAAAACTATCTAATTTTATTAATTTTATTTTACTATCTAAATTTTACTAATTTGAAACTATTCACCTATTTTTTAAAATTATTTAATTTATTACATCAATGTTCTTCTCCTGTCCCCAATCCCATGTTCTTCTCCGAGGAAATTTTCCCCCCATCCCGTTTCTTCCTTCTCCATGGATCTCTGCAAATTTCTCCAAAAATATATTAAAAAAATATTAAAAATTGTAATTTCATACTATTATTATAATCTCTACTAGTAAGTGCTCTTTTATTTTTATATGAAAAAAGAGTGGAGTGTTTCTTTATAATTATACTTTTAATAATTTTATATTTTATATTTAACTATCATCAAATTAAATTATTAATTAAAGTCATATAATAAATTACATAGACGACTATATAGATTATTAAAATAATCTAACATTGAAAACTTGAACTTGTTATCCAACTATTCTTACTAGCAGAGCTTGCAAGATTAGAGAAGACCCTCCAATAAACTCTCCTCTTTTTTCTTTTTCTTCTTTTCTTCTTCCAATTTCTCCCTTTCTTTGTTGTTTTTCTCTTTTCTTATGCCCTCCCATTCTCTTCTCTCCACTTATTATTATTATTTTTCTTTTAAACTTCTTCCCTTCCATTTTTATGCTCTTCCTTTTTTTTATAAGGTATTGAACTAAACAAATTTCTAATGTGCTTCTCATTCTTTTTAATAAAGGAATGGTCTTTTGTGTTGTTTTTTTGTCAATATGATAATGTTTAATTTCTTTATTAGAAGTTAAATTTGTTTTATTTCAAATTTTTTTATCAATTTTTATTTTTTAGAAAAATAAAAATTTTTGTTCCTTTTTTAAATAAGGCTAAACAATTAATAAAATAAATAAAAAAATTTTAGGTCAAATTTAGTATTCACATATATATTATTAAATTATATTTTAATGCATATTAAATATCTATTTTTACTTTGTATTTGATAATTACAAAAATTTAAATATAATCACAATATACTGTCAATATAAGAATATGACAACTTTATTATTTTTAAATGGCTAACCACCTATTAATCTTTACCATGTAATTAATCTAATAAATATTAAAACAAATAAATTGAATTGAATTTATACATATAAAATCAATTAGGTCAAATTTAAAATCTAAGCATTACAAAAAAATTCAAATAAATAATTATAATATAAATAAAATTTAATTTTATTATATTAATTCTTCATTTTTTACTTAAATAATTTTTACACAACTTTTTAAAACTTGTTTAAGAATTTTTTTTTATTTTCTTACTTTTTTTATATTTCACAATTATGTCAACTCTTTAAATTAATCTAAACAAGTAATACATATACTTTTTATGTTTTTTTTTCGTAATATTAAAATATTTTATTTTCTATTTATTACTAAATATAAAACTACATTACTTTTAAGTAATATCATATATTATATTTTATTGTAATTTAAGTTAATTGTATAGATTAATATTTTGTTAACTAATTCAATCTACAACAATATAAATATAAATTTAGATTAAATAAAATTAGGTTATTGAGTTGATATATTAGAAATGTTCAAATTTTTAAATTTATAAAAAGAGAAATTTATAAATAAATCAGTAAAAAATTAAAAATATCAAAAGTGTTATTGATAATTAAAATTTAAATAATAAAAAATTGAGATTATTAAATTTTGATAATTGTTATAACATTCATTATATACACAATATATTTATAATAAAATTTGTAATTATTAAGATTTGTAAAAAGTAACCACGAACTAAATAATGAAAGATGAATATATTTATTTTATAATTATTGATATTTATAAAATATAATTTAAAAATATATTGACAATTGATTAGACATATTTTATAAAAATTATTAAAATTTATAAAATAAAAATTAACATAAATATCATAAAATCAAATAATTTTTTTAAAATGTGATTAGATCATCAGAAAAATTATTAAAAAACATATAAATAACGATAATTAATTAAACTGAATTCATAAAAATTGATTTAAGAATAAAAAATAGAACTACTATGATAAAAAAAATACAAATTAATGAATTTATTTTGTAATTAATGATATTTTAAAAAAAATAACTGAAAAATTACTAACAATTGATTAGACATAATTTATAAAAATTATTATAATTTATAATACATTACAATTAATATAATAAAATTAATGATAACTAATATAAAACAATACACATAAAAGATAAGTTTTATAAAATATTTAGTTATATATTGTATATAAATTTGATAAAATAAATTTTTATTTTTATTTAAAATAAACAATATATGCATAAAAGAAGCAAAATAAACAATATATATATATATATATATATATATATATATATATATATATATATAATAGATCTTACTTGTATTGTTGCGATCCTGGATAATCTGAATAGTAAGCTTTTATTTCTGGAGTTTTGATGATATAGAGATTGAAATTCTAAAGATAAAATTACAAGGTTTGGAGAAAGCAAAAAGGGGGATTCTAATAAGAGAGGGATTGTTTTTCCGAATGCCTCTCTTTTACAATTTGTGTTCTCTATATAGACATTTTTTGTTACTATACAAGATTCTTTTCTTAAGGCGGGAAATCTTCTGGCGCCAAAAGATAAGCTTTACTTTTGCTTTTGTCTTGTCAATCTTCTTTTGTCAATTATTATTGCTTCTTTTGTCAAATCTTCAATAAAGAGATAAGGTTTATCTTTACTTTTGTCTCGATCATCTTTTGCAGATTCTTTTCTTCTTTCCAGCTGGCAATTTTGTCGTATTTGGTACTCTTCTTTGTCAAGTCTTCTATCTTTCTGAAAATGGGCAAGTTATCCCATAGCAATCATCTTCATTCTCTTGTATAAAATCTTCAAATCCGAGATCTTCTAATAAATTTGGACTTTTACTTATATCTTCTGAATTTTTTGGAGAAATTGTAGCTAATAGATTATTGAATTCCTCTTCAGATTTTATTGCTGCTAATTTGGCCATTAATTGGCTCTTTTGGGCTAGGAAGGTTTGTGTTTGGTCTGGAGTGATGGTTTTTGGAGAACGGCCTTGATTTTGTAGCCATTGGTTTATTCTATTTTTACAGATTAACTCAAGATTATATTTTGACCACCATTTTACTTTAATATTTCTAGAAAGGACTTGGATGGTCATTTGGTCACTTATCTTGGCTGAAGTATATTCCCAGGACATTATCCAGGATACTCCAAAGCTGGCAAAAAATGATATGAGTTGAAATTCGGGAATGAAATTGGTATTTTGAGTAAAATATTGAAAAGAGGCTTCGGCATCATATTGGAAAGAAAGATGCTTCGGCATCAATTTACATATACATAAAAAGTATATGTATTACTTGTTTTTCTCAAAACTAATGTTAAGAGAAGATGCTTCGGCATCATATTGGAAAAAAATATTTATAGCAGCTTTACCAACATTATTTTCTAAAAAGGTATTAGAAAATATAGAACAAAAACAGGGAGGAACTAAAATGGATATTCAATATAAATTATCTTATGGAAAAATTTGTACTAATAAAACATGTATAACCACCTCATTTGTAAAAACATGACAAATCAAATGATATTAGGAACCCCATTTTTAACACTTTTATATCCATTTAGTATTAGTGATAAGGGAATATTTAGTAACGCTATACCAGGAAAAACTATTGAATTCAAATTTTTACAAACACCTAGATTAAAAGAATTAAACCAACTTCAAAACAAAAGTATATCTAAAATAAATATAATACAAAGAAAACAAAATCAAATAAAATTACTAAATGAAGAAATTAGTTATAAAAAAAATAGAACAACAACTAAAATATACTGGAATACAAAATCTTATAAAAAATTTTGAAATAAAAATTGAAAAAGAAATATGTAATACTAATCCAATAGCTTTTCATAATAGAAAGAAATATGAAATTTCTTTACCATATATAGAAAATTTTGATGAAACAAAAATCCTTACTAAAGTTAAACCTATTCAAATGAATCAAGAACAATTACAATATTGTAAACAAGAATTAACAGAATATTTAGATAAAGGATTAATTAGAAACTCAAAGTCTCCTTGGAGTTGTACTGGGTTTTTAAATTTATAAAAAGAGAAATTTATAAATAAATCAGTAAAAAATTAAAAATATCAAAAGTGTTATTGATAATTAAAATTTAAATAATAAAAAATTGAGATTATTAAATTTTGATAATTTTTATAACATTCATTATATACACAATATATTTATAATAAAATTTGTAATTATTAAGATTTGTAAAAAGTAACCACGAACTAAATAATGAAAGATGAATATATTTATTTTATAATTATTGATATTTATAAAATATAATTTAAAAATATATTGACAATTGATTAGACATATTTTATAAAAATTATTAAAATTTATAAAATAAAAATTAACATAAATATCATAAAATCAAATAATTTTTTTAAAATGTGATTAGATCATCAGAAAAATTATTAAAAAACATATAAATAACGATAATTAATTAAACTGAATTCATAAAAATTGATTTAAGAATAAAAAATAGAACTACTATGATAAAAAAATACAAATTAATGAATTTATTTTGTAATTAATGATATTTTAAAAAAAATAACTGAAAAATTACTAACAATTGATTAGACATAATTTATAAAAATTATTATAATTTATAATACATTACAATTATAATACATTACACATAAAAGATAAGTTTTATAAAATATTTAGTTATATATTGTATATAAATTTGATAAAATAAATTTTTATTTTTATTTAAAATTTAATTTTTTTGACAAAGTTAATTGAAATCAACAAATATATGTATCCTATTTTATTTAATGATTTATGTAAATATTTTTCAATTAATATATTTTAAATGCACGTTTAGAATTTACAAAATTATTTTGAATAAACAATATATATATATATATATCTGTTTATAATTCACTAAAAATTATTATTTGGTGTTTTATATATTTATATTTATATTTAAATAATCTTATTATGTATAAAGTTAACTTATAATTAATCTATAATTATTTATTTATAAAAAACAAAAAAAATGTGATTAAATTTAATTTTTTTCAAACTATGTGATTGTTATGAAACCATAAAAGTGAAAAAACTATTATATGTATATTGTATTTATATGCATGATAGTTTTATAAACTAATTTATTTTCAAATATATAAAAATATATATTATGATTTTCCTTTAATATATATATATATTATATTAATATATATAAATTTTAAACTTTTTAAAACCAAATACTTCAATAAAGATTTTAAACAAACGTGTATATATTTGACAAATTACTTAGCATATTTAATTTGTTTTTAATTTATATATCTACATATAATTCACTAAAAGTTATTATTTAATTTTCTACATATTTATATTAAATATCATATGTATAATTTAAATTATAATTAATATAATTTATAAAAAAGTAGCTGAAAATTAATTAAATTAATTCTTTCAAACTAATTAACTGTCATATAATCTTAAAACTGAAAAAAAATTACATATACACTGTGTTTGTATGCATAATTTTGTAAATTAATTTATTTCCAAAATAGCAATAATATAATTATATTATAATTTTTAAAATATATGTTTTATATTTAAAATACTAATTTTTAGTTATGTTTAAAAAATAATTTTATAAAAATTATAAATAAAGTTGTCATATTTAATAAATTATTTAATATATTTTTTTAAAAATTTATCATGATGAATAATTGTACTATCCGTTAAATAATATAAATAATATATTATTTTATTTAAACTAATTTATTTTTAAACAACAAAAAATAATATTATGATTTTTTATAATATGAATTATTTATTTTTCTAATTGTTTTTAAACAAACCCGCGGATCCGTATGTTTACTATATATGCATAATTTTAAATATTTTTGAAAAAGTATTTTATAAATCGTAAATAAAAATAACAGGCTCCGTTGTTATATGTTGTTTTGGCGGCGCGGTGTGTGCAGATTAAATTAAACGCTGGTGTAGGTTGCCGCTAATCTGACACTAGACAGCATCGATCGATGGCCATTGAAACGCTTGTGTTGGGTATTTGCTCGTTCCTTCTTTCTCTCCTCTTTGGTGCGAGCAACCTGATTCACAAATAACTTGGTTTTGCACTGTGCAGGCGCTGGGCAAGAGGTTGGTAAGAGCTGCGTGGTGGTTACTATGAACGGAAAGAGAATCATGTTCGATTGCGGAATGCACATGGGCTACTCTGACCGTCGTAGTTACCCCGATTTCACCCTCATCTCCCCCAATCGCGATTTCAATTCTGCTCTCTCTTGCATCATCATCACTCATTTGTATCTTACACCCCTCCCTCTTTTCTTTATTATAATTAGAAAAATGTTACTCACATCCGTTGGTCTTACTATCGCTATTATTATTTGCATTTCAATGTTTCGTCGTTGTTTGCTTTAATGGAGCAGTCACTTGGATCATATAGGCGCCTTAGCTTACTTCACTGAAGTTTGCGGTTATAACGGGCCGGTTTATATGACGGTGAGTCATTTTCCTTCTCCCTGTTTGATGAAATGTTTACCTGAAATTTGGAATTCTTATAGAATATTTTAGTAAAAAATTTGGGTTTAGTTATAAATTTTGTCTTTATACTTGACTCTCTTAAAAAGCCCTGCCTTTTGATCTTTATATGAAAGATTGTTTACAAATGTTGTTTACCAAAGTTATAATGCTATCGAATTTGATCCTTATATTTGACACTGTTTTTTCGTTTTAATCTCTTTATATTCTTGACTTTGTTTTTTCATTTTGATACCTATATAAAACTGCTCATCATTTTGGTCCCTCCATGTGTGAAAACTCTGCATTTTAAGTTTTGGTTCCTATTTGAAAAAAATACTCTAATTCTGTTATAACTTCAAGAACTCCGCCTAGTGCCCCATGGTTGGCCCCAAGCCCCAGTAAAGGAGGAGAGTTGTGTTAAGCTTTTAGCTGTCAATGTAAATCTTGTGTTTTTATTGTTAACTTGACATTTGATAATTGCATATTTTGTATTGAATTATACTTTGGATTATAGGTTATGTTACATATATTTTGAGTTAATTATTTTCTATGACCTATAGTATTTTTTTATATATTTTATTATATTTGCCATAACCCGCCATGGCGGCCGCCATAACTTTATGATAGTTTTTTGGGTTTTTGCCATGAGCCGCCATCCGCCATTGATAACATTGGGAGGTTTAAGGTTTCAAATCAATTTTTTCTTGGTAAGGAATTTAGACAAAAGAATTTGTAAGGAGTATAAAGTGATTCTAGGGTGGTCCTTAATGTTCGTTTCAAGACCAGTAAATAGAGAATTCGACAAATTATTGATCTAAGAATTAATTGATAGCTACTTAGACGTGAGAAATAGTTGGACTTTTAGAAACAATTAGTAGAAGAGGGTAACTGGGCTGCACAAGGTATTACTTACATCAAGGCTTCGCTTTGAGACCTTACTTGTTTAATCCTAAATATACTTACAAGTGACATACAAAAGATTATCCTTAAGTGCATGCTCCTTGCAAATGACATAGTGTTGTTGAGAATTCAAAAGAAGAGGTTAATGCTAAACTTGAGTTATGAAGGAAGACTTTAGAAATTTAAAGATTTTCGCTTGAATATAAGTAGGACAATATATGTCAGCAAAAAACAAGATGTGTGTTGGAAGTTAAAATTGGAGATGGTGCTATATCACAATTTACAAGGTTTCGTTACTTGAGATCAATTTTATGGAAAGATGGAAAAATTAATGAAGATGTTACTCATAGAATCTAAGCTGAGTGGTTAAAGTGGAGAAAAACATAATGTTATTTGTGATCGTAAAGTACCTATCAAGCTGAATGAGAAGTTCTACCATATTGCAAACGACCAACTATTCTATTAGTAGTAAATTCTGGATCTTAAAGCAACAAATGAGAAAAAAGTGGGAGTGACAAAAATGAAAATGTTAAGGTTGATGAGTGGTTGCATGAGAAAGGACAAGATAAGAAATGATAGTATGTGTGAAAATATTGGAGAAGCACTTATAGTGAAAATGATGACTGGAAACTGTCTAAGATAATTTGGTTATGTGCAGAGAAGACCTTTGTATGCACCAATTTGATAAAAAAGGGTAGAGAGAGATCCAAAAGAACCTTAGGAGAAGTTATCGAAAGAGATCTTTTGATTAATCATATTTCTAAAAATTGATCCATGTAGCCAACCTCACCCAATGGGATAAGACTTAGTTGTTTTTGTTGTCTGTTATAACTTCAAGAAATAATGTAGATCAATTTGTTTAATTTTATTTCATATAGGGAATTTTTTTTTATGTAAAGAATAAAACAAAATCAAAGCCAAGTTTAGGGATCAAATTAATAATTTAACCCAAAATTTGAATACAAATTTTAAAAAATATATTTAAGTGTTTGAAAATAGGAAGAAAATAAAGCAAATTATGTTTTATTAAACTGAACAAACTGATCCTTAAGTGTTGGCTTCCAATTAGGAATTCTGCTGCAGTAAATTTAACTTGAATTTTGTTTGATTTTAATCAGTACCCAACAAAAGCTTTGGCTCCTTTGATGTTGGAAGACTATCGGAAAGTGATGGTTGATCGCCAGGGGGAGGAAGAACACTTCACATCTGATCATATTGCTGAGTGCATGAAGAAAGGTAATGTAGGGTCTTCTTTTCATTTATAATTGCTATATGTTGGTTAGACAACTATTACTTTTAGTTTGGACATGCCATTAGGAATTTTAGCATATATTTTGACTTTATTGAAGTTGGAATTGTGTGCAGCTGTTGTGTTGCAAGGATTTCAAATGCAGAAAGAATAAATATTCTTTTTGTGGGCTATAAAATGTTTTAAGTTATTTTTTAATTTTATAATGTTTACAGATTTAAATTACATGATTTACATTTTTCATGAACTTTAAAACTGATTCGTTAAAAAGATTCTTTATAGTTTATACTTACCAGTAGTTTAGTGTTTGTTGGGACTTTAGAATACAATACAGCAGGTTTCCATCCAAAATCACCATACTTCAAACAGTACCATCTCATTTTCATATCATTTTTATAAGCATCGTAATTTGATTAGTTCCTTGTGCAGTTATTGCTGTTGATCTGAGGCAGACTGTGCAAGTAGATGGAGACCTGCAGATACGTGCCTATTATGCAGGACATGTAAGGCTTTATGAACACTCATCTCTGAAGCCATATTTCATTTCCAACAAAAAGTATAAACAGATATGTTGGCAAATTTTTCATCATTTAGTTCTTGCTTAATTTTGTGGATTTAAGATGATAGTGAATAAGATGTCAAAAAATTTGCAAATCAAACCTTTATATAACAATCAGAATAAGATGAAAATTTTTGGCAATGCATTTTATGGTCTGGAAGAGGTAGCCTTCACAAAGTTCTAGATGAATATGTCTGGTACAATCTATATCTTTAGAATAGATTTTTGTTCTTTCATTACCTTAGATTAATGTTTTAGTACTTCAGCTTATTATTCCTCATATTTTATATTGAGGTTCTTGGAGCTGCAATGTTCTATGCTAAAGTGGGGGACACAAAAATGGTTTATACAGGAGACTACAATATGACAGCAGATAGACACCTTGGAGCAGCTCAAATTGATCGACTACGGCTTGACCTTCTTATAACTGAGTAAGAACATCATTGCTTATATACACAAAGTTATCAATATTGTTGTGAGGGTGATAAATGATATTTTTTTACTTGTTTATTGTTTATCTGCATGTGTTACAATTAATCTCATATTGTTATTACTGTTTGAAATATGACTATTCCTTGGCCTGCACCTAATAGCCAACACCTACTCAGATGTTGATCCTCGAATTGTATCTGTTAACTATATGTAAATATGTTATTTAGGGAAATAATATTTGTGTATTTATAGTAATTATGTAACCATATATTTGTTCTTGATTACGTAACTATAATTGTGATTACCTTTGTTAATATAAAAACACAACCCGTAGTGTAGTTGAAACACAGTTCATCACATGCCTTCTCGTTTTCTCTCATTTTAACATGGTATCAAGAGCCTAACGAGGAGGTGACCCTAATCCATGCTTTCCTTGTGGACCCACTGCTCATAGGTGTCAAATTTTTTTTTTTTCAAAAACCGCATCTCCGGTTTTTGCTTTTTTTACTTTTTCTGGCAGCCGCCTCCACTGGCTGCCACTGTTCATTGCTGGTGACTTTTCTGGTGTGTTTTTTTTTACCAGCTTTTCACCACCACCTTACTTATCCCACCATGTGCAACAAAACCTGGTCACCGCGTCACGAGCAGAGGTCCTACGTGCCCACATGCGCCACCTCCTTCTCTGGCTCCTTTCTTTCTCCACTGCCACCACCACCGTCGTGCATGACGGCGCATTGGGTGACTTTTTGACCTCCTTTGCTGACTAGTCACTAGGCTTGCTTTACTGAGATGATTTTGGATCTGTGGTCCTTTTCTCCCTTCAAGTTTCAAATGTCGCTGTTTGCCCCATTTTGCTACTGTTTAGTTGTTTTTTCTCTCTTCTAGGCTGACCCACGGGGTGACTCCAGTTCCTCCCAAACCTGAAGCTTCTATTTTTACCATCTTTGTCACTGTCCCGCCGTCTACTGACAAGTTGGATGGTCGTACCTATGATTCTTGGGTCTCTGATATCAAACTTTGGCTCAAGGGTCAAGATTATATCGACCATCACACTATCAAGGAAGCAACCGTGGCTGCAACTGAACATGCTAAATGGGTTACGATTGATGCTCAACTTTGCAGTGTCACAAGTCCACTATTCTTCTTTCTGTGAAGCAGATTTTTTGCTCCCATGATACGTGTGAATCGGTTTGTTCACAAGCCAAGTCATTTTACACCAATGTCATATAAAGTCTATATAGAGTATGTCAAAATCTCTTACGATTTTACGATTCAACTCCCAATTTTAACTACCATGGTTGAAACAAATGAAATTCATCACATGGCTTCTCATTTTCTCTCATCTTAATAGTATCATAACAAATGTGAACAAGAGGTCAAGAAATTAAGGCTTACTATCTCCTTTTGTCATTATTTAATCAATTTCAATAATGGGGTAAATGCATTTTGCTAACCTAATTTGGGTCCTAATTTAACATAATATCTTTAAAATTTTGGTTTTTGACTAAGCTCAGTGGTGTTAAGTGTTCTACGCAGCTGATCTCACTTGTAATTCAACCTTAAATGATTTGTACTCCTAGTTTTCTCATTGTCATATAATGCATTTCACCCTAATATATCATATCTATTATTACATTCACCTTTTTATAAAAATTAAGGTTATTTAATTCAAATCATCATAAATGTTAAGAGACCTATCTCCTTTCTTCTCTAAAGCACTTCTGGGTAAAAGCACATAATTAATCTTTAACAGTCAAGTGTGCTTCATAACTTTTAGTATTTAATTTGTTTCTTCATAACTTTTAGTATTTAATTTGTTTCTTTTCAAGGATTATTTTGTTTCCAATGCTAAATTAACTCCTAGGACTTATAGGGCTATATTTATTACTATTGAAATAGAGAAAGAATGAGAAAAGAATGAAATTCCATTTATTTCAACTGCACAACAAAGCATATATTTATAGTAATAACTAATCACCTATGTACAAGAGTAAATATGGAATATATAGTTATCAAATAATGATCATTACAAAGATAAACTTTCCTATTATCATAATTAAATATATTTAACACTCCCCTTTAAGTTGGAATATATAAATCACATGTATCAAATTTGTCACATATATAACTAACAAGAGGACAACTCAAGGACTTGGTGATGATATCTATTGGTTGATCATTTGAATTAACAAAGCTAGGGGTGATTTTTCCATATAGGATCTTCTTTCTAACAAAGTGACAATCTATCTCAATGTGCTCTTTGTCCTCTCGTGAAGCACTAGATTTGAGGCAATCTGCATCTTGCCTGATTATCACAGTGTCATTTGCGTAATCTCTCCAAATCTTACTTCTTTGAGCAATTAATTTAGCCAGATAAGTTCATATGCAGCTGAAGCCATGGCTTAATGTTTGGCTTTTTGCACTTGCACAAGCATAATTCTATAACATCAATAATGATGACAAAATATTGTAATTCTAAAGTAGACAGAGTAAGAGGGGGACCTCACATATTTGAATGAACTAAACTAAAAGGAAACACTACTCAACTAACACTACTTTGGAAGGAACTATGGACATGTTTGCCTCATTAGGCATGAGTCACAATATAAAGTATATAACTTGGGAGAGACTTGATACCATGTTAGAGACCAACGTGCATTTGGGCCTAATGAGTTGCTAGTGCAAGATAGTGGACCTGGCCCAAAACCATGGATAGTTTATGTGAGAAAGAAAAAGAGAGGCGCGGGAAATGTGGGTTGGAAAAGAGGGTGAGCTGGCTAGTTAGTTATGCCAAAAGAGAGAGAGAATCATTTGTTATATGGAGGAATGATTTGTTTAGAGGGGTATCTTTTGCAGTTAGCCAATTTGTAAGAATGGAGAGCCTCTAAGGTTCTTCAACGGAGCCAGGCTCTGAGGGTAGGGAGAGAGTCTCTCCGTGCATTTCTTCTTGTTTCAGTAATTAAATACAATCTCTCCATTTTTCTTCTTTCATTTGCTGCTGCTGTTCTGTGTTTTCTATTCTGATTCTTAACATACTATACATACTATTTGCTGTAACTTTTGAACATTTTGATGACCCAATTGAGCATGAATAAGGAGAGGAGAATCCACCACTAAACTAGCGTGGCAGAGGGATGAAGTTGATTAAGTCCATGTGACTCACATTTGGTGCTAATTATTTGTCTTGAACTCTGGTCCTGCAGAAAAACAAAGTCTTTTAGTTAAAGAGATGATATAGTCAAGAAACAAGTTAGATGACTGACAGAGAAATAAAGAGTGATTAAAGCAAATGAACAATACCATGACCTTGAGGCTGTGAAATAGAGTAAGAACGAGAGATATAGGATGAATCTTGTGTTTCCAATGTTATCAATGACGGATGGTAAGTGATAGAATTCATAGAAAAGGAGAAGAAGAACTGGAATTTTTTATTCAAGAATGAAAATCTTGTGTATAATGAGTACCCCGGAGCAAGCTCCTCAGAGAATCATCTCTGCCAATGGTTTTAACCAATTTCCAAAAACTGTCTCCTAACTAATTCCCTTCTGTTATATATATAACAATATAGCGAAGGTGAATAACAGAAAATAACAGAATAAGGAGTCATACTCCACTAACTGCTAACTAGACTGCTTCCTTTTCCTAGAATAGACTATCCATGATTTAGCTTTAGTTGCTGGAACATTATTTACAACAATATTAGGATTAGGAGAAGTCACTTGACTCTGAGTCCTAACAGTAAGTCATGGGGGACAGCCAAAAAATTGCCATAAAATTATGGTGGATGCCATGGTGGATTATGGTGGAAGCATGGTGGTCATAATTAATATAATATATATTAAATCTACAAAAAAATTATTAGAAAAACACTACAGGTCACAGTTTTCTGGCCTATATGTAAAAAAGGATAATACCATGGCTGGAAAATGATGGAAAAGAGAACACAGCCTTTGGAGAAGATGCACATTGAGCGAGAAACAGAGCATTGTTTGAAGAAAAACAGAGCACTAGAAGGAGCAAAATTGATGCCAGAGAGAGTGACAAATAAAGCACTGCTTGAAGTAGAAAAACAGAGCAAGGAGAAGGAAAACAAAAAATAGATGATAAAAAACAGGCCCCTCCACTCATAGTCTCCAGAAAACAGCCAGAAAGGATGTCTTCGTTGGCAAAAATGGTGAAGAAGATGAAGAAGTTGGCTTTAGAGAAGAAGGAAGAAAAATATAGCACGAGAGAGAGAATACGTAACATGTAGAAGGATGCTTTCTCGAGTAAAGAAGCAAAAAGTTTTAAGTGGGACAAAAAGTCCATTTTGCCCTTAAAAAAGGCCCAAAATGACACTGTAGCAGAATTGGACTTTCGCTCCTTTCTCCATTGCACTACAGAAACACACACCCACACCGAGAATTCATCTATGATTGGGGCGCGACCTCCACAACGAAAGAAATGCTCCATGATAAGTATGGTTTAGGGTTCCTGGGTCACTTTGGATTGGGTTCGGTCAGATGCCCATTTCGTTTTTTTTTCCTGAAAAACTAAAATTTAGATGATGGCAGCTGTTGCTGCCAGGCTTAACAGCCGCCATGGTGTTACCATTGTAAATCTGCCATTTTTTTGCCCACCAACATCTGCCATGACTGTTATTTGACTGCTATCGTGGCGGAGTGGCACCTTGCTGCTATTCCATGGTCATCATGTCGCATTTTGGCGTAGCGGCTGTCATGTGGTGAATTGTGGAAATCATGGCCATTGCAGACACTATTTCATGTGGGCAAAAAGCAACTTTACCCTCCCTTTTTGAACGTTGGATTCCTTTTAAGGGGGGCAAACTTGAGATGTTGCCCCTGTTTTACATTGCTGCTTTCTGTTCTTCTCCTTTGTCTTCAACAGATTGAGCCCTCGACCTTGCTTCCTCCTCCATTTGTGACATCGTTCTCTAGTGCGAGTCACCCTTTCTGACCAAGTTCTGATCTTCTTCATCTTCGACAAAATAGAAGCTATTTTTGAAGTGACCTAGTTGTTCTCCGGTTGTCTTTTTAATCTCCGACAAAACTTTTGACGTGACCTAGACGATTTACAGTGACTAACCACTCTGTTTTCTATTTTCCTTTTTTGTTTTGATTTTCCTTCTCTATTTTGTTCCGAATTTGAATGCCTAAAACAGAAGCAATGGCTGTTCCCCCCAATTAGTCACAAGGAACTACGCAAAATCCTAACTCTACCTCTGTTTCAGTTTCTTCCTATGCAGTAGTGAAGCCAATGGGTAATAACTTGGATATAGGTTGACAATAGGACAGTTTAACAAACATCAATAATAAAAAGCTTTTATCACTTTTGTGAATAAACTACTACTCGCAGTTTTACCCAAGCCAAGAGACATCAAAAGGGAGTGAAGAGAGATGTTGATAGCTGTCCAATGACACCCAAAGAAGTAAATGAAACACTAATAGTAGCTCATGAAAGAAGAAAAGTGAGAAAGTGGCATATTTAGTTGAACCTAATGAAAATGATGATGGGGAAGAAGAAGTGTAAGAAATTCTGAATATTTGTAGTGGAAAAATACGTGCGACCTCAAGTGCTGCATCAACTGATGTTGTGGCTCTATTGCCACCAAAAAAGGGGAAAATGTCAAGGGCTCCTTGGATTTATTGTTCAAGATTCCAGAACGAACAAATTAGGAAAGGCAAAGAGACAAACAAATTTAAATGATGCTTGTGTTAAAGAGACGAGCAAGAGTAACTTGACTTGGAGAGTTACTGCCAATGCAATTAGGACTAGTGAGCCTATAACTTACACTAGACGACAAGCTTGATCAACAAACAAGACAACTACAATTGCTTCTTTCTCGGGAAGGAAAATTGTACACGAAGATGAATAATGTGATGATGAGGACTTTGAAGAAGAGGAGGAGGAGGAGGAAGACCTCTACAAATGTAGTGATGACTTAAATGAAGAAGACATGGCAGATCTTGGAGATGAAGATGATGATACCTATTAAAAAATTTGTATTTGAATATTTAGTGATTTTAAACTTCTAAGCATTAGAGACTTGAATTTATTTGGTTCCTTTATTTTGTTGTTATTGACATTTGACAAGTGTTATGTTCCCAAAATTTCATCATTAAATATGTCTTTAATTTGAGTATTAGTTTTGTATTTTTCAGCATATATATGTGTAGCTTAATTTATATTAGGTATATGATAGGAATTGTGCCCTGTCCTCTAGTGGGGAAAGGTCTATTAGGCCTTAATGTGTGAGGGGGGAATTATTTTGTAATAGAATCCAGAGTTAGGGGCAGATGGGGAAATTTGTAATAAGTTAGTTATTGAGGATGGGAAGAAACGAGAGCTAAATCTGTCATATTGAGTGCTGTCTGTATGGAGAGGGGTATCTGGGATTTGAATTGATATTTTGGGGCATAGAGATTCTCTCTTGCTGGGGGAGCATTGCTCTCATAATTCCTTCATTCTTTACCCCTTTCTATTCTTTCTTCTTGGTATATTCTTGCTCTGCAGCTTCCTTCGATATATAAGAGTCAGTATATTTAAAACTTCAAAATAGCAACCATCTTGCTCTAGCGTTTTTGGGATTGGCTGCTTTATGTTGCTATTCGAGATTGACTATTATGGTTTCAACTACACAATGGAGCATATATTTGTATTGATAATCTTTAATACAAGAATAATTACAGACTATACTAATTATCATAATTACAACTATAAACTTCCTTTTTTTTACCACAATTAGAAGTGGAGTGCTATGAACACACTCTTTAATACACTGAGTTATTGGATAAAATTTATTGGAAACTACAGAAGTATGAGAGAAAATAATTAAATTAAGAGTGAGACCTACATGTTTTTATGATTTTTAATAAATTTTAACTAATAACTAGGAGTGTGTTAGGAAAAGCGTATTAAAGAGTGAGTTGCTAACATTTCTTTATTTGACAATTACTATTATAATTCCCAATACTGATGTTAGTTGTGTGATATAATTTCCTACAGGTACCCTAATAAAACATCATTGATTTTATAGCTATTTAGTAAAATTTCCCTTAGTGCTTGAGGCAACATCTGAATTGTAAAGGAATGAATTGCAGGCCCAATATCTAATGTAGACCATAATCCCAAATTAGTGAAATTTTCAGATCATTAAGCTGATGTCTTTAGAGTGTACTCTTCACATAAACAACTTGCATTGCTAATAGTTTGGATGAAGGATTTTAAGGCTGACTGCCTACCTCAAGTGTACAATTTGATAGTTTGATATAGTTTTGAATATGCAATCTACAATTGTGTTATGTTTTAATGTACAGTAACATTAATCTATATTACCAGTGTTCTTTTTCTCCAATTGATTGCATTGCTGCTTGGAGTTATAAGACAGATTTTCTTGGATACTTTTTTTATATGATTCTAAAACATTTCGTTTCAGGTCCACATATGCGACTACAATACGGGATTCAAAATATGCTCGAGAGAGGGAGTTTCTCAAAGCTGTATGTATTTGCAGCACTCACTCTGTACATCTATATAAGAATAATACATTGTTGATCTCGCTTTTTCACTCCTTTTTCTTTTTCAGTTAATCTTGCCTTACTTTTGCTGTTTACATTTTACACTGACCTTGCATTGGTTATAATTAAAGTGGGCCATTTGGTATTTTTGGAGAACTTTGTACTCTCTTAGTTTGGACCAATATTGTTGATTGGATCAGGATTTGGCTTTTTCACAATGTTGATCTTTAGGTGGCCATTGAATTGGGGCATCTTTGATGGATAATCAGGAAGTTTGGTAGGCCCTTACAATCAATATAGACATTTTTTAGGAGAAATCCATGCCTTATGACCTCTGCTTTCATATTTTCTTTTATCTCCATTTTTCTAGGACTTTTATGTGCTTCTTTTGTTAAGAATAGCATAAATTCTATTGTGCTGCATTTGGCTTCTATGCACGAATCAAGATTTGTTTGCTCTGCTGCTTTTCCTGATGAACTATTTATGTACCCAACTATAAGCAAAATGTTAATGATACAGTATTTATGAATAACAATGTTTTAATATAATATATTGATAGCTTCAGCATTTTTTTTGAATAACGAGTCCTTGTGTTTATTCAGAAGAAAGCATGATACTTGGATGCTGTGTTAGCTTGGAACAGCATCAAGTTACATTTTTTCTCTCCTTTAATTTTCTGCTTCTCTTTATCAAAAGGTACCTGATCCACAAGTACTCTTATGTTTCAAATTAATTGATTTAGGTTCATAAATGTGTATCTGGTGGAGGAAAGGTGCTTATTCCAACATTTGCACTTGGAAGAGCTCAGGTATTCTCATTAAGATGCCCATTCATCTCATTGATTGCATTATATCTTTCCATTTGTTATAGCTAATGGATGGAGTGTAGACAACCATTCCACCTATAACTTCTAAGTCCATGTTTGGTTTAGTTTAACAACAACAAAGTCTTATCCTACTAGATGAAGTTGGCTACATGGATCACACTATTGCATTTAGCATAGTCATAAATCAAATTCTTTGAAATATTATTTATTGCTAGATCTTTTTTATTAGTTTTCTCTAAAGTTCTGTTGTGTCTCCCTCTAGCCCTTTTTTGTTAAGACTAAATACATGTCATCTAGTCTCCTCATTGGTGCCTCCAGTGACCTTTTTGTGCATGTGTCCAAACCATAGGTGCTACTCTAATATTCTCATGTATACAATCATTTCTTGTCCTGTTCTTTCTCATATGACCACTCATTGATAATAACAATAATGTAAGTAGACCCATAATAAAAGGGGTCTATACTAGGCAGATTAGGCAAAATGGGTCTGTTAATAATGTGCCCAAATGATTTAGTTAGAGGTTGGCTATAAAATGTATTGGACCCAATATGTAGAAGGTAGAAGAGAATTGTTGGGATGTTAGGACTTGGGAGAGAGCCAGTGCCTCTTTAACTGCACTGGACTAGGCAGATCATTTGTCTGTGTTCTAGTTCTGCACTAAAGGATGTGAAAGGATTAAGGGGTTTTTTGCAGCTCACAGGTTATTATAGAAGATTTGTATGGGACTATGGAAAATTAGCTAGACCTCTAACAAAACTACTTAAGAAGGATAAATTTGCATGGTCTCCTGAAGCACAAGGTTTTGAAGCTTTGAGGTTTACATGACAGATGTACCAGTCTTGGCTGTACTTGATTTTTCTAAACCTTTCACAGTCAAAATTGATGCCTCAAATAAGAGTTTAGGAGTTATTTTATCACAATGTGGAACACTAATGGCATTTCTTAGTCAAGTTTTATCTGGACGTGCTCATCAAAAATTGGTTTGAGAGGGAACTAATGGCTATCATTATGGCAACATTATTTAATGGAAAGATATTTTGTGATTCTTAGCGATAAAAAAAGTTTGAAATTCTTAATAGAACAGTAAGTGATGAGTGAAGATTAGTTTAATGGACATCAAATGGTTGATGTTCTATCAAGACAAATGTTGTACTCTGCCATTTCTCAAGTTTTTTGTCGAGATTTTTTTCACGGGGAAACTGAATTAGCAGCAGATCTAAAATTACAGTAGACTATGCAAGCCTTAGTAGTTGACCCTAATTCTTATCAAGGATATACAATAACCAAAGGGAAATTATGCTACAAAGACATGATGTTACCTAAGACTTCAAGAATTCTACAACTATTAGCTGAATTTCATACATTAGCAATGGAAGGACATTCTGGTATATTTCAAACTTAAAGGAAGTTAGCTACAGTGGTTTCTTGGGAGGGAATGAAATCAGACATTCAGAAGTTTATTGAATATGTGATACATGTCAAAAAAAATAAGTACCAGACCTTGGCACTAGCTGGTCTCTTACAACTGCTACCTATTCCTTCTAAGGTGTATCTGATAACTCAATGGATTTAATTTCAGGGATATCATAATCACACCGGAAGGACACCATTCTAGTAGTGGTGGATCACTTGACTAAAAATGAAGACTTCATCAGTCTTTACCATTCTTTCTCAGCCAAGGATGTGGCTTATATGTTCATAAGACCAGATTGTTAAATCATGGATTTCCTAGCTCAATTGTTATATACCAAGATCAACTTTTTCTGCCCCAATTCTGGGCTTAATTGTTTAAGCAAGCAGGAACTAAGTTGTGCTATAGTACTGTCTATCATGCCCTCAAACTGACAGTCAAACAAAAGTAGTCAACACATGTTTTGAAACAAAAAACATCCTTGAGGTGCTTCTCAAGTTCAAATCCTAAACGGTGGCCCTTTTGGCTATGGGCTGAGTATTGGTTTAATACCAATTACCACAGCCCAACCACATGTTTCCAAACTTTGTTTGGCCTCCATTGCTATTTAGAGAAGGCATTTTTCTATCTAAGGTTGAGGAAGTAAATCAGATGAATTGAGACAAAGAATTGGTGTTTGACAGACTAAAATATAATATTGGAAAAAGGCTCAAAATAGGATGAAACAGCAACCTAACAGAAGGAGGAGAGAGCTAGAACTTAAAATGGATGATTGGGTGGACCTTAAGGTTCAACCATATAGGCTGAAATCACTAGCATAGAAGAGAATTGAGAAGTTATCACCAATTTTTTATGGATCTTATAAAGTGATGGAGAGAACTGGACAAGTTGCTTACAAATTACAATTACCAGAACACAGTAGAGTTCAATTGGTTTCTATGTCAGTCTCCTCAAGAAGGCTGTTACAACAGGTCTCCATCCTTAGCCAATGGGAAGAGAGAAAGATCTTGACTAGGAAACAAAATGGAATGTGGTACTTGATTATCAAGGATGGAAGAGGGTACGCAATTGATTAAGTAGTAAGTAATAAAGATAGCATCCCCCTAAAATTGGAGTGGTATATTGTTGTGGAGAAGAAGGGTGTGAGCTGTTTCAACCAAGTGATAATTTTCCCGTTCAACAACGCCATTTTGTTGTGGTGTATGTGTATGAGTACAGGAAGACTAATGTAGATACCCTATGAAGACAATATTCTCAGGCATTGTCAGTTTGCAAAATTTTAATTTGAGTGTATTGAGTTTGTATTTCAAAAGAGAATGATTGAAAAACAGAGAAAACATCAGAGTGATTTTTAAGTGAAAATTATCCAAGAGCAATAAGAAAAATCATCTATAAAAATTACAAAATATTGATAACTTGAAGAAGTAATACAACTCAAACCCTACATGTCTGATTAGACCATATAAAAAAGGAATGCAACCCTTTTATAGACATGATTAGGAAAAGAATTTTGAATATGTTTTCCTAATTAACATGACTCAATATATTGACACTTTGGACAAACTTGAAACCGTGACTTGAAGGTTTGGATGACCCAATCATTGATGAATGATAGTAGGAGGCTTAGCAACTAAACATGCAATTGGAGTTAGTAAGATAATGTAATCCTTGAGATTTATATCCTACTCCAATTGTTTTTCTGGGTGTATGTTCTTGAACAAAATTAGAGTTGTTAGTTAAAGGAAATGAATATGTAGAAGAACGAGGAAGTTTGCTAACAAAAGCGGAGTTGAAAGAACAACCCAAAATAAAAAGAACTAACTCTAAAGAGAGACTTGGGAGAGGGGTAGTAGTATCAATGTTAGTGACTCTAGTTTGAGAACCATTATCTAAAGTTATAGGAGGAAGAAATTCGAGAAAAGTGATATGAGAGAAAAGGCCAAGGGATGAAGATTGGAAACAATGGTAACAAGAGTAATTGTTTGAGCAACTAGGACAGCAACATGAGTAGGTGTGGTAGGAGCTGGGGCTTGCGCAATTCACAACATCATTTTGGTCTTTGGCCTTGATGTGACATCAAGGCTCAAGGTGTCAATAGCGCTTGCACTAAGCACATTGGGAATGAGGAGAAAAATTGGTTTGCCACGACCTTCCCTATGTCCTCTACGAGGGCAAGAATTAATGACTAGCAGCACACTAGACTCCATGGAAAGAGCAGTAGGCAGTGGTTTCACAAATGATTGAGCGGTAGACATATGTAGTAGTTGCTCAGAGACTGAATCATATGACAAAACTATTGGACTGGTAAGAGCAAGTACCACTGAATCATACAAACACATTCAAATTTCAGTGGAAGACCATGAAGAGCAAGTACCATGAAGAATTCTCTACGTTGTTGAGCATGTTTTTCTGCATCACTAATGAAAGGCATAAAAGCATTATATTCAGTCATCAAATTGTGTCAAGCTTACCTAAGTAACTCTGCATATCCATGTTCTATTTCTTTATGGAGATAAGGTTAGCGATGACTATATAGATAGAGTCAATTTTATTGGAGTAGACTATTTTGGCTTTCTCCCAAACCTTAAAGCAAGTCTTAAAAGGCTGGTATTGTTTATGAAGTTTAGCATCAATAGAATACCACAAGACACTGCAAAGTGAGGTGTTAACCTGCTTCCAGTGGTCATGTTTATCCACAGCAATCTCCTTGTCCTATGTGGTGAGATGGTCTTGGCTGCCTTTCCCTTGCAACCAAAGTTCAATGTCTGCTGCTTAGGAGGAATAATTGCCAACTTCAGCAAGTTTCTCACATGGGATTAAAAGTATAGTGGTGAAGGTCACAGAGGTGTTTTTTGAGTTCAACACCACGTACACAACATGGAGGAGAAAGAGAAGAGAGAAAGGGATCAAGAACTGTACCGAGGGGGTCATCAAAGGCTAGGAAGACATCAGAAAAGAGTGTCAAAACAAGATTGTTGTTGGAACGAGATGAATGTGTGAGAAGAGGGGCAGCACGTGAGACGTGTGAGCATGTGCGGCGGCAGTTGGCGACGACTCTTGGTTGGTGGTGGTCGCTGGAAGGAGGCACTCCTAGTTGTATCCTTAGATTGCTGAAAAAGTCAACGGCAGTGATGTGGTTATTGTAGCGACCATAAAAAGGAAAAGGCTAGATCGGAACCAAAATTTATACCATATAAAGAGTAAATGTATGAAACTTTTCTGTGTGGATCGCATTTGACTCAAAGGTCTGTATTTATGCAAGTGTACAAGGATTAATATTAAGTACAGAATATTACCTAATAAAGATAATCCTAATATTACGTTACAATTACTGTATTTACATAATGGGTCTAATTACCATATTTACATATCAACAGATTCCTCAACTAGGATTATAATCTGCAAAGAGCATGCACTTACGGATAATTTTTTGTATATCACTTGTAAGCACATCTAAGATTAGGTTAAACAAGCACACAAAACATATTTGGTTTAGCTTATTTTGAAGACAAAATCACTTCTTCTTGCGTGGTTTATGAGAGAAATTTTGAAAAATAAGCAATGATATCCCAGAATTTAAGCTTTCCCAAACAAGCAATAAGTGTTAAATTTTTTAATAAATTTTGTTGTCTGGTAAAAAGGGATTGAAAGAGACCCAAAAGAACTTTAGAGTAAATTAGTAAAAGAGATCTAATCTAACAATTACTAATACTTCAAAGAATTTGTTTTTAACCAAGCTCAATGGCATTGTGTGTTCAATGTAGCTGAACTCACCTAATATGATAAGCCTTGATTGTTGTTGTATTTATTAAAACAGACTTTTAAGAACTCACCTAACATGATAAGCCTTGATTGTTGTTGTATTTATTAAAACAAACATACTTTTAAGAACACAGATTGATCTGGGTTAGATCAGTAAATCATGAGCCACAACATTGCTGGTTCAATGACCAATTTAATAATAAAAAACATTGATTTATATTTAATAATTTCATAATATTTACCAAGTTATTATGATATCTAGGAATTATGCATTTTGTTGGATGACTACTGGGAACGCATGAATTTGAAGGTTCCTATTTATTTCTCAGCAGGTTTGAATCAGCTTGGAACTGTCTCATTGATCTTCATTTCTCTATTTTTTCATATATATAAACCATACAGAATCAATTTTTGGCAATCTTTTATCTTTACCCTTTAAAACAAGATTTTCTCTTATTTCCTAAGTTGTACACTATTTTTGTAAAGCTAATTATGTACAATAAATACATTTAAATAAGGAATTGTATGCCGCACTGCACAGCACTCAAAGATATTTGAAAACTGCCACAACCACATGGCTCAATGGGCCCAGACTGAAGTTTCAGTAGCCCTAATTGGGGTTGCACCCATCATCCTACTAATGTAGCTAATATCCCTTTTTTAAAGATATACTTATTTATGCCAAATGTCATTGTGAAGATGACCCACAATGGTTAAGAATTTAGCCAAAATGCTCCTTATAAGACTTAGCCAATCGTCCCCTCTTGTGCTAAGTTTTGGGAGTGAGTGAGGCCTAGTCTGACTCTGTTTCTAACTTTCTAACATGATAAAAGAGCCTATCCTGTCTCCAATAGATGTTCAGTCCTACAAATTCCACACACCAGATGTATATTCTCGGGCGTCAGGGGTTTTTTAGGATGTTGCATATTGGTTCGGAATTTGGACAAGTTTTCTAAATAATAATTGGGCAATGCTCCTTCCTTGAGTTAACTTTTGTAGTGAGTTAGGCCTAACCTGTTTCTAATAATCATCACTTGCTTTTTAACTTGTCACATTTCTAAAATTTTGCACTAATATTTTTCAGCAGGGATTATCTATTTTTTAATATTTAAACATGTTTTTTTGTGCAATATAGGAATATCTGTGTGTAAGGTCTTGAATAATGTATTGGTAAGAACTAGTTATTTTATTACAGAAAATAGACAATTACAAAGTCCCTAATTATGGGTTCCTTACTCTCAAACTCAAAAAAACATGAAAACTAAAGATAGCAATATTCCAGAGCTTCTATATAACCCCAGTTAAAAGTGAGCTGCCCTCAGTTTGTTTGTTGGTTAGTTTGAGAGGGAGAAATGTTTGAAGTATGATAGGGTGTATAAGATTAGTTTTAGACTTGGAGTAGAGATTGGACGGGAGGTCGCACATCTTAACACACTACTCTCATGTCCAAGATTGGACATCTAGTGTGTGAAGTTTACAACACTAGACATTTGCAAGTGACCCAACGGGAATGCATATTTATAGGCAGCCTGGCATTCAAATTGGATAAGCTCTGATAACATATTAGGAAACTTGAGCTTAACTTACTTCCAAAAGCTAGTTCATAGGAAGAGGACTATCCAAGCTCTTATGAGTATTTTGACTCTTTCCTTAGCCAATGTGGAACATCTTAACAACTATTAATGCATATGGGATATTTTTCCGTGTCATCAGATTAAGATAGAGATACAGTTTAGTTATGTTATGATTCAAAGTCAATGGATTGCAAATATAGATCTTCCAAGGTTGGAAGTCATGAAACTTACTTTGCCAATTCAGACTGCATAAGTTCAATTTGGTTTCAACAAACAAAAGAAGAAAATATAAAAATGGATAAGACAGAAGATGGATTAGAGCACTATAATTAAGGATGATTGATAAGCCATGTAGATCGCCACAAGAACTATTGGAGGACTCTTGATAAGATCAATAGTGGAAATAAGAACCAGACGGAACAACTTTCTTGAGAAAAATAACCTTCAATTTTCCATAAACTTCCAAAACTTGTGTTTTTAATGAGTAGCCACATATTATAAATAGAAATACTTTCTAAAAGCCCTAATAGATTCACATTTAGTTCAGCCCAACATAATCCTAATTGAGACATTTAAAATAAAAGACTTAATGGACTCATGTTTAGTTTAGTCCAATTCAAGCCTATTTAAAACAATTAAAATCACCCTAAGCATACTTAATAAACTATATGGCCAGAAAGGCTCAAATACAAGGACAAATAAAGAAAAACTAATTAAATAAGCCCAAAGCTTAATTAAAAAGGCCCTAAAAGGCTAAAACATCACTTTCTTCAATATGAATCAAGTGAATCAACTTGGGCTCCATTCTTTTCACATCTTGACTTGACTTAATCGAACCTGTCACTAATTGATTTAAGGCTTCCTTGACTCTTGGTTCTAGCCCTTCTATTGGTTCACCAAATCCTTGCAATACATTCTTCACTTTATTTTCTTTCTTCTTGACTATCGTTCCTTCTTGGTTCACATCAATTGCCCTCCCAAGGATCATGTCAAGTTATGGGACTCCTTGAGTAGTCTATTTCCCTAGTGATGTTTCTGCCATTATTTGTTTCTATTGTTGGTTCATATTAAAACTAATTAGTAACTATTTGATATGTTTTTTTCTTTTTTTTTTTTTCAGGTTTAACAATTCAAGCCAATATGTATTATAAGATGCTTATTAGTTGGACAAGCCAGAAGATTAAGGATACATACTCTAATCATAATGCTTTCGATTTTAAGAATGGTAATTTTAATTTTTTCTTAAAAACTTTTAAATTCCATCTTCCATCATTATGCATCATTATATGCTCTCAATCTGTGTATGAAGTTCTTTTTATTCTTGTAATATTTACTACAATTATGTCAGCTGTGATACAGAGGCTTGATGTTGGAGCATTCCTACAGTTAGATTATTTTTCTTTATATTCAATAGTTATCACAGTTTGCTAAATAACTAAGGAATTCTAAAATTAAAAACATAAATTTCTAGACAGCACAAAAGTGAGGCTTGGGGCTGATTGAGTTCTAATGATTAGAAAGCTGGGTAAGAGGGGATGTTTATAAAGAGTTCAAATATTGTGGGATAATGGTGGGCTCTTAATGGCTAAGCTAAGGTGTTCACAAATTTTTTAATTTTATGGTGAGATGGTTTTTCAATGTTTCAATATATATGACAAAATGGTAGTGTGTCCTCAAATTTTGATGAACAAGATGGAGAAAATTTTCTGTCCTTTGTTAACTTAGGCCTAGATCTTCCATCTCTAATAAAGCTTGTATTGAGGTTTCCAGGTTTGATGGTAAAAGTTGGAAGAAATAAAAAAATCCTAATTGAGGGTATCATGTGTAAATATGTAAAATTGAGCCAATGTGTTCTGTATTAGATTTATTTCTTAAATAAAAGAACTTAATCAAATATATCCATATTGAAAATTTCATGTGAATTTTGTATTGAGGTTTCCAGGTTTGATGGTAAAAGTTGGAAGAAATAAAAACTAGAAGTCCTAATCGAGAGTATCATGTGTAAATATGTAAAATTGAGCCAATGTGTTCTGTATTAGATTTATTTCTTAAATAAAAGAACCTAATCAAATATATCCATATTGAAAATTTCATGTGAATTTTGTAGAATATTTTGTTGTGTGGATGTGTGTCAACTGATGAGTTCCATGCTTCACTCATCTGGTTTGGATGTTACAGTTCACCAATTTGAAAGGTCTATGATAGATGCTCCTGGTCCTTGTGTTCTTTTTGCCACACCTGGGATGATAAGTGGTGGATTTTCACTTGAAGCCTTTAAGCACTGGGCACCTTCAGAAAATAACCTTGTTACTTTGCCTGGGTATATCCTTATTTCTTTATTCCTGCTTTTTTGTTACATTGCATCTTTCTTTACATCCTTTCTCTTTACATTGGCCATTTGATAGCATGATGATGAGCAAAATGCTGAGAAATGCTTCCCACAATTAGTATGTCACATTGAAAAGTGTATGGATATCAAACTTTTTTAATGCTGTCATTTAAAGTTATGTATATACTTTTAGTTTAAACTTGAAACTAAATAAATTTGGGCATTTTTCTCTCTTTGGATAAAGTTTAGGATTAATATACTGGAGGTAGCACAACACATATCAATATTTAATAGTCCTATCGATTAGGAAGTGACTGACTTGCATATTTTGTGGGAGGAAAGAAAATTTGAATGTAATTGATTGTTTTAGATGTCTATGAGTTTGAGATTGCTTTTTTGAATGATGGAGATGATTCACGATTGTTTTGGATTTTAGATTCATGATTTTAGGCTCATCCATGCATAAATCCAATCAATCCATCCAATTATAAAAATAAAAATTAATGAATTGGAAGGATTGGATCACCAATTATTATTGGATGGTTAATGCACTAAGATATTAAGTAATCCATTAGGTCAAGGTTCATTGGCTGGTCATGAATCTCAAAGTAGGGGTGTGCATGACTTGGATTTGTACTAAACCAATTTAAATCCAATTATATGGATTGAATTTTAAACCAATCTATTTTATTTTTTCCAAAACTAGTTTAAAACTGGTTTTAAATTTGAATTTAGTTTAAAAATAATTTTAAATCTAGTAAAACATACAATAAATATTTTTTATGCTATTATTGAATTAGAAACAGGATCTTCTTACCCTAATGTAAGTCTAAAAACTCTTACATCAAATCTGAACTGTTCATTTAACTTTCATCTAATGGATTATAATTTATTATTTTACTAGCTGTTAGATGTATGTTAAATAAAAAGTTCAGATTAGGTATAAGAGTTTTTAAACTTACACTAGTATAAAAAGATCTTTCTCCATTGAATTATTATATTAAAAAATAATTAAATTTATAATAATTAATATAATTATATTTAAATATATTTTAATCAGTTAATAATATAATATTTTTATATTTATATTGTATTAAAATTAAATTCATATTTTCTATTTTGCATTGTCTATCCATCACACAAACTAAACAGTAAATAATCTGTTGTTCTAATTAAGCTGTATGAAAAATGTAAGTAATATAACTTTTACTTATTTTTTAAAATCATCTTAGTCTTCCTTTTTATAGTCTTATTTGTGATGAAATTAGACCGTGATCTTATGTATTTGGAACACTATTTTAATGACAAAATTTTGTTAACAAATATTTGAATGGTATTAGTTAAAAAATGTTATTATATCTTATAATTATTGAATGTGTATTAAAGTGTGGTTATTGTTTTTTTATTTGATTTTTCAAGTTTATTCCTTCTTACGTCAATTGTGTAATACTTTTTGGAGAAAAAGACATACATTTATTATTTAATAAAATCAAATTCTTAAAAACATTTTTTATCTGGAGTAATGTCGAATAAATTACTATCATGATAATAGAATATTATGTAAACTATTTTGTTTATTTTTAAAATTTTCTATCTCTTCTATTTATTTTAATATTTTTTATTAATTTATAAAACAATATATATATATATATATATATATATATATATATATAATCTAAATCATATGTATCTTTCACTAAAATCATGTTCAGGTGTCACATTATATTTATTGGAATTCAAACTCGATATCACAAAATCATATCTATTACTTTAAAATATAAAAATATTTAACATTTTAATTAGTAATTAAAAAAAAAATACAAAGATCTAAAAATATTTATTATAATGATTTAAATATTATTTTAATCTTTTTTTATTTTTAATTTATTATTTATATAAAAATTGTAAATAAAATATAAAAAGATTATTTTTAAAATAGTCCTTCCTATTAATTTTTGCAGTTATATTATTATCTTATATTTTAAGAAAATTCATATATATATATATATATATATATATATATATATATATATATATATGAATTTTCTTAAAATATAAGATAATATATATATATATATATATAAAAGGCATTTTAAGTGAGAGGAGTTTGTATTATGAAAGATGAAAGACATTAATAATGACCATTGAATCAAATAATTGGCAAGAGAGAGAAAAAAGTGACCATTATTAATGCTTTTCACATCTCATAATAACAAACTCCTCTCACTTTATATATATATATATATATTATTGATATTATATAAATTTTGTGTTGAGAATAAAATAATAATTAAATTAATTTAATTTAAATTGGCCTCTAGACTTTAATAGGCACACCTTCCCATACTCCCCTTGAGCAACAATCCCAGGTGGTTGCTTCATGTATACCTCCTATAAAAATGCTTTTTTCACATCAAGTTGGTATCGTAGTCAATGATGCTTGGCAACCAAAGAGATAAAGATACGGGACAAATGATAGCATAGCAACAAGAGAAAAAATATCAATGTAGTCAATTCCATATGTTTAGACATAATATTTTGCAACAAGACGTGCTTTCAAGCGAGCACAAAACCATTATCATGATTCACCTTCACAGCATAAACCCACTTAAACTAATAGCCTACTTTAGGAAGAGGAACCAAATCTTAAGTAAATTTCGTCTCAAGAGCCATTATTTTCTCATCCATAGCATGTCTCCATCCGTCATGATTTAATGCATCTGAAAGGATCTTAGGAAATGAAATAGAACTGACACCAGTGACCAGCCACAAAATATTTAGAAGTAGAAGACAAATGGGCAGCAGACACATTAGAAGAAATAAAATAGGAGCAAGTTCGCATAACTTTGGAGACAACTATAGGAAGATCAAGGTCAATGGAGGGATCAAGAGACACCTTAGGAGATAATGGTAGAGGTTGAGTATAATTTTGAGGAGCATCAGGTGAAGCATCATGCACTTGAAGATCATCATGAGAGGTTTGTGTGAGCTGCCGAGAGTATGTTCGCTCAAAAAATTTGAAACTTGTGTCACTAAGATTTGGAGTAGTTGCAAGTGCAGCCACAAGAGCAGAGTAAAATGTAGTATAAGTCAAAAAAGAATCATCTGACTCACACACTGACTCTGAAGACAGAGACCTGAAACATGAAATCCCTTATGTTGAATTTGGGCTTTAAACATGTCAATATGGGACTTCAACACACACCCTCAACTCAAGATTGGATATCTAGAACGTGAAAATTGTAGGACTATTTTTTGGTTTAAATATAGCACTACATAAGTCGTGGGACTAGGTAGAGGTAGCACTAGGAAAACCATGTGACCAAGTAAGTTGCATTGGGAAATCCACCGAGCCAAGTTAATTGCATTGAAAATGTTTGTAGGGCTATATTTTTTTTTTCAGTCAAAGGTGACCCAATATTGGATCTACGATAGACTCTGATACTATATTAGAAAACTTGGGTCTAACTCACTCTCAAAACTATCTCATAGGAAGATTACCCAAGCCCTTATAAGGTGTATGAAAGCTCTATTATTACCCAATGTGGACATCTTAAAACCCCCTCCTCCTCATGCCCAGGATTGGACATCTAGTGTGTGAAGTTTGTAGGACTAGACATGTGCGAGTGGCCCAATAGGTTAGACATTTGTGGGCACCTAACATTCAAACTAGATAAGCTCTGATACTATGTTGAATTTGGATTTTAAACCTAACTCAACCCCAAAAATTAGCTCGTAAGGTGAGGATTTCTTTAGCCTTTATAAGCTCTTATTTACCCATATCCATAGCTGATGTGGGACTTCAACATCTTCAAAGAAAGACACCATAAGAAACAAAATACTAACCAAGATTACGAGAAAAACAAAGGTACCCTTTTTGAGTATGAGTAACCCAAGAACACACATTTCAATGACTTTGGATCTAGTTTAATTACTTGTCAAACATCGTAGACAAAACAAGTGCAACCAAATATTTTGGGGGATAAGGGAAAAAGTGAATGTGAGGACCAAAAATAGAGTGAGGGATAGTACCATTTAAAATCAGATGATGATATGTGATTAATTAAATATGCAATAATAGTAAGAACAATATTAGCCTAGAAGATTTTTAATATTTTCATTTCAAATGATTAAAATGCCACCTCCATCAAATGGCAATTTTTACGCTATGCTACTCCATTCAGTTGTAAGGTAACAATACAAGAGGATTGATGAATCATGCCATGTTTATTTATAAAATTACTAAACAATGCAGAAAAATACTTTTTAACATTATCACTACAAAGAATGCGCACATGACAATTAAATGAGTACGAACTTCAGCGCAAAATAATTTAGATCTAGACTTCATTAAAAATAACCAAGTTGCATGAGAGTAATCATCCACAAAAGTAACAAAATATCTAAAATCAAACTTAGAAGTCACCGGACATGGACCTCATATATTAGAATGAACAATATTAACGAGAGCTTGAGCCTTGTTATTGAAACAAGGAAATAAAAACTGGTGATTTTAGCAAAATGACAAGACTCACAAGAAACACTTGACACTGACTCTAAGACATAATTTCTGAAAAACTCCCAAAGATGGATGACCTAAACAACAATGAAGTAGAAAGAAGACACTTTGCGACTCCTAGAAGCAATTGATGCATGTGAATGCCCCTCTTCTTCCAACAAGCACAATCCATTTGATACTCTTCCCTTACTAATAATCTTATGTGTCAACAAATCCTGACAAACACAAGAATCAAGAAAAAATGTTATTGAACAATTTAATGAGTGAGTGATTTGACTAACAGAGAATATAGATAGAGGAAATTGAGGCAAGTATAGGACAGAGGAAAAGGGTCAGGTTGAAACTAGGTACTAGACCTGCTCTCTTGAGTATTGAGACGGAAGCCATCAGCAAGAGTAATAGAGGAATGAGAACTAGATGAACGAAAGGAAGAAAGAATACTTGAATCCCCAGTCATCTGATTCGTGGTGCCAGAAATTTATTACCTAGCGCTGGAAAGAAGAGGAAAAACAAGTAGTGGGATTACTTATATCACAAATGTAGCTGTGGACGAAGATGTAGATGGTTGCTGAGAAATTTGAGACTGAGTATAACGATTAAACTCCTCATCAGACATAACCACAAATTCCTTTTCTGTTGTTGAGGGAGATGATCAGATTGAGACACCAAGTGGACAAAGTAGAGATTACTCTGTGACTGAAAATTGCTGATTTTGTAGATGAGTACATTGATTTCAATATTGACCAAGTTTTCCACAATTAAAGCACTACACTTGACCACCTCTATCTCTGCCACCAAGGATCCCAGATTGAACTGCCAGTGCAAAGCAATCAAGAGTTTCACGTTCTATAGGCCTCTATGTTGCATGGATACGGGTACGGTACTGGTACTGGGTATGGGTACGGGTACGGGGATATGCTAATTTTTTTAAAATTAGGGTACGGGTACGTCTATATATAATATAAATCAATAAATAAAATTTAATAAAAACATATTTAAATAGCATAAAATTGTCTAACAATCCATTCAAAATGATATAACATAAAGTGAATTATATAGTTCAACAAATAAGATTCCAATAAAAACACAAATTTATAAATTATTCTATAATCAACAACAAAAAGGCTAAACATTCATGCTCTAACAGTGTCAATCTCATCATTCCCTTCTCCATCATCAGTAAAAAGCACTGCCTCCAAATCTGGTTTATCAAGGGAAAGAGTAGCAACTTCAAGAAAATCAGCCCTTGCAAATGGATCCCACTCATCACCACCAATATCTCATATTTTTGTCTCACCCTCATAATAATTCTTACTCTTTCTTGAGAGCAATCGAAGATTTGTATGTATAAAAACTAAATCTTCAGTCCTCTTAGGATTGAGTCTATTTCTTTTCATAGAATGAATGAAAGAATATGTGCTCCAATTTCGCTCACAAGAAGAAGAGGATGGTTGTGAAAGGACCTTTTAAGGCAATGGTTTGAAGTTTAGGAAGTGCAGCACTATACATGACCCACCATTCTTTTGGCTTCAAGTTCCACCTATCTTGTAAACAATCAAATTGACTAATCTCTTCTCCACCACTTGAAAATTTAACAAACTCCTGGGTTGCCTCTAATCTTTTCATTGGATACAAAAAGTAGCTTCTCAAACATTTGTTTCTCCCTATACAAATCTTATTATCCTTGTGTGGAGGTACTCGATTTGGTGCTTCATCAAGTCATTGCCTACAATAATACCTATCAATAACTTAAAGTTAGTTCACCATAACCCAACAAGTAAAATAAATTAAAACTTTCAAATTAATTAACTTTACCCAGGATTTAGTGAATGAGCAAAGTAATGAAGTAGTGTGTTGCTTTTAGTCCACCTATCAATCAAAATGTTATACAACACTTCATAAAAGGATGAATGTTCATTTAACTCCTTGCCCTCATGTTGATATATTGCATATTTCACTTGCTCGATCATGGCATGCCATTTTTCATAAACCAAATGAAGAGTTGGTTCATCGGTGTCACAAGAACGAAGCATCTCATATATGGGCTTCCTGAATCTCAAGATATAATCAATCTTATCCCAAAAACTGTCATTTAGAATTGTTTCTTTCACAAAGGTAGCTCTTGGGACATCATCTTCTTTATAATGAGACCATTGCTCACTAATCACCATAGTTTGAAGACCATGCTTAAGGGTTCTTAACCTTTTAAGCATGATAATGGTTAATGCAAATCAAGTCTTGGAAATGGCAAGCGATTTTAAATTATTAAATTAATTGAACATGACAAATCTCATATAATGATTTATAATGAAATTTTTTATGGAGTATGCGTCATCAGTAAGTTGAGAGATCCAACTACACTCATTACAAGCAACCTCATTAGCTGGTGTATTTTTCGGAGAACAAATACCTTTGAGTGCAAGATTTAGTGTGTGTACAACACAAGGTGTCCAAAAAATTTGAAAATGCACAGATTCCACAATAGATCCAACAGCTTTGCAAATAGGTGCATTATCTGTGATTATTTGGACAACATTTTGTGCTCCAACTTCATCAATGGTAGATAGAATGAGGTTTGCTATATAATTCTTGTCCTTGTATTCACTAGATCCATCAATTGCTTTAAAAAACATAGGACCTGAATCACATGTCACCATGAAGTTAATTAGTGGTCTTCTTTGTGCATCAGTCCAACCATCACTAATTATGCTCACACCTTTTTCTGGCTAAGTGTCTTTGATAGGTTGGAGTAACTTTACTATGTTAGCCTTTCCTTTTGCAAGAGTGAAGTTCTTATAGCATTGTAACTCGATGGAAGAAAACCTGAGATTTGAGTGTTAGCAGCAAATGTGTAAGAACTAACAAAATATGAATTACGAACAATATTGAATGGCAAACTGGCTGAATAAAACATTCTAACAATTTCACAAGTCAAGTGATCTCTAGCCTCATTGTTAAACGCTCTTTCCAATGGTCCTCTTCTTCTCTTGCTCCCATCCACAGATGGATTCAAACTTGTTCTAGTAGGTAAAGACACTTGCACAGGTTTAGCTTTCTCAACAGCCATTCTCTCAACTAGTTTCATTTCTTTAATACATTCATTTGACACTTGTACAAATTGCTACACTGCGTCCCTTTTCCCTCAACAAATTATTCTTAACTCTAGAGTAAGAACCATTGTAAATTGCATTGCAATAATTGCATTTTCATCTAGCATTCCCTCCTGCATCTTTTTTACTTTGTACAATTGTCACATAGGCCCAAAGAGGACAATGACCCTCAACACTTCCAGAAGCAAATTTACTATTATTGGATATGGAAGAGACAGAGGAGAAATTTGCAGACCCACTACTAGAATGGTGTGAAGAAGACATTTTGACAAATTAACCTAATCATTCAATCATACAATAAGCATCCAAAGGTAAATTTAATAATAAAAAATTGTATAAAACTTTTTACCAAATCAAATGCCTAAAATTTTTTTTGTTATGATTAATAAATTAAATTTAATAAAAAGAAACTATCTTTCATAAGCTCAAACCAAAGCAACAATACAACTTTAGCAGAATAAAAATTAAAATTAGTGTCAATTAAAATACAGCAATCGAACCTGAAATTGAAAAGGGAAGATACACGCCGCTGACGCCAAAGATGAAAGATACAACAATCGACTTTTTTTTTCCTAAGCTAAGATCTAGGGGAGAAGAGCTCTTCTTGCGTAGTATAACTTTTACCTAAAATTCTACGCTCGTGTTAATAACCAGTATAACCCCAGACCTTTTGAGCAAGTGCTATAGAGATAGCGAATGCTAGCGTTAGCCTAGCCATCCACATTGCAAGAGCTCTGGGTGTTCTTTCCATTGAAGCTTCACTGGCCACCTCCTTGGCTTGCTCACTGAGGTGGTCTACTAGTTGCCTTACTTCTGCGGAAGAACTTGCCGGTTCCCCGATTTGCGTTGCCACCGCCAGCTGCTGTAACTCAGGGATGCTTGGGGGTGTACAACATGTTTTTTCAGGTAAGGATTTGAGATTTAGGGCACAAAATCATAAAAAGTGGAAATAAAAAAATAGAGTATTAATAACCAAAAAATGACATCGTTTTAATAGATACGTGTACCGAAAATGTACCCAAGAAGTACCTAATATGCACCCACAATGTACCTTTTTTTTTAAAAAAAAATTTTTTTTGTACATATTGGTTACGTACCCAATGAGGATACATACCCAGAACTAATACGTTCCCTAATTCTGCATACCGTGCTTCTGAGATAGGCCCTCTGGGTTCCTCAAAGGAGGACTGCATAACTCTAGACAAGACATTTGTGAGATTGTCAACCTACTTACACGACAAAATCTAGGACCGCACTCCTTCATACTCCGAATCAAGTACAGAAAGCCAATTCAATGCAATAAGCTTCTTTTGTTGAGCGAGCATCTCTTCAATGGTCTTGCAGGCTAATAGAGACGACATTTTTTCAATTTATTTCGTGAACTCTAGAAAATAGTTGGCCTACTTCCTCTTGCCTTATTTGGAGGCTTTAGGCGATAGATTGCTTACATAAGAGCTTATAGCCAATTCAGATTGTCAGATTTTCCATAACTAAATTTGAGAATATCCAACAGATCCTTCACGGTGTTACAATGTGTAATCACTATCTATGTGCGCCTATCAACAAAATTGACCATTAATGCAAGAATTCGCTTGTTTTCTAATGTCCATGTCACTGCTTGTGTAGGATCTTTAGGACATGTCCCTGAGCAGATCACCATATAAAAAAGCATTCTTGATATCCAACTGATAGAGAAGCTAATGATGTATGGTAGCAATAGATAGAAATAGTCACACAGAAGGCAATTTAGTCATGGGAGAAAAAGTGTCGCCATAATCCAATTTGAAGATTTGAGTATAGCCTTTGGCGACGAGACGGGCCTTAACCCAGTCAACCTTGCCATCTGGACCAACTTTGACCGTATACACCCACTGACTTCCTTGGTGGTAGAGGAACGAGGTCCCAAGTTCCACTGTTCTGTAATGCACACATCTCGTTTAGCATAGCTTGTTGCCATTCTGAATGGTCAAAGACATCACCTGCACTCTTAGGAATAGAAACAGAGGACAAGGAAGAAAGACAAGAATAATAGGAAGAAAAAAGATGATAACTTAAAGAAATATAATGAGGAGAAGGATTGAGTTGAACATATACCTTTTCGAAGGACAATGGGGATGTCAGGTTCAGAAGGCGGGATCGGAAGATGAGGCGAAAGAGGTGGCTCTAAAGGTGAGTCTATGGTGTTGTTAGCGTTTGGTGGTTGCAATATATGAGATGGGTGTGGAGGGGATGGAGACTCCTCTGGAGGACAAAAAATGATTGAAACAGGTGCAGTCGTGGACGGAGAAGACTTGAATGTAGGGGAATAACACTTGTATCATTTTTGAGATCGTGGTTACTCGAGGAAAACACACTTATAAGACCGAGGAGAGAGCTTGTCAATGCTAGGACCAAGAGCATGAGCAAAACATGTAAAACTAAAGACCCGAGGTGGTAAAGGATGAAGAAAGTGGTGAGGATATAGAACTTGATGAGGGATTTTATCTTGTAAAACAGAAGAAGGCATGTGGTTAATAAGATAACACGCAGTAAGTACTGCATCACCCCACAACTGATGAGGAACATGAGTGGAGAAGAAAAGTTCAGGTGGTCTCAAGTAGATGCCTATTTTTGTGTCCTGCAACTCCATTTTATTGGAGGGTATGAGGACAAGATGTTTGATGCAACATCCATGAGATGCCATAAAGGTCTGAAATTAAATAGACAAATACTCATATGCATTATCACTTTGTAAAGTACGAATAGGGATACTAAATTGATTTTTTATTTCATAAAAAAAGATTGAAAAATTGAAAAAATTTCTGAACATTCTTTTATTAAATATAACCAAGTACAATTAGAAAAATCATCTATAAAAGTAACAATATCTGGACCCTAATGTAGAGGAAATATGACTTGGACCCCAAACATCTGAATGAACTAAAACAAAAAGGGACAAAGCCGGACTCAGTGCAACTAGAAAAAGAATTACAAACATGTTTTTCTAATTGACATGATTGATAAGACAAAGACTCTAACTTAGAAAGACTAGGGTATAAACTGTTTCAACTTATCAAAACCTGGATGTCCTAATCGCACATGAATCAAAAGTGGAGATGTTGCTGCCGAACCAACAAGAGAAGGCTTGTTGAGCTGATAGAGGCCATGAGACTCGCATTCGAAGCTAATCGTCCTTTCCGTAATCCGGTCTTGCAAGGAAACTGAATATTTGGTAAAAGAGATGACATAATCAAGAGACCGTGTTTGTTGACTAATGGACAATAATTTAAAGGGAGTCCCTGGGACATGAAAGACATTGTGAATAGAAAGAGAAAAAAGAGGATGAACAACACCAACACCTTGGGACTGAGTTTGAGAGCCATTTGCCATGGTAACAGAAGGTAAATAAGTAGAAGTAGAAAAAGAAAAAAAAAAGAATTTGTTACTAGTGATGTGATCGATGGCCCGAGAGTCAAGGACCTAAGGGCCTAAGGAGTAAGAGAGGCCAACAAAGAAATTACTAGTGTGTGCAACAGCAGCAGTGGAACTGGAAACCTGATGATCTTCATACCATTTCAGGAAATCATCATAGGAAGGTGATGAATTTGGATCCAAAGCCAACGGCGAAGCAAAAGTTGACGAAGGAGATACAGAACTTTGAGCCACCTGTGCAGTGCGAGGAGGTTGACCATGTAGAGTCCAACACTTATCAATTGTGTGTCCCGGTTGGTGGCAATGATCACACCAAGGACGTCCTTTGCTGCCCTTTCGCTGTGTAGGTCGGTTGGTGTTGCGAGAAACCAAAGCAGAAGAGTCAATAGGAATAGGAAGCAAAGGCTAAGAGGAGGCTTTGGGGGAAACATGAAGGAGAGTCGCTCAGGTACTGTCCATAATAGCTTTTGTGAGGCTACCCAAGATCTGATCACGAACATGAGAATATTCTGTGGGCAGACTATATAAAGCCGATGACATGAAAAACTTGAAATTTTCAAGTTGCGCAACTGGAGTGATAGTGGGAGGAAGCAATTCGTTGAACTCATAGAGAAGCCTAGACATCGAGCCAAGATAGGTCAACATAGAATCCTTAACCTGATGGGCACTAAGGATAGTCATGAGGTCTTCACAAACTTGGTAGAGTTGTCGAGAATTTTTTGTAAAGAGTTGTTGGGCTTGTGTCCAAACAGCTTTGCAGGTTTTGTGAGTGCGAAAGGCATCACGAAGAGATGGGTGAATGGTAGCTTGGATGATACAATACAATTAAGCATCAATCTTTTTCCACAGAGGACGGTCGGCCTCCGAGACATCGCCTACTGTTAAGGTGAGATGTGTCTCATAACCCTGTCCAACAAGCCAAAGTTCAATGTGAGAAGCTTAAGAGGAGTAGTGCTTACCATCCAACTGCTCAGAAGAGAGAGGTGTAATGACATGGTTGGTAAAAATTTGAGTGTCAGGTTTTGGAGTGCTAAAGGTAGCCATTGGTTAGCGAGAAGAGAGAGAAAAAATGCCCAAACAACAGCAAAAAAGGTAAAATAAGGGCGAATAGATGTCCAAACAACAAACCGAGACCAGATACATGTAGAGGAGAGAGGGGTGAGCAAATCCCAGTCGACGGCGTCACGTGCGAGAGAGAGGTTGGCACGTGAGAAATCACAGCAAATAGGAGGGCGGTGTGTGGGGGCGCGTGAGGACTCTTACGAGGGCGCGAGGTCAGCAGCGTTCGGTCGATCTGACAAAGGCAACTACAACTGCGGGATTACCGTAGTGATCGGAGGATAGACGGTGGTAGTGGCACCGGAACAGGTGGATGAAATGTCAGAAACCAGAGATGTAACACGGTTTTCAAAAATAAAATTGGCGCCAATGAACAGTGGGTCCATCGAAAAAAACACAGATCAGGGTTGCCTCTCTTTAGGCTCTAGATACCATGTTGAGAGAGGAAATATTGAGAAACATTAGAATGAATCTGTGTGTTTAAGGCATAGCGGAGCTATTCAATTTTATAGAGAAGAGTACATGATCACAAAATATACAGTTACTATATTTACAAGATTGTAAAAGATTATAACAGAAGGAAATTAAAACAATAAAAAATAAAATTGCAGAATTTGTGGAAAGCAGTGGTTTTAATAAATAAGTTAAAAAAATGGAAAGACAGGGACAAAAAGTTGGCAGATGATGGCAAGCCAAAATCTGCCATAAAAATATGGAGGATGGTGTTTGCTAATTTCACAAACTATATGAAACTTTGGTTTTTTTCTCTTATCTTTCTTCATTTGTGGCTTTTTTTCTCTTATCTTTCTTCATTTTGTGGCCTTGTCTTTCTACACTGTCACAACCTATTTTGAGTATGAAGACGCTGTCCTTCCTCATTCCTTTTACTGTATTTTTCACAGTATTCTTTTTCTTCTCAAGAAAAAATGTACCAAACAAATGTGTTGATTTGTTCTATTTGGATGGATTTAGCTCCTCTAAAGTAAGTGAATGTGTAAAGTAAGAAAATAAAGGTGCATGTACTATCGATTTCAATTGAAGTGCATCGTAATCTTAGTTAACTTTAAATCTATGGTGAATGTTCCTTTACTTTCTCACTTTATACATTTGCTCACTTTAGAGGGGCCAAATCCGTATTTTGATCTACACATACCAGTTGTGTTCTATTAATAGTAATACATTGCTTTGTTACGCTTGTAGGTATTGTGTTGCAGGAACAATAGGTCATAAATTAATGTCAGGTAAGCCAACCAAAATTGATCTGGATCCTGATACACAAATAGATGTCCGTTGCCAGGTACATTTTCCCTCCAATCCATTAATTTATAGGGAGATATATCAAAATCGGTGTTTTTGTGAACTTCAGCTTTTAGATATTGCACCTGGGTAGATAAAAGTGTTAGCAGCATATACAAGTAAAATTTCTAAAGGGATAATTGACAGGTTATAAATATTTCCACATTTTGACTCATCTTTAATTGACAGGTTCATCAATTGGCTTTTAGTCCTCACACTGATTCTAAAGGGATAATGGATCTTGTAAAATTTCTCTCCCCAAAGCATGTTATACTTGTGCATGGGGAGAAGCCTAAGATGGCTTCTCTCAAAGAAAAAATTCATTCTGAATTGGGGATTCAATGTTATGATCCTGCGAATAATGAAACCATATGCATTCCTTCATCTCACTATATAAATGCAGAAACCTCTGACACTTTTATTCGAAGTTGTTTGAATCCAAATGTCAAGTTTCAGAAATGCAGTTTAGTGGACACATGTAATTCTGCTATGATAGACAGAAATTTAATATCAGAGCTTCAAGTTGAAGATGAAAGAGTAGCAGAAGGTGTTTTGGTTGTGGAGAAAGGAAAAAATGCAAAGATTGTACACCAGGATGAACTTATGCTTCTGTTGGATGAAAATAAGCTTGATACTTAATTAATTTGTATATGGTTGTCCTGCACCTGCACGTATTGTTGGCTCAATGGATAGCTTAATTGCAAGTGCTCTTGGCTTTATTTCTTATATTCAAAACTTTGTGGCAACTTATCTGGAAACGCTCAATTTCTTGGAGAGCATCTGCAAATAATCATTTCATGCATCTCTCTTCAGTAGAAGGATTGTTGTCCTTGCAGGATTAATAACCGAAGCAAAGTATTTCTGCTGCTTTGAACAAGAAACTTGCAAGGAATCAAATACGGAAATGCAGGGCACAAATAGCTTACCCATATATTAATGTCAGAGCTCTGTAGCATGTATATGATCAACAGAAACGATTCAATAGAAAGAGAATCAGTAAAAAGAAAAGCATGAGTTGGGGTCATTCTATTCTTTGTAGGAGTTTGATTTCGAGGATAGACTTATGCTTCACATTGAGCAATTGATGGAAACGGATCTCGATGGATATCTTCATGATATTGACGAGGAACTTGTAGGGGTTGCTGTATGTTTATGGCCTTAATTAGATTGATACTATGTGCTCCATTATTATGATGCAGGAGAAACGCAATTGCTGTGATTGTTTATTCAATCCTTTACGAGTTCTGTATAATTTTTGTAGTGATTATAATTATATATTTTATTTCATTATTCTAGGCAACCGCATGTTAGTCAAGAATCATCAATAGGTTTCATTCAATGATTCATATTTCAAATTAGTTTTGTATTGTGTTTATTTTTATTATAAAAAAAATTTCCTTTGTATATAACCAATTTTCACAGAAGTAACAGAGAAAGTGATCTTATAAATATAATAGAATAATTATAGAAGCCTTAGCTTAGTTAGTAGCTGTAGAAGTGAACTATAAGCTTGAACAAACTTTTTGATGTTAGGAGTACGAATCCTATAGTCACCATTTTAAGACTAATTTGCATGCAATGAAAATATATTAGGTGATGCGCTGTAATTGCTGATTATTTTCTTTACTGCATGTATTTCTAATGTCTTGATACGGTGAATCACTCAAAAAGTGGTCCTTTGATGAACAATAATTACACATTGGGTGGTAAAATCTTATGAAAAGTTCAAGCAAACCCATTGGATTAACATGGCCTCTGCTTTGCTCATTTCCCGTTGACTTTTCTTCTATTATCATTTACCTCTCTCTCCTCGATGCTTTACTTGTGAGTTTTATTTTTCACTTGACCTTTATCAGTGAAATAGTTTTAATAAAAATAAGGTTGCAAAATTTTATATACCTGTCATCATTATTTTTATTAAAAACTATTACACCGGTAGATGAGAACAGTAATAATGATACAGTTGAAGCATATATTAAAAATGTTCTCATCTATTACACTGGTTTTGTAGCTACTGGTAGTCCAGTAACGGCATTCTGTGGCAGGATTCCCTTTTCATTGTCGCTTGAAGCCATGTTCTCGTCTACCTTTTCATCAGCATAATTTTTAAAAGAGGGATAATGGTTCACCCTCTACCTAATGCATAGCATCTTTTGTATTCTTCTTTTACCTATCCAACATTTTTGTTTTTCCATGAACTTTCTTGCAAACAAAATCCCCACGGAATTAAGAGGGGCTTAGGAGCACTGCGTTGTTGAGTACATGCCGGACTCTTGTTGACTTGGTTACTATTGAAGTATCAACAGTTATATATATATATATAAATTAACGTTTAATCAACTACACCCAAGACCATACACGTTAGAATTAGGGTGTATATATTTAAAAAAGACATACAACCAATTATATCAAATGAAGAAAACGTAAAAATATGAAATGATGCGTGTATTTAACATTATTTTATAATAAATGTCCAATAAAATAGGAATTTTCTGCTTGAGCTTTGGTTAAATACGGTATATTGTCAATTTATTATTTTAGTTGTGTATTAAATTTGTTCTTTTTTGTTGTTTCTCACCGATATTCTCATCCAAAATCAATCTCTTAAAGAACATTTGATAAATAAATTCTTTTATTTTTGTAAAAAATGTAAGTTAGGACCGTTAAACTTCCATATTTAATATGATTATCTTAAAAAGTGCTAAATCATTCTCAAAGAATCAACATTCCCAATAAAGTACTAAAACAAAAAGGCTACCATCAGTTTTTCTTTCTCCCTTTTATCATATACATGAATTTCATAATAATGCTAAAACCTTATTTGCATGTTATTTAAATATTTGTTCCAAAGAATATACACCTTATCTTTTTAGCACTTGGAAGTCTCAAGCGCATAATTGTGTCTATGCAAATTTTACTTTAATGTTAAATACATTGAAAAAGATATTTAATATAGTAAATTGTACTTATGCTTTGTTCCTGCTAAGGATACACTTATCTTCCATAGTCTTCTCATCTTTTGATGTGACGTCTTGTGAAATATGTCAGATTCTTCTCTATGACGACGCAGGGAAGGTTTGAGAGGGTAATTGCAAAGACACTTTGATTATAAAGTCAATATTCAGTATATGGTAATAAATGCTATTTAATATCAGAAGTCAACTCTTTACCTGTATTTCTTACTTTCCTTTTATAGATAAAATATTGGGCTAATGGACTTCATGTAGGGATGAAAACATGCCAAACCACCTAACAGGGGCTTACAGCCTGGCCTGACTTTTTTAATAAATAAATAAGGCTTAAGCTTTTTTTAAGGTCTATTTAACTAAACAAGTTAAGTCTGAGCTATTTACAAAATCTATTAAGCCTGACAGGCCGGCCTATATAATTAAAAATACTTATACATAATTATATTTTTTAAATAATAAATTTATTTAATAATAAATTATCATATTTGTTATATTTAAATAAGTTAAAGATAAAATAAAATTTTTTATATACAATATATATATATATATATATATATATATATAAATAGGACCATATAGTAAATAATATAAATAATATAATTTTAAATAAATTATATATAATAATATATACTTTTTGTAACTTAATATGTATTTTAATTTTATTAGTATAAATTCTTTGAATAAAGTACCTATAAAAATTTTTTACATACTAGATCCTCAGTACACAGCAACATACCTAAATATAAATATATCAAATTTTAAATAATTATTTTTCACAAATTTGATATAAGTATAAATAGATTTTTTCTTAAAAAATATAGTTTTTAATAAACATTCAAAATTTAATAATTAATAAATATTTACAAAAAAAATATAAATAAAAAATTAAATCATTAATTAATTTATCAATTTATAATATATATATATATATGTTTTAATGTTTTGTATTGGTAATATTTTTTATATTATATTAATGTTATAGTGTAGTTAATTTTATGTATATTTTTTAATTTAAAATAAAAATTTAAAAAAATAAATAAAATTAAATATTTTGTAATTACTTTTTTAATTTAATAGCTATTATTATTGTTATTATATATATATAAATATATATTAAATTTTATTACATATTTTTTGATTAAGATAAAAGTTTAAAAATATAAGATATTTTAATTTAAATATAAATTTTATTAATTCTTACTATGCTCATGTGTTATTTTTCTGCATCCTTAAATTTTATAATATAAATATTTTTTATCTATAATTTTTACAATGACTATTTATTTATTTTTTAAATATAATAATTTCTTTTACCTGATTCAATAAGTTTTGTGAGTGTTATTTTTTGTTATCAATTTTATGTGTTTATTGTAATTTTATTTATTAAATATAATATGTCTTTATACAAATAAAATATAATTACCATAAAAAGATAATTAAAATTTTTAATTCTTTAATTATATTTATTAACATACATTTAAAATTTAATAATTCACAAATATTTATATAAATAAAAAATTAAATTATTAGATAATTATCAATTTATTTTTTTATATATAAGTATATATTTTAATTTATTATATCAGTAATATTTTTCTGTATTACATTAATGTTATAGTTGTTAATTTTATGTGTATTTGTTAATTTAAAATAACAAATTAATAAAATAAATAAAATTAAACATTTTGTAATTATTTTATTTTTTAACTTAATAGTTATTATTATTGTCATTATGTATATATATTACGTCAAATTTAAATTTATTTATTTTTAAAATATAATAATTTTCTTTCAGCTGATTCAACAAATTGTGTGAATGTTATTTTTTGTGATCAATTTTATGCATTTACTATGACTTTATTTATTAAATATAACATATCTTTAAACAAATAAAATATGATTCTAAAAAAAAATAAAATCTTTAATACTTTAATAATTTTTAAAAATAAATCAAGATAAATAAAAATTAAACATTTATTTAATATGAAATATTTATAATTAATGCTTAAATAATATTTTAAAATTTATTTATAAAATTAATTTATAAAATTATATAAAAATTATTAAAGATATTTAATAATTATTAATAATACAAATTAAAAAGTAGAAAAATATGTAAACTAATTAGATAATAAAATATTTATATTTTTATTAATATTAAGATATTTATTTTTTGTAATAGGCTTTGTTATCAGGCTTTAGGCCATCTAAATAGGCTAAGCCAAGTTGAAAATAAAGCCTTTAATAAATATCAGGTTGGGCTCAGGCCTAATAATTATGTTACAAGTTAGGCTTGTTTAGAGTAAAGTCTAGCTTGTTTTCATCGCTAACTTTATGACTCAGCCTTGTCTTAGTTTTTTGATTACTTAGATAATTAGCCTTTTTCTTATTGATTATCAATTATTAATCTTTAATTATTTTATTTTGACATGATTAGAGAGGTGTTCGTTCCAAGGTTAGGCTGAAAGGGTATGGGTGCCCTTCAACCTAGTTTCAGGTCGAATGGATATTTAGTTTTCTTTTTCTATGGTGATGACCAAAGTGTCTTATCCAGTACACTTGTCCCCCAAGAGGAGGTATGACGTAAAGGCTTTTGAATTGATCTGTGGGCAACTTATTACTCTATTGTTGATGTATGGTCCTCATTCATATAGGCCGAATGGGCATGGGTACCCTTCAGCTTCGGTTAGGCTGAGGGGGTATGGTTTCCTTTTTTGGGAATGACCAATTATCCTCTACACTTGCTCTCCAAGCCCTTGTCGGTATGACGTAATGGTTTTGAATCAATGCCTAAAAAAAATAGGGTTTTATCGATTTAGAGTTTTAGCAGAATTAGGGTTTCATCGTGGTTCATGCTCTAGACAAAAGGTTGCGGCGTTATAGTTGTTGATCTAAAGAAGATTTAATGGTTGGGAAAAAGGGTGACCTTTCATCAACTTGAGTCCTTGTGTTTTATGAAAAGGGGTTGTGGTCCAGACATTATGTACGCTTTTACTCTGCACCGAGGGATATATTTTGCTTAAAGCTCAAGTGTTCAGTGTTCTTTGAGATATTGAGGTACGTTTATTTTTGCTGTTACCCTCTTCGTCTTTTTATCTTTGCTTGTGGATATGAAGAATCCAATTGAGTGGAAAGATTCTCTGTCGGCCCAATCGGAATCGAGTACCGAATTAGTCAGAGAGATGAACGGGGCAAACATAAACCAAGCTTTTGATGAGGTTGAAGCTGAAATGGTGAGAGATATATCAGAGAAACCTGATGCCAAAATATTTGCTAATTTGGGTAATATGGTGAGGGATTCGGGCGACTAAGCGAAAACACCTATTACCGAAGAGGTGAACTCTGATTCAGATGAATTACTCTCCAACACGAGTCCTGTAAGGGAAAGACCAAAGTTTGCGCCGTGTACTATTCGCAAATACGAGTGGGTGGATGGAGAAGTGACCGCCTACATCTCACGCTTCCAGCATGGGGGAGACTTTAAAATTTTATAGATTCATATAGGACAGTGTTGTGGGAAGATTTAGATCCCCACCCAATAAACGTTAAGGTTTGCCAAGGAGATGGGTCGGCCAACCCTGACCTTGTATTTTTAGGTGAGGATGCCGGAATGGGCGGTGCCTTATTTGTATATTATTGTATTTTCTGAGAACTAGGGGTAGTGCTTCCATTTGATGATTTTCAAATAGGAGTTCTGAGGGTGTTGAATGTGGCATCGACCCAGTTGCACCGAATGGGTGGGCGGCAATGCAAGCATTCTGAATTTTCTGTAAATACCATTATATAGAATCCAGTGTAGGTCTTTTTCTTCATTTCTTTTGTATCCGTCCTTTGAATAAGGTGAGATAGGTTTTTTTAATAATGCAAGCCAAATTGCCATTGTTCAAACCTTATACTTATTCGCTCAAAGGTTTTAAGACCGGCTACTTCAAGGTGAAAGTGGACCTTGTAGTCGACAAAAAAATATTTTTATGATAATGAAGATAAACCCCTCTTTCCTTTCCATTGGATCCAAGTACCTTGTCGGCATGATGTGACCCGAAGGAGATGTTGACCCCAGTGGAATTGTCGGCGTTGAATTTTCTAAAGTCTCTTCCCCGAGAACTCCTTGCGTGGACACTTATCCTTTTGCCAAAATCTCCTAAGTCCCACTTAGACTTAGAGGGTATGCTTAATTTCCTTTGTTTTTGTTTTGTTGGCTAAGTTTTATTGATTTGACTTCTTATTTTTGGTGCAAGTATAATGGCACAAAGCAGGTATGGTCTGAGCTACCGACAAGCATTGTGGTGCCGAGCACCTGAGGGGGTTTCAACTGAACAGCACTAAGATCCTCAAGTAGACCAAATACCATAGTTAGCTAAAGCGCACCCTCCTCCATAGGACCTTCCCCTTGCCGAAGGGCACTCGAAGAAAAGAAAAGACAAAGACAAGGAGAAAGAGTCTGAGAAGGATCATAGGAAAAAACACGCCTACACCGAGCCCCCCAGGTAATGTTTTGACATGATGAAGGACTTCTTAAACGGGAAGTTCTTGAGTTATGGCGAGGTGGCCGACGATGTTGAAGCTAACACTTGTGCTCCCTATCAAGCTTGGCCTATTCCTATCAAAGAGGTCAATGTCCTGGTTGACGATGTTGTGGAGGATCATGACTGAAGGGGTTAGAATAAACGAGCTATGATGAAGGGAGGGGGTTTCATTTTTACTTTTTTGTAATCCTTAGGCCGATAGTGCTATTTTTTGTAATCCTTTCGACCATTTTGAGGTTTTTATTAATTCAATATACACGTTTTGTTTGATACTTGTTTGTGTTCGGTAATTTCAAAAGATGAGGCTCAAAAATAGATAAGTTAAACCGACGAGTAATCATAAAATGTATTGATAATTTAATGTTTTCAATCCGAATAAGGTATGTAGTAATAGATGTTCTTTATTAATTTAACCATAACTATGTTGATACTTAACTCGAATAAATAGTTACTTATTAACCAAATTGATTATACGGGTTATGTGTAGATAATCATGCTATTTTAATTCGAGTGATGTAACTTCTTAAATTCTGCCTGGTCACCCTTAAGCGAATAAGTTATACAATAATCATGGTATGTTTGACGAGGCAAATAGGTACTTGCAATGATATTATTATTCAACTTTAGCCTAGTGGGGTGTTCAGGAGGGAGTATTTGATTCAGTCTTAGCCGAGTGAAGTACTTGGAAGGGAATATGATTCAGCCTTAGCTGAGTGAAGTACTCGGGAGGGAATGATTCGACCTTAGCTGAGTGAGGTACTTGGGAGATAATAATTTATAATAGCAGATAAGAACACATTCTAAGTAAAGTAGTCTTTATTGATCGAGTACTTCATTAAAAACCTTCTTAGGAAAATCTCTTTTCATGTTCTTTTAAGAGGACAAAACTCGAGTGAGGAAAAAAGTGCACTGAGTTTACAAATTACATTTGCTAGCTGAAATAATGCTTGAGATGTAATACGTTACAGGTTCTTGGTATAGCTTTACCCTCGAGAGTCTCAAGCTTATTTGTTGTTTAAGCTTGTTGTTACCTGAAAGGGTCTATCCTAGTTGGCGGCAAGCTTGTCTTCTCGCTGTTCACACGCGCTTCACTGGTTTCCCTCTATACTAGATCTCCAGTCTGAAATTGTCTCAGTCTGAGTTTTGAATTATACTTCAGCGATATCATTCTTCTGCTTGCTTCGGTCATGATAATGGCCTAGTCTCAGACTTTGTCGATAACATCCAAGTTGGTGGTTAGAGAGATAGAATTTGATTCTTTTTCAAAGTGTTGTTGCTGAAACGTAGGTTCACCAATGTCAACCAGGACCATGGCTTCGGTTCCATAAGTTAACCGAAAAGATGTTTCTTTTGTAGTGCTTTGGGAAGTGCACTAATATTCCTAGAGGATTTCAGGTAGCTTTTTGGCCCATTCTCCTTTTGTTGAGCCTAAGCGTCTTTTAAGTTTGTGAAAAATAACCTTGTTTGCTGCTTTGGCCTTGCCATTACTTTTAGGGTGCTCGACCGATGTGACCTGGTGTTCTATTTTAAGTCTTTCTAGAAACTCATTGAAGTGTCAATCTGTAATTTAGAGGCCGTTATCGGTCTTAGTATGTCAAAACGTGTAACGATATTCTTCTAAGTGAACTTTTGAATATTGTTGGCCATGGTAGTCGCGAAAGGTTCAATTTCAATCCACTTGGTAAAATAGTCAACAGCGAGGAGAAAGAACTTGCTGTAACATCTCCAATTCTAGTTTACTCGTCATGGATTGTTCGTTGTTATTTAGTGACTCTTCACTTCATTTCTTTTACTCTAATTTAGTTCTTGTTACGAATTAAGGTATTTTTTGAGATTGATTGATTTTTAGCTGATATTTTTTTGTGTTGATTGTCCAATTGGCTTGTGTTTCTTGCTTGCATTTTTTTTTTGTGCAATGATGTGATAATGTTTGATGTACTTTCTATATACATATGTCTTTATGGTCATGTAGTGGAATATTTTGAAAATCCTAGGATAGCAAGACAAACCTTGGACGAAATTGTCCTTTGATTAAAATAAGTGGACCCCGCTTTATTGTTATTGTTATTATTATTGTTGTTGCTATTATTATTCTCCTAATTCATTTTATTTGTTTATATTGTATTTTTTCTTACTTGAGGAAGGAGTTGTATGTGTGACTTTTTGCATTCCTTAGCCGTTATTAATGACTCTCTCTCTACCATTAAATACCCAGTTAACCCTAGTCATAATCTACCTAAGCCTTTCTGTTTTCCCCTGTCATCATACGTAGCAAATTAACCCTTTATTTTATTGTGAAATAACTCCTCTTCACTTTGTGCACCATGTGAAGCAAAGGGAGCCCAAGAGACACCTTGCCTATTTAAACCTTTCCCTCTTAAATATGGTAACCGAATTTTCATTAATGCTTGAGAGAGGGAGAGAGAATCAGCCTTAATAACATAGATTCAAACCCTTAATAATTGTAATTAATGCAAATTTTCATTTTCCCAGTTACCTCATTTATGAGCAGCCGTCCCACCATAAGTCACCATAATTCATATAGCAATTATTTGAAAATTCCCTCTTAATTGTGCAGCCAAAAATTTCATTAATGTTTAGAAGAAAGAGACTGGCCTTAACTACCAGAATTTAAGCTCTTATTCCTTCTCTTTGAATGCATACTCTTTGTATTCCCAAGCACCAATTATGGCTGACCGTTCACCATAATTTTACATTAACTCGTGGCCATTTAATGAGACAATTCTCTAGTAAGTGTGCCTTGATTGCATGTGATCGAGAAACCCCTCCCTTACCACATTTAAATAGCCACTAAGCCCATTTAATTTGCCTCCCACCTGCATTTAAATCCCAAGGGAATATGAATGGACACATGCTCCATTCCCTCCTCAAATGACCCAAACCGCCGGTCTGCATTTAATGGGCAACCTAATCAACATTTGAATTTATCACCTAAAGCATTTAATTCTAGAAACCATACGCACATTTAAATGAAGATTCCCACTTCTATTTTGCTGCATTTATTACTCATTATGGAGACGTTTTGCATGCACACGACTCCAAGGGAAGTGCCACCTTTCACAAGTAAACCACACTTATTCAAATGTTTGGAAGATGAAGGAGAAAAGACATGTGCCTACCCTGACTCTCCATATGCGATTTCTTGACCATCACGTCCCTTGAAATGAAAGGACCGTACATGCAACTCATGGTTTACACTCACAATATAAGCTTTCCTTGCCCTCATGTGCCCTTTTCTTCTTTTTCTTCAAACTCTCTTTTCCTCACTGCAACTGACCAAGGAAGAACAAAGAACTGACCCATTCACTCTCACCCTTGCCTCTTTTTCTCTCTCGTGAACATCTCATCAACACTTCACCTTTCTAAGGGAACCACGCGGACACGAAGAACCCATCTTGACGGCCTACGATTTCACCTCCTTCAATGTTCATACCGTCACCAAGGGGGGCTACTTTGTGGGTGAGCTTTTGCAAACGAAAAGGACAAACTTTCAACCTCCTTATCATTCTCATTTCTGACAAGGTAAGGGGAGTCTTTGTATGTGTGTGAATGTGTGTTCTCAAACGTATATTATTGAATACTGTATGTGTTTTCTTCTTCCTCAACCTCGTCTCTGATCTTCGTTAAAAAGTTCACATGCAATTGGTTTTCTTTCATCTCTCAACCATTTCACTTAAATAATACCATAAAGATGTCATTTTGTGACTTGCATGGGCGCGATATGAATGAAACTGTATTTGCATGTTACTGGTTTCTTGATATCTTCATGATCCTTGATTGTTCTTGCTTTTTGATTGAGTAAAAAAAAGTGACTTTGAAGAAATGCGTTGTTGCATGTTATATTTTTGTGAAGTTCACTTATTTTCTTCTCGGTTTTCATTGTTCTACTCCATCTCATGCTATTATTCTTACAAAACCACTTATTTTCCTTTTATCCATGTCTTTTTGAGTAAGAATCGAAGGAAGAACTTATCTCCTTTTTTTTTTTTTTTTTTAACTTTACTAAGAGTAAATGAACCACTTTCCTTTAAAACTTAAATTTTCATCATTGATTTTGAATTGTGAACAATTTGTTTTACCATTCAGCTTTGATTTCGATTAACTATTAGTTTAAAAATTAAAATGCATGTAGAGTTAAGCTCACGGCTGTTCTGTGTAACGCTTTCAATAATCTTCATTTAGAAAATGTACTTTGTATTCTGATATTTCACAAGAGCTATTGTATTTAATTCCATTCCTTTTCTTTTCTCTTTTCGTTCCTTAAACTGTGTGTGTATATGATTGTTCTTTTCTGAACGTGTTTCTGATATGTCTGGGAGTGTGATTCAAATTTTTTGTGATGTATAATATTTTCTTTGAGACTCGAATGTACAATCCGAAAATGATAGTGTTGGGTGATTACCAATATCAAATGTGGACGTTACCATATAATTATTCATATGCGTGAAGTGAAGGAGAGTCACAGTTTGGTACAGCTAGGGAATGTGGAGTATTCAGGTTCAGGGGAAGGACCTTGGGGGTAATGAATGAGGGTTGGCCCAATGGCGTGAAATAGCTCACCGTGGCTAAGACACATTGCCATTAAATCTTCACTAATCCTTACGCGAGTAGGCATTGCCGAGGATCGTGGTAGAACTCATTCTTGAGGAACAAAGATGAATTGAAAAGGAGAGTATCCTTATGTATATGTGTATCCTGTGTGCTTGTAGGGAATGAGGGTCTCCAATCACCTTGACTGGAGGAACGTTGGAAATTTGAGGAAGTAATGATTGCATGAGAGGCATACATTTCATTTATGATTTTGTTTGACCTTATTGTTTATGTCGAGTTTGATTTTATGAAATTTGGATGTGGATTCTAAAATTAAATGTTTCTTTAAATTCTAATTCTCTTATTCATTTGCATTTTTCTTATTTAATTTGATTATTGGTAAATCTCTATGTTGGACTCACCCTTTCTGTTGTGTCTCTCTTGTGTTATATTTTCCTGTATGTTGCATGACTGTATGACAGATGGATCCTCAGTGGGCGACGATTTGGGGAACAGATTCCAGAGGAAGGGAGGTATGGACGTATGATCCAGCGACGCGCCGTCTCGTGTACAAGGGTTTGGGACCCATTACTGAGGATGGTTGGAAACCCTACTGGAGTGACTACCTTTTTGTTGACATATTTGTACCCTTGCCATATGAGAAAAGTATTACCATTCACCCACCTTCTCCATCTTCACCAAACCAAACGTCACCTACTGAGTTTTCTGAAACCTTGGACAAAGGTAAAGCCCCTATGAGCCTTGAACCCCCTCCTACTTCTTGCCCTGGTTCTTCTTGTGCACCTGAGTGGAAAGACATTGGAGTCGTTGAGTCTTCCATTCGGCTAGTAACTCGTTGTTCATTGAGGATCCCTACACTTTTCTCTAGTGACGCTGGACCTTCTACATGACACCCTTCACCACCACCTCCACTCACTTCACGCTTACCACCACCTACTATTGGTTGGATTGATAGCAACCTAGATGACTTACCTCCTTTTCCTCGCCCTCAGCCAGTAAATGACTCGCCTGACTGTGATGGAATGGAATCAGATCCTAACAAAGATTCTCTTCCATTAGAATTTTATGTATAGGCTATTTTGTGTAGTCATGGGTTGATACTGCTCCCAGGACTTTGTTTTGTGTTCATTTTACCTTAGATAATGATTTAGATGATTCGTTTGTTCTTTTCTTATACAATTTCCCGTTCATACTTCTCAATTCAGTTTTTAAAGTTATGCTATATTAATATGCATATTTTACTGTTTGATATGAAACTATATTATGAATGTTTAGAACGAGGAATGAATGTGATGAGTATTCAGTGAAATAATGAAATAGTTTGACACTTGATGATGATGTATCCCCACGATCTAATTGGGTGTGATGGTAGATTGAAATTATGGCATTAAATTGTACAGGAGAATAATTATGTTATGATTTCTCTTGAAATGTGCCAATGATTAAACGGCAAGACATGAAAACTTGGAGGTGATTCCAATGTTTGGAAATATTGAATGAATATGCTATACTGATGATTCGACTGACTTCATGTACATGTGCATGTTGGCGCTTTATGTCATAGAGATTTCTACTTTGATGTGGTGAGATAAAGCCTAGCAAAAATTAGGTGTTACATTTGCATTATCCTTTAGCCAAAGGAAATGGGCCCAGAAAGTCCTTTCCCTATATAGCAAAAGGCCAAAGTGAGGCAATGAAGTGTAGAGTCTCAGCACACTGATGTATGAGTCGGCCGTGTTGCTGACATGGAATACATTTTTTAACAAAAAGGTCATACTCTTTAACCAAGGTCAGCCAATAATGCCCTGCTCTTAGCACCTTTGCCCTTATAAGATTTCCCTCATGATGTAATTAGCCTACTTTTCGTTAAGACACTTCAACAGTGGGATGGAGATCTCTCTTTTATACAATTATCCACCAATGATGGTATATTTTGCTGCTTGAATCCTAAGGCGTTTGGCTTGGTCTGGATCATCCAGGAGTTTATTGTTGACCAGATATTGGACGATGTCTGTCATCCAATTCTGGGATGCATCTTCGATTTTCATTCATTTATGTCCTAAAATACTCGGCTTGCTGGATCATGCTTTGGAGTTGTCCCAGCTTCCAATGACTAGCTAATTTGGCAAGCCTATTGGCTTGTTCATTTAGATCTCACAGGGTGTGACGGACATGTAACTCATCAAATTCGTCATGTAGGCTTTTAAATTCTTGATAATACTTCAATATTGTAGGGTCTTTGACTTGATAAGTGTCGTTAACCTGCTCAGAAACTACCTGAGAGTCGCTCTAACATGTGATTCTTCTAACCCTATCTCTTTTCCTAACATGAGTTCAGCAAGTAGTGCCTCGTATTTGGCCTGATTGTTGGAAGCTTGATTGTTCTAATGTCACCTTGTTTGGTCCTTCTAAGATGACCCCTGCTCCACTGCCATGAAGTTTTGATGATTTGTCCACATGTGAGTTCCATATGTCGGTGACAGGCATGATCTAAGGATGAAATTCGTTAAGAAATTCCACAAGGACTTGAGCTTTAAGAGGTCCTCGTGTTTCAAAATGAATGTCGTACTGAGATAACTTAATCGCCCATGCCATCATACGTCCGGCCAGTTCTGTCTTATCCAGTACCTTTGCAATTGGACAATCCGTATACACCATGATTCGGTGACACTGGAAATAATGTCTCAATCATCGTGCTGTGTGGACCAACACCAAGACTACTTTCCATTAATTGATATCGAGTCTCAGAATCATGTAGTGTTCGGCTGATGAAATACATCAGCATCATGCAGTGTTCTAGTGTCTCTTGTAGGAGGACCAAGTTAATGGTGTAGTCCGACACCGCAAGATAGACTATCATGTCCAAATTAGGTTTAAGCTTGGTTAGGATGGGCGGCGTTGCTAAGATAGCCTTAAATTGTCTGAAGGCAGTTTCACATTCTTCAAACCATTTGAATTTCTATGCCTTCCTAAGAAGCTCTGCGAATGGTCGTGACTTCTGCCATCTTAGGAAGAAACAGAGACAGCGCAACTATTCGGCCGATCAACCGTTGTACTTGTTTGATAGTATTGAGGCTGCACATATCGAGGACTGCTTGACCTTTATCCAGGTTCGCCTGAATCACTCTTTCTGAAAGCATAAATCCCAAGAATTTACCTCCAGATACGTCGAATGTACACTTGTCGGGGTTAAAACGCATGCTACGTCGTCTTGCTTTCGAATAGACATCGATCAGATTTGCTATATGCTCATAAATTGATGTAGATTTAACGACCATGTCATCCATATATACTTCCATGCATCTCCCGAGATGCTTAGTGAAAATTTTATTCGTTAACCTTTGGTATGTTGCACCTGCATTTTTTAAATTGAAAGACATGACCCTATAGCAAAAATTATCCTACTCACTGATGAAGGATGTCTTCTCTTCATCCGGTCGATACATCCTAATTTGATTGTATCCGGAATAGGCGTCAAGGAAACTTTGAAATCTATGTCTCGCTTCTCCGTCTACCAAAGCATCAATATTAGGCAGGGGGTAGGCATCTTTGGGGCATGCTTTGTTCAAGTTTGTGAAGTCTGTGCATGTCCTCCACTTTCCATTCGCTTTTTTTACCATGACTACGTAGCCAACCAAGTTGAATATTGCACCTCTCAGATACATCCTGTCATTAAAAGCTTATCAATTTCCTCTGAAATTGCACAGGCCCGCTCTGCTCTAATTTTTCTCCTTTTTGGGGCAACTAGCCCTGCTCCTTTATAGACTGATAAGCAGTGAGATAAGAAACTTGAATCTATTTTAGGCATATCTGCTGCGTCTATGCAAATAATTCAGCGTGGTTGAGGAGTACTTTTTGAATTACTTGTTGTTCGTCTTGAGATAACCCAGCTTCTAGGTAAGTGACCTGATCGGGCATTCTTCCTAACTGAAAAGTTTTCTTTTATTCATTAGGCTCAACCAGAAACCCTTCATCCACTCTTAATCCAAATCATGGGAGCCTGCTTCTAAATTAGGAGAAATTATGTTGACATCTCGACTAGGATTGGTCAAAGGTCTCAGGCGTAGGCTTGCAAAATAGCATTCTATCGCGAGCTTCTGGTCGACGATTATTCTTCCTCTATTCGAGGGGAACTTCATGGTTAGGTGAAGAGTGGATACAATGACTTTTAACTTGTTCAGGGAAGGGTGTCCTAACAATATGTTATATGAAGTACTTGCATGAACCATTAGATATGTTACTTTAACGCGCCTTCCTTCCTGTTCAGAACCAAACAGGGTGTATAGGTTAATGCATCCTCGGGTCTCCACTCGTTCCCCAAAAATTTGACAAGCGGCTCATGATATTCTTTTAACTCCTCTTTGGGGATACCCAACTACTTGAAAGTATTCCAGTACAAGATGTTACATGAGCTTCCCTGGTTAATTAGAGTTTTCCAGACAGTACAGTTGTGAATGTCAATGCTTATGACCGTAGGGTCATCTTGTATAGGGTCTACCCTTTAGAAATCTCAATATGTGAATGTTATAGATGGGATCCAGACTCCATTTCCCACTGAGATATTATTCACTGACCGGACTTGTCGTAAATGTCTTTTTCGAGCCAAGTTTGTGGATCCGGCCGGCAAACCCTCATGTGATGGTGTTAATAATATGACACGATTGATTTTCCCATTCATCACGGTGTTCCTGGGGCCATTCTCTTGATCTACTATGGTGTCATTCTCTTCTGTCATCACGCTAACTTGGTTGTTCAACCCATTGAGTTTTCCCCTTCTCTGTCCACCTAGTTACAAAGTCTTGAAGGTGTCCGCTTTTATCAAGTCTTCAATGCAGTCCTTAAGGGCTGTGCATTTTTCGGTGGTGTGCCCCCGATTCCAATGATATTGGCATGACTTAGATTTGTCTTCCCGAGGGGGGTATTTGCCTTCTTAGGGATCGTCAATATTTTTGTTGCTAATGCTTGTTTAAGTACTATAAACTAGTTAGTATTCAATGTTGTGTAACTTGAATACTTGGGCCCTCTCAATAGTCGTTCTGCTCTGATCTTTCAATCTTTATTTTCTTGTTTGTTCCTGGGATGTTCGCTCCCATCAGATTCTCTTTGACCAGGGCCTTGTTTCATTCGAGTCTGGTTACACAACTTGGCAGCACTTCCATTTGCATGTACTTGGTTGCTCGGCTGCGCAATTCATCTAAATCAGCAGGAGGTTTTTTACAAATATTGTTAACGAATGGTCCCGGTCTAAGCGCTGTTGTGAGGTGGTGCACAGCAACTGTTGGATCTAGGTTTTGGATAAAAAGGGCCACTTTTCCAAATCGTTCCATGAAAGTTCTGAGTGTTTCCTTCTTTTCCTGACGAATGTTGACCAGAGCCATTGAGATCAACTGATGAGGACGACTAGTAGCAAATTGTAGATTGAAGCGAGCAATCATCGTTGCAAATGAGTCAATAGACGCCGACAGTAGCTTGGTGAACTAGTTCAGGGCTGGCCCTCAAAGCAATGTCGAAAATATCTGGCATAGTAAAGCATCATCATCTATGTATAAGTCGACTTGAGTAGTGAAGATATTGACGTGTTCCTCTGCATCAGAACTTCCATCATATTTTTCCAGCGTTATTCCCTTTTAAAGATTTGGTAATTTTGTTTTCAAAATTGACTGGTGAAAAAGACTACGACCTGAGATTCCATCTCGTCTAACCGAAGGGCTAGTCCTTATTTGTTAAACTATTTTTGGCTTCTCTTGCAAGGCTGACGACTCCTTGTGTTCCTGAACAAGAGGGATAACTTGAGAGGGAATGTAGGTCCTGATTTCACTTCTCAAGTTAGCATTCTCTCTTTGCAAGGTCGACATCTCGAGAGCATCCTTTTCTTGGAGACGTTGCATCTCAATTATTTCTGCCTTCAGCTACCTTACTACTGAGGAGAGGTCCTCGTCCTCTCCCCTTTCAAGGAGAACTTTCAGCATGAGCAAATTCTGCATATGTTCTTCGTGTTGTCATGGTATTCCCCATGGCTGGCTAGGGCTTTCTTGTTGTCTCCTAGTTAGTACCATATCTTCTTGAAATTGAGGCAAATCGTGCTCCACGGTGGGCGCTAAAATATTCCTGTTAAGGATACACTTAGCTTTCGTAGTCTTTCTTCTTGTCCTCTGATGTGACATCCTTGTGGAATATGCTAGATTCTTCTTTACTATGATGCGGGGGGAGGAGGGTATTTGCAAAAGTACTTCGATGGTAAAGTCAATATTTGGTATAGGATAATAAATGTTATTTAATATCAGAAGTCAACCTTTTATCTGTACTTCTTACTTTTCTTTTATAGACAAAATATTAGGTTAATGGACTCAACCCTATCTTAGCCTTTTGATTACTTAAGTAATTAGCTTTTTTCTTATTGATTATCAATTATTAATCTTTAATTATTTTATTTTGACATGATTAGAGAGGTGTTCATTTCGAGGTTAGGCCGAAAATGTGTGGGTACCTTTTGTGCTAGTTTCAGGTCAAATGGATATTTGGTTTCCCTTTTCTATGGTGATAATCGAAGTGTCTTATTCAGTACATGCTTTTTTTTTTAATCTATGAACAAATCTAATATAATTACTTGTTTAAATTTTAATGTTAATTAATCCTTCCCTGAGAATCTCAGGGTTCGATTAAGGGTAAGGAAATGTTACCAATTCATTCTTTAGCAGCACACTTTATTATCCGTTAAAATTTATAAAAAAAAAAAATTATGGAATTTCACTTCTAACTTAGCAAACCTCACTTATAATTTTATAGTTTTCAGATATTTTCAATTAATCATAAAGAATGTGTTAGGAAAATGCGTACTGTCACTAGTTTTTGAGGCATTTCTCATCGTCAGAGTAGACATCTAAAAAACATTTTTACCTAAAACTCCTTTTAATCTGTATTATTATTTCTACTTTTACTGATAAGCTTGAAGGGGCAACGAAGAAAACACATTTGATCCTCTCTGAACTCTTTCATTTAGAAGCAACAACGAAATAAAACAGGTAGAAAACTATGGTATTTTAAACTACAATCAATCAAACCTGCATATGAAGATCACATCCCTCAAAACCAAAAATAAATCACAGAAACTGGGAATACTCTATCTTCTATCATTTATAAATCACATAATTGTTAATCAGAATTTATAATTTCATAAAAATAAGCATACCTGATACCCCAAACTTCTCAATACCTTCAAACGGTCTATTCTAATTTTAATCAACCTTTCAAAAAAAATTTTTAGTATTTAATCTTTCTTTACAACCTTTCAACGTTTTCTATTTGCTTAAACCTTTCAAAAAGATTTTTCTTTCAAAATACACCCTCAATGCACAAGAGGAATCGTAGGAGCGAGATTAAAATCTATGGGGCTGTTATTTTGAAACCTCTTTTCTCTCAATTTTATCTTTTTTAATAGAAATATCAATAAAATGAAATTTTAATTTTTTGCACATTTTAAAATACTGTTTTTATAGATGCCATGGGTGTTAACCCCTTTCTCATACATAATTAGACTAATGAACTTAGATCCTCAATGTGCAAACCATTTTTATTTTTTATTTTTTTTAAGATTTCATTCACTCTATTTTTTTCTCGATATTATATCTGATTTTTCGTTCTTTTCTTTTTCTTCCGTTACAGCCCTGTCTAGGATAATGCCCTACATTGATTAGTTCATTCTTTATATAAGCTATAGTTTTAGGCCTCCAATTCTTTGTAAGGTTCATTAGATGGATTAGTTGAATCTTTATCAAAAAATTTCTTTTATTGCTAATAAGTTCACTAATAAATTCAAATATGTTCATAAAACTCATTTAAGTTGTTAAATTGTTATTAAATATTAACTATTAAATAAATAATATTATTATTGACAGGAGTTATGTTTTGTGGAAGACATCAATTTACTGCAACATGACGAAGCACAATATGCATCCTCACAAGGAGAGACGCCCATATTATATATAATGTCCAATGACAACTTAAAACAAAATTGTTGAAACAAAAAAAAATTAATAATATTCAATTATATATCACATATTTTAATAATTAAATTTATAGAAATCACTCCCAAAAATCCTGTTAAACGTACCAAATTTATCTTTTTTTATCATAATTAGGCCCACTTTCAAAATCTTTGGTACACTAATTTATTGAAAGAACCTTAAAAAACATAAATTCAGTGTGTGTGTGTAAATATATATATATATATATATATCTATTCAAACTCTCGCATAACAACTGCAGGCGATTAATAACTAGTCTTCTAAACATATATTCAGTAATAGCACATTTCCTATGCAAATATTTTGCTTTTTAAGATTTGATTAACTCAGATATGTTGGATTTTTTTTATTTCGTTCAATATTTTTGCATCGCAATTACAATAATGCTATTTTATATTTATGTTTAAATTAAACGATGAACAAACTTGGTTCACTATCTTTTTTATGAAAAATTCTACCCACACTTTTTTGGCATGTTCTGTTAGACCTACAATTTAAGCAGTTAGAATTATTAAATATGCAACGAGTTCTGCCTGTTTATAAGTTTTAAGTGTTGTCATACCATAAAACATGACAACTAACTGTGTCCAGAAATAAAGGTATTAATTTAACACGATCAAAATGAATAAACCTCCAATTACTCGATCAGTATAAAATGAAGCAATCTAGTTTCTGTCAGAAAGAGAGTCCATAATTGGACAACTTTCAAGCGAATCAAACACAGGACATAATAATACTAAAATTTGACAACAGTCGCTAACTTATTCATATATAATTGCTCTATATCTTTTCTCTACAGAAACAGTTAAGCAAAACAACGATCAAAACCCACCAAGTTGGGACGTAACTGTTTCTTGTCTTGAAATTATATATCTACATATACACAACAGCTGTGGATATACACAGCAGGAGACACTTCAGTCACACTTGTTCGTTTCCCTTGAGAATATTGTACTTGCAGAGAGGACAAGTTGCATTCATCTTTAGCCATTTCACTATGCATGAAGAATGGAAATGATGGTTGCAGGGAAGAGCATGGAGTTCTGCTCCATCCTCATATGAACAGAGGCATATACAGCATTCCTAGAAAACAAAAACACCAAATAATAATTAAAATAGACCCTGAAAATTGAATTCTAAGCTAGGAATTTTTTCTAACGAAGGAAATACTGTTATTCTAAAAGGAGCATATATACAAGCAGAAATCTTACATAAAATTAGGATAATAATAATAATAAAGACATAAAGTAACGCACCAGAAGAGCACACGCCTACATCTTCAATTAGGTTCATATTTCAAGAAAAGTTAAGCAGAATCTTCATTACCACCGCTTACGTAAAATAAATAACACCAAATATTGTTGTTTTTGCTGTTATTATTATGCTAGAGTTAATCTTTAATAAGCAGCAGATTCTACTCATCTTTCCTCCCCTCCTTACAGCCAAAAGAACTCAGAATGAGGGATTAGAAATACCAAAATAGAAGCTAAAGTAATGCATTTTTTGTTTACTTTCAATGAGATATAGTTGAATGCTTCATGGACCATTATACTTACAGAATAAAATGTAAATATAGTTGCTTCCTGTTAATCATGTTTAACTTTTAACCCAGGAACAAAGTTATATCCTCTTCATATCTTCTAAATTAAACAAATAATAATAGAACACTGCTTCAGAGTCCAGATGTTTGTCTAACTCAACTTTGAATGTCAATTCTTTCCCAACTTTCTAAAATATCAAGGATTTGAGAAATTAGGTCACAAATATGGATCAAAAGATGAAGTTGGCAAATGGCAATTTCAGTACTTAGATGGAAAAATTGGATTTATTATTTTTCTTCCCTCTGTTTGCCAGGTTCACACACATGATCGCATGCTACATGGAACCACAGAATAAATCCTCGTGCATTGACCAAAATAGAAAATCAGAGAGCCATCAATTTCTGTTTCATAGAAGTGATGAACATGAGACTGAAATAAATGGCATTTCAGGGAAGCATACCGCATCCTCAGGTAGGAGGAGTCGTTCATTTGCCAAGTAACTACTGGTTGTTTCAATGGGAACCATTGATCCAGCTCCACCACTAGGCTTATTCTCGTTGTTCAATATTCGAAATCTGTATTTAGGAAGTATACTAAGATCAGCTTCTGATGCACCTTCCTGTATTATACCCAAATTAATACAAGAGAAATTAGAAGGTTCACAAGTTGTTCGGATTATTTTAGTCAGTCTAAAATACTTTTTGTCCGTACCTGTCCTGCAACAGCATAGAGAATAGCAATGATGCAGGGCAAACAACAACAGAGGGCAATGCCAATCAAGCACGCCAAGACAACACAAAAGATGGCAAAAAAGACATCAAATGCCAGAAAGACAACAGACAACCTGTAGAATTACACAAAACAGATAAGTTGTCACTAATGTCAACAAGCTTCACAAAATTCAGTATACAACCTATTAAATAAAAAGAATTAGCAAGTATCCCATACATTGCACAGATATTTTTTAATACAAGTAAAAGGTAAAAATACATATATTTAATAAATATTTTAAGAAAAGATTGATTTAATTGATATAGAATATTATTATGATGGAGACTTGGAAATATCTCATTATGCCAAATTTTCTTTTGGTCTTGACAAGGAATCCTCACAAGCCATGAAGCACAAATACTATAAAAATGGCAAAGTATTGATATTGTGCCCTATCCAATATCAACACACTTACCATACTAACAAGATACATATCGAAGGAGTATTCTCTAATTCACTTTTATAGTATTAAAATTTTATTAACTGATGGGATACAACTCTGACTTTGTATAGTACATAACTCATACAGCTCCATCTTTAGCTCTATATCCCAAAAGCTGTAGTAAACAGTAAGTATACAGAACCAAGACTACTTTTGAAAAGGACTAATGATGCTTTTTGTGACAGGCTAACATGGGTGGAGCCGTGGAGGAAAAATATGTAATTATGGCGACATGCTCACAAGGGAGGTAATATATTCCTAATACAGGTTTGATATATATATGTAACCTTTTATTTTTGCTAGAATCACAAACCTTTTTTTTTATCCACTGGTATAATCATAAACTAATTAAAAATGATGAATGCCTCTGTACAAATCTTGTACATTTATAAACATTTTTTCTTAATTCATGTTTGGATATATTATAATGGAAAGAGAAAAAAAATTTCATTCTATTGTTTGGGTGGTGAATGGAACAAATTAATGAATTATATTTTTTTTATTATTATAACACCCTTATTTTGTTTATACTTTATTGTATTACAACATTAATAAATGATGTTATAACTTTAACAAATGATGATTATTAAATAAAAAATAATTATATGTATACAGATTAAAATAAAAATTCCACAACAAAAAAAATATATTGTTTATAAAATACAAACAGCTAGCTTTTGCACACCAATTAAGGACCCACCACAAGCAAAATTGTGAGTGATAGAATTTTTTTTTGTGTGTGTATCTAGGTTAAATAACGAACTGTTTTTTAGAATTTTAAATTAAAAATAAGTATAATATTTAAATAACATTAATCCAATTTTAATTTAAAGCAAATGTTAGGCAATACCCTAAAGGCATTGGCTAAGAAATCAAAAGTAGAAAGTTTTTGTCTAAAAATGTTATTAATGCACCTATCCCGTGATTTTTAATTTAGTTCAATGTAATTTTCAATAAAAAAAACTTTCATTTTCAATTCCTGAATCAATACTCAGAACGACCCTTAATTTAATTATATTTAGATTTAACAATGACAGTCAACTCTAAATTAACCACCATTTGCATTCCTTTAAAAAAACATCATTTACATATTAATCAATACAAACTAAAAAATGTTTTCATAAAGTTTCATATATTAAAACAAGAATATCATCTTATGTTTCCATTTAGAAAATCCCCAATTTAGAAAAATATGGCAACAATGAGTGTAATTCAAACAAGACATAGGTGTATGATAATAAAAATATGGCAGCGATAAAATAATAACTTTATAAAATATCATATTTTTAGTTTCATTCCTTTTCTCCTAAGTTGAAGGGAAAAAATGTGGGCATAAGTAATGAAATGGGTTTCATTTCACTCCATTATATTCCATCCTCATTTTCCTATTCCAAATAACGGAATAAGATAACACTTCATGTCATTCTCCTCTATTCCATTACATTCCACCAATCCAAAAAAAGCATTAAAGTATCAAGGTTTCACAGCTCACAAGTAAACATGCAAAGATAAACCCTTGACCCAAGGATGATGATTAGGTAAAGCCTTCCCAAAGTGACAACTCCTAGATTCAGACCCATGATGTTACAAGTTTGCCTAGGGATCACAATCCTCTTCTACTATGACCAAACACTGTTGGGTTCATTATCTTAATGTTGAATGAAGAAAATCAACCATTGAAGAAAAAAATAATGTAAAATCCCCCTATGATTGAATAATTAATGACAGCTACAATAACAATTAAGTATTATCTCCCTAAATAAGGTCAGCTACATAGATCACATGAAGCCATTGAGTTCAACCAATTGAATAATTAGTGAAAGAGAAAAACAATATTTAGTCAATTTGATTTGATATAAAAGTTCAATACTCAAGTCAATAAGAAACACATCTGCATGAGAAGAGTACTGTTAAGATCCAATTGCAAGGTATGGGACTTGAGCCGACATCGACATTGCAGTGTTAGCCCGGGACTAATCAAAGAGGCTAGTGCACAACCAGCTCGCGTGAGCACCAGGGCTGCTGAGCATGGTAGGATGTTAGGATCCAATTGCAAGTTATGGGACTCTAATATGAGGACTCTAATATAAAGCTAGCTTTTGTGGTGTAGTTCTCCCAAGGTTCTTATCAAGTACACCCAAAGGTCATCTCATTTTCAAAGGTGGAGTAGAGTACATCTACAGATACACCCAACATTACATTTGTTCTCCATTTATTGGGGACATCAAATCGGTCCTTCAATAGCAATTAATGAAAAACAGTTATGGTGATTTAAAGACCAATTAGATGGCACCATGGTATTAATTGACACTGAAGGACCATAAACATATTTAACAATGTAGGGCAAAAATGAGCTTGTAATCAAAGAATTAAAAAGGACTTTCGGGCTATAGAGATTGAAAACAATTCATTTGACCTTATTTAATATTTTAAATTTTGAGAACTACTTTGAGAATGACAAATAAAAAAAGAGTACAACTGATTCCAACACACTTGGATACAAAGAAAAATGAATGAACAACAGAATGTCTTTAGTTGATTAGATTCCAATCACCATCCTAGTGATGGAACTAAGAATACAGAATACCACTCAATCCAAGTTCTTCAAGTAGCTCCCACCTCGTTATCTGCCCTAGATAACAAGCTACCTGCTCAAATTTCCACCTTCCCATTCAAATTATTCTGTTATACCAATTAACAGCTACTAGCCCATTACATTCGTTAGAATAGAACAACAAAGTATTATCCCACTAAGTGAGATCAGCTATATAGATCATATGACAACACTTGGCTCAGTAAAAAACTAAATTTTCAAAATAATTACTTGTCATAACAATACATTTATTTATACACGGAAATATCCAAAAATATCTCATCATCATATCTCAGAGATTATCCTCTAGAATTAATTTCCTATTTCCCCATTATCTCTTAGGATTAACTTCCATATTTCCTTATCTTTTCATAATTTATTTCCTGAATTATTTAGGATTATGATTAGCATCTATAAGGATTAGTGCTCTAGGATTTATGAACATCCCATCACATTATAATGCATCTCAGTTAATATAATTTAGTTTTCATTCTCTTTTACCTCTCTCCTCCCTTTATACATAAAACACTATGATTTTAGCATGGTATTAGAGTAGTACCATCCTACATAACCTGTCCCATCACTATTCTGCTGTCAAACTCCTAAAATTCAAAGTTCTACTTTAATTTCATGATATTTCCTTCAAATTTAACATCCCATCCTGTACCCTTGTTTTTTGTTTTGGGAGGCATAGGTACCCTGTAGTAATTATAGATTAATATTTAATAACACACCTCACTTACTTGAACTATAGTACATAAGTTATATTTTATCTATAATTCAATTAAATGAGGGTCTTAGCACAATAGCAAGAGTAGCTACCATAAAACTAGGTCCATGTTTATGTCATGGAATCAGCCACTACCAAATGCAAGGATGGGCTGCCTCAATAAACCCATAAATAAAGGGTTGGACCTTTTTCCTGGACCCCGCCATACAGAAACTTTGCAGCACCGAGTTGTCCCTTTTTATAATACAACCAAATGGAACACAGCTAAATATTAGCCACAAGTTGCTAAGGGTTCTGGTACTCTCTTAAGTCTTAAGAACAGCAGGTACCAAAGGAATCTCTGTCTTCTGATAGTCAAAAGGAATAAATGAGAAAGAACATGTCTTCATAAATTAAACATACCACCTCCCCCAAAAGGAAAGGTTAAATGATCTTATGCACATGCATTGTTCAGGCACCCAATCAAATAGCAAAATAACGTGTATGTGTGAGTCTACATGTATACATGGATATCAGAACATTAAAATTAATATACAAACAATAATTTCAGAAGTTTGAAACAAAGGCTTACCAGTACAATCGTGGTGCATTTTGCATAAGTATATCTCCCCCAGAGACAACCCAGTAAAAGCCCACTATCCACCAAAGGAATGAAACACCAGTATTTAATGATTCACATCGCTTTGTGAATCTGTTTTGTAAAGAACAAATATTAGTGTCAACCAGTCTTAATTTCACTCCAAAAAGATAGAGTATATGATAGATAGAGTATATGATAGTAAGCCAAACAACATATAAGACTAGTAGATTAAAATGCTACATCAGCTAGGGTATTAGAATAAGAAAAAACATCATATTTCCTTTATGACAGTCTGGTCCTGTGGACTGTGCTTAGTGCTCACATAAGACAATGTGAGAAACAGCTCCACTGCCAAAAATATCAGTGGAAAGATTTCATTTACCGAAACCTTGATCAAAATCATAAGCCTCTCAATATAAGAAATTGAAAATTTACCAGATATATACTAACAAATTCTTTGTCAACTATCAAGACTAACTCTTATTTAATCAACAATAGTATAGTGACTGTAAACCTACAGAGGTAACAATATGGCAACCCAGCGTAGAGAGAGGGAGGCATGTGGGATAGATAGAAGCCTACAGCTAATTATACAATAATCCTTTCAAGTTTCAACCATAGGTCATTTGGTCAAAGTAAAGCAACCAAAAGTCACCATAAAATCTAAATACATTATGTACAAAACGCAACATTCTGCTAGTTATCTTGGTCAACCCTATACCAATTAACCTTAAAAAACCTTAACTTGCATAAACACGATGTACTTTAATATATTTTAGGAGTCCACAACATAGAACTACTGTCAGGGAAACAACTCTACTATAAGCTTATGTTGTTAAGTGCAAGCCCATAAATGATCTTATCTCTTACAAAGTACAAACAACAAACGCATGTAAAACTAGAGCTGAAATTAAATTTATGAATGAAATGTAGCAATAACAATTGAACACTACACTACTGAATTGAAAAGATTCTTATAGCATGTCAATAAACCAATTCCCTTTTGGTCTCCCAACTTTTGAGTTTATTTGATTTTAGTCCCCCAATATTGAATTGTAATCACTCCATTAAGTTACTATCTAATTGTTAACAATTTTTTATGTGTATTATAACGATCGTATTTGGCAAATACACATGCTAACATTAAGGTTATTATATATTTATAAAATGATTTATTTTTTATTCAAATGTATTTAATCTCCCTCTTCATTAGTATGATTCTTTGTTAACCTAAGAATTTTGCAAAGTGTAGATTTGTGGCCAAACAAAAGAGATGGTTGAACCTTTAGCAATGGGAGGTGAGAGTGAAATACAAAACTTGTAAGGGGTTGTTTGGGAAGGGAAGAGGAGGGTAAATTTTTTATTTTAAATAAATATGTTGTTAAAATAAAATATATAAATGGTTATATTAACATAAACTTAATGTATTAATCATGCTTTTATCATCATAAATGATATATAATTCTCGTCATTTAAAATTAAAAAATATGTCATCCCTTCTCTTCCACTCTAAAAATTCTCCCAAACATACCCTAAGAGAAGTAATCCCTTCCTTCTCTTCCAACCTCATTACATTCCAATGTTATCAAAGGCGGATGGCGGATGACGGGTCATGGCGGAAAGTAAAAAAAACTGCCATAAAATTATGGCAGATGCCATGGCAGGTTATGTCAGAATAATGGCGGTCATATATATATATATTGCAAAATGTGATATAAAACTAGAAAACTAAGTACATATAAAAGAAGGAAGGTTTTGAGAAAAAAAGAATAAAATGGTTGTACAATAGTGAAAAATAGCTGAAGTAATAACAACAGAAAAGTAGAGAATTAAAATAAATATGGAGAAGGAAACTTGGAAGTGAAAACAGAAAAATAGAATCAAGAAAACAAAATAATAAGAAAAAAACAAAAAAAAAAGGGGGAAGTAAAACAAAATGGGAGAGGGAAAAACAGAACTGAAAAAAAAAATAGGAGAGGGAAAAACTAAGAAAGAGGGACAGAGCTCAGAGAAGCAAAATGGACAATGAACGTCGGAAAACAGGGCCTTCCACTCACAGTTGCCAGAAAACAGCCGGAAAGGATGTCTTCTCCGGCGAAAATGATGAAGGAGATGGAGAAGTTAGCTTTAGAGAAGAAGGAAGAAAAACAGTGCAGATAGCACCCTAAATATTTTACCCTTCAGAAAATTTACCGCTTGAGAAGAGAATGTAAAAATTTTAAGTGGAAAAAGTCTATTTTGCCCTTAAAAAACCCTAAAATACATAAAGCAAGGGCAAGATTGGAATTTTGCTCTCTTTCTCCATTACACTTCAAAAGTGCACACCCACACCATGACACTACAATTAGGGCTTAACCTATACGAAGATATACTTTACAGCAAGCATCACATGGCAGACCGCCGCTCTACAGCGGCACAGCAGCCATGAAGAAAGGAAGAAAATATTTGATAAAGGGTTTGGGCTCACAGGTTTTCTTTTTGGAGCAGGTCCAATCAGTGGCCCAACTCAATTTTTCCCACAAAAATGCCATTTTTCTACATTTTCTGCCATGGCCGCCATTACCGCCATGGGCGTAACGGCAGCCATGGCGCCACCATTGAAAAATGCCATAAAACGGTAACGCTGTAACGGCGGCGTTAAAAACCGCCACCGAATTCCACCATGGCGCCGCCATGACCGCCATTTAACAACACTGTTACATTCCTCATCCTTTTTCTTCTCATCCATTCTTTCTGCACATTTGTCGAAAACGGCACTGTCCATGTCACCTCCTTCATCATCCATGATCCCGTTCCTTTTGGCACTCCTCTCACATCTCAAACTCCCCAAAAATGTCAACCACCATTGCCACAATCACCCCTCACCTGTCACTTCCCTTTCGTCCAACTCACCCATCAGAACCCTAAACGGTGACTTTTATCTAAACAACGACAGAAGTTGCACCCTGCTTGGGTCCAAACCCCACCCCCCCTTCAACGACAGCTTTCTCGTGTTTGGACCCTTCACTCTGGACTCTAGCTTCTCTTATCTTGTCATCAACAACAAAATCTGAGGTGGTTTGTGTAAGGAACTGGTCTGAATGTAAAAGGACAGAAAAGAAAATATGAACAAATCTTTATTGAATACACTCAGTTTGGGAAAATTTACCCAGACTATTGGAAACCAATACACGAATGTTTTTTAGGAATCCGAGAGCCTAATCTCTCCCAAAACCAATTATTATTTTTTTCTCCCAAAAAACAACCCATCCTTTACAATAACAAATTCCCTTATTTATAACAGCCTCAACTAATTAATGGGCTAATCTATTCTTTCGGGCCTGAGTCCGCCTTCCTACCTTTTCTTTCGTAAACTTTCCTAATTGGGGGCCTGTTACTAACAATGCTCCCTCCCAAAAGTTTCACCTTGTTCTCAAGGTGAAAGTGTGGAAACTGCTCCAGTATAGTATCAAAGGATTCCCACGTAGCTTCAAAGTCAGGTAGATCCTTCCATTTGATTAGGACTTCTACTCCCCCTGAAGAATTATTGCGAGCGCCCATGACTTCTATAGGTTCAACTTGCAGCTCCAGATCTTCTGATAGTATGATGGGTAGATGTTGCGGTGTGATAGTAGGGCTAATAACTTTCTTGAGGAGAGATACATGAAAAACTGGGTGTATTCTGCTCTCTCGAGGTAATTGCAATTGATAAGCAACTTGCCCTATCTTCTTGACAACCTGATATGGACCATAAAATCGCGGACTCAACTTTTCATTTCGTTTCTTTGCCAACGACTTCAGTCGATAGGGCTGTAACTTGAGATAAACCCAATCTCCCACTTCAAATTGTACTTCTCACCTATGTCGATCAGCAAATTTCTTCATCTGATCTTGGGCCTTTAAAAGATTACCCTTTAAGTCATGCAGAATAGTGTCTCTTTCCTGTGTTAATCTGTTTACTTCCTCCACAGCTGAAGGTACCGTGGTACCTTTAAGGAGATGAGGTGGGTCACACCCATATAAGGCCTTGAAGGGTGTTAGCTTGGTGGAGCTGTTATAGTTCGTGTTGAACCAGAATTCAGCCCAACTGAGCCATTTAGGCCATTGCTTGGGTTTGCGGCCTGTCAAACACCTTAAGTAAGTTTCTAAGCATTTATTTACAACCTCGGTTTGGCCATCAGACTGAGGGTGGTACGCGGAACTGAATTTAAGCTTTGTGCCAGCTAAGCGAAAAAGGTCAGTCCAAAAGTGGCTGAGAAAAATCTTGTCCCTATCCGAAACAATAGTGGCTGGAAATTCATGTAAGCGGACAATTTCTCTAAGGAAAATTTCTGCTATATCATGAGCTGTAAACGGATGGCTTAAGGGTAGGAAATGAGCGTATTTAGTAAGTCGATCTACCACCACCATGATACTATCCTTGCCATGGGCTTTTGGAAGACCTTCCACGAAATCCATAGATATGTCTGACCAAACCTGTGTGGGTACTGGTAGGGGCTGTAAAAGGCCTGCAGTGTTAAGGTTTGATGTTTATTCTCTGACAAACCTCGCAGGCTGCTACATACCTGCTGGATGTCCTTCCTCATACCTTCCCAATAGACAAAGGCAGAAATTCTCTTATAGGTTCTAAAGAAGCCTGAGTGGCCCCCCATTGCTGAATTGTGGAATTCGGACAGAATTAGGGAAATCCGTGAAGAGCCCCTTGGTAGAACCATCTTTCCTTTATACATTAATTTTCCGTTCAATAAGGAGAATCCAGGGTGTGCCTCAGGATCCCTTACCAGATTTTGGACAATAGCATTCAACTTTGGATCAGATTGCACCTCGTCTGCCCACTCTTCTAAACCCTGAAACTGAACAATGGAGATGCCTGCATAAGTCATTTTCCTGGATAAAGCATCTGCTGCCCCATTTTCACAACCGGGTTTATACCTGATTTCAAAGTCAAAGCCTATCAATTTAGATGTCCATTTAAGCTGGTCTTCTCCCCACAAACGTTGATCATTCAAAAATTTGAGACTTTTCTGATCCGTTTGAATAATAAAATGTTTGCCCATCAGATAATGCCTCCACTTCTGTACCGCCATAACAATTGCCATTAACTCCCTTTCATACACAGATTTCATTTGGGCCCTTTCAGAAAACGTCTGACTAAGGAAAGCCACTGGTCTGCCCTCCTGGAGTAAAACTGCCCCCAACCCCTTACTAGACGCATCGGTCTCTATCATAAATGTCTTTGTAAAATCAGGCACAGTCAGGGTCGGTAATTCTGCCATTGTGATCTTGAGTGTATTAAAAGCTTCTTGGGCTTCTTTATTCCATTGGAAGCTATCCTTTTTCAATAATTGGGTTAGAGGTCTGGCGATCCTGCCATAATTTCTTACAAACCTTCTATAATATCTGGTGAGGCCTAAAAATCCCCGTAACCCTCTTAGATCTTTAGGAGTTGGCCATGACATCATAACTTCCAGCTTTTTCGGATCTGTAGCTACCCCATTCGCTGAAACAATATGGCCCAAATATTCTATTTGTAGCTGACCGAAACTACATTTTGTCATATTGGCAAACAGTTTATGGTCTTGTAATAACTGCAATACTACTTGAAGATGCTTCTCATGCTCATCCGCACTCTTACTGTAGATTAAAATGTCGTAAAAAAAAACTAAGATGAATTTCCTCAAATATGATCGCAATACCTCATTCATAAGTGATTGGAAGGTTGAAGGAGCATTGGTTAACCCGAAGGGCATCACCACAAACTCATAGTGCCCTTCGTGAGTTCTAAATGCCGTTTTGGGAATGTCTTCTTCCTTCATCCTTATTTGATGATACCCGGACTTGAGGTCTAATTTGGAAAAAATAGTGGCTCCTCCTAATTCATCTAACAACTCATCAATTATGGGAATGGGAAACTTGTCTGGAACTGTGATTTTGTTCAAGGCTCTATAGTCTACACAAAACCTCCATCCCCCATCCTTCTTTTTAACAAGAATAATTGGGCTGGAGTAGGGACTTACACTAGGCCTTATGATACCCGAAGTTAACATATCAGCCACCAGCTTCTCTATCTCATTTTTCTGCCAATGAGGATATCTGTATGGTCTCAAATTTGGAATTTCTGCTCCCCCTCTCAAGACAATAGCATGATCCTGTCTCCTTGACGGTGGTAAACCCTGGGGTTCCTTGAATACATCCCCATAATCCTCCAAAATCTTCTTAATTCCCTCTGGAATGTTGTCCTGAATCTCAGATTCCTTAACTAACTCTCTGCACTCTAGAAAAAAACCGTGGCCTTCATCTTGTAAAACTTTACATACTGCTTTAAGAGATGCTGCAGTTCTGGACAATGCTGGTTCACCCATCAATACCTTGGTTCCTTCATGCGTAGGAATCTTCAAAGTGAGGTCCTTAAAGTTAGCTCTAATCTCCCCCAGAACTGATAACCATTCCATTCCTAATACCACATCCACGCCTCCTAAATCAAATATGAAGAAATCCTGCTGAATCTTCAGCCCTTGAGTTCGAAGTATTAGCTGCTTACATACCCCTCTGCACTTGATTTTTCTTCCATCCCCTACCTCAACGGTATATGTTGTCGTTTCTGTTATGGGTAATTGTTTTTCCAGCACCAACTCAGAGGAAACAAAGTTATGGGATGCTCCACAATCCACCAGCACCATTACCTTTTTCCCTCTAATTCACCCCACGCTTGATCGAGTTCTTGGAAGTTAACCCCAAAATACTATACATTGATAACTGTAATTCCTTGTATTCCATGTCCTCTGGATCTTGGACCCCTCCTTCTTCCCCTTCATCTGCCTCTTCTTCTAGTATTAGGACTTGTAGTTGCTTGTTTTTACACACATGCCCAGGCCCATATTTCTCGTCACACCTAAAACACAGTCCCTTACTAGCTCTTTCTTGAAACTCAGCATCTGTCAATTTTCTGAACCCCCTTCCTCTACTTGACCCAACAGGTCTAATATTATTAGATTCAGCTGTTGAATTGGCTCCCGCATTACCGGTTTGCCCTTGGTACTTGGTTCCCATTTCCCATGTCACGGTTCTTGCAGAAGGAAAACTTCTATATGAGCTACTCGCCTTGTTGCTCCCAGGAACCCCCTTGCTCATCAGCACATTCTTCTCATCAATTCTCTGGGCATAGTCCATCAATTCGGGTAATGTGCCCAACTGATGTAACTTCAGTTCTGCCCTTATCATGTCCTTCAACCCATTCAAGAAGATTCCCTTCAAATATTCTGGGTCTGTCCCCTTTAGTGGACCTGCATATAATTCAAACTGCTCTCTGTATTCTTCCACGGATGTTGTTTGTTTAAGACTCAACAACAATTCATACGGGTTTTGCATCATACAAGGTTGAAATCTCCTTATCACTGCAGTTCGAAAATCTTCCCAAGAATGATTCTTGGTGCAAAATTCCCACCACTGGAACCATGTCAAAGCCCGACCTTCCATTGCTATCATAGCAGCTTGTAGTTTGTCTCGCTCTGAGACCTCCTTTAATTCAAAATACCTCTCCACTCGATTAACCCAACCATATGCGTCGTCTCCCGAAAACAGAGGAATCTCTAATTTCCTCCATCGGTCTTTATTCGATCCATACCTCGATTCCGTTCCCTCTTCGACGTTCCCTTCCGTTCCAGTGGAACTGTTGTAGGAGTTCCCTTCTTTATGGGAATTACGATTGAGGTTCTCTTGCAATTCTTCAAACCTTCTCTTGGCCTCCTGCTTGTCTTCCTCGAGTTTTTTCAACAGATTCTCGAAACCCCTTTCTAGACTTTCCAATCGACCTTCCATTCTTGTCTGCACCATGAAAGTTTGCCCAGGTTCTTGAGCTTTGATACCAGTTGTAAGGAACTGGTCTGAATGTAAAAGGACAGAAAAGAAAATATGAACAAATCTTTATTGAATACACTCAGTTTGGGACAATTTACCCAGACTGTTGGAAACCAATACACGAATGTTTTTTAGGATTTCGAGAGCCTAATCTCTCCCAAAACCAATTATTATTTTTTTCTCCCAAAAAACAACCCATCCTTTACAATAACAAATTCCCTTATTTATAACGGCCTCAACTAATTAATGGGCTAATCTATTCTTTCGGGCCTGAGTCCACCTTCCTACCTTTTCTTTCGTAAACTTCCCTAATTGGGGGCCTGTTACTAACAGTTTGTTCTACATGACATTCAAGGCAAAGGGTTATCATTGTTGCTAGATGAGGATAACAAGGAAGAGAAAAACAAGAAGGGTGATTTAGGGAACAGGCAAGAGATGGAGAAGGGTGTGGATTTGCAATTCTTCAGAAAGGGGTTGGAGGTGGGTTGTCATGATGCGACAGCATTGTTTTTTTCTGGTTAATTTCTTATACATGGCTTATGGATGGGTGGTTCTCTGTTTGCTCACAATACTCTCACTTCATTGAAGATGACACTCCCATTTTGCCTAAATCCCTCAACAGTACTCTCACTCCATTGAAGACACCTCAATTTTTCTCTAAACTTCCCTGATTCTGATTTTGAAAGAAAGGATTTTATTTTTGCATCCTAGCTTAATGTATACTCTAGGGTTAACTTAACCACATAAGTTAATCCATGTATCATTTTATTAAAAATAATTAATTAATCACTAATTCTTACAATTAGACACTTTAGCACCATTAAAATCTATGTCACCAGTCACCACTCAGTTAAAAATTGGATGACAACTTAAAAAATGGATGAAATTTACTTAATGAGAAAAAAAAATGAGACTAAAATCATGCAATTGAAAATTGGGAGACCAAAATCAAACAAACACAAAAGTTGAGGGACCAAAAGTGCAATCAAGCCAAACAATAAAAATATATACTCAATCTAAAAATTGCCAAAATCAAATTGTAAAGAAAGGGCTACATCATCAAAGTCAAACTAGAGAAGACTACTGAATAAAGCTTGGGGTCATCACATTTCAGGACAAAAGAAGCCACATAAATTCATAACAAGACTACAAGAGCACTCAATATCTAACACATGCCTTGTTAATGAGGTTGCTCTAGCTAGTGTTGGTATGACTATGCATTGGTTCAAACCATGCACATTGGACAGTAAAATAAAGGATTTGGCTCCTCTAAAGTGAATGAATGTGTAAAGTGAGAGAGTGAAGATCAATTAATTTCAAGTTAGGGATAGTTATGGATAAAGCCTCACTTTCTTACCTACACATTTCCTCACTTTAGTGGAGCTCAATCCTAAAATAAGCATGTTTTCAAAATTATGGATGCAATCACATCATAGAGAACACAAATCCCTATAGTAAGGTACAGTGAGTTAGTTAGTATATTTCAATGCAATGTTGGGCTCAAAACTATATTTATTTCTAACAAATACTCTGCAAAAACTATACAATAATAAAGGCTACATGCACGATTAAGACACATAAAAAATGCCATTAGGATCCTTTCTAGATTGTCGAAGACAATGAATAGTTTGCCCTCACAAGATAGTAAAAGATTGCTATGCACCTACATTTGTCCACACTTTGATTTTAGGAAATAACATACACCATGTACTACCTTGCATTCGTGGTCCCTTCACTCTCCCTGATTAACCAAATTGATCAATGAAACCTTTTCACATCTTTAATTCACTACCTCTAGCAAAACAAATTTCTTTATCCCTAGTGTCTTGATCATGGCACTACATCAGGGTTATAAAGTCCAATCATACAAATTACACAACCCTTAATCATAATTCCAAAGCACAACATTTTACATTTCCTAGAATAGCTTCTCTATTATGCTCCTTAACTAGACCACATTCTCAAGAACCAGTATATATAAACATGACAAAAGCACAAGACACTAAATATTTATTGACCAACTGCAGTTACCATTTTATCTTGATAATTTCTTTGGCATGAACACATAATCCCCCATCTAAACTCGGTTTAGGTTGTACATCCAACTCATATCTACAAAACCAAAGGCACAAAAACAACTACTCCAGTTCCTGCTCTCTTCCTCCACAACACAACACCATCACGACACGAACATAACACAAGCACTAATTTTTCCAAAGCACATCAGATTTCATAATTGTCGTTTTCCAAGTAACACTCACAACTCAAGCTTGAAATCAAAACTCAGAACCCAAGCATCCAAACAATTTAAAATATATGAACAAAACCATTAAAAAAAATAAGCTCAAAATTGCAATTAAATCAAATATTAGACAATTGAAAAGGCAAAAACAAAATTGAACCGAACTGAACCCACTAAGATATCAAATTAAGAAATTAAAAGTCAAAACCCTAACAACCAGAAAACAGGATGAAGCAATCTATTAACTGGAAAACAAAAACTCAAAATGAACAAAAATTGAATTCTACGCACCCAGAGCGCGACGAGTCGCCAGAGCTCCCATCTCCGTCATCGCTGTCATTGCCATCATCGACGCTACCGGCGTCGCTCTCCACGTCATGCGCCCTCTGTCCACGCCGCGAGTCTCTCTGGCTCCGGCGCCGGTACTCGAGCCACACGAGCACCACGTGCACCAGACACTGCAGCGCGTACCCGATGATCCACACCCGGATCGGCGTGTTCGGTCGCTCATCCATAGTGCACGCCAGCATCACTGCCGAGACGACCACGAACGCCATGTTCCACGACATGTCGAGCGCCACCACGGGCTTGGAGTAGCCCCAGTCGGCGCGGCGCTCCTCGAGCTCACGCGCCGCCGTCTCCCGCACCAGCATGGAGGGGCCGCGGCGCCCGGCGCGGCCGAGAAGGAGCGCGAGAGCAGGGGTTCGCGTAGCGTCGTGGCGAGCGCGGAGCAGCGGTGCGTGGGCCTCCGGCGCCTCCGTAGCGGCGGTTTGTGATGACATGGCAGGCTAAGCTCGGTAGAGAGAAAAAGATAGCGCGCGTTGCATAATTTAAAGTGGAAAAATTGAAAAAGGGAAAAGCGAACGAAATAATAATAATAATAATAATTATAATAATATTATTATTTATTATAGAATAACTAAAAGAGGGAACAGTTTCGAATGAAAAAGAATTTAAAGGAGTTTAAAAGGTATTGGGAGAAAGTAATTAAAGGAGAAAGCGATTCGGAGTGACGCGTTGAAAGTTAGATGAGATGTGAGTAAACGATAATCGGTTGTTGAAAACGTTTCAGTAATTGCGATGGATGAGGGCTCACAACAATAATTCCCATGTGCTTCTCACCCTCAGTTGTTTATGCCTTTCTAATTGCATTTCTAGGGTTTGAAGGACAGTTATGCCCTTTCCTCACCTAATAAATTAGGCTCCGTTTTTCCTCTACTAAATCAGAACATTCTCCAGTTTTTGTTTTTTAATTATTTCTTCATTTTAACTTTAATTTTAATTTTAGTTTTAAATACTGATTATATATAGTATACATTTAAAATATATTTTTAATATAAACTGAATTTTAAGAGTACATTATCAATTATTTGTGTTCTTGATGAAATTTTAGATACTTTTACATTGTTTTATTATAACTATTATAGTTATTATATCAGTAATCTGAGCCGCTTATCGTATTTTAATTTTCTCTCACCCTCGTGCTTGTTTATTTTCATGTTTGCATTTAATTTGACACATTTTTCAAACAAATTTCAATTTTAAGTGAACATAATAAAATAGATTAAGAGCGTGCTTGGTAAAATTAATAGATAATCTAACTTAAAGTCGAACTTGTAGTTGAAAACAGAAAAGTTAATTAATTAAATTAAAAGTATTTGATAAAATTAATTAGTAAGTTAATTGATAAATGCAAAACGACAAATTAAAGTAGACTAAAATTTAAAATTTAGTATTTATATGCTTTAAAAAATATTTTTTATTCATAGCAAAAAAAAATTATTTAAAATCATTTATTATTTTCAAAATAAAATAATAAATTTTTAATGTCCTTCTCATTTATAAATATTTTATTCTAAAGAAGAAAATTTAATGACATTATTAACTCTTTCTCAAGATATCAATGATTTATATTTTTTAAAATAATAAATACTGTGACTTTTTTTTATTATTTATGACATTTTTTCCCTTTTTAACATAATAAAAATATAAAAAGAATAATATCAAATAAATTAAATGAATAAAAAATAAATGTGTAAAAGTAAAAAGACAAAAGTGATAAAATCAATTTTACCTGATAGTTAAAAATATAAAATGTTGGTACAAGTAGCATTAAAAAAAATGCTTACTACTCATTTTAACTATTTTTTAAATACTGTTGTTTTTATTAAACAAGTTTTTTAACTAGCAAAGAGCTACCCAACACACTCAATTTAAATTATTTATTTTTTGCTTATGTGGTTAATTTAAGTAGAGACCCAAAAAAATTCAATTTATTAATTATATTTTCAAAATATTTCTAATTTATTATTTTAATGATGTTAATTTCTATAATGACTTATAAGATAATGTCACTATATTTTTTAGTTATTTAAAATTTTCTTCAATAATTGTCCTATTTACTTAAAGAATAAAATATTAAATAAGTATAAAAAATTACATGTTAAAATTTTTTTATTTAATATTTAGATCATGTTTAGATATAACTTAATTTTTTTAAAATTATTTTTTAAGGAAAAATTTAGGCACGTACGAACATTTAATATTTAGAATTTAATTGGATACATTGACCATATAAAAAAAATTACAATATCATTTAAATATGAATTGTCAAATAAAAAAATCATTGACTTTATAGTAATTCATATAAGTTATATATATTCTAAATTCTAATTGATTAATAATACAAAATTTATTATGCAAAAAATGAATTAAAATTAAACTCTAATTAAAATTTATTTTTTATATTAACTACTTTAAAAGACATATTTAATGTGATTTCTAATGAGTTGATAGATAAAAATATTTTATACTAACAATATATCAAAATCATTTTATATTGTTTTATCATTTTAAGTAACAAAAAGATATACATGAGAAATTATTATAACAACAGAATATTAATATATTTTTGTTATTAATACTTAAAAAGTAAAAATGTTCTCTAAGTTTTTATCTGATGCTTAAAAGGATTGATAAAACTATTACCAAAAATAAAACCAACATGATTTTCCATGTGTCCTTTAGTTAGTTTCTTAAGAAGTTAAATAGTCTTTCTATTTTCTGGTTTATATCTTTGGCTTGTATATAAAGCCCATTGTATTTAATAATGAAGAAAATTGCTAACAGAGAATTATATGTGAATGAAAAAGGGTTCTAGAGAACTTATTTTAAAAAATTAATGAAAGATAAAATAAAAATTTTAAGAATTTTTAAACGATTATAAAGTTATTTAAACATTTAAATGAATTCTTAAAAAACATTCAATATATTTGGTATTAATTGCTTAGATTATATTGTGATTGTAGAAACTCATCAAGTAATTATTATTAAAAAAATTTAAAAATATAAAAAGATTGATATATTTAAAAAATAAATAAATCCGCATAAAAATTATTGTAGTATTATTACTTATGAAATTTAGATTAATATATTTTAGAATAATATATTTTAGAATGTAAAAAAGTTATACGACTAAAATCAGTGTGAGCATCATTCTAACAAATACTTAACGGAAAAAGTAAATTACTAGAAAAATAATAATTTTTTTTATCAAAAATATTATTATATCTAAGTATTAAATATAAGTTAAATAAAAACTTAAATCAAGTATAACATTTTTTAAATTTATACTAGTATAAAAAAATTATATATATATATATATATATATATATATTTAACATTTAATTATTTATTTAAATTATTTAAATAAATAAATAATTGTTGCAAAAATCATCTTCTTTTATATATAAACTGTGAGTCTTACTTTTTAAATGACAATATTTTAAGAGTTATATTAAATGAGAATGATTTTAGACGTTACTCATCTTCTTTATTATATCAATCAACTTTTTTACATTTCACATTTATTTTCTAAATTTAATTTTAACTTTAAAAATTTATTTTTTTAATTTAGTCTTGTTTAATATAATATAATATTTATTATTAATAATTAAAATATTATCGTTTCTAAATATATAAAATTTGTTAAATTTTAAGATAATTATATAATAAATTTTTAATTTTTTATTTAAAAATTATTTTATGACAACTTTGGGATGCGATTGGAAGAGATCATTGGTAAAAATGAAGAACACTTTTTCAAAGTTTGAACAAGTGATCAACAACGTGCTTTAGCAACAAGGATCATTTTCATCTCTTTCCTTTTAGAAACTTTCTTGTTTGTGTTTCCTTTTTAAATAAATATGGATTTTGTTACATTTGTTTTCTTTGCCTATTATGTGTAGCTAAATTCATAGATTGAGTTATGGTGGATCCTTTGCATACTTTATATGATATTTTTGTTTAATTACAATTATGTTTCCTTTTCAAGATTCATTTTGTCCCTAGCGTGTGCATGTTTTTATGTTGGGACTTGATCATTCTTAACATCTCATAGTTAATTGTATGATAGATAATCGTACCACATATAGTTAATAAAACTATAGAGTAAAACGGGATGGGAAATTAAGTGGACTAAACTTGGTTTTTATCTTTCAATTAGTTACTAAATTAACAAGTTCATATGCTCTTTATGATTTTCCTTTCTTTCTATCTTACATGGGTGATAGCTTGGGAAAAAATATTGACATTGTATAACCATTGAGTGTTAGTATCTTTAATATGAGTGATTGGCAATCATATGAAAACTACGATTACGGTTAAACTAAAATTAACCATAAAGAGGTGTGAAGGTGAAAACTTATACCCTAGGTTTATCTCGAATAGTTTTCTTGTCAAAAGCTTCTCTTCTTATTACTATTTAATTTAAATCTTCTATAATTTCTCTTATTTTATTATGCATTGTTTTGGTTCAAACAATTAAATCAAGATATTCTCTGTAACTGTAAACAATTTTTGTAGGATAATATTCTAGTAATTCAATTTGAGAACTCTTTATTACTTTTTCACAGGTACAATTGTCTACGAACAAGTTTTTGAGACTAGTCAGAGATTGTTTTTCAATAATGAGAAAATCCAACGTTAAATTGATTTGAACATTGTTTTCCTAATTTAGTTCCTTAAGTTTTTAATTTCCATTTTTCATCTCATTGTTTTGTTTTGTTTTATTATGCTTTTGTTGAATTTCCTTTGTTATATGCTTAATCATTATAAGTCTCTTACAATGTTGTATTGGATATGGAGATTGAAAAGACTGTACACAAACAAATGAAAGAGTTCATAGAACAAAGAATAACAGAGAGAAGAAGAACTCTACAAGATTACTTTACATCCACTATTGAGGGTGTTGTTGGAAGTATTGTAGCCTCTAATGTGGAAGCCAATAATTTCGAATTGAAGTTAGCTTTGATCAATATGATTCATAATTCTATGCAGTTTAGAGGTTCACCTAATGAAGACTCTAACCTCTATCTAAAGAAGTTTCTTTGGTTCATTGACACAATCAAGTACAAGAGGGTTGCCACTGATGCCATTAAATTTCACCTTTTTCTATTCTCTATCATGAAAAAGATGATTATGGTTCTCAATTTCATCATGACATAGGATAACCTAACTCATAGTTCTTGAGAAAATACTTTCTCTTATTTTGTTCTAGTAAGCTCATTTCAAAAATCACTAGCTACTAGCAGTACAAATTTGAGTCCCTGAATGAGGCTTAGGAGTAGTTCAAAAAGCTTATAAGGAAATGCTCGCACCATGATTTTCCTGTTTAGTGAAAATTGCAACTTTTCTATATTGAACTATCATTTTCCAATAGGTCCATGGTTGATGCAACTTGTAGAGAAACCATTATGAAGAATGAGTCAAATAAGGCCTGATAATACCTTTAGCAAGTGCATTGAATCATACAAATAATATAGTGAAAGTAAAGTATCGTTCCCACGCAGATTAATGCAAACATGTATTGATTCACTAAATTGAACTAATTGAATGCGATTATGATTGAAGGGGATTCTAAATTATAAATTGATTTAATTTACTTTGCAAGTAAATAAACAACAAAATCTGAAATAAGATGAGAAAATTCAATGACAAGATAGTTAGGATTAGACTTTAACCATTCTTCATGTGATAAACTAAACTCCCCTACTAGTTCAAGCTCTGAAGATGTTAAGAAAAGTTTTCACTAAATTAATTCATATTTAATTTCTTGGTATACAAATTCTCTTGAATGCATACACAAAGATTAATTCCTTAATTCCAAATGTATGAGTCTAAGGAAAATAGAACACAAGGAGCGAGACTAGAGAAGAAGAAGACTCTTTAATTCCAAATTGAAGCACAGCAATTTTGTGAGTCATGATAGTTATTGTCAAGTAGGAGATCATTGGGCCAAACATCAAGAGGTGGTTGACTTCTTAGGCAACAATTATAATTTGGAATGTTGAAGTAATCCCATAAATTCTTGGGAGAATTGCCCGAGAGGCCAAAGTTTAAACGTTTAGCATCCTCCCTACATCTTGAACTAAGGAGCGAGACTAGAGAAGAAGAAGACTCCTAATTTTGAGTTTAACTTCTAGGAGACCATATTGCAGTTCATACATTATTCAAGCGAAAGAATATTGAAGCTTGAGCCCAAGATAGAGCATCAAACTCAAAGTTCAAATAAAAGGTGCTTGAACATTGAATCACAATTAGAGCAATTGACTACCCTTTTGAATCAAATAGCACTTGGAACATTACTAACTTAGTCTAAGGTGTATGTCAAGGCCATTACTTTAAGAAGTAGGAAGAAACTGCCTGAAGCACTCAAGGAATCACAAAACAATGACACAAGCATGCCTTCTCTTAATAATGAACATGCCCATGTTCCTCCAACAAACTTGCCCATGCTTCACTAGGTAGCGTAGTCATGTTTTCTTCTTAGTAGGACCATGTTTCTTGCGTCGGGTCTAAAACAAATAGTGAAGAGCATCTCACATTGGCAAGGGCCCATGAGCCTAAAATTCCCTTCTCATAAAGGATAAAAACAATTGAAGGAACCTGCAATTCAATAAATTCCCTTTTTATCAATGTTATCTCTCAAATGTCAAAGTATGTCAAGTTCCTTAAGGAGATGTTTAGCAACAAGAGGAATCTGGAGGAGTATGACACTGTGAAGCTCAATAAAGAATGTTTAGCTATCCTATTGAAGAAGCTACCACCAAAATTAAAGAAACCCAGGGAGTTTTATTATTCCTTGTACTATAGGTAGCTTGTAGTTTAATAAGGCTTTGTGTGATTTGGGCACTAGTATAAATCTAACGTCTCTTTGTTTTTAGATAGTTGGACATGCAAGGGGCGAAACCTACTTCTATTTCATTGTAGTTGGTTGATCGATTTGTGGCTTACTTGTAAGGCATAATGGAGGGTGTCTTGAAGAAGGTAGACAAGTTTATCTTCTCTACAAACTTCATAGTATTAGATATAGAAAAGGATGATGAGGTTCCCATCATCTTAGGTAGACCCTTCTAAACCACAAGAAAGACCATCATAGATGTCTAACAGTAGAAGCTCACTTTGAGGCTAAATGACGAGAAAATTGTTTTTAAAGTCTTTGAGTCTCTTAAACACCTTTTTACTTTTTGACTCTTGTAATTTTGTTAGTGTTAAGGATATTGTTTCTTCTTCTTTAGCTTATGTACAATTGATGGATAGGTTGATAAAGGATGCGTTAGAGAGGATTCTCACACTTAGGAGAGATGTAGTGTTAGATTCTAAAGAAGTGATAGATGAGATTCTAGCTTTGGAGCGTGGAATCCCAAGAAGATGGTTAAGGTGTAGGCACTTTGAAGATTTGGAAGAAAGTGTCCTATAAAATCCTAAACCATCCATTAAGTAATCCTCAAAATTTGAGCTTCAACTTCTCCCCTTCGAATCTTAATATGCTTATCTTTCTCATTCTTTCTTTCTTTCTGTGATAATTTCTTCTAATTTGAAAAATGTTATGAAGAAGAAGTTACTGAGAGTCTTGAGGGAGAATAAAGAAACCTTTAGGTAGGGCATTCATGATATCAAGGGCCTTATTCCCTCCATATGTACTCATCAGATTCACTTGAAGGAAGAATTCAAGTCAAAGGTGCAACACCAAAGAAGACTCAACCTCAATATAAAGGAAGTTGTAAAAAAATAAGTAATAAAGTTATTTGACCCTAACATTATCTTTCCTATTTCTGATAGTTCTTGGGTGAACCTTGTGCAAGTTGTATCGAAGAAGGGAGGAACTATGGTTATGGAGAATGAGCAACAGGAACTCATTGCTGTAAGGAAGGTAATTGGGTGGCGTATGTGCATAAACTATACGAAGCTTAATGAGGCCACAAAAAAAAAAAACCACTTCCCCCTTCCCTTTATTGATCAAATGTTAGAGAATTTGTTTAGGCACAAGTATAATTGTTTTTTGAATACGCAAATTCCTGTAGCATTAGAAGATCAAGAGAAAATCACTTTCACTTGCCCTTATGGTACTTTTGCATATAAACTGATGTCTTTTGTATTATGTAATGTCTCAATGACTTTTCAAAGATGTATGATAGCTTTGTTATTTTTTTTTTAATTATTGTTAGAGCATTGTGTTGAAATTTTCATGAATTATTTTTTGTGTATGGTACTACTTTTGATAGTTGTCTACATGATCTCAACTTAGTATTGCAAAGATGTAGGAAAGTCAACCTAGTTTTAAATTAGGAAAAGTGTTAGTTCATAGTTGATGAATATATTGTATTGGGGCATAAGGTTTCTAGCAAAGGCATTGAGGTAGACCCTGCTAAGATAAAGGTGATTGTAAGGTTTCCTCCTCCCATATGTGTTAAGTCCATTAGGACTTTTTAGGGCATGCGAGGTTTTATAGAAGGTTCAATGACTTTTATAAGATAACTAAACCTCTTTCTGATTTGCTTGTTAAGGGAATGAAATTTAATTTTGATGATGCATGTTTATCTGCTTTTAATACTTTAAAAAGTAATTTGATTAATGCAGGTGTGGTTATAGCTCTTAACTAATCTTTACTTTTTGAGCTTATGTGTGATGCCAGTAGTGTACCTGTTAGACCAATTTTGTGTCCAAGGAAAAAATAAAATTTTTTATGCCATTTATTATGCTAGTAGGACCTTGGATAGCATGCAAAGCAACAACACCACAACTGAGAAGGAAATGCTACTTGTGATTTTTGGTTTTGATAAATTCTGCTTTTATCTTATTATGTCTAAGGTTACCGTTTTCGTTGGCCACTGCTATCAAATACATATTAGCTAAACAAGATGCTAAACCACTAATCATATGTTAGGTTCTCTTGCTACAAGAGTTTGATGTAGCGATAAGGTTAAGAAGGACAATGATAACTTAGTTGCTAATCACCTATTTAGACTGGATCCTTCAGTGTGGTAAACTACCAATGTGGAGATTAAGGAAACCTTTCCTAATGAGAGGCTCTTAGCTATTTCTGTCAGATTGGTGTATTATATATATATATATATATATATAATTTATATAACTGTTGATTGTTTATAACATAGTTCTTCTGGATCTGAACTTTATAATTCCTTTATGAAATTTCTGTAACCATGGTTTATAGGCTGGACAGCTAACAGGCCCTTCGGGTGAGACTTGTAATGGTGTCATCCCTGTCTGTAACAACGCCATGAACTAATGGTTCTGAAATATTGCTTTTGTACAGTTCTTTGTTAATGAAAATCCTTTACTGGAAGTTCAACAGTTCTTAGTTCTTTTGAATAGGGCTGTAGCAGTAAGTCCCGTGTGGTTAGGGCAGTAAGGCTAATTCGACGATGCTGTATTCAAAAGAAACAAAGAACATAAGAAGCTGGTGGCTATGATAAAAGAATTTCAGAATTTGTAAATTTGTAAAAAAAAAAAATAAGTCCACAAATAACCAGATCCAGTTGAGAAAGTTATAAATAATAAACAGGTGTATTGTTACAGAACTAGATGAAGGTGATGTGCCAGAAGTATTTTTATGATGTCTAGACTGTTGCGCTCTTTCTCTCGTATTTCTTTCCGTTCTGGCTCTAGTTCATCTTCTTCCTCTCCAACCAAAAACAACCTTTTTAATGAGCAGGAGAAACAAACTCCTGAAATCACACTCAAACATAACCTCTTCAACGAAGAAGTTTGCTTTGAAGAGATCAACCAGAGTATGGATGACTGGACCATTCCAGAAATCCCTCAGGACACATTATATGTCCCTGAAGAACATTCCAAGAAAAACAGTTTAGATTACATCATTAAGACTATTGAGAACAATATTCCTTTAGGAAAAGATCTAGGAGAAGAATTTCATCTCCTATCCAAATCTTCCATCAATGAGCACAAGCGTAAATACAAATACCTCCACATAGGATGCGTTCAGGTAGCTATAAAGCCTCTCATAGACATAGGTATAGATGTTGCTATCCTCATGTGTCTTAGAGATGCTCGCCATAATGACTTCAACGACTCCCTTATAAGAATTGTTGAAACCAGTCTTGGCCAAGGCCCAATTTATTTCAATTGCTTTCCTAACAAAACAGTGAGTCTTTTAGATGACCATATCCTTGACTCTCTGTTCCTTAATGTTTGCTTTCATGGTTTAAACATGAAAGAGGGATCCATTCCCGCAGCCTTAATCTATAGGATACAGTACAAGGCCATGAATTCTTGTGCTTCCAGAGTCCTTCTCAAACCACGAAGAGGTGACACTACTTTGTTTATCACTGATATGACAAAGGCTAATGTGTCTTTCCCTAGGATAATCAAATGGGATGAAGTTTCCCTTCCTGAGAAATGGGTCTTAGACAAGGCTTCGCCTTGCGTTCCTAGGCCTGCTTCTCAAATCGAAAATATTTCTCAGGACAATTCTGGGAAAGTTGAAATAACCTTTGATAGGAGAAATTATTTCTCTTCTAGAGTTGATGCTTATAGCGGACGTTCTAGTTTTGCTTCTGCTAGGAGATCTTTCTCTTACAGGTCTCAATCTTCTAGGTCTGATATTCCTAGATCCATTAATCATGACCCTTCAATAAACTTACAGGGTTTAGATACTTCTTCTAGGATTCCTAGAAATGTCTATCAGACCTCAGAAAAAGAAGAAGAAAACCAGAGTATCTAATCTCCAACTTATTACTCCCTTAATGAGTCTTATGATGTTATCTCATAAATTCATTATAGATAAGGAAACCCTTAGGAAAGATTTCTACTCTGAGGAATGGAAACCTTAAAGAGAGTGGTTCTTTCAGAAGTATAGGGGAAAAAATAGGTCTAATATCCAAGAGAAATTCTATCAATTTCTCAGAAAAGTCAAACAGAATATCCCATTCTTTGATTGGTACCATGCTTATACCATTCACAATAGCATTAATTACCTATGGCAAGATGGACAAATAGTTCAAAGTGATCTTCCACCTACTACTCAATACCAATTACCAAACTTGAGACAAAAGTGGTAATTCTATTATTGCTACCCCCTTCAAAACCAAAAACCCTGATGAGGCCATCACTCCCAACGACATCCAAGGCCTCATGGAACAGGCCAATTATACCAAGGTCTCTGTCAAATCTGTTAAACTAAAAGTTGAAGAAATGGCTGAAATGGCTTCTTCATCTACCCAACCTCAACTTGAAAAACCCTTGTTTAAACCTTTTAAGATTAGTGTCAAAGCTAAGTAAAAAATCTTAGAACTTAGACAAAGGGAAAAAACAGAGGGAATGAGGACAACTAAAATGAATTACTTAGTAACTACTGTCCCAGATACTCCTCAAGCTTCTGAGGAATCTAGTGCCAAACCTAGGACTAGATCCCTTACCAAAACTGTCAATACCATTTCTAAGATCGATTAAGGACATTGTTCTGAAACTGATTCTGTTTTAGCTATCAATCCCATCAACAATTGAAAAAATTCCTCCAAACTCTATTACAATAGAGCTACTGCTCCTGATCTTATTCTTGAAGAAAAATAAGATTTTATTCAAAGTTTTAATTCTAATGATATTTATATCTAGAATATTGATGGTTTGTCTGAATATAATATCATTGCCAAACTCCAAAATATGTCAATTGTTGCTATGGGCTATTTTACCAATCAAAATATGTCTGAAGGCACCATTATTTATATTCTAGTTGCAAGTTTTACTGGGCAGCTCAAAGGATAGTGGAATAATTATCTCACTAAAACTGATAGAGAAAATATCCTCTCTGTAGTAAAAATTGACGATAAGGGAAAAACCAATGTCAGTGATAATGGGCGTCTTCCTGATGCTGTGTATACTTTATTATACACTATATCTCAACATTTTCTTGGAGACCCTTCTCTTTGGAGAGAGAGATCTGGTGAACTCCTTTCAAACCTTAGGTGCGATTCTTTAGAACAATTTAAGTGGTATAAGGATACCTTTATGTCTAGAGTCCTAACCAGAGAAGACTGTAACCAAGCCTATTGGAAAGAAAAATACCTAGATGGGCTTCCCAAAGCCTTCGGAGATCTTATTAGAGGTACACTCCGAAGTCATTCTTCTATTGGAGAAATAAATTATGACAGTTATGACTATGGTCAACTTACTGCCATCATTATCCATAATGGCATCAAGGTTTGTCAAAAAGATAAACTCCAGAAGCATCTTGCTAAAGAAAAGGCTTTGAGTAAGAAAGAATTAGGATCTTTCTGTGAGCAGTTAGGTCTTCCATCTTGCTCCACCAAGAAAAAGAAACAGTCTCCTAAGAAAGAGGCTGTTGAAACCTATAAGAAGCCTTACAAACGTAAGTACAATAGAAAACCTCCTTCCAAAAAACAAGGGAAAAATGTTATCCCCACCAATATTCTCAAGAAACCCAGAACAAGTGTAACTTGTTACAACTGCGGCAAACCTGGCCATATCAATAAATACTGTAGGCTAAAAAAGAAAATTAGCAGCCTCAACCTAGAACCTTCTATAGAAGACCAAATCAACAATCTCCTTGTCGAAACCTCTGATGAAGATTCTGTCAAAGAATCGGATGAGAATGTCAACCAAATCTAAAATGATGATCAAATTTCTTCTTCTGATAGTGATGATACTCCAGAGATCAATGTTTTGACAAAAGAACAAGATCTTTTTTTCGAAGCAATAAGCTCCATTACTAATCCTCAAGAAAGAAAAGAATTTTTAAATAAATTCAAAGAGGTTTTGGAAATTAAACCTAAACTGAAAGAATATTTTACTACAAATAAGTTTGATTTAACAAATATTTTCAAAAGATTAGAAAAGAATTCTAATATTAAACCAACCACTATTCAGGATCTCCAGATTGAGATTAATAATCTCAAAAAAGAGATCAAAGAGATCAAAGAACAACAACAAATTCATCAAGTTATTCTTTCCTAATTAGATGATGAATTTGACATTGAGAAAGAAGAACTTCCTGAAGATGATGATTCTGTAAAGGTCGATTCTAGTAATCTAGAAGAAACCTTTATGTGTTTAATCAACAAGGTCAAAATTCAAAAATTTTATATTAATATCAGAATCATTATTGATGATTTTGTTCTTGATACTTTATCCCTCTTTGACACAGGTGCTGATTCAAACTGTATTTTAGAAGGCTTAATCCCTACAAAGTATTTTGAAAAAACTTCTGAAAAACTCAGCACTGCTAGTGGTTCGAAACTAAAAATTAATTATAAGCTTTCTAAAGCTGTGATTGAAAATCAAGGACTTAAGATTGAAACAAACTTCCTCCTTATAAAAAATCTGAAAAACGAAGTTATTTTGAGAACACCTTTTATAAAAGCCCTCTTCCCGCTACAAATTTTAAAAGATGGAATTTCGACTTATCATTTAGGGCAGCAAATAACTTTCAAATTTTCTAGTAAACCATTTACTAAAAATATCAATTCTATTCAAAATAAAATCAATCAAATTAACTTTCTGAAAGAAGAAGTTTCTTTTGCCAACATTGAAAAACAATTACAAAATCCTTTACTTGAGAAGAAGATCCAATCTCTTCTAGAACAGATTCAATCTTCTATCTGTTCTGACTTGCCTAACGCTTTTTGGAATAGGAAGAAACACATTGTTAGTCTTCCTTATGCATCAGGTTTCAAAGATAGCCAGATTCCTACTAAGGCCAGACCTATCCAAATGAATAATGAACTCCTTCAATATTGTCAAAAAGAGATCAAAGATCTCTTAGATAAAAATCTTATTAGAAAGAGTAAGAGTCCTTGGTCTTGTTCTTCCTTTTATGTTAATAAACCTGCAGAAATAGAAAAAGGTACTCCCAGGGTTATGATCAACTACAAACCTCTTAACCAAGCACTCCAATGGATTAGGCATCCTATTCCTAATAAGAAAGACCTTCTTAACAGATTAAATTCTGTTAAGGTTTTTTTCAAATTTGATATGAAATCTGGATTTTGGCAAATCTAAATTTGTGAAAGTGATAGGTACAAGACTGCCTTTACTGTTCCCTTCGGGCATTATGAATGGAATGTTATGCCCTTCGGCTTAAAAAATGCCCCTTCTGAGTTTCAGAAAATCATGAATGACATTTTCAATCCTTATTCAAAATTTGTCATTGTCTACATTGATGATGTTCTTATCTTTTCCCATTCCATTGATCAACATTTTAAACACATAAATGTTTTCATCAATGTGATTAAACATAACGGACTTGCGGTTTTCAAGTTTAAAATTAACCTTTTTCAAACAAATATTAGATTCCTTGGCCATAATATTCATCAAGGAACTATCATTCCCATCAGCAGGTCCATTGAATTTGCTGATAAATTTCCTGATAGAATCCTGGATAAAACCCAGTTGCAAAGGTTTTTGGGATTTCTAAATTATGTAGGTGATTTTATTCCACACCTCAATAATATTATTAAGCCCATGATAGGCTTAAAAAGAATTCTCCTTCTTGGACTGATGTTCATACCAATGTCGTCAAAGAAATCAAGAATGGAGTATGAAAAATAAATTGTCTCTATCTCCCCATCCCTCAAGCTTTCAAAATTGTTGAAATCGATGCCTCTAACATAGGTTATGGTGGCATTCTCAAACAGAGAGTCGAGTCTCATGACCATATCATTGCATACACTTCAAAACATTGGAATTCTACACAACAAAATTACTCAACTATTAAAAAGGAAGTTTTAGCAATTATTTTATGCGTATCAAAATTTCAATCTGATTTATTAAACCAAAAATTTCTTATTAGAGTAGACTGTAAGTCTGCAAAAGAAATTTTACAAAAAGATGTTAAAAATCTTGCCTCAAAACAAATTTTTGCAAGATGGCAAGTAATTTTAAGTGTTTTTGATTTTGATATAGAATATCTCAAAGGCACCTCTAATTCTCTTCCTGACTACCTTACCTGTGAATACTTACAGGATAAGTAGAATGCCTAGAAAGGTAACTACCCCTTCTAGGAGAGGAACGACTAGAGGAGGAAGAGTTAGGCTTGCCCTGACTCTTAATAAAACAAGACCAAAGTCTGCCACAACAGACTCCTGTTCTAATTCTTCAGAGTCATCCACTCCGGCTGGGTCATCCACCCAGAAAGCAATCCAGGTTGTAGAGTCATCTACTCAGCAGTTTAAGATTCCTAAAAAAGACTCATCCAATAAGGCTGATTCTTCCCAATCTCAAACAAGAAGTGTTAAACAAACTAAAGCAGATTATGCTTTCCCTGTTAATACACTTCTAGCCATACAGTAAGGTAGTCTAAGCAGCTTACCAAAGAAATCTTGGGTAGACACTACTTCTAATGAAGATATAAAAATTGATTTAGCAAACCTAAACACCATTATCTAATCCTTCAGTCAATCACAAAAGACAATAAGTCTCCCTGACAAAACAGAAAAAGCCATTAGCCTTCAAAAGAGTAAAACCCCAAACACTAACCATTACATGGCAAAAGGAAAATTCTCCTCCGTTATCCAAATGGAGCCCAAATTTTGGGATAAAAATCCTTACAAAGCCATCACCAAAGCTTTCCCTCCTGGTTTTCATTTTAGACCATATGCCCTGAATAAAACCGGACAATTCTATGAATTCATCTTAATAGATTCAGATTCTGTCTCTATTAAGCATTATAAGGACCAAAAAGATTCCTCAATAATCACCCATTCAACGATACAGATTTTAAAAATCCTATCGCCAAAGAATTTTAGAAAAGATCCAAATTTATTTAAAAAATTTTCATAACCTTTTGATCCTGTAGGTTATAATTATTGGGACTACATAGATGCCTGGACAATGACTTTCTGGTTCCAGAATAAACTCAATCGACATTCTTGGTTGATTTATTTCAAGAAAAATCAAAACTACAATTTTTCTAATTGGTTCCTCCAATGGTGGGACTTCTTTGGACCTTTACAAGCAATCCTTCCTTCTCCAGGAAAAGAAGGATTTGAAACTTTCAAAAACAGATATGCCCCTAACAAAATTGGTGCATATCTCAAATATTTTTCTGCATTTTCTATGGCCTGGGTATTCTCATGGCAGTACAGGTATAGCAAGACAGAAGAAGAAGACATTCTTCCCATGATCCACAGACGTGCTTTTGTGAAATGGTGGAACCAATTCAATGCAGAACATGCCGGACCACAAGGTGTAAATGAGTTTTTTGGAAATAATCCTAAACTCTTAAAACTCACTGATCCTGCAACCTTTCAATTTCTGAACCAAAAAGCAAAAATTGCCGCCTTTTTATCAGGATGTGATTCTAAAGACAAAATGAAGAAAAACTTAAGAGAAGTTCTTCTTCTGTTGAATCAAGATGAAGCAGAAACTTCTACAAAACAAGAATCTAATCCTAACAAAGAAGACAACTTCTATCAAAATGAAGATGACTATTTCGGAATAGACATACAAGAATTATGACCTACTATGTAGAAACAGTTCCAGTTACTTATCGAAACTTTTTAAACAGTATCTTAATTTTGTTATAAAAGGAGGTCTCGACCATGTTGTGAGGTACCCTTTCATTTAGCAATCTTAGAGAGATATTATAGAGAGAAGCTCCGAGAGAAACAATCCTTTGTAAGCTTTCCTCTTTGAGATCTTTTAATAAAAGTTTGCTGTTTCAAATTATTTTCTCTCTTCTTCCTCTTAGCCGGTTCTGTTCGGACTACCGTCGTCCGACTTTCATCCCTTCTCTCCCCACTAGATCTGTGCTGGTTATACCGCCGCTCTAGTTTCTATGCATTAAATTTATTTACATTCTGCACTTTATATTTCTGCATATCATTTTGTAGTCCTACTACTACCTACTTTCCTTTCAGTTTATTCTGTTGCTTTTTGTTTCCTTTGATCCACTTCGGGAAATCTGGTATCAGTATATATATATATATATATATATATATATATATATATATATATATATTTCCTTTCAGTTTATTCTGTTGCTTTTTGTTTCCTTTGATCCACTTCGGGAAATCTGGTATCAGTATATATATATATATATATATATATATATATATATATATATAATTTCTTGTAAATTGTGTTGTATTTACTTGAATTATATGAATTATTCATATATTAGAATGTAAATATGAAAGTTGTATGATTGCTAGATAAGGAGTTGTGTGTCCGCAGTGTTGTAAGTTGATTTTGTTGAATGTTATTAGCAGTGTGGGTTGGTAATCAATTATTAAGTGTGCCATGTAAGTAATAGCTTACGAATTATAGCTAAGGACTTGTAATGCCTCTGTTAGGAGTTCTGGGTGTATGGTGTCTCGCTCAGGTGAGGTAATTCAAGCTCAAGTGAGGCTGAGTCTTGTTAAATTGAGCATTTTGGAGTATTCTCACTCGAGCGAGATCAGTCTCACTCAAGTGAGATCAGATACTATCGCTTCAACTGTCCTTTCACTCAGGTGAGAAACGATCTCGCTCAAGCTGGAGAAGCTCAATCAAGCGAGGAGTCGCAGAAAAAATGGGTAACTCTCTAGAGCTAATTTCGCTCAGGCGAGAATGCTACTTGCTCAAGCGAGATCCAGCTCACTCAGGCGAGAATAATAGAAATTTAGAGAGTTTCACTGTCTAGTTTTCCCAGACATGGATAAGCTCACCTAGGCAAGAGCGAGGCTTGCTCAAGCGAGAATTAGCTTACTCAAGCGATAACACGCAAACATGGAAGGATAGTTAAGGAACCCAGCGCAAAGAAACGTTTATTTTTCACCAAATTGCCTTCCTTTTTCCTTTTCTCTCTGTTCTCTCACCTTCATCCTTTAGAGAAAATCTTCTTGAACCCGAACTTCTTCTTGATCCAAGTGAAAATATTCATTAAGTACAGATCTAGGTGAGTTCCTAGGACTTTATTCTCTTATTCTAATCCTTGTTTCTTGATTTTCCTCCTCAAAAGTCTTCTATTTTGTAATATTAAGGAAATCTGAGACCGTTGGACCTTGTTTTCTCTTAGGACTCATGAAGATTCTGAACTAAGAAAATCCATTTTAGGTAAGGGGAGCTTACCTGAGCTGGCCTTGTTCATTCAATAGATGTTGAGATATTTATATAAATAATTTTGTTTTAGTTAAGAATAACTGGTTATATGAGCAAACCTTTGCTTAGAACCCAAAGTATGTACGACTGAGTAGAATTCTCTGTTGTTTGATGAATGTTTGAAATGCTATGGTAGAGAATGACATGCTGAAATATTAGATTAATAATGTGAGTTGCTTAGTTTTGTTATGAATATATATATATATATATATATATATATATATATATATATATTGTTGTATTGCTGAGGCTGAGAATATATTTAGTTGTGCTACATCATATTGATTTTCATCATTTTAGAGTTGAGTTACATGTTTAGGTGGTTAGACATGTAACAATAGATATGCTGAGTTGTGCTGTGTCTAAATCCAGATATCGAAATGAGTCACTCCCATATCAAGAATAGTTCCTTCTGGATTACTTAAGCTGTGAAACCAGTTAGAACTGAAATATTGCATTTACATTATATGGGCTGAGAATCAGCTAAATTATTGTGTTGACTTGCAGAGAATTGTTTGAGCTATATAACATTTATGATATTTTGATATTTTATAGTGATGATTGTTGGTTACATAAGCTCACCCTAACATTTGTCCGTGTTGCTATGTGTGTGTGTTGTTGTGATAATTGTATGGTGGTACGTGAGCAAGTGTGACAGGTAAGGCATCCACTTCTCATGCTGAGAGGTCTGGCTGAGGAATGCATGGAGTCAAAGTACTTTTGTGAAGATTGTAGCTTTATTTATTTTGTTGGTCTAGGTCTTAGTAGTGGGTCTAGACTATTTAGCTACAGTCTTCAATAATGTAAATGTTTATAAAAATTATATTTTGAGCTCTATGTCGAGCAAGTCTAATGTAAATAATGTTAATGCATGATTATATATATATATATTCAAAATTTTATCATAAGGCCTTATTTTATTACAGAATCTTAGACTTTCACGTTTTGTTAAATTTTAATCATCTTTCAAAATGCAGATATTTTATACTTAAATAAATGGTTTAGCATGTCATAAATCTTTTCCAAAAAAAAGGGGTCATGACAATTTCCAAGGCACCATGGTATGTGGATTTCGTTAACTACCTAGCTAGTAATATCCTTTTCCTCGAGTTTTCATATTCTCAGCATAAAAAGTTTTTATATGATGCTAAATATTATATGTGGGAATAACCTTGTCTGTCTAGAGTTTGTGGGGACTATGTGATTAGGAGGTGTGTTCCTAAGAGTCAAACTATCGCTATTCCTGATCATTGCAATTCTAGAGAACAGAAGGCCACTTTAACCATACTAGGATTGCTCAAAAGGATTTTTAAAGTAGTTTTTATTGGCCAACACTTTTTTAAAGATGCTCACAACTTTGCAAAATCTTGTGACAAATGCCAAAAGAGTGGTAATTTGTTTAGAAGGCATGACAAACACATCCTGCACCATGAATTCCAAGTGGGAGATAGAGTGTTAATCTACAAGTCGCTTTATGATTATTTCCTAGGAAGTTGAAGTCCTGATGGGATGACCCCTACACAGTAACCAAGGTCCTTCCATATGGAGTATTTAAAGTCTTTAACGATAGGGAAGAGGCACTTTGAGTTAACAGGCAAAGAGAAAAACTATACATTGATTGAGTGACCTTTAAACGTCATACTTTACTTCTGAACTAGCCCAATAGAATGTCAGTCATGTGACGTGCTTGTAGGAGATAATTTACATCTTTTATTTTAGTTTTAGTTCATTTTCTTTGTTTATTTCATATTTACTTTATTAAACTTAGTTTTTTTTATACCTTTATTTTGTGCTTACAAGTTCCTGGGAAGAAAGTATGAGGGATTGAGTTTCTATAATCACAAGGGAGAATGAGTATGCTTAATTGAAGCACTTATTTGCCCTATTTTAAATATGCATAACCATGTTTCATAGCAATTTTTTAAAGGCAAAAGCATGTCCAACTTTCTAAAGAACTCTTTCTTTTCCTTTCTCTTAGCTTTCTCAACTATTATCATTTTAGGTATGTTTTTATCATTTTTCTTAGGATTAGGATTAGGAATATACATGCTAGGAAAACTGGAAAGTTGATTTGACCAATTATCACCTGCATTATTTGATTATTTTGGATTTATGCCATAAGCACGACCGTGCTTCATAAGTAAAATGGTCATGCATAGTCATTTTTTATGTTTCTGTTCTTAAGCATGTTTGTGCTTCACGAGTAGCATGGTCATGCATGGGACTATAATTTTAAAATTTGGATTTTCAACTTGACTATGCTTATGGTATATGCATAGTTATGCTTCGAGTATGATATGGGTATTATGTAGTTAAGTTTGTCCTTATTTTTTACAATTGTTTATATATATATATATATATCTTCATTCTTTTGGTATGTATAAACTCATTTGCTTATATTAGTGTTGAATTTGACTGTTTTCTATTTATTCCCTTTTATTTTTAGTTTATTTATTTTTTATTTTTCTTGATGCTTTTATTCTATTTTTGTCTAGTATCACTTAGAGATCATTCTAGTAGCGGTCTTTTATAATTTTACAAATGGACAGTTTAACATATTTATCAGGTAGTTCCTTTCTCTCTTTTTTTTTTCATTTAGTTTTATTTCTCTTTTCTTTTTAACATTAAGGACAATGTTGTATTTTAATTATGAGAGGGTATTTAACTAATAATCTTTTTGTTGCATGTCCTTAAGTGAACTCTTGTACTCGCCTTTGCTTTGATAACTTAAAGCTGCCACTTTTAAGGAACTCAATTTGTCTTTATAGAATAAAATGTTGAGTAATTATTATTAAATTAAGAACTATCATTAGAAAACTAAGAATTAGTCAAGTTTCCTATTTTTCTACTCTGCATTAAACTTAGCTCACATATGTGAATTTTGAGCTTTTTATAGGAAGTTTATCCTAATTTGATTGATGATACACCTTTCCTCATTATTGTGTTTGATTCTCTCCTTAGGATTTGTGCTGTAGAACTTGACTTGTAACCAACTAAAGGCTAATCTTTTTAAGTGTATATTTTAATGTGACTAAGGTATTATTTTTATTCTTAACTATCATTATGTTTAAGAAATACCTAGTTGTCCACTTTGAACTTGATTAATTTTATTTTGGTCCCATGCATTGAATTATATAAAATATTTTGATGACCTTGTGTTTATGAATGGAGCAATTGGTTAAAATATTTAAGAAGTAACAACCTTTTATTATATATATTCTTTTTTATCTCTTCTCTGATGTACAAAAAGAAAAATAAGGGGAAAAATAAAAGAAAAAGAAAAGGGTACAAATAAAAGAAAATAAGGAGGAGTAAGAAATTAGTTGTATATGAAATATGTAAGGCATCCCAAGAGCTTCATTTATAAATTTAGGGGTTATTTGTTGATTGTTATGGCTTATCCACCTTTGTGTGTTATTTCTCTTTAGCTATCTCACCTGTGTTCATTAAAACCCTTTTGGTCACACTACAAGCTAAAAAAATCTTGTGATTTTTACATGGATTCAATTTACTTAATTAAGAGTTGATTTATGGTCAAACATATAGTAGCGCACTTCTCTTTGGAAGAATTAAATGATATTTTCTTTTTTACTTAAACAATAAGAAAGAGGAAAATAGAGTGTCATAATTTGATATTTGAGGGAAAAGTTGGGGAATATGAGACTCTAATTAAGAGATCTTTTGATTGTCCATTTGTTCAGTGATGTTACTCTTTTTATTCTTCTGATCTTGTGATATTTTAGGTTCCTTTTTTTGTTAGCTAGGACTTTGCTTGAAAAGTATGAGGGAGTTGATAAGTCTATATTTGTGACATTTTTATAGCTTATTTTCATATGCAATAGTAGTTACTATAAAGAGGAAGGAAAATCCTAGGAGCTGCACATGTCTACTATCATAAACCATAGTAATTACTATGTTCCATGTAATTACTATCGTAAATAATAGTAGTTACAATGAAGGACGTCAAGTTTACTATAAATAGATTTTTACCATTTAGGGTTAGGAACTTTTTGCAGAACCTTTTGCTTTTAGATATTTTAGGGTTTTAGGATATTTTTGTAAAGCCTAGGGTTAGCCTTGGGTGACAGCCACGGGTCCAATCTAGGGTTTGAATTCAATTTCTTCTTCACTTTTCTTTGATTTTTCATCTTGATGTTATTAATTTCTCTTTACTTTCATTTTGTAATAGTGAGACCCATCCTCATGGAGGGCTAAACTTCTTGTACTCCCTAGTGAATTCATATGGATTTTTAAATTATTGGGTTTTTAATGTTAATACGAATCCATTTTTCATAAATTTCTTTTCTCCCAATTTCTTGAACTAAATTAATGGTCGAATTAGAGGGCATTGCATAAATGAGGTTCTAAACTTGGTTTGCTTAATTCTTAGTTTAATCCTTAAGTTGCTTAATCTTTAGATGAAAGATTGGAGCCCATTGATTTGCTTAATTTCATATGGGAATTTAAGGTTGATTTTTACTTGTTATATTAACCTAATTTAGGGAAAAGAATGAGTATTAAATCTTAAGAGGAATTGAGATAGAATCTATATGGGTAAACTAGGGGTTACTATATTCTATTAATTAGACTTTACAATTTAATTTTCTGTTTGAGTAATTTGAACTTGAAACCACAAAATTCCCATTTTATACTTGTTTATTGAATACATTGCACACTACATGTTTGATATTTAGTCACTTATCCAATGACTCACAAGAGGACGATCTAGGTTAGCACCCTAGTATTACATTAATTTTTGTTTATATTTTAATGAAAATTAGCGACAAATCTTTTGTTTATCAATGACACTGCAAAAGATATATGGGATGCAGTGACAGAGATGTACTCAAACGTAGACAACACATCTGCTGTGTTTGAGATAAAAAGCATATTCCATGATCTTCGACAAAGAGAGTCCTTTATTACTGAGACTTTAACATAATCTACAGACATTGGCAACAGCTGGACATATATGAAGAAGTTACATAGTGTTGTACAGAGGATAAGATGAAGTATAAGGAGCTGGTGGAAAAGATAGGACTTACAAGTTCCTACTGGGACTAAACCAAAATCTAGATGAAGTTCGTGGAAGGATCCTTGGAACCAAACCACTTCCCAAGATTCAGGAAGTCTTCTCAGAAGTAAGAAGGGAAGAAAGCAAACGAAAACTCATGCTAGGAACATCTATCTCATCTCCATCCACTATGTTTGCAATGGCAGCAAGAGGAAACTAGCCTCGACCACCACCAAAAGAAAACCCATCCCTGGTGTGATCATTGCAAGAGGCTAGGCTACACCAAGGAAACATGTTAGATCATACATGGAAAACCTCCAAAAGCCAAGCAGTTCAAAAGCACGAAAGGCAAAGGCAACACAACTATCAACCATCAAGAGGCTGAAGTAAATTCTAATTTATCTCTATTCAATCAAATGGAGGTTCTTCAAAAACAAGTGGAATCTCTTTAAAAATAATTTCAGCAATCTAGGTTAGCTGCAGAAAAAGGTAGTACTGCTGTAGTGGCTTAAAGAGGTAATTTTTTACATGCTCTAAACACTAGGTAATTTTTTACATTCTCTAAACACTAGTAAAGAAAGAACAAAGTCATGGATCATTGACTCAGGAGCTTCAGATCACATGACTGGAGATCTTACTTTGTTTAGTAGTTATTCTCCCTGTCCATATAACTATATTGTTCGAATAACTGATGATACACATTCTAAGGTTATGGTTAAAGGACCAATTACTATTTCACAAACTATTACACTTAACTCAGTTCTGTGTGTGCCTAAACTTGATTGTAACTTACTGTTTGTTAGCAATATTACAAGATATTTGAAATGTGTTACTAAATTCTCCCCTAATCTATGTGAATCTCAGATTTTGGGGTCAGGGAAGATGACTGGCAATGCTGAAGAGTGTGCTGGACTCTACCTCCTTCAAGTTGACAAACTAGAAGAACTTAAGGACATTCTTATGTGGCAACAACACCATCTAGTAGTGACAATTCTATCATGTTGTGACACTATAGATTAGGCTACCCAAATTTTATGTACTTGGAAAAGATGTTTTCCTCATTATTCAATAAAAAGAATGAACTTATTCAGTGTGAAATCTGCCAATTGTCTAAACATACATGCAACCATCATCCTCGCAACCCTATCAACCATCCAAACTTTTTGACTAATTCATAGTGATGTATGGGGACCATCATGAGTTCAAAACATTACTGGCTCGAGATGGTTTGTTACCTTTATTGATGATCACACACGCATCACTTGGGTGTTCCTAATGAAGGAAAAATCTGAAGTGGGAAGGATATTTGAAATCTTCCACAACATGATACAAGCACAATTCCAAAGCAGGATTTAGGTGCTTAGAATTGACAATGGTTGTGAGTACTACAACCATGCTCTTAATTCATTTTTTCAAAAGGTTGGAATTGTTCACCAAAGTTCTTGTGTGGACTGCCCCAGATTTTGTAATAATATTTTAATTACTATATATATACATATATGGGAATTTCCATGTGTTTGTATGTTTGAGTATATGATGATGATGTGTATTGGATGGTGGTGTGAATGCATGATGTGGATATATGCGTATAAGTGAGATGAATGTGGATGCTAACTGTGTATTGTCATAAGATGTGCTGAACTGATTGAAAATAGGTTAAGTGGGTATTTCTGGAGTGTTCTTGCTGTAGTGAGAAGGACTTGGGAGAAGGGAGTGGGATTGTGGCTTTCTCGCTGTAGGTAGAAAGTGACAGTGAGGGATATATTTTTGGATGCAGTTTCGCTGTAGCGAGAGAGCCTCGCTGTAGCGAGAAAGGCCTCGTTGCAGCGAGATATCTCGCTGTAGCGAGAATGTCATGACATCTTATGTATTTAAGGAGTTTAGGATTAGAAAAATTGCATTCCCACTTTCCTCTCTTTTATTTCTCATCGGTTCTCTCAATCTCTAGCCTTTTAGAGGTGAGTATTCTGAGTTAGGGTTTTTGATTTTTACTCTTTCTTCATCCCTCTTGATTTCTCATGGATTATTCCATATATTTAGGGCAAAAATATGTGTGAGAGGTGTTTCTACCATTGATTTCGTGGTGGGTCTTCATTCTAAGGTAAAGGGAGTTAATCCCAAACCCTAATTTCTCTTGGGTACCTTGAATTTGATGAAAAACCCCTAATTACTTCTATACTATCTAAATGTAACTTGTAATAAAGGCTCTAAATAAAACTCTTTGTAGAACACTATAATTTTACTAAGTAAACATTGCTAGGAGTAGTTGGGGTATGCTATTTGATGTTTTTGGAATAATAGATTATACTAAACCTTAGGATAAATGACCTTATTATTATCAATGAGAAAATATGTATGTTAAGTTACGTGATTGGGCTGAGTCCGAGGTGTCTGACCTCAGACATATTGTATTGACTGTGTGATGTGTGAAATGGTTGGTGATTCTGTGATTGGATGAGTGTCGTTGATGATTGAGGCATGCTAAGATTGATTGATGATAATTTGTGAAGTATGATATATTTATGTTGTTTGATAATTGAGATATGCCAAATGAGTGAAACCATGTTATCAATACGAGTGTTTGTCCATTTTTAAATAAAGAAAAGGTTTTATGTGTAATGTGTGATGTAATCACGGTGCCACAGTGAACGTGACTAAGTGTAGTGAGCACAAGTGTGAATGAAATAAATGAAATGTTGAAAAAAGTGATCATAATATGGGAGTCAGACTAGATGAATGAATATGATTGTAATATAGGTATTGTGATACAACAGTACTCATAATAAATGTATTATAATACATAAAGTTATGTGGATAAGGCTCGCATCTTATGACACGTGCCCTATAAAAGGGTGTGGAAAGGAATGTGAAATATTGGTGGTGAGTTTAGATAGCTACAGATATACACTAACGGTATAGATTCCGGAGAAGATTTGAAAAATCTTGGAAAAATGAAGGTGGTAAATGCTAAGTGTGAATAAGTGCACAATAATTTGTTGAAAGTAAAATAATTTATAAGCCACATACTCATTTTCTAATGAGACTCCTAACTATATCTTTGCAAGAAGGGGTTAGGTTGGCACACGTGTATCCATATTGTTGCGGCTAACTGGCGGCTATCTAAACTGTGAAGTCCTCAAGGGATCTTAGGGGCATTGAATATGAAAGTGAAATAAATGTTAAAGTGTGATGTGTATAAATCGGTATAGAAATTGTACAATCATAAAATATGCATTATAACATATCAGTTGATGTTGTTATGATATATGTGTTGTAATATATCGACGGGTGCAATTAGAACACATGTGTTGTGACATATTGATTTACGTGGTATAATACATGTATTATAACGTGCAGATTAGTAGAAAGATGCATGATCTGAAGTGGTCAACATGATTTATTGTTTGTCCTGTGTGTACTCCTTTGTGATGGCTACTTGAATGATTTGAGTGTTATTGCTAATTTCATCCATGTTAAGTAATATTCCTAGTACTGTGTGTACAAGTGAGTACTTGCTTATGTTAAACCAGAGATTTAGTGGGGCGAAAAATACTCACCCTTACTAATATTTTCAGGTGATGAAAGTGAAGAGATAAAGGTGTCAGGTCTGTCCTAGGATCATAATCCAAGGGTACTGGAAGGAAGACTGTTCTATAGGGACTAGGACTATTTGAAAAATTGTATTGTTTTATCTTAACTGTATTTCGTGATCAGTAAATTTGGCAATGATTTTAAATGTCAGATTTAGAATTTATTATACTTGCGCCAATTTCATTGTAATGAATATTTTGAAGATATTCTTAGTGGAAATTCTAAATTTATATGGATTCAAAATAAACTAAATGATTTGCTAGAAGTAAAGTTAAGTTTTGTTTAAATTATTTCAAGGTTTTATCCTTGGAAGGTTTGACTCCTTTTTTAAATTTTATGAAACTTTTATAAGAAAGAAATATAAAATTCTATCTTTATTCTGTTATTAAATCCATGACTAGAAATAAATTTATTTTCCATTCGCCATAAAAATTTGTTTATTTAAATAAAGAAAATGAAGGTGTTACATGGATATTCCTAACAGAATGGAGTTGCAGAACAAAAGAATAGATACCTTCTGGAAGTGACTAGATCAATCATGTTAGCCTCAAATGTTCCAAAACAGTTTTGAGGAGAAGTTGTCCTTTTAGCAATTTACCTCATAAATAAAATGCATTCACGGGTCCTTGACTTCAAGACCCCTTCTCTACACTTCAACACCTCATAAATAAAATGTAGCCATTGACAACGTAAAACCTCCAAGAAATATTCAAGAAGCTCTACAAATCCCTAAATGGGCAGCAGCTGTGAAAGAAGAAATTCGAGCACTTGTAAAAAAAAATAGCACATGGGAAATAACCATTATTCTAGAAGGGAAGAGGGCAATGGGATGCTAGTGTATATTTTCAATCAAATACAATGCTGATGGAAGTATAAAAAGGTACAAGGCACGGTTAGTTGCAAAATATTTTACACAATCATATGGAATAGATTATGAAGAGACATTTGCACCTATTGCCAAGCTCAATTTGGTTCGGGTCCTATTATATCTAGCAGTAAATCTAGATTGGCCTATACACCAACTAGAAATAAAAAAATGCTTTCTAAATGTGGAGTTAGAAAAGGAGGTATATATGCAAATACCTCTAGGATTTGAGTCGTCCAGCACCCAAGACACAGTATGCAGGCTCCATAAGTCCTTATATTCTCAACCAATCCCCAAGGGCGTGGTTTGACAGGCTAACTGTAACATCCTTGTTTTTTTTCAAAATAATAAGAAAATAATTCCACAGTTAGGAAAGAAAGATTTAAATTAAATCTATTTGTCAACTGAATATAACACGTGGAATTATAAAAATAAATAACAAGGTAATGGAATCAAACTAATTAAAAGAAATGTGAAATAGCATTAATATACATTGTTCTCATAAGTTCACAAGGAGTTGACATTTGTAAAATATAACATTAAAATATTTTAGGACTCATTTATGACATTTACAATATATAAAATATAATAAGTCCTAGTGAGCATCCTATCACCCCAAGACTGAAACGACACTAGTCGTCCCCATGCCACCTATCTCTAACTATGCCTTAGTAGAGGTACATACACAAAGTATGGTGGGTTCTATTGTTTATAGAGAAATCAAAAGATACACTATAGGATAGTTCCATTTCTAGCATAATAATGTTACGAGGTACATTATCAACATATAAGGCCAACTTAAAATAGCAAAATCTATGGTACTCATTAAATACATAATTTAACATGCACTATATAAAGCTATTTATAAGTCTAATGCTCTCTCTGGGTGTTGTCATCGTAGTTTCCTGAAAGGTTATATAAGCCTCTATTCTCATTACCAATCATACATTCACAGTCACTTCAACAATACAACAAAAGTAAACATAACAAACCATCATGCCATAAGATCATATGCAAATAAAAGCAACACTCGTCAATTATTCAACTTATTACATTTCTTCTCTATTAACACAAAGTTCTCACTTTACACTTTCATTGCCCCTAAAATCCCTTGAGGTCTTCCTTAACATAGATAGTTGCTGGATAGTCGCACTACATGGATACAACGTGTGTCGACTTGGCCCTTTTTAGCAAAAGCATGGTCAGGAGTTTAAGTCAGGAAATAAGTGTAAGGCCTGCTGTGATCTTTCTCTCATTTTTTATGCGAAATTCAAGAAAAACATCTACCCCCCTCATTTTCTCAAGATTTCTCAATCGTCTCTATCTTCCATACTCTCAATATACCTCTGAACTATTCATACTTGTCCTTATCTTATTCCTTCCTCATTTTACTTCTCTTTCCATATTTTCCATTTCATTTCTACATTTCTCATTATGGATTTACTCTTCTTATTAGTCATTATGGCCTAAATTCATGATTTACTATAACCTGAACTCATTACCTGTATACTATCATATTATTCATCCCTTCATTTCTTTATTTTACTTAAGTTTATTACTACGTCATCAACATCACAAAACATGCTTCAAACATAACAAAAGAACATGTTTTCATCCAACATATACTCAAAATAATGCATTTCATCACAACATTTCTATGAATACAAACATACTACTTTCTTATCAACAAGATAGAGTTTTCCTTACCTTGAAATGGAAGTTTAGTGAAGGATTTTAAAGTGATCTTACTCAAAAGGTTGGGTTCTTCCTAAATATCATAAGAGATCCTATTTAGAGGAGGAAAAATAAGAAAATAATCAAAGAAATAGAAAACTAAGCTTCAAGAGCTTACTAAATAGCAAGGAAAGTGAACTTCCAAGCTTGGATTGAAGAAAGATTGAGTTTTTCAAGAATTTTTTGAGAAAATGAGAAGAGAAGTCAGAGAGAATAGAGAGGGTCATAATTTGGATTATAATCCAAGTTTCTCAACTTAGAAACTCTTAAATACTCCTCAACTTGTGACATTCTTGCTACAGCGAGCTAATTCGCTACAACGAAAATATCAGATAAAATTTCACTTTGCTGTCTTTTATTCTAACTACAGCAAGAGCTCCTCGCTACAGTAAGAACATCCTCGCTACAGTGAGAGAGCATTAAAGAGCTTGATTTTGAATACCCATTTCTTGCTACAATGAGAAATCTCGCAACTCATACATCTAAAACTCTCCTAATTTCAAGTAACAAGCATTAACAATTCACATAAAAGATAAAATTAATAAATAACAAAGTATGAGTGTTACACTAACAAAAGTTGTCAAACTAGATGGGTTTGTTCAATGCCAAACAAATCATACTATGTTTGCCTAGCACTCTGTGGACAGAAAGATAGCTTTATTCATTGTATATGTTGATGATATCATTATTACAGGTGACGATTATGATCAAATCAGCACCTAAAGAGTCTCCTAGCCAAGGAATTTGAAGTCAAGGACCTAGGCCAGCTCAAGTATTTTCTAGGGATGAAAATTGCTCGAACAAAGAATGGTATTTCAATTTCTCAATGGAAGTACACTTTGGATTTACTTTAAGAAACAAGGATACTTGAATGTAAAACAACCAATACTCCTATAGAACCAGCCAAAAGGAGTGAAAACGATAGTGTACCAGCTAACAAAGATAGATATCAAAGTCTAGTTAGAAAACTAATCTATCTAACTCATACCAGGCTAAACATCAGGTTTGTTGTGAGCATGGCTAGTCACTAAATGGAAAACCCAACAGAACCTGACATGAGAAATGTAAACAGAAACCTCCAATACCTTAAAGGTGCACCAAGCTGAGGGCTTTATTTCTAGAAGAACTCAAACAGAGGTATTGAAGTCTATACTAACTTAGATTGGGCAGGATGTTTAGATGATAGAAAATCAACTTTAAGATATTGCACATGTATATAGGGCAACACGGTAACTTGGAGAAGCAAGAAAAAACCAATGAATATATACGAGAATATAAGATCTAATCCGGGTATGATATACATCTACCACCCAGATTGAGAGGAGTGTTGAAGATCGGTACAGAATTAACAAATTTTCCTCATATTCTACCTTATACAACTTATTAGGGATTTTGTGTAATAACTGTTAGCTGTAATTTTGCATTTGCCTTATTTAGAATTAGCTTTTATGGGGAAATCAATTTTCCTAAATTTCTAGGCTAGATTAATGTCCCTAATTATGTCATGATTATTTGTATATATCTCCCGATGTATCATTCATAAATTCAAGAAAAAAAATCGTTTTCCATAGGTTCTACTCTTTACACATAAATTCACATATAATTTGAGAGAGAACAATAGAAAAATATAAGTTTAAACATATCTCAACTTCCAAACAAAGATCCATTATCATAATAACATGTCATTCATATATATAATCAATTCATCAACAAATTTGTCAGAGGTCGTACACCCTGAACTCAGCCCAAATTGTATATATATTATCGATACAACATATATTTCATATCAATAGAAAACAATCAAGTATACATTAGCTCACCCATTATTGAAAGAAATAACCATAGTCTCAACCACTTAAAGCAATCATTTCTCATCTCATATTTCTAAAATAAAAGAGAGTATATAGTCATACACATGAACAACATGTAGTTAAGATTCTAATGATGGGATAAAAATCTCCTCACCTCAATGAGATGATTTTGTAAAGGATTTTGCGGAAGAGATTGTCCAAAGACTAAATTCTTTCTATATATTACAAGGTAGAGCACTTTTGAGAAGGAGAAAACGTAACGCCTTATTGTTTTTTTTTTTTCTCAAATACATGATATTTTCATAAAAGAATCAAGAAAATAAAATGAATTCCTTTAAACATTCTTGTAAGTGAGAAAGAAGTGTGAAAATAATATAAACCATAGTGTAAAAAATTTATTGATTCATAAATACTATAGAAAAAAAAGATTATAAATTTTTTATTTACAACAAAAGAAATAGTAGTTTTACAACTATTTTAAAAGAATGCAATAGAACTGAAAATATTCATTACATAACTCAAATAAGTCCTGTAACAGTTCTCATCCATCCATGCATTGTGAGCTTGGTATTACTCATCCTGATTTCTTGAAAATGTTGTGTAAGGGTGAGTCTCTACCTTAACACTCATACATAATACATATTCATCATAACACACATCTTATTACAATTAAAGAAACATCATGGTATTGCATATCACAATGTCATATAAATCAAATTCTCATATCAACACATAAACACATTATATTCCATAGATTCACAATTTCTCTTTCTTTTATCTGTGCTTACTGCGCCCTGTGGTCACAGTTATCTGATGCCTCTGTCTCGAGGTCTTACACATCTATGTAAATAGTTGCCGGATAGCCCAATGTTATACGGATACAACGCATGCAATAGATAGCCCCTTAGCAAAGGTAATGGTCAAGAGTCAAGTCAGGAAACGAGTGTGTAGTCATGTAGTGCATTCATACATAATATTTCATGCACAAACCCAAATGTTACTCACCACCCTACATTTTCCTAAGATATCCCACATTGCCTCAATCTTCCACTCTCTAGTGTATCTCTGTAACTATTTACATTATATCCATTAGCATCTTATACTTTTTTTGAATATATTCACATGTTCACATATGTCATTTCTCATGTTCACACATTTTTCATTATATTTCCACATACCATTCATTATATACATCAAACTATGGCATATTCATAATAAACATCATTTTTTACATGAACCACAATATATTTAAACATGAAGCATCCATCTCTTTGTATATTTCATAGCACAAAATCACAAAATCATATTAATCATCCTCAATATACCTTATCATGCACTATTTGAACATAATAACATATTTTCACCATATATTCATCATAAAATCACATAAACAACCAATTATTCTCACTTTTAACCGATTATTTTTCACAAAACAAGGATTATTCCATATATAATCACATATATGACAAGATCTATGAGAATACAATTAATAAACATAATAAAATGATAAAGTATAGCCTCCCTTACCTTAAGATAAGGATTTCTCAAAGATTTAACAGAAGATTTTGATCTAAAATCAAAGTTTATCCTAAAAATCATAAGATACCTATAAGAAATTTGAGATGAAGAGAAATGAATAATAAATCTAGATTCAAACTTAGAGAAACTTACTTTGAATCGCATAAAATGAACGTACGATCCTAGATCTGAAGAAAAATCAAAGTTTAGGCACTACTAGAAAAGCGCTGATTACAGACGGATTTTTATCTGTCTATATTATAGACGGATTTACAGACAAATTTGTGGTTTTTTTTTTTTAAATTTTCTGACAAATCCGTCTATAAATTCGTCTGTAATACAGATAGATAAAAATTTGTCTGTAATATCCGTCTGTAGTTTACCAGCCATTTGGCGCGAAACAATATAGACAGGAATTACAGACGAATTTTTCCGTCTGTAATTTGAAAAAAGGGAGGAAAATTTGGAGCGGGAGTTACAGACGGATTTTTTCGTCTGTAAATATTGTCCTTTTTAACTGACTTTTCATGTGGCAATTTACAGACAGATTTTTCCGTCTGTAAATCAACTTAATGAATTTACAGACGGAAATATCCGTCTGTAACAGGATCTTTAAAACGCAATGTTTCATTAACTATTTACAAATGAATTTTTCCGTCTATAATATCTAAAACCCATAAATTCGCGCCTCCCCCTTCCCATTCCTCATTTTTCATAAATCTCCCTCTCTCTCTCGCCTCTCTCTGTCTCTCTCTCAAGAAGCTTTAGTTTTTTTGCCTTTGCGAGTGATTGAAGCATCTATTTGAAAGATAATTTGCATCATTGTGTTCCTGGTACGATACTCTAACTTTTAATCGGTTTAGTTTTTTTTATTTTTGATGTATTTTAGAGACTTAAAATTTCTAAGATAGAGTTGTAGGATTGGAGATTATATGACTGGGGGGAAGGACGTAGAGATCCTTCTCTGAACTTGATTATTGTGTGCTGTTGGATTGTTTATGTTTGCGGAGTTTGTGGAATATACATGTTGTGGAGTTATAAGGGGATGTGCTCTAGAACGGTTTAGGATTATAATGTGTATGTTTTTGATGCATTGATTAATATATTATTACATAATATATAGATTATGTGTAAAGAAAATTTAGATTTTTGTATTAAGTACATGTAAACAAATATAGGAAAATATTCATATATTAGGAGAGATTCTACCAAAATTTACATTAGAAATTTGTTTTATTAAATGTAAACAAATATAGGAAAATACTCATATATTAGGGGATATTCTGCCAAAATTTACATTAGAAATTTGTTTTATTAAGTGTAAACAAATATAAGAAAATATTCATATATTAGGGGAGATTCTGCCAAAATTTACATTAGAAATTTGTTTTATTAAGTGTAAACAAATATAAGAAAATATTCATATATTAGGGGAGATTTCTGCCAAAATTTACATTAGAAATTTGTTTCATTAAGTGTAAATAAATATAAGAAAATATTCATATATTAGGGGGAGATTATGTCAAAATTTACATTAGAAATTTGTGTAATGTAAAATAAAAGGTTGATATAATATTGTGTATTTGGTCTTTAAACATGTATTATATTTGTTTCAGATATGGCAGGTAAAGGTAAGAAAGGTGTTACGCAGGGTCCTAATCGTGGCAACACTGCTTCACCCACCGCTCCCACTTCCACTTCCACCCCAGCTACTATGCAGACCTCGCAGGAGAGGGGACAGGAACAGTTTATCATGGTGCCCAACCCTGGGTATCTTGCTCCTCCCCCTTCACTGCCGACTACACATGCCACACAACCTCCTTCTACACAAGGCACAGGTGAGGGATCCACTGCTGTCCCAACTGTAAGTGGACAGCAATCATCACAGACCCAGGCATCATCTAGATCGCTTCCAACTTTAAGATGGGATGGGTCTACTTGGTAAGTTAAATTTAAAATATGAATAATAACTCTATTTGTTTTAAACAAATTATAATAATTGTATTATTTTATTGTCTGTTATGTTAGATTCCACCACAGAAGGGTCTCCACCAGGTGACAGATACCATTAAGAAGATGTTTGATGCGCCTTACACAAGTTTTGCAAAGGTGCCTAAGGATACAAAGATGGGAATGGCTCAAAGATTGGAAGGTAATAACAGATAATTAATTCCAGCTAAGTGGTAATTAGATAATATTTCTTATAATTCTTCTAATGAAATTATATTTATGTAGAGCAACTTCTCCATTCTCCCCCCCCCCAGGATGAAAAGATGATTTTCAAGGCATGGAAGAGTCGCACTGCAAAGCGCCTAAGACAGATGTACACTGAGGCCCGTCAGGATCCATCATCTACTAATTGGATAGCACCCAACTTCCTTCATGTCTTGCAGGAGTATTGGGGTACGGATGAGTTTAAAAATTTCTCTTTAAAGAATAAGACAAACAGAGCATCCTTGAAAGGAAGATCATTACATACTAGTGGTTCTACGACTTTGGCTGGCACTAAAGCGAACTTGGTATGTGATTTTTAATTTTCTTTTAAAATTTATGTTATTCAATCTAATATATATGAGTGACACGGTGATTTAATTGAAATTGCAGGAAAAGTCACTGAAGAGACCACCTACACATGGAGAGGTGTTCAAGGAGACACATACTCGCAAGGGAGACAAAACCTTGTGGGTTGATACACAATCTCAGACCACATATGTAAGTTATCCTTATTGACACTACAATATTATTTTATTTTTCATATTATTTTTCTAGATGTTTACTTCTTTCTTTGTAATGAAATTTTAATTTTACATTTTATAAATAACTTTTAATTTTAAATATATAGTTTTGTAGTTTATATTATGTTTATAAATTGTGATAATTAGGAACAGCGAGAAATAATTATGTTTATAAAAAAAATGAAATTTTTTTTTGGAAATTTTATAAATAAATGTAATACAGACAGATTTTTCTGTCCGTAATACAGACGGATGTTTCCGTCTGTATTACAGACAGATTTTTCAGTCTGTAATACAGACGGATTTTTTTGTCTGTAATTTACCGAAAGATTTTTTCGTCGGTAAATTACAGATGGATTTAAAAATCCGTCTGTAATTATTTACCGACGCGCATATTATAGACGGACTGTAGCCGTCTGTAAATCCGTCTGTAATGCTAAAATCCGTCTGTAATAGTGTAAAAATCCGTCTGTAAATCCGTCTATATTTTTGAGTTTTCTAGTAGTGAGGAGGCTTAGGATGAGAGAAAATGGTAGTATGTGGCTTTGGGTCTCTCTAGAACCTTTGAGAAGTGTGAAGAATGAAGATTTCATGGAAGGCCCGTTATTTATAGGCAAAATCTCAAAGAAAAAAAAAATTTAGTACTGTTCACACCAACTTACTGTTCATCGCCAATAACACTGTTTATTGCCAAAATTACTGTTCATGACTGACTTACTATTCACTTTTTTTTTTCAATTTCAAACTTCATCTAAATCTATTCTAATCACACTTAATATCACATAATTCTTTAATTAATATTTAAAAATACTGGGTGTTACAGAAAATGGAGAAATATAGAAATGAGATTGAAGGATTGGGCTCGAAGGAACTTACTTAGGATCAAGAGGAAAGGAAGTCCAAGCTCAAATTCGGAAGTAGTTTGAGGTTTGGGAGAGGTTTCTTTGAAAAAGGAAATGAGATAACAGAGAAAAATGTGTGTGAGGGGTTTTTTTGCCTTACAATACAAATTTTAGAATGACAATCCCTTAAATACTCTTTAAAACTTGTGAATTATCGCTAGAGCGAGAAAACAAAATAAAAATTGCTACTTTTTTGCTGATATTTTTCTTGCTTGAATGAGAGTATTTTCGCTTGAGTGAAAACCAGACAAAAAGCTACCTATTTCTGTCACGAATTTTTGCTCAAGCAACATATTTCTTGCTTAAATAAGAGTACAAACGAGAAAATTTGATCTATTCTCGCTTGCGCTAAAAGGAATATTTTTTTGTCAAAATTATTTTTATTTTTTTAGAAACTCTTCTATTTTAAAAATAAAAAACAATAAATAGAAATTAGGTTAAAAGCAGTTGAATTGTGTGGAAAAGGAAGACTTACTTTATTGTGTTTCTTTGGACTTATATTTCTACTTTTCATCAGTTGAGATAATATAGAGGTTCCCCATTATCTATGAGATAGAAATACTTACTCTAATCGTACCTAGTTTTGCCTTGAACAAAAGGGATATAGACTCTTTTCTCATGATAATAAAAGTAGAAGATTAGAAAACTTTAAAATGTTGCATGTTGATTGATTCTAATTTTATTCTAGTTTAACTTTTCATCATTACATTCAATACTAAAGTATTTTACTATTTGACCTCAGATAATACTAACTCATTAAATATTCCTATGAGAAAGATGAAGTGTAAGATGTTATCTAAATCAATAATGGTAATTTAAGAGATAACAATACAGTTTATTTCAAAATTTTAAAATTTTATAAAACTAAAATAAAATTTAATCGGGACTAATTCTAAAAAAATATATATTTTTTAGCAACTAATTACTTAGTTAAATTTTATCATGTCTGAAGCTAGCATATTATGTGATTGGTATAAAGTGAAACATTATTTACTAAATCATCACTTGACGACCTTAAATATTAATATAAAAATATTTTTAAATATTTTTTATTATTTATTGTAATTTTTTTATTTTTTTGGTTGATTTTTTGTGGGCTAACTCATTAATTCAATGACTCATTAACTTTTTTTTATTTTTTAATTTTTGCTGAACTGGTCCATCCGTCAGCCCACTCTTAAATAAACACATTTTCTAAACATGGTGGGCTTAAGCTAGTGCATTTTAAGGCAGACTTTTGACAGAATGGGTCAGGGTGGGCTCACTCATACATCCTAATATTTAGAAGTGTTCCACTTTTGCTTTTTAGTTTTGCATTGAACATTGAAAGCATAAGAAGGAGTGGTTAAAAAGGTTAGAATAAGATCCAAGGTTGAGATTAGAAAAAACTCAAAAATTATATTATTTGGTGGAATTGTGACAAAAAAGGGTCATGTTACCGATCAATCCAAAAGATGATGATGAATCTGTAAATGCAGAAATAAATGAATTTGCAGCTTGGATAATCTCATTGATTTATTGGTTAAGGACTCGTGATATTGAATACTACACCTTCTAAAGAATTGCTTTGTGTCTAAAAAGTTTGGAAAGGTACCTTGTAGATGATAGATCTCTTGATATTAAAAACGATCAATTAATATTAAAACTTTTATAGTAGAATCTTGTGGAGATTGCACAATGTGAGACACATCTTTGCCCTATAGATAAATTTGATTTTAATAGGCTAATTGGATGCTTTGAGACATCACACCACTTTTAGAAATGGAGCTTAGAAGATATAGAAAGGAAACCTTGCAGTAGCTCGGGAAAAGGAGCAAGTGTCTCTTTATATTGCAGCAACTCTCATCAAAACTCTTAAGGAAATGCGCATTCTTAATTTTCACCTTTCCTTGTCTAGGTTTGCCATAAGTTATTGGTCACCCCCGTTGAGGGCTATCATTGAGATATTCATTTAACAAAAAGGAATACACAGTCAAGAGAGAATCACCATCAATATTTGTGGTCAACTTCCGGAGATCCAATATCATTTAGAAACAAAGCCGAATGGAAGAAGAGAAAACAAAACTAAGAAACATTAAGGTCAATAAAGAAGCTAAAGGAGACACAAGATTAAAAGAGTAAAGGGGAAAAAGAAAAATAAAAAATTTATTCAAGTTCAAATATTAAATGTTATACACACAGCTTTGATCACTGAATTAAGCAAAACCTTTGAATGGAGTGAAATCTGCGGCAATCTCCTTTAATTATTGACCAATTAAGATTATTAGTATAAGAATGTTGTACGTGTTTAAAATTATTCTTTTTAAGTTACCTGACTAACGTTAAAAGTTATCAATGCAAGTTTTTTTTTTTTTTTTCAAATAAACCAGTGCTAGTCTTTAAACTCACTAAAGTGAGCATATTGACCATAAATATAAAGGTTTTCTTTACATGCATGACGGAGATATATTATTTGATTGATTCAAAGAGTTATCTTCAAGCATCCTAGAGCACAAAAAAATTTTCTACTCGATATAACATTTGGTGCAGAGAATCTCCTAGTGTTTGAACTGCAACAGATTCACCTACAACTGCAACAGCTTCTCAGTAATTGATAGCAACATGTTAGCCTCTCAAATCATTCCCATTAGGCGACGTGCCAAATCAGCATGCAATGCATGACCAGCCTGCATCAAGCCCAAATCAAATGCATTAAAGATCATGGTCAACGCAGGTGCAGCCTCTTGAGCAATGGGCATAATTCAAATCTGGGTATAGGAGTGTAGAACACATATAATAGCTTGTTTTGCATCATGATCAACCAAAAGCCACTTCAAATATTTCCAGAGGGAGGGATTGGATAAATTAGGTTGCACAAGACACAACATCAGCAATTTTGACAATGAATGAATGAAAATTAAATTGACAAGTGAGAATATCTAATATTGGGAAGAAAAGAACCAAATGCACATGCCTTATAAGCTACAATGTGTGCCACAGGGAGTCCTTGATTCCCAAACTGAGCAAACAGCGAGAGATCACCAATAAGGTCTAAGATCTTGTGACGACATGGTTCATCACTGAAATGCAGAGGTGGATTCAACCAACCTTTACTGGCACTGCAGAAGAAAACATTACTAATTATACAAAGACAAAGAAGCACAATAGGCAATATGTGCATGATCAATGCATGACTTTCTCATGTATCCCCAGATCCAATAAAACTATCAACAAAGTTTGCAACTCTCCAAACACAATTTCATTTGGCCAACATTTTACTATACCAAAGTTTCATGTGTACTACTTAGAATCTACAGATTCTAAAGTTACAATATGTTAGATGTGTATGGTTGACTACAACCATGCCTTGAGTCAACTCATGAAACAATTGTGTATTTTTTCAAATTCCTACACCTTACATGATCATAATAATTTAATCATTCTTGCCGTGATTGTTGAAATTCAATCATTCTTGCCATGAGGATCAGGAGATAAATAGGTTATCATTGTTAGAAAAACTACGTATTGGTCCCATGCATTTGCATGGACAAAAGAATTATAATGAATATTAAATTATTAATAAAACAAATAAATAAAGCAAAAGAAATACAAAGGCAAGAATTGAGAGCATGACACTGCCAATTCTTATCAGTGTGTGTAATATGTAATATGTATTTGGTTGGGCGTGTATGGGTGAATTGCAGATTCCATGGGGTACAATGCCTTATTATTTTATGCAAAATTATTTATACACTAGAAATTTCATGCATTAATTTAAAACAAAACCTTTGAATTTTTAAATTTCTAGAAATCCAAGCATGCTTTAATATGGAGAAACATGTCTTCTAAAATTGCCAGGCACTTGGCTGTCATATATAGACTTGAAGGAGAAAAGAGAGGTATGGATGTAGAAATTCTAATTTGGGATCCCTTTGGCCACCTAGGGTATAATTATAACCTTTTATATGATTTGAAACCTGGGTTCATTTTGATTGTTTATAATAAATGGCAGTGTGATATTGTTTGCCGTTTTAAAGGCATGCTGTTAATTTTTGTTGAGAATAATGTAAATAAGGTAACTATGTAGATGGCGTAATCATATATAGCGATTCTAGATAATAGAGTATCATGTAAAAATTATGTAATCATTGAACATTATTATAAATAGATAGCTCTACTGTGTATTACAGCGCACAGATTCATCCAATGTCTTCTCGTTTCTCTCTCTCAACATTCTCGTTTCTCTCTCTCAACATGGTATCTAGAGTCTGACAAGAGGACATTCCTAATTTGTCAGTCTGTCCATTCCTACTGTCCATTGGCATAATATTTTTTTTTTTTCCAAAATCTGTTTTGGTTCACAGTTTCCGACAGGTTTTTCCTCATCAAGTACTGCTCTTGCCAGTGGTCACCGTTTTCTGGCAACCTTTCTGATCACTGGATCAGGTTCATCATTGCCTGCACCACCCAATGGCACCAATCCCCATGTTCATCAGAGCTCCGATGCGCCTGCATCCGCCTCCACAATCAGGCGTGGTTCTATTGTTCCGCTGTCACTGCCGCCATGCATGGTGATGCATCCAACCATTTTTCCAGCCGCCTTTAACGTTGATGAGATCGTCAGTGTGTGCTCTTCCTGGATCCATGGTCCATTTTCTCTTTATTGTTCACATTCTTGTTTGGTGTTCTCAACCCTGTCTCCTCTGCACTGCCCACGGGTACTACCGACCCTCCCAAGCTGAACCAGCCATCTTTAACAACATTGCTTCTCTCTCTATTGAGAGATTGGATGGTAAAAATTATACCGCTAGGGCTACAAAAATATTCGTCTTTTGCTTGTTGGGTAAAATTACATGACCATCTAACAACGGAGGCCAACACTATTGCTGAGGCTGATCGCTCTCATTGAAGAAGATTGACACCCAACATTGATGCATTATTAAGGATAACCTTGTCTGGTACTCTTTTTTTTTTTTTTTTTTTTTGCCACATAGGATAGTATATTGAACTTTTATGCATGATAATATTTTTACTTTTAAACCAATATCAGAGATTTCAATTCGATACTTATCCTAGTGTTGATCCATGAACTTAAAAAACTTAAAATTATAAATATAAAAAATATTTTTTATAAATTAATAATTTACATTTATAATCTTAAATATATTTATAAATTAATAATTTAAAATTAATAATTTATATATATTTAAGATATAAATATAAATTATTAATTTTAAAAAATATTTTCTATATTTATAATTTTAAATTTTTAAAATTCATGTCACGTGCCAAGGTCTAAAGCAGTATCGCTCAAAGAATAAAAATACTCTCTCTGCGCATGCTATATAAATTATTAATTTTAAAAAATACTTTCTATATTTAATTTTAAATTTTTAAAATTCATGTCACGTGCCAAGGTCTAAAGCAGTATCGCTCAAAGAATAAAAATACTCTCTCTGCACATGCTACGTGTTATTAGCAGGATAAATATTGAACTAAAACCTATGATATTGGTTTAAAAAATAATAAAAAAATATTATCGTCCATAAAAGTTAAATACACTCTCTGACATGACAAAAGAAAGTACCAAATAGGAAATAATTTTTTATTAACCTTATTTTTCAAAATAGCTTTTAAAAATTATATTATTTAGATAAAAAAAAAAAGCCAAAAAATTTATATTAATTTAAAAATTAATAATTAGCCAATTTTCTTCAACCTCTCTTTTCACCCTCTACAACTTAACAAAACCGCCATCTCCATCCCCACAAACACCACCACCTTCCAACTTCACAAACCCCTTGCCCTCATGATATTTTTAGGTGGCTATTATTGCCCTCATGATATTTTTAGGTGGCTATTATCGGTATTTTCCCATAGTTCTTAACAGTAATGTACTTTGGAGGAAGTTGGGAGAATTGCTTAGGCAACATACTTTGGATTACTAGTCCCTAATCTAATCTTCATCGCTTGAATTTCAATCCAAATTGTTTCATTTCATTTAATCGGTTCATCCCATTTGAGTTTTAAGGTAACCAAATGCCTTTATCTAATTGAGATAATATTTTCTATAAAGTTTCGATGAAATGCTTTGCAATTGTGAATGAACTCAACTAATTAGTATTGTTATTTTTCTATGTGGAAAGAATTTATCAAAAAGCACATCAATAAAGTTGCAATGGGAAGCTCCAAAGGACAAAGGCTTTCTGGATGCAAAAGCAGGTGCTTGGCTTATACGGGATTTCTACGTGCTGCTTGTTATAGAGTCAATAGTATCACAAGAATATTGTGGTCACGGAGTTGGGGGTTTGAGAAGGAGAGGGATGTGAAGAAGAGGGTGTCAATGGATGGGTGTAAGAGTGTGTGTTTTCCAAGGATTTGTATTTGGGAACTTGATGGAGAAGCAGGGGATATTACTTGTGATATTGTTGATAATGTTGTATGTTTTATAGGAAGGGTATTGTGTTGGGAAAAAGATTATACATACCAAATGATCCCCTTATATTAAAAAGCTTTTTGTAGTGGCTGTTGTGTACAAGTGCCATTCTTTTCTCATGGGCTTCAAGAGAATTTGATACTTCAAGCGTATTATGGTGGAATAGATTTGGATTTTTCTAGTACAGAAATAACAATCACATTTTCAACAAAACTCATTACAGAATGCTAGCACCATAAACTTCTAATTTCATCAACAACCTAACCACTCAGGTATAGAAATCCCATACATTTTCATTCACACTCCAAAGGTTCTATAGCTTGATTAAAACAACTTTTCTAATACTTTAATCACATCTCACAGAATATCCTGTATTTCTTTGACCTTTTTAATACCAAGAAATCTTGGAAAGAGCCTTGTTCAAGCTTTGCTGCTTAGAAGACTAACAACTTTCTGTACAGGTTCTTTGTATTGTTTCAATTGATTCCCTTGCAATGAAATTGGTTCAGGTTGCTTTTGATACCATCATGTCCTTACCAGAGAGCTTCAGAATTGAGACAAGTCCTTTTTGGCTACTTTGGGAAGTCTTGGTATTCACATCAGAAACAAGAAATTGACTTGGCAAGAAGTGAAGGTATTTGTAATGGATTATGAAAGGAGGATTAGAGAACAGGACTGCTATAGAAAAGTCACAATTGATCTTGTTATTTGAAATTAAGGGATAAATATCTGACAATCTGTCTTGAAAAGGATTCATACAACTACAGCTTACAAGGAAGTTTCAGCTCCTCAAAAAAACACTAATCATAACAAAGCCATATAATTGCAAAACAATTGATGCCTTATTTTAAAGAAAGGGTGCCTTACATTATGGACCTAGTGCCTAGATTTATATTTGTGGTCTATGTTTTAGGGAGTACGGACCTTGTATGCAGAATTATGCCTAGATCCTTGTTTCAAGTAAATAATTTCAAGAATGAACTTACATGAAATTTCTAACACATCACTATTGGTGCATAAACTTCTCTGCTCTAGTACCATAGGCTACCAAATTTGTTCAGTAGCTATCATATAGCTGAGCATCAATCACATTTATAATGCATGCTTGAAACAAAGTAATTACCTGCACACAATGGCATTTTCTAAAGAACCTCCTCGGATAAGTCCAGCATTGCGCATTTGCTCAACCTGCAAGGAATTTTAAAGCAGGGTATCCAGTGTTAGTTGAAGACCATCAAACATATACAAGTTCATAAAAGACAAGAATGAACTTTTGTAAAGTGATTCACAATCACAGGTCATGAATGTTACAGGTAGTGCATATGGGATTCTAATATGTTTGTGTAAATTGTGCCTATATTGACAAATATGTGTATCATATTACATGCACCCAAGAATTAAGACAAAACCACCATGAAGTAAGCAACATTATTAACTTCTATACTAACAATGACAAAAAGAACAGCATTACATTCTGTACAAAGTTTAGTGTGTGTAACATTGTCTGAAGCAACGAGAGACAGAGAGGCCTGTATAATATTTGTAACACCCAAAATTTCATCATTTCTATTTGATTAGAAATTCTATCAATTTAACTTAATTGGAATTAGACAATAGATGAAAATTTTGAAATTGAATAAACAATTAGTTAAATCGACCCAAAACTAAGCCTAATTAAGGAAGAATTAGGAGAGGCAATTGTAGTGTGATCTAATTAAGAGTAGAAACTATTTTTCTAAGTCACCTTAGTTGATTCTCAACTATCTAAAACAATGTATACAAAGACTATATTTAGTTGTGAGAAAACAAAAATAGGAATTTAAATACAAGTTACAAAATTGGCCAAAAACAAGCAAATAGCCCAAATTAGGCCTAGAATGTTGCCCCATTTTGTACAAGTTCATGACTAGACAAAAATCCAAAATTTATAACATTTAGCCTAGCAAAAGAGCATGTTGTATGTGCAAGAGTGAGCCCAAAAACCCAAAGGAAAAATTCACCAAAATTCTCACAAAACAGCCCCTAATTGACGTGAAAATGGTCCAAATTTGTGGCAAAATTTTCAACAATTCAATCATTTCAATCATTTCAATTCTAATCCATTTGCACAGCTGTATGAACTTGAAAGAGAAGCCAAATTCCTATAATTGAAGCATGAAATCAGCTGAATAAGATGGGTCAATGAGAAGAGAGTTTGAATTTACTAAAACTCTAGGCTATGATGCAAGAAAGTGGACTTAGTCAAGACTTTATCACTTGCCAACTTGCCTAGTTAAGCCAAGACTAAATCCCAAACCAACCAATAATTGGAGCTAATGTGAGTAAGGGAAACCAGACTTGATTAACCACAGATTAGGAACAAACCAAAGCAAGTGCAAGAACCTAACTATATGACATCATGGTTGGAAAAATATCAAAGCATGCATGGACTTTGGAGGCTATTTTTCTAGTGGAAGGAATGCTTGTGGAGGGCTAACTTCCAACTCAAAAACACTTGGCACACACATCACACTATATAGTCAAGCCATCCAGGACATTTCAGCCAAGACAAAAATTTTAAAATCCTATGCAAAGTATAGTGCCATTTCACATGAAATAGAGAACAAAGTGAGGACACTTGACTTAACCTTCCAAATTCAACAAAAAATCCAACTTCCATACCCACTTGAAAACAACTATCACTCAACATATTAATCCCACACAATCAATTCAGGTCATATTTCCCAACCAAACCCATGGAAAAATTCAAGAAAAACATAAACAAACACTAAGTTACCCCACCCAAAAATTAAGCAGAAACTCCAAACTTTTAGGAACCCATATTGCACATGTAGAGGCTGACCTAAGGAGCAAGGAGGAAGGTTCCAAGTAGATCAAAGAATATGAGAGAAGAGAGGGATCATCCACTCAAGAGCACCACAACAAAAAGCAAGTTAAACCAAGTAAGTGGGGAGTATTGATTCATAAATTAAGGAAATATCATGCTAAACGAATTTTGTGTCAAGGGGTGTATTGATTCATACATTGTGTGCTTTAGGATTTCCCCCTAGACCTTTTATTTTCTCTGGTATTATATTTAAAGAATTAGGAGAACTTAGAGAGGTCGATAAAATATTCTACACACTGATATTATGCCTTTTTGTATAATATTTGTATGTTTGATATGTAAGAGAAATTTGAGGAATTAGATGCAGTTAACTTTGATATGCAACACAACATTCTAAACTAGGAAATCAACCTAGAAGGATTTTGAAAATGGAGATGAAACTATTATTTAGGTAAGTAAAAGGGATATCTCAATATTGACTTTTAACTCCAAATCTCAAGCTTCCAGCCTTGTAAACTTGTCTCAACCTATTATCCACATCTCTAACAATACCATACCATAACAGCTTTTGGCATTTCCCAAAAGCTTATCAAAATTGTCAAGAGCTAGATTCCTAAGTGGCATCATGAAAGGACAATATATTAGTAAATACACAATCCCTTCCTACTTTTTACATAAATAGCATAGGCAGACAAAAGTTCTATTTAGCTGGTAAAATTTATGCTTACCTATCATATCCATGCCACCTATCCCCATGATGTTATGACTTTCTCTCTCCACTTGTAAAGCTTAGATACATAGTACGACACGGATACAAGAGATTCTTGAAAACTCAAGATACTATATGGCCTAGATACATCAGCATTGGTTCAAGTTTTTACTATGTTGTGGTAAAATGTACAGAAAAATAAAGTAAAAGCTTCAACAAATTATCATAGTTGTAGTAAGATGTCCAAATAAAAGAGGAGGAAGATAATTCAATGGTGGGAAGATTAAGAAGTCTAGAACAGAAGCACTTGAAAGTCAAAACAAAACCAACATGCAAGGCTTATTCAGTTATACAGTTGTGCAAAAGCTGAAAGTTTGAAACACATTGTTTCAATATCAAATAAGCTAAGAGTATTGTATCTGGTAATCCAAGTTGTATCTGATATTTTAAGTCGTATCCTAGCTGTATCCCAGCAGTATCTCAACTGTATCAGATCACCAATTATTTTTGAAAAATTGAAAAAATGGGATACTTTTTAGATACATATCCAGACATGTCTTACGCACATCAGCATAGGATGTGTTCGATATGGATACTTTGGAAAATTTGGAGTATTCAAGCTTCATAGCCACTAACTGAATTTTCCACCTCTTGCCCCTTCCTGTTAATTCTCATTTCCCATTATAAACCAGCAGGCTTTTGCTATTGGGTCCATCATGCTTTTTTCTCTTCCTATACACGTGCTAATGGCCTATCAGTTTTCCACCATATAATACAGTATAGGATAACAGAAACAAACCATAACTAGACTGTGAATGGAAGAACTTCAGAACTAACCTCTTCATAAATGCAGAAGGTTCTGGACAAAGCTATCTGCATGGAATAAGCCAAATTATCCAAAGGGGCTGTAGAAAACCACTGGCAGCCAATAGCAGGTGCCTAAAAAAGGAAGGTGTATTTGTTCATTATTTAATGCCAAACCTACAAAGAGTTAATATTTCAGCAGTTGTGACCTTACTATATCAAAATTATTGGGATGCACAAAATTTAGCATTCTTGTACTCTAGTATTCTTTGAGAACAAAATGCAAATATCAACAGTACAAAAGACAAAGTGATAAGTCTACATTTTGGGGTGTTTTTATAGATTATTTTCATATACTTAGCCCTTACTTGATGGAGATTTAGCACTAATTTCTTTGTTTATTATTGCAGTTTAGCATGAATCGATTATCAATAAATTGTGGATACACTTTGGACACAATTGGAAGAAATTTTGATGGAAAGCATGGCCAACCAGGCGAAGCAGCTCAGCAATCTACATGTCCTGCTGCCACATGCACAGCCATGCTTATGAACAGAAACCTAGGAAATGATAATCCCCACAAAAATGTGCACTTTGGCTGCTTCTTCTTGGTGCTTTTGATTTATGTATACAACATACAAGGTAGAAGGGAAAGAAATGCAGGAAATGGTACATCCAATGACAAAAACAAGGAAAAAAAAAAGATGTAGAATTGTAGATTTCCTCCACCAAGAAGAATAAGTAATCTCTTTTGAAAAATAGGTAAATTATATTCTTTCATCCTTAATAAATTAGTTAATACATGAAGATCTCAAGAGTAAAACAGAAAGAAAAAGACAAAAAATTCATTTGTAAAAGCCTAATTCAACCAAATGCACCTGGCTCCAACCAATTTCTGTAACATGTACAATTGTATGCAATAATTCTGACTTTATATTCAAATCAGGATATCGTTCTCATAATGAGAAACAGATTAACAAGGGTAATGCTCAAATCCATTTGTTTCATTACAAGTTATTTACTATGGAGGATGGTGTACTGAAGAAAACAGAATGTACAGAGGAATCTCTAAATGGCATATGCTGCAAGAAACTTTGATGAATGATATTCTCAACTCCACATATCATCTTATCTTTACCTGTGGAAAGTTGATGCCATAAGTTATCTGAACCCCATCTGCAGGAAATGCAGCAACAAAAGAATCATTTCTTGAAACATACACTGGTTCATTCACATGTGGTGCCATTTTCTCAACACTATTCCCATAAAGATCAGCTGCCACCTTTAAACCAACTTCTTCTACTGCTGCCACCCATTCCCTTGCTGATCCATCAAATATAGGAATCTGTATGAGAAATGAAAGAAAGTAATATTTTTCTAATACAAACTATATAGTACAAGAACGAAACACAGGTTGGAGGGAGGGAGGGAGGATGGGAAGATAAATTATTTACAATATTTCGCTCAAAATACTATCTCTGTTTTGATGAAGTAGAGCCAAAAAGAAGATCCTCAAAAAAAACAAAAATAAAGCACTATATTATTCTCATAGGTGAAATTCATTTCACAACAGTTGTCTGAGAACCGGTACAGTTAGCAAGCTTCCAGTTAAACAAAGTACGTGACCAAATATTTTCTGATCAGCTGATTGAAATTGCAGTAGTTTATTGTGTTTGCCAACTATTAGTATGGGTACACAATTGGTGATAAAAGTCGTTCAAACTTCAGAACTGGTTAAGGAATTGTAGTCCAATCGAAATATTACAGAATCAAAAGTTCACTTCACTTAATTATTAAAAAAAAAAAAAAGGTTGACTTCACTTGCTCGTGGGTAGCATCGTTTTATAACACCTTTTACATGAAGAATATATCAAAAACGATCAAGGAAAATGTAAACTTCAGTCTTAGGCTTAAATTTAAGCAACTAATAACAGTAAGATTTTATTAAAAAGATAAGTATTTATTGTACTTGTATAACTTTAATACAATGAATTTGTTATTTTCCAATAAAAACTTTCTACTTCTAAATGCTTAAACTCAATCCTAAGAGTTGAGGTTAACAAAAGCCAAATATCAATGAACTACAGATTTGGATCCCGTAAATGTATAAAATGGGAAAGTAAAAGCACATCTATCGTTGATTTGAATTGAAGTACCTCCCAAATCCCATTAATAAAAGCAAATTAAAAATTCTTGCAAGTATTGACCAAAAGTAAATTCTTAATCAACATTTAACATTCGTACCTCGGCTTCATGCCCTTGACTTTGAGCATCCAAATTGTGCAGCTCGATTCGGCAATTATCGACACCAGTGGCCTCCAACGCAGAGAGCAAGTGCTCGACGGTTCGAATTCGGAAGCCGCCTTTGCACAGAGTGGTGCAGAGAGGCGAAACCTCTGCGAAATCAACAGAGGCGGGAAAGTCATTGGAGCAAAAATCGAAGAACCTGCCTCGGCCAGCGCGTGCAGGGCACAGTCTTACCGTCGAAACATTTCCCGAATGCAAAGCCACGCCGCTCCGCTCCACGCAAGCCGCTAGGGTTTGCTGAAGCCGCCCGGTCTGCACAAACACATCAAATTCAAAGAGCTTAGTGTAAGTGTAACCCAACGTATGTTTAAAGGAGTTGAATTTTCTACGGAACCACAGAGTGGATAGTTGATAAAAAAGAATGAGAGAGAGTCTGAACGGGTTTCCATGAGACGAGTTTCGACGATCTGAGAGCGCTGAACGCAGACATTGTAACCGGGTGGCGAAAATCCCGTCCGTTACGGGAAGTCTGAGAGAATGTTTAATTAATTTAAATCAAATTGATTTCGAGCAATCTATTTTAAAATCTTTACCCTAACGACAACCGCACGGCCGATTGACCAGATAGTTTTGAAAAGATATTTTCAAAATAGACAATTAGAAGACTGAGAGCATTGTTTTTTTTATATATATATATTAAAATAATAGTTAAAATAGCAAATTTGGAGAGAAAAAAATTAGAAAAAAGAGGCTAGTCTCATAGTCTAGTGTGCTGAGCACGATGAAGGAGCAGCATGCAGCTAGAGACGCACTTCAAATATTGGCCAAATTTTTTTTGGAGGCACGTGGCGCAGGCATGTAATGATGAACAGCACTTTCCCTTAGCACATTTTGATAGATAAGTCTCTTCTATTTAAAAATTATAAAACATAAGTTTAGTTTATCATATTTTTTTATTAATAATTTTTAATATTATTAATTTATCTTGAAAATATATTTTATTAAATAATAAAATATATGTGTCAATATGTTGATGATAATATAAATTTTATTTTTTAAGAGGTGAATTTGTTTTCAAAAAAATATATAAAAATTAAATATTAAAATTTTATTTCAAATTAAAAATTATTATAATTTAATAGCTAAAATAAAATAAATATTATTTAATATTATAAAAATAAAATTATATTAAATTAGATAGATATATATATAGCAAATAATAGCGTTAGTATCGTATAGTACTTTTTTTATAATAAAAGTAAACTGAAACTTTTATACTACAAAATAAATAAATAAATATGATAAAAATAAATTTAGTATAATATAAATTAATATCAAAATATATTTAAAATAATAAATTTTAAATTAAAAATTAATATAGTTAAATAGTAATTTTAAAAATAAATTAATATTATGAAATTTGTTTTAATTTATTATAATTTGTTTTATATATATATATATATATATATATATGAGTAGCACTAAAATATGAGAAATATTGAAAAAGATGATAAAACTTAAGAAATTGATATGAATTCTTGTATAGATAATCTAAAACTCTTGCAACGTTGTTAAAGATGGATACTGTAACACCTTAAATTTAATTAATTTTCGCATAAATGAGAATAATAAAATTTTTATTCAAATAATTTTTAACAAAGTTTTATCAAAGTGTTTCAAAATAAAAAAAAAAGTTTACAAATTTATATCAAATAACTGATACAGGACTAATTCAATTACATCATATTTTCAAAATAAACAGTTTATGCCCTATAGCAATATCAAATGCATAAACAGTTCATACATCTCCACAACCATAGTTACATTCAAATCATTACACAATCAAATGCATATTCAAACATCGATTTATACATTTATATTAATACATTAAAGTATTATTACAAAATCTGGAGTGTTACAACTCTCCCTTCTTTCAAAAAATTTCGTCCCCAAAATTCAACCCAACTAAACAAATAACTTCGGGTACAAATTTCTTATTTTAATCTCTGTTTCTCATGTGGCATCTCTCTTATCACTTGAGTTCGAAATCACCTTCACCAATGAGATCTCCATGCCCCTCAACTACTTAACAAGGTGATATGAAATCCTTATCGGATACATATCATAAGACAAGTCCTCTCTCACTTGAACCGGGTCAAGTTCAATCACATGAGAGGGATCTGACACATACTTCCTGAGTTGCGACACATGGAACACCGGATGTAGATTCAAGAGATTCGGAGGCAATGCTATCTAATATGCTGCAGGACCAATTCTACTCAGTACTTCGAAAGGTCCAATGAACTTAGGAGATTACTTTCGAGATTTCAGAGCTCTCCCAACTTCGATCATAGGTGAGACATTCAAGAACACAGTCATCCACCTGAAACTCCAAAAGCTTCCTCCTCTTATCATAGTAACTCTTCTGTCGATCTTAGGTAGCCTTCATCTTTTCTCTGATCATTTTGATCTGCTCATTTTGCATCCGAATCATATTCGGCACATATAGAGCCTCATTTCCAGTTTTATACCAACATAATGGAGTTCTACACTTCTGCCCATGCAAAGCATCGAACGGTGTCATCCCAATGTTAGCGTGATAATTGTTATTATACGTGAACTCCACTAGAGACAAGCATTCTTCCCAAGTTCCCTGCTGCTCGAGCACACAAGCTCTTAACAAGTTTTCTAGGGACTGGATAGTTCTCTCGATCAGATCGTCGGTCTGTGGGTGATAAACCAAACTAAGTCACAACTTAGTGCCTAATGCCCTTTGCAGGATCTCCCAAAACTTCGAGGTAAACCTTGGGTCTCTATCGGATACCACACTCATCGGCACTCCATGCAACTTGACTATCTCCTTCACATATAAATCGGTCAACCTCTCTAACTTATACTTCATATTAATCGGGAGAAAGTGTGTAGCCTTGGTCAACCGATCTATAATCACTCAAATGGCATCATGGTTGTTCCTAGTCCTTGGCAACCTGGACATGAAGTATATAGAAATATTGTCCCATTTTCACTCAGGGATCTCCAACAGTTACAATAGCCCAGGTGGACGCTGGTGCTCGACTTTCGCCTTCTAACAAGTTAGGCATCTAGCCACATATTCAGTCACATCTCTCTTCACCCCATTTCACCAAAAACTATTTCAAAGGTTTTGATACATTTTAGTTGCACTGGGTGAAAACTAATTCTACTCTTATGCGCTTTCTTGAGTATTATTTGCTTCAACTCTTCCACTTGAAAAATGCATACTCGATTCCTAAACTTGATCACCTTGTTCTCATCACTATCGAACTCCAAGTCTTTCTCTTCACTCTTCTGCCTCATCATGTCTTGCAAGAAGACATTTCCCTACTGAGCATCTCAGACGTACACCAAGAAGTCATTATGAATTGTCGTCACTCTGAGATATAAACTCTCCAGCCTTACCTCCATAGCCAAGTTCATGTCCTAAAATTCCTCAATCAGCTTCATCTCTTTCACCATCATTGCTATCATGTGCAATGATTTCCAGCTCAGTGCACTAACTACCACATTTACCTTACCAGGATGGTAAGACAACATTAAGTCATAATCTTTGAGGAATTTCATCCACCTCTTCTGCCGCATTTCAACTCCCTCTGATAAAATAGGTACTTCAAACTCTTGTAGTCACTAAACACCTTAAACCTCGCTCCATACAGGTAGTGCCTCCATACCTTAAGGGCAAAAACCACCGCGGCTAACTCCAAGTTGTGAGTCAGATAGTTAACTTCATAAGGACGCAACTGCCTTGAGACATAGGCAACTACTCGTCCGTCTTGCATCAGAATATACCCAAGTCCCTACCCAAACGAGTCACAGTACTGATGAATCCACATTTTATTGAATTTTTATTTGTCATTTTGATGGTTCTTAATAGAAAAAGTAAACTTAGGAAGTGCAAATAACATAAAAATATCATTTTTGTCAAATATCATAGGTTTCTTACTTCTTGGTTAATTTACATTGATTTACATAGATATAGTTTGCAATTTTGATCATTTGAATAATTGTGCAGGAATTTTTAGATTTTTTCTATGGATTTTCAGCATTTGAGAAAGTTTGATATGAAAGTGATCACTTTGGATCCCATAGTGAACACTACAGCAAGCTAAATCCAGAAGGGCAAACTAAAGTGATCACTATGAACCCATAGTAACAACTACAGAGACCTATTTTGAAGAAGTGTTGCGCGTGCTTACTTTGGATCCATAGTAGACACTCTGGAGCAACCAAAGTTATCACTCTGATACCAAAGTGATAACTCCAAAGAGGCCTAAAAGCACCAGATTTGTGCTTGGTTACTATGGAAAGATAGTAACCACTATGGAGTACTGCGCGTTATCACTATGATACCAAAGTGATAACTCCATAGAGGGCCAAATCATAAGACTTGCGCGTAGTTACTATAGAGCGATAGTAACTACTATGGAGCACTGCGCGTTATCACTATGAAACCATAGTAGTTACTATGGGCGAAAATTTCTACACAATAAATAAAATTTGAGAAATTAGGGTACAGAGCTTTTTCATAACTTTTAGATTCTTTTGTCACTTTGGGAGCATTTTGCAGAGCTTAGGATCCTTGGATGATAGCCAAGGCCAATTTAAGGGTTTGATTTACAATTTCTCTTCATTTTCCTTTAATTCTTGCATTAATGATATTATTGATTTCCTTTTGTTTTTATCTTGAATTTGTAAGACCCATCCTTATGGAGGGCTAAACTTTCTTGTAATTCTTAGTGAGTTCATGGATTCTTGAATTCCTAGGTATAAATGTCAATGTAATTCCCTTTTCTTCATGAATTTACATTTCTCAACTCTTTGAATTGAATTAATGGTTGAATGGGGGGACATTGCTTAATTAACCCTAATTCATTTTAATAAAATTCTTAACTTGGTTTGCTTAATCCTAAGTTAATTTCTAAGGTTGCCTAATCTTAGGGAAAAGAGTTGGAGCCCATGTAAATTGCTTAATTCATATGAGACTTTTAGGTTAGTTCTTGCTTTTTGAGTTATCCTAATTTAGAGGAAGAGAAAAAGTATTGAATCTTGAGAGGGATATGGATAGAATTAAATGAAAAAACTAAGGATTGCACATTTCATTGACTGAACTCATTAATTTCATCACTTGCTTTACATTAAAATTGGAATCACACAAAACTCCCTTGTTTTAATTGCTTTTATAGTGAATGTTTACAACATGTTCAATATATGTTACAAACCAAAGTCATTGGAGATAACCTAGGCTTGCATCCTAGACTACATAAATTTTTCTACATATTTGATGAAGGTTGACGACAAATCTTTTTGTAAACGAAAGAAAAGTTTTGCTCATCAAGTACACATCAAACTTTCGCTCTGGGTCGGGTAAAACTAACATAGGTGCTGAAGTCAACTTCATTTTTAGCTCCAAGAAATTAGTTTCACACTGTTTGGTCTATTTAAACTCTTTTTCCTTGTGGGTCAACTTCGTTAAGGGCAAAGCTATCTTAGAAAATCTTTCAAAGAACTTTTTGTAATAGTCTGCTAGTCCCAAAAAACTACAGACTTGATATGAACCCCATTTGCACAAGGGCTGACTTAGGATCTTTAGGGTTAGAACCTTGTAGAAAAATTTGAAAATTAGTGATGAATTTCTGGGCAAATTAGGTGTTGGTCCATGGTGTTAAAATGAGTGAAAAAGGAACCAAAAACGCTGGTTTGGTGGTGGCTGGACAGAATTTTAGAAATGACGGTATCTCGAGCTATATAACTCCAATTGAGGTGATTCCAAAACGAGGTGAAAGTTCTCGTTCTGAAATTCAATTTAGGCTCAAGAATCACTCAATTTGGCTGAGTAGAATGAGAGTTATGATAACGAGATAATTCTGGGCAGATTTGAGTTTTTTTGGAATTTTGGTGAAGAATTGAATGGGGGAAGGAAAGAATCACTCTTTCCAAGGAAGGCAACACACAAAGGGATGTGAAAGCCCTTTGATACAGCCAAGTAGTTCTTGAATCACTCAAGAACTTAGGAGAATCACTCTCACTAAGATAAAAGAGATAAACTCTAATATTTCTGAATCAAACTTAACTTGTCTTATTGATAAGAATGGTTCAACTTATATAGAAGCTTTAACATCAGAATTACAAAGGTTCCGTAACGGAAAATTTATTCCACTTAGATAATGATCCACTAAGCTAGGAAATAAAGCTACTTGATGGCTGATTGTAACTGAAATTGTGGCAACCAAAAAGTCACCCAACAGCCACTAGCTATGCGCCTCTTGGTCTCCCAAAGGCTGATGCCTAAGTTACCAATTGGGCCCTTATTACAACTTGAAATAAAACCAAACCAAAGCCCATTAGTTGATTAACCGCAAAACATAATTTGGTCAGCCAACTTTACAAAGGATTGGGCCATTATTTAAAACAAATTAAAAACTTAAAAACTGAAGCAAAGTGGCGCCTTAGTTCTCCTCCATTTGGGCCATGATGCAATTCACAACCTTGGTCTTTTCTCCTTGAAACTTGGGCTTGTATTCAATTAATATGGACAACACTTGTTGAAGAGCTTCCTTTGCTCTCCTTGCTCTAGCCCTTGTCATAGGTCCTCCAAGTCCTTCAAGAGGATCCTTGCCTTTGCTCATGGTCATGTCCTCATCATTCTCTCCCTCTTGAGAAGGATTTGTCCTCAAATCGGATTCTCCATCTACATCAAAAAGAGATAAGTCAGACACATTGAAGGTGGAACTAACATTATACTCACCTGGCAGCTCAATTTTGTAAGCATTGTCATTGATTCTTTCAAGCACTTGGAATGGACCATCTCCCCTTGGTTGAAGCTTTGACTTCCTTTGTTCCGGAAACCTTTCCTTTCTCATGTGCACCCAAACCCAATCTCCGGGTTCGAAGATAACCTTCTTTCTCCCTTTGTTGGCTTGTTTAGCATAGCTTTCATTTCTCCTCTCAATTTGATTTTTGACTCTCTCATGAAGCTTCTTCACATAGTCCGCCTTTGCTTGACCTTCTTTATGCTTAAAAACTGAAACATTAGGCATAGGCAAAAGATCAAGAGGAGTTAGTGGGTTAAAACCATAAACAACCTCAAAAGGAGAACAATTAGTAGTGCTATGAACAGCCCTATTGTAAGCAAACTTAACGTGGGGTAAACAAACTTCCCAAGACTTTAAGTTCTTTCTTAAAACTGTCCTAAGCAATGTTCCCAACGTCCTATTAACAACTTCCGTTTGTCCATCGGTTTGTGGGTGACAAGTGGTTGAAAATAACAATTTAGTCCCTAACTTGCCCCACAAGGTCCTCCAAAAATGGCTTAGGAACTTAGAGTCCCTATCACTGACAATGCTCCTTGGCAAACCATGGAGTCTCACAACCTCCTTGAAAAACAAATCAGCCACATGAGAAGCATCATTCACCTTTTTACATGGAATAAAATGAGCCATTTTAGAAAACCTATCAACAACCACAAAAATTGAATCTTTGCCACTACTTGTGTTTGGCAGCCCCAAAACAAAATCCATGGATAAATCAATCCAAGGATACTCTGGAATTGGCAATGGAGTATACAATCCATGAGGCTTTACCTTTGACTTTGCCTTTTTACAAACAATGCAATGTTCACAAAATTTCTGCACATCCTTTTTCAAATGAGGCCAATAAAAATGTTCTTGTAATGTTTTTAGAGTCTTTTGGACCCCAAAATGCCCCATTAAACCTCCTTCATGTGCTTCACCAACAAGCAAGTTTCTTGTAGAACATTTAGGCACACACAATTTGTTTTCTTTGAAAAGAAAGCCTTCATACCTAAAGAAACCATTTTCTGAAAATTTTTCGCAATTTTTAAAAATTTCACCAAAAGTTTCATCACTTTCATACATGTTTTTCAAACATTCAATACCAATCAATTTTGTTTCAAGCATAGAAATCAAAGCATGACGCCGAGAAAGAACATCGGCTACAATGTTACCTTTTCCTCTTTTATGTTTGATAACATAAGGGAATTGCTCTAGAAATTCCACCCACTTGGCATGCCTTTTGTTAAGCTTGCCTTGTCCCTTGATATATTTGAGAGACTCATGGTCACTATGAATGATAAATTCCTTGGGATAAATGTAGTGTTGCCATGTTTTCAAAGCTCTCACTAAGGCATACAACTCTTTATCATAAGTTGAATAGTTAAGGGTAGGACCACTTAGCTTTTCACTAAAATAAGCAATTGGATGGCCTTCTTGCAACAACACAGCCCCAATCCCAACATTTGAAGCATCACACTCAATTTCAAAAGATTTTTGAAAGTTTGGCAAAGCAAGTATGGGGGCATTAGTTAGCTTTTGCTTAAGAGCATTGAAAGCTTCTTCTTGTTTCTCTCCCCATTTGAAACCAACATTTTTCTTAAGCACTTCATTGAGAGGTGCTGCCAATGTGCTAAAATCCTTCACAAATCTCCTATAGAAACTTGCTAAACCATGGAAACTTCTCACTTCGGTCACGGACTTAGGCGTAGGCCATTCTTGAATAGCCCTAACCTTTTCCTCATCCACTTGTACTCCTTTTGAACTTACAACAAAACCAAGAAACACAACATGGTTAGTACAAAAGATGCATTTTTCAAGATTGGCATACAATTATTCTTCTCTAAGCACACACAAGACAGATTTTAAATGATCAACATGCAATTCAAGTGAAGTGCTATAGATAAGAATATCATCAAAGTACACCACAACAAATTTTCCTATGAATTTTCTCAAAACATGGTTCATTAATCTCATGAAAGTGCTAGGAGCATTAGTTAAGCCAAAAGGCATAACCAACCATTCATACAAACCATATTTTGTTTTGAAAGCAGTTTTCCATTCATCCCCTTCTCTAACCCTAATTTGATTGTATCCACTTTTTAAATCAATTTTAGAGAAGTAACATGCACCATGCAATTCATCAAGCAAATCATCAAGCCTAGGTATAGGATGCCTATATTTAATGGTGATGTTATTAAGGGCTCTACAATCGAACACATGCGCCATGTCCCATCCTTTTTAGGAACCAAAATTACCGGGACAGCACAAGGACTCATGCTATCTCTTACCCATCCCTTACCAATGAGTTCATCCACTTGTCTTTGGATCTCCTTGGTCTCTTGCGGGTTGCTTCTATAGGCTGGCCTATTAGGCAAAGAAGCTCCTGGAATGAGATCAATTTGATGCTCAATACCTCTTAATGGTGGCAACCCACTTGGTACACTTGTTGGAAACACATCTCCAAATTCCTGCAAAAGAGACTTCACTCTAGAAGGCAAATCAAGGTTATCAAAAGTGTTAGTGGTCAAAACATAGTTTTTGCAAATTAACAAAAATAGGGGCTGTTTAGATAGAAACAACCTCTTGACCTCACTTTTTGTAGCTAAAAAGCTCTCCTTCACCTCAAGAGTTTCACTCTTCTTTTTCCTCTCATGTGTTTCTCTCTTTTTGTCCTCACTTTTTGAGCTCTCAAGTGTTTGGCTTTCTTTTTCTTTCTTTTCTTGGACAATCTTTTCTCTCATTTTTCTTTGATCCTCACACACCTCTTGTGGACTCAAAGGTTTGAGCACTATCTTCTTGTCTTGGTGCATGAATGAGATTTTGTTAGTGAAACCATCATGATTGGCTCTTTTATCAAATTGCCATGGTCTCCCCAAGAGTAAGTGGCTGGCCTCCATAGGAACAACATCACAAAGCACCTTATCATTGTATCTTCCAATGGAAATATCCAACTCTACTTGCTTCCTTACTTGCACCTCTCCATCCTCACTAAGCCATTGAAGCCTATATGGCCTAGGATGTGGCTTTGTAACTAAATTCAATTTAGACACAAGTCTTGCACTCGCCACATTGGTGCAACTCCCTCCATCAATGATCACCATGCAAAGTTTACCATTGATCAAACATCTAGTATGGAAGATGTTTTCTCTTTGGCTCTCCTCCAAAGGCTTCAATTGGCTACCAAGTAACTGCCTTATCATCAATAAGTCTCCCTCTGGTGTTTTCTCCACCTCCTCCTCCACGTCCTCATTCTCCTCTCCCTCTTCAATTTCGGACTCACTTATATACTCTCCATCTCTAAGAATCATGGTTTTTTTGTTAGGGCACTCATATGCATAGTGTCCTAAGCCTTGGCACTTAAAGCACTTCACATCCCGACTCCTTTTAGAGGGTTGCTCTTGAGTTTTTAGAGGAGTTTTTGTTGGTGTAGGCGTTGCACTAGAAGTGGCAGCCCCTTTTCCCTTATCCTTCCAACTAGAAAAACCAAAATTAGTGGAGCTCCTTTTGGCCACACCTTTCCTTTTCAATTGTTGCTCCACTTGGATGGCTTTGTGAAGCAAGTCCTCCATTTCAACAAATTCCTGCAGTTCAACAATATCACGAATATCATTATTCAAACCACTAAGAAATCTAGCCATAGTTACCTCCTCATCTTCTTCTATCTTGGCTTGAATCATGAGCACCTCCATTTCCTTGTAGTACTCCTCAACGCCTTTGCTACCTTGGGACAATTTTTGAAGTTTGAATTTTAAGTCCCTAGAATAGCTTGTCGGCACATATCTCTTCCTCATGATCCTTTTCATTTCAACCCATGTATCCACCAATGGCTCCTCATTCCTAGCTCTCTCTTTTTGCAATTTGTTCCACCACACAAGAGCGTAATCGGAAAACTCCATAGCTGCAAGCTTTACCTTTTGGGCCTCTTCATAGGTATTACAAGTGAAAATATGCTCTATTTTGATCTCCCACTCCAAATAAGCTTCCGTGTCACTTCTTCCTTTGAATGGAGGAATAGAAATTTTGACTCCATCAATTCGGTTTTGTCTAGGAGCACCGTCATTACCTCTTCTCCTCCTTTCTTCTTCATCATGACCTCTATTCTCTAATTGGTCCAATCTTTCATGGAGCTCATCATTTTGTTGCCTCATCAATCTCTCCAAATGTTGTGTCAAGGCTTGCATTTGGAAAGGAGAAAGTCCTCCTCCTTGATTAGGATTTCCTTCACCCATCACAAACAAACAAATTCAAACGTAACAAGCAAATAGAAAGTAGAATTTGAAACCTCACCACACTCAAGTGTATCACACAATTATGGCTTTTTCTCTAATGAAAACACTCTTGCCTTTTACCACTCAAATTCTCCTTGGGTTCTTAGGCAATTCAAGATATTATGGCCACAACAAAGAACAATTCACCAATATGTGCTAGGTAAAGGCTAGGTAGACAAAGAAAAGGCTAACAAATCACAAAAACAAAGGGGTAAAGGAAAATTGGTAAACAAGAGAATTAGCAACAATCCTTTAAGAACACCAATATATTACCTTATAACAAATTGTTGAAAAGCATGAATCATTCAGCCCAAAATTTTCTTCTTCTTTTTTTTTTTTTGTTTTTTTATACGATTTTTCTTTTAATTATCACAAGGGCCTAACTTTTGCAATGATTCAGTACAATCACAAATAATATGAACAATAAGGTAATCAATTGGCAAAAAAAAAGAATGAAGGAAGGATGTTACCAATTTGACGTTCAAACCCTTAAACCGGAGCTCTGATAACCAAATGATATGAACCCCATTTGCACAAGGGCTGACTTAGGATCTTTAGGATTAGAACCTTGTAGAAAAATTTGAAAATTAGTTATGAATTTCTGGGCAAATTAGGTGTTGGTCCATGGTGTTAAAATGAGTGAAAAAGGAACCAAAAACGCTGGTTTGGTGGTGGCTGGACAGAATTTTAGAAATGACGGTATCTCGAGCTATATAACTCCAATTGAGGTGATTCCAAAACGAGGTGAAAGTTCTCGTTCTGAAATTCAATTTAGGCTCAAGAATCACTCAATTTGGCTGAGTAGAATGAGAGTTATGATAACGAGATAATTCTGGGCAGATTTGAGTTTTTTTGGAATTTTGGTGAAGAATTGAATGGGGGAAGGAAAGAATCACTCTTTCCAAGGAAGGCAACACACAAAGGGATGTGAAAGCCCTTTGATACAGCCAAGTAGTTCTTGAATCACTCAAGAACTTAGGAGAATCACTCTCACTAAGATAAAAGAGATAAACTCTAATATTTCTGAATCAAACTTAACTTGTCTTATTGATAAGAATGGTTCAAATTTTATATAGAAGCTTTACCATCGTAATTACAAAGGTTCCGTAACGGAAAATTTATTCCACTTAGATAATGATCCACTAAGCTAGGAAATAAAGCTACTTGATGGCTGATTGTAACTGAAATTGTGGCAACCAAAAAGTCACCCAACAGCCACTAGCTATGCGCCTCTTGGTCTCCCAAAGGCTGATGCCTAAGTTACCAATTGGGCCCTTATTACAACTTGAAATAAAACCAAACCAAAGCCCATTAGTTGATTAACCGCAAAACATAATTTGGTCAGCCAACTTTACAAAGGATTGGGCCATTATTTAAAACAAATTAAAAACTTAAAAACTGAAGCAAAGTGGCGCCTTAGTTCTCCTCCATTTGGGCCATGATGCAATTCACAACCTTGGTCTTTTCTCCTTGAAACTTGGGCTTGTATTCAATTAATATGGACAACACTTGTTGAAGAGCTTCCTTTGCTCTCCTTGCTCTAGCCCTTGTCATAGGTCCTCCAAGTCCTTCAAGAGGATCCTTGCCTTTGCTCATGGTCATGTCCTCATCAAGACTTTCATCACATTTGTCGACCTCGGCCAAGCAGCTACTGCTTCCACCTTCGCAGGATCCACCATGATTCCTTCCTTCGACACTACATGTCCCAGAAACTGAATTTCTGACAACCAAAACTCACACTTAGAGAATTTTGCATACAATTGCCTCTCTTTCAGAATTTGCAAAACAATCCTCAAGTGCTCGACATACTCCTTTTGAGTCTTTGAATAAATCAGGATGTCATTGATGAATACCACTACAAACTTATCCAAAAACTCATGGAAGATTCTATTCATGTAGTCTATGAACAACGCTGGTGCATTGGTCACCCGAAACGGCATCACCAAATACTCATAGTAACCGTACCGCATCTTAAACACCATCTTGGGCACATCCTCATCCTTTACCTTGATCTGATGGTACCCTAACCTCAAGTCAATCTTTGAGAACAAAGCAGCTCCTTTTAACTGGTCCATCAAATCATCGATCCTTGGATACAGATACTTGTTCTTGATCGTCACCTTGTTCAGCTGCCGGTAATACACACATCCTTATACTCCTATCTTTCTTTTTTTCTTTCACCAAGAGCACTAGCATTCCCACGGTGACACACTCAGTCTCATAAACCGCTTACGTAACAAATTCTTTACTTGTTTCTTGACCTCCGCCAACTCCACTGGTGACATCCTATATGGTGCCACAGAAATTGGGCTTGCTCCTAAAATAAGGTCAATAGCGAATTCTATTTCTCTCTCAGGAGATAATTCAGAAACATCCTCAGGAAAAACTTCTAAGAAGTCCTTCACCACCGGGATATACTCTGGCTCTACCACGCTTTCAGCCTCCATTGAGAACATGACCATAAAGGCCTTAGTATTTACCGTATTCTCCCATGCATCTTGGCTCAAAAGCCTTGGAATTTTTGACATTAATGCACCAACAATCAAAGTCTTCTCTCTGTAGTCCAACAGCACATGGTTGGTAGCTAGCCAATCCATTCCCAATATTACGTCCAATTGAGAAAGAGGCAAACAGATCAAGTTCACCTCAAACTTTCTACCATGCACCATTATAGAGCATTCCAAACATACCCATGATGTCACAACCGATTTATTCGTTGAGGTAGTCACCACAATATTACATGGTAATTCAGTCACATACAAATTCAAACTCTTCACATAATCCATGGATACAAAAGAGTGTGTAGCACCCAAATCAAATAACACATCTAATAGTCGACCCTTAATAATGCATTTACTTCTGATTAGTTCCTCAGACTATGAAGCCTCTGCCCCGCTCATGGCAAAGACCTTACCCAAAATGCTCGATTTTGGCCCCGTACTTGGTCCCGTGCTCCCTCTTGATTCAGGCCTCTGAGCTGTATTTGAACTGTTACTCCTCTTAGTGGTCCAGCACACATTAGCAGTGTGCCCTAACTTCCCACAGTTACTGCAGTTTGTCTTTGGTTGTGAGCAGCCTCTCCCCATGTGTGGTCTTCCACACCTAAAGCACTTGATCGGCCCTCTGAAAGAGCCTGATCTCGAACTACTCTCACTACTCCTCTCTTCAGATGAACTTCCTCTGGTCTATGAGTGGCTGGAGCTCGAATACGGCCCCTTAGAAAACCTAGGGGATCTTCTATCTTGCCTCACTGGACTCGTCTCCCTAGTGTCCACCGTCTTCCCCTTTGAATTAGCCTAAAAAATTTTGCTCTTACTTACCAGGTTGGGCAAGTCGGTCAGCTAAAACACATTGATTGCCACCCTGATATTTGACCTCAGCCCATGCTCGAACTGAGCACACAAGTCTTCTTCTCCATCTTCATGTTGGTAGTGAGGCCAGTACTTCATCAGCTCTTGGAATTTTGTAGCATACTCTCCCACTGTCATGCTTCCTTGCTTCAGCTCAAGGAATTCTCTAGCCTTTTGCTTCTTCAGATCCTGGAGAAAGTAATTCTCTAGGAAGATTGCCTTAAAAGCCTCCCACTGAATATAGCCCACCTTCCTGTAGCAAGGTCTAACTAGTAAACTTCCACTAATCTTCTGCTTTTCCACACAGCAAGTATGTAGCATAGGCAACCTTGTGCTTCTCACGGCATCCCATTGCATTGAAGACTTTCTCTATATCAACCAACCACCTCTAAGCTCTCTCAGAGTTGAATCCTCCCTCAAACTTTGGAGGGTCGTGCCTAGTGAAGGCAAATAACTCTCAGTACTCAATTAGCTCTCCGCCTTAGTTATGCACCAAGGCCACCAGAATTTAAGCCATGCACTCTATGAGGTCATTGGTGCCTCTAGCTCCTCTACCTCTACTAGCCATTCTAATCTAAGCTAGTAAGTAATTCAACAAACCACACTGAACACATTAGATTAATAACAACATTTATAAATCAGGTAATCAAAACAAATCAACACTCAATTTAGACGCTCCAGCCCTATGTCCCAGTCCGATTTGGATGAACAACTCTGATACTAAAATTATAACACCTTAAATTTAATAAATAATTTTCACAGAAATAAGAATAATAAAATTTTCATTCAAATAATTTCTAACACACAGTTTCATCAGAGTGTTTCAAAATAAGAAGGGTTTACAAATTCATATCAAATAACTATTATAAGACTAATTCAATTACATCATATTTTCAAAATAAATAGTTATGCCCTATGGCAGTATCATTCATCCCTTCACTGAGCCTGGTGCTGATTGTCTTGGTCACCTGAAAAATAAATGTAAGAGTGAGTACTCTACACTATCATATACACAAACAAGCATAGAGCCTCACCTTACCCTTCTACACATTTTTTAACACATTTCCAACCAAACATCAACAATCACAAGTAACACATTTCAATATTCCATTTCAACTTACAGACGGGTGCGCTCACTGCACCAACAACATTTCACACATGTGTGTACTCACTGCATGTAGCCACGCTCACTATAGCAATGTTATTACAGTTTCACACCATGGATGGTCGCTAGATAGCCTCCGCCTCACAGATACAACGTGTGCAGTCATATGCCCCTTGGCAAAGGTGCTAGTAAGAGACCAAGTCAGGAGGAAAGTATCATTGTTAGTGTCACTACCATCCTCTTTTCCTCAAGGTATTTCTACCGTCCCTATCTTCCACACTTCAGTGTAACACCTAAATTTAATTTTCTAAATAAATAAATTTCGCAAAATTAGGAATCATAAATTTTTTTATCTAAATGGTTCCCAAATCATGGTTCAATAAAATATTTCGAAATAGAGATAGATTACAATTTGTGTCAATCATTTCTACACACACACATAACATAGATACTCACCTTACACATTCCACATATATTCTCACATATTCTATTTAATTATAGTCAATCATATACAACACTTTCAAGCATTTTATTTCAATTCACAACTAATGTACTCACGACACCAAAACATTTTACACACATGTGCGCTTACTGTACGTAGCCATGCTCACTATGACACTGTGATCACAGTTTCACACCATGGATGGTCGCCAGTTACTCCCGCCTCACGGATATCGCATGGATAGTCACGAGTCACTCGACAAAGGTGTTGGTAAGAGGTTTAGTCGAGATGAGAGTGGCCTGTGGTGCACCCACATTCACTGTTGGTGTCACTACCACTCTCTCTTCCCTAAGGTATTTCTACCGTTCTCATCTTATACACCTCCAGTCTATCGCTGAACTATTCATAGCATATTCACAACTGCATTTACATGCCTTATTCACACACAATTTAGTTGCATACGTTAATCATATTTGCACATGGCACACAGACCCACATTCATTCATAGTACATGGCACGCAGACCCACATTCATTCACAACACATGGCACCCAGGCCCATTTTCACCCACATCAAACTTAAGCATTAAATCCTCATTAGAATTCACCACAATCAATATTAATCAATGGTATGTCACAATACATAATCACCTACAATAGGTTCAACTATCTTGTTAAACATCACATTGCATTCTAACACACAATAATTTCCATCAACACATATTTTCTACCCTCTATGTCAGTCATATTGAAGTATTTAGCAAAATAAACAGTCATCAAAACACAATGAGATAGGGTAGAGTCCCTCCTTAGCTCAAATTGAAGATCCACGCACGAAATCAACAACAAGAAGGCTCCCCACGCGAACTTAGTCCTACATATATGGAAGAATCCCATAAGAACTAAGGGAAATTGAGAAAACAGAGAATGAGGATCAGAAACAGAAATCCTAACCATTAAAACTCACATCCAAGCATTCCTCACACAAATCCAACCTTCAATCTTGCTCCCAAACGACTTCAAAGGCAATTTAATAAGTGAAATAGGGTTTGGGATTAAGAGAATTGAAGAAATTACGGAAAGAGATATGAGAAATGAAATTTTCCAAACCCTAAACTCCTTTAAATCTTTTTCTGGTCGCGACATTCTCGCTGCAGCGAAAATATCAGAAGAAACTGCACTCTGATTTTTGCGAAATCTCACTACAGCAAAACTACATCTAAAATTGCACCTCAAATTGTCGTTTTCTCGCTGTAGCAAGGGACCTCTTGCTGTAGCGAAAAGGTGACAGTTTCACACCTTCTTTCCAAGGCCTTCTTGCTACAGCGAAACTCTTCTCACTATAGCAAGAATACCCTGCACCAAACACTTAGCCAAATTTTCATCAATCAAACCAGTCACATTCTAACATTCTCAACACATACACACATACACACACACACACACACACACACACACATATACTCTTATAATCGCATATTTATCCATACACATTCGTACGCATCATCATTCAATATTCATTATGCACTCAAATGCACATTCTGACATCCATTCACATTTACACACACACACACACGCATATATATATATATATAAATTAATACTACAAAAATTTAGGGCGTTACACCTAGTATATTGCTAAACCATTCATAGCTTCCAACATATTCACAACTGCAATTAAGATGCCATTCACACACATTTTCAACTATATTCTCAATCACATCACAACATTCATATCCATGCACGACACATACGCTCACTTCCGTTTATATTACACTCAATATCAAATCCCACCTCAACCAATTTGCTACATCACATACATTATACTCAATATCCACCACCATCAGTTAATTCCATTAAAACATACATCTTCTTACATTTCAATCATCTACATTACAACACACAACCAATTAACAGAGTTCAAGCACAAAATAGGATAGGGTAGAGTCTTCCCTACCTTGAAATGAAGACCCACACACAAAATCAACAAGGAAAGTGCTCCCCACACAAATTCCATCCTAAATACATGGAAGAATCCCATGAAAATCAAGGAAAACCAAGAAAATAGGGAATGGGATTGAGAAATCGAAACCCTAATCATTAAAACTTACCTCTAAACACCCTAAACGTGATTTCAACCATCAATCTAGCTTCCAAACGGCCTTGGAGGTAATTTAATCGATGAAATAGATGTTTTGGAACGAGAGAAACAAAGAGATTTCAAAGGGAGATATGAGAAATGAAATTCTCTAACCCCTAAACCCTTTAAATTCCTTTCTGGTCGCGATACTCTCGCTATAGCGAGATATTCTCATTGACGTCCCTGCAACGACACCCTCTCTCAGTACAGTGAAAATCTCAGAGGAAACTGCACTCTGGTTTCTGCAGAATCTCGCTACAGCGAGACTGTACCCAGAAATACACCCTCCACTATCGCCCTTTGCTACAACAAAAATGCAACAGATTCACCCCCTTCTCCCAGTGCTTTCTCGTTACAGCGAGGGTCCTCTCGCTACAGCGAGAATACCCTGTAGCACCCACACTTAGCCTATACATATATATGTGTGTGTGTATATATGTATATACATATATATATATGTATATATATATATATGTATATACATATATATATATATATGTATACATATATATATATGTATATACATATATATAAATATATATATATATATTCAATCAATTCCAGTTCAGTCACAATCAACATTACATTTCAACCACATATTCATACATCTTCACAATCATAGTTACATTCAAATTATTACATAATCAAATGCACATTCAAACATTAATTTATACATTTATTTTAATACATTAAAGTATTATTACAAAATTTGAGGCATTACAGATACAAAAATATTGGAAAAGAAAATGGATACAAAAGCCAAATGATTTTAAAAGATCGGGAGAAATAAAACTAAAATGGGATATGATTGCTAGTTCTGCTAATGTCCGTCTTTCATCCCAGAATCAACCTTATATAGGGATTTTCAATCTTGTAATTGGATTCCTTCTTATCTCATTTTATTGTTTGACAGATGTTTTACTAGACACTTTTTTTTACTATTTATTGTGTACTATGTCACACAAAATTGGAGAACTAACTAGCAAGTGTACTAGGTAGTTGTATCAAGTAATAAAATTTAGAAATCAATGTAAGTTCCAAGTATCGTCCTTAGGAATTGGGTCTATCAATTACCACTTCACAAATTAATAACCAGTTGAGCCAAACGAATATTGAAGATGTTTTGGATAATTTAAGAACAAAAACAATAAAGTGCAAAAATATGAAAAAATACAGTAAAACAGAATACGAATTTTGTAATAAAATGCTATATGAAAAATAGTTAGGAATCACTTCACCAGATTTTCTATTGTAATGTAATAATGTTCTAGACTCTTAAGAATTCTAATTGATTGATAATCAATTTCACTTCTTTAACCAAAAGACAATTCCTTGCCTCATTGATCCTAATATCTAATTAAACCTCCCTAATTCTTTAGGTGAAATTCAATCAAATATTGCATTAAGTTCTGGAAATTATAGAATTACTAGATTATGATACTTATTACTAAGATCTCAATAACCTAGGCATATGATTTAGATATGAGAAATAAATTTAATTTCTATTGATGAAGATTCCTCTAGGTTCAATTGAATAAAGGATTAGTTTACAACTACATTAAGAACAGAATCACATACTCAAATCAATCAAAACCTCAAGGTCCAAGTCCAAAATTATATCATAATATAAAATCTAGATCCATGGATCCCTAACAAAAAGAAATCAGAACATGTTCCTAAAAGAAAAGAGAGAGAAAGAGTAGAAGAAGAGGAGCTGCAGAATTTCTTCATAAATCCAATTTCTAACCTGATTTCTCAAGGTCCAGAGCTTGGAAGTCACCCCCAATCTCCCTCTCTAACTCTCCTAAAGTGTAAAAATGAAAAGAAAACAAAAAATAGCAAAAGACCTCCAATTCTGAACTCTTAACTTTTATTTATAATATTTTTCTGCCTTTTCCACTTCCACACTTTAATCTTTAAGGATTATAGCATGAAAGGTCTTCTAGAAGCTTCTATAACTAAATTAGGAACTTCAATCGTCCAAAGTTGATACTTAGAAGTGATATTTAAAATTCTTTTACTTTTGCATAGACACTTTAAGTGGTTGAAGTGTCTACATGCAAGTATCTTTTATGGGAAAAGCCTCACGCGTAGCTATTCTCAGCACTTTGAGTGGCTACGTGCTTACTGCATAGCTACTCTAAGCACTTGAAGTGGCTACGCACTTAACTGCGTAGCTACTCTAAACACTTAAAGTAGCTACTCTCTTAGTCTTCATGGATTTTTTTCTTCAAAGTGTTAACTCTATGTACTCAGAGTGGTTACGCCCTACACATAACACTTGATTCTCATCTTTAAAGCTCAATTCCTCTACTTTCTCCACTTCAATCTTCAACTCAAATTCTTAGCTCAAGCTTCTGCATAAGGATTAAGTCATTTTAAGTCAAATTGTTCAAAATTGGACCAAAAATCTAAGATTGTAAACTATTTATACAATTATAAATATTAATGTAATTTTTATGATATTTTCAAGTTTATTTACTATTTAACTCTTTATTTACTAACAAAAATTAGGCTAAAAATATAGTAAAATATGGATTTATCATACTATCTATCTATTATTTTTGTCGATACAATAAAAAAAATTTAAGTCTTTTACCCATTTTTTTTTATCGATGGTAAAATTTATCTATATTCACATGGTGTAAAAATACCGTAACAATCATCTTCATTGTTGTAACCAAAGTCTTTCATGTTTTTTAGTGAACTTGGGTTGAGACTACTTTATACCTCATATTCTTCTTTATTTTCTAATGATGTATTAGATACTTTTGAAGATATTATTTACATTATCTTGTTGAATTTTTCGTCGAAGCTATTGTGCTAAGACTGGCTAAAAGTCTGGATTTTTATTGTATAAACAATTAGTTTTTTTTTTCTAATAATTTTGAGTGGGTTACACTAGAAGGAGTTGATAATCTGAAAATTGTATTTTAATGCACATTTGTAATCACTAATCTATTTTTTGTTTGCGAAGTAATTCAAAATTGAATTTACTCCATCATTTTACTCTTACAACTTTGACTAATAAATGAACTTATGAATGTTTTGCCAATTTGGCTGAATCGTACTCCCACGTTGTGATCCAAGTAATTCTTTGGCTTGCAACAAAGGATATGAATTGATATTCTTGAGTAAAATTTAGTTTACTTATAAAATATTGTAATGTTATTTTCTCTTAGTAGTATAGAGGTTATTGGTCCAAAGTCATATAACTAATAGCAAAATCATTTTGAAAATTTTAGAGAAATTCCTTTTCTAAATCAGATGAACCATGAATGGGTCGCTGCCTCACTAGTCTAAAGTAGAGAATATTTCTCCAAGCACTGATATAATTAAAATAATTATATTATTTTGGCTAATAATTTATTGTAAAACTCTTACGATGGTAGAGGAGTTTTTCTCAATCCGTATTGTGAAAATATTGTTTATTTTGAATTTTTAAAATATTATTTCCTGAGTTTTAGGATCTTTTTGATGAGTTAATTCTATAGATTATGTGTCATTAGAATAAGCTCATAAAAATTTTTTTTTCTGTTGTAATGATGTTAGTACAAAATGATAATACGGTAGAAATATTTTTTTTTGCTATTTCAGATCTAAGCAAAGAAAATCTTTTTGGTTCTATTGGTAAAATAAGAATACAGTCAGACTATTTTATTTATGGTGTTTCTGCTAGTTTTGTAGAGTTCAAAGAGGCTAGTGTTGTGAATGTATTATTAGAAAAGGCTATTATTTCCTTAAGAGTGATTGGTACTAGTTTTTCATAGAGCTTGAAGGGTCGTTATTACCCTTTTTATGTTTTCTGGTTTAGAGTGTTTAAGGTAGTTTTGATTCAAGCTGTCTTGGATGTTCATAATTTGAACTGGTTATTCTGGACATTTTTCTCCCTATAAAAATTTTCTTGAAAGATAGTTAGGTAAAATTTTTGTCTCCTTTAATATGCATAGTATTGAAATCAAAGTTTGATAGTAATACTTGCCATTTGGCAAAAATATGCTTATATATTAAATTTTTAAAATCTTTTTGTAAAATTTGTGGTGTTGCTTTGTAATCTATTTTTACTAAAAATCTTTTGTTAAAATATTATCTTGAAATTTTTGTATGCAAAGAACTATTGATAAAATTTCTTTTTTAACGATTGAATATTTTTGTTGTGCTGGATGTTATATCCCTGAATGATATCTCACCACTTGTTCTTTAATTATTCCAAAAAGAACTTATTTTAAGATTCTTCCATATCCTAGATTGAATGCATTAGTTTCAACTATTAAAGCTGCCTCAGGGTCCATATTCCTAGGCATGAAAGAGTTTTGATTAAAGTTTTTACTTTTTGTATTGTAGTTGTCATTTCTTCATCCCAATCTATTGGATTTTTTCTTAATTTTTGTACAAATGAGCACATAATGTCTTGATATTTGGAATGAAGTCGGCTATGTAATTTAAACATCCTAAGAATCTTTGTAATTGTGTCTTATCTTTTATCTGGTCCGAAAATTTATCATCAAACTCTAATAATCTCTATATTGAGATAATTGTTCCCTGATATATTTCATATTCGAGAAATCTAGTTTTTTTCTTGAAATATTTTCATCTTTTTAGCTTATACTACAGTCCATTTTCTTTTATTAATTTTATAAATTTGTTTAAATGTTGTATCCCTTTAGAAAGAATAAGTACATGGTCTAGATATACTATTGAAAATTCCATATAAAGATAAAAGAAAATATTGTTCATAATTTCTTGAAATTCACTAGGTGCATTTTTTAATTCTTAGTGTATTATGTTCCATTCATAATGACCAAAAGGGACTACAAATGTTGTTTTGTATTTATCTTTTTCTCTTATGGATCTCTGCTAATATCTTGATTTTATGTCAAATTTTAAAATGATATTAGCATCAATTAATCTTTTAATTAGATCTTATTTATTTGGTATTGGAGATTTATTTTGAAATGATATTTAGGGGCTCCTTGTTCTTGTTCAGAGGCTTTATTAACATAAAATTTTGTACAACTCCAAGGTGATTTAGAAGGTCTAATTAACATTTTTTTTAAATAATCTTCTAATTCTTGTTTATAATATTGTAATGGTTCTTCATTCATCTGTATAGATCTAACTTTAGTTGGGATATCTTTTTCACTAAAATTTTCCTTATAAGGTAAACTTCACTAAAATGAAAAATTATTGGATTAGTTTTACAAATTTCTTTCTCTATTATTTTCTCAAAATTTTGTTTAATTTTTTGTATTTTTGGATTCTTAAGTTATTGTTCAATTCTTGTATACTTCATTTCTTCTTTAATCATTTTTATTTGGTTTTTTTTTTCTATTAAATTTATCTTAGATATAGAAGCTTCTTGTAAAAGATTTAACTCTCTAATTTAGGTGCCTTTATAAATTTAAATTCTATTGGCTGGCCTTTTATCAAATTACATATAATTCATTCATTTATACTACAAGGATATAGTAATGTTGAAATGACATTCCTAATATTATTTGATTTGTCATATTTTTTACTAAAATGAAAGAGGTTGTAAAGCAAATTTTATTTTTACAAATTTTTCCTTTTGATATTTTATATTGTATATTTATTTTAGATCCATTTGCTGAAACAAATTTTTCTGTTATTTTTCATAATATTTTGTGGAAATTAATCTTTCTTTTCTACAACTAATATCAGCTCCTAAATCTATTAAATCTATCTTATTGAATTTTTCTTTTTCTACTATTAAAGTAATTTTACACTACCATTTATAAGTTGTTACTAGTGTTAATGACTCCATATTAAATATTTTTGGTTCTCTTTCTATATCATTACTTGTTGTCCTTTTAATAGGTTTTTTTCCCTCTAATTTTAATAATTTAAATTCTAAAGTTATTTAATTTTGTCTTAGTTCTTTAATTTCTATTTTTAGATTTTTTATTTCTTCTTGTAAATCTTTTATAGTTACACTAGCACTAGGTTGTCTAAATTTTTCATACACATCTTTCATTTCTATTGGTCTTTTTTCTAAGAGTTTTTCTTCTTCTTTTGTAACTAAATGATTTAATTTTTTAATAAATTCATTTCTTAATGGCCCTTCTTTTAACTCTTCTATTATTGTTATTAATGCTTGTGTTTGATCTCTTGTTAAAACATTTAATTGAGGATGTATGTAGTCTTTATAGTCACGAAATTTTTTGTCCTAAACAATAATTTTTTTTCTTCCTTAGATTCTTCAAAGGTGTTGTTTAATTGGTAGATTTCATTTTCTAATATATTTTTCTTTTTTTTTTTTATCTTAAGTTCCTATTTTAGATCTTTCTTTTTCAGAATTTATGAATATTGTCGATAATACTTATTTTAATTCATTACTTTCTATGGAATTAATTTTCTTCTCTAATCTACATTGATAAGCATGGTGTCCATATTTCCAGCACTTCCAACATTTTCCTTTAAACTTGTGATTCTTTTAATAATTCTTATTTTCTTTTGGTTTATTAGTTGATTGATTCTTTTAATAATGTTGGATCTCCTAAAAAAATTTGTATTATGAAATATATTAATGTTACTACTATGTCTTGTTCATTATTTTCTTGTTTTACATATGATCATATTTATTCTTTGTCAATAGGATTTACATGATGATATCACCATCCTCTTAATTGTCGAGCGAAGTCTTGTACTATAGCTTCAACTGCTGCTTTATCAATTACCTTTTTTAATTTATAGGCAATTGCTACCATTATCATTTGTTATGTTTAGGGTTAAAAAGAGTTGTAAAGATATTTTGGTAGATAATTATGCAATCAATGTAGATTTAAGAAGAATAGATAATACATCTGGACTAGAAATATCTACACCAACATATGAACCTGTATTACAAGAAAATATTAGTGAAAATAATTATAGTTCTACTAAGTGTCAAGTACTTAATACTTTATCAAAAAGTGCATTTCATAATAGATAAAAAATGGATAAGAGAGAGCCTTTCATAATAGATAATTATAGTTCTACTAGGTCTCAAGTACTTGATTTATTAGTGGATTGCTACTCTTTGCTTGATAGATTGAGGCGATCTCTTTCCTTTTGGTCTTATAAGAGTCAGTTGTGTGCCACTAGAAGCTAGCATATGTCATCTCATCTACTAATGTGTATGTCTCATCTGGGTCCTTTCTTATGAGAGCCCCTTCTACGGCTGCATCAATTGTGACCCTATTGGAAATCGATAAATAGAAGATTTGCATCTGTCTCCACATAGAAAAACTATGGTGAGGGTATCTCCTCAAAAGTTCTTCAAATTGCTCTCATGTTTCAAATAGGGATTCCAATTTATGTTGCTGGAAGCTTGATATTTCTGCCATAAACTTAAAGGATCTTGATGGAAGAAAATAATACTTTCTCAAAAATTGTTGAGTGAGCTCCTCCCATATTGAGATGGAATTAGTTGGTAGTGAGGCAAACCATGCATTCACTTTTTTAGATATTGAGAAGGGGAAAGACAAAGTTGAATGACATCGTTGGTGACTCTATTGTACTTGATGGTGTATATGAGTCGAATGAACTTTGTCAAATGGAGATTGGGGTCTTCATTGGGCATTTCTCCGTACTGTATAGAGTTCTAAATCATGGTTATCAATGCTAACTTCAACCCATGGTGGGTGTCATGTAACCCTGAATGACTTTTCTTCCTTCAGCCATTTTTTGTCCTCTCAACTCCTTCCTCTGTCTTCACACAATTCTTTCTATTTCTAGATCAAATAAGCAAGTTGCAGAAGACTTAGAGCAAGTGAGCATACACTAAAAATAATAGAAGCATGAATTATTCCAATCAACCAAATATGAGATTCTTTTAATATTGGAAAAACAATTCTTGACAACGGCACCAAAAACTTTTTTGTGGACAAGTGTACTTATCAAAAAGTAATAAAGAGTTTTAAATTAAGCTTCCAAATTATCTTCTCATAAGGATTGTTTCCAAGTATCAAGTAAGTCTTGATTTAATTGTTTAAATTTAAGTGATGTGTTGGAGAATAAATTAGTTTGTTAAACAAATTAAAAATAGTGAAGAGACACACTTTTGATTACTGATTAGAAAGGAACCTAAGGCTTATGGGTTTACCTTTACACGTCTTTATGTTTTATTTTGAGTTAATTTTAATTTTGATTTCCTTATGATTGCTAATTATTAATAAATTTTATTAACATCCATTAGTCATGCAATGTTAACAGTCTTTTCTTCAAATTATTACTTCTAATGATCATGCAAGATAGGAAAGCATGAAGTACCTACGAGCTTGTTAATTAAATAATGATTGGGAAAGAAAAGTTAAGCTTGATCCACCTAATTTTTACATTGTTTTATTCTATAAGTCCATTAATCTCATGTGGTATGATTACCTACTTTGTAATTAATTACGATATGCTAGAAGTGGCCAATCCCTAACATACAAATATATGCACTAGAATAAAAATCAATCATAGACAAAAATTGAAATTATTATCAAATAACAACTATAATAAACTCCATAAATATGAAAGAAAAAGGAAAACTAGAGGAATTCCCTAAGGGAAGAGGGATGAGCATAGTTTGCCTCTTTCTTTGTCTGTGCCAGTGACCCTTGGTCTCTATGACTCCAAGCATTTTCAAAGGTGTGTATAAAAATTAAGATGTCCTTGTTGTTGCCTTTGAAGTCTCTTTAATAGGAGTTGAGATCCATTAGAGATAACATTGTTGCCTCCAATAAGTCCTTTTGATAAGGTTAATATCTCCATCGAAGGAGATCAGATCTGTTTAAAGTTTAAATTTTAAATTCTTCCTTCATAGATTAGTAAAGAAACCTCTTCTTTTGGCAATAATAGAAGACAAGCATGACCAAACATACTCTTCGAAGCATAGGTGTGCTTGAAGAGAAGCAAGGGCATGCTTTACTAACTAACTTCCATTAGTTTAATGCTAAAAATGATTTAATATTCCACCAAGTCTTTAGCATATTAAACTACAATAATTAAGATCATAATTAGTGTAAGACTTATTGAAATAAAGGCATAAATTCATCAAAATATTCTCTAAAGGCGTGTCTAAACACGGACTTATCACAAATCTATTTATCAAGTAAGTCCCTATCCACTTACATATGGCTATTATAGGTTTGTCCCTATCTATCAGTATAATACTATTAAAAGCCTCATTGGGTGCTATGGCATAATTGGCCAAGACATGATTGTCATAAATGATTTCTTAAACTGACCATTATTATCTTGCCACCGTCTCATTGGACCCCATACACAAGATCTTTTCTAATAATGTCAATTGCCTCAAAATACGACCATCTATCAAAATCAAGTAACTTTTGTTGAAAAAACTCCATAATGGACAATTAGATTAATAGTCATGCTTGTTACAAAAATTTGAATATAAAATATAAGTGTACCTTGTAACTCCCACTAAATTTTAAATACAATTCTTATAGATTCAATTTTGAAAACCACTTAAATACCGTATTTAAAAAACTAAATACAATAAAAACTCTAATTATGTTTTACAACCAAATACATTAATCTTATATAAAGAAAAAAATAATACAATAAAATAAACCTTATCATGAAAAATTCTATATAGACCATAACTCAACTAGTGTGTAATAACAAAGATGAAAAAAATGTAACGTAATCTTTATCTACTACTTTCTGAATATATAAACCTTAAGTTAGTCAAGCAAGCCTTCACATGGTTGCCTCAAAATTCAGTTCAAATAAATACTTAATATATTGCATTTAACATGTAAGAATTTATAATAATACCATTTGTTAAGTAGCAAAATAAAAAAAATTAGCATGCACTAATTTATAATAATATCATTTGTTAAGTAGTAAAATAAAAAAAATTAAAATGTTAGGTAGTAATAAAAAAAAAAAAAAGTGATATGTGAGGTTGTAAAAAGTTATTAAATTTTTTTTAAATAAAATCTTATTACATCCAGATGAGATTAATTTGGTGAATAAGTTTCAATTACATTGATATTGGTTAAAGGTGTATTTTATTTTATTTTTTCCTGCGGCGGAAACGACCTCGTCTTGTTTAGCAGCAAATTTGCCCTAGCGTTTCTGCTGGAGATAACATCAAAAGTACAGAAATTGAGCTTCGATTGGCGGGTGCCTGTTCCGTCTTAGTTTTCGTTGTTTCCCGTGCGCAATCTAAGTTTCGACTCACCGTCTGGTGATCCTTCTAGTTCTAGTTTTGATTTGTGCTGTGTATCTGAAATTTTTAAATTGATATGAAGATTGCATATGAAATCAGCAGTTTGATGAATTGCCGGAACGGAATGAAGCTTATTTAGATTTTTCTTTAATTCTTTTATTGACAATGAGACGATACTGAATAAATGGTTAGACACGTGCAATTTCTTCAGCGGGCTTCCTAGCATCCTTAACAGCTCAAAGGGTGTCTATTTAAAGATTCTTTGGCACCTTTTTGTTGAAGACTTGAAGTTGTAGTGAAAGATTGAAAGGATTGGTTGGATGTCAAGCGTTTGAAGCATAAAAAAAAAGGGAAGTAAGTGTCAGAAGCCAATTGAAACAAAAGGTGTTTCATGTTTTAGAACTTTATACATTTTTACTGGGTTGTGCTGATCTCATTATTCTAGTCGTGTGGGTTGGCATTGTTGAAGTCAGTTGTGAAATTAGATTTAAAAATGAACCAGACGAGTTGTTCCAAGTTGAAGTCTGAAATGGCTAAAGTGGCCTGTTGATCAAATATGTTCATTTTTGTTTGGTAGGCTGTCACTCCATTAAATATGAAACTTGAAAACCAGTAATATAATAGGAACAGTTTGACAGGCAAAGATTAATTATGTGTTATGCGTATAGAATCAATCACAATTATGTGTGTTGAAGTTGGATTTTCTGATGATAGTTCAGACGTCAGAGTAGAAATAGTTTGAACCAACATTATGTTTACTAGTTGTTTTGGAATCTTATATACTGGTGAAGGAGGCATTGGATATATGTATTGAATACGTGCTTTTTTTTTTTTTTTTTTTCTTCTTTATCCTGGTTTCCTTCAATCGCTTGACTGTTGGTTGAACAAATAATCCCCTCTGACCAGATTGACCTCCAGTCTGGATTATGGAACTATGAGCAACACTCTTTAAAAATCATAATATGAGGCTTAAAGTTTTCTAAATGAAGCAAGCTATACAATGCACTATGGAGACCAAGCGCTGCAACTTCTGGCTTCCCAACAAAAACAGATGTTGTGCAAACATCCCTCTTGAAGGTTCCTTGTAAGTTCCAGTCTCTTTCTTTTCATATGTTATTTGATTCATTTCACTCACATTTGATTCTATGGGCCCAGATTCTGTGGCAATCACAACTCAAGGCCCCAAGGCCAGTGGATTCCATGTCCTATAGATCCATCCCAGTATGTACTCTCTCTCACATGCTTTCTTCTGTATATAACCTTAGGTTCATTCTTCTAATCTTTTAGCTCTTTTTCATTTGGTTCTTGTTATTTCTTCATTTGATAGCTCAGTGCTAGAACAAAATCTCAATGGGCATGTTAAGCGGTGCCCATTGCTGAAACAGATTCAATCCTTGTCCCTCCAACCTTTCTATCGAAAAGGAATCAATGCTGGTTGTGATGAAGAAGAGGAAACATGTGGGATTAATGATTCAAGATTGCTCACTATGACAGTTTCCTCAGAAATGAAGAGGAATGCTCTTCATAAATTGAGTGTGCTTGAATTTTGCAATTTGATTGAAAAGATAGAATCTCTTCATGAGTCATTGTGTAAGGATATTCAGGACTCAAGTCAGATGCCTGAGGTTTGCAGCTTTTGGATTAAAAGCAGAGTTGAAGAGAGGTAGCTATTGGTGAAATCTTTGAATTTATTAAGGGTTAAATTCATGTTGCCTGTGTAGTTCTGATCAAAGTCAATTGGCCAGTGGCTCTGATTTGTTACTTTGCCCCTGTTGTTAGTTTCTTCTGCACAAAAACCCATTATGAGTGCTTCCTTTAGTACAAATCTTACTTCCATCACCCTTGCTAATGGAACTAAACACATGGGATAATGTGACAAATCAAAATCACAAGATGGGACATTGATTTGAATCCAAACTACAAGGACCCTTTGTTTAATGGGTATGATTTATACTTGCAACTTGAGTTTTTTTCAGGAAAATTCCATTTCAGGAGAAACATATAGTGCAGCAGGCATCTATTCTGGGAAATTTGGAAAAATTTGGTGTACTGAAGAATACTCTTGAAAGGAAACCAGTGGAGGGGAAGGAGGAGGGTGTCCCTGCAGTGATTGAGTTTGGAGCTGGTAGAGGGTATTTGACACAAATGCTTGCAGATTGTTATGGAATTGAAAGAGTCTTTCTAGTTGAGCGAAAGTCATACAAGTTGAAGGTAGGATAGCCCTGGAATTGCTTTCACTGACTTCTAAATCATGATAATACTTGGAGATGTTCCTGAGATCATGATAGTTAAAATCATGTGCTGACTTGTAGAATCGCATGATTCTATGATCTCCAGCTACTTGGCCATGCTGAATCACATGTGAAAGTGCTTTCTTTTGGGATCTTGCAGAATCGTTGTTTGGGATTGTAAACTTGCTAGAAATGTTGGATCCTGCCATGGCTAATTTTTTTAAACAAATTACACATGACCTGATTTGGTGATCTGATTTGTGAAACAAACACCTGAAGCCTAAAATTGAGTAGGACCAAATCAAAACCCTAAAAACACACAAAAAAGCCATCATCTCTGCCGCTTACTGCTTTGGTTCTCCTACCCGCCGCTCACCCACTAATTCCCATCGAGTATTGACACCCAAAACCCCATTCTGGTCATGCATGAACTGCAATCTGCAACCTGCAAACTGCGAAACTTCATTTTGCGACTTGCAAAGCTTCGTTCTGCAACCTATGACTTGTTTTGTCCTGCTACTGTGTGATGCTGCTGCTGTTCTTAGCTCTACTCTCTCTTCTTGATTCTGTCTATGGTTGTGGCTGTTTCTTCCTGTCAATTTAATTTTCTACTACTTTTATGAATTATGTATGAGCTTATGAGTTTATGTTTAATTTTTTTTGGAAGTTTTTTCTCTTATTTATGAATTTATGTGTGCGCATACATATATATATATATATATATTTATATATATATAAAGAATTTTGTAGGATTTTATGAGTTGTGTTACGATCCTTGACCTTCTCTCCAATCCTACGCAGAATATTGATTTTGACTACCTGGCCTGAGATATTTAAACTTTGAACTTAAAGCAATCTTTAATTAATTACTTTATTTATCTATTCATTGTTTACATCATGCCAATGCTATTGCCAGGCCGATCGATCCTTGCGACAGAATGAGAGCTTAATGTTAGAGCGTTTGAGAATTGACAGTAAGAGTCTTCAGATTTCATTTTGCAGAATATATTTTCTAAAGTTGTAATTTTAGTAGTTGAATTATGCTGCCTGCTGAGATATTTTTACTGAGGAATCATATTGTGAGTACATAGCATGTAATTGGGATTCTTATGTTGAAATACTTCATTAACATCTAATGTGCATATATTGTGCTTTTGGTGCAATGTATCAGTCTCTATGCAATGAGCTTTGACATCTTTGCAAAGCTTTCTTTTAAAGTTTTTTTTTATAAAGCGATTGAACTGTGTTCCTATGCATTTAAATTTTGATTGCTATTTATGCTAGCCTTGATTGAGGTTCTTAGTCAAGTTACTTCGTTTGCTCCATTAGGCTTTTGTATTTGTTAACCATTCTTTCTATGCAAAAAATTGTTGATTATTCTTCTTAGTTTAGAGTGTATCTTTAGAGTGTTGATGATTCTGTTAGCAATGGTCTTACTTTTAGTTATTACAAGCGCGGTAATGAAGCTGAAGAGGGTGGATTGGAGTAGTTAGGGAACTGTTTAGGGTATTTTGGGTGCACATTTTAATTGCAGATAATTAGGAAATTGTCAGTTCTTCAATGAGGATCCTTAACAAATTTGTTAAGAACCAACAGAACCCTGCCTTTTAGGTTAGATATGGTCTTGTAGTTGTATTTTTGTATTTGATTTTACTTGAAAAACTAAGTCTATTCTTTCCTGATTTTAGTAATTTAGTTATAAAAGGATAAAAGAAAAAATGCACAAGATATTCAAGTTAAGAATTGCTACTACCACAGATTATCTCATTGGCAAAAAAATCAGGGGAGTATACATTTGAGGAGTCTTGCTTTTTGTTGAGAAGATTGTAAGTTAATTGTAACAAACTTACAATATTGAGAAAAAGGGTAAGTTTGTTACATTTAATTGCTTACAATCTTCTCAACAATGCAAGACTTCTCAGATGTGGACCCTTTAAGTTATTTTTGTCATGTTTTCTACCATTCATCATGCCGCATGGGTTGAGATGGAGCCAGAACAACTGTAGATGGATCTAATTGGGACATTTCTTGATTTTGTTTCAATTTCTCCTACATAATTTGTTTTTTAAGCAACTGATAGTCTTACAAGACAATTCGTGGGGTTAGCAATTTTAGCTTGAATTTGTTGAGTTTTTATATTTTTCTCTTCTGTTATAAATAAATCAGTAAAGAATAGAATTGGTTTGTCAGGTAAAATCAAATCAAATAAAAAACTACAAGAAAACCAGGGTCTTGTTGGCTCTGGACAAATCTCTGCCATGTATCCTCATCGAGCAACTGATACTCCCTACAACATTTTAGGTCCAAACATCACCTTGACAGTTAAGCTATGTTGTCCTTAAGCCTATATGTGATAGATAGGCTTCTGCAACCATGATATATTTGCTTATTATTAGAACATAATTTCAGTTCTTTCTAAAAAGGATGGAATAGTTAATTCCACAAAACTATTTCTTTTTCTTTCACGAGGTACATACAACTAGAAATTCATATTTATTTGTTATTGAATCGACCATAGACCAATTCCCTTTTATTTGGGAGTATTCAATACATCCATAATTCTGAGCTTCATATTACTCATTTCAAGAGACATGTTAGATTTAGGGCATCTCAATTCAATTGAATGAAATGACAGCTTCTCAACCGAAATCTGTAAAATAGGAATTTTGATCAAATCACACATTACAGTATACTAGACCTTATAAATCTTTATGAGGTTTATCTAAAAGATTCATGATATAACTTGAAAGCTGTTTCAAATACCCCAGGAGTTACTAGGCATGCCAGTTTATATAGTCCATTTGATATCTACGTATCCAAGAATCAATAAATTCTGCTCTACATTGTTCACAAAATTTGAGATCGTCCTTTTTATCTCTTATTACTCAATAATTTTCACGAGCACAAATCCCACTTTTTATAGGCTCAAATATTCTTTCACAAAATAATCCATCTTTTTTAGGCTTATTGGTTTTGTAATGAAAAGTATAAGGTTTTTTTACCTCCCCAACTATCTCTCCATTAGGTAGGATTTTTTTGCCCAAGCCCTTATTTGTTGAGGAGAAAATGATCCAATTCTGAGTTGTTGATGTTTATACTGATCAATCATAGAATAAAAATTCTGATTCAGTCCAATTAAGTTTCCTTCCTATAAATTCGGAAGTTCGTCTCAGATACAAGGAAATGGTTTAGTTCTATAACCAAAGATCGTAGTTCTCAAACGAGCAACTGAAAAGATTCTGCAGCATCCGTAGGTTTAGGTATTGTCCCTCCAATGATCGTACTTATTGGCAAGCTTTAATATGATCTGATTTATAAGTAAGCATATCTTGTAACATATAAGCAACACCAAATCCCCTCCAGGGCCCAAACATCCATTTCGCCTACCCGTTGTCCTCCCCGTTTGACCCTTCCTCTAAGGGGTTGTTGCGTAACAAGTGTATAATGTCCACTAGAACGTCCATATATTTTATCATCAACTTGATGAATTAATTTCAAGATATAAAACAGACTTTTTAAAAGAATTCCCTATTCTTCCATCAAATATTCTGTTTTTTCTCGGATACTCAGGTTTAAATATCCATGGATTCGATGTTTGTATACTGGCTTCATATAATTCAGAAAACACTAGTTTTCTTGAAACCTCTTGTTCATATCTTTCATTAGAAGGTGCTATTCGATAATATCTAACTAGCATATTTCCCGCTAACCTGAGTGAGGATTCAAATATCTGTCCTACATTCATTCGTGAAGGTACCCCTAATGGATTGAAGACCATTTCAATGGATCTTCCATCTTGCAAATAAGGCATATCCTGTCTAGGCAAAATCTTTGAAACGATACCCTTGTTTCCATGTCTCCCGGCCACTTTATCGCCTAATTTAATTTCACTATTTTGACTAATGATTGAAACTGTAGTAAAGAAAAACAAATAAGATAACTAAGAAATTATGCAGATGCATAGAATATCCCTACCCAGGAATTCCTCGACCTTTCTCAATTCATACCTAAGCTCTTCTTCACTTCCCTCCCTCACATTTTTCTCTCCCCCCACAGGTAATTCTGGAAACAGCTGTCCTGGTAATTGAAAATCTCTTCTTTGTCTTTCCCCCTGCTCTGATAACAGTACCTCCAGTTCACACCTTATTGGCTTATTCCTCCTTTCATAAAATTATGGCCAACTCAGCGCCTTCAACCTATTTGGATGCAGCCCTGCTTTCTTTCTACTAGTGTAGATTTGGGCTGAGGGCATATCAAACCACAGTATGAGCATGCTAATTTAGCACCTTTAATATTTTTCTTGCATGACTTCTCAAAGCAAACATTCTGAAAACTTTTGCAAGGCTCAGCTGCTTTTGTTTTAATCTGAAGCTCTTCTGAGTTTTGGATTATTTTATTCTTATCATAAAATCTAGAACAATTTATAATTAATGTAATTGTTATGCAGTATACTGAATTTCCCTACATTTTTTGTTTTCTGCACAGAACGTGTGCACATAGTTGAAACATTTAGATTCTGTTCCATTTTGGCATCAAAATCTAGTCAGTTTCAAACTGTAATCATTTTAAAAGCATCCTAATCCTGGATATATTCTGCTCTATTCATATTTTCTTTAACTTTATTTCTTCTTCTGCTTCTTCATACTGTATTGTTGCTTGATTAGAGAAATGCTATCAACACACTCTCTAACACACTTTTAGTTATTGGTTAAAATTCTTAAAAACTAGTAAAATCATGGAGGTCTCACTCTTTCTCAATTCTCACTCTTATTTTAGTGTTTCTCTTTCATCCATTTGTTATTTTCAATAAATTTTAGTTAACTAATAGAAGTGTGATAAAAAGAGTGTTCCTAGCATTCCTCCTATTTTATTTGATATATTATTCTATTTCACTTGTGCAGTTGAGGATTTAGATTTGAATGCGGTTGAGTCTTTGCAAGGAGTTCCATTTCTGGCAATCGGTAAACATCTATGTGGAGCTGCAACAGGTGACTTTGTCAATTTGGTTAGATAACTCCAATAAAATTTGCGGTGACTGTTTTATTGATGAAAATGCAAATGATTGTACAATTTTTCCTAGACTTGACTTTGAGATGCTGCTTTCCTGAACATAGAAAAGATAGCAGTGAGCAGTACACTGCTAATAAGTTTGGAGGTTTAGCTATAGCTACATGTTGTCACCATCTTTGCCAGTGGAGCCACTACACAAGTAATGACTTCCTTCTGCCTTGCTAGTAAACAGTGTACTTCGTCTATTTAAACTTCTTTATGGATGTGATGATAACTGTAATTATAACACTTCAGATAAAAGGTTTTTTCTGGATTTGGGGTTGACCAAGGAAGAATTTAATGCCATTACATGGTTTACCAGCTGGGCGGTAGATGCTACTCACGATTCAGATCTTCCTGATACTACCAACTGCAGATCACATTTGCAGTCAATGTAATCCTTCCAGTTATATAATCATTAAATGGAGCCTCAAAATTCTTGTTAAACATAAATTATAATTTCAAAGTCAAAACAATGTTGTAGAAACTGATATATTAAAAGCTGTGTTTTTGCTGCAGAAAGGAGCAAGGTGTTGCATATGCAAATGGAGTTGAAAAAATTATCGCAGACATGGAAGCAGATAAACGAGCTGCAGTTGGATTTAAGTGCAAGTGGATTATCGACATGGGGAGGTTGATGTGGTTAAAAAAATATGGATTAGAGGCAAAGCTTGTCAGATATGTTCCACCTAGTATTTCTCCGGAAAATCATTTGCTAATAGCTAGACCTTCAAATTGATCATAAAATATTTAGTTATTTCCCTTCTTTTGCTGCTTTTATCCCTGACAATAACATCCTAGATTTCTTGTTAGTTGTTTGGTTGATACCTTCTATATTCTTTTCGATTTAGTAAAAATGAACTGAGGAGCGTATAACCATTTATCATTTTTTATTTATTTGTCGTTTATTTCTTTTCTTTACTTGGTTGAAGTTGTCAGAGCCACAATCCCACAAGATTATTCTTCTTATGTTTGTTGGTAGAGAATGTATACTGCAAAAGATGTATTATTTATGAGACTTTGTATTTAGAAGATAAACTCTACTTAAATTTTGGTAAATCTGAAGTACAACTACTTGGAATATTATTTGTCAACTGTATTATTTTGATGAACAGACTTGTCTGACTAAAGGATCTGTTATGCTTTAAAGTTAGGTAAAATTGATTTTTTGAAATTATTTAGTATATTTTGGAATTAAAATTTTACAAAAATATTTTTAATCGGTTCTGAAAATAAGATTCGGGAAGCTATTAAAAACGTATTCCGGAGATTTAAATGTATTGTTATCAAGGATATTATAAAAATAAAACAAAACATTTCGGCGATGATATACATAATAAAGAAGAACGGTATAAAAGGTAACTTTCTGAAACAACAAAAATGACCAAAATGTCCAAAACAATGCATTTGAGGTCAAAATTATGTGAGATAAAGAGTATGATTTCTATTTGTATCAAGAATGTTAAGCAACACTTAAAAATTCAAAATGGCAGTGTGATAGTAAAGGGAGATGAAATGCCACGACATGTTGATTATTTGTGATAATGCAAAAAAATTATAAAAATAAGATATATGAAAAGAAATTATTATATTATTAAAATGTGATTGGTTTGAATAAAACTCAAAGCTGAAATCAAGGCAAGACATGTAAAAAAGATGAGTATGAATTCATTAATATTGATACTAAAAATTTATATTACAATAATGATCCATTTATTTTAGGTTATCAGTTGGATTAGTTTATTATATAAAGCATGGTAGCAATAAAAATTGGCTTACTGCTACGAAAGTTAAGCCAAGAAATACCTTTGAAATACTGTGCAATTAAAATGAGTAAGAACCATACTAGCTTAATAAGTATAGGGATATATACAATGAATATTCAAAACACCATTATTAGACAAAGTAAAGATTTTAAATAGGAATGATATTAGTGGATTATGCTTGGATCAATCTATTATTAAACCAAAAAGAAGATTTGCAAGAATCAAATGATGCAAGTAATTTTGAAACTGACGATGATTAATTTTTATGCTATAATTAATAATTACATAATTAAATTTATATTTTTTGAAAAGAAAAATATAAGGAAAATAATTGAATTTTTTCTTTTGTTAATTTTTTATTTTTTGAAAAAAAAGATAATTTTGTTAAATAATTTAAGATAAAAAGAAAACTTAAACAACTAATTTGTTTCTTCGATGAAAATAATTTATTTAAAAAAATATGATGATAATATTTTAATTTAAATTAAAACATAAAATATATAGATAAAATTTAACTTTCAACGGCATAATAATAAAAATAATAAATTAAATCAAGACTTTATTTCAAAAATAAAATATATATGTTTAACTATATATCTATTGTTTGTTGTTTGAAAAATAATTTAAATTTTAAATCTTATAGTTTAAAATATATAAGTTATAATTTAAATTTTAAAAATTATATGATTATATTTTTTTTGTTTTTTATTTATCCTAAATTATTTAACAAATTGGTTTTTTAACTTTAAAAAAAAACTAGAAAAACTTAAAAAATTATTTTTTTAATTATTCTCCTTACCTTAAATCATTTTTTTTTACCCAAAAGTCTAATAATTTATTTACTGTAATGTTTTAAAACTGGTATATAAAAGGGGTTAGTGGCGCGAGGATTCTGAATCAAAAAGTGGCACGGGGACTTCTAAACCAAATTTCAGTGGAAAATTATGGATACGTGGCTATATATATAAATGATGGAAACGTGACTACATTCATGTGTAAAAACTTGTCAATACTTCTTTTGATAAATATAACATTTCAGTGTGTTTTACCTAAAAATTTGATTAATGCTATATGTGCGGTTTTGCTTACGTTAACTATCCGCTTTTTTTAAGCAGCTAGCATTTTATAGGAAAATAATTATTTTCTCACTATTCTTATTTTCTTAATAATATTTTAGATTCAAGACATCAAAACTCTTCAAATCATAACATAAGCAATCACAAGAAGGTATTCATGTTTTGAACTTTCTTTTATGTATTTATAACAATTTTTTATATATTCTATTTTATGTACAAAAAGAACATAAAAGGGTGTGAATGATAAATTGTGTGTTATTATTCTGATTAACAAAAGAAGGGCTATAGGACTAGGAGCTTCATATTTTATTATTGAAACAGTTGTTACTTCAGTCCACTTTCAGATCCAATTTTAGCATTTTAATATTAGAATTACAATTAACTTCTGACTTCTTAAGACTTGTACTAAATAGTGTTAGAATTGATATAATGCTGAAAAATTTAAATCAAGTCTCATCAAATTTCAAAAAATGCATAATGGTCTAAACCTAAAACAATTAAGCACAAAACAAGCTGAATAAACTAAATGTAAGAGAAATTATATAAAAATTTAATTTATTGCTAAAGTTTAGCCTCTGAAATGAGAACAATGCTATCCAAAAAAAAGATAGTGAGAGATCATAGGATCATTTATGCCAAAGATAAAAGGAAAAGAAGACCATTCATATAAACTCACCTTATCATGAATACAAAGAGAGAGTCTTTTCATACATAACACAAAAAGATAGGAGATATTGGATCCTCTTGAAAAGTACTCTTAGAAGGACTAAAATATTTAGCGAACTCGCCATTCCAATTAATTCTCGTAGAAGATATAGAAATGCCCTGAAAAATTAATTGATGAAAGTTATTATCAAACCCCACCTTTTGAAGAATATTCAAGATAAAATATAAATTTATTTTTCTATAGTTTTATCAAGGTCAAAATTATGTTCATGCAACCTATTCTGCCTCTGGTTTTATCCATTGAATGAAGACCTTTCTATAAAATAATAATATTATTTATTCCTTGCCTATCAGAGGCTAACGTACACATGCATGTGTTCTGAAATCATATTAGAGAAGGAAGCCTTAATTTTGCTAGCAATAGTTTTTGTGATTGTTTTGTAACTCACATTAAGTAGAAAAATTTGTTTGAATTGATTAACACTTTCATTAACTCTTACATTGGAAATCAAAATGATGATGGCTGATTTATCTTTATAATCTTACTAGGATTTTTAAAATATCCCTAATTAGCTTAACTTCAAGTTTTAAAATAATTCCTTTTAGGACCTATAGAAGAGGCCATAAAATTCATCAAGGTCAAGAAACTTAAAATTTATTTCCTCTATAGATCATCACTAATTTTATCTAAATTAGAATCACGCAAGGGAAGGAAGGAGAATTCATTCTCCAAATCATGAGCAAAATCATTGGATTTATAATTCAACTTCAACTTCAAAATAGTTCAAAACTATAACCCTTAGTTTTCTAGCATAAACTTCTAGTTACCGTTTAGTTGAGCAAAGCCTCAACACTAAATATTTCCAAACAACCCTTATAGCAACTTACTAGTTTTTACTGCTAAATTAATTCATTTATCTCTATATTAATGAAATCAATAAAGTTCTTCTTGGTATAAGATATTTTCATATCCTTTCAAAGATCTCTATAGGATATTTTCATATTGTTTCAAAGATCTCTAATAGATTAAATAATAAAAGATTTTGATTGAGAGATAACTTTTAGTAAATTCTTTTAACTTTATTAAAAGTTCTTCTTTAATGATTAGAAACATTACGAAAAACTTGATAGTTTAAAATATTTGTATGAAACTGTTTATGGTAAAAAATGACAGTTTATAAACAAATAATCCAAGAGCAATTTGGAGACTGAATTAGGTCCTCCTTGGGTTCTTTTAAGTGTGTTATTAATGTAATAGCAAAATTAACGTCATAATGTAGAGGGTCAATCAGAAATAGCAAAAGATAATCACATAGAATTTAATTAAACGTAGAGATTTTACATAAAGCGTGCAAAACAAGCACGAAATAGTAGAAATAGAAACAAAAGGAAACAAACAAACAAAGGAAACTATAATTAAAATGCAGAAATGTAAATATGCAGGTAAATAAACGTACGACTCCTCACAACAGCGAACAATGGCCACCGTGAGTCTCTTGGTAGCTAGTGTCTGGTGCGGTGCAGGGTGTCAGTGTTCAGAGAATTTAGGGCAGTGTCTGGATGCAAAAAGTCGTCCTTTGTGAAATGAAACTCTGAGGTATTTATAGGTAGGAGGATCACTACCATCCACCTTCTTTAGCGAGCTCTTTCTGAGTAACTGTCTTCTGTGCTTGCTTACTTCCAACCGCTGTTGCTCATTATCCACATTTTTTTATAATTGTGTTGGCAGTTGAGGCTCTTTCCGTAATTACTATCACTCATGATCTTTCTTCATGTTGTTGGATCTTCATCTGTTAGTAATTGTTGGTAACCGCTTCCGACCCTTGCATTAACCTTTCGAGTCCTATCATGACTCTTACAGACTTTTCTTGTTTTTTGAGTAGTTCTGGGAGAAATCAAATAAGCTCATTTGGCTTTGTGGACTTGGAGTAATTTCCCTTTTAGTTTCTATTTTTTGACTAATTTTGGAAGGACTGAGAGCTCTTTTTGGTCTCGTGGACTGAGAATATTTTCTCTGCTTATTCCTATTTTTGAGCAACTCTAGAGGGAATATAGAGTTCAACCAGATTTGTGGACATAGAATATTTTTCTATAACTTCTCTATGATCATGAGTTCTCTTTTCTTTTGGAATCGATCGACTAGCTTTTTCCATGTACCTTGTCGTATGATTACCCTGACTCTCTTTGATATTGCAGCCATTATTGGGTTAAAACCAACTAGTCCTTCATTTTGACCAGATTCTCACTCCAAAAAACCTGATGTAATCCCCAATTTCCAAAAACTTTCTTACCAACTCTTCATCACTTTTAATATGAATCGAGATGGCCCTGTTATTGATGAGGAACATGTTGCTTTCCTTATGTTTTGGCTTTCTGCATATATTTTTTGCTTGAAATCACTCCAAGTACTAAAAACACTTCTTACTTTAGCCCAAATTTTGCATGAAGAGTCTCTTGTATGTCTTGGGAAACTTATTTTAGGGAATTTATACAAAAACTTGAATGAGGCGGTGGCTTCGTTTAGGTCTGATAACTTTCCTTCAGTCATTAGTGGTCCTTTTTTGCTGCTTCAACTTTGGCTAGATGCTATTTTTGAAGAGAAATTATAAAGCTCTGAACCTCCCAATATGTCTCGAGAAATAATGATTTCAATTGATTTTCTTGACCACGAATGTTTCTAAAAAGCATTATTGCAATGCTTTTCAACAATACTTCAACTTCTTCTTGTCTCTTCAAACTTTTACTCTTCAACTTGCTCCTTTTTTTGCTCGAAAGGTAGGGCTAGTTTGGTTTAAGCGCCCTTTTCCCTTAAAGACTCCAGGTGCCCAATCTGAGATTTTAATGATATGGAGGCAATTTCTTTCATGTCAACTTATTTTTTGTAGTTTTACCTCCAGGCCCTATCAAGTGGTTGCCTACCAATTGAATTTGGTGGCTCAACAATTCGGCTTGGGCAAATTAAGGCCTTCTTTCATGCTGGAAGGGTCCAACCAAGATGTTCTTGAAAATGCTCAAAAGAGCATTGATGATCTTAATGAGGCCATTAGTTTCTTCCAAAAACATAGGTAAGAAATTTCTTCTATCGAGTTTGAGCCCATCTTTTTTTGTACTAGCCCTTTTCAAAGTTGGTGGTCTTATTATCATCAACCTGACATTTCTGTTGAGGTGTGCAACCAGAAGATGACTTTTGCTTTTTCTCTATTTTAGAAAAGGGATCAAAAAGCCAAGATGAGAGATACGCATGTTCGAGAAATTCAATCTTTTGAATGTTTCTTTAAAGTACTTTACTTACCCCAAAGAATATCTCAAATCTTTTTTAAAGCTGTTCTTTCCTTAAGAGAGAAGACAAAAGAAAGAGTAAATAAGTACAAAGAATTTCATCCTTTTGACAAGTTTATAGAAGAAACACTTTTCAAAAAATTTCAACCATTTTTTCCACCTTACCAAATTGCAATTTTGCTTTGGCCTTGCCAATAATTTCTCCTAGATGGATAGATCTACCTTTGACCTTTTTAAATGAACTAGCCTCATCTCGAAATAGGGTAACTACTTTGAGGTTTTCTTTAAAAACTTATTCTTATTGCCTTCACATCGATATTCAAGATGTAAGAATCCTTACAAAGTTCAAAGATGGTAAGGTTTTGCTTATTTCCTATCGAAGTCTAATTTGGATTGATCATTGTTCTTAAGTTTTGATCTTTACTTTATGTTGTAGCTCTTCTGACAGATCCCTTTGTTGGTAGCTATGACCAAGAGGATTGGGAAGAAGATGAACCTCCTAAGAAAAACTAGAAATTTACTCGAAAAGGTTCCTCTTCATTAACTCTTCAGAAGGGTTCTTCATCTGCACCCCAAGCTGCTTTTAGGGCATCTAAGGTACATATTTGATTTGAGTTTGAATATTATCTAAATGGTTCTAGGTTTACAAACTTACTCCTTTTCTTTCTTTTTTCAAGCTAAGTCTACCTTTAAGGCACAAACTCCCAAGTACTCCAAAGTTTGTGTTGAGATGGCTGTTTTGACTCCTATGCAGCCGACACCTTATCAACCTTCAACTACATCGACGGAGGTAAGTTTTATTGCAACTTTTTCTTGAGTGGAATTTGTTTTTCGAGCAAATTTAAACTTTTATTTAAACCAGGTCTTGGTTGGTGACACCCTGAGTGTCAACTCACCTCCCAGGGTTCAGAAGGAACCCAAAAAACATTTGACCCTAATCCTTGAGGAAGCTCAAAAAAGCTCAAGGAAGGAGCCTGGAGCAGCTTCTTAGAACTTGGCACAGAGGGATGAAGAAGTTGCTTCTTCTTTGAGTTCTGGGACCTCGAGTTCTTCTTCGAGGGATAATATCTCGAGCTCAGATAGTTCAAGTTCTGAAGGTCAGGTTCGACCAGTTTTACTTGAAATCTTTCTTTGTATTAAGAGTTATTTCTAACTTTCCTTTTTTAGGTGCCTCTCACATCTCGACAAACATTGCTTCCGGACTCACCCGAGGTTGATGTTGTTAATTATCAGTCAGAAGAAGACTAGCCCTTGTGTGAACCTGTTCCGATTTTTGCTAAAGAGAGGCCCCAGGTTCCTAAAAATCCTCCAGCTTTTGTCGAGGGTCCCTCTAACCTTGCAGTCATTCCACCATAATCATCAATAAATTCTGAAATTAATTTTGGTGATCTTAATGCTATGGTGAAGGAAGACTAGAATGTGCCATCAAAAAATTTTTGGCTGGTACCTTCACATTTTCATCATCAAGGACGCTAACGGGGTCACACTCTGATATCTCTAAGCCTACTAAGCCTGTTGATAAATTACTCGAAGAACTTTTTTTGAGACAAATTTTATGAAGAATTTGCCAACTGACCTGATTTTAGTTTTGAAAGTCAAACACCTTCTGACCTCGCTGAAGCAGCAAATTTCTCCTTTTCCTGAGAGACTTCAACGTTTTAAGACTCTTTTCGTCGATTCTTTGGCTATTATTAACCAAATTTCGGTAGTCGGTATTGAACATGATCGAGGCCAGGCGACCAAAGACTTTGCTTTCGAGAAATTGAAAAAAGCTCGAAATAGGTTGAGCAAGCTTAAAGAGTTGACAACAAACACCGATTTAAAGTGAAAAGAAGTTAAGGCCAGAATGGTTGAATTAGAGAAACAGCTCGAACGAGTTTGGAAGGAAGATGCAATGGTGAAGAAGGCCAGTAAGGCTTGTGAGAGAAAGAGACAAGTACTTATTGAAAATGTGAAGACTATCAAAGTGGAGAGGGCTCGAGCCATGGAGGATATTTTAAGCTTGGACGCAAAATGCACGACCTTTAAAACAAGATATCAAAATTTGAGGGCCGTTTTCATTGAAATGCGCTCGAAGCCTCCATTTTAATTTGGATGTATATTTTCTTTTGTATATTCATAGTTTTAGGCCTCCATTGTAAATATTTTGATTTTAATATATTTGGTTCACTTGGCTTCTTATTGCTCGAATTCATCTTTTTATTTTGATCGTTATTTTTATTTCATGTATTTCTGGTTTGTATGGTTTCAAGTATTTACCGTTAATCGACATAATTCCATTATTAGTTCCTAGTTCCTAAATTGAATATGCGTTATTTGAAAACACGCTTTTTATCTCGAAGGGGCCTTCCCAATTAGGAGACCATTTTCCAAAAGTTCTTGATTTTTGTCGAACGGTAGAATAACTTTCCACACTAAATCACCAACATTAAATAACTTGTGTCAAACCTTTTTGTTGTATGATCTTGAAATTCTTTCTTTTTTTTTCTAATCATTTTTTTCTAAGGCATTTAAACAAATTTTGTCTAGATCATTTAATTCATCAAACATCAAGGCCCAATAATCATCACTTGGTAACTCAAATTGTCATTGTAACCTAACTGATTGTAGATTAACTTATACAGGTAATACGACTTTGTGGCCATAAACTAATCGAAATGGGGTTGTTCTTGTGGCTTGTTTAGGAGAATTTCTATAAGCCCATAACACTTGGCTTAATGTCTCATGCCAACTTCGTGGTATTGATCCGATGTGTTTCTTGATTAACTTGATTAAAATCTTATCTATTGCCTCCACTTGACCGTTGGCTTGAGCATAATATGGTGTCGAAGTTACCATTTTTATTTTCAACGCTTAGGCATACTGGGTTACTTTTTGACCAACAAAAATGATCGCTTGATCTGTTGTTAATGTTTCCGGTATTCCGTACCGATAAATTATGTATTCTTGGATAAAACTAACAATGTCATTTTGAGTAACTTCTTTCAGAGGAATTGCCTTGGCCCATTTCGTAAAATAGTCGACTGCCACGAGGATGAATTTATGGCCTTTTGTCGAAGGTGGATGAATTTGACCAATTAAGTCCAAAGCCCAGCCTTTAAAGGGCCATGGCTTGATTATAAAATGTAGTTCTACAGTTGGAATGTGTTGAACGTTACCATATTTCTAGCATTCTTCACAAGATTTTGCATACTCAAAGCAGTCTTTGACCATTAGGGCCAGTACAAACCTTCTCGAAACAGCATCCATTTCATTCTTTCTCCAGCTTGATAGGCTTTGCAGATCCCTTCATGGATCTCTGCTAAGGAAATGTAAGCCTTGTGTTTGCCAAGACATCGAAGCAAAGTCCCATCGCCATCCCATTTGTATAATTCATCAGCCAAGATTATATAATTAACCTCTTAAAATTTTATTTTTTGATCAGTTGGGATGTTAGGAATTTTTAGATAATTTACTAGAGGGTTCTTCCAGTCTTGATCAGTTAGGTTGTTGATGTTAAGGATCTCAAGATTTCTTGATCCTAACTTCTCTCTTATTTCAATTAATTTTGCAAGATTTTCACTCAAAATTTTATATTTCGAGGCAATTTGGACAAATTCATTAGCCTTTTGGTTCTTATTTAGAGGAATATACTCTAAAATTACTTCATCAAATTTTTGTAATAATTTATTTGCTTTTACCCAATATTTGATGAGATTTCTACTTAAGCACTTATATTCTTTGGTTAGTTGTTTTATTACTAACTCGGAATCTCCTTGAATGATCACATTTCTTGCTCTGAAATTTAGCAACATTTCAAGTCCATCCAACAGTGCTTCATATTCAGCTTTGCTATTTGAACAGGCCATTTTTATCTTGAAAAGCAATTTGGTTGGGATTTTGTCAGATGATATTAATAGTATTCCAATTCCATTTTTATGGTTAGAGCCATCGAAGTATAGTTTCCATGATTTTAAACTTATAAAACTAACTTCTTTATTTGGAATTGAGTGATCTACAAGGAAATCAGCAACGACTTGTCCTTTTACAAATTTTAATGATTTATATATTAGAGAGTATTCTGTTAAAGCCAATGCCCATTTTTCAACTCTACCATGAAGAATAGGTTTCGACAAGAAATATTTTATTATATTATGATGCGAATAAACATATACATCAAAAAGCCTAATGTAATACTGCAATTTTTTACAAGAAAAATACAGACACAAACATAATTTCTCGATAAGACTATATCGAGATTCATCTCCTATTAACATTCGACTTGGATAATAAATAGCTCTTTCAACACCATTCTCTTCTTCTTGTGCTAGCATGCTTCCAATAGTTTCTTCTAATGCCAAAATGTATAGCTTTAAAGGGGAACCTTTCATTGGCATACCATTACAGGTGGTCTTGTCAAATATTGCTTAATCTCCTCGAAGATCCTTTGATGCTCGGTTTTCCATTGAAATTCCTCCTTTTTCTTCAACCTCAACAAAGGTGAGAAAATTTTTGTCTTGCCAGAAAGGTTAGAAATGAATCTGCATAAGAAGTTTATCTTTCCCAGTAATGATTGAAGCTATTTTTTAGTCAAACGTGCTTGTGTCTCGAATATTGCTTTGGCCTTATTCTTGTCGATCTCAATTCCTTTCTAGTGAACGATGAAGCCAAGAAATTATCCTACAGAAACACCAAAAGCACATTTTAGAGGATTCATCTTTAAATCATATTTTTTGCATTCTTTCAAATGCTTGTTGAAGATGATTAACATGATCACTTTTACGCTTAGTTTTCACAACAATATCATCAATATAGACTTGCATAAATTCGCCTATTATGTCATGAAAAATAGTGTTCATTGCTCTCTAGTAAGTAGCTCCAGCATTTTTTAACCCGAATGGCATTACTACCTATTCGTAAGTTCCTAAAGCTCTTGGGCATCGAAAAGCTATTTTTGATATATTCTCTTCAGCGATAAAAATTTGATTATACCCTGAACATCCGTCTAATAGATTAAGAATTTCATTTCTCGTTGTCGAGTCTACTAATATATCGGCTACCGACATAGGGTACTCATCTTTTGGTGTAGCAGTATTTAAATTTCAAAAATCAATGCAAACTCTAAGAGTGCCATTTTTCTTAATCATAGGAACTATGTTCGAAACCCAATCGACATACCTGGTTGTTCAGATGAACTTGACTTTAAGGAGCCTTTTGATCTTTTCCTTGATTTTTGGCAAAATCTCTGGTGCAAATCTCTTTGGCGGTTGCTTCACTAGCCTCTTTTCTGGTCGAATTGGTAGTCGATGTTCGACCAAATCTCTCAAAAGGCTAGGCATCTGGTCGTAATCCCATGCAAAACAGTCCTTAAATTCCCTTAGTAACATGATTAATTCATCTCTCACCTTTTTGTCGACCAACTTACTAATGAAAGTCAACTTAGGCTCTTTTTCATCTCCAAGGTTTACTTCTTCTAAGGGATTTTGCGCCTCCATTTTTGGGCTTTTTGAGTTGTATCTTGTTCGAAGCCAATCAGTGAATCATCATAAATGCAATCTAACCGAGTTTCATTGCTTTCGAGTTCTGGGGCTGGATCTTCTTGTATCATACAAGTCTCGAGAGTTGTTTTCTTCTGCTTGACTGAATAAGCTGAAGTTTTACTGGTCGAATATGGTACATCGGCCTCCAGTCCTTTGGCCACTTTTAGGGCCACTTCCTTTCTTTTGGCTAAATAAGCCAAACTTTCGATCATGTTGATTTCTGCACGGACTTGGGTTGTTTGTTTTGAATCAATGGCTTTGTATGCCGTTGTTCCTTTGATTTTTTGTTGTTCTTCTTTTATGGTCGAACTCAACTGATCAGCCTCCAAAGTTTTGACGGCTTCAAGAGCCATCTTTATTTTGTTTTCGGCTATATAAGCCAAAATTCGAGCCAAAAGGCTCTCTTCAAACTTCATCTTTTTCCTTGTTTCTGGCTTCCAATATTTCCTGGAAGCCGTAAAAACCTATCGAAGGATCCAATCAAATCTGATGTCAGAGTTCGTGAGGTGTAGGTAGGTGAGGGTTCGGTCCAAAGTGTGGCCTTCCCACATCTTCGATATGAAGTGGTGAGATGTTGGCAAAAGACTTATCGATTGTCTTGTTGTTAAGGCTGCTAACATTTACCTCAGCCTTGAAATAGCTCTAATCTCCGTCGACATACTCCAGTACCTCATTATTGTTCCAAAGGCATAATTTTTGGTAAAGTGATGATGATACTGCTCTAGCTCCATGAATCCATTCTCTTTCCAGCAATAAGTTATAACTTGCTATAGAAGTTACCATCACGAAAATAGTTGCTCGAGATACAGACCCAACTCTCAAGTTAACAATTAATGCCCCTTTTGAACTTGAGGATTTCTCCTCGTAGTCTGTCAGTACCAAATTATGGGGTAGTAGATCTTCAAATTTTCCAATCTTTTTTAGCAAGAAACTGGGCATGATGTTGATAGCTGCCCCAAAATCAACGAGAACTTTGTTTACTCGAAATTTTTCATCAATTCAAGCCATGATGTATAGCGACTTCATGTGACTCTTCATTTCTTGTGTCAGCTTCTCGAAAATAGCTGATAATTTGGCAAGAGAGCCATCATCCATCAAATAAGAATAACCCCAAGGGGTATTGTCAGGTTCGTCGTCAGCATAAAAATCCTCTTTGTCACCTTCACCGATTCCTTCGGCATACTCAGCATGTAACATCGACACAACTCCCAGGATGTCTTCGAGATCGTCATCAAGCCTTGATTTGAATACATCGGTGATTAATTCATCATCCGGATCATATTCAATCTCTGGACTCTTCATCTTCAAATTTTGTTTCTTGTCTGGTTCTTTTTCTTGAGTTGCTTTCACCTCTTTCCTAACCGGGGTGCGCTGTACATTTCTAACGGCACTTCCTTGGGCTGACTGGACTTGGGTTTGAGCTTAAACTTAAGCTTGAGCTTGGGCTAAGGCTTGTGCCTAATACTCAGCTTTTTTGATCTTCTGAGCCCTTCGCCACTGAGTCTTAGTCATAAGGGCCTTATAGTAAGGCTTTTTCGACTAAAAGTGGCTCCCTCCAGTTTGAGCAAAAATTTGAGGTTATGAAAGAATAGGCTGAGGCATGACTGCTGTTTATGAAGGTCCTCCCATTTTGACCAATTGCTACTTTGGTTGAGTAAGTGATCGGTGCAAAATGTTTCAGAACTATTTGTTGCTCGGGACGTTTTGAGCAGGCATAAAGGTCCTGTTCGGAACAATTTAGGGATCTCGTATAGTGATTGAAGCATTCTGTATTTGAACTTTTTTGTTCTTGGTGATCACTTGGTTAGTAGTCACCTGATAATGTTTCTTCATTTTCGATTGCTTGAAGGCTTTAGCCGCCGCTTTATCAAATACGGCACTACACTTGGGCATAGCATGACTTCACTGTTAGCTTCTTTCTTTCGAGTAAAAAAATCCAACAGTGAACTCCTGCTCTTGGGAAGATTTCAACTTCTTCTTTCTCGAAGATTTCCAAGGTGTCATCCAAAGACCCTTTTCTCTCTACCTCCTCCATAACTTGATTGAACAGTCTTTTTTATTTCTCAGCCACATCAACTATCAGTATGTTAGTAGGTTCCACAATTTTCATCGGCATTTTTTTATTTTTGCTAGAATTTCAACCTTCTTTGCTTAATAGCATCCTGAATTAGATCCCTAAAACGAATACAATTATTATTCCAATGACCATACGCATGATGAAACTTACAATATTTTTGACCTTTTCTTTGTTCTAAAGTCGGGATCTTATGATCATCAGACAACACAATTTATCCATCTTTAAGTAAAATATCAAAAATATGATAAGCTTTAGAAACATCAAAAGCATAACTCTTATTAGGTCAAGTTTTATCCTTAGTTTTGAGTGGCTACATTCACCTCATTTATCCTATATAAGCCACTTTATCTTTTCGAAATAATTTTTCAATTTTTCTTGAAGCATACTTTTTTGCCTTAAGTTGCTCAATTTGTTGTACTTTTGTCACTAATTGCAACATATCTCTTAGCTGTTGATTAATTAGTTTCTTTCTGATTGAATATTCTAATCCACCTACAGCCATTTGGACTACTTCATATTCTAGAATTTGAGTAAAGCATCTCCACCTCATTTGTCGAAACCTACTCAGATAATCATCAATGGATTCATTATGCATTCTTTTTATATTCACTAAATCCATTAAGCTAACTTTTGCTTTACCACGAAAGAATTGTTCATGAACTCTCCTTTCTAGCTGATTCTAATTATGAATCAAATTTGGGGGCAAGGTTGTGAACCAAGTGAAGGCCCCCTTAGTCAAAGAGCTCGAAAAGTATTTTAGTTTTAGTTCTTCATTTCAAGCTAAATCCCCACATTCTATAACATATCTAGCTAGCTATATGTTAACAATGGATTCGTCGGATTCACCGACAAATTTAGAAAACTCCAAGACTTTCCAGCCCCGAGGTAGTTCAACCTGCAAAATAGCCTTAGAAAATGTTGAGACAAAGTAGGGTCTATTGGCATATCCTACATCAAAACCATGTTGATTTAGCACTTGTTTGACTATATTAGCAATGTTTTGGGGATTCAGGTTGTTTTGGTGAAACAATTGATGCCCCCTACATTGTTTTGTCTAACTTGCTCTAGTATTTCATCAGCATTCCGATTTCGAGTAATAATGAAGGGTTGATTCACCTGGAAATCACCCTCATTTTCTCTCGAAAGATTTTGGTCAAAATTTTGACCAATTTGCTTAACTGGAGCATTTAGATTTTGAGTGAAATTTGGGGGTTGGTCCACTTGGAAATTCCTCTCATTTTGTCTCGGAAGGTTTTGGTCAAAATTTTGACTAGTTTCTTCGACGACTGGACCATTTTGATCAAAATTGGGTTCATTTCGATCAGGATTTTGGGTGAAGTTTCACCCTTGTCTTACAGGAACTTGAGGTGCTCTGAATACATCAGCAATTCGATGCATTTGTTCAGCCAAAACTTGATAGCTGGTATTAGTAGTTTCCATTATGGGATTTAACACAGTGGTCATCTGATAGGTCAGCATATTGACCATCTTGTGATTACGCTCGTCCATTTGTTGCCTCATGGAATGTAAGGCAACATTCAAGAAAGAGCTAGCAGGAAGTGATTCCCCGCTCAAAGCTCCAAATGCGAATTGCGTTCTTGGTACTCCACCAGTTATACCTATTCCCGGTGGAATGGTCTGAACCACACTCATTTTCAGTGGAATGGTGTGACTTTGGAGTGATACAATTGTCACCACAGGGTTGGAAAAAATTTGTACCCTGAAAATAGGCGACATTGACACAAAAGGTAGGCCGAATGACTGATCACTCAACCTTGGCCTAGGGCCAAAATTAATGTTGGGATTGATTGGCGTAGTGGCCATAAATTGACTAACTACGGGGGATGACGGGTAGGTAATGTCGTCGTCAGTGTTGCTTATGCGGTAGTAGTAGCGCCGCTCATACTTTCTGGGTTAGTATTACTACATCGCTTCTAGAATTACCATTCCTAGAACTAGAATCACTATTCCTTCCTCTATTAGCCATAATACAACGTCCGTTATGTATTATCATGCAACAAAGCAATCAATCTTTTAATAAAACACACAAAATAAGTCACACTGGGCATGCCAATTTGTTTACAGTGAAAAATGACGGTTTGTAAACAAATAATCCAAGATCAATTTGGGGACTAGATTAGGTCTTCTTTGGGTTCTTTTAAGTGTGTTGTTAATATAACAGCAAAATTGGCGTCATAAAGTAGAGGATCAAACAGAAATAGCAAAAGATAATCACGCAGAATTTAATCAAAAGTAGAGGTTTTACATAAAGCGTGCAAAACAAGCACGAAATAGCAGTAATAGAAACAAAAGGAAACAAACAAACAAAGGAAACTGTAATTAAAATGCAGAAACGTAAATGTGCAGGTAAATAAACGTGCGATTCCTCACAACAACGAATAGCGGCCACTGTGAGTCTCTTGGCAGCTGGTGTCTGGCGCGGTGTAAGGTTTCAACATTCAGAGAATTTAGGTGCAGTGTCTGGGTGCAAAAAATTGTCCTTTGTGGAATGAAACTCTGAAGTATTTATAGGTAGGCGGATCATCACTGTCCATCTTCTTTTGCGGGCACTTTCTTAGTAACTGTCTTCTGTGCTTGCTTACTTCCAACTGCTGCTGCCTAGTATCCACGTTTACTTATGATCATGCTGGCGGTTGAGGCTCCTTCCGCAATTACTATCGCCCATGATCTTTCTTCATGTTGTTCGATCTTCATCTGCTGGTAACTGCTAGTAACTGTTGGTAACCGCTTCCAACCCTTGCGTTAATCTTTCGAGTCCTATCATGACTCTTACGGACTTTTTTGTTTTTCGAGTAGTTGTAGGAGAAATCAAATAAGCTTATTTGGCTTGGTGGACTTGGAGTAATTTCCCTTTGGTTTCTATTTTTTGACTAAGTCTGGGGGGACTGAGTGCTCTTTTTGGTCTCGTGGACTTAGAATATTTCCTCTGCTTATTCCTGTTTTTTGACCAACTCTAAAGGGAATATGGAACTCAACCAGATTTGTAGATATAGAATATTTTCTAACCACTTCCTGATTTTTGAGCAATTCTGGAGAAGATCTAGAGCTCTGTTAGGTTTGTGGACTTAGGATATTTCTTCTGCTCATTCTTGTTTTTCAAGCAACTCTGGAGGGAATCTGGAGATCAATGAGATTTGTAGACTTCGAGCAGTTTTGGGTGTAAGGGACTTGAAAACGCCTCAAAACACCTCGAAAAAGCCTCCAGTTTTGTGAACTTAGAGTAATTTCTTATCAGTCTTGTTTTTCAAACAATTTTTGGTGTAAGGGACTTGAAAAACTCCTCAAAACACCTTAAAAAGTATGTCCTCCAATATAGTTTTATAACTTTAAAAAAAAATTCTTACCCAAACTGAAACCTGTTAACATTTTCTTACTAGAAGTAGTCCAAGTCCTATAGATAGGTACTTTAGTTCTAGTTAGTAATATGGTTAGACTTAACTATTAAGACATAAATTATGAAAATTTATATTTTCAATCATCTTTTGCCATAGTAATATGTATTTTTTCTTTGAGGTTACTCCTTAACAAGTAAATTATGCGATTTTCAAAGATACTAAATACTACCTAAAAATTGTATGAAAGAAACCTTATTATAACTATCAAAATCCAAAATATTTATAAATTTATTAGCCTTATCTTTACTAACCATAAGCTCAAAGATAACAATAAAATTTAGATTATAAATTTAGAGAAATCATTTGCTACTTGTGCCTCTATAGTTAAAAAAAATAGTAACTCATTAAAAATTATAGAAAAATCTAGTTTGCATCTAGACAAAGATGTTGATTATGATTGTCCAATCCTTTAATCAAGTGATTTTCATCTATGTCTTTACATGTCATATCAACATTCTTGCATCCATGCACCTTGCAAAAATTTAAATCTAGATCTTGATATTGTTTTGCTTGTTCTTTCATATTGCTTTTAGACTCGTTGAACTTTGGGATAATGTGATCTTTTCCTTTAAGCGTTGAGGCCTTTTCATAATCATCCAAGGACCAAAAATATTGTAAATTTTCCATTTTTATTTTGACTTCATCTTCCTTAGCTTGATCCCTCTCTCTTGCTCCTAATGAGGCTAATCATAAAGCTCTTTGTCTTGTTCTCTCTTACTCCTAATGAGGCTAATCATAAAGCTCTTTGTCTTGTTCTCTACTCATTTAGGATTGAAAGAGGACTTTTATACATTGATCTTGACAATGGTCATGTTGTATCATTATTAATATTTAAAAAGAATTTCTTGTATGTAGTAACCATTTGCCCATTTGACCAAATCTAGGATATTATATGTGTTAGTTTCATTGTTCTTATCTTGAATAAATTTGTTGTACATTGCATAATGTTGGCACGTAATGTACGTGTAATATATATATATATATATATATATATATATATATATATATATATATATATATGTGTGAAGGCCAACTGTTTGAAGAGGGAGAAATAAATGAGAAATTACTACTCTCATATTCATAATCGGAGTTGTTTGGGAGGAGATGGGAGGGAGGACAAAATATATTTTTTAAATAAATATATTTAAAATTAATATTTAAAAAAATTTAAATTGATATATTAATATAAATTTAATATATTAATAATATATTTATTATCATAAATAATATATAATTCTTTTAATTTAAAATTAAAAAAAATATGTTCTCCTCTTCTTTTTTCTTCAAAAATCTTCTCCACCTTAAGTTAGTGCTCTTTATCACTCCAAAAAGGTTCTTATACCTTTATTATTTCTAATTTTGAGTGCAATGTTAGCAAGGAGTGATCAAGAGCATTAATTATGAGACTATTTGCATCAAGTAACTTATTTGTGGTGTTAAAATACTCTTAAGTTCAATACTTTGCATACTTCAGTCAAGTCAATAAGTTTATTTGTGTGTATTTTATTTCTCATATAATTATATTATAATTATTTTGTTGATATTATTACCTTTTTTGTGTTTTCTAATAAATTTTTTTAACAATCTTAAAAGTTTTTTAATTATAAATGTTGTCATGCTTAGTACTACACTAGTTAATTTTGTTGAGATAAGTGATATAATTGTAGTAGTTATTTTCGAAACCAATCATTTGGTGAAAGAGAACTCTTGAGTAGTAGACTCTAGGACCACAAAACATATAAGTAAAAATTAAAATGCATTTACCTTCTACAAAGTTGTAAGAAAAGGAAAGCAACATATATTTTGAAGTGACTCAAGTTGTTGTGCTTGGTAAAAAAAAAAGTGTAGATTTAAGCTCACTTTTGGTAAAGTTCTCTCATTGAATGATGTGTTTCATATGCCTCACATCTATTGCAATTTAGTGTATGTGCCTATATTAGGTAAAACTTGACATTTAAATGATTTTTGAATTTAATAAAGTATTACTCTTAAAAAATGGAGTCTTTGTGGTTAAAGGATATTATAATGATGACTTATTTTTACTTAATGTTTTTAAAACAATTAATAAAAAATGCATGTTCTCTGTGTACTTGATTGATTCTATTGATTTATGGCATAGTAGATTAAGACATTATAACTTCTTTTATACAAAGAAAATGAGAGATTTAGGAATTTTACTAAAATATATCCATATACAATAATAAAAAATGTCAAATATGTGAAGCCAAAATTATCAAAAAGTTATTTAACTGTGAAAATGATTTGTTTAGTTTAATATACTCTAATTTAGGTGACTTAAAATCAACTATCACCAGAGGTGGAAAAAAAATTTATATAAATTTTATAGATGATTTTTCAAAATACTTGTATGTGTATTTATTAAAAACCAAAGATGAAGATAAGTTTGAAAATTAAAAACTTAGAACTAACAGAGATGAAGAGTATAATTCAAGTTCTAGCCTTTTGTGAACAATAAAGAATAATTCATGAGACAACACCTCTTAATTCATTAGAATCCAATGATATAGTTGAAGAAAAATATATAAAACATTAAAAAAGATGATAAAGGGTATGTTGTTAAATGTTGTGGTTCCTTCAAATACGTGGGAGAAACTATTATTTTTGCTTGTTATATTCAAAATAGAACTCTATTTAATAAAACTAATAAAATGCCTTTTAAAATTTGGTAAATCATTTACCTAATTATAATATCTTAAAGTATGGGGTGTTTGCAGAAAGTTTTATTACCTAAATCTAAGAAAAGAAAAATTGGCCCTAAAACTTATGATTGCATGTTTATTAGTTATGTTGAAAATAATGTGGCTGAAAGATTTTTGATATTAAAAAATTATATTTTAAAATTTAATACTATTATTGAATAAAAAAATTTTGAGTTCTTCAAACACGTGTTTCTCATAAAATTTTTTATAGAGAAGCATAAGTTATTTCTAATTTAGTAAGTTTTTTTTTATACTCATTTTTCCTCTTACAAGGACTTCTTGAAAAATTTACCTAAACAGGACCTTAGATTATTTTGATGATTCTCTTGTGGTTAGGACATCTTCTATTAAAGTATTCATAGCTCTTGTGTACGAGCCCGACAACTTATTCGGGAGATGACTCGGATTGCACTTCTTACTACATAATTTTTATGCAATTCAATTATTATTAATTTGTCCGAGCGCGACACTCGTGATCAATGGTCTCTGGATCCCCCTTTCATTCTAGTGTAAGTTTGATTCATTCATGTGCCCCGTACCGCCAAAAGCCTGCCAGGAGCCGCTCCTTGTCCGTGCCCACACTGCACCGACAATCACTCCCCGCTCTCGCCTAGCACCTAGGTGTCACATGCCCACTAGCTTCCACTTGGTTCATCCTCAAACTACACCGTATTGGGAGAGAGGCCTGCTCTGATACCATTATTAAACATCCTAAGCACACCCACGATATCACAACTGACTTACCCGTAGGGGTAGTCACCACAATATTACATGGTAGTTCAGTCATATATAGATTCAGACTCTTCACATAATCCACAAATACAAATGAGTGCGTAGCACTCGAGTCAAACAGTACATCAAGCAATCGGCCTTTAATAATACATTTACCTCAAATCAGTTCCTCTGACTATGTACTCTGCTTATAGCAAAGACCCTACCAGGAATGCTTGACTTCAGCCCCATACTCAGCCTCGTGCTCCCTCTTGATTCTAGTCTCTGAGCTGTACTTGAACTATCACTCCTCTTAGCGGCCAAACACACATTGGCAGTGTGCCCCGACTTTCCACAATTATTACAAGTAGTCTGTGGCTGTGGGCGGTCTTTCACCATGTATGGTCCTCCACCCCTGAAGTATTTAAGTGGTCCTCTGAAAGAGCCCGTTCCTAAACTAGAGCCAGAACCAGTACCACTGCTCCTTTCCTGAGATGAAGTCCCTCTAGAATGTGAATGACTAGAACCTGAATATGGCCTTTTGGAGAAGCTACGGTGTCTTCTATCTTGCCTCACTGGCCCGACCCCCTTAGTGTCCATTGTCTTTCCTCTTGAGTTAGCTTTAAAGATTCTACTTTTGCTCACCAGAGTGGGCAAGTCTGTCAACTGGAACACACTGACTGCAACTCAGATGTCTGGCCTTAGCTTGTGCTTAAACTGTGTACACAAGTCCTCCTCACCATCTTCATGTTGGTAGTGAGGCCAGTACTTCATCAGCTCTTAAAACTTTGTTGCATATTCCCCCACTGTCATGCTTCCTTGCTTCAGCTCAAAGAATTCATGGACTTTCTGCTTCCTCAAATCCCAAGGAAAGTAATTTCCTAGAAATATTGCCTTGAAGGTCTCTCACTGAATATAGCCACTCTCTTGTGGCAATGTCTGACCGGTAGACCTCTACAGTCTTCCGCCTCCCCACATAGCAAGTAGGTGGCATAGCTCACCTTGTGCTCCTCACGATACCCCATTGCATTGAAAACCTTCTCAACATCCGCCAACCACCTTTGAGCTCCCTCGGAGTTGAATCATCCCTCAAATTTTGAAGGATCGTGCCTAGTGAAGGTAGACAATCCTCGGTACTTAGCTGGCTCTCTACCTTGGTTGTGTATTATGGCCTCCAAAATTTGAGCCATTCATTCTATGAGGTCATTGGAGTCTCTAGCTCCTCTACCTCTACCTCTACCAGCCATGTTCAATTTATTGCCACAATAATTCAGCAGACACATTCTAGCACATCAGATCAATAACACATTTATAATTCAGGCAAACAAAATAATCAACACTTAGCTTGGACGCTTCAACCCATTATCCCAGTTCGGTTTGGATGAACTGCTCTAATACCAAAATTGTAACACCTTAAATTTAATTTGAAATAAATAATACTTTCATAAATTTAGAATAATAAAAGTTTCATGAAATATTTCAAAATAGGGAAAGGGTTACAAGTTTATATCGAATAACTGCTACAGGACCATTTCAAATACAATTATATGAAAATAACATTTTAAGCCATATAGCGGTTCCATCCAACCCTTCATTAAGTCTGGTGCTGATAATCTTGATTACGTGAAAAATGAATGTAAATGAATGTAGGCTATGTGCTGTGTATTGTGACTAAACGTGGGTTAAGTGCCGTGTGCAAGCATAAACATTGTGTGTATGACTGAAATGTGTGTGAATGAGGTGTGTTAAATGTCATTGTAATGAAGCTGTGAATGGTTTAGAGATATATTGGAAGTGTGGAAGATGATGACGATAGAAATACCTTGGGAAAGAGAGAGTGATGGTGACACCAACAGTAAGCGTGTGTGCACCACGGACCACTCACTTTTCTCCTGACTAGACCTTTGACCACTACCTTTATTGAGCAACCCGTGACTACCCACGTGGTATCTGTGAGATGGAGATAATCGGTGACTATTCATGGTGAGAATCTGTGATCACAATGCCACAGTGAGCGTGGTTGCATGCAGTGAGCGCACACGTATATTAATGTTTTAGTGCCATGAGTGAATTAATTATGAAATGGAAATGGTATGCGTGATAATGCAGTCTATGATTATATTGTGTGAAGTGTATTAGAAATAATGTGAATTATGTGCAAGGTGAGACTCTATGCTTGTTTGTGTGTTTGGTAGTGTAGAGTACTCACTTTTACATTCTTTTTTTAAGTAATCAAGACGATTAGCACTAGACTTAGTAAATGGTTGAATGAAACTGCTATAGGGCTTAGAATATTATTTTGAGATGATTGTATTTGAAATAGTCATGTAGCAGTTATTCGATATAAACTTGTAACCCTTTCCCTATTTTGAAATATTTCATAAAACTTTTATTATTCTGAATTTGCGAAAATATTATTTAGTTGAAATTAAATTTAAGGTGTTACATCTTGCATCTATACACAACTTAAAATTACATAAAATAGATGTAAAGATTGGATTTTTAAATAAAAATTTAGAAGAAGAAATATATATGGATCAACTTGAAGAATTTGTAATTTCTAGTGGTGAAAATAAAGTTTGTAGATTAATTAAATCTCAATATGATCTTAAGCAAGCACTTAAATAATGACATGAAAATTTTGATAAAATAATGTTGCTAGTTGACTATCAAATAAATAATTTTAATAAATGTATTTATAAAAAATTTACTAATAATTTAAACAGTGTTATTATTTATTTATATGTTGATAATATGCTTATATTAAGAACCAATCGATATGGTTAATTATGCTAAATAATTCTAATTATCAAAATTTGACATGAAAGATTTAAGTGAAATTTTGTTAATTTAATTTTGAGGAACTAAATTAATCAAATTAAAGAATAAATACAAAATATCTCAAAAATATTTTGTTAAAAAAATATTGAAAAAATATGAGTTTTATAATTCCCAACCTATGAGTATTTCTTATGAATGAATTATTTAAGGTCAAATATTGTATATACAATAAAAAGTTGATTAAATATATTTATAATCCTATTTAAGAGACAATTTTATGTAGGGTTATAAAGTATTTTTGTAAAATTATATAACTATTTTATATTATATGAAATTTTTGTAAAAATATAAAACTATTTTACGTTATACGAAATATCTTATTTAAAAGAGTATTTTAACTTAATTAGATAACTAAATACAATGAAACTAAGTTTATAATTAGATTTTATTTTAACTGGTATTATATTTTTAAAATATAATTAAATATCAAAGTTTATATTATATATTTATAAATATTCAAATTATATAAAATTTACTATAAATAATTATGAAGATAACATTAGATAATTTAAAAATTGAATCCATCAATTTTATATTTTATAAAAAATTATAAAATATAAATGTTTAAGTTTAATAATTAGTTTAATATATATATATATATATATAATGTTTAATATAAAAAATTAAGGAAATTAACAAAGATGGAAATAATTATCAAAATTATTCTTTTTATTGTTGGTTACACTTTTTTTTAAGTTAAATTTATATTATAAAATAAATTTATAGCGGCAAAAACAAAAAGAAAATGGCGATATTATAACCCCCAAATTAAGGATATTTCCGTGATTTCCTCTTCCATTCAATTCAACGATCACAAGAAAAACAATGCGCCCAGTTACTTACCTTCACTGCTTAATTATTAGTATCTTAGAAAAAAAGTCCCAATTTGGTTTCATTTCAATTTCACAAAAGCAGAAACTCGTCATCAAAATTTAATACAGCAGTAGGACAAGAAAATTCTCGGTTTCAGTTCCAATTTCGTTTTTTCTCAGATCCAATTGTCAATTTTCCCTCGCATTTCCATGCAAATCAAACTCCAAGAAAACCTCGCAATTTCCAATCCCTAACGGAAACGATGACATTTCGTTTCGAGCAGGAAAGGATCCGTGAGTGAATTTGATTTTCGTTTCGATTTTCGATTGCGAAGGTGTTGCCATGGCCGACGCTCTCTCGGTGATTCCGCCAGCCGTGCTTCGGAACCTCGCCGACAAGCTCTATGAGAAGCGCAAGAATGCTGCTCTTGAGGTTTTTTCTCTTCAATCGCTTGAATTATCGTTACTTGTGACCAATTTGGTGAATTTTGATGGGTTTTTGTGTTATAGGTTGAGGGGATAGTGAAGCAGCTTGCTGGTGCTGGGGATCATGATAGGATAACTGCTGTGATCAAATTGTTGACTGTGGAATTTACTTATTCGCCACAAGCGAATCACCGCAAGGTAGCACAGACTGATTTTTTTATTTAGGTTAATTCTAGTTTGAATGTAATAATTTTTGCATTTTTTCTTTTAAATTCGATGAAGGGAGGGTTGATTAGCTTAGCTGCTGCTACTGTTGGGTTGACTACTGACGCTGCACAGCATCTTGAGGTGAGGGGTTGCCCATTATAGTTCACAAGTTACTATTTCAGAAATTACGATTGAATTCTTTCCACTTGTTGAATTATGCAAATTTCATTTTGTATGTGTCTTAGAAACTTGGTAGTGGTTACTGGGTTTAATGGAAGAGAATATATAAGCTCTTTGTATGTGTGCGTGCACGCTTGTGTGTGTGTGGGAGAGAGAGAGAGTACAAATAAGTTTCTGATGGCTACGCATCTTAACTAATTGTTTACTTTGCTGTTGCATGAGAAAAGAATAATCGGTTTCTCAAACCTTTTTTTATCTTTAATTTTCTCTTGACATTATCAGTATGATTATTTTATTGTAGCGGGATGGGAATGACCAGATGAAATCAAATGATGGAACTAAACCATATAAAAGTATCTTGGTTCATACACCACCCCACTCATTTGTGCAGAGTATTGAAAATTTCACATTTTTCGGGTGCAGTTATTCCTTTCTTTTGTGCATGTATGTAGCACTTTATCCCTCTTATTGAATAAGGGTATGGTGCTATTTTCTTCCTACAATTAATATAAACATTATGTATCGCTTGTTATTCACATTGACTTAATAAGTTACGTCCATATGTGGATTATTCCATTTAATCAAACCAATGAATCAGAAGCTCACTGGGGTATGTTTTACAAAATTGCTTTATATGGCCATTAAAATATTTCCTTTACAGTTTTGAAGTCGTGTATACATTTAAGGTTTATATCCAAGGTTGTTAAACTCGATAGTTTATGTAAACATGAGGATTGCCCTTAAAATCGACTTATAGAGTTTGCCTCATACAAAAATAATATTTAAAATGCCATAATACTGAAAAAAAGCACAATAATAAAATTAAAATCATACTTAAGTAGCTAAATCATATAATGACAATGTGATTTTGGTTCCCTAATTCTAAATGTGGTGTTTCACAACTTGTGAAGAGGGAAGAAAGTGGTGCCCTAATTCTAAATGGTGTTATTTTTGTGAGCAAACGTGATTTCCCATTTGTTTTATTAAACTCGTAGAATTGGGTGTAAACTCACAAGTTACCCAAGTTTATCTAAATCACCTGAGTTTACCTGAAAACAAGTTTACATGTGATTTGACATGATTTCCTCTATTGTTATCTTGTTTATCAGACAATCACGGGTTTAACAATCATGTATACTATTTCTGTAATTCTAGAATCCAGATCTGCAATAATCTTCAGCAGATACCATTTGTATCAGTCATGTGATATTCATACACAGATTTGGTGACTTCTTATACCACAGTTAGAACATTCTTCTTTAGCAGGATTTTTGCAGCGTCTATAGAAGTAACACAAGGCATTTTGAAAACCACAGCATTCTGAAACTGCAATTCAGGCATGCCAGTGGAACATGCTAATTACTTTTGGATGCTAGTTTTGTTCTTTCTGGTTATTAAACTGATTTTATTATGGTTCAAAGTTTTAGGATAAGTATCATTGAATAACAGAAAAAAATGATTTCACCATAAGGTTAAAATTGATGTGTGTATTCATTTTCCTTCTTCTTACTTACCTACATATTTTGTATATGACAGCTAATTGTACCCCCTGTTTTAAATTCTTTCTCCGATCAAGATAGCAGAGTTCGTTATTATGCTTGTGAAGCATTATATAACATAGCAAAGGTGAGGATTCAATTCTGCTGAACTATCTAAAGTCTAAACCTTCAATTTGATAATGTACACTCCTTCAATGTGAATCTTGTTTTGATGCTAGGTTGTGCGAGGAGATTTTATTATATTCTTCAACCAGATCTTTGATGCCTTGTGCAAGCTTTCTGCAGACTCAGATGCCAATGTACAAAGTGCTGCTCATCTCTTAGATCGACTTGTGAAGGTACAATAAATTTCTCTTAAGACTCCAACATTCTTTTGGGAAGATTTACATGTGTGCACATGTCAAATGTTTTCTGAATAGAGATGGACCTAATAATGATTACTGTTCCCTTTTGATTAACTGTTGCTTTATTCGAACAGGATATTGTGACTGAAAGTGATCAGTTCAGGTACACCTTCTCACTTCTATGCTATATGCTTCTCTGTACGAATGTGTTGTAATTTAAATTTCAATAGAGTTGTAGGTTTCTGTTTTTGACTTATAATGCTTCATGCCCCTCCATTTTTATTTCTTGATCTTCAGTATTGAAGAGTTTATACCGTTGTTGCGGGAGCGCATGAATGTATTGAATCCATATGTCCGTCAGTTTTTGGTAGGATGGATTACTGTACTGGACAGTGTCCCAGATATTGACATGCTGGGATTTCTTCCTGATTTTCTTGATGGTAAGTGTGTCAGTTGAAGAATGAGCTATTATTTTTCTATTTATAGAAAATCATCAACTAACCATTCATAAACATATCAGGTTTGTTTAATATGTTGAGTGATTCAAGTCATGAAATACGTCAACAAGCTGATTCAGCTCTTTCTGAGTTTCTTCAAGAGATTAAGAATTCACCGGTAAGGCTTCTGCTGATGTATTGTTCTTCTTCCCTTTTGTTGGAGAGCAGGGCTTCTGGAACTAATCAGATCCCAAATCTGCTTTTATACCATAGTGTTAGGGTAGTTCTTTAAACACTACACTAACCAATAGTTTCCCTCCTTTAGATGTCTGGGGAAGTTTTATTGCAGCCACTTTTGTATGTTTCTCATGTTTTAGGGTTCATTGTTTTGCCCACTCTTTTCTGTTGATGCATTTTGTGGTGATTAACTGTACTGTACAAGTGTGCATCACTTTCACTTATTATTTTGAAACAAAAGCAACATGTTTTGTTCATTTGTCATTTTCTGACTCGAGCAGTGCTACTCTTGAAGTCTGTAGATTATGGTCGAATGGCTGAAATACTGGTACAAAGGGCTGGTTCTCCAGATGAATTTACAAGGTTAACAGCTATCACTTGGGTAAGCCGTATTGCAATGTTTTGGTTTGTTAAACAAGCCTTTATTGCAATTGAACTTTTTCTTAGTGTTGGCATCTAGTCAAAATTATTATATATTCTTTGTTGTTCATTATTATTTTCCTTAAATAATGTCTGTGCTTTCTTGTTTTAACAGATAAATGAGTTTGTCAAACTGGGCGGAGATCAGCTTGTTCCATATTATGCTGACATTCTTGGAGCCATTTTACCCTGCATATCTGATAAAGAAGAGAAAATTAGAGTGGTAGGCTTACTTGAGCTTTCCTAATTTCCTTCCCCTAATATATGTATTTATTTTTAAATTTACCTTTTTAAACTCTGTTTTATCCCATGCATAATTTTAACATTGCCTGCTGAGGAAAACAATGATTTTGGAATAAATTTTGGCTTATGTTTAAGGTTGCTCGTGAAACCAACGAAGAGCTGCGTGCAATCAAGGCCGATCCAGCTGAAGCATTTGATGTAGGAGCAATCCTCTCCATTGCTAGGAGGTATAGCTTTTGTAAACTGGGAGAAGGGCTGGGTTTCAATTTCAAAATACTTGCAATTTAAAAATTACTCCCTTCCGTCCTATTTATAAGAAACAAAAGACTAAATCATTAGGACTAAGGAAAGCAATTAATTCAGTTATATTTTTTATAAAATTAAATTTTATTGCAAAAATACTCATAACATTAAATGATGTAGTTGGTGTAGTCATTATCTCGTAAACATACATTTAACAATAAAAGAAGGGCATAAAAGGAATTCAGCAATTAATACATCTCAAATATATTTCATGTTTCTTATAATTAGGACCAAGAAAATACTCACTTTTGTTTTTTATAAAAAGGACCGGAGGGAGTATTGTTTTGTCTAGTGCTTTGAGCACGCGATAAGCTATTGTGTAATGATTATGAGGGTCTGTTTTGGTTTAGCCAACTGGATTTCACATTGATTATTTTGTAGAATGATTTTGGGAATGGTTTGACTGGTTAGGCAACTATCTAGTGAGTGGGAGGCTACTCGAATTGAAGCTTTGCACTGGATATCAACCCTTCTGTACAGACATCGTAATGAGGTGACTTGGTTGTTTGAATTCAGCTGTCATTTTGATATAGTTTGAATCTGCTATGAATATGTGGACTTAATCTCTCAATATGATCATTGGAGACTTTGTCATACAAAATAATTCCATGCTCATTTGGATATTTCTGAAATCTTTGGAAACATTCTGTTGTTTATGCATTTTATCACAATAGGCCTTGGATTATAGGTTTCCTGAGTGTTCTATTTCTATTGAGTAATGATAGATGTTACTTGCCTCCAACCAGTAATTAATGCTATTCTGCTCCTTTTACATTTTTTTTTACCTTTTGCTTGAATATCAAATGAGATTATGCTTTCCTTTCGGTTGTTCCAGGAATAAGGGATCTACTGTAATTTTATTTGATATGGTTTCATTCATGAATCATTATGATACCAAAGGTCTTACCCATTTAAAGCACACTTGTTTGCACTTTTTCCAGATTTTTTTTAAAAATTAAGAGCTATGTTAAAAAAAATATAATAAGCATGTCTTTTTTTTAAAAAGCAGCAAAAGCCTCAAAATAAGCTGATGTACTGCTTTTCCCAGAATTTGCAAATAACTTTTGAAGAAGAAATGGAACTTAAAAATAAAGTTGTATCATATAGAATCACTTGTTTTCTTATCTTAAACAGGTAGACCCTCAAGATGAAATTGTGCAAATAATTTTGATGTTCTCATGCCAATTAAATAACATAAGCTTTCTTTGTTTATCACAAAAAAGGAAAAAATACAGCACGTGTACCGATTTATTGTTTGGTGTGAAGAAATAATGACACTACTAAATAGTGGCTAACTGGCTATGTTGTGACATACACATGTCAAACATGTTTTATGTTGGACATTGCATGGACACTTCAAATATTTTCTTTTTATGTATTTTACAATTTTTATTACTTTTTCTTAAAAAACAGTTATGCCAATACAAATTGGAACTATGATATTTAGATATATCGTAGCATTTAATTATGTTTAGAATGATTCATACTCATTTTTTGAAAAAAAAATATTCTCAGGTTTTTAAGATTTTTATTTTATGTTCATTTTGGATTAATTTGATAGTTTTGTAAACATTACCTTAGGGTTGATTTTAAGCAATCCCAAACAGAATGTTTTTCTTCCGAAAGGAAACATTTAGTACATTGGAAACACCAAAAGTTTAAACATGATTTCATTTCCAAGACAATCCTTCCACTTTTAGTGGCTTAAAATCGGGCCTAAGAGTTTATAACAATAAAACTGTAAATTATATACATATTATGGCAGTGCTTTGGCTTGTAATTAGGGCTGTTCATGGATGAGTTTGGGAAAAAGCCAAACCAGATTCATTTAGAATCCAGTTATATGGATTGGATTTTAAAACTAATTTACTTTCTCTTTCAAATCCAGTTTACTCAACCAATCTCATTTTGAGTGAATTATGCAACAGTTTATCAGATTCTAGTTATATTAATGGTTGCCATGCCATCTTGAAGACAGTGTTGGATGCCAGCCGGCTTTCAAACTAAATGGAATGAGAGAGAGATTACTATTTGATGATGAATAGAGAAAGTGAAGCATATTATGGGGACATCCAAATCATTGAACTGGTTACAAGCATATAATTAAAAGAAAAACCAGTCCAGAAATAATATGGGCCATATAACTGGTATTTTAAATTATCTGGATAATATTATGTGGTTTGGTCTGGATCTTGATTAAGCCAGCGTATCCAGAAATTTTGAATAGCCCTACTTGTAATTTTTAAAATTTGATGTATCCTTGTATCTATGTCGTATTGTATCTGTTGGCATTCTTTTCAATTTCATGCAAAACATTATAATTCTTAATATCAACCCTATTCTGAATTACTACTTTTTCAATTTGCATGAAATGTGTTGTATAGGTGTAGTAAGATAGAGTTTGGTGCAATGCTCACTATTATCATTCCTTGTCTGAAACAGGTTTTGACTTTTCTGAATGACATATTTGATACCCTACTCAAAGCACTTTCAGATCCATCTGATGAGGTAGTGTTATGCAGATAGCATGCCTTCTTTTGTTTTCTATTCTTTCCCATCAAATCATTTCTTTCTCAATATCTTTATGCATATATTTTAATGAAGTTGTGAAATTTATTTATAGATAAGTTGTTCTATCAAAATATTACACACATAAGTTACAGTGCATATTATTTCAACATAAAACAATGGCAGTTAGTTGAAATGCCATGTTGCTAACCACCTTCCTTAGGTATTTGGGAATTTGAAGTGGCCCTTCTATTCTCTATTATATTATTTGCTAGTCAAAACAATATAATTTGTTCTATTAAATATTAAATGATTTGCAAAAAGATTGGACTATTTTTGTTTTTGGGTTTGGAAGACTTCATATCATATCCCTTTTTTACTTTCAGTACTTCTTTTGTCTAATAAACTAAACTCACCCTAAAAACTCATTTCTGATGCACCCCTGCACTGTTCGTTATCACTAGTCAATGGAGTCAAAGCCAAAAGTAACCTTGTTTTAGCTGTCCATACCTCCCTTCAGAAACACACTAAATAATTAGACAACACAAAGGAGATCTTAAGCACTAAATTAAAACAAAATGACTTCAAAATTACTTTCAAGTGCCATTTTTTGTAAAAACTGAAAATTTGTTTGTAAAAACAATTTCTGAAAGTGGATAATATGTTTGATTTTGTTGGAAGGCTGTATAGATTTCTTGTATATACCTTCTTGATTGTTAGACATTACTTTTGAAATTGGACAAAATCTTCTGGCTGAACTGGTTGGGATTGTAAACCAGCTATTTCTATGGTTTGATCATTATCTGATTTAACCATGGTTCAGTCACAGTCTATCCCCAAATTTCTGGTTGAACCAATCTAGCAAAGACTTGGGGATCTCATCATTTCAATATGTGGTTTGGTTTTATGAGATTGTTGAAGTTCTGACTGACTGCCAAAAATGTGATACTTTTGGAGTCAATAATTTTTAAAAGCATTTTTGGTGTCAGCCCATATGTGTCACTATCCAGGATTGATAAATATGGTATGCTATTTTGTATAATTGAGGGAAATCAATAGTTCACTTGAATTGTCATTAATTTGTTACATTTTGGTAACATTATATAGGTCGTGCTTCTTGTTCTTGATGTTCATGCATGCATTGCAAGAGACCCCCACCATTTCCGGCAGCTTCTTGTTTTTCTAGTGCACAATTTCCGGCTAGATAATTCTCTTTTGGAGAAGTAAGCTATTTTCCCTTATCCTCTGAGTTCTTCTACTTATGTAATTTGCTAAAATATGTTATTACTATCAATATTCACCTTTTCATTCATTAAAAAATTATTTTATTTAATAAACTCCAGGCGTGGTGCTTTGATTATCCGACGCCTTTGTGTGCTTTTGAATTCTGAGAAAGTCTACCGTGAACTTTCTACGATATTAGAAGGAGAATCTGATCTGGATTTTGCATCGATTATGGTTCAGGTTTGTGTGACTTTTACAGGTGCTAGATAAAAGGCTGCAATGGATTTTCATGTTTCTGTTTCATTAATATATTGTGTTTGGGGGATGGAAGAGATCAAGAGGTAGAACTATTTGCATTTATGGGTGGAAGATTATTAGAAGGTAATCTATGATATTATCTCATGTAAATATTAGGATTAGACTCCTATATATACATGTAATAATGTAATATGATACAATAAAATTCAGAATTTCAAGTTGGCATCAAAGTGTTTGATCTTGGGGTCTTTGCTTCTGCACACTTCCGCACATCAAGCCCTAGCTGCCTTTAGGTAGCACCCAAACACTAGTTGCCTTTATCATGGCACCCAAACCCTAGCAATCGTCTTCATTACAACATATATTTGCACCTTCATTGTGCTTAGACATTTTCTTTCCTCTCTCTCAGCCGCTGACAGCCCCTGCCACTGTCATTGCTGCTGCAACCATACTATCTGGAGCACATGGCCAAGACTGGCCAAACCCCAAATTTTTTTCTCCAACAAAGCCTGCACATGCTGCCCCTCCACAAAACCCCTTGCCAGCGAGTGAAAGCTCTGCGCCACCTTCTTGACCTTTGTTTTTCATGCCGCAAACATTGTTTTCTATTTGTCAAGATCTCCTCTGTCGGTTTTGACCCTTTGTTGCTCAATTCATAGTTGTTTGGCTGATCGTTTCTTTAACCTTTATACGTTCTCTTTTAAAACGTAAGTGTTTCTTGCCATGATGACCCATGGGCCTCTCTTGCCATGACTAGTATTTTATCTTCTTTTAATACCTCATGTTCTGTATCTAGGCATATTTGGATAATTGACTCTGGTTCTTCCTATCACATGACTCCCAACCTTTTTCTTTTACTTCTTATTCCACTTTATTTGGTGCACTTCACATTACAGTTATTAATAGTTCACAAACTTCCATTCTTGGTTGTGGTAGTATTCCACTCACTACCTTCCTTTCACTAAAAAATGGTCATGTTCCTAAGCTCTCCACTAATCTTATCTCCATTCATAAAATTACCTATGATCTAAATTGTACAAAAACATTTTTTTTCATCTCATTGTGTTTTTCAAGATCTTACCTTGGGGATGACAATTGGAGTTTCCTAAGCAATGGGGAGGGTTTCATTAATTTCCGTTACTATAAACTGATGTCCAAGACAATGTTGCAATAAGGGGGGGGGGGTTCAATTTTTGTAACCAGTCTTCTTCTAAGTATGACTCTTCTCAAATTTAGCTTCAACATAGGTGTCTAGGTCATCCACCTTTTAGTTTGCTTTAGAGTGTTTTTTTCTTTGTTTAAAAGAATCAGCTAAGTATTTGCAATGTGATGTTTGTCAGTTTGCTAAACAATACCTGTTACTTTTCCAAATAGTTTTAAAAAAGTAATGTATCTTTTGATCTTATCCATTCTAATGTATGTGAACTTGCTCCTATTGCTAATGTGTCTGGTGCTAAATTATTTTTATTGTATCCTTTATTGTTAGCACACGTATAACTTGGATTTTTTTTATGAAAGATAAAATTGAAGTGACTCAATTGTTTGTGAATTTTTATCACTTATTTCAAACTCAATTTGAAAAACCAATTAAACACTTATGGACAATAATGGACGAGAATGTGAACCAAAATTTGTTTCAATTTCTATAGGAAAAATGAATTTTTCATGAGTTGACATGTGTAGAAACAGTTTTAATGGCTGATTACTTAAACAACAGGTTGCCTAGTCGCATTTTGAATGGCTCTAGTCATGTCTAGTCCATATCTACCTTTCATCGTTTTGTTCTTGTCTTGAACAGCCTTCTGGTTCATGTCTTCGGTTGTATTGCCTTTGTTCATGTTCACAGTTAGCATCAGGGCAAGTTGGATCCTCATGCTACTAAGTGTATTTTTATATGATATACTCCAAATAAAAATATATATATATATATATATAAGTGTTATCACTCTTCAAACGTCAGGTTTATGTTTCTATGGATGTTACCTTTAATGAAACAAAGTCATTTTACTCCCATCCTCAACTTCAGGGGGAGAGTCATCAGGAAGTTGAGTTAGTTGGTCCTCACGAGTCTGTGTTTTATTCCTCTTAACCCTTGTCATCTACAAGAATTGACTCCTTCCTCTGACTCGAGCAAAGAAGAAAGTGACTCATTACCAACAAAAGCATGCACTTATCTTGGTTTATTAGAAGAGAAAAAAACCTGACCTAATCCAATAGGAACAGTCAGCCAAACCAAAGGTAAATTGTAGTATCGTTAATCCTAAGTCATTAGATATTTCTTCAAACAATTGTGAGCCTAACCTAGATGATCTGCCCATTTCTTTGTGAAAAGAACAACGTTCATGCGTCAGATATCCTATTTCTCAATTTATATCCGCTAAACATCTATTTGTGTAGCATTAGAGTTTTATTTGTGCTATTGATTCTTCAAATATCTCTAAGTCAGTACAGGAAGCCTTAAAGGATGATAATTAAGTTCGAGTCATGAATGAAAAGATGAGTGCATTGGAAACAAATATCACTTGAAAAAATTGTAGAACAACTCAAGGATAAGAAAACTGAGTTGCAAGTGGATCTATGCAATTAAATATTGATCAGATGGTAATGGTACCCTTGAACAAGGCCAGATTAGTTGCAAAAGAATACCCTCAGACTTACAGAATTGACTATGAGGAGACATTTCCACCAATGGCAAAAATGAATATTGTGAGAACTATCCTTTCATTAGCAACATACTTTGGTTGAAGCTTGCATGAGTTTGATGTAAAAAATGCATTATTGCATGGAGAGTTAAGGAAATATATATAGATATTCCCCTAAGATTCGGCACCATTGATGGTGGAAACCAGGTGTGTAGATTGAAGAAAGCTCAATATGGGCTTAAGCAATCTCCTCGTGTTTGGTTTGAGAGATTTACTTAAGATATAGTGTCCTTAGGATACAAGCGAAGTTAGGGTGATCATACCATACCTTTATACAACACTCATAAGATGGTAAACTAACTCTTTTACTAGTTTATGTGGATGATATGATCATTGAAGGTAATGATGAGATTGAAAAACAGAGCTTAAAAGAGAAACTAATTGTTCAGTTTGAGATGAAGGATTTAGGATTAGGAAGGCTGAAGTACTTTCTAGGAATTGAGATGACCAACTCAAAATAGAGAAGTTTTATCTTAGAGAAAATATTTCCAAATCTTCTCAAGGAGACTAGAAAATTGGGATGCATAGCTACTGGAGTACCTATAGAACAGAACCACCAAATAGGAGAAGGGGAGAGCCCTACTGTAGACAAAGCCTAATACCAAAGACTAGTGAGAAAGTTAATTTACCTATCTCATACTAGACCTAACATTGTATATGCCATTAGCATTGTCAATCAATTCATGCATGATCCATGTGAAAGACATTTACAAGCAGTGAACAAGATTCTCCAATATTTAAAAGGAATTCCTGGACAAGGAATTCTCTTTAAAAGGGGAGAGTTTCTCTCCTTGGAGATACATACAAACAACAATTATGCAGATCCTCTTCAGGATATTGTATGTTTCTAGGAAGAAATCTAGTAACATGGAGGAGTAAGAAACAAAGTGTTGTGGCCAGATCAAGTGCTGAAGGAGTGCATGAACTTCTATGGATGAAGATCATTCTTGACGACATTAAATTAAAATTCACTAGTTCTATGAAACTATTGTGTGATAACAAGTCTGCCATCAGCATAGCTCATAATCATGTCTAATATGATGGGACAAAACATATAAAGACTGATTGGCATTTCATTAAAGAGAAACTAGATAGTGGGCTCATAGCTACCACTTTTTTCCTTTCTAGAGATCAACTAGTAGATTTAGTAAAGGATTAGCAGCTGAGCAGTTCCAAGATCTTTCATGCAATCTGAGAATGATAGATATCCATTCACCAAATTGAGGGGGAGTGTTGAGAATATCTCTTAATTATCATGATTTACTATACTTGTTTATTGTCATTATCTTTATAATTATTTGTTATTATCTCTAAGATATTAGAAGATAATCTATGATATTATCTTATGTAGATATTAAGATTAAACTCCTATATATACATGTAAATTATAATGTAATTTGATACAATACAATTCAGAATTTCAAGTATATATTATCCTATAATGGAATTTGAAGCTCTAGATTCCAAAGGCCTAAGACTCTGCTATTTGGCAGGTCATTCTTTTAATTGTTTATCTAATAATGCTCAATGATCCTCCATTGTAGGCTTCAATCAATTTTATGGAACTAGAGGGAAGTTAATGACTGACCTAGATGTACAAGTATAACTAACCTAGATGTTGTTGGGACCAACAGTTGTAGGACACTATTATCAATGTTATATTTTTTTTGTTGCTTTTATTCTATTGTTGTGTGTATTTTTCTTTTTCATGAGTCTGAAGTTTAGATTATCCTATGAAATGAAGCAGCCCCTTTTTAAAAATTTCAGGCTTTGAATTTGATCTTACTTACATCATCAGAATTATCTGAGATTCGAGATCTTTTGAAGCAATCACTGGTAAATCCTGCTGGGAAGGACTTGTATGTTTCTCTGTATGCTTCTTGGTGCCATTCTCCAATGGCAATTATAAGCCTTTGCTTTTTAGCTCGGGTAGGCCTCTATAACACAGTTCTGATTTTTAGCTTGTCATTTCAAGTGTATTTCTTTCTCTTTCATGTGTGCACATGCCACATACACACATTGTAAACGATGTCTATTTGCGGATATTAGCTTTAGCTATATTTGGATAAGCTGATCCCTTTTTTGTGAAATATATTGTCTTTCCCCAACAGACTTACCAACATGCCAGTGCCGTGATTCAATCACTAGTAGAGGAGGATATTAATGTCAAGTTTTTGGTCCAACTGGATAAATTGATTCGCTTGCTGGAAACTCCTATCTTTGCATATCTTCGATTGCAGGTGCTTAGTTAAAACCCCATGTTTTATCACTATGTATCTATTAAATATATATTTTTTGTACTTAGTCTGGTAAAATATGATGGATGTTGAGATGTTGGTTGTGTTTATGATGTGATTAGAAATTATCAGCAATCTCTTATTATTTGTGTGCGCGCACGCACATGTTTTCCATTAAACTACAAAACTACTGTTTTATTGCCATTTTTTATAACTTTTTTGTCAGTTTCATTTAACATACCACACATCAAATACTAAATGGTTCTTGTTCTTGTTTTATTATATATCAAATTTTAATTATGAACCCCATTTTTATAATTGATTTACTTTACCCCACTCTTATCAAAATTGCCATTGTGCATTTGTAATGCAATCCATATAGAATTCTTCATGATAAATAACACCTCTCTATATTATTGAATTTATCATGTGGATCTGTTTTACTGGGTTTTTGGATCCTCTTCTAAAAGAAGGAAAAATGATGAAGAAATGTTATAATTTGAAAGCCTGGTTGCTTGTATGAGCAGAAAATCATATATAGGAATATTTGTGGTGGTTTTCAATCATTTTGTGATAAATCCCTTTCATTCTCACGTACTATTCATGCACCAATCCTCATGTTAGTTTTGCCATGTTTTATTTATTTTTCTCTTGTATATTAGATGAATCAAGTAGCGATCAGTCCTCTTTTTAATTGTGGTAAGGGATAGTTATGACTTTTAATGGTTTCTCTCATGTTCTCAAATTATTTGATTTTGCAGCTTCTTGAACCTGGAAGATATATTTGGTTATTCAAGGCATTATATGGTCTTTTGATGTTGCTTCCTCAGGTATCTGCAAACGATTTCTTTTTATCTGTTGAAAAGTTTTTAAGGCATTACTTGCCTTATATGTGTTAGTGTAAACTCAGAATAGTCATTTAACTGTATTAATTCTCCAATATTCTGTTGTGACAAACTCTGTGATATCAGTTACTTATACAGTTCCAGCTAGGATCAGCTAGTCTATATAAAGATAGTTTGTACTCTGTGATATCAGATTGAAATTTCCCTCTTTTTTTCTGTCTGTCTCTTGCTCTGTGATTTTCAACATTATGAATGGGATGTATTTAGATATCCTTTTAGGGAGGTGATTTTTAAGACTTGCATTGGATACAATACTCTCTCTTCTTCTAGCATTTAGAAGTGACATTTTGTTTTGTATTGTTACCCTGTTTACTGGTGTATATTATTACTGCGTTTTTAATATAGCCAATTTACTTATTTCAATGCACTTAATCAAACCGTATGTTAGTTATATGATTATTTCAAAAGAAGGAATGTGGTTTATTATTTATGTTTACTTGCCTTTGCTTCCCTTACATTTTGTGAGACACTTACTATTTGGGAATAAGACATCTCTATGGACAAAAAGTTATTTAATCTAGATATTATACTCCTGAATACATTTGGGTAAATATACATGGAATGAAATATGCTTAAAGAAAATAATATGGTCGATATTCAGGAAGAAAGATATACCTAGTTTTTAAGCTGTTCAGAATCTACTGGTAAAAGTTTGGACGCCCTTGTAATATTGAATATAATGTTTTGTGCAGGTTCTTTATATACTTCATTTTTTTTTACTTGCATGCTTTTTTTTAACATTGTGTCAGTAATTTATTTTATGATATTTTTTTATCTGGAGATGTTTCTGTCTGGGCATTGAAAATTGTGATTCTGATGATAATAAGTATTGTTGGATGTATCAACTTGATCTTCTTTTCAATTAACTTATACCTTCTAGAATCTACACTTCATGCATAATGAAGACGAGGAGGGTGGGGAGGATAATTGTGTGAATTATTGTTTCTTAGGAAAGACTTTTTTCCAGAATACATGGTTTGTTTATATATTTACTCTTTTTATACTGCTATGCAGCAAAGTGCCGCCTTTAAGATACTAAAAACTCGTTTGAAAGCTGTACCACCATATTCGTTCAATGGTGAGCAATTGAAGAGAATGACTTCAGGAGATCTCTACCAGTTTCATCACATGCCTGATGGATTCCGAACCATTGAGGATGGTGACAAAACTGAAGATGGTGGAAACTCACATAATGGAATAAATTTTGCTGCAAGGCTACGACAGTTTCAGCAAATGCAGCACCAGCATCGAGCTCATGCTAAAACAGAGACAAATTTGCGCAATATTTCCTCTTCATTGTCGAAGGTTGCTGACTTCTTCACTCTGCATGTTGATTTTTATATTTGTGTTTTACGTTTGATATAACTTATTGGGTAAAAATTCATAGAATTTAGAGAATATAGGGAATGGAGAGGAAAAGAGAGGTGTCGGTGCCTGATTTATAATCGCTTAACATACTATACTTTCAGTAGGCTTTATTTGAGAGTTGGTTTTTGGGAGAAAGGGGATGGAAGGGAAAGGCTTATGTGATAGTTATCTTGTTTGGGAGTTTTTAGATTAGAGGGGGACAGTTTATAAATCTTTCAAAACCCTCCTAATCTCATATTCTTGAGTTTCCTTAATTTGGGGAGTTTTGTGTTAACCCTCCTTTCTCCTCTTTTACCTTTTTTCTTCTCTCTCCCTTCAAACTTCCAACTGAAGTCTTGATATATTATTTTTGTGCTCATTTGAGATATCCTTCTGCTTTGTTCGGTTTACTGATGTCATTCCCAGCATTATATGCAGGAGGTACAAAGAGAGGAAGAACCTAGAAGACCTAAATCTATTGATCTTAATGTTCCTCCTTCAAGATCGTCAAAGAGAGGTCCAGGGAAGCTACAGTTATAAAATTTCAATATTGTTTCTACCCATCGAGTCTAATTTAGAGTATGTGAACTTTGAAGGGGTCGGGTATGATTTGTAAAATTGTAAATTATAGTAGCTCGTTTTATTCTTGTTATAGAGGTTGGGAATTGGGTTTTGGAATCAAGGTAGAGCTTGGGCTATCCTGGGCTATTCTTTGGACTTTGTACAACGTGATACCCACGTGGTTCTGTTATTATTATTATTTTTTATTTTAAACCATGTGGGCTGGAGGGAAATATTTTATTTAGTAAAGTATCTTTTGTCTACCTATTTATCATTTACTGCCATATGATATACGATGAGGATTTAGCTACTTTCATGTAGAAATTTCACGATTGGCAAAGTTGGCAGTAAGAGTTCTGTATGTTCATAGCATTTGGTTTGATTCATTACATTAAAACTGTGATTACCTATTTAATTTGGGTCAGCGAATGCATTTTCTAGTTTAATATGAAACGGTGAGATTAAACCATGGCTTGCTGGCTGAGGGAGAACTTGTCTGATTGTCTCGTACTGATGAAGAGCCAAAAATTATGGTGAGATGGATTGATTTTGTTTCGTGTATTGTACCATCGGTAAGGATAATTTGTTGCAACTTGCAATTTCCGTTATGATGAATTTCGTTTTTCCTTAGAGCAACACTAATTTTTACCTATGCTTCAGCTTATTTAATGGGTATTACATTCCAATTAGGTATATACTACAAATATCTTCAGTAATGTGCCTTTTTTTTTTCTTGGTAATTAGTGTTGTAATTTTTTGGGGCATTTATTGGCTGTAATATTCTCGTCGTGAGTTTGATGTCGTATTGCTTTCGCTGGCCGTGCTAGTTTGTTGTCCTCAAATTTTGTTGAGAAGGCAAAGACTAGGCTTTCACCTGCATAGTATATAAGAAGAAATTGGAATGTACTGAGTTTATGTTACTCAATTATAAAAGAACATGACTTTTATAGTAATTAATTTAACATGATTTTTATAGTAATTAATTTACAAGTTATATCATACTTAACAAATGATTTTTATAATACTATTATTCTTCGATTTGTTGCTGTTACTGACTCAAATATTTTACACTAGAGTTTTAACGCAAAATCTTTTGCTAAATATATCGATTACACTTATCGCAGTGAGGTCTTATACTACTATTAACCCTTCGGGTCAATTTTTGTTTTGCTACTTCTTAGTCTTATCAGTATAAGCTTAGTTTTTATTTGTAAAATGTATCCTCTATTATGTTTTCGCATACATATTATGTATAAGCTATAGTTTTGACGGTTTGTTGGTCATATGATTAAGTCGTTATTTGTTATATGATTATGTCTTTGTTTGTGAATTTTCTGGTTAACTTCTATACACGGACAATGTGAAAGGAAATTCATTGAATATTGATTGCAAAAAAACATTTTTATGTTTTAATTATTACTAGATTTTGTACTTCATATGATATATATAGGTTTATAATACATTTATTTTTTATATTATTAATTACTTATGTTGTATTAGCAATACTATTGAATAATTACTTTTTATGCTAAGTCTATATTTAATAAAAATGTTAACTTATTTTAGTATTTAAACAATTTACTTCATATTAATTGAATTGATAAAAATAATGCAACATTTTTCAGAATTTAATTCCAAAGATGAAGTAAAATAACTTAATTATTTCTGTAAGTTTAGCTTTAAAATATTCAACTATTTATAGTTAATGTATGCGTTTTTAACACACCTTGAAAAGTGGAGCATAGGAGTCAATACCGTAACTTTGTTGGAGGTTTATTTTGATGTTTTGGTTTTAATTTTAGATAAAATATTATAATTATAATATTTGACCTTAATGTTGAAATTTCATATAGTATTTATTTTTATAATATTTTTCGTATTTATTTGATAAATATTGTACTTTGTTTTGTACTTTATGCTATATATATGAAATTTTTCTAGTTAATACTTTATACTATTTCATTGAACTGTATTTTAATTAATTGAATTGCAGATAATGAGAATGAGCATGGGTATTAGATACCTAGTTGGTATAGAGATAGGGATTAAAGTAGTTAACGAATAGTATTGAAACAAGTACGGGTAGTTTATAAAAACATAGATATAGGGATAATGAGAATGAGTATAGGGATATAAGTACCTAGGTGGTATGGAGACAGGGATAAAAGTAAATATCTAACCAGTATAGAAATATAAATGATCTTTTAAAACATGGATATAGACAATACCGTACCCAAACTCTAACTTACCACTACTTGTAAAGGCATCGATTAAAATAAAAATAGTTTGCCGGAAGTTGTCAGCAATTCTAGCGGGGAGGAATGTGTACAAGTATCACCTGTATGATTCAACTTTTATCATTGTTGAGATTATTAAAGTTTCTTTATTCACTTTCGGCCAAGATTTGTCTTTATTTGTTAGGATTATTAAAAAATAATGTTTGCCATATGATTGATATCTTAAAAATTAAAAAGTATTTATATATTTTTAAAATAAATTATTAATTATATTATTTATTAATATAAAATTAATAATAATAATTATTTTACATGTTTTAATTATCTGAAAATGTAGAAATTATAAAAAAAAAATCATTTACCAACGAACAAAAAATTATCAATTGCTAAGATAGTTTTTATTAATATATTCTTTCTCTAACCAAAAATAATTTGATAGTATAAACTTTAAAATTTTATACTAACAAATAATTTTTTAATAAAAATATTCATATATATTATTAATATATTAAGTATTAATATAAAACATAATTGTTCATTATAAATTATTATAAATCTTTAAATTTTATTCTAATAATATATTTTTTGTTAGATAAAGAAAATATTAATGAAGATTGTTTTAACACTTAATAATTTTTGTGTGATATTAAATAATTATATATTTATAGACGTGTATTTAACTAATGAAATATGGAGAATAATGTATGATAAAATATTGAATTTTATTTTGCAATTCTTTATTTTGGTATCGATAGTTTTATAATCAATTAATATTTTTTTTACGCAATTTAGATCTTTTAAAGTAATTGCACAGTTAGTGCATTTTTACACTTTTGTTTAAACAAAATTATTTAAGTGAAAGTGTAAAAAATGCACTAACTACGAGACATAATTTGTGTCAAAATTATGAGGTATCTCGATTCTTTCTTATGTCATTCATTTTTTAAATAAAATTTTATTATATTTTTTATTTTTTTTATTAAGATTATGTATAATTTTGATTTAATTTTTTAACCAATTAAATTTATTTTAAAAATTTAGCAAACTTGGTCCTTATCATTTTTTATTTAAAATTTTTAAATTCTTATTTTTTTTATCAAAAAAATTGGGAGTTTATCCTAGAGTTTAGGATATAAAATAATTTTGAAAGTTTAGAAGGTAGAAATTTAGTGAAAATTTACTAAAATTTGAAGGATTATGTAGAATGTGGGTTTGAAGAGTAAGAAAATTGATTTTTTTATATTTATTTTGGATTAAAATTGATGTGTTGGTTGAAAAAATATGAGCAAGACAATTTAAAATAATTCAATTGATTTGATTTGTAAATATTTTGAGTGAAAAATGAGCAGTTAAGAGTTTTAGGTAAATTGTTTATAAAAAATAACTAAATTTGGTTTTAAAAACAAATGAATTTAATTAGTTTGAAAATAATTAAAAAAATCAAAATTATTTGTAATCCATATTAAAGAAAACAAAACTGTAATTAAATCTTCAAACAAGAAAGGAAAGATTGGCATATCATTAACTCATTCAACCACTAAGCCTACATTTAACATTCAATAACAAAATACATTTACTTTGCTTGATAATAGTACATATAATCACTAGTAGCATATTATCATAGAATAAGGGATATTCTTTCCCTTTTGAAGTTAATTATTGAAGGATCTATGACTATAACACAATACTTCACTCAATTGAAGAGGGACTCAAAAGAGTTAATAAATTTTTGGTCAACCTGCACATGCACACGTGCAGGAACATTATCATATAGTTTTAAGAAAAATAAACAGTAGAATGATAGCTAAAGTTTCTTTGCTTAGTTATAGCGTATTATTCTTATACCAAGAATATGCTTAGTAACTCTCATATCTTTCATGATAAATGACTCACCTAATTACTTCTTCATCTTGGTAATCCTAAAAGTAATTTTTTTCAATAAGAAGTATGTCATTAACATATAATAACACAATAATAAAATTATCATGAGAAAACTTTTTCACAAAGACACAATAGTCAAAAGTTATTTAATTATTGCCTTACTCTCACGTAAAAGACTCAAACTTCTTATATCACTGCCTAGGAGCTTGTTTCAAACCATATAGACCTTTTTTAGCCTACACACAATCTTCCTTTTATTTGTTTTTACATAAAAGTCATTAAGTTGCTTCATAAAAATCTCTTCTTTCTAAATCATCACATACATTTGCTTGAGTAGCAACTAAACTCAAAACGGCTCTAAAGGACGATATCCACCTATTTTTTAAAATCATCTTTCGTGTAGGCAATTTTACCAAGTCATAAGTGTGATTATTATGCAAAGATTTCATTTCATCTTTCATTACATTTAGTCATTGTTGTTTTCTTCATTCTCCAAGGCATCTTCAATACACTTAAGTTCTCTATCATTAGTCAACATCATATACTCATTAGAAGAATACTTGGAAGATGGTTTCTTTTGCCTGTTTGACACCCTAAGTTTGACTTGAGGTGGTTTGAGAGCATCAGCAAAATTCTCATCTTATGTGATGTAGGAATTGCTTAATTCTTTTGAATGTGAGGATTGTTCCTAGAGCAACTTCATTCACCAATCCTTGATTCCTTGAAGAACAATGCAATCAGACAAGAATTTTTAACAAAAAAGTGGAAGAAGAGTGAGATGGATATTGGCGCCACTCTCAAAGGGAGACAGGTCACAAGATCTTCACCATGATGGAAGGATCCACCAATAAGAAGTAAACTCAAGGTCTCTACCTAAATCACTTAAGAGAAAAAGGAGTTTCTCAAAACTCATTAAATTTCATCAAATCTAAAAAATAAACCAAAGTTACTAAAATACAAAGAAAAAGTGCCTTATATAGGCAACAAGCTACACTAGCTATTGGGCTAGGCCTAACTACACAAGAAAGGCAAAAGTTCAATGTTACAAAATACACTATGAGACCTAAGAATCATGAATGGTATAAGAGAAATAGGAATAGGTCTTCAAAGTGTGGCCTTCTATGGGCTTGGGCCCAAGGTACCTCACTAGGCCCACAAGCTTGCCTAGGGCTTCTTTGGTCTTCTTAACCCTTGACCTAGTCATAGGGTCTTGAAGTTCCTCCAAAGCATCCTCTACTTAACTCAAGCTCTCCAAGCTAGTGAGGTCCTCATCATGCCCTCCCTCTTCAAGAGGATTTGTCCTCAAATCCAAACCATCATCATCCTCACGGTCATATGCAAAATAAGGAGAAAGATCACATATATTGAAAGTAGCAGTCACTCCATACTTACTGGGTAAGTCTAACTTATATGCATTATTGTTAATCTTTTCCACTATTTGAAATGGACCGTCCCCTCTAGGGCTTAGTTTGGACTTTCTTGCAGAGGGAAACCTTTCCTTTCTCAAATGAAGCCAAACCCAATCTCCTATATCTAGGGATACCTCACATATTCTCTTGTTAGCTAACCTAGCATAGTGCTCATTTTTTTTAGCTATTTGGGTTATAACCCTCTCATGTAGGCTTTGCATATATTCATCCTTAGCTGTCCCATCCCTATGCATAATATCATTAGAAGTGGATAAGGGTACTAAGTCTAATAGGGTAAGAGGATTAAACCCATAATGCATTTTTCAATAAAGACCATGAAAGATATAAGGTTAACGGGACAAATTTAATTTGCATGCTTAATAAATCAATATACGACCTAAGGCAAACATCAACAATGATTCACAAAGTTTTCTATTGCCTTAAGTTAAGATGATTTTAAACAATCCAAAAATGATTGTTCTCATTTTACACATGGTACTAAATCATTATCAGTTCCTCTCTTACTCTGTGTTAATGATATATAATCCTTGCAAGTCTATATACATCAACAATCCATAAAGTCTAGAACAGGATGTAGACATTGTTCAAGTTTAAGGTTATTAGATATTAAAAGTATTTTCTTGGTCTTGAACTTGCAGAATGCTCACAAGGGATATATCTATGTCAAAGAAAATATGCACACACTATTCTTAAAGACACTAGATATTTGGACTTGAACCCTACAACTTTAACAATGGATCCTAGTTGAAAGTTAAGCCTATTTTTGACACTGTGACTGTGACCAAAGAGAAAAAATAGAAAATCAAATACAAGAGAGAATAGGAAACAAAGATAAAAGGAATCGCCACCAAAATTTAAAAAAAAAACTATTGTCAAATTTTCAACCCAATTCAATCATGAATGATTTTACAAATGTAGATTTATTGAAACCGCTCTAAGTTTATACAAGAATGACTTTATCTCTTCTTCTCTCATAAAAGTGTTTGCTCTCTCATTCTAATGACCTCTTTCTTACAACTATAACGAGTCATCACCACTTTTATAAGTGAGACAAAGTGAACTTGCTCATTTTGAGTCTTTTTTCCACATAGGATGAGAACTCAACACTAACACAAAGACATGTATCCAACAAGTTGGAATTGATTTCAATGCTATATTTCTCATGTAGGAAAATTATTCACATGAAGATTCTTATTTTGACTTGCACAATTATGAAAGGGTAGAAACTTTTCTAACTTGATATCTATAATGCGTTTTTCAATAAAGATCATGAAAGATATAAGGTTAAAGGGACAAATTTAATTTGCATGCTTAATAAATCAATATACGACCTAAGGCAAACATCAATAGTGATTCACAAAGTTTTCTATTGCCTCAAATTAAGATGATTTTAAACAATCCAAAAATGATTGTTCTCATTTTACACATGGTACTAAATCATTATCGGTTCCTCTCTTACTCTGTGTTAATGATATATAATTCTTGCAAGTCTATATACATCAACAATCCATAAAGTCTAGAACAAGATGTAGACATTGTTCAAGTTTAAGGTTATTAGATATTAGAAGTATTTTCTTGGTCTTGAACTGGCAGAATGCTCACAAGGGATATATCTATGTCAAAGGAAATATGCACACACTTTCTTAAAGACACTAGATATCTAGACTTAAACCCTACAACTTTATCAATGGATCCTAGTTTAAAGTTAAGCCTATTCTTGACACTGTGGCTGTGACAAAAGAGAAAAAATAGAAAATCAAATACAAAAGAGAATAAGAAACAAAGATAAAAGGAGTCTCCACCAAAATTAAAAAAAAAAAAAAACTAAAAAACTTTTAAAAAAATGGTTTGTTTAACCACATTCGAGTTTGAGAGTCTAATTATGCGCGGAAAAAATATTAACATCACATAATATTTGTAAAATCGGTTACCCTAATTTGTGCAAAAATTAATGTTTTATTTCATTCCTAAATTTTCTTATTTGATTTAACAAAAGAAATAGAACATGAAGAGAAAAAAAAGATGTTAAAATAATTTTATTGGATACATTTTGATATCCCCACTCTTACATATTTTTCAATGCAAAGAGAAAATTAGAGTTATGTAGTTCTAAAAGAAAAACCATTTTTAAAAGGTGTAGAATTAAAAGTGAAAACATTGTTGAAAGACTATAAAAACTAAAAGTCAAAAATATTTTTTGAAAGGCATATAGAAATGGAATTAAACCCTTTGAAGAAGTCAAAATATTTGGGATATTGTATTTTATATTTTTGGCTTTACTGAAAATTGAATGGAAAATTTTATTTTATGGTTGTATGATTTGTAAATGATAATATAATTTATACATCAATGTCACTAACTGTTACTAGAATTAGAAAAATTAATTTTTGATATTTAAAAATAGAATATCATCTAATTTATATGCACAAGCTACTAAACAGTATAATTAAATTGACAATTTTACAACATGTAAATAATAGAGTAATCTATATATTGCATTTATAAATCGTGTGAATAAGAACAACTTTATTTAAAATAAAACAAGAAAATTTTAGTATATATACTTGAATTTTTAGAGAAAAGCTATTTTTGCTTGTTTCCAAATATACAAGAAAGTATACATTTCTAACTTTGTGATATGATGTGATATATAATCGATAGAATAATTTAAATACATCACATTCGTAATCCTATAATTTATTTTAAAGAGGGTAAATAAAACACTAATTCACTGTGAATCATTTTAATTATCACCATTTTAGTTCAACCCCAAGAAAAACATACCAATTACATATAATTGTTAAAGAAAGAAAACTCGTAGCAAAGAAGGCAAGAATTAAGATATTTATAAACGAATAAACACTTTTCCAAACTTGGACTTTACAAAACCGAAGAAGGGAAGAGCAATTTCCAATTTCAATTACAAGCTCAACATTTTTCAGATTTATTATGAATTTAACATCTTGTATAAAAAAGTGACATCCTTAACTGGAATAAGACATGTAAGTGCCTTTTTTTTATCGTTGTGTGTACAATTGACCAAACACTCACTTTATTGGATACAATTAATAAAAAGCCAATTCATGTAAGTAATTTCTAAAAAACAAAAAAAACAAAACCGATGCACACAACCATCGATTTTCCTTAATTACCTTATTCGTTCATCCATTATTGTTATTCTGTTATTATTAATCATGGATAAAATCCAAAAATTTGATGCAACTTCATTTCTAAGCTGGATTGCAACCTAAACTCTCATTTCCTTCACAATGACCTTTATTACATGGTTTAAACCCACAAATGAAGGCTTACACTATTCAAACTTATGCAAGAAACAGCAAACTTTAGGCCCCTAGGAATTCTTCAAACCACTGTCCAACATTTTCAACAGCAAGACAATAAAATTACACATCTCAAACATGGAGCATATAAGTGAGTTGGAAAGCACAAAAACAACATAATCCAAATCAATGTTAAAGTCATATAAGCTTTATGCTATTCGTAGTTAATTCTAGGATGTTCGAATGGCTAAAAGAAAACACATTTTCAGCTAATTTGAGTAAGTGCTTGAAGACAATTTCAGACCAACTATCATCAAGAGAAAGAAATTAACCCCTTTTTTTAAGTGCGAAAGAGTCAAAGGGTGTTGTAGAATTGCAAAGAAAGCATTCTATTTGAAGTTAGTTTAATTGGTATGAAAAACATGCATGCAGGTATCAATTCTGTAGAGATACTTATGCCTATGCAACTAAGGTGTTCTATTCCTTTAATCACTTCCTTTTCATGTGTGGATTGCACAATGATTGATCATGAAAAAGAGAAATCAAAGATAAATGTGGAACATTGAGATACAAACTAAGCTCTTGCTCAAATTTTAAACACCTAACTTTGATTCTTTTGTGTTTTTACTTACAATCACAGAGAAAGAAAAATCTTCCAAATCATACCAGGCGTACAAATGCAGTTTATGTCTTCACCCAGAACAAGTCATCTTATCAAGTCCATCATCTTCTTAGATACCTGAAGTCCATCCTTGAACAAGCAGTTGATTGAGGATCTGTTTGTATAGCGTTGCAACTCCGTTTTGTGAAAGTAAAGTAAAAAATGATTTTCATTTGTTGTGCCTCATAATTCATGTGTCCGTTGAGTATGTTTACTTGATGAATAGCCAAAATTGCTGTGTACGAGATCATGCTTCAAAATGGGAAAGTAAATTGGGAAAATGATACGATAGCTCACTTTTCAAGCAATATTTTATGACACTAAATTACTGCGTTAAATTCCCTTACTTAAGTTTATGTTTAGAAACACATTGAAAAACCTGTAAACATGAATTCAACGCAAAAACAACTAGTAGCAATTAAGCAAAACGTAGATCTATGGTCATTCAAACTTGAATTCAGATATGCAATATCATACCACAACAAACTCCTAAGCACCTAAATAATTTCTTTTTCACCTCAATTTCAGTTGACAATAGCCTCTCATAATGGTTAGTAAATCATCAATCACCAGATTAAAGTCCAACTCCAACCCCAACCAAATTATGGAGCAGAACCATTTTCAAAATTCCAGAGGTAGATATAAAGCTTAACAGGATTTCCTTCCATATGTTTTCCATGTAAATCAATCTACATTGGATTTCTGATTATCAGTCACATGTATTAGTAAATCCAATTGATTTTCTCAGTAAAACCTTACACTCAGCTGCAAATTAAGCAGCTGAATCCTACAAAGTAAACACTTCACTTTCTCTCTGAGGTGGCAGGATATCAGTATATGTTGTTAACATAACATACTCGGCTTATAAAGCATATATCTTCTCGAGATCAGAATTATAATCATCCACATCTGATATATTTACTGAGTAAGACCATGAAAATGATTTGCTTCCACTTGCTCTCTTCACTAATCTCTGGGAATCACTAAAAGATCCAAAATGTTGGCGGAAAACAAAGTAGCACAAGTATGCTAGAGTCCCAACTAAAATTGGTGCTCCGAAGAGGGTGACACTAATAGCCAACCATGTTTCATCTCCAACAACCACAAAAGCTATTGCAAGAAAAGCTCCACAAGTGCAGGCACATGCTGCCCACATTAGCTTGTTCATAACTGACACAACCTGCTTTTGAGCCCTTGTATCCCAAGCCACCAAAGTGATCTGAACAACCACAACTGCAAGAGAAATGAAAAGAGCTGTGGCATTCAAAAGGCAGAAAACACTGAATGAAACATCGTCAGCTATGTTTGCCTTCCCTGCCTCTGGTTGCTTCTTTCTATATTGACCAGGCAAACTGAATAAAGCCACAAATGCTATTGAGCCAAAAAGGACAGATACTACTGTAACAGAATTGATGGTGTTTTGAACTGCCTCTCTATGAATTTTCTTCAACTCCTTAGCAATGCCAGAAACTCGTTTGCGAGTTTTTTCATTCTGTATGAGCTGTGACTGCACCTCATGCTTTATATCACTCACAGCTCTTTTGAGTTCCATGGCTTCATCCACCTTGCCAATGTGCCTGGCATGCTTGGCTCCACATTCTGTAAGGGCCTCGTTGATTTCCAAAGCTGAATCTCCATATGGAAGTTTATCTGCCAAATCCAAGGCAGTTTCCTTTTGATTATTGATGGCATTGACATTCATAGCTGTGTAGGTTAACAAAAGGCTCACTATCTGAAATAAGGAGAACCATTTGTCAATAGAGGCAGGAATAAATCATTGCCAGAAAGGAATGTACACATGCATTTTGGTGACGGTAGGAAGAACTTACAGGGGTTTATGGAAATAGCTTTATAATTTGATAAGCTACTTTTTTTTTTTTAACTTATTCTGATAAGTCTGATAATAAAATTTATGCCATAAGCCTGAAGTCTAAGACTTCATAGAATACATACTTAATTAAGTTGTTTACTCAAATGTTCCCTTTGTCTACTATCTATAGTAGGGTATCAAGTTGTGAGTAAATGAACCTCATCTCACCTTTATTCAGATGAGGATAGTGTGGAGATAAATAATCCAATCCACATGTATTCTTCCTGATAAACTGCAGGTTCACACATAGCCCATTTCTCAAAATCCAAGACTGACAGGGTGGTGGTGTTTTATTGTTACTATTTACTAGCATATAAAATCACCGGATTAAAATCCCTAGCTAAGTTATCTATAACTAAAGTTGATTAATAATTGCTTGAATTGCTACTTCTTGAACTGGATTTTTCTGCATATTATTATTCACTCTAGTCCAGAGCATCCAAGAAAAATATGCCCTACTAATGCAAGGTGAGGCATCGGTAATCTCTTTAAAGGGTATAACATGTTCTGGTTACAAGAATTAGGTATTTTACAGTTTGAAAAGTGCAATATTAGAGAATGAACATTAGTTTTACACGAGTAGAACCCAGAACCTATAAAAGCAGGGTGAGAGGGGACAAAGACCATCTATAACTTAACATTATATCACATCTGATTAGGTGAAGTCTCACTAACTTTCATCCTGTGTCATCTGGCATTTCCCGATCATTGGTACAGTTAATTTTCAAAAGAAATTGTTAACAAAGCTCTCGAGCATTCTTATTCATTAAACTACTTAAACAAGGCTGAAACTTCTTCTGAAAAGGCAAATCTTAGAATGAGCTAAGTCAAGATGCATATGTTTTTTCTCAAGATTCCAAAAATGATGAGCAAATGCAAGTACAGATGCTGTAACAGGATAACGTGCATGAACGAACGAACTGCCACCTGATATTGTTCATGGTCAAGAAAACAAAGGTGACAATTACAGGATCATGAAATATTGGATGGACCAGTTTATTATAACAAAACTGAAGCAAACATGGTATAGAAGAAATAAACAATGGTTCTATTGACCTGTGAACGGGCTTTCCTGGTAGCCATGTGAAGAGCTGTGTTACCCTTCTTATCTCTTTCGTTCAATATTGTCAGGTCTGCTTGTAATATTTCCTCCACCACTGAAGTACTCAGTCCTTTCACAGCCATATGCAGTGCTGTTTGGCCCTTTTTGTCTTTGATGCAGACTATTCCTGGATCCCGCGCAATAAGTGCTTTCACGATGCGAAGGATGCCATACCTAGCAGCATTGTGCAACGCAGTTTTACCATTTTTCCTCACTATCATCATTGAACTCACATCAACATCCAATATTGCATTCACTACATCCAAATGATCTTGAACAGCAGCTGAATAGAGGGGGCTAGTGTTGGAGGAATCACATAACTTACAAACTTCAGGCCAAGTGCTCAAAATCTCCCTCACAATATCTGGACAAAGATTGACAATCAAACACTGAGGTTTGTAAGGTGTTTCCCATAGAGTTTAATATTGAGGTTGAAAAGGCAAACCAAAATTCGTAATAACTCAAGTTTGCAACATTTGACAATGAGGCTGGCTCATTTTGGTTATGTAATTCTGGCAAGACCTTTATAGAGCATTTGCTTAATGTATTGCTTTTTCATTCCTGGGAATCTTTAAATGGGAATGTGCGCTTACACATCTCTAATATACTGAAAAAATTTCCACTTAAAATTGATTCTTGGGAATGAGTGCTATCATTGGGAGATGTAACAGGTTTATCCCAAAGAAAAAAAAAATGGATTTATACTCTTTTGAATCCTCTCATAGTTAAAAATCTGTGAAGCCACTGAAGCTAAGTGCATACTATCAACCAAAACTGTAAATTTCATATTTTGTTTCAAGAAAGAAAAACTTCATCTTTTAAAGTGAATTTGGTTTAATAATCCACTAATCGCAATGTTATCCATAATCAACCCCACCCAATTGGAGAGAGAGAGAGAGAGAGAGAGAGAAGATGAAAGTGAAGAACCAAAAATCAAATGAAAGGGAGAAAACAATACCCAAGTGGCCACGTTTGGCTGCAACATGAAAGGGGTTCATATCAGATTTGGACCTGATTTTCATGACCTCAAATTCACAGAAACTGAGCAAGAAGCTGAACACCTCATTAAGACCATGCTCTGCAGCTATGTACAACATACTTTCCCCTGCATCGCTCTGCATGCACATGAGCTCAGAAAGTGATGATAATGATGATGGTGATGATGACCCTTCTGAAGATGATTCACCCTTGTTCTTCAGCTGCTGCTTCAGCCCTTCAAGGTCCCCAGATCGAACAGCGTTGAAAATGGCTTGGTGGGTTATGAAGCACATAGCCTTTGAGTCCATATCCTTATCCTGCAACTGCAACTGCAACACACGATTATATTTCTCTTTTCTTTGTTTGAACTTGGTTTTTATGCTTTTACATGCACTTGAAGTCTGTGTTGTGATGTTCTACACCAACCCTTCTTGTGTTTCTTTCCCAAACCAGAAGAAGAGATAGGGAAGGAAGCGCATGTGAATGAAGAGGGAGTATCTAAGTGGAAGAAGGAACTGGTGAAGTTCAGGACAAAGTGGCGGTGTTTTTCAATCATTTTTTTTCTTTAAGTAGGGACCATAACGATCATTTTTATAACACAACATAACTTTTGTTATTAATTAAAATTAAGTTAAAAGCTAATAACAGTGAATAGATTAAAATATGTATTTTACCTACATTTCTTCTTTTTCTATTTGAACATATTTTTTAAACTTTTTTCTTAAATAAAGGTTATATCTTTCAGGAATTTCTTATTTGATTTTTTAAATAAATTTTTAATTTTTTTTTATTTTTTATTAGTAATTTGTTAATTTTTATTTATTTATTTGACATTTAACTTGTACCTTATAATATAACATAAATTTGATAAAAAGGATAATATAATATGAAAAGCATGATGCTTTAAGAGATTATGTTGAAAAACATTAAAAAAAATGTCAAATTAAGAGATTATGCAGAAAAAAAACTTTATTTACCAACAAAAATGGATAGCTATTGTCTCTGAAATTTGTTAAAAGGCATTTTGATTTTGCAATTGCACAGAACAGGCGTTTAATTATTTGGTGTTTATCTGTTTGGTTTAGGATGGTGGGGTCTCATTGCACAGATGATCCATGTGAGTGTGAGAGTGGTTATATTTAGTATTTTTTTTTTTTTTTTTTCTGTAAGCAGATTCCTCTTCCATTATCAAATGCTACAGTGCCTGTTCCTTGTCCTTGTCGGTTATGAGTTTTAAAAAGTTGCACTTGCTTAACATGTAAGCTCGTTTTGTTCATATTTTTTTAAGATAAGTTTTACAATATTTTATAAATTAAAAGGATATTTTATATATTTTTTATATATAAATTAAAGTTTGAATTTTGAAGTTGTTACTTACTACGAGCTTTATCAAATTATACCCTTCATTACAAGGTTAATCTTACATTTTATTTGTTGGGATTTCCAATTTTTAAAAAATTACTTATAATATTCATGCTGAATTTAAGTTTTATAATTAACTCCTGGTGAGTTTTAAAACTAATAAATTTTTATATATTTTCTGAATATTACTATTTTATTATTATGATGTTTAATAATATTTAAATAATTTCAATTTTTTTTAATTTGAAAATGTTAAGTTTATAATCATTACTGTAACATTTAACAACTAATAAAATATTACGACAAAATTACCAAATAAAAATTTATTCTTAATTATATTTATTTTAAACAAATAAATTATCATCATAATTATAATATTAAATAGTTAACCAAAAATAATAATACTTATTTCATAAAAGTGCAAAAAATTTAATGCATAATACAATGTAAAACTCTGTCAAATCAATTGACTAACTGGATAACATCTAATAATAACATCTGATTTAACTATTGAATGATCTAACAGGTGTAAGTTATGTATATTTAATGAAAGGATAATAATTATAATGAACAAAAAAAAAGTTAATAATACATGAGTGATTTGCAAATAAAGACTTTATTACAATAAAATATGTTAAATCAAGTAAAATAACTTTATCTGATAAACTTTTTAAAGAATATTAGTATAAATTAAAAGTAAAAATATTTTAAAGTCTATTTGTTTCTCTTTTTAAAATAAAAAATAATAAAAACTTGTTTGCTAATCAAATTTTTAAAAATTAATTTTTTATTTTAAGTTTTAAAACTAAGAAATAATAATTAATAATAGCTTTTAAGTGTTTTGGTTTAAAATTTTGAAAACTAAATTAACAAATAAGTTTTATTTTTATTTTCTTCTTAAAAATAATTTTCTAAAATAATTTTAAAATATATTTTTTAAAATTAAAAATCAAAATTAAAAATTAAACAAGCCCTTATATTACAAAACAATAATATTTTTTAAGTCATTTTTTTAAGATATAATACACAGATAAAATAACAAATAACTTGTTAAATATTAAAAATTTAAAAACTTTAATATAATAAGAGTCTCACGTAGAAGGGCTAATTCTTTACCTTACTAGTGTCTTCTCTTACTTAAAGGTGACTTTGCTTCATCGGGTAGAGCCTTTTGTTTTGCACTTCTATTAGCGGAACCTTACTTACTCCTTGTGCATGTTGATATAACTATTTATATTTTTTTTTTATTTTTTCTTCCCAGTGCATAAAGGACATCTAAGTGTGTCATTCAAAGTTTTAACCTTAACTATTTATGTGGTTCTAAGTATTCTTTAGAGTTGTAGTCTATTGGAGCTTTGCAAACAAATACAAAAATCAGTTAAAAAAGAAGGGTTATGTATAATTTGAGGTCAAAAAGTTCAAAACGTGTCAGCCTAAACTTACAAAAATAACTAAGGGACTTTTCTAAAAACGATAGAAAAGTAACACTACTACTGTGTGACAAGCAAAATAAAATTTACAAAATGACTATGAAGCATAAAACATTCCCAAATAGGCACTCAGATTTGTAATTGACTTGAGAGAAACTTAAAACATCACAACTCTTTTGTAATTTTCTTTATTATCTAAGCATCAGACATGTTAGTTATCATCTATGCTACAGAGTTTGGATGAGCAATGTTTTTAATTAATTTGTCATTTTATTCAGTTATTAACAGCTTTTCTAATTACAAAATTCCTTAATCGTTTTTAACTCTTTTCATTTCATAATTTAATAAAATAACAATAAATGACAAAATAATAAAAAAAAACTATTATAAAATGAAGGTAAAATTTTAAGAAAGAATAAAGAGAAAAATATGAAAAGGAAGAGAGAATCTCAATTTCATTTCACATATTCTTAATACAAATGAGACACTTATTTATAGGCCTAAAACTATAACTGAAGAATCGTATCTCTTTGAATAAGAATTAAACAAAACAGTTACAAAATTATAAGTTACAAAGAATAAGGAGGAGTTATGAATATAGACATTCACTCATATAATAATTCATAACACTCTCCCTTGAATGTCCATTATTTGAGAATATGTTTCATAACATCTAACTAGGAAAAACTCAATGGGATAAAAGTCTAAGAAAAATACATTATTATTTACGCTATTACATGCTGCCTTATTAAAAACTTTGCAGGAAAACCCAATGCAAAAAAATCATAGCTAAGGAAAAAAGAGTGCAGAGCGTATTAATTCTCCCCCTCATGTGGACAATCATTTCGAAGAAGATGAAGTCTAATCTTGTGAACTAGTTGTTCAAAAGTTTTACTTGGAAGTGACTTTGTGAAAATATCTGTTAGATTCTCACATGAACGAACTTGTTGAATATTTATGTCACCATTCTTTTGAAGATCATGGGTAAAAAAGAATTTTGGAGAAATATGCTTTGTTCTATCTCCTTTAATGTACCATTCTTTCAATTGAGTAATACATGCAACATTATCTTCGCATATAATTGTTGGGGTCATTTTTCCTGAAGATAAATCACAAATTTCTTGCACATGTTGAATCATAGATCTTAACCAGACACATTCTCGACTTGCTTCATGTAATGCTAAAATTTCTGCATGATTGGATGATGTAGCCATTATAGTTTATTTCATAGATTGCCATGAAATGGTTGTACCACCACACATACACAAATAACCTGTTTGTGATCTACCATTATGTGGGTCAGACAAAAAATCCGCGTCTGCATAACCAATCAACTCAGATTTAGATTTGTTTGGGTAAAATAAACCCATATCCATTATAGCTTTAAGGTAACGAAATACATGTTTAGCTTCATTCCAATGTCTTCTTGTAGGTGAAGAACTATACCTTGCTAATAAGTTAACAGCAAATGATATATTAGGTCGTGTATAACAAGCAAGATACATTAGTGCTCCAATTGCACTAAGATAAGGTACTTCAGGACCTAGTAGTTCTTCATCCCGCTCCCGAGTTTGAAAGGATCTTTGTTTACATCTAGTGACCTTACAACCATTGGAGTACACAAGGGATGTGATTTATCCATAGAAAATCGTTTTAACACTTTTGAAGTATAAGTTTCTTGATGCATAAAAATTCCATTTTTTACATATTTAAGTTGTAATCCAAGACAAAACTTTGTCCTTCCAAGATCCTTCATTTCAAATTCTTTCTTTAAGCAATTTACTATTTTTGAAATCTCTTTAGGAATTCCAATGATATTTAAATCATCAACATAAACAACAATTATTACAAATTCATTATAAGATCTTTTATAAAAATGCATGGACAAATAGGGTCATTTTTATATTCTTCCTTCAACAAATATTCGCTAAGGCGATTATACCACATGCGTCCAGATTGTTTCAATCCATAAAGTGATTTATTCAACTTGATTGAATAACCTTCTCTAGAATTTAAATTGTATGCATTTGATAAATTAAAACCTTCAGGGAGTTTCATATAAATTTCATTATCAAGTGAGCCATATAAATAGGCTGTAACAACATCCATTAATCACAAATTGAGTCCTTCATTTGCTGCTAAACTGACCAAGTATCGAAAAGTATTTGCATCCACTACAGGTGAATATGTTTGTTCAAAATTAATACCAGGTCTTTGCGAAAAACCTTGGGCAACAAGTCGTGCTTTACATCTCACAATTTCACTCTTTTCATTTCGTTTTCGCACAAAAACCCATTTATATCCGACTGGCTTTACATCTTTAAGTGTATGAACTATAGGTCCAAAAACTTGACGCTTTGTAAGCGACTTTAATTCTTCCTCAATTGTAACTTTCCATTTTTCCCAGTCACTTCTTTGTCTACACTCATTGACTGATTTTGGTTCATTATCCTCTATATCAATTATCACATCCAATGCTACATTAAATGAAAAAATATCATCAATATTGACTTCATCATTTTCAGGTACCTGTGTTTCTTCAGGAACTAAAATATTAATTATGTTTAATTACCTTGATTCTTAGCTCCTTTTCTTTTTTCGAGGATTTTTATCTTTGGAACCAAAAGGTCTACCACGCTTCACACGTGATTCAGATTGATTTGCAACATTAGATTGTCCAATCAGAACATTGATTTTGATTGGAGCATTAGCAGTTGAGACATATGATTTAGTCACTGTTTTGGGATTCGTAAACACATTTGGTAGTTGGTTAGCTAAACCTTGCAAATGAATTATCTTTTGAACTTCCAGTTCACACTGTTTTGTTCGAGGATCAAGATGAGATAAAGATAATTCATTTCAACTTATCTCTTTTTCTAAATGTTTATTTTCTCCTTCTAAAGTAGGAAAAAATGATTCATCAAAATGACAATCAGTAAATCGAGCAGTGAATAAATCTCCTGTCATTGGCTCAAGATACTTTATTTTAGATAAAGTTTCATAGCCAACATATATTCCTAACCTTCTTTAAGGACCCATCTTAGTGTGTTGTGTTGGAGCAATAGGAACATACACTGCACATCCATAAATTCTAAGATGAGAAATATTTGGTTGTTGACCAGAAACTAATTGCAAAGGAGATAACATATGATAGCTTGTTGGTCTGATGCGAATAAGTGTTGCAGCATGCAAGATTGCATGTCCCCAAGTAGAAATTGGAAGTTTTGATCTCATTAGTAATGGTCTTGCAATTAATTTTAAACGCTTGATCAATGATTCAACAAGTCCATTTTGAGTATGTACGTGTGCTACAGGATGCTCAATATCAATCCCAATAGACATACAATAATCATTAAAAGCTTGAGATATAAATTCACAGCATTGTCAAGACGTATTTTCTTAATTGGATAATAAGGAAAATGAGCTCATAAACGAATTATTTGTGTAAGTAATCTCGCAAACGCCTGGTTGCGAGTTGACAACAAATATCTAAATGGTCCACATGATGGGTGTATTAGTCCACAAATATCACCTTGTATACGTTCTAAAAATATGATAGATTCATTTCTAATTTTAGCTGGTGATGGTCGACTAATTAGTTTTCCTTGAGAATAAGCAACACATGAGAAATTATTTGATTGAAGAATTTGTTAGCTCTTCAATGAATGTCCACATGAATTTTCAATTATTTTTCGCATTATGATTGATCCAAGATGGCCTAATCGTTCATGCCAAATAAAAAAATTATCATGATTTGTAAACTTCTGGTTTACAATAATGTGTGTTTCAATTATATTTATATGTGTGTAATATAAGCAAGAAGAAAAAGAAGGTAATTTTTCTAACACGCATTTTTTTATTTGAGATAATTTTTGTGATATACATGTATTCTTCTCTTCCTTCATTTGTTGTTTCAACATGGTATCCATTTTTGCAGATATCTTTGAAACTTAATAAGTTTCTATGAGACTTAGTGGAGTATAATGTATTAACAATGTGTAATTTTGTTCCACCAGGCAACAATATATGAGCTCTACCGGAGCCTTCAATAATTTTTGTACTACCAGATATAGTACTCACATTAGCTTGTTACATCACTAAATGAGAAAAATATTTTTTATTTTTGAGAATTGTGTGAGTTGTTGCACTATCAACAAGACATATGTCTTCATTGTTGGTGTCATCCATATTGACATTCATTCTTCATTGGAAAAATAAATAATAAAAAAATAAATTAAATACTAAAAGAAATGGTGAAAATTTATTATTTTATTATTATTTATTTACAATAACTATATTATAATTTAATTTAAATAACAACTATATCAGTGGAAAAAAAAAAACAACTATAATACATGACAATTTATTTAATCATTACTTTTTTTTTTGAGAGGAAGAAAATACATTAAACATAAATTAACATATAGAAAAAAAAAACATAATAACTCAATAATAATAAAAATAATAATAAACTTATTTTAAACACTACCATATAATTATAAATAAAATCATTAATAAAAATAATAATAGATCACTAATGAGATAGTCATTTTTTATTTTTTTATTTTTTTATCTTGATCAGCAAAATGATTAGCAACATTTAAGTGGGTAACTTCCATATGATCATAAAATTATTATCATTTTTACAAATAAAATTTATCTCTATCTTTTTTCCTTATTTTTAAGTGATTCTTGACAGAGATCAATAAAATGCTTTGGGGTACGACAAATACATGATCAGTGACCTTTGCTTCCACAACGCATATGTTTTTCGTATTTTCACCACTTTAGATACCTTTATCCATTTCAATTTTCTCACTATTTTTCCACTTCTGGTGTGAAAAATATATATTTCTGATTATCGCAACGACCATATCCATAACTATTACCACGATAGTAAGTTTGTGCATAGTTACAATAGTCACAAGTTGTTACATTCACTTCTGGGAATGGAACAATGCCAATTAGACGAGATTTATGATTTTTATCAAAACCTTTTTATTCAGCTACAAGGAAACAAGAATAAATTTAGAATATTTTTGAATCATTTTTCACGATATTGTTGCTGCAGGAGCACGTGCGTGAAAAGTTGAGAATGTTTTTTCTTCTAACGTATACTCATCAAAAATCTTTTCTCCACGCAATTTTAATTGAGATTACAATAAATAAATAAATAATGATATATTTCTATAAGAAAAATAAAAATGAAATAATATCGTACCTTTATTCAACAATGTTTCTTTTTTGAAAAGTGTGTACTAGAGTCTCGTGCTGATAACGTGTTATAAAATGAAGGTAAAATTGTAAGAAAGAATAGAGAAAAAAATATGAAGAGAAAGAGAGAATCTCAATTTCATTTCACATATTCTCAATACAAATGAGACACCTATTTATAGGTCTAAAACTATAACTGAAGAATCGTATCTCTTTGAATGAGAATTAAACAAAACAGTTACAAAATCACAAGTTATAAAGAATAAGGAAGAGTTATGAATATCGACATTCACTCATATAATAATTCATAACAAAAACAACGAAAAAGATATAAGTTTCATTGAAAAGAATTTTATAACAGTTGAATTTTAAACCATCAATCCATAATCATAATCTTACATGATTTTTTTATCCTTTTTTAAATAATAATGATAATAATAAATAAATATTAAAAACTAATTAATTATCTTTCCGGATCTGACCCACGTTGCGCACTTGAATTTGATGGGTAAGTCTATCACGGGAGATTTTTAACATACACAAGAACTCAAACTCGAAACCTTACTTAAATGATACTAAGCCGCTTACCACTTGGACCGATCTCTATTGGTTTTCTTTGTCTTTTACTCATTCTTTCATAAATAACATATGAAAGTAAAAAATAAAAATAAATTTATAACTTTAAAATCATTATTTTCATGGCAGTACTTATTTTATTTTATTATGATTCTCATTAATTTTATTTTAGTTATTAATATTATTTTGTATAATATACACATTGTTTAATATAAATTTGTGTTGTCTCTCAATTTTATACTGTTAGAATTATGTCTTTTTTGTAATAAATAAATAAAATTTTTACAATAATTTACATTATTACAGTATAATTTCTCTACCACCATGTTATAAATAATTGAAATTTACGTATGTCTGTGATATTTTGGTCTCTTTCAATATTTTAATATTCTCAGAAAGTTAATTCTCATTTTCAAAATAATTAATTAAATATTTTTTAAATTAATCATAATGTATTATTTTAAATATTTCTTACTTTAATTATTAAATAATATAAATTTATTTATTTTTAAATTGAATCACATTTCATCTTTAATTAATTAATTAATTATTTGATCAAAATATATATTTTCTCTCCTTTCAAATATTTTTCTTATAATTTATTAAAATTATTTTATTTAATTAATGCAATAATTAATAACCCTATTGAGTAACACCTTCATTTTTCAATCATATGTTTAACTTAAGTTATCTTATATCATATGCACCATCAATGTATTTAAAAATAAAATCTTATTTTTAAAATTAATGAATTATATATTCATTTTATTTAATTATATTTTTTTACCTAAAACTTTTTCTCTTTTAAATAAATTATTAACTAATATAAAAATTTATTCTAACGTAAAACAACATTCATTTCCATTTAATTATATAAATTATTAATCAATTAAAGTATGTTTTTTTTATTTCATTTTATTAATTAATTAAAATATATTATATTTTTATATTCTATTATCTAATGTAGTTTATTAGTTAATTAAATTAAAATTAGTTTACTTAATTAATGCAATAATTTATAATGTTATTATATAACGTTTTGACTTTTATACGTTTTAAATTGTTAAAATTTTTAAGTACTAATGTTATCTTAGGTATTATGTAATAAAAATTTCTTAAAATATATTTTAATTAAATATTTATCTTTATGAATCCATTTAAATATATTTTTTATTTTCTTTTTAAATATTTTTTCTATTATTTAGAAAAGTGAACTTATATTTCCAAAATTTTAAGTCATGATTCTAGTTTCAATAAACTAAATATCCAAGTATTTGAATATTCAAAATTATCATAAAATATTTTACAATACTAATGTACAATTAACATCATCTTTAGTGGTCAAATCAATCATGAAAAACTTAAGTATAACTTACATTTTTTTAAAATCTTTTGTAATATGAGCTTTTCTTTGATTAATTTACTCACTCATTTTTTAAATTAAAACATCTTATTATGTGTATGAACAAATACAATACATCCTATTTTTAATCTCAATCGAGTGAGAATCAACCAAAGGCATATTTTGGGTTCTACACTATTGTTCCATAATTGAATCCATTTGGTGGAAGAACAAAACTTTGAAGAAGATCCAAATTCAGATGCTAAAATATTCTATGACATGTTGGCATGAACATGAGCTTTATTTGGATGATGTGATAATTACTCAAAAGTATTGATTTCATTGCTTGCTTTGAGTTTAAAATTTGACTATAACATGTTATAAGGATGTTTAAATTACATGGTTCAATTTATCAATTAGGCCATGCCAAATAGAAATTGAATGACTTCAAATTTTTATCGTACTAAGAAATTATTAGCAAATTTAGGATTAGGTTGTATAAAATCTTATTGTTGTCAAGATGAATGCATATTGTTTTGTAATGTTGATGAATATGATAGTGTTACAAGTTATTGCAAATATTATCATAAGGATCAATATAAAATAACCTGTAGAAGGAGTATTAAAAAATAGTTGGTATTAAAAGAATGTGGTACTTTCCAACTACCTTAAAGCTTCAAAGATTGCATTCATCAATAGCTATTGTATCACATATGAGATGGCATCGTGAGAATCATATGGACCCTAGTGTATTATGTCATCTAATAGATGGAGAAACTTGCAAGCATTTTGGTATCATGTATCCTGAATTTTCTCAAGATCTTCAGAATGTTAAAATTGGGATTATGTGCAAATAGGTTTAATATATTTGGTCAGTATGGTAAAACTTACTCATGTTGGTCAATCACTCTAAATCCACATAATCTTTTACCTGGGATGTGCATAAAAAGGGAATTTATGTTTCTTACAATCCTCACTCCTAGTCCAGCCAATCCTAAAAGCAACGTTGATATGTACATGTAACCTCTCAGAAAAATTGACCAATTTTTGGAATGATGACATCCTTACCTATTGATGTGATCCTAGGAGTCATAGGTTCACACATGTACACACTTTTTACTTATTTTCTTCATGTTTAGGACTTAATGTAGGATTTTGGGCCTTGTATTTGAGCCATGGGTTTGGGAAGCCCATTGGGCTTGGAATTATGTGTTTGTATTCCTTTTCGGCTTATATTTTGGGCCACCATTTCATGGGCCTGTATTTCTAGCCCACTTCCTTATTCACTAGCTTCATTTGCACAAAATTTGGAACCTATATAAAGGCTCTAACACTTGTAATTTGGAGCTAACGAATCATTTGTGTAGTTTTTCACCAAGAGTGAGTGAATTTTTCTCTAGGCCATTCTCTTTAGAATACCTAGGTTTAGATATTTTATCATAGAGTTTTCTCCATGTGGGGAAAGCAATTAGGCTTATCCTAATTCCTATTAGGTGGTGTCATTCTACCTCCCCTATTTCCTCCTTATTCCACTTGTTCTTTTATTTCGATTTGTTTCTAAAAATCTGCACATATCCACCATCATATCTCTCAGTTTTTCTTGCATTTTTGGAGCATTGAAGATCAAGATTCATCAATCGGTTGCATTCTCTTGTAGATCCACATCCTTTTATGGTTTTCCTTGGTTAAGAGTACCTTGGATTACAACATTTGGTATCAAGAACATGGCACAAGAGGTATGTTACATGCAAATCTGAATTGATTCACTTTTGATCTATGCAATTTGACCTTGAATTCTTCATCTACACACTTCAATCTCCCTAAATTTGTATTGCTTTGGAGCTTATCTATTTTTGCAAATTTTCCTGCCAAAAATCTTTCAAACTTCATTCCTAGATCTACTTTGATCTATAAAGAATTTTTAAGATCCATTTTCGGATCTGGATTCTCCACATCTTGCGTTGCAAAACCTCATAAACGGATCTAAATTCTGAACACTTTGAATTTTTTCGTGTTCTTGGCGCCAAAATTCATATTACAAAACTTCAAAATCTGCAATATATTCCTTCATTTTCCACAAAACAAATGATAATTAATCTGTTCCTTAGTGTGTCCTAAAGCTTTTAATCAGTTTGGAATCAAGAATTCACTACAAATCTGCGTTTTCTTGTCTTTTTGTTTCTGTTCTGCACAATTTCGTTTCTGTTTTTTTTGTGCTGCACAATTTTGTTTCTGTTTTCTGTGCTGTTTCTGTTCTGCACAATTTCGTTTATGTTTTCTTTGTTGTTTCTGTTCTGCACATTAAATTCTGATTCTGTTTTCGTTTTACTTTTTTGCACAAAATTTTGGTACTATTTTTGTTTTCTTTTTCTGCACAAAATTATGGTACTATTTTTGTTTTGATTTTTTCTGCACAATTCTGTTATTGGTTCTGCATAATGAGTTCATGATTTTTGATTCTCTATGTGTGGATTCATTATATGCAGTTTATGAATGCTTGAATTGCATTATTGTACCTCTCAGTTCTTGTTCAAAATTGTCCAAATTCTATTCAACAAGTGTTGATCTAATGAAATAATGGATTGAATTGTTGGCTGAAAATTGTGTGCATAGTATTCAACATTTGTGATTGATTATTGATCAAGCAAAAAGTTGCATTCTAGAGTTCTAGGATTTTGCTTTTGAGTGCTTCCTTTTTAATGTGCCTTAATTCTAGTTTGTCTTGATTGAATTTTATGTTTGTCACATCTATCTCCTTTTGAGTTTAGCATTCATTGTGAATAAACCTTTTCTTACTTGTCTTCATTTGGATCCTAAAGTTTTGTCTAGTGGCTACCATCTTATACTATTGGAATTGGATTGTCTTAACTTGAATCACATGGTAGCATATTGGACGATGAACTAGAACTTAGACCTTGAGCTTCTTAAGAGAATAGCATTTTGAGAAATTAAGAGAGTCTTGAGAAGTATACACATGAGGAGAGGAGCATACCCCAAATGTAACGCCCCGACTTTTGATAATATTAATTATGGTGATTGATGTATATATATATGTGAGTAATTATATGAGAATGAGGATGTTGCATTAAAATGTGTAATAAATGATGCTTGTGAGCGTAGAAGCTTAGGGATATATGGATATATGTGTGCATGTGTGTGGTTGGACTGATTTTTGGCTAAGTGCCTAAGTGCAGAGTGCTCTCGTTGCAGCGAGATGATTCTCGTTGGAGCGAGAGGTCACAGGGGCGAGAAGGGTGAAACTATCGCCTTCTCGTTGTAGCGAGAGCTGTCTTGCTATAGCGAGAGTACGACAGAAGGGACTGCATTTTTGGGTGCAGACTCGCTGTAGCGTGAGGGCCTCGCTGTAGCGAGATTCTGTAGAAACCAAAGTACAGTTTTGTCTGATATTTTTGCTGTGGCGACAGAGGGCGTCGTTGCAGCGAGAGGATGTCGCTGTAGCGAGAGTGTCGCGATCTGAAGGGTTAAAAAGAGGAGTTTGGGAATTTGAGAGTTATTTCTCAAATTTCCTCCTAAATCTCTTCGTTTCTCTCGACCCCAAACCCCTTTCTCACTGATTAATTGTCTCCAAAGCTGTTCGGGAGCAAGATTAAAGCTCAGATTTGTGTGGAGAACGCTTGGAGGTAAGTTTTAAGAGTTAGGGTTCTGATTTCCTTTCTTCTTTCTCTGTTTTGGGAATTTTCAGGGTTCTCATGGAGTTATTCCATGTATTTAGGCCGAGATCCGTGTGGGAAACACTCCTCTGGTCGACATTGAGCGGGGGTCTTCAATCTGAGGTAAGGGGGACTCTACCCTACTCTTTTATGTAAAATTGGTTATGTTTTTGAATGAATATGGATATGTAGTTGCAATAGAGAGTAGAAAACATATGGGAATGTAATTGGTTGTAGAATGTGATGAGGGCCATGTGCCGGAACTAGTGAATATTATGTGTGTTTGATGATGTGTGAATAAGCGTGAGCCGAGTGCCGTATAATAGAATTGAATGTGGGCTATGTGCCGTGAAATTGTGATTGGCCATAGGCTAGGTATTGTATAATATGACCCGACTATGGATAAATCATTGTATGTTGTGGATACGGGCACTTGTTTTGGATAATTGTATTAAGTGAATGCTGTGAAAATGCGGGCTCGAGGGCCGTGCAATGTCAATAAATGTAGCCTTGTGCTATGTGGTATGAATGAACATGGGCCTAGGGCCGTGTATTGAGAAATACTGTAAATGGGGCGACTTATCACCAGTATGGACAATAGTGCGAATGAGCGACTTATTGCCAGTGGGCACAATAGTGCGAATGGAGCGACTAATTGCCAATATGGAACATTGTAAATGGTATGTGTAAGCGCCGGTATAATATGCTATGAGTTATGATTATGAATTGCTGTTGGTGCTATGAGTGCACCGAGGTTAAATCGTAATGAACTATGCTTGAATGCTACCTGAGGGCGTATTTTCATATATCTGTTTACAATGTAATTAAAATGATTTGAAGGTGAGACTCTATATTTGCTTGTATTTTGGTAATGTAGAGTACTTATCCTTACATTCATTTTCAGGTAATCAAGACGATCAGCACTGGACATAGTGAAGGGGCGGATGAACTGCTATAGGGATTAGGATAATCTATTTGAAAATTTGTTGTAATGAACTAGCCCTATGGTAGTCATTTGATATAAATTTGTAATCCTTCATTAATTTTGAAATATTTGAAAAACTTGTTATACGAATTTGCGAAATTGTCACTTATTTGAAATTAAATTTAAGGTGTTACACCAAACACTCGCACACTAATATTATATCTTGTGAATTTACTAACATTTTATATGTTTCTTGTGAGTACCATTTTCGGCCTTGGAGGAGAACACTATCAAGTTGAAGAATTGTACACATTCCGGGAGCAAAGCCTTGTAAATTCTTACAATTGGGGGTTGTTTTAAGTTTGTATACACTCCCTGTATTTGCAGTTTTTACTTAATTTAGTGGGCTAGGATTTTTCTTTTAAGCAAGTAGAATTAGTGTAGTAGGATTTCAAAGTTTTGTATTTTGGACTTGGACTGTGGACTTTGGTTAATTAGTTAAGGTAATCGCGCTTAGGTGTAGTTTAACTCTAGCGCATCAGCTAGTATATACTAGATTAAGCCTTTGAGTGTGGTTTAAAAGCTTTTCACGTTTTTAGGATCATTTGCATCAAATTCGGGAATTGGATAAAGAATCCAATCTTTGCCTTCCTCTTTTCTTGCATCGCATCTTAGGGTCTTTCGGGAGGTGAATAAAGACTTCATCCCTTTTTTTCCCTCATTCTAATTTTTTTAGTTTTCTTTGAGTCTAGATCTGACTAGCATTGGTAGCACTTAAATTGTTTTCCTATCTTTATTTGTTTAAAATTTTGAGTTGGGGTCTAGGATAATCATTAGTGTCCATTTTTAGTCTTATAATTTCATAAAATAAAGCAAACAAAAATGGAAAGTGATAGAAGTAATAGGAGCTATAAAAGTGATAGGAGTAATAAGAGTTATAAAAGTGATAGAAGCCACAGGAATGGGGATGAGACTCCCTCTCCACCCTAAAACTTACTAATGTTGGTCAATCACTCTAAATCCACATAATCTTTTACTAGGGATTTGCATAAAATGGGAGTTTATGTTTCTTACAATCCTTCCTCCTAGTCCAGCCAATCCCAAAAGCAACATTGATGTGTACATGTAACCTATCAGAAAAATTGACCAATTTTTGGAATGATGACATCTTTAACTATGATGTATCATTAAGACAATTTTAACATGAAAGCAACTTTGATGTGTACCATTAATGACTTTCCAACTTACAGTAGGTTGTGAAGTTGGTCAACTATAGGTAAGCTTGCTTGCACAATATGTCTGGAGTATACAAAGGCAAGTCATTCAAATCATAGTTGTAAAAACACATTCTTTGATTGTCACTGTCAATTTCTTTCAAATAATCACCTATGTAGGAGGAATAAAAATATTTTAAAGAGGCATTGTGTTGAGACGTCATCTCCTCCTCCTTGTTTATATAGACAAGATCTTTAGGAGATAATTTCATACTTGCCAATCAAGTTGGAGTCTCAAGGGAAGAAGTTGCCTAATCTTGGTAAATATCATAATTGGACTAAAAAATTATATTTTGAAAGTTACTTTATTTGAAAACACATTTTCTTCATCATAACGTTGATGCATGCATACTAAGAGAAATGTGTTTATGAATGTGTTTGACATAGTTATGAAAGGGTAAGAGGGAGATTGAATTTAACAAAATAATGCAAACAAAAGGATATTGAATTAAAAGATCTTAGAAGTGACAAATTTATAAAGTCAAGAGCTACATTTATATAAATGAAGTCAAAAAGAGTATTTGTTTGTCAACTGATTAAACAACTTAATTTGCTTGATGGGTATGCTTCAAATTTAAGTAGATTTGTTGACATGAAAGAAACAATGTTGCATGAAATGAAAAGTCATGACTATCATGTATTCATGCATTGATTACTCATGATTATATGATATTTTTACTTAATTTTTTTTCAACTCCTAACAATTTTTTTTATATTTGTAGTATTTGTACTGGATTTATGAGAGAGCCTTAACCTAATATTTCATACTCTCAAATTGACTAGAAAATTACCTCTCATTTCCTAATTAGTTCAAAGAACATGTTTATATAGATATTTTTGTAATACAATATTCAAGCTATGTTATCTAATCTTTTACTAATTATAATGTTTAATTTTACATTTGATAAGTAGATTCAAAATTTACAAAATTAAATTCAAGATCCACTCTTGATTTCCTTGGCATGGGGACTATTAACAAGGGTTGACTCATGGGCTATTTAGATCATAAATGGCTATAAATTTCACAAAAAGGCATGGAATGAAGGCATAAAATTTTTAATTATGTTGTTTGTGTATAAGGCACCTACAATCAATTAAAAGATAACTTTATAGAATATTGACTGATGTTATTGAATTGGAGTATACTATCATGCCTATTAAAAAGTTAGTTATCTTTAAGTGGGATTAGTTTGATAATACTTCTAATAAAGGAACAAAAGTATATAATTGATATGAAATTGTTGAATTTAGGCAATCACGAAGATATAAGGTGTACTCTGTGCAACAAGATGAACAAATTTCTTACACACTGTGAACACTAAAATTTTGTTTAAAATTTCTTATATTTATATTTTTTGAAAATGTGAAGTTAACTATTACTAAAAGAGAATGGAAACAAAATATTTTAGGAAAAAATTTGGTCTTAATAAAATGAGAAATTTCAGAATTTACTCAAAAATGGAAAATGAAACATGGCAGGAAATAAAACCCATAAATCAATGTCTACTCCATACATGAGAAAAAAACTCAAACATTTGGCATTTTATGAAATCCTAAACGTGAGAAAAAAGACCTATATAAATATATAAAAGAGAGATCTAGTGAGGTGGCAACAACAAAATTTTAAGAGGAGAAAATTTTCTTTTGAGAAAAAAGACAGGGCTTTGAGGAACCAGAGACCAAAGAAAGAGAAAAGATAAAAAAATTTATAAGAAGGTGAGCAGTAAAGGGTACAATAAGAGGATAGAAAAAAAAAGATATAATAAATAAATAAATAAATAAAAACACATCATTGTTTCAGGTGTTTGTTTGCATTACCTTTGTCCAGCATTAAATATCTGTGGAAGAGAGTAAATGATACAAAAGAAAAGTTTATAGGGAGTTGCATTAGATAACAAATTAATGAGTAAGAAAGTTCTTAGTTTTGCTAATATTTTTATTTTATTTTTTAATAATATAATATTATTTTATTTAACGTAACTATGATTTGAAGTGAAAATGAGATATTGGAGTTCTAGATTGCTAAATGCTACCTCGCTCAAGTGAGAGTCTGCTCGCTTAAGCAAATTTGCGAGTTTTGAGTAGTATTTAAAATATTTTCGTCCAAAAAGCTTGCATTATAATCCAAGTAATTTTCTCTCATTTTCTCTCAATTCTCTCTATTTTCTACTTACTCAAGAGTTCTCTGTTTTATGATATCTAGAAATAACTTAGTCTCTTGGATGATATTTTCTACAAATCTTCTGCGAAATCTTTTCCTTGAGGTAGGGAGGGTTCTATCCCATTACTAAAGCATAGCAAATTTTTTTTGTGTGCTCACGAGAGTGCTATGGCGTGTTTCTTACTTAAAAGTATATGATTGAGTGTTATTTAACTATTGTGAAAAGTTGATGAGGTATGTTAGCTGGTTTGGAGTGATTATACTATATTTCTGTAATATATGTGATAAGGACTTAGTCTGAAAGTGTTTTGAGTAAACATGATATTTTTAGTTGAATAATGAGAATGAGATGAAAGGGAGTCTATTATGACTAAGAAGTGATGAAAGAATTAGTGTAAATAATTACAAAGATACACTGGGGGTATAGAGTTTGAAGATAATTTTGGAAATCTAGGGAAAATATATGGTGATAAACGACATTCGCGTGTGGATATACAATCTATTAGAGAGCGAGTACATCGCATGGCCTTACATTTATTTTCTGACTAGACTCCTAACTATACTTTGCTAAAGGTATAAGTTGTATGTGTGTACATCGGCTAACCATCGATTATTTACCTATATGTGTAAGACCTCTTTAAGTGCTAAAAATATCGAATATTTGTGATCACAGTGCATGACGAAGTGTGTAATCCAGAAATAGAAATTAATTGACTATATGGCTGAATTATATATGTTGTAATATGTTATGATGTGTTGTTATTGTTTTGATGTTATGAAAATGCTTTGAATATATTTTAGTGGTGAGGAGAGAACTCATCCTTACTAACATTTTCAGGTAACAAGAATGATTGATACTCAGAGATTCATTAGACTAGTAGAATAGTTTATAAATAGTAGGTTGAATTATGTAATTAGAGAATGGAGTAGCTCTGCCACTTTAGTTGTAAATAGTAATGATTGATCTAGTAATGTATTTACTTTAGAGTTGACTATAAGGTATAACATACCTTTTGATTACCTTACTAATGGTAGGATCCACCATACACTTAGCTTGTACATATACAGAGGTATTGCCGAACGCTTGACATAGTGAAGTACATGTACATTTTTCACGACCATGATCATATGGAAAGATCAGGTACTTTTACCTGAGAGCTGATGATAGAACCAAAGTTGTTGCTGATGCTAGAAATTATTATGACGAGGAACTAGCAGAGATAGAGGATTGGTTCAAAGATAATGACTAGGACTGTGTTCTTAGTATTTTGGTAGATATGGACTACTCTTTGGAAATTAGATTATTTTTTATATTGTAATTGTGTAAACTAAGTCCTAATATATATTTTGATAATAGTCTATAAATATTAAACTTTTGCATGTAAATAAAATTTAGTATACATATATTTCTTTATTATTTTAGTATAAATTTAATTATTAGGGTATAATTTAACTTTTGTTATTTCTAATAGCTTTGTATTTTTTATAAATTGACTCATTTATAAAAAAAATTAATTTTATCACATTTTTATACTACATGTATAAATATTTTATTTTTATTTTGTTTATCTTGTTATAAATTATTATATAAATTGAATAAAAAATTAAAAATGTCAAAGTGGGTTTCTTTGATGGTACAAAACCAATATCAATAAGAAATGTGTCAACAAAAAAAATAATTTTTTGACTACTCCATTCATTTTCAGCTGTGATCCACAGATTTGTTTTAAAAAACTTACGTCATGCATGTACTTATTGTATGTGCATCCCTACTTTATTTATTATTTATGATTGATTTAAATTAATATAATTTAAATAAAATGCTTTCCTTGATAGAATAATGTTATTAACTTAATTGTCATCTCTTATTTAAATAAGAAATTAAAATTTTTGTTCATTTGTCTATTTATGTGATATCTCAATTGACGTTGAATAGATGTAAGTACAGCCGTCTTTATTTTAATAAATTATTTTAAATTGAAGCGTTTTAGAAAGGTAAGGGGATCCGTGGGCTGAGAGGAATAGTAATAGAAATGGCAAAAGACGTTTCCATCGATAAAAATGGGGGAAAATCTTATCCACTTAAAAAGTAAACAAACTAGCCAATTCCATTTATGGCATCACGCATAAGAATTGTTAAAACGTATGGTGCATATTCATGCATTGTAGACACTGACAAATTTCACAAAAAGTAATAGCAACTTGACATGTGGCAATACTTTAGACATTTTTATTATAATTATAGATAAATTACATGAAAAACAAAAATAAAATAAAATAAAATTGCCCCCTCGAACAGATCATATATTTGCCCCAAATGGAGATTATAATAGTTCTTAAAATATTTTAATTTTGATTTCTATAAAAAATTATTTTATTTTTTAAACTATTAATTTAAAATATGAAGTTTTTATAATTTATTTATAATTTAAAATATTTATTTTAATAATTATAATATTCACATGTCGTTTCCTATGTAATGTCTTGATTTTTTTATTCACTTTAAATTTTTAAAATTTGACTTTTAAAGTTTGAAATTTTCATAATTCATTTCTTAAATTTTAAATTTTTATATATTTAATTTAATTCTATTTAATATAATACATATTTAATATTAGTAATAAAAGGTTATTTTTAATTTATAAAATTTATTAATTTTAAAAATAACCATGCAATATAGATTTACTGTAAAAGGATATTATTTAAGTATAAAAATATTAAATTATAATTTAATAATAATAATAATAATAAATTAACAAATTCTTAACAATTAAAGTATTAGATCGCTATCGAATGCGTGAATGCGAATCATAGCAGTTCTACTCCACTCAAGTTTTAAATTAAACCAATGATAAATAATTTTTTATTATTTTATGTGAGTCTTTTCTTTTATTTTTACAATATCTTTTCATACTTTTAAATTAAAATAATGATAAACAAAGTTAAATATTTTTAGAAATTATCTTAAACATAGTATTTTTAAGAGTTATTATTATATCACTTATTACATTACATTTTTTCTACATTTTTAAATTAAATTAAAGACAAATGATTTTTTTTACTTTCTCAGTTTATGTGAGTGTTCTTTTACTTTATAATTTTAAATTAAATTTTCATATTTTTAGAAATTATCTAGAATATATTTAAGAACTATTATTATTTTACTTATTATATTACACGTCTTTTTACAGTTTTAAGTTAAATAAAAAATAATTTCTCAAATATATTTTATTTTTACACTTTTAAATTAATGTTAGATATTTTTAGAAATTATCTTAAATGAGAATATGTTTAAGAGCCATTATTATTTTTATTTAATATATTACATGCTTTCTTACAGTTTTAATTTACATTAATGGTAATTTTTTACTTTCTCATGTTATGTGAGTTTTATATTTTTCTTTTTTTACACTTTTAAAGTAAATTTAGATATTTTTAAGAGTTATTATTATTGTACTTATTATATTACATGTTTCTTTTACATTTCTGAATTAAATTAATAATAAATATTTTTGTATTTTTATTTGAGTCTAATATTTTATTTTAATTAATTTTTAAAAAATGGAATTAATATACATCCAAAGAATCGGAGGAATTTTTCTATGAATTCATTGTAAAAGGAAATAAGAAGAAAATTAAGTTAAATTTTATTAATATTAAAAAAGTTAACAAACTCATAACAACCCGATTCCAGTGCTGAAATGCACGCGGAAATTGAACCCAAAAATAGATCGATAAAAATCACATATTGAGAAACCACAACACATAACGGCACAAAACCCTTCTCTCTCTCTATCGCAATGCGCGTGCATGCCAATAATAACACCAAAGATTTTTGTCGCAATAAGTTTCTCTCCGTTGTGCCATTTCTCAACAAGAAGAAGAAGCACGACGAGTAGTTTCTTCGCTTTTCTTTGGAATCATGGGTTTCAGATCCTTGTTCACCAGAAAGAAGAAACTGCTCAAGAAAACGATGTCGTCTTCATCTTCCTCGCCTGTCGAAGCACCCCACGCGCCGCCGTCGCTGACCTTGATGTCACGCGCCCAGTTCACGGAGGAACTCGAGCATGTGTTTAAGAAATTCGACGTAAACGGCGATGGAAAAATCTCGGCTTCCGAACTTGGCTCCATAATGAAAAGCCTTGGCCAACAAACAAGCCAGGAGGAGCTTGATAAAATGATCCGCGAGGTAGATTCAGACGGTGACGGTCACATTAGCCTCGAGGAATTCATCGAGTTGAACAACGGCGTTGACCCCGACGAGGTTTTGGAGAATCTCAAAGACGCGTTTTCCGTTTTCGACATCGACGGAAACGGTTCCATCACCGCCGACGAGTTGCACATGGTCATGGCCAGTCTCGGCGACGAATGCTCCGTCGACGAGTGCCGGAAAATGATTGCCGGCGTCGATAGTGACGGCGATGGAATGATTAACTTTGAGGAGTTTAGGATGATGATGACCGGGGAAGGGGGTAAAGGGTGAGAGCGAAATGTGAAATATTAAAAAATAAAGAAAAAATAAAAATAATGTGTTTTTTGGGTTAATTACTTATTTCTCTTCTTCGTTCCTCGAATTGTTTTGTTTCTTTCTCTTTCTTGTCACGGAATTGTTAACTTCGTAATGAGAGGGTTGTTCGTGACGCGTAGGTTTTAAGGTTAATTTATTTATGAGAAATTATATTATTATAAAAATTATTTTTTAGTATTTGTGAAAAACGACAAAATAATTCATTACTTTTAATATGTATTTTTCTTAATTAATGAAATAAATAATGACATATTTTTGTCTTTGTATGCCTTTGTAAAAATTGTAGAAAACTTTATTTGAAAGAATATCATATATTTTTCTTCATCTCGATCCCCATTTGCGTGATATGATTCAATGTTTTTTGGTTGGTTGGTTCGTGCATGAATTCAAATTAAAAAACAAAGATTAGAATAAAATTTGAGTTGGTTTTCTTGGGGCTGTAAATTCATAGCTGACATCGATATAGACATTTACTAATACTCTACATTTCAATGGAAAAAACAATAGGTAATTTTTGTAAATTCAAATATGATATTCATATCATAAATCCTATCTAATAAAACTTATTGAAGACACAACTTTACAACAATGGCCTTTCCTGCATTTTGTATCTCTTCCCCAATTTCATTGCAGCGTCTGCTCCAGCTCCTGATGAAATTCCCATCTGCCAAAAGACATTCATAAAATTAATAGGTAGAAAAGAAAACATTATTTTCTTGTTACATAAAATCTTGACATGTTTCAAGAATCTAACATCCATGATTAATAATACATGTGTCAGATATGATAAAGTTAAGACAATGAATAGCTGCATTTTTGCTTGGCACACCCAGATTGTGCTAAACCCAGTGTCAATCAAATAAGACAGTAAATTTATTTTCTTGACTTAAGATGGCTCATTCTAAACACATGATCAGCTATGAGGCAGGAATAATTTGTAAGAAAGTGCATCTGATGACAGTATGTTTATCTACAGTATGGAAGTAAGATTATTATGAAAAGAAAGAAAATGGTCCTTGGTGGTTCTTGCAATCAACCATTCTCAAATTGTGGTTCTGGAATAACAGGAGCCAAGACAAAATAATGGAACAGTCTTGGCTACTGAAGACTGGCTCAGTTTGACATGTGGTAGAAACATGAACAGGATTTATATATAGAAAAATATTATCCTTTGTTTTTGCTATAAAAATATATATCAAGTGGTGTTATAACATAAATGTCTGTAATATGAAGCTCCTGTTATCTTCTCTTGTTAGTTGTTACTCAATCCATTTGATGTTGCCCTTATTATGTGGAGACCTAACAAGTGGCTAATAGACAATTAGTGCCATATATATTTTTTTGAATTGAGAGAACCTTAGACTACGAAACAGAATGACAAGATCACACACATATTTGTCCCTTATAGAGTGCTCCTTAATTTTTCTTATTGTTCTTCTCCTTAATGCATGTTTCAGGTCCAGATTCCAGAATGTCTATACTCTGAACGTAACCAAGACATAATTCGACACCATCATTAATCTGCTACCATTACATGTACGACCTTTCTCTCATATTATACCTTAATTAATTACTTCAAGAAAATCAAAACCATTTCCTTTAATTTCTACTTTCACCAATACCAATCTACTACATCTACTATCACATAAATATACTGCATCCGAAACATGAAACTTAAAGTATTATTACACTAGAAAAATTACTGTTAATTTGATATTAACATTATTGTTTGTAATTTAGAATAATGTAAATTTACATATAATTTTTCACCAATTTGGTAAATTAAATTACTAATATACATATATACGTACGTACATACAACACATAAATATATGTATATATTAGTTTAGGAAAATATTTTTGTACATCAATGAGACACCTAAAGATGTTTTATAATATATTTTTAAGACGTGTGTAAATAGAAAAAGATAAAAAGTAAGAGAAAAATAATCATAATTACAAAAAAAAAAAAAATTAGAAACACATTCTTTCAACCATAGTTTTATTATTTACTAAAATTTTTAAAAATTACTATGCAAGACACACTTTTAATCTAATAATTCTTGTGACACCTTGTACTGTATGTCAAATTTATCGTGTGAACTTATGAAATATATGAGTGGCAATAATTACAAATTCATCAAAGTTTACCTCTATAGGTATAAACATCTATCGGTATGGTATATTGTACTATACATTACATGTTGTACATTAATCCAAAACAAGCAAATCATGCTTAAAAGCATCCAAAAAATCAAAGTTGGAATGAGGACTAACAATATATGCACAATAAAAGAATCATCTATCTTGATAAACTCTTTCAAAAGGATTCTAAGTCGCTTTGCCTTATCATCAAATGTAATTCCCCCTTGTCAAACTTGATCATCACATATAACATTAAGGGTGAGAATTTTTTATTTTCTTCAATCAGTGTATGAATAAAAAAATATTAATAAAATTGCACAAAAGAATGAATTCACATAAGCCAAATAAATAGGTAAGAGTTATGGTTAAAATAAAAAGAAACAAACAGACATGTACTCATATATATTAATTAGAACATTCATATTAATATATTGAGTTTTTTTCCTAAATATTATAAATTTAAAAACAAATTATTAAAATAGAGTTTTTAAAACATTTTTTTTCTGTTTAGGGTGATTTTTATTACGTCATTATAAATGTTGGTATTATAAAAGTTGACACTTTATTTTAATAATAAAAAAATAAATATCGATATATAAAAATTGACACTTTTTTTAATAATAATAAAAAAATATCGTCCGAACAAAGACCGACACTTGTTTTTATATTATTAAAAAAATAATCAAATATAACTTTGATGTTTCAATTATTACTTGCCAAAAATTGTTTCTCCTTTGTAAGCTTTTTAGTTATAGCTTTATGTGTCTCTACATCCCCATTTCATGCTTTTCTTAAATTCTAAAATCATATTCTACCACTTTTGTTACTATTCTTGATCCATCAGAAAGAAATCGATATGTATCTGATGGAGTCTACATCGTACGTAGAGCGCCCAAGCTTTAGGCCAGCTCAGTTCTCTTATCCATCGGTCCAATGCACTGGGCTCATCTCATGGATGGAGGGAAAAGCCAAAATGTAGTTGTGTTGTTGTTGTTCGCCGCCTCGACGCATTCCCTTCTCTCCCCGGCATCGTCCCACACAGAAAGAAAGAGCGCAGAGCCCCGCCCCGACCTGTAGTGTATTTGAATATTTTTTTAATAATATAAAAATAAACGTCAATCTTTGTTTGGACGACACTTATTTCTTTATTATTAAAAAATAAGTGTCTACTTTTATATACCATTATTAAAAAAAATAAGTGTTGGCTCTTATAATGCCAACGTGACGACGTGGCAAAAATCAACTTAAACTAGAAAAATATTTTACAAAAATCTTATTTTAGTAATTTATTTTAAAATTATAATATTTAAGCAAAAACCCTAATATATTCAAACAACCTAGCATTAATAGTACATATTCTACACGCAATGCATGTGAGGCGTTCTTTTGGATGATCTAAGTAGGAGGTTCACATTTTGCACACTGGTTGGTGTTCAAATTTTTTACCATTTTCATTTTTATTTGTATTTCATAATTATTGAAAAATTACCTATCACTAGTCATGGTAATACATTGAGGCTACTTGAGATAGTTATGTGAGTAGATTAAAGTACAAGAATATTTTCCCTAAGTTAGTGTTTTGTCCTCCATATAGTCTATCCCTAACTTGCACTAGTGTAGGTTACATCCATCACATTAATGCATATGTATACATAAGCAAAACACAACACATTGGTAGAAACAACAAGCACATAACTATCATCAGCGCATTTTTTCTCAATCTACTTTTTATACCATAACTTTTTCATTGTTTGATAACATAACGACACTTTACCCATCACAATCATTATATTCCGTTCATGATCTATCTTTTCTTTAAAAATTGTCATATCCCATAGGTAAATGGTTTCTCAGTTTCAAAAGTCATTTGGCAACAAACATCATCCCAATATTTTTTATAGTTATGCATATTGATTAATATCTTTTTTTAATTAAAGAATAAGAAAATTATATCAAATATTCTTCACATAGTAAATAGCATTCACTTAAATTATGTTTATTTATATATTAATTCTTTAATGATTTTACTTCTACGGTTATTCCTTCCCCTAGCAATCATAATCACTTATTTACATTTCTTTGTTCAAAATTACTAAAAGCTGAAAAATTAAGTCAAATACCACTAACTTTTTTTTCACTTATATCTCCATCCATCCAATATTAAAATTTTTTAAAAACCTTCTTAAACTTTAATTGTGGTTTAACTCCTTACGAATTGCATTTTATAATAAAAACAACCAAAATTTGTGTTTCATGATTCTCAGGATATTCTCTATTAACTAGTAAGTCATTTAACTCCATTCTTACTAGATTTAGGGTTACTTAGTTCAAATCCAACATTTCCATTCACCTATTCTACCAACTTTTATTATTTATGTCTTGTTATAAAATCATCTTTATATTGAATGCTAAAGTTTTCGATACTTAAACCAACTTTTTTTTCTCTCTTTGTCAAGTTGTGCAGTTCCTTTTACCTATTCTTAACATGTTTAAAATCTTAAGAATAGGATTGTGATAGAAATGGATCAAAGAAAGAAGAACATAACGCATAATCAAGAAAAGAATGGTGTATTATTGTTATTGAACCTTTGAGTTAAGAATTTGAGATGTGCAACTTTGAGAGAGCCGGCGTACAACTTGAATTATTCTCAATATTCTTCTACAGTTACTGTTTGTTTTAAAATCAATATTTCATTCAAATTTTGCAACAACGAAGGTTGGAATCTCCTTAGTACAGTATAGCAAATCAGAAATCCTCCCAATTAGAATTTTGAATTCAATACTCCTACCATTGATACCAAGTCAATTCCTTTCCTTCCATGGCAATTAACTTTGCTTGTAACTTTTCTTCCTCTAAAATGCCGATTAGAATGAAATATCTTTCTACCCGATTCACCCAACCATACGTATCTTCTCCTAAAAATATAGGAATTTTTAGTTTCCTCCATCAATCTCGTCCACCCTCAACCTGTGATTGACTTTTTCTTGTGTCTTCCTCTGAATTGTTTCCTTCGTCTATGTTATGATCATCTTATTTTGCATTTCAAGTGATGTTTCCCATAACTTCTTTAGATGATTTCCTTATTTCTTGCTTATCATCCTCGAGTTGTTGAAGAATTTTCTCAAAACCAATTGAGCCTCCATTTTTGTGTGTATCATTAGCGATTTTTGCACCCGAAAAACAAGTGCTTTGATACCAATTAATAAAACTAAACTAAAGAAAGAAAAACAGAAAACTTTCCTCTCTTCTAGATCAATCTCTTCTAGATCAATCCCAAATGTCTAATTGAATATCCTCTCACTTTCCTCTCTTGTCCTATTTATTCTTAGTTAGTAAAAATAATTGTAACAATTACATCAAAGTTGGTTATTATTATTTTTTAATAACTTGTGCCCTACCTTTATTTTTCCTAACATATACTTTTCTGATAAAAGGTATAATAGATTGGTGATACAAGTTATATTTTTACCATTAATCATATTTTCTTAAGTTCTTATCTCACTTAATCCAAAAATTATGTCAAGAATCTATTTGATTTATTTCATTTGATACTATATCAAGCATTTTAAATCAATCATGAAGCTTTCTTGTCACTACGCCAGAAATGAGTTTTTGGAGTGTTAACTTAGTCAGCGGTTAGTAAAAACTGCTTTATAACTATATACTTAGATAGCGATTCTCTATTAACCACTCTCTAAAGTCATTAAAGTTGTTTATAAATGAAACATGCTCAATGCTTTTCTTCTTCTTAGCTAACAAAGTTAGTCTCTTTTATTATAAATTCTGCTCTCTTATGTTCTCTTCATCTTTTTCTGTTAGCCTGCTCTCTTCATCTTCTCTCACTAATAAATTAATTTTTTTCCACATTTGTAGGTACTCTTCATTCTCTCTTAGCCTACTTTCTTCATCTTCTCTGTGCTAACAATTAATTTTTTTTTTTTTTTATATCTGTAAGTACCTCTTCATTCTTTGTTAGCCTATTCTTCATATTTGCTACGCTAACAAATTATTTTTTTTTCACATCTGTAAGTACTTCTTCATTCTCTCTTTCTTTCTTCTTCTCTTTGTTAATGGTGAATCATTCATTCTCTCTCTCTTTCTTTTTTTTTTTTCTCTCTATTAACGTTAAAAATTAGCCTACTAATTTGTTCTTTTTTTTTTTTTCTATTTGGTTCATGCAGATGTGGACTGTTTGATTAACACTAAACATATAAACTCAAGATTCAATTTTGATTTGTGATAAAAATGAAGAAAACTCACAAAGAAATCAATTCCAAATTTTGATTTAAACGTAATAATAAATTAATTTTACTTTGCAGCAGAAAAATAAAAAAGAAACCAATTTCAAATTTCAGATTCGCGATCTACATTTATATTTTGGAGAGCAGTTCCACGTGAAACCGCTCTCTAATCTTAACTTTTAAGAGTGATTGTTTAACTGCTCTCTTAAATATAACACATCAGATAACGCAAGATTTTAAAGCAATTCTAAACACTTTCTATTTTAAAATAGAACCTCTTAAATTGAAACCACATCAGCAAAGAGGAAGTTATTTCTCATACTAGAAAACTAAAAAATAATTATTTTAAGTCACAAATCATATTGTTATCAATTTTAAAAATTAAATATAAATTACACATAAATAGCCAAATATCATAACTAAGGGTGGGCAAAATTTTTTTCACAGCTAAAACTGAAAAACTCAAGGAACCGATGATGCATGTTCGATGGGTTTACATGAGTGTAGGTAAAATTAGTTATAATTTATGGTTTAAAATGAGTTAAGTTGATCAGGCTGCAAGTGGCAAGTTTTCTATCTAATTCTAATTAGTTGGACCAAACAATATGTTTTCTTTTTCGTTCCATCAGTCCATATCTTCATTATCTTGTCTTATAATGATTCTATCTTTCTTTGGTAGATTTCACTTCAGCTTCACTTCTATGAACAATGCAATTTTGATTTAAAAATTTTATAAAAAAAATATGAATTTTAACATTACAAAAGGGGAATAAAAATAAAGGATTTTAAAGAAAAATAAAAATTTGTCTTAATAAAATGGGAAAAATTCTAAAGTAATCCTTAAAAGGAAAATGAAATATTAGAGATAATCAAACTCTTGAATCAATGTTACCTTATACATAAAAGGAGAAATTTTTAGATTTTTGACATTTTATGAAAACCCTAGCAATAAAAGGAGAGAGGAATCATGAGAAAGGGGTTCAAGAAATTGAGAGGGGAGAATTTTTTTCAAAAAATATTGTAAAGAGAAAGGTAATGGAAGGAAGGAGAAATAAAGTAAGCAAGGATAGGGTTTTAAGATTTACAAGTTTTTATTATACATTCTATGAATTTTTTTTATACATATTCCTACTATTGAATGAGTATTTTCACATCACATAAATCTCATATTTTCCAAACAAAAATACAAAAAATTTTGCAATGAATTTTTTTTTTTTTACATATTCCATGAAAATTTCCTTCCTCCTCTATTTTTTTCTTTTCTTTTCTTCCTTGAACCACACTACTTTCAACCACCCTCTTTTCCACTCATCATTCTTTTATCTAAACCATCATTTTTAAACACCCAAGATACACCACCTCTCCACCCATCATTTTTCCTCTTCCTTAATTCATCATCATCTTGATGAATCTACATTTTATTGGATTTTTACTTGTCTTTTTAGTGTTCCTTGATAGAAAAAGTAGACTTAGGAAGTGTAAATAACATAAAAACATCATTTTGGTCAAATATCATAGGTTTCTTAATTTTTAGTTAATTTACATTGATTTACATAGATATAATTTGTAATTTTGATCATTTGAATAATTGTGCAAGAATTTCTAGGCTTATTTCATGAATTTCTAGCCTTTGAGAAAGTTTGAGTTAAAAGTGACCCCTTTGGATTCCATAGTGGATACTACAACAAGTTAGATCTAGAGGGTAGACCAAAGTGATCACTTTCAGAGCCATAGTGGACACTATAGAGACTCCAGTCTAAAGAGGACCTGTGCGTAGCTACTTTGATTCCATAGTAGACACTCCAAAGAGGGCTGACAGGATGGGATGCTACGTGTAGCTACTATGACTTTCATAGTAGCTACTATAGGTAACGACCACTGCACTATAAATAGAATTTTAAAAATTAGGTTAAGGGTTTTTTCACATTTTTAGATTTTTGCCATTTTAGGAACACTTGCATAGCTTAGGTCAGCCTTGGGTGACAGCCAAGGCCTCAACCTAAGGTTTAATTCATATTTCTCCTTATTTTCCTTTGATTTTACATCCATGTCATTGAATTCTCTCTATCTCCATCTTATATTTGTGAGACCCATCCTCATGGAGGGCTAAATCTTTTGTAATCCTTAATGAGTTCATTGAGATTCTTGAATTCCTGGGTTATTAATGTTAATACAACTCCTTTTCCTTCATGAATTTCTATTTTCCAATCCTTTGAATTGAATTAATGGTTGAATAAGGGCAACATTGCTTAATTAACCCTAATTTATTTTAATAAGATTCTTAACTTGGTTTGTTTAATTCTAAGTTAAATTCTAAGATTGCGTAATCTTGAAAAAAAGGGTTGGAGTCCATTGAATTTGCTTAAATTTGTATGAAAATATAAGGTTAATTTTCGTTTGTTAAATTAACCTAATTCAAAGGGAGACGAAGAGTGTTAAATGTTTAGAAGAATAGGGATAGAATCACGTGAATGAACTAATGATTGCTATATCTTATTGATTGAATTTGACAATTTCATTGATTGCTTTTTGTTTTAAATCTGGAAACCAAACAAACCCCTTTTTTTTTAATTGCTTTCATAGTGCATGTTAGTGACGTGTTTAATGCATATTTCCAACTAAAATCATTAGAGATAACCTAGGCTTGCATCATAAATTACATAAAATTTCTGTATATTTTGATGAGGATTGACGACATATCTTTATGCAAATCAATTCGATCATCACATCCTTAAACACAAAACTTACCATGTAAGTTCCTCCCCCACCCTTCCTCCCTAGCCTACCTCTCTCACACACTAACTTCCACCACTCAAAATCATAGCTTCCATTAACCTCACCTCCACCCTTTCATAGCCTATGTTTTTCTTGGAAAAAAACACACCCCTAACCCTAAAGTCCTTCCTCTTCAAATCTAAAAATTTTAAATTTTGGACATTTTTACTTCTTTTTTATTTTTTATTATTTTTTTGGTCTGAATTTTTTATTTATATTTTTTTATTATTTAGCTCAACATAAAATTTCTTATTTTAGTTTTATTTATTTATTTATCATTATTATTATTTTTAGTAATATTATTATTTTTAGTAATATTATTATTTTTTATTATGATAATTATTAATTTATTTAATGAATGAGTTCTTATTATTTATTTTTATTATTTTTTTATGTTAGCCTAATTTAAATAAAAAGTTTTGATTTTAATTTATTTGTTCATTTTAATTCTCTTGATACTATTTACTTTACAATATTATATTTAAAATTTTTTTAATTTATCTTATTCTAACATGAACAACAAATTCTTTCTATTTTTTTTATTTTTATATTTTGATATTCCATTGTTTATATCTTAATTATCATATTGATTATTTATTTTTTAGGGTTAATTTCTTTTATTTCATTTATATAATATTTATAGAATATTAATGTGATTTAATTTTATATTTATGATTACTTCCTCTTATATTGTGAATAGTAAATTACTTATTTTTTATATAATTAATTAATAAATAATAATTTAATTGCATCAATTTATAAAACTAATGTATAGCTTTTCTATCGTCATGTATTATAAATTGATAAAGTCTATGTATACCTATGTTATCAAGACTTTATGCAATATTAATTTATTATATGTTGTCTTTAATTAATTAGTTAACCATCTTAATAATAAATCAAGATATAATCCTCTTCTAATTATTAACTTACGAATCAATTAATTAATTTAAATTTAAATTGTTTTATTAACAGAACAATTTATAATACTAATGTGTAGCGACTCTACCTTTATGCCTTATAAATTGTCAAAAACTTATGTGTACTAACATTACCTTAGGTTTTATATAATATAAATTTATTAAATGAAGTTCTTAATCTTTTTACTAAATAAGTATCTTCTTTAATCAATTCAAATAGATTTATTTCTTTTATTAAAATAAAATTAAGTTCATAATTTAAAATTTCTTATGTCATATTTCTAAAGTGCCACAGAAATCGGGCTTGGCCCCAGAATGAGGTCAATAGCAAACTTTATTTTCCTCTCTGGCGGTAACTCGAAAACATCTTCAGAAAAAACTTCCAAGAAATCCCTCACCATGGAGATATATTCTGGCTCCATCACGCTTTCAGCCTCCATTAAGAACATGACCATGAAGGCCTTAGCATTTACCGTGTTTTCCCACGCACTATGACTTAACAGTCTCAGAACTTTCGACATCGACGCACTAAAGATCAGTGTCTTATCTCTACAATTCAGCAACATATGGTTGGAAACTAGTCAATCCATTCCCAATATCACGTCCAATTGAGAAAGAGGCAAACAAATCAAATCCACCTCAAACTCCCTACCGTGCACCATTATAGAGCACCCCAGACACACCTATGATGTCACAACCAGTTTACCCATAGGCGTAGTCACCATAACGTTGCACGACAATTCAATCACATACAAATTCAGGCTCTTTACACAATTCACAGATACAAAAGAGTGCGTAGCACCCGAATCAAATAACACATCCAATTATTAGCCCTTAATAATGCATTTACCTCGAATATGCTTCTCAGACTGTGAAGCTTCCGCCCTGCTCATGGCAAAGACCCTACCAAGAATGCTTAGCTTCGACCCTGTACTCGACCCTGTGCTCTTTCTGGACTCAGGCCTCTGAGTTGTACTCAAACTGCCACTCCCATAGTGGCCCAGCATACATTAGTAGTGTGTCCCGACTTCCCACAGTTGCTACATGTCATCCGTGGCTATGGGCAATCCCTTACTATGTGAGGCCCTCCATATCTGAAACATTTGATCGGCCCTCTAAAAGAGTCTAATCCTGAACCAGAGCCATTACCACTGCTCCTCTCCTGAGACAAACTCCCTTTGGACTATGAGTGGCTGTAGCCTGAATACGGCTCCCTAAAGGATCTAGCTGGTCTTTTATCTTGCCTTACTGGACTGGTTCCCCTAATGTCCATTATCTTCCCCCTCAAGTTGGCTTCAAAAATTCTGCTCTTGCTCACCAGAGTGGGCAAGTTTGTCACCTGAAACACACTGACTACAGCTCAGATGTATGGCCTCAGCCCATGCTCAAATTGAACACACAAGTTCTCTTCTCCATCCTCATGTTGGTAGTGAAGCTAGTACTTCATCAGCTCTTCAAACTTTGCTGCAAACTCCCCCACTGTCATACTTCCTTACTTCAACTCAAGGAACTTTTTGACTTTCTGCTTCTTCAGATCCTTGGGAAAGTAATTCCCTAGAAAGATTGTCTTAAAGATCTCTCACTGAATGCAGCCACCCTCTTGTGGCAACATTTGATCGGCAAACCTCCACCAATCTTCCACCTCCCCACACAACAAGTAAGTGGAAGATCGTGTGGGGAGGTGGAAGACCTTCTCTACATCTGTCAACCACCTTTGAGCTCCTTTGGGGTTAAAACCTCCCTCAAATTTTGGAGGATCGTGCCTAGTGAAGGCAGATAACCCTCGGTATTCAGCCAACTCCTCGCCTTGGTTATGCACTAAGGTCTCCAGAATTTGAGCCATGCGCTTCATTAGGTCATTGGTGTCTCTTGCTCCTCTAACTCTACCAGTCATTCTAAGCTAAGCTATAACCACAATGCAACAAACCACATTCTGACATGTCAAATCAATAACATTTATAATTCAAGCAACCAAACAAATCAACATTCAGCTTGGACACTTCAGCCTGATATCCCAGTGCGGTTTGGATGAACTGCTCTGATACCAAAATTGTAACACCTTTAATTTAATTTTAAATAATAAATTTCACAAAATGGAAATAATAAAAACTTTTCATTCAAACGATTTTCCAATGTTTAGTTTAGTAAAATATCCCGAAATATAAGGATAGGTTACAATTTAAGTCAAATAATTGCTATAGGACTTAATTAATACATCTCAGTTTCAAAACAAAATAAACATTCTAAGTCCTATATCAGTGTCATCCATCCCTTTACTGAGCTCGATGTTAATCGTCTTAGTCACCTGAAAAATAAATGTAAAGGTGAGTACTTTACACTACTCAACACACACTAACAAACAAAAAGTCTCACCTCACACATTTTCTAAAACAATTCAAATAGTCGCAGTCACGATTAACATTCCATTTCAACTTACATACTGGTTAGCTCACTACACGCTAGCCACGTTCACTGTGGCACTGTGATCACAGATTCACACTATAGATGGTTGCTAGTTACTCCCATCTCATATATACCACATGGGCAGTCACAAGTCGCTTGACAAAAGTAGTGATCAAAGGTCTAGTCAGGAGAAAAGTGTGTGACATGTGGTGCACCTACGCTCATTGTTAGTGTCACCATCACCCTCTTTTCCTCAAGGTATTTCTATTGTCCCTATCATTCATACCTACAGTGTATCACTGAACCATTCATAGCATCATCATAACAGTACTTTATATGCCCCATTCACACACATTTCAGCCACATACAATATTCATTCACAACACACGACACAAGTGCCCATATTCATTTGCGTTACTTCGACGTACAAAATTTTGAACACATACACACACACACACACACACACCAATTTCAACATAATACTCATCCAACAATTTATCCTATTATACACACTATGTCCCCCACAATCCTTTCAACCATTCATATTATTCAACATCTTCAACATCATATGCCATGCATTATCCATCAAAATACACAATTTCACACATCTTATTTCAATCATATTACAAAAACATGGCAAGTAAATAGATTTTTAAACAAAATGAGATAGGGTAGAGTCTCCCTTACCTCAAATTGAAGACCCAACACAAAATGATGGTAGCAAATGGTTCCTACTCGGATTTCTTTCCTAAAACACATAGAAAACTCTATCAGAACTCAAAGGGAACCCAAAAAATAGAGAATAGGGATGAAACCCAAAACCCTAACCATTAAAACTCACCTCCAAGCATCCCCAAACATGAATCCAACCTTCAATCTAGCTCATGAACAACTTTGGAGGCAATTCAATCGATGGAATAGGGTTTGGGATTGAGAGGATCAAAGAAATTTTGAAGAAAGGTATGAGAAATGAAACTCCCTAAACCCTAAACCCCTTGAATTCTTTTCTGGTCGCGACTCACTACAGCAACACCCTCTCTCACTACAGTGAACATCTCAGAGGAAATTGCATTTTGGTTTCTGCAGAATCTCGCTACAGCAAGAAAGTAACAGTTTTACCCATTTCTTCCAGTGCCTTCTCGCTACAGCGAGAATGGCACAATTTCATACTTTACACCCAGGGCTTTCTCGCTACAACGAGAATGCCTTCTAGTACTCACATTCAACCTGAATATATATATATATATATATATATATATAAATATATATGGTATCAAAGCCTGATGGGGAAGTAGGAATATAACTGTTGATTATTTATAATTATGATCTTCTAGATCTGGACTTTAAATTAACTTCAAATTTCTACAACCATGGTTTATAGGCTGGACAGCTGATAGGCCCTTCGGGTGAGACCATTTATGGTTGTCCTTGTCTGTAACAACGCCACAAACTAATGGTTTAGAAATATTGCTTTTGTATAGTTCTTTGTTTATGAAAGTCTTTTACTGGAAGTACAACAATTTTTAGTTCTTTTGAATAGAGCTGTAACAGTAAGTCCCGTGTGGTTAAAGGGCAGTAAGACTAATTTGACGATGCTGTATTCAAAAGAAACAAAGAACATAAGAAGCTGATAGCTATGGTAAAAGAATTTCAGGATTTCTAAATCTTAAAAAAAAAAAAAAGTCTACAAATAACCAGATCTAGTTGAAAGAGTTATAAATATTGAACAGATATATTATTATGGAACCAAATAAGGGTGATGTGCTAGAAGTTATTTTATGATGTCTCGCCTTTTGCGCTCCTTCTCTCGTATCTCCTTCCGTTCTGGCTCTAGTTCATCTTCCTCCTCTCCAACCAAAAATAATCTTTTTAATGATCAGGAGAAACAGACTGCTGAAATCACACCCAAACACAATCTCTTTGGCGAAGAAGTTTGCTTCGAAGAAATAAATCAAAGTATGGATGACTGGACCATTTCAGAAATTCCTCAGGACAATTTATATGTTCCTGAAGAACATTCCAAGAAAAACAGTTTTGATTACATCATTAAGACTGTTGAAAATAATATTCCTTTAGGAAAAGGTCTAGGAGAAGAATTTCATCTCCTGTCTAAGTCCTCTATCAATGAGCACAAATGCAAATACAAGTACCTCCACATAGAATGTGTTCAGGTCGCCATTAAGCCTCTCATAAACATAGGAATAGATGTTGCTATCCTCATGTGTCTTAGAGATGCTCGCCATAATGACTTCAACGACTCCCTTATAGGTACTGTTGAAACCAGTCTTGGCCAAGGTCCAATCTATTTCAATTGTTTTTCCAACAAAACAGTGAGTCTTTTAGATGACCACATTCTTGACTCTCTATTCCTTAATATATGCTTTCATAGTTTAAACATGAAAGAGGGATCTATTCCCGCAGCATTAATCTATAGGATTCAATACAAAGCCATGAACTCTTGTGCTTTTAGAGTCCTTCTCAAACTCCAGAGAGGTGAGACTACTTTGTTTATCACTGATATGACAAAGGCTAACGTCTCTCTTCCTAGAATAATCAAGTGGGATAAAGTTTTCCTTCCTAAGAAGAGGGTCTTGGATAAGGCATCGCCTTGCGTCCCTAGGCCTGCTCCTCAAATCAAAAATATTTCTCAAGACAATTCTGGGAAAGTTGAAATAACCTTTGATAGGAGAAACTCCTTCTCTTCTAGAGTCGATGCTTATAGCAATCGTTCTAGTTTTGCTTCTGCTAGGAGATTATTCTCTTACAGATCTCAAGCTTCTAGATCTGAAATCCCCAGATCTATTAATCATGATCCTTCCATACACCTACAGGGTTTAGATATTTCTTCTAGGATTCCTAGAAATGTTTACCAAACCTCTGAAAAAGAAGAAGAAAATCAGAGTATCCAATCTCCAACCTACTCCTCCCTTAATGAGTCTTATGATATTATCTCATAAATTCATTATAAACAAGGAAACCCTTAGAAAAGATTTCTACTCTGAGGATTGGAAACATTAAAGAGAGTGATTCTTTCAAAATTATAGAGGAAAAAATAGGTCTGATATCTAAGAGAAATTTTATCAATTTCTCGAAAAAAGTCAAGCAGAATATCCTATTCTTTGATTGGTATCATGCATATACTATTCATAACAATATTGATTATCCTTGGCAAGAGGATGTTATTAGTACTTCCTCTGCTAATGTTATATCCTGGCAGATTAAGGATGGACAAATTGTTCAAAGCAAACTGCCACCCACAACTCAATATCAGTTACCAAACATGAAAGACAAAAACGGTAATCATGTTACTGCTACTGCTTTCAAAACCAAGAACCCTGATGAGTCTATTACTCCCAATGATATCCAAGGCCTCATGGAACAGGCTAATTACACCAATAAGTATCTCCAGGTTTTAGGAGAAAAAATCTCTGTTAATCTTGTTAAACCCAAAACAGAGGATATAGCTTCTTCCTCTTGTCAACCTCAACTTGAGAAACCTTTGTTCAAACCTTTTAAGAATAGCGCCAAAGCTAAACAAAAAATCTTTGAGCTTAGACAAAAAGAGAAAGTCAAAGCCATCAATGACAACCACAATGAGCTACTTAGTAAAATTACTAGTTTGCTCACCACTATCCCAGATACTCCTCAAGCCTCTAAAGAATCTAGCGCTAAACCTAGGACTAGATCCCTTGCCAAAACAGTTAATGCCATCTTTAAAGCTGATTCAGAACAAAATTCTGAAACAGATTCCATTTTGGCCATTAATCCAGTTAATAACTGGAAAATTTCTTCCAAGCTTTATTATAATAGAGCTATTGCTCCTGACCTTAATTTAGAAGATAAACATGATTTTATCCAAAGTTTTAATTCTAATGATATTTATATTTGGAATATTGATGGATTATTTGAATATAATATCATTGCCAAACTCCAAAATATGTCTGTGGTAGCCATGGGATATTTTACTAACCAAAATATGCCTGAAAATACCATTGTCTATATCTTAGTTGCAGGATTTACTGGTCAACTTAAAGGTTGGTGGGATAATTATCGCACTGAAACTGATAGAGAAAACATTCTCTCTGCAGTAAAAATTGATGACAAAGGCAAGACCATTATCAGCGATAATGAGCAGCTCCCTGATGCGATGTATACTTTGTTATATACCATTTCTCAACATTTTCTTGGAGACCCTTCTCTATGGAGAGAATGGTCCAATGAGCTCCTTTCCAATCTTAGATATAAATCCTTAGAAGATTTTAAGTGGTATAAAGATACCTTTATGTCTAGGGTCTTAATCAGAGAAGATTGCAACCAAGCCTATTGGAAAGAGAAGTATCTTGATGGGTTTCCTAAGTCTTTCAGAGATCTTATTAGAAGTAAACTCCGAAGTAACTCTCCTAGTAGAGAGATCAATTATGACAGTTATGACTATGGTCAACTTACTACCATTATTATCCACAATGCCATTAAAGTTTGTCAAAAGGATAAACTTCAGAAACAACTGGCCAAAGAAAGAGCCCTGAACAAAAAACACTTAGGATCTTTCTGTGAGCAGTTTGGCCTTCCATCTTGCTCCAACAAGAAGAAGAAACAGGCTCCCAAGAAATAGACTATTAAAACTTATAGGAAGCCTTACAAACGTAAATACAATAGGAAACCTCCTTCCAAGAAACAAGGGAAAAGTGTTATCCCCACCAATATCCCCAAGAAACTCAGAACAGGTATAACTTGTTACAACTGTGGCAAACCTGGCCATATCAGTAAATATTGTAGGCTGAAAAAGAAAATTAGTAGTCTTAACCTTGAGCCTTCTATAGAAGGCCAGATCAACAATCTCCTTATTGAATCTTCTGAAGAAGATTCTGTCAAAGAGTCTGATGAGGATGTCAACCAAATCTAAAACGATGATCAAATCTCCTCTTCTGATAGTGATGATACTCCAAAAATCAATGTTTTGACAAAAGAACAAGATCTTCTTATCGAAGCAATAAGCTCCATTTCTGATCTTCAAGAAAGAAAAGAATTTTTAAATAAATTCAAAGAGGTTTTAGAATCTAAACCTAAACCCAAAGAATATTTTACTACAAATAAATTTGATATAACAAATATTTTCAAAAGATTAGAAAAGAATTCTAATATCAAACCAACCACTATTCAGGATCTTCATATTGAGATTAATAATCTCAAAAAAGAGATCAGAGATATTAAAGAGTAACAACAAATTCATCAAGTTATTCTTTCCCAATTAGATGATGAATCTAATATTGAGAAGGAAGAACTTTCAAAAAATAATGATTCTGTAAAGGTCGATTCTAGTAATCTGGAAGAAACCTTTATGTGTTTGATCAACAAGGTCAAAATTTAAAAATTTTAGATTAATATCAGAATTATTATTGATGATTTTGTTCTTGATACTTTAACCCTCTTTGATATAGGTGCTAATTCAAATTGTATTTTAGAAGGTTTAATCCCTACAAAGTATTTTGAAAAAACTTCTGAAAAACTCAGCACTGCTAGTGGTTCGAAGCTCAAAATTAATTATAAGCTTTCCAAAGCTGTGATAGAAAATCAAGGGCTTAATATTGAAAAAAACTTTCTCCTTGTAAAAAATCTGAAAAATGAAGTTATTTTGGGAACACCTTTTATTAAAGCCCTCTTCCCATTACAATTTTTGAAAGTTGGAATTTCCACTTATCATTTAGGAAAGCAAATAACTTTCAAATTTTTTAGTAAACCATTTACTAAAAATATCAATTCTATCCAAAATAAAATCAATCAAATTAATTTTCTGAAAGAGGAAGTTTCTTTTGCTAACATTGAAAAATAATTACAAAATCCTTCACTTAAGAAGAAAATCTAATCTCTTTTAGAAAACATCCAATCTTCTATATATTCTGACTTGCCTAGCGCATTCTGGAATAGGAGGAAACATATTGTTAGTCTTCCTTATGAGTCAGGTTTTAAGGATAGCCAAATACCCACCAAGGCTAGGCCTATCCAAATGAATGAAGAACTCATTCAATATTGTCAGAAAGAGATCAAAGATCTCTTAGACAAAAACCTTATCAGAAAAAGTAAGAGCCCTTGGTCATGTTTTGCTTTTTATGTTAATAAACCTGCAAAAATAGAAAGAAGTACTCCTAGACTAGTTATCAACTACAAACCCCTTAACTAAGCTCTCCAGTGGATTAGGCATCCTATTCCTAACAAGAAAGACCTCCTTAATAGATTAAACTCTGCTAAGATCTTTTCAAAATTATGAATGACATTTTCAATCCTTATTCAAAATTTGTCATTGTCTATATTGATGATATCTTAATTTTTTTCCATTCTATCGATCAACATTTCAAACACATAAATGTTTTTATCAATGTTATCAAGCATAATGGACTTGCTGTTTCCAAGTCTAAAATTAATCTCTTTCAAACTAATATTAGATTCCTTGGTCACAACATTCATCAAGGAACTATCATTCCTATCAGCAGGTCCATTGAATTCGTCGATAAATTTCTGGATAGAATCCTAGATAAAACCCAGTTACAAAGGTTTTTAGGATGTCTTAATTATGTAGGCGATTTTATTTCATACCTGAATAACATTATTAAGCCTTTGCATGATAGGCTTAAAAAGAATCCTCCTTCTTGGACTGATATTCATACCAATGTCGTTAAAGAAATCAAAAATAGAGTAAGGAAGATAAATTGTCTTTATCTTCCTATTCCTCAAGCCTTTAAATTGTTGAAACAGATGATTTTGACATTGGTTATGGTGGCATTCTCAAACAAAGAATTGAGTCACATGAGCATATCATTGCATATACTTCAAAACATTGGAATTCTACACAACAGAATTATTCAACCGTTAAAAAAGAAGTTTTAGCAATTGTTTTATGTGTTTCAAAATTTCAATCTGATTTATTAAATAAAAAATTTCTTATTAGAGTAGATTGCATATCTGCTAAAGAAATCTTACAAAAGGATGTTAAAAATCTTGCCTCAAAACAAATTTTTGCAAGATGGCAAGAAATTTTAAGTGTTTTTGATTTTGATATAGAATATCTCAAAGGCACATCCAGTTCTCTTCCTCACTACCTTACCCGTGAATTTTTACAGGACAAGTAAAATGCCTAGAAAGGCAACGACCCTGGAAGGAGGCAGAGTTAGGCTTGCCCTGACTCTTAACAAAACAAAATTGTTATGAATATTACTTATATATATATATATATATATATATATATATATATATATATTCAATCAACTCCAACTAGCCACAATCCACATTACATTTCACTCATTCATGCATGTTCACGTCATACGCATATACCCTTATATTAACATATTAAAATATTATTACAAAAATCTGAGGCGTTACAGGGGTGGGGAGAGAGTAACCTAATATAACCCATTCAAAGATATTTATATCTGACCAACCCATCACCCGAAAAATTGAAGATCAAAGTCAAACAAAAGTGGACCAAGATATACATGTAACAGTTACCTTTGAATTGGGAAATTTTAGCCTAAATCTGACTACAACTGACAAATACCAAGTCTCAATCATAACACTATTAGTCATATATATATATATATATATATATATATATATATATATAAACAATGAGAAAATATCAAAACAGGATAACCAACATAAAAAAAGTAAACAATATTACAATATTATTAATAAAGTGTCAAAACATAAATAACTAATATCAAAATAGTAACAATAGAATATCAAAAATTAAAAAAGAAAATAGATGTTGGAGATTTTAGTAATTTCATTGGCAGTTTGTGTATTTAGTGTGCATAACTTGTATGATGAAATGTCATTGTCATGTGTATTGTTTTATTGGTTTAGGAATGAGGATTATGATTTTTTATATTAGTTGTCATACTCGTATTTTGGTTTCTATTAGTTGTTTAATGTTTATTATGTGTAAGCAAATGGATGTATGAATGAAGAAAAATTGAATTCCATCATTAATGCTCAAGCCCCATTTTGTCCTAAAGTGAATTTAGCTAGTAAAATGTTCTAGTATTTCTGCCTTATTTTTGCTTAAGTGCATTTTCTATTACTTTGGCCATTTACTATCCAACACTTCTTGGAAGAGAGATCTTCCAACTCAACTGCTCCATACAACTAACTTCCTTAATTACAAAGGTTTGGACCATTTAGATTTAGTTTAATTTAAACTTAGTTTATGAGGAAACAACTTCAACCTAAAATTCAATAACACTAATTGACCAACTTTGAAACTTCTTTATAGGATCTTTTTATGATGATAATTTTTTATGCGTACTTATAAAATGTTTTAATAATTATTATTCGGTGAGCAAGTGTATCCATAAAAAAATTAATATAGAGTTTTAAAATAAGTTCCTGAAATTATCATTTCCTACTTACTAAGAATTTCTTTCTTTAATTGTTTGAACTTAGTGGGTGTGAAATCAATTAACAAAATTAAAAGTTAAAACAATTATCACCAAATCTCAAGACAAAAACAAATACAGCGCACGTCTTAGTTGAACTTATAGGAGAAAAACCTAGGACATGAATTTATTCATTCAATCCTTTATGTTTTTTTCTTATTAACTCTAAATCCGATTTCCTTATAATTACCAACCATTTATGCAAATACTGTTAATATCCAATGGTCATGTAATATTAATATTCTTTCCTTTAAACTAACATTCATAATGGTCATGCAAGATATTAATTTAAGAAAGTAATAAACACCTATGAACTTGTTAATTTAATCGTGATTGGAAGATTGGTTTGGTCCACCTAATCCTTTGTCTCATTTTATCTTATAAATCCATTAACTAATCGGGGTACGGTCGCCTACGATATAATTAATTAGGGTTATGTTACAAGTGACCAATTCACAACATGTAATCACGTTCAATAAGATAAACAATAATCATCAACAGAAACCAAACTTAGATTTAATCATCAAAATTCTATAAATTTATGAACAAAAATTTCCATAACCATAATTATAAATAAAGCCATAATCACAAGGTAAAAAACAAACTAGAAAAGAGTTTCCAGTCTTCAAGTGTGATCACTTGAAACTTCAAATTCCATCAAGAATGCTGATGATCACATGAAAAAAACGAGATAGCCAGTATCAAGATAAGAAAGAGAGTGTAAAAGTTGGGATTTGCAAAATGCTCCCCTCATGCCTCTGTTAATAGGTTTTTAAAACCTTAAAATCTATTTGGAAGTTAGGGTCACACAATTGAGTATGGCTATGCTAGCAATATGCATGACCGTGCCTAAACTAGGAACATATGCATGCTTTCTTATATGCACGACTGTGCATCTTATCAAAGTATGGGTTTGTTAACTGCTTGTGAACTAGTGTGCTTAATTCTCTTGACTTTGCTCCCAAAATATCCATAAATCATATATAGCCTTAAACATGTTCATTTGTAGAAAATAACAAGGTAATTCATTCTCAATTATAGTAATTCATTCTCAATTCTTCTAATTCATACAATTGTAAAATTATCTTTTATTTTGTTGTTAGATAATCAAAGTTGAGGACTTTTGTCACAACCCCTTTTTATACGGAATCAAGAATATTATTTCTATACCACTTATTTATTTAAGATAGATAAATAATAGAGAATACAAGTATAAAATTCACTTTTCATTCAAAATAAACAAAGTTTCTTACAATAATATCCAACAGAATAACATAATATTACATTTAGTTTGTAATACTTAAAATATACAAAAATTATACTACATAACTTTCTCTATACGAGGTCTCAAAATATAAGGAAAATGACTTTGTTACAAATTACTCAACTCTAGTCTTTTAACACTTCTCCACTAGTCCCTCAGCCTGTGAAGTAGATACAACAACTGCTATATCTACTCACATACCACCGTACGATCATTGTAGTACACATACAACAGCATGGACAGAAATGCAAGGGTGAGCTTACAAAAGAAAAATCATATATATATATAGAGAAAAATATTACTCACAACAACAACTCCATGCATTCCCAGTTTATCTAATGCACAACATGAAAATGGTTTCAACTGATTTCATAACCTAAGTAATCTAGAACAAACCGAGTCGGTTTGGAAGCGACCCATTCCAGTATTTGGATCCAGACAGCACAGCACAGCTCAACATGCTCTATCGTTACACGTTTACCCACCTAAACGTGTTAATTGGCTCTATAATGAAGCAAGTCATATATCTCAATATGATGCAACACAGACAAAATCATATTATTAACAGCTCAGCTTAGTTAAAATAATGCATAATATTTCAGTCAAATCTCAACATTTTAAATCAATTAACAGACGAGATTTAGCTCTACACTGAAGTTTCTCCTAAGATATCATCAGCTATCTATAAGAAAGAGAAAAAGAAGAGAAATGAACGGTAAATCTAACTTCAAACTTATAGAAACTTACTTCAAATCCTTCAGAACAGATGAGAATCTTAGATCTGGTGAGAAATCTAAGTTTAGGAAGATTTAGTATAAGAAAAAATGGTGGTATATGGCCTTGAATCTCTCTAGAACCTTTGAGAAGTGCAAAGAAATGAAAATTTCATGCAAGGCCCCCTATTTATAGACAAAATTTTGAAAAACAAAATCTGGTACTATTGACACCGACTACTGTTCATGCCGAATTTACTGTTCACAACGACTTTACTGTTCACTTTTTTTTAAACAATTTCAAACTCCATCTAAATCTATTTCAATACCAAATAATCCTTTAATTAACATTTAATAAATACAAAACATTACAGATCACTTAATAATAAATTACAGGCCTGACAAATTTGATAGCCCAAAAAGTCTTGTGTTCTAACTCCATTAGTAAATTACAACCCTTGCCATAAATAAGTTGAAATGGTTTTAACCTAGTTGATGTTTTAATTGTTATCATACAAGCCTACAAGGCTTCATCTAAGTTCATTGACTAATCTTTTCTTGATGAATCTATAATCTTTTCTAAGATTTATTTGATCTCTCCATTTAAAACCTTGACTTAGGCATTCATTTAGGGATGGTATGAAGATGCAACATTATGCATAACATTATAAAGCTCAAACACCTTTGAAAGTTGAGCATTGCAAAAATAAGCTCTATAATCACTAATTAGAACCCTTATAATACTAAATTGACAAAAGATATTTTTCTTCGAAAAATGAATCTTCGTTTTAGCACATGCTTTTTTAGTAGCCAAAACTTTGATCCATTTACATACATAATCCATTGTTATGTCCTCTTGATATGCTTCATGTTCTTTAGCAACTATCACACTATTGGAGATGTTCATGTGAATCTTTGAATAAAGTAGGCTAGAAAAAAATCATAATAAAGGACTTATGTTGCAATCTTCTCTCTATTATAATAGCCATTATAGGAAGAATTATGATAATGCGATAAAATATTCTTAATTTCCTCCCTAATAACACATCTTCTAAGTAGCTCATCAACTCTTATCTCGAACAAATACAAATCATCCCACACATAAGACTTAGAGTCCTTAAGAAACTTCTTCTTTTGATGTCAATTCAAATTTTTAGTAATTACACCTCCAATCTTAAACTTTACTATGTCTAAAAACCAAAGTCACTAGAGTATTTTTTTTTTCCATTGGAAAATTCCTCACAAAGCTCCAATTCTTTAGTTATCATCACTTCATTAAACTGTAAAGATAGATGATTAGCAACTAGAGTCCTGCTCCCTATTTTTATCTTTGATCTCTAAATCAAATTTATATAATAATAGAATATGAACGTATTAGCTTTTGTCTTGAATCAATTATCCAATAAATACTTTATTGTTGCATCACTAGTATACACAATCACTGAATTTTTCTAATGCATACACTATAACACAATTTTTTTCCTAAAAATGTCACGACCCCTTTTATAAGGAACTGAAAACATTATTTCTACATCACATACTTATTTAAGATAAATAAATTATGGAGAATATAAGTAAAAAAATCACTTCTCATTCAAAATAAAACAAAGTTTCTTACAATAAATACCGAATAAAACAACATAATATTCAAAATATCCAAAATTATACTACATAACCTCCTCTACATGAGGTCTCAAAATATAAGAAACAAGGACTTTAATGCATAATTGCTCTACTCCAGCTTCTAACATTTCTCTACTGGTCTCTCAGCCTGTGAAGTAGATGCAACACCTGCTACATCTACTGACGTACCACCGTACGTTCATCGCAGTACATATGCACACAACGACATAGAAAGAAATGCAAGGGTGAGCTTACAAAAATAAACTAATCATACATGTATACATATATATATATATATATATATATATATAACAAAATATTTCTTCACAACAACAGTCCCATGCATTACCAGTCCATCTAATGCACAACATGAAAACGGTTTCTAACTGGTTTCACAGCCTAAGCAATCCAGAAGGAACTGAGCTAGTCCGGGAGCGACCCATTCCGGTATCTAGATCCAGACAGCACAGTACAGCAGCTCAGCATGAACTTACCGTTACACGTCTACCCACCTAAACATGTAACTTGGCTCTATAATGATGCAAAACATATATCTCAGCATGATGCACACCGCTAGAATTGTTTTAACAGCTCAGCTAAGGCATGTTTATAATAGATCAGCCAAAATCTCAGCATTTTAAATCAATTAACAGCAATTACAACTTAGAAAATAGCTTTTATTCAATAGATCTAACAAAATCATATCAAAACATCTTGAAATAGCATATTAAACCATTCAAAACGTAGTTCATAGGTTAAAGTAAGCTCCCCTTACCTCAGAACGATGATTCACACTAGATCTATCAAATATTAATTATTTTATAGCAAGATTCACTGAAGATTTGACTTTAGAATGGAGTTTCTCCTAAGAACACCATAAACTTCTATGACAAAAGAAGGAGAAGAGAAATGAACGGTAAATCTAGATTCAAACTTAAATAAATTTACTCAAATCCCTCAAATAGACATAAAATCTCAGATCTGGCGAGAAATCTAAGTTTAGGAGGGTTTAATATGAGAGAAAATGGTGGTATATGGCCTTGGAACCTTTGAGAACCTTGTATAGGAGTAAAGAAATCAAAATTTCCCGTGAAGCCCCATTTTTATAGAAAATTTTTAAAATTTACTGTTCACTACCAGAATTACTGTTCATAGCCGAAAATACTGTTCATCGCCTTACTATTCATGTCGAAAATACTATACACACGTACTGTACGTGTATGTGATGTCAGCCATGACATCAGGATGATGTCACTAATGATGTCAGTAGTCACTGTGCATACGCGATTTTTACTGTTCATACGCGATTTGTATGCAATTTTACTATTCATAGGCGGTTTTACTGTTCATTGACACTGTCCATACGTACTATTCACTTTTTTTAAAAAAATAATTTCAACTCCATCTAAATCTATTCTAATAACAAATAATCTTTCAATTGACATTTAACAAGTATAAAATATTATAGATTACTTAATAATAAGTCACAAACTTGACAATTCTCCCCCGAAAATAAATTTTGTCCTCGAAAATTTCATCTCCCAGAGAAAATATGAGGGTACAACTCTCTCATTCTTTCCTCTAACTCCTATGTGGCATCACCAGTTACTGGGTCGCAAACAACCTTTACTAATCGAATAGATTTGCCTCTAAGTTTCTTAACTCTAGTTTCCTCGATACAAGCAGTTGGGACCTCCACAGACAAATCATCTCGTCACTCCACAACATCAGGCTTGATTACATGAGACGATTCTGGAACATACTTCCTTAGCTACGTGATCAATTGGATTTTTATAACATTATTTCCTCTCATTCCTAGCTCATTATCCTCTTTTATGCCTAATTGGTTGAATTGGATCATTTTATGGTGTTTGAATTTTATTTGGGCTTTATTTAATTTTTCCAGTATTTGGTAAATTATGATACTGTTTTGGTTTCTGGACCATATCTTGAGTTGTAGAACTCCTTTCATTGTGATTATTGATTTGTAGGAAAGCTAAGAGAAAGGTACACAATTCCTATGCAGAGGTCAGAAACCAATTTTGATTATAAGAAGCTGAAACTGGGCTTGGAACAAGTTAGAATGCTGCAGTCGTGAATCTTGAGCAAGGTGCAGTATTTGGGCCATATCTCAGTCCACAGACAACGGATTAAGCCCATTCTAGTGGCGTTTTGAAGCTGACATCCAAGGCTACAATTTTCTTTTAGGCTATGAACCAAAAAGAGGCCGTTTTCATAGTCAAAAAAATGGAACAAAGTGATGAACAGAATTTTGAATTTTGAATTTGGAATTGAAATTTTTTGGCTCTTCTCTTCTCTCTCTGATTTTTTTTCTCTTCCATTTTTAGTTTTCATTTTACTCCATTAATGGAGGCTTAGACTTTCATCTAGTCCAAGGATTGAAAAAGTATTGAGATACTCTTGAGGATTGGTTTCGCAATTTATTCAACAATAAATTCGGTTTCATCTCTTCCTTCTTTCTCTTTTTGCTAATTATGATTTTGAATTGAAGTTCTTTGTTTGGATTGATAATTGTGCAGTTGTTTGATTACATATTATTTGGTTGATGTATGTAATTAATTCTTGAAGGAGTGTGAATTAAATTTTCAGGTTTGAGATCTAAGATTAATGGCATTGGTGAATTAAATTAACACAAATCGATTAGGTTCTAGAGGTTTCTAAACTTTGAGCGAATTGTGTGTTAATCAAATGCATGAGGATTCTCGTGTGAATGCTTAATTTGAATTGAGGTTTCATTCAAATTTAATGTTAATCACTAATTTGTTGGTTGATGCATCTTCTTGGAATCCAATGATAGAGTGGTCGTAGTTCTTCTAAATTCTTAGATTAGAATTTTTAATTATTTTTAAATTTTGATTCTAATTAATTATTCTATAAATCAAATCTCGTCTAAAAATTTTATAATCGTATAACGTTATCATCGTTAGGAGACGACTCAGATTGCACCTCTTACTACATAATTTTTATACAATTCAGTTTTTATTAATTTCTCCGAGAATGACACTCACGATCAAATTTTGGCGTCGTTGCCGGGGATGATAATGTTATTTGATTATATCATTTTATGTTAATTTGATTGCATTGCATATTCTGTGTAGCGTTTTTCATCGAATTAGGATTCTGCATAATTAGCATTTTTCATTTAGCATAATTGTGTCTATGCATTCTGTTTTAGTAGCCTTTGAATAGCATGATAGGTAGTCATCTATTCTTACTTAGTATTACATCATTCAATTCTCTACATTTTGTATTGTGTTTCTGCATTTTTGCATTCTGCATTTGTCAAAAAAGTACACGGCGTTGTATCTGAACGTGTAGATTTCTGTCCAAACTTAAAAGTGACATAACTTTTTGCATACAACTCCTATTTCTTATTATAATATATGCATTTCATATAGATCGATGAGATCTATACAATGGCAACAGACCAAAGGCTAGTTGGTGGTTTATAAAAAAAAATTATGTCTTTTAATTCTTATTTAGATATTATAGCTGAGAGAACTTTTCATGCTGATGATCAAAGAAGAATAGAAAACAAGCTAGATGATTTAGCTTCTTTGATCAAGCAATTGACTTTCTCACAGATGGATACAATGTTTTGTGAGATTTGTGTTTCACCTAAACATTCCACTGACTTTTGTCCTATTTTGCATGAGCCTACAGGTTGGATGAATCATTCAAACTTGGGATGGGGTAATTTTACGCAACAACAATATCAACCCCCATCACAAACTTCTGTACCTCCCAAGAATGAGCCTTCCTTAGAAGAGTTGATAAGGGGATTGAAAATTAACGATCTGAAACTCCAATATAGAATAGAGGCCAGTATTCAGGATCTGTAAACACAAAGTGGTCAGTTGGCAATAACAGTAAACGAGTTGAAGTCTCAAGGTCCTGGTAATCTGTCTGCACAACCAGTTGTTAAACTAGAGATTGTTACTTTGAGTTCAAGAAAGACCATTCAAGACTTGCAAGAGCAGCAACCAATGGATGAAAATCCTAATGCTACCGCTCCAAGAAGTGATTACAGTCCAACAAGTGCAAATTTTGAGCAAACTGTTCCTCACTCATTTCATTTGGTTTGCCATATTGATTCATTAGATAATTTAGTGGATGATAATTTGGCTGAGTTTTCAAATTATATCGATTATCCTAGCTTAGCTAATTATTCTGATTCCTTTACTTGCGATGCATGTAATGATTCTGCAAAATGTAGCATCTGTGTTGAGATTGATACATATGTTTATGGTGATTTTGATGTAGCTATTGCAGATTTTGAAAAAGTAAATGATGATGCATCCACTGCAGATTGTGCTCCAATTCTTACATTGTCTCCTTCTCTAAAGTTACCCCCTGCATCTGAGTTAAAGCCATTTCCTAAGCAGTTGAAATATAAATATTACATCATTGTATATTCAAAGGAGCAGCCTAGGTACAACAGCAAGACACGATGTTCTGCTCATCAAGGAAATGAAGAGCATGAAGAGAAGCTTATTAAGTTCATGAAGCAGCTGGAAATCCCTTCGCGGCTATTTCTTCCATGTTCCCAATTAAATGAAGTGCTGCAAATTTATGAGAAAAAGGAAGAATATTTAGGGATACAACTCACAATTTTTTTTTCTTTTAGAAGTTTTCAATTTATTTTTTGCATTCAATAATGGTCTTGCCTTTGAGTTTCTTGCCTCAAGTTCTTTTCTAGTAAGCTTCGTTCTAGGTGGCTTGGTCCTTATATCGTGACTAAGATTTTTCCCTATGGTGCTGTGCAGATTTTGGAGCCTGGAATGAATAAAGTACTCACAGTGAATGGCCACCGCTCGAAGCCATTTCATGAGGACGTACCCTTGGAGACCACTGAGGAGGTCCGCTTACTAGCGGCCACTTATGCTTGATTAGGGAGTTCCCCTCTTCCTTTCCTTACTATATTTTACTTACATTTCCATTATACATTAAGTTGAGGACAATGTAAAGTTGAAGTGTGGGGGGGAGAGTAATAGGTTTTTATTATTTAGCATTGTTTCTGTTTTGTTTTGTTTTATTTTCCTTTGCTGAATTGGAAGTTGTTAACTTAAGGCATTAGTCATTAAGGAGGATAGAGTTCCTACATGATTTGATTTTTGCTTTTTCCTCTTAATATATGCGAATTGGGTGATTGATTTTGATTTGATGATTGAGTATGTTAGACTTTACCTTTGTGAGCTTTTGAGCCTTATTTTTGGATGGTTGAAATTCATGCCATTCTTTTCTTTCTTGTGTGTTTTTTCTCTTAGATTTTGTCATTCTAAAACTTGTTTTGACTCTTCTTTGAGGCTACAATTTTTATATGCAATTATGAACATGATAGAGGCATTTCTTTCAAATTTGTACCCACATGGCCATATAGTTTGCCTTGCATTTTACCCTTTGTTTAGCCCCTTTGAACCTTATGGATCATTCTTTGGCTTCTAGAACATTATAAGCTTTATGTGGAAAACCATGTTATACCTAACCTTAGAAAATAGGAAGTGCATTGGTTTCATTAATGTTATTACATTTCAAGTTTGGGGGTTCGAAAAGAATGCAAGAAGAAAAGAAAAAAAAAAGGAAGAAAAAGAAATAAAAAAAATAAAAAATAAAAAAATAATTAAAAAAATTATTACAAAGAAAATGGGAAATTTTGATGAAGGGAAAAGGAAGTCCAAGGAGAATAAATGTATGTTATGGCTTGATTTGTCTAAGGACCAGTGTTATTCCTATTCTCTTTTGTTGTATCTTATCATATCCTCATATTTCCCTACCCTTACCTTAGTCCCATTACAACAATTGAATAAAGTCCTCTTGATTTGTGTTTGCATATGATTGTAAGTAGTGGAGAAGTAAAAGATTAACAAGCTTATGGTAATGCATTGTCTTTTGAGGTGACTTGAGTGAAACACTTTGAACCATACACTTGAGAGTTGAGTTGTATCACCATCTTGTGAGATCTTTCATGCTTGATCTATACACTTTGAATGATATTGCTTGGCTTGCATTTTTGAGAGGTTGGGAGTTGGATGTTTGATTGTTGTAGAACCCTTGATGCTTTATTTGATCTTCTGTCCTTAAGTTCACCACTTCTATGGATTCATTGGAGAATTTGTTTATTTGTTTTAATTATTCTATGATTTTTTAGGTTACATTTTTTATTTGCTTGTGTGTCTTACATGAGGACATGCAAGAGCTAAGTGTGGGGAAATTTGATTAATTGGATTTTTAAAACATTATTTCCTCTCATCCCTAGCTCATTAATCCTCTTTTGTGCCTAATTGGTTGAATTGGATCATTTTATGGTGTTTGAATTTTATTTGGGCTTTATTTAATTTTTCCAGTATTTGGCAAATTCTGATACTGTTTTGGTTTTTGGACCATATCTTAAGTTGTAGAACTCCTTTCATTGTGATTCTTGATTTGTAGGAAAGCTAAAAGAAAGGTGCACAATTCAGTTTTTATTAATTTGTCCGAGAGCGACACTCGCGATCACTGTGACACATGGAAAATATTATGTAGTCCTGACAACTGAGGTGGTAACGCTAATTCATATTCTACTGGTCCTCTTCGATGTAATATCTGATATGGTTCTATGAACTTAGGTGTTAACTTCTTGGCTCTTAAGGCTTATCCCACACCTGTAGTGCGTGACACTCTCAGGAATACGTGATCACCAACCTCCAACTCTTGGGATCTTCTGCGTCGGTCAGCATAAGATTTCTATCGACTCTGGGTATCTCTCAACTTTTCTCTAATAAGTTCAACTTTCTCCTTAGTTTCTTGCAACATTTCAGGTTCAACTATCGAATGTCCTCCATCTTGGAACTAACAGATAGGAGTTCTACACCTTCTGCTATACAGAGCCTCAAACGGTACCATATCTATACTCGAATGATAGCTATTATTATAAGTGAATTCTACCAAAGGAAGCATATCCTCCCAATTACTCCTCTGCTCTACAATACAAGTTTGTAATAAGTCTTCTAAGGTCTGAATAGTACGCTCAGATTGACCATCTGTCTGCGGATGATATGCAAAACTCAACCTCAACTGTGTACCCATAGCTTCTTGGAAACTCTGCCAAAACTAGGAATTGAATTGAGAATCTCTATCAAAGATAATACTATAAGGTACTCCATGTAACCTGACAATCTCTCTGATGTATAATTCTGCTAATTTCTCCAAGCTAAAGGTCATGTTAATTAGCAAGAAATGCGCACTCTTGGTTAGCCTATCAACTATGACCTACACGGCATCATGATTTTTAACTGTTCTAGGTAAATAGGACACAAAATCCATAGTCACATGGTCCCACTTTCACTCTAGAATTTTCATCGTCTGCAACTCTCCTGGAGGGCTCTGGTGCTCTGTTTTTGCCTTCTGGCAAGTCAAACAGGCTTTAACAACCTCAGCTATCTCTCGCTTTATGCCTGGCCACCAAAACATCTGCTTTAAATCTTGATACATCTTGGTAACACCAGGATGAATTTTGAGACTACCCTTATGTCCTTCTAGAATTGCTCTCTTTAATTCAGTATCTCTAGGGACGCAAACTCGACTTTGGCATCTGAGAATACTATCAGCACCTTTACTAAAACTTTGTCTTATCTGTCCCCAAGAGAAATATAATTCGACATAACATCGGATCCCACAGTTGTTTGTCTTTAATTTCCTGTAAGAAATTATTAGTCACCACAATTCGGCTACAACTAATCTTTTCAGGTGATAAGTCCACATGTATGTTCAGGTCTCGGAATTGTTCTACCAAAAGGGTTTCACTAACTCTTAAGGAGAATGCCTGAACCACATTCTTACTTAATGCATCGGCCACCACGTTAGCTTTTCCTAGATGGTATTGGAGCTGAAAATCATAATCCTTAAGGAATTCCACCCAACGTCTCTGCCTCATATTTAACTCTCACTGATCAAATAAATATTTTAGACTCTTGTGATCACTATACACATCAAACTGAGCTCCATAAAGATACTGCGCCACACCTTCAAAGCAAAGACTACAGCAGCTAACTCAAGTTCATGAATCAGGTAATTTCGCTCATGAGTTCGCAATTGACAAGATGCATAAGCTACCACTCTCTTATCTTGTATTAACACATATCCTAATCCCTGATGGAAAGTATCACAGTACACCTCAAACGGTCTACTAGTATCAAGAAAAATCAACACCGGCAAGGAAGTTAATCTCTGCTTTAATTCATTAAAGCTTTGTTCACATTCCTCAATCCATACAAAGGGTTGATCACGGTGAGTTAACCGTGTTAATGGTGCAGCTATCTTCGCAAATCCCTCTATAAATCTCCGGTAGTAAGCTGCTAGGCCCACAAAACTACGAATCTCTGTGGTTGTCTTCGGCCTTTCCCACTGCAACACCGCTTCAACTTTGGAATGATCAACTGCAATTCCTTTAGCTAAAATAACATGACCAAGGAACTTCACCTCCTCTAGCCAAAACTCACACTTAGACAACTTAGCATACAACTGTTTCTCCCTTAAAACACTAAGTACAGTCCTCAAATGCTTTGCATGTTTCTCTGACGAACTAGAATAAATCAAAATATCATCAATAAAGACTACCACAAATTGATCCAGGAAAGGTCTAAAGATCTGATTCATGTAGTCCATAAACACAGTTGGAGCATTTGTGACTCCAAAGGGCATCACTATATACTCATAATGGCCATATCTAGTGCGAAAAGTAGTCTTAGGAATATCTTCATCCTTCACTCGGATTTGATGGTACCCAGACCAAATCAATCTTAGAAAATACCTTAGCACCTCTCAGTTTGTCCATCAAATCATCAATCCGCGGCAACAGGTACTTATTCTTAATTGTTAACTTATTCAACTTGCAATAATCAACACATAATCTAGAACTTCTGTCCTTCTTTTTCACCAAGAGAACTGGTGCTCTCCAAGGCAATACACTCTGCCTAATCATCTATTTCTACATTAGATCCTCGATCTGCTCCTTAAGCTCCATCAACTCCTTCGGCGCCATTCTATAAGGTGCTACAGACACTGACTCAGCTCCAGGAATCAAATCTATAGCAAACTCTACCTCTCTACGTGGAGATATTCCAGGAATATCCTCTAGAAAAACCTCAGGGAATTCACGTACTACTGGTATTGACTGAAGGCTTTGCTCCATTTCTGCATTCATAACTCCCAAAAAAATAAAACAAGATACTCCCTCACCTAAGAATGTTTCTACTTGGCGAGTAGAAATCAATTCCACACAGCCTTGCTGTTCAGGAAAGATTAAACACCTCTGGCCATAATCAATTAGCACACGATTAGCAGTTAGCCAATTCATACCCAGGATTACATCTAAACCTGACATCGAGATACAAATAAGATTTACTTTGTACTTTCATCCCTCAATTACTATGGGGCACCTAACACAAACCGTCGAAGTCTTAATCAAACTTAAAGTAGGTGTCGATACTACCAATTCACATCCTAGATCGGTCACCAGTAACCCTAAGGTTCTCACACAAATGTCTGCAATAAAAGAGTGCGTGGCTCCAGAATCAAACAATACAGAAAGAGAAGTATCTACCACTACTGCTATCCCCTGAACGAGATCTGTCGCCTGGGCTACCTCTGATGCAGATGTAGTGAATACACATCCCTCTGCTCTCGATCTAGTTGTCGACGGAGCTCTAGCCGTTTTAGGCCTCATAACGTACAAGGCGCTAGCAGAAGACGCAACTGCCCCACTAGGCGTAGGACAGTCCCTAGCAAGGTGACCTGGCTACTGGCACGAGAAGCAGACTCTGATATCAGCCTATGGGCACTGGCTCAGGTAGTGTGGCTCACATACCTGAAACATCTGACAATTTGTGACACTGAGGCTCTAGGAGTAGAAGAAGTTGCTCCTCTAGGCTGAAATGCAGAAGTAGCAGTCCCTACTGGCACTGGGGCTGATGCGCTGATCCCCTCGACTGAGATGGTCAAGACTGCTGTTGGGCCCTTCTTAGCACCCTTACTTCCATTACCATAGCTACTAGCGGCTCTACTAGATGGAGCCTTCCCAACTCCACCAATATCCTCTGCATTAAGACTCTCTATAATGGTAGCTTGATCCACCAAGTCAGCAAATTTTGTGATCTTGAGTGGGATCAAAATCCTCTTTATGTCAGTTCTCAGCCCGTCTGAAAATCTCTGACATGTCCACTCCTCTGAGGTCGGGTGAGAATAAAATCTGTAGAGTCGCTCAAACTGTATTGCATACTCATAGACTGATGAGTCTCCCTGCACCAAGTTTAGAAACTCCCGCTCTTTGACAGCACGAACATGAGAAGGAAAAAACTTTCCCAGAAAACTACTTCTAAATATAGCCTAAGTGATGACTTCACCTTGGGCCTCCAACATAGCACAAGCTCTGTGCCACCACATCTCTGCGTCCCCTGTTAACATATACATAGCATATAACACCTTCCTCTCCTCGGCGCAACCCATGGTTAGGAAGATCTTCTCAATCTCCCTGATCCAGAGCTCAACAGCATCTAGTCCATCCACCCCCGTGAATTGAGGAGGGTCGTTCTTCCTGAACTCTGACAACCCTTGGTATTCAGGAGAAGGTGCAACTAAGGCAATAGCTGCTGCTGCCTGTGCTGCAGCAGTGGCTTGGTTTACAGCTTGCTGCTGCTGAATCATATCTAGACTCTGCCTCACAGTGGCTGCCATGGCCTCCATGGCGTGAGCCATTTGGTTCACGTCAGCAGGAGGAGCGTTTGCAGCAGATCTTCTTGGTCTAGCCATCCTAATATGTAGACTAGCTTAGATTACTAACGTTTAACATATTCAACAATACCACCACATAGCTATATTCATAGATTCAGCTTACAGTGATATATTCATATTTAGTATATCATAACAATTTAATCAATTTAGCACTAAGCACAACATCATATTAGCATTTCACATAGCATAGCAAACATACTTATCTCAACAATCATTTACAACTTAGCTTAACAGCCTCTTATTCACATAGTACGACTCACCTATAGCTCACCTAAGCATCATATACCAAGTTTTCTACATCAATCATGTTTGAGAACCGAGGTGATCAAGCTCGTTCCCTCACAACTTGATGAATAATCATGATATATGATTCACAGTTAAAACTCATATGTCTAATATGCACAATTAATGCCTAACAACCTCACCCCGTAGGTTTACCTAAACCATGCTCTGATACCACTAAAATGTCACGACCCCTTTTATAAGGAATGGAGAATATTGTTTCTACATCACATACTTATTTAAGATAAATAAATTATGGAGAATATAAGTAAAAAATTCACTTCTCATTCAAAATAAAACAAAGTTTCTTACAACAAATACCTAATAAAACAACATAATATTCAAAATACCCAAAATTATACTACATAGCTCCCTCTACATGAGGTCTCAAAATATAAGAAAAAAGGACTTTAATGCATAATTGCTCTACTCCAGCTTCTAACATTTCTCTACTGGTCCATGAGCCTGTAAAGTAGATGCAACACCTGCTACATCTGCTCATGTACCACTATATGATCATCGTAGTATACACGCACACAACGACATAGAAAGAAATAACTCGGCTCTATAATGATGCAAAACATATATCTCAGCATGATGTACACCGCTAGAATTGTTTTAACAGCTCAGCTAAGGCAAGTTTATAATAGATCAGCCAAAATCTCAGCATTTTAAATCAATTAACAGCAGTTACAATTTAGGAAATAGCTTTTATTCAATAGATCTAACAAAATCATATCAAAATATCTTGAAATAGTATATTAAACTGTTCAAAACGTAGTTCATAGCTTAAAGTAAGCTTCCCTTACCTCAGAACGATGATTCACACTAGATCTACCGAATATTACTTGTTTTATAGCAAGATTTAGTGAAGATTTAGCTTTAGAACGAAGTTTCTCCTAAGAACACCATGAACTTCTATGAGAAAGAGAAGGAGAAGAGAAATGAACAGTAAATCTAGCTTCAAACTTAAAGAAATTTACTTCAAATCTCTCATAATAGACGTAGAATCTCATATCTAGCGAGAAATCTAAGTTTAAGAGGGTTTAACATGAGAGAAAATGGTGGTATTTGGCCTTCGAACCTTTGAGAACCTTGTATAAGAGTAAAGAAATGAAACTTTTGTGTAAAGCCCCTTTTTATAGAAAATTTTTTTAATTTACTATTCACTGACGAATTTCTGTTCATAGCTGGAAACACTGTTTACTGCCTTACTGTTCACGCCGAGAATACTGTTCAAGATACTATTCACGCCAGAAATACTGTGCACACGTACTGTACGCATATGTGACGTCAGCGATCACTATGCATACACGGTTTTTACTGTTCATACTCAGTTTGTACGCAATTTTACTATTCATAGGCAGTTTTACTGTTCATTAACATTGTTTATACGGTACTATTCACTTTTTTTTTTAATAAATAATTTCAAACTCCATCTAAATCTATTCTAATACCAAATAATCCTTCAATTGACATTTAACAAGTATAAAATATTATAGATTACTCAATAATAAATCACAAGCCTGACAAAGTACATAATTTATTTAAATCTCAATTAATACTTTGCTTGTATAATGAAGGACATTGAAAGTTCTTTCTTTTCTTTTGTCACAACAAGACAACAAAATGTTAAGAAAAATACCTTTTAGTAATAAAATATTAAGAGAAGTCGCTACTAAAGTTTATTAAAGAAAATATTGGAAAAACTTTTAAAACATTATGTATGATCTTTAAAACAAAAAATGAGTTTAAGAGTCATTTACAAGTAAAAAAGGTATTGACATCCTACAATATTCATTTAAATAACAATTTCTTAAATTAATTGTGCATTTTAATTTTAAAAACATCTATTTAATCTCTAAACAATAATTATTACTATTTTTATTTTTAAACAAAGAATTTATTTATTAAAATATTAATTGGTATCTTAGAAAAGAAGAAAGTTATTTTGAAAATGGTTTTAACTTGACAGGTTCGACTCCTGCTCATACATATCCCCAAATATAAAGAGAACTCAAAGTTATGCAGCTTTATATAAATATTATGAAGTTGGTTAATTAATTTAAGTTTTAGTAAAATAGAATTTATTTTAAAATTAAAATTATTTTTATTAGATTGTAATATTTAAGATATAAGATAATGCAGTTATACATGTATCTTACAATAAATAATATAGAGGGTGAAGGAAAATCACACATCTATATTGCAAATCGTTAAAAATGAATAAATTAAAAATGAAATTTAATTGTAAATGAAATATTTGAATTTATATTTGGATTTTAAGATTTATATTGAAAAAGAATTTAAGATAACGTAAGTTATAGCATATACATATATCTCTTATGATTAATTGGACAACTATACGCAATGTAAATTATACATCGATGTTACAAAAATTGTACAATAAAAATGAAAAAATAAATTAAGTAATCAAATGTTTAGTTTTTAATTTATAAAAATTAGAAACATGACTTACTTTAAATATATATATATATATATTATTTAATAAAAGAAAAAATATAAAGAGAAAATTATAAGCTATAGCATAACTTAATAACTTTTATTGCATGAGACTTAAAATATGATGAGCCCAAACAAGAAATCCAAGAACACCTATACTGATCATGGCATAAACCATGCCTAGATACCCGAAGACCGGTTTTAACAATAATGGATTCTTGCCACAGAATGAATTAATGAATTGAATACATTTCCAATACCTATAGCAGCTCCCGCTAAAGCAATTGTAGCAGCTCCGGTACCCATTGATTTTGCATCTTCTAACATCTCAAATTGAGAAAGTCTCTTCACGCTCTTTCATTCACTTATGTTCTCGTCGTTTCTTCCCCTCGTTCCAGGGGTATTATTTTGACTTTCAAAGCCACTCCCCTAACGCATCTCATGCACTATTAGAACTCCTACCTTTTCGGCCGAATTCAAATTCTTTGTGGCTAAGTCTAACACAGATTTTCTACAATTTATAACATATAAAGGTAGAGACGCTACATATTAATTTTACAAATCTCATCAAAATATTCTCTTACAATTCATTATGATTTTTCTGCATATTTTCTTATTTTTGTTGTTTTATTAATTTTCTTATTCCAATCAATTTTATTTTCATAGATATACTAAAGCCACAAAATTTTCACTACTTAAAAGGGTTAAGAGTTCTCTTTGACTCAAAAGTCATATAGCAAAGTATCTCTTGATTTATGAAATAATACCTCCTTACTTGATTTTTGAGTTGATTCTTGCTATTTTTTTTTTTTATGAAATCTTCCTCCTCTAATTCCACTTGCTCTTTCTCCTTCATTTGAAAGTGATCTTCACTCCCATTGATCTCCTAGTCCACATGCTAATGATCTCTAACAAGAAGGTTGATTGCTTTGCAAGGTAATTTGTGGGGGTAAACTTGTATTTTGATGGGGTCTAACTTGGTGGGATTCAAGTGGTGTATGTTAACATGATTTTGGTGTATGAATGTTGCTAGATCTTACTAAGTTTGGAAAACACTCTCACTTTTGCATGAATGTTCCGTTTCTCAAGTGAAAGTCTCTCTCTCTCTTTTGCACGTGTTTGTAAAGTTTTCTCTTGCCTTACTCTCCTTATGTAGCTTACAATTAGCCCCACTATGTGTGCCAAGTGTTTTTACTTCACAAAATAGTCCACTTTGAGCTTGTCTCATAAGATTATTTTAGCTTTCAAGTTTTATGCTCATAAATGTTTCTCATAAAGACTTTACGTACTTTGATTCCTTATTTAACTACATTTCAATTCTTTCGGTTGCTTCTTTATCTTTTTAGTTCCTTTATGAAGTGGTTCTAGTTTCCTTTTGATAAAGAATGTCACAGTTACTATGCCTTTAATTAGTTTTGAACTAATCATAAGTATTAGTCAACGTTCTAATTTTTCAACTTGACTTACCTTAACTTATTGGTGTCTTATCGGATAATCCATTCTAGCTCTTATAAGGCCATAATTAGCTTGTACTTACCTTTTCTCCTAAGCTTAATTAGATGCACATAACTTCCAATTAATTACATAACTTGTTTTTAAAGTTTCTAATAAATTTGATCCATATTTTACATGAATATAACTTTTTGTTTTAAGTAGATTTTGTTACCTATGTTTTAATTTTTAAGTTTTCATGTATTTATTTTTAATTTATTTAAATTAATTCATCCAATAACTAATTTATAAATGATAAAAACTTAAAGTATCATTGCTATTATTGTTTTTCCTATCATTATCATTATTGTCAAATTATTGTTACTATTATTAATATAATTATTATTATTGTCACACTTACTATCACCATAATCACCATTATCATTATTTTTATTATTACTACATTAACACTTATTTGCATTCTATCACTTAATAAGTAAGCTTGATTTACAATAAAATAATGTTATTTAAATTTTGTTAAAATTTGAAAACTGAAATCTACAAATATTTAAAATTAAATATTCTAGTGTTGTTTGATTCGGTTTTTAAAAATTGTTTTATGTTTTCAAAATTAAAATATTAAAAAATTGTTTGTTTCATTCTTGATTTTTAATTTTTAAAAATTATATCTTAAAATACTATTTTAAATAAAAAATAAAAATAAAACTTACGTTAACAAAAATATTTTATTTTTAAAATAAAAATTTATTTTTAAAAATAGAAAATAAACATACTCTTAAATTTTATTTGTTGGGATTAGTTTTTAATTTAATATTTAAAAATTACTTTCAAAATATTATTTTAAAAACAGAAATAAGGAATCCATGTCTTCAAAAGTTTTCTTATTTTGTATGATTTGTTGAATGACATTAATTGTAATTATATAATTTATTAATAACATTTTTTAAATAAAGCGTAATGCAAACATTATTTTACTCTTTCCTTTTATAAAACAAGATTTTAAAAATGTTTTAAAAAATAGTTTGAATAAAACCGAGAAAAGAATCAAACAAATTAATATAAAACTGAAAATTGTTTTTAATTTTTAAAAGTTTTAAAATTTTAAACTATGAAACCGACATATTCTTAATTATTGAATTTTTTTAAAAGTCTTGTATTAATTGTTGGGTTGCCATATGTAAACCGCGTTGAATAAGTTAACTCATCTTTTCTTGTAAGAATACAGTACACAAAGGCTCCAATTACACAAGTTCTTTCGGTAATTACGATAATCGATATATTTTAAATAATATTTGACTTTTGAGTAAATAAAATAATAACCGTTTGTTTAATAATCATAATAACATTTTTTAATCTGAAGTATAAACTTTACCAATTACTTGAGATATAAATTCAACTTAAACATTAAAAGAAAAACTTAAAACGAAAAGCACCTGTATATGATAGACTATTATTAATAAATAATATTATCTATGATTATTAAATTTTATCAATTTAATTATTAAGTTAAAAAATGTTCTTAAATAAAATAAGTTTATAAAAAATTATTAATTAAAATTAATTAATAGTTTATTAGACAATTTATTTTAACATTTAATTATAATTTTAAAATATAAATAAATATTAATTATAAAAGCATATATTTACAATTATATGATTTATCTAGAATTGTGTGCCTACACTTTACTCATGCATGCGTTTTCTATTCTTATGATGTTAATTATCTCAAACTTATCAATTATTATATTGATTAAATATATATATATATATATATAGTATTAAAGTTATTTTATATTTTAAAAAAAGTAGTATAATTTATTTTGGAAAATATCAAATTAGTGATTATTATAGATAATCAGGTTACTAACCTTCAGTGATTGTAAATTTAGAAAAGCCAAATGTAAACCATAATAAGGCTATGCAGAAGCGAAATCAAATTAGAGTACTAATCTACAGCCATTGCAAGTTGACTTGCAGTCAGAGTTTTCAATCTTTCCAAACCCTCACTCACTTAATCACGATAATGTGTTTTTTTTTTTTTTTTGTTCTGAAAGAAAAGTGGATTCAGGAGACCTAAAATTATGAGTGAGTAAAATATTTATAGGGCTCTTTCCATCAATGAGCCCATTCCAAAAAGTTAGTAAAAATCACTTCCGCGTGGAACAAACAAATGCAAATAATGGGGTTACGTGATCACATAATGTCCCTTCAAAATCAGAACTACAAATAGAAGTCGGTTGCTAACATTCTCCCACTTGATCTATTAATCCCATTATAAACCATAATAAGAAACCAAATATATGAATCATGGCGACAGTTCCTCTAATGATGAGTATCATCTTTCATGTATCACATTAGATTAAGTCTCTCAACACTAGCTTTCAACTTAATGAATAAACCACATGTTCATTCAAGGTCAAAACTAAACGATATTTCTCAAACAAACAATAGTGTGCACAAAACGAAAGAGAAAACATCAAGTCTTAATAAAAGTCTTATCCAAAATAATAAAGGTACCCATAATGATTTTCACATCATGGAACCAAGTCTCATTAGTGCTACATGATCCTTAAAATTCTTTGGTGGCATGCCTTCAGTCAAAGGATTAGCAATCATCAACTCAGTGCTAACGTACTTAATAACCACTTTCTTTTCCCTAACACGTTCTCTTATAGCTAAATATTTGATGTCGATGTGTTTACTTTGACTTTCACACTTGTTATTATTAGCCATAAATACTGCAGCAAAGTTGTCACAAAACACCTTCAATGGCCTAGATACAGAGTCCATAACTCTAAACCCAGATATAAAACACTTCAACCATACACTATGTGAGGTAGCCTCAAAACAAGAACTGAATTTAGCCTCCATAGTGGAAGTAACAGTCAAGGTCTGCTTCACACTACTCCAAGACATAGCTCCACAAGCTACCATAAAAATGTAACTAGATATAGATTTTTTGGTATCAATGCAGCCAGTAAAATCTGAGTCAGGGTAGCCTATCACTTCCAAAGCATCTGTACATAAGCATGTAATCCTTGAAGATATCTCATTACTTTTTTTGCAGCTTTCCAATAGTCAACACCTGGATTACTCTGATATCTTCCTAAAACTCTAACTGCAAATGCAATGTCAGGTCTAGTGCAAACCCGAGCATAAACGACTGATGAGTTTCTGGCTCCTGGTTTGAACAGCCCTGCTAGTTCCGAACGAACAACAACCTCCTATTCGAACCTGCAAATAAGAGTTGGTGGTGATCATCTTGGTTCAAAAGAAGGATAGGTACCGAATAGAGGCTCGTAATGAATATGGAGACCTCCCTACCAGACCGAAACCTGCCGACGCTAAAGCACCCTACTCTCGGCGAAGGAAGGGAAACTTCCAACAGCTGAAGCATATGGAATATTTTTCATGTGTTCTCGCTCAAGGTCATTTTTCGGACATTGACTCAATTCAAGCCTATCACCCTTCACAATGGGAGCTACACTTGGTGAACAATCTTTTATGTTAAATCTCTATAAAACCTTGTTAATATAGGTCTTTTGAGACAAACCCAAAATGTCTCGAGATCTTTTTCAATGGATCTTAATGCCTATGACATAAGATGCCTTACCCATATCTTTCATATCAAAGTTCTTTGAGAGAAATTGATTCACTTTATATAGCATACACCTATCATTAACCGCAAGCAAAATATTATCTACGTATAAAACAAGGAAACAAATCTTACTCCCATTAACCTTCAGGTATATACATTGATCCATGATGTTTTCTTCAAAACCAAATTAAGATATGATTTCATGAAATTTTAGGTACCATTGACGGGAGGCTTGTTTTAATCCGTATATAAATTTATTAAGCTTGCAAACTAAATGCTCATTGTTACTAGAGAAGAATCCTTTAGATTGTTTCATATAAACCTATTCTTCTAGATCACCATTGAGAAATGTTGTCTTCACATCCATTTGATGTAACTTAAGGTCAAAATGGCTACCAATGTCATAATCACTCAAAGAGAATCCTTTTTAGACACAGGAGAAAAGGTCTCCTTGTAATCAATTCATTCCCTTTGAGTGAATCTTTTGGCAACAAGCCTTACCTTATGTCTCTCAATGTTGCCTTGTGCGTCTTTCTTGATTTTAAAGACCCACCTACATCCAGTGACTTTTACATCATTTGCCAACTCAACAAGATTCTAGACTTTGTTAGATGCCATAGAATCCATCTCATCTTTCATGGCATTGTACCATAAATTCGATTCCTTAGAATTCATGGCTTGTGAAAATGTTCAGGATCATTTTTGGCTCCTATATTTTAGTCAGATTCTTGTAAATACACCACATAGTCAGTAGAAATCGCTGACCTTTTGACTCTAGTAGATCTTCTTAATGTTGTCTCATTATCTTAATGATGAACTTGTTGTTCAATCACTTCCTCAATAGGTTGATCAACATTTACTTGTGACTCCTCGTTAATAACTTGATCTACCAAATCGTATTCAACGGTTTGTGGAACTTGGATAACTAGTTGTCTAATACGCTCTTGAACTGGAGGAGCATGAATGACTACCAATCTATCATTTGACTCAAAGGGTTTAGCTTTATAATGATCTATTTCAAGAGTAGTATCTTGAATTAGGTCACTCCCAATAATCAAATCATTTTCAAGAAACTTTGCATTTCTTGATTCCACAATTCTAGTGGTATGAGATGGATAATAGAACTTATACCTTTTGGACTTTTCAGCATATCCAATGAAATAACCACTAACAGTCATAGGGTCAAGTTTCTTCTCTTGTGGATTATAAATTCTCACTTCAGATGGATATCCCCCAATGTGTATATGTCGTAAACTAGGTTTCCAACCTTTGAACAATTCGTAAGGTGTCTTTGAGATAGCCTTAGTTGAAACTTTGTTTAATATATACACAGCCGTCTTAAGTGTTTCAATCCACAGGAATTAAGGAAGCTTTGCATTGCTCCTTATGCTTCTTACCATGTCCATCAAAGTTTGATTCTTTCTTTCTTCCACACTATTCTGATCCAGAGAACTAGGCATAGTGTACTAGGCAACAATCCCATGTTCTTGAAGAAATTTTGCAAATGAACCAGGTGCTTGTCCATTCTCTATGTATTTACCATAATATTCTCCACCTCGATCTGATCTTACAATCTTAATTTTCTTTCGACATTGTAGCTCCACTTCAGCCTTGAAAACTTTAAAGGCATTCAATGCTTCATATTTAGAACGAAACAAGTAGAGATACATATATCGTGAGTAATTATCTATGGAGGTGATAGAATATTTTGAACCACTTGCATCCATGTCTGGACAACAAATATCTGTATGAATGATATCCAATAGGTTTGAACTCCTCTTGGTACCAATTTTAGACTTGTTAGTTTGCTTACCCTTAATGCAATCCACACAAGTCCGAAAATCAGTAAAGTCCAAAGTACTAAGTACTCCTTCATTTACTAATCGCTTAATTCTCTTAATGGAGGTGTGTCCTAATCTCCGATGCCACAACATAGAGGATTCCTCATTCATAACACATCATTTTACCCCAGTAGTAACATGCATAGAATTATGAGTGACATTATTTTGCAAAGTAATAGAATAAAGACCATCACATATTTGCCAAAATCAACAATTTGGAAATTATTCAATAAAGTAAAACCAAAGTCCAAAAAATAAAAGGAAAAATCCAAAGGTGCAAGTCTTGAAATTGAAATCAAATTCTTAGAAAAACTAGGAACATAAAATGTCTTTTCTAAATTCAAAACAAAACCACTACTTAAAGTTAAACTGCACATCCCAACAGCCTTCACATGTGAACTCATCCTACTTCTTGAGTAGATGTATCGCTCACTTTCCACTGGCCTCCTTGGGTTTACAAACATAGATTGTAAAACCAAAGTCAATCCACCATGTGTCTTGATTAATATCAACCATATTAAATTCATAAAAAACAAAAGCAAATAGATTACCCTTTTTGTCCAACCAAGTGTTGAATTTCAGGCAGTCTTTCTTCATGTGTCCTTTCTTTTTACAAAAAAAACACTTTGACTCCTTCTTTATGTCCAACTAAAGAAAAAGTTTTCCCTTGTTATTAACTTGATTCTTTTTATTCTTCGCAGAAGTGGTCAAGTTCACCCTCTCCCCTTCTTCCATCAGTAACCTTTCCTCTTCTTGAGCATACATGGTCAACAATTCATTAACAGACCACTTATCCTTATGTGTGTTATAAGAGATCTTAAAGGGGGCGTATTCATGAGGCAATGTGCACAAAATGTAGTGTACCAAGACGGAATCTGACATGATAACCTCCAAAGCTTTCAACTTAGCCACTATATCCCTTATGCGCATGATGTGATCACGCACTCCTCTAATCCCAGTGAGCTTCATGGATGAAAATTGCATTATAAGGGTGCTAGCAAGAGATTTATCAGAAGTAGTAAATTGCTCATCAATGATCTTCAATAAATCCTTGACTTTATTATGCTGATCAACAGAACCCCGAATACCAGCAAAAATGTTGGTCTTTATGAAAGTCACGGAAAGACGATTAGACCTCTCCCACTTTTCATAAAGATCAACGCATCTGGAGTGTTGGTCTTGGTAATTGTCGATGATTTGTCCTTCCTAATAGCATAATCAATGTCCATCTAACCCAAATAGAGAAAAATTCCTTCCTTCCAAATCTTATAATTGTCACTCCTTAACTCGGGAATACCACATTTAATATCAGAAATATTCACAGATTGAGAAACTGCAAAGTTCAAAATACCACATGCTTATCATAATTTAAAGATAAAATAAATATCATATTTTACCAATACAAACATGCTTTAATTCATGAATCTAGTGACATAAAACTTGTCTGTGGGCTAAAGTCCTATTCAATTAGACTCATTATATATCATTATGACAAAACTACCAAATTATGTTTCTTTTTCTTATTTCCTGTGGGTAAATTAAGAAATATAATCTAATATTTTATCCTAATCAATTATACACATGCATATAATCAATTACAATTAATGTTTTTCAATATGATTTAAAAATTATATATATAATTTTTAATCAATCAAAGGTGGTCCTGGACTTGAACCTATGTAGGATCGAAACTTTTTTTTGGATTCATTAAGGACGAAAAAATTTAAAAGGCAGGTTTTAAACTCCCATCGTCCACGAAGACCAAGGCGCAACTAACCACTAGGCCACGCGCCATTAATTATCATTGTCTCCTTCCAAAAGTACATGTTCATTTATTTGTAAACTCAAAAAAATACAAAACGACAATAAAACTTGCGTTGCGATCGTCTTCCACCTCTAGCCGAGTTAGTTTGACCCAGTTATGATTCGCGAACTCAATTTTAGAATTTTTGCTTTTCCAGTACGCATTAAACATGAAAAAATATGCTTTTAGCTGCAGAAAAATATAGATAACATTTTTCATATTCAATTTTGATAAAAAGGGGTCAAAAACACAACATCCATATTCAAAATTAAATTTTTGAATTTTCAGAACAAGTAAGGTAGAGGATATAAAAGCTTTGATACCAAATGTAAATTTAGAAAAGCCAAATGTAAACCATAATAAGGCTATGCGGAAGCGAAACCAAATTAGAATACTAACCTCCAACTGTTGCAAGTTAACTTGCAGTCAGAGTTTTCAGTCTTTCCAAACTGTCACTCACTCAATCATGATGGTATTTTTTTTTTTTTTGGTTCTAAAAGAGGAGCAGATTCAGGAGACCTAAAACAATGAGAGAGTAAAATATTTATAGGGCTCTTTCCATCATTGAGCTTATTCTGAAAAGTTAATAAAAATCACCTCCTCGTGAAACAAACATATGCAGATAATAGGAGTAATGTAATCACATAATATCCCTTCAAAATCAGAACTACAAACGAAAGTTGGTTGCTAATAATTTTATTTTAAAAAAGTAGTATAATTTATTTTAGAAAATATCAAATTAGTGATTGTTATAGATAATCAGGTTACGATCTTCAAGTCCAACTTGGAGGATGTGACTTTTATTAAGAAGAAAATTGTTGGGGGTTAGAATAACATGCAGCATGTATGCACATGCTCTAAGCACTTGTATTTGCAACCTCTCCCTAACTAGTCATTTATGACAGTGGATTGGGCGCTACGATATTAGGTATTCTTATTATCAACAACGAAGATATTTAATTATATTAAAATAAAAATAAATTTAAAATATGAAACTTTTGAAATTAAGGGAAACGTATAAATTTTAACTTGAATACACACGTTATCATTCAATTACAATTTGCTATATCAGTTAAAAACAAGTTAATTTTTATAATAATTAATATAAAATTATATTTATAGTATAATTTAACTAATTAATATTCTTATTTGATGTAAATTTAAAAAAAATATAATATATTTTAGCGAATTCTCTACTTACTTTTTTTTCTTTTTATTTCTTTTGTTTTTATGTCTCTTTAATAAAAATCTTCTTTTCCTCTTTTTCTTTTTTTTCTTTTTCTTTTCTCTAATTAAAATATAATAAAATATTGTTTACCTTAAATGAAGGTAATGAGAGGAATAATTATTATGATGGCTATCGTTGTTTCATATTGAGAAAATGAGGATTTGTATTCATGGAACCTTCCGACAACTTATCTTGAAGGATTCACAAATATGAATTCAGGAAACATAATGGAAAACGGTGATTGATCACATCAGCAATTTCAAAGAATCTTCGATTTGGGAAAGTTAGGTGATGGACTGATGGTCATATAACTTTTAAAGGAAATCTTAGAGAAAATAAATAAATAAATTTTCTCATAGAACGTCTTTCTTAGACTGGTCAGAATTTAGCATCTCTGCATGTGAGCATGGTAAGTATGTATTATAAATTGAATATTTACAATTAATAAATCAGTAAAAACATAGAAAATAATAATAAAAATTACAAATACAAAATTTGTATATGATTTTTCATGTGGGCCATCTTCTTCCTCTTACTAGTGTTTATTTTTGCTCCCTTTTTTTTTCTCATAAAAGTAAATTAATGTCATACTATTAAACGTGCGTGGCGCTGCTGTATAAGGACACAGAAATGTGTGGATAGCTATCCCAACAATCTATGAGATAGTATATTCCTTTCACGAGTATTTGAAATAGTTTATAGAAAGATTATAAAATTTTTTTTTGTAAGTTTCATGCTTTTTCAAAAAACTTATTTTAATAAGTAACTAAATATAGCTTATAAAAAAACAAGTTCTTCATCTTATTTTAAATAACTTCTATCTTTATATACTTTTAAATCGTTAAAATTTTTGTGATCAACATTAGCTTAAATTTTATTTAACATAAATTTATCAAATGAAGTTATAATTTTTTTTATTAAGTAACTATCTTCATTAATCAATTCAAATATATTTATTTCATTCATTTAATTAATTAATTTTATATTTTAATTTTTCTTAAGTCATATTTTAAATTTTAATAAATTAAATAATCAATTATTTCTATATTTTATTATACAATTTTTTACCACATCGATGTATTATTTATTTTACTTTCAATTATTCAAAAATTATAAGATATTTATATATAGTTTATGCTATCTTAAATTCTCTTTCAACATTAATCATAAGTTAAATATAAATTTAAATATTTTATTTTCAAATATTTTTTTTAAAAAATTTGCAGTATAGTTATCTGATCTTCCTTTACCTTTCATATTATTTTTCGTAGGATACACGTATAACCGCATTATCTTATATTATAAACATTATAATCTTATGAAAATAATTTTAATTCAAAATAAATTTTCTTTTACTAAATTTAACTTTAATCAACTAATTTTAAAATTTTTATGATAAAACTACGTGACTTTAAATTTTCGTTACACTTAAGGATACATAGGAGTAGAAATTATACTTCGTCAAATTAAAATAATTTTCAAAATTTTTTTTCTTTTAAGATACCGAGTTAACATTTCAATAAATAATTTTTCTTCTTTTAAAATAAAAATAATTATTGTTTAGGAGTTAAATATTAAAATTAAAATAAATTTACACAATTAATTTAAGATAACTGTTTTTTAAATAGACTTTGTAGGGTGCTGACCTTCCTTATATGTAAATGACTTCTGAATTCATTTTTGGTTTCAAAAATAGTATTATTTTAAAATTTTTTCTAAGGTTTTCTTAAAATAAACTTTGGTGGTAACTCATCTGATTTTTAAAAAAATATTTTTATTCTTAAAAGATATTTTTTTAAACACGTTTTTGTCGTATCGTTGTGATCGCCCGATTGCAACGTATAACTTCTAGAATAACTTAAATATTTAAATTTATAAATTCTTGCTTTTTTTTATCAGCAAAATAACTTATAACTCTGTATAAATAATTTTAAATTTTTAATTAATCTTTTGATTAAAATTTATCTACATAAGTTTTAAAATTAAATTTGTGACAAAATATATTTTCTCTATCTATATATACGAAGAGAATTGTCCATCATTCTTTTACGTAGATTCTACTTTTAATCGTGTAAGAATTTTAACTTTTTTTATCTGGTATCAGTTAATACACTTTTAAATTTTGTTCGTTAATACTTTTAAACACTCTTAATATTTATTTATTAAATTTAGATTTTTTTCTCTTTCTTAAATACTTCTGAAAATATTAATCATTTTTTCTATCTAGATGTTATGAATAAAAATCTCGTAATTTTTTAATTAATATAGCGAACAATACTTCTCTATCTTTCTAGAATATGAATTTTGTGGATTATAGCTGTTCTAATTTTGGTGGTGTTATTAATCATATTCACATATCATCTAAGAGATAATTATTAAATAAACCCTCTTTGGAGCAACATGCTAAGTTAAATGTGAACGATTCTTATTGTAGAGAGTAATAAAAGCTGCTTGCACAGACTTGATTAGGAAAAAACATGAATAGTTATTTATGGAATTTTTCAGCAATTTAGGTCACCGTTCAGCCATTATGGTTGAATTATGGTCCCTCCTTTTGGGTATTTCTCTAATTAAAAATCAAAATTTCAATAAAGTTACAGTAGAGATGGATTCTTAATTAGTGATTTAATTGATAAAGTCAAAGATTGTTGAAATTTCTAGTTTGTAAAATTAATATATTTGTTCAGTCCTATAAAATTATTTATTTTTCTCATGTGTGTAGAGAGGTAATAATAATGTGTGTTGACTTTCTTACGAATATTTTGAAATTTCTTTTTGACAATTTATTCCTTTCCTTAGAGAGGATGTTGTGGGGTCGATTTTCTATAATGCTAGTGTAGTTTGTCGGGTTGTTTAGCCTCATTTAATAGAAAAACAAAGCGTATTAATTTTTTTTTTCACTATATTATCCATTACGTTATTATTTTATCTTCTTTCTTAATATTATATATGCTTCAAAGTAGAGAAAATTCCTAATAATTAACAGACCCTTCTGGGATAAATCCAGATTTATGAACTTGCATAAATATAATTATTAAGTCAATCATTGAAGAAAAGAGTAGAAATAAAATAAAAAGAAGAAGGATAGTAAGAGAGAGAAAGATAGAGTATGAACAATAAATAGTTCATAGTTTATTACTTTGTTAAAGATAATTTTAAGAGTTGGGGATTATTACAGTAAATAGATATTTATTAATTTCAAATATCTCTTAAAATCTTATTTAAACAAACTTAAAATAAAATAAAAATTAATTAAAATAAATTTAATTTTAATAAACTTTTGAAATATGTAAAAGAATATTCAACAATCTCCACATATTTCAAAATTCTAAAATTTTTTTTGTTAATATCATAGGCATAAATGTATTAAATTTAGTGTCTTCTAAACTATGAACAAAATCTTAGATAGATAAATTGACATACATGTAAGTTGAAGAAAATTTCTATAAATCAAAACACTTTAGTATTTGTTAGAAGTTTATCAAGCACATAACACTCTAGGAACATGAGTTTATCAATCCAAAAATAATAAACTCAAACTCTAATATATAAATTAAACAATACAATACAAATCTTCTTGAATGGTTTTCAAGAAAACATCATCACTTTCAAAAGAAAAATAATAAATTCAAATTTATGAGTCAAATTTTGTAACATCACTCTTTCATATAGAAATTAATTTACATTTAACACTAATATTATTAAAACATAATTAGCAAAAATTTGTATACTTTGGATAAATGGTACAGTATGGAAACACGAATTAGAGAACTTAATGAATTTATAATATTTCTTCATCAATATACAAATATATTCTTAACATAAGATTTCTATGAATGAAAATATATTAAAGATTTATACATCTATTTCATAAAACTTTATTATATCTGAGTAGTTCCTTTCCCACAACTCCTTGATGGGTATGACCCTAGAACATATCATCCATCTCCATTCCTTCTATTTCAGTACCTGAAACATTTCAATAAGAGTGAGTATTTCCTGCCCACTAAATTTCTTTTAGTATATCTTAACTAATAATAATGATTAGAGTCGTAGCCTAATACTTTATTCTAATTCATTCTCATTCAAATACATGTAGTCATACAATCATTCATCAATCATTCTCATTCTCATTCTTTGTTGAGAGGTTATAGGCTAACCCTATGTTGACGTTGCTTACTTTGCAAAACTCATTTGTGCGGGCCTCTCATACATTGGTACAAGTCTGGTTATTGCTGAATTTCAACTATGCATTAGTAGTTTTCCTCATGTTGTCTTGTTTACCCAAAACATACTTAATGGCTTCTCAAAAATTCTTGTTTGCCTTAAGTTTCCTCTTCCTTGCCAGGTAAAGTTCAAAGTCAACGTTTATGTTGACAACTTCTGTTTTACCAGAGACTTCAATTCATGTCATTCCCTTACTGGAACACATTTTGACCAATTCATCAGTAAAGAGTGATATGACATATTTCCATTCATTTTAACTGAAGAGTTGAGACAAGTTCAATGTTGAACATTACTACCATTAATCATTTTCTTAAGAATGCGTCCCTCATGTCTTCTCCCTTGAATGCTTTCACAGCTGAAGTGCGATATTATGTGATCAACACTAGACTAAATCTCATCATCAAATCCATAACGGATTAGAATTTATACTTATACAATAACTTCATTACTTTTTCTAAAACAATCTTAGAAGCTTCTCTTATATCTGAATATTCCCATTCCGAAGAATTTCATCTTCAAGAAAAAAATAAGTTACAAATATTCCGATCTTTCATATATTTCCTTGGAATAACTCTCAACAGAAGTTCGTAGGCTAGTGATACATAAGTACCTAGAATTTAAGATTTATCCTTGTATCAAAAGACATGATTAAACAAAATTGATTCATTCCCTACATGACAATTTAATAGAAAGTATAAGCGATCTAAATTAACAATAAGGATTCGATTTGAAAGTATGTGGAATAACTGAGTAGGAGTTTAAAAGTCAATCGATTTATTGATGAGGATAATTACAAGGATAGTGCATGGCCACAAGTTACAAACAAGACAAAAGTTCTTATGCCATGAAGGAGTTTATATGCAGAATTCAAAGTTACAACAAAACAATAGGATTCTAATAAGGTTGCTATATACGTGGTGACTACATTACACATTCCTACTCCTCTTGATGTGGCAACACCATTCGTTCTGTATCTTACCCCATTAACCGAGATTTTCTACAATTGTAACTTTTCTTTTCTTGAGTTCAGAGGATCATTGACTTTTAGACACTAGTCTGTTGTCTCCGCTTGTACCTTTATTTCTTCATGATGCAAATCGGCAAACATCAATGGAATGTCCTGTCTTTCCACAATGGTTGCATGTTGCTGGTATTTATGTACAATTCCTTATCCAATGTGGTCCTCTATATCTAAAACACTTTATCAAACCTACTGGGTCTTTGTTATTAGATATGAATTTCTTCCTTTCACCAATGCTTCCACTCCTTTGAGGGGCGCGCTAACAAACACCTTCCGTATGCCCCATTCTTCTATAGTAATTACATTTAGCAGGTGGTTGTGGGTAATCCTTGACTACATGGGGTCCTCCGCATCGGAAACATCTAGCCTTGTTATGAGAGTCCTTAGAATTGTTGCGGTTGTTACTATAAAATGTATTTTTCCTTGCCCACGATTTAGTGGCATCTGAGTAGGATTCTTTTTTAAATTTACTAACCTTCTTTTCTTGCCCCAACAACCTTCCAGGTTTATTATCCACTAACTCCCCTTTCAAACTATCTTCCAACATTATACACTTACTTATTAATGTTGGTAAATTCGTTAGTTGGAAAATACTGAGTATTGTGCGAAGGTTACTCCTTAATCCATTCTCAAATCTTTTACACCAATCTCCGTCATCATTTTCTTGCTGAAAGTAGATCCAGTACTTCATCAGCTCATGAAATCTTACAGCATACTCTTTAACCAATCCTACTCCTTGTTTTAACCTCAGAAATTCTTTCTCCTCTTGTTTCTTCAAATCCCTTGGAAAACGATTCTTCAAGAAACTTGTCTTAAATGTATCCCAAGTGATGAATCTACCTTCTTTTGGCAAAGTGTCGCTTGTGACTTTCCACCAATTCTCCGCCTTTCCAATTAGCATAAACGTAGCACAGTCAACTTTACGTTCTTCTTAACAGCCCATTGTATTGAAAACTCGTTCCACATCTGCAATCCATTTCCAAGCTCTTTCCGGGTTAAACTCTTCTTCAAACTTTGGAGGACAATGCTTCATAAACTTTGGTAATCCGTGACTGTTAACTACTTCTGTATTCTGATCATACACTAAGGGTTCTAACACTTGAGCTACATTTGCTGGAGTCGTAGTGGTAACTTCAATTAATCTATCTCTATTCATCATTTCTAATCTAAATAAACACATCATACGTATGTTAGCAAGCCTATTGTTCACATATGTATACATATACACATTCAAGTCAAACACTTCACAAAAATCTCCATTTGGAGTACCAAACAGGTCACACTAACAACAATCATATTTCATTCTTACTTTACTACATTTCATTACAAATAACACATAACATGAACGAACTAGTCTCATACCCCAAGCTTGTTAGGATGAACTGCTCTGATACCATTTTGTAACATCTCTCTTTCATATAGAAATTAATTTACATTTAACACTAATATTATTAAAACATAATTAAAAATTTGTATACTTTGGATAAATGGTACAGTATGGGAACACGAATTAGAAAACTTAATGAATTTACAATATTTCTTCATCAATATACAAATATATTCTTAACATAAGATTTCTCTTTTAAATGAATGAAAATACATTAAAGATTTATACATCTATTTCATAAAACTTTATTATATCTGAGCAGTTCCTTTCCCACAACTCCTTGATGAGTATGACCTTAGAACGGATCATCCATCTCCATTCCTTCTATTTCAGTACCTGAAACATTTCAATAAGAGTGAGTATTTCCTACCCACTAAATTTCTTTTAGTATATCTTAACTAATAATAATTATTAGAGTCGTAGCCTAATACTTTATTCTAATTTATTCTCATTTAAATACATGTAGTCATACAATCATTCATCAAACACATATAACATTTCACTCATTATACTTACATTTCTATGCTAACCTGTATGTTATTATACATATATCATATCATTTCAATTCATGTGTCATAATACATATGTCCCAGTAACACCCGTCGATGTACTACAACACACGTATTATAACAACATGAACTAATTTGCTACGATACATATATCATATCATACATATTCTTTACCACATCTTATCTATATCACTTTTCATCATAATAATTGCCCCTGGAATCCCTTGAGGACTTCTAGCATAGATAGCTGCTGGTTGGCTGCAACATCACGGATACATGTGTGCTGTCCTAGCCCCTTTTAGCAAAGGTATAGTCGGGAGCTTCGTCAGGAGATGAGGGTGTGGCCTGTGAATGTTTATTTTCAATAATTTATTGTGCACCTTTTTTATTGTTAACATTTACCATCCTCATTTCCTCAAGATTTCCCAAATATTCTCTTTAACTCTATACCCCAGTGTATCACTATACTATCTATACTCATTCTCTTTCTCATTCTTAACATTTCTCATTTCACATTCTCTATATCAATCAGCATGTCATGATTCACGAGTCACAATTTATATAAATTCATGGATTACAATATATATGATAACACACCCTTTCAATGTGCTATAATTTATATCATAATCACTTTGTTTCAAGTTGCTTGGACTCATGCATTATAATCACGCCTCATATTCTTTCTAAATCATATTCTCATTTCTCATTCATACATCACATGCTTTCACTTTCATTCAATACTTCATTCATGTTCATAATTCTACCAGTTCAACATGTAAAGTTGTCATACAAAGTCATATCACGCAACCAATACAATATATCAAACTTATCACAGAGACTACCACACAATATCACATCATACAATAAGTACAATATGTCGAGGGTCGAACACCTTCAGACTCAGCCTAGCTCGTACAATCTCAATATAGTCTCCTAACCTAAAGTTCATTATAGTATATCTTTTATTACTTAATTCATATACATCTTAAGAAACTCAGTTCTAAAATCTCTTAATACTACTTAAGCCCATATTTTCTCTAAAAATATGATATTATTAGTTTAAAATAAACTTCATACTTCTCTTTATATTAAAATACACCTTTGTCATATAATACTATCAAAATTTACAGATCTTTACTAAGTAAGATACTCATATTTCTTGAAGAACCACTAAATCTATATATACATATATAACTACAGCTAGAAAACACCCCCTTACCTGATAACGGTTCTCCAAACTAGTTCTTTGAGTGATCTACAAAGAGATTCCACAGTATTCACAGAGATATCTTCCAAAAAGTAAGGTTTTCCAAGTATTTTGAGGTAGAGATCTTAACATGAGGAGAGAACCGAAGAAAATGGATAAAATAGAGATCTGAGCTCTAAGAAACTTACTTAGATTTGGATGGAATCGGTGGTTGAGCTTGAATATGGAAGAGATTTAGAGTCCCAGAGAGTTTCCTTTAGAGAGAGAGGAGAGAATGAAGAGGATGGAGAGAGATATGTGATTTGGTTGAAAGTGAAGATTTTAGGACGAGAGTTCTGTAAATATCTCTCAAACTCACGATTTTCTCGCTACAGCAAAAAAAATCAGAAGTTTTCTTCCTTTGCTGTCTGTCATTCTAGCTACAGTGAGAGCTCCTCACTACAACGAGATAGTAGCATTCTCGCTACAGCGAAAGGGATCCAAAATGTTCAATTTTTAGTACCTCATTCTCGCTACAGTGAGTTTTGTCTTGCTACAGCGAGATATCCTATAATTCACCTCAATCAAACTCTTCTAATTTCAAATAACATGCACAAACAATTAATATTAATTGCAATAATAATAAATTACAAAATGATGTTACAAATTTTGATAACATTGTTATATTATTATAATGTATTAAAAAATTATTATATATAATCTCATAGTTTATGGTATATCTTAAGTATTTTATAAATTTAACGAGTATGCAAATAGTAATAATTATTATAATAAGTTTATTAAATTTACTATTAATAAAGTGCTCATTAATAATTTGGTTAAGCAAAAGGATAACTTTTTTCTTTAATTAAGTGTTAGTATCATAAAAGATTTTTATTGATACATAGATTTAAACTATGACATAAGTGATAAGCATAAAGATGTACTACAAAATATGATGTATTTTATTATGTGTTTAATTAATATTCACAACAAAAAAGTATTCAGGTAAATACCATTGAGAAGATGTATGATGAGTCTTATACCAATTTTCTAAGGTGTCTAAGGATACAAATGTAGAGTGGTTCAAATATTAGAATGTAATAAAAGTTAATTAATTTATTTTAAGTCTAATTAGATATCTAATTCTTATATATGTATTAATTAATTTCTATTATGTAGAGCAATTTTTTCATTCTCCCTTCATAAAATGAGAAGATGATTTCAAGGCTTGGAAGAGTTGTATTACAAAGTGACTAAGACAAATATACATTGAGGTTCATTAGAACTCGTCATTTGCAGATTGAATAACACCTCACTTTCTTCATGGCTTGTAAGAGTATTGACATATTGGTGAGTTTAAAAATCTCTTCGTAAAGAATAAGAGAAGACAACTTCCGTCATTTGTAGATTTAATTCATTTTTAAAAATTATTAAAATTCAAAAATAATTAAACTACTTAAATAAATTAACCAAATGCAATAATAGTATATAAACTTGACTAAAAATAATCAAACAATTCTAGCAAAATAATCAAACAAAAATTATAGTAATAAATCAAAATAATAAGCATTGTAAAAAAAATCGCAAAAACAAAATGATCACATTTATTTTATACTCATTTAGAAAAATTAAAGCACTTAACAAATTTATATTCATTCCAAAAAAATGAATGTGCATAAGTTTAAATAGAGAAAATTCTATACTTTATTTACATAATTGTGAATACCATTTTTTTTCTTTCTTTAGGTTGCTCTCAAATTTTTATAAAATAGAATAAAAAAGTTGTTTTTACAAGAAAATAGAAAATTTTAAAAAATAAGTTTGGCTTCTAGAAACGAAAATTTTGCAATATGCAAGTTTATGCCCAACACACACAATGAACTTTAAACTTAATAAAGAAAAATGCAGAAAGGAAGGGAGGAGAAAACTTTTTTGAAGGGCAACACAAATTTTTCAAGAGAGCAAAATTTTTAGAGAGGAAGACATAAAAAAAAAAGAGAGACTAAATAAAGAACAAGTGTTTAGGAAAAAAAGATAAATATTAAGAAAGAAGAACACATAGTGAGATAGAGTGAAACAAGAGGAAAGAACCAAAGAGTAGAGAAATAAATTAGAAGTCAAGAGAAGAGAAAGAAATCGCACCATTTCACCCATTTGATAATCTTCATTTACTGTTTAGATCCAAAACTTGTACACTGCATCAAGATTTTTCTTTCTTTTTTTCTCATAAACTCAAGTGTTGAACCATATTCTAAGTTTTTGCAAATGAATAGAGTAAAGTTTTTTTTAATAATATTTTATAATTATAATAAAAGTTGATTTGATGTGCACTACCGAAAGTTGAAATGTTGCCATCCCGAAATACCATGTTAAAAGTTGAAATGTAGCACTCCTGAAACACGCAAATCTTTTTAGAAGCAAATATGCCATCAATTTGGTAGCATTTTTCTTTCTTTTTTTCTTTTACTTTTTAAAAATTCTTGGGTCAAATAACCCATTTAAGATAATTTTACTATTTTAGGGTCCTTTTTTTTTTCACTTATTTGGTAAAAATAAAACATGAAAGTTAAACCTTTTTTTCTTGATTTATATCTATTTATTGATTATTTTTAAATTTATCTTTAGTTTATTTTAGTGAAAATATTTTTTTATATATCTTTAAATTTATTTTGTTTTCTTTATTTTATTTTATTTTCATATTATATTTGACTTCTATTTTTACTTATAAAATTTATCTTTTTTTCACTAAAAGCTATGCAAGATAAGTAAAATAATATAAATATAATAACCAAAAATTTTATAATAATTCTTGATTTTTTTTTTGTATCTATGTTATTTGTTTATTTTTTGGATTGTTTTTTCTTTAGCATTTTTTTACTATTTTGTATAAGTTTAGAATATTAATGTAATTTGATTTTATATTAATGTTTTGTCTCTATTTATTTAATGAATATGAAATATATTTTTTAATTAATTTATTTTATTTTATATTAAATAATATAATATTTACATTAATTTACAACATTAATGTGTAGCTACTTTACTTTGCTATAAATTAATAAAATCTTTGTGTACCAATGTTATCTTAAGTTTTATGCAATATAAATTTATCAAATGGAGTTTAACCTTTTAATTAAATAATATTTTTTAATCAATTCAAATATATTTGTTCCTTTAATTAAATAGAATTAATTTTATATTTTAAATTTTCTTAAGTTATATTTTTAATTTTGATGAATTAAATAACCAAACATTCGATTATTTATTTTTATTATACAAATTTTTACAATATTGACATTTAATTTAGGGTTTAGGGTTTAGGGTTTAGATTTAATTTACACTGCTTTCGATTGTCTAATAAATTATAAAAGATTTATATATAACTATTATCTTCTATATTGTTTATCGTAGGATGCATGTATAACTGCATTATTTTGTATCCTAAATATTATTTTATAAATTAATTTTAATCTCAAAATAAACTTTTTTACTAAACTTAATTTAATCAATCAATTTTATGATATATTAAAATAGAATTACGTGACTTTGAGTTCCTCATTACACCGACAAATACGTAAGAGCAGAAACTGGACTCTTCAAGTTATTAACATTTTAATAAGTAATTTTTCTTCTTCTAACATAAAAATAATTATTGTTTAAGGGTTAAACAATATTTTTAAATTAAAATAAATTTATATAATTAATTTAAGATAATCATTTTTAAACAGACTTGTAAGGTGCTAATACCTTTCTACACGTCTCAAACTCATTTTTTTTTTGTTTGAAAGATTATATTATTTTAAAAAATATTTCAATGTTTTCTTAAAATAAATTAAGGTGGAGACTCCTCTTATTTTTTTAAGAAAATATTTTTATTTTAAAAAATATTTTTTTTAACACCTTCTGGCCACATCGGCTTCCAGTTGTGGAAATAATCAAACACATAGAGATTATACATTCATTCGTGTGTAGAGCCCCGTGTGACATGTATTATTCTATGACTATGTGATACATTTTAATGTTGCTTAGCTTTAACATTCCAAGACGTGACAACGTTGCACCTTTTACATTAATGTTTTACAAGAATTTTATTGTTATTTTTTCCCCTTTTTCTCCAGTAATTTGTTTGCAAATTATTTTTTTTTTAATGTTTTCAAACTAAACCAGTTCAGGTAAAAAAGGTAGTAGGTAGATCTAAGACAAAACACAATCCATTCGATCAAAATAAATATAGCTGCAGGTACCGGTAACATAATGACAAAATAGTTGCACAAGTGGGGAGCTTTTGAATAATTTGATAACTTGTGCTTCATCAATCATTGCATGACTTGGGCAGCAGCAAAGTTCACAGCGTTAAAAATTTTCATTTTGAATGTTTAAATGAGAAGATTTTTTAAATGCTCTATAATATTTTGCGAATCTGAACTAGAGTTTCAAAACGTTGAGAAATTCCTATCTACAGAATGAAACTGCAGCTAACAATTAGTTCTTTGTGTTCCTATGTATTTTTCTGTAAAGAGAGGCGTTTAACAAGAATGTCTAATGCTTCTTTCATCCACCAATGCTGACAAACTTCTCGGGCTTCAGCAACATTCATCTGCGTCAAGTGATTATCAAAGAAAATAAGTAAATTTTGTGACTGTAATTTATTTTTTATTACTAATGTGTACCTAATTTTACTCCACATCCAAAACAAGGTGCAATCTTCAACATGCAACAACAATCATAGTATTGTTTGAGGTTTTCAAAACTATATATAAAGAGTGAGAGAGAGATCTTAATTATATTTGCAACAGTCACAATTTGGGGCAACTCAGTATACAACTACAACTCTAATTTTAACTCTAATTACAATTTAAAGTAACACGTTTTTTCTTCATATATATACTCATTTAAAAAGGAAAAATGTGAATAATATATTTTTTCAAATACATTAACCTTTTTTTTATATTTCATTATATAAAAAGTTAATGCATTAATTAAAAGAATGGCATGTTACAAGGAAACTTGACAATGAAGAAAATGAATCAACAATAATGAGGATATTTAAAAAAAAAAGTGTTTCACTAGCATTGTCCTTCTTGAAAGTGACATTAGTTAAACAATATAGTAATAACTCTTAGACATACCCATATTCTTCTCCGTAGATCCTTCTCAGGCCAGGAGTCAAGTTGTTCCTTGACAAGCAAAGGAAACATGTGCCCTTCATAGTACGTGCCATGTCTCTTGCTAATGAAGCTCCATTGCCCCAATTCATGCTGCCATATGAAATGAAACCAAATTTTTAGTTTTGTTTCTAACTCATTTGACAGTAATAGAATTATAAGAAGAAGAGAAAAACTAGCAGAGAGAAAAGATTGAATTAAAATAAAAGGTGCCTAATGTACTCAAATTTTGAAATATCCAATACCTCAATGATTCCTATAACTCCTGCTTCTTCAAGGGATTCCCTGCATGCTGCTTCTTCTACAGATTCATCAAGTTCCCACCCTCCCTGAGTCAAACAAATTGGATGTTAATGTTAAACATATTTGGGTATGATATCATCGTATCCCTTCTTGAATCTATATTTTAAAATATTACTTATCTCAGAACTAGCTAGTAGCAATTTTAATCTCTACATCTATATGTTTTATGGCACTTAAATACTTATATTCAAACCCATTATTTGCACTCAAATTAAACCAAAATATTATTTTATATCCTAAATATAAAATATACCAAACAAAAGTATTTAATTAAATTTAATGCAAACTTTAAATGCAATAAAATAATTACTTCATGAGCTTACATTTCCAATAGTTGTACTCTCTAAAACATACTAAAATTTATTTATTAGTATTGATTGTAATATATATATATATATATATATATATATATATATATATATCGTTTGAAAAATTAAAATAAAAATTAAGATTATATGTCTAATTTTAATATAATATAATTAAAAATATATAAGTATAGGATGAATTAATATCAAAATATCCAAATCCATAGTGTTTATTTAGTGAATAATTTTATTTCTAGTATCTATTAAGTTTGAGTTTGGATTATATTCTCGTCCCTAATCGATATGTACAAGAAATTGAAGTACCTTAGGGAACATTAATGCTTGACCTTTTTGTGAACTAACAACAAGTACCTCCAATTCATTGCTAACATTGCCGTCAATATCTTCTTTATATCTGTAAGGGATGCACCTGCACAGTTAGGCATAAGTTTGAGTCAACGAATATCCAAAAGCAATGAAGGGTGCAATAATGGAGGGACTGAACCCAAAATCTGCAAATTAACCAGACACACCAAATAATAAAATCACCATCGACACAAACCCACAAGAAAAAATCTAGTCAACATTTATTGTTTGGACGAAATTTATCGAAGGTTTGATTCAGTGTTCGGTTTTAATAATGTTTACTAAATAAAAATTAGAATTTGTTGTAACAAATTGTACGCATTTCATGCTATCATCTGAAACTTTAGTTTATTAATAAACATAAACAAAAGACATTGAAAACAAACTACATTTAAAATTTGTATTTATTATTAAATCGGCAGTATAGAACTTTTAATTATCTAACGAAGAAAGAAAGCCAAAGATAACAGGTTCGGAAGAGGAGCGTGAAATGAACTGACCCCACAACTTGGCGGCCACCAGAAGTGTTGTATCTCTGCAAATCTCTTCCCGTTCGAGATGCCAAGCAAACCATTTCTGATCTCAAACACTTAACTTCAATTTCTACTCTCAGAAAGAGATGAAATTTTGAAAACAAGAAAAGCAGATGAAGGATCTATTATATAGCAATAAGCCAGCCACTGTATAACAAAGTTTGATTGGAGAATAAATAGAACAAATGCAGAGAAAGAGTGGAGAATCAAACTATACAGATTGCGAATCCGTTTATAAAGCGCGTAATTGTCGCATTGCTCGATGGATCTGTTCAACAGTGAAAGAAAGTAAATATATAAACATGAAGGGATGTTGCCAACCAAGAAGATATTATATATTTTTTAAAATTAATTATAGTGATTTTTTAATATTTTAAAATTAAAAAGTATTAATATTTTTTAATTAAACTACTAACTCAATTTTTTATTAATATAAAACTAATGATAATTATTATTTTACGCGTAAAAAAGTACTAAATTCTATCACCTATAAAGAGTATATTTTATTATTAAAAATAAAAAAATAAGAATTACGTATTTTTTATATTTTATATTAATTAAGGTTGAGGGTTCGGTGTGGTTTCTCATGTATGTATTTATTGTTGGGTGTTAGTTTGCATTGCTAAGTCTAGATGTTGCTGCTAAATGCCCAGTCAATGAGCGGCCAAAAATGAAAAGAATATTATTGATGTTAGCTACCAAGTCTTATATCATAAAGAGAGTCAACACCCTTCAGTTGACTTTTCAGAATACGTTTATACATTCCATACTCTCGTCTAGAACATTTCATAAATTCTTTATTATTATTGTTATTATTAATTAATATAGACAATCACTTCAGTTTGATATTATTATATATAAAGTTAGTCTCATGCCATAAATTTAATGTCCCAAATATTTTATTTTGGATAAAATGCATTTCACGAATTAAATAGTGTAACCCACCCGTAAATTAATTATTTCATGCACTGAGTTGAATGTATTTTGACTTCAATTTACTTGACATGCATTTAAAGATAAATACAAAATTAATTATAATGCATTTCACGAATTAAAACAGAAAAACATCATATTTTTCAGTCACAACTGTTAAAATTGTACGTATAAACATTAAATTTCACCCAAGTTTAATTTGATCACTATTATTTATTTAAGTGACGGTTATTAAAATTATAGGTACAAGTATCATATATTTATGGATTATGGATTTATGATAAACTCCAAGTAAGAGTATTATTTCCTTAAGAAGTCTAATTTCTTCCACTACTTATTTTTGTAACAAATATTCAAAACCTTAAGTATGTATCCTACACTTATGAATGTGTAGAAGAGTGTAAGTACATGTATCATGTATTTACAAAAGTTTAATTCTATCACTATTTATTTTAGTGCAAGTATCATGCACCTACAAAAGTCTTGATTTTATTATAATTTAATTTTGTATTTATAATTTTATTTTTTCAAATATTATTTATTAAATTTATTTAAAATTTTTAATTTTATATAAAAATCAAATAAAAATATTTTATTTTTGGATAAATTAATTTTTTTTATTATGACAATGCTAATCAATCCTAATTTAAATTTTAAAATATAATATATTTTATCAATAAAAATGACATATTTTATCTAAATTTCTTCTCATTGTATTTTTTTAATATATTTTTATTTTATTTTAAAAATATTTATTATTAATAATAAAATTATAAACTCATTTTTATAAATCATATTTAATTTTGAAAGCATCATGTAGTATATGAGAAACTTGAAAGAAAAATAGAGCTAATTACATTCTAAGTGTCTATTATATATACTTTGTGAATGTGAGTGAAAGCAAACACAAAATGATTGTGAAAAGTAACTAATAAAGGTACATGTAACTTAAAACATGTAAGTAAATATGCTTTTATTTTTTCTACTTTTATGTTTTGTATATCCGAACTTCACTCATTTAATTTTTTTCAAGTACATAATTCTCACATAATGTTTAAGTCACCTAGTATTTTCATTCCCTTTTCAATCAAATGTTTAAGTCATATGTGCCACAATAATGTGACATCATCATATGATCTTTTAAAAGATAAAACAACAACAATCTCAAGAATTGTGCATTCTATCAATATATAAATTCCTCTTTTTTCATCGCCACCATTAAGTCTTGAGTCACTTTTAAGAAACTAATTTCTCCAAAGAACATATATATACTCTTGATTGTCTATGGCACTCAACGAGATTATATTCCTTCTCAAATTTGGTACATGCAAACTCAAAACTTCCTTTTAGTACCATCATCCAATATAACTTGTACCTCTCTTTCATATGTAACTCTAATTATCTTATTGTCTTCCAACCTTCTTTTTCCTTTTTCGCTTATGGCACGAGAAGAAAAAATTATCTATTTAGAGTTATGTAAAAATGTGCCAAAATCTAAGATCCACTTGTCTTCACTTGCCAATGCCTTTGTTAAACATTGTTGGTCTAACAATACTTGTAGCTTTAATTTCTATAACATAAAGTTGTTAGAACCTTTAACTTTTTTTTAATTTTAAATTTTGTATTAATATCTTGAAATGAAGAGATTGTGATATCACTTCTTAAGAAATAAGGGTTAAATACACCTTGAGTGTCTATTATACTTTATGAATATATGCATAAGTGTGTACAACATAATTATGAAGAATCTCAAAATATAATTCAATCTATCAAATAATAATTATATATAAAAGAGAATGTCAATTCTAAATAAACTCTCTCATTAAAATTGTAGCATTATAGAGTACTAAAGACTAAATTCAAAATCTTCAAAGTGTGAACCCAAAACTACAAATTTAAAAATTTTCTTACAAACTCTTTATTGTATCTCACTAACAAAACACTCAAGATTGCTCTTACTTTTTTTATTTTTTAAAAAATGCTAATGCATATATTCATAGATGTTATGATTTTACTTTAAAAACAAATTGTGCGTCTTCACCATATCCATAATCTATTAAGGCTCCAAATAATAAAATATTTCTTGAAGTGAAAGTATTTATAGCCCTTTTTATTTGGAATATAACATATGAAAATACACTTAACAACACGAGAATACAACTTGTCACGAGTTGCCAATTCCATCTATGATGAGAAACATTTACATTTTAATAAAGAATGTATAAAAGTTGAAGAAACAATCACCTATATAGCTATGATTTAAGCAATGAAGGGTCAAAACTAAAAAAGAAGATCCAGACGAAAAGAACAACATTTGTGGTAAGACAAACGATAACCAGAAAGACATCACGTGACTAAGATAGAAAAAAGAAAATGACTAATTACAATAAAGGATATGGCATAATGAAAATGAATAGTAGAATTGAGAATCCAAATAGTATTTATACTTCTTAAATTTTTAAAACTATCGCTATTGGTTTAATACCCATAATGGAAGTCGTTTCAATGTAGTAAGGCTACATATGTATCCGCGATTGAAAATTCGTTAATCGAAATTTGTCTTCTATTTACCATGATATATATCTGGTATATGAAGACAAATTGTTATATACATAACATAAATGGGAACACAGATTGTGGCATTGATACTAATCTAATGATGTATCCATTAGATCGAAAAAAGAATCAACAAAATTGTCTTTTATTTTTCAAGCATACAATTTGTTATTTGGTGAATCCATAAATATAGTATCTTTTATATCTATTTAGATTGGATTGATTAATAAGAAAGAATGAATTCAATTAGGAATTCCTAAGAAAATTCATATTTATATACAAAAATGAGTATCATTACTATTACTGATCAATAAAAATATTTATCAAAAGCGAGGGGAAGAGGAAAGCTTTCATTTTATTTTTTTATGGTAAAAAATTCATTTATACCTGTTATTTCAGAAGAAAAAAAAGAAGAAAATCCGGGATAAGTTGAATTTCAAATATTCCATTTTACCAATAAGATACGAAGACTTACTTCGCATTTTGAATTGCACCAAAAAGACTATTTATCTCAAAGGAGTTTACATAAAATTCTGGAAAAACGGCAACGATTACTGTCTTATTTGTCAAAAAAAAAGTAGAATACGTTATAAAAAATTAATAAATCAGTTTGATATTCGGGAGTCACAAATTCGTTAATTTGAAGAGTCATTTTCAATTATTCGATTTATTAGATCTTGAATTTTGATGAATTTTTTTATTTTAAAAGCGATTCATTCTTCTATGAATCGAGAAAAAAAAATCTATGAATATCCCAGCTACAAGAAAGGACCTTATGATAGTAAATATGGGACCTCACCACCCATCAATGCATAGTGTTCTTCGACTTATTGTTACTCTGGATGGTGAGGATGTTATTGATTGTGAACCAATATTGGGTTATTTACACAGAGGGATGGAAAAAATTGCAGAAAACCGAACAATTATACAATATATCCCTTATGTAACACGTTGGGATTATTTAGCTACTATGTTCACAGAAGCAATAATTGTAAATGGACCAGAACAGTTGGGAAATATTCAAGTAACTAAAAGATACTTTATATTTATATTTTTTAACTCATGAATATATCTTAGTAATAAATTTCTTAAAACATCTATCACTTATAATAAAAGTCAACTATATATCACATATAAAAAAAAATTATCTTCTATATACTGAAAAAACAGAGAAATTATCTTCTACTTTTGTCATATAAATTATAATATTTTTAATTTTAGGTGTATTTTAACTTCATTGACACAACTTTGATTGTATCATTAATGTTTCTTAAATTTTTAAAATTAATATATTTTTTATTATTGCATATAACTAGATAATTTTTCCTTAAAATACATCTATTACTTCAAACAAAGTTAATTCTATATTACATATAAAAAAATTGTCTTCCATGTACATATTATGCCTTTGGAAGAGAAAATAATTATTAATAAAATTTAAAATCATATCCACAATATAAGTTCTTTCACATGTCTAAACCGTATATCTAAACTTTTAGTAATGAAACTATGTCCCTAAAAAAACTTGTCTTATTTTTTTCTTGTTATGTAAATTCTAAATTTTTTTATGTGCATTTTGATTTTGACATTTAATAATAATTGAGACACATTTTATAATTATATTAGTAGTGTTTTTAAAATTTTTAAAATTATTATACTTCATATTTATTAATTTTAACTAATACATATTGTTGAGCACTATATTTCTTAAAATACATCTACTTTTTGTAATGTAAATTTTGATATTTTTTAAATAATAATTAACACACTTTTTTAGATGACTTTTTTTTTGGGTGATGAAGGAATTTTACTAATAATAATAATTTAAAATTATTTACACGTAGATTCTTATTTTTATTTTCTTACATATAGGTCTCAAAATTAAAACTAAAGAAGTATATAACGGCAAAAGTTATTAAATTAATCAATTTTGTCCTTTCATACTTAAATCACTAAATCCTATATTTTTCAAAATTAGAGATACTCCAAATCTTAGAGTTGTATTTCACTTACCAATTACAGCAAATATAGGAATAATCCTAAGAATTGTACTACTAAATCCATTTGTGCTACTACCAAATTTTCTATGAGTGACACTCGAATGTCCATGGGAGCTTCCTAAAGTAACACAAATTTTGGTCTAGATAAATATACTTTGGTATATTATGGGGCATATTTTCACCAAATGCCATATATATAATCTCATATTTCATGACAACTGTAACATCCTAATTCTCAGTACCCGTGGTCTGCTGAATTTTGACAAAACCTTTGTCAAAATTTAAAATAAAAAAATTAAATTATTAAGAATTATTTAATGTGACTTTATAATTTTATATTCATTAGATAATTTGTGATTTTCTAGAATTTTTCTAGAATTTTTAGGAAATACTTAAAATTGGCCTATTTTACGAGAATCTTAGTAAAAATAAATAAATTTTCAAACTAAATTTAATTTTATAGCAAACAAAGCCGTAAAATTTTGAAAATTTTACGAGAGCCTAATAATATTAGAAAGATCTTGGAAAGTAAATTTTTACAATAAAATTTGATAAATTTCAAAATTTATTTTTCAGTACATCTAATACACAGACAAGAAACGAACCGATCTGAGAGCAATTTGAGTGAATTAAAATTTTAGTGACTATCCCGGTATTATTCTAAATATTCTAATATTTTTTTTAAAAAATTTCTCTACCTATTAAACTGAAAAAGAAATATACATTTGCAAAAGTGAAATTTTTAAGTTAAAAAAAAAGATAAAGTAATTAAATTTTTACTTTTAAAAAGTGATTGAGAGAGAGATATATCTTCTACAAGTTTCCCATAAGTTTTTTTTCATTTCTCTCTCAAATACACTACTCACTTTCAAGTTTGATTTTGAGGGCCAAAATTTGATCTTTTTGAAAAGCTTCAAGAGGTAAACTTGTTACCCTTATCCTCCTCTACACTTGTATGGTTTTACTTTTTTAAAATAGTGTTATTTAATTTTTCCTTCTTACTTGGATGAGCTTGAATAGGAATGGGAAGGGTGTTATCTTGCTTTTATTGTTGTGGTTTTACATCTAGGATACTAGAATCATGCTTGAAATGGAGGATTAGAAGTGGTTAAGCTAAAAACCTAAGAACCCAAATTCGCAGGTCACTGTTCACTAAATTTTGGGATTTGTATGGACTGAATTAGGAGTTTATTTCTTCATGAAAGTTGTATCCCTTTTAATACTTGAAATTTAGGCACTGGTTTCACCTCAAATGGATATTTGTAACTCAAGTTATGTCCATTTTACTAACAGGTGTTTTAGCTGTCACCTTAGGAGGTTGCCCTGTTCTAACAGCCACGGATTTTGATTTACTGGGACTTATTAGTGTAAAATTAGGACTCTAATCCTTCATAAAATTTGTAGGAAATTGTATGCTTGAAATTTAGAAATTTGTTTCATGTCAATATCTTATGTGTAGCGTGAGATATGGCCATATTACTAAGGTATGTTCAGAGTGTTAGTGTAGTTAATTCCTGTCAGAAACAGCCACTGTAACCTGAAAACTGGCACTATTCTATAGGGTATTTGAACTTAATTCCTTCATAAAATTTGTAGATAAATAAACCCTTGAAATTTATAAACTGGTCTCATGTTAAAATATTAAGTATATCTGGAGTTATGACAAAAACACTGAACCTTGTGCAATCTGCTTAAAAATTTCCCAGTCATGACTTTGATCAACTTTATTGCACAATCTATTTCGAATTAGACTTTGACCTCTACATCAATATTTTAGATAATTACGTTATTGAAATTTGGGCTTTGACCTTGTGCCAAAACAGTCTATATAACTCTAGAAAATTTCAAAGTACTGAACCTTGTTCATGCTTGCCATTAGGATTCTTCCTACTCTAAGTGTGTACTAACTAGGATGATTTTTTTAAGTTAAGTGTGAGGTAAATTTGAGCTTAACATATTTAAAAAAAATTGGATTAACAAAATAAAGTGAGTTTAAATTCTCACGAGATAAAATCAGAGAACTATAAGGTTCTAACTAGCATTTCATTATGTGTATAGATTTCGTCAGAAATCAACTTCAAGCGCGTTAGAGAGAACAAACGTGAACGTAACAGGTAAGGGGTGGGCTATGTAGTAAGGATTACATCATAAACTTATTTAACCTTATTTGTTGAAATTGTCTAAATTTTGTTATGATTAATGATTGTGATTTCTTTATATGCTTAATTTTGATAATGGTTTGCTTATGTGTTTGGTGATGGAAATATATGTTTGATACTTCATTAAGACATAAATTGTGTTATATGATATGAGTCGTCTTTGAGTGAGCATTTATATGCATGGTGGTTTTTCATGGGAAAGTTTAATGAAAACAAATTGAAATGATTGAATGATGGATTGAGAACTCTTACAAATTGTATTGGGAAGTTTTCTAATTGCAACAGATATTTGAAAAATTTTGAAAAATCTGTATTACAGGGCAAACTCTGTCGAAATTTTAAAAAAAAATATTTATACTTCAAAATTTTTTTTATCATTCTCAAATAAATTTAAGAATTTAGAAATATAAGACTTTTCTAAGAAAAAAAAAAACCACTTAGGAACTCATACATTACTCATCCGAAAATGATATTTTGTGCAAAATGGGGAATCAGAGACTATGGACTTTGGGAATACGATGGGGAGGCCCTGAGGGAGGACTTGGGGATAGGAAGGGTAGTGGTTGGAAGCCCTAAAAGGCTCAGGCTCGCTACCTGTTGTCAGGTATCCCACTGTACAAACTCTCATGTACCTGACTGTGCTCTTGCCATATATCATGGTCAGTGAGCTACTAGGTTCATATTTGAGTGTAGATCTCAACAATTCTGTAGGTGGATTTCCATACCTAGTAGTATCAACTCCTGGCTACCCCAGCACTGATTTAAGAAACGATTCAGGCCCGCATGCATGGACATTTGAGAAAAAACAAACTAAGATCATGCACCATCATCATCATTCATTGGAATGCGATTGATCTATGAATGTTTATGATGTTTAATTTTAATGTGATGTATGAACTATTGCTCACCCTATCGTTGTTTCTATTTTCTTTATTTATTTTTTTTGTACCTGCGGTATTCATTAGACTTGATCGGTTACCACCTGTAGCAGAGAGAGATGGCCCAGATTCCACACCAAATGAATATGATGATCAGGCTCATTAGCCCGAAGCCACAGCGATGGCAGCACGATTGGGATAGACACACCCATACTTTTGCAGGCATACTTACTATATTTTTTAGGAGAGCGCCAGGACCCGGAGGTGGTGTCCCTATTACCATAAGGACTTGACTAACCCTTGACTTAGATAATAATAATCCTTTTCAGCCCATACCACCACCAATTCCTCCTCCAGCTAAGGAAGGGGAAATGGATATTGATATTCCAGAGGATTATAACCCTTTGATCACCGATGAGTCTGAAGATATGGATTCAGAGTAGCACTGATACTACTTTGTTTTTTTTGTATAGTGGCGAAAGTTAGTCGTAGGTAGTATTTTGCTGTACATAGGTCTTTATGGTATTGGGTAAAAGTCACTCTTTTTGATTAGTTATGCTGCTCTGTAGGAAGTCATCTCCAGTGTTACTTTTATTATTTTGAAGAACGGTAACTGATGTTTCATATTAATGTAATTATGTTGATAGGTGAAATGGTAATTGAGTTCCTCAATTAACAGTGTTGTGTAATGCGGAGAATTTACTAACCATTTTACCATTTGTATTACTGTAAAAAGGATATCTAAATATTTATGAAAGTTTACCTTAAGTACTTTATGCAGTGACAAAATTCTGAAATGTGTTATTATGTATGAGGGGAAGATTATTAGTATATATATATATATAAATCACTAATTCTCTAATTGAGAGTTTGTAAATCAAAAGTGTTAGAACAACAATGCTATTTTAACACCCAAACTAGGTTTCTATACACAAACACCATAGTAAAGCTCCAAAACTTTATTCTCACTTCACTTTACTCTTTTTCTGTGCACAACATCATCTCCTTCCTCTTCACTTTACTCCCATGCACAACACCCTTTATTTCCTTCTAGTATGTATTATTGATGAAGCTCTTCTACCCCAAATCTACTTCTTCAACTATTGTTTTCACCTTCCTCGAGTTTACAAAATTCCTTACACACTCCAACCACCAGCAATGCCTTTAAGCTCATTGTGTAGCTCACTCTTCCTCATAGCACTACCATGGTGATAAGCTCTCTTATAATTGCTCATTCTCAACAATTTTGTATTTGTTGTGTTTCGTGTAGTTCTTTTGAGATTGCGTGTGAGTTCTTTTCTTAGTGAGTGATTGTGTTCTAAAATTTCTGTTTTATTTTATGTTATATGTATGGTTCATTATTTTTGTAGTTTGTTTATTTTTCTAGGTTTGTTGCTAAAGTTGTGTTGGTCTTGGTTCTAAATTGTGTTGTAACAACCAAAGATCCAAACCAACTATACAAAAAAATTACAACCACTAAATACTTTAAACTCATGTTTTTTACTCCTTTTGTTCAAGTTCAACATGTTAAAATATGTTCAATAGAATCAATAACGAAAAAAAAAAAAAAACTTGACCCTATAAATAGAGCTAGAGTTTTAGAAAGGCTTACAACCCAAAAGAATATTATATTTGAATGATAACAATTGAAAATTGAAAAAATTAGCACAATTATCAGCCTTCAAAAATTATATTTCAAATATAAATTGAAATATATATTTGATATACAAAAAAATTGGTTGTGTTTTTAACTTTTGTTTTCATTGATGGTTGTGTTGTTAAATGTAGTTGAGAAATGTCTATTTATCCTTATTTGTGGAATGCTTGGCTTAGAGGATTGATTTATGTTGTGTTGAATTTGTAATTGTATTCTTCTTGTAGTATTTCTATGAATCTATGACATATGATTGGTTAAATATTTATTCATAGAGCATATTTTGATTTGGTTGCTAATTCATTTAGAAAAATTCTAGAATTGTGTAACTATTCACTTAAGTGTGGGCATTTTTGTGATTACCTGGAAAGCTTAATTAACTTGACTAATTAAATGATTGGCATATGCATTATCTTCATTTGGAAACCTATCAAACTTTTGTGTTAAAGTGCAAAAACTACTTCATTGCTATTTTATTTAATACTATTTCAACTTTTTTTGGCAAATGAAATAGAACTGAAAATTGTAAGTAAGATTTAATATAGGAATTATAGACTGGGACTGAATTTCATCAACCTTTCTCTTTTGTATTCTGTTGGTTTATAAATATATTTCAATCCAAGGTACAAATCTTGTTGCAAAACACAGTTTTATCTATATTGATTCCTCAAATACATAATTCTAAGATGAAATAATCATACTCTGATCCTCTGAAATACAACAAATCATCCAGCATTAAATTTGGGTGTCTTAAGGCAATTAACATATTGATATCTATCCTTAGATTGTCAACACATTAAACAACTTATTCAGATCTAAGTATGAGAAACACCTCCTGATTAGAACTCAAATTTTAACATCAAGAATAGAATAAAGAAACCAAGATCTGAGAATACTGAATATTATATATATATATATATATATATATATATATAAGAGTGAACTAGTCAAAATATATCAGAGGGGTTTGATTACATTCAATCCTAGAAGTAAAATTGGTTGTCCACGATAGCCATTACAAGGAATTCAACAGTAGAATAACCAATACAAGATGAATATTAAGGTCTCTGAGTGTTCCTACTCCCTTCCTTTGAATGCTATACAATTTTTCTTTTCAAAAAGTGTCTCCCCCTAGCTCAGTTACAGGACAGTTTAAATATATTTCAGGTGAGTGGATTCTCACTTAGGCGCCAACTATCGCTCAAGCGAGAGTGAAAACTTCATCATGAAGAAAGATCTCTCGCTCAAGTAATCTATCCCTTGCTCAAGCAAGGTTTGCAGGAACTAAGCTTCAACTCTGTGAAACGCTCTCACTCAAGCTAATCCTTTTCACTCAAGTGGCGCATGGCAACGAGTGTTTCACTTGAGCTAGAATTCTCGCTCAAGCGAACTTAGGCGGTAACAATCTCATTCTTCTGGTTAAGTCTCTCACTCAAGCAAAAATTGCTAGCTTAAGCATAGTAAGAAGAAATCTAGGAAGGTTCGTATAGAAGAAAACAAAAATAAATTTAGGAAGATTGACATTAAAAATAACAAGAAGAATTTGATAATGTTTGCACAAAACAAAATAAGAAGAAATTTGGTAAGGTATTTATTTATCAAACTATTTTTTCTTTAAATTCATAGTGAGGTTTTATGGTTGATAATTTAATTGGAACGCATGTATATAGGTTGTATTCCTTAGTTGGTGCTTATTGAATCATTTACAAACAATTTGTAAGATTATGACACAAGAACAATGAGACATAGTCATATAGATGTGGTTTGAAGGCCTTCTCTATGTGAAATGTACAATACTTGATAGAATGGTGTGCTTAAAATAGGTGAAGTGTTTTGAATTACATTAACTCTGCATATATGTTAAAGAAAAGGAGATTTGATTAAGTTATCGTTATAAAGGCAAAGTGTTTGACCTACCACAAAATGGTATTTTAGTTTTCCATATTGCTCACTGTTCAACTATCTTGCACAAGCTAATTAGCATGAGACCCATTAGTATATTTGTCAACTTTGAAGAATGTTTCTATCTCATGTCATGATTTTGTTTTATTTCATGATTTTTTTAAATATTCTTAAGCATTAGTTATCAATCTTTATGTGGCTATGAAAATTTTATATTAAATAAGATTGCAAATTCCAGAATGTGTGCCACAATGGATCAAAGGACAATGTTGAGGAAATTTGATAGAATAGCATATGTCCAGCTAAGTTGGATTATTGATCAACACAAATTTAATGACCAATTTAGAAGAGCATTTATCTTGTATGTAGTGTCGTGTTCCTTGTGCTTAACTTAAAAGATGGTGCCCTATGCAATGTTGTTGAGATCTATTGTTGATATACACAACAAAGAAAAGTACAATTGGAGTCTATTTATTTTTAAGGCCAAGCAATTCAAGAGTAAGATGGCAAGCACAGGAGATTCACATCTTCTTGCTCAAGGTATGGTAGCTTATTTGCTATAGTTTAGCAAAAGCTAACTCTGTAATTATTTTATAAATACTTAACTCTCATTGGCTAAGTTTCCATTTTTATTATGCTTTAAATTTTAATTTTGGTATTATAGATTTTGTATTTTCATAGGTTTCCACTTTGTATTACTTCATTGAACAAAGAATTTCTATTGGTTATATATTGGGATGATGAGATGCTAGACAAGCAAATTTAGGAAGAGAAGAATAATGTGCTGGTAAATTAATATCATCTAATGTGAAGATATCAGATCATGTTTGATGATGCGAGATTTTGCTACTCGTTATGCACAAAGATTGTTGTTAATCCTCATCAAATATGCAAAGAAATGTATGCAATACTACGGTGTTTTCCTAGGTTGTCTCCAAAGAATTTTTGGTTGAGAACATACATCGAACAAGTGTAAACATATATTTTAAAGCAAGTAAATTGGGGGGAGGTTTGTCAATTTTCAGATTTTAATCAAGAGCAAAAGGTAACCTAGTAAAATTCAATCAATTAAGAAGAGTAATCCCTAGTCAATCAATGAGTTCTATCACTATTCTTCCAAATGATTCAATAATCCCCTATTTTTCCCTTGAATTAAGTTAATCTAACAAGCAAAAATTAACTTTAGCATCCCAATTAAAATTAAGCATCTTAATGGGCTTCAATATCTATCCCTAAGATTAAGCAATCTCAAATATTAATCAAAATTAAGCAATTTTGGATTAGAATTTCATTTGGGTAATTTAGGGTTCATTAAGCAATGGTCCCCTCATGCAAATTTTATTTCATTCAGAGATTGGGGTTAATAAATCCAAGGAAAGAAAGAGTAATATTGCCATTAAACCCAAGAATTCAAGAACCATGTGAGTTGACTAGGAATTACAAGAGAATTTAGCCCTCCATGTGGATGGGCTTCACAAATGAAAGAAGGAAATGCAGAAACGTAAGCAACAACAATGTAAAATCAATGAGAATCAAAGGGAAATTGGAAATTAAAACCTATAATGGACCCCTGGCTGTCACCTAAAGATTCTAAGCTCTCAAAATGCTCCAAAAGTGGCAAAAGAATCTAAGAAAATGTAAAAAGCTCTGTACCCTAATTTCTCAAATTCTATTTATAGTGCAAAAATTTTTGCCCAAAGTGACAACTATGGTTTCATAGTGATAACGCGCAGCGTTCCAAAGTGATAACGCGCAGGGTCTGTGATTTTGGCCTCTCTGGAGTTATCACTTTGGCTTCATAGTGATAACGCGCAACGCCCCAAAGTGATTACTCTCGCTCTATAGTGTTTACGCACAGGTCCTGTGTTTTTTCCCTACATGGAGTTGTCACTTTGGCATCAGAGTGATAACTTTGGCTGCTTCAGAGTGTCTACTATGGTTCCATAGTAGCTACGCGCAGGATCTTATACTTTTTTGCCTTTCTGAAGTTGTCACTATGGGTTCATAGTGATCACTCTGGTCTACCTTTCTGGAACAAACTTGCTGTAGTGTTCACTATGGACTCCAAAGCGATCACTTTCACCTCAAACTCTCTCAAATGCTAAAAATCCATGGAAAAAGTCTAGAAACTCCTGCACAATTATTCAAATGATCAAAATTACAAACTATATCTATGTAAATCAATGTAAATTAACCTGAAATTAAGAAATCTATTATAAATTGACCAAAATAATATTTTTATGTTATTTACAACCCTAAGTTTACTTTTTTCTATTAAGAAACATTAAAATAACAAGTAAAAATTCAATAAAATGTGGATTCATCACAACCCCAAACTTAAACTTTTGCTTGTCCTCAAGCAAATCAAAATTCAATAAAGTCAATTGTAAGAGGGTTGAATTTATCCAAAAATTTTCTTTCAAAATTTGCATTCCAAAATTAAACTCTAATTGACACTTCCAATGTTTCCACAATCATGGATTCATTCAACAAAGAAATCATGCCCAATTCAATTAATTCCAGGTAAAGTCCCACTAAACTGAGCCAAAAATCTAGCAAGGTTTCATGTAATCCACACAATGCAAAAAAATTATCTAACTCAAAAGATGGTGTTTCACTCTTCACTCATCCATATTTCAGGCTAAGTGTTTTCCCTCAGTTCATGCAGTTTGCCTCACCCTACCATATGCTTGCCCATGTTCTCAATCTCTTTTGCCTAGATACAAGGAACCACCTATCAAGAGGACTTTGTTGGTCACAAATGTATTAAGTTAGGTCAAAATGTTGATCAAGGAGGATCAAAAGTTCAAGTGAGTTTTTAAGAGGAGGGAATTCCTTTAAGTGAGTGAGTACAATAACTAAGAGTGGAATACATAAAATGATGCAGCAAATGATATTCAAGCACTCTTTCACCATATTTTTCATTTACTTTGCCTTATGTGGAGAATTCTTTTTCTATCAAAATGACTTGCTATATTTTTCTTTTTCTTTTTCTTTTTCTTTCATCATCATTTTTTTTTAGACTTTGACAATCATTCTCTTCTTCAAATTCAAGCAAATTGTTTTTTTTACATGTAATATTGACATGTAAAATCCTCACCACCCCAAACTTGAGAGCTTGCTTGTTCTCAAGCAACTACAATCATAATCAGCACCCCAAACTTAATTTATTGCATTCACTCTTGATGCAACTGAAAAGAAATACCTCTATTAAGGGAAGGAAGATGTTTTTGCAGATTAAGTTTGGCAAAAAAGGGAATGTAAAACAAGGGAAGTTAGGTGTAAAGGTGTTGAAGGGTTGGTGGGTGCGTGCAAAGATGGCCTCAATCAGCTTGATGGAAGATTGCACAATGCATATTCAATTAAGAAGCAGGGCAAGTTCTAGAAGAGGAATGCAAATATACATGTAAATTGCATACAGAAAGGAATTTAAAGGCTCAATCCTCTACCAAGGTGAAAGGTGATAATTACTTAACAATATGTGATTACAATTCACCTTATAAGAAAATATGCGCAGCATGGTAGGAATGAAAATATTCAAAAACAGAGTATGATCATGAGTTGAATGGGAAGTGCAATCAAAATATAACTATGGAATTACAAAACTGGACTACATTAAAAGAGAGATAAGGAAAATATTTTTGTATTTTCATTTAACACTATGCAAGAAAATTAGACTAAGAACAATGGAAACAGAGGTAAAGAGATCACCCCCTTTCATAGAAAGTAGAATCACAACTCAGGGGTCAAATTCATGCTCCTCTTGATGGAACTGAGGGCACTTTCTGCACAAATATACATAGAATTCAGTATAGGGAGCAAATATAAAGCCAGAAAATAGAATAGATATATATAAACGAAAATGTTGGAGATGTTCAAATTAAGAGAAACAATAAGAAAATAAAGCAGTAAAGGTGGAAACTGAAATGTACGATATTTACAAGGAATTGATGGTTAGTAGTAAATACAGGGAAATAACAGAAAGTGAGTGAAAAGTGTGTGCAGTGAAAAAGAAAAAACTAAGACTAGATAGCATCTTCATCAGAGCTGGAAAAGGAAGAATCATCATCATCTTCTTCTGCTGCTGCTAGAAGGTCATAATCGAAGGTACTGGAGCTGTTGTCATCGGCTTCAGCTCTGGTAGGGGCAGGTGGAGGAAAGGGTGGAAGGTCACTCTGGATTGCTGCTCGCAAGTAAGAGGCACTAAAAGTAGGAGCTTCATAAAGCTGTGTGGTAGTCATCCCCAGCTTTTTTCCTATATTCAGCAGCATAGTGTCCATCAGAGTCATGAGGGTCTTCTGCCCAGCATGAATGGAATCCTGCCTCAGAGCAAGCTGCTTCATCTGCTCCCTCATCCTCATTAGAGTATCCCTCCTGTAATCAGCTGGTAGAGATAGTCCTGGGTTAGCATTCTTTCTGGGTTTGAAGAAGTCCTTCACCATTGCAGTAGTAATAGGAGGGGCTACTCTAATCTTCTGCAGGTAGTCCCCAAAATCTACCCCAGCATCTTGGCACAGCATGGCGATGATGGATGGGAAACCCATGGAATCTTTGCTTCTGCTCAAGATGTCCATAATGGCACTGCTGATTACCTCACCCACATGAATGGGCATTCCTGTCAGAATGGCATAAATAAGCTATGCTCGCTTCACTGCTAAGGTAGAGGAGTGGAGGACCGGCATGAAAGAACTAAGGATGAAGACACTCTAGATTTTTGCTACATGGATGAGGTGCTTGGTGGTCAAGTTCTTGGGTTGCATCTTGCAGTCAAACTCCCAATTCTCACCTTCTTTGCAAACAGTTTCAAGGATAGGGTTGTAGTCCTTATCCTCTTGGATGCTGAAGTTTGTAAAGTCTAGTTAGCCAGCTGACTTATGCACAGCTGGGATATTCAGAACTCTTTGGATGTTGGAGGGGGTGAAGTTGATTAGTTTTCCCCTCACCATGCTGTGTCTGAGAGGGAGAGTGTTGCTTTTAATCCTTATTGCGTTGGCAAAGAACTCTTGGGTGATTTCCTTCCACCCATTTCCAGCACAGGTTGAAAAAAGGTCTCATCCTCTTCTCTGAATCTCCTCCTCAAATTAGGGATAGGTGCCTTCTTGAATCTCAAAGTTACGGTCCTGCACCAGCTTTCTTCTCAGGATATTTGTTTTAAAATATTCTTCATGTTCCAAGGACCTAAACCTTGGGTCATGGTTAGGAGGAGGTGCAGAGGAAAAGGCACCAACTGTTTTGGCCCTCTTGGACCTTGGAGTGCTCTTCCTTGGTGTGTTAACCATTTTTGCTGCAGAGAAAAGGGAAATCTGTGTGAGATATTCCACAGCAACGATGTATATCAAACAAAATAATATTCAACTAATTGAGACAGCAAACCAGAACATCAGGAATATGATACAATGCAAGGTGACCACATTATGGTTCAGGCAAAACAGCATTAAGACAACCAAATTGGACATAGGCAATGATGCAGCAAACTGAAATTAAGTGCACATGAAGCAAACAAGTGGTAACAAACCATTCTGTATGGCAGCAAAATGTTAAGAACTATGCAGACAAATACAAATATGTTCACTTTCTATTTACAGAGACTACTATGCTAGTTGACAGTGATTATGCTGAAATACAGGGCATCAATCAATTGAAGCAGAAAAATTAAACGAATCAATTCAAACAGGGTAGTCTTGACAGTAAACAGTATGCAGTGGAACAGTGGGGTTATGCAGCTCAACATGAATAACGAAATATGCATGGGGGTAATCTAATTAGCCACTTTCCATTAAAGTAATGTGCACAACAAAATGAAAGTGATTAATTTGGAGCAGCAAAGATCAGCAGAAGTGTGTTCAGAGTGTATCAGAGGTGAAGTAAGCTCAATAGGGTGCAGTTAGGGCCAGACATGCATTAACATAATAGCACAGCAATGCAGAGAATGAGAGTATGTAGCATATATGCATATGCTAAGTATGTCAAGGTAATGCAGAGTGAATAAAGTGCATTTCATGCTTGTACACTAATGGCTGCAGTGAACTAGTGAATATCATGCAAGCAAAAAATTAAATTAATCCTTATTGTATTAAACATGCAAGATAGTCACTACTAAAAATAGAAGTAGGCACCCTATGATGCAGCAATAATACAGAACACATATAACCAAAGTAACAACTCTCAATCCCTTTTGATCAAACAAGTGTATATCAGAATTGTCAACACAATTGTTATGCATACAAGGTTCAAGCACAGGCAGGGCAATCTTTAAATTCTAGAATGCAGAAATGAAATGAAAATACATAGGTGTGCAGAGAGTGAAAATGGCATTCTAAATTTACCACTATGCAGTAAGGCACAGTGAGAATTATAGCAGAACAATTGAAAATTTGGGGATGCAAGTATGCATGGTGTGACAGTTGTTAAGGTCTGACAAATGGGAGTATAGAACAATTGCAACAAAATGTTATTCAAAGCAACGTATACACAGGGGAATGAATCACTAAGCAAGCATACAATTTTAATTCCCTTCCACAAACAATTCAGATTGCAAATAATAGTGTTCAAAATAATTTCAGTGCAAAGGCTCAAAACAGAATTCCCAATTTACAGTAATTATCCAAGATAGGACATCAGACCTTGTGCATATGAGCATAGCTAAAATCAGTGGATTACAGGCCTAGAGTGGTTGCCACTACATCAGAATTTACAATTATCTATAATTTTAAACAAGAGTGACTACCCTAGGGGTGATAATAGTGGAACACCGCATATTTCCCAACTGAAAGTACCCCAACCCCTTCAAACACATAATCATGATCAATTTGAAAGTATTTGCATGAAAACCCGACAAACGAGAGTTAAAATCAAAGTTTTCAATTGACAGTGAGCAAGTTAGGGCTAGAGCAATGGTGAAATGTACAATGCATCACAATTAAGCACCCCCAAGCCCTTTGAATCAGCAATCCTACATCAATTAACAGGATACACGCAGAAATTTCAAAGTATATAATCCCAGATCAAAATCCCCCAAATTATGCATTATAAACCTAACACAGAAAGAGATGAAATTAGAAACTTTACCTGGATAGAAGTTTGATATTGTTGCAGAAATGCAGAATGGAGTAGGTTTGAACACAAAATAACAAAGGGAAAAAGGGAAATCAAGGGGGGTGGGAGATGAGAGTGAGAGCGCTCAGAGGTTTAGAGAGGGTGAGTGCGAGAGTGAACACTTTTAGTTTATATAGGTTTCGGGTGTTATCACTTTCAAACCATAGTGAACACGCGCATTTGTATTTGGCCAGTGAATTGGCGCGCGTAATCACTATGGTGTGAAAGTGATAACTACAGAGAAGGCTTTTGGTGAAGTGGCTTGCGCGTAGTTACTATAAGATGGGAGTAACTACGCGCATCAAATTTAGTCCTGGAGGTGCCTCTATAGTTATCACTATGGAACCAAAGTGATAACTACAGAGAGCCTTCTATATTACAGTCATCTGCGTGTGTTCACTATGAATTGGGTGTGATGACGTACAGACCCATGACCCAAAAACCTCTTCAAAGTGATCACTATAGGCTAAAAGTGAAAACTACAGAGAACTGGATTCACTTACCTTAGCACGAAAGTGACTACTATGAAATGGAAGTGGACACCTTGGATAGGTCTTGTTGCATAGGGACTTCCTATGGTCTCTGCATGAATTAGATTCAAAATTTAAAACTATCCACTGTAACAAGAATGAAGAATATGTAATAAAATCATGTTGAGTGCATCTCAATTCACAGCTCAATCATAAAAATGCTTATTGGATGAAAAGAACCACAAAGAATAAAAGTAAAAATAAAAATAAATCTTAATCAACTTGTAAGTTGCCTCTCACACAACGCTTCTTTAATGTCACTAGCTTGACGTATGAAATTATTTATGGGAGCCAAGGGATGGAATGGAGGTTGGTGCATGGTGATATCAATTTAATCTCCTCAACTTCTTCCAAGGTAGCTGAGTTTTGCAAGAATGGCTTCAAGCGGTGCCCATTCACCATAAAACTTTTGCTAGTGGAGTCATTTATGATCTCCACTGCACAATGAGAAAACACCTTTGTAACAGTGAAAGGTCCAAGCCACCTTGATTTGAGCTTTCTAGGCATGAGTTTAAGACGAGAATTAAACAAGAGAACCTTTTGACCAACATAGAACTCTTTGCTTGAAATCTTCTTATCATGGTATTGTTTGGTCTTTTCCTTATAAATTCTGGAGTTCTCATAGGCCTCAAGACGTAGCTCCTCCAACTCTTGCAGCTGTAATTTTCTCTGCTCTCCAGCTGAATCATAATGGATGTTGCAAGCCTTTACTGCCTAATAAGCTTTGTGTTCCACCTCAACTGGCAGATGGCAGGCTTTTCCATAGACCACCCTGTATGGTGACATTCCCAAGGGTGTCTTGAATGTTGTTCTATGTGCCCACAAGGCATCATCAAGCCTACGACTCCAATCCTTTCTGTGGGGCTGCACTACTCTCTCAAGTATTTTCTTGATTTCTCTATTAGAGAGCTTGGCCTGCCCATTTGTTGTGGGTGGTAGGCAGTGAAAAATTTGTGTACAACTCCATATTTCTTCAACAAGACTTCCATAGTCCTATTGCAAAAATGACTTCCTTGATCACTAATGATGGCCCTAGGAATTCCAAACCTGCAAAATAAGTTTCTACAAACAAACTCTGAAATAACTCTAACATCATTAGCTCTGGTGGCTTTAGCTTCTACCCATTTCGAGACATAATCAACAGTAAGGAGTATATAAAGAAAACCAAAAGAGGAGGGGAATGGCCCCATAAAATCAATACCCCAGACATCAAAGATGTCACAATAGAGAATGGGCTGTTGGGGCATCTCTTGTCTCCATGTGATTACTCCTCCCGCTCTTTGGCATCTCTCACAGGTAGAATATGCTTGCCATGAGTCTTTAAAAATAGATGGCCAATACAGCCCTGCATCCAGCACCTTTCTTGCTGTCCTCTGAAGCCCTTGATGACCTCCTACAGCTGAGGCGTGACAGAACTGCAGTATGGATGAAATTTCTTCATTAGGCACACATCTTCTGATGACTTGGTCACTGCAGAATTTCCATAAATAAGGGTCATCCCAAACGTAATGTTTGGCATCACTCCTTATCCTATCCTTTTTAGCCTTTGGTGCACCTGCTGGAAAAACTCCTGCAGCAAGAAAGTTAACAATATCAGCATACCAGGGTGCCTGTGAAGCATACAACTCCAAGAGTTGTTCATCAGGAAAATCATCTAAAATTGGAATAGGGTCTAGAACTCCCTCTATCCTACTCAGGTGGTCGGCTACCAAATTCTGAGTTCCACTTCTATCCTTGATCTCCAAATCAAATTCTTGAAGTAAGAGCATCCATCTTATAAGTCTGGGCATAGAATCTGTCTTTTTCAGCAAATACTTCAAGGCAGAATGATAAGTAAAAACCACAACTTTTGACCCTAACAGATATGATCTAAACTTGTCCAATGCAAAAACTATGGCCAAGAATTCTTTTTCAGTTGTGTTATAATTACATTGTGCTGAATCCAAAGTTCTAGAAGCATAATAAATGATATGAGGAAACTTACCAACCCACTGTGTCAATGCGGCCCCCACTGCAAAATTAGATGCATCACACATTAATTCAAATGGTGTGGTCCAATCTGGAGGTTGGATGATGGGTGTGGTGGTCAGGGCTTCCTTAAGCATATTAAATGCTTCTTTGCACTTTTCATCAAAGTTGAACTCAGCCTCCTTTTGCAAAAGCTTGGACAGGGGAATGGCTATTTTGGAGAAGTTCTTAATGCATCTCCTGTAGAACCCTGCATGGCCAAGGAAAGCACGAACCTCTCGAATGCAAGAGGGGTAAGGCAATTGTGTAATAACATCAAGTTTTGCAGGATCTACTTCAATTTCCTTTTCAGATATGATATGGCCTAACACTACACCTTGCTCTACCATGAAATTGCATTTTTCAAAATTCAGCACAAGGTTAGTATCAATGCATCTTTTCAATACTTTTTCCAAATTATTCAAACATGCAGAGAAAGATGGGTCATACACAGTAAAATCATCCATGAAAACTTCTATACAATGCTCAACTAAATCAAAAAAAATGCTTAACATATATCTTTGAAATGTTCCTGGGGCATTGCATAAGCCAAAGGGCATTCTCCTATAGGCAAAAGTGTCAAAAGGACATGTAAAAGTGGTTTTTTCCTGGTCTTCAGGTGCAATGCAAATTTGGAAATAACTGGAAAAACTATCAAGAAAACAATAATGAGACTTACCAGTCAACCTTTCCAACATTTGATCAGTGAAAGGTAATGGGAAGTGATCCTTCCGAGTTGCTTGGTTAAGCCTTCTGTAGTCTATGCAGACTCTCCAACTATTATAGACTTTGGTGGGTATCAACTCATCTTTTTCATTCTTCACCACAGTGAGTCCAGATTTCTTTGGTACCACTTGGATCGAGCTGACCCACGTGCTGTCTGATATAGGGTAGATAATCCCAGCTTGCAGAAACTTGGTGACCTCCTTCTTCACCACGTCTAGAATAATGGGATTCACTCTCCTCTGAGGCTGCCTCACTGGCTTAGCACCCTCCTCCAATAATATTCTGTGCATACAAAGAGAGGGGATGATTCCAGGGATATCAGCAAGGGTCCAGCCTATAGCTTTCTTGTGCCTCTTAATCACTTCTAGGAGTTTCTCATCTTGTTCTACATTTAGCTTGGTGGAGATTATCACTGGGAGCTTCTCATTTGCCTCTAGATAGGCATATTTCAGATGTTCTGGTAAAGGTTTAAGTTCCAGTGCTGGAGGTTGCTCCACAGAGGGAAGTGGTTTAGCACTCTCAATAGAAGAAATCTCTACAACATTCAAATCAAAAGGGTTAGATTCAATTGTACTTGCTGATTTCAAAACATCACATTCTTCCCCTATTAATTTGTCAATCTCTTCAATATTAGAATTTGCAGAATTCACATTCAAAAAGTTAGAAACACAAGAGTCACACATAGAAGAATTATTACAATATTCACAAATAGAAGTATCAATACATTCAGTAAAATCATAAGAAAAATCTGTTTCTAAAAATTCAAAAAATTGTTCATCTATCAAATCATCAAATAAATCAATTTGGAAGACAGAATGTTCTTCAGATGGATGTTTCATGGCATCAAGTATGTTGAAGCGTACAATGCTATCCCCAAATTCTATAGTAAGTGTCCCGGCATGCACATCAATTTTCGTTCTTGCGGTCTTCAAGAACGATATTCCCAATATGATTGGTGTAGCACTCTTCATTGACTCTCCCTCTTGCATGTCCAAAATGTAAAAGTCGGCTGGAAAGATGAGATCATTCACCCTGACTAGTACATCTTCAACAATCCCAGCTGGGTTTGTTATGCTTCTATTGGCTAACTGAATAACTACACCTGTAGGCTGCAGAGGGCCAAGAGACAGTGAAGTAAAAATGGACAAAGGCATGACATTTATAGATGCTCCTAAATCTAGCATAGCATTCTCAATCCTATTATTACCAATAATGCATGGGATAGTGAACGTTCCTGGGTCCTTACATTTCTCAGGCATTGTGGACCTTTGTTTTTCAAAAAGTGCAGACACATTCCTACCCATATTTACCTTCTCATTACCCTTAAGACGCCTCCTATGGGTGCATAAATCTTTCAAGAACTTGGCGTACTTGGGTATTTGCTTGATTGCATCTAGTAGAGGTATGTTCACCTCTACCTTCCTGAAAGTCTCAAAAATCTCTTTCTCAGCCTCTTCAATCTTTTTACTTGGCTGAATAACTCTATGAGGGAATGGTAGAGGAATTGGCCTTTCAACATTTTCTGCTACCTTTGGTTGGGTAGGAGTAGGTTTTGGTTGTTCTTGAGTCATTTCCTCTCCATTTTGACCAACTGTAGCTGGAGTACAGCTTGAGTCTTCCTTCTCTTTGGGCATTGTGGGCTCTTGCATCACTTTCCCAGACATCAGGGTGATTACACTCACATTTTTGGGATTCACAACAGTTTGTGCGAGGTTCCCTGAGCCTTGAGATTGCATATGGTTTAGAGAAGAGGCTAACTGTCCCATTTGATTCTCCAAAGTTTTGATACTAGCCTCAGTTCTCTGCTGGAAAGTGATGTTGTTCATGGTTAATTGATTCATAAGCTCCTCCAATGATGGTTCATTTTTCTGGGATGTATTTGGTTGTGAAGAAGATGGTTGATGATGGTGCTGGGCTTGTTGTGGTTGATGTTGGGATTGATGAGGTCTATTTGGGCCAGCATGATGTGCTTGATATTGAGTGCCTTACTGCTGGTTATGTTGTTGAGAATTGCTTCCCCATCTTAGATTTGGATGGTTCCTCCAGCCTGGGTTGTATCTATTGGAAGATAGATCCCAATTGGGTTGTTGCTGTGAATTTGGAAAAGGAAATTTATCAGTGTAAATGTTTGCAGCATAAGCCTGAGGATTACCTTCTAGAGTGTCAGACTCTTGTAGTGTGGGGCAGCTATCAGTGTAGTGATCTGTAGCTGAGCAAATACCACACGACATGGCTGGAATGGATGATGGAGGAGGTGAAGATGCAGCAGCACTCTTTTGCATGGAAGCCAATTGCTTTACCATGGATGCTAATTCATCAAGTTTGTGTTCCAGCTTACTAGATTCAGCAACTTGTACTTCACTCACATTTCTGGTAACACAAGAATTTTGCCTTGTTGCAAATTATTGGGAGTTGGCGGCCATGTTCTCAATCAGGTTGCGAGCTGCAATCGGAGTTTTGTCAACCAACGCCCCTCCACTTGCGGCGTCTATCATGCTTCGGTCCATAGGGTGCAGTCCCTCATAAAAGTATTGTATCAACAATTGATCACTAATTTGGTTATGGGGGCAGCTAGCATACAACCTCTTGAATCTTTTCCAATATTCATAGAGGGTCTCTCTTTCAAGTTGCCTTATCCCACATATTTCCTTTCTTATGGATGTAGCTCTTGACGCTGGAAAATTTTTTTCCAAGAAAAGCCTTTTCAAGTTGTCCCAACTAGCAATGGATCCTGGAGGGAGATAGTTTGTCCCAATCCTTGGCTGCATCCATCAGAGAGAACGAAAATGCCTTTAATTTGACATGCTCCTTAGGCACACCTTGTGGCCTCATGGTTGAACAAACAATGTGGAACTCCTTGAGGTGTTTGTGTGGATCCTCACCTGCAAGGCCATGAAATCTTGGCAACAAGTGTATTAGTCCATGTTTTTAGAACAAAAGGAGCATCAATATCAGGATACTGTATGCATAAAGTTTGATATGTTACATCCGGTGCAGCCAGTTCCCTTAATGTTCTTTCATTGTCAGCCATTTTTTTTTATTTCAAATTCTAATGAATGGGGTGTTGAATAGATAGATGAAGGAGATGAAGACTCCTCAAAATGTTCAGAACTATTCCTATGTGTTCTAATGCTACTATGAAATGTCCTATCAATTTCTGGGTCAAGTGGTTACAAGTCTCCAGGATTCGATCTAATCATGCACTAGAAACTAATTATAAGGAATGAAAAGAAGTAAGCTAGATGAAACAGCAAAAATGCAGAGAAAATCAGATGACAATTATGCAGAAAACTAATGTTTATGTGTAGTAAAATGAAGCAAAGAAGTTAAGCAACAAAAACAGAAAAGAAATTACAACTAATTGCAAGAAAATGCAACACAAGCTAACAAATTCTGCAGAATTCTACAGAAATGTGCAGCAAAAACAGAGTAATAATGCAGAAAAACAGAAAATAGAGCACTAAAACAGAGCAACTAACAAGTTCAATGCAAAATTAACACCAAACATTCCCCGGCAACGGCGCCAATTTAATGATGCGAGATTTTGCTACTTGTTATGCACAAAGATTGTCGTTAATCCTCATCAAATATGCAAAGAAATGTATGCAATACTAGGGTGTTGTCCTAGGTTGTCTCCAAGGAATTTTTGGTTGAGAACATACATCGAACAAGTGTAAACATATATTTTAAAGCAAGTAAATTGGGGGGAGGTTTGTCAATTTCCATATTTTAATCAAGAGCAAAAGGTAAACTAGTAAAATTCAATCAATTAAGAAGAGTAATCCCTAGTCAATCAATGAGTTCTATCACTATTCTTCCAAATGATTCAATAATCCCCTATTTTTCCCTTGAATTAAGTTAATCTAACAAGCAAAAATTAACTTTAGCATCCCAATTAAAATTAAGCATCTTAATGGGCTCCAATCTCTATCCCTAAGATTAAGCAATCTCAAAGATTAATCAAAATTAAGCAATTTTGGATTAGAATTTCGTTTGGGTAATTTAGGGTTCATTAAGCAATGTTCTCCTCATGTAAATTTTATTTCATTCAGAGATTGGGGTTAATAAATCCCAGGAAAGAAAAAGTAATATTGCCATTAAACCCAAGAATTCAAGAACCATGTGAGTTGACTAGGAATTACAAGAGAATTTAGCCCTCCATGTGTATGGGCTTCACAAATGAAAGAAGGAAATGCAGAAACGTAAGCAACAACAATGTAAAATCAATGAGAATCAAAGGAAAATTGAAAATTAAAACCTATAATGGACCCCTGGCTATCACCCAAGGATTCCAAGCTCTCAAAATGCTCCAAAAGTGGCAAAAGAATCTAAGGAAATGTAAAAAGCTCTGTACCCTAATTTCTCAAATTCTATTTATATTGCAGAAATTTTCGCCCAAAGTGACAACTATGGTTTCATAGTGATAACACGTAGCATTCCAAAGTGATTACGCATATTCCATAGTGATAACGCGCAAGGTCTGTGATTTTGGCCTCTCTGGAGTTATCACTTTGGCTTCATAGTGATAACGCGCAATGCCCCAAAGTGATTACTCTCGCTCCATAGTGTTTACGCGTAGGTCCTGTGTTTTTGCCCTCTCTGGAGTTGTCACTTTGGCATCAGAGTGATAACTTTGGCTGCTTCAGAGTGTCTACTATGGTTCCATAATAGCTACACCCAGGATCTTGTACTTTTTGGCCTTTCTGGAGTTGTCACTATGGGTTCATAGTGATCACTCTGGTCTACCTTTCTAGAACAAGCTTGTTGTAGTGTTCACTATGGACTCCAAAGTGATCACTTTCACCTCAAACTCTCTCAAATGCTAAAAATCCATGGAAAAAGTCTAGAAACTCCTGCACAATTATTCAAATGATCAAAATTACAAACTATATCTATGTAAATCAATGTAAATTAACCTAAAATTAAGAAATCTATTATAAATTGACCAAAATGATATTTTTATGTTATTTACAACCCTAAGTTTACTTTTTTCTATTAAGAAACATTAAAATAACAAGTAAAAATCCAATAAAATGTGGATTCATCAATGTTTATAAGTTCAAGTTAACTTTAAATATATTATTTATTGCTAAATTGATATCAACTTATGAAGGAGGTTATATTATGCCTGCATGGAATGAGGTGCATCAATTAATCTCTTGTTGGTGTGTTGTATTTTTATCAAATTAATATTATTTGCTTTAACTGTAAATATATAATGCCTGTAGGATGAGGTTACTAGTATTCATAAAGAATTAATATATGATGCTAGTTAAATAGTTCAAAGTTAAATAACCCAACAAATGATAATTCCAATTTAGATGAACATAACAAAGCAAATGGTGCATTAACAATTACTCTAATCACATGACAAACAAAGGACATAAATTATTATACTATGACTCCTAAATTTTCATTTGCCACATCAACTATATCGATGATAATGAACAATTCAAATGTTCATAAAAAGTATATCTCATTAGCACCACCACATAATGGTAGTTTAAAACAACACAACCTTCAAATTCTAGATATTATATCATCGATACATTTTTATCTCATAATTCATAAGTCTTAACTAGTATATTATTGGACCAAAACTTGTACCATATCACCCAAATAGATCAAAGTTACAAATTTAACTTTAACTTGGTGCATAAATAGACCAAGACTGCTTAACGATTATCATTCAAATTTTCATGACTTACAACCTACATGGAGGACTCAATGCAAAAGTTACTTGCAAGCTATTCGTTAAGCATTTCACCTAAGGATTGCTTGGACAAGGAGAGATGACATTAGTATTTCTCTCTCTATTTATACCACTTGAATGCACATGAAAAAATACAATAAAAAATAAGAGTACCTCAATGAATAACTTGTTACTTTTTTTATCCTTTGGTTCCTATACTTTCTCACTAATTCCAAACATTGAGAAATCTTTCTTTTCATTGTTAGGCAACTTTTTCATGTTACACTTGTCAAGTTATGAATCTTATTTAATTGAATTGGACACTTTTCACCCATGTTCTTGGCAATATCTTTATCATTTGAAGGTCTATTCAAATCATTTAACAAACATGATATGGATGGCAACTTTGAAGTGAAATTTGTAAGTGTAGTGTGAATGAGATTGTTTGCATCCTTAGATTCTGCAACAATTTCAGTCACATTATAGGAATGTTTGCACAACTTATCATTCCTATCCCTCATTGGCTTTAATTCATTTTTAGCATAACTGCTCTTTATGTATTGTCTTTGTTTGATATTCTTCATCCATCTACTCAAAATATACTTATAATGCACTTGCTTAACTCTTTTAAGTGCAAGCACAGAAAGAAAATGCATGCATATTATAACTCTGGATTAAAAAAGCAATCAATAACAACTAATATCATGACTACTCCTATCAAAAACAACCTTGAACTTAACTTCTTTGAATTGATTTCCAAATATACTATCCACAACCATAATGTAAGACGTAATTGTTCCATCTTGACATTTCATCATAGCATCGCGATTCATTTTCCCTCTAAATTCTACTTGAACATCAAAAAATATGAAATTAGTATACTCAACTTGAAATTGCCTCTTAATAAGGGAGGTTAACCCAAAATGAATTATGGTGTTCATTGTGTGGGAGTTAGTTTCCACTTCCTTCTCCACCTTGCTCCTTAAGACATTGTCATCTTACATGATAAATTGTTATAGGCTTATCTTCGAGTTTAAATGTCCAAAATAAAAATGAGTGTATGCTCTCACTTCTTTGTGTAGTAGACAATCCTATGTAAAAAACTTTTTACAAAAATAATAGAACTTATTTATGGTGTTCTTGAACAATTTGTGCAACTATTCATATTTTTGACATCATATTCTTTTAAGAAAGAAAACTTTTTCTCTTTAAATTCCTTATTCATAAAAGTATCACAATTAGTTTCTTTCATTGTTGATTTGATTCGCTTATACGCATCATATCACTTAAGTTTTTCAATGATTTTTTCATAATATGCTATAAGCACTATCTATGAAGAGTATCGAACAAAGCTATTGTAATAGCATTTTGTATGCCTTGCATTGGTAAATCACAATCTTGTTAGGTGACTTTCCGAACATGCATCATACCCAACATTTGAAAGTCAGACAAATATTCTAGAATCTTTTGTTGATATTAAGTCATAACCAAATGAAATTGACTGACCATAGTGATTTGCACCAACAAAAGTAACAAACATCTCATACTCGTTTGTTAGGTAAGTTGTATTACAACTAACAATATCTCTAAAGACTTCATATACAACTCGACTTCTAGCATCTATTCAAAAAATATTTTCGATGTGAAACTCTTCATCAACTTCAATATCATACCATACTTTACTATTTTGCTCCATCATCCTACAAATATAATTCATTGAGGTTTTGGCATTTCCTTGCTTTGCAATCAAAGGTTCTTGTTAATATAGTTTTGAAAAATCATGAACAAGAGTATGAAAAGTCTTGTTTATCCTCACCCCTATTTCATCATGTAATTTAATTGTTTTTCTCAAAATCATGCTAATATTCTTATTTTTCTTAAACATTATTGCCTTCAAAAGGATAACTTCATGAGAATGATTAAGAACAATTATATTTTTAGACCATTTTCATCGCTCCTCCTTCTTTGTCATAATCTTCGCTTCACATTTGACAATTACGGTGGGAAGTGTCTTCAAAGTTGGTACCTTTGACAAACTTTTTCCTTCTCATATGCATCCAAAAATCAAATTCAAGTCTATATCTGACCTCTTTTTTTATTTTTAATCTTCCATCTAAAACCTATTTTAGTTGAATAATTTTTATAAAATATTTTAATAGCTTTTATTGAATCAAACTTTATTCTAATAGTTGGTTCAACTATGTCAAAACTATCATTAAGACCACTGTTGAGATTTTTCCTTAAAAATACGGCAAGTGTATCAGGTCTATTGCAAGTAATAACCGATGAAGTACCGGAATATCTCCCTCGAAGAGCAATTCAAAATGTATTAATTATTAAGATAAAAATTAATTGAACTTATAGACAGTAAATTTGATTGATGATTTTTATAAAATTTGAGTGACAATTATAATGTAAAATATTGATGTAAAATGTAGTAAAATTCAAATTAGAGAAAGTGAGATTGAATTTTATCTATCTCTCTCTTTGTATTTCAGTAATTAAGTGATAAACATGACAATCATTTTCAATGAATTTGATGCAAAATACAAAAATCATATATCCCAATTCCTTGAAAATATATTTGTAAGATAATTTCTTAAATGTTGATTTCTTAAGTAGTTAACAAACTATCCAGCATTATTATCAGGATTTTAAACAATCGATAACTTGAAATCTATTCCTAAAGTAACTAGTTATTGAGTAATCTCAATCAGATTTGGATCTAAGTAATATCTTTCCATATATAACTCAAATCTAAGATTAGAAAACTATCAGTTATAAAGATTCAAGCATTCCACATGGATTAAAATCACCCAATCAATAGAAATGAAGAAGAAACAGTTATATTTATATAAATTACTGAGAATACATCAAGTTTGAATAATTACATTCAACCCATAAGAGTTGTAGCTGCTCATTGCAACTATAGTAACAAGAAATGTGATACAAAAGGTATAGAACATGAGATAATATGTGTTTCCACTCTTACTCTCAACTCGCCACCATTCTCTCTCTCTAAGAACAAGAATGGAACAGTAGTAGTTTGCAGAAACACAAAAGTAGCTTTTATACTGGTTTAGACAAAGTTTTTCTCGCTACAGCGATACCCTCTCGTTATAGCAAGACATAGAGATAAAAATTAGGTCATTCTGCTTGCATCTCGCTGCAGAGACATATGTCTCGCTACAGCGAGAGAAGGTATTCTCGATGCAACGACACATTCAGGCTGTAGCAAGAGGAGCACAATTTTCCTCTTAATAAACTTATCGCTTCTCGCTACAGCGAGAATATCTAGCTACAGTGAGAGACCTTCAGAATCTTTCTCTTCTTCAACTTCATGCTTTTGTGTGCCTATTGATTATTTTTTAAAATTTCTTTAACTTTGGGTGATGTTTCTTTTCTAATTCCAACTACAAATTATATCAAAAAGGAATCAAAACACTTACATTTGCATTTTTCTCCTTAAATATACAAGTAATTGCAAAAGTTCCTACTTTAGGGAAAATTTAACCAAAAAATCTAAACATTTAATATGAAAAGTGTTCAAGTCAACAACTAAAATTGCCCAATTTATATATTTATTAACTACCAACATCACAAACAGGCTCAATAACATTCTCAATGTCATAGAGCACAAAATAAGGGGGAAAAAATCTCATACAAAACCAACTCAAGAAAGATTATAAGAAAATTAGATAATAGTAGTAACATAATAAATGCATAAATAATTCACACGAAATCAAATTTAAAAGCAATTAACCATGAGTAGCTCTACATCGCTTAAGCCTTACAAATTTCTTGCAAATATTTTATATTTGCTAATAATTGTGTTAATTTTTCCAATTTTCAATCATTACCATTCAAGTATAATTTTTTGTAGGTTGTAAACCTTTCAAAAATTCTAACAATATTTATTGGGTCGAGTTTTATCAATTAAAATTACGTAATTGCTAACATGATTAGAACTCACACCGAAAACCAAGTATGTATAGCTAGTAATTGCTTTCATATGAAGAAATTTTTTATCAAAACTAGTAATTTTATAAATTTGTTGCTACATGTCAGGCTTCTAATTTATTATTGAGTAATCTATAATATTTTATACTTGTTCAATGTTAATTGAAGGATTATTTGGTATTGGAATATATTTAGATGGAGTTGAAATTATTTTTAAAAAAAAAAAAAGTGAACAGTGCAATGAACAGTGCAATGAACAGTGCAACCGCGTATGTACAGTACAAACCGTGTATGAACAGTGCAATGAACAGTGCAAACCGCGTACAAACCGTGTATGAACAGTGCCAACCGCGTATGTACAGTGACTGCTGACGTCATCGGTGACGTCACATACGCGTACAGTGCGTGTACAGTAAGGCGGTGAACAGTGTTTTCCGGCGGTGAACAGTAAATTTCGGCGTGAACAGTAAATTTCGAAAATTTTCTATAAAAAGGGGGCTTCACACAAAATTTTCATTTCTTCACCTCTATCCAATGTTCTCAAAGGTTCTAAGGCCATGAATCACCATTTCTCTCATACTAAACCTTCCTAAACTTAGATTTCTCGCCAGATCTGAGATTCTACATCTATTCTGAAGGATTGGAAGTAAGTTTCTTTAAGTTTGAAGCGAGATTTACCGTTCGTTTCTCTTCTCCTTCTCTTTCTTATAGAAATTCATGGTGTTCTTAGGAGAAACTCCGTTCTAAAGCTGAATCTTCGGTGAATTTTGTTATAATCAAGTAATATTCGGTAGATCTAGTGTGAATCATCTTTCTGAGGTAAGGGGAGTTTACTTTAACCTATGAACCATGTTTTGAACGGTTTAATATGCTATTTCAAGATATTTTGATATGATTTTGTTAGATCTATTGAATAAAAGCTATTTTCTAAGCTGTAACTGTTGTTAATTAGTTTAAAATGCTGAGATTTTGGCTGATCTATTATAAATTTGCCGTAGTTGAGCTGTTAAAATAATTTTGGTGGCGTGCATCATGCTGAGATATATGTTGTGCATCATTATAGAGCCGAGTTACATGTTTAGGTGGGTAGACATGTAACGGTAAGTTCATGCTGAGCCGTCTTTGTCTTTGTCGTCTGGATCCGGATACGGAATGGGTCGCTCCGGACCGCTCGGTTCCTTCTGGATTAATTAGGCTGTGAAACCAGTTGGAAGCCGTTTTCATGCTGTGCATTAGATGGGCTGGAAATGCATGGGGTTATTGCTGTGAGAAATATTTTGCTCTCTATATATATAATTTTATTTTATGTTTGGTAAGCTCACCCTTGCATTTCTTTCTATGTCGTTGTGTGCGTGTGTACTGCGATGATCGTACGGTGGTACGTGAGCAGATGTAGCAGGTGTTGCATCTACTTCACAGGCTGAGGGGCCAGTGAAGAAAAGTTAGAAGCTGGAGTTGAGTAATAATGCATCAAAGTCCTTTTTCTTTATATATGAGACCTCATGTCGAGGGAGTCACGTATTATAATTTTTTTGGTATTTTGAATATTATAAACTAAATGTAATATTATGTTGATCTGTTGGATATTTGTTGTAAGGAACTTCATTTTTACTTTGAATGAGAAGTGAATTTTTTTATACTTATATTCTCTATTATTTACCTATTTTTAAATAAGTATGTGGTGTAGAAATAATGTTCTCGGTCCTTTATAAAAAAAGGGTCGTGACATTTTAGTGGTATCAGAGCATGGTCTAGGTAAACCTACGGGGTGAGGTTGTTAGGCATCAGTTGTGCATATTAGACATATAAGTTTTAGCTGTAAATCATATATCATAATTTCTATTCATCAAGTTGTGAGGGAACGAGCTTGATCACCTCAGTTCTCAGACACGACAGATGTAGAAAATTTTGGTATATGATACTAGGTGAGCTATAGGCGATTCATGCTACGTGAATAATAGGTTGTTAAGCTAAGATTGTACATGATTGCTGAGATAAATGTGTTTGCTATGTTGTTTGAAATGCTGATATGACGTTGTGCTCAGTGCTAAATTGATTAAATTGTTATGACATACTAAATATGAATATATTACTGTAAGCTGAATATGTGAATATAGCTATGTGGTGGTATTGCTGAATGTGTTAAACATTAGTAATCTAAGCTAGTCTATATATTAGGATGGCTAGACCGAGAAAATCTGTTGCAAACCCTCCTCCTCCTTTTGACGTGAACCAAATGGCTCATGCCATGGAGGCTGTGGCAAGTACTTCTCTCTGTGTTGTTTGATTCTGGAGCCACACACTCTTTTATTGCGGACAATTGTGTGAGAAACTTCGGATTACCGGTGGGCGATCTAGGATGAGACTTAGTAGTATCGACACCTACTTTAAGTTCAATTAAGACTTCGACGGTTTGTGTTAGGTGTCCCATAGCAATTGAGGGACGAAGATACAAAGTAAATCTTATTTGTATCCCGATGTCAGGGTTAGATGTAATCCTGGGTATGGATTGGCTAACTGCCAATCGTGTGCTAATTGATTGTGGCCGGAGGTGTTTAATCTTTCCTGAGCAGCAAGATTGTGTAGAATTGATTTCTACTCGCCAAGTAGAAACATCCTTAGGTGAGGGAGTATCTTGTTTTGTTTTGTTGGGAGTTATGAATGCAGAAGTGGAGCAAAGCCTTCAGTCAATACCAGTAGTATGAGAATTCCCTGAGATTTTCCCAGAGGATATTCCTGGAATACCTCCACGTAGAGAGGTAGAGTTTGCTATAGATTTGATTCCTAGAGCTGAGCCAGTGTCTGTAGTACCGTATAGAATGGCGCCAAAAGAGTTAATTGAGCTTAAAGAGCAAATCGAGGATCTAATGCGTAAACAGATGATTAGACCAAGTGTATCGCCTTGGGGAGTCCCAGTTCTCTTGGTGAAAAAGAAGGACGGAAGTTCTAGATTATGTGTGGATTATCGTAAGTTGAATAAGTTGACAATTAAGAACAAGTACCCATTGCCGCAAATCGATGATTTGATGGACCAGCTGAGAGGTGCTAAAGTATTCTCTAAGATTGATTTGAAGTCTGGGTACCATCAGATCCGAGTGAAGGATGAAGATATTCCTAAGACTGCTTTTCGCACTAGATATGGTCATTATGAGTATATAGTGATGCCTTTTGGAGTTACAAATGCTCTAGCTGTGTTTATGGACTACATGAATCGGATCTTTAGACCTTTCCTGGATCGATTTGTGGTAGTCTTTATTGATGATATTTTAATTTATTCTAGTTCGTCAGAAGAACATGAAGAGCATTTGAGGACTGTACTTAATGTTTTAAGGGAAAAACAGTTGTATGCTAAACTGTCTAAGTATGAGTTTTGGCTAGAGGAAGTGAAGTTCCTTGGTCGTGTTATTTCAGCTAAAGGAATTGCAGTTGATCCTTCCAAAGTTGAAGCGGTGTTGCAATGGGAAAGGCCGAAGACAGCCTCAGAGATTCGTAGTTTTGTGGGCCTAGCAGGTTACTACCGGAGATTTATAGAGGGATTCGCGAAGATAGCTGCACCATTAACACGGTTAACTCGCCGTGATCAACCCTTTGTGTGGACTGAGGAATGTGAGCAAAGCTTTAATGAGTTAAAACAGAGACTAACTTCTTCGCCGGTGTTGATTCTCCCTGATACTAGTCGACCGTTTGAGGTGTACTGTGATGCTTCTCATCAGGGATTGGGATGTGTGTTGATGCAAGATAAGAGAGTGGTAGCTTATGCATCTCGTCAATTGCGAACTCATGAGCGAAATTATCCGATTCATGACCTTGAGTTAGCTGCTGTAGTCTTTGCTCTGAAGGTGTGGCGACACTATCTTTATGGAGCTCAATTTGATGTATATAGTGATCATAAGAGTCTGAAGTATTTATTTGATCAGCGAGAGTTAAATATGAGGCAGAGACGTTGGGTGGAATTCCTTAAGGATTATGATTTTCAGCTCCAATACCATCCAGGAAAAGCTAACGTGGTGGCCGATGCATTAAGTAGGAATATGGTTCAGGCATTCTCCCTAAGAGTCAGTGAAACCCTTTTGGTAGAACAATTCCGAGACCTGAACATACATGTGGACTTATCACCCGAAAAGATTAGTTGTAGCCGAATTGTGGTGACTAATAATTTCTTACAGGAAATTAAAGATAAACAATTGTGGGATCCAATGTTATGTCGGATTGTATTTCTCTTAGGGACGAGATAAGACAAAGGGTTTCAAGAAAGGTGTTGATGGTATTCTCGGATGTCAAGGTCGAGTTTGTGTCCCTAGAGATACCGAATTAAAGAGAGCAATTCTAGAAGAAGGACATAAGGGTAGTCTCAACATTCATCCCGGTGTTACCAAGATGTATCAAGATTTAAAGCGAGATGTTTTGGTGGCCAGGCATGAAGCGAGAGATAGCTGAGTTTGTTAAAGCCTGCTTGACTTGTCAAAAGGCAAAAGCGGAGCACCAAAGCCCTCCAGGAGAGTTACAAACGATGGAAATTCCAGAGTGGAAGTGGGACCATGTGACTATGGACTTTGTGTCCCATCTACCTAGAACAGTTAGGAATCATGATGCAATGTGGGTCATAGTTGATAGGCTAACCAAGAGTGCACATTTCTTGCCAATTAACATGACATTTAGCTTGGAGAAATTAGCAGAATTGTACATTAGAGAGATTGTCAGGTTGCATGGAGTACCTTCTAGTATTATCTCTGATAGGGATCCTTGATTCACTTCCCAGTTTTGGCAGAGTTTCCAAGAATCTATGGGCACACAGTTGAGGTTGAGTTCTGCATACCATCCGCAAACAGATGGTCAATCTGAGCATACTATTCAGACCTTAGAAGACTTATTGCGGACTTGCATTGTAGAACAGAGGAGTAATTGGGAGGATATGCTTCCTTTGGTAGAATTCACTTATAATAATAGCTATCATTCGAGTATAGATATGGCACCATTTGAAGCTCTGTATGGTAGAAGGTGTAGAACCCCTATCTGTTGGTTCCAAGATGGAGTACATTTGATGATTGGACCTGAAATGCTGCAAGAAACTAAGGAGAAAGTTGAACTTATTAGAGAAAAGCTAAGAGCTACCCAAAGTCGACAGAAATCTTATGCTGACCGACGCAAAAGATCCCTAGAATTTGAGGTTGGTGATCATGTATTCTTAAGAGTATCACGCACTACAGGTGTGGGGCGAGCCTTAAGAGCCAAGAAGTTAACACCTAAGTTCATAGGACCGTATCAAATATTACATCGTCGAGGACCATGGCCTATGAATTAGCGTTACCACCTCGGTTGTCCGGAATACATAATGTTTTCCATGTGTCGCAGCTAAAGAAGTATGTTCCGCATTTGTCTCATGTAATTGAGCCTGATGTTGTGGAGTTACGAGATGACTTGTCTGTGGAGGTCCCAGCTGCTCGTATCGAGGAAACTAGAGTTAAGAAACTTAGAGGTAAGTCTATTCGATTAGTAAAGGTTGTTTGGGACTAAATAACTGGTGATGCCACATGGGAGTTAGAAGAAAGAATGAGAGAGTTGTATCCTCATCTTTTCTCTGGGGAATGAAATTTTCGAGGACGAAAATTTATTTTCTGGGAGAATTGTCAGGCTTCTAATTTATTATTGAGTAATCTATAATATTTTATACTTGTTCAATGTTAATTGAAGGATTATTTGGTATTGGAATATATTTAGATGGAGTTGAAATTATTTAAAAAAAAAAAAAGTGAACAGTGCAATGAACAGTGCAATGAACAGTGCAACCGCGTATGTACAGTACAAACCGTGTATGAACAGTGCAATGAACAGTGCAAACCGCGTACAAACCGTGTATGAACAGTGCCAACCGCGTATGTACAGTGACTGCTGACGTCATCGGTGACGTCACATACGCGTACAGTGCGTGTACAGTAAGGCGGTGAACAGTGTTTTCCGGCGGTGAACAGTAAATTTCGGCGTGAACAGTAAATTTCGAAAATTTTCTATAAAAAGGGGGCTTCACACGAAATTTTCATTTCTTCACCTCTATCCAATGTTCTCAAAGGTTCTAAGGCCATAAATCACTATTTCTCTCATACTAAACCTTCCTAAACTTAGATTTCTCGCCAGATCTGAGATTCTACATCTATTCTGAAGGATTGGAAGTAAGTTTCTTTAAGTTTGAAGCTAGATTTACCGTTCGTTTCTCTTCTCCTTCTCTTTCTTATAGAAATTCATGGTGTTCTTAGGAGAAACTCCGTTCTAAAGCTGAATCTTCGGTGAATTTTGTTATAATCAAGTAATATTCGGTAGATCTAGTGTGAATCATCTTTACGAGGTAAGGGAGTTTACTTTAACCTATGAACCATGTTTTGAACGGTTTAATATGCTATTTCAAGATATTTTGATATGATTTTGTTAGATCTATTGAATAAAAGCTATTTTATAAGTTGTAACTGTTGTTAATTAGTTTAAAATGCTGAGATTTTGGCTGATCTATTATAAACTTGCCGTAGTTGAGCTGTTAAAATAATTTTGGTGGCGTGCATCATGCTGAGATATATGTTGTGCATCATTATAGAGCCGAGTTACATGTTTAGGTGGGTAGACATGTAACGGTAAGTTCATCTTTGAAATTTCTTTGTCTTTGTCTTTGTCGGATCCGGATCTGGGAATGGGTCGCTCCCGGACCAGGCTCGGTTCCTTACGGATTAATTAATGTGAAACCAGTTGGAAGCCGTTTTCATGCTGTGCATTAGATGGGCTGGAAATGCATGGGGTTATTGCTGTGAGAAATATTTTGCTCTCTATATATATAATTTTATTTTATGTTTGGTAAGCTCACCCTTGCATTTCTTTCTATGTCGTTGTGTGCGTGTGTATCGCGATGATCGTACGGTGGTACGTGAGCGGATGTAGCAGTGTTGCATCTACTTCACAGCCGAGGGGCCGAAGAAAAGTTAGAAGCTGGAGTTGAGTAATAATGCATCAAAGTCCTTTTTCTTTATATATGAGACCTCATGTCGAGGGAGTCACGTATTATAATTTTTTTGGTATTTTGAATATTATAAACTAAATGTAATATTATGTTGATCTGTTGGATATTTGTTGTAAGGAACTTCATTTTTACTTTGAATGAGAAGTGAATTTTTTTATACTTATATTCTCTATTATTTACCTATTTTTAAATAAGTATGTGGTGTAGAAATAATGTTCTCGGTCCTTTATAAAAAAAGGGTCGTGACACTACATGTGCAGGTTTTTAAACTTTTCAATTGTGTACTCACTCAAGATGCACTTTCTCCCAATGCAAGAGAGCATTATCTCATACACTCTCATAGTGGGCACCCTTTCTGCATAGTAGATTACAAATGAGTCAATATATCTATATGATTACATATGTCAATCAAAATCAACCAGGTGCTAGTAGTTCTTTACTTTTTAGTCTATTGACACATTTAGAACCAAGGCCAACACAATTTTAGCAACAAACTTAGAATAGTGAACAAAATGCAAAAAAAAATAATTAGCAAGATGAAAACTTAAACAAAATGAATCATAATCTGATGAAAGATAAAACAAAGTTGTTAGAACACAATTAGCTACAAAAAAAAAAAACCACACACAATCTAAGAAGAACAAGATAGAACACGGTAAACAAGAAACTGTTGAGAATGAGTGACTGTGAGAGAGCTTATGGCTATGATAATGTTATGAGGGAGAGTGAGCTTTATGAACCTTATTTGCTTAAAGGCGTTGCTAATGGTTAAGGTGGGTTATGGATTTTGCAAATTCGAGGAGGATGAAAACAAAGTAAGGGAAGCGAGGGTTGAGGAGCTTCAATACTAATATAAAGTGAAAGGAAACAAATGGTGTCATGCACGGGAGGACAATGAAGTTTTGGGACTTCATAATGGTGTGCTTGTGCCTATTTGAGTATGTATGCACTTGCTATACTAAAATATGGTGTTTGTGTATAAATACATGTTTTTGGTGTTAAAATAACATTGTTGGGTCACCAATTACTTTGTTTTTACATAGTACATAAGCAAAAGGTGACACAACTACAACTCCTATTATGTTGTGTGGCGGCCAAATATATATTATGGCTTTCACTTGTTCTATTATCCTATTTTATATGTGAGTCATTTTATTTTAACACTTTACAATATCATATATGTTGTCCAAAATAAATGCAAATCAATCATAATTTTTTTATTAAAACAAAAGTCTAGTAGCTTTAAACCTCCTCCTTCTCCTCCTCCCTCTGTCCCCCCCAAAAAAGAAAAAGAAAAAGAAAAGAGTAAAATTTCTTTTCCCCATCAAATTTGAATTAATAATATCAAGGCAAATTTTTCTATTTGTTTATCATTATTGTAAAAGGTAATAAAGTTCTGCAAAACAAACTCTAATATGTTATATTTAGTTTTAGTTATTAGTTGTTCTAAGGTGCAAGTGGATTTTCGTGATAAAAAGAAATGTTAATGGTAGTATAAATAAGTATAAGGCAAGACTAGTTGCCAAAGGTATTTATCAAGACTTTTGATTTTTTTGAAATGTTTAGTCCTATGATAAGTCAGTTGTTGTTCAAGAGATTATTTTCCTTGTTCTTTCTCAAAATTGGCACATGAATCTAGTCGATGTCAATAATACTTTTCTTACTGGGGATTTATATGAAGTTCTAATAGTTCATCTACCTAGTTTTGTTCAAGCATGTGGATCTTAAGTCTGCAATCTTCATAAAGTGTTGTATGGAGTGAGACAAGTACCAAGAGCTTGGCCTAACAAACTTCAATCACTTATATTTGAACTTGAATTTTCATCAGCTAAATGTGACATATCACTGTTTATTAAAATTACTCCTTCAATCGCTATTATCATTCCTGTATATGTAGATGACATTATAATCACCAACTCATCTAAGGAGATCTCTTGTCTAACTTAAACTATACATAAGAAATTTCCTATCAAAGATATAGGTAAATTCAACTACTTCTTAGGTATTCAAGTCAATAAAACATATTCAAAAGGCATCTGAGCCAAACTAAATATATTCATGAACTATTATAGGAAGAAAATATGCTTAATGCCAAACCCATGAATATTCTATCGTATTGAGATTAAAACTCATAGTTCAAAATGGTTCACCTATTGAAGATCCAACTTTGTATATGTCAATTTTGGTGGATTACAATTTGTCATTGTAACCACCAAACATATCATTTGTTATTAACAAAGTATGCCAATTTATGCATTCTCTAAAAAATTTCACATTGGCAAGTTGCCAAGAGAATCTTAAGGTACCTTAAAGAGTTTAAGTTTAACAAAAATATTCAAATCTCAACTTTGCCTTCTGTGATGCTATCTGGGATTTTGACCTAGATGATAGAAAATCAACAACTGGTTAGGCTTCAACCTGATCTCTTGGTCTTTAAAGAAGCAGCATGTTTTATCTCATTCAAGTACAAAAGGCTAGGAGTAAGAATTGCAAAACTTGTTTAGATCTTCTACAAAAACTTCACATCATACAACAAAACCACCTATAATATATTGTGACAATCTTAGCGTAGTTCTTTTAACAACAAATCTTATATCTCATTCTCTCGCTAAACATTACCAAATAGATTTGTTCTTTGTCTAATATAAGGTTCACTTCAAAAGTAAGTTCATCATATACCATCATCCAAACAAATCGTTGATATACAAACTCAAAGTGCAAAATTTTTACCAATAAATTTATTGGTGGAAGAATGTAAAGGTAATTAAATTTCACAAAACAAACTTTAATCTATTGTAGTTAGTTTCAATTATTAGTTGTTCACATGCATTGTAAAGTGTGTGTGTGTGTATATATATATATATATATATATATATATATATGTATGTATATATATGAAGTAAAATCTTCTCATATTAGTGTAAGTCTAAAAATTTTTACATTAATTCTAAATATTTCATTTAACTTACGAGTTATAATTTATTACTTCACTAATTGTTAGACACAAATTAAATGAATGACTCAAATTGAGTGTATAAATTTTTAAACTAACGTTGATGTGAAAAAAAAATCTCTTATATATATATATATATATATATATATATATATATATGGAAAATAATCTTCTTACACCATTTAATTTAAATATAACGAAATATAATTTATTACTTTACTGATCATTAGATTTAAGTTAAATAAAAAAACTCAAATTGGATGTAAAAATTTTTAGACTTACATTGAGATAAAAAAAATCTTACTCTTTTATATATATATATATATATATATATATATATATATATATATATATATATATATATATATATATATATATATATATATATGGCACAGTAATTAATAACAATTTAATAAACATGTTTTATTCATCATTAATTATGATCTTTCTTTAATCACTGCTTAAATACTTTTAATTGTTCTTTTTTCTTTTATGATATTTGTTAACTTTTGCTGAATCACAAACATAAAACATTGTTTTCAAACTTGACACTTTAGCACGTAAATCCTTAAATTTGCGCATTAAGATTTGCTATTGATGCAACTTTGGCTTAGAATTTGTAATTCCAAAAAGCAGCACATGATAAGGATGTCATGAAACGAAGGAACAACATGTATGATATTATTAAATACGGAGCACTTTTGTTCACAAATGTTAAATGTAGTGGCATAAATACATATCAACCTATTTCATAAATGAAGTTTCTAACAACACATATATCAACAGCAGCAACAGGTGCTATGTGTGCATCACTGCCTGAAGAAATTTGTCAAGGATTTACCATCCAATTCTTTCTTGAAGAATCTGGTCATAAATTCATTGAACGTGAAACTCCTATAAAGGGCTGGTTTCTCTTCTGATGTTAGCTCTGGCAAAGGTCCAAAAACCCTCTCTCTTTCACTAGGGTTCAGGAAAAAAGCAACTGAGACTCGTGGCTCATTAGAATAGTTGGCTAACACCCGATGATGAGCACTCTTATATTCCTCATTAGAAATTATCTGAGACAAATCCAAACAGAATATAAGGCAAAACGAAATATTGTTAATATTTGTATGTAGTAAACTTTTTATGTACACCAATCCTCGTTGCAAAACTCATAATAATTATTGTTAATAATCATAAAATTTTGTCTAAAAATCATGACATATATCCTAAGTGTTAGATATTTGTTTCGTCCATTTCAGCCTGTAACCCAAAATACAAATAGGCCATACAACGAAAATCACCTTACTCCTAAAGAATACTTAGAAGAAAAACTTATATTAACCTCATCCCAAAAAGATAAGTGGAGACTCAGTCTCATGCCACTCAACCAACTCCTTGGAGAGTTATACACATTACTCCGTCAGCAAATATGCTACTTGAGGCTTATTTATTTATTTATATAATTAATATGAGAAATTTTCAAAAATTGTCAATAATAATTTTTGGTGAAAAATTGCTAATGAAAACTTTAAATACTTTAAAAAATTTTATTATTTTTTCAAAAGGCGTCAATGATGTTTTTAGTTTTTTTATATTTTTTAAAGATCGCAAATAGCAACTTTTATGCGTAACTTTTATTATTGTTTAATTTTAAAATTTCTGCACCAAAACGCGCCGATGTCAATTTTTGAGTTTTTCTATTCCTGTAATTTTCCCCAAAATTTTATATTTTAAATATTATACATATAAAAATAATAATCTTGCTACTTGATGATGCTATAGAAGCTTTTTTTTTATTAATTTTATATGATTCTAATGTTTGTATGCTTATCTTTGTATCTAATTATTATTATTATTATTATTGTCCAACTCTTTTAAGAGTGAGCTTGTGCTAACAGGTCCGTTTACGAAAAACCAAAAAAAAAAATAGTAGGTTATTAAATTACTAGATTAATCTCTCAAAAAATAAAAAAATAAAAAATTATAATAATAATAATAAAATTTAATATTTTATTAATATTTAATTATTTTAATTTTTAAAAAAATAAAATTTGAACCCAGTGTTAGGCCGAGCTAAAACGGGAAGGGAAACTGGTAGATCCATAGCATTCCACCAGCATTAATTTTGATACATTTTGCCACCCACTTTCACCATTAGTCCACATCCAAAGTCTCTGTCACCTCCCCTCTTTTTCACGACATTGGAATAATAAAGGTACTTATTGAGAGATGAAACGATGATACCTGAAGCAAATCTCCAATGTTGATGACCAAAGCTTGAGGGTGAGGCTTCACATGGATCCAACCTTGTTTGGTCTGAACCTGCAAACCTCCAATATGGTCCTGCAGTAATACCGTCAATGCCCCTGGATCCGCGTGAGAATTAAGGCCCACAGTAAGATCAGGCTGAGGGCAAAACGGGTAATAATGTCCCACCATCACTCTCCCTTCAACCAAACCCATCTCGGTGAGCCTCTCCGCACCCAATCCCAACCCTTCGCTGAGCAACTCATACAACAGCGCAGCCACGCGCACCACTTCCTTGTCCCACTGCGTCACCTCTTCTCTACACACCTCCGGAATCTCGTTCCAATCCGCTGCGGTCGGCCCCATCCTAATCTGTTTAAATTTAAATAATTGTGAAACTAAGAATACTGAGTAAGTTCTAAGACAGTATCATCAAAGCCAATAAAAAGAGACTAATCTATAATGCAATTGTCAGATTTAAATAATCTAGTTAAATTATAAATTTATTCCTGTACTTTTAATTTCATCTTTGCATTAAGAAAAATGTTACAATTTAGTTTATACTAAACATTTTAAATTAATAATACTAGATGCTAAATATCAAAATATAAAAAAAAATTATATACTATCAACGATAAAAACTAATTTATAAATAAATGTTATATTTTTAAAATTTTAGACATCACAAAATTTTAAAAATTATATTTTTAATCAAACTAATTTTATTAAAAAAAGATCTATTTTATTCTTTCGTTTGATAAAATATTATAAAATTTCTTTTCTTTAACTTTTAACAATAAAAAAATACAGTAAAAATGACTTATTAAAAATAATAATATTTTATAAATTTGAAATTACATAAATAACTCTTATAATCATTAATTTTATAAAATATTATAATTTTTATGTTTAAAATATAATAAAATATATTAAATTATATTTCACTTTACATCTATCATTTTGGAATAAAAATTGTGCTTTGATTCGAACAAAAAAGAAAATAGCCAGAAAGTAAAAGCTAAGAAAAAATTATAATTTTTAATGTATTTCCTTTATTTTAGAATGGAAAAAACTAAAAGAAAAAAAATTCATGTGCAACTTTCGTATATCATTTTATTATTTAATGTGATGACAAATTAAAAGATAAAGAAAACAAAAAAATTATTTTATATCTCTTTTTTAAATTAAAGTATATAAACTTTTACTTTTATCTAAATATATTAATATTGTTATTAACGGAAGTTGTTATTAAAGTATATAGACTTTTACTTTTATCTAAAAGCATAATCTAAATTAAATAATATGAAAAAAAATATTGTTGTTTTAGTTTCAATTTTTTTATATTAAACAAGTTAAAAATTTACTTATTTTTAATTAATTTTACTCTAATCTTTTTCTCAAACGAAGTAAGTTATTAGTCTGTTAGTTAAAAAATGTTGTTTGGGAACCTGAATAGTGTCGCGCCAGCTGGCAGCTTTTGATTGGAAGAGATCCACGTTGGAAATATAGGATACGCCATGTCCCATTTCCCTACGGTACACCCGCGACCTCTCCTCCGGCGGCTGCTCGTGAAACGCCTTCACCGCCGCGAGGGTTCGCCGGAAAAGGTTGTCGGGGATGCCGTGGTTCACCACCTGGAAGAACCCCACCGTGCTGGCGGCCCGCCGGATTTTTTCCACGACGGCGGCGCGTGAGCCCTGCAAGGCGGAGAGGTCGACCGTGGGGATTTCGGGCGCGGATTCGGCTTCGGGTTTCGATTTGAGGTCCAATAGGGTTTCGGGTGGGTGAACGAAGAAAGGGGGAATGGTTTGGATTCCCGAGTCCATCAAACCCTTCACTCCAACCTTAGATTCGTCGAACTCTTTCACGGCTTTAGCGCGGTCGTAGGGCGCGGCGGCAGAGACGACGGTGGCCGCTGGCGATGGCGAGGAAGCTTTTGTTGCTGATGACATTAGGAATAAGGAAGATGAGAAATTTGAAAGACGTTTGCGAGCTTTGTTGTCAGTGCGCTGTGTGGTTGGAGCTGTTCAGAGGAAACGATGTTTGAACTGACACCCACAGTTCTGCTGTGAAACTCACTCATAAAATATTTAATCTTAATTTTTATTCCAATATTTTTATTAATTTTTTAAAAAAATGGTAGGATATTTAATCTTAAGATAAAACTTTCTTTTTCAAATATTTAATATAGTTAAATTTAATAATACTTGAACTCTTCTTGTACATGTGAAAGATATTTGAAATTTTTTATTATTTGAGTAAAGTATTAAATAAATCTTTCTATTTCTTATTTAATGTTTATATAAAATTAACAAGAATGGAAAAAACGAAAAAATGCATTAATAAAAAAAATTGAATTATCTAAACTTGTATTTAAGCGCTAAAGAAATAACAAATTCGGAGACCAAAAAGAACACGCAATTGAGTTGTTTTGCGTTCACGTGGCGAGGTGACTTTTGCAAGGGTGCATGGCGTTGTCAACGTGTCAAAGAAGCTTTGCCACCTTGCTGAGTGAAAATTTTTGTAATTATCTTAATTCCGTTTCAATTAAGTTAGTTATTTTCGGAATATGCTACAGACAAGTATCGATAATGGGAAGAAAGTTATAAGAATAAATAATAGAAATAAGAATTAAATATAACAGAAAATAAAATACTATAATTAAAATATAGAGTAAAAGTAAGAACTCTGAGATCTCGTCAAATAATGTAAGACTTTTATTATATTTTTATAAGCTGATACAATTTTTTGTAAGAAAGATAAAAATTTAGACTTTAGAAAATTTTATAGGTATTATAAGAGACTTTGTTTCGAATACTCTGACACAACTTAAAATATTAATTTATAATTCAAAAAGTATACTGTCATAATTATAAATATTTATTTGAATTATTATATAACTTTTATTTTTAGTAGTAAATTTTTTATTTTGTCTTATTATTTATTTATTATTATTGATAGCTTTATTTATTTTTACAGATTTTTCTGTTATTTTATCAAAGTTTTATTATTTTTTTTGTTAAACATCGTATAATAGATGTTGTTATAACTAAATTTTATTGTAGTAAAAAAAAAGATTATTTTGACAATCATCTTTAGATTCCTTTGAATTTCTTCTTCATTTTCCTTTTGAGAGGTTTGGGAGAATGTTGAGACTATGTATTATAAAATTTTATTAAATTATGTTTCAGTTCCTATGAGAGATAATGCTACCGCATTATCTTTGATTTGTTGTAAAAATAAACATTGTTGATTGAAGGAGATAACCGTCATTGATGTTATTGCTTAACTTTCTTTTTTGATTCTTGAATATTATAAATACCGGTAAATTTTTTGTTTAGTAATTAAAGCTAAATTAAATTTATCCCACTATTTAACTTTGATTACTATTATTAAGTATTGTACATTTTATTTTTTTACTAATTTATCATAATTATATTTTCACATAATAATCTAAATAATTTCTTTAACTTGTCATGAAAAAGATAAGCTAATAGTTTTTATTAAAATTAGTCTTCAATGTAAAAATATTAGAAGTTTATGAGAATCTTTTTTTGGAAAAAAAATAGATTGAACTAGTCCAAATTTAAGGAACTATTTAATAAAATATTTTGAGAATTTTAAGAAAATTTCTTTACTGACCTAAATGAACCAAGAAAGAGTAGCAGATCTGATAAACGATGCCGAGTCACTATTAATTTTAAGTTTTTTTTAAAAAATGCAAATAAAATTTTCAGAGTTTTGAAAATTGTAAATTCGTCAAATTAAATTACGGACAGAGTTAAAGTGAGTAAAAATGAATTAAGAAATATCAATCTACATAATACTAATTGCGTGTAACTCTGACTATCATAGTATCTAAAGATTTAAATCTGCATTTGAACAATCACATAACTTAATTATTAATTTAATAAAATAACCTAATTGAATAGAGCTACAAATTAAATCAAATAATCATTTAACCTAATTTGTATTAATTATCAAATTAGAGCATCAACGAATCCTAATTTAAATTCTAACAACAGAAAAGTTATTTACGATCACAATACACAATTCTAAGATTAGAGAGAAAAGAGAACAAACTCAGAATAATTTAGCGCAGAACTCAAGTTAGAATTACGGCGTTTGAATTTTGCAGATTGAACGAGAAGTTTAGCCTTCCATCAAAACACTTAACCAACGCAAGAATGAGAAAAGAACTAGAGAATTTGAGAGAAAGTAATTGGAATCAACCAAAAATAATATCTATAATAAAAAATTATGGGCGAAATAGTAGCCAGAGGTCAAAATAACCAAAAATACAAAATTAAAGCATTTATTTGTAATAGGCCCAATTTATTCAAATAAGTAAAAAATAGTAAAAATTATAAAAATAAAGTATATGAAAAATGTTTATTAATTAAAATAAAACTATAAATGTAAACATAAAATATATTACATCAAGATCGCATAAACATGTTACCTCAAGCATCAATATAATCAAAATAATTATGTTATTGTGACTAATATTATATTGTAAAGCTCTTTGATTGATAGAGAAATTGTTGTTAATATCATATTGTCAAAATATTTAATATTTTTATTTTTAATATTTTTTCTGTTTTAGGATTTTGTTGATGAGTTAATTCTATAAAGTGTGTATCTAATAGAATTAATGCATGATATTGTCTCATTTTTGCATAAGAAACTGATACAAAATGGAACCCTTCAAGAAATATTATCTTTGGTATTTTATGTCATAATAAATTAAACCATTTTGGTTCAATTAGTATTAAGGGTATTGTAAAATATTTTTCTTGATAAGTTACCTTTTGATTATGCTTCTTTTGTTGGAGTATCTGATGGTAAAGAGGTGAATCTATTTAAAGTTTAGATTGGACTTTTTTAACTTTGTGTAGGGTTTGTATTATCTATCTCGCTCATTATTTGTTGAAGTTTTTTGGTAGGATCTAATTTTGTGGATAGAGGCAAACCGTATAGGTCCTTTGTCATTCTAGACATTGCTTTTCCTACAAAAATTCTTTGGTAAGAAAATATAGTAAAACATTTTTTTGTCTTCTTCGATATGTTGAATATCAAAATCAAAGTTGGATAATAAAATTTGTCACCTTACAAAAATATGTTTTGAAACAATCTTTTTAATATCCTTTCGTAAAACTTGTGGAGTTGCCTTGCAATTTGTTTTTATTCAAAAAATTTATTGAACAAATTATCTTGAAATTTATTTATACAAATAATTGATGAAATATATTTTTTAATAGTAGAATATTTTTGTTGGGTAGAATGTCAGATACTTGAATGATAACTAACAACTTGCTTTTTTATAGATTGAGGATATACCTGTTTAAGAATTCTACCATAACCAAGTTCTAATGCATCTGTATCTTCTACTAAAGATGCATTTAGATATGAAATTCCTAGACAAGGAATAGTTTTGACTGTGGTATTAATCTTTTTTGTGGTTTCACTCATCTCTTCATCTCAAGCCGGAGGGTCTTTCTTAAGTTTAGAATATAGAGGTGCACATATTATCCTAATATTTGACAAAAAAATCTAATATGTAATTTAAACATCCTAAAAATCTCTATAATTATTTTTTTATTTTTAATTTTGTAAGAAAATTCATTTGTAAATTCTAATGATCTTTGTATTGGCATAAAGGTTTTTTGATAAATATCATAACCAAGAAATATTATTTTTGTTTAAAAGATACTACTAACACATTCTGTTTAATTAATTCTATGAATTTATTAAAGTGTTAAATGTGTTGATTTATTTATTTCGAAAAACTGAGTACATTATCTAGGTATATAAAAAAAATTCACATATAAATAAAATATATTGTTCATTATTTCTTGATATTCACTTGGGACATTCTTTAGACATTAAGACATTACATTTCATTCATAATTCCTAAAAGGAATTACGAATTTAGTTTTATATCTATCTTTTTCTTTTACGTATATCTAGTGTCAAACTTTAAAACTATATTGGATTTGGTTAATCTTTTAATTAAATCTTATTTATTTGTTAAAAGATATTTGATCCATTTGAATATTTTGTTTAGTGATTTATAATTTATTACTAATCTAGGAGCTCTCCTTTCTTACTCTGAAGCTTTGTTAATGTAAAACCTGGTAAAGCTCTGAAGTGATTTTAATGGTCTAATTAATCCATTGTCTAAAAATTCTTGAATTTCTTGTTTATAATTAGTTTGTTCTTTATTCATTTGTATAGGCTTTGATTTTGTTGAAATATCTTTTTCATTAAAAATTTTTCATAGAAAAAGCTTATTTCATGTTTTTTTTTTATAATGAAAGGCCATAAAATTTGATTGGCATATTTCTTTTTCAATTCTTGTTTAAAAATATTTTGGTGACTCAAATTATTTTTCAATTCTTTTATGTTAGGATTTTTTTTTTATTTATTTATCATATTTATCTTTTTTATTAAAAAAAAAATTCTTGTAACAAATTGAGTTCCTTTACTTTAGGAGCTTTTAGAAACTTAAAGATAATTATTTTTTTTTAAACTGTTTGTGTGGTAATTCTTATATTACTAACCAGGAAAGGGTATAGTAATGTTAAAAATGAAGTTTCTAAAATTCTTTCATTGTTCATATTTTTTATTATTACAAAAGATATTATAAAAAATATATTATTTTTATTTATTTTTGCATTAAATAATTTATGATTAATCTTCATTTTACTACCATTAGCATTGGTTACTTTTTTTTTTATAGTTTTTTCAAAATATTTTGTAAGTATTTAAATATTTTTGAGTCTTTTTCTTTTTTCATTTTAGTCTATTGTTCTATTAATTGTTTTTCTTCTAGTGTCATCAATCTATATTCTAAAGTTAGTGTATTTTATTTTAATTTTATAACTTCTTGTTTCTACCACTTAATTTCATTTGGTAAGTCTTTTATTGTTGTTTAATTGTTTGTTTGTTTAAATTTAGAATATATTTCTTTCATTTTAATTGGTTTTACTTCTTCAATAATTTTTTCTCTATTTTTTGTACTAGTTCATTGAGTTTACTGATAAATATCGTTTTTAAAGGAGCATCTTTTAACTTATCTATAATAAATATTAAGACTCTTATTTAATTTGGGGTCAACATATTTATTTGTAGACTAATGTAGGTAGTCATTACAATCACACAATCCTGATCCTAAATAGAAATCTTTTTGTTTTTCATAACTTGTATAAGAAGAATTATCTAATTGATATATTTCATTATTAATATTTTCTTCAAATTCATCGTTCGAGCTTTTAGACTAGGTTCAGAATTTATCATTATCTTTTTTAACATTAGTTTTATCTCTTCATTTTTTAAAGAGTCAATTTGTTGTACTAAACAATTTTTTTTTATAATGTAGCAAGGTTTTTCACATTTCCAACAATTATTATTTTTTACTTGTCTCTTATTTTGTGATCTATCTTGTCATTTTGGCCTATAAAGGGACTTTTGTTATCTTTGCTTTTTTTGTTTTCATAATTTGTTTTTTAGGAAAATATTTTTAATTTTTCTATTATGCTTCCTAGATGCCCTAATAGGTTGAAAAATAAATTCTTGACTGAAAGAATCCATTTATTTTTATTTTCTGGTTTTTCTTTTCTTAACTGATTTTTTAGTTTTGTATGTGTACATATTTCTATGCATATTTCAACAATTATATTCTGTATTTAGCTATAAGTCAATTATTCATAAGGTTTCATACTCCCTTCATATCTCATTTTTAATTTTTGAATGACTTTTTGTGTAAATAATGATGAAAAAACGGTAATGAACCTTTCTTTCCAAAACCTGACTACCACATCTTCTCTTAACATTATTTTTTATAAAAATATATTTTTATATCATTGATAGTTTGACATTGTTGAAAATCTTAAATTTATTAATTGTATGAATACTCATTTTTTTAAATAACCGAAATATCTTATAAAGTGTTGTATTATAGTAAAAATAAGAGTGAATGTTGCATCTTCTTCTTGTATTTCTTGTTTAACAAGTACTAATATTGCATTTTTACTTTTCAGGGATAACATATTATCCTACCATTTTAATTGTCCCATAAATCCTTGAAAATTATCTTTGCTATAGTTTTATTACTTATATTTTTTATTTTATATGTTGTGGTTGTCATAACCATTTGTGTGGTAGAACCTAAGATTGCTTATTTACTTAATCCATCTATATTTTACTTTATTAAATTATTTTCAGTATAAGAATTTTATACAAAATTTTCTTTTTCTTCTAAAAATATATCTAGTAAGGATGACCTATTATGGTATGATTTGATTATTGGGTGATTCAACTTATTTATTTCTATTGTATTTATAGAAGTTTTTTCTAAACTTAATTATAATATTTTATAACAATTATTTTTGTATTTCTTTCTATCATGTCAATGGTTTAAATACATACTTTTTTATTTTATATATCTTTTTATAAAATAAAGTGTATAATTATAATATTTTATCTTTTAAGTTAATATATATATATATATATTTAAAAATAATTATACTTAGCAAAACAATATTAATTTTATAAATTGTTATTAAAATATTTTTTATAAAACAATCCTTATTAAAAATAGTCATACATTTTCTTAAAATCTTTTTTTATATATTTATACTATTTTATACATATATTAGAAAAAACACTATTATGCCTTAAAAATATTAATACATCTTGATATATTTAATTGAACGATGAAATAAAAAAAATTAACGTGTAAATTTTTATTCTACGTCATTCTTTAATATGTATTTTTTTCTTTTGTTTTTAGAATATTGATTTTGACAATGTAAAATTATATAATAACTTCAATAAATAATTTTATAAAGTTAATAAATTCAAACTTAAGTCCTTAATTTTTAAATAAATATTATGCAGTCTTATGTGAATAATAATTTTTGTGGGTATAGAAGGTGAGTTACAGATGAAAATTGTTAATTATTTTTTTCATCTCAAACTTAACCAAAATAACTCAACGTTATTTAATGTAGAAACAAGCATTCACAACATACCAAACACTTTTGACAAGATTGAATATGCGCTAGTTGAATGTGGTCATATTAGATCATATGTAAATTTTTAATGGATCAGTAAAATTTCTGTTCGATATTGAACAAAAATCAATATATCACTAATGATATGAAAAGAATTTAGTACACATGTTTAATTTTTATAAAACCATGTAACAAATGTATTTGAACCTCTCAAATTTTATACACATGGTAATAACAATGAAAAGATTATATAAAAATAAATTCATTTAATTTTATAAAAAAATAAAAAATGAAATATTTCTATCTAATAAATAGAAAGATTAATAAAATATTATAAAAAATATGAATTTATTCTTCATTTAAATATTTAATTAAAGTGTCAATAAATGAAAATTTCATTAAAAATAATTAATATATGTTTAATTTTTTAATTCAAATATATATATATACACACACAAATGAGTAATCTTTAAATTAATTTCTCAAGTAATAACAATAATACATGTTAATTTTTTATTTATTTAATTTTTTTTACTAGTCTCTCGACCTATTATTCATTAACTTTTTATAGAATATAAGATTAATAAATTCAAAATTGTATGTATATTATTCAAATTTTGATGTTTTTTATAATTTAAAATATACTATATATTAAAATAAAATAATTCAATGAATTATCTATTTATTCTTTATAAAATTTTATAATGGGGTTTTGCAAATATAACACTTTCAGTTTTTTTTTTTTTCCTTTTAAAACTCTACTTAAAAAGCCGTCCTCGGAGGATGACAAGGATAACTTATCAAAAAGAAGTTTTAGCATAGGATGCGTATACGCAGTGTTGCAGTGCGTTTTTATCCTCACGCATGAGAAACGTATTTAAATCCATCTTCTCTGAGAAGGAGACAAGACTCACTTGCCAACACAATTGACTAATGCAAGCCACGCATGCTTCTTTAAGAGATGTGTTAATTTAAGAGATGAAAATAATTATTTTTTAAAAATAAAAGTATCAATTAATTTACTTTTCAATGATTAAATTAAAATAAAAATATTAAATCAATTAATTTTTCTTATTTTTCAAATCTTTCTATAGATCAAATATATATATATATATATATATATATATATATATATATATATGAAACAGTATCATCTTATACTAGTATAAATATAAAAACTTTTATAGTTTATTTAACTTAAATCTAATGGTTATAATTTATTACTTTATTGACTGTTAAATTTAATTTAAATAAAAAATTTAAATTAAATATAAGAGTTTTTAGACTTACATTAGTGTATAAAGATCTTTATATAACAATAAAATTACACTTTATTCTTTATATTCTTACATTTTTTTTAAAAAATACCTCCATATACTTTTCTTTTGGCTACCTAATTAATTACAAGGGAGTAATGGAGAAAGTGTGAAGATATAAGAAAATAAAATAAAGGTTAAGTCTAGTTAAATTCTTCCATAAATATTTATAGAAGTAAAAAAGTAAATAGTAAAATAAATCAAATTTATTTCATAATATAAAAATAACTTATGATTTTTTATATTTTAAAAGTTCTTCATTTAACTTATTAAATCTTAAAGAATATAAATTATTTTTAATTTATGAAAGAAATTTTATTCAAAATTTTCTTTTTCTATAAGTATTTATATAAAAATTTATCCAAATTATGTAAAAAATAATTTATCTTACTGTATTTACGATATGTAGATTTTATTTAACATTTTTTAAATAAAGAACACCATTTTATCACCAAAAGTACATAATTAACCTATACTTTCTTTTAAAATTAATTATTTGACTTTAATAAATCTTTGATTTGAACGTATGATTTTTAAGATGTGTATTTATTTTCTCATTTTTAATATAAAAATTAATTTCTTATTAAATACATTCTCTACATACAAAAAATAGTAAATATATAATTTTATCCTTAAAAGTAGCATTTATTTATCCTTTGTCCTAGAAAAAATTTTCTAAACAATTTAGTTCTCAAATATGTTAACATACACAATTTCATTCATTGCATTTAAGAAAAATATAAGCAAAATTTCATTCCCTACAAAGTTAAATTTTCAGGGATAAAAAATAAGTAAAAGTGAAAGGATCAATTTGTATACTTACTTTGTAAAATATATATTTGGGTGAATGAAGTTTGCAAATTTAAACTATTAAACATGATTCCACTAGATCAAATACTCGTTAAATATTTTTAATAAACAATATCAATATTATGTGTTAAATATTTTTTTTAAAATTGATAAAAAATTATTTAAATTTTATTTTTCAAAGATTCTTTCTATAACTTTTTGAACTGCTTATTCAGTAACACACTGTAGCTTTGTTTGAGTAAACTTTTTTAGAAGTCTTTATATGAAAAAAAATTAGTGTAAAAAATGAATAAATTTTCTTTTATACGTTAGAAATTTTTAAAAGCTCTTTTATTTAATTTTTCTAAAATTTAAAAAGATAAATTATTTTTAACATATAAAAAAAGTTTTATTTATTTCTTATACTAATATATTTCTTCTGTAAAAACTTCTCTAGGACTTGGCTACTAATTATTGTAAGCACAGCAAAACATTGAATTCTAAATTTCTTCTACAGTACATTGATTGAATAGCTTAATCACCATATTCTTAACCCTAACTTCAAAAAAATCTTTAAAGCTCGAATATGATGGAATTAAAATAATAAAATATAAGAGTTTGATAAGAATAGACTATAATAAGTGTAAAATAAAATCTTACCTATCATATTTTTTTTATAAATATTGTGATAATAAAATAAATAATATTATACTTTTTTATCTATCGGTTGAGACAAAAAAAAATTATATTAAAATTAAATGATAAAATTATTCTTATCTACATTAATATAGATTTTTAAAATTAATGTTTACTTTGATTTATGACTTAATATTAAAAATATTAAAATGATAAAAAATTGAGAAACATTTCTATATACAAATGATATTGGAAAGTAGTATTAAATTATAATAACTTTCTATTACACTTAAAAATTAATTTTTTTTACTAAATTATAATTAAAATAAAATAAATTAAAATTATATTTTATAAATTGATTAAAATATTTTCTATAAATAATATATTCTTCAAAATTATTTTTTAAGAAAAAATATTTTAAAAGCATTTTATTTACAAATTGTTAAAGAGAGCATTTTTTTTTTTGTATAAATTATTAAAGAGAAAGTGAAGTATAAGTAAGAAGGGAAAGAAAAAGTTATCTTAATAATTCTTAACATATCCCCCTTTTAGGACAAGAATCTATAAACATTTTGTCTTTTACAATATTATTCCAGTTTATTCACTTGCCATGAGCAAGCATCATGGAGTTTAAAAGACAACCACAATAGCTAATCAAGCAACAATTTACGAAGCACTCAATTCCCTCCAAAATCAAGACAATCCAATGTGGAGACTTCCTATATTATGCTTTGGAGACACTTAATTCCCTTTTATAGATGCTTTTACTCTTTCCAACACTAATATACCAGTTGACTTGGGACTATCTAGCACCAAGTCCAGTGATGTAGAACTTCTTAGAATGTATCGAAATATTTTGGAAAAATAGTTATCAATTGCTGAGAAGCAGGAATCAAGCCCACAATCTTGTTTACAGAGGAGCACACTTAACCACCGAACCAAATTGGTTCATGCAATATATATGCAAAATTTAATATTTATTATCTACTGATTTAACTAATAGCTCACTAGTTCAACTATTAACCCATTAACTTAGTATCCAAGACCGAATAACTGATTCAAATATTATAACGCCAATAATAACTTAACAGAATAAGTTATTATATCCTACTAATTCAACAAACACAAAAAATAGAATAGGAAGTGATAAACTTATCATGTTCTCTCATCTTGACTACTAAAAGGGTATACAGTTACAAAGAAAAATGATTATACGTGCTACAATGAGATTTTTAATCGGAGGTAACATCTCCACCCTATCACTTTCCCCCCAAGTTAAACCAAAAGGCTTTGTCTTGGACAGCTCAAGCATAGGGAAAGAGAGGGGTTGATATTAGGAGGTTCAAACAACGGTGGTAAAGGCAAAAGATGAATTTGATTTAAAAGGTGGCTTTTATTGTTTTCAATATAGAGGTGCGGGTTTAACAGGACTGGGTAAAATCTTTTCAGCAAGATCACTGCTGAGGTTAGGGTGAGATGGTGACAGCCATGGCAAGAAGCAAGGCTAGCCGTCACAGCATATGAAGGCTGGGTAAATGAATGAGGATTGCAACCTGGTGATTAGCCATGGGGACTGAGGCCTAAAGTGTGTGGGTTGAAAGTGAGCAACCTTGATGAAGTTGTGGCGGGGGTAGAAAGAATCTTCAAATGCAGACCTCTTTGGATTCAAGAGTTTTCAGGATGAAACAGAAAGGACTGAAATGCAGAACAATTAACAAAGACATCCAGGATAATGAAATATATACAAACATTTGGAGTAAATAAGTCATAATATATTCACATATACAAAATTTCAGAACTTAAAATTAGCTAAATAGCCAACAATACTACTTTAAAAAGAACATGGTAATCTGTGTAAAGCGTGTTTGGATTTGTGTTTAAATGCCTATACGTTTACTTCAATGCTACCCTGTAGCTTTTGACTTGAGATACACATTACAGGTTCTCCGACATGTCTCCAAACACACTACATCTCTTCGATTAAACTTTTGCCTTCGGTTTTTGCTTTACTATTCAATTTTTCAGCCTTGTTACTACATTGAAATTCCATGGCTGAAGTCTTTTCTGCTTTCACAATGGCTGCTAAAGAAGACCAAGCTTCCTCTGGCTGCTCATGAACCCAACACATGATGAAATATATCTTTCTTTCAGCCAGCTTAATAGTAGTTCTAATCCCATCCCTCTGCAACTTTCTCGGCTTTTCTGATTTGGCCTCCTTCCCCGCTTCTTGAATCAACTGATGCATATCACAAAGGGCACACACCAAAGCAGGAGTTCCCAAATCAAGAAGGCTGATAACATCATCAATAACACTCAAACCAAATTGCAATCCTCCCATGTGTCTGTAAGCTGGAGAGCATATCTGCTCCAAGGAATGAGAGAGGGCTTCTTGTACAGTCTCTGGCTGCATGCCTTGACCTAAAACGGAGGACACACTCAATGTAACTATAACTGAACCTAAGGCATCTGACCTCCAATCTCCATTATAGAGACGGAGAGTGAAGCAGTAGCTGTATAGAATATCAATTAGGTGCACGGTTAAAAGGGGTGAAGGCTCTTTGGAACTAAGCTTGCATAGAGGAGGAAGTGGGATTTCAGGCCCAAGAGGAATGTCGCTGGATTCATCACTTCCAATATCATCTAGCGATTCCTGCACTGGAAGTGGTTGAACAAGCCGAGTTCCTTCTTTACTAAGACGGATTTTTCTAGCAGAAGGCTTTGACCACCAAGGATCCCATGGTTTGATCATCTTGCTCAATTCTCCATAAGCAATAGCTCTGTGGAACCGTTTCTTTTCTTCAAGAGATAAATCATCAAAGCTGATTTCTTGTCCTGTATTAAGATGAAAATCAAATCAGCCCATAAAGCTGTTTTACTGGTACAGGCAGAGCAATTAGAAGACACACAATAAAGAACAAGTATTAATAGGAACATACCAGACAAAATTTTTTTCTTTATTTCCTCAGATAAAGTGGAATCTGCAGAAGCTAAGAAAATAAGCAAATAGAATTTTAGTTCCCTTCTCTGGTAGTACCTTGGATAGCTCATGAATTAATAACTACTATAACAAATCTTATTAATCAACATGAAATAACATGAGTTCACTTCTTAATGATAATTTGTTGACAGTATTAAATGACTAGCCATGCTGAGCTTCAGTAATTGTAGAATCCCAATTAACTGAATGCTCCATCGACTGTCCACCAATGTTCTTGTTTCAGTAACAAGAATTCCGACTCAATACAGTTGTTTCTTCTCTTCCAAGTCAGTTTTCTCATTCTATCTTCTATCAAGAAAGAAAGAGGCAGCAGACTCCACTATTGAAGATTCTTTTCATTTTCATCCCCAACTATTATGCATTCTTCCCTCATAAAATTCTGTAATTGTATTTTAAAAAAACAAAATACAGCAAATGGTATCCCAACTTGGCTGTGAAAATTACAATAATTCCTTGCAGTTTATCGCCCTTCTTTAACAAGCAGAGAGATGTTGACTGATTCATATTTTCTGGTCTCTATATTCAAGAAACTCAGTCATACGTCACTTGTACAGGAAGCAAAGAATTATCATCTACTCTATTATTTTTATGAAATTATTGGACACATAAGAGACTTCCTGCCAAAAATACTCTCTAAACCTTTTTCCCATTAATATATTTTACCATTATAAGCAAGAGTTAAGTGAAAAACACAAGATTAAACAAATTTTATCCAGGAGAAAGTTGGATGATCAAATACTTAGAAAATTATGGGTGAAATCATTAAAAAATGACCTTGCTAATATAGTTTTGACCAAACATTGAAATTTGTCCTCAAAATATTCTGCTCCAGTCATGTTAGTCCTTAAGAAAAAGAATCCCTCTTCTGGTCCCTCATTCCCTAATTAACCAAATTAATCATTAGCTCATAACTACAATTAGCTGTTAGCTTAAATCCATTACAGAATATCCAGGTTCTGGATTAGGTGTAGGTTCAGTCCACCCCCTTCCAACTACTTTAGAAGTACCTTCAATTGAAAGTATTTCAGGCTAATACGGCTGATTACAGTTACCAGCAACCCCATTTATGTCCTGGCTAACGGGTCAAGCACCAAAGAGCTTTCCCAGATTCATGTTAATCTTTCTCGGACCAGTTTGAAGGTTTAGCTTCCCCAGATTCGTGTTAATCTTTCTCGGTCCAATTTGAAGGTTTAGTGAAATGTTTCACTGAAAATTAGTTTCCAATGGAGCCCAAAAGCTTTGATTGATCAATATAGCCAACTACACATTGGGATAAATCTAGGTTGTTGTATATATATCATGACTACAAGAAATAGAAAAATAAGTTTCAGAAAAGATATAAAACTAGAGTAAGCTTTCATGCAAAGATGAATATTAAACAAGAAAAACTGCAATGAATCAGTTTTGAGCATCTGAAAGCAAAGCAAAATATGGATGACTTACAATCCTCATCCATGCCATCCAAGTCCTCTTCTGAATGAAATCTTTTCAGTATGTCCAACATCTTACTTTTGGTTTGTTCATCAGGCTGCATTTGTTGAAGTTCCTGAACTACATTTTCTTTCATGAAGGATTCAGTGCAACGAAGACTATGAGACTGTCAAAATTAAAACAACAGGAAGTTCAAATTCATAGCAGTTTACAACAAACAAGGATCAAGCTTCAGAGTATCTGTAGAAAAAGCATGTCAGCAACAACCACTTAATAAAAGCATACAAATCCAATAAATACAATAACAAATTGCCAAAATAAAAGCCTTGTTAGAATATTCAGACCACTCACCAAAGTAAAGTAGGCATAGTAAATGCAGATGGAGATACATATATACTAGCACAGGAACAAGGTAGTGACACTTTTCTTATAAAAATAAAGCATCCTAGACACTCATCAAAGTATGGCTTCTAAAAACAGAATATAGTGCCAAAATTGATATAATATCTTCTTCAATTTTGTTAAACACAGCAAATGTAAAGAGAAGAGAAAAAAAATTGCAATGGTAAACCAAAATAACAATTTATTCTCTGAATGTCCAAAAATAATGCTAAACTTCAGTAGCATTAAGAGATATTCACAAACACTTAAACTGGTGTAAGCACACTCCCTCATTTAATAAACATTCCACTCCAAAAATCCAAATATTTGAAGCATATAAACCATCAACTATTGAGTCCTGTTGTTAAGGTTTTAAATTGTGGTCCAAGACTACAATAGTGGCCGCAAGATCAAGGTTTTAAATAGTGATTTGAAACATCAAGGTAATTGGGGTCTTTGAAACCGCATCACAATCACAATTGCAGCTGCAGCTGCAATTATTTGCAATTTTACACAATGTCAAGGTTTCTGAAGACTCAGTGAATGCGACCACAATTTAAACCTAGTTTGGCATGTTACTGCTTCATAACATGATGGAAAATCCAAAACTAAGTACATGGTACATAGAGCTTTGCAAAGAAAGAATATGTTAGAACTGGTGCAGCAAGAAAAGAAAAAGATTGAATTATATTACTGAGAATTAACAAGAACACAAGCTTTTACTCTCCTACACAAGCTTTTACACTCACAAAAGACACCTCAATTCTCCTAACTTTGACTTTTATAACAACCATCACTTGCAATTGCCCCCTAATTATGAGCAAACTGACTTGGGCCTTAACATTAACTCGCCCACTCTTCCTTTTCCTAGAGTATACTAAAAATTCTACCAGAATCAAACTCTTACATAACTAGCTCAAACCAACTAACAAACAACTACTAGACTTACTTTGTAACATTGGAGGGAACAATATCGTGAATTGCATCGAGGACATGTGTACTGGGAAAACTGCTTCTGACATCTGTCTTTGTATGAAAAGGAATAAAATAGAGCAGTTGATCAGTTCTCTTACTACAAGAAATAAATCTTTGGTACATTAAAAAAATATAAAAATTAAATAAAACTAGTATATCTATTGACTTTAATTAACATATGTTCAAAACTTGAACTGAAAATCAAAATTTTACTGCATACACGTCCATGGTGGAGCTAAGGGTGCTTGTATGCTTGAAAAGATGAGAATTAATTTTTTTTAATATATATGTGTATGAATAGAAAACAAAATCAAGCAGAAATTTTTTTAAACTTAATCTTAGAATAATAGAAAAATTATATGTAAAAAAAGGAAAACTATAAGTTGTAGATGAACATACACATGGCAGATTATTCGAGCAAGGTTCAGTGAGGGCACAGAAGATTTGTCAAATGGAACAATATTGTCATCCATGCTCCAAAGTATTGTGTTTCCAATATTTCAAAATATTAAGATAATGTTCAACGGTGTTCAAATTTTCTGCATGGGCCTTCCCTTGTTTGTGATCAAAGTCTGCAAGCAGCAGAAGAATAAACATAATAAATAAAAGGGGAATATATTTGTTGTATTTCATGATTTACATACCAATGTAACAATCTATCCTTAGAGTTTCGGGATTAGAATCAATCTATTCAAGAAAACTATCATTAAGGAAATTATACAACAAATCAGAAGAATATCAAATTTTAATATCTCAACAGAATATATGCTAATTAAATACAAAATCTCAACAATTCCCATTAAGCAACTAATCATCGTAGTTGTCAATCTTGGATAGACGCATAATAGATGACCCTCAAAATGCTTTAGTGGGATAATCACTTTTTAAATTTTTTTTTATATGGATATACACTACATACATATGTAGATAATTACATATGTAATGCTAAAACAATACTCATAGACAAGCATATGAATAATTATCAACAAAGGATATAGGTCTTGAGCAAAATATACAAGTAAATAAATCAGATGATGCCATTGCTAGCTGTCCACTGTTGCTTAGAAGACAAATAGAGAACATAACAGAGGCAGCACGGCAGAATCGAAGAATAGAGAGAACAAAGGAAGTGGATTTTGCCAAAGAAGTCATTGTTGGTGGAATGTTAGGTCATGTATTCTGAAAACTGGGAAGACTATTTTATCCTTCAAAAAAGCCTAAAAAATGTGTCATCTTAGGGGCACAAAGGGAAGGTCAGCTTATTTCTGAAAGGTGAGAAGTCTTTTACCCTTAAAAAACCCTAACAACTATTTTGTTTTGAGGGTAAAAAGGGAAAGTTGGGATTTTTCATTGTAGCAGTGCAACAGCACTGCAAAAGGCTGCATTTTGGGCTGCAAATACAGCAGTGACAGCAAAACGCTCCACTATGCCAGATCTGTGGCAGCCAAAGGCCACTCTGGCACCCACTGCTGCTATCGCATGCTATTGACAACTATGCTAACCATTTCTAGAATCTTCTCCTTGCACTATGTGGCATATGCTAGGAATTAAAATGGCAGAAGAGCGATGCAAAGCATTTCAGAGTTTGTGTTGGAGGGAGCTAGGGGTTTGCATGAATAAGTTTACCATAAAACCAAGCTAAATTAATTTATAAACTAATTATATGGATTAGATTTCAAAATCAATCCACTTTTTTGTCAAAATTGGTTCCGTTTTGACCAAACCAGGTTTAAATATGGTATTGGTTCAAATCCGGTTTCTTAGCCAAATCGAATGTTAAATCCAATTTCTTAGCCAAATCCTGTTTTTGAACCAAATTTAGTTTTTAAACTTTAATTTTTGATTTTTACAAATCCAGGTTTACAGGTCAGGATGGCTTATTTCTATATTTCTACCCTGTATCACCAGAAGAACTAAACATGAAATATACAGTTAAGCAGCACGATAAAAAGCCTATAAAACAAGCCATAGATAGTAAGTGCTGAAAATGATAAAAGATTTCCAGCCTACCACAATCTCTTCTAACTCCTCTTTAGCCTTATAAACACCCATAATGTCAGCAAAAGTGACTGTTTCACCTTGGTTAGATGACTTCGTACCAGCAGAAGAGTCTGATTTGCGATTTCAAATCTAACTAGTTGTATGCTGCACACGTCATACAACTAGTCAGATTGAATAAGAAGGTCCAAGGAATTAAGACAGGGAATGAATGTAGACACACCTGAGAAAAGCTTACAAATTATAAGGAATTGATGGAGAAGCCCTGAAAGCACAGCTGCATAAAAAGGCTATCTGCAAATACAACAATGAAGTCAGTATGCCATGTGATATATGCAAATACTACAGTGGGTATAAGAAGGTGAATATTTTGAATCCGTGAGACCATGGTAGCTAAAATCCCGATTTGAATTGTAAAATCCTACGATTTTACAATTTTGGAAGTTATCGTGGAAAAAATCAAAGTTGAGTAAAATCGTTGTAAAATCCCAATTTAAATTGTAAAATCCCTCAAATTGTGGGATTTCATGATTTCACTTCAATTTTGAAAATTTCTCGCAATGTTGAACCCTATCGTAGTTAACACCTCTTTCATATATATCTTTTTATGGAATCCAATTTGCCTTTAGCAGCTTTGAACCCTAACGTCGTTGTGAATGTTCAATAGTCCTCCTAGTGCGTGTAGCCTGGTCTGCAACTACACCCAGCAGTGTGCTACTGCTCTGAGTTCAAGTCTAGTGCTGCTGTTCTTGCATTTTTTCTGTTCTGGTCTACTTTTTAGACACGTCGATGCATTACATTCTATGGAATAGATTATGATTTATGAGTGCTACTTTGTTTAAGTGCTTTTACTGATTTGAAGGTTTTTTCTCCCTAATTTATGATATTTTATATGAATAATATGAATTTATATTATATATATGAATTTTATAAAACCTTACAATTCGATTTAAGATTTATGAATTTCACTCTCCTTTACAATTTAATGTATCCCGATTTTAACTACCTTGCGAGACATCAAATTTACAAATGAAGGTTTGGTACTTATTTTGCATTGACGATGTGATACTAGTGAAAGCAAAAGTAAACTAGTCATAAACTACAACAATGCATATTTAACAAATTTCAAAAGGCTTTTTGCTACCATGTGCAGATTCACCTGATGAAGCCAATGTAAAAGTTAGCTTCTATTAAACAATCAAAGTAATTCAATTCTTAAAGAAATGAATACTTCAAATAGGGTATTGACAGTGGCTTTCAGAAAACTATCCTTCTAAAATAACCTAAGAATTTATAAAGGATGGGAGTAGCATCTGAGTTTCTAATTGTTCTTTGGTAGAAACTGGTATTTTTATTAAGAAATACAAGAAACTCCCAACATTACAGAATAAAATACACATACTCAACAGTTCTTCGATGGACTGCACCTCACAATTGATAAGCTGACCTTTCTCTCTTCCTCCCTCTTATTTATAGAAGCAATATGCCTTATTTTTTCTACAATCTCAACCATCCCAAATTACTAACTAATTAACACTAACTAACTAATATATTATAACTAACTACTATATGCCCCTCACTAACATCATAGCTAACTACTAATGGGATGACCTAACACTCTTCATGAAGAAAACCCTTAAACTTATACTCTTCAGTCCTGCTCCTTCATCATAACCATAGAAAACAAGAAAATACTTTCATAGCTATTACACAAAAGCAGAAACTTTTTGTTTCACCAAATCCTGCAAGTTAGATAATCAATTTACATTGGCTTCAAACTATATATTGCTTAAGTATGGATATCAAATAGAAAAACAGAAAATTGCAAAATATGTGGGCTAAGTAAAAGAAAGTTGCAAAGTCACCAAATGTACCATGATGATCAAAGATTATAACTGTCACTGCTAGCCATTTTAAAAATGTGTCCATTTGATCTATGCTACGTTTCTTGCGGAAGCCTTTACTTTTCAATAAAATAAATAAAGAAAGGAAGAAAGACTACGTTTATGCATCTGTTGGGAGTGAAATATTAGGATGCAAAAGAGTAAACTTAAAACAAAATTGATCCACCTAAGCAAGGAAAACGAAGAGTCCAATTAGAAGGCATAAATAAAGGATACCTAGGATTTAAACCAAGCTAAAAGTGAGAACACATATAAAACAAAATTGTGCAGAACAAAGAACTGTGAATTATATCCAAGTGATTTCAGGGAATCATGAACAGCAACTTAATATGAAACAGCAAATAATTTTCTCGAATAAATAATTTTTTGCAGGTTCTGTAAAATGTTACGCGTTAAGCTTCAGAAACTGCAGCGATGATCTTTGAAGAACCTTAACAAAAATGGCAAAAGCAATTGTAATGTAAACAACAAAGATTGAGAATCAATGAAGTACTCACCAGAAATTACAGCAACATTCGAGAGTCACAGTACAGAGCAGAGGCCTATACACTGGAAACTGCTAGAGAACCAGCTTATATAAAAAAGTACGGGAAATTGGGGATACCTAAAAAGGAGGATTGAAAAATGTTATATCATAATAAAATATTTCATTATAATGTTTTAAGTAATCTTATGTTTTTCACTAAATATATTATTAGTTTTCATCTATCTCTATAAGGAATATTTTTAAATTTGTAAAATATATATTTTTTTTAAAAAGAAATAGGTAGTAAAACTTTTTCTCTTAAATATTAGCGTACTAAATTTTCGGGAACTTAAAATCACGATTAAAGTAAAATAATCTCCCGTTAATTAATAATACATACGAGTTTGTAAAATATACTTTTCTTATAAAAGCATTTATTAATTTAATTTATTAATAATCAATAATTATCTTAGAGTTTAATTTTATTCACTTTTATTATAAACTATTTTATATTGTCAACTAATTAGAATATACTTAAATATTATTTTTATATTAATTATTACAAAAATAAAAAATTCTTATTGATATGATAATTTATGGTTAAATAATATTGTAAAAAAAATTATACCTAATTAAACATGTATGTCAAATTTATTATTTAATTACTTGTATAATATTTTATGTGTAATTGATTTCTATAATTTATATATTGATATAATTTTGCTAAAAATATTATTCTTGTATAATATAATTATTTATCCTCATAATTTATATATTATTTTTTATGTAAATTCTCTTATTTCTGTGTGTAAATATTTAATAAAAGATATCACGTTTTAAAAACTATACATATTCAACCCTAAAAAATCATTGGTAAAGGTAAATGTACCTAAATATTTTGTAAAGGCTTCTCTAATTCAACATAAATTATTTATTAATAAAGATAAATCAATTTGAGCAAATAATTCAATTTAAATTATTAATTTAAATTTCATTACATTTTAGATTAAAATTTGTTAAAAATAATGTGTTGAATTACACTTTCTCTGGTTGTGATGATTTTTTTTTATCTACACCTTTATTAATTGTCCTAAATTTTGAACATGGTAGGTGTTGTTTAATTTTTTTTTATTATTATTTTATATAAATTTTTAGATTTTTTATTTTTATGATTATAATATTTTTTGAATTTAGAGTTTATTTTTAAAGGTTTCATCTCTTAAATTTATTATTATTAATATATATTGATTATTGATATTTAATTAAAAAATTATACTATAAATAAAAATATAATTTTAAAATTATTTAACTTTATTAAATTTTATCATTTTGATACATAACATTCATAATTATAGAGTTAAGTTAAAATTTTTAAAATAAATTATTCTTTAAAATAATTTTATTATATATATATATATATAATTATTTTTTTCTAAGATTAGGGCCTAATGCCTAAGAGCAAACAAACTATGAATCCTTCTTAGGGTCCAAAAATCTAAAATATTCACATTTAACAAAGGTCAGAAGGACCCCTATCAAAACATGTAAAAGACAACACATTTCAAGGCCTAATTTTACAAACCTATCAACACTTTGATTGGTCTCTCTACAAATATTACTAAATCTAACAAACTTAACATTTTTAAGTGAAAGTCTAATGTCCTTAATTATAGAATACAAGTGAGTGGTTACAATTTTGAATTGTTAAAATTAAAAATATAGCTTCTTTAAAATCACTTTCAATCTAAATGAGTGGAATGTTTTCTTGAATAACCAACTCTACCCCATAATAGATGGCCCATAACTCAATTGCAAGGGGGAGCAAACATTCAAACTGCTATAGAAACTAGCAACTAAATGTCCTTTGTAATCTCGAATAAAACCTCCACAATTAACTACACAATGATTGCAAATAATAGAGCCATCAATATTAATCTTCAATTGTTGCAGAGGAGGAGGAGTCCACATAATCAAGCAAAGGCTATCAACAATGTTAGACATAACCAAAGTTTTTCCCTTGCAACAATTTTAAAATTATCAAAATTAGAAAATTGAAAAATTATGAAAAGCAATATTATTCTTATAATTTCACATATTCTAAATAATAATACCAAACAACCAATTTCAATTAGGATATTTATGATTAGTATATTTTGATAGATTATAAACTAACCAATCAAGTATGTCATAGCTGAAGAACATAAATGAAATGCTCCTAGATCTATTGAGCAAAACAACAGTCATAAAGTACCTGAATTATGGTTTTAGGGGCATTTTCACATCTAGAGCAGAGAGAAGAACTAGACATACCTCTCATATTCCTTTCAACATTAGTTAGCAACTTATTATGAGAAATCTTTCACAAAAAATAAAACAACCTTAGGGGACTATTTCAATTCTAAATTAATTTAAAAAGAGTAGAGTAAGTAGATTATAATTATAATAAGAAATCAATTTATACACATATTTAATGGAGAAAACACCATTATTAGTAATATTCCAGTAAACTAAATCATGTTCTCCAAAATTATTAGGGGAGATATACGTAATGGAATTACAAATGGGGGAAGGAAGGATGTCTCTAAGTTTATTCTAGTCTTATTCATTATGAACAACAAACAGGGTTATAGGAATATACAACTTTGAATCAAAGACAGAATGCAAAGTCAAATTGGATAGTTTAGTAATATGCGGTATCTAATTGTCCATCCAAAAAGTGATTGATAAACCATCTCCAGCTACCCAACCTAGCTGTTGAGAGAAAATGTGCCAAACTGATATCATACTTTTCCAAAGATAGGAGATGTTGTTCTTATTACCCATAAGAGATCTCCAAATAAATTGCCTACAAATTTTATTGATTTCATTACAGACAAAATTAGGAATTAGCATGGATTGCATTAGGTAGGATGGAATGCTCATAAGATAAGACTAAGCTAAGGTCACCCTACCAGTCATAGATAATGAGTTCATTCTCCAAAGAGAGCTTTTTTCTAATTCCATCAATGATAAACACAAAGTCCTACTTAGAAGGTTTATTATGACTAATTGGGATACCAAAATTACCAAAATGAGAAGTGGGATTGATTTCTAAACAATTACTAATATTATGCACATTAAATGGAAGATTTATTATTATTAATTTTTAAACTAAAAGCTAAGCAAAAATTAGATAAGACCTTTTTAATTACACTAGCTTGATTCATATTTGCCTTAACGACTAAAACAATGTCATCATCAAAGAATAAATAGGAAATTATGGGCCCTACTCTACTAAAAGAAAAAGGAGTCCATTTTGCATATATAATTCTATATTAAATTAAATTACCTAACCTTTCTATAAACAAAACAAAAAGGTAGGGGGAAATTGGGTAATCCTTTAATATCCTTTTTTTCAATTATCTATTAATTGCTGAATTGTTTGATATTATATAGTGTTAGAATGTGTTTGGAATGATTTATAGGTGTTTTGGTAGAAGTCTGGTGCAGGGAGTCTCGCCTAGGCGAGACAAATCTCGCTTAAGAGAGACTAAGTGTCCAGAACTACATGTTTTCAGGGCAATCTCACTTAAGTGAGATAGGATAAATTCAACCCAACTGTCATCTTATCTAAGGCAGAGATAATCTTGCTCACGCGAGCAATTATTTCGCCCAGACAAGCTGAGTCGCTTAGGCGAGGACTCATAGAAAAAATGTCCAACTCTCTAGACATTATCTCGCTCAAGCGAGCTTGAGCTTGCTTAAGCGAGTGTATCAGGAAATGCTTAGTGAGGCCACTATCTAGTGATCTCGGTCAAGCGAGCTATATCTCGCTCAGGCGAGAATTGCGTTACTCAAGCGAGTTGTTCCTCGCTTAAGCAAGAGTGCATGAGGCTGAGGGGCATTTAAAAGATTTCCAACATGAAAATTTTATTTCATTCCAAAGCTCACATTCCATTCTCATCTTCTCTGAACTCTCACTTCCTTCTCTCAGATAAACCTCCTTCAAACTTTGATTACTCCTCAAGCTTAGGCGTTAAATCTAAACAACTCTAAGAGAAAATCCATTGCTAGGCCTTAAATCTTTGTCAATCTCTCCGAATACTCACCTCGAGGTAAGGAGAACTCTATTTTGTCATTCTATTAAAGTGTTTATTTTGTGCTCATTAAGCACTATCACATAAGGATTTTTGTGAAAACACATGTTTGAAGTATAATATTTGTGAGTAATAGCTGAGAATATGCATGTTTGGTTGTTTGACTTGAATGGTTATATTGTTTTCACATAAAATACATTATGAGTACTAAATGTGGAGTGTTATGAAAATATGCTAAATGATTATGGTGTAATTATATAAAGTATAGCATTTGTTGAGTTGAAATGTATTGATTATATGTCGAGATATGTAAATATAAGCATTTTTGTGATTGTGATAAAGTATAATGTTGGTTTTAAAGACTTAATGATTGAAACTATATTTTAATGGTATGAGTAATATGGACTTAGTCTGGAAGTCTTTTACTAAGCACGATCTTATGAGTGAAGAATGAAAAGATTCTCGAGATAAGTATAAGTGTCATATATAGAATGAATCTAGTGTGAATAGTTATAGAGATACAATTGGAGTATAGAGTCGAGAGACGATAGGAAATATGGGGGAAACGTAGGGTGGAGCGACATTCACGTATATATATACACTCTTTCTGAGAGCGAATGCGCCACATGGCCTCACACTCATTTCTTGACTAGACTCTTGACTATACCTTTACTAAGGGGCCCACTATTATGTACGTTACATCCGTGTGCATGGTCTAACTACCGACTATTTACCTAGTTTAGCAAGACCTCAAAAAAGGTTAGAGGCATCGTTGTCTGATCATAGTGCACTAGACGTGCATGTTTGAAGGAGAAAACTAAATAAGTTATAACAAATTGTTATGTTGTGAATATGTGATTATGGTTGTTTAGTGGATTGGTTGCTGAAATGATTATATTTTCTTTATATCATGACTATGATTTTTGATGATTTGTAAAATGATAGAATAGATGTTCATCCTTACCAAAATTTTCAGGAAACCAGGGTGGCTAATAGATAGCTCTGTACAGTGTAGACTTAACTATGTATATAACAAGTATCAAAGGACATGTCATATTAAGTTAGTTGTACATGTTGATGACATACCTAGTAATATTATTATTTTGGACATGGAGTTATATTATAACGTCCTTTTTTTATTTTCCTATAAATAATAGAATCCATCATACCTTATATTATATATATACAGAGAAAGAGGTACGGTTAGGACCCCTGTGGCCATAAATTATTTGTGTACATACCATGATCATGATCATGACCATTTTGGAAGGCCGACTCGAGTTACCTTTGAATGAATATCAGGAGTTGAAGTTGCAGCTGATTCGAGAGACCTTTCTACCTTGGATCAGATAATGAACTGGATTATGAGGATTTAGAGGAGATAGAGAGATGGCATGAGAATAACTAGCATTGGATCCTTAGTGTTGAGATATATTTTGAAACTGCTTAGGGACTTTATTCATTTTGGTTATTTAATTATTATCTTGGGTTCCATATATTTTGATAAATAGTTTGTAAACTATTGTACTTGACATATATATATATATATATATATATATATATATATATATATATATATATATATATATATAACTGCAGGCTCAATACCCATATTTGTAAAATTGTTTTTGGTTTATTATGATTTTTAAATTCACTGTTATTTATTTAATATTGCATTGTCGGTAAGCTTTGCAAATAATTTTATTCACAAAAAGAGTTTTCAATTTACTTGTAATTATAATGCCTGTCATATACAAAAATTCATACTTTATCCCAATTTTGTACAAACAAATGTGAAGTTTAAGATTAAAATTTTAGGATGTTACACACCCTCTCTAATACCCCTAAAGGGAGTAAAAGTCTCAGTTCTAATATTATTTCAATTTAAATACATAGTAGTAGAGGTGATATAATGCTAAATGAGGTTCACAAAATTAGGACTGAAATCAATCTGCTTAATAGTATTGATAATAAATTCCATCTAATTTTAGTGTATGTTTTTTTTAAGTCAATTTTAAGCATTATGTACCCACTTTTACCCTTTATTTTGCTGAAAGAATGAGGGGGATCTTGAATAATTATGCCTTGCCTACCATGAATAAAACTAGTTTGATTAGCAGAAACAAGTAGAAGAGGGATTCCTTGATTCTATTAGCTAGGATCTTAGTAACAATTTTATAACTAACATTACATAAGAAAATGGGTCTAAATTATATAATAGATTTACAACTACTAGTTTTAGGAATTGCAGTAATACCAATCTTAGTAACAACAACAATTTTCTTAGGAAATTTGAAAAGGAGTTAGGAATTGCCATTGATTTTTGAAAAACAAAGCATGCAAACCATTAGGACCTGGAGGTTAAAAATTTCCAATTCTAAAAAGAGAAAGTCTAAGTTCTTCTATGGAAAGTTTGGAGTTAATTCTATCTTTATCAGACTTCCTAAGGGGAGGAAAAGAGGTCAAATTATGCAAATCAGCTGCATGAGGAGTATGATCAAAATAAATGTCCTTAAAATATTTAAGAGATAAGGATTTCAGATTTAGAGGTTCAAATTTCCAATTATTCCTATTATCCTTTAAAGCTTTAATAAGATTTTTCTATCTACAAAATACAACAACCTTATGAAAATATTTAGTAATCCTGTCCCCTAGCTTAATCTAGTTATCTCTATAACGATGATACCAAAATATCTCTTCCTGATCCAGAATCTATTGGATTTCTTTACAATAATGATGTGGAAAATTTAACAAAAATTTAAACCTTTACTCTTAAGAATTTAATTCGTGAAAGTTTATCATTATTCAAAACGATGAAAGTTAGAATATAACTAAAGTTTTATTGGTATAGTGAACTTACTGAATGAAAATTTAACTTGAATAGTAGAAAAATATACATATATTGGATTTCATTCAAATACAAAATTTTAATATTTACAAATCATAACTCAAAAATACACTAGGACTCATTTTAATTTAAGTCCTAATGAGCAGTCTATCTCCACACCAATAACTTAGAAGATATCATCCTAATCATCATTATCAAACCAACCCTCTAGCTCTTTTAATTCTCCCTATGTCAGGTCTTTCTCATAGTGATCTCTAGTATCTGCAATGACCTTTGTGTCAGTCATCCGCTCTTAGGTAAATGTAATTAGTCTTCCTATATAATCGTGGCGGTGAAAGGTATACACATAATTTACAACATCTGGTGTTCGAGTTGTCCCTCTATATGTATAGGCTAACGGTGTAATGTATTCTGCCACCAATAAGGTAGTTAAAAGGGATTTTGTACCCTATAATGATCTCTTAGGTAAAATCATTACCGGACCCACTTTCATTAGCTATTACAAATTTATAGTAGCAAACTCTCTATCATTCTCTAAATACATAGTTTAATCTACTCTCTATTCTACTTAGTCAGCCTAATGGGACTCTGATGGTGGCCATCTTGTTTCCTAAAAATATTAGTAAGGATGAATTTTTTCTTAACCACTAAAACATAATCAAAATAACAAATTTGAACTTTCATAGCAACAAACACAATAATAATCACATCAATAATGTCATAACTCATGCACATCAATTATGTAATTCACCCTATCACTTTCTTATATATGCACTTTCTCATGCATTATAATCATAGTCAAAACATTGCCTCTTGCATTGAGGCCATACAGGTAAATGGTTACCGGTTAGCCCATATACATATATAATGTGCACAATAACGGGCACCTTAACAAAAGTATAGTCATAAGTCTAGTCGAGAAATGAGTGTGAGGCCCTTGATGCTTTTGTTTTCATTAGTTTATGTATAACCACTATGAAAAACATTCATTATCCTCATTTTTCCATATTTTCCAAATCATCTCTGAACTTTATATCTCCAGTATATCTTTGTAACTAGTCACACTAATTCCTTTCATCATAACTGCTAATAATACATTTTCATCCATTCATTTCTTATCATTTAGTTATACAAATCATGCCTAATGTCAGATACCTTCAGACTCATTCCAAATTTTGTATTTTTAATAAAATGCATTCAAAGAACATCCAAACATACATCATTATGTTCATTAATATTAACAAACAATCAAAATTCTCAATTTAAGCATATATTTATGAAATAGAGAAACACTTAATCACACTCACATGAATACAAAAATATATTCAACATTTTTAACGATGGAATAAAAATCTCCTTATCTTAATAGGATGATTTGTGTAGAGTTTTTGTGAAAGATATCGTTCAAAGGCCAAGTTCTTCCTATATATTGCAAAGTGGAACACTTTTGAGAAGAGGAAAAAATAGAGAAATAGAAGTGAGATTGGAAGATTAAGTTTTGAGGAACACATGTGTGAAAAGTACATCCATAATAAAAAATCCATTCAATTTTACTCTTTTTCTCCAAACTAATAATAGATAATAGATCATTGTCAAAATCAATTTTAAAAGTAGCATCCTTCGCAAATTGGTGAGGTTTTTTTTTTCCTGTTCAAGATAAAACAATCAGAAATATCATGTCCCAATTTCTTGCAATAGTGACAAGTTTTGTTGGTTTTGTTTCCTTTAGATTTAGACCTAGACTTTTTAAAACTAGTACTCCCTTTTCCTAGAGTTTTTCCTCTCACACTTAAACCTTCACCTTTTCCTTTAAGATCAATTTTTTCTTTAGACAATAAATTTGATTTCACATCTTCAAAGGATGATGTATCATTGTTACTATAGAACATTATTTCTTTGAAATGTTTATAGGTGGATGGTAAAGAAGCAATCAACAAAACAACTCTATCTTTATCATCAATCAAAATGTCAATATTTTTCAAATCCATAATTACAGAATTAAAGTCATCAAAATGAGATTGAATAAGAGTACCTACATGTATACGAATAGTATACAAGCACTCTTTAAGAGGAAGCTTGTTTGCAAGACTCTTCATTGTATTTAAAGATTTTAATATGGTCCACAAAGTGGTAGTAGTAGTTTCACTAGCTACTTCATGAATAACCTCCTTGGACCAGCAAAGTTGAATTGCTGAAAGTGCTTCCTCATCCAACTCGTCCCATTACTCATCAGTCATAGAAGTTAGTTTCTTTGACTTCTCAACCAAAGCTTTTTTTTTACCAGTTCTGAGTAAGAAGGGCTTTCATTTGGCTCGCCAGATAGCAAAGCAAATTTTGCCATCAAACATCTAAATGTCAAACTTGGTAAATATTGATGTCAGGCCAGCATACTTATAAATGTATTATTCCTATTAAGTTATGTTGCATATACTTTGACTATATGAAATTTCATATGCTGGAATGTAAATGGGTAAGTTGTGCAGTTACTGGATAGAAGTTATGAGTTGTAGTGTCGTTTGGTTATTTGTTGAAGTAAGACTAATAGTGAGGGTTTTGATTGGATACTAAGGCTTAGTTTGGGAGTTTAGAGGGGAAGGGAAGGACTTGAAGGGAGAAGAAGGAGAGGGGAAGGGAGGGAGAAAGAGATTAAACTCTTCCCTTATTTGGATGTTTAATATTGAGAGGGGAGGGTGATGGATGGTTTAATTATATAAATGATATTATTATATTTTATATCTTTTATTTATACTTTTTTTATAAAAATAAAAAATAAATGTTTTTCTCAAAAAATTAATAATTTTAAAATTAATATTTTTATTTTTATATATTTTAAAAAAATTCTCACTTGAAAACTAATATTTAAAAAATAAATAAAATTCTAATCGTGAAAGAGTATGAGAGAATAAGAAAGAGAAAACCCTTGAAAAACTCCTAGATTGGGGAAACTAAAAAAAACTAGTGTTAGGAAGGCTTTAGAGATTTAGAAAAACCTTCAAAACCTCCTCCTCCTAATTAAGCAACTCACAAACAAGGGTTAACCCCTTTTAACCAATTCCTTCCCCTCCCCTCTCCTCCTAAACTCAACTCCCAAATACAGCCTAAGCATTTTATATAAGCATGACTCCTTTTAAATAGTGTTATATATGCTTGGGTTATATGAAATTTGTATATTTGCTGGATAAGGAGCATAGTATTCACGATGATGTGTGATGGTATTGTTGTAAGTGATTACTAGTATGGGTCAAGGTCGACTATTAAGTGTGTTATACATGCAGTAACCTAAGAATTATAGCTAAAGACTTGTAATGCCTTATGCTAGGGAGAAATAAGAGTCCTAGCGTAGAGTGTCTCACTTAAGCAAGGTAATTCTCGCTCAAGCGAGACAAGATAAGACCTCTCTACTGTCCTCTCACCCACGCAAGAAGGGATCTTGCTCAAGTGAGAAACAACTTCGCTCAGGCGAGAGAATCTCGCCCAAGTGAGGAGTCACAAAAATAATGGGTAGCTCTCAGGACCAATCTCGCTCAGGCAAGAACGTTGCTCGCTTAGGCAAGGACAAGGCTCGCTTAAGCGAGAGTTGACTAGCTCAAGCAAGAGCGCGTGGGCCGAGAGGGGTATTTAAGGAACTCTAACACAGAGAAATGCTCATTTCTCACCAGATATTATTCCTCTCTCATTTTCCCTCTGTTCTCTCACCTCTTACCCTTAGGAAAAACCTTCTCAAAGCTGAATTCCTTCTCGGTCCAAGTGAGAACATCTATCTCATCAAGATCTAAATGAGTTTTCAGAGCCCAGTCCTTTGTCTTTACTCTTATTTCTTGCTTTCTCTTTCTCAATAGTTTTATACCATGTTGTTTTGAGTAGATCTGAACCGTTCAAGTCATACTCCATATCCAAATGTTGGATCTATCTCTTTGAGACTCACAAGAAGCACGATTTTAGAAACTCGTTTCATGTAAAGGGAGCTTGCCGGAGATGACCTAGTTCATTTAGTAAAGGCTGAGATATTTGAGCCATACTCCATATCCAAACGTTAGATCTATCTCTTTGGGACTCACAAGAAGCATGATCTTAGAAACTCGTTTCAAGTAAGGGGAGCTTACTTGAGATGACCTAGTTCATTTAGTAGAGGCTGAGATATTTATATAAATAGTTTCGTTCTAACTGAGAATAGTGGGTTGTATAAGCAAACCTTAGGCTAGAACCCAGAGCACGTATAGTCAAGTAGATTTTTCTATTGCCTCACGAATGTTTGGAAGGGCGTGGTGGAACATGATGTGTTGGAATTCTGTGATATATGTATCGAGGATGTTAATATATGCTGAAATATTTAATTAATGTTGTGAGTTGCTTAGTTTCATTGTGTAAACACATAAAGCTGTATTACTGAGACTGGGTATACACACACACACACATACATATGCATATGACTATTGTTGAGGCTGATAATATGTATAGTTGTACTGCATCATATTGATTTTTATCATTTTAGAGTCAAGTTATGTGTTTAGGTGGTTAGACATGTAACGATAGGACATTGAGCTATACTTGTCTGGATCAAGATACCGAGATGGGTCACTCCCAGACCAAAAAACAATTCCTCTAGATTACTTAGGCCGTGAAATCAACTGGGATTGAATCACTGTATTTGCATTTGATGAGTTGGGAATGGACTGAACATGTTGCATCAATTGATTGAGACTACTGTGTTGATTGCTGTGAACTATATGAGTTGTACAAATAATTTTAATATTTTCATACTCTATAATTATGATTCTTATTTATACAAGCTCACCCTTGCACTTGTGTTGTCGTGTATGTGTTGCAATGATCGTACAATGATACGTGAGCAAAAGTGATAGGTGGAGTGTCCACTTTCCATGTTGGAGAGTCTGGCTAGTGGTACGGGCTAAAGATTTTGAGATCTGTAGCTTAGTTTCCATTAGTCTAGGTTTTAGTGTGAACTTAGGCTATTTGTTTACAAACTTGATGTTATGATGTAATTATTGTTTATAACTTGTATTTTGAGCTCCACGTGGAGCATTCGTTGTAAGCATATATACTTTTATAAAATTTTTGCAATAGTATGAAAATGCTCTTGGGCTTTAGTATTCTGTTAGAGTTTAATTTCTAAAAATATATTTTTTGTACTATATATATATATATATATATATATATTATCTGGCAAATAAATTTATACTAGGAACAGTAGCGTATGATGTCATTGATCCTTTATAAAAAGGGGTCATGACAATTGACATGATAAATTCTTAATGTAGATGGCTTGGCTTATATAAGGAAAGGTTTGGCTGTTAGTGGCGCAAACATTTTTGTAACAATGATGGTATTTTTGTGGTTGATTTTATTTGCAATCTTAGTCCTTGTAATGTTGTAGCTACAAAGCTTTTGGGGCCTTATTTAGGGTCTTACGTTAATTAGAAATTTTCATTTTGAAAATGATATATGCAGAGATGAATTCTAAATTAGTTGTTTACTTGGTTAATTATAGTGTTAAGAGGTGTTATATATTGGAAGCTCTGATTTGGGAGTTTCGTAGCCTACTCCAAGCTTAAAGAGTCATTAGTTTATATCATGTGTATAGGGAGGCTAATAGTAAAAGATGTGCTTATTAAGTATTGATCTACCCTCTTGGTATAAATAATTTTTTAAAATTTCATGCAATGAAATTTAAAATTCTTTGTGAGACTCATATTGCTGAAGCACAAGCGCACATTGACAATAATTCGTGTCCAATTCAATGGACTCCAAAAAAAAAAGTCTCCCTTAGATTATAGAGTAACACAAGTTTTTTTTTCTTTTCTTTAATTGTATTATTTTGGTCAATATATACATTCACAGTTATGTGACTTATGACTTTAACAATGTATAATAAATTTCACTTTATTGATCATAAAATAAGTTATATATATTTATTCATTGGTTTATCACAAAATTTTGTCACCTTTGTTTCTTTTCGGATAATTTTTTTAAATTCTTATTGTCCCTTAATAATTTTTCATTTTGTATAATAGATCATTTCTGAAAGGATTGAAGTGATTTGGCAAGGAAGATTGGAAGAGTATTTCACAGCATTTTGTTGTGTCAAAAACTTATGCTATAGTTGCTAGTCATGTTAAAAAATATATCCTCCGCCATAGCAACAACAATAAAATAAAAATAAAAAAGTACCCATGACATAACCTTAGAGAATGACTCAATTCTAGTCCCACCTTCAGCCTTAGGGATTGACTTGGTTCCAAATTATGTCAACCTAAAAATTGTGTTGGTTCTCCAGCATGTTGACCACCACAATGTTCCATCATTTAACCTTGAGTTGATCTAACAACATGTTCAATAGTACAATCTAATTGGTCAATCACATTAAATGATCGCATCCCAACACGATTTCTAACCTTTTTTTTGAGTAGATTGACTTCTCTCACTCACTTCCTCCCTCAAATTTTTCAAATACTGCAGTTGCCTCGCCTCATTGGTTATAATGATTGGAATGACATTTTTTTTTCATCTTTAACTACTGCAGCAATTTTGTTATTGGTTGACCATCATAATTGGATTACTCCATCCTACCTTTAAGTGCAATATGTAACATTATCGTTGTTGCTAAACAATTAATTTATTAATCTAGTTCTAAGTTAAAGTATAATTCTTAATTTTTTTGAGAAAAATTGAGATATAATTAACATGAGATGCTTTAAATAAAATTGTTAGATATATATTTAAGAATTTTTTGGTAATTTTTAATTTTAAAATTTTTAAGTTTCAAAAAATGTCCATTTGTACTAGTTAAAATTGTTTTATAAAGCTAAAAATAATATTTTATTTTAAAAATAATAAAAAATATATTAAAAAATATTATATTTATAAATATTATTTGAAATATAATAATAATTTTTTATAATTATTGAGCATTTTTAAATTTTCTGGTTAATTTTAAGTAAATTAGTTATATGATCAAGCAGAAATTGCGTATAAAAATTTTGGACACCAACTAAAGGATCAATAGTATCAAAAATTGTTTTATAATTATGTTTAATATATTTCATGATTATTTTTAAATTTTAGAATTTTTATCTAATTATTTCAATTAATTAAAAAAAATTAGTGAAAATCCTATTATTATATTATCATTTTATTACTTTTTCCTATTTAAGATAAGATCAATTCATTTAATTCATTTTTTTCTCTCTTGGCTGTCGTAGAGTACTCTTCTTCTCCTTTCAAAAGCTTTGAAACTTCTTTGGCTTAAATCTGTTGATTTTTCAAGTAAGTTCATAAATTTTTTTTACTATTCCACCTATTTTTATTGTTTTGAACACTTTAAACCGATTAAATTTTTATTTTTCCCCTCTTTTTGTGTGCTGGAATAGTGGCATGAGGGTGAAATTTTGTCCAAAATTTTTGTTTCTAAATTATGTTTTAATTAGCATAATCCTTCTATGTTTTATAATAAATAATTTTGGTGCTTTTTGTTTTGTTAAAAATGTATTTCAGAGTTCAAAACTCTTGGTCTAGAGGTGCTGTCCCAAGAATGTTATGAGGAAAAAAATAATTAGTTTTAATCACCTTTAGGCTTATGGTATTCCATTTACATCATAGAAAATAATTGTAAGACTTGTAAGCCATTTTTGTAAAGATTAGAAAATAATAGTTTCAACTTATTAATAGAGAGTTGGATGATTAATGCCTCTTAACATTGATTATGATTATGTGTGATTATTTGGTTAGGATTGTGATTTGAGAAGTGGTGGAAAGAAGACGTTAGTGAGAAAAATCGGTATACACATCAAGGTAAGGGGACATATCTATTTTCAAGGGTATAGTAGAAAAACGTTGGGAGATGGGGTGTTTTATTCCTTGCTATGTATGTATAAATTATTTGAAGGAATTTATAATTATTTCCATACTTAGTGTACAATTGTTTGAAATTCCCTTTTGAGATTGATTTTATATGTGATGATTCTTCTATGATAATTATTTTGTTGAATTCAGTTTAAATAATTGATTGTTAAAAATATTTGAGGAATGAACTATCATTCATGTGGAGTGAGCATATTTAAGGTATGTTTAAAGTTGAAAAGAATTGGAGACTTGTGAAATAAAGATGTTTAAAAGAAATGGAAAGATTTGAGATAAAATTTGATGGGTTTCGAAAAATGTTTTAGAAATTAAGAAATGGAATTATGGTTAATTTTCTTTTTAAGAAAATGTTTTTTTTTAAATCTTCTTTAATTTCAAGTGGTTTGATAATAATTTATTTAATAGTTTTTATATATTTAAAGTATACCTACATATATATTTAAATAATTTAAAGGATTTTAATTTATTTTAAAGTATTATTTTAAATGAGTATTTTGAAATGTGGTGATAATTGAAAAAAAATATTTGAGAGCTATTGAAATAGCTGGAAAGTTGTGAAATGTTGTGGTGGTGAGTCTCTGCTTAAACTTAGTAGTGTATTGGTATTTTTGATGATCATGGTCTAAGTGAAAAGCCTGTAAGGTCATTTTTTTGTTATTGTCTCTGATATCGTTACTCCACTTTATTTTATATGTAATTTAGTTATGTGTATATGTTTATATGACTGGATAAGTGTATATTTTGACAGATGATATGTATATATATATTTGGATAACTGGTGCAGATGATGTATTTAGTTTCTATTTATATGAACAGACGTAAACTCATACATGTAACTTTCTTACTGCTTGAATTATTTTAATATTATATTTATATTGATGACATAATAAGTAGTAAGGGTGTCACATTTAGTGGTATCAGAGTTTAGGGTTTGCAATTTTGACAGTACAATATACTTTTTGAATTACAATTTGAAATATCACGATAATGTTTAGATTGATTAATTTTGTATTAAAAAACTAACTAAATATTTTACGTTAAAAATTTGTTTATCTTTGTTTTGATATCTTCTAAAGAAATTTGGCCTGGACAATAAAGTTTTTTTAACCATGAAGGTCTAGTTTAAACATGTTTTATAGTTAAGTGTTATAATAAAATGAAATGTGATTGATTATTGAAACAATAACTTTTATAAAAAAATAGTATGAATTATATGTTATAATATTATTTGATAATTAACTTTTTTTTTTCTTTTTCATTGTATATGGTAAGTAATTACCTAATTTATCAATTTTGAGTTTATATGATTTTGTGGTAACATAGTTTCACCATACCTTTAAATGCAATATAATTAATCTTCAGTCAATTATCAACAAACTTGTTTCAAACTAGTTAAACTGATTATATTATAGCACGAGGATGAAAAACTAACAAAGTTATTGCTCTTATAACTTCATTTAGCATATTAAATTTAGTCACAACAAAGGAACTATTATTAAAACTTCAGCACTAAACTAAAAAAGTGTAACGTTCTGTTTCCATAACTATCAACACAACCAATAATCCAATATGTTAAGTATTATTAGAAATAAAAAGACAAAAGTAAAAGGAAAGGTAAGGAAAACACAACTCACTAATACGTTAACACCAGTGTGACAGAACAAAAAGAACTCACCTACCAGCCATAATTACTTTACTTCAAAAATTTCTCTTTTTATCGCTATCCTTTTATTTTTTTACATTGTATCATTATCAATTTTGACTTCATTTTTTTCTTGACTGGTGATTTGAATCAAGGGAGATCGTGGAGGTTATGTTGATATTCTGTCTCCATATTTTTACAATATTCAGTTACAATTAGATTCTCGCATATAAGGTTTCTCGCTTTAAAAAATAATACAGTTCTAAAACTTGGAGCACATGCCTTTATTTTTCTTTTTTGCCAGCTTTTATGATTTTGCTTTGGTTAATAATTTTATGGAAATACTAACTTAATGAATAATTAGAATAATAATTAAAAATAAGTCATTGTGATCATTATCCACTCACAAATAATGAAGATCAATTAACTCGCTTTGCAGGACTACTCCAAACCTAAGAAACGTTTAAGCCTACAAATTAAAATATCAATAATATTTAAAAGGGATTAAGAATCAACTTCAATAAAAAAAAATTAAGTTTATATTCAGCTCTAAAATACACATTTCCTAAGAATGAAAACTTGTAAAGATCAAACATTCTTATGTTTTGAGTTGTGAGTATACCTTAGGAACCCAAATAGAAACTTTCTCTCCTATGGGTAACATCCCTTTCTCCTTAGAGTAATATCTTTAACTCCAAAAATTTATCCAAAGCTATTTATGTCAAAGGGAAAAATAAATGTGTTACAAGGGTTTTTCTAAAATCCCAAAAGAAAGTGAAAAAAATGAGAGAATCTGCAAAAAAACAAAATTGAGGACAACAAAAAATATCTATCCTCACTTAAACAAGAAATAAAAGAAATTGATGTTGAAAAGGAAAAGCCTAAACGTACAGTACGAAAAGCATTCACGAAGCTATATAATGCTACATATTTGATCACTTCAACTTTATTACTGTTAATGTATATGTGTTATGTAGAAGCACAAGATTGAAATCAATTGAAGATTTATGAGAAGCAAAATGAAAATACAGCAATATAATTTTACTGGGAAGAAAGAGTATAAAAAATCCTCTTATAATGATGAGAATAAAAACAAGAGAAAACTCTCTTAAATAAAGAAACAAAGATGAATAACAAATTGATGATGTAAAAACTAATAATTCAACCTTTATTTATATAAGATGCAAATAAATTAAAACCAATAAATGAAATTAGAGGTTAATATGATTAAAGTTAAGATAGTTAGTTTTAATGGTAAAAAGTAAAGTGAAATTTGAGTCATCCACTTAACAAGCTCCACTTGGCTCAAATTCAACTAGTTATTCATCACCATGTCTTCAAACACTATAGCGACCAACAAAATTTGAGCAATGGTGAAGCTTGGCCTTTTAAGAGACTTAGTAAGCATATTTGCTGAATTCTCAGATGTGTGTATCTTTTTCACTACAACTTTACCAACAACAATAATATCGTAGATAAAGTGATATTTTACGTTAATGTATTTTGTTTTGTCATGATAAAGTTTGTTCTTGGTCAAATAAATAGTATTCTGACTATCACAAAATACAACAAGAGAATCTTATGCTAGACCAAGTTGATTGACCAAACCTTGAAGCCAAATAGGCTCTTTCACACCCTCTGTCGCTACAACATATTATATTTCAGTCATAGATAATGCAACAATAGACTGAAGTGTTGCTTTCTAACTAATAGCACCATTATAGAGAGTAAAGATATAACTAGAAAGAGATCTTATCCAATCAAGATCACCATCATAGTTTGAATCAACAAAACTTACAGCATCATTGGTTGTAATCTTGCTTCTGTCAAATACCAAGCCAATATCAAAAGTATCTTTTAGATGTCTAGTGCATACAAGTGCATACATAAGACTACTTATTACACTAGCATAAGAAATATATGAGATATACACCATCTTCTTATCTGTCTGTGTGCATAGACTTGAAGATAACTTGAAATATGCAACAAGTAGAGTAGAAATGGAGTTGCAATTGCTCATATTAAACCTTCCAAGTACTCTTTCAATATATTTCTTTTGTGATAAAAATAATTTTCTGGCTTGACGATCCTTGGGAATCTCTAAATCAAGAATTTTCTTAGTTTTGTCTAATTTCTACATATCAAACTCATTATTGAGTTGAGTTTCTAAGTTTTTGATTAAGGACTTGTTACGTGATGCAATCAACATATCTTTAACATAAACTAACATGTATATAAAATATTCATTTGGAAATTTTCTGAAATAAACATAATAATAAAATTGACTTTGAGAATAACCTTGTCTAATCAATAAAGGAATCAAATCTTTTATACCACTGTCAAAAAGCTTACTTAAGACCATATAAATATTTCTTTAATCGATAAACTAAGTGCTCTTTATTAAGAACAACAAATCCCTCAAGCTACTCTATATAGATTTCTTGTTCAAGCTCTCTATGTAAAAATGTTATCTTAACATGAAGTTGCTCTAATTCTAACTCAAATATAGCAACAAAAACAAGCAAAATGCGGATAGAGGTCTAATCAGTGACAAAATCTCATTAAACTCCAAACCTTCTTTCTAGCTAAAATCTTTCATAACTAACCATGCCTTGCATCTAGGATCTTCAATTCAGCAATGCCTTCTTTTCTCTAATAGACTCATTTACATCTCAATGGCCGCTTGCCATCAAGATGATATGTAAAAAATCAAACACCATTCTAATAGACTCTCAATTTTTTCATTCATAGCTACCAGTCATGTTGTAGAATTAGAACAAGAAATAGCTAGTTGGTTCAACACCATCGTTTACCTCACGTGCAATAAACAATGCATAAAATGTAAATTATTATCAACATATTTAGCTCATCTTTTAATTTTTCTTCACAATCTATCCTAAGTAATAGTATAGTCTTATTGATGCAGCTGAATAGGAGACTTAGTAATTTCACCATGATCATCACCAAGAACATTAATGCCAAACTCATAGCAGAAGAAGATAAAACATTGGCATTAGAAAGTCTAGACTTTAATTCCAACTCCACCTTGTCACTAGTACATTGCAAATTACTTGTACTAGTTGAAGAAGTTGCAGAAGATTGTTGTCCAAAAGTGAATAATGCATGCTCAATAAAAGTCATATCTCTACTAAGAATTAATTTTTGTAACTTAGGATCATAACACCATAAATGATATCCTTTAGACTCGTATGCATAACCAAGAAATATGCACTTAATAGCTCTTGGAGCTAATTTACCATCATTGACATGTGCATATGAACATAAAAAAAAAATCCTCAAATTTGAATAGTTAATAGGATTACTCTACTAAATTTCTTGTGGAACTTTGAAATTAAATGATGTGTATGAAGAACGATTGACTAAGCAACAAGCAATAGATAATGCCTGATAACTTTTTGGCAATTGCACCAAATCGTTGAAGTAAAAAATTAGATTACGTCCACATGGATTAATGCTAAGTATCAATTCACAAGAATAACACTAGTTGGGTCACTAAAAATAGGGTATAAACAGAACAAAAATTAAATAAGTGCAAAATTGTAAAAATGAAATTAAAGTTGTTGGAATTGAAATTAATATATGAACAGAAACTAAAAAAAAACTAATATGGAAACAAAAATCAAAATAACTACAGAATGTAAATGTCTTAATTACTGAAAGTGGGTCTAAAAACAATTAGAAAGTAAGGTGAGTTTGAAATCCCTTATCCTTTCCCTTTGCATAAAAATATATGTATAACTCAAAATATAGCTTTATCTAATGATAAGATTTTCTAAAATACCCAATCCTAATTCGTTGATTAATTGGTTCTAAAATCAAATTAGCTTCCTAATTCCTTAGATAAAACTAAAAACATCCAGGATTAAGATTTAAACCCATTGACTACATCATCATAAATTTCTATTTCTAGATAATTTATAACAAGTAAATTGATCCCAGTCCAAGAAAGCTCACAATTTTCCAGCAATAAACTCCTTTTCATCAACCACATTCACATAGAACAAAGAAGCATTATGTTTAAAATCAAAATGTTAAATTAAAGCTTGTATCTTGAGTTATATTCAATGCTTAGTTTATTGCCAAGGGAAAAAAATAGGTTCATTCTCACTCAACCTCAAGATATTTAGCTAGACATAATGGAAGTAAATAATCTGAAACAGAAATATATTGTAGAAAAAGAAATAATGTTCATAGAACGAGCTTACAACAGAAAGGTGAAATGAGAGAAGCTACTGTTCCATTACATAAACCAGAGAAAAAGAAAATATAATCTAAGTTCCCATAAGAATCCTATATCAAGAAAGAAGGAAATGCCCTAGCTGACATTTGCACAAAGAACTGTACGAAAACCAAAATTTTTGTGCCTCCATAATGTAATAAAAAAGGAAGATAAAAGATACCACATTTTTAGAAATTTCTATTTTTATATGCTCTGTCAGCATCGTGTCCCCACAATCAAAAGTTCATGTCCCCACAATTGTGTCATGTAGCACTCAACTTTTGTTCTTTAAGTCCAATTGCCAATTTCCTTCTAATCCTTTCATAATTGAAATGCCAGTCATCAAAATATGAATAATCCATCAATTTTTCAACAATTACAACATTCCATTGAAATTTTCCAATTAATTATATTAACTTATAATTTAAATTCAATGAAATATGTCAAAAACCTTTAATTTTCTAGATGAGTTAGTGACTCATCAATGCCTCAACCCAAATTTCACGCGAATGCCATAACCCAACGTTTAAGAGCATACAATGAGCCCATTCAAGTAGAGTCATGTTCATGCGTTCAGTAACACCATTCTATTGGAGTTTATTTGGAACAGTTTTATGTCTAGCAATATCAAAATCTACACAAAACTCACTAAAATTACTTTCACAAAATTCTAAGTCATTATTTGTTCTAAATTTCTAAATCTTTTTCCCTATTTAGATGTTAACAAGAGTTTTCTACTTCTTAAAAGTATGGAAGGCCTTATTTTTATGTCTTAGAAAGTAAACCCAAATCTTACTAGAAAAATCATCAACAATAGTCATCATATAGTGATGTCCTGCACGAGAGGGAACTTTAGGACCCCAAAGATCAAGTGAATATAGTCAAGAATATCTTTTGTATGGTGAGTTGTAATAGAGTAACTAGTTCATTTATGTTTCTGAAAATTGCAATGCTCACAAAACTCCAAATTACTAATTCCATGTTTAACAAGGTAATCTTTTTTACTTAAGAAATGCATACCTTTTTCACTCATATAACCTAAGCGCATGTGCCATAATTTGGTGACATCCAAATTAAGTAATGAAAAAAATATGATTGTTGAACTTGTCACAACAAAACCTTACAAGACATGCAAGTTACCAATGCAGTTAGCTTTCATAAAAATAATAGCACATTTTGATACCTTTAAAACTTCACCCTCAGCTGAGTACTTGCACCCAAGAGACTCAAGGGTGCTAAGAGAAATTAAGTTACATTTCAAGTCAAGAACATATTGAACTTTAGTCAAAGTTTGTATAATACCATCGTGAGACTTGATTTGAATTGTACCAATTCCAGAATCCTTGCATCAGACATCATTACCCATCAAGCAACTTCATTGTCAACAAGTTCAAGAGTAACAAATGTGTCATGATAAGGACACATGTGAAAAGTATAGGCAAAATCAAGAATCCATTTAATTTTACTCCTTTTCTCAAAATTAATAACAGAAAATAGTAGCATTGTCAGCATGTTAGTGAATTTTTTTTTCTTTTTTCCCTTCCTTTTCTTGTTTTTTGTTCAAGATAAAACTATCAGAAATATCATGCCTTAATTTCTTGCAATAGCAACAAGTCTTATTAGTTTTGTATCCTCTAGATTTGGATTTGAACCTTTTAAAATCGATACTCCTTTTTTCTAAAGTTGTGCCTCTCACACATTCACATTTTTCTTCAAAATGAACTTCAAGATCAAATTTTTTTTCAGACAATAAATTGATTTCACATCTTCAAAGAATAAGGTATCATTGTTACCATAGAACATTATTTCTTTTAAATATTTATAGGTGGATGGTAAGGAGACAATCAACAAAACAACTTTATCTTCATCATAAATCAGTGTGTCAATATTTGCTATATCCATTATTATATAATTAAACTCATCAAGATGAGATTAAATAAAAGTACCTATAGGCATACAAATAGTATACAAGTACTCTTTTGGACAAAGCTTGTTTGTAAAACTCCTCGTCATATATAAAGATTCTAATTTGGTTAATAATGCTAAAGCAGTAGTTTTACTAGCTAAAGAACCTCCTTGGACAAGCAAAGTTGAATTGTCAAAAGAATTTTTTCATCTCACTCATCTCATTACTTATTAATCATGGAAACCAGTTTGTTTGACTTCTCATCCAAAGCTTTCTTTTACCCATTCTGAGTAAGAACAATTCTCATTTTCCATCAAACTTCTCAATACAAACTTGGTAATATACAACATGATAAATTCTTAATTGAATAAGTGCTTTGATACCACTTGTTGAGATATATGCACTATGCAAAAGCATGAGATCGAAATCGATTGAAGAATTATGAGAAGCAAAATGAAATAATAGCAATATAATTTTACTAAGAAGAGAGAGTACAAAAAATCCTCTTATTATGATGAGGATAAAACCAAAGAAGAAAACTCTCTTAAAGAAAGAAACAACAATGAATAATGAATTGATGAAGTAAAAACTAATAACTCAATGTTCATGGACAAATGTACCCATCAAAAAGTATTAAAGGATTTTCAAAAAGAGTTCCCAAGTTATCGTTCCATAGAGATTATTTTTAAGTACCAAGAATAACTTGATTCGATTGTTTAAACATAACAGAATTATAACAGATAAAAAACAAAGCTTAATGTTAATAATAAATTAAAAGAACAGTAATATAATGTATGAGAGAGATTAGATGAGATGAGCTTAGGACTTATGTGTTCACTTACTATACTTCTTTATGCTCTAATTAATTTAATCCTAATATTAGTATCCAAATATTTGCTAACCACTTATAATTAGTTCTATTAACACCCAATGATTATGCAATGTCAATATTTTTTTCTGAGCAAACACTTCCAATGATCATGCAAGGTAATTTGTCGAGAAAGCACGAAGATCCTATGAGTTTGTTAATTTAATAACGGCTAAAAGAAAGGAATTAAGTGTAATTAACATAGCCCCTTGTCTCATTTTATCTTATAGTTCCGTTAATTACACATGGTACAATCGCCTACAATGCAACTAACTATGAGATGCTAAAGGTGATCAAATCTTAACATACATAATATAATCCAATAGAATAAAAACCAAACATTAAAGGAAAATAAATACTAACATTAAAGTAAAAACACATAAAGTTTATAGTAGGATCCACTATAGCCCTATCTATGGGTTTAGTTACTCATAACAGAATAAACTACGAACAACGTGATAAATAAACCCATAACTACAAAAGAAAACTCAAACAAAAGAAACCCAGAAAGGTAAAAGACAAAGAGAGTTCTTATTCTCCGAAGGGCGCTTAATCACTTGCTTGAACTCCAAGGGAAAGCTCGTTGTCCTTACCAATGATCTCCAATGACTCTCAAAGATAAGTTTGGTTAGAACTAAGAAGGAGAAGAAGGTGTGTAGAGAAGTGGAAGTGTGTCAAGTATAGAGCATAAGACCTTTTTATATAGGTTGTAGGCTAAGTTTCCAGTCGGTTAAGCTATATCTTTTTAAATCAGTTTTATCCACAATCAAAATCGCTCAAAATCTTCATATCTCAATCTTTATCTAAGTTTAAATTTTAAATTCAAAATTCAAACTTAGATTCACATAGTATAGCCAAGGACTAAAAGTATATAAATTTTATCCAAAATATCTCTATAATGCACTAATAACAACTTTCAGCTAAATTGCAACAATTAATAATATAATTAGTGTAAATATATATGAAATATGGTTTAAATGTATAAATATAAGTCATAAAATATATCAAAATATGAACTTATCACTCAACCCCTACTTATATAAGATACAAATGAATTAGAGGTTAATACGAAACTAAAGTTAAGACCATTGGTTTTAATGGTAGAAAATAAAGTAGAATTTGAGTCATACACTTAAGAATTACTATATGCATAGCCACAAATACTACATACTAACATCATGATCACTCTAATAATAGTCATTACAAAAACAACACACACTGCTAAGCGTGCAGCCTAAGGATGACCAACTCCAAGTTCATTTGATACATGAGATGAAAATATCACAAAACATTACTAAAACTAGAATCTATATTTATATTTATGCTAGATTAAGCAAATTAATAAGAATATTTGACATGTGTGTGCTTTAGTTAAAAGGTGAGATTGCCACAAAATTCTACTACTTAAGTACTATTTACCTTACAACTACACCTAATTTAGAGGGGATCATCCAAACAATTGCTCTTGTATTCAATTTGAGATAAAAATGATATTAAAAGAAGTCAATCTAATATTGAGTATAAGTGAATTTTAATTACCAATTAATTCTTCAAAATTTTTCCTAAACATCAATTTAAGAATGAAACAAGTATGAGTGAAAAAGTCTCATATTGAATATAAAGGAAGAAGTTGAACAATATGTAAGTGACAAAATCCATAACATAATACTTTAAGATTCGGATTGGATGTGGGATCCAAATTTATTTATATGATTTGTTCATAGTTCATTGAAAGGAAGAAACAAGATGATCTAATATTTTTTAAAACAGGATCTCAATTAGTTCTTGGAATCTACCTCCTAAAGATAGGTTGAAGCTTAACGTGGATAGCTTGATTTATATGAGGAAAGGTTTGGCGACTTGTGGCTAGTTGGTTTGCAATGATGATGATGATTTTGTGGCTGACTTTATTTGTAATCTTGGTCCTTATAATGTTGTAGCTGCAAAGCTTCGGGGCCTTATTTAGGATCTTAGGTTAATTAAAAAATTTCAATTTTGAAAATGTATACATACAAAGATGAATTCTAAATTAGTTGTTGACTTGGTTAATTATGGTGTTAAGAAGTGTCTTATATTGGAAGCTTTGATTTGGGAGATTCATAGCCTTCTTCAAGTTTGAAGGGTTCTTAGTTTATGTCATACATAGAGGGAGGCTAATAGTAATAGATGTGCATGTTTATTTATAAGGTTTAAATACCTTTTAACTACCTTCAAATAGGGCGTATTTAAAAAAACTATCTTAGATTTTTTTTTTTAATTTTAATGCCTAACTAATTTTTTTTCTTAATTTTATATCTGATGTTAACCTCTGTTAGTTAAATAGTGACGTAGCTAATAGTTTGCCATATCACCATCGATCTCTCTCATCCACCTCACCATTAAACCACCATGTTAAGATTCTACATCAGTATTAGAGGAAATGTATTGCTAATCTTAGGTTACGGAAAGCACCATTTTAGGATATGATGGAAATTTAGTCCTTCTAACCTCAAGAAAAGCAATTGTGATAGTGTAGCCCTGGACATGAGTAATTTTTCCATGTGTAACAGTGTGGAGGTTGAAATATATGCTATTTGTGAAGGAGACAATGGGGTGTTGTTGGGAATAATTTTCCTAGTAGTGAGGAGGAATCTCTAAACAAAATTCACTTAGATGAAAGTGAGGAGGATAGGGCTTGTGACATGGATGATGGATTTGACAGAGACGTTCCAGAATTTGGGCGAATAAAAGGCAAAAGGAAGAAGTCATTTGCAAAGAAAGTGAATGAAAATGTTGAGGCTGAGGAGGTAGATGTTGCTCAAAGTGTTCATCAGCCTGACAAAGTTAATGTTCGTGTAGAAGTTGTCTGGATTTCTAAAAAGTCGACCCCTGAAGGAGACTTACCAAGTGCACTTTAGAGTGATGGTCAGTCTAGAAGAAGGGTGGCTGTTGGTAGTGGTGTTATAGGTGTTGGGGGTAGGGATGCTGTTGTTGGAGGTGGTGATAGTGTTGTTGGGGGTGGGGATGAAACACATAATCAATATCAGAGATGTACACGGTCAAAGTACATGACCATGTACCTGGACGTATACTTTTCAAAAAAGTTGTGTACGATAAATGTTAGAAACTAGAGATGTATACGGTCAAAGTATATGGCCATGTATATTAGGCGTGTACTTTTAATGTTGAGGTGAACGAGGTTAAAATTTAAAAATGTCGATGTGAAATCCTGTCATAGTAGTTTAATGGTGAGATGAATAAGAGAGATTCACGGTGATGTGGCTAACAGTTAGCCACGTCACCATTTAACTGATAGAGGTTAACGTCAGGTATAAAATTAAAAAAAATTAGTTAGATATTAAAATAAAAAAATTATGAGATAATTTTTTAAAATAAGCCCTATTTGGAGGTAGTTAAAAAGTATTTAAATCTTTTTATAAATTTAACTCATAAAGAGACTAAGAGTTACAAAGTATTGGTCAACCCTCTTTGTATGAATAATTTTTAAAAATTTCATAAAGTGGAATTAAAATTCTTTATCCAAATAAAAAAAAATTGAAATATAAAATATTTGAAATACAGTACTGATCGGGAGCAAGAGGTGCACTTTTGCAATGTGTTTTGTCTTCACGTTGCTTTTTGTTATTTGGTAAGTTTAATTTTCTGTCATAACACAAAGTGCTAATTAGTATTAACCAAATAAATGTCAGTTTTCTATTAGTTGGATTTTGTTATTTGGTAAGTTTAATTTTCTGTTAGTTGGTTTTAGTCAGTAATATAGTAATTAGTTTAGACTTGTAGCAAATATATTTATTACTCGATAGCTTTATCAAATGAAGCACAATTTCAAAATTAAAATAATTTTATAAAATAAAACAGAATTTCAAAACCTATAAAAAATAAGACAAAGTTTTACGCGTTGACATATAGAAACAAGGCAAGGAACATTACACAGTCACTTACCCGTTAACATGTTTTATAGTTATTGGAATTTTTTTTTAGGCATAAAATTTGATAAGATTGCTTGTTAAGACCTCTATTTTTGGATGCTATGGGAAAAAGAGAGAAGTTCTTTTTTAATATTAAAGTAAAAAAAAATTGTAAGAAATATTATTATTACTAAAGTATTGTTATAAACAAATTAAAAACTTTTAGATTGAGTATTTTAAATTTTTATGAATATTTTTAATATATTAAATAATATTAATGTTGAATTAAATATATAATATAAAAAACTACTTCACAATTTAAATTTCTTAAAATTATAAAATTATATATTTTTGTAAAAATTTATTTTATCAAATTGAATTTTTTGTCTTCCAGTGTAATTTTCAAATTTACTTTCATCTGGTATTGGTTTGTGATCTCAAAGATTACGAAGTCGTTGTTCATGCAATAAACGCAACAAACGGATCAGAAGAAAATTTTTTTCAAAACCTGAAATATAAGACACTGTTATCTAGTTGACATATAAAAACAAGCCAAGGGCAAGACGTAGTCACTTACAAAGCAACAAAGGAATTTGAAGAATAACATGCAACATAACAGCATGAGTGACACCAGAGAGAAAGGCTACTCTAGTACTGCTTGTGAGACTCGTAGTGAAGTGCAAGTGCATATTGACAACCATTCGCGTCCGGTTCACAACGCTCCAAGAAAGAAAGTCTCTCACTGGACAGCAGAGGAACACAGGTTTTCTTCTTTTTCTTTAATTGTATTATTTTGTTCAATGCACACCCACAGTTATGTGACTTATGACTTTAATAATGTATAATAAATTTCACTTTATTGTTCATAAATAAGTGGTCTATCACAAAATTTTGTCACCTTCGTTTTGTTGTACATTTTTTTTAATACATATTGTCCCTTAATAATTTCATACTCTATTTTGCATTTTGTATAATAGGTTATTTCTTCAAGGGTTGAAGAGATTTGGCAAGGGAGATTGGAAGAGTATTTCACGGTATTGTGTTGTGTCAAAATCTCATGTTCAAGTTGCTAGTCACGCTCAAAAATATTTCCTTCGCCATAGCAACAACAATCAGAAAAAAAGAAAAAGCATCCATGATGAAACCTTAGAGAATAACTCCATCACAGTTGCCCCTTCGGAGATTGACTTGGTTCCAAATCACTTCAATTCAGACAATGGCTTGGTTCTCCAGCATGCTGACCATCATAACGTTCCATCTTTTAACCATGAGTTGGTCCAACAACACATTCAACAGTACAATCCAATTGGCCAACCACATCAAATGATCGCATCCCAACACGATTTGCAACCTTTGCCTGAGCAGATTGACTTCTCTTGCTCACTTCCTCCCTCAAATATACTGGAGTTGCCTCGCCACATCAGTTCTAATGATTGGAATGACCTTTTTCTTCGTCTTCAACTGCAGCAATTTCCTCACTTGATTGACCATCATGATTAGAGTACTCCACCCCACTTTTAAGTGCAATATGGTCAACACTTATGTAAAAATTTTATTTCACTATACAACATACTTTTTTACACTTTGCAACATCACGTTATTGTTTGAATTGATTAATTTTGTATTCAAAAATCAACTAATATTTTATGTTAAAAATTTATTTATCTTTATTTTGATATCTTCGAAAGCAATTTGGCTTGAATAACAATATTTTTTTTAATAAAAATGTATAAAAATAAAAAAATATAAATATTTTTAAAACTTGAAAGTATATTCAATAGAGTGATTTTTAAAATTTTTTCACATGCTCTAGCTAATTGCATTTTTTTCCAAGAATTTCGCTTCTAATATTAATGAATTTTAAGTTAGAAATATTGACAACCTGAATTGAAAAAATTTAAAGTAATATCATAAAAGATAAAAATAAAAATATTAAATAAGACTGATAGAAATAATTTAAATAGTTGTATCTAATAATTTAATATTGGACGGCTCTATTCAAGTTTGAAATTATATATATATATATATATATATATATATATTTAAATGACTCATCGAAATAGATTGAAAATACATTATAAAGAATAAAAAAAATTAAATTTCTTAAAATTATATTTTTTTTTTATAAAAATTCTGTTGCATAAAGATTCAGTTTTATTTTTCTGTCGGTTAGTTATTCGTTATACAAGCATACAATCTGTCACCATAACTACTTCACCCTTTTTTTTTTTAATTATTTCTACACGCTGCGCAACCGTTGCTACATATGTTTGCGAATTGCGATACTGTGTTTTTCTTTTTTTATAATTTATTTTTTAAAACAGTTTTTAATTGAACAGTTTAAAAAAAATATTTAATAGTTTTAAAAATTGAAAATGAAAAAAAGTGTTAAAAATGATTTTTAAAATTTACATAAAAAATAATTTTTTTTTTATTTTTAAAAACTAAAAACAGAAAACAAACACGCCATAAGTTTTGTTTATTGTTTTTATTCTATTAATGAAAATAGGAAATCCGTTTGTGATTTTTGAATCGTCATCATCGTTAGTGTGCTTGGTTTTGGGTTTATATTAACTTAATGATGTCTCTCATCTTTCTTCACATATTTTTCCATGACTAATTTGAATACATTACCTTAGCTTTTGGAGTTATTCCTTTGAACACCTTTGGTTGGCATGTCGAATATGTAGCCAAGTTTGAGGTTTTGGCTTGTCCTTTTTTATTATCAACGATTGTTATGAGAAGCCATAAACATCATGAATCCATCCATGTATGTGATTCTGTGTAGGTGCTGTCGATTTGGTCTCTGTGTATTGTTTGGATGGGTTCTGTGTTGTTATTGGCTATATTATTTTGTTCAATGTAATAAGACGGATTTAAATTAGTTTAAGTTGTCAATTCAACAGATTTTTACATTTAAGAACTAATATATTTGAAGAGTAGCTTAATTTATGATAACAATTTTGGTAGAATGAATACTATCCTGTTCATTTTAGTCTTAAAATAAAAATTAAGAATTTTCTTTTATCTTCTATGATCATGTATCACTAAATAATTAAATAAATTATTTTCGAACATATTCTTTAAAATATTTATTTTGTAATATGTTAAAATAGTATTAAATAATCACAATGTTAAAAACTTTATACTAATGATGAATTCCCAATTTTATATATATTTATTTGAACTTTTATCTTACTGATATAAAGACTAAATTAGTAAATTGATCTTTTTACTTTTAATTTTGTTTTGATTAGATTTTATAATTATTTTTTGTTTTATTTTAGCTTTTAAATTTTAAAAAATATATTAAATAAGTTTATATATATATATATAAGATTTTCACACATTAATATAAGTCTAAAAATTTATATTTAATCTGAACTTTTTTATTTAACTTAATCAAATAATCAATAAAATAATAAAATTTAATTTAATTTTATTTATTTTTAAAAAATAATTCTTTTTAAATATTAGGATTTGAGTAGATTTATTTATACACTTTGGGGGTTTTCTTTATAAAGTTTTAGTCGTCTTTTCTTTTTTCAAGTAGTTTATAGTTTTTTTAAAGGAATTTTTTATTCATATTTGTTCTTAATAAATAAAATTAGTGAAAATAAAAATAAAAATAAAAAAGAATAAATTTTGATAGTACTCTTAAGTTTAATGATCTTATTACAACATAATAAAATTACTAGTTATAATATATTTTAAAAAAAATTAACTAACTTTAATTGCTTTAATTTATTTGTGTAATTTAGTTAAACTAACCATTTAAATACAGATAAAAATAAGAATTTATTTTTTAAATGCATTGTTAGTGTAAAGATTTTTACACTGTCACCTAATTAAACTATACAGTAAATATTTTTTATATTAATTATTAAAAAAGTAAAGATTTAATGTTAGTGTGAAAAATTCTTACACTATCTAAGTATTTAAATTAAAATGTAAAATAGTTACATAATTTTCTACAAAATTTTCTTATAAATTATCATATATATTAAATAAAGGAAAAAGTACTATGTTTTACATTTTTAAAAATTAATTAAATATATTTATATTTTTATTCAACATTTACTTAATTAAGTATTAAATGGATCAATTAAGAACAAAGTCAGAGCACAGTTTCGATAGATTATGAAAAACTACATTAAGATTAGGTTACAATTACAAATGTTTCACATAGGAAAGAAGGGGGGGAGTGGGAGTCGGTATACAACTAACTACAACATGAACTTCACCCCCAAATCAAACTTCGGTGGCTTTTCCTTTCTCTAACGATTGTTTAACCAAACCCTACCCTTCTGGGTCTTTGAAATTTTCATCCTCGTAATGGGTTCCGAAGGATCCAGCGTCGTCGGTGAGCATTCAACCCTTCCATTTTTCAATCATTTTCCTTTCCGATTGATCAAAATTTTCCATCGTTAAATTGTTTTTTAGCCCCCCCCCCCTTTTTTTTTCTTAATTTCTTCAATGATTCTGTGATCTTGTTGTTCCCTAATTGAGTAGCCTTTGCGTTTGTTCTACTTCTAAAGATAATCTACTGTTTCTAATTGCGTTCTTTCTGTTTTGGGTTCGTTTTACGTTTAAAATTTTTTAAGTTTTGAATCGGGTGCTAGGTTTTGTTTGAACGTGGCAATTGGGTTATGATTAGTTGAATAGAAATGACTTGAGATTTTGGAGCAATAGTTCAATTGGTTTTAATTTAGTTGTGAAGGTAGGAGAGGGGATTGTTCCTTTGCTTCATTTTTTCTCTCCGCAGAATAATTATCAAATGCAATGACTAATTATCAAATATATACACTTTGTTTATGTACTGTTTTGTGCAACTATAAATGTAGTAATCTACTGGAACTGTATTTTTCAACTTATTGGACAATTCTAAATTATGATGCAGTGGTACAATGATAATGCCTTCCTAGTTCTATTTGTTTCTTAATTCTATTAATTATCTTCCTAGTCATACTCAGTGTTATGGACTTAGCTCAGGTTTTATGTCATCTTAGATTTATCACAATGTACTTGTATCCACTGCTTGTTAGTAACAACAGCCAAGTTTTATCTCACTAGGTGCTGTTGGCTTTGTGGATCACACTGCTTGTCAGTAGCAAGTTCAATAATTGTTGGGTCAATTGATAAATCTGAAACCATTGATGACTGCGTTAAACCTTCTATTAGTTAGCTGTACATCAGGAAGGGTGATAACAGTTGCACTGGTTGTTTACTTCTGACATTGTTAGCCAATTTCCACTAATTGTGGGTATAAGACCGATTCTTCTTTGTCTTTGGTTAACCTTTGGAACTACCTACCAATTTCATGTTTCAAAAACCTTATAATTTATGAAATTTCGTCAAGAAAACAGAGTTTCAAAGAAAATTTGGTATTTTCTTTTGAAATGTTTTGAAGTGAAGGATATATCTAAGTAGGAAGTTCTTTTATGCAAAGAATGAACCATTATCTTTACACATCTGTCCCTTTTTCCCATACACTAGCCACACTCTTTGCCTGGAAAATTATCTTTGGAACCACTCCATTCTCTTTTACCAGTTTTGTGGATATGCTATGCGTGAATAGCAACCTTGCGAAAATTCTATGATAGAGAATGAAACATACAATTTTATAAAATCTTTCATTTAATCAATCTTATAAAATCTTTTTTTTTTTAAATGTTTTTGTAAAAAATATAATTTATCAATGACTACCTCCATCAATCATTATAACTATTTCATTTAAACAGTTGGCTTTAATAGGACTTAGATTTGAAATTTACTCTTAACTTATTGGTTTGCTGCAGTTCCTAGGAATTTCAGATTATTGGAAGAGCTTGAAAGAGGTGAGAAGGGAATTGGAGATGGAACTGTTAGCTATGGAATGGATGATGCTGATGATATATACATGCAGTCTTGGACTGGGACTATCATTGGTCCACCTGGTGTAAGCTGATTTCTGATTTTCTACAACAATAATATCTTTTTCTATTATAATTTATTATTTATACTTTAGGACCCCCTGCTAACATCCCCTAGTTACTTCAATATCAAATTAATTTTTTTGGATTTCAATGAGTTGTTTGTTTACTTATTCTTTTAGTAATATGTTACAAGTTAATAATCAGATAGTAAAGTAGCATGAGTTCTTCAGACATGTAAAACTCTGGTATATGTGAAATTTTGAGGATTGAATGTTGGATGATAATAGTTATAGATAAAGGTACAATTAGTATAAATAATAGTACACTATTGTTACTCAAATGTTTAGACGTGCAAATGTTTACTCTATAGGCATATTGCATGTTCTATATCTTACAATTTTGGTCGGTTGTCATTTGTGGTGGCCATAGGGTACATACCAATATTTCAATACAAATTGGACTGGTCGTTAAACCAAAATGAAGAATTTCAAGGTTTTAAGTTTTACCCGGTCTACAGAAAGGCCATTTAGATCTAAGCTCTTTTTCATGGTATCAATTAACCTTAATTTTTGGGTCATCTTTCATTTGGTTAATTCTTCTTAGATCTTACTGAGGGAGATTCTACCATAGTTTTCCTCCATAAGTACTACTCCTATTTTGTCTTTTTGGTTTCTGATCTTATCTCAATTTATGTGTCCCTTCATTCATCCAATATTGTCATCTCTGTAACACTTTCAGTACGTAAGGCATAGTAGGTCTTATGGCTGTATGGTTAAGTTTTTCTTTGTGCTTGACAAGCACATTTCCATTGCAAATAACACCTCCATTTCATCTGCCTGCTTGAATCCTATAATTTCACATATAAATCACGCATGTAATAAAATACTTTTGCATCAATATTAAATATTCTTATTCACAAAATTATAAGAATATCCTCATTCCTTTAACATAAAATATATAATTTATAGAAGGATATCAACTGACTTAAATGTTTTTCAAAATTAACTCTACACTCTCTTCTAAGCCCAGCTACCTATTTCCTTGTTTGACTCCCACTTCTCTTGTTGATCAATTTGTAACCTTGTTCACAACTAAAAGTTTACTCTATCTTAATCTTTCTCTTTCACTTTCACTCTTTGGAATAAGAGGTTGCTTAAAGACCTCATCATGGTCCTATTCATTGAGAGAGAGACAATTGATTCTAACCAAAGTCATCCATTTATTCACCATCCATTTTTGGTGGTCCAGCTTTATTGGTGGTGACGACAGATCAGGCAGGTAGGGGATTTTCATGCGACACAATAAGAGCTTTCTAGTCATAGTAGTCAATCACGGATAGCGGCACAGAGTGGCCAATCTCAAAATAGCGGTAGTGGAATGACTGCTATTCTAAAGTTTTAATACACATATACAAGCTGAAATATAAAATTAATACACAAATTTGGAACAAAACAAAATGGAAAACTCAAATCGTAGAAGGAAATAAATAATAAACAGCGAAGGGTGTAGGAGTCATGGTAGTCAAAATCGAGATTCTACGTAGGATTGGAGAGGAGGTCTAGGATTATAACATGGAACGCAAGATCTTACAAAATTGTATATATACATATAAAATAGTATAAATAGGAAGAAAATAAAAACATTAATTCAAACCACAGTACTTTAAAAGATGAATATTAAGAACATGTCCAACATAAACATATTCCAAAGTTCTAAACCAAATACAAAATCAATATCCAAACTTTAAATATCTATTTTATCATATCTAAAATATTTTGATGATAAAAAAATTTGTCATCTTCTTCATCATCTTCATTTGGCCCATCATCTTCATTTGGTCCTTCATTTCCTTCATTATCTAAATTGTTTATATTAGGAACATCATCAACACCAACATCTTGATTTGAACCTTGATCTAAATCCAAGTCCTTATCTTCATTAAGAGTATCAACTTCGATGTCCTCATCTTCTAAATTATTTTCTAGGCCCAAATCTTCATGATTTCCTTTATCATTATTTTTCACTATCCACTCATTGTCAGATGGAATATCATCTACATTTATGTGAAGATCCTTCACTCTCCTAGCTGTCTTCTTCTTGGCCAATTTTGAATTTGCCATAACAAATACCACATCATTCATTGTATTTTGCTTCAAACGGTTTCTTCTTTTAGTATGCACTTATCAAATAATAATATATTAAATTATAATCTAAGATACGAAAAAATAGTTGGCTAGCCTAGTACATAATTTTAGAAAAAAGAATTTCTACTTACCATCTCAAAGGCACTCCAGTTACGTTCACATCCAGAAGAACTACATGTCAAGCTTAGTATTCGAATAACAAATCTTTGAAGCTCAGGATACTCATTTCCATGAGACATCTACCAATCATTTGGCAGACGCATATCAATAGTTTTTCTAGCCAAGTGACTACCAAATTTACCAGCTCGCTTTCTAAATGAATCAAGTTGTCAATCAATTTTACATTGTTCATCTTGATTAAGCACCATCCTTGTTAAACAATCATATAGTCCACGCTTAACTTCAAGATCAGCTTTAAATTTAGGACTATAGTGCATTCTAGGATTAAGAAAATACCCTGCAGCATGCAAAGGCCTATGGAGCTGTTTATCCCATCTTTCATCTATGATATTCCATATAGGTACGTAATTGATAAAGAGCAAACAACAAAGATTCAATATACAATACAACATAGATCACAAAATAGAGACTAATTTAATTTGATAGTAGTTATAGTTAGTTACCTTTTCTTAACACCATTGAAAGCAATTTGAATATTTTTTTTAGCTTGATCCATTGTCTCATAAATAAAGCCCATAGTTTCCTCATCTGAATCAACCATTCGAAGAACTTTGATAAGAGGAAATGCTGCCTTCAAACAAGTGATTATATTCTTTCAAAACTCTTTATCCAAAATCAATTTTTCTATAACTCTCTCATCCTTTGTTTTAGCAAACTTAGAGGACTTCCATTCATTAGATGTGAACATTCTTATCAAAGCAGCTCTATTTTTTTAAAGGCACCCTAGAGTCAAATAAGATGTAGCAAAACAAGTAATTCCTGGCCTTATCAAATCTTTGCCTTTGGTAAAATGTTGCAATAGAAAAATAAGACCTGTCCTTGAATAGATGTATGTTGTAATTTTTCTACCTTTTGGAATTGTCTCTTCATGAATCTGTATCTTCTTCTCAAAGTCCTCCAACATCAAATCAATGCAATGTGCTGCACAAGAGGTCCAATACAACTATACAAGTGTTTCCTTTTTTGCATCAACATCTCCCCTGCAGCTTTATAATTTGCTGCATTATCAGTCACAACTTGGACTATATTTTTCTCACCAATTTCTTCAACATCATCAATTATTTTAAATATTTTATCAGCTGGTTTTTTCTATATGAGATGCATCAATAGACTTCAAAAAAATAGTTCTTTTAGAGCTATTTACCAAGAAGTTTAATATTGTTCTCCTCCTCTTATCAGTCCACCCATCAGTCATTAATGTGCATCCAACAATATTCTATTCAGCTCTATGTTCTTCTAATTTCTCCTTTGTTAACTATATTTCCTTCTTCAAATACTTTACTCTAATTTCATGATAGTTTGGTGGTTTAAATCCAGGACCATGGCTAGCAATTAAATCACACATAACAGAAAATTCATCACTTCTTGCCACATTGAATGATATGGCATTATTATAAAAAAACCTTCCAATAGTTTGACAAGCCTCCTCTCTTCTAGTTTTGTTGAATATATTATTGATTGTTGCTTGGATGCTCCTTTTCCGAGAAATATTTCCTCCTCCAGTCACCTCATTCTCACTTGTTTTTCTTTTGCTTCCACTACTTGTATCTAAAGTCTCTCTCTCAACAGAACAGTTAGCAAAAGAATTTGATTTTTTATTCAAATTTTCTTGCATGCTTACAAGTAAATTCCACATTTGCTTTTTGACCTCATCCGGAACAAATTTGCATGCTCTAACATCTTTGGCTGTTTGAGCCAAGTGATGCTTCAATCTATAAGCACCTCCACTTACAATTTTTTGACAATATTTGCATTGAATTTTTCTTGTATCTTCAATTACAATCCCATGTTGCCATGCTACATCACTTTTGTTTCCCGATGCATTCTTTTGTAATGACTTGGAAGGAGGAGCTTGACTACTGGTTGAAGCCATTTTATCTAATGGTAGCAGACAACCGTAGCACAGAAAGCAGAGCACAAAAACAAAAGATAAAGAAAATCCCAGTCACACATAATAGCCCAGATGATGAAGATGAAGAAAAAAAACAGAGCACAAAAATCAGAAAATCTCAGACTCAATCGCGGAAAAATTTGAGTCGCTGGAGCCAAATCCCAGTCACCTGAGTCAAGTCGCAGTCGCTGGAAAAATGCAGAGAAGTCAAACAGCAGAGTCAGAGGAAGAAGTATCGCAGAATAGAGTGAAGAAGAAAGGTAGAAATCACAGGGTAGAAGTTTTGGGATTTTAGGTTTCCAATCCCTTTAATGTAATCGGGTTGGGTCGAGGGTTAAGGGCCCAAAAGGTCTTTTTTTTTTCGCTCGTCGGGATCGTGCGTTTCAACGATTTTATGTTCCAACAAGCACGATCCTACCAAATCGTGTTTCCATCACTGATTCAACACGGAAGCTTGGCTGGAGATCGTAGAATCCTACGATTCTACGAGCCGAGACGCTATTTTGACTACCTTGGCAAGAGTAGTTATTGTTTCTACTTTAAGCTTTGAAATTTGAAACAAAACAGTAGGAGAATCAAAACAGAGAAGGATAATAGAAAAACAAATGTTTAGTCACCGGAAAATGTGCAGCTCCACCAAAGATGTAGAAGATGACCGGAAAATGTCTGGGTAAAGTTGAAAGCTTCGCTGAACTTGAAGAAGATGACCGCGGATGAAGACGACGACTGAAAATAATCTGCATCACATCTGAGGCTTCACCGGAGATGAAGAAAATGACCGGAGAAAGTCTTTGTCATGTTAGAAGCCTTACTAGAGATGAAGGCCATCGGAAGCAATGGAATCATAGAGAATAGAGATGAAATGAGATGCGAGCTGAGAGATGAAATGAGAAGCTTAGGGATCACAAGAGGGAGGGGGAAGATATTAGAAAATAAGGGGGGGGGGGGTGAAATCCCAAGATTCTCTCCCTTAAAAGTCGCCCAATGTTCAGAAATAGAGGGCAAGTTTGGAATTTCAGCAAGAACAGAATAGTGGCTGTGACAGCTGCAATTTCCGCCATTTTTGGCTGGAATTCGCCATTGGGTCTCCATAGCAGCACTGCTGCAATAGCAGCTGCTATGGCCACTATTGACTACTATGTTTCTAGTTTGGAATGAGGTTGTTCCTTCTTCTCCCTAAGCTTTATTGCTATAGTCTGTTTTTCCCTTTTGGATTTTATGATTGAGAAATTGTCAGGTTTGGGTTTTACCATGGCTGCAAACCATTCTGCAAGGTCATCATGGTAATTTGGTTCAACCATGGAGACAAAATAACAAAAATAACTGGAATAAATATGCTGCAAGATTTTCCAGTGTCTCCGCAAATTTCTAGAACATGACAGAAGTAAAAATTTCAACTCTACATAATTAAACTTTGGGATGGGGAGGACACCCTTTTAAAATTTGCAAGTGTTCCCTTCCAACCACACACACCATAGAACTGCCAAATTTGAACTCTTCCAGAAAACCTTAGTCTCCTTTTGTATTACAACCTTTATATTATACCCTAAAAAATGCTCTAGTGTAGTGGGACACACCTATTGTTCTTACATTCTAATAAAGGTCATTCCAAAGTGAATAGCCACTTAACAAATCAATAATTAAATTTCCTTTTGCTTCTGAGTTAGACTTGTAGTGTGACAAACATAAGAGAGTGAGGTGAGATCATAGTTTTCAATAGGTGCCATAGCAGCCGCTATTGTGACGGAGTGCAGTGGAGCGGCATAGTCCTGCTATGGTGACCTTGTAGTGTTGCTGTTCAGTGTCATGGCTGTCGTGCAGGAAATCGCAGCTGTAGCGACTGCTATACTGTTCTCCCTAAAAATTCCAATTCTGCCCTCTGTTTTTTAATGCTGAAAGGGGCAATCTTGGGATTTTGCCCCCCTTTATTTTTTGAATCTTCTCCCCCCCTCTTGCAAACCCTAGCCCCTCAACTCAGCTCTCCTGATACAACCCACACAAGACAGATAACAACAGAAGTAAATAATCCAAAGAAAAGGGAAAAGATGTTTGTATTATATGATAGAAAAAGGAAATTACAAGAGAAGATCCCCTCTGTCCCCAGAGCCTAGCTCCTTTAGAGTCACCCAAAAGGTTCTCTACCCACACCAAATTAGCCAAAAGCATGAATGAATTCTCCTCATCCCAATTTTGATATCAAATAACAGAATTATTCTTTCTCTTTCCTCTAACTACCCTTGTTCCCCTACGGTTGCCACCTCAGCACTCACATCCCCTCTCTTTTTCTTCTTAACACATACTTTCCAAGTCACAGGCCCTTCACCTTGTGTTTGGGCCAAAGGCTCTTGAGGCACTTTGTTCACTTGGGCCTCATCATCTCCTCTCAGCTCTCCTTTCATTTCATATTTGTTTCCACCGCTGGAGTGTGGCCTTCATCTTTGGCGAGACTTCTAACAAGAAAGAGATGTTTTCCAATCATCTTCTTTATCTCAGGTGAAGCTTCTAATGTGACCTAGATTATTTTGTGTCATTTTCTTCATCTCTTGTCGTCTTCTTCAAGGTCAGCGAAGCTTTTGACATCACCCAAACACTTTCCGTTCATCTTCTCCATTTCCAGAGAACTTTCCGACGAACTGCAAACTTTCCAGTGATTGAATACTTAGTATTTTTAAACATCTAAGCATTAGAGACTTAAATTATTTAGTTCTTATATTTTGTTGTTACTTGTTATTGACATTTGACATGTGTTATGTTTTTAAACATTTACTTTTAATCATTAATATTGCATATGTTTTTAAGTTGGGTCTTAAATTTATTTTTTTACCATATTCATGTGTGTAACTTAATTTATATGGGTATATATTTATGTGTGTAACTTAATTAATATGGGTATATATGGGTATATTTATAATGCCTAAAATAATGGTCATCTCGTTATCCGCTATCTCACTATAGCATTTTTGGATCGACCGCTCCGCACTGCTATTCGAGATTAACTACTATGGGTGAGATCTTCAAAGTTGCATCAAATCATTTCAAACATTTTACTAATCCTGTTAAGTACTTCCATCTGAACAAAATACATGTCTAAGAGTGTGCTTGGGATTTCCAAGTGGACTTGTCAAACACAAATCATTGTAAGAGTGAGGTAACAATGTATTAGGAGAAAAAGTTAGGTAAGTTCTTCAAATATGCATCAAGTTATTTGTCCTAATCCTGTCAAGTACTTTCCATCTAAACAATTGACCTGACTTAAGAGGGTGCTTTGGAATTCCAAATGGGTTTGCAGAGGATGAACCACTATAAGGCCAGCAGTGTAAGAAACTGAAGGAAACATCTGAAGGTGAAAAGACTAGAAAACCATGGTCTGATCTCTTCTATTGAAATTGATTCAGACTTCAGAGTAGAGTAAATCAAAAGGGGTTTGAGTTTACTTGTTTCTCTATTATTCAAGTCTCTATGGAAATAAAAATCCCGATTTAAGGAATGGTCTTGAATTCTTGATTGAAAATATGAATATAAGTGGATAGTGGGTAGATTGAGCATAGTAGACAGATAAAAGAAGAAAATAACAGTCTCTTAAAAAGGAATGTCTGTCCACCCAGAACATTATAGTAATGTCACCCAAACAGTGAAAGCACCAATTGAATAAAGAAAGCTTTCCCTTGGGAATTAAACTTCCTAGAGTTAGCATGGATAGCTATGGGCTTGGTTTGCACTCATTTTGATCAAGGCCAAACCTGCGCTGATTTCCTTGGTGCCCCAAAGAATTAGTCTATAAAGGATCTCCCAAAGCCATTTAATCAATTGAGGAAAAGATGATTTGGAAATGTGAGAAGACGACTAATGGAGGATAGTCCAATAATTAGAGGTTGATGAAGACCAAAGAAAACTGAGTTGAAACCATTAATCGGCCACTCAGAAGGTTGGTTTTGGACAGAACCCAATGGTAACAGTGTCATTTGATTCATGCGGTCAACCTTCCTTTTCGCAAAAGGCTTTGGTGGTAGTTTTTCACAGCAAGTGATATCTTATGCAAATATGTTTGATGAAATAATAAAAATAGGTAATAATGATATCATAAATGAAATTAATATTTCTAAATAATTAAATCCCATTTATTTTTACACCACCATTATATGAATTAATTTTCCTCTCTGATAATTGTTTCTTAATTCCAAAATTAATGTGTGCTTTGCCCCAGTTTCTAGCTGCTAAGCAAAACTAAGACTATTATGTATCTAATATACTGATATAGCTTCTTTTTCCTGTCCATTTTGTTATTTTACCAGACTGTTCATGAAGGACGTATATACCAGTTGAAATTATTTTGTGGCAAGGACTATCCAGACAATCCTCCATCTGTTAGATTTCAAACAAGGATTAACATGACATGTGTCAATCAAGAAACTGGAGTGGTAGGTGACATTTTTGTGGAGGCTTCACTACTTTGGTATGATTGAAATTGAACTTATTAATCACTAAATTACCAGGTTGAGCCACATCTGTTCCCTATGCTGGCTAATTGGAAACGCGAGTGTACAATGGAAGACATTTTGATGCAATTGAAGAAAGAAATGATGTCTCCACAAAATCGGAAGCTAACTCAGCCTCCTGAAGGTGTGTAAACCTTATTTTTTAATTGTTGCTACTGTTTATATCTATATTTTATCAATTGCTATGTGGATTAATGCCTTTCATAAATTGTAGTAGTTTCTATATGATTATCTTGTCAATGGTGTTATAATGTAGGCAAAGATGTAAGTCATTATATTACTTTGGACGTTAGTCATTATAAAATGAGCTATTCTATTCAGAATTTAAAATTGTTAGAATGGTTATGACTTAAGATTTAATGATGGCTAGTTCTTTCTTCAAGTAGTCTTAGGAGGTGTTTTTGTTTGTTGGATCCTTGACATGAGATAATGTGTTATACTCCTGGTCCTTTATATAAGTCTCATTTAACAAAATTATTCAAATCAATAAAAGCTAAAGTTAGTTGATTTTCTTGATTTTTTGAAAAGTATTACATGACAATTTTACTTTCATTTAATTTTAACCTAACCCCACTATCAACATTTACTCTTGTTGGTTTTAATTTAGGTTCCCACCAATTCTATTTTCCAATGGGAAAAAGATAATAAATCTTTCATAGGAACTGTAAAGTGCCTTATAAAAAAGACTACAAACTCCTTCTAGAAGGTGCTTTATAAAAGGACTAGAGGGAGTATTTGTAATGATAATCCCAACATATTTTAAGATTTTTCTTGAATTCGTGATGAAACATATATATTACTGCTTTGTAGATTTAGTTCTTGAAACTTTAGATTTTTATTCCGTTTGATTAAATGTGGTTGGCCTTCGACTTCTGGCCCAATTATTGTGTTCTCAGTTGTAGATGATTTACTTATTTATTATCTTTCAACTCAACTTTATACATGCGTACTATCTGCCACTCTCTAAGCTATATGAAATTTTGCAATCTAAGATTTTGTTGAAGTTGGAGGGTGAGAATTGGAGAAAAATATAATTCCTTCTCCACTGTAATATACATATATAATTTACTGACAATTATGCTTATTTTCATGGTATTAAAAATAAGAAAAAGTGAGGTAGAATTTTCACATTTTCTTCAGCAATCAGAGTAAAAATTGATTAGAACATGAAATACAGGATCAAATTTATCAATTAAGGGGCCTAGTTGAAAAGAGTAGCAAGGTCGGGGGTCTAAATTGTTTTAATTCCATTCATTTTGTCGGACATACATTGGTAGGGTTTGTTAAGCATTAAGCCTTCGTTGAAGCTGGAAATGGGGCAACCTCCTCTCCCTGCGAAATATTTTTTCACCACTTTGATAATAGTTTCTCCCCATTTCTTACTTTTTCTTTTTGCTTGTTCTTACTTCATTTAATCAATTTTGATTAGATGTTAGCACCATCTTACCTCTGTAGATTGGTTGTTAGAAGTATATTTGTGGTGAATCTTTTATTGTTTAGAGGACACTCAGTGATTAATTTGTATGACTCTAGGCAATGAAGAAGCCAGGATTGACCAAAAGGGGCTGGTGGTGAAATGTTGTATTGTGTAATTCAGTGGAGAATCCAAGAGTAATAATGTAAATACCATATTCAATAGATGATCCATGTTCATGGACGTATGCATTTATTATGTAATTATAGACGATTTCCGTATGTTAACTGGAGAATCATATAGTGACTATCTTGTCTGTGAATTTTTATTGTACAGAGGCTGTTTTTACAGCGAACTCTAATTTGGCAGTTTGAGATCCTTTTTATCTTTGCTTTTATGTGTATCCATGTGTATACTTCTGTCCAGAAATTGTGGGATAACATATTATTCATCATCAAATTGTTTCTCCTTTAATAACGGTGCGCTGAATGTTTTGTTTAAATTAGGTTTAGTTCTTTTTCCTTTTCCCTAGTCTTCTTGGTTATTTTAGGCTCCTGCAAATAGATGGTATCACTTAAGCAAAATACTGCAAAAATAACCTACATTTGGTAGGAGCATAGGCAGACACCATTATTTTACAAAACTGGATGCAATGTTGCTTCATATTAAGCACATGGTAACGTATGCCATGCTGAGAAGTTGGCTAAGGCAGGGCTAAAAAAGTCCTGGCGATGGCCTGAGTTAGAAGTGGGATGCATGATGAAGCTTTGTTGCACTGTTTCTCTGGTTATTCAAATCATCCATTTTTCGAAGTACCTGTTTTTGTCCGTTGCATTCATTAGGACCCAAATTCCCCATTTTTCATTTTGGAGTAACGTGCAAACCTGCGAGCAGGGATGGAAGTAGATCAGGTTTCTCGTGTGTGCCAGCTCGCGTGTATAAAATCATGTTTACAAAATCGCTGTCGAGTTTCAATTCTATATTAACATTACTTTTATTATAGTAACTAATTTATTATGCATGGCTTGGACTCTTTTAACTTGAATTTTTAATGTTGCTTTCAACTTGTTGAAACATGTCTGTGACTCAGTTGCTTTAGATACATTAAATGAAATTTCAAAAGCTTCTCTGCCCAATGCAACAAAAGTACTGTCTGTGTTTTTGTGAAACGAATAATTCTCTTACTATCTTTTGTTTTTTTGTAACTTCTCTAAATTAATAAATGAAGAAAATACGAAACATTTAATGCACTCAAGATTATAAATGCATTTTTAACCACCCAGCACTTGAATCAATTGCCAGAGTTATTTCAGCTTAACCTAATTTCTTTGTCCTCACTGCTGCTTAATTTTCTGAAATTAATCACTTCAACAATCTTTGATATTATATGGGTATCCAAAATACAAACGAGATGGATGTTTATTGTCCCAATTTCTTGTTAATCTCTATGCCGATAAGACAAAGAAAGATATTTTTTTCTTTACAAAGTTTTTGTGTTGTTGGTGAATGCAGTTGTGTTAAAGAAGATATTTATTACCCACACAATGATCCTACTAGATTCAAACAAGATTTTCTCAAGAAGTTACCTGCGGTCTAAACTAAAAAAGATATAGCAAATCTCTAACATTTTAAATCTAAATATACTTAATAACAAAATTGTATTTTAAAAAAAAACCAATTATTTCTGCATCTTGTACAGCAAAATTGGGGCTAGAAGTTATAGAGCTTTCATTCTACTATATTAGAGATGATGGTGTTGTGTTCTAAGAAGTAATGGGTTTGCAATACTGAGAGACGAGATTTTCTATTGGCAACATTTGGTTTTAGAAAATTTTTTGTATAATTGTAGATTATGTGATTTCAATTAATAATATTTATGAATCAATTTTCCAATTTATGAAGAAATATTAACTTGTGATGTGATGTGAATGGACCACCCAATAATTAGTCCTGATTTTGTGAATTTTCCTTTTAATTTATTCTTATAATGTCTACTATAATAATAGTTTTAATAAACTTTAAATAATAGTTAAGAGTGTTGCTAGTATTCTTCATTATTTTAACATGTGCTGCACCAATTTTTCACCAAAGTGGCCGAGTTATCTTGATTTGTACTTATTTAAATGCATGTTCAAATCATTGTAATATTGAACCAATTACTTAATAAAATTATTATTCATTGATTTTTATTTTTTTATTTTTTTATCATTGAGAGAGGGGAAAAAGGATGTGAAAATTTTCAAGACTCTAGATTCACACTCAGATCATCTTGCATATAACTTGCTAACTCTTACTGCTTGGGTTATATTGCAAGGTATCCAATTTAGTCCAGATTTTTTAATTATTTGAGCTTACAAAAAAAACATATTTAATTAGGTAAGTGGACTACTTAAGGACAATAAATAAGTAAGTATAACTATACTAACATATTGATATTTGAAAAAAAAATATTGATAATGTTATATAAATATAAAATTTTTAAATAATTGAAACACATCTTGACACAACTAATCAAAATTATTTTATGTTAAATATTTTGAGAGAGAATTTTGCCACCTTTATGATCTTACCTTCAGTGAAAGACACTTATGATATACCAAAATAAAAATAAAAATGAATTTAAGTTCCTTTTTCAAGGCTCATGTAGTGCATGTAAAGTTGCAAAGCTTTGTTCATTACACCCTTTTCATTTGTTTTCTTTTGTGATATTTGTTCTTGTGTTGTTTTTTATTCATATATGTGTCTAATTTAGGTCAAACTTTATATAATTATTTTATAGTTAAATTTGATTCAAGTTTTCTAGGACTTTGCAAAAGATTGTTCGTGTTCTTAGTGCTGCAACTAATTTAGGTCTTTTGTATGACTATATTATTACTCACAATAGATATATTAGTTTAATGTTAACTTTTGGAGTAAGTCTTTCCAACTTCTGCATTGCCTAGACGTAAGGATGAAAATGCATTATGGTTGTTAACATTTCTTGATGCATATATTGTTAATAGTTGAATTTTGATGAGACATCAAGACTTTCTAACTAAGAAGTAGGGTGAAATATTAAGGCAATAGGTTTTACTACACTAGCGATTTAGATAGTACAAAAATAACTATTAAACTAGATTGAATTTATTGTTACTATTTTGGTTTTACATAAGAAATTGTAGAACTTTGCTTATGTACTTAATGTTTCTTTTGGATAAATTGAGTGTAATTTGCAATGGATACATTGATCTTATACTTAGACTTGAAGTGAGTTTCATTGTTTTTCTAGTTGCTTAGACATAGGAGTGAAGGTTCAATGTGGTCATTCTTATTATGATCATGTAATGCTTGTGTGAACATTGAACCAAATATTTATTATGCATGAAGTGTGATTTAGATGAATTGTTATACATTTTTTGTATTCATGTGATTGTAATCATGTTATGTTGTGTTGTTTTGTTTGTTCATTGTATTTGTTTGTTTGTTTGTTTTTTTTGCATCATTACCATTGTTTTATATTTGATTTTTCAATATTAATCTCTTCAATTGTTAAATACATTTTAGTTCATCTCTCATAATATATAATACAATTTATTCCTTTTCTAACTTAATTAGAGAATCAAAGAGATATAATTGATAAATTGGCCAAATTCTCATGGAAATGATAAATTTCTATACTCATTAAAACAATTGGGGCACTTGTCACTGTAAAATATATAATTCAAAAGTAATACATCAAGCATTCATCACCACAAGTCCATCACTATCACCTCCAAGTCAACCCACTCACACAAAAAACACTTATATTTCTTATTCATGCACAAATAATATACATATAATTATTATAATCACTTTAATATCCATACAATGGACATAGTCACCTACCTTGTGGAGAAAGAAGTCACATGTAGGAAGATACAATAAAAAAAAGAAAGAAAAGGGAAACACATAAGTCAGATATGGACTTTCACACAAAAAGAATTTTCTAGAGGATGTGATTTAAAATAATATTCAAAGAAGGTTTTTCTTCTACAAAGTAATAAAAATTTTCTTTCTCTTCTTGTCATCATTACTTTTTTTTTTTACTATTTATTTGTGTACTTAACTAAAAAAACTCCTTTTCTCTTTTTTTTTTAATTCTTTTTTGCTTGTGCAACATGTATTATTATTATTATTATTATTATTATTTAAAAGGAATTTTAAAATGTAGCAATGATTTACCTATTTGACCAAATCTAGAATATTGCATCTACATTAGTTTTATTGATCTTATCTTAAATAATAAACTTGTTTGCATGTTATATAATGTTGCTATCTTTTTTAATATGCTTTATTTTAATACTATTGAACCAATGAACAATAATACCATTTCAGACATAAAATGAGTTTATTGCTCTTGACTCACTAAGATTAGAAGTTGATTAATTGAAAAATCTCTTAACTAATGTTCTTTTATGAAAGAAACTTATGTCTTTCATATCTATACATTGTGATTGTCAAGCAACAATAATAAGAGCAAATAAACAAAGTTTATAATGAAAAATAAAGACATATACATAATTGTGTAACATAGTTACTAAATTATAAGGTCATATTGTTGAACAAAACAAACGCACACAAGTTTTTGAGAGAATGTATGTTTCAAGTCATAAATTAATGTTGGCTTTATAGCCTTACAAAAGTGAAAACAGAAGCAATAACAGAACCATGTTTTATATGGCCTACAATGTGGTGACTAAAAACAGAACCATGTTTTATATGGCCTACAATGTGGTGACTAAAAACAAACTCCTATCAGCATGTCCCTAAAATATAGGAGTTTGTTTACCAAATTGATAAAGTGAAAACAAGAAACAATAAAATAATAACTTACATTCCTTCCCTTAAACTATATGCTAAAATCATTTAGTTTATTATTGAAGCATCAACCACTCCCAGAATACTCCGTAGTTTTCAAGAATTGTTCCAACTTGAGAGGCTTTGTCATTATGTCTGCAATTTGTTCTTGTGAATTGCAGTAAATCAACTCCACCACTTTGTCTTTTGTTAAGTCTCTAAGAAAATAAAATCTTATATCAATGTGCTTGCTTCTACCATGGAAAACAGGGTCCTTAGATAACTTTATAGTAGAATTGTTGTCACACTGAATCAAAGTACTCTTCTCCTTTTTATGACCAAGTTTTTCTAACACCCTTCTTAGCCAAATACATTGACAAGCACAAAGTACAGTAGCTATATATTCTACTTTTGTAGTAGACAAGGTCACTACAGGCTGTTTCTTAGAAGACCAAGAAATTGCTCCCACTAAATTTGTGCAACCTCCCTTTCTATAAAAAATTCCAAGATACGTTGTTTCTTTCAAATACCTTAGTATTCTTTTTGCTGGAAGCCAATGAGATTCAGTGCAACAAGACATGAATCTGCTAATAAGACTCACTCCATACATCAACTCGGGTCGAGTTGCAGTGAAGTACATCAGACTTCCAACCACCTGTTTGAACAAAGTTTCATCAATTTTGGTTCCAACTTCATTCTTAGACAACTTCGTGCCTGGGAACTATAGGATTTTTTACTAAATTACTTTTTATCTATTCCAAACCTTGCTAAAACTTCATGAGCATATTTTCTCTGACACACAAAAATTCCATTTGAACTTTGTATCACTTCAACTCTAAGGAAGTATCTCATCTTTCCCAAATTAGACATATCAAATTTCAACATCGTTGAGTTCTTAAAATTATCACACATACACATATCATTTTCAGTATATATTAAATCATCAACATAAAGGCTTACGATTAAGATTTTACCTCCTTCTTTGACTTTGTGAACAATGTGTGTTCACAAGAACACCTTTCAAATCCTTCTAAAAAAAATAAGCCTCTATCTTGTTGTACCATGCTCTTAGTGCTTGGTTCAAGCCATACTACGTTTTTCTTACCTTGAAAACTTTGCCTTCTTCACCTTTCTTCTCAAATCCTAATAGTTATTGCACAAATAATTCTTCATTGAGTTCACCATGAAGGAATGTGCTCTTTACATCAAGCGGAAAAATGTCCCAACTATTTTGCGCTACCAAAGCAAGTATCAATCGGACGGTGTCAAGTCTATCAACTAGAGCAAAAACTTCAGTGTAATCAACTCCATACTGTTGTGTATACCCTTTTGCTACTAATCTTGCTTTGTACTTATTTATCTCTCTGTTCTCATTAAGTTTAGTCTTAAAAATCCATTTAACACTAATTGGCTTCACTCTTTTGGGTAGAATAGTTAACTCCAAAGTCTTGTTCTTTTCAATTGACCTAATCTCTACCATTATTGCATCCTTCCACTTCTTGCTTTTGACAGCTTCTTCAAATGTAAGTGGGTCATTTTCAGTGAGCATTATTATAGCATTCAACCTATCTTCATTTGATAACCCTTCACCTATTTCATAATCTACCATCCAAAATAGTGCTCCTCTAACCCTCCCTTCATTCGGAGTGGGAGAATCATTCTCATGTGGTTCGTTAGAAGGTGAAGCAACTTAACTTAAATCTCTTCTATCAACACCATTATCTTGTTCATTGTTATCTACTCCATCATCAACATCACTCTTATCATTATCTTTCCACTTTAAAACATCCAATCTACATTCTTCTTTATTGTTATCCCAATTCCAGCCTTCATCTTCTTGAAAAATCACATCCTTGCTAATGATGATTTTCCTTGAAACTGGATCATATAATTTATAGACCTTTGATTCATCACTTACTCATAAGAAAACACATTTCTTGCTCTTATCATCTAACTTGCTTTGTTTTTGGTCTGGAACATGCGCATGAGCTAAACACCTGAAAACTCAAAAGTAATCAATTGTTGGCTTCACACCACTCAATGCCTTTTCTGGAGTTTTGTTTTGTACAGCCATAGTAGGACATCTATTAAGGATATGCACAGTCCATTTTACAGCTTCAGGTCAAAACATTTTAGGAACTTGCTTCTTAGCCAACATCAAGCGTACCATGTTCATTATCATCCTATTTTTTCTTTCAGCAACTCCATTTTGCTGAGGGGTATAGGCTGCAGTCAATTGTCTGCTTACACTTTGATCTTTGCAAAATTCTTCAAACTCTTTTGAAGTGAATTCACTACCTCTATCTATCCTTAAACAAGCAATATATGCATTGGTCTCCTTTTCAACACAAGCTTTAAAAATTCTAAACATTGCAAAAGCCTCTGATTTTTCATGTAAGAAATATATCCATATTTTTTTTTGAGTGAAATCATCAATAAAACTTAGGATGTACCTCTTATTACTATTTGATTATGATTTAATGGGCCTGCATATGTCTGCATGTACAAGTTATAGCTTGCTGGATGCTCTCCATGAACTTTTCTTAGGCATAGAGTCTCTGTGTTACTTTCCAGCTAAGCACTATACGCATAACTTCTTTAGGATCTTGGGTGAAGGTAGTCCATTTACCATCTTCTTATAATAAAGTATCCTCAATCCTTTATAGCTTAAGTGACCAAATCGGCAATGTCAAAGATTAGATTAATCTTCTATCGTAGTTTGAAAACATGAAGAATCTTTGGGTATTAAGGTAGTTAAAAATACAAACATTCTATTGGCACTCATATATGTCTGCATAATTAATTCTTTCTTAGGGTGATATACCCTATACTTCCCATGTTGAACCAAAATACCCAAGCCTTTTTCTTGAAGTTGCCCTATGCTCAATAGGTTATTCTTAAGTTCAGGAATATAGTAAACATCAGAAATTACCTGAGTAAATGCATCCATTTTCATACGAACACTATCTTTTTCTTTCACTGCCATTCTAGTGTCATTTCTAAGCTTTACAGTTAAAGCTTTCATCCAGCTCTAAGAGCCATTCCTTATTTCCAGTCATATAGTTATTGCAACCGGAGTCAAGAAACCACACTTCTTCACTCTTGGCTTGATTGAGTTTAATGTAAGACATTAATAGTAGTTCATCTTCCTCTTCCTCTTTCTCTTCCTCTTCTAATTCAGTATAGTTGGCCTTTCTCTCACAATTAGGACACTTATATTGATAGTATCCTAATTTGTGAAATTTGAAACACTCAATAACAACTTTATTGAAGGATTGTCTTCCCCTTCATCTTCCTCGACCTCCTTTGAATGCACCTCTACCTCTACCTTTCCCTGTTTTGTCTTCATGGGAGATCTTCAAAACCTGTGCTTCTTCTACATGGCTTGTCATTCTTTGCTCATGAATGAGAAGACTACTTTGCAATTCATCAATAGTCATCGTGTCCATGTTGTTAGATTCTTCAATTGAACATACTACATAATCAAATTTTGAGACCATTGATCTCAATCTTTCCAGTGATGAGTGTTTCACTTATACTTTCACCATGGGCCTTCATTTTGTTGGCTATGGCTAGGGTGCGAGAAAAATATGCATCCATGGTTTCTCCTTTCTTCATATGAAGTATCTCAAAATTTTTGCGTAAAGCTTGCAACTGGGCCCTTCTAACTCTGGTTGAGCCTTGGAATTTTCACTTCATCGAATTCCATAAACTTTTGTCTGTGTTCCTCTTGAGAATTCTTTTAAGGACTTCATGGTTTATTGCTTAGAAAAGGTAATTATTTACCTTTAAGTCCTTTAACTTCTGCTCCTCGATCAATTTGTGTTGTGCCTCGGTAGGCTCGACTCCATTTGCCATCTCCAATATTCCATTCTCAATGAGACCCCATATTCTTTGGAGCAGAGAAAATTTTCCATCAACATTGCCCAATGGTCATATTAACCATCAAATTTGGGAATAGCGGGTCGTACAAAATTACTACTACCACCTTCTGCCATTAACTTCAACTCCTACCTGAAAGAAATCTGCAATTTCTTTCGTATCACACTCTCTTACTATTTTTCTCACACATAGGATAAGTCCCCAATAGCCAGCTTAGATACCAATTGTTGAACAGAACAAAGGCACACAAGTTTTATGAGAGAATGTTTGTTTCCATTCAGAAATTAATATTGGCTTTATAGCCTTACAAAAGTGAAAACAGAAGCAATAACAGAACCACATTTTACATGACTACAACATGGTGACTAAAAATGAACTCCCATAAGCACGTATCTAAAATATAGGAGTTTGTTTACCAAAATGATAAAGTAAAAACAAGAAACAATAAAATAATAACTAACACATATCCCTAAATTATGTGAGATAAAAATGAGTTTAGCTTATCATTTGACAAAAGCACTAAGCAGAAAACTAATAAACAATACATTGAGAGAGATAAGACTAATGTCCAATATAAAAATTAAGAGTGATGGTAACCTAACATAGAATTATGAAAAATTCATAGACTATGTTCATATGAATTGATTGAGTTATTATCCAATATTTTTAAGGGATGTAGGATAGTGTGTTACTACAATGTTAGAAGGTGAGTTTGTTTTCTTTATGAATCTATAGATCAAAATTGAGTGGTGTGCTTTGACCTCAATGTATATTTGATTGATTCACCTATACAAGTGTTAAGGTGAGACTGCCTTTACAGGAGTTTAAGCAAATTCTCTAGAGTACTTATAAAATTTAGGTAAAGGTGTAAGACTAAAAACCACCACATTGCATTAAATAACTTTAGATAAAAGGTTAATATAAGTGATGAAATTACTTATTCACAAATGAAATGAAGCTCATAAACGTTTTAATCTTGCTAGCATTCTATTAAGTCATACTTTATTCTCTAAATTTTAGTTTCATAGTTCAAAAGACTTTAGTGCTTATGCATTAACAAAACAATTTTCATTGCTTAGCCATGAACATGTAATGTACATGTATACATACATATATATATATATATATAATTTTTATTTCTTTTATTAAAATACTTTAGTTCCCTTAAGTTGTCTGAAAGTTTTCATATACCTTATTATTTTAGTGTACAGTGTATCCTAAAAGTTGTTGTGAAACCATCTCCACGAAGTAATTTACATGTAGTTAGGGGTGAAATAGGCATGCTGTGAGAGAGGGGCCTACGAACTATTTTTTTTAAAATCTCACTTGTCTTGACTTATTTAATTAATATGCTTAATTTAAACTTTTTAAAAGGTTTAATTATTTGAATAGGTCAAACTTGAACTTAAAAAAAACTTATTAGACTTAATAGAATGACCTATATAAGGCTCATAAAATTTATAATAATATATTAAATAATTTTATATGAAAATTATAATATAATATCATATTAAATAAATTAAATTTTCAAATAAATAAAATCTTAAATTAAAAATTCTAAACTTTTTGTTAGAGTTAGAAAATATCTTTATTATATTATTTTTAGTGCTCTAAAATAAATCTTTTGCACAAAAAATCTCCCTTTCTCCTTGTCTTTGATTCTTTCTTCTTTGTTGCTTGTGCAACATTCATTGCTACGTCTAACATCAGCACTCTCGAAGATGCTTCTATTAATTAATAGGTCCTCAGTTATTTTTTCTGGACTGTTATGTCTTGAGTTCCAACTTTGGTGGTTTATAGACCAACGTGGGTTAAATGATTATAGAAATTGCGCTTGAAAAGTGTCACCATTGGAGGGTCCAAAATTCTGAGTGCAAGGTCCTTATTCTTTTCCTTGATTCGTTTTGAAAAGAAACAGAGGGTCAACAAATAAGTTTAAGAGTGAATGGGGTTATATAGTTGTATTTCTTAAGAAAAACAACTTATTATCATTGTGAGAAGAAGAGTCTCGAATATGCTTTTGAGTCATTCTCTTCGGTTAAATGCTTTGTAAAGAAAATTGGGTAATAGACAAAGTTTTTTATTGAAAATAATAAATTTTAAATCAAGAGTATATTCATACAGTTATTTATAAAATTATTTTCAATAACAAATTATTTATAAAATCATAATTCTTCAAAAATTTTGGTTACAACTTTTTTTCCTTCTATTTTGAACTTTTGTTGCTCTTGTCATGATCCCAACTGTGACACTCTGTTCATTGTTGAGAGGGAAACAACCTGGATCACCAGTTAAGGCCCCTAAATGACTGCTCAGTGATAAAGGAGGTAGGGGTGCAAAGACAGCCAAAAGGTTTGCCTAGAAGGAGAAAAGATAAAACTAGAAAAAAAAGATGAAATTTTTATTAGTCAAAATTCAAGTTTAAAACTTATGTAATTAACTTCTTTTTTTTTTTTTATCTCTACGCATTTCACTGCTCCACCAGAAATTTTCTCTGCCCCTACCATACTCCAGCTTAGTAGTTTCCACTGCCTATCCAGGGTTGGGCCCTGGGATTTGACAGGAACTTAAAAAGCCACCTACAGATGCCCAATCATTTCGGATAACGCTTGCATCCTTTGTTTTACCATGGCTCTTGGCACAGAGTTAGCCAATGCTTATTCCCCATATACCGTCATTGCTTCTTCTACGGGAAAAGAAGTTCATGACCTGTGGGCCTTCTACCTCCACGCGGCATTGCTCCGTCAGGTTTTCGCCCATTGCGAAAAATTCCCCACTGCTACCTCCCGTAGGAGTTTGGGTCGTGTCTCAATCCCAGTGTGGCTGATCATCCTCTCGGACCAGCTACTGATCATCGCCTTGGTAAGCTATTGCCTCACTAACTAGCTAATCAGACACAAGCCCCTCCTCGGGCGGATTCCTCCATTTGCTCCTCGGCCTATGAGGTATTATCAACCGTTTCCAGTTGTTGTTCCCCTCCCAAAGGCAGGTTCTTATGCGTTACTCACCCGTCTGCCACTGGAAACACCACTTCCCATTTGACTTACATGTGTAAAGCATGCCATCAGCGTTCATCCTGAGCTAGGATCAAACTCTCTATGATGTTCCTAGTTGCATTACTTATAGTTTCCTTGTTCGTAGACAAAGTTGATTCGGAATTCTCTTTTATTCCCAGGCATAACTTGTATCCATGCGCTTCATATTCGCCTAGAGTTCGCTCCCAGAAATATAGCCCCCCTAGTGTCAATCCCACGAGCCTTTTATCGATTCTCAATTATCATTCGATCACTGCATCAAAATAGAAAAACTCCCATTGGGTTTAGAGATAATCAGGCTCGAATTGATGACTTCCACCACATCAAGGTGACACTCTACTGCTGAGTTATACCCCTTCTTTGCCTCCATTGAGAAATAGAACTAACTAATCCTAAGGCAAAAGGTCGAGAAACTCAACGCCACTATTCTTAAATAACTTGGAGTCAAGCCTCCTTTTCTTTTCACACTATTACAGATACAAAATTATGGGAAAAATTGGATTCAATTGTCAACTGCTCTTATTGGAAATAGGATTGACTATGGATTCGAGTAATAGCACATGATTTCATAAAACTATACGATTTTCCCGATCTAAATAAAGTAAGTTTTCCATGAAGAAGATTTGGCTCAGCATGTTCTATTCGATACGGGTAAGAGAAGATCCTGACTTGATTTTCTTAAAAAAATAGAGAAATCAGAACCAAGTCAAAATCATACGGATCAACCCCTCCTCTTGCATTCTTTCACCAAAGATCTTACCATTTCCGATGTAACTGGAGTTACATATATAAATAATATATATATATATATATAATGAAATAAGAAAATAGAAAAAAAAACAAAAAATAGTGTGTTCTTATTCAAAACGTCCTGTGATTTTCAACCAATTATGTGCTTCAATATAATTACTAGGGGTAAGGCCTATAGCTTGTTTCCAATATTTAGCGGCTTGATTAAACCAAGACTCGGCAATTTTAGAGTCTCCCTGTCGAATGGCCTGTTCTCCTCTGTCGGAGTAGTCCTAGCCGTAAACGATGGACACTAGGCGCTGTGCATATCGACTCGTGCAATGCTGTAGCTAACGCGTTAAGTATCCTGCCTGGGCAGTACGGTCGCAAGAATGCAACTCAAAGGAATTGATGGGAGCCTGCACAAGTGGTGGAGCATGTGGTTTAATTCGATGCAAAATGAAGAACCTTACCAGGGCTTGACATGCCGCGAATCCTCTTGAAAGAGAGGGGTGCCTTCGAAAACGCGGACACAGGTGGTGCATGGTTGTCATCAGCTCGTGCCGTAAGGTGTTCGATTAAGTCCCGCAACGAGCGCAACCCTCGTGTTTAGTTGCCAACGTTGAGTTTGGAACCCTGAGCAAGTTTTGAAACCTTTCAAAATACTAAAGTCAATTTTTGGTTTCATAGTTTTATAGTTTCAATTTTCTTCTTATTTATATTTTTTTGAATTTTAATAATAAATATTAAAATTAAATTACACAAGTATTTTCTATTTTAAATGATAAAAGACAAGATGAGGTAATAGCTATAATAATTAGAATTTAGGATAATGATTACAATAATAAAAACAGTGACAGTAACAGTTGTAACATCTTAGATTTTATAATATTATTTAATTATTAATGTATATATATATATATATATATATATATATTTGTATGTGTGGATAATGATTACAATAATATGGTTTCATAATTATTACCTATATGGAGCAAGATTTGAAGTATTCAGTGATCATAAGAGTTTGAAGTACATGTTTGACCAAAGGGAGCTAAAAATGCAGCAGAGAAGGTAGATGGAATTCCTCAAGGACTATTATTTCACATTGTCTTACCACCCTAGCAAGGCAAATGTGGTAGCCGACGCTTTGAGTCGAAAGTTATTGCACGTGGCAGCAATGATGATAAAAGAAATAGAGTTGATTGAGAAATTTTAGGACATGAATTTGGCCATAAAGGTGAGGCCGAGGAGTTTATACCTTGGAGCAACAACAATTCATAACGACTTCTTGGTGTATGTCCGAGATGCTCGGCAGGAAGATGCTTTCTTGCAAGATATGATGAAACAGAGAAATGAGGAAAAGGACTTGGAGTTTCACTATGATGAGAACGGGGTGATTAAGTTCCAGAATCGAGTGTGCATTCCCTAACTGGATGAGTTAAAGCAAATGATACTTAAGGAAGCGCATAAGAGGAGGATGAGCTTTTTACCCCAGTGCGACCAAGATGTATCAGAATCTCTGGAAAAGTTTTTAGTGGAACGAAATGAAAAGAGATGTGGCTGAATATGTGGCTACATGCCTAACCTGCCAGAAGGCAAAGGTAGAACACCAGCGTCCATCTAGGATGCTGCAACCGTTGGAGATCCTTGAGTGAAAATGAGACAATATTTTTATGGACTTTATGTCTGGGTTGCCGAGGACCAAGAATAATCATAATGCCATTTGGGTGATTGTGGACCGATTGACTAAGACCGCAGACTTTCTCCCGATTAATATGAAGTATAAGTTGGAGAGGCTTGCAGATTTATATGTGAGGGAGATAATCTAGTTGCATGGAGTGCCAACTAGTGTGGTGTCCGATAGAGACCTGAGATTTACCTCGAGGTTCTGGGAGAGCCTGTAAAGGGCGTGGGCACTAAGTTAAAGCTTAGTTTGGTGCATCATCCACAGACGAGCGGTTAAATTGAGAGGACTATCTAGTCCCTAGAAGACTTGTTAAGAACTTGTGTGCTTAAGCAGCAGGGAATTTGGGAAGAATGTCTGCCGTTGGTGGAATTGACGTAAATAATAGTTATCACACCAACATCGAAATGGCACTGTTTGAGGCCTTGTATGGGCAGAGATGTAGAACTCCTTTGTGTTGGTATGAGGATGGAGAGGTTACTTTGTGTGCACCAGATATGATTCAAAGGCAGAATAAACAAATCAAAATGATCAGAGAAAAGATGAAGGCTACCCAAGATTGACAGAAGAGCTACTATGATAAAAGGAGGAAGCCATTAGAGTTCTAGGTGGGTGACCATGTGGGAAACGGAGAGTAGAATGAGAGAATTATATCTGGCATTATTTATGTAATCTGTGTATGTTGGATTAAATTTCGGGGACAAAATTTCCTAAAGGAGGGGAGACTTGTAACGCCCCAAATTTTGTAATATTATTTAATTATTAATGTATATATATATATATATATATATATATATTTGTATGTGTGGATTGCCTTACGGGATGTGTTGATTGAGATGAGGATGATGTGTATAAGTGTGTAATGATGTGGACATGTATGAATATGTGAATATGATTATGAGAAGTCCATATAGTGTGGTTGGAATGTAGTGTGAATTGAGAGTAGACTAGACTAGATTGAATATATATATATATGTGTGTGTGTGTGTGTATGTATACAGGCTAAGTATGGATGCTGCTGCAGAGCACTCTTACTGTAGCGAGAAGGCTCTAGGTGTAAGGCATGAAATTGTATAGCGAGAGGATCCTTGCTGTAGTGAGAAGGCACTGGGAGAGAGGGGTAAAATTGTTGCTTTCTCACTATAGCGAGAGTCCTCTCGCTGTAGTGACAAAGTAACAGTTTGGGATGCAATCCTGGGCACAGTCTCGCTGTAGCGAGATTTTGCAAAAACCAGAATGCAATTCTTTATGAGATTTTCGCTGTAGTGAGGGAGGGTGTTGCTGCAGTGAGGTCCCCTCGCTGCAACGAAAATATGTCGTTGCAGTGAGAGTGTCGCGACCAGAGGGGTATTTGAAGGGGTTTATGGTTTAGGAAATTCATTTCTCATTCCTCTCTTCAAAATCCCTTCGATTCTCTCGACCCAAAACCTTACTGCATTGACTAAATTGCCTCGAAAGTCGTTTGTGAGCTAGATTGAAGGTTGGATTTGTGTTGAGAAGGCTTGAAGGTTAGTTTTAATGGTTAGGGTTTCTGTTTTCGTCCTTTTTCTCTGTTTTCTGGGTTATCTCTGAGTTCTCATGGAGTTCTCCATATGTTGTAGGGACGAAATTCGTGTGAAGAACGTTTTCTACAATTATTTTGTGTTGGGTCTTGAATTGGAGATAAGGGGGAACTCTACCCTATCTCATTGTATTTTATTTACCGTTTATCTTACTAAATATTGCATCGTGGCTGAGATAGAGGAAAGGAAGTGTGTGATTGATGAAAATTATTGTGTGTTTGAATACAATGTGGTTTGACTGTGGGGTTGACATACCCTTGATTAAGAATGTGTGTAAGCATGTCAATGATTGATGATTGATTAACGTAAATGGTTAGAAATGGGTGTAGATGACATGTTGAATGTAAATGTGAATTTTGTTGAAAATGATGTGTGATGGAATAAGGCATATGTGCTGAGTGTTGTAAATGAATGTAGGCCTATGTACTGTGTAATGTGAATGACCATGGGCATTGTGCCTTGTATTGTGAATAAATGTTGTATACAATAGAAATACATGTGAGTAGGGCATGTTGAATATCGTTGTAATGATACTATGAATGGTCCAGCGATACACTAGAGGTGTGAAAGATGAGGACGGTAGAAATACCTTGGAGAAGTGAGAGTGGTGGTAACACCAACAGTAAGTATGGGTGCACCACAGGCCACACACTCTCCTCTTGACTAGACCTCTGACCACTACCTTTGCCAAGTGACTCGTGATTGCTCATGTGATATCCGTGAGACAGAGTAACCAGTGACCATACATGTGTGAATCTGTGATCACAGTGCCATAGTGAGCGTGGCTGCATACAGTGAGTGCACGCGAGTAAAATATTTTGATGTCATGAGTGTGTTGTCATGAATTAACATGAAATGCTTGAAAATGTTGCTTGTGATTGATTATACTTGTGTGACTGTGTTAGAAGCAATGTGAAGGGTGATCGAGGTGAGTTTCTGTGTTTATGTGTGTTAGATAGTATAAAGTACTTACCCTTACATTTATTTTTCAAGTGACCAAGACGATCAGCACTGGACTTAGTGAATGATGAATGAAACTGCTATAGGACTTAGAAGTCTATTTTGAAAGTTTGATGTATTCGATAAAGTTCTGTAGTAAGGATTGATACAAATTGTAATCTATCTCTATTTTGAAATATTTTTATGAGAGAACCATTTAAATAAAAAAATTTATTATTCTTAATTTTGTGAAATTTATTTATGTGAAAAATTAAATTTAAGTGTTACAAAAGTAAGTAGTTATGATTTGATTGTGGTATTTGTTATGATACTTGTAAATTTGAGAAGATGTTTTATATTTTTTAAAATTAATAGTCATAATTTTTTTAATATTTTAAAGATTAAAGATTATTAACATTTTTTTAATTCGATCACTTATCCTATTATTTATTAGTATAAAATTAACGATAATAATTATTCTTTTAATTATAAAAGATACAGTAAATATTATTTTTTATTATATATATTTTTAATACCCTTGAAGTACAATAACAGTTGCATGTTTTTCTAATTAAAAATAAAAACTAAAAGATATTTTTATTTTAAAAATTAAAATAAAATCATTTTAAAATTAAATTAAAACCTAATTTAGCTTCATTTTAACAGAATTTTTATTTTAAAAATCAAATTTTAAGAAAAAGTAAAAACATATTACAGCCCGAACAAGTTATTGTTTCAAAATAGTTTTTAACTGTTTAAAAGATTTTAAGGCTTCAAAATCAAACGTACTTATAAGATAAATCAAAATTTAAAAATATCGTGATATACATTAAAGAAAATGAATGACCTATGCAAAAAAAAAATGAGTGAAATTTAAATTTTAAATTCCCAAAATAAGAAATGTTATTTCAACATAATCACGCATTTTCCCAAAATCTCATGAATAACATTTCTGTGTCTTGAAAGTTGAGATATGAGATGCATTGATCCTAAGAAAGGGATGTTGCGTGCAGCACGTGACCACTCCAAATTCCTTACGTGTGATCTTAGCAAAGCCCAAAAGAGGCAAAGCATTTGACTATCCCTTCATTGTTCAGTTCTGCCACAAATGCATACTCTGAAGAAGTTAAATATGGTTTATACATATTATATAAGTTTTCTCACGAATTCCTTTCTTAAAAATGGAAAAACAATTTCATATTATATCTCAATTTTGATTTTAATTTTAACTATTATTTTGTTCACTTTTTCATACTTTCTTTCTCTTCAATTATAATGTATAATTAATATTTATTTATAATATAATAAAGATTCTACTATAGTATTAAAATGTTTTATTAAATTTATAATAACAAAAAGTTTTATTGTATATATTATAATTATTATATCATAGAACATGAAAATGATAATTTATAATCTTATAAAAAAATTTGCAACCAATTAATAATCATTTTATTATTAACTATTATAATTTTTTTTTATAAATTCGCATTTTGTACAAGAATTAAATTTAGTTTAAAATAAAAGATTCTTTCTATTAAATGTTGTCTTAGAAATCAGAAATTTTGTAAATAAAAAAATAAAACTATAATAAACTTTAGATTAAAACTTATTTTAATATTAATTTTTTAGAGTTAATCTTTTTGGTTCTTATTTTCAAAGTCTAAGTTTGAACTCTTAATTATTATTAATTTTATAATTTTAAAATAAAATGAAAATTTTAAATTAAGTTTCAAAGTCATGTTATATGCATTTAAAATATTAAGTTTTAAAATTTTAAAAATTGATAAATAAGGCATTTAAAATTTGTTATTAGTAATCTTGAGGGTTATGTAGGAAAAAGAAAAGGTCTTCAAGAAACTTGATTATCAATCACCACTAACTATGAGACCTTTGTATATATTAAAAATAGTATAATTTAATCAAATTTTCAGGTAAAAAGAAGTATAATCTACTTTAAATTTTATCCATTTGACTAGTATATTTTTTGTTGACCAGCATTTGTTATGTTTCGGAATCCGCACCCATGAAATCTTAAAATCAGCTTGGTGGTGTATTTTCTATATTAGAAAAACAATTTGTTAACGAGTATTTATTAGAGATATTATTAAAAAGTAATAAATAAAATGTACTAAAAATATAGTGAAAATGATAATAAATATCCATATTAACGATATTTTAATTAAAGTCTTGTTTTCAATTTTTATCTAGTATATCGATTAGTGTTTCTTTAACATAATTAAGTAAATGAAAGTATGAATATTGAATAAACAATTGCTTAATATATTTAAATATTTAATTTTTATACAAACAATTAAATATTAGAATTATTTGAGAGAGTAATTAAAGTTGAGGAAGCGAGAGTATTGATTATTCTAATAAACATGAGTTTGACATATAACATTGGATTAGACACGACGAAGAAAAAGTGGCGTAAACGTGATTCTCGAAATGTCGTTTTATGGTTGCAAAGCATAATGAAAAGAAAAGCATAATCAAAAGAAAGCAACAGCCAAAATCGACTTTAGGAGTTCTATTGAAAAGCACTTGCGATATTTGTTCCTCAAGTCCTCAGAGAATAAATATTGAAATCACGAGATTGTTAGGATTTAAAATAATTTTATTTTAGTCTATTAAAAATTTTCACTATTTTTTTAAATCTTTAAAGTAATAAAAGTATGACAAAATAGAGAAATAATATAAATTAGATTCGATTTAATAATAACGAAAAATATAATTATATTTTGATATTATAAAAACACTTTTTCTCCTTCATTTCCCTTTCCGTACTGCACCCAAAATGAAAAAAAATTTCTTAGAAAACTTAATTAAAAAAAGCATTACTGAGAATTGTAATTTTTTTATAATCTTGTTTAAAGTATTCATATAAACAGAAAATTTTAAAATTTTTTAAAATATGCATAGCAAACATGCCCATAAAAATTTTCATTTACCAAATACGTGAATTAAGTAGTATTTGATTGTTTTAATTTAACTAATAATTTTTTTTTTTGAGTTTTGGGCATGCAACTATATTTAATTGGAAAGTTTTATTATTTATAGAAGTTTTACTTAACTCAAGCATAATTATTTTCCATAAAAATATATCTAGTTTAGATAAAAATATGCATTGATTATACATAAAACAGAGAATTTCATATGTTTATTATGCAGTTAAAGATTTTCATTTGTTTAAGGTATATTTTAGGGAAATTAATTAACTCTCTTTCACACAGTTAAAAGTTTAAATCTGAATGGTTAATTATCTCCTTAATTAGCATCTTGTGTTAATTGGGAAGAAAATTTCTTTGTAAATACTGTATTTAATATTCTAATATAAATAAACTTAAATTTGTACAGAAATGCAAATAAATTTTAAAATATAATATGGACGCATTTAAACTTATACCATAGCAGTATAAGTTGAACAAATTTACAAGATGTTAGCCAAATACCAAAATGTAAATTACTCTAATTTTCCTCTATTCTATATTTTTAATACAATTTTTTATATTTCTAAAATCTACACAAATTTCTAATTTTACAAACATGCTATTACATTTAAATCTAAAATCATTATTTTGGTATATAAATATAAAAAATATTTTTACTATAACCTTTGACAAATTACATAAAACACATTTTATTAATAAATGAATACCATTAAATCCTTCTACCGTAGTAAAAAATAAAAAATAATTAAATACTTAAGTGATAAAGATTTAAATTATAGAAATATTTAAGCAAATAATAAAATAAATAATAATTTTATATCATGAAAATGATGAGCACTATCTTAAATTTTCATAAAAATTAATAAAATTTATACTATTTTAATAGTGTACGACCTGTTTGGACCAAGTTTTAGTTTTAATTGTTCCAACTCAATTTTAGTGTTTTTTTTTCTTTTAAAATTTATACTATTTTAATCATACGAATAATAACACTTTAAGACTTAATAGATAATATTTTACATATCGTGATATCATATTTAAATTGATATTATTTATTTTAAAATAGATATTATATTTTAATTTTTGTTTTATGCATTATTTCTATAATTTAATTATATATAATATTATGATTTGTATATTTTATTTATAAGTGAGGTTAATTAGATTCTGTTCTAATATTATGAAGTCTTCAAATCACATTAATATATATATATATATATATATATATATATATGAATAAAAATATGTAATATATAGATAAAAAATTATATTTAACTATTTATATCTATGACTATTATTTATATTTTTAGAATTTAATTTAAATATATTTTAAACTGTCATCCAATCATGAATTGTCATGTTAATAATTATTATTAATTTATGTAATAATTAATGAGTAAATCTTTGAATTAATCATGTAGACAATAAGAATAATGTATAACAGTTTGTCATGCAATTATTAAGACTATAATGTCAATAGATGCTTGATAAATGTTAATTTTTACTAACATATTATATTAAGTGATATTAAGATGCTAAAATGACATTGTTTTATACAAGGTCTAGGATTAATCTAACTAATTTTTGTTACTCTTGCTGTTGGAAATTCAATATTCCTTCACCACAATACTCGTATTGTAACATCCATTCTATAATTTAAATTTATTTTTTTAATATTATATAATATTTTAAATAAAATTTAATGGAATTTGTAAAAGATTTGGATAATTTTAGAAAATTGTATAGATGTATAAATATAGACTAATAAAAATTAGCAAATTTTAAAAATTTTATTTGCATAAAATTTCATTCAAGATAAAACTAAAATATGTTTCATAACTTAAATTTATAGATAAAATGAAAGCTAAAATTTCACATTATATATATATATATATATATATATATATATATATATATATATATATTTCGAATTTATAATACTAACAACTTATTTTTTAATAAAATAAATCTTTAACTAAAATTGAATATAAATTAAAATTCAAACAATTAATTATTAAATATTATACGTAAACCTTGAATCATCATTTATAATAGGATTTATTAAAATATTATAAGTTCTAAATAGAAATTTAATTAATATGATCACATTTCTCAAAATAACTAATCCTAACAAAGCAGTTTCTTTTCTTACAATCCATTACAAGTATGATCTTAGAATAGATCAATCTTCTTTATCTATTCATTTTTGTTACCTAAAAATATTAGTAAGGATGAGTATCATTCGTCTTTCTAAACTTCATTTAATTAAAACAGTAAAAAATAATCTAAAAAATTAATATTTAGTACACAATGCATCAAATTAAATAGAAACAATTTATTTACACAATTTCAAACAGAAATCATCCATGCACATTAATTCACATTTAACTAAATACCATCATTCGATCCATAACTTTGTGCCACTTTATCCATTTTAATTCTGAATTATTCACCAAATAAGAGTACTTTAGATACTCACGACCCCTAAATCACTATCAACATACTTTTCCTAGTTATGATGGACTTACGCCAGCATGGATACTTGCTGGTTAGCCAAACCACACACAGATACAATGTGTGCATTCATGGCCCTCATAGCAAAGATATAGTTAGAAGTTCAGATAGGAAATGAATGTGAGACCTATAAATGCATCTCAACTTTAATCATGTACATATCAGTGAATAACATTTATCACTTTCATTGTCCCAGATTTCCATAATTAACTCCACACCCTATACCCTTAATATATCCCTTAACTATCCATACGATATCTCAATAGTAACACATCGAAATCATATTATTTATATCAATCAATATTGTCTTAATACATGTGTTACAATAACACTAATCAATGTATTACAACATATGTGTTATAATCTCACCCGTCGATGTATTACAACACACATATTATAATTGCAGCAATCAGTGTTTTTATGGTACACGTATTAGTTACTCTCTTTTCCTTTTCTCATATTCTTCTCAATATTTCTCAATTATTCACACAAATTTTTTTCTTTACTTTTCACTTATAACATATTTTCCTTCATCTTTTTCTAATCATTCTATTAAACGAAACATGTCTAATACTTCATACACCCATACTCAGTCTAGTTCACATATACATGACAAAACATATTTCATCGACTAAACAATTTTCATCAATCATGCTAGATCAATAAATCATGCATCATTATACAATTAAATGAAACATGTCTTAAAAGTACACGCATTCAGACTAAACCCAATTCACACATATGTAATACAATATTTTTTATCATTCAAGAAGTCAAACCGTTTATATCAATCTTATCCAACAATCAAACTTTTCAATCAAGCATATAGTAATAAAATAGGAAACACATCATCTGAAGCCCAATACAATGCGCCAAAGATTGGACACCTTTGGACTCACCAATCTCGCAATTCATAAGTAATTTGCTGAGGATACATTCTCTTAGTCTTAATAAAATCTTCTGATCTAAAGTTTAGCATTCTCTACTTTTTCATCATTCAACACATATTATTCAAAGAGGTAATGACTTACAATATTAATTACACACACATATATACACACACACTATATATATATATATATATATATATATATATATTGAGTATAACTTGTCTATAAAACTTCTTAAAATCATTCTCATTCGTGACTTTAATCATAAACTCTATTTTAAGTGATTTTAATCAAATCAAAATCCTTTTTATAGCAAAAATTCATTTTCACCATATAGTTGCAAGAAAACTTTATAGATTTGCTATTTAGAATGACATAATTTGATTCTTTCAAAATCAATATGTATAAATAAAATCTAGGGTTTAGAAATAACTCTTTTTATCTGAAAATGAGTTTCTAAGACTAAGTTCTTCGTGAGAGAGAAGTTTCACATTCTGACCAGAGATACTACCTAAGATCAGAATTCTTCATAACATTACAAAGTAGAGTACTATTATGAAAAGGGAGAACAAAGAAATAGGAATGAGATTCGAGAGCTAAGCTCTAAAAACTTACTTGGATTCGAGTAAATAGACGTTTGAGCTCAGATTCGAGAGAGATTCAGAGTTATAAGAGGCTTTCTTTCAGAAGGAAGAGGAAGAGAACAGAGATAATAGAGAAGGAGAGGTAGTTTTGGTAAAGAATGAAATTTCTCAACACAAACTCCCTTACCTACGCATTCTTGCTTGAGCGAGCGAACTCTTGCTTGAATGAGGAAACCAGATAATGGTTTTTTAGCCTATTTTTGATATGCTTGCCTGGGCAAGAGGTATTCTCGCCTGAGCAAGAATAGGTCCAGAGAGTTTCCAAATTTTTCCTGCGAGGCTGCCTGAATGAGACCCATTTCGCTTGAGCGAGCCATTTCTTGCCTAGGTGAAAGGACAATTGGGCCGATTGTTATCCTCTTTCGCTTGAGCAAGAGTTATCTCGCTTGAGCAAAAATGCTCCAGAAAGTCTAATTTAAAAATATCTATCTTGCTTGAGCGAGATATATCTTGCTTAAGTAAGAAACTTTGCACCAAAATTCTTATTTTTCCAAATATAAAGGAATAACAATAAGGGTGTTATACATACTCACCCACACCCACTATGAATCAAACACACACAAATCCATCATGAACCACACTGGGTCTTTTTTTCCTTGGATGTCATCCATCAATATTCACTTTGCAAAACCATCATTGGACCACCTTATCCCAATCTAGAATGTGATGCATATTTGCATTTGTAGATATCTTCGAAAGCACGTCCCACTTCAAGGTTGAAGCCACTAAAAAAGGTGATGGTCATAGTCATGGTTACAACAATGAGTTAAAGTTGTGGCTCCAACATCATGATTCAGAGAAGGAAGAAAAGAAGGGGAGGAGGTGGTGGTGTAGGAGGTGTAGTTGGGGGAGGAAGCACTAGTAGAAAAAAAAGATTTTTACTTCAGTTAAAAATAAATTTTTACTTCGGTTGGAGAACCAATGTAGATATAGGCGATATAGTAAGTGGGGACATTTTATATTGATTAACCAATTGATGTAGAAAGTAACTTTCCTACATTGGTTCAAACATTAACTAATATAGAAAATGTAATGGCCAATCAAAATTTGTAGCAAAAAAAAAAAAAAAGATCTTGGACAATATTTAGTTTTGTAGTTAGGTTTATAGGTTTTTTGATAGTCAACACCATATGTTTGACTAAAGTTGTGAGCAATTAACCTTATTTTATATCAATCAATTGTCCATATGGCTTGTGTTTCACCATAAATATCAATATGGATCCTACTGGTTTCTTTCCTGCAAGTAAGGTCACAATATTCCATGTTTGATTTCTTTCCAGTGCTTACATCTCTTTAGTCATAGATGTTGCCTAGTTTGGATCATTTAATACTTCTTAAACCCTTGTAGGAATGGTGATAGCAAACATGTTTTTCACAAAAGCTTGAATAGAATAAGGTAATTGTTCTATTGAAACATAATGAGTAATATCATACTTTAAAGTCTTTGAATTATCATGTGAGTATCTATTTGGTGGTTTTCTCCAATTACTAAGAGGAAGTAGTTGATACTTATTGTCATCACAAATTGAAACATGATTATTAATTAAACTATTAATATTAATCTCAAAATCTATGCATACCTCAAGAACATCAATAATAGATGAATCCTTGGTGGGTACAATAGGAGTAGAAGAAGGTCATGTAAGACTTTGAGGTGCTAATAGGTTGGTAGTATTATATTGCGTTGCCAAAATAGAACTTTTACCAACAAATAACTCTTGAATAATACTTATGTTTATACAAAACTCTTAACGGGAAAAATTAATAATAAAAAGTTTTTTATCAGTTAACATAATATGTTAATATGTCTTCCCCTGAAGAGAAGAATTGGATGTAGGTAATGAAAAATACATTTTTGTCTTAGTGAAGGTAATATTCATAGTCACATAAACATCTATTAGGTGGATGATAGAACTTGTAACCCTTCTTGTGAGACAAATATCTAACAAACACACACTTTAAAGCACAAGGATCAAGATTGATGTGTTGATGTTTATGAAGGTGAACAAATGCAACATAGCCAAAAGCTTGCAGTACTAATGTTAAGTTAGAAGGTAAATTGACATAAGCAAATAGTTTTTCTAAAGGTGTTTTGAATTGGAGAACACTACTAGGTACATAATTCATAAGGTAAACAACATACAAAATAACATCTCCCTAAGATGTAAATGGCATACGAGTATCAAGTAGACATGCACGTGTAATCTCAAGGATCTATTGAGTTTTCCTTTCGACCACACCATTCTGTTGAAGTGTATAAGAACATGTCTCATGAACAATATTTTGATCTTGAAAATACGATTGTAACACTTAACTAACAAATTCACTGCCATGATCAGAGCTAAGTACTTTCACCTTAGCAAAAAATTGTGTTTGTTCCATCTTACGAAAAGAGCAGAAGCATTTATACACATCACTTTTATTAGTCATCAAATAAAGCCAAGTCATACGAATACAATCATTAACAAAGATCACAAACTAACAACATCTAGATAAGATAGATGTGAAGACCAATTTTTGTTTGAGAAGAGATTACCTTCAAATAAAACAAAAATAATAATAAGGTTGTTTAACAGAAAAATAGAAAATTTTAAGAAACAAGCTTGGCTCCTGAAAATGGAAATCCTGCACTATGCAAGTTTATATCTAATACAAAGAAGCAATTTTATACATGAGAAGAGGAAAAACTCAGATTTGACGTTTTATTAAACCCTAAAAGAAAAAAAAAAGACTAGTATAAATACATAAATAAAAGATCTAAAAGGGAACAATTTTGAGAGCGGCAGAATTTATAAGTAAAACATTGAGAGAGATTTGAGAAAAGGAAGAACAAGCTTTGTCAAAGAAATTTTAGAGAAGGCAACCAATTCTTTTTTAGAGAGAGTAAAAATTTTAGGGACAAGAAAAAATTGTTTTAGAGAGAAAAACATGATAAAATGAGGTGTGAAACGAAGAACAAGTATTTCAGAGGAGAAGAAGAATATTAAGTAAGAAGAATACAAAACGGGAGAGAGCACAACCAGAAGGAAGAATAAACAAAAAGAGTGTTAAAAAAAAATTAGAAGCCAAAAGAAGAAAAAAAAACTACACCATTTTAGCCACTCCACTATTTTCATTAGTCACTCAAATTCAAAACATTTGTTGACTTGTTGCTCAGGTCCAAAATATTTGCTGATTCGTATAATGCTTTCAAAGTATTTTTGTTTTTTTAGCATATAAAACTCACTTCCTCCACATATCATATTTTGAACTCTTATGGTTTATTGAAAAATAAAAGTTGAAAGGTACAAAGTCAAAAGATAAGAAATCAAAAGATATGATGACTTCATAGATTTTTTTATTACTTTTATTGATAGATTATTATTATTTTATTATTAAAGTAAAGTAAGGATTTGATAGCATTTAATATGAACACTGTGCATTGAACTCTTGACTTCTTTCACCTTTTTTTTTGTATTTATTTATTTATTATTAGTATTTTTTTTAACTCTCGGGCTCGCTAGCCCATTTGCAAATTAAAAATCACTTTGGATATGAAATCTTAGTAAAAAAGTTAGATTTTTTTTTCATTTTTTTTCCACTTTTCATTATTTATTCATTTATTTATCTTCTACCTATTTTAATAAAGAATATTTCATTTTTTTCTTCATTCTTTTTGTATCTTTAAATTTATTTTATTTTACCTATTTTTATTTTTTATTTTTATTTATTTTATTTATTTACTTTTTTCTTTTCTCTTCTCAATTTTAAATTATAACAATACTTATTATTTTATATATTAATTTGTCCCTTTTCACAAAAAAAAATAGAAAATAAGTAGAATAATATATGTATTTATTTTTAATAATTCTTAAATTTTTGCTTGTATCTATTTCATTATTTATTTTTGAGTGTTTGTATTTTAGCTTTATTTTCCTTTACTATATCGTTAGGTTTGGAATGTAATTTGATTTTATATTTATGTTTTGTTTGTTTTGTGAATAAATTATATTTTTAATTTATTTTATGATCAAAGAATAAATGATGATATAATTGCATCAATTTATAATATTAATGTATAATTTTTCTATCGTTATGTATTATAAATTAATATAATTTACGTATACCTACATTATTGAGACTTTATGTAATATTATTTTATCATATATTATTTTTAATTAATTAGATAATTATCTTAACAATTAATCAAGATGTGTTCCCTTTCTAATTACTAATTAATTAATCAATCAGTTTAAATCAAAATTATTTTATTAACGCAACAATTTTTAATGCTAATATGTAGCTATTCTACCTTTACATTTTATAAATTGTCAAAATTTATGTGTACCAATGTTATCTTAGTTTTTATACACCGTCAATATATTAAAAAAAATTATTCAATTTCTAAAATCAATCAATTATATATTTTTTTATTTAATTAAAATATATTATCTAGAGTATTTTCATCATATTAATGCAACGATTTATAGTGTTATTGTGTAGCGTCTCTACTTTTATACGCTTTAAATCGTTAAAATTTTTATGTACCAACATTACCTTGGATCTTATGCAATATAAATTTATCAAATGAGGTTTTAATTTTTTTATTAAATAATTATCTTCTTTAATCAATTTAAATATATTTATTTTGTTTTATTAAATAGTATTGGGTGCTAAATTATGGGTCATTTTTTGGGGCATTAGCTTGGTTATTCAGAGGCATATTCAGTACATTTGGATTGAAGGGGATTCCAAGGAAGCGTTACATCTGTTTTGGCAAATCCAGCCTGCTTCTCACCCTTTCTATTTCCTGCTTTCTGACATTAGATCGTTATTAAAACAAATTAAATTTGTTAGGTTTAGCTATGTTTGTAAACAAGCAAATCATTGTGCTGATTCGCTTGCTAAGTTCGAGGCTGAGAGTTGCACTCCTTATGTCTGTTTAGATATTCCTCCTTTGTCCTTGTATTCTTCCCTTTACTTTGCTTGAATGCTTCTGGTTCTTGGTTTTTCAGGCCTTAGTCTTTGTTGTTTAGGTTGATTAGCCCCCACCTATAGCAAGAAAAAAATAATTTTATATTTTAATTTTTCTTAAGTCATATTTCTAATTTAGATAAATTAAATAACCAAATATTTTTTCAAATTATTATACAAATTTTTTCAATTTCAATGTGTAGTTTACATTGCCTTCAATTGTCCAATAAATTATAAGAGATTTGTGTATAGCTTACGCTATCTTAAATTCTCTTTCAACGATCATAATATAATTCAAATATTTCATTTACAAATAATTTTTTTATGATTTGTAATATAGTTGTGTGATTTTCTTTTACTTTCCGTATTATTTCTCGTATGATACATGTATAACTGTGTTATCTTGTATCCTAAACATTATAATCTTATGAAAATAATTTTAATTTTAAAAATAATTTTCTTTTACTGAATTTAATTTTAATCAACTAACTTCAAAATTTTAATGATACAACTACATGACTTTGAGTTCCTTATTGCACATATAAATACGTAGGAGCGGGAACTAGATCTGTCAAGTCAAAACTATTTTCAAAATAATTTTTCTTTAATAAACTTGAGTGGTGACTCTTGTGATTTTTTAGAAAATATTTTTATTCCTAAAAGATTTGTTTTTAAACACGTTCTCGTCATATCTTTGCAATCGTCTGGTTGTGACAATAAAGATAGGGGAAAGACCCCACATATCAGAATGTATAAAAGGAAAAGACTCAATCCTCTTATTTAAACTCAAAGGGTAATTAGCATGATGACTTTTAGCCAAAGTACACGCATTACAATAAAAATTTAAAGGGTTACAACAACAAAATAAGGAAGGAAACAAATGCTTAATATAACCAAGAAAAGCATGACCAAGCTGGTGATGCCATATCCAAATTTGATGTTTCTTAGCACATGTAGAGCTTTGACTATTCATTGCATTTCTAAAGCAAATATCATCTACATAATAAAACCTCCTCCTTTTAGTACCACATCTAATAATCTTCATGATGTTGAGACCTTGAAGAAGACAAAAATGAAGATACATTAATACTAGATAATTTAATTGTTCAATTACTTGGGGTATAAATAAAAGATTATTAAAGAGCAAAGGAAGAAGTAAGGTATGTTCTAATGATAAAGAATATTTTAATATGACTTTGGCTGATCAGAGAAGACATGTCATTAGCATTAGATAAATTTGTGCTATGATTTTTACTTGTTCACATAAGCGACTAATCAAATGTTATGTGATTAGTACCTGAATTGATAATTCATCTAGTGTCCTTGGTAGAATTATTACTCACAAGAGCAAACCCAAAGTTACCTCCTGATGAATGAGTATTTTGTTGTGAACCAAAATTAAAACCAATAGATGTAGTTATTACTAGTGTTGCAATTAATGTAATGGATGATGACATAGAATGTGACATCATCACTATAGCTTTTCCATCCTTTTTGTCTCCATCCTTTCAAATACATCAATCATAAAATTTTCATTTATTGAAGTTATCCCACCAATTTGGATATCCATAAAGCTTGAAACAATTCTCAACATGTTTGGATTACCATAATGACTACAACCAGCCTGACTACCACCCTGAATTTTAGAAGGATAAAGCCAATTATGAGTTAAAGGAATTTTAGTTGCCATAATCACATTAGAAGCCACTTGACTATGAAGCATAATATTTCTCCTTTGCTTCTCACTTCTGACAACAACAAATGCATTCTCCAAATTGGAAAAAGGTTTTTTTTTACAAAGAATATCACTTCGAACATAGTCATATAAGTCATTTAGACTAGTTAAAAAAGTGTAAAACATTCTTTGTCAGATTTGATCCTTGACACGCATCTCTGTTTCATTCAAATCCTTGGTCAAAATACTGACCTTGCTATGTCTAAAAAATGTAACATAACTCTTGAATTGCATCTGATTTGGTGATAAAGAATTTCTTGTTGAGTTATCAAACCAAATCAGTATCCTCTACTCAATATGATGACTAATAGTTAAATCTTTTAATCATATGACACGTTTACCTTTTTTTTCTGGGTAGATGGTTGCTTTTGTGAAGGTGAATTAGTCATATTTGTATAGATAATAAAAGAAATGTTAGAAAAATAATTCATATACACAAATAGTATCATTGTAATATATCATTTTTAATATCCCTTCTTCATTATAATGTTTGTGTGAAATAAACATAATCTATTTTTTCATATTTAAAGTAGGCATGTTTGATAAGAAAAAAGGATTCTCAAATAGGTAAAGATTTGAATTTTGAATCTCATCATTATCAAGCACTGGTTTTCTTTGAAACACTATTAAGCAATTGTTGTTAGTAGAATCAATGACATGGAAAACCTACTTAACTAATGGAAATTCTAATTCATCAATATAGATATCACTATTATTATCAACCCAGTTATATTTGAAAATATAAACTATAAATTTAGTGTAGTCAATCTTCCAAATTTCTTCAATAACTCCAAAATAAGAAATAGGTCCAATTATAACATATTCATCTTTTGAACAGGAGAAGTGTGTGAACTTAGTCACTATCATAATACCATTAATTTGGATTATACTCTTATCATCTTAAAGCTTGGTATAAGAGCAAAAATTATTTATATCATATACGTTGATATATCACATCAAAGTTTGGACCATGTGCTACCCATTTAAATGTTTTTGATGTTGTATCATCCTTCACAATTTTATCTTCAAACCATTTCAAGAAAGTCATGTGCTCATTCAACAACCATTTTTCGTTCATTTGAGGGTTATTTTACTTGAGTATATTTTTGTGAGTAGATAAACAAGGTTAAATTTCATTGATGTTATTCAATGTATACAAATGTGGTGGTAACACATTTGTCTTCCCCTGTGATGATATTTGAGAAGCCCTATAGGTTTTACTTCTAACAAATATTCTATTCAAAACTTTATGGCTTTTTTTGCAATGTAACTTTTAATAATTGAAGATTTAGAACGTTGTGCATTCTTAACATCTCTTTTCAAAATTTTCATGTATTGTTCAGTTGGATACATCTATTGTAAATAAACATAGCTACATAACTTAATCTCCCTCATAAGATGAACAATTAAGTGGACCATTATGTAAAAATAAAAAGGGAGAAAAATACATTTATGATTTACATAATGCCAAAGTAGTTTTAGACTCCAACTCATCTAATTTATCAAATTCAATGACTATACTATAGACAACATTAATAAAAAAAACACATTTGTGTATCAAATTCAATTATGTTATCAAAACACTTATGAATGAAAAGCAGTGTTTTATACTAGCTACTCATCACATCAACATACATAAATCAACTCATTCATTTTTCAAGAATTGTAGCATTAAGGACCAGTCAAAACAGCCATGGATATGTTATTCAGCCCTTCTTATTTCACTATTTTTTTAAAAATTGTTAATTCTCCTTCTTAATTAAACATTCCTTAACATTGATAGTTTTTTTGTTATTTGAGCCGTAGACTTATGCTTAATTTAATATTAGCTAATTGGAAAATAATATCAATTAATTGAATTTAAATTTTATAATTTACTTTTTAGTTAATCCACCATTTTAAGATACAATAGTTTTATTTAACAATATTTACTATAACTGCAAACTTGCTCTTTGTAGGTCATATAAATTATAACACCTAAGGTACTAAGCAATTATTCAAAATTTTCATCAAAATAATGTGTGCAACATAGAAGGTTAAAAAAAAAACAACATGCTATATCAATGTATACAGTTCATAAAATACTAATAACATAACGAAAAATGGAACAACACTTCAAAAGCAAGGTGCCATAATTGTAGAGTCTCCACACATTCAAAGTAAGTAAGGAAAATGGTATACTAACTTGAAATGTTGACTAAGTTTTCTTCAACCTAACAGCAAAATCTTTAGTCCAAAAGTTATAAAAGATGTCAAAATCTTCAAAACCAAAGCATGTATCAGTAACAAGATTTAATGTTCTCAGTAATGGAGTTATGAAGGGAATATATGAAAATACATCAAACAAAAAGTCATTTACGTACCAATGATGAAATTAAACAAGGAAGAACGTTGGAAAGATTGTGGCAAAGAAAGAGGTATTATTAAGCATGCATAAGAGAGACACAGAAACTCTAGAGTGCTCTGTATACTATTGTGCTAGAAAAGTGATTTTTGTGTTCATCAACTAGCAGTTATAAACAATTTTCTACATCAGTTGCCCTTAAAACCAATGTGAAAATTATTTTTTACATTGGTTGTGTAACATTCCTATTTTTATATTAATTAAAATTACATGTTTATGATAAATATGCATGTGAGAGTATGTTAGAAAGAGTTTTGAAGTATTAGAACTGTAAGGCTCTCGCTGTAGCAAGAATATGATGGTAAAAATAGAATATTCTGGAGCACTCTCCCTATAGCAAAAAGTGCAGAAAACAGGGTGTAATTTGGTCTTATATTTTTGCTATAGCGAGAGAGAGTCTCGCTGTAGAGACAGTCTCTCACTGTAGTGAGAATGACTCGCTATAGGGAGAAGTATTACGAGTAATCTCTCGTTGTAGCGAGAAAGGCTCGCTGTAGCGAAAATATTGTGATTTTAGGAGTATTTAAGGATTTTCATGCATAAAACTTCATTTCTTACCTTCTCTCACGTCCCACCCTCGTTTTCTCTAAACTCTCTCTACATTTTCTCAAATAAAACCTCTCTAAACACCAATTATTCTCCAAGTACATTTGTTCTAAGCGATTCTAAGTAAGTTTTCCTAAGTTTAATCGTATTTTTACCGTTCGTTTTCTTTGAATCTTGTTCTTAAGAAATAAATTCATGTTATCTAGATAGAAGTACTATTTTAGGATTTTTTTTTCATCATCAATCTTCGTTTAAATCTTTATTATAAGATAAGGAGAGTCATATTCTATCATTGTATGATGTAAGTTATATGTTGAGTTCATAAGAGCATGTTTATGTAGCAATTTTGATGAGATATTTATGAATAATAAGTATTAATGAAGAAAGATTCCTCATATACATATGTTTGATTGTTAGTTAACTAATTATACCATGTAAATATGAAATACATGATGAAAAGTATAATATTATAGTTGAACAAGTTTGATGAATGTACTAGATGTGATATGAGCTTATTATTGAGATATGCCTGAAAATGATGAATGAGTCAACGATGATTTATTGAATGATGTGATTATTGAGATAATGAATAAGTGATGAGCAATATGGAATTAGTTGGAAGTGCTATTAAGCATGATCTTATGAATGGATTGGTGTGAATAGTTACAGAGATACATTGGGGTATAGAATCCGAATACGAGAAGGAAATCTCAAAAAAATGTAGGGTGGTGAATGACATTCGTGATTGTGCACATATTATTGTTGAGTGCAAATACGCCACATAGCCTCATACTTGTTTCCTGACTAGACTCCTGACTATGTCTTTGTTAAGGGGCTCGTGATTGCATACATTGTATATGTATTGCATGAGCTAACCAGCGACTATTTACATGATTGAGTAGGACCTCAAAAACTACTATAGGCATTGAATGACTGTGATCACAATGCACTAAAAGTGTGTATTTAGAAATGGGATGATAAAAATATATTGAAATTATGTGAATTTGTATGTTAAGAAGAAAATAATTGATACATAATATGAAGTGATAATTGTTGTATATTTACAATTATGGTAATAAATGATATGATGCAATTGCGTTATGTTTGATGTAACGCCCCAAATTTTGTAATATTAATTTTGATAATTATATATATATATATATATATATATATCTAAATGTATATTCATGTGTGTATGTATGTATGGATGTATGATTGTTTGGATTGGACTGGTTGGGCTGAGTGCAGGGCAAGATACTGAGCTGTTCACGCTGCAGCGAGAGGATTCTTGCTGTAGCGAGAGGGCCTGGGAGGAAGGACCAGAACTGTCGCTTTCTCGCTGTAGCGAGAGAGCGACAGTCTGGGGTGCATTTCTGGGTGCAGTCTCGCTGTAGCGAGGTTCTGCAGAAACCAGAGTCCAGTTTTATCTGATTTTTTTGCTGTAGCGAGGGGGCCATCAATATTTACAATAATATAATAGTGTGTTCCTTTCTTTTATTAGTCTAACAAATAGTGTTTACTAGTAATAACAAAGTAAAATTCAATTACAAAAAATGGTAATGGAAGTATCAAGATGCAAGATTATGAAGAAGAATGTAGTATTTTGTGAATATGGATAACATAGTAATGCAAGAATGAAAATACAATTATGTAGAGAATTGAACACAAAACAAATGTGAAATCACAATAATAAGGTGATTAAGATTAAGATTTTATTTGGATTATAACTTTGTAGAAAAATTACAAATTCTAACTTCGATTAATGATGTTATTGCATGATCTAAATCTCTAGTATAATAAAATTCAATGTCTTGATGTTTTATACTAATTCTTAGCTAAAGAATCCTAATGTCTTAGGTAAATTAAGTTAAAATTAGCATTTACAAACATAAATTAATAACAACTACATCAATATTCAACTCCTATCTTTAAGTAATTGAAAATCAAAGAAGCTTACTTTAAATCTGAGCATGTCTACCAATTCATTCTATAAAATTACTCTAAATTCATACAATCAAATGATCAATTCAATCAAAGCATTAAGTTTAGGAGTAAAATTATAAATCATTAAAAAATTATAATTTGATTTGTGAAAATATAGATTACTTGAGCTTGAATCTATATTTCATTATATCCTAACTAAGTATTTCAATAAAACATAGTAAAAATACCAAAAATTTGAGAAAAAAGAAATATATAGAAAAATATCCTTCATTAAAATTCAATCTTTGTATATAAAGTATCTCACTTAAATTTTATATATAGAGAGAATAAAGAGAACTGGAATAATAAAAATCGAAAAAAAAGAATGCTAAAACTCAAAAAGATTCAAAGAAACACAAGAATCTAAGTTGTAGAAAATGAACTAAAAATCACTGTGAAGTTAACATCTTATGTTTGTTCCATATAATTTAGAAGATTCAAAAATTTTCAAGAAAATTAAATTTAAACAACTTGTCTCACAAATTAATATTTACTTTTTACATATGAAACTTGGAAACATTACTTTCTAGATGTCTCAACTCCTTATTGAATTATGTTTCATTGACTTTTGAGTAATTTTTGAAGTATTGTAAGAAAGGACAATGAAAATTGTATGTCTTGATGCACCCTCATTTTGTTAACTTCTAACTCAAAATGTGAGGACATCAAAATTCATTTTATTCCAAACTCTACTCAAGTAAAATTTTTCATATTTAATCAATTTGTAGGTTTGGCTATTATTCCTTGTTTTCAATGTAATTTTATTCATTTCCTTTTAATTTTTCATATAATTTTTTCAATAAATTTACTAAAATTATAGATTTATCAGTTACCATTAGAAGAGGGGTACTAGCCGGCCACATCAAGACTTGTAAAATACTGAGGGGTGAGGGGAATTAAATTCCTAATCAAAAGTCGAGATTTATCTAAAATGAATGGGTTAATTTTCTCCCAACTCCAATCATTGTTTGATAAAATAAATTGGCCACAAAGAGACTTAGGAAAGCCAAACTATGAATGCCAAAAATCCAAAAGTCACTCCAAAGTTTAATTTTTAAACAATTCATTGTTACCTAGAAAAACTTTTTTTTCAAACTGTCTTATATACTAGGAATATCTTTCCAAACAACATAAAAAGGATACCTTAGCCCAGAAACTATTAAGATTATTAATTATATGTCACTCCAATTTTATCATATAGGCTATGTTTGTTTGGTGAATGTCTAAGCCTTCTTGAATTTACGGAAACAAAGCATTTTAAAGAAAATAAATGTCACTTCTTATTAAAATAATAAGAGGGAACTCCAAATAAAATTTCTATAGATTTTGTTTATTTTTTAGTTGAGTTTTCATTATATAATTGAGAAAACTCATTATGCTAGCTTGAGTTAATGTAATCATATTAACAAAGAAAATAGAGTTTATCTTTCAATTAAAAATATTTTTTTATAATTTTATCTTTTATGTTATAATATAAACATTTTCTAGATTTCCTACTAAAATTGGTGTACCCAAATAAAAGTCTAAATTACCAATAATTGCTAACTTAGTATATATTTATTTCTAGAACTATTATTAGTTAAAAGAAAATTGAAGATTTTCTTTTATTTACCTGTTGACCAGATGGATCATGTAATAATTGTATTATAGATTGAAGTGAGAATTACTTCTATCTGGTCTTTGGATGTCATAAACACTAAGATTAAATCATTCAAATATAATAAGTGATAGATGTTTGACCTTCTCCCAAACTAATCTACTTGATGACTACCCCTAAAGGGCAGAAACCTTATATAACAACTCATTAATATAATTAATTTGAAAAAAGGAATAAGATAAGAAACTAAATTTAAATAACATTCTTTATCAAAACCTATCTTATCCAACATATTTTTAATAAAGTACCATCTAATTTTATCAAATACTTTATTGAGATCAACTTTTAAAATCATAAATATTTTGTTGCTTTTCATAAATTTAAAGAAGTAAATTAATTCTTGAAACATAACAACATTATCTATTTATTGCGTCGCCAATAAAAAATTATGTTAGTTTGCAGAATTAATTGGAGAAACATGTACTTTATCTTATTAACTAAAATTTTTGTTACAATTTGATGGATAATATTACATAAATAAATAATTTTATATTAAGTTATATTTTTTGAATGATAACCTTTAAGAATTAATGGTATAATAATTTGATTCACGATAGCTATTTTAGAGGAATTATAAAAATTTTATTGATAGAATTAAAAATATGAGGATGAAATAATTCTTGTTTGGATTTGAAAAACACAACATGCAGGCCATCAAGATTTAGAGGTTTATAATTTTTCATATTAAAAAGAGTAATCTTAATTTTTTCTAAAGAAACTACGTTATTTATATTATCCACTTCAAACTTGTTAATATTGTTAAAAGAAATCACAACATTCAAACTTAATAGTAGTAGGAATCTTATCTAAAAAAAAATTAAAATAGTATCACCAATTCAAGAATCTCTAAGAAATTCTAACTTATTTTTCTATTAGCAGATAATTATAACTTAGTGAAAATACTTATTATTTCTATCTCTCAATTAAACTCACTAAGACCTAACTTGATGAAATTAAAAAGCTTCTTCTTAGTTAGAATTCCTTTATATTTTTGCTAACTTTGGAAAGGTCAGCTATAAAGAGGTTATTTGTAGTATTCAATTTCATGTATATATCCTCAATTTCAGGAGAAGATATTACCAAATTTTAAAAAATTTCAAGCAAAAATATTATCCTTAAAGCTATCTACATTTTCAATCTAGTCATCACTAATCCATCAATTATTTTTAACTTTATCATCATAAACAAGGTAAAATAACGTAGGGTTAAGAATTTGAAAGAACTATTTTTCTTAATAAAAAAATTGAGTAGAATTAGGTTTCAATCATAATGCAAAATAATCAGATTTAACTACAGGAATATGAATAAGAAATTGGTTAGAAAATAGAGACTATCAATCATTATTGACTACCACTTTATCAATTATTTCCTTAAGATTTCCTTTTTTTAATGTGAAAAGAATTCCCTTAAAGTTTAAAATAGAAAGTCTACTAGAATCTAAACAAAATGCAAAATGCACCATAACTTTATAATTCATAGCCCCTTTCCTCCCTCCACTTTATTAGATTCATATAAAAGTGAGTTAAAATCTCCTATTACACACTAAAAAATATTAACATTTAAACTGAAATTAGTAAGTTTTTACCAATTAAATTTCTAAATAGATGAAGATTCAACAAAACAGTGTTATATTTCTTAATAAATTATAAATAATCATACTTATTTTTAATCAGTAAATTTATATTTATTACTTTTCCCTACATTTTATTTTTATATTATAATAAATTCATTAAAAATATTTTAAATATTTAAACTATTTTTTAAAAATTAAAATAAACATGATACGAGTACTATTATTAATATAAAAGGTTAAAGAAGGTAACATACATCAATAAAATTTTATGAGTTAAAGTTGAAAAAGTCTTAATTTCTGTGATCAATGAGGTAGGTTTACAATAATAAACTTTTCTTCCAGTTAAAATGATGAATCTCAATTTATGAAAGGTTCATGGTGAATGTCTTCTAACTCGCTTAGCTTCACTATTTTTAATTTGGTATTTATAGCATAAATGTTTTTTTTTTAACATTAAAGATACATATACAATTATTTCTTCATAATAAAACAAAGTGAAAATCACGTATTTAATGTAAACACACATTCATTATGATTTTCTTGCAAAAAATTATTCTAAATACTTATATGTGAGAAATTGAAACTTTTCTTTTGTAACATTTTACACAGATCGATTTTTTAATTAAATTTGATAGTATGATATAAGTACTAAAAGTTCTTCTTATCACACACTTTTGAAACAAACATGTTATTGAATAGTAAAAAAAAAAAAAACCAAAACCCTTGTAATAAGAATTCACTTTATTTTTAGCATGTCAATAAAGTCTTGGAGAGTCCAACAATTTATGACATACTTTTTATTGAATTATGTATGTATTATAAGGAAAATTTGAAGTCATCACAAACACCTTACAAACAATAAAAACACTATGAAAAGAATTATTACTTTTTACTCAAACAGAAAAAAGCAAACATTAAAATAAACCGCGTTCTACCACTACTACTAATTTACATTAATAGATGGTTTAGTAGGTTGAAAATATTTTTGGATAGCCTAAAACTACTATTTTAATTAAATATGCTTTTAAAAACTTGATTATTTAATGGTTTAGGTTAGGGTAGTCTTAAGGGTTATTAGGAAAAAAGGATTTTGGAAAGGAAGGAGAAAAATAATTTTTTTATTTTAAAAATGTATTTGAAATTAATATTTTTTTAAAAATATATAAATCAATATATTAATTATGTATTATATAAATAATATATAATTTTTTAATTTACAATAAAAAAATATTCATCTCGGTTCTTTCTCATTTAAAAATCTTCTTCCTCATCTAAAAATCCTTTGCCACGAATCTCTGTCGATCGCGTTTAGCTAATTTATTCTCATCCAATCATCGGCTTGGAAGCAGGGCAAAACAATATGAAAATATATTGCCATATTTAATTACGTTAATAAATAATTTTGCGAATAAAAAACCATTTTACTTAACCTTGTTACTTTATCATATTAGATTTTGAAAAATCTTATTAACATATAAAAATTATAAACAATTTTTAAATAGTTCTAACTTAACTTAATTACTTTATCTAAATAAATATTTTCTTGCATTTTAATATTTCTACTCTTTTAAAATCATTCTTAAAGGACAACTTAAATTTGCAAAATTTTTTGGAATTATTTAATGAGAAACATATTTTAGTCTCCAAAATTAATAAAATAGGTCGCTTTCTTTTTGGGTATTATAAAAATTAAATTCAGTTATTGACTGTGACAATTTGAGGAGATTAAATCAAATCAACCATAGTTTACGTCAAAGTTGAATTTTTCTTTTGTAATGTCAAACATTATTTTAACTTTAAAGCCTAAATTAATTTCTTATTTTTATTTTATGGTATAACATATGTAAATATGAAAATAATAATGGATAGAGATAGTGTAGCGTAATAATATCCGTTTTATATTTGTTGAATAATAACTTTGATCTTTATTTTTTTATTTATTGGATATCCAATTTTTTATACCCGTACTTGTCACGTATGGTTTATTAATTAAAATATAATTTTTTCAATATTATTTATTAACAAAGCATAAATATTATTATAAAATAAAAAATATATTTTAAAATACTCAAATAAAATATAAAATAACAAATACACATGTTTATATAAAATCAAATAAAATGTCAAATTACAATAATATATATATATATGAAATTATAACAAAATTATATTTTAAAAATCAAATATATTTATATATATGTGATTTACATGTATGTATTAGTGTAAACCTAAACCTATTAAATGGATATTTACTCTATCAACTGTAGGGTATTTTTTGCGGGTAACCAATGAGTATAAGATCTATTGTTATCCTAGCAAACATTTGCCATAAAAAAAGTGTGTACATACTTTGGTATATAAATTTTGTTGTATACACATATTTTAATAAATCATTTAACCAATGACATGTAAAATTTAAAACAAATTTCATGTTTTAAAAATATATATATTTAATTTTTTTATTAGAAACTATTTTATAAATTAAAAAATATAATGCTTTTATTTTATTTTATTTGAGATTACAACTAAGTGTACGTGTAAAGTTACAGGTATCTCAATTTGCTTTCTCTGAAAGAACCTAAACGTAACTTGTGCCAACTTATATAACAAACACCATAAGCGGAATCTATTCGCCATCGTAATCATAATTCTAATTCATAGAAACGTTTCCTCTTCTTTGTCTTCGTTCCTTTGCATTCATCACTCTTTCTCTTATCGTACCAATTTCTGTATCCATGGCTACCTTATCTTCTACCACAAAAGAAAGCAACAACCAAGAGGGTACCCAAAATTTTGTTCTTTTCATCTTTTCATTTTTATTTAGAACCCCTTTTTTTTTTTTTTTCTGATAGTAATTTGGTTACTATGTTTTATTCCCAAATTCAAGTGGTTGATGAATGTTCTATGCACAGTGGGTGAGAAAGCAATAGCACATGACGAAAACGTTCTGCAGAAGCATGTTGCGTTCTTTGATAGAAACGACGATGGCATCATTTACCCATGGGAGACTTTCCAAGGTTTCAATTTATCTGTTGATGGAGTATTTTGAATATATAAATATATATTGATTTGGTTTCATTCGACATTTATTTCTCACGGTTCGCTCTCTTTGATTGCAGGATTTCGTGCAATAGGATGCGGAATTCCCCTATCGACTGTTGCAGCCATTTTCATCAATTTCGGACTCAGTCGGAAAACTCGCCCGGTATTAATTTATTAATTAATATTTTTCATCCATTTTTTATATTTATTTTTTTTATAATTTTTACCTTTTATTTCTGTCTTCTTTTTATATATATATTTGAAATAAAATCTTTTTACACCAGTATAAATTTAAAAATTTTTAATCTAAACTTTTTATTTAACTTATATTTAATTGATTATAATTTATTATTTTATTAGTCATTAAATATAAATTAAATAAAAAATTTAAATTAAATATAAAATTTTTAAATTTATTAAAAATATCACACTCTTAATAATATCGTTGTTGATTTTTTTCCTCATCACATTGGTTACTTACTTATTTTAAAATGCCATGACAAACAGAAATATATAATATATATGCATAAAAGGAAATTATTATTATTATTATTGTATAACTGAAAATTAATTGCTACATTAAATAAAAAATAATAATCAAAATATATGTAAAATAAATTATATAATTTAGGGGAGAGGGGTAGGTTTTGTTTAATTTGCAAGTTCATTGAGAAAAATTATTAAATTGGAAAGGAAAATACAAAACACAGACAAAAGATAAAGGAGAATTAAATAAAAAGAAATAGGAGAAAAGAGTGGGCACAGTGGAAATTCGGTTCCATAAAAAAATAAAAATTAGAGTTTATATATGGAATATCAATTCATGTTTTGTTTACTTTGTTTTAAAGAAAGAGATCATATAAATTTGTAAAATTATGAGATTTATGATAAAACAAAGATGTCTGTCATCCTATGCTTTTTTTTTCCCTTTTTGGTTTTTAAAAGTATGATTTCTCTAGAATAGGGATTCTTTTTAGAAGAGTTCACTTGAGGTTTATGTATTTTTTTCAACAAGAAAATCTTTTGGCTTTAAAATTAAATAAGTGTTTTTAGGGATTAAATTTTCTTATCATATCAAGTGATTTTTTTACATTATGTATTTATTTTTAAGTTTAATATTAACTTAAAATTTGAATTTTATATAATATATTTACTATAATATAATTTTTATTATTAATGATCATATATTTATTTTAAATTTATTATATTTAAAATAGATATATAATATATTTTTAATTGATTATTTAAATTAATAATATTTGTGTTGTATAAGAAAAAATTCTGGTTTGTAAAAATAATTGTAAGTTTTAAAATTTATAACATATCCTGACTGAAAATAAACGAAATGTTTTCTTCCTTAAATTTTAAATGACAAAATAAATAAAAAGATTTAAAATCGAAGGAATGGAATAAAGATTTGGCAACGTCTAAAGTTATAACGAACGGAGTTAAAAAATAAAAAGCAGAAAATGTAAAATAAAGAAAAGAAAAGGAACAGCATATGGTCTCGGCGAATCGGCATCTCTTGCCGTGTCAGGAAATGCTTGCTCACAAAATTAACCTTCAAGTTTAAGCAGTTTTGAGAAATTTAAATTATTACCTTTTTTAAAAAAAATTAAATAATAAATTATTATATTTTCAAATTTTATTTATATAAATTATTTTAAAAAATAATATATTTTTTAAATATTTGTAAAAGCATAAAGAAAAAGATGTGACAGATATAATCTACTTTTTGTTAAATTTTATCCTTGTGAAAATTATAAATTTAAAAATTAGATATTTACAAATCACTAGTAAAGTATTTTTGATTTTTTGAATTAAATTTTAATTTTTATGTGTTCATATTTTATATTTTAGTATTCATAATATAATTTCAGGTAGACAAAATAATTCACATTATTTATATTTTATCCGTATTTATACAATAATTGAGGTAGATAGAAGTTTTTCTTCAGTTTTATTTAAATGAGATAAATAATATGGATAATAACATATTATTTGTAGTTTGATTAAAAAGTCAAAATTTAAAATTTTTTCTTTTTAATCAATTTAAATTTAAAATTGTTGCATTTTGTTTGAAAGCAATCAAACAAGGTAAAGATGGGTGCGATTAATTTTAATTTGTGTGGATGGAGTTCTTTTCCATTCACATTTGACGCTAAGAAACTCATTACTTTTGCGCTGCTTCACGAAAGGGACTTCCTTTGGGTGATTCATGCGTTCGTTCCAATGCGTAATTAATAAAATAGATAGTTGCTTTAAGAAAGCTCAGAAAGTGAATCAAAAGTCCCTGTCTTTCTTGTCAAGGCCATTTGTCGTAAACGGACAACCTTTGTTATCAAAGGAGACAACGGTCACTGTAAGGATAACGGTTACATCAACACATTAAAAAAATTACTTTTTTTTTCAATATATTAGTCTTACCTTTTTCTAATATATATTTTTATAAAATTTTAAATTATTTTACAAAGTTTTTTTAAAAAAATATTTTTCAATTAGTGTAAAAATAGATGGCATTAACTGCATGATGGAATCTACGCCATTGACAAAATTAAATTCTTAATTTGATGATAAGAATTTTATCTTTTATATATTCTTATTCTAACTATGAGATATACGTATCAGAAAAATATTCTTATTCTTTTCTCTGTTTGTTTAAGAGATTCTCATTGTAATTAATATTAACTATATTTACAATCTTCCATGTGTAAATAGTTAAGATGCATGGTTGATGATTTTAAGAAAGAATTTCATTATTTAAACATATATAAAAATTTAATATAATAAATAGTATTGAAAAAACTATTTTATCTGTTATTTTTTAATACACATTTCAAAATTAAAGAGAATGATATTTTATGTTTCATTTTGATGTTCAATACTTGAATATGACAGAATAGTTACAAATATTCAATGAAGTTTCTTACAAGAGAAAATTTATTTATGCTACTATTTGTTGGCAAGATATTAACTCAGTTCTTAATTTTTATTACGGTGTAGGACAAGTTTCCTTCTATTTTTCTACCAATTGAAGTTAAAAACATTCAGAGAGGAAAACATGGAAGTGACTCTGGTGTCTATGATAGCGAGGGAAGGTAGATATTTTAAGTGCATCACAATTTGATTTGATGAATTGTTTTATTTGTTTTCAATTTACCTCATCAATTTGTTTAAGGCCTATTTACTAATACTTAAGGCTGTAATTTTTAGGTTCGTTCCTTCAAAATTTGAAGAAATTTTCAGCAAGCATTCACGAACACATCCAGGTGCTTTAACAGCTGATGAATTGATGGGGATGCTTAAGGCAAATAGAGTTCCTAAGGATTATGGAGGATGGTATAAGATTTTCATATACTATATACTAAATAAAATTTGTCATCACCAATGATTAATTACAGGCAAATATAGATAAATCATATGAATTAAATGTGATCAATTTGATTTTCAGGCTTGCTAGTTACACTGAGTGGAAGATCCTATATGTTCTTTGCAAAGACAAGGATGGTTTATTGCACAAAGATACTATTCGAGCTGTTTATGATGGAAGCCTGTTTGAAATGATGGAAAAGGAACACTCAGAAAAGAAAAAGAAATAAATGCAGATTGATTATTTGTGTTGGAACGAATCTATTTTCTGAATTAATTTCTTGTTGAGTGCTTTGTTAAAAGAGTTTTATTTATAGCTATTTTATGAATGTATACTTTATCAAATTGTTTATAAGATGAAATATTTAATGCAATTGGTTTATGTTTTTTTTTATTACTTGAAAAGTGTCAAATTTTCAGTTAATGTTGACTTGTAGTTTTTTTTTTCTTTTTAGCTTACCCTCTAAACACTTTCTCGTTGCAAAATACCTCCTTATAAGTTTGGTTAAGATTGAAAGCGAAATATTAATAGCATATTCTTTACGCATTTTCTTAGCTCTCTTGTAATTTATGTGATTATCTAAAATAATAGAGTTCATTAAATTAAATTATGCAAGTGCTATTTAAAAATAATACTTTAAATGTATTATTTATATACAAAAAGTTACGTTGATAATTACTTTTTCCTTTTACAGTAACAATCAATTCGAATATGTAATAACTATAACTATATTACAGAAGTTAATAATTCTTACTAATATAATTGAATAAAAATATAAAATATTTAAACACCATTTGTGCATTTTGATTTATTTCTTTTATTTACTCAATCTTTCATAAATTTTATTTAATCGTAAAGAGCTTTAACAATTTTGAAACAGTAAAAAATTACTAATAAATATAATTAATTCAACTATATTGGGATAGGAGTAAAATAACCCATTGCGTGAGGATATCGTTTGCAAAATCTTGTTAATAATGAAACACCGGTAGTTAAGCATATAGTGCCCTGGCAAAGGATAAAACTTGTTCAACTTACTCTTCGTGTTATTCCGAGTTTCTTCTCTATATAATATGCATACTAAAAATTTTCACATCGATAACAAAAATTGATATATATTATTAAAATAAAATTTATAAAAAAAATGAACAGTATTTATTGTATTACGATTAAAATTTTTCCTAGTTAAAGTATCGATTGAGTTCTTCTTCATTATTAATTGCATATTTTATTTATTATATTATTCTGAAAAAATATATTCATTAATAAAAAACCATCAGTTAATAAATATAAAAAAAAATTAATTAATTATTATTTTATAAATAAAAATAAAAAATAAACAAAATAAATTGTTAAAAGTGTTAAAAACAGTAGTAAATTAAAGGGGTTGTTGAGGTTGCAGGATTTCACGGACAGAACATCGACTTTTAGCATGTGGAACTGGAAATTGCTTTAGTCACTTGATGTCGTGATTAGTGTGTATAATAATAATTTTTCATATAATAATAACTTCCAACACATGGGGCTACAGCGACAACTTTAAAATGATCTTTCTTTTCATGTCACTCCTATTATATATATATATAAAGAAGATGGAAGCAAGTGTCGTCATTAGATGACGCAAAAGAATGACTACATAAGTTGTTACCGTTGTTTTTCCTCTGTTTATATTCGTATGAGTATGAGAAGAAAGCGAAACACGACATAAATTAGCACTGAAAATAGTAATTAATTAACCACAAAAGACACGAGCTGTAAAGTAGGAAAACAAATTAACATAATATCCACGAGAAAACAAAAGTAGGTGTCATGTCTTTTGAATATTTTGCATTGAATTTGACTCTACTGATTTAGCTTTTGTTGTTTTATTAGTGTATACTGTATATTTATGGTTTTTTTTATCAACATGTCGGGAAAATTAATAAGATATCATATTATTCTTAATTTAATTTAAATTTGTGTGCTTATTATTGTGGCGTAATTTCAAGTAATAATCATTAGCGGTTAAAATCAATTATTTTGGTTAGTTGCAATAATTGATAAAGAGTGTTTAGAGGATTAATTGACATGGAACCTTTTTATTAGATAAGATAAGACTACCACCAAAGTGCAACCATTGCCACCATCTTGTATCTTGATTCAAAATCATTCACTAGTTACTATGAATCATGATATTGCTACTAATAACATTGTAAAACTCATTTACTAGTCACTATAAATCATTATATTATTACTAATAACATTACAAAACTAAATTGCATTACAAGTTTTATTTTTTCATTTTTAATGAAAAATTCATATTCTCTTATCCCATATTTCAAATCCTAATATTTAATTTTGGATTGAATTGAATGACAAAGTAAAGAGAAAATTTTTTATATCTTTTTTTTTTAATTTAAAGGGGTTAAAAGTCTTTCTTTTTAGTTATTTATTTTAATTTTATTTTAATAATATTATTTTATAATTATTGTTGTTGTTATTATTATTATATGATAATTACTTTGATAGGACGTGTAATTAAGAAATCTCATGAATTTATATCTGAATCATTATCAATAAATTTATTACTAAGTCATATCACAAGTCTCCTTCTTTTTAGTGTTAATTTTTTGCTAAAATAAATGACATTTGAGCTTGGAAAATTCAATTAGAAACACACAAAAAGAGAAATTAAAAAAAAAATGAAATTCGGTCTTATTCGGCCTAAAGATCTGAGAGAAAAAAAAATCATGTTTGAGCCGAAAAATTTGACTAGTGTCCTTGTAGTCCAAAAAAAAAAAAGAGTTTGGTTTAACTAAATTTTTTTCTTTTTTGTTTCTTTTAGTCCATCCTTGTTATTTTATTTACTTTTAGCTTTATTTTTTGTTTACTATACAACAGGGCTAAAAACACAAAAAATTAGGAACTAATTCTAACAGACCAAATATCACTAGCATCAAGGCACAATAAAAGGAGTAAAGGAGGAGAAGCTACATAAAAACAAAAGTATATGGTAAAGAGTCTTTAAAGCTTATTTTAGTCAATTTGCCAACACAATCATTGACTTCCCTAAAAGAATGGACAAATTTAATGAATTTAATAGACTTATGCGAGTTCTTAATATTGCATATCAAATAAAAAAAGGTATAATACTGATGTTGAATATGTAGAATTAAATGTAAAGCTTCCTTAAAATCATCCTCCACCCAAATGGTATGAATACCTTTAAGAGCCACAAGCTGCAAACCTAAGTAGATACCCAATAATTCAACTGCAAAAAGAGAAGAATGTTCAATTCTACTATAATACTTAGCAGAAAACCTATGCTCAGATACCATATATTTCAAATTCTGACATAAAATTTTGGATGGGGATGAATGATAGAGTAAAGAGATAGAAAGTTTCATATACCTTTCTTTTTGGTTATTTATCTTATTTTAATAATAATAATAATAATAATAATAATAGGAAAAATTAAAGAAAAGACAAAACAAAATTCAGGAAAGGAAGAAGAAAAAGAAATATTTATGAGTTTAATTAACAAAATTAAAATCTAAAAATCTTATATTAATATCAAAATAATAAGTATTGATTTTGTTCTGTCTTTTCTTCAATTTCTTCTCCTTTAAAAATGAAATAATCTTGGAAACTTCATTCATAAAAGCTTTATTTCCTCTTCAAATTTTCAAAGAAGGAATATCAACTTGGCAATCAGAAAAATAAATTACCTTGAATTTTTCAACCAAACCTATCACCAGAAATATTAATTTTATTTAAAATTAAATTAATCAAATTAATTTTTTTAAAAGAAGTCTCTTTTAAAAATATCAAAAGAAGATAAAATTTGTTATTGAAAATATTCAAACAACTAATTATTCTGATTTATCACATGCATTTTTTAATAAAAAAAAATATACTATTGATCTGGCTTATGAAAAAGGCTTCAGCAAGAAACAAATTCTCACAAAAGATACTAATTCAAATGAATGAAGAAATACTTCAATATTGTCAACAAGAGATTAAAGATCTCTTAGACAAAAACTTAATCAGAAAAAGTTAAAGTCTTTACTCTTATTTACATTCTATGTTAATAAATAAGCAGAATTAGAAAGAGGTACAACCAAATTAGTTATAAATTATAAACTCCCTTAATCAAGCTCTTCATTGGTTTAGGTATCTTATCCCAAATAAAAAAGATTTCCTAAAAAGATTAAATTCTGCAAAAATCTTTTCTAAATTTGACATGAAGTCAATATTCTAACAAATTCAAATTAGTATTATCCCCTTTGGACAATATAAATGGAATGTAATGTCTTATGGATTAAAAAAATACTCCTTTAGAATTTAAGAAAATAATGAACGACATTTTTAATCTTTATTTCAAATTTGCCACTGCCTTCATAGACAATGTTTTAATATTTTCTCAATCTATTGATTAACATTTCAAACATATAAATACTTTTGTTAAAATTATTAGACAAAATGGTCTAGCTGTGTCAAAATAACAAAATTAATCTATTTCAAACAAAAATAAGGTTTCTTAGTCATTATATTCATCAGGAAACAATTATCTCTATTAGTAGATCAATTGAATTTGCTAATAAATTTTTAGACAGAATCCTAAACAAAATACAGTTACAAAGATTTGTAGGATATCTTAATTATGTAGAAGAGTTCATTCCTCATCTTAATAATATTATCAAGTCTTTGCATGATAGACTAAAGAAAAATCCTCTTTCTTGAACAAACATTCATACCAATGTTGTCAAAGAAATAAAACTCAAAGTCAGAGAGGTCAGATATTTACATCTTCCAATTCTTCAAGCTTTCAAAATTGTCGAGAGATAAAGTGTTTATATTTTCTAATCCCTCAAGGTTTCAAAATTCGAGAGAGAGGTAAAATGTTTATATCTTCCAATCCCCTAAGCTTTTAAAATTGTTGAAACAGATGTCTCTAACATTGGTAATGGTGACATTCTAAAATAAAGAGCTAACTCCCAAGAGCATGTCATTACATATATATCAAAACATTAGAATTCTGTGCAACAGAATTATTCAACTATAAAAAAAGAAGTTTTAACAATTGTTTTATTTATTTTAAAATTTCAATCAGATCTTTCAAACAAAAAATTTCTTATCATAGTTGATTACAAATCAGTCAAAGAAATTTCACAAAAAGATATAAAGCATCATGCATCTAAACAAATTTTTTCCAGATGATAAGTAATTTTAAGTTTTATCAATTTTGAAATTGAATATCTCAAAGGAACTTCAAACTCTCTTCTTAATTATCTCACTTATGAATATTTACATGACTAGTAGAATGCCTAGGAAGGCAACTTTAGCCTACACTAGAGGAGGCATATCAAGAGGAGTCAAACTTGCTTTGACTTTGCAAAAATCAAAATCGGGATCATCCACCTCTGCGGAGTCACCAACTCCATCATCAAACCAAAAAATAACCCAACATAATGAGTCATCCACTCAAAATGCTATAGTAAAATCCAAATCTATTCATCCACTCAGAAATCCAAAGCAATCATAATTCATCCAAACACTACTAGTAAACAATCAAACTATATTGTGTTTTTCCAATAGAAACCTTACATGCCCTTAAAAATAGCGGTCTAACCATCAACCTTAGAAAACCTGGACATAAATTGCATCTAAATCAGATGATGATTCAGGTACATATCCTTTAGAAGTCCAAACCCTTATTGAAGCAATGAGAGAATCGAAGGAATAGTCCAAATCCCTAAACAGAAACAAATTGCCACTAGCAATACCTAATCAACCCCAACCCATTATGTCCTAAGAAAACAAATTTTGGACAGTCATTCAAATGGAACTAAAGTTTTCAGAAAAAACCCATATAAATCCACTTCTAAAACCTTCCCTCCTAGTGTTTATTTCAAACCAACATTTGTCAAAAAAGACTAGACAATTTTACGAATTGATTTTAATAGATTCAAATTTAGTATCTATAAAACATTGTAAAGATAAAAAGATCATTCAATAAACACTCATTCAACGCTCCAAATTATAAATATTTTTAACTCCAAAAGAGTTTTCAAATAATCCAAATAAAAAAATTTTCCCAACTATTTGACCTAATTGGTTATAATTATTGAAATTATATGGAAGCTAGGACAAAATTTTTATGGAATCAGAATAAACTTAATCAACACTCTAGGTTAATTTATTTTGAAAAGAACACCATATACAATTGTCCAAATTAGTTTTTCCAATGGTGAAACTACTTTGGCCTAATCGAATCAATATTTCCTTCTCCAACTAAAGAAAAATTTTGCCAATTCAAAAAGAAGTACAATCATCAGGAAACAAGGTCTCCTGCTGATCTCAAATATTTTTCAGCTTTCTTTTTAGTATGGGTTGTCATGACTCCTTTTTTATAAGGAACCGAAAACATTATTTCTACATCACTTACTTATTTAAGGTAGATAAATAATGAAGATTATAAGTATAAAATTCACTTTTCATTCAAAATAAATAAAGTTCCTTACAATAATATCCAACAGAACAACATAATATTACATTTAGTTTGTAATACTCAAAATGCACAAAAATTATACTACATAACTTTCTCTATTTGAGGTGGTCTCAACATATAAGGAAAATGACTTTATTACAAAATTACTCAATTTCAGTGTGAAGTAGATGCAACACCTACTACATTTACTCACTGCTAGAAAACTTAAAAATATAGACGGATTTACAGACGAATTTTTTCACTATTACATACGGATTTTAGCATTATAGACGGATTTACTGACGGCTATAGTCCGTCTATAATATGCGCGTCGGTAAATAATTACAGACAGATTTTTAAATCCGTCTATAATTTACAAACGAAAAAATCTGTCTGTAAATTACAAACAGCAAAATTCGTCTGTATTACAGACAGAAAAATCTGTCTGTAATTTACAGACAGAAAAATTCGTCTGTATTACAGACGGAAACATCTGTCTGTATTACATTACAGATGGAAAAATCCATCTGTATTACAGACAGAAAAATCCGTCTGTATTACATTTATTTCTCGTTGTTCCTAATTATCACAATTTATAAACATAATAAAAACTACAAAACTATATATTTAAAATTAAAAGTTATTTATAAAATGTAAAATTAAAATTTCATTACAAAGAAAGAAGTAAACATCTAGAAAAATAATATGAAAAATAAAATAACATTGTAGATCACTAATAATCAGCGTGATCATCTTCTGAAAAAGTATCGCCATCAGTTGAGGAGGAGTCAGAGGAGGAATGATGCATGGAGCTCAAGATTGGTGGTGTTGGAGCTGGTGGAGGAGGAGGAAGAGGTGTAGAGGTGCTTGCTCTCATGAGCTCAAAGTATGCATGCATCTGCTGCATCTGCATATGCTGTTGCTGCATCTATTGCTGCACCTCCCTCTGCATCTTCGATGCTACCTTCTTCTCTATCTTCTTCTCCATTTTCTTCGCCCACTTCTTCTTCCATGCACTTTCCTTGCTCTTCCACATCTCTTCATTTTGCTTATGCAATTCTTCATTGAGGGCATGGACCTGAGTGCGGACCATCTCCTCCACTTCTTCAGGTACAAGAGAAGGGGCATCTTCGGTGACTGATGCAGGGGACATAGAGTCTGCAAAGTGACTCCTCATGCCATAAATTCGGCCTTTATAAAGCCCACCCACCATCTCTGACCATATAGTATCATGGTCAACTGACTCTGGATCTTGAGAAGATGCCTCTTCAAGCCTTTAAACATAGTCATCCTATAATTCAATGCAGATAATTATATATTAGTCTCAAATACTATATAATAAATCATTAATCATAACATATAGTGTCAATAAGGATAACTTACATATGTGGCCTGAGATCGTGTATCAACCCACAAGGTTTTGTCTCCCTTGCGAGTATGTGTCTCCTTGAACACCTCTCCATGTGTAGGTGGTCTCTTCAGTGACTTTTCCTGCAATTTCAATTAAATCACCGTGTCACTCATATATATTAGATTGAATAACATAAATTTTAAAAGAAAATTAAAAATCACATACCAAGTTCGCTTTAGTGCCAGCCAAAGTCGTAGAACCACTAGTATGCAATGATCCTCCTTTCAAGGATGCCCTATTTGTCTTATTCTTTACAGAGAGATTTTTAAACTCATCCATACCCCAATACTCATGCAAGACATGAAGGAAGTTGGGTGCTTTCCAATCAGTAGATGATGGATCCTGACGGGCCTCAGTGTACATCTGTCTTAGGTGCTTTGCAGTGCAACTCTTCCATGCCTTGAAAATCATCTTTTCATCCTGGGGGGGAATGGAGAAGTTGCTCTACATAAATACAATTTCATTAGAAGAATTACAAGAAATATTATCTAATTACCACTTAGCTGGTTAATTATCTATTATTACCTTCCAATCTTTGAACCATTCCATCTTTGTATCCTTAGGCACCTTTGCAAAACTTATGTAAGGCGCATCAAACATCTTCTTAATGGTATCTGTCACCTGGTGGAGACCCTTCTGTGGTGGAATCCAACTTAACAGACAATAAAATAATACAATTATTATAATTTGTTTAAAACAAATAGAGTTATTATTCATATTTTAAATTTAACTTACCAAGTAGACCCATCTCATCTTAAAGTTGGAAGCAATCTAGATGATGCCTGGGTCTGTGATGATTGCTGTCCACTTACAGCTGGGACAGCAGTGGATCCCTCACCTATGCCTTGTGTAGAAGGAGGTTGTGTGGCATGTGTAGTCGGCAGTGAAGGGGGAGCAGCAAGATAACCAGGGTTGGGCACCATGATAAACTGTTCCTGTCCCCTCTCCTGCGAGGTCTGCATAGTAGCTGGTGTGAAAGTGGAAGTGGGAGCGGTGGGTGAAGCAGTGTTGCCACGATTAGGACCCTGCGTAACACCTTTCTTACCTTTACCTGCCATATCTGAAACAAATATAATACATGTTTAAAGACCAAATACACAAATACACAATATTGTATCAACATTTTATTTTACATTACACAAATTTCTAATGTAAATTTTGACATAATCTCCCCCTAATATATGAATATTTTATTATATTTATTTACACTTAATAAAACATGTATCTATTTTCCTATATTTGTTTACACGTACTTAATACAAAAATCTAAATTTTCTTTACACATAATCTATATATTATGTAATAATCTATTAATCAATGCATCAAAAACATATACATTACAATGCTAAACCGTTCTAGAGCACATCCCCTTATAACTCCACAACATGTATATTCCACAAACTCCGCAAACACAAACAATCCAACAGCACACAATAATCAGGTTCAGAGAAGGATCTCTACATCCTTCCCCCAAGTCATACAATCTCTAATCCTACAACTCTATCTTAGAAATTTTAAGTCTCTAAAATACATCAAAAATAAAAAAACTAAACCGATTAAAAGTTAGAGTATCATACCAGGAACACAATGATGCAAATTATCTTTCAAATGGATGCTCTAATCACTCGCAAAGGCAAAAAAACTGAAGCTCCTTGAGAGAGAGACAGAGAGAGGCGAGAGAGAGAGGGAGATTTATGAAAAATGAAGAATAGGAAGGGGAGGCGCGAATTTATGGGTTTCAAATATTATAGACGGAAAAATTTATCTGTAAATAGTTTAATGAAACGGTGCGTTTTAAAGATCCCGTTACAGACAAATATTTTCATCTATAAATTTGTTAAGTCGATTTACAGACGAAAAAATCCGTCTGTCAATTGCCACATGAAAAGTCGGTTAAAAAGGACAATATTTACAGACAGATTTTTCTGTCTGTAACTCCCACTCCAAATTTCCCTTCCTTTTTCAAATTACAGATGAAAAAATCCGTCTGTAATTCCTGTCTATATTGTTTCGCGCCAAATGGCAGGTAAACTACAGACGGATATTACAAACGGATTTTTATCTGTCTGTATTACAGACAGATTTATAGACGGATTTGTCAGAAAATTAAAAAAAAAAAAAACCACAAATTCTTTTGTAAATCCGTCTATAATACAGACAGATAAAAATCTATCTGTAATATCCGTCTGTAATCAGTGCTTTTCTAGTAGTGACTTATATACCACCGTATGATCATAGCAGTACACATGCACATAACAACATAGACATAAATGCAAGGGTGAGCTTACAAAAGAAAAATCATATATATATAGAGCAAAATATTACTCATAGGAACAACCCCATGCATTCCCAGCCCATCTAATGCACAACATGAAAATGATTTTCAATTAGTTTCACAGCTTAAGTATTCCAGGAGGAACTGAGCCGATCCGGAAGCAACCTATTTTGGTATCTAGATCTAGACAGCATAGCATAGAACAACTTAACATGCTCTATCGTTACACGTCTATCCACCTAAACGTGTAACTTCGCTCTATAATGAAGCAAATCTCAGCATTTTAAATCAATTAACAACAATGATAGCATATAAAATAGCTTTTATCCAAGAGACCTAACAAAATCATCTTAAAACTTCTTGTAATAGCATACCAAATCGTTCCAAATATAGTTTAATAGTTAAAGTAACCTCCTCTTACCTTAAAACAGCGACTCACACCAGATCTACCGAATATTACTTATTTTAAGAAAAAATTCACTAAAGATTTAACTTTACAATGAAGTTTCTCCTAAGATATCATCAACTATCCATAAGAAAGAGAAGAAGAAGAGAAAAAAATGGTAAATCTAACTTCAAACTTATAGAAACTTACTTCAGATCCTTCAAAACAGACATAGAATCTCAAATCTTGTGAAAAATCTAAGTTTAAGAAGGTTTAGTGTGAGAGAAAATAGTAGTATATGGCCTTGGGTCTCTCTAAAACATTTGAGAAGTGTAAAAAGATGAAAATTTCGTGCAAGGCCCCTATTTATAGGCAAAATTTTGAAATTTTTTGGGGGTACTGTTCACGCCAATTTTACTGTTAAGTCAGATTTACCGTTCACACTGACTTTACTGTTCACTTTTTTTTAAAAAAATAATTACAAACTTCATCTAAATCTATTCCAATACCAAATAATCTTTCAATTAACATTTAACAAGTACAAAACATTACAGATTACTCAATAATAAATTACAGGCCTGACATGAGTATTCTCATGGCAATTTTGATATGGAAAGCAAGATAATCCCAAAATTTTCCTAGAACTGCAAAGGCATGCCTTTGTAAAATGGTGGAATCGATTTATGCATCTCAGGTAGCACCCAATTATGTAAATAATTAGTTTGTATCAAATCCCCAATTCTTGAAGATGGCAAATTAGGATTCATACCTCTTTCTTAATTAAAAGGCTAATAAATTAGCAGCTTTCTTTTCAAGAAGCACGTGTGAATACACATTTTTTTTTTCTTATTTTAATTAAATAATGCAAAAAGAAAAAGGGGGCTCCATGAAATGAGGAGCAAGCAAGCTCCCACCACCTGCAAACATCGACTCAGGATTAAAGTTACACAAAAAAGGAATACTGTGTATGAACTGAGGTGAAAGGGCGTGGATCAAAGGCAAAAAATAAACACATGGAGGATTCAAAACTAGAACAAAGAAGGGGATAAAAAAAAGAGAGCACTCAAGAGAAGGGAGGAACTTGAAAACAGAGAGGGACACCAGAACAACAGAGATTGGTAAAAAAAAGAAGAAGAAGAAAAGTGAGAAACGAAAGATAAAAATTGAAACAAAAAAAACAAAGAGAAACAGAGAAAGTGGGAGAAGTGACGAAGAAACAAAAAGGAGAGAAGATATAAACGAAAAAACCAGGGTTTGAGTACCAAAAATGGGAGCCGCAAATCATCCTAAGTTCTTTGTCGTCTCTATTGTTATTGCAGGTATTTGTTCTCGTTCTCCTTCATTCTTTGCCTCAATCATCTCGATTTTCCTCATTCTTTCCCATATCGCGCCTCTTTTTCTCTCTTTCTACCCCCTCTTCTCCTTTCGCAACCCCAAACCACCACCGTAACCACCACACCCTAGGTAAGCTGCCATCACCATACTCCTGTCATTGCAAGCCCCCAACCACGCTCCTAAACCATCGTTACCCTCTTTCTCCCTCTCATTAAGAAATCCTAAATTTTTAGAAAAATTCCTAAGATGGCTAGAGTTTCTTTATCTGCATCTATTTATTGCTTTATTTTTCAAAAAGTTTGGATAAGCTTCCTCAAAAATAATAGGAAGCTATATTGGGCTCCTGTACCTAATCCAAAAATATACATAAAAAAAAAAGAAGGTTTGGTTTCTGGGATTTACATTACCCTGGTCCAATGATAAAAAACAATTGTATTTCTTTTGTTTAATTTATCTTTTATTTTCTTTTTATTTCCAGTTCATTTAATATTTAAAAAATATATGATTTATTTTATCAATATCTTTAAATTTATTTATTTTCTGTTGTTAAAAAAATATATATGTAAATATAATGACAATAATAATAAAAAATTTATTTTAGTATGTCTTGAATCTTGTTAAACTAATTTATATATATATATATATAAATTTTAAATAAATAAATTTTATCAATCCACTAAAATTAAATGATGCATTCATTCTTACATAAATTTTATCTTGATATCTTCATTTTTAGTTATTTATTTATTTTTTATTTTTATTTTTTTTAAGCATCATCTAGTTAATATTTTTATATTTGTTTCTTTTAAATGATGATATCAACAAAACAAAATTAAAATTGATTAGAACCTAACATTAGTAATTGTTATCTTAATCACGTTATATTTGTCTTCTAATTTTTATTTACAAAATTTATTTCTTTCATTAAAATATGCAGTAACATTAAAATTAAATTATGACTTTCATTCTTATGTTATTGTATTGTTTGTATTTAGTTATTGTTATGTTATTTTATTTTTTTATCTTGGTTATTTATTTTTTCAGCATTATTATCTTTGTAGAATGTTGATATATTTTAATTTTTATGTTTAATTTTTACTTTCTTGTATTTTATGTTTAGTAATTTTCTTTATATATGATAGACAGATGATTAAATAGACAATAAAATATTTATATCAATTTATAACATTGACCTATAACTTTTCTATCGTTCTATGTTATAAATTAATAAATTAGCAAGACCTGTGCATAACCACGTTATCATTAGTCTTTTATAATATAAATTTATCATGTTTTAACTCTAATTAACTAGGTAATTATTTTATTAATTAATTTAAACTATTTTTCTATTTAAATATTAATTTTTTCAATTAAATTAAAATTACTTTATTAATGTAGCAGTTAATAATACTATTGTGTAGCTACTTTACCTTTATGTATTATTGATTGTCGAGATATATGTATAATTACGTTATCTTATGTAGTATGCATTATTATTGTATTAAAAAAAATCTTACTTCTAAAATTAATAAATTATATATTTATTTAATTTAATATATGTCTAAAAATCTTCCTTAATCATATTATCAAATAATATAAATTTTTTTTATGAAAACAAAATAACATACGTCTCTGTGTAATTATATAATATGTTAATCAATTGAATTTTTTTTCTCTTTCTTTTATTTATCTCATCTTATTAGTCAATCAAAATATGTCATATTCTTATAAAATTAAAATTAATTTATTTAATTAATGTAATAATTTATTATGTTAATGTGTAGCATCTCTACCTTTATGTATTATAAATTGTTAAAGTTAATGTGTACCTATGTTACCGTTAACTTCATGCAATATAAATTCGTTAAGTTAAATAATATTTTACTAATTATTTTACCTTTTTAAACTGTATCCTTTTAAATTTTTTATTTTAATAAGAAAATGATTAATTTATTAATTAAGTTAACAATAATAATAATCTCATTAATACAATAATTTATAAATTAATTATTCTAAATATTTTCTTTTAAAAATTTTTGCTCTTAATCAATAAATAATTAAGAAATTAATTTATTAACTAATTTAATTCAGCAGTCTGTAACGTCATTGTGTAGCGTCTCTACCTTTGTATATTTTAAATCTTTAAAACTTTCATATGCCAATGTTATCTTAGTTTCATATGCAAACTTGTTAAAAATATATTTCAACTTTCCTTTCAAACATCTATCTTTACTAATCAATTTAAATATATTAATTTGTTCTTTTTAAATATTTTTTTATTTAAATACAACTAATTTCATATTTGAAAATTTTTAAATAATGTTTCCTATAACATCTTAATTTAATTTCTAAAATAAATAAATTTCACAAAGATGGGAATAATAAAAATTTTCATTTAAATAATTCCCAACATATAGTTTCATCAAAGTAATTCAAAATAAGGAAGGATTACAAGTTTATGTCAAATAACTGCTATAGGACCAATTCAAATTAATCATATTTCAAAATAAATTTTGTAAGCCTTGTAGCTGTATCATTCATCCCTTTATTGAGCCCGGTGCTGATCATCTTGGTCACCTAAAAAATAAATGTAAGGGTGAGTACTCTACACTACCACACAGAAGCACAAAGACTCACATTGCATGTTTCCAAATATTTTATAATTTAATTTAAATAACTTATTACAATCACACGCACATCAAGTACATATCAATCATTACACGTGTAGGCTCACTGTACACAGAAGTAAATCACATCAATTTACACACGGGTGTGCTCACTGCACCATCAAACAATCTACATACACATGTGCTCACTGCACGTTAGTCATGCTCAGTGTGGCACTGTGATCACAGATTCTTGATGTCCTCAACTTCAAGGACTTACTTAGTTTCACACCATGGATGATCACTGGATAACCCCCGCCTCACGGATACAATGTGTACGGTCACGGGCCCCTTGGCAAAGGTGTTAGTTAGAGGCCGAATCAAGAGGAGAATGTGTGGCCTGTGGTGCACCCATGCTCACTGTTGGTGTCACCACCACCCTCTCTTCCCCAAAGTATTTCTACCGCCTCATCTTCTACACCCCCAGTGTATCGCTAAACCATTCATAGTTTCTAACATTTCAAACACATTCACAATTCATCATGCCTTCCACACACACACACACACTTCATTCATCTCACATTATTCATTCTCAATCAAAGGCACAACATCCATATTTGACCACATAATATTTAATCACACAGTTTTCATCACAATGTCCCTACAATCATTCATTTCATCACATACAACATCCACCACATTACACTCAAACATTAATCACATCATGTTGCACACAACATTTCCATCAAGATTTAAACCCAATCCAACCATTCTCATCAAAATACAAATCTTTCTACATTTTATCCTAACCACATTACAATACACAACCAAATAAACAAATTCTAAATAAAACGAGATAGGCTAGAGTCCCCCCTTAACTCGGAACGAAGACAAAACCTGAACACAAAATCAATGATAAATGTGCTCCCCAAATGAATTTTGTCCTAAACACAGGAAAAACTCCATGAGAAATTAAAAGAATAAGGAAAAGGGATGAAAATTGAAAACCTTAACTTATAAACTTACCTCCAAATGCTCCAAATGTGATTCCAACCTTCAATCTTACACCCAAACGGCTTTGGAGGCAGTTTAAACGGTGAAATAGGGTTGGAGTCGAGAGAATCAAAGATAATTTGAAAAGAGGGATCATAAATGAGCTTTCAAAATCCTAAACCCCTCAAAGACCCTTCTGGTTGTGATACTTTCACTACATTGAAAATCTCAGAGGAAACTGCACCCTGGTTTCTGCAAAATTTCGCTACAGCGAGACTGCACCCAAAAATACCTCCTCTCTGTCGCTCTTTTGCTGCAGCGAGGAGCCTCTCGCTACAGCGAGAACACAACAGAATCACCCCTTTTCTCCCAGGACACTCTCACTACAACAAAAACGTGACAATCCATGTCCTACATCCAGGGCCTTCTCGCTACAGCGAGAATCCCCCTGCATTACACACTTAGCCTATATTCCTCAGTCTAACTCCAACCATAAGCCAACATATCCACTTATACTCACGTACTTACCCATATACATATTTCTACACACGTATTCACATCATAACAAAGTCATATACACATATCCACATCACCATTATGTAAATCAACACAACAATATATGGCAATCCGTATATATATTGATAAGTTAAAATGTCATTATTACAAATTCTGGAGCATTACATTTCTAACTTTAATAAATTAAATAACCAAACATTCGACTATATAAGTCTACTTCTTCATTTTATTATATATTGTTTTGCAACATAGATATACGATTTACATTGCCTTTAGTCGACAAATAAGTCATGAGATATTTATGTTTAGCTTATGCTGCCTTAGATTTCTTCAATATTAAAATTTTTGAATTAAATTATATATTAAAAATACTTTTTCTTAAATTAAAATATTTGATTTTAATTACCACACTTTTTACAATGACTTACGATATGGATGTGTGATTTTGCTTCGCCTTTCGTATTGTTTATCATAAGGTAACATGTATAGCTGGGCTATCTTGTATCTTAAAATATATAAACTATTCTTATTTCTTCTTTTTTTTAAAAAAAAATATAACTAATTTTAAAACAAGCCCTTTTAAAACCTTATAAATTTCAAATTAATAAAATAATTCTATAATTTTTTATATAGAACTATGTAACTTTGAGTTCTCCATTGCACCTAGGGATACGTAGGAGCAAAATCATATCCGTCGACTCAAAACAGTTTTTAAAAATATTTTTTCTTTTCTAAGATATAACTTAATATCCAAATAAATAAATTTTTTTCTTTGAAATAAAAATAGCAACGTTTATTTTTTAAGAGTTAAATAAATACTTTTCAAAATTGTAATAAATTTACACAATTAATTTAAGGTAACCATTATTTAAACGGACGTTGTAGGGTACTAATATCTTCCCTACACATAAATGACTCTTGAACCCGTTATTTGTTTCATAGATAAAATTTTAAGTATTTCTGAGGCCTTCTTTAATAAACATTGGTGGCGACTCTACTGATTTTTCTAAAAAATATTTTTGCTATATCGTTACGATTGCCCGAGTGCGACAACACTTCAACCAAATCACTTGTAGCAAATATGAAGAATGCTTTCCAAGTAATTCAAGAATAATAACAAATTAAAATGTCTTTCAAAAAATATTTAGTTATTTAATTTATCAAAGTTAGAAACATGGTCTAAAAATCTTTTAAATATGAAATTAATTGTATTTAATGAAAAAAAGTAACATTCTAAAATTTTGATCTCAAATCGCATAATTAATTTATATAAAATTGGAATAAATAATGTAAATTTTGTATATATCAGGCGAAATAAGAATAAGAGGAAATTAAAACCTTTCCATGGATAAAACTTATTTGCAAAGTTTACCCATATGACGATATTAGATAAGATAAACCATAAAATTTAAAGATTATGGCATACCAAAAAATTTACAAAATATAAATACTAAACCTGCATTTACATATAGTGAGTAAACTAATTTACAACTATTTATAAAAATATATGGGACTTATAATAATAATTACATAACAAAAACAAACTAAGTTCCATGGTACTCCTAATTCATATCCAAAACATTGAGAACCTGGTGCTAGTTATTGCCATGTCATCTCTATATCTTTGCTAGTTCCTTGGAATCAAGATACTCATCTAAGGCGAAGTAGAGATCTCTAGAATCGGCCATAACCTTAACACTTAGAACTCACTCAAAAGTAACTCGGGTTGGCCTTCCGAGATGATCATGGTTATGGTACATGCACAAGTAAGTTATGGCTGTTAGGGTCCTAACCGTACCTCCATAGATATATATACACAAAGGGAATGCTATAATATAATTCTATTTCCAAAATACAGATATGGCTGGGTACACTATCACAATCTACAACCAGCTTAAAATAACGGACTCATTAAATACACAGTTAAGTCTATATTGTACAGAACTATCTATTAATCTTATTCTTTCCTAAGGTGTCGTTATCCTGCTTCCCTAAAAGTTTTAGTAAGGATGAGCGTCTATTCTACCATTTATAAACCATGTTACAAAAAATCATAGTTATGACATAAGAGAAAACATAATCATTCTACAACCAATTTACAACATAACAATAATCATATAGTTACGATACATAAGTTTGTCATAAATCATCTAATTTTTATCCTTCAAACACGCATTCCTAGTGCACTGTGATCATAGACAATGATGCCTCCAACATTTCTTGAGGTCTTACTCAACTAGGTAAATAGTCGTCAGTTAGCCTATGCACACGAATACAACGTATACATTATTGAGCCCCTTAGCAAAGGTGTAGTCAGGAAGTAAGGCCATATGGTGCATTCGCTCTCAGAAAAAGTGTGTATACATACGTGAATGTCACTCATCACCTTATGTTTCTCCTAAATTTAACATCGTCTCTAGATTCTATACTTCCAGTGTATTTTTGTAACTATTTATACTAGATCCATTTAGCACTGTATACTTATCTCATACTTTTTTTTTGTGTCAAACTCATCACTCAAGTAAGAAATCGTATTTAGTAAAGCACTTCTAAACTAAGTCTAAAACACTTATACTACTAGAATATATCACTACTATTCAAAATCAGTCAAACATACTTTCACAACAATCCAATATCATTCAATCGTAAGGTTCATACAAGAAAACATACAAAAGTACTCTAATGAGTACAAAATATTGATTATGGTTAAAAATGACAAAATAGAACTCCTTATCTCGAAGTGAAGTTTTGAAAGAAGAGTCTTAAGGGGTTTTGGCAAAAGAACCAAGTTCTTCCTAGGTATCACAAAAGAGAGTATTTTAAGAAGTAAGAAATAAGAGAAAACAAACAATTGATTGAACTTTCAAGCCTAGATTTGAAGGAAGATTAAAGTTTATGCGAGGTTTTCTAAGAAAAAATGGTGAGAGATAAGAGAAAATAGAGGAGATGTCAAAACCTGGATTGTAATTTAAGTTTTCTAGGTTCTAAACCCTTAAATACCCCTTAACTCGCGACAACAAGCTATCTTTTGCTACAGCGAGAGCTTCTCGCTACAACAAGTCATTCTCTCACTACAGCGAAAAAACTAAACAAAATTTTTCCTGTCGTCAGTCATTCTAGCAATAGTGAGAGCTCCTCGCTACAGCGAAAATGTTGTTGGGTCATCCTTATTCACTTCTCATTACAACGAGATATCCTATAATTTACACCATTAAACTCTCCTAAAGTTTAGACAATTTACACACATATAACTAATATACAATACCATTGATAAATCCATATTTTACCAGTATTTTACTTTAGTTTTAATACATTTGATAAAGAAAACATGTTAGGAAAAGCTGAAAAACTCATAAAAATAATAGAATGTTCAAAGTATTTTCTAAATACATAGTTGTTTAGATTTTATGAATTTTTTGTGTAAAAATTAATAATTCAATCATATTTTTGTAGGAAATTCTGAGCTAAGTTCATAAAGATGGAAGATCAAGAGAAAGATAGAAGAAAAGTAGCAAAAATTGGAATCAAGGAACAAGGTCTTATGAAGTAAGAGTTGTGTGTTATCACTTTTGTTCACAAAAGTGATTGTTCCAGAGCCTAATATTGAAGGATGACCTATGCGTTATCAATATTGCTGGTGATAGTGATAGTTCCAAAGAGCTTTCTAGCATAGCAAGCTGCGCGTTATCACTTTTGTTCACAATAGTGATCGTTCCAGAGAAACCTCTAGGAAAGCAAGTTGATCACTGCAAGTTGTGCATGTCTCCTACTTTTCACGAAAGTGAACATGCGCAAACCACAAACCTCTGCGTTACTATTTCTATGAAGAATAGTGACCGTTCCAGTCATGAAGATTATCAGAAAGGCCTCTCCGTGGCTACTATAGTAAAAAATAGTGACCATGCCAGAAAAGTAAAAATTCTATAAACATGAGATAGCTCAAATATGTTGGAATCTTTTGTTCATTTTTACTTTCCATTCGTTTTCTGATGTTGAGAGAGTCTGAGAGAGAGATTGAGGACGAACACCAAGCTTCAAATCTTGAGGAATCGGATTAAAAATTTGCTTGAAGATGCTTCTTCGTTCATCTTCTTCTTCTCTTTCTTTCTCTTTTCATTTTGTAATGGTTGCTTAAACTCTTTGTAGTTAGGGATTGTGGATTTGAAATGGAAGTGTTGAATTGATTTTGGATCTGAACTTTGAGTATTTGATTTGATTGAGTAGTTGATTCTGTTAATCAAGTAATTGTTGAATGGAAATTTGATTTACTAATCATAGAGGAACTTGTATCAAAAGAAGTTGAACTTGTTTCTCAGATATGAATCAATTACCAAGATTATTAATTTTTTAGGGATAAGACATCTTGATCTTGCAATCTTTTGGTTTCTAATACTTAATGCAACATTTAAATGTACTAGATCTAAGGAATTAGAATGATTGAATTGAATGTTAGATTCATTAAGTTAAAAAATTAAACTTTGATTAATATATCGTGAAACTGATTGTTATTCCATCTAAATACTTGAAAGTTCAGAACTTTATTGAATCAACATTGAATTTTTGGTGAAACAAGTCCCTAACTATGGTTTCTACATATGTTAAATACACATTTTCATAATCTTTGTTCTGTTCTGTTTTCTAAATTTAATATTTGTTGCTTTTGCTTCCAAACTTTATCTGAATTTTGTTAGGCTTAACTAATTGTGGACTTGTGAAGTGATATTTGAGAATTCTATTCCCTGAAAACGATATTTGGGACTCAAACATAGTTCTAAAAATTTTATAACTTGCTATAATAACACTAGTATACTTGCTAGTCAAAATTACTTCTGTTGAGAGAGTGACAAGTTTTTGGCACCATTGCCGAGGAATAGTTGTTTTCAATATCATTAGTAATAGGAAAATAACTAGATTAAGCATTTGTTTTCTTTAATTTTCTCCAATATCATATTATGTTTAGAATTTTTCTATTTTCTAATCAATTTAGTAGTTAATTCTGTACTTGTATAGTCTTGATTTCTAATAGATCTTTGTATTACCTTAAGTAGTTACATTGCTTGAATAATAGAATTAGTGCAGTTTTCTGTTTTCTTTCTACTTATTTCTCATTTTGATTGTATATGCGTAGCAAAAACAAAAATAAGTCTACTCTTGTCTTTGATCTTGACATAGATATAACATTAAGAAGATTAAGAAGAGAGGCTAGAGTAGAAAGATCGTTAGGAGGTGATAGTGATTTAGAGATTATATAATCTCCAGAGATTCAAAATACTCCTATTTCAAAAAGAACACATTTACCTTTAGGATAGACAACTCCAGAAATTGAAATGGCAGAACAACATAGAATGAGAACACTAGGAGATTATGCAATTCCAAATATGCAGGGCTATAACTCTTCAATAGTTAGACCAACCATTCAAGGTAATCATTTGGTACAATAGGATCAATTTTCTGGTGAAATTTCTGATGATCCTAACTTGCATATTTCTAATTTTCTGCAGTTATGTGATATTATAAGGATGAATGGAGTGAGTGAAGATGTTATAAGACTGAGGCTATTTCCATTCTCTTTGAGAGACAAGGCCAAGTGTTGGTTACAAGCACAACCTCAAGGGAGCATCACCACATGGATAGAACTTGTGAACAAATTTTTAACCAAGTATTTTTCCTCCATCAAAAGCTGCCAAACTAAGAGGGAAAATTACATCCTTTGTGCAGTAGGAAGGAGAATCACTATATAAAGATTGGGAGAGGTAATGGATATGAAGCTAAAGTGATGATACAATTTTCATTTGCAAAAAACATTTGTCGCCAAGCCTCATCGAAATATGCAGAATTTTTTTTATGTAGTCTAGGATGCAAGCCTAGGTTGTCTCTAATAACTTTGGTTGGTAACATACATTGAATATGTTATAAACATTTACTATGAAAGCAATTAAAAAGGAGGTTTTGTGTGATTCCAATTTTAATGTAAAGGCAAGTGATGAAATTAATGAGTTCAATCAATGAAATGTAGCAATCCTTAGTTTATTCATGTGATTCTATCCCTATTCCTCTCAAGATTCAATACTTTTCCTCTTCCTCTGAATCAGATTAACTCAACAAGCGAGAATTAACCTTAAAACCCCATACAAATTTAAGCAAATTTAATGGACTCCAATTCGTTTTTCCAAGATTACACAACCTTAGAAATTAACTTAGGATTAAGCAAACCAAGTTAAAAATTTCATTAAAATGAATTAGGGTTAATTAAGCAATGTCCCTTTTATTCAACCATTAATTCAATTCAAAGAGTTGAGAAATATAAATTCATGAAGGAAAGGGAATTATATTGACATTCATACCCAGGAATTCAAGAATCCATGAACTCACTAAGGATTATAAGAAAGTTTAGCCCTCCATGAGGATGGATCTTACAAATTTAAGATGAAAACAAAGGGAAATCAATGACATCAATGTAAAAATTAAAGGAAAGTAAAGAAGAATTGTGAATCAAACCCTAGGATTGGTCCTTGGCTATCACCCAAGGATGAGCTAAGTTCTACAAGTGTTCCCCAAAATGGCAAAAGAAGCTAAAAGTATGTAAAAGCTCCGTACCCTAATTTCGAAAGTTCTATTTATAGTGCAGAGATTTTCGGCCATAGTAGCTACTATGGTTTCATAGTGATAACGCGCAGTACTCTCATAGTAGCTATTATGGTTTCATAGTGGTTACACGTAGGTCACCATGCTATTGACCCTCTCTAGAGTGTCTACTATGGGTTCATAGTAGCTACGCGCAAAACTGGTGACTTTGGCCTTCTCTGGAGTGTTCACTTTGGAATCAGAGTGATCACTTTGGTCTGCCCTGAAGTGTCTACTATGGAACTAAAGTAGCTATGCGGATTATCTCTTCAAATTGGGGTCTCTGTAGTGTCTACTATAGAATCAGAGTGATCACTTTGGTCTGTCCTTCTGGATCTAACTTGCTATAGTGTCCACTATAGAATCCAAAGTAGTCACTTTCAACTTAAACTTTCTAAAATGCTAAAAGTCCAAAGAATAACTCTAGAAATTCCTGCACAATTATTCAAATGATCAAAATTGCAAATTATATCTATATAAATCAATGTAAATTAACCAAAAATTAAGAAAAATATGATATTTGTCCAAAATGGTGTTTCTATGTTATTTACACTTCTTAAGTCTATTTTTCTATTAAAGAACATTAAAAAGATAAGTAAAAATCCAATAAATTATAGATTTATCATAAAGCTGTAGAAACATTTCTTGCATAGAATCAACTGCAGAATCAATTATTTTTTGAGCAAATAGCAGCTTTGATTCAGCAGATCATCAATTTACAAGCTGGAAATGTTGCAACCAATCAATTGAGTTGAGATTTTTGTGGAGGGAATCATGTTAATGGTGTATGTGATGTACCTACACTAGGTACACAAGAGCAAATCAATTATATGGGGAATTATCAAAGACAACAGCAATCATTTCCTCAGTAATCATTTCCTCCTGGTTCCAATATCCAAATAACAGGAATAAAAATCTTTACAAATAGAATCCTCAAAATTCTGCTATGAAAAACAATAATCTGTCTCTTCTATTTTTGAATACAGGAACTTTGCAACAACAACAGTATTTTCAAGGAAATTCCTCTACTCAACCTCAAAGAAGTCAGAATTTGTCCAGACCTATGAATGAAAGAATGAAGATTGAAGAGACAATGTTACAGTTCATGAAGGTCACTCAATCCAGCATTAAAATTCAAGAAGCTTCAATGACGAAGCTAGAAGCTCGGATTGCACAGTTGGCTAAACAACTAGTAAATAGAGATGACAAGAGATTTTCAAGTAACACAATGATAAATCCAAAAGAGCAGTGTCAAGCTATAACAACAAGTGGTGGAGTTGTGGTAGCTAGTCCAAAACCTGCAAAAAATAAAGGGAGCGATGCAGCAGAAAAAGGAAAAATAGAAAAAGATCTGCAACAAGAAAATTTCAGGCTACTAAAGAAAGAACATTTAGAAAATAAGGAAGAAGCTTCTACAAATTTTGAGAGAAAGACAAAGAAGCAACTCTTTGAGGATGTTTGTAGACCAATTGATCCAGAAAAATATAAAAGGTTACCTTATCCTCAAAAAGTGCAAAATCCTAAGCAAGATGAGCAATTTGCAAGATTTCTAAATGTGTTAAAGAAATTGCATATCAACATTCCTTTTGCACAAGTATTAGAATAGATGCCATCTTAATCTAAGTTTATGAAAGAATTGTTATTTAAGAAAAGAAAGTTGGAATATGACAAGACAGTGCCATTAACAGAAGAATACAATGCTATTCTTAAAAGAAAACTTCCTCAAAAACTCAAGGATCGAGGATCCTTCAACATCCCTTATGAAATTGAAAAATGTACTGTAGGAAGAGCTTTATGTGATCTAGGAGTAAGCATTAATCTCATGCCCCTAGTTATCATGAAGAAATTGGGAATAGAAGAAGTGAAACCAACCAGCATTACACTGCAATTAGCTGATCGATCTTTCACTTATCCATATGGAGTTGTAGAAGATTTATTGGTTAAGGTTGACAAATTTATTTTTCTTGCAGATTTTGTCATTCTAGACATGGAAGTGAATGAAAATATACCTTTGATTTTGGGAAGACCATTCCTTGCAACTGGAAGAGCTCTTATTGATGTTCAAAAGGGAGAGCTCATGCTTAAAGTGCAGGATGAAAAGGTAATATTTAATGTTTTTAAAGCACTCAAGTATCCAATTGATGATAACTCATGTATGAGAGTGGATATACTAGATTCTTTTATTACTCCTTATCATTTTGATGAATTTGATGAAATTTTTGTGTTGAGAAAAACCATAGCTGCAGAAAATACTAAATCTGTGATGCATAAGGAAGAAAACCTTATGGAAATTGTGCAGCAATTGGAAACTCTACCAATTTGGACCCCTGCAGAAAAATCAATCAAGGAACAGCTGAAAAAGGAAGTAGAAGAAGAACAAACTCAGAAGTTAGAACTCAAACAGCTGCCTTCTCACCTGAGATATGCATTTTTAGACCAAAATCACGAAAATCCAGTCATAATCAGCAATGAACTCAAGGAAGAAGAGGAAGAAAAATTGTTGAGAATCTTGAGAGCACAAGTCAGCAATAGGATGGAGCATATCAGACTTGAAAGGTATTAATCCAGCTTTTTGCAAACATAGAATTTTATTTGAAGAGAAATTTAAACCAATTGTGCAGCCTCAAAGAAGATTAAATCCTTCCATGAAGGAAGTGGTAAGAAAGGAGGTCATGAAATTATTGGATGCTGGGATTATATATCCTATTTCAAGCAGCAGCTGGGTAAGTCCTGTATAAGTAGTACCTAAAAATGGAGGAATGACTGTGGTGCCAAATGAAAAAAATGAATTGATACCTACAAGAATAGTTACAGGCTGGAGGATGTGCATAAATTATAGAAGGCTGAATGATGTGACCAGAAAAGACCATTTTCCTCTGCCTTTTGCAGATCAAATGTTAGAAAGGTTAGTTGGTCATGCATTTTATTGCTTTCTAGATGAATATTTTGGCTATAACCAGATTGCTGTGGATCCAATTGATCAAGAAAAGACTGCATTTACTTGTCCATTTGGAATATTTTCATATAGAATGATGCCTTTTAGGTTTTGTAATGCTCTAGCCACATTTCAAAGGTGTATGCTTGCTATTTTTTCTAACTTGGTTGAGAAAATAATTGAAGTATTCATGGATGATTTTTCTGTGTTTTGATATTCATTTGATGACTGCTTATCTAACTTGTCCATTGTTTTGCAGAGATGCCAAGACACTAATTTAGTGTTGAATTGGAAAAAATGTCACTTTATGGTTCAAGAAGGAATAGTGCTTGGTCATAAGATTTCTATGAGAGGAATAGAGGTTGATCAAGCTAAAATAGAAGTGATTAGTAAATTACCTCCACCTGTGAATGTAAAAGGAATTAGAAGCTTTTTAGGCCATGCAGGGTTCTATAGGAGGTTCACTAAGGATTTTTCTAAAATTGCCAAACCTCTTAGTGACTTGCTTGTGAAAGATGTAGAATTGGTATTTGATGAATCATGTTTGCATGCTTTTTCCATTTTAAAAGAAAAGTTGATTTCTGCTCCAATACTTGTTAAACTTGACTAGACTTTACCATTTGAGCTTATTTGTGATGCAAGTGACAATGCAGTAGGTGCTGTATTAGGATACAAGAAAGATAAAAGACTGCATGTAATTTACTATGCTAGTAGAGTCCTGAATTCTGCACAGATTAATTACACAACCACTGAAAAAGAGCTGCTAGCTATAGTGTTTGCTTTGAAATATACTGATAAGTTCATATCTTATTTGGTATGATCAAAGGTTGTGGTATATACTGACCATCCTGCCTTGAAATACTTGCTTTCTAAACAAGATGTCAAACCAAGACTGTTGAGATGGATCCTACTACTCCAAGAATTTGCATTGAAAATCAAGGACAAGAAGGGAAAAGACAATAGTGTTGTAGATCATCTGTCCATAATACCTTTGGAAGCACTGCAATTAGATTGTTGTGACATTAATGAGGAGTTCCCTAATAAAAAGCTGGTAGCTATGGAAGAATTACCTTGGTTTGCTGACATAGCAAACTTTAAGGCTACTCAGCATATTCTAAAGAGAATGAGTTGGCAGCATAGAAAGAAGTTTCTTCATGACAGCAAGTTCTACATTTGGGAGGATCCTCATCTATTCAAAATTGAAGTGGATGGTATATTGAGAAGATGCATTCCACAGAAAGAGTAAGCTGATATCTTATGGCACTGCCACAATTCAAATTATGGAGGCCATCATGGAGGTTCTAGGACAACTGTTAAAGTTCTACAAGCAAGTTTCTTCTGGCCTACATTATTCAAAGATGCAAAAGCCTATGTAGAGAGCTATGACAAATGCCAAGGAGTGGGTAACATTTCTAGAAGACATGAAATGCCTTTGAACACCATTTTAGAGGTAAGAACTATTTGATGTGTGGGGAATAAACTTTATGGGACCCTTTCTAACCTCTTTTTCTCATGAATATATACTTATGGCAGTAGATTATGTGTCTAAGTGGGTTGAAGCTATACCAACCAGAACAAATGAAGCTAAAGTGGTGATTTCATTTATAACAAGGAATATATTTGCAAGATTTAGAGTGCCAAGAATTCTGATAAGTGATGGAGAATCCCACTTCTGCAACAAATACCTAGAATCTATTCTGGAAAAGTATGGAGTAAAATACAGAATAGCAACACCTTACCATCTCAAACCAGTGGACAAGTTGAAATTTCCAATAGAGAAATCAAGAAAATTTTGTAAAAAGTGGTGAATAGCTCAAGAAAGGATTGGTCAAGGAAATTGGATGACATAGTATAGGCGTATAGAATTGCATTCAAAACACCAATTGGTATGTCACTATATCAATTAGTGTTTGGAAAGGCATGTCATCTTCCTCTGGAACTTGAACATAAAGCATATTAGGCTACTAAATGGTTAAATTTTGATTTAACCAATGCTGGAGAAAAGAGAATGCTACAGTTACATGAGCTTGAGGAGTTCAGACAATTTGCATATGAAAATATAAAACTGTATAAGGAGAGAACTAAAAGAATACATGATAAATTCATCTTGCAGAGATAGTTCAAACCAGGGCAGCTAGTTCTACTATTTAATTCAAGATTAAAGTTATTTCTTGAAAAGCTCAAGTCAAGATGGTCAGGACTTTTTATGGTAAAAGAAGTCTCTCCCTTTGGTGCTGTATTACTCGAAGATCAGAAAGAAGGGAGAGAATTTAAAGTAAATGGACAAAGGTTAAATATCTACCATGGAGGAGAAGTCATCAGAAAAAATTTCTACATTAACTTGGTTCTTCAGCAATGAGGAACATTTAACGTCGAGCTAGTGACGTTAAAAGAGCACTTTGTGAAAGACAACTCACATTTCTGAACCATTTTATATTATTTGTAGTTGTACTTGAATTTTGATATTCATTTCATTTCAATTTATGCAATTTTACTTTCTATGATTCTGCATCATCTACATTTTGGAATTAATCTATTGAATGGATTGAAGTTTTATGTTATAAGTGTGTAGTGAAGAGATTATAATTGAATAAGTGAACTACTTGAGTTTTTAAAGAGCTTTGATTAATTAAAGAGATTACTATTTTTCAAGAAAGGAGCCACGCAGAGGTTGAAGTTTGGTGTTCCTCTCTGGAACAATCACTTTTCCTTGCAAAAGTGATCACATAGAGGCTCACGAAGGAAGCTCTTCTTTGGAACGATCACTTTTCCATGTGAAAGTGATCACGCAGAGTGTACAAGGATAATACACCTCTCTGGAACAACCACTTTTCTTGAGTAAAGTGGCCACGCGCTGGTAAGCATCAAGTATTAGTTTGTGCATTACTCCTTTAATTGAAAATAATAACCATGCTCAGAGAGTAAGCTTGCGTGTTATCACTTTTCCTAGAAAAAGTGATAACGCACATTTCATTCAAAAATTACAGTCTCTAGAACGTTCACTTTTTCCAGTAATAGTGACCATGCTCACAGCATTAACACTTGTAATGTTCACTTTTCCTTTAAAAAGGAGTCACGTGCATCCACGTGACTATATATGCTGAAAAGAGTGAAAACACACACACACATACTCTCTCACAACCCTAAAACTCACATTTTTCTCCTAAACTTTTTGAGATTTTCACTTTCTATGTGTTTGATCAAGCAATCTTTCGCATCTACATTTCAGCACTTCTATTCCAGGTAAGTTCCTCTTCGTTTCTGTAACTGAGGTTAGGGTTCTTCATAGTTAAAATTCTGGGAAAAATTCTGAAAATGGAAACTGAGAGATTTTCTGATATTGATTGTTTCAAATATGAAATTAAAAGATAATGTAGCTAAGTTCTCACTTTATTTGACAATTTCATTGGAAGAATTGTAGTTACAGTGTGATAATTTCATGAACAATCTCTCTGCTAATAGTGAGTTAAACTGAGGGGCATAATTGAATATTTTAATTGAAATTTCTGGTTGTGATTTGTTTGCATTATTATGATATTCTGTGTTAGAAGTGAAGGCTAGGGAATAGGCAATTTGATTTCTGAAGTTTATTGTATATTGTGAATGCAAGCTAAAATTCCCTGCCTCTAATTAATAATGCCTTGCATCTATATTTTGCATTTCATGTTGGTTATGTGTATCTGCATTTTTCATGCTTTAGTAGAATGTATTCTAGCATTTTTTTTTTAAACGAATTTTTCTAGCAGGTATCTGAAAAATGGCAAGAACATTTGACAACACTCCAGTTGGATATTCAAAGGGAACCCCAAGGAGAAAGAGAGGTAGACTAGCAGGAGCTTCTTCCTCAAGACCAATTCCTCAACATGACCCAAGATTCAGAAGCATAGCTCATGAAAACTACTTTAGAGCTAATATTCTATGGAGGAAAATAGTCCAGGAAAGAGCTTTTGAAATTGCTGCAGATAATTACCCCAAATACAAAGAAGAGATACAGAAAAGAGAGTGGGAATCCTTCTATTCAATGGCTAGCATAGGTTAGAGGGAAATTACACAAGACTTTTATGCAAATGCTATGAGGTTTAAGGGAGATCAAATACCAACATACCGCACAATGGTTAAAGGGATGAGGGTTGATTTTTCTACTGACAACATCAGTAGGGTCCTTAACATCAACACTTAAAAAACAACCTAGACAACAAGAGTTCAGTGCTTTCAGAGACCTTCAAGACAACGACTATGTTGAAATCTTGCAAAGGATTGGAAGACCAGGAACCACATGGGAGCTAAACACAGCAGAGAAACCCAAGTGCATCACCACCAAGAACCTCCTACCATTTGCCAAAGTGTGGAGTGCCTTCATTCTAAGCTGATTCATGCTAGTGAAGCACAGTTTCACTTTAACAGTAGAGAGAGCTGAACTATTATTTACTATAGTGAATGACATGCATATTGATGTAGGAGAAGTAATTATTGGATGTATCTTAGACATCCTAAAAAGAAAAAGAGATTCCTTAGCTTTTCCTTCATTGATAATTGTGTTGTGTGAGGATGCAGGAATAGAATTTAGTGAGTATCAAGAAAGGATTAGAGCAACACCTTCAATTACAGTAGCAATGGTAAAAGAAATTTATGCTACTACATCCTACACATCAGCAACTCCTATACCTTCCCAGTTCAAGAGAGAAAATCCAATGAAGATGAAAGACAAAATAACATTCCTAGCTGAAACACAAAACACACTGACTGAAAGGCAAAATGAGTTGTATAGCAGTGTAAAGTCTGGAATAATGCTGCTGGAGTGTGTCTTAATGAATATTGGTCAGAAAATGGGAATGACCATAGATGAATTGTACCACACACCAAAAGTGGAGGACAATGTTCAGTGCCTTCGATCCTTAGTTTTCAAAGATCTTCCCATCTATAGGACTCACTTCCCACAACTATCAACAGCAGTAGCTGAAGAAGAAGAAGAGGATGATTTGAAAGAGGATACCTCATATGAGAAGGATGCAGAAGAATAGCTTAGCCATTTTAATTTCTGTCATGTAGTTGATTTGTGTAGACAGTTTGTAATTAGTTTTCAGACTTTTGCAGTTGTAATTACATTGTGGTTTAACTTTGGTTGTAAACAATTATGCTTTAAGTATTTACTAGTTTGAGTTTAATTGACTTTTGTTTGATAATTGATGAATAATTGTGATGTTTTGTGTAGACCATGCTCTCAAAAATCCTGAACAAGGAGCGCATGGAATTCTGAAATATGGAAAGCTACCATGAAAGGGGGTTGAATTTTGTACCTCTATTTTCATGTGTTCAACTTTATTTCAGCATAAAATTTTTAGAAAACAGAAAATTATTATATTAGATTTTGTTTTCCTTTGACTTAAATATGATTTCTACTTGATTGAAATTCTGATTGATGAATTACATAAGTTATTTTTCCCATTCTTAACATGATTGTCATACATGTATTTTTTAAAATAAGGAAGTCTTGCCATTTTATTCATGCAAATTTTTGAAGTAAATTGTGAACTGAATTGATGAATATTATTTCTTTACTTCCTCGGTGAGACTTGAAGCTTTACATTCTTGATGTGTGACTAATCTCAAATTCTGATTCACTCTTTAGAATTTGCTTTGTTTCTTAACTAAATATGTAATTTTACAATAATCACATAAAGGATGGAGGCCATTGTTCAATTACACCTAGTCGCCAAATTAACCTCCTTTCTTTCTTGTATATCTTAATTTAACCCCTTTGAGCTGATAGCCTTTCTTTGATCAACCTCAATACAAACTTTCTTGGAAAAAGCATGTCACCTATCCAAATGGAAAGAGGCAAATTGAGTTTCGTCAAAGATAAGTTTTAAAACTATGTTTGGGGTGGTATTAAGTTTCTATTGGATTGGTTGAGGAAAAGCATTGTTCTAAGTTTGGGGTGAAGAATGGAAAGAAAATAGCAAAGTTAGAAAAGTCATACAAAGAAAATAAATAAAATTATGAAAAGGAAACAAAAAGCTGTAGATAAAAAAGTTAATGAAAAAAAGGAATAAAAAGAAAAGTAGCAAATCAAAAAGGAAAGAAAAATTGGTGAATCATTCTGCAGAATTGAAAGTGTTTTGATTTGATTGTGTTTAATGCATAATAGAAATAGATGATGCAGTCCTATGCTAAGTTTAGAGCTTATCTACTCAAATTGCACCTTTTTCTATTTGGAATAAGCTTCATTGCTTTCTTTAATTCATTAAACTCACACCTGTCCTTCAGCCTCAATATTACTTGAAAAGGTCCTCTTGATCTGTGATTAATTGTAAATTTGCAAGGGAGGTCAAGAATATAAGCAAGCTTATGGCAGAATTTGATGAATTTGGTGATTCTAAGAGCAAACACAAAACTAAACACTGATTGAGTTAGAGAGAAACACTTTCTGAGAGTGTGATGATATTTCTCAACTCTGTTTTGCATCCAGCTTTGATTATTTGCTTGACTGAAATGTATGAGATTTTGCAGCAAAAATATGATTCAAGTGTGATTGTCATGATGAATAATTGGTGATAACTTAATAAGAAAATAATCAAAATATATTGAAGTGGAATGAATTTTGAAAATCTGAATTGTTCTGATATGGAAAAAGTTTTTGATTATGGATTCCAACTGATGAATGAATTCATCCCCTTGACATGTTTTGATTTGCTTGAGGACAAGCAAAAATTCAAGTTTGGGGTGGTGATAAATCCATATTTTACCAGTATTTTATCTTAGTTTTAATACATTTGATAAAGAAAACATGTTAGAAAAAGATGAAAAACTCATAAAAATAATAGAATGTTCAAAGTCTTTTTTAAATACACAATTGTTTAGATTTTATGAATTTTCTGTGTAGAAATTAATGATTCAATCATATTTTTGTAGGAAATTCTGACCTAAGTTCATAAGGATGGAAGATCAAGAGAAAGATAGAAGAAAAGTAGCAAAAATTGGAATCAAGGATCAAGGTCTGATGAAGCAAGAGTTGGGAATTATCACTATTGTTCATAAAAGCGATTTTTTCAGAGCCTAATATTGAAAGATGACTTGTGCGTTATCACTATTGCTGATGATAGTGATCGTTTCAGAGAGCTCTCTAGCATAGCAAGCTGCGCATTATCACTTTTGTTCACAAAAGTGATCGTTCCAGATAAGCCTCTAGGAAAGCAAGCTGCGTGGCTACTATAATGAAGAATAGTGACTGTTCCAGTCACGAAGATTATCAGAAAGGCCTCTACGTGGCTATTATAGTGAAAAATAGTGACCACTCTAGAAAGGCAAAAATTCTATAAATATGAGATAGCTCAGATCTGTTGGAATCTTTTGTTCATTTTTACTTTCCATTCATTTTCTGGTGTTGAGAGAGTCTGAGAGAGAGATTGGGGATGAACATCAAGCTTCAAATCTTGAGGAATTGAATTGAAGATTGGCTTGAAGATGCTTCTTTGTTCAACTTCTTTTTCTCTTTCTTTCTCTTTTCATTTTGTAATGGTTGCTTAAACTCTTTGTAGTTAGAGATTATGGATCTGAGATGGAAGTGTTGAATTAATTTTGGATCTGAACTTTGAGTATTTGATTGGATTAAGTAATTGATTCTGTTAATCAAGGAGTTGAATGGAAATTTGATTTACTAATCACAGAGGAACTTTTATCAATGGAAGTTGGACTTATTTCTTAGATCTGAATCAATTACCAAGATTATTGATTTCTTAGGGATAAGACATCTTGATCTTGCAATGTTTTGGTTTCTAATGCTTAATGCAACATTTAATTGAACCAGATCTAAGGAATTAGAATGATTGAATTAAATGTTAGATTCATTGAGTTAAGGAATTAACTTTTGATTAATATATCATGAAACTGATTGTCATTCCATCTAATACTTGAAAGTTCAGAACTTTATTGAGTCAACACTGAAATTTTGGTGAAATAAGTCCCTAACTATGGTTTCTACATCTGTTAAATATACATTTTCATAATCTTTGTTATGTTCTATTTTCTGAGTTTAATATTTGTTGCTTTTGCTTCCAAACTTTATCTGAATTTTGTTAGGCTCAACTAATTGTGAACTTGTGAAGTGATATTTGAGAATTCTATTCCTTAAGGACGATATTTAGGACTCAAACATAGTTCTAAAAATTTTATAACTTGCTACAATATTAAACTATCTAATAATTACTTTTGTTGAGAAAGTGACAATCATAACAATAAATATAAAAACAAGGATGTTACAGAAAATATATTTAAAGAAAACAAATAAAAAGATATATTTAAATTAATTATTAAGATAATTATTTAATTGAGAAATTAAAATATTATTAGATAAGTTTGTAATACATGAAACCTAAGGCAACATTAGTACACAAAGGTCTTAACGATTTAAAATTCATAAAGGTAGAGACACTACACAGTACAGTTACAAATCACTACAATTAACATAGTAATTTGATTTCTATTTTAGTTAATGAATTAGTAAATTATTTGTTTGATAATTAAAGGAGAAAATATCTAAAAGAATATATTTTGGTTAATAGAGTCAGCATTTAATGATAATTTATATTTATATTACATGAAGCATAAGGTAACGTAAGTACAAATAGGTATCGATGATTCATATTACATAATGGTAAAGATGCTATGTAATGTTCTTATTTTATTAATACAATTTTGTGAAATAGTTTTATAGTGAGAATAGGAAAAAATAAATTTATTTACATTCATAAAGCAAAAAATTAAATAAAATTTTGAACCTTCCTCTTATTACTTGGGCTTACAAAATATTCAAGTAGTAAAGCAATAAGAACTAAATAAAGTTAGACTAAAACTAAATTAAAATATATGTGTACCAATTTTATTAATATTCAAGAGTTTAATAATTACAAATCATAATTGTAAAATATATGAAGACTCATATACACGATTTACAAAATCAAAATAACTTAATCTTAATAAGCAATTATATCCATCCTAAAATACTAAGGACTATCTTAGACATCATCCCTACGCCAACCTTCTATCTCAGCTAACTCCTTTGGGATCAGATCTTCATCCTCGCCAAGATCACCTGTATTGGCCACCACCTCAATACCAGTAACTCACTTGAAGGTGAATTGAGTGGGTTTTCCCATATGGTCATGATTAAGAAAGGTATACAAATAATTTGTTGCGCCTGGCGTTTGGACCATTCCTTGATATATATATACACAGGCTAAGTGTGTGTCAAATCCTACCATGAACATGGTACTCCAAGGGAACACTATACTCTATATTTAACTCTAAAGTACATACATTACCCAGTTAATGATCAATATCTATAGAAAATTAAAAATAACATACACGTTGGTATTCATTAAATACATAATTTAATCTACAAGTTACAAAATAGTCTACTACTCTAATTTATCTTTGAGAGTTCATCATCCTTGTTTCTTAAAATATTTAGTAAGGATAAGCCTCCTTTCTCATAACTAAACATGATTAACAGTAATATCAGGTCATACATACATGAGTAAAACATCAATCAATCAAAAATAACAATTTTATTTCATATACATACAATGATCATTAATTCTATGATTTTATTTCATTATCCTTTTTAGATTCTTGAATTTCTTATCTCAATCTTTTACTGTCCTTAGGATCTCTTGAGGTCTTCTTTAGTATAGATAGTTGTTGGATAGTCGTTGCAACACAAATACAATGTGTGTCGACCCAGCCTCTTTTAGCAAAATCTTGGTTAAGAGTTTAGGTCAGGAAATAAGTATGAGGCCTATGATGCTTTTACTCATTAGTTATGCGCAAACCAAAGAAAAGCATTTGCCATCCTCATTTCCCTAAGATTTTTAAAATTGATTCCATCTTTCACACCCCTAGTGTATCTTTGCACTATCCACATTTATCCTTATCATTTCTCATTTCTCATTATGACTTTACTCTTTGTTATTGAGTGAGCTAACTCTCGCTTGGGCGAGCCCTTACTCGCCTGTGCGAGAAAATCATACAAAGGGATTTTTTGAGTATTTTTAATATTCTCTATGAGCGAGAGTCATGCTCGCTTGAGCGAGAAGAGATCCAGATAGTTACTCATTTTTTCTGCGATTCCTCGCCTAAGCGAGTTCCATCTCGCCTAGGTAAGAGGACAGTTTGGATAAATAATTTTTTAATTCAATATTTATAGTAATAAAAAACACTCTAAATAAAAAAAATTTATAAATATTTTATATTTTAATAAATAATTTTTGAAAGATAATAAAAAATCAAAAAGGCTAATCTAGTTCTATTTAGTTTTTAAAAAATGAAAGAAAAAATAAATTTTAAAGAAAATGATGGTTTAGAACGCTTAAGTGAGATTCATCTCGTTTGAACAAGAATGCTCTGGGATCACTTGGTTTAGAACATTCAATCTAGCTTGAGCGAGACTCCTTGCAACCATCACTATTTAAACTCCTTTAATTCTAAACAACATACACAATCAATCAACATAAAATACAATAATTATAAAAGTAAAAATTAAGGGTATTACACGCTCCACATTGACATTATAAATTATTGTAATAATTTCATGTATTTATTATGTAGTTTTAAAATAAAATTAATTTATCAATCATGAAATAAAATAAAATAAAATAAATCTACTTCAAATTATATTTTTCTTGTTCAATAAGAAAACAATAACAAAGACATTAATATCAATTAATAAATGACAACATCATGATAAAGATGATAATATTTTTTATTCACTTCATCACTACTATTTCATCATCATTATTACTATTACCCAAGGAATCGAACATTAAAGCTAATGACTAAATAAAATATGTAATACCATCTTTTTCATTTATTTGATTATTTGATAAATTGTTTGATATTATATAGTGGTAGAATGTATTAGAATGATTTATGAGAGTTTTGGTATAAGTATGGTGTAGGAGGTCTCGTTTGGGCGAGATAGGTCTCGCTCAGGCGAGACTGAACGCCTAGGACCACATGTTTTCAGGACAATCTTACTCAGGCGAAATGATTCTCGCTCAGGCGAGATAGGATAAATTAAGCTCAACTGTCACCTCACCCAGGTTAGAGGTTATCTTGCTCAGGCGAACAATAATCTCACCCAAGCAAGCTAAGTTACTCATGCGAGGACGCACAGAAAAGATATCCAAATCTCTAGACACTATCTCGCTTAGGCGAGCATGACCTCTCTTTAGCAAGAATATCAAAAAATGCTTGGCGAGACCACTGTCTATTGTTCTCGCTCAAGTGAGTATCACGTCACTCAAGCAAGAAATTCCTCGCTCAAGCGAGAGTATGGGTGGCTAAGGAGTATTTAAGAGATTTCTAGCTTAGAAATTTCATTTCATTCTAAACTTCATGTCTCCTCTCAACTTTTTCTGAACTCTAATTTTCCTTTCTCAAATAAAACCTCTCCAAACTCTGATCACTCATCGAATCTGAACTTAGGCGTCAAATATAAACGACTCCAAGTAAGTTTCTCTTGGTTCAACTCTATTTTCTCTGTTAGTTTCTTTTGTTTTTCATTTCTCAAAAATATCTCTTGATACTCAGGAAAATTTCTGTTATTGAACCATAATGTTCGTAAATCTATCTTCGAATACTCACCTCAAGGTAAGGAGAGCTCTATTTTATTATTTTATTAAAGTGTATATTTGTGCTCATTGGAGCATTATTACATAAGGATTTTATAAAAATATTTGTTTAAATGATAATACTTATGAGTAAAAGCTGATAATATATGTGTTTGATTGTTTGACTTGAATAGTTATGTTGTGTTCACATGAAATATAGGATAAGTACTCAATGTGGAGTATTATGGAAACATGTTGATGTATGTTGAATGTGATGTTATATCTACTCGTGGAAATGTTCAAATTGTATGAATAATATATGAATAACCTGATTGTGAAATTCGTAAGTTGAAGTTATGAATGAGGTGAACTTAGTCTGGAAGTAATTTACTAAGCACAATCTTATAGATAAAGAATAAAATGAATATGGGATGAGTATAAGTGTTGAATATGGGATAGCTACAAAGCATTGGATGAATCTAGTATGAATAGTTATAGAGATATATTGGAGCAGAGTCCAGAGACGATGAAAAATATGAGAGAAACGTAGGGTGGTGAGTGACATTCACGTATGTGTACACACTTTCTGAGAGCGAATGTGTCATATGGCATCACACTCATTTCATGACTAGACTCCTGACTATACCTTTGCTAAGGAACCGTTATTATATACGTTGTATCCGTATGCATGGACTAACCAATGACTATTTACCTAGTTGAGTAAGACCTCGAGAAGTGCTGGAGGCATCATATTTCTATTATCACAATGCACTGGAGTGCGTGTTTGAATGAGAGAAACTAAATGACTTATGATAAATTTGTGTGTTGTGATTATGTGATTATTGTGGTTCTGTAAATTGGTTGTTGAATTGATTATGTTTTCTTTTATGTCACAACTATGATTTCCTATATTATGATTTGTAAAATGGTAGAATAGATACTCATCCTTACTAAAATTTTAGGGAACCAGGATGATGGCAACACAGAAAAGAATTAGATTGATAGATGGTTCTGTACAATGTAAACTTAACTATGTATTTAATAGGTATCAAAAAACTTGTTATTTTAAGTTGGTCGTACATTGTGATAATGTGCATAACCACATTTACATTTTGGAAATGGAATTGTTTTATAGTGTTCCTTAGATTTTCCTGTAAATAATAAGATCTACCATATTTTGTGTATATATATTTATAGAGGTACGGTTATAATTCTGACAGTTGTGACTTACCTGTGCACATACCACAACCACAATCATCTCGGAAGGCCGATCTTTATCTTAGAGATGATGAAGACCTCGATTCTAAGAATTTAGCAGAGATAGAGAAATGGCATGATAATGACTAACTCCGGATCCTCAGTGTTTTGGATATAGTCTAGGACTACTCTAGGATTTAGTTTATTTTAGTTCTAAGTCACACATATTTTAATAAATAGTTATAAATTATTATACTCATTACACGTAAATACAGTTTAATATTTATGTTTTTACGAATTTTTTTGCTATACGTACAGCTTACTTTATCTAATATTGTCATGTTGGCAACCATTATAAGTAATGATATTCATGGAAAAGTTTCTAATTTTCTTGTATTTTTACATTGCTTATTAAATAAAACTTGTATTATTTTATTTTAATTTGGTATAAATAATTTGTACAGTATGATACTCAAAATATAGGATGTTAAAAAATATACATGGTTCTAACATGATAAAAATAAAAATACATTTAGAAATGATTATTTTATTTGAGTTATGAAATAAAATAAAAAAACATATATTACAATGCTTTAATTTAGAGAGTCCATTTGACTTTATTTTATGTCACCATCCCCGTTTTAGTGTTACTATTACTAAAATTTACCAACAAAAATAAAAAAAGAAAAAAGAAAAATGTAAATTTTCCAACAATATAAACATATATACATATATATGTTAAAATTTTGTTTAATAATAATAATATAAAGTTTAATGGCAAAAGCTTTTGTTATAATAGTTTATAATATATATAAGATAGAAGGCTATTAGGAATGACAGCGAAGCAGACCCTTGGATAGAATAGTAGGGGTACAGTGCAATACCGTGAAACTGATTCAATCATAATATCATTATTTATGACTTAACCTTTGGAATCGCTTTATAGCTTTGACGATCTTTCATTATTTACACATTAAGTTTCAGAACAAAGTTTGAACTAAGAAATAGAGGAGGAAATGATTGTACCTCAAAAAATTTATATGGCAAAAATGAGTCCAAGTACGTCAATAAGGAAGACAGAAAATCCCTTGTGTTTCTAAACCCTTTTTTTTGGGGTTTTTTTTTTTCTTCTTCTCCTTATATTTTTCTCTTTGTTCCACTCTTGATCAATTCTTAAAAAAAAAAAAAAAATCATTGTTGTTCTTCGCTCTTAGTTTCTACTTCCCTTCTTTTTCTGTTTTCTTTAGTTCATCTTTGTTCTCCCTTTATTAAAAAATCTTTTCTAAGTGTATCCTCTCCCCTTCTGATCTCCGATCTCTCTTTCTTAAAAAAAAAATAAAATTACTCCTCTTTCTCTAAATTTTTCGTTGTTCTTTGTTTTTTTTTTACCCAGAAGCAAACAAAAATTCTGATATATATTTTTTTTCTCATGAATAAAGTGGGTATTTATTTTTTGATTATTTTCTTTCAATGTTTTATTTTCATTTTGGGAAGTAAAATATAATTTTACTTCATTTGTTAAAATCAATTTTGTTATTCTTAAGACAGAATTGTATCTTTTCTACTTTTGTAATATAACAATCAGATAAATTAAAACTTTATTTTATTTATTGTTTATATTGGACAAAAATTTATTATTACAGAAACCCTAGCCGCAAAAAGTAAATTAGTGCTGTATTTTTAACTTTGAATTGCGTTTTCAATATTTAATCTATCATTTTCTGTAAATTATATATGTGTATCTCATATTTAATAAATTAATTTTATGTATATATATCCAATACTGTTTATGCTACAGCTGAAAAATATAATTGTAAAAGTAATAAATGTTTTATTTTATGATTATCAAATAAGATAAGATCAAATTACTTAGATTTGACTCACCACTAAATAAACTTTAAATGAGTCATTTTTATTTTATGTAAATTTTGTGATATGTTTAAAAATTTTCAACATATGATACATGAAAAATTTTAATCAATAATATTTAAATACATATTTAAATAATAAATTTATTTAATAATAAATTATTATATTTAATATATTTAAACAAGTTGAAGAGTAGTTAAATTTTTTAACAGAATTAAAATATAATTAAAATTAAATAAACTAAAATTTAAAAATAAAATAATAATATCATATTAATAAATTTTTTATATTTTCAATTTTATTATTATTAATATTTAATTATTATATTAATATATTATGCTATAATTTTTTATTTATAATAAATAAAAATATTTTATTTAAAATTAAAAATATTTATATACGTATTTAAATAATAATTTATTATTAATAAATTATTATATTTATTATATTTAAATAAAATATCAATTTTATTTGGTTGAAATTTGATTTTAATTATATTCATAACAAAGTAAATCAAATTACATACTATTTTTAGCTGTGTTGAGATATATTGTATTAGTAAAAATCAATCTAAAGTGAACAACAAACACCTCTACAACATGTTTGGTCAACATCTAATTGCATGCATATGCATATGCAGTATCTTTGGCAAAGTGTTCTGAAAACCAAGCTTTTATTTCCCTTTTAAATTTGATGGTCACTTTTGCAAAAAGCATTGAACTTCAATAAATAATAAATTAAAATTACGCAAATGCCATTTCCAGACTATGATAACAAAGATTAGTAATATATCTGTTAGTTTGTGTACAAGAAACAGCAAATAAACAGTATAAGGTTCAATAAACTCGTCTCCAATCAACGTCTCGGCATCCTACACGCTAGATGTCTCTCTCTCTATATATATAGAGCCGCAAATCAATTATCATAATCATTAATTAACCTTCTTCCTATAGATTGAATCCAAAAAGCTCTTTCTCTCTCTGAATTTGCTCCTTTTCTGTTCCAGCACTATGGCTTCTTCCCTTCCTTCAGAAAGCAAAAAACTACAGAGTATGCCATAAATATACCTTTTTTCTTCTTCTTTTCTCATGCAGCATTTGTCTGTACCATTTCACTTTTATGTTCTTTAAACGAATATACACAATTGCAGGAGTCGCTGGTGATACTGGGGAGAAGTCTATTCCACTCCATGAAAACGTTCTGCAGAAGCATGCTGCATTCTTTGACATGAACAAAGATGGTGTAATTTATCCCTGGGAAACTTTCCAAGGTTTTCTCTGTAAAACCTTTCATTTTACTTAACATTTTATAGAAGAAATCTCTCATTCTCTACTAAACATTTTCTTAGGGACAAAGTTGTCGGTAAAAGTGAATTATTATCATAATCTACAAAGTTTCCTATCTTTATAATTAATTATCACGTAAAAGTTTTATTCATAAATCAGTTATTAAATGATGAATTTTTAGTGGTAAAAGTTGGAACAAATTTATGTTCACTTATAAAAAAAAAATTAACATTTTTAAATGCTTTTATCATGTGGAATATTTTTATTTTCTTCTATTAAATATGAGAAACTTCTATTCGTACGTTTCTGTAACGTAAAGTAGATCACATACTTTAAGATAGAATACGTTGTTACTTATATATCGTTTGGTTGTAGATAGGGTATAACTAGAGCTAGTAAGATGAGCCTACTTAAAGTATCTATTCAAATATATATGAAAAAAATGAAGACTTTGACGCATTACAATTAGGTATATAAAGGTTTCTTAAATAATTGATAGAGTAGTTATAATGTTTATTTTAATTTTGTTGAATGAAATGATTTGATAGAAATTTTTGTTTTAACATTGTGACTTTGTACGGTGGATTTTGTTGTAGGGTTACGTGAAATTGGGAGTGGGATGTTGTTGTCGAGTGGACTTGCTCTTTTCATTAATTTGGCTCTTAGTCAAACTACTCGCCCGGTATCACTCTTTGTCCCTTAAAAACTTCTATTTTCTTACATTTTCATGTTTATTCCACTATTTAACTAAAATTTATCCATTGTTATTTTCAGCAAAAACAAATATGTTTTAACCAATTCTTATAAAATATGTATAAAAAATTAATGTGAAAAAACAATTTTTTTATTTTATTTTCATGGTTCGGCGTGGTGGCATGAACTAAGCACTACAATGTTTTTAAATTAATTATTTATTGTTAAATAAATTTTCATATTAATATCATTTTATTAATTATAAAAATAAACTTGTAGAATAACATAATTTTTATTTACTAAAAAATAATTTAATTTTAATGTCAATTAAAATAATTATATTTATGCCATCATCTAATTAGAATACATCTAGTATATTATTTTTTTATTAATTATTAAAAAATTATTAATATATAATCCATGATTGGATGGTATTTAAATTAAATTTATCATAAAAATATTTAAAAAAATGTCATAAAAACACATTTCTTTCTATTTTTTGTGTTATAACGTCACGATTCTAAAGCACGTGAATGTGACTTTTTAATAAAAATTAATTCAAGGTAATTTTTTGATACTTTACAAATTAAAAGAATATTTTTATACGTGGAATAATTATTATTGTTAATTTTAAATTATTAAATAATCAAATTAGCTTTTTAAATTAAAAAATTAATCTTTAAAATATTAGATAACTTATTATTATTATCATTATTATTATTATTATTAATTTTTTAAAAATAATATTCTCTTAAATTTACGATAACCATCACTTTTGTTAAATAAAAAAAATAAAATCACAAAAATTATTGGAAAAGAATAAGATGCAGAGGTGAAGTGAAATGAGGGGCAAAGAGGTTGATTCCGCACCGCCACAGATCATTGCCCACCAAAATATACAAATTAGAATACGTTATCTTCGGAATCAACGTCGTGCAATTTAGTGAAACGTTTATTGAATCAGATATAACTTTTGCATTATTTTCAAATTTGAGGAAATCATTATCTTTACGACTTTAATTAAATCAAACAAATTTAATATTTTATATATTATTTATAGAACATAACAATCAAATGTTTAAATAAGTTCAAATTAATAATAAAATAATAATTACAAATTTTAACATACATTTCGTAATTGTATATATCAAATAAGATAATTTATTAACACTTAATTTGAATAAATTTTTAATATTTTTTATATGAAAGAAAAAATAAGTAGTAAAACAAAATAAATTTTATGGATTTATAACTTTTTAATTATCTTCATATCTAACCAAGAAAGATTGATTTTAAGCAAAGACTAAATAATATGAATTCAATAATTTTGTTTTCTCCTTCTTTCTTGTGTTGTGGGGAAAGTTTCCATCTTTACTATTTCCAATTGAAATTAAGAATATCCAGCTAGCCAAACATGGCAGTGACACTGGAGTCTATGATACCGAAGGAAGGTACCTATTTTTACACAAACCATGCATTTCTTAAACCCTGTTTGTTTCATTTTACTCATCTAAACTATTAATTGCTTTTCATTTAGGTTTAATCCTTCAAAATTTGAAGAAATTTTCACAAAACATGCACATACTCATCCAAATGCTTTAACTTATGATGAGCTGAAGGAGATGATAAAGGCGAATAGAGAGCCTAAGGATTTCAAAGGAAGGTAGGTTTTCTGATTTCTATTATGGGATCGCATTTGTCACTGCAAAATTATTTTTCTTTTCCCATTCAAAAATTAATTTCTCAACGTTAATGGACAGAATTGGGAGTTTGGTTGAATGGAAAGTCCTTTACAAGCTTGCCAAAGACAAGAATGGGTTACTGCCGAAACAAACAATCCTTGGTGTTTATGATGGAAGCTTGTTTCAACTCCTGAAAAACCAACATTCCGCAGACCAAAAGATGTAATTTAACATTTAGTTGATGATTTATTTTTTTTAATAAAATGTGTATTTACTTTTTATAAATACATTTAAATTTGGTTTATTTTTCTAAATTTTTATTGATTTTCATTCTTTTAAATTTTATAAAATAATCTTTGCACCATTTACTGCTCTTGTGACATAGTTAAATATATATCATATTATATTACTAAATAATAGAGACTGTTTTAAAACGAATAAACTTTTTAAAATTCAAAATCAATAAAAAAAATCATGCCCTTTATTCAAAATGTGACTGTAATCTATAAAACACTATTTTTTTTTTCTATAATCTACTATGAGTATTTCATTAAGATAAGGTTTCAAAAACAAACAAATCACTTGTATATTAAACACTTTATTCCTTTGCGAATTAAAAGTTATATATATATATATATATATATATATATATATATATATTATTTTTTGGTACTTATTTACTACAAATGAACAAGAAAAGAATGAATAAACTTTGTTTTATGCACATCCAACGAGGACGGTTGTAGAAAATGAGTACAACTAACCAAATGTTGATACTTGTACTCAAATTGTCAAAACGATTGAATATATCGATAGCTGACTTAAGGCATATATTTTGAGGTTCTAAAGCAAACTAAAAATGTATTATGTCAAATCTTTTTCATACTTCTGAGTCCTTTGGATGCCTTATATCGCAACAGAGTTGCAATGGGTCAGTGAAAAGTTTTAAAAAAAATATCTTTTAAAAATAAAAATATTTTCTAAAAAGTATGATAGCCACTATCAAAGTTTATTTTTAAAAAAATTTAAAAAAAATTTTTAAATAATATGATGTTTGAAATTAAAATTGAGTTTCGAATCATTTATATACAAAGAATGTATTAGCACATTATAATATCTATTTAAATAATAATTATTTTAAATTAATTGTGTAAATTTTTTTTAATTTTAAAAAATATTTATTTAACTCTTAGACGTTAAGTGTCACTGTTTTTATTTTTTAAAGAAAAAATTATTTAGTAAAATTTTAATTAGTATCAAGAAAGAGAAAAATTATTTTAAAAATAGTCTTAAGATTTAGTTATAGCTCCTACGTATAACGTATCCTCAAATATAATAGAAAACTCAAAGTTATGTAGTTATGTCATAAAAAAATATGAAATTATTTTATTAATTTAAAATTTATAAGATTTTAAAAGAAATTATTTTAAGATTAATTATGTTCTTTTAAAAAAATAATTTATATATTTTAAGATACAAGATAGCGTAACTATACATGTTATCTCACAGTAAGCAAAGAAAAATCACAATCTATATTTTAAGTTGTTGTAAAATAGTATGATAACTAAGGCAAAATATTTTAATTTATATAAAATAGTATTTTTAGTAAATATTTTAATTTAAAATTTGATATTAAAAAATTTAAAATAGCATAAATTATACATGAATCTCTCATAACTTATTCATCAAACCAAACAACGTAAATCACACATTGGTAACATAAAATATTACATGATAAGATAGAGAAATAAATTTAATTTATTAAAGTTAAAAACATAATTTATTATTATTATTATTATTTTAATTTTATTTAGTAAAGAGAGAAATATTTAGAGAGAAGAATATGTTTATATTACTTAATAAAAATAATTATTTAACAAAATAAATTATAAATATAACTTAATTTTAATAATATCTTTATTGCATGAAATCTAAAATAACATTGGTATCTAAAAGTTTTTACAATTTATAATATATAATAGTAGAGGTGCTATACATTAACGTTACAAATCGTTACTCTTAGATTAGTTAATAAGTTAATTGTTTAATTATTTAAAAAGTTTAAAAGAAGACATTTATATTAATCAACAAAATAGTTATCCAACTAATTTAAAATGAATTGTAAATTGTTGTATTAATAAAAAAATCTATTTATTTATTAACTTAATTAATAAAAATATTTGAAAGAGTATATTTTAAAGGGTGAAATATTTAATTGATTAAAACTAAGACATTTTTAACTTAAAATATTTATATCACATAAAATTGTTGGTAACTTAGGTACATATTGTAACGCCTTAAATTTTTGTAATAATATTTTGATATATTAATATAAGTGTATATAAGGATTTTCATGTGTTTGTGTTATATATATATATGTGTGTGTGTGTGTGTGATGTGAACTTATATGAATGTGTGAATATGAGTATGAGCATATGTGTTGGTTTGTGGTTGAACTAAATTTGTTGAAAATGACTAGGTTTGATTGAAATAGGCTAAGTGTATGCTGCAGGATGTTCTCACTGTAGCGAGAAAGCTCTAGGCAAAAAGCATAAAATTGTGTCGTTCTTGCTGTAGCGAGAAAGCATTGGGAGAGAAGAGGTGGAACTGTCGCGTTCTCACTGCAGCGAGAAGGCGACAGTGGAGGGTGCATTTTTATGTATAATCTTGTTATAGCAAGAGGGACTCGCTATAGCGAAATTCTGCAGAAACTTGAGTGTAGAATCGTATGAGATTTTCGTAGCAACGAGAAAGGGTCTCACTGCAGCGAGGCATCCTGTAGCGAAAGATGCCTCGCTGCAGCGAGAGTGTTGTGATCAGAAGAGGATTTAAGGAGTTTAGGGTTTGAAAAACTCATATTTCCTTTCCTCTCTTCAAAATCTCTTCGATTCTCTCGACCCTCTACCCTATTTCACCGATTAAACTGCCTCCAAAGTCGTTTGTGAGCTAAATCGAAAGTTGGAATCACGTTTGGAGCATTTGGAGGTAAGTTTGTGAGTTAGGGTTTTTAGGTTTTCATCCCTTTCTTTGATTTCCCAGTTTGTCATGGTGTTTTACCCTATACTTAGGACGAAAGTTCATGTGGGGAGCACTTTCATCATAGATTTTGTGTTGGGTCTTCAATCTGAGGTAAGGAGGGACTCTACGCTATCTCTTGTGTGTTTAGAATTCATTTATATTGTTATGTATTAGAAAATGGTTGAGATAGGACATAGAAAAATGTACATTTGGGTGAAAATAATTGATTGTGGTGAAATTGAGATGGAAACTTTGTGTGCAATGCAATGTGGTTGCTTTTGATTATGGATGTGTTGAAATGGTTGGCTACAATGTGGTTGGAAATGTATGTGAATATGCCATTGGTTGATAATGACTAATTTAAATGATTGAAAATACGTGTGAATGGCATAATGATTGCGTTTGAATATGTTGCAAAACTATGAATGGTTTAGCGATACATTGGAGTGTAGAAGATGGAGGCGATAAAAATACCTTAAGGAAAAGAGGGTGATAGTGACACCAACAGTGAGTGTGGGTACACCACAGGTCACATACTCTCCTCCTGACTCGACCTCTAACTAAGAGCTTTGCCAAGGGACTCGTGACCGCACATGTTGTATCTGTGGAACGAAGGCAATCCAGCAACCAGCCATGGTATGAAACTAAGTAAGTTCCTGTTACTTTCTCAACAGTTGCACTAAAAGTAAAATTAACTAGCAAGTATACTAGTATTGTTGTAGCAAGTTATAAAATCTTGGAATCATATTTGAGTCCCAAATATCATCCTCAAGGAATAGTTTTCTCAAGTATTACTTCACAATTCAACAATTAGTTGAGTCTAACGCAATTCAATTAGAGTTTGTAATATTTGAAAGCAAATTAACAAGTACAGAGTCTAGAAAACGTAACAAAACAGAAGCTACAAATTTGTTTATTGAAATAGATTTGTGAAACATAGTTAGGAGTTTATTTCACCAAAACTTCAGTATTAATTCAATCAAGTTCTAAACTTTCAAGCATTTGGATTGAATGACAATCATTTTTATGATTCATTAATCAAAGGTTAATTCCTTAACTAAATGACTCTAACATTCAATTTAATCATCCTAATTCCTTAGATCTGATTCAATTAAATATTACATTAAGCATTAGAAACCAAAAGATTACAGAGGGAGTAAGTATTCAGGCTCAAGTAATTCTCAGTCCAGAGGAAGTTTATCACAGGAGAAGAGTAGTTGTAGTGGCTCTGGTCCTGGTTTTGACTCTTTTAGAGGACTAATCAAATGTTTCAGGTATGGAGGACTACACATACTAAGAGACTGTCCACAACCACTGACAAATTGTACTAATTGTGGAATGTTGGGGTACACTGCTAATGTGTGCTGGGCTATTAAGAGGAGTGGCAGTATGAGTACAACTCAGAGACCTAAGTTGAGAGGGAGCATGGGGCTGAAGCCGATTATCCCCAGAAGAGTCTTTGCTATGAGCGGAGTAGAAGTCTCACAGTCTGAAGAGCTAATAAGAGGTAAATGCATTATTAAAGGTCGATTGTTGGATATGTTGTTTGATTCGGGTGCTATGCACTCCTTTGTTTCTGTGAAATGTGTGAAGAATCTGGGATTGCATGTGACTGAATTGCCGTGCAATGTTGTGGTAACTACCCCTACCGGTAAACTGATTATGATGTCGTGGGCATGTCTAGGGTGTTCAATAATGATGCACGGTAGGGACTTCGAGGTAGATTTGATTTGTTTGCCTCTCTCCCAATTGGACGTGATTTTGGGAATGGATTGGCTAGTTGCCAATCATGTGCTGTTGGAGAGAAGACATTGGTTTTTGGTGCGACAATGATGGAGATTCCAAGGCTTTTGAGCCAAAGTACATGGGAGAACATAGTGAGTGCTAAGGCCTTCATGGTCATGTTCTCAATGGAGGCCGAAAACGTGGTGGAGCCGGAGTATATCCTAGTAGTGAGGAATTTCTTAGAAGTTTTCTCGAAAGATGTCTCAGAATTACCGCTCGAGCGGGAGATAAAGTTATCTATTGACCTCATTTCGGGAGCAAGCTTGATTTCTGTGGCACCATATAGGATGTCACCGATGGAGTTGGCAAAGATCAAGAAGCAAGAAGAGGATTTATTACAGAAACGGTTTGTGAGACCGAGTATATCACCATGGAGAGCACCAATACTGTTGGTGAAGAATAAGGATAGGAGTATGAGGATGTGTGTGAACTACAGACAACTAAATAAGGTAACGATAAAGAACAAGTATCCATTTCCTAGGATTAATGATTTAATGAACCAATTGAGGGGAGTTGCAGTGTCTTCACAAAGATGAAAGATGAAAGATTGACTTGAGATCGGGATATCATCAAATTAGGGTAAAAGATGAGGATGTACCCAAGACGACGTTCAAGATCGATATGGTCACTATGAGTATTTAGTGATTCCGTTTGGGGTGACCAATGCGCCTGCAGTGTTCAAGGACTACATGAACAGGATCTTCCATGAGTTTTGGATAAGTTTGTGGTGATGTTCATTAATGACATCTTAATTTATTCGAAGACTCAAGAAGAGCACCTTAAGCATTTGAGGATAGTTTTGCAGATTTTGAAGGAAAGGCAGTTGTATGCCAAATTCTCAAAGTGCAAGTTTTGGTTGTCCTAAATTCAATTTTTGGGGCATGTGGTGTCTAAGGATGGGATTATAGTAGACTCTGCGAAGGTGGAAGCAGTTGCTGAATGGCCGAGACCAAAAAATGTGACTAAGATTCGTAGTTTCCTAGGAGTAGCGGTCTATTATAGGAAATTCATTGAAAAGTTTTGTAAGATAGTTTGCCCTTGACGAAGCTGACCTGCAAGGGTAAGGAGTTTAAATGGACCAAAGGGTGTGAAACTAGTTTCTTGGAGCTGAAAATAAAGTGACCTCGGCACCTGTGTTAGTTCTGCCTGACCTAGAACGAAAATTTGACGTGTATTGCGATGCGTCTAAGCATGGACTTGGGTGTATTTTGATGCAAGACAGACAAGTGGTTGCTTATGTCTCAAGGCAGTTGTATTCGCATGAAGTCAACTATCTAACTCACGACTTGGAGTTAGTCACGGTGGTTTTTGCCCTTAAAATATGGAGGCACTATCTATATGCAGTGAGGTTTGAAGTGTTCAGTGATCACAAGAGTTTAAAGTACCTATTTGAGAAGATAGATGGAATTCCTCAAAGACTATGATTTTACATTGTTTTACCACCCTAGCAAGGTAAATGTGGTAGCTAACGCTTTAAGAAATCTGTATTATCTGACACTAAGAATTGTTATAGCAAAACTTGGTCCTCACCAACTTATCACAAGGAAGTACACATATCATAAGTTTACAACAAACATAAGCTCCTACATCTTCAAGTGTTGCTCTAACCAAGGATTCTAAGTTAGGTAACTCAAGCTCTAGGAATAGGAAAGAAATGAATGAACGAATAGTCAAAAGATTGTGCAAATTTTGTAGGGAGCAATGAGATAGGAATCATCGACAAAAGTGTAAGGTCTGTAAAAAAAATTAAATGTTATATTTAGTGCAGAAGAGGAGTTAGATGTGAAGGAGAAAAACTATTCTAAAGTAGACATGTACGAGGTTGTCTTGATTAAAGGTAAAAGATAAAGAAATATTATGGAAAAGTGAATGTTCACATTTCTCTTCATGCTCTTAAGAAAATTATTAGAGGCTACACACTAAAGTTAAAAAGATTGATTAAAAGAAAAAGTACCATTTTTTATGGACATGAGTAACACATAAATTTTTAAGTGAAAGATGGGTAAAAATAATTTATTCCTATTTATTCTTAAAATTATGTTTTTCTATTTTATAAATATTAAAACTAAAATTTATAATAAAAATTAAAAATAAAAAAAATAATAAATTTACAAAGAATAAAATATAAATTACTTTTTTAAAAATAAAATAAATATTTTTAAAGTTAAAATAATTTTGTAGACTTAATTATTTTATTTAACAAACTGTTAATACTTTGTTATACTTAGATAATTTTCAAACCCCAAATATAATTCTAAAGATTATTTTAAAAAAATAATATTTTCTTAATAAATTTTAGCAGCAACTTCTTATCAATAAGCTTTTAAAAACCATTTTTTCGGATCACTTCTTCTCAACGCGTCCCCATCCCATCGTTGCGACACAGTAATCGTCACCTAATGGTTGGAAGGATAGACATCAATAAAGGCTCTGTACGCCACACATGCCCATTATGTACCATCCACCACCAGAAGCAGATCCACATCCCCACCCTAACGTTCCTTTTTGCCTAAAGTTAGTTTCAAGATCAATCATTCTCAAATTAATTAAAATAAATTTTATTTTATTTTTAAATTTTTTAGACTATGATAAAATCAATTTATTCATAATATTTATTAGGGTACTTTGTAAACTAGAAAAAAATATTTTATATTTTTTAAATTAAGAATTATGATTCTTTTAATACTTTAAAAATTAAAGAGTATTAATATTTTTAACTTAATTATTAATTATATTATTTATTAATATAAAATTAATGATAATGATTAATTTAAAAGTATTAATCCATCTCAATTATAAAAGGTCTTTTACCTTTATTCAATTTTCTTGATTTTATGTCTTTACAACACACCCATATGTGGGCGTAATTCTGGAATGTGATAGGATAGATATTTGGTTCTGTCGACGAAACAAATCAAACAAAACAAGTAAACTTGTCCCCCACAAAATCAGGATCGCGATACTCTTATTTTTTTTTTTTTTTTGGCACGAACATGATTTTTATGTGCTGTTATTTTTGTATTTTTATTTAATTAAAAAATAATTTATTTAAATAAAAAAAATACAGAACATAAAAGTCATGTTACGGAAGAGGATCTTGGTCTACAAAATCATTCAACTCTGTTCTAATTATAAAAATTATATAATAATTTATATGAACGAAATAGCCATTGAAAAAGATACCACTGAAAAAAAAAATATGCATGATGTGATTTATAAATATAAAGAAAAAAGTATTGCATTAATTGTTGTATAGTTTTATTATAGAAATATATATATCTTCATTACAAAACACAATGAAAATTTATATTGACTTAAATATATGTTTTTAGTGAATTTTTTATTTTTATTCTTTAAAACGTTTTTTCAGTTCTGATCCTTATATGTTTGTAAATTTTTATTTCAATCTCTATTAGTGATATGGTTCAATAAAAAGTTATAATATATCAATTTTTTTTTATCGAACCGCGTTATTGAAAAGCAGTATAATTGTTTGAAAGGTCGTTCAAAAATTACTACAATGTTGGAATAAAAAAAATATTTATATCAATTTAATTATAAATTTTTTATTTGATAAAAATTGAAAATAGATATAAAATAAAATGATTGGTGAGTTGAAAAATAATTAAAAAATATTATTATAAAAGTATTATGTGAAAAATACAATTAAAGCAAAAATTTTAACAATATATTTACTTCATTTTTATGTTTTATATATCATTTCAAAATAGATTAAAAAAAATTAAAAAATTATGTTCTAAAACACACAAAAAGCATACGGTTCTCTTAGTCCTCGAAAGTATTTAAACTCAAAATTTTACTTAAAATGAATTAAGATCCTTTATATTATAATTTAAAATCTAAAAAAAATTGAATTCATTTTTTATCAAATATAATACTTGAACATGATAAAATGAGAAGGGGTCCACATAACGTGCAGTTTTGAAATGGCCATGCTACTTTTGCAGGGCCAATTGCAGCACAAAGTCATTCAATTCTTGAACACTGCAACGAAACAAAGCAAAATGATTAATAACATCTCCGCATGAACATGACAGAACAGATAAACACAGCTGTTAGGTCCTGTCAACGAAGTAGCCAAATAACTGGGCAAGCTTTGAAAATTTTGATTTATAAAAACTTTAGATCAATATTTTTAATTATTTTTTAATAATTTTTTTAGTTATTGCATGAATAAAATGTAAAAATATTACAAAAGTTAAATAGAGTGATATAATAAATTTCAACACTTGAACTTATTTACGAAACATTTATTAAGATTTGATAGACACGTGTTGGATGAAATGGGCGATGATGTCCAAAACGTTATGCATTCCCACACCTCTATATATGTATATATATTGCACTCGTAGATATCATAACTTGTAAAGCGTGAAGCTTTCTTCATCTGAATTTGCTGTTTTTTGATTCAGCATTCCATCAAATATGGCTTCTTCGCCTACCTCAGTAAAGAAAAGCCAAGAGGGTATCTTAGAAATTTACCTTTTACTTTTTATTTATGAAGCCTTTTGTGCTATTATTTCCACTTATATGTTCTTTAACCAATGATTTGCAGGAGTATCTAATGCAATTGAGGAGAAACACAGCATTCCACTTCATGAGAACGTTTTGCAGAAGCATGCTGCATTCTTTGACAAGAATCAAGATGGTATTATTTACCCAACGGAAACTTTTCAAGGTTCTTATGCTTTTCCTTTCTCTTTAAAAAAGTCTACAGATCTCAAGTTTATCAAGTTATTTAGTTTAACGATTGATTAAATGCAGGAATGCGTGAAATTGGAAGTGGGATATTGTTATCTCTTGGCGGTGCTGTTTTCATCAATTTGTTCCTCAGTCAGAGTACACGACCTGTATACCTCTCTTTATCCCTTGAAAATTAACTCTTGTTTTCTTACATTATACATTGATGTTAATTTAAGTTTCGCTAACTTTATTTGAGACAAATAAAAAAATAAAACATTTAAAAATTATAAATATTAATAATTTTTTAAAAATACCTTGTAAAAAATTGAAAAAGTAAAACTTGTTTAACTAAAACCAGAAATGAAATTTGGTAGTTAACGCGAAAAATCAAAATGATTTATTATTAAAGTTTCCTCTATTGTGATAAGGATTGGTTTAACATGACGAAGAAAAAAGCTTGGGACCGAGATTGAAGTTAATTGAACTATCACATTTCCCAAGTGATTGCCCCTAAAATATCTTATCCTTTGCCATTCTGCAAAATTTCTGATCCCCAAATGGTTATTTAGTTATTTTGATATGGATGCATTTATTTCCACATGACACCGACTAAACGAGAAACACCAAAAAGTCGTAATAAGGAGGAACAAGTAATCAAAAGATTAGAAGTTGTAATATTTTCGAAATAATTTTTCATTATTTTTTTTATCACACTACCCATTTTATCATGTTTTTATCTTTCTAATTTATAAAAAAAATATATAATTTTACGATTAATACATTTTAAATATTATCTTGACATGTCTGTTTTATTACATTCTAATGTAATAATTTTATTCTTAATTAATATTATTATATTTAACAATGTTTATCTTTATTAACTTTATTATGATACATAATATTAAAAATTACCTACCCAATCATAATTAAATTAATGAACCCTATTAATATCTATTGAGTGAATTGTATAACTTCTAAAATATTACTAATTAATATCAACTACTCAACACATTTCTATACCGTTGTCACTTATCTGGTTCCTGGGGTGTAGGGAAAGTTTCCATCTCTACTTTTTCCAATTGAAATTAAGAATATCCAATTCGGCAAACATGGCAGTGACACTGGAACCTATGATACTGAGGGAAGGTATTAAAATTACATTTTTCTCCATATCTTTATTACTTTCATTTTAATTTCTATTAAATCATGTTATCTTTTTTTATTTATTTATTTCCAGTGCTATATTAGTAAAATTTATAATCAATATTTTAGGTTTGTTCCTTCAAAATTTGAAGAAATTTTTACCAAGCACGCGCATACGCATCAAAATGCTTTGACATATGATGAGTTGAAGGAGATGATAAAGGCGAATAGAGAGCCTAAAGATTTCAAAGGAAGGTACGTAGGTTTGTCTGATTTATTATACGTAGAATCACATTTTTAAATATTAATTAACTAACATTGTTTAAGAAGTTAATTTTGATATATTATTAAAATAAAAAAAATTATGCTGTCAATTAATTAAAAATTACTTTACATATGACTTTTATATTACAATTCATGAGTAATTATAATTTTAAAAATATTTATACTGATAGTGTATTTTGATTAAATTAAAAAATAACCTTATTAATATATTTTGAAACCATGATGCACAGGATTGGTAGTTTTGTTGAATGGAATATCCTTTACAAACTTGCCAAAGACAAGAATGGCTTACTGCAGAAAGAAACAATCCAAGGTGTTTACGATGGAAGCTTGTTTGAAATTCTGAAAAAGGAACATTCCGAAGATAAAAAGAAATGATTTTTATTTTAGACACAATGTAGAAAAATAGAAGTTATTTGACGTAGAAAATTTGGTTATTTAAGAATAAATGCTCGTATTACATTGTTATATCCAAAGATTAGTCGTTATTTGTTTTTAGGTTCACTGTTGATGTATTGGTTAAGTCCAATGTTTCATCATCTATCGTGTCTGGAATTCATCCAAAATGCCTATGTCCACATTTATCGCAAGTTCACAAATGTTCTCTGGGTTTCTGTTTTTATGATTATATACTGAAAGAACTCTTCTTCCAGAGTCAGGCTAATAATTAATTATTTGATTTTTTTAATGTCATAAATATTTTAAATAACTTTAAACTCGTTATTTTTATTTTATTTGGTATTTTAATTAAAATTAAAAATCTAAAAGAAAAAAATATATAATAGACGTAAAATTTGATCTATTATCTGTTTAAGGTTGACCGATTAATAAATTACAAAACCATTAAAAGAACAATTTTTAAAACCTAATCATTAATTTAATTGTCAACATTAAAGCCTAATCATTAATTTTTAAAGAACAACTTCTTTAGCATATTTTGAAATCAACACATTATTATGTGTTGTATAAATTGAGTTTATTTTGACTTTTAACGCTTGAGGTTGTCTAGGCTTTACAATTTCTTAATATACCCTATGAACGTGAAAATAAAATGCATGTCAAACACAAATATCAAAATCCGTACATAATCCGTAGACACAGAAAAAGAAAATAGAAAAAGTGGTATTGGTATAGAATAGGTTCAAAATGGTAACTATTGTCTTACCTTGATAAATTCCACTGCAGTAGAGCCATAATCCTCATAAATCAAGTTTTGTCATGAGATTCTAATGATAACTCTACTCGCACATCTCACATTCTTTCCCTCTCAAAACATATATCTATCTCCTTGACATCGCTCCCTTTATTTGCTATTGGCCAAAGACTCTTTTCTAAATTGATATTTTCAAATTTGTTTAATAGATGTAAGAAGCTTCCTAATTGCTCCTTTATGTCATTTTTATTTTTTTTATCTTTGTTGTTTTTAGATTTAGAATTAACTTTTAGAATTTGGAATTCTTGAGCTAGTTCACAGTAAAAAATGTAAAGCTCAACATGCCTCGTATAGGACCAAGCTCATTAAAGTTTAATGTATGAATATTTCAATTAATGGACTTATAAGAAGAAAGCACTAAATTTTAACTGAAAGAATATTATTTATCAGCTTTGACTCTTTTCATTTCATAATTTAATAAAATAATAGTAAATTATAAAAGAATAATAATAATAATAAAGAACAAAAACAAATATATAAGTTTCATTAAAAAGAATTTTGGACAAATAGACATTAAAAGCTAAATATTTAATTAATTATTTTTCCTCTCTTTGTTGATGTTATATTATTGTTATTATTCATTTATTTTACTCATTCTTTTATTTATTATAAAATTTAACTTTCATAAATAATATATTAAATTATATAAAAATTAAAAATAATAAAAATTATAACTTTAAAATCATCATTTCAGTTTGCCATTAATTTTATTTTACTTATTGATATTATTTTGTATAATATACACATTGTTTGTTTTGTGTTATGTCTTAATTTTATATTGTTAGAATTATGTTTTTTTTTAAATAGATAAATAAAATTTTTATAATAATTTACTATACATTACTATATGTGTCTGCATTACTTAAGTATTTTATAATATTAATATATTTAAATTTATTTTTTATTTTTACAATTAATCAATGAAATATTTTTTAAATTATTTAATATATCTTTTTAAATATTTCTCACTTTAATTATCAAATATTATATATTTTTTAAAATTAAATTATGTTTCATCTTCCATTAGTTATTTTATCAAAGTACATTTTTATTCTCTCCTTTTAAATATTTCTCTTGTAATTTATTTAAATTATTTTATTTAATTAACATAACAGTTAATAATGTTATTACATAATAACTCTATTTTTATGTGTTGTAAATTGTTTTATTTTATGTCGTATGCATATCAATATATATAAAAATAAAATTTTATTTTTAAAATTAATAAATTATATATTTATTTTTTTAATTAGATTTTTTTATTTAAAAATTTTTCTCTCTTAAATTATTAAACAATATAAAAATTTATTTTAAAAGTGAAATCCATTTAATTATATAATTTATTAATCAGATAAAGTATATTTTCTTTTTTTTATTTCACTTTGTTACTTAATCAAAATATATTATTTTAAATATTTTTATATTCTGTTATCTAATTTAATTTATCAATTAATTAAATTAAAATTAATTCACTTAATTAATAGAACAATTTATAATGTTATTATGTAATGTCTCTACAGTTATATATTTTAAATATTTGAGATTTTCATGTATGAATATTAATTTGGGTCTCACACAATATAAATTTGTTAAAATATATTTTAATTTCTTTTAATGAAATAATTATCTGTATTAATTAATTTAAATATATTTATTCATTTTTCTTTTCAAAAATTTTCCTTCTCTTAAGAAAAGTCAACTTTATATGTCTAAAATTTTAAGTCATAATTATAGTTAGAATAAACTAAATAACAAAGTATTTGAATACTCAAAATTATCATATAATATTTTATAATATTAATATATGATTTACATTACTTTTAGTGATCAAATCAATTATAAGAGATTTACATATTGTCTGTATTATCTTAAATTTTTTGTAATATGAGTTTTTTTAATTAATTTATTTAAATATTTTAAATTAAAATATCTTATTATCAATTTTTTTTATTTAACAATTTATGGTATGAATATATGATCTTTTTTGCATTCTGTATTATTTATGTTAGTGTATATGTATAGCCACACAATTTTTTATAAAAATTCTACAACTTTATTTTTAAAATAAAGCTAATATTGAAATAAATATCTATAAAAATTTTATAAATTTCAAATTAACCAACTATTTTATAATGTTTTTAAACAAAAAAATGTATTTAAGTTTTTCATTGCACCTGAAGATATATATAAAAGTAATAATTAAGCTTGTCAAGTTAAAATAATTTTTTTTAAAATATTAATTAATGTTTTATTAAATAATTTATCTTTCTTTAAAAAATAAAATTATAAAATTATTATTTAAAGATTAAATAAATATATTTAAAATTATAATAAATTTACATATTTAAATTAATTTAAGATAATTATTACTTAAACAGACATTAATGTTCTAGGTGTTAATATATTATATAAATAACTTTCAAATTCATTTTTTTCTCAAAATCATTCTATCTTAAAAGTTTTTTTAATTTTGAAGTTTTATTTGATAAACTTTAAAGAGAATTCTCTAATTTTATTTTTTTAAAAGTATTTTATTTCTAATTAAATGTTTTCTAAAGTACGCTTGCTATCCTGTCCCTATGCACGTTGCAACCACAGTTTGTTTTTGCTCATATCAGTGTTTTTAGATTCACTCTTCAAAATTGATTTTCTTTTACTCATCCAAACCAGGATTGTGCGGGAGAAGCCATCAAACATGTCTTTGCTTCGCAAACCCTAATTTGTTTCCCCATTCTTTTTCTTTTGATTCAAGCTTTAATCCAACTGAGAACACAAACTCTTTTATCTCCGTTAAAAAAATTTATGTTTTGCTAGATTTTTACCACTTTAAGTTTGAAGAAACCAAGCTCAAGGTGTTAAAGTAGACACTGCAAAATCGACGAGATGATTTTACTTGCTAAACTCATTTATCTGATGTCATTAAGACTTCGATTAAGTTATTATACCCACTTTTATTTTTTTTTCCTCTTTTTTATGTATTCATGTGTCCATACATGTTTTTGATGTTTCAGTGCCTTTTCTTAGCCTACGCATTTTGTTTCAATAATAATATTAAATAAAAAAATTAAAATATTATGTATTTATTATTATTATTATTATTACTAGTTGTTATTGCGAATGAATACTTCATTTGTAAATTTGGTTGTGCATTAATTTTTTTAATAAATTATTTATGCTGCATGTACATAATAAAATTAATCTCTTTAAAAATAAAAGTTAAATAATAGTAAATGATAATAATAAAATAAAAATTGAAACTAAAAAATAATATATTTTTTATATTAAAAAATTACATTCTCTATTCTTGATGTTTTGCATCAATGTATTTATTAAACACCTTATTTACTTTATTATTTTTTTCTCTCTCTTTCAATCATTTTATTTTTAAAGAAAATCATAAAAAAAATAAAAAGTAATTTCATTTGAATTCATGCATAGATTTGAAATCACAGTATATATTTCTTTACCATGTGTTATCAATTTTCTTCTTTCTTTTTCAAGTAAAAAATATAAACAAAACTCTTTCAACTAGACAATAATTTTTGTTGGTTTATATTCCGAGTATTTTTATTAAAGGAAATTCTATTCGGGCTAAATAAGATTACTATAAACAGTCTATTATGCAATACTTTATAATTATAAAATGTAATTTTTATTAATTATAAAAGTATAAAAATACTTATGTTAACTATTATACTTTGTACTTACATGCATTAATCTTATTTTTTTAAAATTAATTTTAACATAGAGTCAAAATAACGTAACAAGAGAAAATAAATTTTAGCAACCAAATGAAGTGAAAAAAAAAAAGTAAGAAAATTTGTTATGGCAAAAAGACATATGTGAAATGATTTAGGAGAAAGAGACATGTGAAGTACTAGGCTGAGGAAGAAGAATGTTTTATTAGAAGGCTTTGTAGAATGAGAAAGTTATGCATGTAGTATTATCCAATTCTCTCTGATTCTTCTCCCCTCTCTCAGTTCATCTTTCTTCGTCTTCTTTGGATTGTTCTTCCTATGATTCTTTCTTCTGTTATGTTGCTGGTGATTGTAATCATTGCTAACTTAATTTACAATTACTATAGTTACTCCATTATAGTTATTACAGTTTTAAATTCTATTCACTGATATTGATGCATTCAATTTCTTCGCTCATTCTGTTATTCCGTTAATATACATCTATACTATTTCACTGATTTAGTAACATGAGCAATACATATATATTTTATTTTAAAATAAATATACATATATTTAACATATATATTTCATTATTTTCTTACATATTATTGTAAATGTTTTATTTTCTATTATTTTCTTAAAGGGTCAAAGAAATATATTTTTAAAGGTGAATCTCCATGCTGAATGCAATTGATGTGCCCATACCAGCGAGCGAGGGCCAATTAATAATTAAATATTTTATTACCATATAAATAAAAACTGAGTGGAGTCTATTGTCAGTTTTGTAGAATTCTAGATTTCTGAAGAGTGTGAGATCGTAAGCAAAATCATTACTGGCGAATCCCCTAACAATATATATATATATATATTTGAATAATGTAGGTGAGCGTATTCATGACATTACATAATTTGGATGATACAATACAATATGGAAGTTTTGACTTTCATTCACGATTTATGATTATAGCAAATTGTATTGCAACATGCAATGACCAATGAGAATAATTATTAGTACTCACAACACATTAGAAAGTGTTTTGGGCATTACAGAGATATTAATAAATTTTAGAGTCAATCTTCTTATCTTTTATATATACTTTAAATATTATAATTGTATTTTTATTTCAAGTTTTCTTTGATAAATACATATTTTTTTGAATTTTATTTTAATATATTTTTATGTAAAATTTCAATCTTATATAATATAACTTTTTATTCATTTATTTTAACTAATAAAACAGATTTCTCTATTTAAGTTTAATTAAACTTTTGAATCCTTTAGTTTGAATTATATGCAATTTTAGTATCATATAATTTTTTTGGCGGAGTTAAGTCTCTTTTTTCTTTTAAATTAACTAAAATTGGTCTTTTCATTGAATTGATGGGGAGTTTGCAACAAATTAGAATGTGAAATCATTTAAAAAATAAGATTTTTTTTTCAGAATCTTAATAAAATTTGAAGAATTTTATAATATGTGAAATTAAAGTTTGAAAAAGAAATCACTTGAGGTTTTTTTTATTATTATTTGAAGGTGAAATTTGGTTTTTTTAGTTAATTAATTTTGGATAGAAAATAAAAAATATTTTAAAAGACTTAATTAACTGAAAAAGACTCAAGATTAAAATTTCACTTTGTCTAAATTAGAAACTAATTTGTAACTTTAAGCTTTTATTTGATATGTGAATTTACACATGATAAGAAATTATATATAATAATTTTTTATTAAAATTATATAACTCAACGCATTGATACTATTAAATATTTTAATTTTCAATAAAAACATATTGTTTGAAATTTTTTATCATGTACAATATTGTATAGTTTAAAAAAATTATTGATTTGAATTATATATCCACCTTACATTTGAAATTAAATAATATTTAAATATAAAAATTTTGGAAAATATTTTATTTTATTTTACTAAAATTATTTTCCAAATTTCACAATGTAGTAGAATGACTAACGTGTTGTTTAATTTTATAAAAAAAAAAAAGCTCATTCGTACCTAAAATAGTATGTGTAAATGCAAGTTATATCACCACTAAACGGTGGTAGAAATTATTTTTAAAAAAGTTATAATTATGAAGATGAAATTTAACAAAATTTAAAAAATAAAATAAAATAAAACTAAATTTACATAAATTAAAAATATTTGAACTTAAATATACTATTAGTCTCATCATAGAAATGCTAATGTATTTGTGAAGAAATGATAGACTTCTTCAAGCTTACGGATCTTATCCAAGTTAGTTAGGCTGCTTGAAATCTTTAGCTATTAGACTTGTTGACCGCTGGGTTGGTCAATTTTTACTAAGAGTTATTTAATTCTTGTTATTGTAGTAAGTCCCGAAGAATATTAGTTTCATCATGCTAAATGAATTAAATTGGTTTATAAAAATAATATTTTTTTTTCATCTAACTGCAATTATAAGAAAAAATAAAAGTATTATAACGCTTAAGTTATGTTTGGAAATTGTGTTTAAGGGAGAAAGGGAGGAGAGTGGAAAGAAAGGAAGAGCTTAATCATTGTTTGGGAATTACTTAATTCTTAGGGAAAGAGTTTGAAGAGTTTTCTAAATCTTCCAAAACCTTTTAAACTCCAGTTTTTTTAGTTCCTCGAATTTGAGAGTTTTCTCCCTCCCACTTTGATGTACTCTTTCACTATTAAAATTCTTTTTTATTTAAATGTTAGTTTTTAAGTAATAATATTTTAAAAAATTTATAAAAAATAAAAATATTTAAAATTATTAATTTTTAGAGAAAAATATTTTTTTATTTTTTTTGTAAAAATAAAATATATAAATAAAAAATAAAAAATATAATAATATCATTTATATATTTAAATTCACTATCATCCTCTCCTCTCAATATTAAACATCTAAATAAGGAAGATGTTTACCTCCTTCTCCTCCCTTCTCCTTCTCCCCTTCTCCCTCCAAACTCTCAAAAGCCTTAAAAAACAATTAGGGATTTGATTTCTCATTATTTTCAAGAGCTGTATATATAGAATCTAGTTGGAATAATGTTGGGTCCAATTGCCTTGTATTATTTTAAAATTAGATTTAGAAAAAACTTATGATACATTAAGTTGGAATTTTATAAATGACGGTTAATAAAGCTGGTTTTGGAAATCCTTGGTATGTTTTATTTTATAAATGTATTTTATTCTCATTTATTAGTATAAATTGGAAGAAAAAGTAGACAAGCAAATTCTTTCTCCAATTATGTTTTTGTTTTATGTATGAAAAATTTAGCTCATTATATCCAACATGCAATGAATCTTGGGGATTGGAAACTATTTTCTTATGATAAAAATGAACCTAAAATTTGTCATTCATCTTTTGCTCATGATCTTATATAACCAAATGAAAATTATCTAAGTTGTTCTTTAAACTTTTTGCAATGTTTTGGGTGCTTTAATAAAGATAGATCATCAATTTTCTTTTCTAATAATGAATTTTAAATCAAGATCAATTTTGAGCGGAGACATAGGAATATTGTATCCTGACTAGTTGAATTGTTATTAGGATTTACCTTTAGTCTATTCTACATTAAAAAGTATCTCTATAATAATTTGATAAATAGAATTACGAGAAAACTTACTAGTTAGAAAGATAATGCTTTCTTTATAACTAGTTGAATTACTCTAGCTCAATTTAGTATTCTTGGTATACCAAATTATTTTGTGCATGTTTATAAAACTTTCTTGTGATTTATTGCATAGGTCCTCAAAGTTATAATCAATTATTAGCTGAACTTTCGTTATGTTTAATTAGCTAAAACATAATGTGGATAGATTTGTCTACAAGGTAAATGAGTTAAGAACGGGTGGTCTTATTCAAAATGTTGATGGAGAAATTTTTATCAGGTTTTCTCTACAAACTAAGTATTACACATGTACTTTGAATCATCATTTAAAATAAACTACATATTATAAATAATTTTTAATGGAAACTCAATTAATGTTATTACATTTTTTAAAATAAACTAATTCTAACAAAACAATTCCTTTTTTGCAATTCATTGCGAGTACAATTCTAGAACAAATCAATCTTCTTTATTTATTCAATTTTATACTTGAAAATATTAGTAAGGATGAGTATCTTTTGCCCCACTAAACTCTCATTTAATTAAAATAGTAAAAAATAATGTAGAAAATTAATATTTAATACAACATGCATCTAAATAGAAACAATTCATTTATACCATTTCAAACAGAAATTATCCATGCACTTCACTTCATACTTAACCAAGCACCATCTTTCATTTGATTAAAATGGTTGAAATAAAATAAAAATTATTATCTCATATAACATGCATCAAGATAAAACCAATTTATAAAACAAAACTAAGCAGGTAAAGATCATTCATACATATTATTTCACAATCAATCATATATAATCATTTAATCTTTTGAACCCATGTCACTTTGTTCATTTCAATTTTTAATTATTCACTAAATAAGAGTACTCTAAATACTCATGGCCTCCTAAATCATTGTCAACATACTTTTCCTAATTATGATAGACTTACGCTAGCATGGATAGTTGTAGTTAATCACCACATATAAATATAATGTGTGGTTTAGGCATTCATAGTAAAGGTATAGTCTAGAATTTAGGTCAGAAAATGAGCATAAGGTCTATAAATGCTTTCGGTATCAATTGTGTACACATAAGCTATTAACATTCATCACCCTCATTTTTTCCAAATTTCTCAAATTGCATCTAGACTCTATATCCTCATTGTATCTTTGAACTATCCATGTGGTAACTCAACAGTGACACACCAAAATCATATTTCTTACATCAATCGATATTGTCCTAATACATGTGTTACAATCACATTAATCAATATATTACATCATACATGTTATAATCTTACTCGTCAATGTATTACAATACACATTATAATCACATTAATTGGTGTTTTTGTGCAACATGTATTGGTTACTCCCTTTTCCTTTTCTCATATTCTTCTAAAAAATTTCCAATTATTCACACCAATTCTTTTCTTTTCACTAATAACATATTTTCCTTCATTTCTTTCTTATCATTCAATTAAATGAAGCATGTCTAAAAGTACACACATTCAAACTTCATCCAATACATACATATGCAATTAAATGTCTTATATCATCCAAAACAGTCAGACCATTTGCATTAATCTTATACAACAATAAAGCTTCTCAATTCAGCATATAATTATAAAACAGGAAACATATCAACACAAATCCAATACAATACATTGAAGGTCGAATAGCTCCAAACTTAGACCAGTCGCATATTTCATAAATATTTTGCCAGAGATCACCCTTTCTCAATCTTAATAACAATCATCTATCCTTAGGTTTAATTTTTTTCCTAGTACACTTATTATTCTCAATAATAATTCACACTTCAAAACTATTCATGCATAATAATCACTAATAAAGTTGTAGAACTTCTCAAAAATTGGTTTTCTTCATAGTTCTTACTGTGAAACTTTACTCAGGCAGTAATGAAAAAATATATAGATTTTACATGTCAATAAATCCATTTTTACATTGTAAACTTTAAGAAAACATTATAGATCTCTCATCCTAAACAATAGAATTTGAATTTCTAAGCCAAAAACATGTAATAGGAGTTAGAATTTGGGATCAACTCTCACTACTTGAAAATACATCTCTGAGACTAAGTTCTTTGTGAGCTCTAAGGAGAAACTCTACGTTTTGACAAGAGACACTACCCAAAGACCATAGTCCTTCCTAATATCACAGTATAAAGTACTATTATGGAAAGAGAGAATAGGAAAGTAGGAACAAGATTCAAGAGCTGAATTCCAGAAACTTGCTTAGATTTGAGTAAAATTGACGTTCGAGCTTAGATCCAAGAGAGATTTAGGATTAGAGGAGGCTTTCTCTAACAAGGGAGAGAGAGATAACAAAGAGAATAAGAGGGAGAGGTGATTTTGGTGAAAAATAAAATTTCTTAACGCGAACTCTCTTAAATACCCTTCAAACCTGCGTGTTCTTGCTTGAGTGAGTTCCTTTTCGCTTGAGCAAGAAAATCATATATTAGTTTTTTTAGCCTTTTCCTGCGAGGTTGCCTGGGCAAGACCTCTTCTCGCTTAGGCGAGAGGGCAGTTGAGGTGATGTTCTTCTTTCTTACTTAAGCGAGAATGCTCCATAAAGTCTAGTTCAGAAATATGTGTATTGCTTGAGCGAGACATATCTCGCTTGAGCAAAAAACCTTAAACCAAAATTGCTATTTTTTAAAAAACAAGAGAATAAAAATGAAAGTGTTACAAGAGTAAAAAATTCTTAGAGAAGGCAACAAGATCTAGAAAAAGGGATACAAAATGAGAAGTAAGTGTTTCATAGGAGAAGGAGAATACTAAGAAAGGAGAACACAAATATGAACTTGTATGCTATATTCAAGGTATTTTTCATTTTTCTTCACACATAAAACTCATGTTCTATTATAACTGTTGAACCATTTGTAAAATGAATGGTAAAATAGAGGCTAAATGATACAAGCATAAGAGCTAGTGATCTGACCACTTTATAAAGATACATCTTTTTTTTAAGGTAATATATTATTATTATTATTATTATTATTAAAATAAAAATAAGGATTGAGGTGACTTCTTGATAGTTAATGCCATGAAGCTCCTGAGCACTCTGCATTAAAGTTCCTGAGCATTCAACTGTTTGCAATTTCACTTTTAGCTCATTTTTCTTTTTTTTAATATTATAATATTATGATTATCTTAGATTTCTTTTTTATTTTATTTTTTATTTTTAGTCTTAGGCTTAGACAACCTATTTTTAAACAAAAAAAAGTATTTTAGGTCCAAATTTTTCTTTTTTAGTTTAAAAATAATAATAAATAAATTTAAACTTATTTTATTTTATTATTTTTTGTTTCGCTTTTCAGTTTTATCTATTATTTTATTTTTCAATCTTTAACTTATTTTAGTGAAATTATCTCATTTTTTATTATTTTTTGTATATCTTTAAATTTATTTTATTTTATTTATTTTTATTTAAATTATAAATATTAAGATTTATTTTTGTATTGTATTTGACTTCTATTTTTACTTGTAAAATGTGTTTCTTTTCATCAAAATAAAATAGAAAATAAGTAAAATGATATAAATATTTTTTTCCAATATTTCTTGAATTTTTACTTGTATCTATTTCATTATTTATTTTTGAGTGTTTGTTCTTTAGCATTATTTTCTTTTACTATTTTGTATAGAGTTAGAATGTAATTTGATTTTATATTTATGTTTTGTTTCTATTTTTTTGTGGGTAAATTGATTTTTTAATTTATTTTATGATAAATAAATAAATAATACATATTTGCATCAATTTATAATATTGACTTGTAGCTTCTTTACTTACGTGTGTTATAAATTAATAAAGCCTATGTGTACATACATTACTTAAACTTATGCCATATTAATTTATCATCTATACTCTCTAATTAATTAGAAAATTATTTTAACAATTAATCAAGATATATTCTCTATATAATTACTTATTTACTAATCAATCAATTTAAATTGAAATTATTTTATAATGCAACAATTTATGATGTTAATATGTGACGACTCTATCTTTATGCGTTATAAATTGTCAAAACCTATGTGTACCAACTTTACCTTAAGTTTTATTCACCATCAATATATATATATATATATTTTTTGACTCCTAAAATTAATCAACTATATATTTTAATGTAATTAAAAATATATCATCTAGAATATTTTTATCATATTAATGCATGATTTATAGTGTTATTGTGTAGTATCTCTACCTTCATATATTTTAAGTAGTAAAAAATTTTGTGTACTAATATTACCTTGAGTCTTATACAATATAAATTTATCAAATGAATTTTTAATTTTCTATTAAATAATTATATTCTTTAATCAATTCATATATTTATTCCTTTCATTATATGGAGTTAATTTTTATTTTCTAAGTCACATTCCTATATTTTAATAAATTAAATAACCAAAATATTATTTCTTTATTTTGTTATACAAATCTTTGCAACATCAATGTGTAATTTACATTACCTTTAATTATCTAATAAATTATAAGAGATTTATGTATAGTTGATGCTATCTTAAATTTTCTTTTAATATCAATTTTCAAATCCAAGTATAAATTCAAAACTTTTTAATTACAAACAATTTTTTAACGATTTGTGGTATAATTGTGTGATCTTCTTTCGCCTTCTATATTATTTATTGTAAGATATATATATATATAACCGTATTATCTTGTATCTTAAAACGTTATGATTTTATAAAAATAATTTTAATTTTAAATAAATTTAATTTTACTAAATTTAATTTTAATCAACCAACTTCAAAATTTTTTTATAGAACTACGTGAGTTTGAGTTTTTCATTGCACCTCAAGATACGTAAGAGCGGGAATCGAATCGGTTGAGTCAAAATAATTTTTCACTTTTCTAAGATATCAATTAATATTTTAATAAATAAATTTTCTGCCTTTAAAAATAAACAACACTTATTGTTTAGGTATTAAATAAATATTTTTAAAATTAAAATAAATTTACACAAATCATTTAAGGTAACTATTTTTTCAAATGAACGTTGTGAGGTGCTAATATTTCCCTACATGTAAATGACTCTTGACTTTGTTTTTAGTTTCAAAGATTATATTATTTTAAAATTTTTTCTAAGATTTTCTTAAAATACACTTTAGTGGCGACTCCTCTGATTTTTTTAGAAAACTATTTCATTCCTAAAAAATGTTAGTTTATCATTCCATTGCGACTTGTAACAATTAGTATAATTTGGTCTTTCTTTTTTCTCCTTCAATTCAGCCTTTCACTTGCCTAATAAGCTACCAAAAATTTGAATTTTTTCTACTTAATTGTGGTGGTGGGGTAATTGATGTTTGTCTCAACTTTTCTTGGAAATTTTCAAGTGTTTGGTCAAGAAATGGGTCATGTGGGGTTCCTTTAGAATGTGTGGATTGGTGTTAAAGGTTTTAGAAAGGTTGGAATTTGACTGAATTTACAAAATCTTCTACTTTCTCTCTCTTAGCTTTCTACCTTATATGAAATTTGGGTCCTCTTTTGGATTTTCAATTTTTTTTTCTCTTTGCTCTTTTATAGTTGGGACCTTACAACCACTTTATATAGTATGTCTCCAACACTTTTGCTTTTGAACATGACCATCTAATCAGATTGCATCTAGGTGTAAAGTTTTACCATAAAATATTTTGCTCAAATGGACAAAATTGACTTTTGAGGTGACACTTTTCTTATCCCTTTCAATTGGTTTGGTTAGCCTTCAACCATGAGCTAACCAAGTTTGATTCCTCTCCTTTGTTAGCCTTAATTATTAGTAGGTTTGGAGGAGAATCTAGTTACATTTAAGTTATTCCTTCGTATAATCAAGTGTCAATCATGCAGTTTGGATACTTAAAGTCACCTTTCCCATTGGCTTACCCTAACCAACTCATTCCTCACTCAATCATGAACAATTTAGCTTCAATTTCAAGCCAAAATTTGTGCCAAATGAGCTAGATTGGATAGGATTGAAAATTTTAGAAATTTTTACCCAAAATTTTAGCCATTTCCAAGCCATTTTTGAGCAATTTGGTTTGATTTTTATATTAAAACTTTGAGTTTGGTTCTTGAACCACCATGATCCTATTTGGCCTAATAAATTTCTATAAAAATTTTAGAATTTTTTTCTCATTAGCTTGTCTAAAATGGGATAACATTCTAGGTTCTTCTAAGTGTATTTTGATCATTTTGGCTAAATTTTACAAATTGTATTTCTATTTTATTTCTGCTTCTTACTAATTCCATATAATCTTTGTAATACTTAATTTAAATGTTTTTTTATTTAAATAATACCTTTTTAAAAAAATTTCTCAAAATAGATTTTTTTAAAAAAAAAATTCTATATCTAGTGCTTTTTTTTGCTGTCAGCCAAAGAATCGCCTATACATAAATGATAGTAAATTATTATTATCTAATGTGTACCAAACAAGATAATGCGATAATAAATTTTTATTATTATTTTAATAAGCTATCGTTTTGCGATGGTTGATACTGCTATCATTCCATCTTTTTCGATACCTTATAATTAAAAAACTAGATTGGATTTTGAAAAGATTGGAGATTGGAGTAAAGGGATATGTGAAATTGATGAGAGAATAATGAGAATGAAAAAAAAAAAAAAACTAATTGCAGGCTGGTAAGCGTTTTTTGAAATTCGGATCCAATGCAGTTAAGGCAAGAATTGGATATCCACTTTTACTCTCGCTTAAGCTATTTTAAGCTTGCTTAAGCTAAGACGACTTTTTTTTGTTCCCAAACTCTTCTCTCTTACGAACTCTTAGCACCTAACCCCTATTTCTTAGCCTTCCCCTCCCCTCCCACTCTCCCCTTCTAGTCCTTTTTCTCTCTATACTCCAAACCCTCTCCATCTCAACCTCTCCCTACCAGTGGTGCACGCTAAGTTCATGGATCCAATGAAGTTTGTTCTTAAAGCCATATTAGAGGTTTTTCAATGGATAAGAGAGGGGAGAAAGTTGAGAATGACTTGGGTGGACTCACGTGCTTTTGCTTGAGTCTCTGAGAGGGAGGGGACTGAGATTTGAGAGGGGTGGAAGGACTGAGATTTGAGATGAGAACAAAGCTGAAATTTGAGAAAGGTGGGAGAAAGGGAAGCAGGACTGAGATCAGTGGGATGAGGGAGAAGGAGCTGAGATTTGAGAAGAAGGGAAGAGGAGAAACATAGGGTGAAGGTGGGGAAGGGGCTTGATATATGAAAGGAAGGAATGCAGGGTGGGAGAGGAGGCTTGATATATGACATGGAGGGGCCTTGGAGAATAAAGAAAGAAGAAGAGAAGAGGAAAGTGAGCGGTGCTTTCATTTTCGCTTAAGCAAATAGAACTTTTTTGTTTTATTTTCACTTACACACTAACTAGACTGAATTTGTATCTTTTTTTTTTACAATGATTAGATTGTCTCATTATTCTCATTATACATATCAACAAGACACACACCATGATAACATGCATATCCAGGGTTTCTCATCTCTCAAACATATAGTCACGTGCACATACCTATATTTAATGAAAAAATATAAATAAAATTTTTAAATAGTAATATTTAATTTATTTTAATAATATGCAATAAAATTAAAAATATAACTTTAGTAATGAATACCAATAATTACATATAAAAAAGAATATAAAAATTGTATCTTAATTAACGTGTGCATGCAATTAATTTATAAAATTATAGTATTTTTATATCATTTTTTCTACATGTGATGGAAGGACACTAGAATTTATGCACTGTTTTGTTGGACAAAAACAATTACTGCAACCATTTTTTCTTTTTTATTTCTATTATTCTCTCTCATCAATCTCACATATATTCCTTTACTCCATTCTCCACTTTTTCCAAAATCCACTATGGTTTTCTAAATTATATGGTATTAGAAAAGATGAGATAATAGAATGATAACAGTCTTGGCCATTCTAAAATGAAGCTTATGAAATTAATAATAAAGACATTTTGTTTAATATACATTAGTATAGGCTATAATAATTTATTAAAATAATAATAAAAATTTACTATCATTTATATATGGACGATACTACTATTGACATGGAAAAAATTACCAAACAAAAAATTAATTTTAAAAAAAATCTATTTTAAAAAATTATTTTTAAAAAGGTATTATTTAAATAAAAAACCTAATTTAAATAGTCTAATATCACTTAAAATAATTTTGGTAGTTCATCTTTACTTAAAATTGAGTTGCTCTATATTTATAGTCCCCAATTCTCCATTAATTAGTTTATTTTTGAGTAAATTTTACTAAATAAATTTTATTTCTAAATTTTGATGTATTATCTAATTTTAATTTATTTAAATTTATATGATTAATAATTAATTTAGAAGTGATAAAATTTTGAGATATTATAAACTTACGATTACTTACCTGTTTACATAAATAAAATTGATCGGTAAGATTTATAACATTAAAATTAATTTTATAAATTAAGATTTTTTTGAGTAATACAATCAACAATCTTTACCCTCTCCATTATAATTAAAATTAAAAAAATTAATTTTATGTTGAGTTATAATTTAATTATTAAAATAAAAAAAGTTATAAATCCTTAATTTTATAATCCATATATTTTCTTAGCTACCTATTAATTATTAAAAATGTCAAAGTATTATTTCAAAGTTAACACACGAGTACTAGGTGATTAATAAAAAATATTTCCTTAGCTAACATTTCCGCTTTCAGCGCTAGACTTTATTTTCGGCGCCTATAAAAATATTTTTTCATGTATGAAATTAAGTCAACGAAGGAATTGTTCAAATGATAATAAATTATCAACAGCATTTCTCTCTCCACAGCATTAGCAGCGTTCAAGCTCATAATTGCATTTTAGTATATGAATTGTTAAAATTGGAAATGTAAGTCACATACATTTTTTAAAGAGTTTTATGACATTTTAAGTGATCATACAATTTCGTAAATCTTTTAATTTTCTATGTGTGATCCAAATTTACTCTTCTCGCACCCTTGTACACAATATTAATTCTTGCACTCTTAATATTTTTATATAAAACATAATATTTTTATTAATTTAATCATTTTGTTATAATTATATATATTTTGATTATCTATATTAATATTTTTTAAATTGGACAAGTATAATAATACAATAAAAATTCATTGTTTTTTTATAGTCCAAAAATATATATTATGTTAGTTTTGGTATGTATAAATAAAAGATAAATAATTTTAAATTGATATAAATTTTATAAATATAATGTCTATAATAATCTTTTTTAATTTAATGATTGATTATGAAACAAAGAATATATACAATAAATTATAAGAATAAGTGAAACTTACTCATTTAGTCCCTCTCGTGCATATACAAAATTTACGTACAAAAAATTTATAAAATGTTACATAATATTATTGAATTTAGTATAATAACAATGTTAAATATTATATTTTTTATTATATGTTTATATATATAAATATATAATATACACAATTTGAAATTGATTTAAAATTATTTAATATTATATGTATATATTAAAATTAACGTAATATATATATATATTAAATATGTATGAAAATAAAGAAAATTTAATGATAATCTGATAGACTTTGAATTTTGATAACACAAGAGTGTGTATACTTATGTCCGTTAATTTGACTATATCGCGTGCGTGTGTATATACAGTGACTAAACTAGCATTTTAGTTCCAGAGAGAGTTTGAATCTAGTATTTTAGTCCCTGAGATATTTAAAATATCACATTAGTCCATAACTTCTTAGACGTTAGACTCCGTTAAGAGACTATCACAGAAGGTTGAGCTGTCATGTTAAGTGCTACATCAGCATCCCAATTGGCAACAACGACGTTGTTTTAGAAGCTGGCGTGACTCAGATAAATGTTAAATGGTGTCGTTGTCATTAAAACCCCTTTTGCCCAAATTGAATCAAACATATCAGAATATATGTTGTGTCGCTGGCCTTCTTCCACAATTAGAGTTAGGGTTCATGGTTGCAATTGGGTTACTTTATTTTGTTGGGTTTCTTCCGTTCCTCTATTGTTGGGGTTTCTTGCTTCTATTATTAGGTTCGTTCCTTCTTTGCACGATTTTGGTTTCCAATACTTTATATGGCTAGTAATAGCAATAGAAGGCCTCTAATGAGTTCTGCTTCAAGGTTATCATAAAAATAAAATAAGAAACGAAATGACAAGATTTGTCATTGTGAGTTGAAAGCAGCTGTTAGAATTTCATAAACAGAAGCTAATCCTAGAAGATTGTTCTTTGGATGTCCCAAATACATGGTAAACAAAGTTAATTTATTGTTGCGTTCAATTGCCATTTCTGATAAATTAAATTAAATTACTTCTTACACATTATGTAGGTTGGTGAACATTGCAATTATTTTGCATGGGCTGATAACAAAAATAGTATGGAAGATAGTTATAATGCTGCTAATTATGCAACCTCTCAAGTAACGTCTCCTTTTACAAGTGCACTGTAACATCTTCATTTTTGTATTTATTATTATAGCATTGAATGTTGGATATATTTGTGAAGTTATTTGAATTTTAGAGAGCTTAAATGATGTAAGTTGCAGAATATCTCGCTATAGCGAGATATCTCTCGCTGTGGCGAGAAGAGCGTCTAGAAATTAGGCATTCTGATGCTCTCTCGCTGCAGCTAGAATTCTCTCGTTGTAGCGAGGAGCTCTCGCTGTAGCTAGAAGGACAGACAGCAAAGTGCAATTTTTTCTGATTTTTTCGCTGCAACAAGAGAAGGGCTCGTAGTAGCGAGAATTTATCGCTGTAGCGAGAATGTCGTGAGTCTATGGGTATTTAAGGGTTTCCAAGTTAGAAAACTTGGATTACAATCCAAGTTTCGAGCTCTCCCTTATTCTCTCGACCCCTAACCCTCTCTTCTCAGAAAATATCTCTAAAACCTCAACTTTCTTTCAAATCCAAGCTTAGAAACTTCATCAATCAACTCCAAGTAAGTTCTTGGAGCTTTGTTTTCTCTTTTTGGGTGTTTTCTAAGTTTCTCCTTTCTCAAAATGCTCTCTTTTGTTATATCTACAAAGATCTTTGTTCTTTCACCTAAAACCTTCACAAAATCTCTTTCAAAACTTTGTCTCAAGGTAAGAAGGGCTCTATTTTGTTAATTTAAGCATAATAATTATTTTGTAACCATGAGAGTACTTTATGTATGTGTTTTAGTATGATTCTTATGATTGATTGACATTGAATTATTATGAAAAATATGTTTGGTTGATTTTGGGTGTTAATGATATGTTCGAGTAGTCCGTTTGTTTGGAATTTAGTTCGGAAGTGCTTGACTAAGCACGATCTCTTATTGAATAATGAGTTTAGTACGAAAGGAAGTATGAGATAAGTGTAAGAAGCTGAATGGCTCTAGTATGAATAGTTACAGAGATACACTGGGGTATAGAGTCCAGAGACGATAGGAAATCTGGGGGAAATATAAGGTGGTAGGCGACATTCGCGTATGTGTACACATTCTTTCTGAGAGCGAATGCGCTACATTACCTCACACTCATTTCCTGACTAGACTCCTGACTATACCTTTGCTAAGGGGCCCGTTATTGTATATGTTGTATCCGTATACATGAGCTAATCGGCGACTATTTACCTAGTTGTGTAAGACCTCAAGAACTGCTGGAGGCATCGTATAATTGTGATCACAGTGTACTGAATGTGCGTATCTGAAAGATAGCAACATAATAATTATGAATAAGTGTATGTTTAATATATTGCTTTGAGATTTATGTTATTATGATTCCTTGTATTTCATGATCATGATTGTGCTGTTATGTGAGTCTTTAAAGTAATATTATGTTTTAAATGATAAGATAGGTGCTCATCCTTACTGATAATTTCAGGGAACCAAGATGACGAATTCGCAGGAAAGAGTTAGGCTGATAGATAGTTCTGTAGACTTTAGATTAAATTACGTATTTAATTAATACCAGCGTATAAATCATTTTAAATTTGCTGTATTGGTAGAAAATGACCCTAGGGTTTATGTCATGATAGAGATGGATTTTGCTTGTAGTATTCTATTCGACTTCCCTAGGAGTAGGATACACCAAACCCTATGTGTATATATATATGTATAGGGGTACAGTTAGAACCCCAGCAGCCCTTACTTACTTATACACCTACCATGACCATGACTTTCTAGGAAGACCTACCCGTTGGAACTTTGAACAAGTCACGAGAACATAGGTCAGAGCTGACTCTGGTGATGGGTATCTGGGATCCGATGACGACTTAGACTCCGAGGACCTAGCTGAGATAGAGAGTTGGAATGCTGGAGATGAGTATAACTGAAGCTGCTCTGTGATCCTTTTTGTAGTGTTTGATGTTATAATTATTATTTTGATATTTAAATACTCAAACATACAGTTTGTAAATTAATATACTGTATTGTGGAGTTTATGTATAACCTTTTTCTTTATTTTGATTCTGGTAATTTAAGAAGTTTTATGCTATTGCACTATTTTATGGATTTAAATGGAAATATTTGATTAAATTATAGTAATTACTTCTGAAAAAATTTATGGTATCCAAATTTCATATTGAAATAGAATTGAAATGGAAAATTATTTACATGTACTGAATTTGAAATAAGGACGTTACATGCAGTAGCTGTGAATGAAGAATGGATGAAGAATTTGGCTGCCAAAATAACATATTTAGAGGCTGAAATTAAGAAATTAAAGTTGTTTGTACAAATTATCTGTATTTTGATGTGTATTGTCATGTACTTTATTGTAAGAATTGAATAAAATTTTGTTTTAATATTAATAAAGAATGCTTTTGTAATCATTGTTGACCCTCATTTTGTTTATATTTTAGTGAAAAAATTGATGAAAAGAAGAATGAAACAGAGCAATTTTTTAGCCTGTTCTGTCAGGTACTGATAACTGATAACTATGGATAAGTAGCAGTAACTTAGAGGCTATATGAATTTGCAATTTAGAATGATTATAAGTGGATCAAATATGTGTGATTTGAAAGGAAAGAGGAGAGCACTGAAGTAAAAAATATTGTTTTTTTCATTGAACTTTTTTATCATTTAATAGATGGCATATTGACACAGATAGATTTTGAATAGTTCTTGCCAAAGAAAAATGAAACATAGAATTGGAGATTGCACATTCCCATACAAGGTGCTTGAAAACTTTATCCTTCCATTGCTTACAAAGCCATAGATGTCACACATAAAACCTATGTGTGCACCTGACATCAGTTATTGCAAAGTTGGAATCAAACATTGCGGTAAAATACGAAGTTCATTTTAGTCCTTAATAGAATAAAAATCATACAATTTAGTCCCTAACTGATGTATTATTCATGCAATTCAATCCCTACCAATTCTAATGCAATCAAACCTCTGGTGCTATATAAGCTGGAGTTCTAACTGTTGATTTGGGTCATGAATGAAGCAAAGATGACTAAACTATAAATAACAAACATTCATAAATATAAAATAACACTTCAGTGGAAATAAATAATTGAAATGACAACTTGTTCAATCAAAATAACTATTCCAAATAAAACATGTCCAAATGACAGAAGTCTTACATAATACAAACTTGTTGCATAAAAGATAATGAAAACAAGTAACATAATCAGAACAACTCATTCTGCAGTCCTAATTCTAGGTGTCGGCATAAAATGTGCAGCTTTTGTAGAGTCATATCCCTTTTCATTTTGTGAATGTGGTGGTGGACTTTTTTGCTGAGGTGATGTGAGAACATTTGCAGCAATTGACCTTGTCCTAGTGGTTTTTGCCTCAGTTTTTTTTTTGCCTCTTTTCCTTTTCCTTTTCCCATGCTTTTTTTTTCCTGTTTTTTTCTCTGATGTAACAAATTCAACGTTTTCTTTCATGGCTCTAATTCGCAAACTTCTTCTTCTTATTTCCCCAGCTGATTTACTAGAGATACCTTTTCCTTTTCCCTTTCCAATTTGCTTTCCTTTTGCCTTTTTCTTTTGTTGTTTCTTATCAACTTCAACTTGAACTTCAACTTCTAATTCTTCAACTATTACATCTTCAACTTGTACTTCTTCCATTGCTGGTTGTGCAACTTGTACTTCTTCTGTAGCTAGTTGTTCAACTTCAAAACCTTTTTCCATTGCTGGTTGCTCAACTTGAATTTCTTCTTCTATTGTTGCTTCTTCAACTTGAATTTCTTCTTCCATTATTGCAATATCACCTTCAGGGCCTTCCAACATTAGAATTTCACTGTCTTCAAGCAATTATGGTCTATCTATCTCATGCTCATAATAGACATGTATCTCCCTTCTATTCCTCTTAGCAACAGCCACTATTTCCAACACATCAACATCATATTTGAATAATTTCAAACCTTCATCAAACTCTTTATCAGGGTCAGACCAGAATATATTTTTTATGTTACTGAAATACCCCATTGCCTTGGCAAAGTTTATGAAGCTAAAGATAACCATATCTTCATCAACATTAGCTCAAACCTCAATTTTATCCCACCTATACTCCTTCTTAATTCCATTTTCTTCCAAAAATTTTCCTCTATGGTGAATGTTAAACTTAATTGACTGCATTTACAGAGAAACAATTATCAATAGAGTCAACAATCTTTTACAAATTTAAACTAATTTACTGAATAAACAATGACTTTCATGAACGTACATAGGAAAATGGGTTAAACCATGCAGAAATGGACCACTTTCATTAATATTATCTTCTTTAATTTTAAAAACTAAAAAGTTATAGGAAACATAAGGGAACCACTGCCTACCAGGGACCACTTCCTATCATCTCTCAATAACAAACAAAAAATATTTTCCAATAACCACATTGACACTAATTAAGGAGAAAGAAAACAGATAGACTTTGTCGTCCCCAAAACAATGAGCACTTATGGTTCATCATCCCCAAAATATTGAACAGTTAGGGTTCTTCGTCCCTAAACCAAAAAATTGACTCAATGAATTAAAAAATTCTTCTTTTTACTGAATTCTCCATGTGTTGGCCCTTCTTCAACAACAACAAACTTCAATCTTCAAAATTTTCACCCCCAAACACAACCACGAATAAGAATTTAGGCGAGAGAGAGCCTGGAATTAGGGTAAGGTTCTTCGACAATAATCAGAAAATGTTTGATTCAATTTGGACAAAAGTGTTTCAATTACAACGACAACATTTTGCATTTATATGTGCAGCGCCAGCTTCCAAAACGACGTCGTTCCTGCCAATTAGGATGCTGATGTAGCACTTAACGTGACAGCTCAGTCTTCTGTGACGGTCTCTTAATGGGGTCTAACATCAGTAGGGATGAAAATAGGCTAGATCGCCTGACAGGGGCCTGTGGCCTGGCCTAGTTTAGACATGGCCTGACCTGCCTTTTTTAATAAACAAATCAGACTTAGACTTTTTTTAAGGTCTGTTTAAGTAAATAAGTCAGGTCTGAGCGGTTTATAAAGCCTGTTAAGCCTGACAGGCCAGTCTGTATAAATATATATATATATATATTATAATTTAAAAATAGAGCTATCAAAATATATTTAAATAATAAAGTTATTTAATAATATATTCTTTATATTCTTAATAGTGTTATTATTAAATTAATATATTATGTTATAATTTTATTTATTTATAATTATAATAAATAAAAATTATATTATATTAAAAATTAAAAATATTTATACATGATTACACTTTTTAAATAATAAATTTATTTAATAATAAATTATTATATTTATTATATTTAAACAATTTAAAGAATAGTTAAGTCTTTGAACAAAAATAAGACGTAATTAAAACTAAACGAAATAAAAGTTAAAGATAAATTAATAAAATTATATTAACATATTTTTTATACTCTTAATTTTATTATTATTAATTTAATTATTTAATAATTATATTAATATATTATGTTATAATTCTTTTTATTTATAATAAATACAAATTGCTTAAATCTGATTTATATTTTATTTTAAATTAAAAATTTATGAAAAATGATGATAAAATAAAATAAAAAACTTATTATAATATATATATATATATATAATCAGATCATGTAACAAATAATATAATTATAAATAAATTATATAATAATATATATTTTTGTAACTTGCACGTGTTTTATATAAATCATTAGTTAATTTATAAATTTATATGTAATATATAAGTATGTGTTTTAATTTATTGTATCAGTAATATTTTCTATATTACATTAATGTTATAGTGTAGTTAATTTTATATTTAGTTGTTAATTTAAAATAACAAATTAATGAAACAAATAAAATGAAATATTTTGTAATTATTTTTTTTAATTTAATATTTATTATTGTTGTCATTATATATATATATATATAGTATATTAAGTTTAAATTTTTATATTAAGTTTTATCATATATTTTTTAGTTAAGATAAAAATTTAGAAATATAATTTATTTTAATTTAAATATAAATTTTAATAATTTTTCTTATATTCTTATATTATTTTTTTGTATTTATAAATTTTATAATATAAATATTTTTTATTTATTATTTATAGTTAAATTATCACAACATAGTTAAATACATGTGAATAACAATTCTATTATCAGCAAATTCACTCAATAATTCAATCCCAAAATTAAAACAACATGCTTCAATCAAAGTATTTCAGGCTGTAATAAATTTTACACATTTAGCTACACCAAATACAAAGAAAATCTAATTCACAATATCATGACCACTTTCATTGCAACATGAACACCACAATTTAAGTTCTAATTTTCAAAACACAAGGTAAATCAAATAGGTCTAATTTGAAAATTAAGAACTAGATTATATACACCCACATTGCTGGAATTGCATTTAATTCAAAATCTATCCCTTTTTCAGTAGCACCCACATTATATGCACCACAATTCATATTTTAGGGTTCACAAAATCAGAAAAATTAGGAAAATTGATACCTAAGGAATTGCCATTCTCAATTATCCACAAAACCCTAACAATATTCCTTCTAAATTACTCCATCTCTGCATTCTAAAATCTAATTCTCAAAATATCCTAATTAGAAACCTAGGGTTCATGGAGAATTGATGCCTTTATACCCATAAATGTCACTATAATCAAGTTCCTTCCAATTTCACAATCACAGTATGAACCTAAGCATCAATATTCCACATTTTAAGGTTCTAGGGTTTAAGAATCCTAACTCCACATTCCAAAAATCGACTAGACACCCTGAATCGCCACCTTCACAGCAACAATTTCTATTTTCAAACATCATTGATGAAAAGAAATTTGTCGTGAATCCTCATCAAAATATAAATAGAAATTAATGTAACACTAGGGTGCTAACCTAGGTCGACTCTAATGACAATAGTTGAGAATATGCATCAAACATATTAAAAATATTAATTACGAAAGCAATTAAAAAGGGGAAGTTTTGTTTGATTGCAAAATTAATATGAAGAACAAGAAACAGAATTATAATATTCAATCAATAAAAAGTAGTAATCACTAGTTCATTCATATGGACTCTATCCTTATTCTTCTCAAGATTTTAATACTTTTCCTTTCCTCCCAGAATTAGGTTAATTTAACAAGCGAAAATCAACCTTATGTTTTCATATGAATTAAGCAATCCAATGAACTCCAATCTCTCATTCCTTGATTACGCAATCATAGAATTAAACAAGAATTAAGCAATTCAAATTTAGGATTTCATTAAAACGAATTAGGGTTCATTACGCAATGCTCCCCTCATTCACCTATTAATTCAATTCAAGAGATCAGGAAGAAGAAATTCATGGAAGAAAAAGAACAATATTAAGATTCAAACACAGGAATTCAAGAGTCTAAGTGAACTCACTAGGAATTAAAAAAGAGTTTAGTCCTCCATGACGATAGGTCTTACAACTATCAAATGAAAATGGGGAGAAATCACAACCATCAATGCAAGAAGTAAAGAAAGATAGGAAGAAAATTGAAATCAAATCCTAGGTTGAGGCCTTGGCTGTCACCCAAGGCTGACATAAGCTCTGCAAGCAGTCCTAAAATGGCAAGAAATCTAAGAGTATTAAAAAGCTGCTGACCTAATTTCTAAAATCCTATTTATAGTGCAGTAGTCATCGCTCATAGTAGCTACTATGGTTTCATAGTGGCTACGCACAGGTGTCCCTTGTTATTGACCCTTTGTGCAGTGTTCACCTTGAACTCATAGTGGTTACGCACAAGATTGGGTAAAATTACCTTTCTCTAGAGTGTCCACTTTGGGTTCATAGTAGTTACGCGCAAGTCTAGGTGAAATTGGCTTTCTCTAGAGTGTCCACTATATACTCAAAGTAGCTACGCACAACACCTCTTTAAACTGAGGTCTTTGTAGTGTCTATTATGGAGTTAGATTGATCACTTTGGTCTTCCCTCTAGATATAGCTTGTTGTAGTGTCCACTATGGAATCCAAAGTGGTTACTTTCAACTCAAAATTTCTCAAAGGCTAGAAATCCATGAAACAATCCTAAAAATTCCTATACAATTATTCAAATGATAAAAATTGCAAATTATATCTATGTAAATCAATATAAATTAACCAAAAATTAAGAAACCTATGATATTTGACTAAAATGATGTTTCTATGCTATTTACACTCCCTAAGTCTACTTTTTCTATTAAAGAATACTAAAAAAACAAGTAAAAATATAATAAAATGTGAATTCATCAATCATTTCCAGAAATTGTACACAGAAATACCTAGGGTTCACAGAATGAGAAGAAATAAAAAAGAGGGACAAAATTTACGTGAGATAAGAAGAAAAATCACTTACCTTTGACTCATTGTGCAAATTCTCAAGTGAAAAAGAGTGAAAGTTGATTGATTAGTGACGGAGAAAAGGATTGGAGAGAGTTGGAGGGAAGAGGGCGCATTTAAAATGTGAAAGTGGCCCTCTTCTCCTCAATTTAAAAACTAGGTTGCGAGCCTGTCGCTATAGCAACAAGATCTCGCGATAGCGACAGGGCGACAGTTTGCCCTTTTTTCTTCAGGATGTTCTCACTACAATGAGGGATCTCTCGCTATAAGTGACAAGACAACAATTTCAATGATTTTTCAAAGTGCTCTTAAAAAAAATGTCTGCAACTTTGTCTGATTTTTTAGCTATAGTGAGGGGGTTCTCGCTACAGCGAGAGGTCTCTCACTGTAGCGACAAGCTCATAGTTTATGGTCTTTTTTTTACTCTTCTCTTGCTACGGCGAGAGTTCTCGCTGTAACGAGAAGCTTACAGAATGTTTCCCTTGACTTATTTTAGCACTTTTCTAACCTTACTATTCTACTTTCTTTTTCACCCCTTAATCACTCTATCATTCAAAATCAACTCAATTAACGTTCAGCACTCAAATTCACAACAAAATAGGAATAGATACCTTGAATCATACACAGAGTCACAAAATACCAAGTTAACATCCTAAACAACTAATAAACACTGAAAAACAAATAACATAAAAGATAGAATTTCACAAATAAACACTGGGTTGTCTCCTAGGAAACGCTTGTTTAACGTTTCATAGCTTGATGCCTGTTTCTTTAAGGATCATGCAATGAAATAATGGTGGTGAGTCTCTCTATTTCACCACCTAGGTATGGCTTGAGCCTTTGTCCATTGACTATCCGACTTCTCTGAGTAGCTAGATCTTGTAATTCCACAGCTCCATAAGGCTTCACCTCCTTCACAAGAAATGGTCCTGACCATTTTGATTTCAATTTTTCAAGGAACAACTTCAACCTGGAATTAAATAGGAGTACAGATTGATGAGGCCTGAATTCTCTCTTAAGGTTCTTCTTGTCATGATAAGCTTTCACTTTTTCTTTGTAGAGTTTAGAGGACTCATATGCATTGAGTCTCATTTCCTCTACTTCATGCAAGTTGTAGCTTCCTATTTTCACATGCTACTTGAGAATCAAAGTTCAAAAATTTCAAGGCCCAGTATGCCTTGTGTTCTAACTCCACCGGTAAGTGACATGACTTACCATACACCAATTGAAATGGGGTGAGACCTTTAGGACTCTTGTATCCAGTCCTATAAGCACAGATTGCATCATCCAATTTTAGTGACCAATCTTTCCTTGAGGATGCTACAGTTTTCTTCAGAATGCGTTTAATTTCGCCGTTTGACATCGTTGCTTGTCCATTAGTCTGTGGATGATAAAGTGATGCTATTTTATGTCTAACTCCATTGCTCCAGACATTTCTGTAGTTGAACATTACAGAAATATGAACCTCTATCATTGATTAGCACTCTTGGAGTACCGAACCTACAGAAATGTTTTCTTGAGAAACTTCATAATAGTTTTGGCATCAGCTTTAGGGGTTACAACTACTTCAACCCATTTTGATACATAGTCAAATGCCACCAAAATATATTCATTGGAAAATGAGGATGGCAGTGGTCCTATAAAATCAATTTCCTAGCAGTACTTTCAGAATGGTGTTCAAGGGCATTTCATGTCTTTTTGATACTCTCCTGTTCTTTGGCAGCTGTTACATTGCTAAACATACTTGTGTACATCTTTGAATATAGTGGGCCAATAAAATTCAAATTGGAGGACTTTTGCAGTGGTCCTCTCTTCATTAAAATGCCCACCATAGAGAGAATTGTGACAATGCCATAATATACTTTAAACTTCATCTGATGCAACGTATCTTTATAATCCATTAGCTCCCAGCTTAAAAAGATGAGGATCATCCTAGACATAGTACCGAGCATCCTTTAAAAATTTCTTCTTCTGATGCTAGTTAAAATCTTTAAGGATACACCTGCTGCTTTGTAATTAACCATGTTTGCAAACCATGACCTTTCTTGCATCAAGAGAAGTTTTTCAACTGAAAACTCCTTTATCTCTTCTATTTTTTTTGCTGGTCACCTCCTGGTTCACTAATCTTGATAGATGATCAGCAACAAAAATTTTCACTACCATTTTTGCCCTTGATAACTAAATTGAATTCCTGCAATAACAAAATCCACCGAGTTAATCTTAGTGTTGAATCAGATTTAGTTAACAAATATGTAATTGCAACATGATTAGTATAAATTACAACTTTGGAACCAATCAAATAAGATCTAAATTTTTCCAATGCATACACTATTGCTAGTAATTCTTTTCCAGTGGTAGCATAATTCACTTGTGCTTCATTTAAAACTTTACTAGCATAGTGAATGACATGAAAAACTTTAGATTTTCTCTGTCCTAGTACAACCCCTACAGCATAATCACTAGCATCACATACTAATTCAAAATATAAATTCCAATCAAGGGTGACTATGACAGGAGCTGAAATCAATTTTTGTTTAAGTAATTCAAAAGCATGGAGGCATTCAGCATCAAAATTAAAAGGAGTATCCTTATTGAGTAAATTGATGAGTGGCTTTGCAATCTTTGAAAAGTCTTTGATGAACCGCCTATAGAACCCAACGTGCCTAAGGAAACTTTTGATTCCTTTTACATTTGTTGGTGGTGGTAGCTTCTTAATTACCTCCACTTTTGCTTTATCCACTTCAAATCCCTTGGAGGAGATCTTGTGGCCCAGCACCACACCTCAATCACCATAAAATGGCATTTTTCTCAGTTAAGCACCAAATTTGTTTCAACACATCGTTTCAGTATGGTGTCTAGGTTTGCCAAGCAATCTTCAAATGATGATCCAGAGACCAAGAAGTCATCCATGAATACTTCTATGCATTTCTCCACTAGATCTGAGAAGATAGTCAACATGCATCTTTGGAAAGTAGCTAGTGCATTACATAATCCAAATGACATATTCCTATAAGCAAAAATATCGAATAAACAAGTGAAGGCAATTTTCTCCTAATCTTCTGGATCTACAGTAATCTGATTGCATCCAAAAAGCAGTAGAAGGCTTGTCCAGCCAATCTCTCCAACATTTTATCCATAAATGACAAACGGAAGTGATCTTTTCTAGTAACCTGGTTAAGTTTTCTAGAGTCAATGCACATTCTCCAACCAGTAACTATTTTTGTAGGAATTAATTCATCCTTGTCATTTCTGATTATAGTCATCCCTCCTTTCGTTGGGACTACCTGGACTAGACTAACTCAAGTACTGTCTAAAATAGGATAAATCATTCCAGCATCCAGTAGTTTCATCACTTTCTTCTTTACAACCTCTTTCATGGTAGTATTTAGAAGTCTCAGAGGTTGAGCCACTGGTTTGAAATCTGCCTCCATATAAATCTTGTGCATGCAATAAGAAAGACTAATACCTTTAAGATATGATAAAGTCCATCCTATAGCTCCTTTATTTTCTTTCAATACTGAAATCAAATTTTCCTTATCTCCTTTTGATAATGCACTGCTAATTACTACTGGCTTCTTCTCTCCATTTTCAAGAAACACATACTTAAGATGTGATGGTAACATTTTCAGCTCTAATTTTTCTCCTCTATCTTCTCTTCCCGAGGCAAGTTTTTATGGTGAGCTTCATGTGGAGGTAGTTCTTTAAAGTATTCAAGATTCTTCAAACAATCTTCAATCTCTTTTTCCTCTTCTTCATTTAAATCCTGAGAACCTTCAATTAAAGCTTTTTCCAAAGGACTGGACTTGTGCAATTGTGTCTTTTCCACCATGCATAGCTCATCAATTACATCCATCATAAAGCATTATCGTTTATCTTTAGGATGGTGCATAGCTTCAAAGACATTAAAATTCACTTCTTCATCATGTACTCTCACTTTGAGTTTGTTATCATCTACATCAATAATCACCTTGACAGTCTTCATGAACGGTCTTCCCAAAAATAAAGAAACTTCCATATCTTCTTCTGTATCCATGATGACAAAATCAACTGAAAATATAAATTTATCGACCTTCACCAAGACATCCTTTGCTACACCATAAGGAAATTTCATAGATCTATCTGTCAGTTACAAAGTCATTCTTGTAGGCAATCCTTTTCAACATGGATAATGGCATTAGATTGATACTTGCTCTCAGATTCAATAAAGTCTTTCTCATAGGTAATGCACCTATGGTTACTAGAATTGTAAAGCTACCTAGATCCTTTGTTTTCTAAGGTAAAGATTTCTGGATTATTGTACTGCAACTTGCCTTTAACTCATCTGTCTCTTTTAAGAATCTTCTTTTCTTTGTGAGAAACTCTTTCATAAATCTAGCATAGGTTGGCATCTGTTCCATAACCTCCATGAAAGGAATGTTAATTTACAATCTTTAAAAATATCCATAAATCTGGCAAATTGTCTCTCCTTGTCTTTCTTGGAAGGAATTTTAGGGTATGATAGGTCTTTCAATTATGGGAGCTCACCCTTATCCTTCTTTTTATCACTCTCATTCTTTTCTTTTTCTTTCTTTTTCTCACTATGTACACTTCTCTCATTATTCTTTTTAACTTTTTCCTCACTTCCATTCTTCTCTTTTTCACTCTCTTTTCTCTCTCCTTCACTTTCTCTTTATTTGCCAAATGATCACCAATCCCTCTTCCAATCTCCTTGCCACTTCTTATGGTAATTGATTTGCAATATTCCTTTGGGTTGGTTTATGTGTGACAGAGAAATATCCTAAAGTTTGCTACTCTGACAGTTGTTTTGCCAACTGCCCCACTTATGTCTCTAAATTTTTTTATAGATACCTCAGTGTTCTTCTGATTTGTCATTGACATCTTCATGACTTTCTATAGGGTATCCTTCAGTTTGGATTGTCTTTCATAAAGTGGAGGGAAGTGTGGTTATTGTTGCTGTTGATTGTATGAAGATTGCTGATGAAAAGGTGGTGGTCTGTTAAATGGTCAAACTTCTTGTCTCCACCCATATCCTTGGTTTTGGTTCTGCCTCCAATCCTGTGAAAAATTGTTAGAATAAGAAAAGAATTAGTGTTATGGTTAAAAAAATTACCTCCCCGAGGTGGCTTGCTCATATAATTAATTTTCTCATTTTCTACATTGTGAGTTGGGTAAGCACAATTGCCATTTAGATGGTTCCCTCCACAGAAATCACACTTGAGTACTTGGTTAGTTGTGGAGTGAACTGAATAAAGGTGTTGTGGCAACTTAGTCATCTGTTTAGTGAGGGCTTTAATTTGTTGAGTTAAAATTTTATTTTGAGCAAGAATAACATCTAATGTGCTATATTTTTATCAATTTCATTTACTAGCAATTTCCATATATTCACACCAACCTCATACATTTCTATTCACTGTCACATTTTTCATCATTTCTTTCTCATCATTTTATTAAGTAAAACATATCTAATGTTTCTTATGTCCTAATTTAGTCCAATTTATATGTTTATAATGAAACACACTTCTTTATTCAAATAGATAAATAATTTTCGTCAATCTCTTACAAAGTCAAGTTCTTCATTTAAGCACATAATCATAAAATAGAAACATATAATCATACAAATCAATATAATACGCTGAGGGTTGGACATCCTTGGATTCAACCCAAATTGTATAATCCAAAATATAGTGCCAGAGATCACATTTTGTCAGTCTTAATAGAGTCTTCTAGCTTTAAGGTTAACATATTCCACTTTTTCACCATTCAACATATATATTATTTTAAAAGATAGTAACTTATCTATAAAACTCCTAAAACTCATTCTTACTCGTGACCTTTATGGTAAACTTTGTCTCTGATGATTTTAAAAAAATAAAAAATCTATTTTATACCAAAAATCCATTTTCCTTATATAGTTTAAAGAAAACTTTATTGATTTGCTATTTAGAATAAGGTAGTCCCATTCTTTCAAGATCAATAGACATATTTAGATAAAATCTAGGGTTTAGGAGTAACTCCCCAAACCTAAAGATGGATCTTTACGCTAACTTCTTTGCGGGCTCAAAGAGAAACTCCACTTCCTAACCAAAAATACTACCCAAGAACTAGAGTTCTTCCTAACATTATAGGATAGATTACTATTATGAGAAGGAAGAACAGAGAAATAAGAATGAGATTCGAAGGTTAGGCTACAAAAAATTACTTAGGTTTAAGTGGAATAGATGTTGGAGCTCAGATCCGAGGGAGATCTAGAGTTATTGGAGGCTTTCTTTGGGAAGGAAGGAGAGAATGAAGAGAATGGAAAGATAAAGATGATTTGGTTAAAAATAAAGTTTCTAGGATGAAAGTTTTTTAAATACCCCTCAAACTTGCGACTTTCTTGCTATAACAAAAAAATCAGACAATATTTTTACTTTGTTGTCTGTCATTCTAGCTATAGTGACAAATCCTCACTACAGTGAGAGAATTTCTCTCGCTACAGCAAGAATGCTACTGGGTCATCCTTATCCATTTCTCACTACAACAAGAAAGCTCCAAAAAGCCTGATTCTGGATGAATTGTCTCTCTATAGCGAGATATCTTGTAATGCCCCAAATTTTGTAATATTGTTTGATTATTAATATAAGTGTTTATGTGAATTTTCATATGTTTGTGTATTTGATATATATATATATATGTGTGTGTGTGTGTGTGTGTGTGTGATGTAGACTTGTATGAATGTGAGTATAAGCATGTATATTGGTTGTGGTGGAACTGGGATTGTTGTATATGATTGGAATTGGACTAAACTATTTGAAATAGGTTGAATATAGGGTGCAGGGTGTTCTCCCTGCAACGAAAGAGGTCTCACTATAGCAAAAGGGCCCTAGGAAGAAGATGTGAAACTTTCGCCTTCTCGTTGCAGCGAGAAAATGATAGTTTGAAGTATAATTCTGAGTGCAGTCTCGCTGTAGCGAGATTTATTAGAAACCAGGATGTGGTTTCCTCTATGATTTTTGCTGTAGCGACAAAGGGCATCGCTGCAGCGATAGATGCCTTGCAGTAGTGAGAGTGTCGTGACCAGAGGGGTATTTCAAGGGCTTAGGGTTTGGAAAATTCATCCTATTTCTCTCTTCAAAATCTCTTCTATTCTCTCGACCCAAAACCCTATTTCACCGATTAAATTGCCTCCAAAACTGTTTGGGAGCTAGATTGAAGGTTAAATTAGTGTTGGGAATGCTTGGAAGTAAGTTTTAATGGTTAGAGTTTTAGTTTCTCATCCTCATTCTCTATTTTCTCGGTTTCCCTTAGTTCTCATGGGATTCTTCCTTGTATTTAGGACTAAGTTCATGTGGAGAGCCTTCTCGTTATTGATTTCGTGTGTTGGTCTTCATTCTAAGGTAAGGGAGACTCTACCCTATCTCATTGTGTTTTGATTACCATTTATTTTGTTAAATATTGCAATGTGGCAGAGATAGAGGGTAGGAAATGTGTGTTTTGATGGGAATTATTGTGTGTTTGAATGCAGTGTGATATGTGATGAGATAGTTGAACCCCTTGTGGGTGATTGTATATTGTGACATGCCATTGATTGTTGATTTAACAATGTGATTTAATGTTTAAGTGTGATGTGAGTGAATATGAGCATATATGCCTGTGCTGTGCATGAATGTGGGTCTGTGCGCCATGTATGAATATGAATACTGTATGTGACTGAAATGTGTGTGAATTAGAGCTTGTTAAATGCGGTTGTGAATATTCTATGAATGCTTCAGCGATACACTCGAGGTGTGAAAGATAGGGACAGTAAAATTATCTTGGGGAAGAGAGAATGGTTGTGACACCAACAGTGAGCGTGGGTGCACCACAGGCCACACACTCTCTTCTTGACTAGACCTTTGACCAACACCTTTGCCGAACGACTCGTGATAGCACACGTGGTATTCATTATGTGAGGGTAACTGGCGACCATCCATGGTGTGAAACTGTGATCACAGTGTCACAGTGAGCGTGGCTAAGTGCAATGAGCACATGTATTGTGTAAAATGTTTTGGTGCTGTGAGTGCATCGGTTATGAATTGAAATAAAATGCATGAAAGTGTTGTCTGTAATTGCCTATACTTGAGTAAAATATGTTAGAATACATATGGGTGCACAAGGTGAGTCTCTATGTTATGTATGTGTTGGATAGTGTAGAGTACTCACCCTTACATTCATTTTTCAGGTGAACAAGACGATCAATAACTGACTCAGTGAAAGATGGATGGAATTGCTATAAGACTTAAGAATTTATTTTAAAATTTGATGTATTAATTGAGTTATATAGCAATCATTGATACAAATTGTAATATATTTCTATTTTGAAATGTTTTATTGAACTATACTTCGGGAACCATGAATGAAAATTTCTATTATTTTCAAATTCTAAAATTTATTTATTAGAAAATTAAATCTGGGTGTTACATATCCTGCACCTTACATCAATTAAATACTCCTGATTTCAAATAACATGCACAAAAAATTAACATAAATTTCCATAATAATAAATAACAAAATAAGGGTGTTATAGAACCATTGTTTGGTATTCTCACCCAAGCAAGAAATGGCCCGCTCAGGCGAGAATTCCCTTGCTCAAGCAAGAGCTGCTCACTCAAAAAAGATTGTGCAAGATTCAGAAGGTATTTAAGGGATTTTAGACCTGAAATTTGCATTACAATCGAAGAAACATTTCCTAAATCTTTTTCTTTGAACTCTTTCTTCCTTAGTCTAGAAAAAAGCCTACAAAATTCCAAAGTTACTTCAAATCCGAGCTTGAACCTTGACTCTATGGAATTGTTGGTGCATAGCTTAAAGCTTGACACTTCGTTTACACCTCTATTTTCTCTGTTTTCTCTCTTCTCAAAGAGTATTTTTCTCTATAAGGTGTAAGAAGAGAGAAGGATGGATGATACGTTAGTATAAATATTATAATTTTAGGCTATATGACTAATGAAAAGAGTGGAGCCATAATGAAAAACATGGAAATAAGATGGGAAATATAGAAAGAGAAACAAAATAACAAAGAAAAATGATAAGGACAAGTATGGATAGTTCAGAGATACACTAGGAGTGTGGAAGATGGAGGCAATTTGAAAAATCTTGAGAAAATGATGGTGGTGGATGGTCTCTTTGAATTGAGCACCACAAGCCTCACACTTATTTTCTGACCTAAACTCCTAACCATGCTTTTGCTAAAAGGGGTCAGGTCAGCACACATTGTATCCCTATAGCTAGGCTATCCAACAACTATCTATACTAAAGAAGACCTCAAGAGATCTTAGGAGCATTGAAAGTGTGAAATGAGAACTCCAAGATTTAGTAGAAAGAAAATGTGATAAATTGAATAATTAATAATTTTTTGTATGACAATGGATATGATTGTACCATGTGATTGATTAATGTAATATCCTTGCTTGTATTGTTGATTTAAATGTGAATTCATGTTTGGTTATGGGAAGGGAGACTCATCCTTACATAACCTTTCAGGGAAAAAGATAACAGACCCCCAGGGACTTGTTAGTTTGTTCGAGTTACTTATCACTAGTAGAATAAATCATGTAGCTAGGGAGTGACAACAGTTATGCCATTGTAGTTTTAGTGTACTTAGTATTGATATTTACCTTAGAGATGACCATAGGCTATGATATACCCTTAGATTACCTGGCAGTGGTAGAATCCACCATACCGTATGTGTAGTTATATACAAAGGTTTGACTAGGCCATCAAATGCATAGAACTATATGTAGACTTTTTTGGGCCATGATCAACATGGTAGACCAAGCCATTGCACTGCCAAGCAGATCACGGGCCCTAAACTGGTAGCTGACTAGAGTGACCTTGATGAAGATAAAGACTTATCCCCAGCAAAGATAGAGGGGTGATTTGGGGATGACGACTTGTATCATCTTTGGTCTTTTGGTGGATAGACTACTCATTAGTACTTGTCATATTTTGTATTTTGTAAATAATATAGATGAGTCTTAATGTATTGTGACGTTATATTTTGCAAATGTACCTCTTGTAAATTTATGAAAACAATGTATATTAATGTTATTTTGACCTTCCATTTAATTTTGTTTAATTCCCATTACTTTGTCATTTAAATTTTTATAAGTATAAGTAAATTAAATAAAATTATAATTCTGCACTTTGTATTTTGTGAGCAAAAAATTTAAATTAATTTTCCCTCTCAACTCCAAGATTATTTTTCCTATTGCATTAAATAAATAAGGATGTTAAAAAATTATGCCATATTTTATTTTTATTTTACCAATTTGTAGTTATCTATATGAGCATGCGGTTACAAAGGGTGTGAATCATTTGTATGGGTTCCTTGACCCTCTTCAAATTCAGGGCTTAGGATACAAGCCTGAATCTATTCAATCATATTATTATATTAAAAAAGATTGTGTGAAGGAAGGAAGCATTGTTATCTTGCACTCTTTAATTATGGGTACATTTATGCAAATTAGTGTTGTTATATGATTAGTTTTATAGTTGTTAATGTGGTCAATTTGGTTTATAGGCAACATTGGCAATTATTTATCATTTGTCCAAAAAGTAACAAAGTCATTTTCTTATGTTCGTTATGGAATGAGCCCAAAAAAGAAATCAAGGCCATAATTAATTTGTAAGTCATCTTCACATGTATTCAATTTATTTAACTTATTTACATATGCATAAAATATTTACCTAACTCACTCCTTTGTGGTAATGTTCTTCATGATTATATTTATAGAAGCATGTAATCTGTTGGAGGGTAAGCATGTAAACATAAAGAAGCCTACATGGATCTGCCCACGTGTATGTTCACCTCAGATTTATTTATTTATTTTCTTCATTTCTATTTCTTATTTGATATTAAATATTTTTTATTTTTCTATTCACACTAACAAAAGGTGAGTTAGGTGTGTGGATATTATTTCATAAGGCATATGATAACTGTCATCACAACCAACATTATAGAATCTTGAGCTTTGGTAAGTATGATAATTGAATATAAGAACATAAAATACTTGTTTGTTTATAGTTATAAAGCTAATGTTTATTTGTTATTTGATTTTGTAGATATTTACATATTCTGATCCAATACTTAAGAGGAGATTAAAGAAATTAGAACTTGTTGGGCACAGTTTATTTTAGATTACAACTCTTCAATTTCTTTATAAACATTAGATTAATTAAAATTGATTTATATATATATATATATATATATATCAAATTATTCTTTTTATATATTATAAAATTTAGATGTTCTCAATATGAAATTGTGTGATATTTTTCTATATTTTAAGTTTTGTACATAATAAAAAGTATATTTTAAAGAATGGATACTTTCTACATCAGTGGTGACCATAACCGATATAGAAAGTATATTTTCTACAATGGTTATGACCACAACCAATCTGGAAAATATACTTTTTACATCGGTTCTGGTCATAACCGATGTAGAGAATATACATTCTGCATTGGTTATAATCAGAATCGATGTAGAAAGATTACGTATTCTATATTAGTTCTAAGCAGAACTGATGTAGAAAGTATATTTTTTTCTATATCGGTTGCCTATAAAATAGATGCAGAATATGTTTTCTCTATATCGATTGACAAGCAATATAGAATATCACCACTTACTACATCGACTATAATATCACCACTTACTACATCGACTATATCTACATCAGTGTGATAACTAATGTAGAAAGCCTTTTTTAAGTGACGTAAAATGTCATTTTTCTACTTAGGCGAGAGTATTGGAAAAAGCATGGAAAACTATTGTGATGTTTTGACTTAGATGAGAGATGACCTTGCACAAGCAATAACACGCAAATCTGAGGGGCATTTAAGGAAATTCCATTATGAAAACTTGCATTACAATCCAAGCTCTTTGTTCTCTCATCTTTCCTTTTTTAGAGAAATCTTCCTTGACATCTGAGTTTCTTTTGAATCTGGACTCAAACATTTGTTCTTATCATCTCCAAGTAGGTTTCTTGGAGCTTAATTCTTCAGCTTTCTTTTCTATTTCTATGTTTTCTCTCTTCTTAACAAAGTTCTCTATTTTGTAATATCTAAGAAGTACTTAGTTCCTTGGACGATATCTTCTATAAATCTTCTTCCAAATCTTTAGTTCGAGGTAAGAAGAGCTTTATTCAATCAATAAAACATAACAAATATTATATACTCGTGAGAATGCTACTGTGTTTCTTGTTTGTAAATATGTGTTTGAATGCGATTTTGATTGTTGTGAAAAGTTGATGATGCATGTTTAGTTGATTTAAAGTGATTTCAATTTACTATATTCTATGTATGTGGTATGGGCTTAATCCTGAAATGTTTAACTATATGAATGGTTCATGTAATTAATTAATGAAAACGAGTTGAAAGGAAGAACATTATGTATAAAAAAAAGTGAAAGAATTAATGTGAATAGTTATAGAAATATATTGGGGGTATAAAATATGGAGTCAAGTGTGAAAATTTGGGAAAAATTTAGGGTGGTGAATGACATTCGCTTGTGTATACACAATCCATTGAGTGTGAATGCATCATATAGCCTCACATTCATTTCTTAACTAACACTCCTGACTATATCATTTGCGAATAAGCCTTATGTTTTATACGTTATATTCGTCTCCAAGGGTTAACCGATGACTATTCACCTATTTGTGTAAGACCTCATGAAATGTTGGAGGCAACTAATAACCATGATAACAATGTATGAGAAGATGCTTAAACGAGAGAGAGAAATGTATTGATTATGTAACATATGTATGGTGACATTTGATGTGTTTCTTATTATATTTGATAATATGCAAAATGCAATTAGTTATGTTTTAATGATGAGAAAGAAACTCATTCTTATAAATGCTTTTAGGGGACAAGGATGACAAATCCACAAAGACCCTTTAGGTTGATAGAATTATTTATAAATAGTAGGATAAACTATGTATTTAGAAAGTGGTATCAGTTTTGTCACTGTAAGTTTGTTGTAAATAATGGTAATGAACTTAATAATATTTTCATGTGAGAGATGACAATAGGGTATAGTATATCTTTGATTACCCTAATAGTGGTAAGATTCACAACACACTCAGCCTATACATATATAAAGGTATAGTTCGAACGCCAAATGCAGTTAAATACGTGTCTATCTTTCATGACCACGACCATTTGGAAAGACCAAGCGCTTTTACCCAAGTTGTTCCTAATATCGGAGAATTTGGTACTAATGAGGACCTGACACCGGAGGAGTTGGTGGAGATAGAGGGTTGGTTTGGAGATGACGACTAAGATCATGTCTTCAGTGTTTTTGTGTGGATATTGACTACTCTTGGAACTTAAATTATTTTGACATTATACATATGTAAACTAAGTTCTACTGTATATTTTGACAATAATTTGTAAATATTAAACTTTTATATATAAATAAACATCATTATGTGTACATTTTTTTATTGTTCTAGTGCAAATTCAATTAGTAAGATGCAATTTAACTTTTGTTATTTGAAATACTTTTTTATTTTTCCTAAATTGATTCATTTGGAACGAGTTTTAATTTTATCAAATTTTTATTACATATACAAGAAAAAAATTCTTTTATTTTCTTTATCTCGACATAAATTATTATACAAACTAAATAAGAAATTAAGAATGTCACAACCCTAAATGATGTAAAAATCAAAATTTTATTTCATTCTTAAATTTGATATTTTTTTTGTTAAAAAATAAGAAAAAAATAAGTTTTAGATGTTTTATCTTCAATACTACGTATTACCTCATACAATATAAAAATTAGAGTCATGTAGTTTTAAAAAAGAAAACCGATTTGTAGGTATAAAATTGAAGGAAAGAATTAAAAAAAGAAACATCTTGCAAGGTACGTTAAAACAGGAGTAATCCTTTTGAGATACTTAAAGTGATTAAGATAAAAATATGTTTATTTTTAGCTTTTTTAAAAAAATTAAGATGAAAATTTAAATTTTAATATATAAATGATAGAATAATCTAATTATCATCATAATGAATATATGAATTTATAATTTAGTTTGATTGTTAAAATAGAAAAATTTAAGAAAATATTTAAATATTTTCTAAAAATAAATTAAAAGATAATTAACATCATACAAAATACTATATTATAATTAAACCTGTATCTCTACAATTTTATAACATTGAAATAATAGAATGATTTATACATTACTATTGTAAATTATTATGTGAGTAAAAATATTACAGCAATTTATTTAATTATTTTATTTCATAAATAAAATAGTAGAGGGTTTATAATTGAAGATATTCATTTAAATTTTTAAAAAAGTGTAAAAATACTTAATTGAGAAAAGATATGATTATATGAAAACATCAACGTGCTTGACTTTATAATTAATGAATAATAAAGTAATTTATATATTATTATTATTAATTATTATATGAATTTTTAAAAAGATATTTTAACTTTTAAGATAGGAAAGTAATTTAACATTGCCGTAATTGAAAACATGGGACAAAACAAATTTCATCAAATGAATTCAAAATATATGGGTAAAATTTATGAGTTAAAATTTAAATTAATTTCATTAAGATCACGTAGATGAAATTATAAGCAAAACTTTATCTAATTAATATCACCCATTGATTTTTGTCAAAAAAATTTTCATTTTTATATTATTTATTTTATTATATATCTAACACCAAATAAAACACATTATATTGAATGTATTCGTGCAAAGACATTTTGAATTATTTAGTACTTTTTCTACTATTATTATTAATTATTAATATATTTGAGAAAATAATAAATAAAATAAAAATTGAATAATAATGTAAAAGAAAACAAAAACAAAAAAAAAAACTGCAGCAAGTGTGTGCCTATTATTGGCTAACAATACTTACTGACCAAACACTAAACAATGAATTAAGAAAACAACAAAATCATAACATATTTTATAAGTTATTTATCTATATTCGACTATTAAGACGTATCTGCCGTCAAGAAAGCAAATGAATTTAAATCAAGACATTAAAAATAAATAAATCCATCAAAATTATCCAGGAACATAAAAATTGCAACGAGATCTCAAATTTTGGATAATAAAGGAAAATAAAACGAAAATTTCAAAGATTGTTAGAGCAAATTAAAATTAAATATACTAGTATTTCAATATCAGAAACGAAATGATGAATTTGAAAGAAAAAGTTTAATGACCATTAACCAAAAAATCAGAGAGCAAAACATGTAAGAGACCAAGAAAAATAAAAGAAAAGAAAATTACTGAGGCATAGAGAGTGTACCAAATTCTTTATGATTAAAGCCACTCCCTTTTTATCATGTGCATGTGTATATACAGTGGTGAAAGAGAAAATCTCTTTAAAGTCCCAAATCCTCAACGAAGTCCCTCCAAGCCAAAATGTGTTATAAGTAAAGTTAATGGAGGTCCAAAATGAATGATTGAAGTGAATAAAAGGAATCAATGTGATATGAGAAAAGGAAAAATGTCTATTGCTGTGATCACGGTCTTATTTAATTGATGTTATCTGAGACTATCTCCAACTCTACTTATTCTCTCCACATACCATGCACATGCAGGATTTTGATGTCCCTTAAATGGGATTTTAATTTTAAATATCGTTTTTCTAATGATTAAATGATGGCTCTTGAACAAATATATCTACCTTATCTTAGGATTCAGAAGATCGTGCCTGAGAAGTTATTATTGCTTCCCTTGTGAACCCAAAGGGGAATTATTTCTACAATAATGATGAGTGTACGTATAGACAATAAATTGAGAAATAAAGAGAAAAAGTGGGGAGATTAAATTATATAAGTCATGTTAATTTTATATTGTAAATTATTTTATATAGAATATAATTATTATATATTTAATTATTAAATTGTAACTATATACTATTTAAACTATTTGTGTTAATTTTTGTAAAAACTGAATAATTATAAGAATGCTATTAAATAGTTTTTATTTTTATATAGGCAAAGTTACTCTTTTAGTCTCTTAATTTTAGAATAAAATTCATTTTCGTCTTCTAACTTCTTTTTTTTTTTTCAGTTTAGTCCTCTAACTTAGAAAAAAGTTTTAAATAGGTCTTTTTTCTATTAAAGACTTTAATTTTGTTAGAAAAATCTGTCACTTTATGCTACGTATATTGTGTGTTATTGTTCATCATCATCTTCCTCAGATTTCTGATTTAGTTTCTGGCGGCTTTTCTTCTTCCTTCTTCCATTCATCTTTATTTTCTTATACTAAAACTTCATTTTGTTGCCACTAATACCAAGAACTCATTCTCAAATTTCAAACCATAAACAAATCAACTTTCTAAATACCCATTTTTTAATCTTTGGCAGTATATCTACCATAGTAGGAACATGAAACCATTGTAGAAACATGAAACACCTTATGATTTGTAGCGAGAGTGGGAGAGCCATCGTATCTCATCACTCTATGCTTGTTTTTTAGGCCATGGACTCTAGAAAACACGGAACCCTGCACTGTTTTCTCTGGGATTGCAGTATTTAGGGGAATGACTTTTGAAAAATGCTCGCGTGAGTTACTAGAACATATCAATAGCTACCATTCGAGGTGGACACGAAATGTGCTTGTTCTACACGGATCAGTTCAAGGAGCAATGCATCAATATTGTTGATGGCAAGAAGTTAATTTTAGAGGGAATCTAAAAGCCAATGTAGAAATGTAGAAGTTGATTTTAAATTCATCATATTGGAGGTGGGTGCTTAGTGTTGTTGATGGCAAGAAAATGGAGTTTTGAGGATAAGAAGATGAAAGAAAGAAAGAAGAGAAAGAAGTGCCAGAAATAATGTCAGAGATCTGAGTAGGAAGAAGATAAACAATAACGCATAGTATACGTGGTACAAAATGACAAATTTTTTAAACAAAATTAGGGTTTTTAATAGACAATGTTGCATTGCCAATTATTTTAACCTTTCTAAAACAAAAGAAGGATTTTCAATTAATTTTTCATATATGTGATTTTTAGCCAAATGACAAAGCTCGTGTTCTTTCAATATCAAATTTGGATTATTATTTGGTTTTAAATTTGCTAGCAACTCCTTGTGGAATTCTACATACAGAACAACCTTACTATTATTGTGTATAAAATACACTACACCAAATGGAGATCTAAGAGCGATTTCATTTTAAAATAGAGAGTGTTTAGAAATGCTCTAAAATCTTGCTCTATCTGATGTATTATATTTAAGAAAGCGGTTAAATAACAGCTCTTGAAAACAATTGTTAGCATAGAAAAAATGAAGAAAGTAGGCTAATAGAGAATGAAGAGGTATTTACATATATGAAAAAAAATTAATTTGTTAGTGAGAGAAGACGAAGAGAGCAGGCTAAAGCAGATAAGATAAATAGAACTTACAGTAAAAGAGACCAATTTTGTTAGTTAAGAAGAAGAAATGTGCTTAACATGTTTCATTTATAAGCGACTTTAATGACTTTAGAGAACGGTTCTTTATCAACCTCTCTTTAAGAATGAACTTAGAGAGTGGTTCTCTATTAACCACTCTCAGATCTTTTGAGAGTGGTTCCTTGTTAACTGCTCTCAAAACTATACTTCTGAGAGTAGTTCTCTATTAACCACTCTCTAATGTGTGACTTAAGAGAGTAGTTAATAGAGAACTGCTTTCAGAAGTATAGTTTTAAGTTCGGTTAACAAGGAACTACTCTCAGAAGATCTGAGAGTGGTTAATAGAGAAGCGCTATCTAAATATATAGTTACAAAGCAATTTTTACTAACCACTATCTAAGTTAGCACTCTAAAAACTTATTTCTGGCATAATGATATATTATGTTCCTATTCTACAATCGACATGTGTACAATAAGATTTTTTGAAATACCTAAACAGAACAACTTCTTTGACAATGTATCGTTCAGCAGTACAACTATCCGGTTGATTCTAACTTTTAACATATCTTTCATTATATTTTCATCCTTATATTCTTCATATCCTCAACAACTATCTCACATATATCTTTTAAATATTCAATTTAGTAAGCTAAGTAGCATCTATATTAGAGTTATGATTTTATTCTCATTCTTATCTTTTATAATTGCTAAAACTAATAAATTAATTATTGCAATAGTTAAAAAATTTAAATTATAATAGTTGAAATTACATGTTTTATCAAAAATATAATTTAATTTTTAAATTATTTATTTTTAATAGATTATTTGAATTAAAATGTAGTTAATATGTGATTTATTTAAAAAAATATTTAAGTATATCAAATTTAGAAAACAATGGTGAATGTGTTCCTTGCATATTCCTAACTCTGATGGGGATGGAGTTGGTTTTAATATTTTATCCTCGTTACTCCCAAACCTGCCTCCTTCTGAATTTGCCTCTTAATTGTAAAGTCTACACTGTATTATTGCCCATCTCTTCGCCTAATCCAAGAGAAATTTGGCAACAGTTTTCCTCAATTGTCTGAGTACACAACTTAATCAGGTGATAATATGTATAATCTAAATTAATATGTACCCAAAGAATAACAAAGAAAGACAAACTGATATAATTCTTAGACCAGGATAAAAAAGAAAAAAAATCAACAATGTATCTTAAATGCAAACTAGCAATCACTTTTTGGACAATTCAACAACTTATATAATTGTATCAATAACACAACACAAATTCTTTCTTGAATGAGAAACTATGGCAAATACTTCGTAACTTAATAATGCAACAAAAAAAATAATTTTCATTTATAAGAAATTAGATTAATTAAAAGTGAGAGCAAATAACTACTTAGAGTTAAATAAGTTCCTAAATTCTAACAATATTTTGGCAGAAATTTTCCATGTTACAAGCTTTTCCAAATTGTCAATCACCTATCAATTCTTCAATTTATCATCCAACAATAATCAAATTCAAATAATTAGTTAAGTGTAAATGCAACAATAATTTAGGATTATAGAAAATAGAGTCATGCAATAACTTATAAAACCAATTATGTTATATGTTATGTGTTCCACTGTATAAAAGTGAAATACTTTAGAAAAATATGTTTTCTGTTTGGGATTCTTTTTCTCAAGGGTTGGGTTGGATCATTGGGAATGGTTAGACCACTAAATTTTGGGGATAATTGCGTTTCCCATGTCCAAAATTTGGCTTAGTATGCTTTAAGCCCCATTCCAGAGGTAGAATTAGATATGGTTGTGAATTTTTTCACAAATCAGAAAAACTGGGACTGGGTTAGGATCAGATAGATTCTCCCTATTACCATATGTGACTCTATTGCTCAAGTTCAATTGTCTGATATGAGCAGAGGGGAAGACCTTATTTTCTGTAATCTTTCTAATAATGGATTATTTTCAATTAAAACCGCTTATAACTTGTTTAATACTACTGACCAACAACATGACCCTAGTAATAATACTTTTAAAGCAGTCTGAAAGTGGAATAGACCACCTAGAGTTACTTTATTTTTATGGAAGGTAGCTCATGGTAGGTTTTTAACAAATGAAGAAAGATGTAAGAGAGGCATATCTAGTTCACCTCTTTGTCCTAGGTGCAATATAGGCACTGAGAATATTATTCACATACTTAGAGATTATTGATCTGCCAAAGAAATCTGGGACTATCTTATTTTACCTAAAAATTAGGCCTCATTCTTTTGTCTTGATCTGTCTAAATGGTTGCTTACAAATTTATCTAAATCTAAGTTTAATAGCTTCCCTTGTTGGAATAGGCTATTTGGGGGTGGCTATCTGGCTAATTTGGAAGGAGCAAAATAATATCATTTTTTAGTTTTCATCAATATCTCCTATTTCCTTATATCATAAAATCTATTGTTTCAGGACCAATTCTATTATGCAACAAAATCTTCTAGGAATTCAAAGTCTATAGAGATGGTATCCTCCCCCTCTGAACTACATGAAGCTTAACATAGATGGAGCTGTCTCTCAGGTTCATGAAAGTGCTAGTTGTGGAGGTTTAATAAGAAACTATTAAGGCCATGTTATAGCTAGATTTTATAGGGGCATTACATTATGCTCTTCTCTAGATGCTGAATTATGGAACATATTTTTTTTTTTGTCTTCAATTAGTTGTTCATAATAACATTTCTGTTATTTGGATATAAAATGACTCCAAAGAAGCTCTTAACCTTGTGCTAAGTATTCAAAGTGATAATCATTCATCATTCTATCTGATTGATGCTATTAGGAGTGTTTTAAGAAATATCCTTTTTGTTAGGTTCAGGCACATTCTTTGAGAGGATAATAGATGTGCTGATATATTAGCTAAACTTGATCTAAATTCTCCTAAAATTGTCTCCTATTTTGTTAAGAGTCCTTCTCCTCTTTTAACTTTTCTAAGTTTGGACTCTTTAGGTGTTTATACTCCTAGATTGTTGTAGTTTGTTTTTGTGTTTGTTAGACTTTTTAACTTCATTGAATAGGAAAAAAAAAAGTGAGATACAAGGTAAAAATACAATGCAATAATTTTATATTATATTTCAAGTCTTCCTATGGCTATAAATAATAGCCTAAATAGAAAATACCATTTTAAAATAATATTTTGTTATTATTTTGTTACATTATAGGTTCTTTTTTAATATAAAATTTATAGGTTCATTTTTATTAATAGTATTTAGATCAATTTAATTTCATATTCATATAATAAAATGAGTTAGATAATTATTGAAGAATTTTGACATAAAATTATTCAGAAATATGTCATAGGAGTGTACCTTAGTAGACAGACAATAAAGAATAAATGAAAAATACCTTTAAAGAATAGCAGAATCAATGAAAAGCAACGAATTCAATGAGAAGAAAAATACCTTGTAAAATACAAAATTCTTATGATTATTATGTAAAATTTGGCTTGACCATGCTAACAAGGAGTAAAACGATGCATAAATCCTAAGAATAAGAATTAAAAAGGTATAGCAAACAACAATAGATTAAGTGATTGTTTGATACCACAAGCTTGATTGTCCTTTCACGGTTTAATTATCCAATAATTTTTAGAAATTTGCCCTTTTTTATAACCAGTTTGTGAGTTTAAATGCTACTCCCTTGTTTTAGTTGTGTCCCATTCTAGTTTTCTTTTGTAATAATGGCTTGTCATCAACACCTAACTTTATATGCCAATAGTTTTGCTTTAGAGTGCTGAACTGTGTCCTTGCTTCCAAACAGTAAAGGTTATTTTCTTGTCTTGGGTCATCTTATCGACTTTACTTTCATGGTAATGACAAAAGTTATCGCTTGTATTTTAATTGATAAGCGAATTATGATTGTACATAAAATTTCTAATGAAGTTGATATTTTATTTTTTTATTAAAACCATAAAAAAATTCTTTTGTGTTTGAATGGAGAAATTGAAAATTCTAAAAAAATTTAAACAAAAAAATTTAAATTACATCATTTAAAATTTTATAATTTTAAATTGAGTAATTATTTTTTTATTTTAATAGAGTAATAAAAATTTTATTATTATTAATTTCATCTCCAATTGCAAGCTCGTAAGCATTATCTTCTGAGTCTTTTGCAAAAAAAAAAAAAAAAAAAAGAGAGGATTGAATTAAAAATGAAGAATTTGAAAGAAAGAGATTTTTTTTTATTATTAAAAATGATCATAAGGATGAATAGTGAACACCACTTGTTAAAGAATTGACAGTATCGGAGGACTCAATATTTGAAAATACGCATCTATGTCAGTATTCAGAAACTATTTTGGTGGTCCAGATTAAAAGTTCTAACTATTAATTATGGTATTTCTAATCATGTAATCTATCACAACGTCAACTCTCTAGACTAGCTATAGCGACCAGCATGACTAATTGTTTATTTAAAATCAACAAACTCAATTACTTAAATTGGCATGTCCAAACCAATGTTATTACCAAAAAACAGTACATGAAAACGTTGTTTGAATAAAAGTTATTTCGCTAAGTATCAAATCCATATTCCTCAAATCACTGTACTGCAAAATGAGAAATTTAAATATTTATACGTTTTACTATTTTTATAAAATACAAAATTGATAATTTATCCATTGAATTACTTTATATTATTTTTATAATTACATATATTAGATTTTATCTAAATTTTAATATTTATTTATATTTTAAAAATATAATACCATTAAAATAAAGTAATGCAATGAAGTACTTATTAATTTTTTCTTTGTATAAAATTTTATAAAAGTAATCTGCTTAATAAGAACTTTAAAATTAATAGATAAATTGACAGATTAATCTTATATTTTGTAAAAATTTATTAATTAATGTAAATATTCAACTTTAACACTTAGTTTCGAAAAGTTTAAAAGAATAAAAAATTAGTCTTTGTGAATAATTAATTAGAAACTAATAAAATATTGAGGGATAGGGTCTTTTTTTTTTTAAATGTTAGTTTAAATGCTAACAAAATATTTTAGGAACCAATTTTAAAAAAATTATAAGAATAAAAAACTTATTTAAGCTTTATTTATTTTTCCGCATTTGTAGTAAGATTAGTTTTTCTCTTTAATTAATTTTAAAAAATAATAATAATAATCAAACTAATGAAGTTTAATGTTTATAAAAAAAATTATTGAACAAAATAAATTGAAAAAGACCTATCGAAAGTAAGTGTTTTCCTAAATTCTATTATGTATGACACAAAAGAGATATAGTTTTTTTTTATCTCTCTCTAAATCTGAATGGCATTCGTGTCCTTGGGTTTGAAGGATGCCACGCATTTATCGTCGGTGGTGCAAGAAACATTGGAACTGGCTAAACTATGCTCATGTTATATTCTGTTATGTTCTTTGAGATGAAAACTCTACTACAAACACTATGGCTAAGTGGGGCCATAGAAACAAAGAAAGTTTTAAGGTGAGGGACCGTGCTCCCCAAAAGCAAGGTTCTTAGTATATAGTCTTGAAGGAGGATATGTAATCCTCTTGTTTTTCTGTTTTGTTTCTTTCTATGTTGGACATTTGTTTCTCTAGTGGGAGGAAAATAATTGGAGCAACCACAAATTCCTCAAACACAACGACGAAGTTGTCTAGGTGTGCCCAAACACATAGCCATCAATGTGGACTCATGAGTCAACTCAGTTCATCATGGTAGGTTTGGTTTGAGTTAAGTGAAATTTGCTTTATATGTAAAATCGATTGAAGTAACTCAACCCACATTATTCTTGGATCAACCAAGCTTTAGTTGAGTCAGGTTGGCTTGTCAGTTGGAGTAAATTAGGGAATTAACAAAACATTTTACGCTAAATATTTAATTCCATTGTGTTACTCATTCATTTTATGTTCCTTAATTGTTGAAATTTTTTCAACAATTACTTTGTTCATTGCAAGTAGCAATCCTACCTCAACCCTTAGCTCTTTCTGTTGCTTATGTGTCTTCATCATTTCACATTCAACGACGCATTCTACAACCATAAGCTCTCCACATTTATATGGAGCAACGCTACTTTGAGTGAGACACCAAATATTGAAGAAGAGATATACTGCTAACACTTCTATAACTCACGATTTTGAAATTTGTCGTGTCCCTCATTTAGGTTCATATGACTAGCTGAAATTAAATATTTTTCTTTAATTTTGAAAGTTATCTTCACTACGCCAGAAATTAGCTTTTGGAGTCTACTTAGATAGCGGTTAGTAAAAAATACTTTGTATAAAACACTAAAAGAACGGTTTCACCCTAACCGCTCTCTAATATATACTTCTTAGAGTAGTTCCTGTCAAACCGCTATCTAATATGTACTTCTAAGAGCGGTTCATTTAGAACTGCTCTCTAATATGTACTTTGGAGAGTTAAAGAGCGGTTAGGGCGGAACCACTTTGAAAGGTGTAGATTAGAGAGGGGTTATTTCTTAACTACTCTCAGATGTTGTATTTTTAAGTTACACCCTAAGCCCTAATCTGGTTATCCCTGTCGCTCCGCCAAGTCTGTACTTCAAAATTGTCTCTATTCAATGTTCTTTGAGAAATTTTTACAGAAGAACAAGCACACTTGACATCACAATCACAATTTTAAGGTATATTCATAATTGTTTCTTTGTTTTCTGGTCATGTTTGGACATTCGCACTCTCTCATTCTCTATGTTCACTGAAACGTACCTGTGTTATTGACGTTAACCAATGACAAACGTTCGTCTTCCATTTCTAGCTTCAGCTGTACTTCGATAAATTATCACTTTTTTCTTAATTCCAGGTTTGTGCATGTTGTTGTGTTTATAATTTGTATGAACTGAATATAACTAACATGTTGACCATTGCTGCCGCGTGAATAAAGAGAATGAAATTAGTTTTTATTTTGTAAAAGTTGATTTAAAAAGGTTGAACCTTATTTTGTTAACCTCTGAAATATTGTTGGAATGGTTTTTTAGGATTTTTTGAACATGATATTAGGACAGTGGTTAGTTATAATGCAAGAGATTAATGTGAAAATGCAACACTGGTTGACCGTAATACAGGTGATTAATGTGAAAATGCATTTGATTGTTGTGAAAATTGATTTTCTGAAATGAAACCTCATGTTCTGTTGTGTTGTTTTGTTGTTCCAATATAAATAGAAAGGAGGAACATGTTGTTATATATGTTGTCCTGGGAATTAAAATAAGTTTATGTATTGAACAAGATATTGTTGTTTGTTTTGCCCCCGTAATGTATATTTCCTCTGTGTATGAATGAAATTGATGTTGTATTATAGAATGTTATGAACACATGGTTATTGTTAATTAGTGATTAAATTTTGTAGTGTGTAATTTAAAATCTAAAATTGAGTGAAACTATAGTTTTCCATTTGAGATTGAAAATAATATTTTAATAAATCATTATTCTCAATCTCAAATTGTTCAAGTTGGACAGTTTGTGAACAAACTTATTCATTCATTTGTTAACATTTGCTTCTCATAATGTTGTATTTAATACTTAACAAAATTTGAGTTTGAAGCATTTCTCATTGTCTTTTGGTGCATGCTTGATTGATATAAACCATCTCATATCCAAGTTGTGTGCTAGGAGACTACTGCAAAATGCTACCTAAATTTTATCAAGTAAAAAATACAACATTTAAGTAGAAATTGTTAATTAAGGTTGGAAAAAGTTTGTGCTCAAATGGGATAGGGCTCTACCATGTGAGAATTAATAAGACATGAACATTTATATTGATCGTAATCGTAGTGGGAGCAAATATAGATTGAAGTTGGATAGTAGTTGATCGATTAAGTGAAGAATATGAAGACAGAGTCAAAGAGTTCATTAGATTTACGATTAAGCATGCAATTGATGTCAATCTTATTCCTTATCCTTGTTGATGTTGTTTGAATATATTACAAGTAAATGCGGAAGAATTGGAAGAACATCTAATGTGCAATGGGATAGATGAAAAATATACTTGTTGGACAAAGCACGGTGAGATACAAGGTGGAAGTACATCAACTAACATGAAATTAAGTATCAATTACTCAGAGACATTTAGAACAAATGAGAGTGATCATGCTTAACAAATTCCAAATGTTGTTGAAGAAGATCTTAGAGATTGTCCAAAGATGTTTGAGAGGTTGAAAGATTATGCAAAAACACCATTGTATAATGGGTGTACAAAGTTCACAAGATTGAGTTCTGTTTTAAAGCTTTATAACTTAAAAGTCTCAAATGGATGGACTAATAAGAGCTTCACAGACTTGCTAAGTTTATTACATGAGATGCTACCAGAGGATAATGTGCTACCAAAGAGAACATATGAGGCTAAACAAGTACTTGCTTCCATTGGATTGACCCATGAAAAGATACATGCTTGTCCTAATGACTACATTTTGTTCCGAAATGAGTATGCATCACTAAGGAAATGTCCAAAGTGTAATGTATCATGATACCTAAAGAAAGAATCAACACTTGCGAAATTTGTGTGGTATTTTCCACTAATACCCAGGTTAAGACGTCTATTTTGCAGTGTAGAAAATACAAAGCAGATGACTTGGCATGCTGAAGGCAGAATTAGAGATGGAAAGCTTAGGCATCCAGCAAATTCTCTGCAGTGGAAAAAAAATTGACAACGACCATGAAGAGTTTGCAACTGAAACAAGGAATATATGTTTTGCATTAGCAACCGATGGAATGAATCCCCCTGGCATGCAAAGTAGCACCCATAGTACATGGCACGTGATCTTCATAATGTCTAACTTACCTCTATGGCTTTGCATGAAGCGAAAATATATTATGCTTTTTTTGTTAATCTCTTGTCCTAAACAACCTGGAAATGACATTGATGTGTACTTGTCTCCTTTAATTGAAGATTTGAAGTTGTTGTGGGATAATGGCATAGAAGTATATGACGGATTTAGAGATGAAAATTTCACAGTCAAGGCAATGTTGTATGGAACAATTAATGACTTTCCTGCATATGGAAATCTTTCTGGTTATAGCATCAAAGGTCAATGTGCATGTCCAATATGTGAGGGAAAAATAGATTATATAAGACTAGAGCATTGTCACAAAAATGTTTTTATGGGGCATCGTAGGTGATTGTCAAAAAATCATCCTTTTAGAAAAATGAAAAAAGCTTTTAATGAAAGTTGTGAAGAACGACGATGTCCTTATTTGAAGAGTGGAGAAGAAATCTTTGATGAGGTTAAACATATAAGAACAACATTTAGAAAACCTTTTGCCAAACAAATTCCAACCACTGGTTGGAAGAAATGTCAATTTTCTTTCAGTTACCGTATTGAAAATCTTTATAGTAAGACACTTTGTTGATGTTATGCATGCTGAAAAAAATATTTGTGAAAGTGTGATTGGTACATTATTTAACATCGTGGGAAAAAAGAAAGATGGCATCAATGCAAGACTTGACTTGGTGAAGTTAGGAATACGATCCAATTTGGCTCCAGTAAAGAAGGAAAAGTGGACCTTTTTACCGGCAACAGCATGTATCCTGTCTAGAAATGATAAACGATATTTATGTGAGACGCTTTATTCAGTTAAGGTTCCAGAGGGGTATTTATCAAACATTAAAAGTCTTGTATCACTTAAGGACCTAAAGTTAAAAGGATTGAAATCTCATGATTGCCATATATTAATAAAGAATCTAATTCTTGTTGCTATACGGTCTATTCTACCCAAAAAGGTTCGCATGGTAATCACGAAGTTGTGTTTCTTTTTTAAGGCAATATGTAGCAAAGTTATTGATCTTGGTAAATTACCATGTTTGTAAAACCAAATAGCTGAAACTTTATGTGAGCTTAAAATATATTTTTTACCGTCATTCTTTGATATCATGATTCATTTGACTATTCACTTTGTGGAAGAGACAAAATTGTGTGGCCCTGTATATATGCGATGGATGTATCCCGTTGAAAGATATATGAAGATTTTAAAAGGGCATGTTAAGAATAGAAGCAGACCAGAGGGTTGTATTGCTGAACGATATTTAGTGGAAGAAGCAGTTGAATTTTGCAATGAATACCTCTCAAATGTTGAATCATGTGGTATTCTAAAATCATGTCAAATAGGAAGGACTTTAGGGGAAGGCAGCAGTGGCTGTCAACAAATAGAGGTCCTTAGACTGCAATGAGAACAAGCACACTTGTATGTATTACAAAACACTCCTGAAATTGAATCATATATAAGCTTGCACAAAGAGACACTAAAGCGTAGAAATCCTACCAGAGGTGAGAATTGGATAACAAAAGAACATAACCAGCGATTTATTGGATGGCTACAAGAACATGTTGGTGAACAGTTGATATAGAATAACAATTCTGTTTCAGAAATGATTCGATGGTTGTCAAAAGGTCCTTGTATTGATGCTTTTTCATACACTTTGTACGTAGTCAATGGGTCACATTTTACACAAAAGAACATGACGACCAAAGCACAATGCAGAATAATAAGGTCACTCTTGTTGCTGAATCATTGCATATCTCAAGTGCAAAGGATAGAAATCCAATATATGCAAATATGACACACTTTGGAGTCATTGAACATATATCATGTAGCAATCTTTGGATGCAAGTGGGTAGACAACAACAATGGTGTTCGAATTAACAATATGGGCTTTATAAGGGTCGATTTTAAAAAGTCAGTTACCAAGATGATTCGTTTATCCTTGCATCACAGGATCGACAAGTGTTCTACGTCCAAGATCTTGTTGACAAGTTATGGTCAATTGTCCTAATGTCTAATAAAGTAAATTCTTTCACCGAAGGAGAATTAATGGAAGAAGAAGTTAATGTGGAGGACGATCCTTTGAAAAATGTTGAACACATGTCAATTGCAGATGCATTAACAGATGACAGAGATTTTTATGCAAGACATGATCATGAAGAGGGTATTTGGTTAAAAATCCATCATTTCATTCAATAAAAGGTCATAGGAAACTTAGTAAGGCTCCTAAAAAAGGAAAAAGGTGCATCTATTATTAAATTTGAATTGATTATATTTTGTTTTTATGATTTTACTTTATCCCTGAATGTAATTATTTAATGTTAACCTTTACTTTTTTTCTTACAGGGATGACTTCTTCAAATAACATAGACGGGAGTCCCCCTCATCACTCCGCTGAGGCGAAAAAGAAAAAGGGTAGAGGGATTACCAAATTTAAGTCCATTAGCAAATCAAGGAAGTTAGGACAGAAGCTACATGTAAATTGTCACCATCAATGAATATTATTGATATTCAAAGATCTTTTATGCTAATATTAGTAACACTAAAATGTCTCAACATTTATATTTGCATATAGATTGGCTGGAATGCAAAAGGTCAACCGATTGACCCTAACAAATCAAAATGTGCACATTTCATTGACTTTGTTACTAGGAGTACAGTGCCAATCAGTTATTCTGATTGGACAAATGTCCGTAGTAATGTTAAAGAACACATTTGGGAGCAAGTTAAGGTACACAAACACACTTTCAGTAATTTTATAGTGGTTTACGAAAGAGGGTTTATCTGATATATTTTTTGTTTCCAATGTAGCAAACTTTTGAGGTGGAATCTATTCACAAAGATTTTGTTCTTTCATTAGCTGGAAGGGACCTTCATGCATTCTGCACACGTTTAAGGAAACATATATGTGACAAAGATGGAAATTGTGCCCCCTATCCTCCGAAGAAGTATCAGAGATTCATCACAGTCACTGATCACTGGATGGACTTTATGAACCAAAGCTGCACAAAAACTTTCAAGGTAAATTGCCACACATTATTACTACAAATTACTGTCACCGTCACAATTGGGTATTGATTTGGTACATTTCTGAATGCCTAATTTTAGAAAGAAAGTGAGGCTAATGCACAAAGGGTAAAAGGAATGTTGTACTGATACAGGAGGTCAGCTAAGGGATATGCTCAGTTAAAGTAAGAGCTGGTATGTATATTTGTGTCTAATGTAACAATGTGATGCTTTTTCATAAACTTATGTTAAACCTATTAACGAGGTCATTTAATCTTAAATTTTGTGTAAATTGCTACATCTGGGTCTAATTTGACCTCAATACCTCGACATGTCCTTTGAAAAGCTGCTAGGGTAAATAAACAAGGTAGCATTGATGATAAAGGAGTTCAAAAAATGGTCCATAAATTTGTAAGTAGTTAGGCATAATGTGTTAGTATTTTCAAATACATTAAGTTCTATTTGAATTTTCCTTTAATGACCTCAGGGTATTTTGTTATGTTTATTATAGGAAACCTTTTTACAGGTCACTTCAGATGCTGAGACTGAATTAACAGCCCGAAATGACATAATCTCTCAAACACTTGGTGTAAGAGAGCATCCAGCTACTTGTCCATATCTTTCATCTACCCCATTCATGTCAGTAAGAGTGTCAAAACATGAAGCATTAGGTAGTGCATTTGACCAATGTAGTGACACAGTTGATAGGGGGTTAGGGACTACCCCATTCATGTCAGTCAGATGCCATTCAACCCTACCCAGTCCCCACCACCATGTATGCCACCCCTTTCAACATTGCTCCTCAAATGCAACCAATGGCAGACATTGGTCCCCAAATGCCTGTAGATGCACCTTGTACCAGCCATAGAGGCAATTGCATACCAATTGCATCTGTTGAGATTCTAGAGGTATTTAAGCTATAGTAAATCATCATTTAGCTTTTAATGTTTAATGTTTTTTATTTAATTTTTGCAGAATATAACAAACTTTCATTTGTAGGGTGATCATGACTGTATGCTATACTTGAACAAACCTTTTCACCTAGTTGCAAAAGGTAGAGTATATCATACAATGGCTGGGGACTCCTTACATAATATGGCTCTTCCTTCAGAGTATGGTAATGTTTCTATAGAGGTAGTGCAATGACATAAGGAGGACATTGCATTGCCTGTCCCAAATGAACAAGCAAACCTGTATTCCCTGAGAGATGCCATTGGTACTTATGTTGCTTGGCCATTGTCCCTAATCACTTTAAGACTCAAGGTATGTATTCAAGCTTCTTTAAGGTTTGGAAGACTAGATGTTAGAATTAACAAATATATATTTCAGGTTGCCCATTCATAAGCTAAAGGGTTAGGGAAAGAGACAGGCTACTCAAAAGAGTCCATTACTGTTCCATCCAATAAAGGTAGCAGTGCTTGTGTATCATCAGAGATTCTTAAGTTGGCAGAAGCCCAAGGTGCTGCATGCTTGGATATGATGAAGCTGTTTGGGAGAAGTGATCAAACCATTGATACAGTTACAATTCAACTGACATCCAAGCACCAGGGTAAAGAGTTTTGTGACATTGTGGGGAAGGAAAACATTATAGAGGTCATACGTCGACATTGGTTGAGTGCTTCTAGCATTAACCTTTACATACAGTAAATTAATTTTCAAATTATATAATTCTGTAGAAATTTATAACTTTTTGAACCTTGATTGTATAATGCATTGTACTTTTGCAATACAAGATATTTGTATGAAGGTTATTTGCATGGGACAACAATGGTAAATAGATTCTCATTTATAACTCTGTATGAAATGGATGAATCGCTTAATCTAAACCCACATCAACATATAGCTGAAATGTTGAAGCGTCATATGGGTGAAGATCACTTGATTTTTGCACCTTATAATGTTTGGTAAGTCAATCTGATTGAGACTTTGCTTTATGTTTAATAATTTAGCATATAACTTTTAATTCTTGTAATCTTAAACATATATTTATACTTGTGGTAGGCAACATTGGGTCTTAGTTGCCATCAATATCGCTGACGAGACTATGTATTATATGGACCTTCTACGCAAGCAGCTGAAGATCAGAACACATATGCAGAACCTATTTAACAAGTAAACATTCATTTATATCAATCAACTATGATTAATGTTAAGTGGTTCAAATGTATCTAAGTTATTTGATGCTCCATTGTTAGTGCTCTTCTCACGTATCGAGCAACGAGGGAAGTGCAACCGTCTAGGAGAAAATTGACTTAAACAAGATGGGTCACTGTACAGGTAACACTATATCATACAATATGTTTTTAATTTTCAAGTAAATATTAATTGCACAGTATATCTTTCTTAGCTAATGCTGATTTTTTTGTTTTTATCTTCCACATAGTGTCCAAAGTAAATAAATAATGATGACTGTGGATATTATGTGTGTCTATTCATTGGGGATGCTTTGCAGCATGGACAAACTGTAATCCCAGTTAATGTAAGAATGTTACATATGCTAACTATTTCCAATATGCTTATTATTTGACTTAATTAATTAAGCTTTGTATTTTTATTGTTTTGTATTTAGTACTTTCCAAAGGTGCAGATACCAACTTTTTCTGACAACAGAATTCATCAAGTGCAAAAAGAGTGGTGTGCATATCTGTACCATACATATTTAAAGGAGACACTAAGCATAAATGATTATTAGTGTTTTTTTTACAATATTTAGACAATAAACTTATTCAAGGCATTAGACAAAAAGTGTAAATATGAGATTATTTTCTTCCTGTCAATGTAAACTCTTATTGTAATCTGTACATATGAATTGTAATTAAATAAGTTTAATGTGCAATTGTTTTTAAATTCTGGTATATCAGGCTTTGTTTTAAATTTATATTCCGATTAAATTAGTTCTGAATACTGTATGCTTTACTAGGTATGCTAAAAATAGAAATTATGACAGTTTTATTAAAATAATTAAAAATGTTTCTAACTTTAGAGAGTGGTTCACGAACAACCATTTTGCAAAGTCCACTTGCAAGAGCGGTTCATGTTTAATCACTCTCTTAAGCGTAGAGATTAGAGAGCGATTAACTGTTAACTGCTCTCTTTGATCCAACTTCTGAGAGCGGTTCACTCATAACTGGTCTCTAAAGTACTGAAACTCTGAAAGCAGGTTGCGCGGTTAACCTCTCTCTTTAGTGAATTTCTGAGAGCAGTTAACCGCGTAATCGCTCTCCAAAATATACATTTGAGAGCGGTTAAATAATTGTTCTCCAAATATCAAGACATTGCATAGCATGAGATTTTATAGCGCTTATAAATGCTTTCTATGTTCAACCGAAACCGCTCTAACATCTTATTTCTGGTGTTGTGCTTACTCTTTTTAAAAAACTCAACTAATCAATATATACATTTTTTTCATTGAAACAAATATTAAGAGGTCTACCAAGTTGGTCTCATTATGAAAGAAAAAAAAAAACAAAGTTGAAATGTAAAGTGTCACAATTTTGATTACAAACATCATTTTAGATTTCCTGCAACATGGTCATATGATCTTCGGAAAGTATTATAGTCATTCCAAAAAATACAATAAATAATATGAGGATGAGTTTATAACTGAACGAAAAAGTGACTTAAAAAAGCATAATTAAATATTCACTTTTTGCATGAATTAAGCATATCCTAATTTACTCTCAAGATCAAGACAGCATGAGTCCTTGACACTGGGGGATGTAAGATATTAATAACGGGTGGTTTTGTGATGCTCCAGTAAAATACTCCGATGTTTAAATTAGTAAAAATTTGACTAGAGTGGAAACATAAAGTATTTTAAGATAAATTCTTATAAAAATTTTTATTACAATTTAGTCCTTAAAAAGTTAAAAAAATAGAATTTAGTTTCTACCATCAACTTCTTTTTATTTAGTATGCCACGTTATTTATTTATTTTTATTATTTAAAATCATATAATTATAAATAAGTCCTAAAATGTAACACCTTAATTTAAATTTCAAATAAATGAATTTAAAAAAAATAAGAATAACAAAAAGATTTTCATTCAAACGGTCCTGATACATAACTCAATAAAGTATTTCAAAATAAAGGTGGATTACAAATTTATATCAAATGAATGCTATAGGACTAATTCAAATACATCAGAGTTTTTAAAATAACTTTTTAATTTCTATAGTTGTTTTATCCATCCATTTACTGAGCCTGGTGCTGATCGTCTTGGTCACCTAAAAAATAAATATAAGAGTGAGTATTATACACTATCAAACATAAGCATAGAGACTCATCTTGCATGTTTAACACATTTACTAACATAATTTTAAATCATGCCTCAACATTAGTAATACTTTTCAACGTTTTATTCCAATCCACACACAGGTGTGCTCACTCTACCATCAAACAATCCACACACACGTGCACTTATTACATGTAGTCAAGCTCACTGTGGCACTATGATTATAGTTTTTTGATGCTCTCAACCTCAGGACTTAGTTAGTTTCACACCATGGATGGTTGCCGGATAGCTCCAACTTCACAGATATAACATGTGCAGTACTGAGTCCCCAAGCAAAGATGTTAGTCAGAAGCTGAGTCAGGAGGAAAGTGTGTGGCCTGTAGTGCACTCACGCTCACTGTTGGTATCACCACTACCCTCTCTTCCCCAAGGTATGTCTACCGCCCCTATCTTCCACACCTGGTATACCGCTGAACCATTCATAGTTTCCTAACATTTTAAGCACAATTATACTCAGCATGTCATTCACATATATTTTCACCTATTTCATAATATCCAATATCAATCAATAACATGTCTGAGCATTTAAACCACATTCTCACTCACATCATAATATTCAATTTCACACATGGTACGTATGCCTACATTTAATCACATTACACATAAACATCAAATCCTCATCAAAACTCCATTACAATCAAACTATGTACTACGTCACACATACTATGCTTAATATCATTCATATTGCATTCCACATAAAGTTCCATCGCAATTCAATCATAATCAATCAACTCATCAAATACACGTATTTCTATGCTTTACCCTAATTACCTTGCAATAAATAACACAATAATCAATTTCTAAGTACAATGAGATAGGGTAGAGTCCCTCTTACCTCAAAATAAAGACCCAACACAAAATAATAGCAGAAAATGTTTCTCACATGATGCTTCGTCCCTAAAACATGGGAAATCTCCATGAGAACTCAAGAAAATGAAGAAAGAAACAAAAGAACAAAATCTTAGCCCATAAAACTTACCGTCAAATGCTCTAAACACAACATCAACCTTCAATCTTGCTCAAAAACAACTTTGGAAGCAATTTAATCAGTGGTAAAGGGTTGAGGGTTGAGAGAATTGAAGAGATTTCAAAGACAGGAATGGGAAATAAATTTCTCAAACCCTAAACCCTTCAAATACCCTTTTGGTCATGATATTCTCGCTACAGCAAGACATCCCTAGCTCCAGCGACACCTTATCTCGTTATAGCAAAAATATCAACGAAAACTACACTATAATTTCTACAGAATCTCGTTACAGCGAACACTCTCGTTATAGCAAGATTGCACCCAGAATTTCACCTTCTTCTGTCTTCTTCTCGCTACAACGAGAACACAATAGAATCACCTAACTCGACCAGGGCCTTCTCGCTACAACGAGAATGCCCCTACAACACACACTTAGCCTATTTTTCAATCAGTGCAGCACATCCAATCTTAATGCACAATCAACATTCACATTTTTCATCTGTACACACATATATTCTCATCATGACATACATCAAATGTACATTCAAATAGAAATCCACAATCAATATTAATAATCAAATACTATTAAAAAAATCTGGGGCATTATACGAAACACATTTTACATAATTACAAAAAAGTCTTTTTAACATTTTTTCCCTCCACAGTCCCTCCTTTCACCTCCGTATAACCCCCCTTCTAGCACCCTTTCCCCCACTCCTACCCCTTCCCTTATCTAGTACCTTGGTGGATGGATTTTTCTCTGAAAGATTCAATCTCTCTGCTGATGCGTGTTTTGCAATTATCATCATCTCACTCTACGAACAAGGCTTCAACACATTAATGTTGCACATAAACCCATACCTCTGAACAGATTCATGAATCTTCTTCCCCAACTTAAGCATTCACAACTCCTCATATGCAGCACTTATCTCGGCATACTCAGGTTAATCAAACATAACCATATTCTCAGCCTTACTATACCCACAAACCATCATAGACCACAAGATAGCATTCTCTCAAACAACTCAAACGCTTTCTTCATCTCCCTTGCCTTAGCATACCCATCGATCATCGTGTTCCAACTAACCAAACTCCTCATAAGCATTTCATCAAAAAGCTTACAAGCACTCTCCAATTCACCACCTTTAACCAACTCACCAATCATAGAATTCCAAGTCACAACATCCCTTTCCCCTATGATAAAAAAACAACCTCATCGTCGCATCAAGCCCAACACTTCCACACTTATCATATGAATCAATAAGCGAATTGGGAATGAAAATATACGTATATAGAATAAATTTTTTTATATGAGTGTGGATCATTTGAACCAAAGGAAGCAAGGACAAGGCATTGAGGCCTTTAAGAGAAAAAGGTATGTGAAATTATCAGGTGTGACATCATTTCGCTGCAAAGAAAATGTTGAAAGAGAGAGAGTTTTTTGAGAGCATGGGCTCTAATGTTGGAGTTGAACATCCTTGTGTGCGGAGGCAATACATGCAGTTCAACATAAACAAATGTTAAAGCAGTTGCCAAGAGAAAAAGAATCAAAACTATACATCATTGTAACCAAAAAAAGCTACATGCAATCAATGTGAACAATATGCAACAAGGAAAAGGTTAGAAAAGTGACATATTGTATGTTAATTCAACAATATAATAGGATTCTTTAGGGCCTAATCAAAGAAAAGCATTAGCGTATTTCTCCTCCATAACTTCTCTTTGCCTCAAAAGCTTTATTCCAAAACATTCAATGTAGAAATTGAGAGAATCATGAGGGAATTTTAATCATCTAAATAACACATAGAATGTAATAATTAAAAAAGACCTATGTCATGAAAAGCCAACTTGATAGTGCGTGCAAGGTCACCAACACGATAGACGACATGAAAGAAGCGGTGAAGATATGTTGGAAGAGGGTTGTGGAGAGGTGAGGGAAGGGGCTACAGAGAAGAAAGAAAAAAGTTAAAAGGCTTTTATGCAATTATGTAAAATATATTAGGGACTTATTTGCAATTATATAGTTTTAAATAATAAAAAAATTAAATGATGTGGCATGCCACATGGCACCACGTAGGTATGTTGAGTTGACACTCCATCAGCTAGCTTAGCACTTAACAAAAAGGAGTTAATAGCAGGGACTAAATTCTAATTTCTTACCTTTTTAGGGACTAAATTCTAACAAAATTTTTTTATAAGAACTTATCACAAAATGTCCCATATTTATAGGGATAAAAAAAACATAATTAAGTGTATATTATAAAAAAAAACTAATCAAATGATTTGTAACTCTCACTTCCTATCAGGCAAACTTTATTTTACATCCTTTATTTTGCAAAGCCTCATTGTAACACCCTCATTTTGTTATTTATTATTACTATAATTTATGTTTGTTGTTTGTGCATGTTATTTGAAATTATGAGTGTTGAATTGATGTGAATTGCAGGATATCTCGCTATGGCAAGATATCTCTTGCTATAGCGAGACAAGTCATTCAGAATCAGGCTTTTTGAAGCCTTCTCGCTATAGATAAAATTTCTCGCTGTAGTGAAGATCCTTTCACTGTAGCAAGGATTTCTCGCTATAGCTAGAATGACAGACAGTAAAGAAGAAAACTTTATGATTTTTTTGGTTTTAGTGAGAGTTGCTCGCTGTAACGAGAAAGTCGTGAGTTTACGAGATGTTTAAAGAACTTTTGTCCTAAAAACTTTATTTTCAACCAAATCATCTGTTCCTCTCCATCCTCTTCATTCTCTCCCTCTGCCTTCCTAGAGAAAACCTCCAATATTTTTGGATCTCCCTCGGATCTAAGCTCAAACGTCCATTCTACTCGAATCTAGGTAAGTTTTTGGAGCTCACCCCTTGAATCTCGTTCCTATTTATCTTTTCTCTTTTTCATAATAGAAATCTACCTTGTGATGTTAGGAAGAAATCTAGTCCTTAGGTAGTATTTTTGGTCGAGACGTGGAATTTCTCTCTAGAGCACACGATGAACTTAGCTCTTGAGATCCATTTGCAGGTAAAGGGAGTTACTCTTGAACCCTAGGTTCTACCTAAATATGTTTATAAATCTTTAGAGAAGAGGGTTATCTTATTTTAAAAAGTATATCCATAAAGTTTTCTTGAAACTAAATAAGTTTGAAATGGATTTTTGGTATAAAAGAGGTTTTTGATACATTTAAAATCACTTGAGACGTAGTTTATCATAAATAATTATGAGTAAGAATAAGTTAAATAATTTTATGGATAAGTTACTATTATTTTTTTTATAATGTATGTGTTGAATAGTGAAAAGGTGAAATATGTTGCACTTTATGTTAGAAGATTCTATTAAGACCGAGAGAATGTAATGTTCGGCAGTATGTTCTAGATTGCACGATTTGGGCTAAGTCCAAGGGTGTCTGACCCTCGACATATTGTATGAAATTGTATGATGATATGTATCTGCCTTATGATTATATAAATAATTGAAAAGTTTGTTATTCTATGAGAGTAATATAAAAGGTATTGTATCCTATATGTGTGAGTTGGGTTAAGTTTGAATAAGTATGAATGTTTGAGAATCTCTGAGAAAATATACAATTGATTATAAGAGAAAGAGAAATTGTGAAAATTGAAAAGTGATGAATATGTGTGGAGAAAAGAGAAATGGACATTAATACATGTGTTACAAATATATCGATTGGTGTCATATGATATATGCGATGTAGTGCACCGACGGGTGATATTATAACACATATGTTGTAGTACATCGATTAGTGTGTTTGCAACATTTGTATTAGAATAGTATAACTTGATGTGCCATTGTTCAGATACTATATGGATAGTTCATGGATACACTAGTGTATTGGGCCTAAAGTTGAAATGAGAGTGCTAAATGTGGTTCACTTATGTGTACACGATGTAAAAGTGGAATGCATTTACAGGCCTTACACTCATTTCTTGACCAAACTTCAAATTATACCTTTGCTTGGAAGGCTGTAAACGCATAGGTTGTATCCGTGTGTGGTTTAGCTGACCATTGACTATCCATGCTACGTAAGTCCTTCGTAACTAAGGAGAGTGAGTTGGCAGCGCTTTAGGGACCTGAGAGTACCTAGAGTACTATTAATTGATGAGATGTTCAGACTTGAGATGGATAAAGTGGCATAAAGATATGGATTGGATAATGATATTTGGTTAAATGTGGATATTCATGAATAACTTTTGTTAATTAAAATTGTATGAATAAGTAAAGTAGCATGAATTATGATGTTAAATGTGATTGGGTTAATTAAATAAGAAATGGAATACGTATGAGTAATGATGAAAGATGTATATGAATAATTTGTCTGGTTAAATTTAAGTATGAAACATTATTATTTTGTTACATGTTGTATTAGAAGATGTTTTTGCATTATTATTTATTATTTTATAAAATAAAATTTTTCGCAGGGCAAGGAATGCTCACCCTTACAAACTTTTTCAGGTAATGAAGTGATAAAAAGAGGATTGATTCATTCTAAGATCATACTCGCAAGGAATGGTAGGAAAGGAACTGTTCTGAGGGATTTATATTATGAAGAAAGATTGTAAATATATTGCTAATTGATTTTCCATTCAAAGTTATTTAGAAGATTTAGTCATTTTAAGTAATGATTCAAAGTGCAGGTGTAATATTTAGTAATTAATCGTTAATAATGATAACTCCATGCATAGTTTTTCTATTTAAGTTATTCCTTCTGCATTATAATTATCAAGTGACATGATTCTCTACATATTTTCAAAATTTTACAGTGGGAACTGTAAACTTTGGACTGGATTCAGGCACAAATCCAAGGAAATTCAAATGCACAGAAGAATGCCCATTTTCAACTTACAATACAATGACTTGGGAAAGAAGTTTCAATTTCATCATCAGAGGTGACCACTTTCATTTCATAGTAATCACTTTCAGTTAAGGTAAGTGGTCCTCCTCTATGTAGTTCTCACTTTCTATTCATAGTAATCACTCCAAAGGCTTTTGGGTCAACAAGAGTGCACGTAACCACTCCCATTCCATAATGACTACGCGCAGAGACATTTGGGAATTAAGGACTCTCTGTAGTTGTCACTTTTATTTCATAGTAGACACTCTAGAGAAGCCCTTTTTGTGCAAACATGGTGCGCGTAGCCACTTTCATCCCATAGTAGTTAAGTGCAACCCTATTATGAAATTTTTGAAAAAAAAAAGTGCTCTTTGTAGTTGTTACTTTTGTTTCATAGTGGCTATGCGCAGTACAACATTGCAAAACTTAAATGCGCGTGTCCACTATGGTTTGAAAGTAGCCACGACCAAAGCTTATATAAATAGAAAGTGACCACTTCAGCCCTCACTTTCACTCAATCTCTAAACGCTCTCACTCACGCCTCCAATTTCCCTGCCAAGTCTCTTTCATCCCCACTATTTTGTGCTAAAGCCCATTCATTTCTGTATTTCTACACTAATTTCAGACTCTCATCTAAGTAACTTTTCAATTCTCCTCTTTCTGCATTAGAGTTCTTCATTCAATAATTTGGAGTTTTGAATTATGGTTTTATGTGTTGAAATTGTTTGGGGAAGATTGAGATTCTGGGCATGCTAACATGATTAAAAGGGATTGGAGATGTTAATTTGGTTTAATTCACTGCACTTTGGTTAATCAAACCCTAGCGTGACTACTGTCATTTTGGGTTTTTGCTTTAGGAGTTCCTGCATCAAAATTCTTGTGTAAATAATGCCATTTGAAGTATGATTGCTTGATTGAAGTGAATTGGAGGTGTTTAGTTGGGATATTTGTTGTATTCTGCCATTGTCGAACCCTAGGTGGCCACCTCCACTTGTACTACTGCATGTTTTGTGTATTCTGATGTGATATTGCCTATCCTAGGTTTGTATTGACAAATTTTGGGCACAATAACATGATTAAAAAAGGTCTGGAATTTTACTTTCATTTAATTCACTGCATTTTGCATGATTGAACCCTAGAGTAATCACTGTCGTTTGGAGATTTTGCTTTAAAGCCTCATACATAGTAATTGTAGTGTATATTCTACTATCTCAAGTGCAATTGTCTGATTGGAAGGAACTGAGAGTGTTCATTTTGGTTAATCTGTTGTTCTTCGCCATTGTTGCACCATAGGGTAGCTACTTTCATTTCTGGTGGTGAATGTTTTGCATTGGTGATACAATAGAGACTGGTTTAGTTCCCCATATCCATGATAGTCATTACTTCACTGCAATATGACCTGTCTTGATTAAATTATATAGTGCTTGCCCAGCTTTGATTCTACATAATTGCATCCTAGGTTAGTATTGTCCAGTCTCATAATGCCTAATGTGTGCTAAGATATCCTAAGTCCCTCTAATTGTTCTAAAACAGCTACCAATGCTGTGAATACTACAATGTAGTAGCAATAACACCATGCTGAACTACTCTTTTTGACATGTCCACACACACACCACTTGTATCACTATGTTTTTTGTCAATATTGACCCTATTGCATACACATATTTCTGATAAAATTTTTTCTGCTTCAACACACTCATTTTCATTCCCACTTGTGTGTGATCACTTTATGCTACAAACTCTGGCTGCATGTGCTAAGAATGATGCTTATTTTTGAAAGTCTTCTAATGCACGATCTATTTGTACTATGCTACACACATCCCTCCCTGTGGTTTACATTTTTGCACCAATAGCATCATTTTGTTTTAGACATTTTTCCTAGAACCTGCATCACCATGGTAGTCATTTTTCACTCTTGACATGAACCAATGTACATATTCGCATTGACATTTGCTAAAGTGTAGATACTGCATAGCCACAATTGTTACTGTCATGTATAACCATAGACACTGTGTGCTCTGCATTCTAGCTTATGGAATATGCACTCTTTGTATGTATGTACTCTTTTGGAACAATTTTGTGCTGCACTATCATTATATGCACCCTGCGTAACTTTCTATAACTCAGGCCTCTACTGATAGATGCATATCTGTAATGATTATAATTCAGCATGCTTGAATTTTATTGTACCTTCACTGCATTAATGTTGTCATGCTTGAACCATAAAGTAATTACTTTGACACTGCACTCCATCATGGCACCTATTCTGGTTTGTCTTTCCACTGTCAGTGTGAACATTATTTTGTTTGATATACACCTTTGTTGTATAATATCAATGTACATTCCACTCAAATTTCTTTCTTTCTTTTTGCAACAAACATGGTTAACACACCAAGAAATAATCCTCCAAGGCCCAAAAGAGCCAAGACAGTTGGTGCCTCCTCTTCTAGACCTCCACCTGCACCTGATCCTAGATTTTGATCCTTAGGGCATGAGGACTACTTCAAAGCCAACATCCTACACAGGCAAATAGTCCAAGACCGCAACTTCGAGATCCAAGAGGGCACCTATCCCTAATTTCAAGAGGAGATTCAGAAAAGAGGTTGGGACCTCTTCACTACTTGTGCTGGCAATGGGTGGAAAGAAATCACCCAAGAATTCTTTGCCAACGCCATGAAGGTCAAAGGCAACACTTTTCCCCCTAGACACAGCATTGGTAAGGGAAAAAGAGATCAACTCCACTCCCTCCAACATCTAGAGAGTTCTGAACATCCTAGTTGTGCCTAAACTAGTTGGCCAATTAGACTTCACCACCTTCAGCATTCTGGAGAAAAAGGACTTTAAGCCTATCTTTGAAACAATCTGCAAGGAGGGTGAGAACTAGAGTTTGACTGCAAGATACAGCCTAAGAACCTAACAACAAAGCACCTGGTCCCTGCAGCAAAAGTATGGAGTGTCTTCATTCTTAACTCCTTCATGCCAGTTGTCCACCACTCCACATTGGCAGTGAAAAGGGCAGAGCTGATCTATGCCATTCTCACAGGCATGCCCATCCATGTTGGTGAAGTGATCAGCAGTGCCATTATGGACATCTTGAGCAGAAGCAGAGACTCCATTGGTTTTCCATCCATCATTGCTATGTTATGTCAAGATGTTGGGGGTAGACTTTAGGGACTATCAGCAGAAAGTCAGAGCAGCCCCTTCTATATCCACTGCTTTGGTGAAGGAGCTATTTAAGCCCAAAAAGGTTGTTAACCCAGGGTTATCACTACTAGCTGACTACAGGAAGGACACTCCACTGAGGGTGAGGGAGTAGATGAGATAGATTGCCCTGAGGTAAGATGCCATCCATGCTTTCCAAAAGGCCTTCTTGACCCCGATGGACACCATGCTACTAAACATTGCGAAGAAATTAGGGATGACCATTACACAGCTTTATGATTCCCCACCTTCAATGCTCCCTACCTTCGAGCAGTAGTCCAGAATGATCTTTCACCTTTTATTCCCACTGCCCCAGGTAGAACTGCTGCAGAGACTAACACTTCCATCTCTTCAGATGAAGAACTACCACCAGCTGCGGAGGGTGTTGATGATGATGATGATTCTTCCTTTTCCAACTCAGATAAAGATGTCATTTAGTCTTAGTTTCTTTCTCATTACATCCGATTTTCATTTACCTTCTTCTATATCCCTATATATATCATTAGCTACTATTCATATGTAATTATCGTACATTATCGCTTTCATCCTTACTGCTTCACTTTCATATTCCTGCTTTTATTTGGAATAATTTAGAACACCTCCGCTTTTATATATATCATTCATATTTAGCTTTCATATTTTCTCTTTATATTGAATTCTGTGTATATTTGTATAGAAAATGCCCTTAGCCCCATCAAGAGGAGCATGAAATTATCACTGATTTGTGAATCCATCTTCCATGAAAGGGGGTGATCTCTTTGCCTCTATTTCATGAGTATTTAGTATAATTCCTTACACAGTAATAGCTAAAAACATATAAAAATATATTTTTCCTTTGTGTTTTTGTTTTTAATTTAGTCTAATTTTGTAATTCTAATTTTATACTCTGATTACACTTCCCATTCAACTCAAAAATCATTCTCTATTTTGTACATATTCATCATTCCTACCATACTGAATATATTTTCTTGTAAGGTGAATTGTATTCACATATTGCAAACCATTATCACTTGTTACCATGGTAGAGACTTGGGCCTTAAATTCCTTTTTTTGTGTGTAGTTTACATGTATTTTTGCACTCATCTTTTAGAACTTGCCCTGTTTCTTACTTAAATATGCATTTTGAAATTTTTTATCTAGATGATTGAGGCTTTCTTTACACACACACACACCCTAGACCACCCTTACACCTAATTTTCCTTGTTCCACATTTTTCTTTTTACCAAACTTGGTATGTAAAAATATCTTCTTACCTTAAGAGAGGTATTTCTTTTGAGTTGCATCAAGAGTGAATACAAGTAACTAAGTTTGGGGTGCTAATATTCACTATAGTTGCTTGAGAACAAGCAAACTCTTAAGTTTGGGGTGGTGAGCATTATATACATGTCAAAAATGCTTGAATTTGAAGAAAAGAATGATTGTCAAAGTCCATAAAAAAAATGAAAATGAATAACGATGAATGAAAGAAAAAGAAAAAGCAAAATATAACAAGTTAATGTGATAGAAAAAAGAATTCCCACAAAAGGAAAAATAATGAAAAATATAGTGAAAGAATGCTTGAATCTCATTTGCTACATCATTTAATGCATTCCACTCTAAGTTGTTGTATTCACTCACTCAAAAGAATTCCCTTCTCTTGAAATACCCACTTGAACTTATGTCCATTCTTGATCAAAATTGAATCCATTTGTGGCCAATAAGGTCCTCTTGATAAGTGAGCCATTATATCTAGGCAAAGGAGATTGAGAATATGGGCAAGCATATGATAGGGTGAGGCAAAATGCATGAATTGAGAAAAAACACATAGCCTAAACAGTAATGAGTGAAGAGTGAAACACCATCTTGTGATCTAGATAATTTCTTTGCATTATGTGGATTGCATGAAACTTTGCTGGATTTTTGTTTCAGTTTAGTGGGACTTTGCATGAAAAAATTGATATGAGTGTGATTTCTTTGTTGAATGAATCCAACCCTTTCATATGCAACTTCCTTAAGTTTTGATTTGCTTGAGGATAAGCAAAAGTTTAAGTTTGGGGTTGTGATGAATCCATATTTTATTGGATTTTTACTTGGCTTTTTAGTGTTCCTTAATAGAAAAAGTAGACTTAGGAAGTGTAAATAACATAGAAACATCATTTTGGTCAAATATCATAGGTTTCTTAATTTTTGGTTAATTTACATTGAATTACATAGATATAATTTGCAATTTTGACCATTTGAATAATTGTGCAGGAATTTCTAGACTTGTTCCATGGATTTTTAGCCTTTGAGAAATTTTGAGTTAAAAGTGACCACTTTCAAAAGTGATAGTGAACACTACAGCAAGCTAGATCCAAAGGGCAGACCAAAGTGATCACTTTCAGAGTGATAGTGGACACTCAAGAGAAAGCCAATTTCACCCAAACATGCACGTAGCTACTATGAGTTCAAAGTGAACACTCTAGACAGGGTCAATAGCAAAGGACACCTGCGCATAGCCACTATAAAACCATAGTAGCTACTATGAGAGCACTGCGCATAGCCATTATGAAACCATAGTAGCTACTATAGGTGAAGACTACTGCACTATAAATTGATTTATAGAAATTAGGTCAGTAGCTTTTTTATACTCTTAGATTTCTTGCCATTTTAGGAATGCTTGTAGAGCTTAGGTCAGTCTTGGGTGACAGCCAAGGCCTCAACCTAGGGTTTGATTTCAATTTTCTTCCTATCTTTCTTTACTTCTTGCATTGATGGTAATAATTTCTCCCCATTTTCATTTGACAGTTGTAAGACCCATCCTCATGGAGGGCTAAACTCTTTTGTAATCCCTAGTTAATTCATTTAGATTCTTGAATTCCTGGGTTTGAATGTTAATATTGTTCTTTTTCTTCCATGGATTTCTTCTTCCCAAACTCATGAATTGAATTAATGGTTGAATGAGGGAAGCATTGCGTAATGAACCTTAATTCATTTTAAGGAAATTCTAAACTTGAATTGCTTAATTCTTGTTTAATTCTAAGATTGTGTAATCAAAGAATAAGATATTGGAGTTCATTGGATTGCTTAATTCATATGAAAACATAAAGTTGATTTTTGCTTGTTAAATTAACCTAATTCTGGGAGAAGAGGAAGAGTATTAAAATCTTGAAAGGAATGAGGATAGAGTCTACATGAATGAATTAGGGATTACTACTTTCTATTCATTGAACATCATAATTCTGCTTCTTATTCTTCATATTAATTTTGGAATCAAACAAAACCCCCTTTTTTTATTGCTTTTGTAATTAATGTTTTTAACATGTTTGATGCATATTCTCAACCATTGTGATTGGAGTCAACCTAGGTTAGCACCCTAGTATTACATTAATTTCTATTTATATTTTAATGAGGATTCGTGACAAATTTCTTTTCATCAGGTGATCACTCAATTGTAAGTGGAATAAAACGAGAAGCTGTCAGAGGAAGCCCTAATTTATAACGGCTTGTGTTAAACAAAAATTATAAGTCAATACTGGACTTTAGCTAAAAGTAAAGGTTGCCATGCATATACTAGGCTTAGACTGGAAATAAAAGTGGCAAGTAAAGTACTGGACTTCGTCAAAAGTGTAAAATTGTCAATCAAATTTTGGGCTTTTGATAAGGAGAGTACATGGGTTCAATTAAGTTTTGAATATTGATAGAAAAATAGAAGGGTCATTCGGGTTTAGGAGTGCGACAGAAATGTAAATGGGTTAGTGTAGTTATGGAATTTGATAGAAATGTAGAGGAGTCAATCAGGTTCTAAATTTTAGCAAAAAAATGAAAGGTAACGGCCAAATTATGAACCTAAATAGAAAAAGTGAAATGTGCTAGTCAAACTTGGACTTAAACAAAAAGATAAAATGTGAAAGGTGCGAGTCAGATTCTCGACATTGATAAAAAGGTGAAAGGTGTCAGTCAAATTCTGAATTTTGACAGAAAAGTGAAATGTAAATGTGCCAGTTAGGTTTTGCATGTTGACAGAAAAGTGAAATGTGTTAGTCAGATTCTAGACTTTAAGAGAAAAGTGAAATGTGTCAGTCTGGCTCTGGACTTAGACAGAAAAGTAAAGAGATTTTGAAAAGAAAGATAAAGAAAATCGATTAGGTTTAGGACGTAACAAAAAATAAAAGGCTAGTCAGACTCTGGACCTTAACAATATGAGCAAGACAAAAAAGTAAAGAAGTGAATCAATTTTTATCTAAAATGAACAGGGTGCACAAGGAATGCAAAGCAAAATACGGTGATCACTCAATTGTAAGTGGCATAAAACGAGAGGCTGTTAGAGGAAGCCCCAATTTATGACGGCTTGTGTTAAACAAAAATTATGAGTCAATACTGGACTTTAGCTAAAAGTAAAGGTTGTTATGCATATATTGGGCTTAGACTGGAAATAAAAGTGGCAAGTAAAGTACTGGACTTTGTCAAAAGTGTAAAAATGTTGATTAGATTTTGGGCTTTTGATAAGGAGAGTAAATGGGTTCAATCAAGTTATGAATATTGACAGAAAAATAGAAGGGTCATTCGAGTTTAGGAGTGTGACCAAAATGTAAATGTGTTAGTCGAATTATAGACTTTGATAGAAATGTAAAGGAGTCAGTGTGAATACCAATTTTTGCCTTCCAAATATTACTTCCAAAATTAAAAAATAATTAAATAAAATAAAATAAAATTGTTTTACAGCAAAATGGAAATATTTTGAAAAAAATGATTTTGCTTACTGGAACAGCAACCTGCATTACACAGGTTTATACCCCAAAATCAAAAACTAATTTTGAATATGCAAAGGGAAAAAAAAACTCAAGATTTTGGCGTTTTGTAAAAACTCTAAATGAATTTGATATAAAATCTCAAGCAAGAGATCCAGGGGGGTTTTCGAGGAGGAGAAAAATTTTAGAGAGTCAACAAATCTTTAAAATTAGAAGGAGAGAGCTTTTCAGAGGGGGATGAGATAGGGAAAGACAAAAAAATTTTAAGAAAAGTTGAGAAGATCTTAAAAAAGGGGAAGAAACTGCACCGTTAGCAGCTGCTCTTCATCTTCTATTGTTGCTTGAAAACATTCCTCGGTTGATAACATGGTATTATCTTTGTTCGTAAACTTACATCCAAATACCTATGTATTAGCTTTTATGAAATGAAAACAGTAAATAGAAGACGAATGGTAAAAGAAGTAACAGCGGACCATTTATCATTGCTAATAAAATTATTATTTTATTACTAAAAGACAATGAATGTTTAAAATGATTGCTAGCACTAGAAGCATTTATGAATGCAACTAGTTTTACGTTATGTAATTGATAAAGTTACACCATTATAGCATTATTTTATTGCTTTGTGTGATTGATAAGAAGGGAGATGAGACTTGCTCAGAGCTACAACCTACAACAATTAAAATTACTTCCTTTTTCCTTTTTTTTTAATTTTATTTTATTATTTGTTTGCTTTGTTGTGTAATAAAAAGATAATAGGACTTCAAAAAATTTGAGCTAGAATTACTACTGTGTTAGATATGAACACTTTATTTTTATTTTTTTTATATATTTTATTATCATTATTATTATTATTATTTAAAAAAAATCAGATTCAACCAATTAAATCTGGAAAAAAGTAAATAAATAATTTATGTAAAGGATAGGTAAAGTAATGTAAGAATAACAATTCTCATAATAATTATTGTATTATTACTTAGATATGGTATATTTATGCATTTTTGAAATATTTTTTTATACATTATTATTATTATTATTATTATTATTATTATTATTATTATTTGTATTACACAATTCTAGAATGTTTATGTAATTTAATTTCATATTTAGTAATCTTCTGTTTATTAGTTAATAAATTATATTTTAAACAAATAAATAATATAATTACATTAATTTATAATATTAACGTGTAGCTTCTCTACTGCCGTATGTTATAAATTGATAAAGTCTACGTGTACCTACGTTACCAAGACTTTAGACAATATTAATTTATCATATGTCATTAAAATTTAATTATCTTAATAATCATTCAAAATCTATTCTCTATAATTACTATTTTACTAATCAATCAATTTAAATAAAATTTATTTTATGAACACAATGATTTATAATGCTAATATATAGTGACTCTACCTTTATGTATTATAAATTATTAGAACCTATGTGTATCAATGTTACCTTAGGTTCTATATAATATAAATTTATCAAATAAAGTTTTAATTAATTAATTAATTACTTATTATTATTATTATTATTAAATATTTTTTAAATCAATTCAAATTTATTTATTCATTTCATTAAATGAAATTAATTTCATATTTTAAAATTTCTTAAATCATATTTCTAATTTTGATAAATTAAATAATAAATCATTTCTCCATTTTTATTATATTATACATTTTTTTATAACATCGATGTATAATTTACATTACCTTCGATTGTCCAAAAATTATAAGAGATTAATGTATAGCTTACGCTATCTTTAATTCTCTTTCAACATTAATCATAATTCAAATTCAAATTCAAATATTTCATTTATGAATAAAATATTTTTAATGATTTGCAATATAGTTGTGTGATCTTCCTTCACTTTCTGTTATGTTTTCTCGTAAGGTACATGTATAACTGCGTTATCTTGTATCCTAAACATTATAATTTTATGAAAATAATTTTAATATCAAAACAAATTTTCTTTACTAAACTTTATTTTAATTAACCAACTTCATAATTTTTTAGATAGAACTACGTGGCTTTGAGTTCCCTATTGTACTCGGTGATACGTAAGAGCGGGAACCGAACTCGTCAAGTCAAAATAATTTTTAAAATAACCCAAATAATATTTCAATAAATAATATTTCTTCTTCTAAAATAAAATAATTAATGTTTAGGGGTTAAATAAATATTTTTCAAAATTGGAATGAATTTGCACAATTAATTTTAGGTAACCGTTTTTAAACGGACATTGTAAGATGTTAATACCTTCCCTGCACGTAAATGACTCCCGAACTCATTTTTGGTTTAAAAGATCGTATTATATTTAAGTTTTTCTAAGATTTTTCTTAAAATAAACTTTGGTGGCGACTCTTCTGATATTTTTTAAAATATTTTTCGTCGCACCGTTGCGATCGCCCAGTTGCGACAGTCAGTCATGTTCTAAATTTTAGCAGGAAAATGAAAGGTATCGGCCAAATTATGAACTTAAATAGAAAAAAGTGAAATGTACCAGTCAAACTTGGATTTAAACAAAAAGATGAAATATGGAAGGTGCTAGTCAGGTTCTGGACTTTGATAGAAAGGTGAAAGGTATCAGTCAAATTCTGAACTTTGACAGAAAAGTGAAATGTTTATGTTCCAATTAGGTTTTGAATATTGACACAAAAGTGAAATGTGTTACTCGGGTTCTGGACATTGAGAGAAAAGTGAAATGTGTCAGTTTGGTTCTGGACTTAAACAGAAAAGTAAAGAGATTTTTGTAAAGAAAAATAAAGAAAACCGATTAGGTTTTGGACCTAAAATAAAATAAAATGCAAGTCAGATTCTGGACCTTAACAATACGAGTACGACAAAAAAAAGTAAAGAAGTGAATCAATTTTTATCAAAAATGAATAGGGTGCACAGGGAATGCAAAGAGAAATACGGTGATCACTCAGTTGTAAATGGGATAACACGAGAGGCTGTTAGAGTGTAACACCTTCATTTTCTTTATTCAAATAAACAAATTGTTATGGTGGATAGAAAATAAATTTATTTCTATTTATGGATTTAATAATAAAATAAGGATAGATTTTATATTTCCTTTTTATAAAAGTTTTGTAAGATTCCAAAAAAACAGAGTCAAGCTTCCAAGGGTAAAACTTTGAAACTTCGAAATAATCAAATAAAACTTAACTTTACTTATAGCAAATCATTTAATTCATTTTGAATACATAAAATTTTCAAATTTCTACTAAGAAAATTTTCAAAATATTCTTTACAATCAAAATTTGCTCAAGGATTTAAATTCTAAAATCTGACATTAAAGTCATTTACAAACTTTGGTCAACACAGATTATAATTACATAAAACAATACAATTTCTCAATGGCTTTAGTCCCTACAGAACAGTCTTCCTTCCAATACCTTGGATTAAGATCCTAGGACGGACCAGACATCTTTATCTCTTCACTTTCATTATCTGAAAATATTAGTAAGGGTGAGTATCTCCTGCCCTACTAAATCTTTTATTTAACTTAAGCAAAATAATCATATATAAAATATTGAAAATATTTCCCTAACATAGTTAGAATTGGCACTGACACCCAAATCATACAATTCACTGTCACAATGGACTTAAGACAACTAGTCAATCACATTTACAAACTTTTATAACATGTATCTTCCTACTAATCTGCATGTCATAATACATGTATTATTCCACGTCAATCAATATGTTATAATACATGTGTCATAATCGCACCTCTACACTACTTCATACACATCACACTTTCACATTAATTTTACTTTCATATTCAATGCCCCTGGGATCCCTTGAAGACTTCACAGTTTAGATAGCCGCCGGTTAGCTGCAGCAACACGGATACACTGTGCCGACCCAGCCCCTTCTAGCAAAGGTATAATCAGGAGTCTCGTCAGAAAATGAGTGTGTAGCTTGTGAATGCTTTTACTTTCAGCAAATCATTGTGCACTTATTCACACTTAGCATTCTCCACCCTTATTTGCCTAAGATTTCCCAAATCTTCTCTAGACTCTATACCCCAGTGTATCTCTATAGCTATCTAAACTCACCACCAACATTTATCATTCTTTTCCACACCTTTTTATAGGGCAACATGTCATAATACATAAGTCTTACCCAAATAACTTGGTGTATTACAATACATATATTATAAGTACACCCTTTGGGTCGTACCACAATACCTATATTGCAATCACAACCATTCATCTATTCTGACTCCCGTATTATAATCACTTTTGCCAACATTTCATTCAATTCACTCACATGTGCGCTCACTGCACGTAGCCACGCTCACTGCGGCACTATGATCACATTACACAGAAAATCCTTTCTTTATTTAGAATAGTCAAACACTTGCATCAAATCATAGATTCACTTATTTGGCATGCTTCAACTATTAAGCGACATATATAATAATTATATCATTCATCATGGAAATATCATCAGCCAACTCATTCATTTGCAATATTGTAACACCTTTCATTACAACCTTGTTCAACCAATATCAACATACCACAATCGTCAACAAACACTCAACACAAAAAATCCTTAAACAGTTCATACATCACATAGATCAATAAAATGTGCCAGAAGTCAAACACTTCCGGACTCAACCTAATCGCATAACTTAACTTACACGTTTTCTCGATTATAATAAAGTCATCTATCCTAAGGTCTAGCATAATCCCTTATTCCAAAAACATCAAATATCATGTCCCAATTACTCCTAACAACTTTTACTTAGTAGAATCATAATGTTCCTCAAAAATTATTTTATTTAGAGCCTTTATTACAAGTTACCTTTAGATAGTTATCAAAATAGTTAAGGGTTTTCCATTTTAAGCTACCCAAGAGAGGTTAGGGTTTGGGATTAACTCCCCCTTACCTTGGAACGAAGGCCCTTCACGAAATCTACAATAGAATAGCTCCTCACACGGATTTTCATCCCTAAAACATGGAAATTGTAACACCTAAATTTTAATTTCAATTAAATAATGATTTCGCAAATCGGATAACCAAATTTTCATAAAAGATTTCAGAATAAGTGTAGGGTTACAAGTTAATATCAAATAACTACTACATGACTAGTTCAATTACAACATTTTCAAAATAAAATCTAAGTCCTATAGCAGTCCATCTGTCCCTTCACTGAGCCCGGTGCTAATCGTCTTGGTTACCTGAAAAATGAATGTAAGGGTGAGTACTCTATACTACCCAAAAACACACAACTAGCATAGAGTCTCACCTTCAGCATATTTCCAAAACATTAATAACTACAATCACTAATCAATTGGATTTTTATAACCTTATTTCCTCTTATTCCTAACTCATTAATCCTCTTTTGTGCCTAATTGGTTTGAATTGGATCATTTTATGATGTTTGAATTTTATTTAAGCTTTATTTAATTTTTTCAGCATTACGCGAATTCTGATACTATTTTGGTTTCTGGACCATATCTTGAGTTGTAGAACTCATTTCATTGTGATTCTTGATTTATAGGAAAGCTTAGAGAAAGGCTCACAATTCTTATGAGAGGTCAGAAACCAATTCTGATGATAAGAAACTGAAACTAAGCCTGGAAAAAGTCAAATGTTGTAGTTGCAATTTCTGACCTTGGTGCGGTATTTGGGGCATATCTCAGTCCACAAATATCCGTTTAAGCCCATTCCAGTTGAGTTTTGAATCTAACATCCAGGGCTACAATTTCTCTTCAGATCAAAAATTGAAAAGGACAGATATTCATGGCCAAAAATTCCACACAATATCTTCTTGGATTCATCATGGATGTTGAGCAGCAATTACAAGCATAACTTTCCCTCCAGAATTTGAATTTGAACAAATACGGATTCCAAAGACAGCTATTGATTAGAGGATTAATAAAATTGAATAATTATTAATTTGGTTTTACGTTTTGACCCTTAGGAGCCTGTATTTAAATTAGGACAGCAGGTTACGACGGTTCAGACATTAGGTTAGATTAGGTTTATGTTTTAGGATTTTTGTTTTCTTCTTTTTTTTCTCTTCCGTTTTTACTTTTCATTTTCCTCCATTAATGGAGGCTTATACTTTCATCTCGTCCAAGGATTGAAAAAGGATTGAGACATTCTTGAGGATCAGTTTTGCAATTTATTCAACAAATTTGGTTTCATCTCTTCCTTCTTTCTCCTTTTGCTAATTATGATTTCGAATTGAAGTTCTTCGTTTGGATTGATAATTGTGCAGTTGTTTGATTATATATTATTCGGTTGATGTATGTAATTAATTCTTGAAGGAGTGTGAATTAGATTTTCAGGTTTGAGATGAAAGATTAATGGCATTGGTGAATTAAATTAACACAAATCGATTAGGTTCTAGAGGTTTCTGAACTTTGAGCGAATTGTGTGTTAATCGAATACATGAGGGTTCTCGTGTGAATGCTTAATTTGAATTGAGGTTTCATTCGAATTTAATGTTAATCACTAATTTTTTAGTTGGTGCATCTTCTTGAAATCCGGTAATAGAGTGGTCGTAGTTCTTCTAAATTTATGGATTAGAGTTTTAAATTCTTGTTAACTTTTTATTCTAATCAGCATTATTTTATAAATGAAACCTCATCTAAATTTATAATCGTATAACATTATCATCATTGGGAGACGACTCGGATTGCACCTCATACTACATAATTTTTATGCAATTCGGTTTTTAATAATTTGTCCGAGCACGACACTCGTGATCAATCACAGGCAGCAATTCACATCCATAAGTACAAAACACAAATCCATGCATACGCATACCAGTCACACTCACTATAGCACTGTGATCACAGATTTACACCATGAATGGTCGTCGGTTACTCCTGCTTCACGGATACCACGTGGGCAGTGTGTGGCCCGTGGTGAACCCGTTCCACAGTTGGTGTCACCACCACTCCTTCTTCCCCAAGGTATTTCTACTGTCCTCATCTCCCACACCCCAGTGTATCGTTGAACCATTCACAGCACATTACAACGACGCTAACACGCCCATACACACATATTCCATTCACACATGCAATAATCATACTTACACATGACACACAATCCACATTGCATTCAAATACACGGCACTAGATCCACATCCATTTCACATTACATGGCACATAGCCAATATTCATCTATATTACACGGCCCTCGAGCCCACATTTGTTCACACACCGCAATACATATCAAAATTCCATCAACCACAGTGAGACTGCACTCAGAAATGCACCACAAACTGTCGCTCTATCGCTACAACGAGAAAAAGACAGTTTTAGTCCTTCCTCCCAAGGCCATCTCACTACAGCAAAAATCCTCTCGCTGCAGCGAAAATGGCCCGGTACCATGCCTGCACTTAGGCACTTAGCCTGTTTCAACCCTATCCAGTCATGCATACACACATATATATATATACACACATCCACAACATATATATATTCATACTCATTACACACACACACACACACACACACACATATATATATATATATATAAATAACAATAATTAATATTATCAAAATTTAGGGCGTTATAGAAATTTCCACGAGGAACTTAGAATACAAGAAAGAGGGACGAGAAACCAAAAACCCTAACTCATAAACTTACTTCCAAGGGTTCCAAACTCGATTTCAACTTTCAATCTAGCTTTCAAACGGCTTTGGAGTCAGTTTAATTGGTAAGAACGAGTTAGGAGTAGAGAGAATCAAAAGGATTTCAAAGGGAGGAATGGGAAATGATTTTTTTGAACCTTAAACCTTTCAAATACTCCCCTGATTGTGACACGCTCGCTACAGCGACACACTCTCACTGCAGCGATGCCCCTTGTCGCTACAACAAAAATCTTAGAGGAAACTGCAATTTGGTTTCTACATAATCTCCCTACAGCGAGACTACACAAATAAATGCATCCCTCACTGTCACTCTCTTACGATAGAAAGAGATCTCTCGCTACAATGAGAAGACGCAGTCTCGAGCCTTCCTTCCAGGGTCCTCTTGTTACAGCGAGAGCCTTCTCGCTACAACAAAAAATCTCGTGCCCTACACACTTAGCCAAAACTCTAAATCAACCAAACCAGCCACATAATTCAACACACATACATTCACATGAATAAATCAATATATATGTATATATATAAAATATCCTTACAAAATTTAGGGCGTTACACAGAGGAAGCCCTAACTTATGACGGCTTATGTTAAACAAAAATTGTGAGTCAATACCGAACTTTAGCTAAAAGTAAAGATTGTCATGTATATACTGGGCTTAGATTGGAAATAAAAGTGGCAAGTAAAGCACTGGACTTCGTCAAAAGTGTAAAATTGTCAATCAGATTTTGGGCTTTTGATAAGGAGAGTAAATGGGTTCAATCAAGTTCAAAATATTGACAAAAAAAATAGAAGGATCATTCAGATTTAGGAGTGTGACAGAAATATACATGTGTTAGTCTATTATGGACTTTGATAGAAATATAAAAGAGTAAGTCAGGTTCTAAATTTTAGCAGCAAAATGAAAGGTATCGGCCAAATTATGAACCTAAATAGAAAAAGTGAAATGTGCCATTCAAACTTGGACTTAAACAAAAAGATAAAATGTGAAAGATGCCAGTCAGGTTCTGGACTTTGATAGAAAGGTGAAAGGTGTTAGTTAAATTCTAAACTTTGACAGAAAAGTGAAATGTAAATGTGCCAGTTAGGTTGTGAATATTGATAGTGAAATGTGTTAGTCAGGTTCTAGACATTGAGAGAAAAGTGAAATGTGTCAGTTTGGTTCTAGACTTAGACAGAAAAGTGAAGAGATTTTGAAAAGAAAGATAAAGAAAACCAGTTAGGTTTCAGACCTAACTAAAAATAAAAGGCTAGTCAAACTCTATACCTTAACAATACGAGTAAGACAAAAAAAGTAAAGAAGTGAATCAATTTTTATCTAAAATGAACATGGTGCACAAGGAATACAAAGAGAAATACGGTGATCACTTAGTTGTAAGTGGGATAACACAAGAGGCAGTTAGAGGAAGCCCTACTTTATGATGGCTTGTGTTAAACAAAAATTGTGAGTCAATACTAGACTTTAGCTGAAAGTAAAGGTTGTCATGCATATACTGGGCTTCGACTTGAAATAAAAGAGGCAAGTAAAGTACTGGACTTCGTCAAAAGTGTAAAAATGTCGATCTGATTTTGGGCTTTTGGTAGGGAGAGTAAATCGGTTCATTCAAGTTCTGAATATTGACAGAAAAATAGAAGGGGCATTCGAGTTTAGGAGTGACAAAAATGTAAATGTATGAGTCTATTATGGACTTTGATATAAATGTAAAGGAGTCAGTTATGTTCTAAATTTTAGCAAAAAAATGAACAGTATCGGCCAAATTATGAACCTGAATAGATAAAGTGAAATGTGTCAATCAAACTTGGACTTAAACAATAAGAAAAAATGTGAAAGGTGTTAGTCAGGTTCTGGACTTTGATAGAAAGGTAAAAGGTGTCAGTCAAATTCTGAACTTTGACAGAAAAGTGAAATGTAAATGTGCCTGTTAGGTTTTGAATATTGACAGAAAAGTGAAATGTGTTAGTCAGGTTCTGGACTTAGACAAAAAAGTGAAGAGATTTTGAAAAGAAAGATAAATAAAACCGGTTAGGTTCAAGACCTAACAAAAAATAAAAGGCTAGTCAGACTCTGAACCTTAACAATACGAGTAAGACAAAAAAGTAAAGAGATCAATTAGTTTCTAAATTTTGATGGAAGGTAAAGTACTTAGTCAGATCCTAGACTTGGACTGAACATAAGAGTTGTGAGGGAGACAATAAATTTAAACTAAACGTCAAATGGTGACGATTGATAAAAGCAAATACATAGTAATGTAATGATGTGATTGCACAAACTAAATGAATGTTAATACTTGAATTTTTTCCACCATTCCTTTGTTGACTGCAAGTAGTAATCCTATCTCAACCCTTCACTCTTTGTGTTGCTTCTGTGTCTTCATCACTTTACACCTAACTATGCATACTACAACCACAAGTTCTCCACATTTACGGAGAAACACAAAGTTGAATGAGACACCAAATATTGAAGAAAAGATACACTATTAACACTTTTATAACTTATAATTTTGAAATTTGTCGTGGCTCACATTCAAGTTCACATGACTAGCTGAAATTAGATATTTTTCCTTAATTTTGAAGGCTTTCTTTACCCTTCTTAAAAAATTCAACGAATCAAGATATACATTTTTTTTCCATTGAAACAAAATATTAAGAGGTCTACCTAGTTGGTCTCATTATGGAAAAAAAAAAGTTAAATTGTAAAGTGTAACAATTAAGAGGTCTACCTAGTTAGTTCCATACTTAATATACATGAACAAATAAATTTTAAATATAATTTGTTATGATCTTATAACATCAATAGAATTATGTCAATCACCTTATTTTGAAACAATTCACTTACTCAGTTGTTTAGACAAAAAAGACCTCATCCACCACAAGTAATCACTAATATGATTTGAGCATTTAACATAAGTATTGGTTTTGCATCTTCATTCACTAAAGATTAACTGTCATTTGAACAGTTTTTCTATTCCATATTATAACAAAACGTTGATTTCTCTTTAACTTTCTAACAAGGAGGTAAATCTAAATTTAGAAAATCCATCTCTTAATCAAAGTGATCATAATTAATTTATAGATGATAAATTTCTAAACTCGCTTTTCTTCTTCCTTATTGGTATAAAATACATAAATGTTGTCAGGTCTGTATTATATATATATATATATATATAATTTCTTTTAAAGATGATGTTGTAATCATTTAATTATGATGTCTTTGTCTTTTGAATGCGATGTTGTATGTTGATAATGGTATAAAATTGCATGGATTTATGTTTGTGTGAGTTGTATAATTGCTGAATATAGAGTAGATACAAGTTGTGTGGATTGTGTAACACCCTAATATTTATTTATATAATTTCCTCTTTTAAATATAGTAACACTAACATGATTTGCGTAAAATAAGTAAAAGATAGATGAATGTAGAAAATTTGAAATCTCATTGATATATTTTCAAAATTCTTAATTAACAATTTAAAGAAAACTAAACCGTTATATTAATCATCCTTCACAGTGAATTTATCAAAACACTTGAACTTCAAATTAAAAACTTTCATCAATATAATTACACAAGGCAAATAACTTTGAATGGAAAATATTCACTAATATCTTCACAATTCTCCCTTAAATAAATTAAAACTCTGTAGATTCCCTTCTTACCACTCCTTGTGAGTATGACCCTAGAATGGATTGATCTTCTTTACCTGAAAAATAGTTATAAGGGTGAGTATCCCTTGCCCACTAAATCATAAATTACAAAATAATAAAATTAATGCAGAAAATACTTTCAGAAGCCACATATAATAAGTTAGGAATAGTCTATTTCTAATAAATTCATTGATCATTTGATTATTTAAAATCTATTCCTCCTTGTTTAGTATGATAATTCAATTATCCAATTCATTTCAACTTTATCATATTGATTCCAAAATATTTATCAATTTATATCCAAGTACATGCATTCCTTACTTCTTCTAGCATACACATGTAACATAACTTCTTTTATTATTTAAAGATAATTAATCCATTCACATCAATTCCTTCCAAACTTAACTTCTCAATTAAACATACAATAATAAAACATGAAAACACATCACTTTACACTTAGCCAAATATCATTGTCCAATCCATAATTTTCTGCCACTTCATCCCTTTCAAATCTGACTATTCCATTAATTCAACGGTACTCTAGATACTCTCGAGCCCCTAAATTGCTGCTAATGTACTCTCTTTAGTTACAAAAGACTTACTCAGTATAGATAGTCGTTGGTGAGCTAAATCACACACAGATACAACGTATGCATTCACAGCCTTCCAAACAAAGATATAGTTAGGAGTTCGATCAAGAAATGAGCGTGAGGCCTGTAAATGCTTCCCACTTTTACATCATGTACACATTAGTAAACTGCATTTACCACTCTCATTTTTCCCATATTTCTATAATCAACTCTAGACCTTATACCCCCAGTGTATCCCTGAACCATCCATACCATATCTCAACCATGACACATCACTTTATACTATTCTAATACATATGTTACAACTACATTAATTGATGTACTACAACATATGTGTTATAATCTCACCAGTCGATGTATTACAACACATATATCATAATCACCAATCAGTGTCTTTGTAACACATGTACTAGTATTCCTTCTTTTTTCCTCCACACATATCTTTACTTTTTCATTTCATATAATTTTCTTATCATTGAATTCATTAAAACATATTTAGTAAATCGAATATACCAACAAATTCTAATTCACATATTAATACATCTTTTCTTCCCAGTATCCCCTGAACTTCATTAAATTCATACAATCATCATACAATTCAGCACAATTACCATGTTCTATCACTTCATCACACATTTATCAGATAATAACACATTAGTACACAATATGTTGGGGGTTGGACACCCTCGGACTTAGCCCAAATCGTGTAGTTTCATAATAATTCACCAAAGGTCATATTTCCTCAGTCTCAATAGAGTCTTCTAACCAAGAGTTCAGTATTCTTTGTCTTTTATCACTTAACTCATACATCCCAAACAACTTGGTCCTAACACTTCTTAATGTTGTTCTAGCCTATGACTTTTGCGAAGAATTTGATTCCAATGATTTCAAAACCTTTCTTTATACCAAAAATTCTCTTTTACCATATGATTTCATAAAAATTTATAGCTTATTACTAAAATAGGTTACTCAGATTCTTATGGGGTCACTATATATAGAAATAACACTAAGACTCGAGAATACTCCCCTTACCTGGAAATGAGTCTGAGAACTAAGTTCTTCATTGGATCTAGGGAGAAACTCCATGTTTCAATTGGTAAAGCTTCCCAAGAACTAGAGTTCTTTCTAATGTCATAGAATAAATTACCATTAGATGGAGAAAGACTAGAGAAATAAAAACTAGAGTTAAGAATTAAGCTCCAGAAACTTACTCAGATCCAAGAAGAACAGATATTTGAGCTCTGATCCAACAAAGATTTAGAGATATTGAAGGCTTTCTCTAGGATGGAAGAGGGAGAGAACAGAGAGATTAGAGAAAGAGAAGTGGGTTTTAGTGAGAAATGAAATTTCTCAACGTAAAGCCCTTAAATACCCTTCAAATTTGCGCGATTGAACTCATAATGCATTAGATACTTTTTATGAATGTTAACTAAGTATCGTAAGTAAATTGCTCTCGGTTGTTCAATCATTTAATAACCAGAGTTATTCTTTGATAAATAATCACTATGAGTCAGACTCAATAGAATTTGATCAATCCTTGTTTCTGTCGTTAAGGTAGAGAACTGAACCAAGAATTCTCTTTCTTTATCATCAATCGAATCACTGTTCGAGACCCAGGATTCTATTTTATCATCAATCCAATCACCATTCACGTTTTTTATTTTTCTTATCAAGGAATAGATCGCTTTACTTATATGACTTACATGTTTCGTATTTCTCGAAAAAGTGATTCGATTGATGAGATTTGGTATGATACTTATGAGATCGATGAGATTTCAATATTTCTTCTTAGAACGTATTGATTTCACCCCATAAGCGGGACCACCACCCTATAGCATGGGGCCACCAGAAGCAGAACCCCATATTTCTTCTAGAGAATCTCCTAATTTGAGCGATCTTGCTTGAGCAAGCGGGCTTTCAGTTAAGCGAGAACATTCTCGCTTGAGTGAGCTCTTCCTTGCTTGAGTGAGCTAACCAGACAATGATTTTTCTGATATCTTTGCTTGAGTAAGAGGTATTCTCGCCTGAGGGTAGGGATGAAAAATAGGCCAGACTTTACTTTAAACAGGCCTGAGCTGTAACATAATTATTAGACCTGAGTCTGGCCTGTTACCTATTAAAGGCTTTATTTTCAGCCTGGCCTAGCCTGCTTAGGTGGCCTGACTTGACCTAAAGCCTGTTAACAAAGTCTGTTACAAAAAAAATATATCTTAATATTAATGAAAATATAAATATTTTATTATCAAATTAGTTTACATGTTTTTCTAATTTTCATATGTGTTATTGATAATTATTCAATAATTTTTATATAATTTTAAAAATATTATTTGAGCACTAATTATAAATGTTTCATATTAAATAAATTTTATTTATTTTTTTAAAATTATTAAATATTTTAATTATTTTTACGATCATATTTTATTTGCTTAAAGACATCTTATATTTAATAAATAAATTCATAGTAAATACATAAAATTGATCACAAAAAATAACATTCACACAATTTGTTGAATCAGTTGAAAGAAAACTATTATATCTTAAAAAATAAATAAATTTAAATTCAATGTAATATATATATATATATAAAGACAATAATAATAACTATTAAATTAAAAAAATAATTATAAAATATTTAATTTTACTTCTTTCATTAATTTGTTATTTTAAATTAACAAATACACGTAAAATTTACAACACTATAACATTAATATACTAATATAATAACTAAATAATAATAATAAAAAAATTAAGAATATAAAAAATATTTTAATATAATATTATTATTTTATTTTTTAATTTTATTTAGTTCAGTTTTGATTGCGTCTTATTCCTGTTCAAAGATTTAACTACTCTTTAATTTATTTAAATGTAACAAATATGATAATTTATTATTAAAAAAATTTATTATTTAAAAAGTATAATCGTGTATAAATATTTTTAATTTTTAATAGAATATAATTTCTATTTATTGTAATTATAAATAAAAAAATTATAACATAATATATTAATTTAATATAAAAAAATTAAAAATATATTATTAAATAATTTTATTATTGAAACATGTTTTGACAGGGGCCTGCAGCCTGACATGTTTCCATCCGTACCTGAGGGAGGACAGTTCTAGATTTTCCTATGATAACTTGTCTAAGTGAGCTCTATCTCGCTTGGGCGAGCTGTTTCTCGCCTAGGCGATCCCCCTTCTCGCCTGAGCAAGAGGACAGTTGAGACAACTCTATCCTTTTACTCCAAAATACCCAGTCTAGAAAATATCTGTCTCGCTTGAACGAGAAGTCCTGCACCAAAACTCTTATTTTACCCAACAACAAAGGAATAAAAATGGGGGTGTTATAGATTGAATAGGTTTAATTGGTGTAAAACTCTAGGACATCTCACTGTAGCGAGATATCTCTTGCTATAGCGAGAATAAGTAATCCAAAACGAGACTCTCCACAGCTCTCTCATTGTAGAGAGCTGTAGTGAGAAGTAGATAAGATTAACCCGACTACCATTTTACTGTAGCAAAAGATGCTCACTGTAGCAAAAATGACAGATAGCAGGAGGGATACATTGTCTAGTATATCTCATTGTAGCAAAAAAATCACGAGTTTGAGAGATATTTAAGGGATTTTAAGCTAAAAATCTTCATTTCCACACAAAACCATCTTCTTCTCATGATTTTCTCTATTCTTCCACCCTTCCTTCTCTAAGAAAAACCTTCTCAAAGCCAAACTTCATCTCAATTTAAGTGAGAACGCCTATTTCATTCAAAATCTAGGTGAGTTTTTGGAGCTTATTTCTTCATCTTTGCTCCTAATTTCCTTGATTTCTCTCCTTAAGAACTTTTTGTTTTGTAATGATGAGGAGATCTAAGTTCTTTGGATGCTATATATCTTTTTGGGGCTAACGAAAGGAGTGATCTAGGAAAACATCTATTTTTACGTAAGGAGAACTTATTCTAAGTTATTGTGATTACCCATAGAAATATTTGTATACAAATCTTGATATACTAAGAATAAATCAATTTATGGGTAAAACATCAATTATCTATATGACTGATTGTGAAAGTTGGATTGTTGTGTTGAGACATGTTAAATGCTAAAATAAATGGATAAGTGCTGATATGATGCTATAACAAAAGTTGTAAATGTTGAGCAATTTATATATCATAAATATTACTGAGCTGTTAAATGCATAATTGTGGCTGAGCCATATTATCATAAAATATTATAATTTTAGAGCCTAGTTAGATGTTTAGGTAGGGTAGGCATGTATCAATTAGATAACATGCTGAGCTGTACTGTGCTCTATTTCTGGATCCAGATATTGGGATGAGTCGCTCCTAAACTGGCAAATTGTAGATTCCTTCTGGATTAATTAAGTTGTGAAATCAGTTGAAACTGAGATGTTACATTTACATTAGATTGGCTGAGAGTTAGCTGAAATTGTTGTATTGCTTGTTGAGAATTATGAAAGTTGTATAACTACTTATGTTATATTTTCATATCTTGTGATCATGATTGTTTGATTTCTTAAGCTCACCCTTTCATTTCTGTCTATGTTGGTGTGTTGTGTGCGTTGTGATGATTGTACAGTGGTACGTAAGCAGGTGCTACAAGTAATGCTTGCACTTCATATGCTGAGGGATAGGTTGAGAAATTATATGAGGAGAATGACATTCTTTTTGGATCAGTAGTTTTATTTGAAAATTTTGTAATCTAGGCCTCAGCTGTAAGAATGAGCTATTTAAATACAAATTTGAATATGAGTGTAAATATTTAAAAATATTATAAATTTATACTTTTAACTCTATATTGAGTAGTTTTTGTATATACTTATAAATTATTAATGAATAAATATGGTTATAAATTTTATAAAAATGCCCTTGAAGCTTTACTCCACCATTGAGGTGTTGAGTTTTAATTTTTCTATAATTCATATTAAATTGAATATTTTGATTGTTTTATTTCAATAAATAAATTTGTACAATATATTATATATATATATATTAAATATAATGTTATTGATTCTTTTGAAAAGTGATTGTAACAAGTGTTAATTATTTCATTATAATAATAATAATAATAATAATAATAATAGAAATAAAAATGATTATTACATGGTTATGATAAAATGATCATAAAGAGAAATTGTTGATCACTAAGAGAAATTGTTAACTTAACTCAATTGGACTAACAAAAGAAATTGGACTAGTTTTCATAAGAATTGAAATTAAGTAAAAATCACCTTTAATATTCAATGTCAACATCATCGTCATTATCATCTAATGATCTAAGCATATTAGAACCTTAAACATTTTACAAAAGTATACTGTAAAATGTAACATCCCTAATTTTGGTCTACACGTTTTGAATTATCTGAGTTAGTTAGCGTTTCTTCACTTTATTTTTTTTTTACTCTAATTTATCTCTCGTGGCAATTAAATACTTTTCGTGATCAATTGATTTTAGCAAAAAAAAAATTTATTAATGATTGTATGATGTGTTTGAGTTCTTGCTACACAATGTTTTTATGTGGTGATGTGATAGTGTCATGCATTTTTTTATTTTATACATATGTTCTAATAATCATGTGGTGAATTACCTTGAGCAACCTTAGGGTAGTGAGACAAATTTTGGGATAAAGTTCACCATAGATTTGGATGGGTGGGCCCTACTTTACTGATCACTTGATTATTATTATTATTATTATTATTATTATTATTATTATTATTATTATTATTATTATTATTATTATTACTAATGTTATCCTCCTAATTTATTTTATTTGTTTATGTGGCATTGTTATTTTATTTTATTTATTGATTTAAAGGAAATTATTCGTGTGACTTTTGCATTCCCTAGCCATTATTAATAATTCTCTCTCTTGCCTTAAATATCCACTTGACCCTAGTTAAAAGATATTTTAAGTAAAAAGATTTCCTCTCATCCCTTGATGATTTTACTTGAATGATATTTTAAAAATTTCATTTTTATGGCTTGCATGAACTCGATCATGGTTAGGATGATTTTGCATGTCGATGTTTGTTTGATATTCTTACTTTTCTTCCTCATTGATGATTTTTCAGTTGGGTATAGGGGACGGTTTTAAAATATCGTGTGTTGTACCTTATTATTATTATGTCCTTCATTTCTTTTTCGACCCACATTTTTCTCTACTCCGTTGCTTGTAACCTCTTTTGTAAAACTTTTCTATTTTCTCACCACTCACCCCTTTTCTCGACAAAAATTTTAGAAAGAACATCAACCTTCTTGTTGTCGTTTGACCGAGAGTGAAGGGATTAATTCTCATAAAAATAAAAAGATTTATAACTAACTCTAAACTAAACGTGACTTAGTTCATACTTAGTCTCTTATTCGCTTTGTTTATTATTTTATAGAACTCGATTTTTGCATGGTGATGAATCCACGGTTACCTTATGTAAAAAAAAAAATTCCAATATTATTTTCTTAAATATGTGTATACTGTCTTCAAATATTTCCTGAGAACGTAATATAATTATCTCCGCTTCTCTTTTTACTCTTATTTTCCTCTTCGTTTTATTCTGGAATTGTGTGCAAGTGTGTGTGTGCTCACGGTTGTTCTTCTTAGAAGGTGTTCTGAACTTCATTTGGAGGAAATGATTTCTTTTAAAAATTGCAATATTCTATTTTATTTTGATTGACACAAGTACTACATAATGGTTAACATACCTGTTCTGAATATTAAAATGGGCATGTTACATTCGTTCCAGTTGAAATGATAATTGTTAAATGTAGTTTTTCTCTGTTACTTAAGTGTGCCATCCGAGAATGAAAACATTAAAACTTAAGAGATTCTGAGTATGTGCTTGGTTGTTTGAGTTATCTGTGTGCATGGAGGTAAAAAAGGGAGTCAAGGTAACAGTTTGGCATAGCTGGGGAATGTGGAGTGTTCAGGTTCAAGAGGAGAACCTTAGGGGTAGTGAAGGGGAGTTGCCCCAGTGGCGCAGAGTAGCTCACCGTGGCTAGGACACGTCACCATCAAAGACTTTACTAATCCTGACGCGAGCAAGCATTGCCGAGGATCATGGGAGAACTCATTCCTGAGAAACTGAGTTAGAAATACAGGAAAATATCCCTGATTATTTATGTACAATATGTGCTTGTAGGAAATGAGGGTCTTTGATCACCTTGACTAGAGGATTGCTAGAAATTGAGGGAGTAGTAATGTCCTGAGTGGCATATGTTTGGGTCACATTGTTGATTGACTTTTGTGATTTTACTTGTGTTTTGTGACTGCATAGTTGGGTACAAACTTGAGAATATGTGTTTCTTGGAATTTGATTTCTTGTCTACGTTTATGTCATTTTGATTACCTTGCTTATTCGATTGCTAATGGATTATTATTGTGGAACTCACCCTTTCTTTTGTGATTCCTTTATGTGGCATTCTCTTGTGTATTTGCATGATTATGTGACAGATGGACCCACAACGAACAGTGATTTGGGGGACAGACTCCGAAGGGAAGGAGGCGTGGATGTACGATGCAGCGACGCGCAGCCTCGTGTACCAAGGGATGATTTTCATGACCATGGGACCTCTCACTAAGGATGGCTGGAAGCCCCATTGGAGTGACCACCTTTTTGTCGACATCTCCGTACCTCTACCGCCTAAGCAGAGCATCATCATTCACTCACTCCCTCCTTCTCCACCACATCAAGAACCTCTTTTTAAATGGCTCAAAACCCTTATTGATAAAGGTAAAACCATTATAGATCTCGACCCAGACCCTACTCCTTGCCCCAATCCTTCTCCTGCACCTGAGTAGAAAGACATTGGAATAGTTGAGTCTTTCATTAGACCTGTACCCCACCATTCCCTGAGAGTTAAGATGCCCCATTCTAGTGAAGCTGGGCCTTCTACACGACGCCCCTCACCACCACCCACCATCGATTGGATCGACAATGATCCGAATGAGTTGCCACCTTCTACCCGTCCCCAGCCAACGAATGAAGCGTCTAATTCTGATGGAGTGGAATCCGATCCGAGTGAAGATTCTCCTCCGTTAGAATTTTATGTATAGACTGTTTATATTTTTATCATGGGTTGACACTACTCGTATGACTCCGGTTGTTTTGTTTTTTTAATACTATTTTGCTGTTATTTTATCTTGGACAATTTGGTTTGGATGATCTACCTTTCATACATACATTTCTCGTTATATTTTTAGATTTTATCTCGAATAGTTGTATGATATTAAATGCATGTTTTTATCGTTATTATGAAATTATATTCATGGATGCTTATAATGATTAATAAATATGATGAATGTGTTGTTGAGATGCTGAAATGATAGGATATGTGATTAGAGAATGAAAGGATTCAATGGAGTCTTTGTATTGAATTATTATTTCTTCAGTTTAGCTCAAATGGTTGTGATGAATTGACTCATGGTTTTATTGTTAAAATTTTATTATGACTATCTGTGGATGTGCCTGGGTTTGAATAATGAAACTTGAAAGTTGAAATTAATTCCATCGTGAAAATGCTTGTAAATAGTAAGTAAATCTGTTATGTTAATGATTGGAGTGATCTTAAGTACACATTTATTTTGGGAGCACCATTTTATAGAAGCTTTTATATTTGATATAGTGAGATAAGATCTTAGTAGAAATAAGGTGTCACATAAAATGTAGCGAATTATAATATAATATACATATATATATATATATATATGGAGAAGATTCTTCTTACACTAGTGTAAATCTAAATAAACTCTTACACTAAATCTGAACCTTTCATTTAACTTATATCTAACGGACAGTCAAATAATAAATTATAACCCGTTACGTTAGATGTAAGTTAAATAAAATATTCAAATTTAGTGTAAGAGTTTATAAACTTACACTGGTGTAAGAGAATCATATCTCTCTATAATAATAATAATAATAATAATAATAATAATAATAATTGTAAAAAAAGAGTCAAATCACTCCTATATGTGTAACTTACTTATTGGTGCATTCATATTTCCTTTTAATTCAAAACTTCAAGCATTTGATTCAAGTTGAACTTCTTAACAAATTAAGATGATCCAAATCAACTATTTCCATTAACGATTTTCAACCATTGCTATTAATAATTGTTGATCAAAAGCACTTATGATACCCTTACATATTTAAAAATTGTTATATTTTTTCTTATTTTGAGATACCAAAAATTTCACAATTAAAATTGACATAATTTTGTTTGTTACAAGTTTCAATTTCATGTAAATTTTTTGGTTCAATTTATCTAAGCTAGCTTCTTGTACAACTTAAATTCTTTTTTTATTACCTTCAAATATTCTACCTTCTACTCTTTCAAATATTCTACTATTATAATAAACTCTAATAATAATTCTATTTATTTATAATAAAAAAATTTACATATGTAACCAAAACATAAATCAATTTAGCAACATACAAAAATAAAAATCAACAATAAAATATTATATTCAGCTTTAGCAATAAAAAAATATATAAATATAACAAAAACAAATAATATATTTTGATTTAATAAGATATGAAAATATTAATGAACAATAAAATTTAGAACAAAAAATACCCTCACATTAATATTAATAACAGTTAAAAAAAAAGAAAAAAAAGCAAAGATAATGCAAGATTGATGCCATGTTAGGAATGACACGGCAAAATAATGTTAAGCTGTTAAGCATGTGGTGTATAAAGCTTTAGAGCTAGTTCTACCTACCGTTAAACGTCACATGTCGTATTCTGTATAATATCTCTTTTTCTTTTTAATGCAAAAAAATTATTGCTAAGATAATAATTAATTTTCTAATAGTAGTTTTTAAATAAATACTTTATAAACGACGTTATCTTGGTAAAAGAAAACACAAAAATAATGAATAATGAAACCAGAAAACGAGGACTCCAACCAATTCTTCTTTATCCAAGGAACTTGGAGTAAACTCCACAAACGAATAAAAATCTATTTAAATTAGATAACATTCAGGTGAAATCCTATAAATATTTTTATATTTTTTTAATTAATATTACAGTTTTATTTTAATATATAACATACTAAAAGTTAATTTTTATTATTAAGATAAAATTTTAATTTTAATTTTAAAAATAATATTAAAAATATTTATAATATTGTATTTATTCTTTATTTTAAAAATTCTATAGTTTTGTTAATTTTAGTTATGAGAATTATTTTTAAATATTTAAAAATAATTTTATTAGTTGCTAAAGTTTTCTTAAATTTTATGTTTTTCATTTTTAAAATCTAGATTCTATTGTTCAAAAAAGATAACTATTAAAGACTATTATAAAATATTAAATTTAAATAAATAATTAATACTTTATATATATATATATATTTATATATTCTAAAAAAAATTATTGTTAACTAACAGTATTTCACTTACTACTTGTCACATGAAATTCTAATATCAGACGTAATACTAAATAAATAACTTGTTTTTAGAAAGTATCCATTTTTAAAATTAGTTTCGATTAATTTTTTTAGTTTTGTAAAATTTTAAAAAAGTTAACTTTCTATCATTACATTTGACAAATTTTTTTCTAAAATATTACAAAATAAAAATAAAAGTACAGAAACGGACCCACTGCTCATTTAATTACCATAGACGCTTTTACTATTTAAGTTAGAATTCAGTTCTCGAAGAATCAAATTTTGACTTGCAACAACCCTTTTTTTTTTGTTTTTATATTAATATTTAATTCTAAAAATTAAAATTAAAATTAAATAACAATAATAATTATATTTTTAAAACTAATTAAAATATTTAAATAATACTTAATTAATTTTAGATAGTAATATTAATGTTTAAATTATTTATACCTAAAGAATAATAATTATATTTTTAAAAATTAAATAAATATCTTAAATATTATTCTATTTATTTAGTTATTTATTTAAATATGTAATTTTTAGTTAATATTTTTAAATATTAGTATGATAAAATGTTATTTTGAATAAAAATTTATTTTAATTAAATTTATTTTTTTTAAATTTCATTATTTAATACCCTAAATCCTAAACCTTTAATATTATAATTTGAATAAAATTTATTTTTAAAAATTAAATAAAAATATTAAATTATAAGTTAATTATTTATACCTGAGATAATTTTTTTAAAATTAATGTTTTAATATTACTAAGGTAATATTGATGAAGACAAAGTGTATTAATAAAAATAATAACAAATTCATAACAACTTTAATAATTAATTATCTTCGTAATGGTGGTCAGTTTCACAACAAGGGTGAGGTTTGTGACATGGTGGGTTTCATTATTGTGATTGTTGTTCTGAGATTTCAAGATGAACTTGTGGAGAATTTGGATCATCATGAAGGTCTAATTCTTGGAATGCAGTTGATGAATTATCAGGTTCATTAGCAAAATCTGGTTGGTAAAAAGACTGCATGTAAGTTTGTGTTAAAGATAGAATTATAAAATCAACTCCAATAAGTTTGTAAAAAAATCTTCTGATGTAGTTGAAAACGAATGTCTTGTGTTAATTATGTTTGCTTCTGACGTGATGTTCAAAGGAATTGATGCAGCCTCATGATATGACGGTGTAGAAGTCATACCGATTTCAAATGTGTTGGTAGTCCTTAGTTGTTAGTGGCTGCTCCTTGGATCTTGTAGTAGTAGTGGCACAGATAGGAAATAGATGGAATTGGCAATGTACCATTCTATGTATTATTGTGTGTGACACAATGGGCCTTGCAATGGATGACCCGTTATTGTCAGTTCACGTCTGTTGTTTCATATGTCGATCCATTGAGCATGTCTTGTAATCTAATTTTCATCCTGTCTTTCTCTCATATCAATTTTGTGGAGGTCATTCAAATTATTTGGTGTAGAAGGAACTTCTTGAAAGAGATGAAACTGTAATTTGACGCTATTTTTTTTGTGCTATTCAACAATTACAAAATAAAGGATGGCGGTACATAAAGTCCACAAGTAGACCTCTCTGTATGCTTCTATGGGTATTGATGTTTGCAAGTTTTGATATGGCGTTCATAAAAACTACAAATAAATTTAACTTTGTTATTTAAGATGATGTGTAAAAGATAAGAAAATAAGTATAAATTCAAGATGTTTTGTTTTTTTTTTTTTGAAGAGTTACCAATTAGCTTGAATGTGATCAAACATTGATTTGTACCCTACAACATCATTGTGAGATTTATTTTGAAAGTTTAGTACTCTATCCCCGCTTCGTCCACACACGAAAAGGTATGATGGTTTTGCTTTTTGCAAACTAATTATTCAAGTGGATGGAACATTTTTGTACGGCAAATACAAAGGGACTTTATTGGTGGCAGTTGCACAAGACAACCGTAACAACATAATTCCCACTGCCTTTACTGTGGTTGAAGGTGAAACTAGCGATGCATGGTTCTTTTTTTGAGAAATAACTTAAGGAGGTATGTTATCCCGCAAGAGGAGTTGTGCCTCATTTCTGATCGTCACAAGGCCATAAGAAGTGCATACTCTAGAAATAGAAGTGGTTGAACGAAAAATAATTTTGTCCATGTCTATTGTATTAGACACATTGCACAAAACTTCATGCGATGATTTAAAAATGTTGCACTTAAGAAAGATGTCGTTAATCAATTTGGTCTTGAAGAAAATCAGAAACCTGCCAATTTGCTCAATGGTCATGGTGATATACACCTACTGCAACAAGTTCTTCATTGAGAGAGGCATTGAAGTAGATGCAATGATTAATGCTGGACATGTGTACTTAGAGGTTGCAACTAAAGCAATTCAAGATGCACAGTCAAAGGTGAACATTCATACAATTATCACCTTTGACAAAACAAGCACTAGATTTTTAGTTGAAGAAATGCAACATCTGGGACAAGTTTGACACGTAGGGAGACTTACAATACGGTTAAATAAAATGTGGTGTGATTATGGCAAGTACCAAAAAGTTCACATCACATGCTCGCATGTACTTACTTTATGCTTACACTCATACTACAACTTTGACATTTACATATCTGTCGTGTATATCTTACAACAATTTTCTAAGGTATATGAAGGTCAGTTTGGAGAACTCAAACACAAAGACTATTGGCCAACTTACACGTGCTCAACTTTGTGTCCAAATCCAAAACTAAAAAGAACTTCAAAAGGTTGACCTAAGTCTAGCATAATAAGAACAAAGATGGACATTAGAAAACAATAAAATCGTGCATAAAAATGTTCCTATTATCACACCCCGTGTCATATAAGAAAGACATGTTCAAACATTAGTCACGCATCTAGTACCCGTCAATGATTTCTTTTGTTGTAACGAGTTATAAAAAAAAAAAGAAATCCTAACTTCAGAGCAAGTTGCATTAACATATGTCATAGTTTAGGGTATTAAAATTATAATATTAAATAATGTAATTTTCAAAAAAATAATTTAATTAAAATAAATTTTTTATTCAAAATATCATTTTATTATACTAATATTTAAAAATATTAACTCAAACTTACATATTTAAATAAATAAATAAACAAAATAATATTGAAGATACTTATTTAGTTTTTAAAAATATGATTATTATTCTTTAAGTATAAATAATTTAGACATTAATATTACTATCTAAAATAAATTACTTATTATTTAAATATTTTAATTAGTTTTTAAAAAATAATAATAATTATTTAATTTTTATTTTAAATTTTAAAATTAAATATTAATATAAAAACAAAAAAAGGGGCTGTTGCAATTAGTAATTAAATAAGCAATGGGTCCATTTCTATATTTTATTTTTTTGGTATATTTTGGAAAAAAAATTTACATTTGACATCAAAATATTTCATTATTTTAACTGAAAATGTTTTATAATTTTCTTATTCTTCTGATTTTATTTCTATGATGGAAAGAGTGTATATTTTAAAGATGAAATTAAACACAATAAAGGAAAAAGAATATACAATGATTAAAAAAAGTAGCTTAGTCTATAAGAGAAAGAGATATAATATTGTTTTCAAACTGAAAGCAAATAATAATGATGTTCATAGTTGTATGAGAAAAAGTTGTTAAAAAAAAAAAAAAGGATAGGTTGGAGTAAAAGAGTGTTGATTCTAAAAAATTTAAAACAAACTTTTTAGAGATAAAAATTAGATCTTTTACCTTACCTCAGGTGGTGAAAAATAGAAATACAAATTTATGAAATATAATTAAGTCTTTTTTACATTATACAATACAACTTCTTATACCTACTTTAAAAATTATTTCTAAAAAAATGATATTTTAATTTCAAATAATATTACTTTGACGAATATTCTTAGAATAAATATGAAATATGAGATATTATCTTAATAAAATAAATGTTAATTTATGAGATAATAGTAAAATTTGTTTTCAAAAAATTAAAATTTCATAACATTAAAATTAAAATTAAAATTTAATAAAGATTAATTTTAAAATAATATATTTTTTAGAAACTAATTACTTATTTAACTTTATCACATTTAAAGTTAACTTTCTATGTAACAAATATTATCTAGAACATAATTTACTTAGTTGTTACTCAACAACTCTCTGGTACGATAAAAAATACTTTTAAAAAATTACAAGACTAAAATTAGTTTAAAAAAATTATAGGGAGCAATTCTGAAAAGAAATATATTTTTTTATAGACTATTCACTTATTTAAGTTTATACTTGATACATATTTATTTAATTTTTAATATATTTTAAATTAATTTAAAATATTTTTTTATTTTTTAATAATGTTACAAGAGTTAACACGATTCTTTTAAAAACATTAATAATATATTTTTATAATATATTTTATTATCAATTAAAATTTATGTTAAACTTATGAAATGAGATAGATTTTATTACAACAAATTTTAATATCTATTGTATTATTTTCACATGAAATTTAATTAAAAAAAACTTATTTTACAAAACGATGTTAGAATTCGGCTTCAGCGAAGGCAATTTTCATCCATAGTAAATTAATTAATAAAGACCTGAATTAAACCCTTTAAACTATAATTGTAAAAAAATGTAAAAATTCACTTTAATCCTTAAATCACTTATATATGTTACGTTAATATTTTCTTAAATGCTAAAATATATTAATAAAAAGGACTAAAATAATTTCTAACTGATATTTTATCTAATTAATGTAAATAACTTTAGATATACACTTTAAATAACTAAAGAGCCCTATTTTAAGACATTAAATAAAAATCTTATTGTTTAATAAAAAATAAAATATATTAAAATTTATAATAAAAAATTATTAATAATATTTTAATGACTTAACCATTATCTTGAGTATTTGTTATAAGAGGAGAAGTATTAATAATTTTTAACTTGTGGCCTAAAATTTATTAAAAATTATAAAAATATAAATAAATATTAAGAGTAAAAATATTAAATTGAAATAAAATTAATTTTTTATTTTTTAATAAAAAATAGAAGTGTATAGCTAGTAATTAAATGCGAGCGAGATAAATGTACGTGTCTCACACACGTGCGCAATTTTCACAAGAGTTGCTGGCTGCAAAAAGATCACTGTCAGACACCGACGACAAGCGGGGACCACAAGTATGGAAAGATATGACAGACGCGCACGTGGTCCTTTACCGATTGTTCAGTTACTCTACCGGCAACACAACCACCTTTGATAATTGTTTATTATATTATTTATTTTAATTGTTTTATTTTATTTTTATTATCATCTAATATATAAAATAAATGGCATAAATATTTTTTACAATTAAAAAATAAAATAACTGATAAAACTTACACTACAAGAGATTAACATAGAATAGAATATTATTTTTCGTCTGTACTACAGTTATATTTTAGGCAATTTTGTTGGAATAAATAACATTTATAATATGTTGGAGCTAGTTCTTTCAGTATACTTTTTGTAACAGGGTTCAAACTTTATTTAAGAAGAATCGAACATATCTTTCTTAAACATAAAGATTTAATTTTTTTACTTTTTCAAAATATATATCTAATACACACAATAAAAATTTTTATATATATTAAAATTTTAAAAAATAATAAAATATCAAAAATTAAATACATTAATAACATTAAATATTATTTTTTAATAAAGTCTTGATATTTCTTAAATTATTAACGTGTGACCTACAATTCATCATTGGTTCTTTGACGATTTTAAGGAAAAAAAAATCTTGGTGGTCAATAATATCTCATTAATGAAATAAAATAGCCCAATGGCTTTTGGGATCACCTTGTTCTCTATTTTATTTTATTTTTATTTTTCTGCAGTTAGGACAAAAACGCTTTATTATTTTTACTCTTATATTCATTGGTTTTCCTGCCTTGTTGGTTAATGTGAGGAAAGAAAAGGGGTTGTTTCTGTTTTGTTTGTGAAGAAGGAAAGGGTATATTGGAGTGGGTTTGTGTTGGTTTCTGGATTTCTTCAGTGTAAGCTCTGAAAATGGAGAGAGATTTCATGGGTTTGAACATAAAAGAATCATTGCCTGTGTTGAAGGAGGAGATGAACAATGGTAATGGGTGCAAAGACTCGGGCATGTTTCCTCCTCCTTCAATTATTATACTTTTTCTTAATCTTTGCATGATTCTCCAATTGAATGATCCTTTACATATTTTGATTGCTTTGAGCTGTTTGGCTAGCTTTTTCACTTGTTTTCTGTGTTTTGGGCTCCAATTCTTCTTGTTGAGGTTGGAAATTGAGTTGTTGAATCAGTTTCTTAATTTGCTTGCTAAATTTGGTTATCCTGGATGTATTTTAGTTTCTGCTTGCTCCCTCTTTTTAAGTATTAAAGCTTTTCTGTGAGTGGTACAACTTTACTTCTGCTGCAGGCTATTTACTGGGAGGTTCATGTGTGATAGATTCTAGTGGAACTAGACAAGTTATGATCCTTGTTTATATAGTTATTAAATTTTGTGTGTGCGCGCGCGCGCGCCTGTGTATGAAACTTGTAATTTAGGTAAAAGGACCATTTTTCAGTTATTTTCCAGTTTTGTTGATTTAGGTGTTGCTATACCTACAGGTATGCTCCTTGACAGAGGTAAATAGATTGATACCAAGTTTTAAAATTTTATAATCTCACACTCCATTTACCTCTTCCTCTCCTTATATCCTTTGTTGTCTGTTTCTTTGTGCTCTTTTCGTATGTTATTTTTTCCTTTCTTAAACTAACCCTATAGGCATGAATATGAAGTTCTTCTAGCTTATTTTGATAGTTCTTTTGTGGCTATATGAAGGTTTTACGAACGGTGCAGCAGTAAAATGGCCCTTCTTGGACAAAGTCTCTGTTCATCCTCATTTGATGATGTCTTTCAGCGCTTCTCAAGATGACAAGGCTAAAATGAAGGTGTCTGATTCCGTCAAATCTTCTGGATTCTTTGCGATCCCAAGTCTTGATGCATTTGACTCTATTAAAAAACGCACTGCAGCTGAACCAAAGGTTTGATAACATATCCTTTTTCTCAGCTTTTGTGTATTTGTTCATAATTGTCACTTAGCACAACATCCAGTTTATTAGCTTTAGATTCACTAAAGTGAAGTGAGTAAAACATATTCATGTTTAGCAGACCATCAGTTTATCAGCTGATGTCTTTTTCCCCTTTATTTCTTTGATCTGTTTTCCTTACTGCTAGAAATCTTTCAATCATGATGGACAAGGTGGCATTCATTTTTCCCTGACTCAACATGATGTGAATACTGTGAATCGCCCTCATGATATGAAGATGTTTTCGGTTTCCATGGGACATCCATTGCTAAAGAATCATTTTTCAACTGTTGGTCGGAATATGAATGATGCTAATGTGAAACAACCACTGCTTGGGGGAATACCTGTTACAGTTCCCCATTCAGCTATTCCCATTGTTGGTGCTGTTGCTGGAATGACTGAATCGTGGTAACTTTATAGTTTTGCTTAAAGAAATTATTTGAGTGCAGTGAACAGATATGCATGTCTCTAACACATTATTCTGAATTAACAGCACGAAACCATCTACACCTGCTCCTCAACTTACCATCTTCTATGCTGGCACTGTGAATGTCTTTGATGATATCTCACCTGAAAAGGTGTCTTTGTCATATTTCATTCCATCCATGATAAATAAACAAATAAGCATAACTGCAAAAGTGGAGCATACATCTTATTGTTAGGCTTAAATTTAACCATCTTTCTTCAGGCACAAGCTATCATGTTGTTGGCTGGGAATGAATTTTCTGCAGCTTCTAAGATGGCACAGCCCAAAGTTCAGGTTCCCAGCTTAAAGTTGGCAGCAGGCGACGGTGTCCCTGCGAGTCAATCCATAAATGTACCACCCTGCTCTGGTCTTTCAAGTCCTTTATCTGTTTCTTCACATACTGGTGCTCAATTAGGGAGTGGTTCTAGTAGCAACGATGAATTTCTGGCAGCTAAATCATCTGGAGCTCCCACCACTTCTATTAGCAAAGTGGAGACTCCAAAAGTGGTCAATGCAACCGCCATGTTACCATCAGGTATGGAATCAATGTAGTTTCTTCCTTCTAGATGTTTCTTTAGTCTTTCACATTCTTTTGATGTGGATATTTGTCTAAGAGTTATAATGAACAATAAATGCATCTCTCTGCAGTCTGGACTTGTGCTTATACTATTGCAAGTGTTTGTATTTAATGATTTTTCAATCTGAAGATTTTGCTACATGAAACTGACATTCAATCGTTTTATGCAGCTGTGCCACAGGCTCGCAAGGCATCATTGGCTCGATTTTTGGAGAAGCGCAAGGAAAGGTTAGTTTTCTCGACAACCAAAATGATTATTACTTAAGAGTTATGTAAGAAGTTGTCATCTTTTAACTGTTGAAACATGTTGATTTCTTATCCTAAGTGGGTTTTCTATTTGTGTGCTTCTCAACTTTTGTGGTCACTAGTGCTTGTTTCCCTCTACATTGATATAATTGGAAGTTTACTCACTTCTTTGTACCCAATTTAATTTTGGATTTCATACTTTTTTCGTTCCATCCCTTCCATTGTGTTTTGCCCTGAAGTTTCAAACATAAGATTAGACATTGAAAGAACTCAAGTTGGTTGAAGATGTTGAGGTTTACTTAGTTGCAAGTTGCAAGTTGCAACTCTTACTTTTGACAAGATCTAGTTTTTACATCTTCACCTTACACAATAATTTAACATATCTAATTAAATATCAGTTATGACACTAACCTGGTGTAGAGTGTCATCATGATTGCACGAAGATTTATGAGTCTGAGGCATTTCTGTTCATGCAGGGTGATGAATGCAGCACCATATAACCTCAACAAGATGTCTGAGAATGTGCCACAGCGGGATTCAATGGTTTGTAACATCAATGCAAGTGCTGGTACTGATGCACTGTCAACCAAGCAAGGATAGAAGGAGCCTACATCAGATAGAGAATATTTGTTGTAGGTTGTAATATAATCATGTCGGAAGATGATGATTTTATTTTATTTTTATCAAAACTTGTGCTGAGATTCTTAAGTATCAGACTATGTTCAGTACATAGGTAGGGCTTTACCTTAATTATTTTTGGTGTAGGGCCTTACCTTATTACGTGAAAGGTGGTTGGATTCTAGTTTCCAACAGTACATATAGCATTAGCATATAGACCACTATTGTAACTATATCTGACAATTTGTTCCATTGTGGGAATTAAAGCAAGTTTAGATATTTACATTTACCTTGTTAAGGGAATGTAACATCAAGTCATGTTATTATGGGTGTATGAGAAAATTAGTAAAAGCTTTAAATTTGGTGTAAAACTAATAAACTAGTTAATCGAATTAAATATTCAGTAAAATTAGTTGTTAAATTGAATGATAAGTGTAAAATGATGTTTAATTAATTGACCTTAACTTGATATTTAGTATCTATATATCTTTTATAATTTTCTAAATTTTTTTTCAAATAATTTATCATCTTAATAATTAATATAATATTTTTAATTCATTCCTATTTTTAATTTTTTAAATGAAATAAAATAATATAAATGGATTTATATTAATTTTATATTTTAAAGAAATTAAAAAGAATGTGCGTTCAAGAATTTGTGAAATTAAAAAGGGTAAGGGAGGAATTATAATAAAGGCTAGGAGCTTATATGTTTAATGTTATATGAAGTACCATTTCAAATTAAGGCTAGAAAAGAAAAACACTGCAAGCCGAATTTCAAATATATATAATTTGGTCAAATAAGCTTTTAAGTGTGTCAAATAACAAATTTGGATCCTCTCACGTTGTTTAGAGAAAATACCACTTTTAACCACTCAAATTATACACATTTATTTTAGTTTCTAACTTTCTGAAAATCTCTCTTTAGTCCTTTTTTAAAAAAAAACAAAATCACTCATTATTTTGTGATTTTTAATAAATCTTACATTTAATATACTTTTAATTATTATTAATTAAAATTTGTTAAAAATTACAAAATATAAGGCTCATTAAAGTAAGAGTAAGACTCGTATTTTTTGTGATTTTTAATAAATCTTACATATAATAGTGTCTATTAGCAGGCGGGTATGTTATTAACATTTCTAAATTTCTATCTTTACATACTATCATTATTGCTGAATGAGTTGACTTAATTTAAAATATTAATTTTGATAATGAATGATAACTATTTTTTTCATCAAAATGCTTAGTTTATTAGGACCAAATGTTCATGCCATGAATACAAATTATCTAGTGAGATAAGTTTTTGTGGCTAATCCTTCAAGGACTCATTGCATTAGAAGGTTTTAAAAGCCAAATTCCAAGTTGATTCTAAATTTTTGGTTGATTAAATAAGCTAATTATTATAACATTGAGGTCATGCAATGGCCATAAATTATCATAAAAGGGCTACTAAGTTGTTTTGAAATGTTTCACATTGAGACTAAGTCCTTTGAGTACAGTTAAAAGAAAGTAATGTGAAAACTCTCCTCAATCATATTTTGTTCGTACATAATTAATCTTAAGATCAATTCTAAGAGATCTGAACCCCTTTTACTTACACCAACATAAGTTTGACTAATCTCACATCAAAACATAATATGTCCTGGTATTTATAAGTAAAATCTATGATTTGCTCTAAATATGAACCTTTTTGAAGAGAAGAAAATGGAAAAAGAAAAAGGCAAAGCAATAGAATTCCATGGACAAAATAAAATTCAGTGGTGCAAAATTCAAACCGACTTCCAATCAAATCAAGAAATGTCATTGATTGTTTGCTCTAGACCATTGGCTCTAAATTTGTTTTGGTTCTTCCATTCATCACATAAGTCTTAAAAACATAAATTTAATTTAATTTAATTTCTTTATTTTTTTTAAAATTTTTTGAAATTTCATTAGATGAAAAGACTTTTAATTTCATCTTTCTTCTCGAAATTTTTTATTAAATAATTTTATTTTTAAAATTGTGCTCATTTAGTTCTTCATTAATTATTTACAAACTTAATTAATCAAATTCTCATATATTTAAATTTAACCAAGAAAAATATAAAAAATTATCCAAAAATAAAAAATAAAAATTCAAACTCTAATTGCACATCTTATAAAATCCTTTATATTTTACAATTGTTCATTTAAAAAAAATTTCAGTCATTTTGTGTTCCACAATTACAAATTTTTCAAAAAACTTGAATAAGAAAAATAAAGAATTGAATCTTTTAACAGACTGAATTTATATAATTTTAGAAATAGAGAATTTTATATAAAATAATTAAAAACTAAAATTATATATAAACCAAATTGAAAGGAAAAAAAATATTGCAATTAAACCTAAATTGTATTGCACGTCAAAGAACTGCAGTAGACGATCTGAAATCACAGGTTTTACGAGCATCATGCACAACATTCACGTGGGACCAGTGGTTGTCCTTCGAGAGTTTTGAGTGGTTCTAACTGAAGTCTCGTGTTATCACTTTCTTTCACCACAATCCCTCCCCACTTGCGGTTTCCTATTTTTAACACAATCTCGTACATGCGAACTAGAATTTTGGGAATATCTAATTTGTTTAACGTGGAGAAACATTTAAAATTTTTAATTAATCGTTAATTTAATTTAAAATATTTATATTTAAATTTAAATTAAAAATGAATATTTTTATTTTGTTTAAATAAATTTGTTATTTTAAATGAGTTAAATCAATTATTTAGAAGTGTGGAAGAAAAAATAGCAACAAGAGAATAATCTTCAATGCAAACGACGTGGTATAACGATCAATCACGTTTTCAACGAAGGGTGAAAGAAATAGACATAGCGTGCGTTTGTGTCAAAGCTTCAACCAACCAGAGAAATGGTTTTGCCTTTGAGGTGACGATTCGCTTGCGACCTTCAAGATCGTTTTCAATTAATTTGATCTTGTTTATGATTGTCATATTACTTCTTAAATTTCTATTATTATATTTTTTAAAATAATTAAATAATACAACCATTTTATATAATTGGTATGACATAAATAAAAAAAGTAATAATAACAAGAAGGTACATATATAACTTACGTTCATGTTCACATTCAGATTGAAAAAAATTTTATTACAGTAAATTGCAAATACAAATTACATGATAAATAACAAAAAAAGTGTCTCGTTAGCTTTTAAAATTCATGAATATGATAGTTCATAATTTACAATAATAATTCATAATTTTTCATTATAATCTATTAATGAATTCGACCAAATTTTGATTTTTGATAGCGCCCCTTGCTTCAAAACGTATGTCAAATTGGGATAGTTCAACCGCCCATGCCATCATTCTTCCTGCCAGCTCAGGTTTTCTCAGCATTTTACCGATTGGGCAATCGGTTCTGACGACAATTCGGTATCCTTGTAAGTAATGTCGAAGACGCCGAGCTGTATGTACCAAGGCCAAGACTGCCTTTTCAATTATTTGACACATGGTCTCTGCACCGAGTAGTGTACGACTGGTAAAATATAGGAGGATGGGGTCAGGAGTTTCTTGCATTAATACCGAGCTGATGGCCATTGGTGATACTGCAAGATAAACAATGATATCTTCTTGACTAATTGGTTTAGATAGGATTGGAGGTGTTGCTAGTATGGACTTGAAATGTTGGAAGGCCTTCTCGCATTCGTCGGTCCATTGGAATTTCTGTGCCCTTTTCAGTAATGTAGTGAATGGACGAGCTATTTCGGCTAATTTAGGTAGAAACCGAGATAGGGCTGCCATTCGTCCTACTAATCTTTGGACTTCTTTGGTGGAGCTCGGGCTTTTCATACTTATTACTGCCTGACACTTGTCCGGATTGGCCTGGATTCCTCTTTCTGATAACATAAAGCCAAGGAACTTTCCCCCTGAAACACCGAAAACACATTTTTCTGGGTTAAACCTGAGGTTATATCGGCGCGCGTCGGCAAATACCTCGGCAAGGTGTGCTTGGTGTTCTTGTATGGTGGCGGATTTTATCACCATGTCATCAACATAAACTTCTATACATCTCGCTAACTGCTTTCTTGAAGATTTTATCCATTAAGCGTTGATATGTAGCTCCAGCGTTTTTCAAACCGAACGGCATCACCTTATAGCAGTAATTTGCTGATTCCGTAATGAAGGCTGTTTTTTCTTCATCTGGCCGATACATCCGAATTTGATTATATCCGGAGTACGCGTCCAGAAAGCTCAAGAATTTATTTCTTGCTGCTCCATCAACCAATTTGTCAATGTTTGGTAAAGGATAGGCATCTTTTGGGCAAGCTTTATTTAAATCCGTGAAGTCTGTGCACATTCGCCATTTTCCATTTGCTTTCTTTACCATGACTACATTCGCTAGCCAGGTAGAGTACGTCACTTCTCGGATAAAATTTATCTTCAATAATTTGCCGGTCTCCTCTTTAATTGCCTTGGCTCTTTCTCCTCTGACTTTTCTCTTCTTTTGTGCTATCGGCTGAGAATTTTTGTATACAGATAGGTGATGGCACATAAAACTTGGATTGATGCCAGGCATGTCGGCAGCAGTCCATGCAAAGAGTTCTTTATTTTTCCACAAAACTTCTTGAATGATATCTTGTTCTGGATCAGTTAAACCGATGCCGAGGTATGTGTTCTGTCCTTGAAGGACGCCTAGCTGTATTGATTTCTTTTCTTCATTCGGTTCTACTCGGGGGCCTTCATCGATCCTAGGATCAAGCTCTATATCTTTCATATCATTGTTGAGTTCAGGGGATACTATATTCACATCCCCCCGAGGTGTCGGTCTGACCCGAAGACTTGCAAAGTAACATTCTCGGGCGGTTTTTTGATCAGCATGAATAGTTACAATCCGTCCTTGGTCTGATGGAAACTTCATAGCTAAATGTGGAGTTGAAACTATAGCTTTTAATTTGTTGAGAGAAGGGCGTCCGAGGAGTATGTTGTAGGAAGTGTTGGCTTCCACCACCAGGTAAGTTATTTTGATGCATTTCCCTTCTCGTTCAGACCCGAACAAAGTATATAAGTCAATGCATCCTCGTGTTTCGACTCTCTCCCCTGCAAACCCGACCAGAGGTTCATGGTATTCTCTGAGTTCTTCCTCTGGTATGCCCATTTGTTGGAAAGTTTTCCAATACAAAATGTCGGCAGAACTACCTTGGTCTATCAATGTTTTCTTGACTGTACAATTATTAATATCCACACTTATGACCATAGGATCATCTTGTACGAGATCTACTCCTTGAAAATCCTGGTCTGTAAATGTGATTGGGGGATGCGGACTAGACTACCTAAAGAGATGTGATTTACTGATCTCACATTTCTTAGGTGTCGTCTTCTAGCCGAGTTGGTGGCGCCTCCACCTGCAAAGCCACCGGCTATTGTGTTAATAATTCGGCGAGGTTGGTTCTCTGGTTCGTACGGCCGCCTTTGAGGTTCTCTAGACCTACTTCTTTGTCTTTCATGTCTGGGACCTCGATGATTATCACCTCGGGAAGGAGGATGGGCCACGAAATTATGAAGATGACCGGCTTTAATTAAATCCTCAATCCGTCTTCAGTATTATAACCCCTGTTTCGGTGATATTTACATACTTTCGTCTTGTCAGCTCTGGGAGGGGTATTTGCTCTTCTTGGCATGGTCATTATTTCTGTGTTAAGTGCTTGGTCTAGCACTTTTACCCTGTTAGTATTTAAGGGAGTGTAACTTGTATACCGAGGTCCTCTGTTGACCCTGTCAATGACAAGTCCTTTTTTCTTTTTCTTTATTTTTTAGGAGGTTATTTCTTTCACTTTCTCTTTGGCTGGAGCCTTGATCAGTTCTCATCTGACTTCGGTATTCGGCCAGTTCCTCCATCTGCATGTATTTGGTTGCCCGGACCCTGAGTTCATCTAAGTCCGACGGAGGCTTTTTGCAGATACTATTAACGAAGGGTCCTGGCCTAAGGGCTGTGGAGAGGTGATGCATAGCCACAGCTGGTTCAAGGTTTCGGATGGAGAGGGCAACTTTACCAAATCTATCCATGAATGCCCTAAGAGTTTCTCCTTTTTCTTGACGAATATTCACCAATGCTATAGAGGTCAACTGATGTGGCCGACTCGTAGCAAATTGAAGCTTAAATCGTGTGATAAGAGTTGTGAATGAGTCAACCGAAGAGGGGGGAAGTCGGGTGAACCAACTTAGTGCTGGTCCCCTGAGAGATGTCGGGAATAGCCTACACATGAGTGCATCTTCGTCAGTGTAGAGACCAACTTGCGTCGAGAAAATGTCTACATGTTCTTCGGGATCAGTCGTGCCATCATACTTCTCTAACACTAGACCTTTCCAGGCCTCGGGCAGTCTTGCCTCCATGATAGAGCTGATGAAGGGATTTCGGCCAGACCTGTCTGAGTCAGATACTGGGGGTGGGGCTTTTGTTTTTGTAGCTTGCAGAGCAGAGGAATCCCCTTGTTCTTAAGAAATCGGAGCTGTATGAGTTGTATGTACGATCTGATCTCACTTCTCAGATTAGCATTTTCTCTCTTCAATGCTGATAACTCCAGTGCATCTCTCTCTCTCTCTCTGTTTCTGCAGCTCAGTTATTTCAGCTTTCATTTGCCTCATGACGGAAGAGAGGTCTTCCTGGCTCATCCTTTCTACTACCACTTCGGGTTGTTGGTTGGGGGTAGTATCACCGTCATACAACATTTCTCTTGTCCTGGTAGGTCCTTCTTGTTGACTTCTTGTAAGCACCATAATATCTCTACTGTTGATTGAATCGAGCCCCACGGTGGACGCCAAAATGTTCCTGGTATGAGAACACTCCTTAGTCTTCGGACTCCAGATTACGGTGTAAAAGCAGTCTTCGGTCTTGGATGGTGTTCGGTCTGTCCGAGGTGTGATCAACCAAGGGTGAGGAGGGTACCTGCAAAGGCACTCCGATGGTAAAGTAAGTGTTCGGTATTACGTAAGCGAAGTTACTATATTTAGTAAGAATGACATCAGAATGAATAATGTACTATTTACTTCCCTTTTTATAGCCACTGTTTTGGGCTAATGGGCCTGGATAACTTAGGCCTTATTGATTATCCTCTTGATTAAGTATAATCCTCGTTATTACTTCAGATTAGTGCATATTAATTATTTAATGCACGTGGTAAATGGTGACTATTCGGTACCGAGACCTGAGAACCTTAAGGAATATCTAGTTTGAAGGGTACTCGGTACCGAATACCTAATAGGTACTCGGTACCGGGTACCCTAATAGGTACAATAACAGTTGTAATATTTATTTAAAAAGTCAACATATAAATTCTAGTCATCTCAACAATTTTTCACTTTAACTCAAATTCTCCAAAAACATGACTAACCAAAAAATAACTATTCTACCAATGTATTCAAATTATAATTGAATTTTTTTTAAGTAAAAGCTCAATTAACATATTCAATAAATTATCTGTAATGACTATTTTTTTTGTGAAAAATAATTTATCTTCAATCATATCTCAAATAAAATTTAATCTAATATCAATATGATTTAATTTTTTTATGATAGGCTAAATTTTTAGTCAAGTTTAATGCATTATAACTAACACAATAAAGAACATGTCTTTGTATATTGTTTGGAATTTTATTTTACTTTATCAAGTGCACCAAATTTTTTACGCAAAAAGTGAGTAAAGAGTTATTATATCTATAGAAATTGCAAAATACTTATACAATTTCTAATATCCTAATTAAAATAACAAATTCCTAAGTATTCAAATGTAGAGCCGTCAAAAAGTCCAATTGACTCAAACCTATCCCTAGCCCATGTGGGTTAGCTCTTTAGAGCCGAAAAGCACAACAAATAAAATGTTCTATGGGCCAAAAAACTCTGTAGGTTAGGGTTAGGATTAAGCCTTTACGGGTCAAAAAATTCTATAACACACCATAGCACCATATTCAATATTACAAATCTCTGTAATGCAAAATGAAATTATTATTTATCAAATTAAAAAAGCTACTTGAAGAACATAATTTTAATTAACTTTTTAGTAAGATAAATCTACTTTATAGGATATAGAATTTGTTTGGTTTACAATACTTTTTATATACTTTTTAATATAAAAAATACATATCTTAATAAATATTTCTGAATAAGTTTAATTTTATCACATATTATAATTACATCTAATAATTTAAAACAAATATATTAAAATTAATTTTATTCAACTTTAAATCAAAGGTTGTTTTAAATTTTGACAAAAAAGTCACTTGACAATTTGCAAAGTAATGGAAAAAAAACAAAGACAAGGTGGAAATAAAAAAAAAAACAAAGTAAACAACACCAAATAAAATATGAAACACTAAAAAATATAGAATTTAAACAATTAAGTTGTCTTGATGGGTGAACGGAATTGAAACCTACTTATCTTTTCAGTGTTTCTTACAAATAAATTTCCCAATCAGCTCCATTATTCCGATGGTATCTAAAATTTATACATAGAATGAACTTTAACTTTTAGAAAGACAGAAAATCCAAAATAGATGCTTTCCATTTCATATAATGCATTTAGAAAACTATTCTCTTTAATTTTAGGATTTTGAGGTAGCATTTAATCAATTTTTTAGTAACAGAAAATTTAATCATAATCTAATTTATAGCAGGAGATAAAAGAATGAATGGACAAAGTGATTTTAACCCAAAAAGCAAAGATTCTAGTGAGACAAGATAATAAACTAGAAATAACCAAATCAATATTTATGCAACAAGTGAGAGATAGTGTTGGCCGCGAGAAGCCATGGGGCTATTTGTACTGATAAACGGCAAGGGACAAAGTCTTCGAAGAGGAGCGGAGAGAGATGCAAAGAGAGGTGCAAAGCCTTGTAAGAGAAGAGAAGCAGCGGAAGAAGAGTAATGAAAGAGAAGCAAAACAATGGAAGAAGAGTGGTGGAAGAGGAGTGAAACAATGGAAAAAGAGTGGTGAAAGAGGAGCAGAGTGGTGGAAAAAGAGTGGCGCGAAGGGAAGAGGAACGAAGCAATGTAAGTTAGGGTTCATATCATTTGAGTGAATCTAGAATGATTTGGGTAAAATCTGAAATTTGGGTAAGATTGTAGGGTCAGGACTAACCCATGGATAACCCTACTCTAACGCATATATTATGGGCTAAATAATTTAGCGCCTAATTATTATATTTAATTAATATAAGATATAAGGTTAAGTGGGTTATTTTAGGGTTGGACAGGGCTGGCCCCAAGGCCCTGACCCTTATTGACAACTTTATTCAAATGTACAACTAAGTTTGATATGAGATTTGGTTGTGAAAGTAACATGCAAAATACAATTAAAAGTAAATTAAACTAATATGATTAGATTAGGGATTGGTTTTCATCAATCATTCTCCTCATACTTTGACAATTATATACATTGAACATTTTACATAGTTAGAGATGCACTCTTTTTATATTTTCTTGTTTTGATTCCTTATACCCAAGTTTCTAAGAGTAATTCTCTGAATAATAATTCTTTATTTATTCAACAAACAGTCCAACATTACAATCGAGAGCTATTTAGCACAACACATTCAAATCTATTCCTAGAGTTTCAACATATATTGTCTTTATTTTATTTATATAATTTAAGAAAATAATTTTATATCAGAAAGAGGAATTAAATTAAATTCACTTATATTCAAAGTGAAAAATTCAGAAAAATTTAAAATTTTTATCCTTGTCACTCAAGTTCATAAAATTTTTAGTAATAAAGCAATAGAACACAAATAAATTTAGACATAAAATCAAAATAAAATACACACACACACACATATATATATATTATCATTAATGTACAAGAGTTTAATAATTACAAACATAATTCTAAAATATATTAAGACTCATGCCATTTACAATATCAAAATAAACCCATCCTAATGAGTAATTATCTCTACTTCAAAATACTGAGGACGATCATAGTCGTCATCCTCAAACCATCCCTCTATCTTAGCTAATTCTTTTGGGGATAGGTTCTCGTCCTCACTAAGATCACCTGTATTGGCCACCACCTTAGTACCAATGACTTGCTCGAAGGTGAACCAAGTGGGTCTTCCTAGGTAGTCATGGTTGAAAAAGGTGTTCAAGTAATTCGTTACACCTGGCATCCAGACCATCCCTCGATATATGTACTCGCTGAGTGTGTGTCAAATTCTACAATGCACAGGATATCCAAAAAGAATACTAGAATCTATGTCCAATTCTACTGTAAATACATTACACGATAAATCATTATAATCTATGATAAATTTAAAATAAGAACCGTTACAACTTCTTAAATACAAAATTTAACCTACTAAGTATAAATTCTTCCTCTACTCTAATATTTCTCTAAGGAATGGTCATCTTGATTCCTTAAAATATTTAGTAAGGATAAGCCTCTTTTTTGATTATTAAACATGATTTACCATAATATTAGACATTACATACATGAATAACACAACAATCAATTAGAATTACTTAACAACATTTCACCTTTCAAAATTGCTCATTTACCTTAGAAATAATTTTGCTTCAACATTTTAAATGAAAGGGAAGGGTTAAAATTTTCTTTTAAGCGTTAGAAAGGTTTTCACAATCAAACTATACTCTTTTTAAGCTCAAATATGGTGCAAAGGGTTAATCATTTATAGGTTGGTTATTTAGCCCTAGTTTATTCACAAAGAGATGCCTTGGTCATTTCTAAAAACTTGTCAGACTTAGTGATGAACAGAGTAATGAATCCACAATTTATAGATATTTTGTCTAGCTTTTTATAGAATTTTAATAGTAAAATGGACTTAGAAATTGTAAATAGTATAAAAATCTCATTTAGGTCAAATATTATAACTTTCTTAATTTTTTCTTATTTCTACTAATTTTTATGAATATATTTTGCAATTTTGATTAGTTAAATAATTGTACAGGAAATTCTAGACAAATTTTATGAATTTTTGGCTCTTGGAAAAAATATGAACTGAGAGTAATCACTCTTAGGTACCAAAGTGATCACTCCAGGGAGCTGATTCCAAAGGGTAGGCCAGAGTAACCACTTTCAAAAGCAGCAGTGATCACTTCAGAGCTAAAAAGAACCACAGTGCTTATGCGTAATCACTCTCGTTAGTGATAATGATCACTCCAGAAAGCCCCAAGATGAAGGACCTTGCGTGTAATCACTTTCAGAAGTAAAAGTGATCACTCCAGTAAAGACTAAACTAGAACACTCTATGCGTGTTCACTCTCATAAATGAGAGTAACTATGTGCACCCAAAGTAACTACTATTATACACAAGAATGATCACTACAGAAAGGGAGAAACCTGAGGAATGCTGCGTGTGTTCACTTTTGTTTACAAGAATGATCACTATGAAGTGGCGTTAGACTTAGTATATATAGATTTTTGGGAATTAGGTTACGAAGCTTTTTTACATGCTTTAAGATTTCTTACCAATTTAGGAACGCTTGCAGAGCCTAGGTCATCCTTGGGTGACAGCCAATGACTGAATCTAGGGTTTGATTTTCATTTTCTTGTTAATTCTTCTTTACTTTCTGCATTAATGTAATTTCCTTCTCTTTATTTTCATTTGATAATTGTAAGACCCATCCTCATGGAGGGCTAAACTCTTTTGTAATCCCTAGAGAGTTCATTTAGACTCTTGAATTCTTGGGTTTTGAATGTCAATATTGTTCATTTTCTTCCATGAATTACTTCTTCCCAAACTCTTGAATTGAATTCATGGTTGAATGAGGGGAGCATTGAGTGATGAACCCTAATTCATTTTAATGAAATTCTAAATTTGAATTGCTTAATTCTTGTTTAATTCTAAGATATAATCAAGGAATGAGAGATTGGAGTTCACTGGGTTGCTTAATTCATATGAAAACATAAGGTTGATTTTTGCTTGTTAAATTAACCTAATTGTGGGAGGAGAGGAAGAGTATTAAAATCTTGAGAGGAATGAGGATAGAGTCCATATGAATAAAGTAGGGGTTACTACTTTCTATTGATTGAACATTATAATTTTGTTTCTTGTCCTTCATATTAATTTTGGAATCACACAAAACTCCCTTTTTAATTGCTTTTGTAATTATTGTTCTTAACATGTTTGATGCATATTCTCAACCATTGTCGTTGGAGTCGACCTAGGTTAGCACTCTAGTATTACATTAATTTATGTTTATATTTTGATGAGGATTTGTGACAAATCTCTTTTCATCAAATTAGCGCCGTTGCTGGGGACTTTGGTGTTAATTTTGCATTGAACTTGTTAATTACTCTGTTTTTGTGTTCTGTTTTTAATTTTTCTGCACTTTGTTTTGTTTTTGCTGCATAATTCTACAAAATTTGTGATTATGTGTTACATTTTCTTGCAGTAGTTTGCAATTTCTTTTTGTTTTTACTGTTTAGTGTTAATGCTTCATTTTACTTCACTTAGACATTAGTTTTCTACATAATTGTTATTTGAATTTTCCTGCATCTTTGTTATTTCATTTAGTTTACTTCTTTCCATTACTTTTAGAGATTGACAGGACATTTCATAGTAGCATTAGAACACATAGGACTAGTTCTAAACATTTTGAAGAATCTTCGTATCCTTCATTTATCTATAGAATCTGAAATTGAAAAAATGGTTGACAATGAAAGAACATAAAGGAACTGGTTGCACCAGATGTAACATATCAAACTTTATACATACAATATCTTGATATTGATGCTCTTTTTGTTCTAAAAACTGGACTAATACATTTGTTGCCAAGATTTCATGGTCTTGCAGGTGAGGATCTGCACAAACACCTCAAGGAGTTTCACATGTTTGTTCAACCATGAGGCCACAAGGTGTGCTTGAGGAGCATGTCAAATTAAAGGCTTTTCCGTTCTCTCTGATGGATGCAGCCAAGGATAAACTCTACTATCTCCCTCCAGGATCTATTTCCAATTGGGACAACTTGAAGAGACTTTTCCTAGAGAAATTTTTTTCAACATCAAGAGCTGCGTCCATAAGGAAGGAAATTTATGGGATAAGGCAACTTGAAAGAAAAACTCTTTACGAATATTGGAAAAGGTTCAAGAGACTATGTGTCAACTGCTCTCACCACCAAATTAGTGATCAATTGTTGATCCAATACTTATATGAGGGACTACACCTTATAGACCGAAGCATGATAGACGCCGCAAGTGAAGGGGCGTTAATAGATAAAACTACAGTTATAACCCAGAATTTGATTGAGAATATGGCTGCCAACTCACAAAAATTTGCAATAAGGCAGAACTCTTATGTTACCAGAAATGTAAGTGAAGTATAAGTCGCTGAACCTCGTAAGCTAGAGCAAAAGCTTAATGAATTAGTATCCATGATAAAGCAATTGGCTTCTATGCAAGAGAGTGATGTTGCATCTTCAGTTCCTCCACCATCCATTCTAGCTATGTTGTGTGGCATTTGCTCAGCTACAGACCATTACATTGATAGCTATCCTACACTGCAAGAGTCTGACACTCTAGAAGGTAATCCTCAGGCCTATGCTGCAAACATTTACACTAATAAATTTTCTTTTCCAAATTTGCAGTCGTAGCCCAATTGGGATCTATCTTCCAATAGATAAAACCCATGTTGGAGGAACCATCCAAATCTAAGATGGGAGAATAGTTCTTAACGGTAGAATCAGTAGCATGGCAATCAATATCAAGGACATCATGGTGGCCCAAATAGATCTCATCCACCCCAACATCAACCACAACAAGTCCAACAACATCACCAACCATTTTCCTCACAACCAAGTGCACCATAGAAAAATAAACCATCACTAGAGGAACTCATGAAGCAATTGACCATGAATAATATCTCTTTCCAACAAAGAACTGAGGCTAGTATTAAGACTTTGAAGAACCAAATGGGACAACTAGCCTCGTCTCTGAACCAGATACAATCTCAAGGTTCAGGAAACCTCCTTGCACAAACTGTAGCAAATCCTAAAAATGTGAGTGTAATCACTCTGAGGTCTGGAAAGGTGATGCAAGAGCCCACAATGTCCAGAGAGAAAGAAAACCCAAGTTGTGCTTTATTTACAGTTGATCTAAATGGACAGGAAAAGATTTAAGAACAACTAGAACCTTCATCTGCTCAACCAAAGGTGGCAGACAATATTGAAAGGACAATTTCTCTCCCATTTCTTCAAAGAGTTATCCAGCCAAGCAAGAAGATTGAAGAGGTCAAAAAAGAGAGTTTTGAGACCTTCAGGAAGGTAGAGGTGAAAATATCTCTACTAGATGCAATCAAGCAAATACCCAAGTACGCCAAGTTCTTGAAAGACTTATGTACTCACAGGAGGCATCTTAAAGGTAATGAAAAGGTAAACATGGGTAGGAATATTTCTGCACTCTTTGAGAAACAAAGGTCCATAATGCCTGAGAAATGTAAGGACCTAGGAACATTCACTATCCCATGCATTATTGGTAATTATAGGATTGAGAATGCCATGTTAGATTTAGAAGCATCTATAAATTTCATGCCATTGTCCATTTTTACTTCACTGTCTCTTGGCCCTCTGCAGCCTACAAGTGTGGTTATTCAGGTAGCCAACAAAAGCATAACAAACCCAGTCGGGATTGTTGAAGATATGGTAGTCAGAGTGAATGATCTCATCTTTCTAGCTAACTTCTACATTTTAGATATGCAGGAGGGAGAGTCAATGAAGGGTGCTGCACCGATTATTCTGGAAAAACCGTTCTAGAAAACTGTAAGAACGAAAATTGATGTGCACGCCAGGATACTCACTATAGAGTTTGGGGACAACATTATGTGCTTCAACATTCTGGATGCCATGAAGCACCCATCTGAAGAGCATTCTGTCTTCCAAATTGATTTGTTTGATGATTTAATATATGATCAATTTTTTGAATTTTTAGAAGAGGATTTTGCTCTAATTTTTCTAGTTTTATAGACAATTCCATTTTATGAATACTATAATAATTCTTCTATATGTGATAATTGTATTTCAGACTTTTTGAATGTAAATTTTGCAACTTCTAGTATTGAAGAAATTGGGAAATTAGCAGTGGTAGAAAGTAATCTATTGAATTCAGCAAGTACAATGGAATCTAACCCCTTAGATTTGAATGTTGCAGAAGTTTCTTCTACTGAATGTGCCGAATCACTTCCTTCTATAGAGCAGCCCCCAACACTGGAGCTAAAACCCTTACCAAAGCATATGAAATATGCCTATCTAGAGGCAGATGAAAAGCTCTCGGTGATAATCTCCACTAAGCTGAATCTTAATCAAGAGGAGGAACTCCTAGAAGTGATTAGAAGGCACATGAAAGCTATAGGTTGGACCCTTGCTGATATTCCTGGAATCAGCCCCTCTCTTTGATGCACAGAATATTATTAGAGGAGGGTGCTAAGCTAGTGAGGAAACCTCAGAGGAAGGTAAATCTCATTATTCTAGACGTGGTGAAGAAGGAGGTCACCAAGTTACTACAGGCTGAGATTATCTATCCTATATTAGATAGTACTTGGGTCAGCTCGGTTTAAGCGGTTTCCAAGAAATCTGGACTCACTGTGGTAAGAAATGACAAAGATGAGTTGATACCCACTAGAGTGCAGAATAGTTGGAGATTCTGCATAAACTACAGGAGGCTAAACTAAGCGACCCAGAAGGATCACTTCCCATTGCCTTTCATTGATTAGATGCTGGAAAGGCTGGCTAGGTTCTATAGGAGATTTATCCAGAACTTCTCCAAGATTGTCATTCCTCTCTCCAAGCTATTGCAAAAGGAGGCTGAGTTCAATTTTGATGAAAAGTACAAGGAAGCATTTAATATGCTTGAAGATGTCCTGACCACCACACCCATCATCCAACCCCCAGATTGGACCAAGCCATTTGACTTAATGTGTAATGCATCCAATTTTGCAATGGAAGCCGCGTTGACACAACGGGTTGGTAAGTTTCCTCATATCATCCATTATGCCTTTAGAACCTTAGATCCTGCACAATGTAATTACACCACAACCAAAAAGGAATTATTGGCTATAGTCTTTGCATTGGACAAGTTTAGATCATATCTGTTAGGGTCAAAAGTTGTAATTTTTACTGATCACTCTACCTTGAAGTATTTGCTAAAAAAGACTGATTTTAAGCATAGGCTTATAAGATAGATGCTCTTACTTCAAGAGTTTGATTTGGAGATCAAGGATAGAAGTGGAACTCAAAATCTGGTAGCTAACCACCTGAGCAGGATAAAGGGAGTTCCTAATCCTATTCCAATTTTAGATGACTTTCCTGATGAACAACTCTTAGAGTTGTATACTTCATAGACACCCTGGTATGCTGACATTGTTAATTTTCTTGTTGTAGGGGCTTTTCTAATAGGTGTACCAAAAGCTAAAAAGGATAAGATAAGGAATAATGCCAAACATTACGTTTGGGATAACCCTTATTTATAGAAATTCTGCAATGACCAAGTCATTAGAAGGTTCATGCTTGATGAAGAAATCTCATCCATACTGCAGTTCTATCATGCCTCAGCTGTAGGAGGTCATTAAGGACTCAAGATGACAGTGAGAAAAGTGTTGGATGCAGGACTGTATTGGCCTTCAATTTTCAAGGATACATGGCAAGCATATTCCACTTGTAAAAGATGCCAAAGAGCGAGAGGAGTAATTACCTGGAGACAGGAGATACCCTAATAGCCTATCCTGTATTGTGACATCTTTGATGTCTAGGGTATTGATTTTATGGGACCCTTCCCTTCTTCTTTTAGTTTTCTTTATATACTTCTTGTTGTTGATTATATCTCAAAATTGGTGGAAGCTAAGACCACCAGGACTAATGATGTTAGAGTGATTGTAGATTTTATCTGTAGCAACTTGTTTTGTAGGTTTGGCATCCCTAGAGCCATCATTAGTGATCAAGGAAGTCACTTCTGCAATAGGACAATGGAATTGTTGTTGAAGAAATATGGAGTTATACACAAAGTCTCCATTGTTTATCACCCACAGACAAATGAGCAGGCTGAGCTCTCTAACAAGAAAATTAAGAAAATACTTGAGAGAGTCGTACAACCTCATAGAAAAGACTGGAGCCGTAGGCTTGATGATGCCTTGTGGGCACATAGAACTGTGTTTAAGACACCCTTGGGAATGTCACCATATAGGGTGGTTTATGGAAAAGCCTGCCACCTAGCACTTGAGGTGGGTAGTGAAGACTTGTAATATCCATTATGATAAGAGTTAGAAGAGTTGCGTCTTGAGGCTTATAAGAACTCCAAAATTTATAAAGAAAAAACCAAGAGGTACCAATGATAAGATGATATCAAGGAATGATTTTTCCATTGGTCAAAAGGTCCTTTTGTTTAATTCTCGCCTCAAACTCATGCCCAAGAAGCTCAAATCAAGATGGATTGGACCCTTCATAGTCACCAAAGTATTCCCTCATGATGCAGTGGAGATCAAGAGTGACTTCACTAGTAAAAACTTTATGGTGAATGGGCATCGTTTGAAGCCATTCTTGCAAAATTCAACCGCCTTGGAGGAAATTGAGGAGATTGACCTGCACATCCCATGCACAACCTTCAACCACAACCTTTGGCCTACATAACTCACTTCATACGTCAAGCTAGTGACGTTAAACAAGCACTTTGTGAGAGGCAACTCACAATGATCTTAGGAATTTTAGTTGTTTTTCTGCAATAAATGCTGGTCTTATATTTGAACCTTTCTATTCTTACACTTCATTATCTTGATACTTAAACATCACTTTATGCACTTTGCCTTAACAATTGACATGGTTTTTCTACATAATTCTCTTTTTTTTTTTTTCAGGGTGAGATTGTGATCATGAAAGCTAAGTACTGCACAAAGTCAAGGAAGTCTAGATGTAGTAGGATGGTAACTATTTTCATAGCTTAAGGCAATCACTTTGGTAAGTAAACAAAAGATTATCTTCAAAGGTAATCATTTTCTTGAACAAAAGGAGTCACTTTCAGCTCTAACATGCATACTCGCTCTCAGCAGTGAGCACTCTCACAATTAATAGTGACTACTTCCATTGCATGTAAGCCCAAGAAGGTGCACGTGTTCACTCTTATTTGTCATAGTGAACATGCCCAAGCTCTTCTGCACAACGTCCAGGGTGAAGCTCTCTGGAGTGTTCACTCTCAGCTACAACAATGAACACAATGAACTCATTTATGTAAATATGGGTGCACATGTTTGATCGCGAGTGTCGCGCTCGGACAAATTAATAAAAATTGAATTGCATAAAAATTATGTAGCAAGAAGTGCAATCCGAGTCGACTCCCAACGATGATAACGTTATATGATTATAAAATTAGAGGGGATTTGATTTATAGAATAACACTAATTAGAATCAAAAGTTAACAAGAATTAAAAACTCTAATCCAAGAATTTAGAAGAACTATGACCACTCTATCATCGGATTCCAAGAAGATGCATCAACCAAAAAATTAGTGATTAACATTAAATTTGAATGAAACCTCAATTTAAATTAAGCATTCACACGAGAACCCTCATGCATTCGATTAACACACAATTCGCTCAAAGTTCAAAAACCTCTAGAACCTAATCGATTTGTGTTAATTTAATTCACCAATGCCATTAATCTTAGATCTCAAACCTGAAAATCTAATTTACACTCCTTCAAGAATGAATTATATACATTAACCGAATAATATGTAATCAAACAACTTCACAATTATCAATCCAAACAAAGAACTTCAATTCGAAATCATAATTCGCAAAAGGAGAAAGAAGGAAGAGATGAAACCGAATTTGTTGTTGAATAAATTGCGAAACCGATCCTCAAAAGTGTCTCAGCCCTTTCTCAATCCTTAAACTAGATGAAAGTCTAAGCCTCCATGAATGGAGAGAAACAATTCGTAAAGAAGAGAGAGAACAAGAGAGAGAGAAGAGAAGAGAAGAGAGGAGAGGAGCCAAAAAATTAAAATTCAAAATTCCGTTCGTCACTTTGTTCTTTTTTTTTTTGCAATGAAAACGGCCTCTTTTTGGTTCGTGGCCTGAAGGACAATTGTATCCTTGGATGTTAGCTTCAAAAAGCCACTGGAATGGGCTTAATCGGATGTCTGTGGACTGAGATATGGCCCAAATACTGCACCTTACTCAGGATCCACGACTGCAGCGTTCTGACTTTTTTAAGGCCTAGTTTCAGCTTCTTATCATCAAAATTAGTTTCTGACCTTTCATAGGAATTGTGCACCTTTCTCTTAGCTTTCCTACAAATCAAGAATCACAATGAAAGGAGTTCTACAACTCAAGATATGGTCCAGAAACCAAAACAGTATCAGAATTTACCAAATACTGAAAAAATTAAATAAAGCCCAAATAAAATTCAAACATCATATAATGATCCAATTCAACCAATTAGGCATAAAAGAGGATTAATGAGCTAGGAATGAGATGAAATAATGTTATAAAAATCTAATTGATCAATGTTCACTCTTGTCAAAGTGATAGTGAACACGCGCAATGCTCCTACTAATTTTGAATTTAGGTGCTTCTGTAGTGATCACTCTTAAAAAGCAAAGTAAGCATGCGCAGGTTTTTTAGAGAAAGCACTCAGGTTATATATATATATATATATATATATATATATATATATATATATATATATATATATATAACTGTTGATTGTTTATAACTATATTCTTCTGGACCTGGACTTTATTTTCTGTTATGAAATTTCTGTAACCATGGTTTATAGGCTGGATAGCTGACAGGCCCTTCGGGTGAGACTTGTAATGGTCGTCCCTGTCTGTAACAACGCCACGAACTAATGGTTCTGAAATATTGCTTTTGTACAGTCCTTTGTTTATGAACATTCTTTACTAGAAGTACAACAGTTCTTAGTTCTTTTGAAAATGGCTGTAGCAATAAGTCCCGTATGATGAAAGGGCAGTAAGACTAATTCGACGATGTTGTATTCAAAAGAAATAAAGAACATAAGAAGTTGGTGGCTATGGTAAAAGAATTTCAGAATTTGTAAATTTGTAAAAAAAAAAAAAAAGTCCACAAATAACTAGATCCAGTCGAATAAGTTATGAATAATTAACAAGAGTATTGTTACGGAACCAAATGAAGGTGATGTGCCAAAAATAAAATTTATGATGTCTAGATTGTTACGATCTTTCTCCCGCATTTCTTTCTGCTCTGGCTCTAGCTCATCTTCCTCCTCTCCTACCAAAAACAACCTTTTTAATGATCAGGAGAAACAAACTCCTGAAATCACACCCAAACACAACCTTTTCGACGAAGAAGTTCGTTTCGAATAAATTAACCAAAGTATGGATGACTGGACCATTCCAGAAATCCCTTAGGACACATTATATGTTCCTGAAGAACACTAAAAGAAAAACAGTTTTGATTACATTATTAAGACTGTTAAGAACAACATTCCTTTAGGAAAAGATTTAGGAGAAGAATTTCATCTCCTGTCCAAATCCTCCATTAATGAGCACAAGCGTAAATACAAATAACTCCAATGGCTCTGATACCAGATAACCCTAAGTGGATCAAGGAAAGAAGAACAAAATAAGACAGATTGGAAGGAAAGTAGGCAGTAGCAGGACTACTAATGAAGTAACAAAAATGAAAAAATGCAAAATGTAAATAAATTTAATGCATAGAAACTAGAACGGCGGTAGAACCAGCACAGATCTAGTGGAGGGAGAAGAGAAGAAAGCCGAACGACGGTAATCTGAACAAAACCGGCTGAGGGAGAAGAGAGAAAATAATTTGAAACAGCAAACTTTTATTTAAAAGATCTCAAAGAAAGAAGGCTTACAAAGGATTGTATCTCTCAGAGCTTCTCTCTCTAATATCTCTCTAAAATTACTGAATGAAAGGGTGCCTCACATCATGGTCGATGACTCCTTTTAAAGGAAAATAAAGTACTATTTCTACAGTTCCGGTTGATAACTGGAACTATTTCTACAGTACAAGTTAAAGTTCTTGAATATCAATTCCGAAGCAGTCGTCTTCATTTTGATACATATCTTCGGGATTGTGCTTTGTGGATGATTCTCCTTCTTCTTGGCTTTGTAAGAGTAGAAGAACATCTTGTAAATTTTTCTTCATTTTCTCTTTTGAATCACAGCTTGATAAAATGGCTGCAATTTTTGATTTTTGATTTAGAAATTGGAATGTTGCCGAATCAGCCAGATTTAACAATTTTGGATTTTTCCCAAAATATTCAGCAACACCTTCAGGACCAGCATGGTCAACATTGAATTGGTTCCACCATTTCACAAAGGAATACCTATGGAGCAGAGGGAGAGTTTCTTCATTTTCTGTCTTTCCATATCGATATTACCATGAGAATACCCATGCTAAGGCAAAGTTAGAAAAATATTTTAAATCTGCAGGAATTCTTGATTCTTTCAGATATCTGCCTTTGTATATTTTGTATCCTTCTTTGACTGGAGTAGGAAGGATATCTTCGATGGGTCCAAAATAGTCCCACCATTGGAGAAACCAGTTTGGAAAGTCATATTTCTGATTTCTTTTGAAATATATCAACCAAGAATGTCGGTTAAGCTTATTCTGAAACCAGAAACTCCTTGTCCAAGCATCAATGTAATCCCAGTAATTATATCCTACTGGGTCGAATGGTTGGGAAAACTTTTTATAGGAGTTAAGATTTTTCCCAAAAGCCTTCGGGGTTAAGACTTTTAAGATTTGGATTGTGGAGTGAGTTATAATGGTTGGATCTTTTTTATCTTTGTAATGTTTAATGGAAACAGAGTCTAAATCCACTAAAATAAATTCATAAAATTGCCTGGTCTTATTAACTGCATAAGGCCTAAAATGGAATCCAGGTGGGAAGACTTTGGTAATAGCTTTATAGGGATTTTTGTCCTAGAACTTAGGTTCCATTTGTATAACTGAGGAGAATTTTCCTTTTGCTATGTAATGGTTCGAGTTTGAGGGCTTTTGTTTTTCTTTTTGGATGTTAAGTATACCTTCCATTTTTTCTGGATTAGTAATGTTTTTCTGGGATTGGTTGTAAGACTGGATTATGGTATTTAGGCTTGCTAAATCTATTTCCATATCTTCTTCAGAAGCAATATCTGCCCATGATTTCTTTGGTAAGTTACTTAAGCTTCCTTGTTGGACGGCTAAGAGTGTGCTAATTGGCAAAGCATAGTCTACTTTGGTTTGATGCTTATAGCGGACGTTCTAGTTTTGCTTCTGCTAGGAGATCTTTCTCTTACAGGTCCCAATCCTCTAGGTCTGAAATCCCTAGATCCATTAATCATGATCCTTCTATAAACCTTCAAGGATTAGATACTTCTTCTAGGATTCCTAGAAATGTTTACCAAACCTCTAAGAAAGAAGAAGAAAACCAGAGTATCCAATCTCCAACCTACTCTTCCTTTAATGAGTCTTATGATATTGTCTCATAAATTCATTATTGATAAGGAAACCCGTAGGAAAGATTTCTACTATGAGGAATGGAAACCTCAAAGAGAGTGGTTTTTCCAAAATTATAAGGGAAAAAACAGGTCAGATATCCAAGAGGAATTCTATCAATTTCTCAAAAAGGTTAAACAGAACATCCCTTTCTTTGATTGGTATCATGCTTATACCATTCATAAAAACATTAACTACCCTTGGCAAGAGGATATTATTAGCACCTCCTCTGCTAATGTCATATCCTGGCAGATTAAAGATGGACAAATTGTTCAAAGTGACCTACCTCCTACAACTCAGTATCAATTACCCAATTTGAAAGACAAAGGCGGTAACCCTGTTACTGCTACTCCTTTCAAAACCAAGAATTCTGATGAATCTATCACTCCCAGTGATATTCAAGGCCTCATGGAACAGGCCAATTATACCAATAAGTACCTCCAGGTTTTAGGTGACAAAATCTCTGTTAATCCTGTCAAATCTAAGGTCGAAGAAATAGCTTCTTCATCCACTCAATCTCAATTAGAAAAACCTTTGTTCAAACCTTTCAAAATTAGTGCCAAAGCTAAGCAAAAAATCTTAGAACTTAGACAAAGGGAAAAAACCAGAGTGAATGAGGACAACCAAAATGAGTTACTGAGTAAGATTACCAGTCTTCTTTCTATTGTCCCTGACACTCCTCAAGCTTCAGAAGAGTCTAGTGCCAAACAGAGAACTAGATCCCTTAACAAAACTATCAATACCATTTCTAAAGTTGATTCAAAAAACTGTTCTGAAAATGATTCTACCTTAGCTATCAATCCTATCAACAACTAGAAAAATTCTTCCAAACTCTATTAAAATAGAGCCTCTGCTCCTGACCTTATTCTTAAAGAAAAACAAGATTTTATTCAAAGCTTTAATTCTAATGATATTTATATTTGGAATATTGATGGTTTGTCTGAATATAATATTATAGCCAAACTCTAAAATATGTCGGTCGTCGCTATGAGCTATTTTACCAACCAAAATATGTCTGAAGACACCATTGTTTATATTCTAGTTGCAGGTTTTACTGGACAGCTTAAAGGATGGTGGGATAATTATCTCACTGAAACTGATAGAGAAAATATCCTCTCTGCAGTCAAAATTGATGATAAGGGAAAAACCATTGTCAGTGACAATGAGCGTCTTCCTGATGGTGTGTATACTTTATTATACACTATATCCCAGCATTTTCTTGGGGATCCTTCTCTTTGGGGAGAGAGATCCGGAGAACTCCTTTCAAACCTCAAGTGTGATTCTTTAGAACATTTTAAATGGTATAAAGATACCTTTATGTCTAGAGTTTTAACCAGAGAGGACTGCAACCAAGCCTATTGGAAAGAAAAGTATCTTGATGGGCTTCCCAAAGCTTTCAGAGATCTTATTAGAAGTAAACTCCGAAGTCAGTCTCCTACTGGAGAAATAAATTACAATAGTTATGAATATGGTCAGCTTACTGCTATTATTATCCATACTGGCATCAAGGCTTGTCAAAAGGACAAACTCCAGAAACAACTTGCCAAAGAAAAAGCCGGCATTCTATTTGTCCTGTAAAAATTCACGTGTAAGATAATCAGTAAGGGATTTGGAGGTGCCTTTGAGATATTCAATATCAAAATCAAAAACACTTAAGATTGCTTGCCATCTTGCAAAAATTTGTTTTGAGGCAAGATTTTTAACATCCTTTTGTAAAATTTCATTAGCAGACTTGCAGTCTACTCTAATAAGAAATTTTTGATTTAGTAAATCTGATTTAAATTTTGAGACGCACAAAACAATTGCTAAAACTTCCTTTTTAACAGTTGAATAATTCTGTTATGCAGAATTCCAATGTTTTGAAGTGTATGTAATGATATGTTCATGAGACTCAATTTTCTATTTGAGGATGCCACCATAACCTTTGTCAGAGGCATCAGTTTCAACAATCTTAAAGCTTGAGAAACGGGGAGATAGAGACAGTTTAGGAGTTCTTCATTCATCTGGATGGGTCTAGCCTTAGTAGGAATTTGGCTGTCCTTAAAACCTGACTCATAAGGAAGGCTAACAATATGTTTCTTCCTATTCCAGAATGCACTGGGTAAGTCAAAGCATATGGAAGATTGTATATTATCTAAAAGGGATTGAATCTTCTTCTGGAGTGGAAGATTTTGTAGTTGTTTTTCAATATTGGCAAAAGAAACTTCTTCTTTTAAAAAATTAATTTGATTGATCTTGTTCTGAATAGAATTGATATTTTTTGTAAATGGTTTGTTTGAAAATTTGAAAGTTATTTGTTTTCCTAAATGATGAGTGGAAATCCCATCTTTCGAAATTTGTAGGGGAAAAAGGGCTTTAATAAAAGGAGTCCCTAAAATAACTTCATTTTTCAGATTCTTTACAAGGAGAAAGTTTGTTTCACTCTTAAGCCCTTGGTTTTCAATCACGGCTTTAGAAAGTTTATAATTAATTTTAAGTTTTGAACCACTAACAGTGCTGAGTTTTTCAGAAGTTTTTTTGAAATATTTTGTAGGGATTAACTCTTCTAAAATACAGTTTGAATCAGCACCTGTGTCAAAGAGGGCTAAAGTATCAAGAGCAAAATCATTAATAATGATTCTGATGTTAATATAAAATTTTTGAATTTTGACCTTGTTGATCAAACACATAAAAGTTTCTTCTATATTTCCAGAATCGACTTTTACAGAATCACTATCTTCAAGAAGTTCTTCTTTCTCAATGTCAGATTCGTCATCTAATTGGGAAAGAATAACTTGATGAATTTGCTGTTGTTCTTTAATCTCCTTGATCTCTTTCTTGAGATTGTTAATCTCAATCTGGAGATCCTGAATAGTGGTTGGTTTAATATTGAAATTCTTTTCTAATCTCTTAAAAATATTTGTAATATCAAACTTGTTTGTAGTAAAATATTCTTTAGGTTTAGGCTTAATTTCTAGAACTTCTTTGAATTTGTTTAGAAATTCTTTTCTTTCTTGAGGATCGGAAATGGAGCTTATAGCTTCAAAAATTTCTGATTGGAAGGAAAGTAGTTAGTAGCAGGACTACTAATGAAGTCATATTGGAGATTAAAGTCGGATCAAGGACTACTAATATATATATATATATATATAGTACTCACTCCATCACACACCCCATTTCTGAGCGCTTCTCACTTCCATTCTCAAATCCCTTGCTTTCCCCCCCCCCTCGCATTTGGTATCTTGCACCACGGATTCAGTTTGCTTACACATTTTCTGCATTATGCACATCTAATTCAGGTGATGACTTAACCTTCATTCTCTTATACTAGGGTTATTGCTGTTAAATTAGGGGTTCTAAATTGGAGACTCCTGAACTGGAATTGATAATTTACAACTGTAATTACAAGGATGTTTGTATGATTGAGGGATAATGAGAGCATTTAATTTGATTATTTTGTTGAGTTTGGAAATGTTGAACCCTAGGGTAGTTACCCTGTCTGCGAGAGTTCTTACTTTGAATATTCTGATGTGCTAATGCTTACCCTAAGATTGTTTTGGGGTGTGTGATACTTAATTTGTGCTGCATTTCATATATCTATAGCTAAGCACACAGATCCTTTTTGTGGCTCTGGTTAATTTGGTTATGAATAAATTCCCATAGTGTTCACTGGCATGAGCAAAGGTAACCATTTGGTATGCACCTTCTTCCACCACAATGTAATTTTGGGATTCTCTGATGCTTTGAGTGTTGAAAGATTTTATCATTGCTACACTTCTACTAACTCAATCAGCCCTATGCACCTCTTTAATGTTGCTGGAAATCTGCATGACCTTACATTGAACACACATTAATTTTCCTGCTGTACACATTGAGAGAGGTCACTCTCATGTCCAAATGCATTCACTGTCTGTGTGTGAATATTCTGAAGCCTAAATAGTTACTTTGAACGTTAATCCACATGCTTGGTCTAGTTGTTTTTTTTTAAAAAATTTGCTGCATAACACTTGACAGAGCTAGAATTTAGAGTAATTATTGTCACTCCCTATATTGAACACTTTGGAAACATAAAACCTCACAATGCTCACTCTGATATCCATTTTCACTGTGAATCTGATAATAGTCGATTCTAATGCTTGTGGCTATTTCTTTTTACAATCAGTGTCAGGCTTCTAATTTATTATTGAGTAATCTATAATATTTTTATACTTGTTCAATGTTAATTGAAGGATTATTTGGTATTGAAATATATTTAGATGGAGTTGAAATTATTTTTTTTAAAAAAAAAAAAAAAGTGAACAGTACCGTGTGAACAGTGCAAACCGCGTATGAACAGTGCAAACCGCGTACAAACCGTGTATGAACAGTACAAAACCGCGTATGTACAGTGACTGCTGACGTCATCGGTGACGTCACATACGCGTACAGTGCGTGTACAGTACGCGTATACAGTGTTTTCCGGCGTGAATAGTGCCCTGAACAGTATTTTCCGGCGTGAACAGTAAGGCGGTGAACAGTGTTTCTGGCGATGAATAGTAAATTCCGTCATGAACAGTAAATTTCGAAAATTTTCTATAAAAAGGGGGTTTCACACGAAATTTCATTTCTTCCAAGGTTCTCAAAGGTTCTAAGGCCGTAAACCACCATTTCTCTCATACTAAACCTTCCTAAACTTAGATTTCTCGCGTATATGAGATTCTACATCTATTCTGAAGGATTGGAAGTAAGTTTCTTTAAGTTTGAAGCTAGATTTACCGTTCGTTTCTCTTCTCCTTCTCTTTCTTATAGAAATTCATGGTGTTCTTAGGAGAAACTCCGTTCTAAAGCTGAATCTTCGGTGAATTTTGTTATAATCAAGTAATATTCGATAGATCTAGTGTGAATCATCTTTCTGAGGTAATGGGAGTTTACTTTAACCTATGAACTATGTTTTGAACGGTTTAATATGTTATTTCAAGATATTTTGATATGATTTTGTTAGATCTATTGAATAAAAGCTATTTTCTAAGTCAGAATCGTTGTTAATTAGTTTAAAATGTTGAGATTTTGGCTGATCTATTATAAACTTGCCGTAGTTGAGCTGTTAAAATAATTTTTGGTGGCGTGCATCATGCTGAGATATATGTTTTGCATCATTATAGAGCCGAGTTACATGTTTAGGTGGGTAGACATGTAACGGTAAGTTCATGCTTGAGCTTTGTCTTTGTCTTTGTCTGGATCCGAGATACGGAATGGGTCGCTCCGGACCGGCTCGGTTCCTTCTGGATTACTTAGGCTGTGAAACCAGTTGGAAGCCGTTTTCATGCTGTGCATTAGATGGGCTGGAAATGCATGGGGTTATTGCTGTGAGAAATATTTTGCTATATATATATATATAATTTTATTTTATGTTTGGTAAGCTCACCCTTGCATTTCTTTCTATGTCGTTGTGTGCGTGTGTACTGCGATGATCGTACGGTGGTACGTGAGCAGATGTAGCAGGTGTTGCATCTACTTCACAGGCTGAGGGGCCAGTGAAGAAAAGTTAGAAGCTGGAGTTGAGTAATAATGCATCAAAGTCCTTTTTCTTTATATATGAGACCTCATGTCGAGGGAGTCACGTATTATAATTTTTTTGGTATTTTGAATATTATAAACTAAATGTAATATTATGTTGATCTGTTGGATATTTGTTGTAAGGAACTTCATTTTTACTTTGAATGAGAAGTGAAATTTTATACTTATATTCTCTATTATTTACCTATTTTTAAATAAGTATGTGGTGTAGAAACAATGTTCTCGGTCCTTTATAAAAAGGGGTCGTGACATTTTAGTGGTATCAGAGCATGGTCTAGGTAAACCTACAGGGTGAGGTTGTTAGGCGTCAGTTGTGCATATTAAACATGTGAGTTTTAGCTGTGAATCATATATCATGATTTCTATTCATCAAGTTATGAGGGAACGAGCTTGATCACCTCGATTCTCAGACATGATTGATGTAGGAAACTTGGTATATGATACTTGGGTGAGCTATAGGTGAGTTGTACTGTGTGAATAAGAGACTGTTAAGCTAAGCTGTAAATGATTGCTGAAATGAATGTGTTTGCTATGTTGTTTGAAATGCTGATATGACGTTGTGCTCAGTGCTAAATTGATTAAATTGTTATGACATACTAAATATGAATATATTACTGTAAGCTGAATATGTGAATATAGCTATGTGGTGATATTGCTGAATGTGTTAAACATTAGTAATCTAAGCTAGTCTATATATTAGGATGGCTAGACCGAGAAAATCTGTTGCAAACTCTCCTCCTCCTGTTGACGTGAACCAAATGGCTCACGCCATAGAGGCCATGGCAGCCACTGTTAGGCAGAGTCTAGATATGATTCAGCGACGACAAGCCGCAAATCAAGCCATTCTTGCGGCACGAGGCAGCATCGGCTCAGTGCACCTCTTCCTGAATACCATGGGTTGTCAGAGTTCAGAAAGAATGATCCTCCTCAATTCACAAGAGTGGATGGACCAGATTCTGCTGAACTCTGGATCAGGGAGATTGAGAAGATCTTCCTAACCATGGGTTGCGCCGAGGAGAGAAAGGTGATATATGCTACGTATATGCTGATAGGGGATGCAGAGATGTGGTGGCACGGAGCTCGTACTATGCTAGAGGCCCGAGGTGAAGTCATTACTTGGGCTGTATTTAGAAGTAGTTTTCTGGGAAAGTTTTTCCCTTCTCATGTTCGTGCTGCCAAAGAACGAGAGTTTCTAAACTTGGTGCAAGGAAACTCATCAGTCTATGAGTATGCAATACAGTTTGAGCGGCTCTACAGATTTTATTCTCACCCGACTTCAGAGGAGTGGAGATGTCAGAGGTTTTCAGACGGGCTGAGAACTGACATAAAGAGGATTTTGATCCCACTCAGGATCACGGAGTTTGCTGACTTGGTGGATCAAGCCACCATTATAGAGAGTCTTAATGCGGAGGATGTTGGTGGAGTTGGGAAGGCTCCATCTAGTAGAGCTGCTAGCAGTTATGGTAATGGAGGTAAGGGCGCTAAGAAGGTACTTTTCTTTCTGTATTATTTGATTCTGGAGCCACACACTCTTTTATTGCGGACAATTGTGTGAGAAACTTAGGATTATCGGTGGGCGATCTAGGATGTGACTTAGTAGTATTGACACCTACTTTAAGTTCAATTAAGACTTCGACGGTTTGTGTTAGGTGTCCCATAGCAATTGAGGGACGAAGATACAAAGTAAATCTTATTTGTATCCCGATGTCAGGGTTAGATGTAATCCTGGGTATGGATTGGCTAACTGCCAATCGTGTGCTAATTGATTGTGTAGAATTGATTTCTACTCGCCAAGTAGAAACATACTTAGGTGAGGGAGTATCTTGTTTTGTTTTGTTGGGAATTATGAATGCAGAAGTGGAGCAAAGCCTTCAGTCAATACCAGTAGTACGAGAATTCCCTGAGATTTTCCCAGAGGATATTCCTGGAATACCTCCACGTAGAGAGGTAGAGTTTGCTATAGATTTGATTACTGGAGCTGAGCCAGTGTCTGTAGTACCGTATAGAATGGCGCCAAAAGAGTTAATTGAGCTTAAGGAGCAGATCGAGGATCTAATGCGCAAACAGATGATTAGACCAAGTGTATCGCCTTGGGGAGCCCCAGTTCTCTTGGTGAAAAAGAAGGACGGAAGTTCTAGATTATGAGTGGATTATCGTAAGTTGAATAAGTTGACAATTAAGAACAAGTACCCATTGCCGCGAATCGATGATTTGATGGACCAGCTGAGAGGTGCTAAGGTATTCTCTAAGATTGATTTGAAGTCTGGGTACCATCAGATCCGAGTGAAGGATGAAGATATTCTTAAGACTGCTTTTCGCACTAGATATGGTCATTATGAGTATATAGTGATGCCTTTTGGAGTTACAAATGCTCCAGCTGTGTTTATGGACTACATGAATCGGATCTTTAGACCTTTCCTGGATCGATTTGTGGTAGTCTTTATTGATGATATTTTAATTTATTCTAATTCGTCAGAAGAACATGAAGAGCATTTGAGGACTGTACTTAATGTTTTAAGGGAAAAACAGTTGTATGCTAAACTGTCTAAGTGTGAGTTTTGGCTAGAGGAAGTGAGGTTCCTTGGTCATGTTATTTCAGCTAAAGGAATTGCAGTTGATCCTTCCAAAGTTGAAGCGGTGTTGCAGTGGGAAAGGCCGAAGACAGCCTCGAGAGATTCGTAGTTTTGTGGGCCTAGCAGGTTACTACGGAGATTTATAGAGGGATTCGCGAAGATAGCTGCACCATTAACACGGTTAACTCGCCGTGATCAACCCTTTGTGTGGACTGAGGAATGTGAGCAAAGCTTTAATGAGTTAAAATAGAGACTAACTTCTTCGCCGGTGTTGATTCTCCCTGATACTAGTCGACCGTTTGAGGTGTACTGTGATGCTTCTCATCAGGGATTGGGGTGTGTGTTGATGCAAGATAAGAGAGTGGTAGCTTATGCATCTCGCCAATTACGAACTCATGAGCGAAATTACCCGATTCATGACTTTGAGTTAGCTGCTGTAGTCTTTGCTCTGAAGGTGTGGCGACACTATCTTTATGGAGCTCAGTTTGATGTATATAGTGATCATAAGAGTCTGAAGTATTTATTTGATCAGCGAAAGTTAAATATGAGGCAGAGACGTTGGGTGGAATTCCTTAAGGATTATGATTTTCAGCTCCAATACCATCCAGGAAAAGCTAACGTGGTGGCCGATGCATTAAGTAGGAATGTGGTTCAGGCATTCTCCCTAAGAGTCAGTGAAACCCTTTTGGTAGAACAATTCCGAGACCTAAACATACATGTGGACTTATCACCCAAAAAGATTAGTTGTAGCCGAATTGTGGTGACTAATAATTTCTTACAGGAAATTAAAGATAAACAATTGTGGGATCCAATGTTATGTCGGATTGTATTTCTCTTAGGGACAGATAAGACAAAGGGTTTCAGTAAAGGTGTTGATGGTATTATCAGATGTCAAGGTCGAGTTTGTGTCCCTAGAGATACTGAATTAAAGAGAGCAATTCTAGAAGAAGGACATAAGGGTAGTCTCAACATTCATCCTGGTGTTACCAAGATGTATCAAGATTTAAAGTAGATGTTTTGGTGGCCAGGCATGAAGCGAGAGATAGCTGAGTTTGTTAAAGCCTGCTTGACTTGTCAAAAGGCGAAAGCGGAGCACCAAAGCCCTCCAGGAGAGTTACAAACGATGGAAATTCCAGAGTCATGATGCAGTGTGGGTCATAGTTGATAGGCTAACCAAGAGTGCACATTTCTTGCTAATTAACATGACCTTTAGCTTGGAGAAATTAGCAGAATTGTACATTAGAGAGATTGTCAGGTTGCATGGAGTACCTTCTAGTATTATTTCTGATAGGGATCCTCGATTCACTTCCCAGTTTTGGCAGAGTTTCCAAGAATCTATGGGCACACAGTTGAGCTTGAGTTCTGCATACCATCCGCAAACAGATGGTCAATCTGAGCGTACTATTCAGACCTTAGAAGACTTATTGCGGACTTGCATTGTAGAGCAGAGGAGTAATTGGGAGGATATGCTTCCTTTGGTAGAATTCACTTATAATAATAGCTATCATTCGATAGATATGGCACCATTTGAAGCTCTGTATGGTAGAAGGTGTAGAACCCCTATCTGTTGGTTCCAAGATGGAGTACATTTGATGGTTGGACCTGAAATGCTGCAAGAAACTAAGGAGAAAGTTGAACTTATTAGAGAAAAGCTAAGAGCTACCCAAAGTCGACAGAAATCTTATGCTGACCGACGCAGAAGATCCCTAGAATTTGAGGTTGGTGATCATGTATTCTTAAGAGTATCACGCACTACAGGTGTGGGGCGAGCCTTAAGAGCCAAGAAGTTAACACCTAAGTTCATAGGACCGTATCAGATATTACATCGTCGAGGACCAGTAGCCTATGAATTAGCGTTACCACCTCAGTTGTCTGGAATACATAATGTTTTCCATGTGTCGCAGCTAAAGAAGTATGTTCCAGATTTGTCTCATGTAATTGAGCCTGATGTTGTGGAGTTACGAGATGACTTGTCTGTGGAGGTCCCAGCTGCTCGTATCGAGGAAACTAGAGTTAAGAAACTTAGAGGTAAGTCTATTCGGTTAGTAAAGGTTGTTTGGGACCAAATAACTGGTGATGCCACATGGGAGTTAGAAGAAAGAATGAGAGAGTTGTATCCTCATCTTTTCTGTGGGGAATGAAATTTTCGAGGACGAAAATTTATTTTCGGGGGGAGAATTGTCAGGCTTCTAATTTATTATTGAGTAATCTATAATATTTTTATACTTGTTCAATGTTAATTGAAGGATTATTTGGTATTGGAATATATTTAGATGGAGTTGAAATTATTTAAAAAAAAAAAAAAGTGAACAGTACCGTGTGAACAGTGCAAACCGCGTATGAACAGTGCAAACCGCGTACAAACCGTGTATGAACAGTACAAACCGTGTATGAACAGTACAAACCGCGTATGTACAGTGACTGCTGACGTCATCGGTGACGTCACATACGCGTACAGTGCGTGTACAGTACGCGTGTACAGTGTTTTCCGGCATGAATAGTGCCTTGAACAGTATTTTCCGGCGTGAACAGTAAGGCGGTGAATAGTAAATTCCGTCGTGAACAGTAAATTTCGAAAATTTTCTATAAAAAGGGGGTTTCACACGAAATTTCATTTCTTCCAAGGTTCTCAAAGGTTCTAAGGCCGTAAACCACCATTTCTCTCATACTAAACCTTCCTAAACTTAGATTTCTCGCCAGATATGAGATTCTACATCTATTCTGAAGGATTGGAAGTAAGTTTCTTTAAGTTTGAAGCTAGATTTACCGTTCGTTTCTCTTCTCCTTCTCTTTCTTATAGAAATTCATGGTGTTCTTAGGAGAAACTCCGTTCTAAAGCTGAATCTTCGGTGAATTTTGTTATAATCAAGTAATATTCGGTAGATCTAGTGTGAATCATCTTTCTGAGGTAATGGGAGTTTACTTTAACCTATGAACTATGTTTTGAACGGTTTAATATGTTATTTCAAGATATTTTGATATGATTTTGTTAGATCTATTGAATAAAAGCTATTTTCTAAGTCAGAATCGTTGTTAATTAGTTTAAAATGTTGAGATTTTGGCTGATCTATTATAAACTTGCCGTAGTTGAGCTGTTAAAATAATTTTTGGTGGCGTGCATCATGCTGAGATATATGTTTTGCATCATTATAGAGCCGAGTTACATGTTTAGGTGGGTAGACATGTAACGGTAAGTTCATGCTTGAGTCTTTGTCTTTGTCTTTGTCTGGATCCGTATACCGAATGGGTCGCTCCGGACCGGCTCGGTTCCTTCGGATTACTTAGGTGTGAAACCGGTTGGAAGCCGTTTTCATGCGTGCATTAGATGGGCTGGAAATGCATGGGGTTATTGCTGTGAGAAATATTTTGCTATATATATATATATAATTTTATTTTATGTTTGGTAAGCTCACCCTTGCATTTCTTTCTATGTCGTTGTGTGCGTGTGTACTGCGATGATCGTACGGTGGTACGTGAGCAGATGTAGCAGGTGTTGCATCTACTTCACAGTGAGGGCCGGTGAAGAAAAGTTAGAAGCTGGAGTTGAGTAATAATGCATCAAAGTCCTTTTTCTTTATATATGAGACCTCATGTCGAGGGAGTCACGTATTATAATTTTTTTGGTATTTTGAATATTATAAACTAAATGTAATATTATGTTGATCTGTTGGATATTTGTTGTAAGGAACTTCATTTTTACTTTGAATGAGAAGTGAAATTTTATACTTATATTCTCTATTATTTACCTATTTTTAAATAAGTATGTGGTGTAGAAACAATGTTCTCGGTCCTTTATAAAAAGGGGTCGTGACAATCAGCTCTCTATTTCTTTTCATCCCCTTGCAGGAATATGATGAATACTCCAAGGAAGAATACTCCCAGACCCAAGAGAGCCAGAACTGCTGGAGCATCATCATCCAGACCTCCTCCTACACATGACCTAAAGTTTCGATCCTTGGCTCACAAAGATTACTTTAGAACCAACATCCTAAGAAGGCAGATAGTACAGGATCACAATTTTGAAATCCAAGATGGCATATACACTCAATTTCAAGAAGAAATTTAGAGACGGGGCTGGAATCTTTTTACCTACTTTGCTGGAAATAGGTGAAAGGAGATAACCCAGGAATTTTATGCTAATGTAATGAGGGTGAAAGGAGAACAACTGCCCCTCAGACACACCATGGTGCGGGGTGTGAAAATTGACTTTACCCCATCCAACATTCAGAGAATTCTAAACATACTCCCAGTGAAGAGGCAGACTGGGCAACTTGATTTCTCCACATTCAGTTTTTTAGAAGAGAAAGACTACAAAGCCAATACTCCAAGCAATTTGTAAACCAGGAGAAAATTAGACATTTGACATGCAGCTCCTGCCCAACAATTTAACCACCAGACACCTCCTTCCACTAGCCAAGGTGTGGAGCATCTTCCTTTTGAGTTCCTTCATGCCAATGCGCCATTCATCTACATTAGCTGTCAAGAGAGCTGAACTCATCTATACCATCCTCACTGGCATGCCCATCCATGTGGGAGACATTGTTGGTAACTTCATCATGGGAGTCTTAAGCACCAAGAGGGACTCACTTGCTTTCCTATCCATCATCATCATGCTCTGTCAAGATGCTAGAGTAGACATAGGTGAATACTATCAGAGAATTAAAGTAACCCCTTCCATCTCTACAGCCATGGTGAAGGATCTCTTTAATGCCAAGAAACATACTGCTGACCCAGGTTTTTCCCTACCTGCTGAGTATAAGAAAGGAACCCCTCTTGGATTGAGAGCACAAGTCAACCAACTAGCACTTATACAAGACACACTGCATGCCAGTCAGAAATCCATGCTGAACCTCCTGGAAACCATGATGCTTAATATAGGAAAGAAGCTAGACATGACCTCAGAACAGATTTATGAAGCTCCTACATTCTTTGCACCTTTCCTCAAAGTAGTTATTAACCAGGACCTACCTTCTTTCACTGCCACCAACCCTGCACTTACAGCTGAGAAAGATGATAGGTCCAGTTCTTCAGAAGAGGAAGAGCATGATGAGGATGCCAATGATAACCTTTCATCCTCTAGCTCAGATGAGGATCTTATTTAGCTTCACTTTCCCTTATAACATTTACTATTCTGCCATTTCTACTTCATTTTCCTGTATTTATTAACTACTATTTTTCCTGTAATTATCGTACTTTACCACTTTCAGTACCATATCTCCCTTTATTTTTCCTCCATTATCCCCATGAACAATATTTGACGCTTTCATATATACTCTTCGCAGTTCACTTTCCATTATTCTACTCTGTGCTGAATCCACTATGTGTCTTTATGCAAAGAATGTCCTCAGTCCCACCAAGAGAAGCATGAATTTGATGATTGAATGTGAATCCATCATTAATGAAAGGGGGTGATCTTTTTGCCTCTGTTTTACATTGTCTTAGTCTGTTTTTCCTGCATAGTTCATAGATAAAATACAAAAGCATTTTTATTATTTCTGTATTTTTTATTCAGTTTAGTGTTGTAATTCTGATTTTATATTCTGATTGCACCTCCCATTGAACTCATAATCATTCTCTATTTTGTAAATAATTACCATTCCTACCATATTGAACATATTTTCTTGTAAGGTGAACTGTACTCACATATTGCTAAGTAATTATCACCTTTTACCATGGTAGAGAATTGGGTCTTAAATTTCTTTTCTGTGTGCACTTTACATGTATTTTTGCATTTATCCTCTAGAACCTACCATGTTTCTTAATTGAATATACATTGTGTAATTTTTTATCGAGATGATTAAGGCATTCTTTGCACACACCCACCCACCCTAGCACGCCTTTGCACCTAATTTTCCTTGTTCCACATTCCTTCTTTTGTCAAACTTAGTCTACAAAAATATTTTTCTTACCTTAAGAAGAGGTATTTCTTTTGAGTTGCATTAAGAGTGAATGCAAGAATCTAAGTTTGGGGTGCTAATCATGACTATAGTTGCTTGTGGACAAGCAATATCTTAAATTTGGGGTGGTGAGCATTATACATGTAAAAAATAAATAAATAAATAAATGCTTGAATTTGAAGAAAAGAATGATTGCCAAAGTCTAATGAATCAAAAAATTAAATGAATGGAAGTGAAAGGAAAAGAAAAAGAAAAATACAACAAGTCATTTGATAGAAAAATAATTCCCACATAAGATAAAATAATGAAAAATATGCTGAAAGAATGCTTGAACCTCATAAACTGCATCATTTAATGCATTTCATTCTAGTTATTGTACTCATTCACTCAAAGGAATTTCCTCCTCTTAAAAACCCACTTGAGCTTTTGTCCTTTCTTGATCAAAATTGAACCTAATCTAACCACATTTGTAACTAACAAAGCCCTTATGATAGGTGGTTCACTGTATCTACGCAAAGGAGATTGAGAATATGGGCAAACATATGGTAAGGTGACCCAAAATGCATGAATTGAGAAAAAACACTTACCCTGAAACATTGATAAGTGAAACACCACCACGTGAGCTAGATAATTTCTTTACATTGTGTAGATTGTGTGACACCTTGTTGGATTTTTGTTTCAGTTTACTGGGACATTGCATGAAAATAATTGATGTGAGTGTGATTTCTTTGCTAAATAGATCCATGATTTCAGAAATATTGGAAGTGCCAATTGGAGTCTAAGATTGGAATAAAAATCTTTGAGAAATTTTTTTGGATAAATCCAACTCTTTACCCTCAATTCTCTTGAGTTTTGATTTTCTTAAGGACAAGCAAAGGTCTAAGTTTGGAGTTGTGATGAACCCATAATTTATAGATATTTTGTCTAGGTTTTTATAGAATTTTAATAGAAAAATAGACTTAGAAATTGTAAATAGTATAAAAATCTCATTTATGTCAAATATTATAGCTTTCTTAATTTTTGTCTTATTTCTACTAATTTTTGTAAATTTATTTTACAAAAATAATGAAATCAACAAGGTTTTGTTCCTACAAGTATATGTTACTCTACAAAATATATTCGCAGAACAAAACCTTACAAATTCTAATTCGAGACCTATATTTTGTTTGTAGGTCATATGTTATCTTAATTTAGTAACATATTCTTTACAATTTTTTTATTTGAAGTCTAAATGTTATGAAATCAGTGAGATTGTTCTCTATATTCATATATTTTCAAGAAAAAATACATATTCATATATGAGACTATCAACTCACTCTACTGAGAATAAACTTCTTTTACAGGTCATATAGTTCATTTTATCTATCAACAACTTAGTTTAAAAATCATAATTAATTCAATTTAAAACAAATTTTAGTGAAACCAGTGAGAAATTACTCTTAATATAGTTTGTTATCTAAATAAAATATTTCTGTAAATTTTTCAAAATAGTTCTTATAATTTATAAAAATTGCAATTTAGCTCCTAAACTTTAAATTATTTGTAAACATGTCCTTTTTTCAAAACTTTGTGATTTTTGAGTTATCTAGCACATTTTTTCCCTTGCTTCTAAGTCATTATCTAAGTCTTAATATAGTAAAAAAAATATTCCTCTAGCCCTACCACTTTTGTGATTAAATATTTTAAATTTTTGAAGTCTATTTAAGGTCAAACCATGGTATATTCTTATTTAAAGATTTAATCTTTCCAATTTAATTCAATAACTTAGTCAACTTCATGTACTCGTTATACTCTAGAGGTTCTAAAAGTATCCATAGGGCCAAAAATTCATTTCTTAATTACTTTTCATTTTTTGGTCATTTTTCTTTAATTCTTTTACTCAAAATCTTTAAAAATAGATTTAAAATATCATTTAAACTCAAAATAAATCCAACAACTCTAGAATAATAAAATCATGTGTATTGACCTTCTAGAAAAATTTTAGTGGTTTTTGTAATTTTCTAAGACAAAAAACAACATAGAAAAAATTCTAATTATTTCAAAACTGTAAATTTTCTTAAAAATTTGTGAAATTCCTTTTTATACCCTACCAAATCTCAATCATGAATTTTTAACCAAGGTTTATATACTTATTCATTACCAAGGTCAATCAAAGAATTAAAACTCAGATCATGCATCAAAATGAATATTTACAAAAAGAGCATATATTTCAAGACAAAAAACTCCTAATTTTTGTAAAAAAAATTTAAAAGAATGTTCAAACAATTCCAACACATATAATTGCATACATTTATAATAATATCATGATAATAATACATATCATGCAAAGTTATCAACAAAATCCCCTCAAAATACACATTTACAATTTGTTAAGATTTTTTTGCAGAATTTCTTATTTTTGTGTTTTTAATCATTTCCTTAGATTTTCTTGTTCCAATCAATTTTATTTTCATATATCAACTAAATTCATTAAATTTTCATTTAATATAAATGGTTTATGGTTTCCCCTGACTTAAAAATTAATTAGTAAAAGTATTCCCTAATTTATGAACTATACTCCCTTCCCTTACTTGATTTTGTCTTATCTTTTGGTGGGGTTACAAGTGTGTGTTGGTCTCCTCTCTCTCCTATATTTATTGGTTTGATTTGAACCTATTTCTTTCCCCTCCAAATCAGCTTTGAATATACCCAAAAAGACCCTCAAATATTGCAATCTTTTTGCTTAGTTTTGGTGGTGGGTTGTGGGTGTTTTTTTGGGAGGGGGGTTTACCTATTTTGTTTGCATAGATGATGACATGGCTGAGTTATGAGGTTTCCTTTTGGTATGTTTTAGATGTGGTTAAGTGCTTAAAAGATTTTGGTTTAGCTGGATTTAGAATATTTGACTAAGTGTTTAAAATGTGCTTCATTTCCTACATAAAAATGGCCTTATCTTTGATGTGTGTTTTTTAATTATTTTTTCTTAAATTTTATGAGGCATGGGTATTATAAATAACTAGAGGAGTTTAATGGAAGAAACCTTTCTTTTGGAGTCTCCCTCTAATTCAACTTTTATCCTTGTGAAAAGTAGTCCCCAAAAATCATGCTCAATGTGAAAATTTTGACTCTTAAGATGTCATCTAGTTTGCCTAAGTGTACTTGCTTAATTTGCCTTTAAATATTTGTTATTCATTTCATACTTTTCTTCTCATGTAACACTATTAGTTGGCTAAATTTGGTTTGGTTTGGTTTGGTTGGTATTTGGTTAGGGATTAAATCATTGACTCAAGTGTAAATTTTATAAGTTTTGGTAAACCAAGCTTCCTATCCTATTGGCCCACTTCACTTCAGCTGATTCCTTGCATAATTATTGATAAATTGAGTCTCTTTTCATGCCAAAAACAATGCTACTTGGATTCGATAAGATAGGATCACAAAATTGAAAGTTTTGCCCATTTTGCCTAACCTTTTCACCCCACATGAGTGCTAAATTTTGGAAATTTGGTTTAAATTTTCTATTTAATATTTTGGCCTGGTTATTGAACAAATATAACCCTATTTTACCCAATAAATTATCATAAAAATTTCAGATTTTTTCATAATCATTTCCTTGCCCAAATTTAGTCATCATTTTAGGAGTATTTGATCTTTTTAACTAATTTTGCAACTTGTATTTAATTTTTTATTTTTTTACAACTTATCAAAATTCTTGTAATCCCTAATTTATATGGTCTAAAATCATTTTAAAAGATTTTGAGATTAATCTCTACTAAAATTGAGTTACCTTATAATTATGTTACTTGATTTATTCTTAATTTACCTTTATTCAGGTAAATTTTTGTTAAGTCTAACTTTTCATATATAATCTAATTCTAATTTATTTAAATTGATATAACTAATAATTAGTTTAAAATTAATGCAATTTGAAACTATTTACAACCTGGACCTTCATTAGTGCTTGTGGTTGTGATAAGTCTATATTTTGGGACATTTTATAACTTGTTTTCATATACATAGTCCTTACTTGATAGATATTTTGTATTAATTTTCTCGTTAATTATTACATTTTAGCAATAATTGATTACCACTAAATTGCAAAAATTTTTTAGACAATCGAAAAAAAATTTGATGGAAAAGTGTAGACAACTCACTTACACAGTCTTGTTTAGCATTCAATACAAGCGTGTTTTATGGACTAGCACGAGTGTGTATGATTGCTCTTGCTTCACTATTTGATGGTTATTTTAAGAGATTTTTCAAGATTTTGGAAGAACCTCCTATTTAAGGAGTAACGAAAGCCTTTGAAAGAAACTTTTTTATGAGTTTTGGACACATTTTGGGAGTGGAGATCACTAGTAAAATGAAGAATACCTTTCAGAGCTTGAGTGAATGATTTAAAGCGTATTTTGACAGCAAGGATTGTGACACTTTTAATTTATAAATTGTTTCTTTTATAATTTATAAGGAATTTATAAATTTATTTAAATTATAAATTAAATCTTTCTCACTTGTGATACAAGAAAACTTAGTAAATTTTTAAATTTTCATTTCTCATAGTTCAATCCATAAAAACTTAATAATACTTGAATGATGGACCTTAAAACATTAAACGTTTTCCATTGTAATGTAACTAGAAAATGAAATTTTAATAACAGTAATCAATTAACATATTTAGTATTACACATTTACATGAGTTTAGTATTTATAAATCAAATCCAAAATATATTAAAACTTAAGTTGAATAATTACAAAGCCAAAATATATCAAGCCCTAATGAATATATCATTCCCACACCAAAATCCTGAGAATATGATCCTAGTCTGGATCATTCTTTATCAAATTAACCCTCTATTTTTTCCATCTCTTTTGATGTAAGGTCATTATCTTAATGGTCTTCGATGTCAGCTATGACCTTTATATCGATTATTTGTTCTCAAATAAAGTTGATTAGTCTTTCTAGGTAGTCATGGTCATGAAAAGTATAGACGTAGTTCACTGCAGCTGGTGTTCTAACCATTCCTTTATATATGTACAAAATAAGGGTATGTGGATCCTACCACTAGTAGGGTAATCAAAGGGAACATTGTACCCTACTATGATCTTTACAATAATAACTTCATCGGATCCATTCTCACTAATTATAACAAATTTACAGTGGCTCTCTCTGCCATTCCCTAAATACATTATTTAGTCTACTCTCAAAACTCCACTCTGTCAACCTAATTATTCTATTGGAGGTTGTCATTCTTATTTGCTAAAATGTAAGTAAAGATGAGTTTTCTCCTCACCATTAAAATATAACCAAAATAATTAATTTAGAATTCCTCAAAAACAAACATAGTGATAAATGTATCAATAATATCATAATACATAATGCAATATGTCATTCTCTCATATATGTACTTCTTTGTGCACTATAATCAGAGTCAATTGTTGCCTTTTATGTATTCTATGAGGTTTTGTACATATAGGTAAATATTCACCGATTAACCCATGCATACGGATACAATGCATGCAATATTGGACCCCTTAGCAAAAGTAGAGTCAGCAGTAATAGTCAGGAAATAAGTGTGTGGTCTATCATGCTTTCACTCTCATATATAACACGCAATCACGAATAGAATTCATCACCCTGTATTTCTCCCATATTTTTAAAATTGGCTCCATTTTTCATACTCTTAGTGTATCTCTGTTACTATCCACACTAATTCCTTTCATCATCATATTTATTGATAATACATTTTCTATTATTTATTCTTTATCATACATTAAACAAGTTATGTCGAAGGTTAGACACCCTGAACGCAACTCAAATCGTATATTTTTAATAAATCATATACTACCATTTAGTAAAGAATAAAACACATATCTTCTAGTTCATTAATTCAAAGAATCCATTTTTAAATATAGATTTATGAAATAGAAGCATGTAACCACAAAAATAGAGCACATATGTATGTGTATACACACACACACACACACATATATATATATATATATGTTTATTTATTTTTATACATCACATACGTATAGTTTTATTAATGGGATAAAACTCTTCTTACCTCAAGTAGATGATTTATGAAAGGTTTTGTGGAAGATATTACCCGAAAGACCAAGTTCTTCCTAATATTACAAAGTGGAGTAGCTTTTGAGAAGAAAGAGAATGATGAAGTAGAAGTGAGATTGGAAGATTCAGCTCTAAAGAGTTTACTTGAACTCAAGTGGAAAATATGTTCAAACTCGAATTCGAGAGAGGTTTTGAAGTTAAAACGTGTTTGTTTAGTTGTGAAAAGAAGTGAGAGAATAAAGAGGGATATAAGAAATGGTTACTTGCCTTGAATTCTAAGATTTTAAAACATCAAGTTACTTAAATACCCTTTTTACTTGCGAAATCTTGCTTGACCAAGACCATTTTTGCCTGAGCGTAAAAATCAAACAAAAATTTCTACACATTTGTTAATAATCTTGCATGAGTGAGATACTTTCTTACCTGAGTGAGATACTTTCTTACTTAAGTGAGACCACTCTTACTTGAGTGAGATAGTTTCACCTGAGCATGACCTGATACTCTAGAGAGATCTTAATCTATCGCCCAATCTCGCTTGAACAAAAATACTCTAGAGATGTCTCTTTTCAAATGAAACAATCTTGCTTGAGTGACAAATGTTATAGTTTTCAAACGTAAAATTATTTTATTTTAAAAAAATAATTACAATAAAAACTAGGGTGTTATAAGGATTCTTTTCAATCTCTTTTCTTTGATGATTTTTCTCATTTTGCATTTTACCTTGAGGATGAACATGATTTTCTTTACAATTATTCTCTTTTCCTATTTCGTTATGTGTAACTATTTCCATAACTAGAACTATAGTGGATCTTTTACACATTTTATGAGATCTTTATGTTAAATCACAATCTTGGTTTCTTTTTAGGATTGGATTTTGCCTTTGCTTATGTGTGTTCTTGTGATGAGATTTGGCCATTCAAAACACCTCATAGTTGATTACGTGATTAGATGACTAAGTCACATGTAGTTAACATAACAAGGTAAAACAGAATAAGAAATTAAGTTGATTAAACTTAATTTTTATCTTTCAATTGATTATTGAATTAATACGCTCATAAGTTCTACATGTTTTTTCTTTCTTTCTACCTTGCATGACCGTTAAAGGTAAATAACTTAAGAAAAAAAATTAAAACATTGTATGATCATTGACTGTCAGTAATTTTAGTATAAGTGATTCGTGATTGTAGATAAACTTGAATTATAGTAAAACTAAAAATGAGCATAAAAAAGTACAAATGTGACGTGGAATGTCCTAGCTTTTTCTCAAAGAGTTTTATTGGCAAAACATTTTGGTTTGCTCTTTTCTTTTCATTACTTTTTAGTTTAAATTTTTTGTAAATTTCTCTTATTCTATTATGCATTATTTTGATTTGAATGTCACGATACACTTAGTAATTATAAATAATCTATGAAGGACAATCTGAAAACTTAATTTGAGTGTCTCTATACTTGCTCTCAGACACGTTGCATTTAGAAACTATTTTCACTACATTCAAAATGGGCTTCGATGGTTGTAAAATTCCCGGGATAGTGTTAAAGTTGCTGTTTATGTGTTGATAAAAGGTCCATCATAGAAAGGGGTATGGTCCACTATCAGAAACTAAACGAACCTGCTCTATATGTCCAATTGTCCATTTTAATTTTGGACGGGGTAAGTCCATCTATTCATCTTTTCTTTTTTATTTTTCTTTTGTTCTTATTTCTTCACTCATTTCGTACTGTCTTGGGAAGTCAATAAAATATTTTCCTTATTATATGTCTGAGAGTACCATGTCATGAAGAATAACACAACTATAATGCGAAGGGGTAACTCAGACCAAATCAAAATTTACGAATCACTCACTGAAGCGTGATCATCTTATATTTTTCTCAACCCTTCTAAAATTTCCCTCAATTTGTTTAATGATTTTTTTTAAAAAAATTAATCTGGTTCGTATACTAATTAAGAGATCATCCAAATGGAATGGAAGATTTATTTTTAAAACATAATAAATAAACCAAATTCACTTACATGTATATAAACCAAAGAGAAGCGAATCATGCATGCAGGACGAATGAACATCAATTTTATTTTTTATTTTATAATAATTTATTTATTTATTGGAAAAACAAATAAAAAATAATTTAAAAGATAAATCTTAAATGAAAATAACTTTTTTTTGCTAAGAAAAAGTAACAGACTTTCATTAAATGATATTAATAATGGAAACTAAAAATTTAACAATAAAAATTTGGTGAAAAAGAAACAAATTAATTGCTTAAACCAGTACCATTTTGGCTTCAACATTATATTTTGACATGACACAAATTTCGGATTGGAATTAAATAACGAATTTTGAATTAATCTCACGATAATAAAACAAAAGCTAACAAATGTAAGATAAAAATAACAATAATAATAAAAGTGGTGCTTTTTGAAAATAATTAAATGATGAAAAATTATCAAAGATCGTCTTATTTGAACAAATTATCTTATCACTAGATTTGAAATGAAATGCTAAAATTATTTATTATGAAATATATATCAGAATTTTATTCAAAAACCTTATTTATCAGCAAACACTCACCATCAGAAATCATGTCACATTACAACAGATGAAGTTTTTGAACCCTCATATTCAAACGGGACAAGTGATCCAAAGGGGTTCTTGAAACGTACCCTTCAACTTATCCCAATCCCCACATTCATCACCATCGCCATTAGACACGGATAGGTCCAGATGGTGCCACGTGGGGGTTCCATTTTCATAAGCATTACACGTCAGCCTCCTCAACCCACTCCCATCCAACCTCACCACATACAAATCCCCATACGGTTGAAACTGGTTGGGCCACGACACAGGCTCCGCCGTCACACCACCCAAATTGGCCGCGAACAACAACCACTCTCCGTCACCGCTGAAACACACGTGGTTCAATCTCTCTCTCTCAGCCTCCGCACCCTTCGCCACCTCAACTCTCCTCAACCCACTCCCATCAGGCCTCACCACATAAATCCCAAACACCTCACTATTCCCAGGGTCATGCCTGTTCGACGAAAACGCTATTAAATCTCCCTTTGGTGACCAACACGGCATCGTATCGATCCACCCTCCCTCCGTCAACCTCCGTAATCCCCCGTTAAACTCCCCGTTAACGGCGTCAACTATGTACAAATTCTTGTGTCCCGACCTGCCAGACCGAAACACAATGCTTTTTCCGTCCGGCGAACAAGAAGGGAACGCGTTGTTCCCGGTATCCTCTTTAGTCAGAATTTTTAACTTAAACGGCACCTCTTCACGGTCGTCGGTGAGATGAACCGGGTCGAACTCGATTCTAGCGAGTTGAACCGTTTTCGAAACCGACTCGAAAATTGGACCGATGGAGGTGAATATCACGTTCTTTTCCACAGGGCTCCACGCGTTGTAAAAGCAGGTTCGTCCTTTTAGTAACTTCCACCGTTTAGAACCGTTGGATCTAACGATCTTAACGCCGCCGTTATCATCGAAATCGTGATTGAAAGCAATGAAATCGCCGTCGGGAGAGAAACTTGGGAACGAACCGTTCAGTCTAAATAACTGTAAATCCTGAGCCGGAGACACCACCTGGTCGAGGTGCGGGTACGTGGACTCTCCACGAGTTGACTCGCCTCTGAATCGGTGGTACCCGAGGCGCCGAGAATCCAACGAGACGAACGGGTTGTAGTGGTGAAACTTAGGGTTTATTGACTGGGTGACCCGTTGGAACGTTTGGGACTCGAGATCAAAGATCTCAATGTGCCGAAAATCGCTCTCTCGCCTGCGAGTTGCGACGGCTATGCGCTTGCCGTCGTGGAACGCTGCGGGAGTGAAGCAATGCAATCCCGGCGGCGTGACTCGAATTGGTGAATCTTTTGATCCGGATATATTCGAATCCGGTAAATCGACCCGAAAGATGCTCCACCATCCATCTTCGGCGATTCTATGGAAGAAGATCGTGGAGTCTTGCGACCAGGTTGGCCATCCACCGCTCTCGCTCACCACGACACGATTCCCCGGGTCTGACTCGGCAAAAACAACGATCTCCGTTTGGAGTTCGCGGAATTTGTCGGTGACCCAGCGGCGAGACTGGAAGGAAGCGACAGCGATGAGTTTTCCGGTGAGGGACACGGCGGGGCTGTAGTCCACTTCACCGCGAGGGGTGAGACGCGTGACGGTTGTGCCGTCATCGACGGCAGCGGAGTAAACCGCGCTCCAGCTGGTGAAAACCGGGTCGGGCTGCTCGTGCGTGGAAGCAAAGTAGAGTTTGCCGTTTCTAATGATTGGGCGATCGAGGAAGAGAGCGTTGGGGATAAAAGGTAATGCCTGGGGTTTATTTTCGGGTCGGGTTAGATAGAAACGGGGCGCTCCGGTTCTTTCGGAGACGAAAACGACGTCATTTTCATGGTTAATGAACTGGGCGTTGAAGTTTATGGAGATGGCATCGGTATGGCGGAGCTCTGTGGCGGCGTGAGGCGGAGGGTGGTTGTTAAGGTGTACAGAGAAAACGTCGAAACCGTATTGGGCTCTTCCAACGGTGTTGAATACGATAGTTCCTGCAGGTGGCAACATTGGGTTTGAGTGTGAGTGAGTGAGAGCTGTTAGTGAAAGGGATGACGATTTGGGGGTGGGGATTTGGTGCTTTGAGGGCTTTAAATGTGTCATTCTCTTACGTGTGGCATGACTAAGAATTGTCCACATTTTGTTTTCTTGTGATTAGTTTATTAGCCTTGGTCGCCACGTTCTGTCACCGTCACCAATTTCAGAAGGCGTGTTCCACTTGAACTTTGAAGACGCTGCCTCGGAATGTTTATCATCTCGAGAAACTATCAGAAACTCAATCGGATACAGAAATGCTATTTCTTGTGCTTTGAGGTGATAGAAGTGGAAAAATAGAGGGTCATTTTTTTTAAATATGGCATTTTGATCGTGAAAGTTCCTGAATATGGACAGAATTATTATTACATGTATATGGGATTTAAAAAATCGCATGTGGCGATTTTTAAAGAATCTATATTCGTTCTTCAGTAAAAAAAAAGCCACGGACGATTTTTAGAATAAAAAAATAATTTTTTTACGTAATTAAAACTTGCTGAAGGCGACTTTAATGCAAAAAAGATTTTTTAAATTTTTAAAAAAATTGTCATTGGCGAGTTTAAATTTTTTTATATATATCATTTATTTATATTTTTAGCGAATTATATTTTAAAAATTTTTTATTTTATATTTTTGAATTTTCTTTCCTCATTTTATAGTTGAAGAAAAAATAAGTGTAAATACAATAGTTTATTTTAATGGTGAGATTGTTTCAAATACGAGTGAAGGTGTGAGATTTACGTGTGAGAAATCAACTGATATTTATATTTCTTACAATATATCATTTGAAGCACTTAAATATTGGCTTTATCAATATATTGAAGTGGAGACTCCAAGAATAGTGAAGAGAATAATCTATTCGTGTCCAATCTCTATTTTTGGAAGTTTTATACAATACCAAGTGATAGCAATAAGCAATGATAATAATATTCAACAAATGTTTCAGATTTATTACGAGCGTCATGATTAAAATCCTGCAATTGAGTTGTATGTTATTTTTAAACAAATTACAATTGGTGCATATGTCAGTGTTGTTCCTAACAGAGATGTTGAATGGAAACAAAATACTGTCGAAAGTGATGAGGACATGACCATGAGCAAAGGCAAGGATCCTCTTGAAGGACTTGGAGGACCTATGACAAGGGCTAGAGCAAGGAGAGCAAAGGAAGCTCTTCAACAAGTGTTGTCCATATTAATTGAATACAAGCCCAAGTTTCAAGGAGAAAAGACCAAGGTTGTGAATTGCATCATGGCCCAAATGGAGGAGAAATAAGGCGCCACTTTGCTTCAGTTTTTAAGTTTTTAATTTGTTTTAAATAATGACTCAATCCTTTGTAAAGTTGGCTGACCAAATTATGTTTTGCGGTTAATCAACTAATGGGCTTTGGTTTGGTTTTATTTCAAGTTGTAATAAGGACCCAATTGGCAACTTAGGCATCAGCCTTTGGGAGACCAAGAGGCGCATAGCTAGTGGCTGTTGGGTGACTTTTTTTTTGCCACAATTTCAGTTACAATCAACCATCAAGTAGCTTTATTTCCTAGCTTAATGGATCATTATCTAAGTGGAATAAATTTTCCGTTACGGAACCTTTGTAATTCTGATGGTAAAGCTTCTATATAAGCTGAATCATTCTTATCAATAAGACAAGTTAAGTTTGATTTAGAAATATTAGAGTTTATCTCTTTTATCTTAGTGAGAGTGATTCTCCTAAGTTCTTGAATGATTCAAGAACACCTTGGCTGTATCAAAGGGCTTTCACATCCCTTTGTGTGTTGCCTTCCTTGGAAAGAGTGATTCTTTCCTTCCCCCATTCAATTCTTCACTAAAATTCCAAAAAAAAAAAAACTCAAATCTGCCCAGAATTATCTCGTTATCATAACTCTCGTTCTACTCAGCCAAATTGAGTGATTCTTGAGCCTAAATTGAATTTTAGAACGAGAACTTTCACCTCGTTTTGGAATCACCTCAATTGGAGTTCTATAACTCGAGATACCATCATTTCTAAAATTCTGTCCAACCACCACCAAAGCAGCATTTTTGCTTCCTTTTTCACTCATTTTAACACCATGGACCAACACCTAATTTGCCCAGAAATTCATCACTAAATTTTCAAATTTTTCTACAAGATTCTAACCCTAAAGATCCTAAGTCAGCCCTTGTGCAAATGGGGTTCATATCATTGGTTATCAGAGCTCCGGTTTAAGGGTTTGAACGTCAAATTGGTAACATCCTTGCTTCATTCTTTTTTTGCCAATTGATTACCTTATTGTTCATATTATTTGTGATTGTACTGAATCATTGCAAAAGTTAGGCCCTTGTGAAAATTCAAAAAAAATCGTATAAAAAAACAAAAAAAAAAAGAAGAAAATTTTGGGCTGAATGATTCATGCTTTTCAACAATTTGTTATAAGGTAATATATTGGTGTTCTTAAAGGATTGTTGCTAATTCTCTTGTTTACCAATTTTCCATTACCCTTTTGTTTTTGTGATTTGTTAGCCTTTTCTTTGTCTACCTAGCCTTTACCTTGCACATATTGGTGGATTGTTCTTTGTTGTGGCCATAATATCTTGAATTGCCTAAGAACCCAAGGAGAATTTGAGTGGTAAAAGGCAAGAGTGTTTTCATTAGAGAAAAAGCCATAATTGTGTGATACACTTGAGTGTGGTGAGGTTTCAAATTCTACTTTCTATTTGCTTGTTACGTTTGAATTTGTTTGTTTGTGATGGCTGAAGGAAATCCTAATCAAGGAGGAGGACTTTCTCCTTTCCAAATGTAAGCCTTGACACAACATTTGGAGAGATTGATGAGGCAACAAAATGATGAGCTCCATGAAAGATTGGACCAATTAGAGAATAGAGGTCATGATGAAGAAGAAAGGAGGAGAAGAGGTAATGACGGTGCTCCTAGACAAAACTGAATTGATGGAGTCAAAATTTCTATTTCTCCATTCAAAGGAAGAAGTGACCCGGAAGCTTATTTGGAGTGGGAGATCAAAATAGAGCATATTTTCACTTGTAATGCCTATGAAGAGGCCCAAAAGGTAAAGCTTGCAGGTATGGAGTTTTCCGATTATGCTCTTGTGTGGTGGAACAAATTGCAAAAAGAGAGAGCTAGGAATGAGGAGCCATTGGTGGATACATGGGTTGAAATGAAAAGGATCATGAGGAAGAGATATGTGCCGGCAAGCTATTCTAGGGACTTAAAATTCAAACTTCAAAAATTGTCCCAAGGTAGCAAAGGCATTGAGGAGTACTACAAGGAAATGGAGGTGCTCATGATTCAAGAAGAGGATGAGGAGGTAACTATGGCTAGATTTCTTAGTGGTTTGAATAATGATATTCATGATATTGTTGAACTGCAGGAATTTGTTGAAATGGAGGACTTGCTTCACAAAGCAATCCAAGTGGAGCAACAATTGAAAAGGAAAGGTGTGGCCAAAAGGAGCTCCACTAATTTTGATTTTTCTAGTTGGAAGGATAAGGGAAAAGGGGCTACCACTTCTAGTGCAGCGCCTACACCAACAAAAACTCCTCTAAAAACTCAAGAGCAACCCTCTAAAAGGAGTCGGGATGTGAAGTGCTTTAAGTGCCAAGGCTTAGGACACTATGCATATGAGTGCCCTAACAAAAAAACCATAATTCTTAGAGATGGAGAGTATATAAGTGAGTCTGAAATTGAAGAGGGAGAGGAGAATGAGGACGTGGAGGAGGAGGTGGAGAAAACACCAGAGGGAGACTTGTTGATGATAAGGCGGTTACTTGGTAGCCAATTGAAGCCTTTGGAGGAGAGCCAAAGAGAAAACATCTTCCATACTAGATGTTTGATCAATGGTAAACTTTGCATGGTGATCATTGATGGAGGGAGTTGCACCAATGTGGCGAGTGCAAGACTTGTGTCTAAATTGAATTTAGTTACAAAGCCACATCCTAGGCCATATAGGCTTCAATGGCTTAGTGAGGATGGAGAGGTGCAAGTAAGGAAGCAAGTAGAGTTGGATATTTCCATTGGAAGATACAATGATAAGGTGCTTTGTGATGTTGTTCTTAAGGAGGCCAGCCACTTACTCTTGGGGAGACCATGGCAATTTGATAAAAGAGCCAATCATGATGGTTTCACCAACAAAATCTCATTCATGCACCAAGACAAGAAGATAGTGCTCAAACCTTTGAGTCCGCAAGAGGTGTGTGAGGATCAAAGAAAAATGAGAGAAAAGATTGTCCAAGAAAAGAAAGAAAAAGAAAGCCAAACACTTGAGAGCTCAAAAAGTGAGGACAAAAAGAGAGAAACACATGAGAGGAAAAAGAAAAGTGAAACTCTTGAGGTGAAGGAGAGCTTTTTAGCTACAAAAAGTAAGGTCAAGAGGTTGTTTCTATCTAAACAGCCCCTATTTTTGTTAATTTGCAAAACTTATGTTTTGACCACTAACACTTTTGATAACCTTGATTTGCCTTCTAGAGTGAAGTCTCTTTTGCAGGAATTTGGAGATGTGTTTCCAACAAGTGTACCAAGTGGGTTGCCACCATTAAGAGGTATTGAGCATCAAATTGATCTCATTCCAGGAGCTTCTTTGCCTAATAGGCCAGCCTATAGAAGCAACCCTCAAGAGACCAAGGAGATCCAAAGACAAGTGGATGAACTCATTGGTAAGGGATGGGTGAGAGATAGCATGAGTCCTTGTGCTGTCCTGGTAATTTTGGTTCCTAAAAAGGATGTGCAGAAATTTTGTGAACATTGCATTGTTTGTAAAAAGGCAAAGTCAAAGGTAAAGCCTCATGGATTGTATACTCCATTGCCAATTCCGGAGTATCCTTGGATTGATTTATCCATGGATTTTGTTTTGGGGCTGCCAAACACAAGTAGTGGCAAAGATTCAATTTTTGTGGTTGTTGATAGGTTTTCTAAAATGGCTCATTTTATTCCATGTAAAAAGGTGGATGATGCTTCTCATGTGGCTGATTTGTTTTTCAAGGAGATTGTGAGACTCCATGGTTTGCCAAGGAGCATTGTCAGTGATAGGGACTCTAAGTTCCTAAGCCATTTTTGGAGGACCTTGTGGGGCAAGTTAGGCACTAAATTGTTATTTTCAACCACTTGTCACCCACAAACCGATGGGCAAACGGAAGTTGTTAATAGGACGTTGGCAACATTGCTTAGGACAGTTTTAAGAAAGAACTTAAAGACTTGGGAAGTTTGTTTACCCCATGTTGAATTTGCTTACAATAGGGTTGTTCATAGCACTACTAATTGTTCTCCTTTTGAGGTTGTTTATGGTTTTAACCCACTAACTCCTCTTGATCTTTTGCCTATGCCTAATGTTTCAGTTTTTAAGCATAAAGAAGGTCAAGCAAAGGCAGACTATGTGAAGAAGCTTCATGAGAGAGTCAAAAATCAAATTGAGAGGAGAAATGAAAGCTATGCTAAACAAGCCAACAAAGGGAGAAAAAAGGTTATCTTCGAACCCGGAGATTGGGTTTGGGTGCACATGAGAAAGGAAAGGTTTCCGGAACAAAGGAAGTCAAAGCTTCAACCAAGGGGAGATGGTCCATTCCAAGTGCTTGAAAGAATCAATGACAATGCTTACAAAATTGAGCTGCCGGGTGAGTATAATGTTAGTTCCACCTTCAATGTGTCTGACTTATCTCTTTTTGATGTAGATGAAGAATCTGATTTGAGGACAAATCCTTCTCAAGAGGGAGAGAATGATGAGGACATGACCATGAGCAAAGGCAAGGATCCTCTTGAAGGACTTGGAGGACCTATGACAAGGGCTAGAGCAAGGAGAGCAAAGGAAGCTCTTCAACAAGTGTTGTCTATATTAATTGAATACAAGCCCAAGTTTCAAGGAGAAAAGACCAAGGTTGTGAATTGCATCATGGCCCAAATGGAGGAGAACTAAGGCGCCACTTTGCTTCAGTTTTTAAGTTTTTAATTTGTTTTAAATAATGGCCCAATCCTTTGTAAAGTTGGCTGACCAAATTATGTTTTGCGGTTAATCAACTAATGGGCTTTGATTTGGTTTTATTTCAAGTTGTAATAAGGGCCCAATTGGCAACTTAGGCATCAGCCTTTGGGAGACCAAGAGGCGCATAGCTAGTGGCTGTTGGGTGACTTTTTGGTTGCCACAATTTCAGTTACAATCAGCCATCAAGTAACTTTATTTCCTAGCTTATTGTAAATGTGTCAGTTATGGCATAGATTGTGAGTGACTTGTTCGAGCTAGTTGGAGGAAGAACAAGTAGTTTTAGAAAATTAGAAAGTATAACGGGCCACATAGTTGTACTCGTGCAAGGATTTCTCAAGATCATAGAAAGTTGAATGCAGAGACAATTACAGAATGTATTAAGCCAATGATTGAATCTGACCCTTCTTTTAAGATAAAATTGGTGATTAGTGAAGTTCAAGCTCGATATGGATACACAAGAACATATCGAAAAACATGGATGACAAAACAAAAAGCAATTGAAAATGTATTTGGCCAGTGGAAAGCCTCATATGAAGCCCTACCACAATGGTATATAGCAATGTGTGATATTGTTCGAGGATCAGTTGTTCAGTTGGATGTTGTTCAAGCTTATCACAATGATAACCAGGTTCCTTATGCTCAAATATTTTGTAGAGCTTTTTAGAGTTTTGGTCCTTGCATTAGAGCATTCAGACACTGCAAATCACTTGTGCAGGTCGATGGGACACATTTATATGAAAAATACAAAGGAGCTCTATTAGTGGCAGTTGCACAAGATGACAATCAAAATATATTACCAATTGCCTTTGCTATTGTTGAGGGAGAAACTGCAGTTGGTTGGCAATTTTTTCTTGATAAGTTACTTAAATATATTGTGACGCAAGATGGCGTTGGTATTATTTCTGATCGTCACAAGTCAATTAATGCAGCAATAAGACGAAGCAATGGATAGTGGGAACCTCCAAAGGCATTCCATATGTATTGTATCAGGCACATTGCTACCAATTTTTTGCGAAGATTCAAGGCATCTTACTTGCATAAACTTGTCGTCCATATGGGTAATTGACATGAATTCAGTACTTTTAAAATTATATGCAAATATTGTATGGATTTAGCAATGGTTATATAGATAGGTTGGTGTTTTCCAGGTTATTCGAGAACAGAACATGAATTTAATATTCATTATGAGTAATTATGACAACGTGGAGAGATTTATACAGACTGACTTGATAAAATTCCACGAGAGAAGTAGGTTCTTGCATATGACGTGGGCATCGATGGAGTCATATGACCACAAACCTTGTTGAGTGCATTAATTCAGTGTTAAAGGGTGCTCACAATCTTCCAATAACGACACTAGTTAAAGTAACATACTTTCGATTGGCTGAGCTATTTGCACATAAAGAGCGTGAGGCCTGTGCACAGAAAGAGACTGGACATATTTTCTTTGAAGCAGTGATGACTCGAGTTCAATCATGTGAACAGGTCTCTAGAAATCTGTGTGTGACTGTATTCGATAGAAGGAATGAGGCTTTTCTCGTTCAAGATGTATCCAACAGTCAAGAATATAAAGTCATTTTGAAGCAAAGATATTGTGACTGTGGTGACATACAAACTAATCGATATCCATGTCGTCATGTGATTGCTGCTTACTCTAGTCAAAATATTGATTGGCGTGCTTATGTTAATGATATTTACAAGATCATTGAGATATAAAAAGTATACAAAAAGGAGTTTGGGGTGATTGGAAATGAAAACACATGGCAAAAATATAAAGGTCCAAAACTTTGTCCAAACCCGACCTTAAAGCGCACAATTAAAGGTCGTCCAAAATCAACACATTTTCTTAATGAGATGGATATGCGTGATATGAGAAGACCACGAAGGTGTAGTCTTTGCCGAGGTGAAAGCCACAATCGAAGGAGATGTCCAAATGCTCCTAGGTCTAGTTCACAATATTGATGTTTATGTTCATAGTGTTGATGTTGTTGAAGTTAATGTACTTGATGTTCATGCTCACAGTGTTATTGTTATTGATGTTTATGTTCTTATTGATGTTGTTGTTCCTTTATTAATTCTCATATTTAGGTACTTTTAAATTATACATGTAGATGGAAATTGCATTGATAACAAACATAAAATTGATTAACAAACTTGGAATTTAAAATACATTCAAACTATAGATACTAATTATAAGCCTAAATTATTGGTGTTCATGCTCATTTTCCCTTTTTCTTCTTGATTAATGATGGGGTATATCTATTAGGGGCATGAGTAAACAGATGTAACATGCGTGAAAAAAAGCCCCTTCATTTGCCTCCTCTTGGTCCATCATCCTCCACACCCTGCTCATCTGTGGCCTTGCTTGTCTCTTCTTCATGTGATGTAGGTTTTACATCCAACATATTTGCAGATGCACCTATAAATGTCTGTTGTGTCATCTCCCAAGACATGATTGGTATGGAGCATTGTTCACTTGGAGTAACTAGTTCTGGTCGATAAACTTCTTCATCAATAGTTGCTTCTTCCACAGTTGCATTCTCATTAAGGTCAATTTCAATGTGAGGAATGTCTTGACAATGTGTGTCATCATCAACGACAAAGTCATATGTGCATAGAAACCCATGAGACGTGACACTTCCAGTGCTACAATCAACAAATCTCCTTCCCTGTGATCCTCTACTTTTGGAGCCACGACGAATATCTCTTCTATCCACAGACATGCGTGAAGGTTGGGGTTGTTCATTCCATTGAAACGGATGTCACTGGTTCGTGTGCGGTGACCAATAAAACTCCTCATTTGGTTGAACAGAGGATGGTAGAATCCCCTGTTGCTGCGATAGTGGAGACGTGGAATTTTGCTCTAATAGACACTATTGTTGTTGAGATTGTGGCTGTTCCATTTGCAGGGACAACCAAAACTAATTCATTGCATATATTGTGTACCAACTCCAATACTCATTCGAAGGGTTATAGTTGTCAATTGACATTCCTTCTAATGTACATTGATGTCGATTTTCCCACATTGTCACCCAATCATTATGTATTAATCTTCAATTTTTTGGTTCTCTTAAACCACACAAGTCTTTGTTGTGGACTCCCTCAAGACTTTGGGACGGAAGAGGAATAGGCTGAGCAAATCCATATTGACGCATTACACGGTCAGTTGCATGCCACTCTACAACATCAAAGCATATCAATGGGCTTACAGTTGCCACAATAGACGTTCGCCTCTCACGTCATCTAGAATAATTGCCTCAATAGCTTCATCCTCATATGGTCGCCATAAAAACTACATTAACACAAAATACATTATATATACCTTAGTAATGTAAAAAGGTACAAAATTATTTAACAACAGTTAACATATATTAACTAATACCTCACGAAGTCCCATTTTATCTAATGACACTCTAACATTTCCAAGGTCTCTATATGGAGTGTTGGTTGGATATCGAATGTGTCGCCATCTAAGTGCAAGTAGAAATATTATTGGTTCACTAGGTATTGGAGCAAATCATGGGAGTCGGTGCCATGCCTATACCTGTAGCAGCATTAGGCATCCACAAATTTCTTTAGCATCTTGTCGTGAACCACGATCTAGACCTCTATACAAAAAGGCAGGGCATGCTGAACCCCAACTATATATTCCAATTTCATCAACATTCACCAACAACTATAAGAATTTTCCATGGACTACTGAATTACTTTTATTCGGCATTAGAACATGTCCCAACAAAGAAAGTATGTATCCACGAGCATGTTGTGCTATCCTATGGTCAGAATTTGTAGGAAGCAAAGCAAAATATTGCGTGATCCACTTCAATCTTATTTCTGAACCTTCAACATCGTGAAATCCAGGCCAACTACCTAGTAACTGCTCACACATATCCTGCAATGCTATAGTATTCGGATTAGTAGAACCACTAATAGGTAGACCATTGATTCGGAGTCCAAGCAACATAGCAACAACTTCTAATGTTACTGTGCATTATGCACAAGGAAGATGAAATGTATGTGTTTCTGGTCTCCAACGTTCAACAAGTGCATTTACAAGCCCACCATTTATATGCATTTGACATATTTGTGCAACATGATAAGGTCTAGGTGGTGATATAGCTAAGTGACGAGGTTGTAATAGTCTCATTATCTGACATAAAAAAATAATTAATCATTAAATACATTATTTAAATTATCATATTTTAAAATATTATTTAATCATATTACATATTTAATCACTAAATACTAATATTTAATAACTAACCATAATTAGAAAATTTTATTTTTAATAACATAAATCATAAACATTACTTATATTTTGAAGCTCGTACTAATTTTGAGATGTGCTTCTGTGAATCCATAGTTGTATCACGAATTATATTAAAGAAATTTGTTAATCTATAATTCTGAGATGTGCTTCTTCTTCTTCAGTTCCCTCTTCTCTCTTTCACCTTAGTTTCTCTCTTTTACATTCTCTTTGTGCATGAATTTATGACTGAAAGGGTCATTACATAGCTCTAGGGCCGAGTTTCTCACTTTAAAAAAAATTATTCACACTCTAGTACAACTGACAGTGCCAGAGATTCCTTCAAAAATCACCATTGGCAATTTTTCACTCTACAAAATTTCTGTTGGGCATTCACGTTTTACTTTTTTCTGACAAATGGCCAGCAAATATGTCAAAACTCGCTACTGGCAATTTTTCATTAAGGCCATGTTCTTAATGTAAATTTGTCAAAACTCTTCACTGCAAGCCCACGCTCCCGTCAATGTTTCAAATTTACTATTCATGACATTTGGAGAATAGTCTACAGTTGATCAAGCAAAAATTGCCACCTGTGAGTTTTAAAGAATCCATATTTTCGTAAAATTGTCACAAATGACATATTAACGTAATTATCATTTTTATATCCCATATTTAAATTAATAAACCAAAAATAGATAATTAAATAATCTAATTTAATACAAAAATAAAAATCTTATATAATTTAAGTATAATATTACAAGTTTTGTTAATATTATTTTTCTATTATAATTTAAATTTTATTTTAATAATATGTGTAATTTATATTAATTTTTATTATATAAATTATAAAGATGAAATGTTAATTCTAGTTGGAAAACAATATTAATAATATTTAAGATATCATCTTTAATTTTTGTCTATTTTGAAAATTGAACTTGGATGGAGTATAGAATCAATTACTTAGGTTGATTCGCTTAATAAAAAAAAACAAACTAATTTAGTAGTTGTGTAGGATATATATATTTTATTTTAAAATAAATATATATTATTTAATAATTAAAGAATTTTTTATATTTTTTAATATTTAATTATTATTTTAGCTTCTTATAAGATTGTACTTTTTAATTTATTTTCTATAAAAATATTTGTCTTTGAATCTATTAAAAATTAGTTCATTCTATTAATTAGATTATGTTAAGACAGTAGTTATTAAAGATCTTTATCTTTTTAAATCAAATCTAATTTGAATTTTTGCAATAAAATGCATCAACTTTATCAAAGGATTCCCTCATGTAATCCTTCACCTCTTATTTCTCTTTTATGTTTTATCTCATTGTCCTAATTAACCTCCTCTTTAGCATTTATTGGATCCCTTAGTAGAACCAACAAACTCCTTGCCTCTCCAACACATTCAACTTCTTGTCCAATGAGAGAGTCTCATAATCCAAATGCTTATAGGCACCATCGCCATCGGGATTGTCCATGACGATGAGCCAATGATGGAAGATAAGAGCCATCTTCATTGAAGGTTTAGTCATTGAACGATGCCCTCAAGTTTAGTGGTAAATAGGTTGAGTTGTAAACGTAATTAACTTGGCACTAGATTCTAGTGAATCAAACAAATGAAGGGAGCAAAGCGATGACAACATGGAATAAAGGAAAGAGAAATAAACGCAATGAGAGCAACGGAAGTTTGGATAACGTGGTGGCACATCATGAAATGCACACACGAAGTGAAAATGGCTCTTGCCATTGTGGATTAGAGTGCATAAGGATATTAAGAGTCTTGATTGTATACAATTTAGGAAAAAATATTTCTATCTTCTAGTTTAAAGATAATTATTGAGGGAGTTTTAGAATATTGTAAATATTATAATATTTAACCACCCAAATACAATAGTAGAGAATACTTTATAAATAGGCATGTTATCACATTGTAAATGTCAAGAAGAAGTAATCAAGCTATCAATTCTCTAGCATGAGTGTCTTACTTAAACTTCTTCAATTATTATTTTCAGCTATTCCAACTAACATATTTTAATTATCTTACTCATCACCTACACCAAAAATTATAAGTGGCATCAGAGCTACGTTCGGTCATCTATTGGTGTAGAAATATTATCATACTATTCTAAAAAATAAAATAAAACACTTTCAAAATTTTGATAACCCATGGTCCCATATTTTTTTTAAATTATGATTTTTGGAGCACAAAAATGAAGACATATTTCACCTTCCAAGATTTGTGGGATGTTGTGAAAGAAGGATTCACTACTCTAATAGACATATCATCTCTTATTATAGCTCAAAGAAAAGATTGAAAGAGAATAAACAAAAGGATTCGAAGGCCTTGTTTATTCTATAACAAGTTGTGACTGACGAAATTTTTTCAAGAATAATGGGTGTTACAATAGTCAAAGAAGCATAGTGTACGGTATAGGAGGAGTTTGAAGGAAGCGAAAAAGTATGTGCTATAAAACTCCAAACTCTACAATGAGAGCTTGAATTATTAAAAATGAAAGCATCTGAGATCATAATGGACTACTATTCCAAAATAAAAGAAATAGTTAACCAAATGAGAGCTTATGGAAAAAATATTCTTGACAAAAAAGTTGTTAAAAAATTACTAATCACCATTCTCCGTAAATATGATTCAATTGTAACAATTATTGAGCAAACAAAAGATCTATTTACTCTATCAGTGACCGAATTGGTAGGGTCCCTTGAAGCTTATGAACAAAGGTTGAAAAGATATGATGAGGACTCAACTGAAAATGTCTTTCAATCAAAGCTCAAATTACAGTATTAGAATAAAGAAAGAATAATGGAGAAACTTCTAGAAACAAAGAGAATTCTAAAAATTTCTCTAGAAACAATCAAGATAAGTATTCTCCATGTGGCATCTGTAAGAGGACAAATCATGCTGAAAAAGAATGTCAGTATCGTAGAAAATTACAATAATGACACTGTAGGAAATTTGGATACATGAAAAATATTGTTGCAACAAAAACAAGTATCAAACAAATTATGTTGAAGAGTATGATCGAGAACCACATCTTTTCTATGCTACCCAAGATTCCAGCAATGAAATGAGAAGAAATTGGTACTTGGATAGCAATTGTAGCAATCACATGGCTAAAGATATAAAAAATCTTTATTGATATTGATGAATCCATCAAAGTGAAAGTTCGAATGGAGAACGAGACTATCGCTGAGTCAAAAGGCAAAGGCACTATTATAGTGGAGACAAAGAAAGGTACAAAACTTATTACTGATGTCTTACTAGTTCCTAACCTCAAATGATGGAGAAAGGTTATTTTCTTCACTTCAAAAGGGACACATGTAAGCTATATGACAGTAAAAATCATGAGACTGGCCAAGTAAAGATGGAGAAAAGAAATATAAATTTTTCAATAATTTTTCAACAAGGCGCTAACATTGTCATGAAAGCAGAAGTTGATGCTTCACAACTTTGGCATCGAAGATTTGACCACTTCAATATTCATGCCTTAACATTATTATATCAAAGAAATATGATGAAGGATTTTCCATGTCTTGAAAAAAATAATGAAACTGGTGAATGATGTCTACTTGGCAAGTAACATTGACTGTTGTTTTCTGCTAGAAAATCTTGGAGAGCAAAAGACTTATTAAAACTTGTTTATATAGATATTTGCATACCAATGCAGACACCATCACTTTATAATAGTAGGTATTTTATCCTTTTTATCGATGATTTTTTAGAATGACTGAGGTCTACTTCATCAAAGCAAAATCAAAAGTCTTTAAAATATTCAAGAAGTTTAAGGCCCTTGTCAAGAAATAAAGTAGTAAACAAATAAAAGTATTAAGAAGTGATCGTGGCAAAATATACCTCTCAAGAGTTTGATAAATTCTTTGAAGATGAAGGCATTTAGTAACAACTTACCATTGCATATACTCCATAACAAAATGGAGTAACTAAGAGGAAAAACTGCATAATAATAGAGATGGCTAGATCAATGCTGAAGGAAAAAAAATTGTCAAATACCTTTTAGACTAAAGCAATTTATATTGCTATTTACATGCTTAATAGATGTCCAACTAAGACTGTCCAAGATAAAACCCTAATTGAAGCTTGGCGCAGGCAAAAACCATTAGCAAAACACCTCATGATTTTTGGATCAATTTGCTACATACACATTCTAAAAGAGAAGAGACACAAACTAGAACATAAAATTATACGAGGTATCTTTTTCGGGTATAACACACAATCGAAAGGATATCGAGTCTACAACTTGCAAACCAAAAAGTTCAATATTAGTCGTTGAAGTTGATGAAAATGCTGCTTGAAATTGAAAAAATAAAAAAGTTCAGAAAAATGCTTCCACACCAATGCAGTAACCTCAAGAAATTGAAGAAGTCTCAGGTGAGAGTTTTTCACCCCCCACAACAATAAATTTCCTCACCAGAGTCTACTCCAAGATGAGTTAGATCTTTGGTGGACATATATGAAATCTGTAACCTAGTCATAATTGAACTAGCTTTGAAGCAACATCAAAACAAGAAGTATGGGTCAAGGTATTAGAAGAAGAAATAAAAATGATTGAGAAAAATAACACATGAGAGCTAGTAGACTACCCTACAAATAAAGATATTACTGGGGGTAAAATGGGTCTATAAGACCAAGCTTAATCCTGATGGCACCATACAAAAGTATAAGGTAAGATTGGTAGCTAAAGGATACTCACAACAACTTAGAGTTGATTACAAAGAGACATTTACTCCTGTTGTTCGCCTGAATACTATAAGAACTCTAATTGCTCATGTTGCACAAAAAGGATGGAACATTTATCAACTAGATGTAAAATCTGTCTTTCTTAATGGCATTCTTCAAGAAAAGATTTATGTGGAGAAACCACAAGACTTCGTCAACAAAGGTAATGAAAGTAAAGTACTAAGACTAAAAAAGGCTCTATATGGTATGAAGCAAGCTCCATGAGCATAGTACAATAAAATTGATCAATACTTTACAGATCAAAGATTCAAGAGGAGCAAAAGTGAGCAACTTTATACACCAAGATCCAAGGTCAGTATGACATACTCAGTCTCCTTGTATGTAGATGATCTTATCTACACAAGAAATAATGTAGGAATTATAGCTAAGTTCAAAGAAGATATAATGAATACCTTTGAAATGATTGACCTTAACTTGATGAACTACTTTCTTGGAATAGAGGTTAAAAAAAAAAAAAAAAAGGAATATTTATCTCACAAAAGAAATACGTTGAAGCATTACTCAAAAAATTCAAGATGAATGACTGTAAGAGTGTTAACACATCACTAGTGACAAATGAGAAATTAAAAAAAAAATGATGGAGCACCAGAAGCTCATCACGTTGCAGAAAAGTTTGATTGGAAGCCTACTATATCTCATAGCCACACGACCACATAATATTTATTGTAAGTCTTCTTTTCAAGATTTATGCAAAGCCTAAGCCAAATCCACTTTGGAACAGCAAAAAGAATCCTAAGATATTTACAAGGCACCAAAGAGTATAGTATATGGTGCTAAACCATGAATAACTCAAAGCTACTTTGTTACATTGACAATGATTGGGTAGGATCAATCAACAACATGAAGAGTACATCTAGTTATGCCTTTTCGCTAGGATTAGGAACAATCTCATGGGCTTCAAAGAAGCAAGCAATAGTTGCACAATCAATAGTAGAAGCAGAATATGTGGCTGTTGCTGAGACTACAAATTAAGCAATATGGTTACGAAGAATACTTGAATAAATGCAAGAAAAACAAAATGAGCCTACTACAATCTACTGTGACAACAAATTAGCTATAGCAATGACAAAGAATCTAGTAAATCATAACATAACCAAACACATGGCAATCAAATACTACTTTATAATGGAAGCAAAAAGAACTAAAGAAATCAAGTTTGAGTACTGTACAACTGAAAATCAAGTTGCAGACATTTTTACTACAACATTACTTAGATCAAAATTTGAATAGCTGCGCTTGATGCTTGGAATTATAGAAATTTGCATCAAGGAGAAGTATAAGAACATGATACAAAATTTTAAAATAGTCTAAAAAGTTATTAGAAACAATATAGGAAAAACCATTTCTATCTTCTAGTTTCAAGATAATTCTAGAGAGTTCTGAAATATTATAAATATTATAATATTTAACCACCCCAATACAATGGTAGAGGATGTCTATAAATAAGCATGCTATCATATTGTAAATGTCAAAAAGAAGTAATTAAGTTATCAATTCTCCATTTCTTGAGTGTCTTACTCAAACTTCTTCAATTATCATTTTCAACTATTCCAACTAACATATTTCAATTATCTTACTCATCACCTACACCAAAAATCATCAATCCTTGCCTATTGTTTGACAAAATTTGACAAAATGACTGTGAAATTGTGAATGTGAAGAAGTAGCAAATAAAGGAGGGGTATTCAATGAAAGAAGAAAAAAGGTTTGTAAACTACCTAATCATTTTCTACCCTTTTAGGTTTATATAATGAAAAATAAATAAAGATATAAAATAAAAAATGGTCTAAACTCTAGAGATGTTCGAATGAAAAGGTCTTTGTTAAAAGAGGAATATATATTTACAAGTTGCAAGAAAACAAGAAGAAAAGAAAAGATGGAAGGAGGGGTAAAAAAAAAATCTAAATTTATGAACTTTTTAATAATGTTAACTTTTAAAATAATAATAATAATAATAATACAAATTATATTATTCTTATAAATTTAAAAATTAAAGTCTTAATCTTTAATTTATAAAATATTAAATATAACAAATTGCTATAGTAATAATAATAATGTTGTCAAAAATTACTACAATTAGAATCACGATAATATAAATAAACTAAAAACCTAATAATATTTACGTAAAAAAATTATACTTCATTTAAAAGTTTCAATAATTTCTATTATTATAGCCATAATAAATTAAATAATAATAATAATAAAATTAATATTAAATACGATAATGCAATTTATATAATCCTTATAATTTGTAATTATTTGAATAAAACTATTAATCTAAAATTTAAAAAATATTATACATCTAAGAAATTACTATTTATCAAATGCAAATAAATAGTTTAGTTAAATTTTTATTTATTATACTCATAATAAATTAAATAATAATAATAATAAAATTAATATTAAATACAATAAAACAAATTATATAATCCTTATAATTTATAATTATTTGAATAAAACCATTAATCTAAAATTTAAAAAGTATTATACACCTAAAAAATTAGTATTTATTAAAATGCAAATAAACTAATAACTACTGATTAACTAATAATTTGAAATAATTTAGTTTACCTAATAAAAAATATTTTTATTATAATAATAATTACTATAAAAATTATAGCTATACTGATACAAATTTCTTATAACTTCTAATTTTCTATATTAAATTACTAATTTGTAATTTAATGATTACTAACTATTAAAAGATAACTCATTACTAGTTATCTAAACATATAACTACTCATTATTAATAAATTAATAATTTTTAATTTAATAATTTCTAACCATGTTTTGAAGACAATCAACGGAGACCTTCTGACACAGATAGAGACTTATCTACTACTTGAAAAGATTAATTTCAAATAAATTAATATAATTTATATAAACTAATAATATGAAATGAAAAGGTAATATCTCAAACTGTCAGCAGCCAAAACCACTGAGAACCTTAAATAAAATGCCAGAAGATTAGGAAGGATGAGAAAAAAATGTTCTGCCGAAGGAAAAATGAAAAAAAATGCAAGAAAATGGAGCCGTTGTACTTGTCATGGGTCACAATATTGTTAAATATATATATATATATATATATATATATATATATATTTTACTGTTAACAATGATAAAATCTCTAGACGTGCTGACAAAAATTAATTAAACAAAACAATTATTTTAAAAAATATATTTTTTAAACATCAACTTAGAAAAAAATATAAGCATGAAACAACACAAAAATTAAATATATTTTTTAAAACTTTATCTAAAGTTGTTTTAGTTTCTCTCAAATTTTTTTTTTATCAAACTAAAAGTTATACAATAATAATTAATGCTTTCAAAAGTCTTCTTTGCATGAGACAAAATTATTTTAAATAATTCTTAATCATTTTTTGTGTTATTCCAATATTTTTATGTATACTATCATTTTTTATTATGTCTTTTCTTGTTTGACAAGTTATTTACTTTAACATTCTCGTTTCTAACAGCTATCTACATTCTCATTTGTCACTTCTACTCTTTTTTTTTTTTTTTTCTGTATTGTTCCTTTAAGACTTAATATCCATTATCATATAAGATAATTGATCGTATTATAGTACAATAAAATTTTCTTTTCAAATTGATAGATACTTCATAATTACAAATCACTCTTAATATTTCTCTCCACTATAACCATTTAACTAGTATTTTATGATTAACATTTTTATTAATTTTTTCATCTTTTTTTAGAATTGATGCTAAGTACCTTAACTTAAAAACTCGTGGTATAATACCTCTAATTTTAATTTCTAACATATGGTCTTCTTGTTTTTTTGCAAAACTTATAATGCATATACTCTCTCTTGCTTAGGCAAAAACTTTTAGGTTTTATTCATTACTCGAGTTTAACATTAACATTTTCTCCTGAATCCTCAACCAACATTATGTCATTTGCAAACAACATGCACTTAGGATAATTTTTATATGTCACTTGTAAACATATCTATAACTAGATTAAACAAGTAAGGACTTAAAGCATAACATTGATATAAACTTATTCCTATTTGACAATATCAAAATTAAGATCTTACATAAGATCGGGAGGGAGTCCAAGATCGTGAGACCCTACTAAACATTTAAAATTTGCTTAATTTAACTAAACAGAAACTTTAAATTCATAGACTTAAAGATCTAATACAAGTTAAATAAGAAATGACAAATGAGACCAATCACAAAATACTAGAAGAGAAACCAAAAGCATAGGCAACGATACTTAAATCATAAAGAAACTCATTTTGAAATGTAGAGCAGAGGTCATAGAAAATGAACATAAAATAGCATAAATAGAGATTGTAGAAATCAAACCCAAATCCACAAACAATAATAGGGCAAAAGTTGTTTCAAAGTAGAAAAGTTATTTCTAAAGTCGTTATTGCATACGAATAAGAGATTAAAAGTCCAAAATCAAGTTAAAAACTGCCCTAAAAACATGTTTTTGAAAACTAGCTTACAAAAATTCAATCCAAAAACCTGCATAGTAAAGATCAGATCAAATCATCGACCATACAATTTGAAGGAGATCAAGAGGATCTTGGAATTAATATCGAGATTTTTATAACATTGCCTGTTGACAACACGATAAAATTTTTTTATAGGTGTACAAAAGAAGAATTTTGGATAACAAAATTAGAGAGATTCTCTTATCATTTTAATTTCTCCAAAGTGAAATCTTAAAAGGTAACCATGATAAATTATTCTCTATTCATGGATCATTGATCTAAAATTGAAGGCTAGGTGATGTTTTTGCAAGCACATTTGTGATGAAAAAAATTGTGACTCAAGTATGAAAAATTGCCCCTTTGATTTTGAGAGAATATTTTAAAAATGTGTATACAAAAAGGATTTTAAAAAATAAATGAAATTATAAAAAAATAAACCATCATAATATCATGTTAATTGTTTGTGTTATGCATTTCATTATTTGAATATTTAAAAATTAATACCACATATGACATAAATACAATTATAATTGATATGTATATCAACAAATAAAAGAAAAATGTGAAACAAAGATTCTTTATAATGATATTGGAAACCAATGAAAAAGGATAGTGCATTTGTTTTGAGTACAAAATGTCACGGGTTCAAATCCTATTATCCCTATCTCTTAACTATTACTTATTATATGATATCACTTTATTATATGAGCAATAATAAGAGATCATATAATGTCGTAGGTTCAAATTATTTTCATAAATACAGATCTTAAAAACATTCCCCAAAATCAACAGATAAAAAAAAATGTTTTGACTTAGAAAGTACGAAAAACACTTTCCTTAAGGGAGGCATGAACAAGTGGAACTGATTTCTACCAGCATTCCAACACTAATTTATTCCTGCTCCAAATTGAACTCGATTTCTTGCTGTATAGAGAAGCTCAATTGATATGCAATATATACATACGCTGTTCTAACACAAAGTTAGGGAGAAACGAATAGTATATACATGGATTTATTTACAACTCTTTATAGTTTCTAAATTGGTCTATGCACTTGTCATATTCTAGACGTCTATAAGTGATTACATAGAAAATACACCCTAAAGAATCCACTAGAAGATGTGTTTATCGTTGCCTTTATGAACTGAAAATAGTGCTATGAGCTGATTTCATCAAAATACATACTCATCTTGGACCTAAGTTGCATTCTGAGCTAACTTAGGATGAGAAGCCGCATAGACGGAAGAATTCACATCAGGATTTAGGTGCGAAAGCAGATGTTGAATGTCTGGACGTAAACTATCTGACGCTCTTCCAATTAGAGCCAAAACCTCTGGTCGTGGTTTGCTGCTAGCCAGCACAGGCCCTCCCTGCCCCTCATAATGGACGACATGATGACTGAAAACCGAAAGGCAAAAGTGGCAAAAAGATCCAGATTTCAATATTTGTCACAACGTACAAAATTTTTAAACAATTTAGGAAAACTTACAGGTAGTCAATGATATCTGCTACTTCAGATGCATCAACAGCAATCGATGTCTGGGAGTTTTTTCCAAATACGTCCACTAATATACTTAATAGTGATGAGAGAGTCTGACATTTTCAGGTAAGGAAAAATCTATTAAGACACGAAATTTTAGTGACCCATATGCACACAATCAAAACTGTAAAGAAGACCAAGAGCGATACTATGAAACAATAAAATAGCTAGTGATCTATGATAAAATCCTAACAAGTTATCCATAAACAGGCTGTTATGCTTAAAAAATTTTGGTCAACACACGCTTATACTCTGGCTGAAAAAGAAATCAGCAAGGGCTCAGCTGTGACATTGGTTGAGCAGCGTCTCTAGTCATTGGCATGCAAGTAGATTTTACTTTCAACATAACTCAGGAAAGGATGGACAAAATCCTAATGCAGCAATGTCAATACCATGCTGGATATCCTTTGACAGTACTGCTAAGAAATTCAAAAATGTTTCCGATTTATAAATGCTGGATATTTGGTGTTCACCAATTGTCTAGGGCCCCTCAAGGAAAATGCTAAAGTTTCGTAAGGATACAACACCAATAAAGTATTTGTAAGATAGGAATCAGCTCACAGGGATGATAAAATTGTTGAGTCTAGGCTTTAAGCCTAATTCAACCCCAAAAATTAGCTCAGGTAGTTAGCACTGGGAAAGCCATAAGACCACATAAACTGCCCTAGGAAATCCACAAGGCTGAGTTAATTCTACTGGAAAAATTAGTGGGGCCAGTTTGTTTTTTTTTTTTTGTTAAAGGGTGACCCAATATCCGATTTATGAAAGGCTTTGATACCATGATGAATTTGAGCTTTAAGCCTAATTCAACTCCAAAAGCTAGCTCATACAGTGAGGAATGCTTCTTTAGCCTTTATAAGCTCTTATATTGTCATATATATAGTTGATGTGGGACTTTAACATTGTTTATCATGAGGTCAGGAACCTCACAACTATCAGCAAAGTTTCATTATTTGTAATTTTATTAATTTTCTAAAGTGGTTATCACTGAAGTTTCTGATCTTATAGGTGATAATACCATCAACAGATACCAGTGATATGCAACATAGGCTATAATTATCTGTGGTGGCAGGTGTTTGATCGTAGTATTTGTGACTTGAAAAATAAATAACTACCACGTGCATGGATAATTCAAGTTCTTCATAGCTTTGTTCTCAATGTCAAAGTATTGAACACACGAGACAAGCAAAATGAGATGTACACATATATGCACATGGATGTTTTCTTAAGATCATGGGAACTGATGGTTGTCTGTACCTTGTTGAAAAGTGCATGAGCATTGGAAAGTTTTGGAAGGAGTGGACCCATTATGCGGAATGCTATCCTCAACATTGCTACTGATGTTACTGGCCGAAGATGCTTGATGATAGCATTGGTTCCTTCAAGCCATTCTTGAGGAAGGTTACTGAAGAAAGAATGAAGCAAAGCAACCACATTCCCTGTGATCACACAATAAGGTCAGAGTCATTTCAGACAATTGATTACAAGAGATTGAAACTCGCCAAACTTTTAATAGAAGCATAATACCCTACTTGGCATTGATCAAATAAGAGATGTTATCAACACTAATGAAAATAAATAAGTTAGTGTTGGGTTCTTTTAATTCATAGCTTTCTCATGTCATTGAAATAAATTTTGAGAAATATCTTCTAGAACTTCTACCCTGTAGGCTTGGTCACACTTCAGTAGCTGTACTTCATTTTGAGCATTTAACATCTTCTAAAAACCTATTATTGTCCAACAATATTACCGTCTTGCGTCTTCCTTTTTTTCCCCCAAACAACTCAAACAATATATCTTGATACATAAATAATTATAAGACAGACTTTGATACATTGCAACATATGCTTGCCTTGTAAAGCAGATTCCTTTTGTTGGATAGAAGCCATAAATATTTCAAACAACAGAAGTCACATCTTTTAATGCCAAAGACAGATTAATGATAGAATTGAAAATCTAATTGAAAGATTAAAGCAAGTAATTTTCTAGTAAGCAACCCCTATGCCAAACCATACCAATGGCTGTCGAGGTATTGTCCTGTGCAGCCCACGTTGGATCTAACAAAGCATAGCCAACAGCAGAGTCTATTTCCCCAAGCGACCTAGTCCCATCCTTAAGCCACCAGTTCTCTTTTATAATACGTGTTGTCTCCAAGTAAAGTTGTGCGTGAAACTCAGAAGGAAGTTGAGCCAGTAGTAGGCCACAAGCTTGAATTAACAAGCAAGACAGTTGTTGATATGTATAACCACTTCGAGAAGCAAAATTAGAGGTATTTATTCCAGAAACTGAAGGAGTGGATCTGCCTGCACCTAAGGAATCTGTGCTTCCCCCTGAAGGTGAAGTTGGCAATACTGAACCTTGACCTACACTATTTGAACTACCATGGAGAGCATTGCTGGACTGGATCAAGGTAGGTTGTATATTAACAACAATTTGAACAAGTGACTGTACTATCTGCGAGGCAGATACAGGAAGGGAAAGTATTTCAACAACAGCAGTCTCAAGAACCAACTGAGTGTATGTGCCAGGATCCTGAATTTGGTAGAATGCCTTTTGGCCCTCAGAAGCATTTGTTGGCCCAGATTGAGATACTGCTGTAGGCTTGCCTTGTGCAGTACGCAATGTATTGTTTGACGCATCTCCCATAGATCCAGATTTTGAATTGTTATGTAATGGAGGGATAACATTATTCACTATTCCCAGTAACAGAGTTGTAAAATAATCCAAAGGAGGGCACATGACAGGATTTGATGAACTTATTTGCTGTGGGAATGACTCTGAAAAGGGAATCTGAAAGAAATACAGTCCCAATAATTGTAGCAGAATAATACAACTTTAAGTTAAATGATTTTAAGGAAAACAAGAAGTCTAAGAAGAGAAAATGAAGTTAGTTACCTTACTGACATCAAGTACATAGAGTATTCGAACAATGAGCTTTCCAGGAAGATGACCATAGAAGTATGCAAGTATGTCACGAACAAATGTAAATCTTAGAGGGTAATAAGCAAGCAATGGAGAATATATGACTAATAGTCTTTCTGCTGTATCCATTGCATCATTTTCAATAAGTCTATAAATAATTAAGGGGATGACTGGAAGCAAACGTGCTGCAATATCATCAAAAAACACTGGATACCTGGAAAAGTACATGCAATTTTCAGTGATGGCACGGGAAGATACATTATATCTCAACAGTATATACCAAATAAAAAATGTAAACAAAAAGGAACACAGAAAATTTGTTGTGGCTACTCCCATTCCAAACAAAAATGTTGGATACATTAACAAGAATTGTATTCGGTTGTACAATAATTTTGGCAACCATATGACTTTTGGGAATGCTTTCTATAGTTACTTTATGCAACTTAAATTCAATCTGTTCACCATACTTTTTAAGTATTATTGTGCTAAGTCACATCTTGAACCACATTAAATTCTGTGTAATTTTCTTCTCACTATTTTCAGTTAGCAGACCTGGTGTGTGTGGTACATCCAATAGTTGCATTATAGAGTGAACTAAATGTTGCAAGAGTGAGGAGTTGGGTGTAGTGGGATTTGGGGATTGATGATTAGTGTCAGTGGGATGAAATGTTGGAGGTTTGTAGATGAAATAAAGCATTTCCTAAATTATTGTCATGCGTTATTCCTATTTTTGGAACTCTTAGTACCTTATTACTATCCTGCCCATCTGCTAGATGTATGTACATTGTGAGGTGAAGTTTTTGATACGTCTGGAGAATTTGGGATCTGCTCTGGAGGTTGGAGCAATTTCTGCTAATTGATTTCCAGAGTAAAAGAGGTAGAACAGGCTTTACAGTGATACACAGTATTGGTGCTTATTTGATGTTTATGGTTGGACAGAAACATCAAAATTTTCAAGGATGACTCTTCCCCTGGAGCTTATTCTAATCCTTTAGAGGGGCTGGCAGGATTAGCTTTTTCAATATGTATTTACCTGTTCCTTGGTTTGATTTCTCTTGTAAAAGCTTGTTAATTAAGAATGAAGAGGATGTCTTGTCCTATGACTGAACTTTTGTCATCTTATTTCAAATAAGTTTCTTCTTTCATTTAAAAAATTCTGGAATATAAGACACAAGATCTGACAACTGAAAAATATTGCAGAGAAATAATTTTCTCACCTTCTTTACAAGAGATTTATCTTAATCCATTGTTATCACTAATGATCTCTTGTCATTTTGTTCATTTGTTTCTTAATGCTTTAGATAAGAAGAGAATATATAGGTCTCCATTCATTTATTTCAACAATAGCATATTTGTCAATGCTTAGAAGACATAATATGTGCAGAGTGTAAGGTCCTTGGTGCCACAAATAACTCAAAAATATTTTGGTTTGAAGTTCCATTTCTATAAACTTGTTTTTCTACCACAATAAATCAAATAAAAGAGGTGCTCAATCTAACAAACAAGACGTGGAGATTATTTGTTCCAATAGAACATACCTATCCTTCCATGCAAGGTGAGTTCCAAGAGCCTTTTGTAGCTCAACCCGTTTAAATATTCCTGAGTAAAGCCAATGTTCAGGACGTCCACGAGTTAAACAGAAGTGTTTTACTCTTTGCTGAAGCTCTTGCCTATCAAGTAGACTAATCTGCAAAAATATTGCCATAACATTAGTAACCTATGAGAAAGACACAGGCTCAACTGCCCCTGCTTTATAATAGATATGTTTACTTGGCCTTTCTTTCATGACAGATCATGATATATCATGGAAATTTACACTAGACACTAGACATGGAAAAGGAATGTTGATCTTTACTACACTGATGAGTTTCTTAATGCTCATGTTTCTTTCTATAACTGTGCAGTTGGGATGCTCTGAGTATTGCGTTGTGACAATAGTTTTCATCTGGTTGGGAGGAAATGCAGTACTGAACGAATTTAATGGTTTGTGAAAAGAATATGATATTGGTGACAATTTAAAGAGGATAAGGAGGAAAAATAAATTGCAATTGTCAGTAAAACCAATGCATGAAACCCAAAATGTGAAATCTCACAACTAGAATCTCATTTCTTCAGTAAAAGGCAAAAGAATTTGAGAGCAAAATTTTCAAATGGTTCCAAATTTATTTTTACACCTGACTTGAGCAGTGCAACTATATCAGAAATCTTGATGAGTAAAGATTGGAAACAGCAAAACAAATAGAATGAACTAGAACTAAAGGACAAATGAGTTGACTATTTGGCATCAGAAATAAAAGTCACTAACTATCAGCAAGTTTGATCTGTTCTCAAATTTCTGTCTCATTCTTTCATTTATTAATCTCTAGAAAGGAAGGTCAAGGATGGGATTTGTTGAGAATCTTTGTATTTCCATTATTAATGTAGTTACCACTCTTTCCTTCTATATAGAAATCTGTCTGATTTGATTTGTAATTAAGTTAATTAGGAGCAACGGTAATTTTTCATTCAATCCCTATATAGGGGGATTCAGTTTGTACAAAAATATATTATAAATACTGTTAAATATATGTAATTATATTAATAAGGCAAGTGTATCTTTGCAATTATGTTAATTAGATAACTGAATATTTTGTAAATATTCTATAGCACCAGTAAAGAGAGTAGACTGCATGACTCCTAGTCTAGTAAAAAAAAGTCAAGCGAGACCCAAAAGAACCTTAGGTGAAGTTACTAAAAGAGACATTTTGATTAACTAGATTTCTTAAAGCTCAATTGCATTGTGTGATCTATGTAGCTGACCTCACCTAGTGAGATAAAGCTTGGTTGTTATTGTTGTTGTTATATTCCTCGTTTGTGAATCCCAGATTTTAGAGTCTGGTGCTTCTGAGTTTTGACCACATTGTCGTAATCCCTTTCTTTTCTCATATTTGTCACAACCTAAAACAGCACACTACATCACTCTTGCTGATGGTTCAAAAGCTAATGCCATTGGTTTTGGACAAACTAAGCCCCCTCCTAATTTATCCTTAAATTTTGTTGTTCTTGTGCTTGGTTGTCCCTTCAATTTGGTCTTAGTCAACTTACTTGTACTCAATTGTTTTGTAATGTTTACTGCTGACTCTTTCTCGATACAAGACCGGAATACATCTCAGACAATTGGTGCAAGATTTGAATCACATGAACTCTACTATTTCCAGGCTTCATCCTTTGTTGTCTGCACTATTACATGCTCCCCACTTCTCTTACATCGTGGTCTAGGTCATCCAAGTTTGAATAAATTGATAAAACGGTTTCTCACATCTCTCATTTGACTTCTTTGGAGTGTGAATCACGTCAATTAGGTAAGCATGCTCAGCCTCTTTTCAAGTGTTGTCCATGGTTAAGCAAATTATCCATTTCATCTTGTTCATTAAGATGTTTGGGGTCCAAGTTGTGTTAATTCTATCTTTGGACACATGTACTTTGTTATTTTTATTAATGAGACAACTACTTAAGATGTACTTAGATTTTTCTAATGAAAGAACGCTCAGAATTATTTACATTTTTTCAGAATTTTTGAAAATGAGATTCAAACACAATTTGGTTGCTCTATTCATATCTTGCATAGTGATAATGCAAAAGAATATTTTTCTACATTCTTCAATCATTTTATGACTTCTCATGCATAGTAGTCAATAGCGGCCGCAATCGCGGCGGAGTGGCCCTTTCCCTCGATGGCGATGCTGTCACGTCGCGTTTCACAGTAGCGGCTGTTGCGCCGCGAATAGCGGCGGAAAACACCGAAAATAGCGGCTGGAGCGGCCACTATCTTATTCTCGCGCATTTCCCCTTTTTGCCCCTCATCTTTTACCGTTAGGGCCCTTTAAGGGGGGCAATTTTGAAATTTTGACCCCCCTTATATTTATGAATCATCGTCTTCAACCCTAGCCTCCATCCGTCTGCTCTCCTCTTTTCTCTGTTCTCGGTTCTCTCTCCTCTGTTCTTTGTTTTCCAGTCATCCTCTGTTCACTGTGCTCTGTTTTTCCGGCGAGACTTCCACTTGATTTTCCGGTCATCTTCTTCGTCTCCGGCGAGCTTCTAAGGTGACCCAAATTATTTTGAGTCATTTTCTTCATCTCTTCTCATCTTCTTCAAGGTCAGCACAACTTTCCGGTCATCTTCTCCAACTCCGGCAGACTTCCGACGAACTTTCCGGTACTGAACATTTTTTTTTCCTCTCTTCTCTGTTTTGATTCTTCTATTATTTTCTGTTCGAAATTTCAAAGCTTAAAGAAGTAATGGCTACTCCTCCCAATCTGTCACAAGGAACCGGCTCTGTTTCAATTTCATCCTGTGCATTAGTGAAGCCTTCAGGAAATAATTTGGATATAGGTTGGCAATGGAATAGTTTGAAAGACATAAATAATAAAAAGTCTGTTACTTGTGATTTTTGTGGAAAAACGACTACAGGCAGTATTACCCGAGCAAAGAGGCACCAGATAAGAGTGAAGGGAGATGTTGATAAGTGTCCAAGGATTCCCAAAGAAATAAAGGAAACACTAATAGCAGCTCATGAGAAGAAGAAAATTGAAAAAGAGGTATATTTACTTTAGCATGATGAAGATGATGATGATGAAGAAGAGGTGCAAGAAATTCAAAATATTCGTAGTGGAAAACGACCTGCAACCTCAAGTGTTGCATCAATATATGTTAGTGGTTGTAATGCCACCAAAAAAGCAAAAAATGTCAAAGGCCCATTGGATTTATTGTGGTTAAAGAGTCCAGAAACAAGCATCAAATTAGCAAAATAAAAAAGACAAACAAGTATAAATGATGCTTGTGTCAAAGAGGCAAGAGCAAGAACAGTTCAATACATAGAGCGATTCCTTTGTAGGAATGGAATTGCTTTCAAATTAATGGTTGAAGCTATTGGAAACTATGGTCCACATCTAAAGCCTCCTAGTTATCATGAGTGTAGAGTTCCTCTTCTTAAAAAGGAGTTAGAGTATACAACAGAAATGTTGAAAAGTCGTGAAGAAGAAAGAGAAAAGTAGATGTTCAATTATGTCAGATGCGTGGACGGATAAAAAAAAATAGAACATTGATCAATTTCTTAGTAAATTGTCCAACTGGTTCTATGTTTGTAAAGAGCATTGATGCATCTGCTTATATGAAAACTGGAGAAAAGTTGTTTGAGCTCTTGGATAGCTTTGTTGAAGAGATTGGATAGAAAAATATTGTGCAAGTAGTTACTGATAATGGAAGTAATTATGTATTAGCCGGTAAGAATTATTCTTAACTCTATATTAATTTCAGTTACTAATTATTTTATTAGTTTCTAATTTTAGACTATACAATTTAATTTTAGGTAAGTTGTTGCAAGCTAAAAGACCACATTTGTTTTGGACTCCATGCGCTGCACACTGTATTGACTTGATATTAGAAGACATTGAAAAAATACCTAGAGTCAAGAGAACAATCCAAATGGGAGTTACTCTTGTGGGTTTTATTTATAATCATTCATTAACTTTGAATATTATGAGGAAGTTCACCAATAAAGCTGAATTGGTTAGATATGGAGTGACAAGGTTTGCCACAACATTCCTCACATTACAAAGGTTACATAATAAAAAAAACAACCTTAGAAAAATGTTCACTTCCGATGAGTGGTTAAAGTCCAAAATAGCCAAAGAAGCTAAAGGAAAAAGGGCAACAGACACTGTACTTATGCCTTCTTTTTGGAATGATGTGGTTTTCTGTCTTAAGGCTATGAGGCCACTTGTGCAAGTTTTGAGACTTGTTGATAATGAAAGAAAGCCTGCAATGGGTTATATATATGAGGCAATTGATAGAGCTAAAGAAAGCATTCAAAATGCATTCAAAGGAAATGTAGACAAATATAAGGAGATTTTGCTATAATTGATAGAAGATGGGAGTGTCAACTTCATCATCCATTACATGCTGCAGGTTATTATCTGAACCCTCAATTTTTTTATAGCAATAAACAAATTGAGAATGATCCTGAAGTTGTGGAAGGCTTGTATAAATGTATTGAAAGGCTATGTACAAGTAAAGATGATGTAAACAATGCTACAGTTCAATTGTCAACATATAGAAGAGCTGAAGGTCTCTTTGGTTTAAGTGGAGCAAAAAGACAAAGAGCTACAATGGCTCCTGGTAAGAGATTTGTTTAATTTTTTTATTGTAATATAATTATGTAGATATAACACAAAAGGTTAATAAATTGATGCATAACTTGCAGCTGAATGGTGGAAGAATTATGGAGTACGTACACCACATTTACAAAACATTGCTATTAGAGTGTTGAGTTTGACTTGTAGTTCATCTGGATGTGAACGAAATTGGAGTACTTTTGAGCACGTAAGTAAATATCTGAATTCTCAATTTAAAGTTCTTATATGAAAAGTGAAAATCTAATATTTTTTTTTTATGGTAAAATAGATTCATTCTAAAAAGAGAAGCAGACTTGAGCATCAAAAGTTACAAGACTTGGTTTTTATTAAATATAACCAAGCTCTTAATGAACGTTTTGAGTGTTCTGACGTGGTGGATCCTATTATCTTAAAGGATGTTAATGATAGTAATAATTGGTTGCTAGAAGGAATAGTTGGAGATGATGAAAATGCTATAGATGAATTAGTGTTTGATGATGATAACTTGACTTGGGGAGTTGTTGCTAATGCAATTGGGGCTAGTGATCCTATAACTTACACTAGGCGACAACCTAAATCAAAATCTAAGACAACTACAATTGCTTCTTCATCTAAATCTAAAGAAAAAGAAAATTAAATTGTACAAGAAGAAGAAGAATAAGAAGAATGTGATGATGAAGACTCTGAAGAAAAGGATGAGGAGGAGGAGGAGGTTCTTTACAAAAGTAGTGATGAAAGTGAAAATGAAGAAGAGATGACAAATCTTGGAGATGAAGATGATGATAATTATTAAAATATTTGTATTTGAATTGAACACTTAGTATTTTTAAACATCTAAGCATTAGAGACTTAAATTTAGTTAGTTAAATTTATTTTTATATTTTGTTGTTACTTGTTATTGACAGCTAAGCATATATATATGTGTGTAATTTAATTTATGAGTCGATGAGTATATTTATAATACCTAAAATAGCGGTCATCCCGCTATCCGCTATGCCGCTATAGCATTTTTGAGGTCAGCCGCTCCGCGCCGCTATCCGGGATTGACTACTATGTTCTCATGGCATGATTCATCAATCCGCTTGTCCACACAATTAAAAAAAAAAATGGTGTTCATGAAGAAAAATCGACATATTATTGAAACTGCTTGTAGTCTTTTTTTACATGCATGCACATTTATAACTTTGGGGAGATGTTGTACTTGCAGCAACCTTCTTAATAAAAATAAGATGCCATCCTCTACTTTAAATAACAAAGTACCTCATTCAATTATGTTTCCTAGTGATTGCCCATTTAAAATTCCTCCACGTGTTTTTTGTTCTACTTGTTTTGTCTATGATCTCACTCCAAGTCTTGACAAATTATCCACTCATGCTGTTATGTGTCTGTTCTCGGGTTATTCTCAGGTGCAGAAAGGATACAAGTGCTATTCCCCAACTTCTTCTTTACCTACCACTCCTCATCCCTTACTACCTACCAGCTTCGATCTCATCTCGCTCCCTTGGCAGAAGTACTTGTGCAAGTCTCCAACAAATCATCTCCTGCTCCAATTGCTCTACCTACTCCAGATCCACCTGAGATAAATGTTGACTTTCCAATAGTTTGTCACAAAGAGACATGTTCAACTGGTAATCCTCATCCCATTTATAATTTCTTGAGCTATCATTGTTTGTCCTCTTCCTATTATGCCTTTGTGTCTGCCCCTTCCTCTGTTACTATTCCTAAAACTGTCTAGGAAGCTCTTTCTCATCCAAGGTGGCACCATACTATGTTTTATGAAATGCAACCTTAGAATCTAGTAGATTTGGCCACTTGTTCCTCTCTTGGAAATTTACAGTTGGGTGTTTTCTATCAAAGTAGGTCCAAATGGATAGATTGATAAACTAAAAAGCCCATTTGTTGGCTAAAAGGCTACACACAAATTTTCGGGCTTGACTTTGGCGACACCTTCCCCAATCACAAAGATGGCCTCAGTTTGTCTCTTCTTATCCATGGCTGCCATATGCTACTAGCCTCTATATCAACTAGATATAAAAATGCATTTTTTCATGATTTTGTTGCTCAAGGGGAGTCATGAGGATTTGTTTGCAGGTTACATAAAGCTTTATATGGCCTTAAGCAAAGCCCTCAAGCATGGGTTGTTAGATTTAGTACAATTCAATATTTTAAAATGATTCACAGTGTATTTATCTTGTCTATGTAGATGATAGTGTTACTACATGCAATGATCATGATGGTATCACCTGGACTCCATACATTTGTTTCAACATTTCCAAACCAAGACATAGGTCAATCACAATATTTCCTTGGGATTGAAGTAGAAAAATAGGTGTTGCCATATCTCTGAGAAAATATGCTACTGATATTTTATACGAAATAGAGATGTTGGATTGTAAGCCTGTTGACACTTCTATGGATCCAAATGGAGTAAACCTTCACCTTAGTCCCTAAAATATGTAGTATCGTCCAAATCAATCTCTTAAATTTTAAATTTTAGTCCTTGGGATTAACAAACGTTAATCACATTAATCCTTATCGTTAGACGTTAAAATTGACTAAGAGAGTGATGATTTGTTATGTTAAGTGATACATAGAGTCTATTCTAGACATAAAACGATGTCGTTTTTAGAATCTTTCAAAAAATAATTCATTTTCATTCTTGACTTTTGAAACTTTTGGACAATAAGGTCTCATTCTCTTCTTCTGTTTTGCCTTCTTCCATGACATCTATTTTGGCCACCACTGCAATGGTGTTCACTATGCCAAACCTCTCACAAGCAGCTCCAGCATAAATTGTTGCACCTCCATTCGTAGTAGTCTCACTCTTCCTCTCTCTCTCCACTGTTCTCCCTTTTGTTCAACCCAAGATCCCATCCTTTCTCTCTCAAATACAACCCAACAAACTCAAGTTCCCGCAACCTAACCCTCATCCCTCAACTGCCTCTCTTTCTCTGCCATGCCTATGTCGCATGGTTTCGCAACAATCTTTGTCTCTACCACAATGAGTGCCTCAACACGCCAACAATGAATCCTTCCTTGTTTTATCTTTTCACTGCTTTGACCCCTCCAATTACGAGAATTCCTCCTTTGACTTTGACAAAACCGGTCCCTACCATGCCTTCTTCCTTATCCAATTCATTTCAGACCTTCACTAGAACCTCCAAGCTCAAGGCTTGGATCTGGTGGTTTGGGTGGAGAAACCCGAGACGGAGGAGCTTTGCAGCATAAACACCATTTCAATAGTGGCTAGAGGAAGGAAAGAAGATGCCATGGAAAAAGGCAAAGAAGACAAAGGAAAAGACCTTATTGCCTAGAAATTTCAAAAGTCAGGGATGAAAATGAACTATTTTTGAAAAAATCTAAAATGACTACAGTTTGTGTTCGAAATGAATTTTCACGTGTCACTTAATGTAACAAATCATCACTCCATTAGTCAATTTTAATGTCTCTCAACAATAAAGACTAACATGATTGACTATCAATTCCAAGGACTAAAATTTCAAATTTCAAATTTTTAGGACTATCATTAGTCAAGTTACATATTTGGATTTACCCAATCCAAATGTCAAGATTATGCCGGATTAGAGGGAGTTATATTCAGATCCAAGTAAATACTGGAGATTAGTTGGGAACTTGAATTATCTTAATATGACCAGGTCATACATATCCTTTGTAGTCAATGTTATAAGTCAATTTCTTAACTCTCCTTGTCATACTCATTGGAATGTAGTGGTTTGAATCTTGAGATACATCAAGGGTTCCCCTGGACTAAGAAAGGATTAGTCTGTGAGAACAAGGGTCACATTGATGTTGTTGCATGCCCAAATGCAAATTGGGCTGGTTTTCCAAGTGATAAACGACCAACTTCAGGATGCTGTGTACTTCTTGGAGGTAATCTTATTGCTTGGAAGAGTAATAAGATGAATGTTGTAGCCAGATCAAATGTCAAAGCCAAGTATCAAGCAATGGCTATTATCACATTTGAACCTGTATGGCTAAAGAAACTTATTTCTGAGTTAAAGTTTTGTGAGGTATGACCTATGAGGCTTATTTGTGATAACCAGGCAGCTTTACACACTGCCTCTAATCCTGTCTTTCATAAGCAGACCAAACATAGAGATTGATTGCCGCTTTATTTGCAAGAAGATTATTTCTGGCTAATATCATTAGTGAATTCTAATAATCAGCTGGCGGACATGCTTACTAAGTCACTGCAAGGTCCAAGGATAACATGTATTCATGACAAGCTTGATGCATATGAGAATCTTTGTATTTCCATTATTAATACAGTTACCACTCTTTCCTTGTATATAGAAATATGTCTGATTTGATTTGTAATTAAGTTAATTAGGACTTAGGAGTAGCTGTAATTACTCAATCAATCCCTATATCAAGGGGATTCAGTTTGTACAGAATTATATTACAAATACCATGGCTATGGAATGTAATTATTCATTCAGCTTTTACCCAAAACAATCAGTATTTCTGTGCAAGTGGATTCATACTGTGCTCACAAGAAAGATAAAAGTACACAAACACAGATGAGTTTGAATATACATACCACAATACGCAAAGCATGTGGATCATCATCACGATCAATAAGTGCCAAAAGCAAGATATCCAAAGGAAGTAACTCATTTGTCCAAACAAAATAGACAAGGCTTGCACAAGCTTTTAGCAGAAGGTCCTATAAAGTGAAAGCATATGAAAAGTGCTACATATAGGTACTGCTCAACACAAGTGAAAGATAAATCCACATTACAGCCATTAACCTGTAAGGAGTGTCCTTGTTGAAGCTCTATCTGCATATGATGAAGCAGAACATCCACCATTGTGTAAATATTAGATGTCACCTCTTCAGGAGAGAATTCCCGCAGGACTGGTCCCTAGATAAATATGGAAAAATGCTTTTTGATGGCACACAAGATTTTGAGAAATAGAAAATAAAGAGCTATACAAGAAAGAATATAATGTGGCATTGAAATACATGGAAAATTTTTACATAACAAAGATGAATTTATTTCAAAGTTTAAAAGGGTACTGGTAAAATAAGAAGCATTAAGAATGTGGATAAAAGATTAATACCAGGTTTCCACTGTTAATGTTTTCTGCATGGCCATGCATTAATATCAATGCACCAGCACATAGGTATTGTCGATGCTGAGTGAAACTATGACTGATATAGGTCACAACGTAATTAGGATCAGCTGATGGTGAAAGAAGCTGGGTGCACTGGTGTATTACAGTGGTTTTTGCCTGCACATGTCTAGAACATTAATTTACATATAAAATCAGCGTACAAAAACAATGAATTTCTAAACGACATACATTTACTAGACTCTGTACCTCAACCGAGATGTATAATATACACCATTGTTACTTACTCTATTGCTTAAAAGTATCTAATGCACAGAAACACTTGAAAGAAGATATAGCTGTATAAACAACTGCAATTTGTGGTATATTTAATTTGGTAAATTTTTACATATTGATGTTAGCACTTCAATGGTGTATGACAAGGATCAACTCTTCTAAAAGCTAAGTTTCTGAAGGTTTTTATCTAGCCTATTATGAAATTCCTTCAGGCTTGACATAGAACACACCCATCCAACATCATTCTGAAATTCAATTTAATTAGGAAGAATGAGGGAAAAAAAGGAGGGTTTCCCAATAACCATCGGAATACACCATTGGTTGACTTTGATCCCTTATCATTTTACCTAAGTTTCAGATGTATAAAGTAATGATTTTAACACAAAATTGGTTATTGAATTAGAAGAGACTAGTTCACAGTTCAATGGTTTAAATACAGTCAAACCAGTATAAATGTATGTGTGTATGATTAAAATTAACTACCTAGATTAGTGGAAGATACTAGTTCCTTTAGCTGAGGCCATTGATTAAAACTACATGATCTTAGTAACAACATTTGCAACATTTTGGATTGTTTTCAACATTTCGTTTATATAAGGTTGAGCTTAACAAAACTTTTTTAAAAAATACATATACAATTAAACATGACTTGGAAGCTCAGTGGAGGAGTCACTATTCAGCATGCACGATGATCAACATTTAACATTTGAACCACAAGGTGAAAGTTTTCAGCTTTTTGCAACAATTTAAGACAATTTCAGTTCAAATATACAGTCCAATTCAGGTGGAATTCACTGGCTTTGGCCGATTCACTGGTTCTGAACCTGATTCTTGGATGAAGCGGTTCTATGGCTTGGCCAAACCAGTTAGCAGTCCAACTCACAGTTAAATGCGTCAGCCAGCCACTCCAGTTTCATTTTAAAAAACAATGGTACAAACTAAGCATGTTCAAGCTTTAGTGCCTCAAGCTTGCTTTCTAGGGGACATTTCAGAGAGAAAATATATACTAAAGTAGAATTGTGGAGAGATGCCTTGGAATCATATGGTTTCTACTTAAGAAGCAAACAAAGTGTACTGGAAGTAAGTTCAAGAAGAATTGTCTTACAGGTGAAATTGACAAACACCAAACCATGAGTCACACAATTTAGGTACATTGGATTTATCATATAAAGCAATGGAGTGATTGAGGAAGCTGTAAATCATAGAATTTAAATCAGACAAAGGAAATAGCAAAATATTTTCGGTATTAGTTATCATCAGAAGGTGCATCTCAAGCTCAGAAATTTAATCAAACAACCATAGGAAAGCTTTATCAAATTTGTAGAATGGTACCATTCATTTCTTTTATCAAATAGGTTACAACAAAGTCTATATAAATAGACTGAGTGGCTGGACTCAATGAACTAAAAAAGGAAACAAATAATCAAAATCATACAAGATCCTATCTGCCTCTAATCCTATATTTACATGATTCTATTTTAAATATTATACAATTGTCCAATCCTGTCATAATGTCTATTTAATTCTAACTCTGCCTATGGCCCCATAGTTGGTCCCAACCCTGGATAGAGAAGAAGGGTTGTGTTAGGCCTTTAAAAGCCAATGTAAAACTTGTTGAAACCTTATATGTATTACACACTATGACATTGTGCTAAGGCTAAGTCATTACTTGGAAATAATGCACAATATGGCTCAAGTACAGTGTCAAATGAGCTAGAGCTGCAAGGGTCTTCACATTTGGTTAGACGAATGTGGGTAAAAAGATAGTCTAGGAACTCGTCTTTTAGTTTGGTTCATGGAATATTAGTACCTTGATAGGAAAGTTGTTGAAAGTGGTGGACAATATGATTTGTAGAAGATTAACATCATGTGCCTTCGAAAAAACAAAATAGGTTGGAAATAAGGCTAAGAAGCTCGATACTGCAAGTTTCAAACTTTGGTACATAGGAAAAGTCAAGGAATGGAGTAGGCATAATTGTGTATACTACTTGGAAAAAAAAAACGTGGTAAACATTAAAATGACTAAAGATAGGATCATTTCCTTGAAGTTATTGGTTGCACATGATTCTATTAGCATCATCGGTACTTATGCTCCGCAAGTAGGCTCAAAATCCCTTTTGAAAGCAAAGTTTTGGGAGGATTTAGATGGGCTGATCAAAGACATTCCACAAATCAAAAAGATTTTCCTAGATGGAGATTTTAATGGTCATGTTAATTGTGAGACAACAATTTACAAAGGTTCATGGTGGTTTTGGTTTTGGAGAGTTAAATGAAGGACAATCTATCTTTGATTTCTCAATAGCCTACGATTTTAAGATTATGAATACTTGTTTTACGAATAAGGAAGAATATTTTATCACTTTTAAGAGTGGGTTTCAAGGTCACAAATCAATTTTTTTTTTGGAAGGACTCTAGACAAAAGAATTTTCAAGGATTAAAAAGGAATTCCACAAGAGAGCCTTACTACACAACATAGGATCTTGGTCCTTGATGTTTGTTTTAAGACTAATAACCAGGTAATTTGACAAGTCATTGTTTTAAGAATTAAGTGGTGGCTACTTAAAGTTAAAGGTGAGAAACAATTGAACTTTAAAAATTGTTAAGATGTTCAATATTGGTTAGAAATAGAGACAAAATACTCCTTATAAGGGTTAGAGTAGTTCTTCTCCTATGAGCTAACTTTTGGAAGTGAGTTAGGCCCAAGTTTCTTAACATGGTATCAAAGCTTATCCAGTTTGAATGTTGGGCCACCGATGCACATGTCCAGTCCTGTAAAGATTAAAGAGAAGATGTCCAACCTTAGAAGACTTATAAGGTTGTGTAGCATAACTATTCCTTGCATGCTTTGTCTATTTGACATATATCACACTGAAGCCATTCTGAATTTTTATTAAATATGGAATGTAACATATGTCTAAGATACACAAAATTAGGGTGACTTAGACGGTAGAGCCACAACATTGCATTATTTCCTCTTTTTCACTACTTGCAACATTACTTCTTCCTCTTCCTCTTGGTTGTTCCTTGTTATCAACTTGAAGGAAATAGAGACCTTCAGATTCCTCATTGCGAATCCTCCTCCCAGAATCCATTGCCTGAAATTCGCACACATCTTGAAGGAACTTAATAACATAGTTAAGATCTTGGGTGAGTTTACTGATTGATAAAAGGTCGCTGTCTAACTTTGGAACATAAAAGACAGAATTAAGTGTAATGTCCTTTGATATTGCAAACAGGCCTTTACCAGCCACCTTAGATGTTGATCCATCAGCAATTGTTACTAAGGAATCATCTTCACATGGGGTATATTGATCAAAGAGTGTGATGTCTCCGGTCATGTGGTCAGAAGCCCTAGTGTCTACAATCCATGGTTTGTATTTATCATGTCTAACAAAAAATGCACTAGGTATATTACCCTTATGTGCCAATAGACTTGCTGTAGAGGAAGTTGTATTTGTAGAGGGAAAGTTTGTTGTAGTTTTTGCAAGGCCTCCATTTGTTCTTTACTAGATGGTTCTGGTTCAGCTATAGCACCTAATTTTCCTAGTTGTCCACTAGTAGAAGCCACATTGACCCGGTTTTCTCCCTTGCCACAATAAACTCTGCTGGTTTACCATGGATGGACCCGCATATGTCTCAGATATGTCCATATTTGTTCCAGTGATCACACTAGGCTTGTGACTTCCTCGAATGATTTGGCAAGTATGCCTTGGTAGCAAGGGCTGAGTACTTCAATGTTCTGACTTTGGTTTGGAACTCCCAGCATGATTTTCTTCTTTCTCTCTTCCCTTCTCACTTCTGAAAATGCCTTGCAGATGCTTAGAAGGGGCTTTGTTCCCAAAATTCATCCTTGTACTTCATCAAGGTTCTTATTTAGGCCTAGCAGAAACATATAGACCTGGTCCTTTTCTATCAATTTCCTATATTGTTTTCTGTCTTCTGTACACTTCCATTCGACGTCCTCGTAAACATCTAATTGATGCCAAAACTGGGTGAGTATTATAGTATTGTGTGACTGTAGAGTCAATTGCTGCTGATCATGGAAAATAATCTTTGAATATTGAGGATGTATTGTCGACATTGGAGTAGTTTTCTTCAGCTGCACTCCAGATTTCGTGGGCTGTGCCATAGTACATGAAGTTTTCCCCTGTTTCATTGGTCATCGAATTCAAACAGCCATGACATTACAAGGCTCTTTTCAAGTTTCCATTTCTGGTAGCTGGAATCCTTTTCTAGTTCCTTGGACTCTCCATTGATGTACTCTTCTTTTCCCTTCTCTTGAAGGTAAATTCAGACTGATGCAGCCCATTGAGTGTAATTCTGGCTATTCAGCTTGTAGCTAGTAATTGGTAGAAGTAGAATAGTTGGTGAAACATGGGTTTGTCCCTCTCTTGCCTTAGGTTTTGGGTCAATGACCTTGTCTGCCATAGATGCAATCGAAGGAACTTACGCCTAGATCAAAGTGCGCTCTGATGCCATGTAGAATGGTACCATTCATTTCCTTGATCAAAATTGGCTACAACAAAGACTATATACAACAAATAATCAGAATCCTAAATATCCTATCTGCCTCTAATCTCATATTTACATGATTCTATTTGAAGTATTATACAATTGTAGAATCCTGTCATAAGATAACAGAATGAGCAAAATAAAAGAAAGAATAATTTCCTTAATTATAGCCTGAATAATTCTTATTTGATTCAACGAATCTGGACAGTATGATCTGACCAACAATATTGAATATAGAATAAGGGTAAATGAGTGGAGATAAGGTCAAGTAGAAAGTTGAAGTAGCGCTAATTTAGGAAAAAGATCACAAAATCTCAGTTAAGATGGATGTCCATGTGAGAAGAAGACCAACAAAGGCCCTAATTAGGAGAGTTCATTCAATGGACCATAGCAGATTGAAGGTATGTAATGAAATGGAGCTGGGATATATTTGGGTTTGTTGAGATATTGTGACCATTATAGAGATATCCTGACAAATACATAAATGTGAGAGTTTATTTTGTCTCAGATCTGATTTGCAATGTTGTTAAAATCACAATTAAAATTTCAGGATCGCATGATTTTATGACCCTAAACCTCCCTCATGATCTTAATCGAAATGGGATTGCAAATGTGGAGGATCGGCCAAGATCCCGATCTTTTCCCATAGGATCGTAGGATCGGAGATCCGACCCGATCCTGGGCGCAGCTTTCTGGATCAGATTCTGGCCTTGGATTTTTGGGTTGGGCTTTTGTGGGTTGGGTTTTTCTAACCCGGTTTTTAAAAATAGATGTAGGGTCATTTTTTCCCCAAATTTTTCCCATTCTCTCATCTTCTCTCTTTCGTGCGACTGCGACCCATTCTCTCATATTCTCCCTTGTGACCCATTCCCTCATCTTCTCGCTTGACCCATTTGCTCATTCTCTCTCTTGCGACCCATTCTCTCATCTTCTCTCTTTGGTGTCTCACAGTCACTCCATCTTCTCTCTTCCGTGCTGCGACCCAGGGTGGTGTGGTTGGTTGCTGTTTGTTGGTGTTTGTCGTTGGTTGGTGCTTGCTGTTCTGGTTTGCTATTGGTTTTGTGATAGTCAGTGTTTCCGGTTCTGATTTGCTCTTCCTATTGGTTTCGTGTTGATTGGTGTTTGCTGGTTCGCTGTTCTGTTTCCCAATTCTCTGTGGGTGTGGCTGGTTCTATTTGGGTGAGTCTGTCTTGGTTCTGTGTGGGTGGATCTGCGTGGGTCTCAGTTCTTCATTTCGCCTCTGTTTTTGTTCTTTAATTGCTGCATGGCGGATAATACGAGGAAGGAAGTTGGTGGCTGTGGAAAAGGAAAGGGAATTTAATAGGTTATAAATATACCAAATTTACTATATGTTATGTAATCAGGGAGATATCATTAGATTTAGTTCCATTCTTTCTGATCCAGGATGTATCAACAGGTAGTTAGGAAGTTAAATTAATTGACTATGACCAGGCCAGAAATTTCATATTTCATTTTCTGTTGGTGTTGTCATTCAATTCCTTAATTTTCCTTGTGATAGCTATTGGAATGCTATGGTTCAAATCCTAAGAAACATTAAGGGATATCCTAGGAGAGGTCTGATACACTCAAATAGAGGTCATTCTGATATTGTTGCATACATAGATGCAGATTGGGCAGGTTGCCCAATAGATAGACGGTCAAACATTAGAATATTGTGTTCTTGTTGCAAGAAATTTAATTTCTTGGAAGAGTAAGAAACAAAATGCTGTGGCTGGGGCAAAGTATTGAGCTATGATTCTCACCGTGAGTGAACTCACATCACATGGCTGAAACACCTGCAAGAGTTGTGCTTCTATGAAATAGGCTCAATGAACCTAATTTGTGATAACCAAGCAGCTTTACTATGAGCAAACTAAGCGTATTGAGATTGATTGTCACTTCATTCATGAGAAGATTATGTCTAAAGAAACTACCACCTCATTTGCCTGCTTTAATGAACAATTCAGAAATATGTATACTATGTCTCTCCAAGGACCAAGGATAGCTTACATCTGTGGCAAGCTCGATCCATACAACGTATATGTTCCAGCTTAAGGGGAAGTGTTGAGATATTCTGAAGAATTTAGAGATATCCCACAGCTATGATATAAATGTAATTGAGTTGATTTTGTCTCAGACCTGATTTGTATTTATGCATATACCAGATTTACTATATATTATGAAATCAGGAAGATAGCATTAGATTTAGTTCCACTCTTTCTTCTTTTCAGTTTCTCCTTGTATCTATATATTTGTGTACCCTTTGTACAGTTTGATTATAAATACACATATTTCAGTCCCTTTGTGCAGTCTCAAGTGGGTTCATGCTTTAGATTATTAAAATGCCAATACTCAATGTAATGGAATGGTATTTAATGGAATAAATCCCATCCCACTCCATCAAAATCCTCCATCTTAGTCCCCCCCAAATCCAGGGATATGAAATGGAAACAAACTAATTAATTTTGTTAGAAATATGCAAATATGGAAACATGTAATTATAGTAATACTGTAATTAGGGAGATGATATGCTGTATTTAGGGAAATGATATTCCTGTAATTATGGTAATTAGGTAACCATAAAATCTCTGTAATTAATTTTTGATTTAATGCTCTTAGTATAAATAAATGCTTCGGTTGAGACACGGATTCACTCAATGCTCTTTCGTTTTCTTTTCTCTTAACAAATTTCAATAATTAAATTTCAGTTTTACCAGCTTTGTTATAATCTGTCAAATTAATACAAATTTTATAACAAACCTGCTGCCATGCTTGTATTGCAAGGCTCCTTTTATCTATTCGACCACTCAATGCTTCACGCAGAACCGAAGGGAAATGATGTAGTGTTTTTTCTGACCATGTATGCTGACTAGTGGCCATTATTTGTTCTAACATATTTTGGAGATAAAGCAAGTGATCAGCATCAGCAATCCCACGAGTTTTAATAAGGATAGCAAGTGTTATAACTGTCACTCGATTCAATGTTTCAGTAAATTCTGTTGGACCCTGCAAATAGTTCAGAAAATAAAAATGGTTACAGGAAATAAAGCATCAGGCCTGCTTAGTGTGAATAGTAAGCTCAATGAAAAAGAAAAATAACTGGGAAAGAAAAATAAAACTTCCAGGTTCAAGACCAAAGTAAATACCTTTCCTTCCCTTTTAACCAAGAAGAAATCTCTCAATGAGAAAATAAGATTCAGGCACAGATTTTCAGCCAATCTGAATACTCGATGATCTCCTCGTTTTCCTTTTATAGCAGAAATGATTTTCGTAACATCATACATCAGAGCTTTGCTTTTTCCCTGGTACCTACACAAAATGAAAATTTTATTTTTGTATTAGGTATAGCTATACCATGCACTTAGCTGGTAGCTGTTACTACAGCTGGCTGTTAGAAGTTTATTTTGGTAGTAATTGTAGTTATAGCAACTAAAGATTTGTGCTACTGACACAGCTCTGGGATGTGGCTTACCATCCTCAATATAAATGTATCTGTACTCTCAGATTATAATCAGAATAAAGACTACACACTTTTCTCTCAATTCCGTCTTCTCTCTTAAATTCTCTCAACCATAGTTTTGTCACATGGTACATAAAGTGCTCTTTGATCTTCAATTCCCAACCATCTACTCATATCCCCATCCGGGCATTCTCTTATGATGACTCGCACTATCTCTGCACAAGGTCCAATGACCTTTTCTCACTATCTCCCGTTAATTAGATGATAAAAGCTTTCTCCTTTAGAAACAGCAAACTCAAACCAGTCATTAAAGGGCAACAGCTTCAAAATTGTTGACAATTCAATGATTCTACCCCAATTCATATCAACATAAGATCACAATGGCGGAAAAATGAATGATGCATACTTCGCTGGGAACAGCAGTATGAAGCATTCCTTTCCAGGATAGAGTCATCACTTTAAAGCCCAAACTAAATGTGCATGAGTGGTTGCTATCATTCTTGTTGCTGTGCGAGAAAATCCATAGCCATTTTCACAATCACACTCATGCCAAATTGTGGCAACACATGAGTCACATAATACCAAGCTTGGGAATCACACAAAAAGTTTCTTTTAGGCATCAAAGCTGTTATTAACTCTTTTTTGGGGCGGACAATCTAGTATCTCCCAAGAAGAATTCAATTTGCTCTCAAGTCTCCAATTCTCCCAAGTTTTCTCACTATTTGAAAAATAGCTTCTAACGTTTGATTCCAAGCAAAATAAAAGATATCTCCCCATCTAAATCCATTTCTAGAAACTTGAGATACTTTTTGGGGCAAAGACCCAGGCCCAGATACGATGGTAAAGGATATTTAGTTCTAAAACCACTTGCTAAACACAAACAACAGGAATATAATCCCACACAAGTGTAACTAAATTTAATTTTTACAGAAAGAAATTTCACCAATGGCGTATAGATATAATCACCTGTACAGTGGAAGCAGTCGGTAGTTCAAAATCTCAAGCACTAAAAGTGTTACCCCAGGTTTGCTCAACAAAGAAGGACTTCTTTGCACCAAATGCTGTGATAAGTCATTTTTGAGAAATGTAATTATAACATCAATAAGTGAGTACACACTAGTACTTGAATAAATGAACAATATAAATGGGTAACAAAGATGACTTAAATACTTAATGAAACCTTGAAAAGGATAGGAATTAGGCAATGATTGATATCAGATGAACAAGAAAAAGTGAGAATCAGAACAACTCTGTGTTGCAATTTTACGAGACATATAGTGGTCCATCTTGTTATCCACCAAAAAACACTTTAGATTGACTGTAAAAACAAGTTAGATTAATTACTTTATTTGTCCATACGACTATTTACTCAAAATAAAAGCTAATCAGAAGCAGCTAGCTAATTTCCAGTAAATTTAGAAGTTCTGCCTCGGGCTTCCCTCATTCAGTATTCAATGTCACATTTAAACAAAAGATAGAAAGGTAAACGTAGTTCCATCTAAACATATAACGGATTCATAAACATAACACCTTTTAGTTTGTAAATTACCATATAAAAGAAAAATAACACAAAATATTATCACTAAAGGAAAAGAAAAATACATTGAAATGCGAACGGAAGAGTGAATGAGGTGCTAAGAGTAATAATCTTGTATAAGTTTCCACCATTGCAATGCTGGGTACAACCTGCAAAGTATGAGGTAAATATCAGAAGGCAGTTATTCCTGACCTATAAAAAGGTGAAATATAATTTTCATTTTCAGTTCTTTAAAAAGAAAAATCCTTGCTGAAAAAGTAATAACCAGGACTCTTAATGATAGTATGGATATGGAACATTCATACTATTACAAGTATGGAACAAAATAATTATGCTGGTAAATGAATCTTGGCAAGACAGAGAGAAAGAGAGCAAGGGAAACAACCTGCCCCGAAAATAGAGAATCTTCCATTTGATAAGACAGCTTCAAACATAAGTTCATTGAAAATCCAGATAACAATGACATGGGCAGTGGGCTCACTTCTCGTGTAGCCACTAATATCTCAGATGGTTGAACATTTGCTCCTGGCAGTAAGTCAATAACTCCAGCAGATTTTAACCAATTCATTACTGTTTCACAAGCAGGTTGTGCCATTGTGTAGGTTACAACCCAAAACATTCCTATTGAGCGTTCATCCATATTCATATAATCCATCATTCTATCCCCTGACAATTCAAGTGTGAATTAGAATGACAGAATTGAGCAAACACAAATGGTCATTTAACTACAGTGTATATATTTCACTCAAAAAATGGCCAAAAATTATCGAGAAGAGTATAGCACTAATGTATGTATCTGCATAGAGTGTAGCAAAAGAAGAACTTCATAAATAAAAAATTAAGAAATATTATATTAGAGAGAAAACAAGAAATAAACAAAGATAAAGAAAGAGAAAGTAGAAGAATTAGAAGACCATGCCTATGCTTAAGCTAATTACAAAGAAACAGTACATTCTGCAGCTAAATAACAAACTAAAATTAACCACAGTAACTATTTCAGGTTTACCATGACATCCAACATTAGCTAAAGAAAACTTAATCACGGAAATCTCAGCAAATTAATTACAGAAATCTCCCAAAAGTCAATAAATTATGTTCATTTAAACCAATGTAAAGATCAATTTTTTAAAAAAGAAAATGTTCTATGGAAGTAACAAGTTAATAATAATGTTGCTTAGTCAGTCAATCAAGGTTTACCTGCTGCTCTTTATATAATTATTTAACCAAATAATAACACCATTAGAAAAATTATGATAAATAAAAACAATAAAGAAAATGCAAAGAGAAGGAAGGAAGCATCTTTAAGGAATTACGTGTTACAGTTAACACACCACTAATGTGATTTATATACACTCCATGAGTGCAGTAATTGTAACACAAGTTACAAGCACTACTTCTTATATACTACAGATTACAATATCTAGTAACTAAGAGAAACATAAGGATATTCAATGTAGATGAGAAGGATAAGAAGCATGCGCTTAAATCTAAAATGAACTTCCATCAAATCTTCTCCATATACTGGGAGCATGAAAATTTTATAAGTTAACGCAGCAGATAATCTGCAATACAAATTAATTGTAGTCCTTCCATGTTCATAAGAAGGCATATCAACTTTTAGGAAAAAGAAAAGAAAATTGCCAAGTAATCAGCATATGTTTCTTCATATCCATACATTAGAGCGAGTTAAAATATAAAACATTTCAAAATGAACCTTATCAATAAACAGCAAACAGTTATGTAGTTATTAGACATTGTCATACGCTAAACTATGAAATGATCATGTTTTAATCAACCTTTGCTTGCTTGTCTCCACCATTCATCTATTTGCTTTCCTTTTTGAAGCTGTTCATTGTTCAGATATTCTCTGGTTGATGTGTTCAGTGACCAAATACGTAAATTTTGACAACTGCTCACAAAATCAAGCAAGATACTTTGAGGATTATTAGGATCAGAACTTCTGTCTTCTCTATGGAATGACAAAATCTTTCTGGTCGTCTCCACCTATCATGCAGTGCCATATTACCCATCAACTTCCACATTAACACTAGCACAACATAATTTCATGAAATTGCTAAAACACATCACCTTAACTATTATTTCCCACATAAACTATTCCATTAAATAGTTACAAAAATATAAAGTTCAGATATGATAAATGTTCATTTCTTGAGAAGGCTTTGGACTACCCTTCCAGAGTAAATATGCAGTTGATAAAACGCATTTGGGACATCAAAAATGAATTTATTTTTGGATCACAAGGAAAATATAAAGAACTATAATTTTCTTTATCTGTGCATCATGACAGCAAGATAAAATAACAAAGCTTTACATTTAATTAACCACCTTTCTAGAATCTGAATTCAAAGCATTCATGACCAACTCAATTCGAATTATCTGTGCAAGCAGCCATGTCACATGGTTTGTCTTAAGTAATTGATGATCACCATCTGTAAGACGTGAAACCAGCTTGTCCACAAAATCAACAAAATCAATGCACCCACTTTTGATGAGAAAATAGAAAATATCAGAGAAGACCAGCCAGTCCTGCCAGCAGTTTATCTCTGCAAGATATATTCAGAAAGAATCAGATATTGAAATATGATAAAAAAAAATTTCCTAGAACAGTAATGCTCTTATAGCAAACATAAGCAGAGCACCAAAGAGCGGCCAAAAACAAATCTTAGAACAAAACTGCTGTAAAGGAAAAGATACGCCAATAAAAATAAGAAAATTCCTATTCCTATCACCCCCCCCACCCAAATGCTTAAAAGAATCTGTATGGCCATTTTTAAGCATGAAAAAGATTTTCATTAAACAGAAAAGGGTGAATACTAGGGGCGTTAACAAGGTTTTACCTTGTAATTAAGGCTAGAGCTTACACTTACGATTAGATAAGGAAGTAAGCTCTAGGGAAATTGCCCTTGTTACTAAGAGCTTGCTCTAAGGTTTAGAAAAGGTAGAGGTCTTAGGTCAGGAATAGCAGTCTCATCAGCTACTTAGCTCCTTATCTTAATTGTTCATTCCCCTCACCCGAGGTTCAATCACTAGACTTATAGTTAAGTAAGACAACATCAAGTAAATAATAGTTAAGACTTCCTCGTTTGTGCTCCACATCCATGAAGCACTCACTCAACTTACAAGAGATTGACTGCCCCATCAGTACACTTTATTATGTGCTACCCTCATGGCAGAACAAGAAAGCATCTTAAATGCTCCAATATGAGAGGGCTCACCTTGAGATGAGGAAGTAGGGGTGATCCCTCTCTTCTCTAGCCTTACAATTAATGAAGATAGTTGCTCGTGCATTAAATAAAGAAAGGGTATAGTGAGGTTAGAGCCCTTGCCTTTATTGTTCGTCACCCTCACCCAAGAGTAACTCACTTGAGATATAAGGGAGTTAGTTTCCTTATATCTTAAATCCTCCAAGACTGATGGAAAGAAATCCTCCAAAACTGATGTGACTTAATACAAGAAAATAACTAAAACAAAAGGGGGGTAGGGATAGAAATAAGTATGATTTGCAGAAAAACTTTAAATCTATGCAAATCTGAGATCACAAAAACACCCAAACAGCAGTAAGTAAAATAAAGCACAGAGACTGCTGCCCAAAGAGATATCAGTGTCGGACACATTTCTGACACTGATACCTCCCCAACACGCATGGGACACATGTGGACACCTCATGGACAGTAATAATGTATTCTTCAACTCAGAAAAGCTTGTATTCTCCAACTTCTTCCACACACTTCTTCCTTTTCCATTTTTGTTCTCTAAACTCAATGTCTTTCACTCCCTCTTTGCTGCACCTATGATGATGATCGTCAGTGGTCATGGGTCTGTCACTGTTTTCAAACTCCACTTTTCATCACCCTTCTCTGCTCTAATCCAATAGCATCTTTGTTTTCGGACTTTGCTACAACTCTTTTGGTTAGTGGTTGGTGGTTGTGGGTTGCCTCTTCTTGACTCAACAGTGGTTGGTGACATGATTGGGGGTGTTCTCGTATCTGTTGAAAGTTATTTTATTGTCATTGCTGCAAGTTTCTAATGTCTCTGTTTTGAACTCTGCTACAACTTACTCGGTTTGTGGTTAGGGGCTGTGGGCTCGGGGCCTGTTAGTGGTTGGTGCTTGGTGGTGGTTCTCATCACTCTTCTCCTTTGTAAGCTTATAAGTTCACTGTTTTCAGACTCCATTAGTTGAGGTATTTTACCCTTTTCCACTCTGTTTGCAACCAAAATGAAATAAAATTTCTTGCTTTCAGTTTTACCTATATGCTAAATTAAGAAAGAGACTAAGTTTTGGTCTCTAGTTAACTATTTGTTAGTTCTAAAATTATGTTTGTATAAAATTATGACTAAACTCTGATTTTAGTTCCTGAAACAACAAGCGTCAAGCATTCTAGTCCCTTAAATTTTAAAAATGTCACGTTAGTTCCTAATTTCTATCTCTGTCTGCCATTTTAGTCCTTCAAGCCAAACATTGCCAACACACAGTAACAGAATACTAACATGTCACATTAAGTGATAAGTTGAAAGCTGAGTTGGCCAAGAACGATGTAATTTTACTGTTCAAATCAGTAAACATGGCCAAAAAACTGGTGCTCGCAACTTTCCCTTTTCTTTGAGTAAAAAGATCATAATTTTTTCCCTAAATACAGTCCCATTTCAAGCATTGGCTGCAAGGTGTCTCATCACCAACAACACTAGCCCGTCTCATGTGACCAAAAACTGCAAAAGCATTCCTTTCCCCACCATTCTTCACATGCCCAAAAATCAGTGTTCCAAGATGTTAAATCCCTCACAAGGCATTTTATTAAAGAAGCAAGGGCTAGAACAATTCAATACATTGCTAGGTGTTTTTACATAAATTCAATCCCTCTCAATGTTGTGCAGTCTATAAGCTTCAAGTTTATGGTTGAGGCAATTGTAAATTACACTCCACACCTAAAACCACCAAGCTATCATGAGATGAGAATTCCATTTACTTATAAAGGAAGTGGAGTTAACAAAGGAAATGATGAAGCTTTTCAAAGAAGAATGAGTGAACTTTGGTTGTTCTATTATGTCGGATGCATGGACTAAAAAATAGAACATTGATTAACATGGTGAATTATACACATGGGACTATGTTTATTAAGAGTGCAGATGCTTTTCGATTTGTGAAAACTAGGGAAAAGCTGTTTGAGTTGTTGGATTCCTTTGTAGATGAGATTGGAGAGCAAAATATCATCCAAGTGCTGATTAATAACGGTAGTAAACTATGTCTTAGTTGGTAAGAGTCTTATTTTGATATTCTTACATATGCATATTACAAAAACCTAAGTCTATTAGTTTCTAACTTAGATAATTTCTTTCAATGTTGCCTTAGGTAAATATTTACCAGCCAAAAGATCACATTTTTTTGGACATGTGCTGCCCATTGTGTGAACTTGATGCTAGAAGACATTGTAAAGATTCAAAAAGTAAAACAAGACCACACAAAGAGGATGTTCACTTGTAGGATTTACTTATAACTGAACATGAGGAGAAAGTTTACAAATATAAAGGAATTGGTTAGGCATGGAGTTACCCAATTTGCAACAACATTTCTTACCTTGCAAAGGTTGCATAAATAAAAACACAACCTTAGAAATATATTTTCCTGTAATGATTGGTTGAAGTCAGAGATTAAGGGTAAGAGAGAAGAAGACATTGTTTTGATGCCTAAATTTTGTAATGATGTTTTGTACACTCTTAAAGTCATATGGGGCCACTTAGTGTTCTAAGGCTTGTAGACAATTGAAAAAAAAAAAAGCAATTGAATATATATTCATAGATCAAAGATGGAAATGTCATAGATCAAAGAATAAAAAAAAAAACTGATATCATAGATCAAAGATGAAAATGTCAACTTCATCATCCCCTACATTCTAAGGCCATTATTTAAACCCTAAGTATTATTATTCCAATCCAAGAATTGAATATGTTCCTAAAGTGACACATGAACTGTACAAGTGCATTGAAAGATTATGTTCATCTTAAGAAGAGGTAGATAAAATCACATTTGAGTTAATCATATATAAAAGAGCTTACACAGAATCTTTGAATTGAAACTGAAGGCAGCTATAATGCAAAGGCAGACTTTGGCTCCTGGTTAGTCTTAAAGTATTGAGCACTTAAGCTGTATTATTGATTTGTAGTCTTTTAATTATAAACCTAATAGCCTAATTTTATAGTAATGCTAAATTTCTAATTAGTTTACTGGTATTGAGCACTTAAGCCCATTACCAACCAAATGAAAGGATTGCGAAGATTTTAGAATCTCATCACCCTCTGCAAGATATTTTAAGTCCAACACATAGCAAGACGATGTAATTTAAAACTACTTTAGCACATATATATGTACAAAGAGAGATAAAATATTATTGCCTGAATTTGTCATTTTCAATAGTTCAGCAATTCTATCAATAGTTGCCTCACAGATCATCTCTGAAGAAAAAACAGCACCAGCAGTAGGCACTTGAGATGAAGGCCTATAGCAAGAAGCCAATACCAGCACACGTCTCCACCAATCAGGTGATGGTGTAGTACGAAGAGCATGCCTTATGCAACGTACAGCTCTCTCCCAGTCCAAACTGCCCTTCTGAATAGAGGATGCAATATCCTATAGACAGAATTAAGAGACAAATTTACCAACTCATGTCAAATTCTCATCAAATTAAACTAGCTAAAGTATGTTGTCATAAACCACAGTTGCATACCTGTTCAGTACATTTCAGTTATTAAAAGGAATAAATGCACAATAACAAAAAATACATTCCAATAAAATAGAATAAGAGTGCAGAACATTGGACAGTGTTGAGATATTGTGAAGATTATAGAGTATCCCAGCAGATATGATATAAATGTGATTGAGTTGATTTTATCTCAGATATGATTTGCATTTACATATACCAGATTTACTGTATATTATGTAATCAGGGAGATATCATTAGATTTAATTCCATTCTTTCCTCTGTTTGGTTTCCCCTTGTATCTATATATTTACAGTACCCTCTGTACAGTTTGACTATCAAAAATATACATCATGAAGTCCCACTCAAATAGTTTTGGATCCTCAAATAAGGGACAAGGATGTCGAGATCATTACGGAGAACACCCTCAGTGCTCTTATTGTATGTGTTTTGCCCATATCCATGAAAAATGTTAATCACTAATTGGCTTCAGTCAATGTGACTCAGACCTCCAACGATGGAAAGCCGCCAGAGCCCAGAAGACCAAACAAATTATGCTGGCTAATAATGAGTATAAGAAATTTTTGCAGTACAAGGCATTACAGACCTCATCCTCAGCCACACTTGCTCATACTGGTAATCCTACAATCTGTCTCTCTCTAAATCCTCATCTGTTGGTCCATGGATTTTGGACTAGAGTGCTTCTGATCATGTTGCGGGTAATCCACTTCTTTTTTCCAAGTTATCCCAACCTAAAATCCCTCATTACATTACTCTTGCAGACGAGTTGAAAGCTAAAGCTAGTGGCATTGGTCAAGCCACACCTCCTCCATCTTTCTCTCTTGATTTTGTCCTTTTCATTCCTAATTTTTATTTTAATTTGATTTCTGTTAGTAGTCTAACACAGTCAAAATTATTCTAGAGCCTTCTTTTCTTATTCTTTTCTCATATAGGATTCGAGTACAGGGCAAATGATTGGTATAGGCTATGAGTCATGTGGGCTTTATTGCCTTCAATCTCCTTCCTCAGTTGCTATTACAGAGTCTCCTAATCTCCTCCATCATCAGTTGGGCCATCCAAGTCTCAAAAAGTTAAAGAAAATGGTTCCTCATTTGTCTTCTCTTGAGCCCTTAGAATGCGAGTCTTGTCAACTTGGAAAGCATGTCCAATCTTCTTTTCCTAAAAGTGTCCAGTCACAAGTTCAATCTCCCTCTGATGTTATTCTTTCAGTTGCATGGAGGTCGTGTTACTACTGTTTTAGGGCATAGGCATTTTGTTACATTCATTGATGAGTTTTCAAAATGCATGTGGATTTTCTTATTTAAAGAAATATCAGAGTAATTTAATGTATTTCAAAATTTCTATAAAGAAATTCAAAATCAGTTTGGTCGTTCTAATTGCATCCTATGTAGTGATAATTCAAAAGAGTGCTTTTTTGCTCCCTTTAATTCTTTCTTAGCAAATAATGGGGGAATACATGTCTTCTAGTCCCCATACTCCTCAACAAAATGGTATTGCTGAATGTAAACATTGCCATATTATTGAAACAGCACATGCTATGCTCATAAATGCCAGTGCTCCTTTAAAGTTTTGAGGTGATGCTGTTCTTACTGCAGAATTTGTTAATAAACAGAATACCATCTGCTGCTGTCCAAAACAAGGTCCCTCATTCCATATTGTTTCCTGATGAACCTTTGTTTCATATTTCCCCACAAGTTTTTGGTTCTAACTGTTTTGTTCATGATCTTACTCCAGCTCTTGATAAGTTGTACGCTTGTGTTGTGAAGTGTATTTTTCTGGGGTACTCAAGAGTTCAAAAGGGATATCGGTGTTACTATCCTTCCTCCCTTGGTTATACACGTCAACAGTGTCAACTTTTTTGAAGATACACCTTACTTTACATCGTCACTGGTCCAAGTCTGTCTCTCAAGTAATTCCCATTCCTTGTATCTTTCCTGCAATCCCTCCTACATCTACAATAGATAAGCTGGTTCTATCACCTATATCAAAGCTTTCTAGTCCTCCACCCTTGATAACTTATCAGGGTCATCCGTGACTCCTAACATCCCTCCTACAGAAAGATCATGTGACTCATCTCCTGCCCCACTCTCTTCTCCTGCTTCAGATCCTCCTCCTAATCCCTGAATGATCTTCCTATGCACTTTTGCAAAGACACATATTCTACTTGCAATCCTCATCCCATTTATTATTTCCTCAATTATCATTGTTTTCACCATTACACTATACTTTTGTATGCTCTTTCTTCTATTTCTATTCCTAAGTCTCCACAGTTCTCTTTCCACCTAGGTTGGCAATAGGGTATGATTGACGAGATGACAGCTTTTGAATCCAATCAAACATGGACCCTTGTTTCCTCTCCTCCTAGGATATCTATTGTTGGGTGCCATTGGGTTTATACTGTCAAAGTTGGTCCAAATTGACCAATTGAAAGCTTATTTGGTGGCTAAGGGTTATACCCAAGTATTTCACTGGATTATAGTTATATATTCTCTCTTGTGGCAAAAATGGCCTCTATTCCTCTCCCTCTCTCTATGGCAGCAATGCGACATTTGCCATTATACCTATTAGACATTAAAAATGTTTTTCTAATTGGAGATTTAGAAGAGGAGCTCTATATGGAGCAACCACCTTACTTTGTTACACAAGAGGAGTGTAGAGGATATGTAGTCATCTAAAATGGTCTCAAACAATGGGTTGGGTCATTGACCCGTCCCAATCCAAAGAGACAACCCATGAACTCAAATCCTAAATCACGCAACCGCTCTACCTCTCTCTTCTTTGTCTCACATCTTCATCTCTCTTCTTCATGTTTCTGCTTCGTGCCTTCATTTTTGTGCTTCATCTGAGTTCTTCGTCCTCACTCTCACGGTCTCACTCCACCCCTGATCTTTCTCAACGTTCATTAGTCTCTGGTGACTATTGCTGCCACAACTCAGGGCACCCACTACTACCTCCATCTCTGACTCCTCCATTTTTCCCGATAGCTTTTTTTTCTGTTTCTCCCTCTCCCTCTTTCATTTTTTCTTTATTTCAGTTTTTCCTCTCCATCTTTCAGTTTTCCTTATTTCAATTTTCCCTCTCCCATGGCTCTATTTTTATCTTTTTTTCTCAAGTAATTTTTCTTTTTCTTTTAGCTTTCCTCTTTATCATTTCTTATGACCTATAATATTTTTTATATATTTTATTATATTTGCCATAACTCGCCATGGCATCCACCATAATTTTATGGCAGTTTTTTGGCTTTCAGCCATGACTTGCCATCTGCCGCTGATAACATTGTTTTGGTGCTAGTGTTGCTATTTTTCCTAAAATTGTTGAGTACTTTGGTTGATTTAAAAAGAACTAATGAAGAAGCTAAGAATAGAATAAAACCTAAGAATGTCCCACTAACTACTGACAAATTCCCTTTATTCCAACAACCTTATCCCAGAAAAGAAGAAAAACAGGAAGTGGTACAATAGAAAAAGCTTTCAATGTTGAGGAAAGCAATCAACTTAGGGCAAAGACAGCAAGAAAGTTTTATTCAGCTGGCTTATCATTTCATCTTGCCGTAAATCCTTACTATGTTAGCTCTTATTCATTTGCTGCCGACCACAATGTTAGTGATTTCCTTCCTTCTAGTTATAATGCTTTAAGAACTAGTCTTTTACAACAAGAGACATCTCATATTGAAAGGTTTTTCCAACCTATAAAATATTTATCGCTTATAAAAGTAGTTGCATTAGTTGCTAATGGATTGACATGTTCAAAGAAGGCCATGGATAAATTTTAAGTGAAGGAGGGCCAATATTTTTTAAGGCTGTTGATGATTCTAAGGAGTACAAGAACAAACACTACATGGCCAGCATAATAAAGGATGTAATTAATGAGGTGGGGCCTAAAATGTTCAAATCATAACCAATAATGCTCCTACTTGTAAGGCAGCCAAGATGTTAATTGAAGTTGTGTTTCCTTATGAGTTTTGGACCCCTTGTGTGGTTCATACTTTGAATCTAGCATTGAAAAACATGTGCAACTCGAAATATTGGTGGAAATGAAAATGTTTTCAATGAGTGCCATTGGATAACTGAAATAGTTGATGAAACATGTTTTGTCAAGACTTTCATAATGACTCATTCTATGAGATTAGCTATTTTTAATGAGTTTTCTTCTCTTAAATTGCTTTTTATTGCTAAAATTTGCTTTGCATCAATGGTTGTCATGCTAGAAAGATTGAAGTTGCTAATATGTGCTTTGCAAAATATGGCCATTAGTGATCAATAGAATAGTTATAGAGAAGATGATGTTGGGAAAGCTGCACATGTGAAAGAATTTATTTTAAATGATATATAGTGGGATAAATTAGACTATATTCTTTCTTTCACAGATCCTATATATAGCATGCTTAGAACATGTGACACGGATGCTTCTACTATTCATTTGGTCTATGAAATGTGGGATACCAAGATTGAAAAAGTGAAGACAATCATATATAGGCATGAGGGAAAGGATGCAAATGAGGTTTCCAATTTTTATGATGTGGTTCATAATATATTGAATTTTAGGTGGAGCAAGGGTTGTACTCCACTTCATTGCTTAGCCTATTCATTGAATAGAAGTCATAGTATAACAATTTTTTATCATATATAGGTATTATAGTGAAGAATGGCTTAGGAGAAGCTCCAAATAGGATTCCTCCACATCAAGATGATGAAATTTTGAGAGAAAGGAATAAATTTCTAAAGAGATATTTTCCTAATGCTGAGGAAAGAAAAAAAAAATTGTTGAATTCTCTAATTTCTCATCGAGTGCAGGTGACTTTGCTTCTTTTGATTAATTGAAGATAGGTGGACATTGGACCCAAAATCTTGGTGGGTAATGCATGAATCTTCTACCCCTTTACTTCAAAAACTTGTCTTGAAGCTTCTTGTACAGCATTGTTCCTCATCTTGCTGAGGAATTGGAGTATGTACTCTCATTCATTCTTTCAAGAGAAACAAAATGGATCTAGAAAGGACTGAGGATTTGGTTTATGTGCATTCCAAGCTTTGTCTTTTGTCTAGGAAAGAAGAAAAGTATACTGAAAGAGAGACTAGGATGTGGGACATTAGTGGAGATGTGCATGATCCACTTGATGATTGTGATAATTTCTTGAATTGGCTGAGTTATCTCTTGATGAATAAGACTTAGAAGTTATGCTTTTTCTAAATGATGGGGACGGAGGAGATGAGTGTGACACGGTTAGAAACTTAGAATTAAGTAGTAAATTGTAGGAACTTATGTAAAGGCAAATCCTTCTCTTTGTGATAGTTCTATATTTCTATTGGATACAACTACTAATTCTTTTTGTAAAATTCTAACTTGGATTGGGGTAAAGTATGTAAATTTTTGGATGTTCAAAGTGGGAGAAACATTCTGACTTGGCTACTTGGATAAGGGAAAGATATGATCACATGTATCTTTTGTAAAATGTGATCATTGATATGCAAATGTAACACATTAATATAAATTAACTATCAACATATCTTTTACAGATATGAAAATGAAGCATGAGTATCATATTTAACTTATTGATGTCCTAAACCAAAATGAACAAGCAATGAGATTCACTAGAGCAATTCTCTTCATAAACAGATCCATTGCTTTACACATCCATTTCTTTCTATAAGTACCAAAAAGCTACAAGAGAACTAAAATGTACACAAAATTATAATGAACATTTCAGTACTGGTAATGGAGCCGAGAACTATCATTATTTTTTTTTTCTTTTTAATAAGAGATAGAAAGGGCTATTGTAATTAAAACAATGTCTGAGTTACTAGATACCATGAGTAAGAAGAGCACTATCAAAGTTATCAAAGTCATAATAGCATATGCATGTTAAGTGGTTCAATGACAATTTTCCCAAACAACATGGTAGTATCAGAGTATCTAAATACATGCTCATACATCAATAATAGTTTCTTGAAATAGAAATAAGATTCATCACCTCTCCATGCAATGGTTCTCCAAGTACACTTAAATATGTAATGGGTGATAGCCGCAGGTGTGTTACTGCTTCACCTGAAACGTTAGGTGTTGTCTGATTCAGAATCCGATGAGTCCCAAAGGTAGGGCAATGAAGATGCTGGTCTAACATTTGCATGTGCATAGCCATCATATCTCGTCTCCTGTGGATCTCCAAGATAAGTGTAAACAATGCTTCATCATCAGGTATATTCTCTATGAATTGCAAATCACTACGTAATAATTCATAAAAAGGCACCCGACATTTTCCCTCATCAACTAAAAGCCAGATCACATCCAAACAACTGTGTAGCCATGCAATTACAGCTTTGTCAGGTCTCCACAATTTTACTATATCAGATTCCTCAATCCCCTGTTGCCTCTGGTCCCAATTCACCAGCCAATTCAGCATATGGTGGAAGATTTCAGCATATGTCACTGGTTTTAGACAAAATTCAAGACCAGTTAAAATAATCTTGCAACATAGCTGGCGAAGGCTACTATTACTAATATCATTGTTTCTAACAGATGGACTGCCTCTTAGTTTAGACTGTTGTCCAGAGGAGGAAATATCAGATGATTTGACTGGAGACATAGCTGCACAAGCTAAGGGCTCAGTCGTTGGCTGTGCGGGGGAACCAATAGTATGAACAGAAGTCAAAGGAGATGCAGGATTTGAAGACTGAAAATTAGAAGAATTAGCAATCGTGCTTGGAGGTGGCAGCATTCCTGACTGTGACAAGCTCGACGAGGAAACAGTTGGCACTGCTTGACTCAGTTGACCAACAGGCAATTCTGCCGAAGAAACCAAAGAGAGAAGGGATGGAAGAAGCGTATCCCAGTCAATGCACCCAATACCACATAAGCTTCTTAACACAAAAAGAAGAAACTCTGCCCGTGGCCCATGACCACTACACTGCACAACTAGTGATATAAGTATAGCTTCGGTCACAGAACGTAGTTGATCTTGGTCCTGAAAGTAAAACACAATCAACATATATATAACAACAACCAGCTTTTCTAACTAGAAGAATCAATCAAAATCATAATATTTTATAATAAGCCATGCATATATATAAACTAATAATCGCTCAACCCTTCTTAACAATTTTTCCTATAGTTTGTCTTCACAAATATGAAAGAAATAAAATAAATTGTCATGTCTCTCTTCAATTAAGACAAAACAAAGACTAAACAACAAAGCGTGACATAAAAAGTTGCATCTCATAATTTCAAACTCACAGGAAACTGGCTCTGGAGTTGCTCAAAATCTAGAATGAACTGCTCATTTGGTGGAGGAAGCTCTCGATTAAGCGCTTGTACACGTTTCTGCGTTTTGTTCCTGAAATGAATCATTCCGACATTGAAAAAAGTAAGAAGCTGAAAAACACAAGAATCAAAACACATATCACATCACTGAAATAAGAAAATAAAAAAAGTTGAAAGCGAAAATAATCATTCAGCACTAGCTACAATATCGAAAAACCTATAACCACATTTGGATAAAGCATATAACAGTGAAACCGGTTGTTGCATAACGAAAGCACGCGCATACGTTTCGATAAACTCCTATTCTCCAAGAAATTTTAAAAGGAAAAAGAAAACGCAAAAATTGAAGTGCGCGGACTTACGGTTGTTCGCGGAGTGAGTCTTCGGGTCTCTGGCGGCTGTTTCGCTGGGAAAATGAAAAGAAGTGAGAGAGAAGAAGAAGAAGAAGAAGAAGAAGAAGAAGAAGAGAGGAAAAGAAAGTACGGTGAGTCCTAAGTAGAGGTTGAAGAGATCGAGAATGGGGCCACGAGCGGGGTGGAACTGGAAAGAGCGCGAGGGTGTGTTTGTTGCTGCTGATCTCTGATTCTGAGATGGATCCATTTCTTGCCTTTCATCAACTTCCAGTGCTCAAACTCTAGTGATTCCTAGTTTATATACAACACTCTTAAGTCTTACAAGTTGAACTTGTATACAGATAATTGCGCCACTGAACAGTATCCAGTCTGTTGGGATGATTGGGTCCTAGTATCGGGTCGGTTTTTCACCCGAGACTTCGACCAAAACACAAGAAATGCTAATAACCAATAAACATGGCCGTGTTTATGTTCTTTATTAAGTTAGTTTGTTTAAAAAGTATTTTAAAATAATTATATTTTAAAAATAAAGAAATATATTTTAAAGAAAAATAATAATATTTTTTATTTCTTTAAAAATAAACTAATTCATAAAACTATCATATATATATATATATATATATATATATATATATATATATATATATATATATATATATATATATATATATATATATAATGATAAAATACATATTTTTTATTTTTTATTTTATTTATTGACTGATAGATAAAAATAAATAAATAAATTTAAAATGATAAATTAAAAAGAATATAGTTAAACATAATTAAGAAAATGCATACTATTTATTATGTCAACATAATAATAAATATGATTTTTTATATAAATACATTAAAAATTATATGATAATGAGTGAAAAAAAATATATTAATTTTTAATATTTTATTATTTTACAGAAAATAAACTACTTTACAAAATTATTATTCATATAAATTGATAATATAATGGATATTTTTAATTTTTCAAGTTTAGTTATTGATCAATATATAAATATAAAAAATAGATTAAAAACATGAAAATAAAATTAAATAATATAAATTTTATTAATTTTTAAATTTTTAAAAAATCATATTGTTTGATAGTCTAATAAAATTATTAGTCATGATAAATTTTAAAAACAAACGAAATTAGTTAAATAATTTATTAAATATGTTTGTGTATTTCACGTTAATTTATATGTGTTTATTAAATTATTTTATTTAAAAAATTAAAAATTATTTATTTAAAATATAATTATTTTTTAAATGAGTAAAAACAAAAATGATGTGCTATGAAAGAATTATCATCTTAAAAGTAAGATTTAAGTAGACATTTAGAGCAACCTGAATGTAGACTTATTTCTCAATATTAACTCATCGATACAAATGACTTGTGCACATTGAATAATAGTAGTTAAAGTCTCAAACAAACCTTTCTTGAAACACAAAGAAAAAGAATTTATTATTTTTCTTTTAAGTAGATGGTCAACAAAATTATAAAGTGTAATTATTAAAGTTTTGATCAAGCTATTGCATGCAATTAATTATATTGTAAGTGATATTATAGTTAGAGTTTATAGCTATTAAAAATATTGTGAAAAATAATTGAAGCAAAATGAAATTGTTTGCCTCTTTATTGAGTATCATTCTGTGTGTGTGTGTGTATCTGTGTGAGCAAAGAGAAAAAAATAATACAAAAAGATAAAAGAAAATAATGGTGACAATTATAAGATCCATGACATACGGACCTGCACCAAGGATGTGATTCTCAACAACTAACTTCCTCGCTTCTCTTCATCATGTTGTTACTCCTCATCGCACATGGTGGTTCCAGACTATTGTTGAAACTTCATGACTCCCTCACCCCACAAGCTGGAAGGTGGAATATCCAGCATTCCAAACTTAGGAAGCAAAGAGCACAATGCAGGAGCCTTGAGTCCCATGGTAAACCTGTGAATGACTTGAAGATTAGAAGAAATAGTTAGGAGCTTCATCAAGCCTTAAGTCTACTTATATCTTTTCCTTTACTATGTGGAAGTTTATCTCTAAATGCTTTGTACATTTATGGAAAACCAGGTTAGCTGCAATATGTAATGCATTTTTGTTGTCGCAAAAAAATTACTGGCTATTTGGTATTCATAACATGAAGATCATAGAGGAGAAAGATGAGCCATTGAGCTCATAGGTGGCTACTGTTAAGGCTCTATATTATGCTTCAGAGGATGAGTGTGAAACTATGGCTTGCTTCTTGTTCTACCATAACATGAGGGAGCTTCCAAGGAAGAAACAGAGTCTGAAGATAGATTGACGAGAGTTTGAGCATCTTGCCTCGTCAGCATCAATAAACCCCATGGAGTTTTGAGTCCCTGCTAAAGAGTATGCCACATCCAGGGGAGCCTTTCAAGTAACGCAATATGCGATGGGCTGCAAAAAAATGGGCCTGAGTGGGGGACTGCATATATTGACTTAATTGCCAAGTTGCAAAACATACATCTAGTCTCGTCGTGTTTAGGTATAACAAGCGGCTCACTAGTCTTCTATAAAGCTCAAAGTGGGCAACTAGTTGTATGTTAAACATGCTTAAAGCCAAAAAAAATCCTATTATGCCTCAATCACATTAAAACATGCAATTAAAAAGAGAAGTCTTAAGTCGGTCACAAGTCAAGTTGTAGAGCACAAATCCTAAAGAGATAATCACACAAAACAATGAGAAAAGGGGTACAATTAAATTAAGATAAAAATCTCCTTTAAGGCTAAAAAACTCATATCTGTAGGTTAAAGTTTAATGTAGAGTATAAAAGTAAGGTATCTAGCTAATTATTAGTTTCCTAATAAAAGTATAATGCCAATAATAATTACTCAACATGCTCTTCTATCTGGAAGAATTGGGTTCCATGAGGAAAAAAAATTAATTTATTTGAATTTATTACAAAGATAGCCTATACACTTCACTTAAAAACATGTAATATCAATCACATAACTAGGTACTACTCCCCATACTTAGAAAAAAACATGGTCCTCTATGTTTTTTTAAAAAAAAATAAATAAAAGAAAATAAAGATAAGAGAAAAAGGAAATATACTGCCTGGTGGAATTAGGCGTTTGATAATACTCATAGTGTTGACCTCTGAATATTTGCAATGATGGAGACAAAATACCCAAGTAATAGACCAGCTTATAGTAGCAAATATAGAAAGAAACTAGAGTTCAAGTACATGAATAAAAAAAAAAGATGTTAAACTAAAAAAAAAAAAACATAAAAGAAATAATGAAACTTATAAGTCACTAGGGAAGGGGGAAATGATGCTGGAACAAGTGCAGCAGCTCTGCAATCTAGGTATCTTGCTGGTCAAGGCATTGATGGACTGATGCAGAATACTCAGCCAGCTGAGTCTCTTACCTATCCATCCTCTCATCAATATGCTGGTGCAACTGCTGTAGATCTGGATAGTGAGCAGGAGCAGGAGATGAGGGTGACTCCATTGGAGTGTCATGAAACTCACCATCCTCGTCAGCAAGAGGAGGCTCAGGCTGCTGCTCAAGAACGACTGGCTCCTCTCTGGCAGGTACATGGGGTGGGGCCAGTATAAACTCCCCATTTCCTTCTCGGACTGATATGCCTATCTGGTAGAATGTGTCCGTCAGTGGGGTTATCTCAGTAATCCTCGTGTCTCTCTGGTGTACTCGCTGAAGGTTGAGGGCAACGCGAGAGAGATGAAGGACCCAACACAAATATAGCCAGTCTTTGCGATGCTCAGACGTGCTTCTAGGCCCATGCATGATAGTAAAAGAAATCGCCCTGTATTGACGCGGCACTGGTGAAGCATGCACCATAAAATGAACAGGTGATGAGAGCTAACATTAACTGTGCTCCAGCTGCGTGCAAAAATAGAATGCACAAGCCACCTGTGGACTACCCGTAAAGCTGGGTCTCAAATGGATGTGCTCTTCGTGAGTCAAGCCTTGTAGACGTCACAGGTGCCAGTAATCTCCTGCCATGTTATGTCCTTAGAATAGCCTGGGAGAATCTCAACCAATGCCTCTCTGTATGCCTACGTTTGGACTGATTCCTCCATCTCGAATCGGCAGTGGACGTTGAATCATGCCAACGTCATGTTGCGCTAGGTGGTCATGTGGAAACGCACCCGCAAGTCGTCGGTGTATGTGACCGAGCTCAGGAACTCCAAGACTGACTCCCTGTATGTTAGTGCTCTCAAAGCCTGGATGCCCTTCCATCCTATGGCTGCAATGTACCTGGAGACATCCTCCCATAGACCATGTTCTTGAAGAACATTCTCGTCCAGATAGCATATAGGGAGGAACTCAAATCCTAATAACGTGTCCAAGCACTTGTGGTACACTTCTACTGCACTAGGATCACCTCAAAATTGGATCTCGTATGTTGTTGGCGCAGTAGAGGTGCCTTCACGAGCTCTCTTAGGAGGCATTCTCTGCATAAAACAATTAATAATAAAGAGGTCGTCAGTCTAGTGCACATGCACGGTCGTTCTCTTAATCAGCACAGTCGTACATGTAATTCAAGCACGCCCATGCTCATGTAAGCACGACCGTTTTGGAACCTATTTCATATGCACAGCCGTGTTGTTCATATGCACGACCGTGCTTCGCACATAGAAGCAAAAAAATTCAAAGGCAATGCACATGAGAGGGATTCGTACCAAAACAACATCAAATATAAATAGTTAATACGAATAAACACATACCTGGATATGAATGCAGTCCAAAATTGTAGAATAGAAGCAAAAATGAGAAGAGTGTGCGAGAGGTTTCTTTTTAGGGGAGTTAGGGGAGAAAGGGCATGCTATAACTGTGCACCTCTTTCCCCTTTTTATTTTTCAAATCCCGCATATATGCACGGTCGTGCATATATATAGCACGGTTGTGCTTATATATAGCACGGTCGTACTTATCTAATGAAAGCACGCCCAAAACAACCTTTCTAACATGGGCGTGTTTGAGGGAGGCACGCCCATGTTACCATTAAGCACAGGCGTGCCTACTGAAAGCGCGGTCGTGCATGTTTCGTTTACCCACTTCATTGTAAATAAATGAAAACTTAAAATAAAATAAAATAAAAATAAATAAATAAAATGATAATGAAACATAACTCAGGGTGCCTCCTAGAAGCGCTTGTTTAATGTCGCGAGCCTGACATCTTGCCTGTACTAGTCAAGTATTATCGTGTGACCAGGAAGGGTCACATTCTCTATGTACAGCTTTGCTCTCAGCCCATTGATATGGAAAGGTTCTTCTCCATGCTTAGACACTTCTAGTACTCCATATGGGAGAACTTTGACCACATTGTATGGGCTATACCATCTAGATTTCAGTTTTCCAGGAAATAGTAGCAACCGAGAGTTGTAGATCAGAATCCTATCACCTGCTTGGAAACTCCTATGATAAATGTGTTTATCATGCCACTTCTTAGTGCGCTCTTTGTATAACTTGGCATTTTCAAATGCAACAAAATGCAATTCATCCAATTCATTGAGCTGCAACAGTCTCTTCTCACCTGTGACCTGTGAATCAATGTTTAAGAACTTTAAGGCCCAGTAGGCCTTGTGTTCAAGCTCAACTGGTAAGTGACATGCTTTACCAAAAACCAAACGATAAGGGGACATACCAATAAGGTTTTGAAAGCAGTGCGATAAGCCCAGAGTGCATCATCCAATTTCAAAGACCAATCTTTCCTAGAGTTGTTAACAGTGCGCTCTAAAATTCTTTTCAATTCCTTATTATATATCTCAACTTGCCCACTAGTTTGGGGATGATAAGGAGTGGTCACCTTATGGGTGATGTCAGGCTAGTGATTTATTATTGAGTAATTTATAATATTTTATACTTGTTCAATGTTAATTGAAAGATTATTTGGTATTAGAATATATTTAGATGGAGTTTGAAATTAAAAAAAAAAAAAAAAAGTGAACAGTACCATATGAACAGTGCCTGTGAACAGTAACACCGCGTACAAACCGCGTATGAACAGTGAAACCGCATATGTACAGTGACCGCTAACATCATCTTGACGTCATGGCTGACGTCACATACGCGTACAGTGCGCGTACAGTACGCGTGCACAATATTTTCCGGCATGAATAGTGTCCTAAACAGTGTTTTCCGGTGTGAACAATAAGGCGGTGAACAGTGTTTCCAGCGATAAACAGTGAATTTCGGCGGTGAACAGTAAATTTCAAAAATTTTCTATAAAAAGGGGGCTTCACACGAAATTTTCATTTCTTCACCCCTATCCAAGGTTCTCAAAGGTTCTAAGGCCGTAAATCACCATTTTCTCTCATACTAAACCCTCTTAAACTTATATTTCTCGCCAGATCTGAGATACTACGTCTATTTTGAAGGATTTGAAGTAAGTTTCTTTAAGTTTGAAGCTAGATTTATCGTTTGTTTCTCTTCTCCTTCTTTTTCTCATAAAAATTCATAGTATTCTTAGGAGAAACTCTGTTCTAAAGCCGAATCTTCGGTGAATCTTGCATTAAAACAAGTAATATTCGGTAGATCTAGTGTGAATCATCTTTATAAGGTAAGGGGAGTTTACTTTAGCCTATAATCTATGTTTTGAACGGTTTAATATGCTATTTCAAGATGTTTTGATATGATTTTGTTAGATCTATTGAATAAAAGCTATTTTCTAAGCTGTAACTGCTATTAATTGATTTAAAATGCTGAGATTTTGGCTGATCTATTATAAACTTGCCTTAGTTGAGCTATTAAAATAATTTTTGCGGTGTGCATCATGCTGAGATATATGTTTTGCATCATTATAGAGCCGAGTTACATGTTTAGGTGGGTAGACGTGTAACGGTAAGTTCATGCTGAGCTGTTGTCTTTGTCTTTGTCTGGATCCGTATACTGTAATGGGTCGCTCCTGACCGGCTTCTGCTCGGTTCCTTCTGGATTACTTAGGCTGTGAAACCAGTTGGAAACCGTTTTCATGTTGTGCATTAGATAGGCTAGAAATGCATGGGTTATTGCTGTGAGAAATATTTATCTCTATATATATGATTTTATTTTATGTATGGTAAGCTCACCCTTGCATTTCTTTCTATGTCGTTGTGTGCGTGTGTACTGCGATGATCGTACGGTGGTACGTGAGCAGATGTAGCAGGTGTTGCATCTACTTCACAGGCTGAGGGGCCAGTGGAGAAATGTTAGAAGCCGGAGTTGAGTAATCTTGCATTAAAGTCTCTTTTTCTTTATATTTTGAGACCTCATGTTGAGGGAGCTACGTAGTATAATTTTGGGTATTTTGAATATTATAAAACTAAATGTAATATTATGTTGTTCTGTTGGATATTTGTTGTAAGGAACTTTATTTTATTTTGAATGAGAAGTGAATTTTATACTTATATTCTCTATTATTTACCTATTTTAAATAAGTATGTGGTGTAGAAACAATGTTCTCAGTTCCTTATAAAATGGGGTCGTGACAGGTGACACCATATTTTGTTAAAAGAGCTTCAAATTGTTTATTACAAAAATGGGTGCCACCATCACTAATAATAGCCCTAGGGGTTCCAAATCTAGTGAAAATATTTTTCTTTAAAAATTTAATTACAACCCTAGTATTATTGATGGGTAATGCTACAGCTTCTACCCATTTGGAAACATAATCAACAGCTACTAATATATATTCATTATGCATGGATTTAGGGAAAGGCCCCATGAAGTCTATGCCCTAGACATCAAATAATTCACAAATCAAGATATTACTAAGAGGCATTTCATGTTTGCTAGATATATTTCCACTTCTTTGACACCTATCACATGACTTAACATATAAATGATCATTTTTAAACAAAGTAGGCCAATAAAAATCACACTGCAGGACCTTATGAGCGATTTTTGACAGGCCACAATGACCTCCCGCCTCCCTAGAATGGCAATGGTTAAGAATCTCATTAACCTCACTCTCTGAAACGCACCTCCTAATCATATTGCCCCACAAATCTTAAAAAGATAAGGTTCATCCCAAATATAATGCTTCACATCAGACTAAAACTTTCTAAGCCTATGCTTGTCAAGTAGTTTAGGAGTTACATTACCTGCCAGATAATTTACAAAATCTGCATACCAAGATGCCTTAGAGATTGTGAGGAGCCTCTCATCAGGAAAAGAATTCTTGATCTCCTTCACTGTAGGTTCCCTCACTGAAGCATCCAGTCGAGACAAATGATCTGCTACAACATTTTCACTCTCTTTCTTGTCTCTAATCTCTACATCAAACTCTTGGAGGAGAAGGATCCACTGTATAATCCTTGGCTTAGTGTCCTGTTTTGACAACAAATACTTGATGATAGAATGGTCAGTAAAGACAACAACTCTGGACATTATCAAATAAGAACAAAATTTATCAAATGCAAAGATAACATCAAGTAATTCCTTCTTTGTGACGGTGTAATTACGCTGAGCGTCATCCAAGGTTTTACTTGCATAGTAAATAGCCTGAAACACCTTGTCTCGCCTTTGCCCTAGAACTGCTCCCACAGCTGCATCACTAGCATCACATATTAGCTCAAAAGGTAAAGACCAGTCAGGAGCTACAATCACAGGAGCAATTGTTAATTTCTCTTTTAATTTCATGAAGGCAGATAAACATGTTTCATCAAATTTAAATTCTTCATCTTTAGCCAATAATTCAGAAAGAGGTTTTGCTATTTTTGAGAAGTTTTGTATTAACCTCCTATAGAACCCAACATGCCCTAGAAAACTTCTGACTGCTTTAACATTTGTAGGGGGAGGTAGTTTAGAAATAACCTCAATCTTGGCAGGGTCTACTTCAATACCTTTTCCTGACACCTTGTGTCCCAAAACAATGCATTCATCAACCATAAACTGACACTTCTCCCAATTTAAAATCAAATTAGCCTTCCTGCATCTCTGTAAAACTAAATTCAAGTTATATACACAACTATCAAATGTGGTGCCATATACAGAAAGATTATCCATAAAGATCTCAATACAATGTTCTAACAAATCTGAAAAAAAAGCCATCATACACCTTTGAAAGGTGGCAGGGGCATTACATAATCCAAACGACATTCGTTTATATGCAAATGTACCATAGAGGCAAGTAAAAGTAGTTTTTTTCTTGATTTTCAAGAGCTACGGGTATTTGCATATAACCAGAATATCCATATAAACAACAGTAATATTCATGCCCAGCTAACTTCTCTAACATCTGATAAATAAAGGGTAGAGGGAAGTGATCCTTCCTGGTGGCTTCATTAAGCTTCCTGTAGTCAATACACATCCTCCATCCGGTTACCTTTCTGACGGCAATGAGCTCCTGTTGCTCATTCTGCATAACAGTAGTCCCTCCTTTCTTTGATACAACTTGCACAGGACTCACCCAAGGGCTATCAGAGATTGGGAATAAAATATCGGCATCCAATAACTTAATTACCTCCCTTTTCACTACTTCTTTTAGATTGGGATTTAATTGCCTTTGGGGTTGTACTTTTGGTTTGAACTCCTCCTTCAGGTGAATTCTATGAGTGCATATAGAAGGACTGATGCCCCTAATGTCATTGATGCTCCACCCAAAAGTCTCCTTGTTCTCTCTAAGTACTCTCAAAAGCTTGTCCTCCATGCTACTTGTCAAATTGGCAGAAATAATTACAGGTAAGTGAGATGGAGGGTGTAAAAAGACATATTTAAGATTCAAAGGAAGAGGTTTGAGCTCTATTTCAGGAGGTTCTTCGACTAATGGCTTGGCTCTTTTCTGGGAGTGTTCTCCTAGATCTTCAAATATCCTTCGCTCGAACCATCTTCTAGGTACCCTACTGTTCAATGTTAAGATCTCATATATTATTTCTTCAGTGTCGTGCAAATCCCTCCTTTCCAATGTAAGTATTCTCTCCAATACATCTTTCATTAATCCATCTTGTACCTGGGGTACATTTAGGGAGAGAAAGGTAACATCTGCAGTTGACACAAAATTACAAGAATCAAAAGTAGAGGGATGCTTAAGTGAATTAAAAACTTTAAATACTACTTCCTCTTCGTTCAATCTTAATGTAAGCTTCCCCTGCTGAACATCTATTATGGTTCGTCCTATAGCTAGGAAAGGCCTTCCTAGTATGATGGGTACTTCATCATCCTCTTCCATGTCAAGGACAATGAAATCTGCAGGGAATATGAACTTATCCACCTTGACCAGGACATCCTCCACTATACCTCTAGGATACGTTATCGAGCGATCAGCAAGCTGCAGAGAAATTGAAGTTTACTTGGGTTCTTGCATACCCAACCTTCTAAACACAGAAAATGGTATTAGATTAATACTAGCGCCTAGATTACAGAGCGCTTTATCAAAATAAGAATTGCCTATAGTGCACGGAATCGTAAAACTCCCTGGATCCTTAAGCTTAGGTGGCAGCTTCCTTAGCAATATTGCTGAGCACTCCTCATTCAATCTGACTATCTCGAATTCTTCCAATTTCTTTTTGTTGCTTAGCATCTCCTTGAGGAATTTAGCATATTTAGGCATCTGTGAGATGACTTCAACAAAAGGGATATTGATGTGGAGTTTTCTGAGGATCCCAAGAAATTTATTAAACTGAGGGTCTCTCTGGGTAGCCATCAACCGTTGTGGGAATGAAACTTTCAACCTTGGCATCACTAATGCATCTTCCCTTGCTTCTTTTTTCATATCTGGTTGGCAAGCATGGCCTTGCTCATCATTCAGCACAGCCGTGTTTTCTTCAAGCATGACCTTACTTGGGTTAAGCACGGGCGTGCATTCATTGTCAACATGGGCGTGCTGTTCAAAGCACGACCATTCTTGTTGAGCCAACATGGGCATGCAGGGTGATGCAAGGGCGTGCTGATCAACAAGTACAGGCATCATGACTTATGTGTCTACATTTCACTCAAGTTCTTTCCACTTCTTAAAGTAATTGCTTTAGCTTGTTCCCTAGGATTCAGTTCTGGTTGGGACAGCAATATTCCTAGTGCTCTTTGACTGAGGAGACTTGTGATTTGCTCCAATTGGGATTCAAGCTTTGAGGACTGAGTCCTCATCTCAGCTCTGATTTTTGCAAACCTCTTATCTTTCCTCTCAATCTGTTGTTCCATCTGTGGCTCAAGTTTTGCTATTCTCTTGTCAGAACTATGCACGTATTGCATCATCTGTTCTTGAAAATTGGATTGGAATCTATGAGCTTCTCTTCTTTCTAGCTTCTCCCCTTGATTTTGCACATGAAGGGGTCGATAGGGTGCATTCTGATTTCCTTGGCGGCTTCCCCAAGGATTTGTATTGCTATTGCGCCATCCTGAATTATAATTATTACCCATAAAGTTCATCTTCCTGATCAAGCTCTGTATTATGCGCCAACTTTGTGGGTTGATCTTGTGCTCTCATTAAACACTCCAATTGCTTTGTGAGAGCTGCCATTTGGGTTACCAATGGGTTGTTGCTATCTGCTTGATAGACTGGTGCAACTTCCTTTCTCTTCAAGTTGTAAGTGTCAATTGTGTGCCACTGAAAGCTAGCAGATGCCATTTTGTCTATCAATCTGTATGCATCATCTATGCCTTTCCTTATAAGAGATCCTCCTGCGGTGGCATCAATTGTGGCCCTATTATGGATGGATAGGCCACTGTAAAAGATCTGTGCTTGCCTCCAAGTTGGAAAGTCATGGTGCGGGCATCTTCTCAATAATTCCCCGAATCGCTCCCACGCCTCGAACAATGATTCTATCTCATTCTGCTAGAAGCAACATATTTCTGTCATCAACTTGGACGATCTTGATGGAGAAAAGTACTTTCTCAAGAACTGTTGAGTGAGATCCTCCCAAGTTGTGATGGAATGAGTGAGGAAAACCATGCATTCACTCTTTCGGACACTGAAAATGGAAACAGGCAGAGTCGAATTGCATCGTTGGAGACTCCATTGTATTTTATAGTGTCTGTTAATCGGAGAAACTTTGTCAGATGCAGATTGGGGTCTTCGTTAGGCAAGCCCCCAAATTGTATGGAGTTCTGAACCATGGTGATGAGTGCTGGTTTCAACTCAAAATTGTTTGCCTCCACATTAGGTGCCGCGATACTTCCAGGAGTGCCTCTGGCATTGGGCATCATGTAATCTTGGATCGATCTCCTTCCCTCTGCCATTCTTTGCTCTCTTACTTCTTCTCTTTGTCTACGAACTGTCCTTTCAATTTCCGGATCAAACAAATAAGCTGTAGAATACTTAGAACAAGTGAGCATACATCAAGAGTAATTAAAAAAATTGAAAATAAAATAAATACAAAAATTATAAAAATATTAAAAGAAAATTCTAACAATGAACAAAACAAAATAAAACAAAACATAATTTGCTCAAATCAATTAAATTCAAGATTTTCTTAATATTGAAAAATCAACAATCCCCGGCAACGGCGCCAAAAACTTGTCAGAAGGCAAGTGTACCTATCGAGAAGTAATAAAGGGTTTTCAACTAAGTTTCTGAAATATCGTCTCACAATGATTATTTATCAATTACTAAGAGTTTTCCTAATTTAATTGTTTGAGTTTCAAATATGCGAGATTAATCAAGATGAGAATTTATAAAATTAATTGTAAAAACTAAGAGCAAGAAACACAAAGCACGTTTTGGTTAAACTTTATCGGCGAGGAACCTAGGGCTTATGGGTGTTCTCATTCAATCTTTTATGATATTCTTTTATTTAGATCTAAATCTGATTTTCTAGTGATTACTAATCATTCATACTAATACTATTAATACTCAATGGTCATGCAGTATTAATATTCTTTTCTCTAAGTTAATATCCCCAATAGTCATGCAGGTTATCAATTTAGAAAAAGCCTAAGGAGTCTATGAATTTGTTAATTCAATAACGATTAGAAGACGAAGATTGGTTTGATCTACCTAATCTTTCCTCTCGTTTTATCCTATAGATCTATTAATTACCCGAGGTACGATCGCCTGACGTTGTAATTAATTGGGGTTAAGAATTAGAAATGATAAGATAAATCCTAATCATGAAATGGAAATCATATTTAGATTCAAATATCAGAATCCCATAAAGTCATAAACAATCATTCCCATAGCCCTAGCTATGGATTTAGCTACTCATATAGAAAGAAAGAACTAAAATAATCAATAATATATCCATAATGAAGAAGTAAAGCAAACAAGAATAGGAAATGAATCTTCGGTCTTCAAGTATGATCACTTGAAGCTCTGAGTTCTGCCAAGGGTGTGCCAGCGATCCTACGAGAATGGTGGAAATGATCCGAAATCTCGAAGAAAAGGTTCTGTGTCAATTCCTGCTCTACCAAGGGTTCCCTTCACGATGCTTTCTCCCCTCTATTTATATCATTTGAACTCCTTTGAACTTGGTAAATTTGGCTACCGCACACAAGCACGGCCGTGTATGATAGTGCAGCACGGTCTTGCATATTATCAAAGCACCCCCGCGCTTCATTGGGCGTGCTTGTTGCTGTGAGGCTTTGAAGCCCATTCATTTGCGCCCAAAATGTATCCAAATTCTACTTATGGTCTTTTTATATCAAACTGTGCAATTTAACAACTAAATTACTATAAAACCTAATTTAAATAAATGTCAAATATGAATAATTGGGCTATAAAAGAGGGTCTAATTACAGACTTATCAGTATAGCAAGTGGCTCACTAGTTTTCTATAGGAAGCTGGGGTCTAGAATGGACGTATCTCCCTCCTAGGTTAATCTGAAGTTGCAAACTAATGAGCTATGCATCAATTTTGAGCCCAAAAGTCCACTTTCTATAAGTAGATCAAGGCAATATCATTGCTAATAGATTAATATTCCTATTTTGAAGTGGGCCACTTCAAGGCCCAAGAAACATTTGAGAACACCTAAGTCTTTTATTCTAAAATTGTTGTCTAGTATATGTTTGATGTCATCAAACTCCTTCAATGAATCTCTTGCAAAAAATAATGTCATCAACGTATACCATAATTATAGCGACAAAATTTTTAGTTGATTTGATAAACAGGGAATGGTCACTAGTAGACTACACATATCCATGTTTAACAAGCAAATTAGAAAGCTTTTCAAACCATTGGCTACTAGCTTGCTTTAGTCCATAAAGGGACTTAAGCAATTTGCAAACTTGAGTAGGCCTTGTGGTGGTGACCCTAAGTGGTGGTTGCATGTAAACATCCTCATGCAAATCTCTATGTAAGAATGCATTATTAACATCAAGTTGGTGGAGATGTTGTAACACTCCAAATTTTGTAATAATATTTTGAGTATTAATAGAAATATGTGAATTGATGTTTGGATATGTATTTGACTTGTGTGGTGATGTGTATATGTGTGTAAATACATGTGGATGCATACATATTTGTATATTATGATTGAAAGATGAATGTGGACTTGTATTTGGATTGGAAATGTAGGTTAAGTATGTATTACAGAGATATTCTTGCTGTAGCAAGAAGATCATGGGCAAAGAGAGAAGGTATTTTATAGGTGCAGTCTTGTTGTAGCGGGAGGGCCTCGCTGTAGCGAGATTCTGCAGAAACCAGAGTGCAGAATCGTCTGAGAATTTTGCTGCAGTGAGAGATGCCTCGCTACAGCAAGAGTATCGCGACCCTTAGAGTATTTGAAGGGTTTAGGATTTGGAAATTCATTTCCCATTCTTCTCTTTGATTTCCCTTTGATCCTCTCAACCTTCAACTCTATTTCACCGATTAAATTACGTTCAAAGCTGTTTGTGAGCTAGATTGAAGATTGGGATCACGTTTGGAGCGTTTAGATGATAAAAATTAGTGTGAGGAATGTTTCCATTATTGAGTTTCGTATTGGGTCTTCATTCTAAGCTAAGGAGAACTCTACCCTATCTCATTTTGTTAAATTTTGTTTATTTTGCTATGTGTGACAATGTGATTGCGATAGGATGTAGGAATATGTATATTTTGATGGATATTTCGTATTAGGCATGACGTATTAGACATTATAGTTGATATTATGTGTGATGAAGCGACATGATTATGGTAGATTTTTTATGGCAATTGATGTTTGAGTGTAATGTGATTGAATGTAGGCATACGTGCCATGTGTAGAAGTGAATATCATGAGGTTAATGTGAATGTGGGTGAATATATGTGTAGACTTGCCATTAATTGATGTTGAATAATATAAAATGGGTGAAAATGTGTGTGAATGGCATGTTAAATATGATTGTGTTTGAATATGTTGAAAAACTATGAATGGTTCAGTGATACCAATAGTGAGCGTGGGTGCACCACAAGCCACATACTCTTCTGTTGACTTGGTCTCTGACTAACACCTTTGCTTGGGGCTCAATAATACACACGTTGTATCCGTGGAGCAAGAGCTATCTAGCGACTATCTATGGTATGAAACTGAGTAAGTCCTGAGGTTGAGGGCATCAGGAAACTATGATCACAGTGCCACAGTGAGGGTAACTAGCATGCAGTGAGCATACATGGGTGTTGTGTGTGGATTGTTGATAGTGCAGTGAATGCACCCATATATGAATTGTGTGGAATGTTTGAAAGGCATGAGTTTTTGTGGTTTTATAAATGTTTTGAGATTAGGTTAATAAAGGTGTGAAACGTGCAAGGTGAGTGATGAATCCACATTTTATAAATATTTTATTTGTCTTGTTTATAGATTTTTAATTGAAAAATGGACTTAGAAATTATAAATAGTATAAAAATCTCATTTAAGTCAAATATTATAGCTTTCTTAATTTTTGTCTTATTTAGACTAATTTTTGGGAATATATTTTGCAATTTTGATCATTTGAATAATTATGCAGGAAATTCCAGACAAATTCTATGGATTTTTAGCTATTTGGAAAATATGAGGTGAAAGTGACCACTTTCAGAAGTGATAGTGACCACTACAACAAGCTAATTCTAAAGAACAAACCAAAGTGACCACTTTCAGAAGCAATAGTGGACACTACAGAAGCCCAAAATACAACACGTTGCGCATAACTACTTTCAAATCCATAGTAGCTATGCGAACTATTCGTAGGCACTTTCAAGTCCATAGTGTCAACTTCAGAGAAAAATGACAGGACTGGGAGGCTATGCATAGCTACTATCATTTTCATGGTAGCTACTATGGATGACGATCACTTCACTATAAATGAATTTTTGGAAATTAGGGTTAGGGAGCTTTTTACACTTTTAGATTTTTGCCATTTTGGGAACACTTAGAGAGCCTAGGTCGGCTTTGGGCGATAGCCAAAGGTCCAACCTAGGGTTTGAATTCTATTTCTTCTTCACTTTTCTTTAGTTTTTCATCTTGATGTTATTGATTTCTCTTTACTTTCATTTTGTAATTGTGAAACACATCCTCATGGAAAGCTAAACTTTCTTGTAATCTTTAGTAAGTTCATATGGATTCTTGAATTCCTTGGCTTTTTAATGTTAATATAATTCTTTTTCTTTCATGAATTTCTTCTTCCTAATCTCTTGAATTGAATTAATTAACCCCAATTCATTTTAATGAGATTCTAAACTTGAATTGCTTAATTCTGAGTTTATTTCTAAGGTTGCATAATCTTGGGATGAGAGATTGGAGTCCATTGAATTGCTTAATTTGTATGGAAATATAAGGTTGATTTTTGCTTATTAAATTAACCTAATTCTAGGAGGAGAGAAAGAGTATTAAATCTTGAGAAAAATAGGGATAGAGTCGATATGAATGAACTAGGGGTGGGTTACTATATTTTATTGATTGAACTTTGCAATTTAATTTTTTGCTTAAGTTGATTGAACTTAAAATCACAAAACGCTTTTTTTACTTGCTTTTTGAATACATTACACACTACATGTTTGATATTTGGTTAGTCATCCAATGATTCATGGGAGATGACCTAGGTTAGCACCCTAGTATTACATTAATTTCTGTTTATATTTTGATGAGGATTCGCGACAAATCTTTCGATCATCAGTGAGTCTATGTGGTTGTGTGTGATAGTGTAAAGTACTCACTCTTATATTTATTTTTCAAGTGACCAAGATGATCAGCACCAAATTCAATAAATGTGAGGGATGAAACTGTTATAGGACTTAAGATATAAATTTTGAAAATTGTGATATATTTCAAATTAGTTTTTTAGCGTTGATTTTGATGCAAATTTGTAACCATCCCTTATTTTGAAATACTTTATTGAAAACTATATATTGAGAACAATTGGAATGAATTTTTTTTATTATTTCCATTTTATTAAGAAATTAATTTATTTGGAAATTAAATTAAGGTGTTACAGCTATCAGTTCTTGATAGAGGCCAAGGCAAGTAATAGCCTAATTGTTGTCATTTTTGCTACAGGAGAGAAGGTATCAAAGTAATCCAACCTTTTACTTTCTGTATATCCCTTGAGGACTTCATAGCATAGATAGCTGCTGGTTAGCCGCCGCAACACACGTACACACGTGTGCTGACCCGACTTTTTTTTAGCAAAGGTACAGTCAACGATTTAGGTCATAAAATGAGTGTGAGGCCTGTGGTATCTTTTCTCTCTATTTTCATTAATTTTGCACAATAATGAAAAAGCATCCACCACTCTCATTTCCTCCAGATTTTTACAATCGTCCTTATCTTCCACACCCCTAGTTTATCTCTGTGACTATTTATACTTATTCTCAGCATTTCTCATATCAGTTTCATTATTTTCTATATCCTTCTTATAGATTAACGTGTCATAATATATGAGTCTTGATCATATAACTTAATGTATTACAATACACATATCATAATTTCTCCCATCATGTTATATTATTTACTTCTGTACATAATAGTCTCTTTTCATCCAAGAATATTCAAATATTTTTCATCATTAATATACATCTACCAATTTCAACATCCATATTTATTATATCATCTAACATGAAAATATCATCAAACAATTATACACCACACATACCAATACAATGTGCCGAAAGTCGAACACCTTTGAACTCAACCCAATTGTACAATCCAATGTACATACTTTTTTAGTAATAATAAAGTCGTCTATCCTAAGATCTGACATCATCCAATATTCATTGTAAGTCTATTATTCCAAAAATGTCAAATAGTAATCTTATCTCTGAACAATGTTCACTAGTAAAATCCTAATACTCCCTAAAAATAGTTTTGTTTAGAGTTTTTACTACAATTTATATTTAGATAGTTCTAAAAATAATTAAGGTTTTTCATGTCCAACTCTCTATTCCTACACTTTATATTTTAAGAAAATATTAGAGTTCTAGGGTTTTAATAGGAAAACTTAGTATTTTTAAATAAAAAATACCAAAGAAGAGTTAGGGTTTAGGATTAACTCCCTTTACCTGAAAATGAGTCTATCAGATTGAGTTTTCTTAGAGATCCAAGAGAGAGGCATAATATTCCGAGAGAGGATATTAGCTTAAGGGTTAAGGTTCCCTTGAGTATTAGAAAGCATACAACTTTAGATCGGATAAAAATGAGGAATAAGAATGAAGTTGGAGAACCAAGCTCCAAGAAACTTACTTGGACCTGAATGGTCGAACTTCTAAGCTTGGATTCGAAGGAATATTGAAGTTTGGAGGAGGATTTCTGAGAAGAGAGGGTGAGAGATTAAAGAGAATAGAGGATGGGTCAAAACTCTGGATTGTATTCCAAGTTTTCTAGGTTGAAAATCCTTAAATATGTAACACCAGTATTTTTAAGTATTAATTAAAGAATTATGTGATATTAAGTGTGATTAGACTAGATTTAGATGGAGTTTGAAATTTATTAAAAAAAAAGTGAACAGTAATTTTGGCGATGAACAATGATTCTGGCATGAATAGTAAGGCGCGTGAATAGTATTCAATTTTTTTTTCAAGATTTTGCCTATAAATAAAGGGCCTTGCATGAAATCTTCATTCTTCACACCTCTCAAAGGTTCTAGAGAGACCCAAAGCCATATACTACCATTTTCTCTAATCCTAAACCTCCTAAATTTGGATTTCTCTTTAGATTTGGGATCATACGTTCATTCTAACAGATTCAAAATAAGTTTCTCTAAGTTTGAATCTAGATTTACCCTTCATTTCTCTTCATCTCAAATTTCTTATAGGTATCTTATGATTTTTAGGATAAACTTTGATTTTAGAGCAAAATCTTCGATTATCTTTGAGAAATCCTTATCTTAAAGTAAATAGGCTCTACTTTATTATTTTGTTATGTTTATTACTTGTTTTTTCATAGATTTTGTCATATATGTGGAATAATCCTTGTTTTGTGAAAAATAATCAGTGAAAAGTGAAAATAATTGGTTGTTTATGTGATTTTATGATAAATATATGGTGAAAATGTGTTATTATGTTCAAATAGTGCATGACCAGGTATATTGAGGATGGTTGATATGATTTTGTGATTTTGTTATATGAAATATACAAAGAGATAGATGGTTCATGTTTGAATTTATTGTTGTTCATGTAAAAAAATGATGTGTATTGTGAATATGCCATGGTTTGATGTATATAATTGAATGTATGTGAAAATATAATGAAAAATTTGCGTGAATATGAGAAATGACATATGTGAACATGTGAATATACTCAAAAGAGTATGAGATGGAAATAAGTATGATGTAAATAGTTACAGAGATACATTAGGGGGTGGAAGATGGAGACGATATGAGATATCTTGGAGAAATGTAGGGCAATGAGTGAATTCGAAATTGTGCACGGAATATTGTGTACGAATGCACCACATGGCCGCACACTCGTTTCCTGACTTGACTCCAGACCATTACCTTTGCTAAGAGGTTGTCTATTGTATGCGTTGTATCTATATTGCATTGGGTCATACGGCGACTATTTACATGGATGTGTAAGACCTCGAGATAGAGGCATTGGATAACTGTGGCCACAAGGCGCGATAAGTGTAACACCCTCTTTTCATTATTTAGAAAATTGTTTTAATTGATATTAAATAGCATTAGGATGTGTTAGGAGTAAATTAAGGGGAGTTTTAGAAGAGGATAATGCAAAGGATCTCGCTCAAGCAAGACTGAGCGCCCAGAAATATCTGGTTTTAGAGCAATCTCACTCAAGCGAGATAATTCTTGCTCAAGAGAGATAGGATAGAATTAGCCCAACCATCACCTTGCTCAGGTGAGAGTGATCTTGCTCAGGTGAGATAGAGATCTTGCCCAGGCGAGCTGAGCCGTCCAAGCGAGGACTCACAGGAGAAATCTTACCCTCTCTGGTCACCATCTCGCTTAAGTAAGATAGAGCTTGCTCAAGCGAGCATACCAGAAAAACGTTGGGAAAACCATTATCTGCATATCTCGCTTAAGCAAGGTATCCGTCGCTCAAGCGAGATGTCATCGCTCAAGCGAGTTGTTCATCGCTCAAGCGGGATCGCATGAGGCTGAGGGATATTTAAGAGATTTCCAACATGAAAATTCATTTCATTTCTTCAACTCACATACCTCTCTCATATTCTCTGAACTCTCTCTTCCCTATCACATATAAAAGCCTTATAAACTCCAAAACTTTACCGAATATGAGCTCAACCTTCTGCTCTATAGAATTGTTGAACTACCTTGATTCGTGAATCAACCTTCTCTTACTTTCTCATCGCTAAAAACTAGTTTTCTCAGGTAAGGAGAGCTCTATCTTATTACTAAGAAATGTTGTGTTTGTATGTATGAAAATGTTTGATTTGAATATGTGATAGGTGATAATATGTTTTTGATATGCTTGGAATATGATTTGATATTTGTGAAGCATGTTTTTGTGATGATTAATGATGAGTGCGCTGAGTAGATGAATGATATGGTGGATTGAGTCTGAGGGAACTAACTTTCGGTAATGATTAAGTAAAATATGATATAATAATGAACTAAGGAAAAATATAGAAATATGAGATAGAAACAAGAAAAAGGGAAAAGGAAAAGGATATGATAAGGACGGGTGTAGATAGTTCAGGGGTACACTTGGAGTTTGGAAGATGAAGAAGACGAAAAAATCTTGGAGAAATGAGGGTGGTGGATGTTCCTCTTGAATTGCGTAAGACAAATGAGAGTAGGAGCACTACAGGTCTCACACTTGTTTCCTAACTAAACTCTTGACCATGCTTTTGTTAAAAGGGGTCGGGTTGGCACACGTTGTATCCGTGTAACTGTGGCTATCCAACAACTATCTATGCTAAGGAAGATCTTGAGGGATTTCAGGAGCAGTGAAATTAGAAAATTGGAAGTGTCAGTAGTAGTGAACTTAAGTTGAATAAATTAAAATATTAATAATCTTGTCGTATGATATTTGTATGATTGTTTCATATGTATTATTGAATTATTTCTATTTGCATGCTTTGTAATGAAAATGGAGACTCATCCTTACATAACCATTTCAGGAACCCATGATGACAACACCCATTGTAAGCCTTAGGCTTATAGATAGTTTTGTAACTAATAGGTTAAATTATGTATTTAATGAGTATTATAGACTGTGTTTCTTTAGAATTATTGTATATAAAAGTGATGTACCTAGTGACATTATTATGATGAAAATAGAATTAGCTTTTAGTATTCCTTTTGATTTCCCTATAATTAGAATCCATCATACTCTATATGTATATATCTTTCTTTACACCGTGAGGACCTCAACAGCTTTGACGTATCTGTTCACGTATCACGACCACGATTATTTTGGGAGATCATCCCATTAGACGTTTGAGCGAATTATTGGTGCTCAGGTTACTACGGATCCTCATGATGTATATCTTGGATCGGATGACGACCTTGACTCCGATGATATAGCCATGATAAAAGGATGGCACGAGAATGACTAGTGTCTTCTTGGTCATGCAATGGATAGGCTGCTAATTAGGACTTATTATGTTTTATATCTTATAAATGTTGGAAAGAAAGTACTAATGTATTTTATTGCACTGTAATGAATATTTTGTAAATGTTACCTTTGTATATATTATAAGAATAATGTATGTTCATATATTTTACGTTTCTTTTCCAGATTCTGTTTAACCATTATTGTCTCATTATTCAAAGTTCTATATAATTGAGCAAAATGAATAGAGTACATGAAAATTTTTCTGTTATAATTAGCCAGTAAATATCATGGCTAGAATGGAAATCAATCCTCACACTTCAAATTAACAAATGAACTTATCAAATCAGGTGAATGAACCATAAGAGATAGAATCCTCACACGATATACTCTCAATCACTTAAGTGTATAAGGTAAAGTGTGTCACTCAAAATGCACAACATAAAGCATGATCATTCATAAGCTTGCCCATTGCCTACTTTTCCACTAGAATTCACACATACACACAAAAATTAAGAGGACTTTTATAGGTTATAAAAGGGCATAGTGAAGGTGGAAAAATTACAATGGTAATCAAGCTAAAACCAAAGACGATATAAGAATTATGGAGAATGAATCCAAAGAAAGTAAGCATGAAAGTAAATCCCCTAAACAAAGATATAATGTAATATAATCCAAAAATAATCCTCTTTTACTTTTGCTAGTCATCCAATGCTTTTTTCCTTTGTATTGCTTACTTTTTCTTTTTCTTTATTTCTCCTTCTCTCTCTCTCTCTCTCTTTTTAAAAGAAGCTGATTTTTGTTTTCTCTTGCATTTTCTAAAGTAATCTCCCTCACACTTATTTCTATGACCATTCTCAAAATAATTCTAAAGTTCTCCTAAGGTTGGATCATTTTATTATTTTACAACTTTGGCTTGAAATAGGCTAAGATCACGAGAAATAGGACAATTAGGCTCAAGGGGCTCAAACAATGGAAATAATTTAATGCAAGCATATGGAAATGTAGTATCAAAAAGGCTCAAGGCAAGTTCTAGTGTCATACAACCATAAGTGCAATTACACAATGAATGAAAGTAAAATGACATGATATTGTCATCTAAAAGACTCAAAACCTCACAAGGTATATATTCTATCCCAAATAATCAAACACATAAGATATCAAAGTCTACTTATCAAACCAAAGAATGATTCAATCAATCCATCAAATCTATGAAATAATCACTTAATTAGACTATGTACGCACCAAAAACATAGTACTTCCCCCCACATAAAATTAACATTGTCCTCAATGAAAAATACAATAAGCATAAGGACAATTCAAACAATCCAATAAGTGAGAGAGAGGTAAGAAAACTCCCTATAAATCAGGGCAGGTGGCCAATTCAAAAGTGGCTTCCTCTTGTTCATGTTCCCCCAAGCCCTCATAAAAAACCTTGAGCAGATGCCCATTAACTTTGAAGCTCCTTTGTGATCCCATATCCTGAAGTTCAACAACACCATAAGGAAAAATGTTAATAATAAGAAAGAGACTATCCCACCTAGATCTCAATTTATCGGGCATCAACTTAGGTCTAAAATTATATAAAAGGACTTTGTCACCAATGTGGAACTCTTTATGCCCTATTAGCTTATCATGAAAAGCCTTGGTGCGCTCTTTATAGATGTTGGAGTTCTCATATGCTTCTCTACGAATCTCTCTTGTAATTGAATTTTTCTATGCGAGCCAGCTGCCTTTATATCTAGGTTACATTGCTTGATTGCCCAGAATGCCTTATGATCCACTTCTACTGGTAGATGACATGCCTTGTCAAAAATAACCCGATAAAGAGACATTCCTATGGGTGTTTTGTAGGCAGTTCTATAAACCCATAGAGCTTCCTTCAAGTGTAGACTCGAATATTTTCTGTTGGGTTAGACAGTCTTCTCCAAGATTTACTTTATTTCCCAATTGGAGATCTCCACTTGTCCGTTAGTTTGAGGGCGGTATGGTGTAGCAACTTTATGCATAACCCCAAACTTTTGAAGTAAGGTAACCATTGTGCAATTGCAAAAGTGTGATCCCTTGTCATTGATTAATGCTCTGGAAAATCCAAACCTGTAGAAAATATATGACTTTACAAAATCTACAATAACATGAGCATCATCAGTACAAGTGGTCTTTGTCTCCACCCACTTGGAGACATAGTCCACTGCTAACAAAATATAGGTATAGGTAAATGAAACAAGAAAGGGACCCATAAAATCTATGCCCCATACATCAAACACCTCACAGAAAAGGAGAGGTAGTTGGGGCATCTTATTCCAATGCGAGATGTTTCAGTCCTTTAGCATCGCTCGCATGTCTTACAAAAGTTGTGTGCATTCTAGAACATTGTAGGCCAATATAGTCCAAAATCTAAAATATTCCAAGCTGTACGTTAAGGTCTAAAGTGTCCACCACAAGTCAAGGAATAACAAAATCTAAGCACAAACTGGAACTCAAGTTCAAGCACACATCATCTAATAATCTTGTTACTGTACATTTTCCATAAGTATGGATTATCCCAAATGTAGTATTTGGAATCGCTCTTCAGCTTGGCAGTTTGAGCTTTAGAAAAGTATGTAGGAATCTACTTGGCAGGCAAATAATTCACTAAGTCTGCATACCAAGGATCATGCCGTCCAATGTGATAAAGCTGCTCATCTGGAAAGGTGTCTCTAATGGGGAGATCCTCTAGTGGTTGCTGAATTCTGCTTAAATGGTCTACTACTAAGTTTTCTGCACCACATCTATCTTTGATCTCAATATCAAACTCTTGCAAAAGAAGCATCCAGTGAATTAGTCTCGGTTTATAATCTGACTTCTTGCTTGTGCTTTATCCACTGTCTGAGAAGCATAGGCTATGACATGGGGTTGCTTCTCCACTTTTTGACCAAGGACAGCACCAACTACAAAGTTCAAAGTATCACACATAAGCTTGACTGAAATCTCCCAGCTCGAAGCTTGAATGATAGGAGTAGAAGTGAAGCGCCTCTTCAGCTCATCAAAAGCGTCCTTGCAGGTCTGATCAAAGATGGAATTAGTATTTTTCTGCAAAAGGATTGATAATGGAGACGCGATTCTGCTAAAATCCTTGATGAAGTGCCTATAGAAACCTTGCATGGCTAAGAACACTTCTTTCACAGAAGTAGTATAAGGTAAAGAAACAATTACATCAATCGTGACTTTATTAGTCTCAATACCCCTATTTGACACTATATGCCCCAGTATAGTCCCTTCGGTCATTATAAAATGACATTTCTCATAATTTAAAACCAAACTGAACTGTATACACATATCTAATACTCTAGACAAGCTATCTAAACATGCATAAAACAAAGACCCATAAACATTAAAGTCGTCCATGAATACTTCAAGTGAGGTATCTGGGAAGTCCACAAATATGCTCATTATACACCTCTAAAAAGTGCCAAGTGCATTACATAGTCCAAGTGGCATCCGCCTGTAAGCAAAGGTATCAAAAGGACAAGTAAAGGTAGTCTTATACTGATCCTCTGGGGCTATATGTATTTGAAAGTAACTAAAAAATCCGTCTAGAAAGCAGTAATAGGATTTTCCTGCTATCTGCTCCAAAACCTGATCAATAAAAGGCACGAGAAAGTGGTCTTTGCGAGTGGCTTGATTCAGCTTTCTATAATCAATATAGACACGCCACTCATTCTAAATTCTGGTCGAAATTAGCTCATCAAGTTGGTTCTTTGTGACTGTTATGTCGGTCTTCTTGGGTACAACATGGATCAGACTCACCCACTCACTATTAGAGATTGGGTATATCATGACAGCAGCTAACAGTTTGCCAACTTCTTTCTTCACCACCTCTAGGAGGGTGGGATTCAGCCTTCTTTGGGGTTGTTTTACAAGTTTTGCATTTTCATCTAGCAGAATTCTGCGTATACAAATGGATGGGCTAATTTCTAGAATGTCTACCAAGGTCTACCCAATTGCTTGCTTGTGGGTTGCTAAAGTTTACAACAACTTCTCCTCTTGTGCAACATCCAAATTTGCTGAAATGATCACTGGTAGCTTGTTATCAGCCTCTAAAAATGCATACTGCAAGTGCTTGGGCAGAGGCTTCAGTTCAAGTGCAAGTGACTGCATAATAGAGGGAAGTGTCCTGGTAGAGAAGTTTAATTCTATAGCATGTATCTGAGCAGGTTCAGGGGTATGTGTATTTGCTGTAATCAAGCTAGAGCTTTCCAAATCTGCTGTTGCATCACATGAAACATCATTAGCTGCTAAATATGCATCTATTTCAGCACAAATTTTACACAAATCTCCTAGTGCATGTACAACTAGAAATATAAAAAAATCAGTACAAAACTCCTCAGTTAAAACATCAATAATATCTATATAAAATGCACTATGCAGCTCTGATTGATGCTTCATGGCCTCAAAGATGTTGAACTGCACAACATCATCTCCAAACTCCATGGATAGAATTCCTGAGTGCACATCAATCATTGTTCTCACTGTTTTCAGGAAAGAACTTCCAAGGATCAGTGTAGGCATGCTGGACTCTTCTGCCATGTCCATAATATAGAACTCTGCAGGGAATATCAGCTTATCCACTTTCACCAGCACGTCCTTCACTACTCCCGTAGGAAATGCAGTGTTTCTATTTGCTAATTGAATGACTACACTAGTTTGCTTTAGAAGGCCGAGGCTCAAAGACCTGTAGATTGAAGTAAACATCATGTTTATGGAAGCACCAAGATCAAGTAATGCATTCCTGAAGGTGGAATTTCTAATAGTGCAAGGGACAGTAAAAGTGCCAGGATCCTTGCACTTTTGCGGCATATTAGGCTGTATAAGGGCTGACATGTTCCTTCCTATGCTGACTCTTTCATCCCCTTTCTGTCTCTTTTTGTTATTACACAACTCTTTAAGGAACTTTGCATATTTTGGAATTTGTTTTATCGCATCTAGCAGTGAAATGTTCACTTCTACTCTTCTGAATGTCTCTGCCGGTGGCCTTGACTTAGCCACTCTATTCAGAAAGGGAAAGGGTGGTTTTTGCATAATTTCTGAACTGCTAGGGGCAGTTTGCTGCTCTGTGTTTTGCTGCTTCTTTACTCCACATCATCTTGTATCTCTTTATCTTTCTGGTTGCCTAACAACTCCTTCCCACTCCTCAATATTATGGTACTCACATTTCTGGGAATAACCTCTAGTTGAGAAGGTAGTTGTTCAAAACCTTGAGACTTAAACTGGTTTACAGTGGTAGCAAGTTGGCCAATCTGTGTCAGCAGGTCTTGAATGGAGGCATTGACATTGTTGTGTTTGCTACTGCTTTATAGGTGTGGTCTATGGCCATTACTTGCTTGGCTAGTCTGTTGCTACTACTACTCAGAGGTATCATATCTTATATTTAGATGATCATTGAAAGCAGGATTATGAGATTGGAACTAGAACTTGCACGGCTACTGTTGTCTTTGAGGTTGTTGGAAATTTGAAGCTCTGTATTAGTCTTGTCTTCCACTAAAAACTTCGTCGACTATAGCTTGTTGGCTACCATCATGCAGCAAAGGACAACAATTTAAGGTGTGCTCTATGGAGGAACAAATATAACAGTCTCTGGTCACCTCTCCTTGTAGAACAATTTGTTGCACAACAACTAGCAGTCTCACGAAAGTAGTAAGCTCCTCAATTCTGCTCTAAGTCTGCTAGAATTTGCTGCTATATGGTTTGGTTGTTGCACATTATGCACCTCTCTCATTGGTGCCATGGCTCTTGTATTAAACTGTTGAGAGTTCTCTCCCATGTTGTCAATTAGTGCTTTGGCTGTAGATGATGTCTTGTCCATGAGAGCTCCACCGCTTTGCATCAAGCATACTCCTCTCCATTAGAATAAGGCCTTCATAGAAGTACTGAATAACCAGCCGGTCACTGATCTGATGGTGTGGACAGGTTGCACATAGCTTCTTGAATCTCTCCCAATACTCATAGAGGCTTTCTTGGCTGAACTGTCTGATGCCACTAATCTCTTTTCTTATTGTGGCTACTCTGGAAGCAGGGAAGAACTTCTCCAGGAACATTCTCTTCATGTCTATCCAGCAAGTGACAGACCCTGACTGCAGGTAATATAGCTAATCTTTCGCTGCACCATCTAAGGAGAATGGAAAGGCCTTCAGCTTGATATGGTCTTCTGGAACTCCTTGAAACCTCATTGTTGAGCAGACAATGTGAAACTCCTTTAGATACTTATGAGGGTCCTCACCTACACTACCATTAAACTTAGGCAACAAATGGATTAGACCAGATTTTAACTTAAATGAAGCATCTATATCAGGATATTAGATGCCTAAGGATTGGTATGTGACATCTGGTGCAGTCAACTCTATAAGAGTTCTTTCATGTTGATTATTAGCCATATTATCATAATGCACAGATATACTATCAGAATGAACACAATTAAAATACTCACAATTAGAGTGCACACCAACACTATCAAGGGTATCACTACAATGACTATGCATACTACCTTCCAATTTAAGTCTATTCAACCTGTTTCAAGTGCGTTCAATCTCAAGATCAAATGCAAGTAATTGACCAGAATTGGTTCTAGTCATACACCAAGAAGCAGATCGGTCGAAGCTAACAGGATCAACAAAGTCAAAGTCAACCTAATTGCGCTATTTTCTATTTTTAAGGTTTTTTTTAAAAAATTATATATATATATTTTGTGATTTTTTTGTCCTAAATAAAAAATATTGAAAATAAAATAAAAATTAAAATAAATTTAGAAAAGTGATTTAAATGATGAAATTTGTGATTTTGAGCAGCACTGTGCCTAAAATGAATAATATAATATCAATGATTTCTGCAACTCACAAAATAATAGTAAATAATAATAAAAAATGTAGCGAGATAATAAAAGAATATGATCTCACAATGTTCTATCACGGTTTCTAGAATTCTAACCTAATAATTTACGACATGCATTCTTACCTTGGGTAGTTTGTAAGCCTAAAAATAGAAGGTCACTAGAGTTAAAATCCATTCCATAAAGTCATCATCAATTAGTAGGTAATCTACTAGATGAAGGGACTTATATAGATAAGATAAGCTCTAGCTGAAGTTTTCGTGATAGACAAACAAGATGTTCATCCAAATTACTATCACTACACAACTCCTCTAAACATAAAGTTTACTTAGACCCGGGTATAGGTCTTACTCATGTAATGCATGATTAGTGGTGTGTGAGGAAACAAACAAACCTTATACAAATCAAATAATAAAAATTAGCTAGAAAAAATAAAAATAAAAATAAAAATAAAAATCAACTAAATAAATTACAATAAAAAATGCAATAAAAAATAGAAATTAAAATTATTTTAGTTTATGTTCTTTAGAAAATATTAATTTAATTTTATTTTAAATTTTTTTAAATAAATAAAAAAATTTAAAATTTAAATATAAAAATTGGTTAGATAAAGTTTTTTTTTTAAAATTTAAATTTAAAACTAATCCTATCTTTAAACCCAAAATAAACTAAATCTAATCTAATCAAATCTTAACTATAATTTAAATTTCAAATTTAAAATTAATTTAAAATTTAAATTTAATTTCTTTCTAAAAAAATTGAATCTGAATTAAATCTAAGAAATCCTTATTCGCTGCTCCTTATCTTTGTAAGATCTATACAAAAACTCTGCAAATCACACAATTTTGCAACAATACGCTATTAATCCAATTTTTAAAAAATATATAAAATCTGAATCTAAAATTCAAAATTCAAAATGCAAAATTCAAAATATACTAAAACAGCAAAATTTAACGAAACAAAAAAATGATGAAAATTGAAATTAAACACACTCTATAAAATGAACAAATAAGAATATCAAATCGCGGCAACAGATACAGAAACAAAACAATGACGAAAACAACAATTACGAATTACAAAGTAAAAACGCAATAGCAAACCCTAAAACAAATCCAAAATCGACAATGCAACTCCAGCAATGGCGCCAATTTGAGATATGATTGCCGAGTCGCTATCAAAACAACTAAGTTTTCTAAAGATTTAAAATTTAGAGTCAAACCTAGGTCGATCCACAGAAACTCATTCTCAGTCAAATTCAATTTTAGGTTTTCTTTTACAAAATACAAATAAGGTTTTTAGAGTTTTGAAAATTGCAAATAATCAAATTAAATTATGAACAGAATTAAAGTGAGTAAAAAAATAAATTAAGAAATATCAATCCACAGAATACCAATTGCGTGTAACTCTAACTATCATAATATCTAAAGATTTAAATCTACGTTTGAAAAATCACCCAATTTAATTATTAATTCAATTGAATAACCTAATTGAATAGAGTTACGAATTAAATCAAATTATTATTTAACCTAATTCGCATTAATTATCAAACTAGAGCATCAATCGAGTGAGCAAATGGGAAATTGTATAAGAAAAGAATGAGCAAATCATCCAAACCAAATTATCCAAGGTAAGTATAGCAGCAAAATAAACCCCTAAACGTGTAGTATCTCAAAATGAACAAAACCAAAGTCCTAGGAGCAGTGTCAACCTATGACTATATAAAATAGCCTATACATATAATTCCAATGGAAAAGAATCTCCGCTGGGATCGGATTCCATTCCATCAGAGTCAGGTGAGTCATTTGCTGGCTGAGGGCAGGGAGAAGGCAGCAAGTCATCCAGATCGCTATCAATCCAACCAATAGTAGGTGGTGGTGAGAAAGAAATGAGTGGAGGTGGTGGTGAAGGGTGTCGTGTAGAAGGTCGAGCTTCATTAGAAGAAGGTTCAGGGATTCTCAAAGAACAGCAAGGTACAGGTCGAATGGAAGACTCAACGACTCCAATGTCTTTCCACTCAGGTGAAGAAGAAGAACCAGGGTAAGAAGTAGGAGAGGGTTCAAGGCTTATAGGGGCTTTACCTTTGTCAAGGGTTTTAGAAAACTCAAAGGGTGGCATTTGGTTTGGAGAAGGTGAGTGGATGATGATACTTTTCTCAGATGGCAAGGGTACAAAGATGTCAACAAGAAGGTAGTCGCTCCCTTCGTAGGGTTTCCAACCATCCTCAGCAATGGATCCCAAGTTTAGAGTGATCATCCCTTTGTACACGAGGTGGCGCGTCATTGGATCGTACGTCCATACCTCCCTCCCTCCAAAGTCTGTTCCCTAAATCATCGCCGGCTGTGCATCCATCAGTCACACAATCATGCAAAATATACAAGAAAATATAACACAAGGGAAATATAATAGAAAGGGTGAGTCCAACATAAAGATTTACCAATAATCAAATTAAACAATAAGAAAGAAAAGAAATAAGGGATCAAAATTGCAAGAAACACACAAGATATGTATAGACATAAAGATATCCTTTCCTTCAATTTATCTTTATTCCCCAGGAATGAGTTCTACCACGATCCTCAGTAATGCTTGCTCGTGTCAAGATTAGTGAAGGTTTGCTGGCAATATGTCCTGGTCACGGTGAGCTATTCCACGCCATTAGGAAAACTCCCCTTCATCACCCCCAAGGTCCTTTCCTTGAACCTGAACACTCCACATTCCCCAGCTGTGCCAAACTATGACTTTGACTCTCCTTTTCACTTCCATGCATATGAATGACTCATATAATCACATATACACTTAATGTTACTTATCTTTCAATATTATCATTCTCGGATAGTACACTCAAGTATTAGGGAAAACACTATACATAGCAATTATTATCTCAGTTTAAAGCGAATATAAACACGTAAATCACAACAAATCAGAATCGAAACAATTAACCATTATAAAATAATAAGGTCAGCCATGACGAAATAGAAACGTTATAAATTTTAAATCTTTTTCTCCAAATAGATTTTAGAACACATTAAAAAAGGAACAACCATGCATACACACACGGTTTCAAAACAAAAATGAAAAGAGAAAAAAGGGAGAAAATGGAAATAATTATAGCGACTTTCCAGAAAAATCTTAGAACAAAAGATGCATATTCTAAGTGGATATTATTAAAAATTTCACACAGGGCAGCTGCGGTTTTAACTCCGTGTATATCCAATTTTTAAAACAACAATAAAAGAAAATTAGAGTTTAAGTGTATAACGAGTTATGTTTAATTTAAAATTAGTGGTAAGACTTTGAGTTGATTGTATGAATAAACCTAAGGATAAAACCCAAAGTATGTGTGACTGAGTGAATTTTCTATTATTTGGTGAATGGTAAGCTGGCTGATACATGTGGTAATTGATGAACGAAAATTTTCTCATTTGCAAAAAGATTTGTCGTTAACCTTCATCAAAATATGCAGAAAAATTTATGTAGTCTAGGATGCAAGCCTAGGTTGTCTTCAATGACTTTGATTTGTAACATACATTGAACATATTGTAAACATTTACTATGAAAGCAATTAAAACAAGGGAGTTTTGTGTGATTCCAATTTTAATGTAAAGACAAGTGATGGAATTAATGAATTCAATCAATAAAATGTGCAATCCTTAGTTTGTTCATGAAATTCTATCCTTATTCCTATCAAGATTCAATACTTTTCCTCTTCCTCTGAATTAGGGTAACTCAAAAAGCAAGAATTAACCTTAAAGTCCCATACGAATTAAGCAATTTACATGGGCTCTAACCCTTTTCCCTAAGATTACGCAACCTTAGAGATTAACTTAGGATAAAGCAAACCAAGTTAAGAATTTCATTAAAATGAATTAGTGTTAATTAAGCAATATCCCCCTCATTCAAACATTAATTAATTTCAAAGAGTTGGGAAATATAATTCTATAAAGGAAAGGGAATTATATTGACATTCATACCCAAGAATTCAAGAATCCATGAACTCACTAAGAATTACAGGAAAGTTTAGCCTTCAATGAGGATGGGTCTTACAAATTTAAGATGAAAGTAAAAGGAATTCAATGACATCAATGCAAGAATTAAAGAAAAGTGAAGAGAAATTGTAAATCAAACCCTAAGATTGGCATTGGTTGTCACCCAAGGATCCTAAGCTCTGCAAAATGCTCCCAAACTGGCATATTTTCCTCACTTGGAATCAGCTCTGAACGTGGTTACTCTGGCCTACCCCTTAGAATCAGCTCCCTAGAGTGATCACTATGGTACCTGAGAGTGATTACTCTCAGTTCATATTTTCCTCAGAGCCAAAAATTCATGAAATTTGTCTAGAATTTCCTACACAATTATTCAAATAATCAAAATTGCAAAATATATTCACAAAAATTAATGAAAATAAGACAAAAATTAAGAAAGCTATAATATTTGACCTAAATGAGGTTTTTATGTTATTTACAATCTCTAAGTCTATTTTTCATATTAAAGTTCTATAAAAAAACTAGACAAAATATCTATAAATTGTGGATTCATCAGTTATTCTATATAAGTTGTAGAAAATACATATATGACAGTGCTGCATCATGTTGATTTTTATCATTCTAGAGTCGAGTTGCTTGTTTAGGTGGTTAGACATGTAACGATAGATGTAACACCCTTATTTTGTAATTCATTATTATTGCAAATTATGTTAGTTGTTTGTGCAGATTATTTAAAATTAGGAGTGTTTAATTGATGTGAACTACATGATTTCTCGTAGTAGCGAGATGTGTCTCACTGTAGCAAGAAATAAGCGTCCAAAATTAGGTTTTCTAACTTTTTCTCGCTACAGTGAGAATGAGCATCTAAAATTAGGCTCTCTGATGCTCTCTTGCTGCAGTGAAAAAGTCATGAGTTTGAGAGATATTTAAAAAATTCTCGTCCTAAAAGCTTCATTTTTAACCAAATCACCTTTCCCTCAATCCTCTTCGTTGTCTCCCTCTCCTTTACCGAAGAAAAGCTCCAAAATCTTCGGATGTCCCTCAGATATGAGCTTAAACGTCCATCCCACTTAAATCTAAGTAAGTCTTTGGAGCTCATCTCTTGAATCTCTCTCCTATTTCTCTTTTCTCTTTTTCATAATAGAAATCTATTTTGTGCTGTTAGGAAGAAATCTAGTCCTTGGGTAGTATTTTTGGTTGAGACATGGAGTTTCTCTCTAGAGCACACGAAAAACTTAGTTCTTGAGATCCATTTCCAGGTAAGGGAAGTTACTCTTGAACCCTAGGTTCTACTTAAATATGTTTATTAATTTTTAGAGAAGATGATTATCTTATTTTAAAAAGTAAATCCATAAAGTTTTCTTGAAACTAAATAAGTATGAAATGGATTTTTGCTATAAAAGAGGTGTTTAATCTGTTTAAAATCACTTAAGACGTAGTTTATCATAAATAGTCACAAGTAAGAATAAGTTAAATAATTTTATGGATAAGTTACTATTTTTTGGTATGATGTATGCATTGAATAGTGAAAAGGTGAAATATGTTGAACTTTAGGCCAGAAGATTCTATTAAGATCGAGAGAATCTGATCTCCGACAGTATATTCTAGATTGCACAATTTAGGCTGAATCTGAAGGTGTCTGACCCTCGGCATATTGTATGGAATTGTGTGATGATATGTATCTGCCTTATGATTATATACGTAATTGAGAAGTTTGTTGTTGTGTGAGTGATATAAAAGGTATCGTATCCTATATGTGTGAGTTGGGTTAAATTTGAATAAGTATGAATGTTTGAGAATCTCTGAGAAAGTATACAATTGATTATAAGAGAAAGGAAAATTGTGAAAATTGAAAAGTGATGAATATATGTGAAGAAAAGGAAAGGGACACTAGTACGTGTGCTACAAATACACTGATTGATGCGATTATCATATATACGTTGTAATATACCGATGGATGAGATTATAATAAATATGTTGCAGTACATTAATTAGTGTGTTTGCAACATCTGTATTAGAATGATATAACTTGATGTGCCACTGTTGAGATACTGTATAGATAGTTCAAGGATACACTGAGGTATATTGTTTGGAGTTGTTTATGAAAATATGGTGAAAATGAGAATGGTAAATGCAGTTTACTGATGTGTACATGATGTAAAAGTGGGATGCATTTATAAGCCTCATATAATCATTTCTTGACCGAACTCCTAACTATACCTTTACTTGGAAGGCTATGAACGCACACGTTGTATCCGTGTGTGATTTAGCTTACTATCGACTATCTATGCTGCGTAACTCCTTTATAACTAAGAAGAGTGCATTGACAGCGATTTAGGGGCCCTAGAGTACCATTAATTGATGAGATGTTCAGACATGAGATGAATAAAGTGTCACTAAAATATGGAGTGGACAATGATAATTGGTTAAATGTGGAGTAATATTCATGGATAACTTTTGTTTGATTGATATTGTATGATTAAGTAAAGTGGCAAGAGTTTAGACATTAAATTTGAATGGTTAATTAAATAAGAAATGGAATATTCTTATTCAGTTACCTGTTGTATTAGAAAATATTTTAATATTTTTATTTATTATTCTATAAAATAAGAATTTTAGAAGGGCAAGGGATGCTCACCCTTACAAACTTTTTCAGGTAATGAACCGATAAAAAGAGAATTGATCTGTTCTAGGATCATACTCGCAAGGGATAGTAGAAAAGGGACTGCTTTATTAACACCTGATATTTTGAAGAAGTAGTTACATTGATTAAGTTTCTAATGAGAGCTTGAAGTATTTTAATAAATCTATTGTAAATGAAGATTCAAAGCACATCTCTAATGTTTAGTAATTAATTGTCGATATAGAAATGTTAGCTTTCCTGAAATTGTAATTTGATAATCTCAAAATTATACCCTCAATTCTACTACGAATGAGATTTATATGTATGAATTTTTAAAAGTTTTGCTCATTTTAAGTGATTCAGATTTTACACATGAAGATCCTTTCTATTTATTCATCTCTACTTATTTTAATATCATATTGATATTTCTATTTTCTTTAGAGGAAAATTATTTAAATAAATAAGGGATGTTACAATAGGAAAACGTTGAGTTGTGCTTTGTTTGGATCCAGCTACCAAGATGGGTCACTCCTAAACAAGAAAATTTCAGGTTCCTTCTGGATTATTTGGACTGTGAAACCAGTTGAAACTAAACTATTGCATTAGATGGGCTGAGAATGGACATGATTGTTGCATTGCTTTGCTGAGCATTTTGATGTATTAATACATGTATATATATATATATATATATTAATATTAATATTATGATTATAGTCATTTGTTATGTACGCTCACCCTTGCATTTGTCTGTTTTAGTGTGTGCTGCGATGACTGTACGGTGGTACATGAGCAGATATAATAGGTGGTATGTGCACTTCCTATACAGGAGGGTTTGACTAAGGAGGGACTCAAGTTTGACATTTTTGGAATCTGTAGCTCTAGTTTTGCTAGTCTATGTCTTAGTAGTAAGTCTCAACTATTTAGCCATAGACTTGGTTATGGAATATAAATGTTGTTTTGAACTTTGTATTCTTTTGAGCTTTACACTGAACAACTCTTGTTAATATTGTTGAAGGATGATTACATATATACATATGTATAAAATTTCATGATGACATATTAAGACTCTATTTTATTATTGAAATAAGAGTTTTATTTTCCATCAATCGTTCAAAGTTAAATTTCAATCCTTTTAAATGCCTAAAGTTTATACAAGTTTTAAGTGAAAAATATGTCATAGATCCTTTCTAGGGGTTGTGATAGTAGTTGCTAGCTAGTTAGAGGTTCCTTCTCTTGTGTGAATTTTCATTTAGATGCATTCTCATGCTCAGATTCAATTATCCAAATTAATGGTCTAAGAACTACCATGCCATGATAAGTAATTCTTCTTAATTTTTAAAAATGACTTACATTTTGTCTAAATTAGAACACATTACATTTGGTGGTGCTTGAAGTCACATTTTGATAGGTATTTCTATGCCATGCAAAGATAGACTTTGAATAATTGTGCTTTTGCATCCAAATATTATATTCTTTCCATTCCTTGCCTAACAGTATATCCAAGTTATTGGGTATTGACCCTAACAAGAACAAGTACTTTCTCTACGTTGGGAAGCCTCAATCTTGAAAAACTCAAAGACATGTTGTAGTAAATACAGTGGACATTTAGTGTCATTGACAACACTTTAGGAACTATAGTTTCTTCAAATTCTATGCAGTGAATCTATAAACATTTGCTAGAATTAGTCTGACAATTTACAGTGGAAGAAGTCCACATTTTCTTTGGTTGATGTTCCACCCAATTGTATTAGAATTGGACTATCCTGTCATGGGAACAGTAGTGACAATTTATGTAAAATATGTTAATGTAATTTATTATTTGTTTTAATAGGTTTATAGCTTATTATTTTTATGCTTTGTAAATATCCCAACTGTTAGGAAATCTCCTATAATATCTCCCTTCCCTATATATCTCCTATAATCTATCAACTCCTTGTAAAGCGTATGTCTTGGTGTCTATTTAAGAAAGAAGGGTTGCAGAAGACAAAGTGTATTTTTTTTTCCAAAAAAGTAAGAGCTCTTGTCATATTGTAAAATGTGTTCTCTTCATATTTTTACATGGTACTAGAGCTATAACTCTGAACTGTGGTCAACTCTTGTGTGCTGGTCTATAGAAAATGTTTCTCTTGTCTTGTAACCTTGTGGGTGTCTTTGTGACTTATCTTTTTGGGTGATCTGGAGCAAGCAAAGTGATTTGCAATCAAGTTTTGTTTCAAAGTTTGTGCCCTCTTTTTGTGCATTGTAGTGTTCTATCTTTACTTCTATTATTGATCTTTATTACTCCATTATGTCTTATGATAAGTCATATTTCTTTCTTGTTTGTTTTAATGGAAAAATTTATTATGTCTGGGAGTTTCAATTCTAATTATTTGTCAAAGGGAAAGATTTGTGGGGTCAGATTGATTGGAAAAAAATTAGTACCTATCAATCTAGAGGATTTGGAAAAATGGGAAATCGAAGATGCCTAAATCATGACCTAGATACTCAACTCAATTGAGCCTCACTTTATTCTTAATTCAAGGCCTTATAAAATTATTAAGGAAATGTGAGATTATTTGAAAAAGGTTTATAATAAAGAAAACACACTTAGGAGGTTTCGATTGGAGTATGATATAGCTAATTTCACACAAGAGAGTCTCTTAATTAAGGAATATTTTTCAAGTTTTCAAAATCCTTGAATTGATTATTCAAATGTTATTTATGCTGGTATCTCTAATGAAGCACTCTCTATTGTCTAAAAATGCACGAGACCAGGAAGATTAACCAATTCTTGATGAAGCTGTGATCTGACTGTGATGTCACTTGTTCTAATCTAATAACCCATTACCAACTTTGGATGCTTGCTTCAGTGAACTTCAAGAGCAAGCCTCAGATTCAATTGAACAATTGCAAGAAGTGGAGACATAAAGAAAGGTATTGTTGATTTAAGCAGAACCAATCTCATCCACAACTTGCACATTACGTCAACTTCACTGATGAGCAATCTGAAGTTGGAGAACACTTGTTTATGGCTACTCAAGTATGTAGTTTAGGTTCAAATATGGTATGTTAATAGTGGGTGCATAAACCACATGACAAGAGACTCAAGTCGTCTCACTTTTTTAGACAAGTATGTTAGAACCAAAGTCAAGCTTGGAAATGGAGATATTGACAAGTTAAAGGAAGAGGTACTATTTTTATTCACACTAGCAAAAGTCCTAAATTTATTTATGATATTTTGTTAATTCTAGATTTGGATCAAAATTTGCTAAGCGTTGCTCAGTTAATGAAAAAAGGATATTATGTTCCATTCAAAAATAATGGTTGCATCATATTAGATTCAAATGATTCTGAAGTTATTAATGTTCAAATATGTGATAATAGCTTTACAATTAGTTTGAATCAAGTGAAACAAGCTACTAAAGATGATGATTCCACACAATGGCACAAAGATATGGACATTTTAATATAGATGCATTGAAATTTTTGCAAACTCGTGATATGGTGATGGGTAGTCTTAATTATTTATGTGATGCTTGTTAATTGGGGAAAATGTACAAAAAGTCTTTTTCAACAGCAAATGTTACAAGAGCAAAAAGCAAAGTGGATCTTGTCACATTGATTTGTATGGTTTAATGAGCATACCTTCTGTGAGCCCAAACAAGTATTTCATCTTGTTTATTAACGATTTTATAAGAATGACATGGGTGTATTTTTGTCAAGCAAAGCTTAAACTTTTAATGTCTTTAAAAGGTTTAGAGCTATGGTGGAGTCTTAAAGTAGCTAAAAGATTAAAGTGTTGAGATTAGACAATAGGAAGAAGTATACCTCAAATGAATTCAATATGTTTTGGGTTAAAGTTGTCTATACAATAGTGTATCTCTTGAATAGGCTTCCAATAAGAGCTGTTCAAGAGAAAACACCAATTAAAGCATGGATAAGAGTAAAGCCCTCTGCCAAACACTTGAAGATTTTTTGTTCAATATGTTATATTCATGTTGCAGTAGCTAAAAGAACCAAATTAGATGATAAAACTAAAATGAGAATTTTCTTAGGCTATGCTGCACACTCTAAAGGTCATAGTGTACAATTTCAAGTCAAAACAAATTATGATTAGCAGGGTATTCAATTTGATGAGAATGGATATTGGGATTGGGAAAATAATGAAGTTCAAAGAAGTATAAAGTATGAACAGCACTAAGATACAAATGATGATGAAGTTTAGATTTTGATTCCCTAGTGCTATAAACAAAGTCTTCGGCTAAAATTTAAGAAAAATGTAATTTTGTTATGAATGAGCCTTTTAATTTTGAAGAGGCTTTAATGCAAATAGAATAGAAAGATGTAATGAATGAGGAGCTTACTATGATAAACAAAAATGGTACTTGGAAACTTACTTCAAGGCCCAAGGACAAGCATGTTATTAGTATGAAGTGGGTTTATGGAATCAAGTTGCATCCTAATGGTTTTGTTCACAAACATAAAGCTAGACTTGTTGTAAAGGCATATTCTCAAATGGCTAAAGTTGATTATATGGATACATTTGTGCCTCTTGCAAGGCATGAAATAATTAATAAATTATTGCTTTATCAGCTTAATATGGGTGAAAAATTTCTCACTTAAATATAAAATCAGCTTTCTGAACTAGAGTTGTCGAGGAAGAAACTTATGTTGAGTAACATGCTGGTTTTATTGTTATAAGTCATGAAGATAAAGTTTATAGGCTTTACAAAGTCTTGTATAGGTTGAAACAAGCTCCAAGAGCTTGGTACAACAAAATTGAGTCACACTTTTTGCAAAATGATTTCAAGAGGAATCAAAATAAGCCCACTCTTTATGTTAAAGATTGTGGCAATGAGAAAAAAAATTATTGTTTCACTTTATGTTGATGATTTGTTGGTTGTAGCTGATGATATTGATGAAATTGACAAATTTAAGAGGAGCGTGTTGCAAGTTTTTGAAATGGCAGATCTTGTAATGATAAAATATTTTTTAGGAATGGAAGTACATCAGTTCAATGATGAAATCTTTCTCTCACAAAGAAAGTATGCTACTGATTTGCTCAGAAAATTCAAATTCGAGAGTCGTAATATTGTTTCAACTCCCATTACTATTAATGAAAAGCTTTCAAAGAATGATGGTGATGCAAAGACTGATGTAACTCAATATAGAAGTTTAGTTTGCAACCTTCTTTACTTGACTACAACTAGACCAGATTTAATATTCTCTGCTAGTTTGCTTTAAAGGTTCATGCATTCACCAAGTTTAACACACTTTGATATAACCAAAAGAGTGCTAAGATATTTGAGAAGTACAACTGATTTTAGTATTTGGTACTGCAAAGGAAATGGAAGACTTGAAGGATATGTTGATAGTGATTGGGCTAGTTCTATTGATGATTCAAAGAACACAATCGGATTTATCTTTTCACTTGGAAGTGGGGTGTTTTCATGGAACTCTTAAAAGCAAGATATAGTTGCTTAATCTTTAGCTGAAGTGGAGTATATTGCTACAGCAACTATTTCAAATTAAGCTATTTGGATTAGAAAGGTATTGGATGAGTTAAACCATATACAAGAAGTCTACAAAGATATGGTGTAATAGTAATTCAGCCATTGCTATTGCCAAAAAACCAATTCAGTATGGTAGAACCAAGCATATTAATGTCAAATTTCATGCGATAAGAGAAGTGGAGAAGAATGGAGATGTTCAACTGAGGTGTTGTAGGTCTGACGAGCAAATTACAGACATTTTTATTGAGGCACTTCCATGTGCTAAGTTTTAAGGAGGAGTTTTAAATTTAATAGGCTGTAAAACTTTTCTTAGTTACCATTTACTTATTACAGTATGTTTGCTTGTGTTAGTAAATAGTGTTGTGATTGGTAGTTTTAGTTTACTTGTATTTTGGGAGGATTTGCATTCCTAATGTTAGTGGATGCAAGGCCTTTTGCTGACACCATGTATGAGTATTATGATGAGCTTGTATTTCTTATGTATTTACACTTAAGTATCAACGCATAGAAGCAAAATAGTATGGTTATGCAGCAAAAACAAAAATAGCTCTGTTCTTCCTTTTCTACTTTTCTCCTTACAAGGTTTTATGTTTCTGTTTTATGTTTTATGGTATTTGTTTTTTGAACCATCCTTGCCGTTGTTGCTTCTAAATCATGGTTGCTACATCAAATGGATATGAAAAATATTTTTCTTCATGATGATCTCAAAAATGAAATCTACATGAAGCTGATCTCTAGTATAACTATTTCCTTTCCCAACAATGTTGGTAAAGTATGACATCTTCTTTACGAGCTCAAACAAGCTCCTAAGGCTTGGTTTGAGAAGTTTCGTACTACTTTTCTTAATTTCTCTTCCACACAAAGTCAATGTGATTATTCTTTCTTCATCCATAAGTCTTCCACATGTATAGTTCTCATCTTGGTTTATGTGGATGATCTAATCATTACAGAAACTGATAATGGGTTGATAACTATGCTTCAAGAAGTGCTACATTTAACATTTTGCATAAAAGGTCTTAGATAACTCTTTTTTTTAAGGATTAGAGATACATCATCTATCCAATGGCATATTTTTAAACCAGCTTAAGTACGTTTCTTTTGTTTTTAGAAGTACGTTGCATGGTTTTTATTCTTCTAACTCTCCTATCTTGATATAATTTTTTCAACCAGCATTGCTGACTAAACTTTTTACTTATAATTTTCATCTCATATGCAAATTGTAATCATATGCACTGTCATAGGGAATACCTTATCATTCTTGCAGTGGTGAGTGCTTTGATACTCTCCACAACATTGGTAGTGATAACGTCTATTATAATGAATTTTAGTGAAGGTAACCGTCTTGTTGGTGATATAATGGGATTTTATCAGATGAATCAAAGGTCCCAATTAAAAGATTAAAGTGGTCAAACTTTCAGATGAAAAATGAGTTCTATTCTTAAATTGGAAGGGTTGCAAGGCTTCATCATCCAAATCTGGTGGCTATGATGGGATGCTGCTATGATGTCGTGACCACAACATCATTTGAGTTTGTAGCTAATAGGCCCTTCGATAAATGGCTACATCACGTACCAAGGGGAGATTGTAGATTAGATTGGGCTAAGGGTGAAAATTTCAACAACTCTTGCTCAAGGAATGGTGTATGTTCAAAATATACTTTTTCTTGATAATTTTTTGTATGATAATCTTGAAATATTTGCTCTACTAGTCAAGATGCATGTTTTTTTGCTTGATTAATGAAAAAAAACTTGTGATGTAAAGTGAGTTTCATTTTTTATTTGCTGAACTGTGGACGTTTATCCATACTCCTTTGATATTTTTATGCATTCTTTGTAATTTGTATTGCATTACCACTTTCAATTATTTGTAAGCTCCAAAGCACGAGTATGTGAAAAAAATGAGTGTACCAGTACTGAGTACGTATCCAGTATGAGTACGCGTCGAGTACGTAGTCGAGAAGATTTTTTAAAAAAAATGGATACGTCATAGGTATATATTGAGTACTCCTAGGGTACATTTTGGATACGCGTACCCATTAAAAAGATGTCATTTTGGTCATTTAAAAAAAATTTAAATTTGAATAAATCCTCGATCTCTTTTCTAGTTTTCCTCTTCATAACTCATTTTGTGCCCCAATCATAGAAGCTCAAGCCCTCAACTCGACTTGAGAAAACTACAGCGGTTAGGAAAGGAAGGGTTGTCATAGCATCGATGAGTTTGCACTTTCGAGTGAAGATCCCCACCTAGTTCTATCTATGGGAGAAGAAGGGCTAAGCCAATAGTTGCTTTTGTAGTCTTTTTGGTCGTAGTCCCAAAGGCATCTTAGCTTTTTCCCTCTCAATCTAAACCAGTGAATTCTTCCCTAAAGCTGAGCCCAAGCCCACCTCTACATAAACCTTAGTTCACTTCACTCAAACTAGTATTGATTTGTCCTCTGCCCCATTATTTGATGAATGGGGTACTTCACTGCTTTAGTATTCTAATTTTCTCTCAATTGTTTGTGCTTTACCTTTGAGCCCCTACCTTGCATAAATAAACTAGTTTGCACCTCTACTTTTCTCTTCTCTGATTCTTTGTTAAAGCTTCGTTCAAGGTTGAGTCCAAGGCTATTATGCTCCTCCAAGCTCTATTTACGTTGTTCTACTCTGTTCAATTTGGTATAAGTTCTGCTCCCTTTTTCCATTCGTTGTTATTGTTGGTTGTTGTTGTGCTTCAACTTAGATGTTATTAGTTCTTGAAATGTTAGTGTTGATGTTCTAGTTAGTGCTTATTGTGTGATTGAATGGTGTTATAGGTTGAATGCTTATTGTGTGATTGAATGGTTAGGTTGATTTGTCAAAATGTCTTCTTCACACTATTCTAGTAATGGGTCTGCAAATGCCTCTTCCAATCTTTCCATATCTAATAATAGTAAATTTTCTTATGAAAGTGTTGAGGGTCATTGTCCTCTTTCGTCCTATGTGACATTGTACAAAGTAAGAAAGATAGAGGATGGAATGCTAGATGAAAATGCAATTATTGCAATGCAATTTACAATGGTTCTTACTTAAGAGTTAAGAATCATTTGTTGAGGGAAAAGGGACACAGTGTAGCAATTTATACAAAAGTGTCAAATGAATATATTAAAGAAATAAAACAAGTTGATAGAATGGCTGTTAAGAAAGCTAAACCTATGCAAGTACCTTTAACTACTGGAATAACAAGTTTGAATCTACCTATGGATGGGAGCAAGAGAAGAAGAGGAGGATCATTGAAAAGGGCGTTTAACAATGAGGTTAAAGATCACTTAACTTCTGAAATTGCTAGAATGTTTTATTCAGTCAGTTTGTTATTCAATATCGCTTGTAAATCCATACTTTGTTAGTTCCTACACATTTGCTGCTAATACTCAAATCTTAAGTTTTCTTCCACCAGATTACAATGCTATAAGAACTTTATTTTTGCAAAAGGAAAAAACTAACATAGTAAAGTTACTCCAACCTATGAAAGACACTTAGCTAGAAAAGGTGTGAGCATAGTTAGTGATGGTTGGACTGATGCACAGAGAAGACCACTAATTAACTTTATAGCAGCATGTGATTCCGATCCTATGTTTTTGAACGCTATTGATGGATCTGGTGAATACAAGGACAAGAACTATATGGCAAACCTCATTCCATCTTATAACACCTTACATTTCTACATTTTAAATATATTCATTTTCATAAAATCTTAGAAAGAATAATAAACTTTGCCGTATAACCATTAATCAAATTTACAAAAATAAAACCTCCCATAACAGTAAATTCATATACAAAAAAAATTTAAGATAATTGCATGAAATATATTACAATTTAATATTTATATATCATTATCCATAACATATTAAAAATTAGAGCAATCATATTCATTCCCATATACTGAGGACCTGAAACTAATCATCTATGTCATGCCAGCTCTCAATTTTCAGCAAGTCCTCAACGGCTAATTCATCATCCTCGCCAAGATAGGCACACCAAAGTCCGCCACTAATTATGTACTAGGGAATCTTTCAAATGTATAGCTATTAGGTTTTCCTAACAAATCATGATCATGATAAATAAATATATTCTTCATGATCCGAGAAGGCCTTTCTATTCTCTGATATAGATAAAAACTAAGAGATTGATGAATTTGACCACTGGTTGGAAAATTAAAAGGAATTGCATAATTATAAATTACTTATAATGTGTATTCTCCATCATTTTCAAAATATACTTTAAGATGTAAATGTACAACACGCTATATTCCCTGAATACATAATTTAATCTACTACTAGCATAGACATCCACTATATCAATTTGCACAGGGTGTGTTATCATCTTTACTACATGCAGAGTAGTGTAAGGGTGAGCAACTATTCTACCTTTCCAACATAACACAATTCCACCATATCACTTATCAGAATAATTATAAATATGCAATAATCATTACTTCATATCACATATCAATTATTCTCTTCCTAACATATAAATTCACACAATTTTATTATATTCTTATCATTTCATTTCTAAATACACTGTGATCTTAGTCATTCGATGCCTCCATCAGTTCTCGAGGTCTTACTCAATCATGTAAATATTTGTCAGTTAATTCATGTAATACGGATACAACATATGCAATCACGAGCCCCTTACAAAGGCATAGTCAAGAGTCTAGTCGGGAAACGAGTGTGAGGTCTTGTGGCGCATTCCCACTCAACAATAATATGCGCATAATCGTGAATGTCGCTCACTGCCCTACATTTTCCTAAGATTTCCTTATCTTTTCTGGACTCTATTCCCTAGTATATCTTTATAACTATTTACACCAACCTATTCAACTCTTATATTCATTCCATCATCCAATCATAAAATCGTGCTTATTAGCACTTCCAGACTATTTCCATATTGCTCATCACTTACTCATGATTTCAATAATCATATCATTCAACAAATTATCAATGACACATTCATCATTTTTTGACATATCTCAACAATAAGGTTATATTACATCTAGTACATTCATTAAACTTGTTGGATGATAATAATATGCTTTCTCATCATACATTTCAGACATTTCAAAGCATTTTATGCACGCCATATTGAATACACTACCTATTGAAGTTTTACATACCACTAGATGTTTCTATTGTAAATTAATGATATATTGAATACAAAGCTTCTGCCTAGGGCTAGGACTTTAATTTGCTCATTTAATTATGAGGATAATCAGCAACTAAGGAATGTAGAAATAAAGTCTATGCATGAAAATATTCAGTGTAAACATAGGATGGAGTTCTATTATCCTATGGAATGTAGAAATAAACCAAGTTTAGTTGAGATAATTTAGTGCAACAAACTACTGTAAACTGATTGTGCTGAGTGTAATATTCTATTAGAAAATAAAACCAAGTTTAATTTATGACAACTCAACAGTACTTATCAAATAATTACAAGGTTAAGAAATTCGAGTTGAACATTAAAGCTTGACATGTGAAGATTCATGAAGTTTTTAGAAGATAAAAGATGGTCAAATATTGTAGTTCTAGTTAGCAAATGTTTAATTTCAAATTGAATTTTGAATAATCAAGTTCCTTGATAAAAACTTAACTTTTATCATGTATGCTTCGCAATTATGTTATTGAATTTTATATATTATTTTAATCATTTAGTTTGGCTATATAAAAAGCATGACATATGAATTGTGATGTAGTGAAAAAATTGAATGAATGAAATCTTGAGTATTTGTGAATTTGTGATATCATATTCAGATACTTCCATTGTGTTAAATAAATGGGATAATATGACACTGAAAAAATTATTTTCTTGGTAAAAAAAATGAAACCGAAATTAATTTTACAGTTTATAGGATGATCTTTCTGTTACTACTGCTACCAGTAAAAGAAATTTGCAATTCCATATTATATCTTGACTTCATTGACTGTTCACCTAGGGATACTTTTAGTATTAAATTTTGAGAGGATGACTAAGAAAAATGAAAAGTTCTGATCTAATGACGCACTCAATAGGCATAAGAAAAGCTTTTTATGCACGCCATATTGAATACACTGCAGCTTGAAGTTTTACATACCACTAGGTGTTTCTGTTGTAAATTAATGATATATTGAATACACAGCTTCTGCCCAGGGCTAGGATCTTTAATCTGCTCATTTATCTATGAAGATAATCAGCAACCAGGGAATGCAGAAATAAAGTCTATGCATGAAAATATTCAGTGTAAACACCGGATGGAGTTCTTATTTATCTCCTTTCTGGTTTTGCTTTTTGGTAGAAACATAGTCATGATTTTTGGTTGGGTGGGCTGACTGTGAGTAGGATAGTTGAGATAATTTAGTGCAACAAACTACTGTAAACTAATTGTGCTGAGTGTAATATTCAGATACCTCCATTATGTTTTGGCCTGCATAGGATGTTTTACCATGACACAAATCCATGGGGTACAGAGGGGTAGGAACCTGTTCAATCTTTTAGTGGTCAAGGATACAAGGTTCGCTGCATATTTGGACCAATACAGTGAGGACTAATTCTTATCATATCTCACAGCCAGGTGTTGTTACATGGTGAGTATATTTTAGTGTTTTCAGCTTTGGAGCTGACAAAGTAAAAATCTGGTAAAATGCAATGAGACATACAGCAGCGAAATGCACTGACTTTTTTAACAGTTAGCAAAACCATATTTTACCAGGAAAAGAATAAAAGCATTTAATACTAAATAGGATATTTTATTTATCAAATCCATTCAAAACATCATGACATCTATGAGGTCAAAAGACCATTATTATTATTCTCGAAAATTCTACACATACTCCTAGCACATACTAAAATCTAGTTTGTAATATTTAACTGTTGATTGTTGATTCACAAACAACCTCTACAGCAAGCCTATTCTGTGGCACTCTGCATCCAGTAGGTCCAAGCATTTTTTCAGAAACCTGAACGGAGCAACTCTGTTTGCCAAGACAGTTCTGTCATTTAAAGAAAAAATCCAAAGTTAGATTTTCCTTTACTTTTTATCCTTGTATCCATCTAAACATGCATTTTAACATTTTTTTTTCCTTAAAAAAGAAAAATGTACTATTTATTGATTCCTTAAATAATGCACCGGTTAACAGAGCCTATTATAAAGAGGATTGAAGGGAATAGAAGAAAGCGACAACGGTAGTATAGTAATAATTTACCTTTTCCATGACAGGTAAAGCATCAGGAGATTCACATTGGCCTTTGGTAAAGGATCCACATTCACCCTCTGGCACACCAAAGCTGACAAATTTAATTTCAGAGATAACTTGGTCCTTACGGCATGCTAATTCTAACATCTGTCCTTCGTAAGTGTTTGCACAAATTCGGTCTACAGTAACAGTGGTAAATTTAACATCATAGGGGTGACCTCCTAACTCTTCAAACAAGACCAATGTGTTTTGATCATCATCACGGAGGAATGAGCGCGGGATATGGTACCTGCAAAGAAAGTAAGAAATGTTTAATATGCATTTCATTGATACAGTTTTATAGGTAGTTCCACAAAGTTTTTCATATTACCATCTTTGAGTAGGTCTTCCACACTTTGTCACGCATTTGTTTGAGGTATATGCTCCGCGGTAATCACATGTGGAAATGCAGCCATTCTCATCAGCAATATAGCTTGACCAATACCTACCAATGTTGTTACCATTTACCCAAGCTTGGCCCTTCCCTAACCCTCTCAAATCTACCACAACAGGATCAGTTCCTACAGGACTCTTGAACATGGTCTGCAATAAAATGATATTTTGAAATGTTAGACAAATTATATTAAAATTCTACTTTTGTTTCAATATATGATTCCATGACATGAGACAGCATATGCCACTAATGGAATGACTGTAAGAGACAATTACTTATTGGAGAACTTGAAAATTATTTCATTTGTTCAGAACTCGACTTGAAAATAATACGTGAAATTGATTTAAGCAACTAAAATATACATTAGGTATACCTTGTACCAGACAAATACTCTATCAATTGGAAGGCAATTGGTGTGCCATCCTCCACTGTTATCAGGACTGTAAAGCTTTGCATTCTCGCCATGTAATCCCACCTTATAATTCCATACATTATTGGTGATATCCTTAACGATCTGAGTGTCATTCTTTAGTGCCACCAATTCAACTGGACCACAAACACCGACTTGGACGTCGTCAAAGAAGGCACCATAGTTCTGTTTGAATGAAGAGATCAGCATCAGATACTTAACCAGCATCATTAGAGGGATAATCTTTTATGAAGGGCGTGGTTGTTACTTACAGGTAAACCAACAGTGGCACTGAGTAGACTTATCTCATTCTTCCCTTGCTTCAATTTGACCCTTGTCTCATAGGTGAATGAGTAGTGCCCATTTTGAGCGTACTGGGAACCTGCGAGGTAGATGTATGAAAGGAAGAATGTAAGGCACTACAAATTGGTAAAAAAAACATTCATTTTAATTTTCTTTTACTGTACTTTTTACCGTCATTTTGCATTAAAAAGGACTAAAATATCGTCAATTTGAAAAGGTCAAAGACTAATAAATAAAGACTTTTAATATCTTAGAGGTGTAAATGTCCTGACCATGTAATTTCGAGGACTAATTTGAGGGTTTACTCAGATAGAAACTGTTTGAAATTATGAAAAAGGAAATGGGAAAGGAATTTTTCAGTGAGGACTAACTGCATGTTCTCCATTAACAAAGATATGAAGCACATGCCCATTGGTTTTCACTCTTAACTTAGCATCGTTAGACCAAATAGGGTCACTTTCGGTAACATCAACACTGAGGAAAATATTTCTCATACAAGTCAGAAGGTACTAAAAAAGAAAACACACCTCAATACAAAATTTTGGGGAAGTAAAATGAAATTATTACCTGGTGATGTACCATAAGTAATCAGTAGTATCATTCGTGACAGACTTTTGCTCCAAAAGCTGAGGAGTGCTAAGCGAAACAGAACCAAGGATTTGGCCATCTTTCATTTGCACGTGGGGCTCATGCTGCCATTGCCACTTCAATGAATTTTCCTCATCTTTGTTATCTGCTTCATTGTCGTCTTTCATGACCATTATAGATGTCTGAGCATTGATCTGATTTCATATTATTTCATTAGTTAGTACTAGTCACACAACCTCAAAACCTTATTTTTTATTTGATTTATCAAGTATTAAGAAAAACTGCAATATTTTTCCATTCAACAATTAATTATAAGAATTATCATTCTCACCTTTGCAGTGTTGTAAGCTTCTGTATTACAATCCGGAAGGATAGACACAGACCATGCAGGAATGGTATACTGAGTACTTTGGAACATAATTGTAGCATCCATTGATGAATGGGCATTCCCAAGGAAGCAAACTGATTTTCCAGCATAAGTGTAAATTGTGGCCTGCCAAAAATAATCAATATTTGGAGATGAATTAAATCCAAATAATTCAAATAGAAAAGAATACTAAATATATGATGAACATAAAAACTCACTGTCATCAGGTTTCCATATTCAACATTGCTTGAGGAACCTTGAGTTAGGACATCTTCGACTGATTTTAGAAGCCCGTGCAGTTGTTTAAGATGTCCCCACTTAGGTTGATTTAAGTTACCTAACATTAAAAAGAATAGGAGAGAAATAATTAAATTAATGAAAATAGTCAAATGAAATGGAAATTAATTTTCAACAAGACGAAAACATCTTACTATCACTTACCGTATTCATCCAAAGGAGCATCATAGTCATATGAAGTCGTGATATATGGCCCTCCTGAAGTTCGTCCAAAATTGGTACCTCCATGGTACTGTGATGAAAAAATAGCATGCGTAAGTTTAATAATAAAGATGATTTATAATTAATATTGAAAAACAAGACAATACAATTAGTTACCATATAATAGTTTTGGAATGTGCCTCCATATTGGAAAAATCGTGCAACAGCAAATGCAACGTCCTCAGCTGTTCTATGTGGAATTTGTCCTCCCCAATTCTTATACCTTATTCCAAGAATTATATCATTTGGATGCAACTTTTTAGTATAAAAAAATGAATTAAAATTAGACACAAAAGACTGAATGGAAATGAAGTACTAACCAGCCTGTCCAATTCTCAGTCCACATCTTTGGTTTGTTCTTGCTGTTAGGATAAAATTGGTCACAATACCAACAATCTGATTAAATGCAGGGAAAGAAAAAGGAATATCAGTAATCATCACAAACAAAATAATAATAAATTCAAAGCTATAATTATAAAAAAAATTTACTATCTTTACCATGGGATCTGGAGCATCAGCCTGTTGACACATAACCCAAGGCACACCAATTTGATAAGATTGAGCTAATTGAGCACACCATTTGACATATTGCTTGCCATTATCACCATACGAACTCATAACATTACCGTACTCATTTTCAATCTGCAATTGTACACCTAAATTAAGAAGAAAGTTAAAAGAAATTAAACCTGAGCAAGAATAATGGGTCCTCCTTGTGATGCAAAAAGATTCTCATTCCTCATCTTGTCCACTATCAAAGTTGTAAAGGTTTGCATCTCATGCTGCAGTCCAAGGTTTTCATCACACAGTCAGCGATAACTGTCTTGATGATTAGATTAGAGATGTTTGACTCATGTCCCAATTAATTTGCATATCAAAATCAAAAGGAAATTTCTAAGAGTATTGTTTAAGAATTAAAATTTCAATTATTTATTAAATAAAGTATTTGTTGTATAGAAAAACACTAATTATTTAATACTTATTTTTTCAAGAATTTAAAAAATTAATAGCATTTCTTAACTGTTCCTTAATTATGTGTTTGATCAAAATACACACATCAAATCGCAGTAACTTACCATGAAAGCAGTGTTATTGGTCCTAAACTCCATGTTTGGCATGTTATGCATCCACACTGGGAATCCTCTGATGACACATAACACATAAACAAATAAATAGTTCGAATAAATTAAAGTATGCATATGGTTACGATCATATTTTATTTCCAAAAATTAAAGAGAGATAATATTTATTTTAATATTTCTTAGCCGTAATTCCATTCAGCACATACATATGGACCAATTCTAAGCATGGCATAAAGCCCCTCGCTTTGAACGGTTTTAATAAATCTGACAAGATCCAGATTTCCAGAAAAATCATACAGAAAACAGAGAAAAGTAAAAATCAATGCCAATATATATATATATATATATATATATATATATATATATATATATATCATCAACAAAAAATATTTTGCTAACAAAAAAACACCTGACGACGTTGAGGCTCATGAGCATTCCAGAAAACATGTTTCAACTACGTCAAGTCCTCCTTCTTTTGCTTTCTTAATCAAAGATGGCCACATCTACATAGATAACAAATGAAAATATAATTAAATTGCTTTCTGTATAAATTAGAATACAATAAACAATAAATGTAAAACAAATGACATTTTCTAAATAAGAAAAATTATATAAAAATGAAACATATATAGTAACACTCACTTCGGCCGTGCTACGAGGATAGTGAATTGATCCAGAGAATAAAACTTTTCTTTTTCCATCAATTGTAATTGCCCTTCCATCGTATGAAACATCAGCAGCATTGATTGCTAAGCTAATCAAAGCCAAACTTAACCAGAAGAGTGCACTCCTGGTGCCAATTTTCCCTTTCATGGTAACACCCATGTCAGTAAAAATGACCAGTGATGCAAGTGAAAATTATCTAGTCGAGATGCTTATTTATAGTGGAAAATTTGTTTTTTTTTTTTTTAAATTTAAAATTTTTTCAGTTCAATGTAGATAAGATCGATGTTAACAACTAACCCCTACTTTTGAAATGCTGTTGTATAAAAAAAGTTTTGAAAAAATTGTATTTTTTTCTTAATTTAAAATTTTAACATTTTTCAACTCAAGGTCAATATAGCTAGCAACTCATTCCGTTAATCTAAATTTTATTTTAATTTTAAATATAAAATTTTGACATATGTATTTAAGATAAAATAAAATAAAATTTTGAAAAAGTTTTATTTTGTTCAACTTAATACAAATAGAATCGTTGTAACTGAAAAGATTTGCTAGCAACTTAATCCGTTGTTAAACACTGTTATTTAATCGTGTCTAAATTTATTTTAATTTTAAATGTAAAATTTTCATCTTTCTCAAATAAAAAAATTTTTTGGTTAAGAAGATAAAACAATTTATAAAAAATTAATTGGATAAAATTATTTTGTTCAATAAAAGTCTCAGTTAGATATCTTATATCAAGATATTTTGCAAGATGCTGCATATCTAACTTCAATTTTTACTTTTTCTTGTACTCTATAATTTTATTTTTAATCATGAGTTTAAAAAAAGATAAATAAATTTACATGACAATTTTATTGTAACTTTTTAATCACTTGTCATTTTATTGTAACTTTTTAATCACTTGTGAGTTATGATCATGTTTCTCAATTTTGCTCACATGAACCTTTGCTGAATTGCATGAACTCAAATGACAAGCTTTCTTTTATAATGTGATTAATTCAGTGTGATTGTCATAGAGGTTGATTGAAGAATAGCTTGATTAAGATTGAGAAATCAGAAAATACAAAATTGGAAATTAAAAATTTTTGTAAGGCAGCTTGCTAATTGAATTGTGAGAAGTGAATTGAATTTTTCCTTTGAGTTGATTTGATTTGCTTGAGAACAAGCAAAATTCTAAGTTTAGAGTGGTGATAAATCCACATTTTACTACATTTTTAGCATAATTTTTGTTAATAAATAAGTAGTAAAATACTAAATAAACTTGAAAATATCATAAAATTGCATTAATATTTATAATTGTGTAGTTAGCTTGAAATTTTGGATTTTATTATAATTTTGGAGAAATTTGGCTTAAAAAATTTAATTTTTGTGCAGAAGTTTGAGCTGAGACTTTGAAGTTGATATTAAAGTAAAGAAAGTTAAAGAATTGAGCTTAAAAGACCAAGAATCAAGTGATAAGTACTGGGCGTAGCAACTTTGGGTACATGAGTAAACACTTTGATGTTGGAGAAATCTTCATCAATGAAAATTGAGTTTAATTCTCATATCTAAATCATATAACTAGGTTATTGAGACTTTAGGAATAAGTGATCCTAATTTAGTAATTCTATAATTTCCAGAACTTAATGAAATATTTGATTAAATTTCACCGAAGGAATTAGGAAGATGTAATTATATATTATGATCAATGAGGCACAAAATTGTCCCTTAGTTAAGGAAGTGAAATTGATTATCAATCAATTAGAATTCTTAAGAGTCCAGAACATTATTACACTACAACAGAAAATATGGTGAAGTAATTCTTAACTATTTTTCATATAGCATTTTAATACAAAATTTGTATTCTATTTTTTACAACATATTTATTACCTTTTATTGTTCTTATTTCTTATTTTTACATGTTATAAATCTTTCAAATGAATTGTGTGACTCAAATAATTGTCAAATTGTGAAGTTGTAATTAAAAATTAGTCCTTATTGTATTGATCCAAATATACAGCGAACCTTGTATCCTTGACCACTAAAAAATTGAACAAGTTCCTACCCCTCTGTACCCAATGGATTTGTGTCATGATAAAACATCCTATGCAGGCCAAAACATAATGGGGGTATCTGAATATTACACTCAGCACAATCAGTTTACAGTAGTTTGTTGCACTAAATTATCTCAACTATCCTACTCACAGTCAGCCCACCCAACCAAAAATCATGACTATGTTTCTACAAAAAAGCAAAACCAGAAAGGAGATAAATAAGAACTCCATCCGGTGTTTACACTGAAAGTATCCCTAGGTGAACAGTCAATGAAGTCAAGATATAATATGGAATTGCAAATTTCTTTTACTGGTAGCAGAAGCAACAGAAAGATCATACTATAAACTGTAAAATTAATTTCTATTTCATTTTTTTTTTCCAAGAAAATAATTTTTTCAGTGTCATATTATCCCATTTATTTAACACAGACCCACAAACAAATCTGAATTACAAAGGCAAATGGATATCAAATGAAGCACTTTATCACATCCCAAATTTGAGTTGCCATAGGAAACCACTGAATTCAATTGGCACCCAGAATAATAGGATTAAATGATACTGTGATACAATCACTAATCAAAGGCAAATGCCATGCACAAAGTATGTGTTTCCTCTATACCTAAGCATCCTAGTGCCTGCTCCAACACACCACATATGGCCCTGTAAGTCCAGATGTCCCTTCAGTCCAGCCATTTCCCAAACAAACTTGAAAAGCCCAAGCACTCGGTCCAGCTGCTTCACACTTCGCCCAACCATTTTCTCGCTATCTGAAGTCAAAATTCTTCCCATAAACAAGCGAGAATCGCCATCCTTTCCATTTGCATATATCCCACCACACATATCTACCTCAATGTCTGCAACTCTTCCATAGAGGTAATACAGCAACAGAGTGAATAAGCACCGCGACGAGTAACCCAATGTTTTGGAAAGCTTCTTTCTCACTAGGTTCTCTTGATGTTGAGCTTCCCTATATCCAACACTGTTGTCCATTACAACGTCCCTTATTTGCAAAAGCCCTTCTTTCATGACCTCAGCCTTTGCTACACGCAACTTCAACCATGCTTCACTTCTACAATTCTCAATAAGATCATTGAACATGACGAGAACATCTTCCCATTTCTGGGACTCGGACGAATCAACTGTTTTAGAAGGTGAAAGCTTCATCCAAGAAGAAGACTCAGGATCAGCAAAAACAGCAGTTTGAGTCAGACACTTCGAGCAGCTATGAACAATTTGGTGACCCAATAAAGCACGTTCGCTTAACCATCCCCGAGAACCCAAACAATCCAAGTCAACAGCAAAACTATTCAGAACTTCTTTAAGTGCACCAGTCCATATACGGTGCTGTGTAACCTGAGGGCACACTCTTAGACGAATCAACTTCCTTTGCTGAGCAGAAACACTGAGAAAGTTGCTAACTTTGGTTAGTGAATCAACCACCAAAGGTTCTCTTTCAGTTGCTTTGCCAAATGGGGTGAAAGGTTCATGTTGTTGTATGTTTGTGGTGGAGGTGGAGGCCAGAATATGTTTCATTTTGTGCTGAACAAATGGAGAGCCAACAAAAACCCGAACAAGGGATTTGAAGGTACCCATCTCATGCTCCATTTGATCATCAAAAACGGTGGAATTGGTATTTATATCAACGAGTCTCCCATTAATTGCATCCACATTTGCAAGCAAATGGGCCAACTCCGTGACCTTTGGAAACTCATTCTGATACCACTGCAAGTCCAAAACGTCCTTTGGAGGGTGATAAAACGTTGAGTTCAGGTAGAAAGGTGATGATTTGTTGGCTCTGAAATGGGATTTTCCCAACTCCCAAAATCTACAAGCCATTACCGCCAACTTGGTACGGTTACGTGTTTTATGAGACCAATGACTGTAGAAAAGGTAACCGTTTTCTCTGAGGCATTTTATCAAACATGTTGCAGTGGTTTTCCAGCTAACGTTTTACTGATGTACCAAGGTAAAGTAGAGGTGTCATTCATTAGTGACCAGCTATACAGAAACTATATTTGATAGAGGAAGGAGACATACGCCACCATTAAGGAATGAATCGGGGAAACCCTCAAGGAACACAGTAAAATTTGATCACTGTTATGCATATAGCTGTCATTTGAAGAGAGCATTTGTTGCCTCTTATAAGATTGCCTTAACTGAAAGCTTCCAAGTGAAAATATTGCTGGTCTAGAAAAAAAAAAAAAAACTGACAATTTTACTTTTAAATAATTAAAAAAATTACTTAATAAGCTCTGGTAAAAAAAACCTGATAATATTTTCAAATAATTATAAAATTTTAATTTCTCACAAAACGTGTATTGGAAAATGGGTAAACCAAGTTTGCATCAGATTCTAAACATGTAGCCAAAAGTCCAATAAACTTAAAAAAATAAACTTTTATATATATATATATATATTATTGATAAAGATATAATATTTGTTGTTTATCAAAATTGCGTATAAAAAACAGGGTTATAAAATTATTTTTTTCATTTTTAATCATAATATTTTTCAAACAAATCAACCTTATGATTTTAACCTGAATCTTTCAATTCAGCCAACCATAGCAGGCGAATACAAGCTAATCTAACAACTTAGGATTATGCATAAATTTGGTCTTTCAAATTTTTTTAACTAATTAATTTTTTCTTTTTAAAATAAAAAATATTATTTTCTATTAATTTTCTTCAACTTAAATCCTTCAAATTTTTATGTTTGTTTTAAATTTGTAAGGGATTAGAATGAATTTAGAACATAAAATGATTTAAAATCTGAAAAGGTAAAAAAAATTAACAAATTTTAAAATTTAAATGATTTTACAGTATGTAAGATTAAAACTTAATATAAAATACATTTCTAAGATAGTGGTGATGTCCATGTGACTATGTGTTTTCATTTTCCTCTCTATGTGTTTTTATTTAATTTAATATAAATATTTAATAATTATTATGTATAAAAATTAAAATATCAAGTATTCAAAACATCACTATGTGTTGTTCTTCAAATTTCTGATATTGTCAACATCACCTTGTGCTTGTCAATGCATTTAGTTGTGGTCTTTATTTTTTAGCTATTATTTTCAATAGCTTTTCGTCCCTTTCATTTGTATTCCATACTTAATAGCACCACATAGTTATAAATTTTTATCCATCAAATTTTTATCTTTGATGTAACTATTATGAAATTAATATTTTCATTAATCTTGAATTACTTAGTTCTCACAATAATATATATGATTCTCACCCAATTAAGAGTTTAAAGAGTACTAACTTGAATCTATTGTTTCTTGATGTTACCTCTTTTCTGATGTTGTTGCTTGGTATTTTTCTAACTCTTTCTTCTACTTTTAACTCATCTCTGATTATTGAGAGAAAGTTTATTTCTTGTAATTACTGTGTGACCGTGAGAGTGATAGTCTGAGTAATAAAGAACCCGTAATATTTATTTGATAACACTCTTTTATTTTATCTGAAGGAAGAGGGGAGGTTTCTTTATAATTATATTTTTAATTATACCCTCAATGACTCTATATTTTATATTTAACTACCGTCATATTAAATCATTAATTAAAATCGTACTATAAGTTATATAGGTCACTATAATAAGATTATTAAAATAATCTAAAACACAGTGACATTTATTTTTCTTGGAGAGAGTTTGTCATACACAACTCAAGAATTGATTAGATATTCAAATTTTGAGGTTATTTTATGTGTTTATTCTTACTTGTATTTGATCTTATTATTTAAAACTCTGTATGTAGGGATGGAAATAGGCTAGGTTATCCAATTAGTGCCTAACCTTTTTAAAGTCTAACATATTTAATTAATAGGCTTAATTTAGACTTTTTAAAAAACTTAATTAATTAAATAGGCCAAAGTTGAGCTTAAGAAAAAACCTATTATGCCCATTAGAATGACTTATTTAAAATTCATAAAATTTATAATAATATATTAAATAATTTTATATAAAATTATAATATAATAATATATTAATAATATATAAAAATTCAATTGGCTTCGTCAGAAGTATAATTTGACAAAAAATCAAACGTAATAACTTATGAAAGTATTTTTAAAAAATATTTGTAATCACTATTTTTAAAGTATTTTTATTCTAATAATATTTGTCTTTATTTTAAAGGTTGATGAATAACATAAAGAAATCTTCTTGAAAATCTGATGTCATATTGTTTCTTCCCATATACTACGAAAAAATATTGTTATTTGTGCATTTGCTAATTTTAAGTCTGAAACTTATTTAGTTATATTGTGCTTGTTAATTTAATATGTAAGACTTTATGCTACTAGATATACTTAATGATTTATAAATTGGTGTTTATTTTATTGTATTTTTTTGTATGTGTAGAAATTTACTTATTTAAATTAAATATATGGTTTAAAAGTGATAAATAAGAATATAAAATTTTGTTTCCTTTTTTTAATAATTTATTTAGATATTGTAATGCCTTGAGTTGTATGTGTTAAGAATGATAAGACTTGAGTGTAATGCTTGCCATGAATGAATGTGTTTATCTTGTCTTATTGCGTTGTTTGTTGAGTTATAATTGAATGTACTGTGTGTTGAGCTGATGTGAATATATATGTTTATATATATTGCGTAGTGGCTAAATTCGAATGAGAGAGATAACCTAAGTTTTGATGCAGGGTCTTCTCGCTATAGCGAAGGGATTCTCGCTGTAGCGAGAGGTCTCAGGGAGAAAGGCATGCGTCTGTTGCCTTCTCGTTGTAGCGAGAGAGGTCTTGCTGTAGCGAGAGAGCGACAGTCTAGGCTGCATTTCTGAGTGCAGTCTCGATATAGCGAGAGGACATCGCTGTAGCGAGATTCTGCAGAAACCAGAGTGCAATTTCTTTTGAGTTTTTCGTTGTGGTGAGAGGGCGTGTCGCTGCAGTGAGAGCGTCGCGTTTCAAACTGTATTTAAGGGTTCTTCGAGAGCTGCACAAGAGTATTTCCAAAACCCTCGACCTCTCTTTTCTTTCTTTCGCATTTTCAGTCGATCTTGCCCCAAATCACTAGAAAACCCCAACTTCTTGCATGATTCTAGGCCAAGGGAAGTGATTGAAGCCATTTTAGGTAAGTTCTATGGTTTCCTTTTGGGATTTATTGAATTTCTCCAATCCCCATTCGATTTTCTGAGCTTGGCTGCATTTGTAGAGAAGTTCTTGCAGATTTTAGGCTTGAATAATCAATAGCACCTTGAAAAACACTGGATTGAGGTAAGGGGAGCTTGCCCTAGGTCGTTTTGATGATTTGGGAGAGATGAGAGGTGTTGAGAGAGGGCTAGAACTGCGTTTTTAGAATGAAATTATTGTATTAATGTGATTGATTATTGTTGAACCCTAGAAGGAGTAGTTGATAACTAAATGATAGAGTATTGTGGTTGTATGTTGTGAAAAATCCTAGGGAGGATGACCCAATGTGCTTAATATGACGTGTAGTAAATTATTGGGTTGGTTACTGAGTTAATAATGCTTTATTTGCTAAAAATTTGCTGAATTAGCTGAGCTGTTACATAATTACTATTGCTGAAATTATTAATATGCTGATTGTTGCATGGTGCTAGAGTTGAATAGAGCTGTCATGATAGGCGCTGTGTCACATGGTAGGTGGGTAGTCATGTAGCTTTAGAAAACTGAGCTGTACTATATGGATCCAGATACCGGAACGGGTCGCTCCTGGACTGGCACAGTTCCTCTAGACCTGCTGAATGTGCTGTTAAAGGCCAGATGAACATTGTTTCTTATTGCTGCATGAGCATGAGCTAGGCTGGGCTGCATGGGCTGTAATTACTATTTCTTGCTGATTTGCTACGATTATTTTACTTGATATGCTGTTTCTTTTGTAAGCTCACCCTTGCAATTATTGTTGTGATGTTGTGCTGCGATGATCGTATCTTGGTACATGAGCAGATCAGGCAGGTGAGGCTTCGGCTTCCTAGGTTGACCAGAGTAGCTGATGGAGAAGCGGAGGATTAGGCATTAGGATAAGTTAGGACTTTTTCATGTATTAGTCTTTTGTTGTAATTAATTTTGTAATGACAACTAAGACATATTTTGTAATACTTATATTATTTAAGAATTATTCTCTCAATCAATACATGTTGATTCCCTTGATAATTATTCATGAATGCCTAATTTAGAGTGATTATTGTGTATTGCTGAGATTTGCTGGATTATGTTATGACCTTGCCCTTGGGGTCATGACAGATATAAGTCTTATGACTTTTAAAAATACATACTTATTTAGATGATTTAATAGTCTATTTATAAGAAACCTTAATGACTTATTGAATGTCTCAATAAGAAATAGGCCATTAAAGAGACTAAAAGGTTAAATCAGGCTTTTAAAAAGGTTAGGCTAGACTTAAAAAAAAACCTATGACAAGTAATAGATCACGTTTAGGTTTCAAAATAGGTCAGACCTACTTAGGCAAAGTCTAGTCTAGCCTAATCTATTTTCATCTCTTAGGGTCTTATAACATACAAATGAAGCAATAAATTTTAAATCTCTATTATAAGTTAATTTTAATCATTTTATGACTAAGAACATGAATGAATTGTATAATTGATTATAATCTTTTCAATTTTAAGTCATCGCTATTATCATAAGAAATCACATTCTGATTGGTCAAAAGTAATTAATATAAAGAAAATACTCTTTTAAGTACAAAAGGGAGAAAAGAATCTTCTTTTCTATTTTATGTTAGCACAAGAAATCATTTTTACTTTGTTCACTAATTTATTGGCCCCCTGAATAAACAATATTCTTCAATAGTTTTTACTAATAATCTAATTATTTTTTCTTCACCTAAATATGTTTATTGTAATATTAAATATTTAGATTCATGATTTTTAGTGTCATTAAGATTTATTCTCTTATATTATAATATGTTTTTGATAAAAGAAATTAGCGACCGGTTTAATTTAAAGAATTAAAGTGGGTATTTAAAACAAAAAAAATTTAAGTTGGTTTTTAGTGGTCGTAATTGTGGCTAATTTGTGATTAAAGTGAACACAAACTTAAATTAGACACAATGAATTCATATTCTTTTGTCGCAATCAGGGGCACGACCAAGGAAAAGAAATGATGAATCGAGAATGGATGAGAAAAGAATGCATAGATAAGAGAAGTTAGCATCAAGATTTCTAAAGAACTTTAGAAACTTAGAAAGGATGGTATAGTTACCCTGATTCAAGTTCCGAAGTCTAATTACACTTGTGGAATGTATTAGCCCATCATGACGTCCGTAAAATAGAAATCAAAGTATTTGCTATTTTAACATGTTATGAAGTTAAAGGAAAAGATAAAAGGAAGAAGAGTCTTAAAAACAACTACACTTAACAAGTTTTGACCTACTTTCTACGTATCTCTTTGTGTAGTGAAGAAGTTAGGACTACGTTGAACTTAAAGAAAATATTTCTTTTATAGATATAAAATTGGAAGAAAGAACCTTCTTGAAAGGTTTTAAGGAAAATTTTAAAGTTAATATGTTTTCAAATGAATATCAAAATAAAAGTAAGTCTCTGCAAGTGGAGCAATTCAAGGAGAGACATGTTTCTTTTTAGTTTGTCTCGTTAGTATAATGTTATAAGCATGAGAGACAGATGCATGGTAACGAAACTGATTTCTACGAATCAATATATTCTTTAATGCAAACTTACATTCAAAATTTCATATTTGTTCATATTTTTATTCTATTTACATCACTAAAAGAGACACCTATTCTGACCCTCTATTTTATGTTAGTTGATTCGAAATTACATAAGAAACATAACGAGACTTTTAGAAACAATGCTAAAACAAGTATATTTCCCATTTGTCATAACCATTATTGAGAAAATTCGATGAATTGATCTGTTTGCCCTAATTTAGAATCAACTCAATTGTTTATATGTACAGTTTTTTTTTTTTGTTATATAAAGTTACCTAATCACCTTATTATAATCTAGTTGAATTGGCAAAAGTAACATTAAAAGTTTGGTACTTATTAAGAATATTTTTTTTTATCATATAGTGATCAAAATTTTATTGTTACTATTTATGTGGAAAAAAGTTAATGTCTAATTTTTCGGTAAGTAGTTATTGATTTTGAGACAAAAAATTAGATTAATAAAATAGAAATTGTTTGCTTAATCATTTATTAACCAAAAGAGTGACTAATGTTTTAAAAAAAATTCGTAACCCATTTTCTATCCTTATAAGTGACTATTTTTCAAACTAGATATTAATTTTAAGATCAAAAATTGGATTAATAAAACAAAAAAAATGTCATGTAATAATACAACAATTAATTTCTTCAAAAAAATTAGTGTCTAAAATTTTGGTGACTCTATAAGTGACACTGGAAATGCTGCTACTTATAACCTAGCCATGCCTAGCAATAGCCCTTATGGATCAACTTACGTTAAACATCCCTCTGGCCGTATGTCAAATGGAGGACTCATCATAGATTTTATAAGTATTTTTTACCCTTTTCTTAATAGTATCTTAGAGAATTGTCTTCAATTCGAGGTAAAGGAGGACTTTACCCTATCTCATTGTGTTTGAATGTCATGTAATTTGCTATGCATTATCATGTGGATGGTTTAGAATGTGTGTGTTTGGTAGAATTGATTGATTGTTGTAAAATTGTAGTGGAAAGATCATGTGGAACTCTGTACTATCGATATTAAGAAATATTGAGTATGATGAAATAAATTGTTGTAGGGATATTATGATAAAAACTGTATAATTGAACCTTGTGTGGTGAAATATGAGCATATGTGTCGTATGCTATGAAATAATGTGGGCCTCTGTGCCATGTGGAATATGAATATTGTATGTGGCTAAAATTTGTGTGAAAAGACATATTAAATGCGGTTGTGAATATGTTATGAATGGTTCAATGATACACTAGAGGTGTGAAAGATAGGGACGGTAGAAATACTTTGGGAAAGAAAAGGTAGTGGTAACACCAACAGTGAGCATGAGTGCACCACTGGTCGTACACTCTCCTCTTGACTAGACCTCTGATGAACACCTTTGTCGAGCAACTCGTGACTGCACACGTTGTATCTATGAGGCGCGTAACTGGCAACCATCCATGGTGTGAAACTATAATCATAGTGCCACAGTGAGCGTAGCTACGTGCAGTGAGAGCACGTATGTATAAAATGTTGTTGGTGTAGTGAGTGCATCAGTTGTGAACTGAAATAGAATGTGTGGAAAGTGTTGTTTGTGATTAATTATACTTGTGTAGAATGTGTTAGAAATTATGTGAAGTGTGTGAGGTGAGTATCTATGTTTGCGTGTGTTGAATAGTGTAGAGTTCTCATCCTTATATTTGTTTTTTCAAGTGACCAAGATGATCAGCACTGGGCTCAGTGAAGGAATTGATGATACTGCTATAGGGCTTAGATTTTATTTTGAAAATATGATATATTTGGATTAGTCATGTAGCAGTTACTTGATCAAAATTGGTAAACTCTTATTATTTTGAAATATTTTGTCAAAACTATGCGTTGGAAAATTCTATTTAAAATAAAAATTTTACTCTTTCCATTTTGTGAAATTTATTATTTTAAAATTAAATTAAGGTGTCACATTTCTCGCTTGAGCGAGAAAGCTCCAGAACGTCCTTTTCTACAAAGTTTTATCTCGCTGAAGCGAGACCTATCTCGCTTCAGCAAGAAACTGTGCACTAAAATTTCTATATTTTATCCTACATAAGGGTACAAAAATTAAGGGTGTTACAATTGAGATAAATGGAAAACAAAGAAGTATAAGTAGACAATGCAAATGGATAATTTGGCATACGATAATCACAACATCGACAGCACATACGGTGGTAGAAAGATGTGAACAAAGAACTAAGGTAGTTAACAAAGAATTGCTTACAAAAATTTAACTTGAAGAGCAGTTACACGTGAAATGCTCTTCAAAACATTTTACAATTTAAGAGAGTTAATTCATATGTCAAGTGCTCTCTAAATGAGGAGTTTTAGAAAGTAGTTAATTTTTAAATGCTCTTTAAGCAAGTTTTATAGAACGATTTTATGATAATGGTTCTCTAAGTGCTTTTTAGATGTCAATTCTTTTTCTCTTTTAACTGCTTTATAAGTTTGCAAATTATAAAGTCTAATCTAACATAGTGAGATGTGATATATCTTTGATTTATAGGAATTTATAAAAATAAAATAAAATTTTATTAAACTTTAAAAAAGTAAACAGACTTTTACTACTTTTTTTTAGATATTATATATTGAAGCAGGATTTTCTCACACTAATGTAAGTTTAAAAACTATTATATTCAATTTGAGCCTTTCATTTAACTTACATTTAATGGGTTATAATTTATTACTTCATTGACCCTTAGACGTAAGTTAAATGAAAGACTTAAATCAAGTGTAAGAGTTTTTTGACTTACATTAGTGTAAAAATATCATGCCTCATATATATATATATATATATATATATATATATATAAATATATATATATATATATATATATTGCTAATTTATACATTCATAACAAGTTACAAATTGATTATGATTTTGTTTATTATTAAACAAAAATTTAAAATGATAAACATAATTTGAATAATTAAGAATCTACCGGATTAAATGTTAGTAATTAAAGTAAAAAATTAAATTATATGTAAACTAAAAAATTAAAATGCAATTAAATCTTTTATTTTTTTATATAAAAAAAATATAACCTTTATTTAGAGGAGTGAAATATTATGTTATAACGTAAATAGATCATTCCATTTTTCAGGAAATAAAGAAACCACTGAATGGAGAATCCTTCTGAAAAGCAATATAAATTAATTCCATTACGGCCATTTCATTCTAATTAATTAGCAGAGTTTGGGTATTTCCTGGAAACTGGGAGAATTGACCAGTTGCACCACAAACAAAGCACAAAATTGAAATGTTTTGTTTATAGTACTAATAGTTGAATATTCTGTTCTTCTAAACCAAAAGAAATAAAAATAAAATTGAGAACCACGCAAGTATTCCTAAAGTGGATTCCGTTCATATTAATATAGATTACTTCAATTATCAAAGTCAACTTCTTTAGAGACATTATATTAGTGATATGGTTCATGACATCGGAACAATAATCAGGCATTGCCCATGCTTTCTTCAGTTTAATTATTCTTCCCATGGTCATTGTAATATTCCGTATTAAAAATTATTTTCTAAAACTTAAAATTAGTACAAAAGTTAATAAAATGACTTTATAAGTAGAAAATAATTTATGTTTTTTTATTTAAAAATAAATAACTTGTTTCTAAAACCTGCGAGAGAAATTTTATTATTTTTTATAATAATTTTTCTCTTATAACAATTTTCTAAAAATATATTTTAACAGAACCTACGTTATTAATATATTTATATTTATGATTATCTGTTTTCGGTCAATTAATTGAGTTAATTATTTTTTATCTGTTTTATTTTTCTAAAATGTTTTTCTGTCTCTTTTTTTTTTCTCTCCGTTAGATGTTATGATTTTTAATTAACTTATTTATGAATAAAATATATATTTATTTATAAGTGTTTGTATAACAATGTTTTTTGATACACATACACTTAAAAGAACATTTGAAGAAATATTGTTTATCATAAGATGTTTGATAATTTGATACAAGACAATGCATCTTTTAAGATATTGTTAATATTTAGTTTACAACAATTACTTGTTTATTGATAACTTTTATTGATATAGTATTTGAATTTATTGACAATAAAAATCTATTTAATAATAAAATAATGTTATTATACAATTTAATAATTAAAATATAATTTTTTAAAACCTTTTAAAAAACCGTGTATCTCACGGTACCTACACTAGTATATGTATATATAAGTAGAAACAAATGCTTAGAATTCAAGCATGGCAAAGATGGGAACTGAACTTAGAATTGATTCCACTGATTATAGGACCGAACTTCTTTCTCCAACAATTGCTGCAGAGAATGTGTCTATGGCTAGGCAACCTTCATGGAGGATCAACATGGATCAGCATCGCTTACCAGAAAGGCATATGGACTCTCATTTTGGCTTTGGATTCTTCCTAAGGACACTGAGTATATAATATAAATTGATCACTTTGTTATTTTACTTTTTATTGTTTTTCCCTTTCAAATTGCCCTTTTCTTTTCTAAGATAGTATTAATTTGTATCTTTATCTCAGAGAGACAAAGGAAACTTACTGATTATTACAAGAGACAGGAAAGGCTTCTTAAAGGGTTTCAGGAAGTGGACTCGTACACTGACTTGGGCATGTTACCTGAAAATTTAACTGAGGTATGCTGGAAAAGATGAATTCAACTCATTTATTGCCTTTTTTTTTCTTTAAAATTGTAGTTTTCAGGTATATATGAATGGGAAAAAATAATTCTCAGGATGAGTTGAAGGAACTTGAAAGGGGTGAGAAGGTGGCAATATATGCATCTAACATAGGGAACATGGTGCTCTTTGTAGCAAAAGTGTATGCATCCATTGAAAGTAGATCACTGGCTGTCATTGCGTCAACTTTGGACTCACTCTTGGATCTCTTGTCGGGATTTATACTTTGGTTCACTGCTTATGCTATGAGCAAACCAAATCATTATCAATACCCCATTGGCAAGAACCGGATGCAACCTGTGGTAATTGCTTCTTTTGTTTAGAAGACACTTATTTTAAATCTAAGATTCTTTAGTATATTAGGAATTGAATGATTAATTAAATTTCCTGCAGTCTCATGGCTGTGCCTCTATATAGTTCACTAAAACTTATCACTGGTTTGCTCTCTCTAGCTAGTTGCTTCATAACTTAGAAAATTTGTCATATGTGGGGTTTAATACACAGTTCATCTCTAAATATGTCATTAACATTTTACATGCTAAATACGTAGTTCTTAATAAATTAAAATTACATATGTGACTTTGTCGGTGAGTGACCCACAAATTTTGGGTCGTAGCAGCAAGACAATATTTCTCATATTTTACTTTAAAAAAAAAACATATGATAGAAATTAGATGCCAAAACAAAGGTATAAAGTTAAATACAATAACCTAGAGTGAAAACTTAACTGTAGTAGCAAGTGAGTTCATCCTTATGTTTTAATTCCTTAAGTTAATTTAGTTGTTTAATTGTGAAATATGGAGTGTGGGTTATGGTACATCATCGCTTTAATGCATTTTCTTACTTTTTTTTTTATTTTCTTATCCCTTTCGTCTTCCCCTTATAAGATCTATTGTGAATGTCTAGTTGAGAAATTTTTAAAACTTTACATGTGAGTTTAAAAGAATTAAGAATAGTGATCACGTTAAACTTTTAATATAAAAACTAGAGTAAACCATGTGTGATGTTATTTCTCAAAAGATCAATAAAAAAATAGAATGATAAAATTGATTTAGAGATTAAAAAGACGGATTTAGGTATTTCTTTGACGTATTGGGAGTTGAATACATTCAAGCAGGGTGGAATCGGTCGTATTTCTCATTATTATAAGAATGATAGCTTCGTTTCCAATTTTTTAAAAAAAATTTAAAGTATATGCGTGACTTTTTTAAGATTCATGAAATGTCTGCTAAACTTTTAATTTTAATCATTCGTGTATGGTTATATGGTTCAAATTTAATGTTCTCATAATCTTATAAAAAGAATTATTCTCACTATATGTATGTAAAGAGAAATCTATTAACATTTAGCGTTAAAATTTATATTATTTAATAATTTTTTTATAGAATACGATAGTGGTTGGTGGCTTGTTCGACTATTGACATAAAAGTAAATTTGATATGTATTTTATCATATTATTTTATTTTAACACGTAATAATTATCAAAACTTGAATAATAAATTTTAAAAATATTTAAATTATATGAAATTTTATGTATAAATATTATAAATTTATGCAACAATTTAATAGGTCAATCTCATGTTATATAAAAAGTTATTAAGTAATATAAGTATTTAAATTTAATACATGATGTGAATGAATCCTAACTTGTAAATAATATATGTAATTCATCACTGCTAGATCATCCATTATATCTCACTTTTCTCTTAAGAGTATCACTAACGTAGACATTGTTTTTTATTAAAATGTTTGGTTATTCGACATAAAATTTATTTTTCTCAATTGTGCACGTATATGGTGAAGATTTTCATTCAATTTTAAAATTTGTTTACATTTGGTTTGTGTGCGCAAAATATTGGCAGGGGATAGTTGTATTTGCATCAGTCATGGCAACTCTGGGATTACAAATATTATTTGAATCAGCGAGGGAACTCATCACAAAGGTAAAGATGTAAAGCATAGCTTATGCTTTATTTTACATATGCGCTAATCTGTGCTTTATTTTATTGACAGGCTCAACCTGATAGGGATCCAGTGAAAGAAAAGTGGATGATAGGGATTATGGTCACAGCCACTTTGGTGAAAGTTTTGCTCATGACTTATTGTCGCAGGTTCAAGAATGAAATAGTGAGAGCCTATGCTCAGGACCATTTCTTCGATGTCATAACAAATTCAATTGGCCTTGCCACAGCAGTACTAGCCATCAAATTCTACTGGTGGCTTGATCCTGTTGGAGCCATCCTGGTTCGTCCTTTTTTAACTCTTTTTAACAAATTGCACTAGCCCTTTTAGATCTTTAACATGTTATATCTTGTTTGTGTTCAGATATAAAATTTATTAAGAAAATTTTATAACAATTTATTTAAATAAGATATATCAAAACGTATATTAAAATATGTCAAAAAAGAGTTATAGTTGTCCATAAATTATTGTGAACCTGTCTTTTGTACTCCTTTTCTATAGTTAGACTGACTTCTCTCAGTTCATATGAAATCAATCAAGAGATCTATATTAATGGGAAAGGTACATGGTGTTATACTTAGAAGCACAAAGAATTTTAAGTGATAGTCATATTATATTATAACTGTGTTAAATATGTATTCACTTCAAATAATTGACACTTCAACTACTTTTTATTGCATTGTTATAATGCTTTCTTAAATTTTATACTAATACTAATTAAAATGATATAATAATTAGATTAATTTAACATTTTATTATGTCTAGAATGATTTATACTCATTTTGAAAATAAAAATTCTCTCTTATACTTCAAAATTATTATTTTACTTCAAAATTATTATTTTATGTTAGTTTCAGATTAATTTTATGGATTGTATATAATATATCATGTCATATGATTTTAAAACTTTACTGTATATTTGCCAATGTTGTATTATATTTTATATCTCATGCCGTCTCTGTTTTCCAAGTGTTATGTCCTATGAATTTAAGGAGATTTATGTAAGTATTGAATATTATGGTCCGATTTGGATAAATATCTCAATAAATATTTATAAAAGTGAAAAGTTAAGTGGTAAAAAGAATCAGTTTTTTTATAAGTACTTTTTTTTTTTTCTATTTTACAAATAATAATGCAAAGCTATGTCATAACTATGCAGATAGCTCTATATACGATTAGTAACTGGGCCAAAACGGTCATGGAGAATGTGTGGTCATTGATTGGTAAAACAGCCCCACCGGAGTACCTTGCAAAGCTAACATATCTATGTTGGAACCATCACAAGGAGATCAAGCACATAGATACGATGAGAGCCTACACATTTGGGTCGAATTACTTTGTAGAGGTAGACATAGTTGTATCAGAAGAAATGTCACTTAGTCAAGCACATGACGTTGGAGAGACACTTCAAGATAAGCTTGAAAGGCTCCCAGAAATTGAGAGAGCGTTTGTTCACATTGACTTGAATACCACTCACAAGCTGGAGCACAAGCCGAAGGTGATATAGATAGAGAGACCCAACAAAAATTAGGAAATGTTTTAAGAGTGATTAATGATGGATTTGGATAGCATATAGTAGATTTTAGTGAGCTTCTTGTGTAATATTAATTGTCCATGTAAAACACTCATGGATCAAAAACTTCTTAAAAATAAAATGCACGTAAATGGAATTAGCTTGGTATCTCAATCTCGGGTGGGGATGGCTACCCACTCTCATAAATAGGAGTAGGAACAGAATAATCATATCCTCCCTCTGGTACAAACAAGCTCGTTATCTATATATTCTTCATTTAACATATTAAGTATGTTTTATTTTCTTTCATTTGGGTTTAGATAAAAATATGTATTTTTATTATTTTATAATAACTTATTCGTAAATGAACCCATAATACTGAAAAGTTGTTGAAAAAAATTAATATCATGATATCTGCCTTGCTCCTGAACTCGCCCATTCTCCTATATACATGCTTATATTAGCTTAAATGTTATTGAAATACATGTAAATAGAAAAAGAAAAAAAAATAAAGTGTAGTACCATTAACGGGGAAAGAACGGGACAGTGAAACTCAAAACACAACGAGACCAAGACTGGGTTTGAATTTTTTGACCCAACAAAGATGGAGTCAAGGTTGGGTTTGATAATGGGGAGTGGAGATCAAGGACTAGCAGAGGGAAATCCAACTCCACCTCGTCCCGTTGCCATCACTTAATTAAAACATAGAAAAACGAAGATTGAATAAATTTACTAAATTAAATATTATAATTTTTAATATTTAAAAATTTTAAAATGTAAATTAATATTAGATAATATATGTATATATATACATATATATACATATATATATATATATATCGAAAAAAAATCGCTTGATATAAAAAGATTCCTAAAAGACACATTTTTTATGATACTCTTAAAAAGGTTCTTATTCTAAAATTAGTATTCACGGTTCTTTACATGTTTTATCACCAATTGTCAATCACCTTTTCTAAGTACTAGCAATCTCAACGTCACATGTTACAAATACCTTTTACTTAATTAAGACACCTAATGTGATCCATTAGGCACATTTCAAGAAAAACATATAGAACAATTTTCTTTTTTAATTATATACATGCAAAAATCGTCACTCAGGCTACCAAAATTTCAACAAAATTCGCCAAGTGTATAGTAGAAATCCAAAACTAGACCTTGCTTTCTTACCTTAATGAATTTTACTAATTTATTTATTCATGGTTTTCATAATTTGTAATGCTTCTATTAATTTAACTTAACTTGTATACACTAAAAGTTAAAATTAGACTGTGTAATAATATGAGTTTCCAAATTTAAGTATTTGGAATTGAATTAAAAAATAATAAAGAAATTAATGAAAATATTACTCATAAATACAAATTAGATAGATAAAAGTAAAAAAAAATCATTAATAGTTATTTGTGATCATAAAATACTTATCAAATTAAAAAGAAAGATTTATTGTATTACGATACAATTAACTAAAATAAAAATATTAAAATAAACAAGTAATCATACAAGAAAAGATAAAATAAAAAAGTATATATATATATATATATATAAAATAATGTTTATACTAAAAAAATGATAAAAATATATTAACGTGGAATAAACACATGAAAAAAAATTATTGGAAGTATCAACGAAGAGAGTAGACGACATGATTTTTATCTTGTGAAAAAATATTAAAAATGACCTCAGAAAACTTTAAAATAATTATTAAAAGATTTAAATTTTTATCAAGTTAAATAACATCGTGAAATATTCTTGAAATATTTAGCAGAGATGGGCCGTAATATCTATTCAGATCTCGGTTAAGATGGTAAGTAGATTGAGTAGGTGAATTTAAACGGATTTTAACTAAAACAAATACGTTAAATTTGACCTCATATTTTATGAAATTTGCAATTGAACGATATTTGTGATGTTAGTGATTTCTCTCCAATTTTTAGATGTAACAAAGCAAAGTAACAACTATTGAGTGTGTGAGAGAAGTTTATATCTGACCAGAGAGTAGAAGTCATAGTTAATGAAGCCTGGTCTGAGTGGAGCAAGAAAACAAAAGATAGTTCAGTTCGGAGAAGGAGGAGAAAAAGCAACAAAAATGAGCATTAAAGCTTGAAAAAACGTGGATATGAACATCCTTCCGTGACAGAAGTCAAAAAATAACATAAAATGTTGGAAAGGACCGGTAAAAATCTCTAGATATGATGGCGAGGTGAATGATTTAGATAGTTTTATACTATAAAAAAAAAAGGGATTGGATTGGCGAAGTTTTGTTGATTGAAACATTAAGCTATTGAAAATGAGATGCTGATCGAGGTTAAACTAAGAAGCTATGAAGATTGAAAAAGGTGGGCATAGTACAGGGTCATCATTTGACTCTTTTTCGAAAAATGAAATTACTTTGTCATGGATTGTCCTTGTGTGTGATTCAGCTCTCATAGGCATGCATTTTTTGGTTCGGATCGGTTAAAAAAATTAAATACAAAATGGCATCCGTCCGTATATACCCATTTTAATCTGATACCCGCTCCGACTCACCTATTACAATTTTCTTTTCTTTTCGGCCACCGCAGGTTCAATCGGGTTATTCGGTAATGCTCCCCCCTACCATCCAGATATCTGCTTTTAGTTCAAGCATGAGGCACATCACATCATGAAAGTATCTGATTCACTTTTCTTCCGTATTTCACAAAATTTGTGATGTGAACTTGTTTGTCTACGTTGTTTTCCCACCATAGGATGTCAATCGGTCAATTACCATCACGAAAAACAATGAAGAATTAAATAAATTAGTTTTGTAAGGTAAAACGCGAGTATGTATATAAAACAGTTGAACTCATTATAATGTAAAGATTTGTCTTTTATTTTATATTTTAGAAGCAAACTGTCTTACCATTTGATCCAGATTGTCAATAGTTATTTGGTTTCATGGACGTATTTTATTGATTATGTTTCATAGATGCCTAATGAACTACATCAGCAAATGATTAATGGTAAATAATGAAGTGGTTAAATAAGTTTGATAGTTGCTTAACGATGATTAAGTGAGCCTCAGACAGAAATAACATTGCTCTTCAATATAAGTCAACTGATGATTTAAATTGTAAGGATACAAAAATTAATAAAAGTTGAACCACAATTAATGGAAGTTAACTTAATGAACTACTATAGAAAATGTTAATTCAAGGTTTATAATGTAGTTAGAATGTTAGACATCACATCACATATGCTGGATCATGTCAGGAATAATTATGCTGAAGAGGGGCCATAGCAGCACACTGGTGGCTAGTGAGAGGAAAAGAGAGGGTAACCAGTTAAGATAGATAGAAAGGGAGAGGAGGAAGGTGCAAGGTAAATCAATAGCACAGTAAAGGAGTGGGATTAGAAGAAAGCTAGCCCCCTCCGCTGTTATTTTTCTATTTCTCTTAATTTTTAATTTCTGTTTCTGTGATGTTTTGGGTTGGTTTTCTGGTTTCTTTATTTTTCTGTAAAATAAATAGGAGGAATCCTGTCAAATGTCAAGGTACTGGCGGAGAAAATTAATTACAGTAGAACGAGTATTCATACATTTCAACTGATTACTACTACAATTTCTTCAAACCTTGAACTCTATTTGATAGAATGGAAAATCACTTGAAATAAGCTCAAGCAGAAGAGTGTCTTTCCAAGTACGAGAAAAGGTAGGAGTGTTTTCTCGAGATTCAAGAGACCAAACAAGAATAAACTCTAAGGTCAGGGTTTTAACTTTCATGCAAAAGAGGAAATCATGATCAAGATTCAAGAGCAACAAAGGCTAAAACTCTTGCCACAACAGCAAAAAACAATGAAACCATTACCTGTTGTATTTCTTAATGTTCCATATTAAGGTATTTTCGTCAGAGCTGCACCTGTTTTGGAATATATTACAGCAAAACAAGAATTTACAATATTTGAAAAAGATACAGGATCTGGGCATAATTTCTTCGATCAAAGTTCAGGAGGCTTAGCTTGTTTGAAGGAGTGACTCAATAACTTTAAGCGTGGCCTGCTTGTTTGATGTTTCACAAAGGCATATAACGACTATTTCCTTGAAATACTGATGACAACAGGAAATGCCATAATTAGACTGATAACAACCAAAATAATACATAAGAATACAATGATTTTGAATTATTTGGCCCCTTCTCCCTCGAAAACCATGACAATTGAAGCAAATTAACCATAAATATCATAACACCATGTCTTGTTTAACAATTGAGAAACATAGAACACCAATAGTAAGAGAACAACTAATTACCATCATATTGAGACCCAAGTTGCAATATATATCGTCACCAGAAGACCCAAAGAGAAACAAAAAACGAAAGTATGTCCGAGGTTACGAATGAGACAGAATAGCAACTGAGTTGAGAACTGAGACTCCCACAACTTATGCTTAAAAGTCAAATAATCGTAACTCTTATGTAATTATGCATTAACAAAGCTGTGCCAACATGTTTCAAAAGCTAGATAACTAGAATTGTAATGCTGGCATCTCAATAAGTGCAACCTCTCATGCTTTTATCTGCATATCAATTCAATCAATGCCAACCCATCCTGTAAATCAAGATTATCCCTTATTCACAAATAGTACCCAAGATTTTAAACTGCAGTCACAAAAATTGCTAGTAAGCAGCCAATACAGCCTCAATCGCCATTGAAAGACTTCCAAAATCACAATACTGCAGTTGTGAACCATAGTAGTAGTATCATACATACACAGCACACAGATTCATTGAGGCATACAAGATAGCAAGCGATGCCAAATGAAACCAAACTCTAGGCATGAGATAGTAAATTTCACAGCATGTATTTTGGAATTCCCCACGTTATACCCATATGAAAAATAGTGAAGCCAAAACACCATGGTCGTCAGCACCCTCTGCAACAAGACCATATCATGTTACTAAGCAAAATAAGAAAATCCAAATTCAACAAGAAGGATTTTGTTGCAAAAATACCAAACAAAATACGTATTCGAAGAGTCATTTACATTTAAAATATCAAAAGCACATCAACCAACTACATCACCTAATTTACAAAAAGTCCAAATAATGTTTTTTAGAAAAAAAAGAACCTCTCTCATTCACTCCAATATTTCTCATCACCCTCTTTTCCCTCTCCCTCGTCACTCTCGGAACCATCCTCAAACATGCTCATCTTGAATCTCATCACATCGTCCACACAAGCACTCTTAAACAGCCCCACATCCACAGCACCAGACACCATGTGATATCCACGTGACTTCATATCCTTCGCCCCATCATGCGGCATCGCAAAACCAGACAAGTAAGCCCCGACCTCAACGTCGTCGTTTCGGCTCCCCAACACTTTCCTCTCCGCCTCCCTCAACACCTCTTTCACCTTCTTGTTCCCTGGGTCCCACAAGTACCCCAAGCTTGCACTAAGATCCAGCGGCCCCATCTGCACGCAATCCACGCCATCAACGGCTGCGATCTCTTCAACATTCTCCACCCCCTCCTCCGACTCCACCTGGCACATGATCAAAAGCTCGTCCAGGTAATTACCGACGTATCCTTCGTCGATGCCGTAGTTCGATGCCCTAACGACGGGGTGGGCCGAGCCGCGAAGCCCGGCCGGGGGGAACCGGCAATAGGAGACAGCATTTTGGGCCCATTGAGCTGAGTCGATCATCGGGAACATAATGCCCTGAGGGCCCAGATCGAGGGCCTTCTTGGCCCATGCGGCGGAGGTTTCAGGAACGCGGAGGATCGCCGCGGTCCCCGAAGCGGCCAGCGCGTGGAGGCAGGGGAGCGCATCGCTGATGCCGCCGTGGCCGTGTTCCATGTCGACTACGACGAAGTCATAGCCGGAGAGGCCGGCGATCTCGGCGAGCGTGGGGGAGAAGGAGAGGAGGAAGAGGCCGTAAAGGGTTTCGCCGTTTCGGAGGCGGGATTTAAGGTTTCGGGGTGATGCGGCGGATGTGACGGTGGTGGTGGTGGTGGCGGCGGCTGCGGCATCGTCGGTGGAGGATTTGGGAATGAGTGGGGTGTGGGATCTTGAGGAGGATAGGGATTTGAATTTGGAAATGGAAGAAGGGGTGAGAGAGTGGGGTCTTTTGAGAAGGGAAGAGAGGGGTGTGATTCCTGTTTTTGTTATTATTGGGGGCCTGAGAGTGCTCCCTGTTATGCTCCCCATTTTTGCGTTACTCTTCACTCTCCCCACAACCCCAGTGAAGGTCACACTGTTGCCTGTCTCAGATTTGTTTTTCTTTCCTTTTTTTTTTTTTCGGATTTGTTTTCGAATTTGTAGTGATTCTGACGGTCATAGTTTGTTATATATATATATATATATATATATATATAACCCAGAAATAAACTATCAACATTTTATAATATAACTTTTTAAGATTAAATTTAAGTAATTTTTATCATCATCTACATAAATTTATATTCTAATATTATTTTGTTTTACTTTTTAACATAAGAGTATTTACTAAATAGTAAATTAAGAAAAAACCTTATTTATAACTTATAAAAAAACACAAATTATAAATAAATTAATGAAAAAGTTCAAACATTAAAATTTTTAATAGTTAAATTTAAATTTAAATTTGTTTAAATGAATGAATAAATTTAAATTTCTTTTATAAGTCAAGCTTAAGTGTTAATTATTCTCAACTCTGCACTTTTATCATGTACAAGTTTAAAGTTAACTTATTGCTTATAGACTCATAATGTGAATAATTATTCAAATATTACTAAAATATGTATATATAATTTTTTATAATAGAAATATTTAATTTTTTAAAATATAGATAATTATTTATTATGTTCTCAATTTAGTTGATAGATTTATAAGATAAAACAAGATAAAAAAATTAAGTAAATTAAGATTAATTTTTTTTAAATTATTATTAAATTAATAAATTTACAGATTTTTTACTCTCATTTTTTTTGTCTTATATAGCTATTAAATTGATAGCTTAAAGAAAAGATTACTAACATTACATAACTATTAGAAGTATTAGTATGAGTGATTTGTAATTATAAAAAAATTAAAATTAAAATTAAATTAAAAATAAATATAAAAAGGTATAAAGATGAAATAAAAAATTATAGGTTTATTTCAAATAATTTAATTAGAAGTTGCACTGTATTCTTAATCTTTTAAATTTTAAAATTAAATTTATATAAAATATAATAAATGAAAAAAATATCTAAAATAAAATAATAATAAAAAGTTAGATAAAAACTAGTTGGACTCTTGGTTGTTAACATTATTGGTAGTGGCAACATCATCTTCATCTAACCTAAGAGTCATTTACGTCATTTGATGGTAAAGAGCTCTCAAAATTAGGTGAAAAAAATATAAGGCCAAAGTTTGAGGATCCTGAAGCTTGCATGTCATTTAAGAAGGTTATCACATCAATAATGATCTTTTTCTACATTTTTCTAAACTTGCTTTCTTCTTCTTTTTCTTGTTCTTTTTCTTTTTCCATCTCCTCCTGCTTATGTTGTACGGACAACTTAAGCTATCAAATAACTCTTGTTCCATAGGACCACTTGCTTTTAGAGTTGTTAAAGGAGTTTTATTTGTTTTTGGATTAGTTGTGTTTGCTACTACAACTTCTAGTCAAGGGTATGCACATGCTCTCTCAAGGCATCATATCTCTAGTAGCTGAGTCAACGATGAAAGGTAAAATTCTACTATCAAGATAGTACCTCATTCCATATATATAACCCTTATATAAGTGTCAACTCTTGAGTTCAAACATTCTTTGGAAGTGCAGGGTTATCAACATTAAAGATTTGATATACCAAATTAATTCTTTTAGGATTAAATTGGCAACGTTAGAAAAAAAAAAGTGATAAAAATAAAATTTTAACTTAACCAATAAAGTGTTAGAGAGAAATATAATTGAAATTTCATCAAATTAATTCTTAAATAAGATTAATGCGATGTTAAAAAGACTATTTTGTTACAAAAACATCGGCAGACTATAATACAATAAAGATTTAACTCCTTAAAGAATCAATTTGGTGGCTCAAATGTTTGAAAATACTATTTTGTGGTTCTTAAGTTGGAAATTTTCACTGTGATTCTCATCTGAACCATTTGTTGTTTTATTGGCACTGTTTTTGGACGTTTCATTGCAAGAAAGACAACCAAAGTCGTAAAGACTGAGGCATGCATTGGTGGAACAGATTCCGATCATTCAAGGCAGATACGAGGAGTGAGGAATTTTTACTCTCTACCTTTTAGAAGTTTTTCCTTTCTGTGTGATTGGACCATGCTTTTAGAAGTTGCATGGTGAACTCGAGACATGCTGCCCCTGCAATATCTCATCGCTGGTAAAGCATGTGATTTGTAACTTCAAAAAATAGCATGATTTTCTTCATTCTTAGTAAACTAGAAATTAATGTGAGCAATATGAATGTCATTATTTTGAGGCATCTTTTTTAATTGGAGAAGGTAATAGTTATTTGCCAGTTCAGTCACTTTTGTTTCTTCTCCGTTAATCCATCTTCAATTGATTCTCCTTAGGTGCACAGAATAAGACCCAGATAAAATAACCACTGAAGGGATACAAAGTAATTAAGTTGTTGGAATACACCCTATTTGGTGCACCACTAAGTACATTACCCTACTCATAGGATAAATAAATATTTTCTAAGACAATAATGACTTGCTTCTTAAATTGAAACCTAAAACTATGCACAGATGAAATGTGAAATAAAGATGAAAAAAATATAAAAGAAAGAACTAGAATAACAGAAATAAAGTTGGTAAGATATGTTGTTTGAAAGAATAGAAATAAGAGTACAAGAAATAAAAAAAAAAATTCACTTGTTTAAATGGCAGAAAAATAAGGTAAAAAAAATATTTTATTATTTAACATTAATAATGAATATTTTATTATATTAAATTGGTAAATTAAATAGGTAAATTTTTTAAAATTAAAACTAAATTTTTAATTAAAATTGAATTAGAAAACAAAAAATAAAATGCTCTTATTTAAGAATTATAACCCATAAGGTTAGCCATTGCAAATTTCCAGAGCTAAAAGGATTATAAATTATTTAGCCAAAAAATTATTTAATTTTTCAAAATTTGTTAAAATTAAGTAAAGAAAACTCATTTTTCTACTTTTATTTAATAAAAATAAGAATTAAAAGACAAAAAAAAAATACATTTTTAAAATTTTAAAAGAAAAATTATAATTCATCTTCATAAAATGAAGAAAAAAATTCAAAATCAATTTTGATTAAAATGTTAGATTTAAAACCAGTTTTGGTTAAAACAACATATTTAAAATGAGTTTTGGAAAAATTAAAATTTTAAAACTAGTTTTTTGAATAAATATTCAATTTATTACTAAAATCATATTTAAAGTTTTGTTTCAGAAAAATAAAATATATTAATTTTAAATTTAGTTTGTATAATTAGTTTCTAAAATGAACTTGATTTGATTTATGCAAATTTATAATTTTAGTCTTTGTATTTTGACTTATACATGCTTTTAGTTTCTCTATTTTTAACTATTCATGTTCAGTCTTTATAATTTTTTTAATTATTCAAATTAAATATTTTATTTAAAACTTTTATCTAATAATTAATAAAAATATAAAAAATATAATATATCATTGAACTATACAAATTTGCTGATAAAAAACATATAAAATAATTAAATAAAAAGTATTATAATTTACTTTATTAAAATATTTTATACATTTTATTTTACTAATTTATACAAATCAATAAATATATCATATCTCTATTATATATTTGTTAATTAATAAAAAAATTTAGAAAAACTTAAGATAAGTAATTTAAAAAATTAAAAAAATTAAATTAGAAGACAAAATCGCATATAAATTAAAAAAAATAATAAATCAATTGTAGGTGAAGGAATATTTTGTACCTGAGCTCTTACAAAAATGAGCCCAAATCGTAAACCTAAAATATGGTCCAAACAAGCCGGAAGCAAGCTTCCAAGTTGATTTGTGCAGAAAGAGGGTAGAGTGTTTCAAGTGAAGAAGGGGAAAACTAGGAGAAGAGACAAGGGAAAGAGGATTTGTTGTTATTGAGGTAGCAATGGCACATCAAGGAGAACCAATGAAGCTACGATGGGGAGAACTCGAAGAGGACGATGGAGAAGATCTTGACTTTCTTCTGCCGCCAAGGCAAGTCATAGGCCCTGACGAAAACGGCATTAAGAAGGTCATCGAGTACAAGTTCGACGACGATGGAAACAAGGTCAAGATCACCACCACCACGCGCACCCGCAAACTCGCCAACGCCCGTCTCAGCAAACGCGCCGTTGAGAGACGCTCTTGGCCCAAGTTCGGCGACGCCGTCCACGAAGACGTCGGTAGCCGCCTCACCATGGTCTCCACCGAAGAGATCCTGCTAGAACGTCCCAAGCCTCTTGGTTCTCCCTCTCTTCCATTCTCTAATTTTTTATTTATTTATGTTATTTTAAATACGTTTTCTCCACTGCTTCCAATGTCTCCTTTCTAGGGATTCTGGGTTTTTATTTATTTTATTTTACTAGAAATTTTAGAATTAGTTCCGTAATTGATTATTATCTGTGCCTCTGGATTGTGTTAATGCTGTTGCTAAATGCTATTTGCTCGTGCCATTCTTGGATTGCAGGATTAGAGTGTAAAACAACTATAATTAGGATGAATGATTTTTATTTGCATGTTTAATTTATGATTCACCGGAGGACATGATAAGGGTCTATTTGTTGCATTATTTTGGCCTTTCAATGTGGTTTTGTTAAACGAACGTTATATAATCTGCCTACTTTGGAGAAAATAAATTAATGGGTTTTTCTAATTAACTCTGGTTGTGTTCATGAAGGTGTCGATTTAAACTTGACCCCAATGTCTGTAGTATAGTACATAGATACCTCAAGATTCTTTGAGTAATTGTAGTGTTGCTCAAATGGAGGATCACAAGATTAGTCTACCGCTGACGTTTAATAGCTCTGTGATTGTAAACAGGTGCAAAAACGGAAGAACCGAAGACTGCTGGAGATCCGTTGGCTCAGTTTCAAAAAGGTGCTGTTCTCATGGTCTGCAGGACTTGTGGGAAGAAAGGTGATCACTGGACTTCAAGGTGTCCATACAAGGATCTTGCCCCACCGTCTGAGGGATTTGTTGATAAGCCTGCGGCATCTGATGTTGTGGCTGCCACAACTGGTTCAACCAAGGCAGCGTATGTGCCTCCTGGAATGAGAGCAGGTGCTGAGAGGACTGGATCAGATATGCGACGTAGGAACGATGAGAATTCTGTCCGGGTTACAAACCTCTCCGAGGACACAAGAGAGCCTGATTTGCTGGAGCTGTTCCGTCCTTTTGGTCCAGTGAGCAGAGTATATGTTGCTATTGATCAGAAAACTGGCATGAGTAGGGGGTTTGGCTTTGTTAACTTTGTCAACAGGGAAGATGCACAAAGAGCTATCAACAAACTCAATGGATATGGCTATGACAATCTCATCCTCAGAGTTGAATGGGCGACCCCCAGAACAAACTAAGTTTGCTTTAAAGTGGTATTTGAAGGCCTATCTATTTTTGTAATCAGAGTCCTGTACTGTCTGCTTTCTTTGTGATAATTTTTTATTTGAAAGTAATTCACTCTAGATCTCTTAATGGTTATTGATAAACACTTAAACAGGTATCATTCTACTTTTTACCCTTGCTTCTACTCTTATAAAGTATTATTTTGAAAGTGAAAATGGTTGATATTAATCAGGCTGTGTGTGAAGGTTTGACTGTATGTGAAATAAAAATGGACTAAACCATCACACAAAACCTGCAACCATATACAAATCTCCTCGTTTTATTTATTTTTTTGGGCCAAAGTAAAAGTCACAGTTAACAACCAAATAGACACTGAGTCAAGGCAAAAGATAACATCGTTTGATCATTTGCAGTCAGTTGTACTCACCAGTACATGTACTAGAAAGGGAGCAAAAAGTTAAAAACTGGTAAACTTTCTGCTGTGTAAAATTGGTTAACTGAAATGGGCGATGAGACAGGGTTCTTCCTTTACTCCTTGTTAGCTACATTGTTTTTATGATTAATATTTTTTAGCAAATATTGCTATTAGTTAAATACTGAATGTGAGGTGAATAAAGGTGAAGGTCAAGATGCTTTTATGCAAACGTTATCTTTACGTGTTGAATGAAAAGAAAAGCACTGCTGTTATAAGCATTGAATATAATGCATTTAGTGATAAATTTTTTTTTTTTGGTTAAGATTTATTCTTTAGATTGTAAATATATTTTTTTTGTTAATATTTATTCTTTATTGTCAAATTTCTTTTTGTTAATTGCTGACTTTCCTCTAATGAGATGTTTTATCTTTTGATGGGAGAGTAAATTGTTCTGACTCAGTGACTTGAGAATCATGACCACACTTTCTATTTTAGACCTTTTAGGGTTCTCATTATCCCCTAATGAGCCTAAATCTAATTTTTACTTATTAAACTCATGGTACTTTTTATCAGCAGTCTAAAGAACTTATAAAAATAGATCACTGATATTAAGTTTATACATATATAAGTAACTTGTATAAATGTTATAAATAGTATGTAGCTCATCTTATATTATTAGTAATATAAAATTTCTAACATAATCAATATAATAAAGATCAACATCAAAGATTACTACACATCATTGAGATAAAATTTATATTTTAATTGAAAAATGACTCTTAAAAAATATATAGAACGTATAAAAACAATATATATATATATATATATATATATATATATATATATATATATATATATATATATATATATATATATATCTATATAACATATTGTCTTGATTTGTAAACTTATCTTCTATATCATCTATCTTTATCTTCTTATCTTTATTTGGGTGTATACATCTTAGAGGGTATCTGTAACTATTTTCATAATCATGATTTTGACATTTATAAGAAAAACTGACAATCAATTTTCATCATTCCTAACCTAGTCCTCACAACACTTACATCACAAATTTATGAAACCAAAAATTAATTTTAAGAAATAATAATTCACCCTAATTTCTCCAATGAGAGAACTAAATAGCCTACCCCTGCATTGGTCGTTTCCCTCGTCGGTCAATTTCCGCAGTACCGGAGCTTGATGCTGTTGGAGAAGTAATATTTGTGCCATAATTGCTTAAATATGAAGTGTATGAATCAGAGTCATCAATATCGTCAGCAGAAGTTCCAATAGTAGAAGACATTTCAAAAGTCCCATGACTACGAGGTACACTTCTTTTGTATCTAGAACTGGGTATTCTTGGTCTTGTTGGTTCGTCCATATAGCCTTGTTTCTTTGACAACATCATCACCACACGCCCCATTGTTGGACGCAATTGAGGATCACCTTGAGTGCAGAGTAGACCCAATTTAATACACCTTTCTACTTGTTCAGTTACCACTGTAGATGCCATTATAGGGTCCACTATTTCTAAGGCCCTCCCTTTCTTGTATTGGTTGTATGCCTGTATAAGAAAAGAAAGAAAGAATTATATTGTGAAAAATGTTTAGAATTTAAAATAAAAAGTTTGATTAAAAATCATGACAATGTATTTATTTAGGTAATTTTTAAAAAATTTTATTATTTATTAAGTCTTTAAATAATGTTTTTAAGATATTTGTTATCAAAATTCTTATATTGTTTATATGCACATTTTATACAAAAATAAGAATTGTAATTTTTTTCTATTTGTTTCCATTATACCATATATTTTATTTTATATAATAATGTACAAATATAATTTCTTGAAAGGCAAAGACTAGAAAGTAAGGTTATGAATGTATGGTATTTGACACTGTGATGAAAACAAAGATCACAAGCAAATGGACGAATAAGTTATGCCATGCTTCAATGGGACCTAGAGAATTTCACATATTTCTTATGATGTGATACACAAACTCTTTTTAGCGTTCCACTAGTAAGTATTTCTTATTATGAAATAGTAATATATATTTAAATTTAAACTTTTTCTTGATTTAATTTTTTGAAAATTAAAAATAAAATAATATTAAATATAGAAATAACTAGAAACTTTGTTTAGACGTTAGTTTTAAGGAAAAAAAGTTTATTAGATGAAACTTTTAGCTTAGGAGTTTTTAAATATAAGAGAGAACCTTCATAAATTCTTTAGTATGTTTCAAATATTCATGTTTTTAATTTTTTTTAAAATTTAACTTTTTTATAATTTTTATTCTTTTTCCCTTCTCATCTCTTTTATCTTTTAAATTATTTTCTCTTCTTTCAAACTTTCAAACAAAATCTTAAAAAAACAAATATTGAGTTATTATTGCCTTGCTTACATAACATTCTCATAATATCATTATTACATGACATCTATTATATTTTTAAAATGAAATAAATAATTTTTCCTTTTTTTTTTTTAGTATATATGTAAAAAAGATGTTAGAAAATTATATTTGATTTTTTTTTTTTAAATATGTTAGGAACCATAACAAACAACTAGTGATTGAGTTGGCCATTACATTTTGTTTATGGAAAGATGTCTTAATATTATGTCTACTAATTAAATACACAATAATTAAATATATACATAAATAAATAAAGAGTAATCTCATAAATTAATCTCTCAAATAGTAACACATGTAAATTCTCACTTTTTAAAATTTTTCCATTAGTTCTTGAAATAGTAGTCTATCACGTAGCTAAGTTTCTTATTTAAATAGACGTTTGAGAAACGTTAATTTTTGGTGACTTGTCAATTTAGGTGACACATAGGGTGTTAAAATGACTTCGTTAACACACAAGATCAAGATATAATCTGACTATTTATGTCACTATAGTTGTTGCCATCTACAACCCTCCCCTACCTACAGTGTTTCCAGTCGATCCCACCAACTATTCTTTCTCTGTACTTCTTTTACCCTCTTCAACCACCATCAAGACCCAAAATATAGGAACATCACTCAATCACTAAGAGCTCATAAATGATTGGCCAAAGTTGGAATTCCTGTCATCTTTCTCAATGCGCAACTACTAAGAGCTCACAAATCACAGGGGCTAAGTTGTTGTTTTTGTCATCCTCCTCAACTCATCCACCAAGAACTAAATGTACATACTCACCCACACCCATCACAAACTGCACTGGATCTCTTTCCTTAGACGTGAACCCATCCACCATCGTTCACTTCATTGAAATCTCTATTGGGCCATCTCATCCCAAGTCATTGAAGAAGGGAAGAGAGTTACAACACTTGTCTCAACGACATGATTCAAAGGAGAGAAAGAGAGAGAGAGAAGGGAGGTAGGGGTTTAGGACAAGTGGTGGTGTAGGAGGTGGAGAGTTACAACCAGGGATGGATTCAATAGTATTGAAGTGGGGGCAATTGCCCCCACTGTTTTGACTTTTCTGTACTAATATATATATATATATATATATATATATAATATTTTAATGCCCCTCTAATATTTTATTTGCTCCCATACTATCACAGAAACATGCGTCAATCACTTTTTATTACATTGAAGAATTGCTTCCAAATTTTACTAAAATTATTTTAATGCCACTCAGTTTTATATGTCACAAAACTTCTATAACAAGTCAACTAAGTACACATAACAAAACTCACGTTTTATTATCTGACGTGTGTGTGCCTCGCTTTCTAATTCTTTCACTTCAATTGCTTTTTCTCAAATGTTGATAAGGTTTCTTCCTTCTCGCATAGGACGCAACAAGTCAACAATACAATAGCTCTTATTTGCTTAGGTTCTGTAGATTTTTTTAGTGTCAAAGCTTCAATTTTAGATAAACAAATTTCTATCCAACAAGTTGTGAGTTGTTCAACAATTGTTCCATTGCATTTGTTACTTTTTTATCACTATATTATTTGCATATTTGATTTGTTCTATTTTATTAGTGGCTTACTTGTATTAGTTTATTTATTATTGTTATTTTTATGTAAAATATTATCATCTTTATTATTGATTTTAGTTTTATGAACATGAAATTAATTATAATTATATTGATTTTATTTCTAGCAATGGAAAGATTTTCAAAAGAAAATCAACATCAAAACAATCATCTTCTCCTCAAGCACTTGATGAATGTAGAAGTAGATATTGGGTCCAACCAATAAAAAAAAATTTGAAATTTGATTTGAAAAAACTTTCTAATGATCCTAATTTGAGGCAAAAAATGTTAGATTATTATCCAAATAATAGAGATGAAATTAGGAGATATTATTTGCAAAAGGGTCCTTGTCAACCAAAAAAGATTAATTTTTCACAAAGGCAAAATGGGGATACTATTCGTAAATTTAATCCAGATTGATATTTAAAATATGACAATTGGTTAGAATATAGTCAAAAAGAAGATGTGGCATATTGCTCATGTTGTTATGTTATGAGATCACATGTTGGAGAGCATAAAAGTAGTGGTGATGCATTTATAACAGAAGATTTTACAAATTGGAAAAAAAGTGACAGGTTTCAAGTTCATGTAGGAGGCCCAAATAGTTCTCACAATCAAGCATGGAAAAACTGTGAAGCTCTAATGAAACAAAAGCAACATATTGATATGTAAATAGTATTATCAAATTAAAGAGGAATACCAAATTCATTTGACTGCAATAGTTGATTGCATTCGATTTTTATTGTGTCAAGGATTGGCTTTTCGTGATAATGATAAGTTAATGTCTTCATGTAATAAAGGAAATTTTCTTGAACTTCTGGATTTTCTTGCTAACCACAATGAAGCTATTCATAAAGAATGCTCGTGGAATTCTTAAGTTAACAGCTCCTACAATACAAAAAGATATTGTTAGAGCTGCTGCTAGTGAAACCACTAAACTTTTACTTGAAGATCTAGGAGATAATTTATTTGCTATTTTGATTGATGAATCTCGAGATATCTCTATTAAGGAACAAATGGTTGTGACTTTACGTTATGTGAATAAGAAAGGGCAAGTTGTGGAGCATTTTCTTAGTTTTGTTCATGTTTCTAATACTAATGCTCTATCATTAAAATCAGCCTTGGAGTCATTATTTGCAAAATATGGACTATGCTTGTCAAGGTTACATACAAGGATATGATGGAGCAAGTAATATGCAAGGTGAATTCAATGGTCTCAAAAGCTTGATATTGAGGGAGAATTGTTTTGCATTCTATATTTATTGTTTTGCTCATCAACTCTACTCAGCTCTTGTTATAGTAGCAAAAAAGCATGTTGAAATTGTATTATTTTTAAATTTAGTTGCTAATTTGTCTAATGTTGTTGGAGCATCATGTAACCGTCGAGATATTCTTCGTGAAAGTCAAATTACAAAGGTGTAAGAAGCATTGAAAAAAGGAGAAATCTCTAATGGACATGGCTTGAATCAAGAAAGTACAATCAAGAAAGCAAGGGATACTAGATGGAGCTCACATTATGGTACATTACTTAATCTAGTTTCTTTGTTCTCTTCTATAATTGATGTGCTTGAAATGGTTGAGGAAGATGGCATTAATTTAGATCAAAAAGTTGAATCATGTGCTTTGTTGAATTCTATGCAATCTTTTGAATTTATTTTCATCTTGTACTTGGTGAAAAATATTCTACAGATTACTCATGAGCTATCTTAAGCATTATAAAGAAGTGATCAAGATATTGTAAATGTTATGAAATTAGTTATAGTGTCCAAACAGAGGTTATAAGCTATGCAGGATGATGGTTGACATTCTTTGCTCACTGATGTTTCATTATTTTGTGAAAAGCACAATGTTGTCATTCCAAATATGAGTGATACCTTTCAAATAAAAGGGAGGTTAAGGAGCAAAATGGAAAAAGTATCTAATTTACATCATTTTCAAGTTGAATTATTCTATCAAGTAATTGATCGACAACTTCAAGAGTTGAATAATCATTTTACACAAGTGAATATTGAGTTGCTTCTTTGTGTAGCATGCTTAAATCCAAGAGATTTATTTTCTGCATTTGATAAGGAGAAGTTGATTCATCTTGCTCAATTTTATCCTTCAGAATTTTCTCCTGTTACACTTTTGGTACTAGATAGTCAACTTGAAAATTATTTTATAGATGTATGCTTTGATAATGCATTTTCAAAACTAGGGGGATTAGAGATCTTCCTATAAAGCTTGTGGAGAGCAAAAAAAATGTTTTGTATCCATTGGTCTATTTGCTTTTAGAGTTAGCTTTAATACTACCAGTGGCAACTGCAACACTTGAAAGAGCTTTTTTTGCTACGAATATCATCAAGAATCGCATGTGAAATCGCATGGGGGATGAATGGTTGAATGATTGTTTAGTTACTTATATAGAGATAGAGATTTTTTATAATATTGAAAATAAGAAAATTATTCAATATTTCCATAATATGAAAGTTCGTAGAGAACAATTATGATGTGTATTTTTACTTTTAAATATTATGTTATATTTTTAATGCTATAAATTTTGTACATATTGCCCCCACAACCCAAAAATTTTGGATCTGTCATTAGTTAGAACACTTGTCTCAACGTCATGAAACAGAGAGAGAGAGAAGGGAGGTGGGGGGTTTAGGAGAAGTGGTGTTGTAGGAGGTGAAGCTTTTGGTGATGAAGTTGGGCCATCTTTATTATGTCAATTCTGGGTCAACCATATTCCCATCCTCGGCTGGCTTTCAGCCTCAGAGACTTTCCAACCGGAAGGATCACTACAACTTTACTCAGGTCGGCAGCTTCTCCATCGGGTTATCCATTTCCTTGCTCATGTAGGCTTTCTGGTGTATCAACCCGGGATTTTACCACTGCAGGGTCGAATCCTATTATTATTATTATTATTGGCTGCTGGCCGCACTAAATACATCATTATCCCGAGGCATTATATACCCACTTCTATCGGTTGAAGGGCCAAAGCAAGGCCCCGTTATGTCTTTGAGTGCCGGGAGATTGGGAAGAATGAGAAACGAAAGTCTCGAAACTACAATTATTGGAACCAAAGCGCCCACCTAGAAACTATACCAACTGCCTCCTACACTACGAAATGCCACAGCGCAGAAAACTCTTTCTTTCGATCTTGGCTGTCTTCTTTGACTTTCCCCGAAATTCCTAATGGAACTGAATAAAGTAGACTAATTCACTCAAGAGTAGAGAAAGGGGAGTAGGAGGTGGTAGTAGTAGTTGAGAATAGAATGAAACTTAGACATGACAACATTAGCATTGACAAAAATTGATTAAATTAGTCCTAAACTTGTATGAAACAATGTCATTTTAACATTTTACATGTTATTTAACATGACATATTAATAAAAGTTAATATTTTTTAACTGTTATTTAACATGAGGACCTATTGCTTAATGGTTTATTATGTAAGGGATTAAGAAAATAAAAAAGTAAGAGACTAATATGTAGAGTGTCACCTTTTAAGAGACTAATTTATGAGTTTATTTAATAAAAAAAAAATTTAACTCAACCAAATGATGGATAGGAAGTCAAAATCTAAATGATATTATTCTTATAATTGATAGCTGACAAGTAATAACTATAATTATATTAAAATATAAAATTTGCAGTTAACATTTTTTTTAGTTGTTAGTTAATATGACAATCTAACATCCTAATGACTTACTATGTTAGGAACTGACAAAACAATTTAAAAAAAGTAAAATACTGATATGTATAACTGTCATTATATGATAGACTAATTTGTGAGTTTACTCAATAATAAATAAATAATCTAACTCAACTAAATTATAGATAGAAAGTTAAAATCTAAACAATTATAGTTTCTAATATTGATAGATGACGGGTAATAGTTATAACTATACTAAAATATATTTTTTTATATTTATTTATTTTTAATATTTCCTGTCTTATGTTTTTTATTATTTTATAATTTTATTTTTAATAATTATTTTTTAATGAAAGTGATAATAATACTAATAAAAGGGAAGAAATATAAGAATTATTGTTAAAATATTACTACCCAGTCTAGGAGATTGTGTGCATTGACGTCCAAATGAAACGAGGAATTTCGGTGGCCAGTGATCAACTCCAACACCAAAACCCCATAGCTAAATACGTCTGCCTTCACAGAGAGATGTCCATGCATCAAATACTCGGGAGCCATATAGCCGCTGCATATTTATAGATTAGTTGACTATTTACTTGTGTGGAAGGATGAAAGATTCATACATACTTGGTTCCAGCGACACGTGTAAAGCCATGGGTTTGGTGTTGGGGGAAAAGGCGTGCGAGGCCAAAATCAGCGATCTTTGGGACCCAGTTTTGGTCAAGTAAGATGTTACTGGCCTTTATGTCACGATGGATTATGCAATTGGGCGCGTCTTCATGGAGATAAAGCAACCCTCTTCCCACCCCACTCATCATCTCAAATCTACGTTTCCAATCAAGCACTGCTCTCTTGTCTGATCCTGCATTGTTTCTCAACACATTAATATTTGTCTCACCCCACCGTTATTTTAACGAGATATTCTTAAATAAATTTTATCAATTCTAGTATATTTAAATATTCTTTAATAATTTTTAATAATTATAGATTCATTATAGCTTAAGTTTATATATAGTATAGTTATTTTTAATATAAATATAAATATGTAAAATCTTAAATAATTAATTTTAATAATTTTTATATAAATATATAGGTATAAATAGACTTTTATTAAAAAAATATAGTTATTAATATATAATTAAAAAACATATTTTTAATAATTTTATAAAAATAAATCAAGAAAAATAATAATATAAAAATGTATAATATGAAAAAATTTATAGTTAATACTCAAATAATATTTTAAAATTTATTTATAAAATTATATAATAATCATTATTCTTATTAATTTTATTTAAAAATAAAAATCATTATAAATATTTGATATTATATAAATTTTATTTTTCTTTCTTTTTTTAAGCAATTTTATTGAATTACAAGTTTATACTAAAAAATGTTATATAAAAAAATATTTTCACTAGATATTCTAATAGTTATTGCAATCCATATCAAATTTTTTTAAATCTAAATTTTTTAAGAACATACAAATTTTTTTGGCCTACAAAGCCCTTACCTGTGGGCTTTTAGACCCTATGGACTTATGATTTGATGGATTTTTTAGCCCTGACTCACATAGGATAGGATTAGGACCGGGTCAAATGGGAATTTATATTTCTTTAAATCTAAAGTGTAAAAATAGAGATTTTTGACATAAAAAACTTAGGATTATTTTTAGAACTAGTTAAATACAATTTATAGTAAAAGCTCTAAATAGAATTATTTTTTGAGAAATATTATGATTTTACTAGTGAATATTAGATAATGCTAAAGTATAAGATATATGACTTTATTATTACTAAGAAAGTGAGTATATTAGATTGTACAATTGAACTAAGTCCAGAGGTGTCTGACCTTTTGACACATTCTATTGTTTGTGTGATGTGAAATTGTTTAATGATCTTTTTGTGTTAGATGATATAATAAATATGGATGTTGTATAATAGCTAAAGTGTATTAAAATTGGTAGATTTATATTAATAATAATAAATGTTTGAATATTCTTGGATGAAGAGAAAGTATTATAGACATAAGTGAATGACGTAATATAATCATAAAATTATGAGATGTGTGATCATAATGCGTAAGTCGTAACATATTAACAGATGTGATTGTGCTATAGATATTGTGATACATCGAAAGGTGTACTATAATACATGTATTATAATATATTGATTTATATAATCATAACTCATGAATTATGATATGCTGATCTATAAAATATATGTGGGAAAGAAAGAGAATGATATGAGAAATATTGAAAATAAGTATAGATAGTCACAAAGATACATTAGGAGTGTGAAAGATGGGACGATTGAAAAAATTTAGAAAAAATGAGGGTGGTGAATGCTTTTTTATGAAATGCGCATAATTAATGAAAGTAGAGGGAAAAGATACGTTTCGCACTCATTTCTTAACTTTAACTCTTGATTACACTTTTGCTAAAAAGGTTCAGATTGAGGCGACTATCCAACAACTGTCTATGCTATGAAGTCTTTAAGGGATCCCAAGGGCATTGATTATGAAATGATGATAGATATGAAATAGTATAGAAATTGTGTAATTATAATATACGTGTTGTAGCATATTGATTGATGTTGTTATGATATGTGTTATAATACATCGATAGATGCGATTAGGACATATGTATTATGACATATAGATTAATATGAAAATGTATGTTATAAATATTTGCAAAGATAATTGATTTATTGTGTATGTGCTCAAAGTGTTATTGTTAATCCAATGTATATTATATAATATTTTTGGTATTATATATATATATATATATATATATATCTTTCTTTTGTCGAATAAGAGATTCAGTAGGGCGAGAAATACTCACCCTTACTAATATTTTCAAGAAGACCAATGAGAAGGGAATAAAGATGGTTGATCCATTCTAGGATCTTAGTCAAGTGACCTTGTGAAGGAAGACTGCTTTGTAGTATTTGAATTTATTGAAAGTGTAATATTTTATTAAGTTTTCATTTTAGATAATAAGGTTATGTAATTATTTAATGTTAAATTTAGAATTTATACCACTTTGGTAAATTGTGTTGTAAACATCAATTTGAAGTGTGTTGATAAGACTAATGGCTAATTATTTTAAATTATAGACTCTATTTATTTTATAGAAGTTTATTTTGCTGAAGAACAGTGTTGTTTGTATCTCAAATTTTTACGTATATATCATGAATTAAGTGAATTCTATAAATAAAAATGTTAGCTTGCACTCTATTTGCAAATTTAACTATTATAAATACTTCTTTTGAGAATTTTAAATACCTTCAAGTTTTCACAAATTAAATTGAATAATAGAATAAAAGTAACTACAATATTTGCATTTCTTCACTACAAAGTATGTTGCAAATTAAGAATGTTACAAATTGTCTTGGACCTTTCCTATATGATTTGATATGTCCACTTTAGAGTAGTTTCATCCCAAGAAGAGAAATGACATAGAATTCTTCGGTTACTTAAGAAATCTTAAACTGCATGCAAAGAAGTAAAACTAAAAAAAAGAAGAGTAGGTATGAAGATTGATATAGAAAAGGCCTACAATAATAATATTAGTAGAGATTTTTTCTAAAAAACTCTTGTTGATTTTGATATACCAGATCGCATTGTGTCACTTATAATGTGGTATTTGTATTTCCTTCATGTCCATTATACGGAATGATGTTCAATTTGAATGCTTTCAACCAATGAGGGGTCTCAGAAGAGGAGGAGGGATTATGAAATCATATTCATTTATTCAAGAATGACCCCAATATCACTCATATTTTATTTGTTAATATCTTCTTCTTTTTTGTAAAGCTAAAAACAAATAGGTCCAAAATGTTAATCATTGTAATGTAAGAATTTTGTGATGTCTCTAGTCTTAAGATCAACTTTGATAAATTCAAGACAATGTGTTTGAAGGGTTCCCTTGCCAAAGCATGATGCTTTTTATGGACTCACTTCCATTTGTTTTGTTTCAGATCTAGGAATCTACCTTAGCTTTCTTTTTACCAAAGGTAGACTGAATAAAATAAATTTTCCTCATTTACTTGAGAAAATTCACAAAAAGGTGACAACTTGAAAAGGAAAACTACTTAATCATGGTTGGAGGTTATACTATATAAGTAAAACTCAATTAATAGACACTAAAGATTTATTGTGATAATAATGTTATGCTCCTTAACCAAGGGGTTGAGGCCTATGATATTTTAAAAGTTTGTTAAAATATGAAAATTGTGAGTTCTTTTAATATACTTAGTGAGAGTTTATTTCTTATGTCATTTTGTTGGACCTATTATTTTGAACACATTTGGTGTTTATTTTAAACACATTTTTTATTATATATCTTTGTAAATGCGTGCATATTTGTTATGTCAATTACCAAATTTAAAACTTAGTATTTTTAGAATACACTATAGTGAACTTTAGTCATAGTTGTAATTTTGAACTCGGTGTTGTTGAGATCACTATGTCAATGGCCGATGTTATTTGGAGTAGAAGTCTTAATCAAAATTTGAGTTTAGTGTCATTAGAACCGTTTTGTTGATGGTCGATATCATTTGGAGTTAAGGTATCATAATCAAATTTTGAGTTTGGTGTCATTGGGATCACTATGTTGATGATTATGTCATTTGGAGCTAGAGTATTATGATCAAATTTTGAGTTTGGTATTGTTAAGGTCACTATACAGATAGTTGATGCCATTTGAAACAAAGGTATCATGATCAAATTTTGAGTTTATCGTCGTTAGGATCACTATGCTAGTAGTCGATGCCATTTAGAGTTAAGGTATGATGATTTTTTAAAAGATCATGTAATTTCTCTAACTTTAAGAAATTTGAGATAAATTGTAACATATTGGAATGTTATTTTCTTCATATAGTACACATTAATGACTGATCTGTTGAGTTAATAATATTTATAACCATGGAAAGTTTTATAGCCATTATATATCAATAAAGGATATAATTGTTATGATTTAATATTCTTTGATTTTGATTGGATACAACCATATTTAGATTATGCTTCATGCATAATGTATTTTTAAAATGTGACCACATTATAAAATTAGTGATTAGCCCGAGAGTCATTTTAAAAACATGCTTTTTTAATTAAAATTATACAATTAATTTTTTTTTCTAGTGGAAGAATGTTAGAATTATCTAATAATTCTCTCTGTATTGCAAAGTTATTGTTTTATTTTTAATAAAAATGTGCTAATTCACAAATCGTGCAAATAAGCCTTTAAGTGATCCATTTGTTTGGATTTAAATATCTATAACTGATCATTGTGAATTAAATTGTAGGTTTTAAGTAAAAAGCAGAAGATGGGATGAAATTGGAGTTATTACTTTGTATATTTAGTTAGGTTTTCTTTGTAGTCATGTTAAAAAACATGTAATCACATAAGTTGCTCCATAACTTGTCTCAAGGGTTATAGTTTGAGAGAGTGTATTAAAGAATAAGGTCTAACTTATTAGTTGTTATAAAATTTAAAGATCAAGTACAACTTTAATAAATAGGTTTAAAACTTTATTATTATTATTATTATTTATAATTTTTTAGTATTTTAATTCATACAATTTTATGTGAATAATTTTTTACTTATTCCTAAAAGTAGAGGTGTGCTACTCTTACAAACTAGTAATATTTTAAATTATTCATTTATATGCGTAATTGAAATGAAAAATAGAAAGTAACAAGATAATATTTAAATAAATTTATAGAAAAGTTTTTATATAAAAAATTAGTATAAAAATAAATAAAAATTATTAATTTTTTTAAATTTTAAAGAAATTAAATGATTGAACATCTCATAACTTCTTAAAAAAGTATATGTTATTTTTATTTTATATGAAAATTTTATTTATTATTTATTATTTATTTTTTTTATAAGAACTTCTTGAAAAAAGAGTAAATATAATTATAATTAAGATAGAAAAATATAAATTTTATGAAATAAAGAACTTATAAAAATTAGATATAGAATTTCTTAATTAAATTTAATAAAAATATTTTTCTCTAATATAATTATTATATATTATTTAATAAAATGAGAAAATTGAAAATCATATTTAGAAGTGACTCTCTAGTGGTCGTAACGGGTACGGCTAAGCAAACGAACATTATCCATGTATATAATTAATAAGTAATTTTATGTATGTGAAAGCCAAGGACTAGACAAGAAATTACTTGGAAGACATAACATGAAAAAGTGAAAAAAAAACTCATTTCTATTTACTCGTTAAAAAATTATATATATATATATATATATAGATAATATCTTTTACATCAATGTAAGTCTAAAAACTGTTATACTCAATTTAAGTATTTTATTTAATTTAAATTTAACAAATTATAATTTATTACTTTACTAACAATTAAATTTAAGTTAAATAAAATGTTTAGATTGAATGCAAAAATTTTTAAACTTGTACTGATATAAAAGAATTCTTTTTCATATATATATATATATATATAATTAGTAAATTAGTGAATCTATTGGTTTGCTTAAAGTATTAGAAAGTGCTGATAGTTTCTTTCTGGGTTATGATATAAGAGGCTCCTGGCAAGTAATGGTATCAGAGCCTTCAAATTATTTGATGCTTATATCCTTAGGGTTTATCGGCTGAACAGCTGACAGGCACTTACCAGAGAGACTGTATTCACAGTTGCCCCTGTCTAAAACAATGCCATGAACTCCTGTATTTATTCAGAGCCTAAAGTCTCTGTTGAAGGAAGGGATAAGTGTGATAATCATTATAAATAAAGTAAGTAAGAGTTTCCACAATATCATGAATACACTCACAAACATCTCTTCTACTTAAATCTCTCCTATTCTCCTAAACTTTCCCATATCATTACCAAAAGACTGTATCAGAACTGCTTCTGATAAAATAGAAAACTTGATAGAATACACATATGTTCCTGAAGATGCTCGGATTTGGGAATCCATAGCTCCTCTGTTAAGCCCGTACAATGTTTTCAGAAGAAAAAAAATCCTAGATTAACAAAGTAAACTTGCTGATTCTCAGGAAACAATCTCCCATAAAAGAATATGTTCAATCCATCAGAATAGACCAGTGTGAGATACTTGCTACAAAAAAAGAGAGATACATCAACCTTGAAATCCCTAAAACTTTCATAGATCATTGGAACACTGAGGGATACACTGCTTTGCACTTTGGAGCGATTAGATTAGTCCTATCTTTACATGGTAGGAAAAATCTTCCAGTCACTGCCAGAATCACTCTTCTTGATTCTACTTACATCCATTATGAACATGCTGTTATAGCAAATTTATTAACCACTCTTCATGCTGGAAGTGTGGTCCTCGCCATTTTTCCAAATTACAATGTCTCGTTAAGAGATAAAACCCTGCCAACCAGATTGAAGGTTCAGATCCAGCTCACTGGAGCTGAACAAATTGAAGAACCCATCACCGCAACACTTCATCATCAAATGATTTACAGGTTACAAAACCATGCCCATGACCTTCCTCTTCTAGGAATGGTAAATGATAACCTGTTTTTCATAGCCAACAGAAGTGAAGATGAAGTTTCATCCATCATCCAAGTTCCCAGGCAAATCCCCAGAGAAGAATTTCTCAAGCTGATTCCGCTTGAGTAGACAACTAACAATGAGAAGATCAGGCAAAACAACAAACCAATCCAGTCTTTTGAAACTACCTTCAGAAGATCTGTTGATGGTGGTGTCAGAACCATATTCAAAAAGCTTGAAGATGAACCTAGTCCTTCTTCTAACTGTTTCCAGTCACTTATGGTAATTCCTGTTGGAAAAGAACACAGAATCCCAGTATATAGCTTTAAACCTGATGGATCTTTCAACTACTCAGACAAATTTGATGAACACTTCATGTGGGATGTTGATCCTTCCATGTGTGATCCTGACTATGATTGCTGGATGCATACTGGAGATACATCTGATGAAGAATTAGATGATGATGATGAAGACAATATGAAAAGGAAGAAAAAGAAACCTTGTAAACCACCTCCTAAGCCCAGAAGAAGAGACCTTGGATTTACTCCATAGGTAGGAATCAGGAATGAAAGAAAACTTTTGCCCATCTATGATGAAGCCTTGGAGATCCTAAGAAAAGAAGGCCTGTTATCCAAACCTCCTTGTGATCCAGATCTGATCACATGGCCTCCTCCTCCAGGACTGTGCAATTCTTTCAGTACACCTTTAGAAAAAGTTGCAGCTCCTATTCCCTGTATGATGTTTACAAAATATGATGAAGATTTCCCTTCATTAGAAAGGAAAGTGGATCTAGTCACTAAGGTCAACACTAGGCCTTTAGTGGTACCTACAGAAGTACAACCAGATGGAACTTTTAAAGCTCCATCTCAAGCTGAAGAAGTTCTCAATTGGCAGACTGAGAATTCTTTAGCTCAAAATAAACTCTTGAAAAAGATAGACAGAAAGGTGGATCAGATTGCTGAAATTGTCCATAAGAATGAAGAAAAGTTCCAATATCTTTCTGATAAACTCAGAAGATGCTATAAAGAATCTCAGAAGTTGTTATAAAGAATCTCAGAAGCAAATTGCTAAATTGGAGTTAGATATCTCAAAATTGAAAGAAGAAAAAACTGTCTTCACTGGAGAATACCACAAAAAAGATAGAGAAATCAGGAGACTCAAAGAGCAAGTAAAAGAAATGGATAAATTGATTGCTGCTAAACAACAGAATAGGGAAGCTGAAATTAATCCCTTTCTTGTTCCACCTCCTGTACAATCAAGTTACTATTCTCCTTTTAGCCCATCTCCTTTTTACCAAGGAACATTTACAGCACCATCTTACTCTTTACCCTCTGTTTATAGACCTAAATCTAGGTCTTCCACACGTGATTCTAAGGGTAAAGGAAAGATGAGTATTTCTTCTTCAGAAACTATCAAAACAAAAAGCTTAGACTCCTCTGAAGAAGAAAGATCTCCTCTTAAAAAGTCATCAAAAGGAAGTCAAGAAAAAATACCTTTTATAGGTGTAATACTTGAAGAAGATGAACTAGTTGATGACTAAGAAGAAGAATCCTTATCTATTGAAAAAGATTCACATGAAGAATCTTATGAATCTTCAACAGCTGAAGAACCTCAAAGTGAATCAGAATTATTAGAAACTAAATCCTCTGATGAAGAATTCACAAATATTACTAAGATGCTGATGGTTAACACAGCACAATCCAGTAATCAAAGAGGATCCTTTTATGATTCACCTGATGAAGAAGAAGAAACCAGTAGGCGAGAGAAAAAAGGATCAAAAATTAATGGAGGTCCTTATTTCACTCTTGATGATATTTCTCCACAATATTGGAGAAAAAGATTACTTGATTTTGAAGCCTGGTTAGATACTCAATTCATGAAGATAGATGTAGATCCATACAAAGTCATTGAAGAATTCTGTTGTAGAATGACTGGCACCCTAAAAGAATGGTATCACAATCTTGGAAGTGTCAAAAAGGACTAGTTTCACCAACTGGAAAATACTCGCCAAGTTCTTGGAGCTATACACCAAGAATTTGTGGGTGATATGGATCTCTATGATAAAAAAATCAGACAAGACTATTTTGAAATGAGATGTTGTTCATTGAAGAAAAAAGATTTAGAAAGACATCATAAAAGAATGGTAGAAATTTTCTACCTTCTTAATGGGTACAATGATGTCAATTTAAAAAATACTTATGTTGCTTCTCTTCCTCAAGAACTGCAGCCAGAGATTCACAAACTCATTGTAGCCCAAGGACAAGATTTAACCAGTCTAAGCCTCGGCCAAATTCACCAGAAGATATTAGAATCTCTTGATAAATTATGCAGGACATATTTATTCATCTCTGATGTGATGAATGAAAGATTAAAGTTCACAAAAGCCTGCAAGAAAAAATATCTTGAAATTGGATGTAAAGAAAAGAAGTGTGTTTGTTCATCCATGAAAAAAGGCAAAGTAAAAAAGTTTTCAAAGAAGAAGAAGAAGAAGAGAATGAAATACTTCAAAAAGAAGGACAAGAGAGGGAAAAGCAAAGGAACCAGATGTTTTATCTGTGGACAAAAAGGACACTTTGCTAAGAAATGTCCAAATAAAGATGCCAAAGTTCAAAACTTGGTAAATTCTTTAGGTCTTATTGAAGGGGACATTGAATCTAAATATTCTGAGTAAGAAGAAACAGACCAGGATATTGTGTTTGCTATCCAAGAATCGTCTGATGATTCTTCATATTCTTTAACCAAAGAAGAAGAATACATTCCTCTTTATTTTACTCAAGAAGTAAATAGTGTTCTTCAGACTCCATCACAACCCTGTGTGGAGGTTCAAGTTCTCATCAATAAATATGCTACACCAATCAGAGCCATAGCCTATATGGACACTGGAGCACAAAAAACTATGATGAATCCAGATGTTCTTCCAAAAGAATGCTGGACTCAGTATACAACCAGTTTTATAGCAGCTGATGGAAAGATATTCAATACACACTTAATTTCCAGAATGCCCATTAGAATTAAGTTGTTCCCAGACTGCATAATCTGGATTAAGCCTATAGGAACTCATCTTTCTAACAAAGATATTCTGCTTGGAATGGATGCTTATTGCCTAACGGACAAACTTCAAATACTTCCTAGAGGAATAAAATTCAAAAGAAACTTTAAGCCCTACACAGTTGTATTGAAACTTTATTCTCTTGAAGAAAGTCCAGCAGAATATTCTGAACTTAAGGAGAAGCTGAAAACCTTGTGTGCAGACAGACATGAGAATTTCTCTCATCCCAGTCCAATATTGAATAATCCAGAATTCTTTATAAAACTTCCTTTCAAGCTCAATGAAGACATAAATCCTACTAAAGCCATACATCCTGAAATGAGTCCAAGTGATCTTCAGATGGCTAGACAAGAATGCGTTGAGCTTCTTCGTCAAGGACTAATTGAACCAACTAAATCTGAATGGGCATGCCAGGCATTCTATGTTGAAAAAAGATCTGAAAGGCTCAGAGAAAAAAAGAGGTTAGTAATTGATTACAAGCCTCTTAATCATTTTCTCAATGATGACAAGTTTCCTATTCCAAAAACCTCCTCTCTTGACACTCTTATTAAAGATGCCATGATCTTTTCAAAGTTTGACTTAAAATCAGGATTTTGGCAACTTGGTGTTGATCTTGCTGACAGATACAAAACAGCATTCTGTATACCGAATGCCCAATATCAATGGAAAGTTCTTCCATTTGGGTTAAAAGTAGCACTTTCTCTGTTTCAGAAAGCAATGACTAGAATTTTTGAACCTATCATTGATAGTATACTCATCTACATAGATGATGTAATACTATTCTCAAAAGATACAGAATCTCATAAAGCCCTTCTAGACAAGTTCTTTAACCTTGCCAACAATTATGGGATTATGTTGTCAGAAAAAAAGATTCAATTAGTGATGAAACAAATTTTAGCTACTCGTCATGCAAAAGATTGTCGTTAATCCTCATCAAATATGTAAAGAAATGAATGCAGTACTAGGGTGTTATCCTAGGTCATCTTCAAGGAATTTTTGGTTGGGAACATACATCGAACAAGTGTAAACATAGATTTTAAAGCAAGTAAATTGGGGGTTTTTGTCAATTTCCAGATTTAAATTAAGAACAAAATGTGAATTAATGAAATTTAATCAATTAAAATGAGTAAACCCTAATCAAGCAATGAGTTCCAACATTATTCTTTCAAATGATTCAATAATCCCCTTTCTTTCCCTTGAATTAAGTTAATCCAACAAGCGAAAACTAACTTTAACATCCCAATTAAAATTAAGCATCTTAATGGGCTCCAATCTCTATCCCTAAGATTAAGCAACCTTAAGGATTAATCAAAATTAAGCAATTTTGTATTAGAATTTTGTTAGGTAAATTAGGGTTCATTAAACAATGTTCCCTTCATGCAAATTCTATTTCATTCAGAGATTGGGGTTAATAAATTCAAGGAAAGAAAGATTTGTATTGCAATTAATCCCAAGAATTCAAGATTCATGTACATTGACTAGGAATTACAAGAAAGTTTAGCCGTCCATGTGGATGGGCTTCACAAACGAAAGAAAGAAATGCAAGAACGTAAGCAGCATTAATGTAAGTTCAACAAAAATAAAGAGGGAAATTGGAAATTAAAACCTATAGAGGACACTTGGCTGTCACCCAAGACTCCAATGTTGTAAGAAATTGTCCTAATTTGGCAAAGGAAAAATATGTAAAGTGTAAAAAGTCCCGTACCCTAATTCCTAAAATCTATTTATAGTGGGAGACATCTCATCAAAGTGTCCACTTTGGGCCTTGAAAGCATCCACGTGCATTTCTCGTAAATTTGCCAATTCTCTGGAGTTGCCACTTTTTGTGCTAAAAGTGGCTACTTTGGTACGCGTGGCTACTATGAGAGCCAATAGTGTCCACGCGCAGAAATGCTTCAAAATTAGCGTCCCTGGAGCTTCTGGAGTTGCCACTATTGGTCTTGAAAGTGGGAACTTTAGATGCGCGTAGCCACTTTGAAAGGCAATAGTGGCCACGCGCATCATGCTTCAAAATTGGCGTCCCTGGAGCTTCTGGAGTTGCCACTTTTGGGCTTGAAAGTGGTTACTTTGGAACCTTTAATACCCAGACTTGCTGTAGTTGCCACTTTTGCTCCTAAAAGTGGCTACTTTGGGGGCAACTTTCATCCAAGGGCCAAGATTTTTCAAAATTAACTTGGAGACTCTGCAAAATTATCAAGATAGTTAAAATTGCAATCTATATCTATTTGATTAAATGCAAATTAACCAAAAATTAATAAACCTATGATATTTATTCAAAATGTGATTTCTATATTATTTGCACTATCTAAGTCTATTTTTTCTATCAAGAAGCACCAAAAAGGCAAGTAAAGATATAATAAAAAGTGGATTCATCAATTAGCCCAGACCTAGATAGATTTTCTAGGAATGCATTTTTCTCAGGAAAATTATCAGCCTCAACCTCACATTGCAGAAGAACTTTTGAATTTTCCTGATGAAAATTTTACTGTCAAACAAATCCAACAATTCCTAGGAGTGCTGAATTATATTAGGGATTTTATTCCTAATGCAACCAAGTACACAAGTCCTCTGTCAAAATTATTAAGAAGAAATCCTCCATCATGGAGCAATAAACAGACTGAAGCTGTTCGTCATCTGAAAAAGATAGCACAGAATCCTTCACCATTGAAGATTCCTAGTGACAGAAAAAGAATTTTGCAGACAGATGCTAGTGATCATTATTGGGGAGCTGTTCTACTCGAAGAAGTTAATGAAAAAAAGGCTTATTGTGGACATGCCAGTGGACAATTTAAAGAATCTGAAAAGCATTATCACACAACTTATAAAGAAGCTCTAGCAGTTAAGAATGGTATCCAAAAATTTAACTTCTATCTCAGAGGTTATAATTTTGAAGTTCAAATGGATAATTCTGCTTTTTCTGCATTGCTTGATTTCAAAAACAAAATACCACCTCATCCTCAGGTTCTCAGACTAAAAAATTGGTTCTCCAGGTATGATTTTACTGTAAAACACATCAAAGGAGAAAAAAAATATTGTCCTTGATCTTTTATCCAAACCAAAAAAGCCCGTTGCCATTGTTACTTCTCTGAACACATATCCATTAATCTTCCCACTCAATATTGTTGAAGCTAGTACTAGTACTAGTCACAATCCTCTCCCAATGTTTCCTCTTGATATGAGAAATGATGGGGTCATTACAGTGGAATATATCAAAGATTTTGCCAGAAATCATATGTTTCATTATTTGGCTCTTTCCCTTTACCACCATGGTGCTAAACCTAAACCTACTTGGTTTCAACCTGATGCACCATACTTAAACATTTTTGCTCTATTAATGGATTTTCCTTTAATTGAAGAAGATGTATGGTATCTTTGGTGTGCCACTCTCTTATTCCATTATCCCATAATTTTTCCCACATTCACCATGTTTGAGTTTCTTAATGATCTTCAAAATCAGTCTACTCTATTATGGAAGTTCCTAACTTGGTATCAACCCATTCCTAACTGGAAGAAAGATGTTCAGACTGAAGTACAAAGACTTAGCATTTGGAAAGAAATTAAACTACCTCCAACTGAAACTCCAAAGAATGTAACGGTGGTAATTGTTCACAGACCTTATTTTGAACATCCAGTTTCAAAATTACTCTATACTCAGAATCAAGTTAAGGTTTGGAATACTTTTCCAAATCTTCAAGAAATATCTGAACCAGACAGACCACCTCATAACCAGGCAGATCTAAATATTCATCTCCATGTTGAGAATGGAGCTCGGGAAGAAATGTTCAAGGTAAAATCTACATGTTCCAAGTTAAAAGCCATGGACATAATCTGCCCTTCAGATAATGATAAGCCAACCATGTGGGACAAGATTCAACCAGTAAATCCATCAGTAATTTGCTCTTCTATTACTTTTAGAAATTGGGAAACAACCAGTCATGTCATAATCAGAGATGAAAGCTCATCACATACTGATACAATGATGGACTCACAAGATCCATTTGATTCTATTAGTTTCTGTTCTAGTGACGATCCCAACATGTCACCAAGTCACGAGCCTATCTTCAAGGACTAAAGAATCTATGAAAAAGTATCTTTATGTAATAAAGGGTCTTTATGTATTATGTCTTTTGTGTGACTTAGATGTACTTAAAGTTATTCTTTTGTATGTTTGCTAAAAGTTACTTTGTAAAAGGATTGAAATCTTATCCAAACCTATCTGATGTAATTATTATGTTTGCTGTCCATCCTCTATATAAGGAGGGGTCTTTGCCATTTGAAGGCAGATCGAACTGAAATAAAATCTGTGTGTTTCATATATCATGAGTTGTTTCTAAGTTTCTCTCTCTGAAAGCTTTATTTATAATGACTATTCTCTAGTCCCTGACTAGAAAGAAGTATGCTCTGCACTTGCCATTTTAATGGATCCTGTGCATCAGAAAATTTTTAGGTGAAAGATCCTGTTGCTACGGTCCTCTTTATTATAATTCAGGAAGAATGATCAGCATAAGTATAAGAAAAATGCATATTGGTTTGCTCAAAGTATTAGAAAGTGCTGATAGTTTCTTTCTGGATTATGATATAAGAGGCTCCCGGCCAGTAATGGTATCAGAGCCTTCAAATTATTTGATGCTCATATTCTCAGGGTTTATCGGCTGGACAGCTGATAGGCACTTACCAGAGAGACTGTATTCACAGTCGCCCCTGTCTGAAACAATGCCACGAACTCCTGTATTTATTCAGAGCCTAAAGTCTCTGTTGAAGGAGAGAATAAGTGTGATAGTCATTATAAATAAAGTAAGTAAGAGTTTCCACAATATCATGAATACACCCACAAATACCTCTTCTACTGAAATCTCTCCTATTCTCCTAAACTCTCCCATATCATTACCAAAAGACTGTATCAGAACTGCTTCTGATAAAATAGAAAACTTGATAGAATACACCTATGTTCCTGAAGATGCTCAGATTCAGGAATCCATAGCTCCTCTGTTAAGCCCCTACAATGTTTTCAGAAGAAAAAAATCCTGGACCAACAAAGTAAACTTGCTGATTCTCAGAAAACAATCTCCTATAAAAGAATATGTCCAATCCACCAGAATGGACCAGTGTGAGATACCTGCTACAAAAGAAGAGATATACATCAACCTTGAAATCCCTAAAACTTTCATAGATCATTGGAAGACTGAGGGATACACTGCTTTGCACTTTGGAGCGATTAATTAGTCCTATCTTTACATGGTAGGAAAAATCTTCTAGTCATTGCCAGAATCACTCTTCTTGATTCTACTTACATCCATTATGAACATGCTGTTATAGCAACACTACTAACCACTCTTCATACTGGAAGTGTGGTCCTCACCATTTTTGCAAATTACAATGTCTCGTTAAGAGATAAAACCCTGCCAACCAGATTGAAAGTTCAGATCCAGCTCACTGGAGCTGAACAAATTGAAGAACCCATCACCGCAACACTTCATCATCAAATGATCTACAGGTTATAAAACCTTTCCGTCTATCAAATTGGAGCTTTTCTTCATTCTTATGGATAGTTTCAGTAATCTGATCCACCTTTCCGTCCATCTTTTTCAAAAGTTTGTTTTGAGCTAAAGAATTCTTAGTTTGCCAATTGAGAACTTCTTCAGCTTGAGATGGAGTTTTAAAAGTTCCATCTGGTTGTACTTTTGTAGGTACCACTAAAGGCTTGGTGTTGACCTTAGTGACTTGATCCACTTTCCTTTCTAATGAAGGAAAATCTTCATCATATTTTGTAAACATCATACAGGGAATAAGAGCTGCATCTTTTTCTAAAGGTGTGCTGAAAGAATTGCACAGTCCTGGAGGAGGAGGCCATGTGATCAGATCTGGATCACAAGGAGGTTTGGACAACATGTCTTCTTTTCTTAGGATCTCCAAGGCTTGGTCATAGATGGGCAAAGGTTTTCTTTCATTCCTGATTCCCACCCATGGAGTAAATCCAGGGTCTCTTCTTCTAGGCTTAGGAGGTGGTTTACAAGGTTTCTTTTTCTTCCTTTTCATATTGTCTTCATCATCATCATTTGATTCTTCGTCAGATGTATCTCCAGTATGCATCCAGCAATCACAGTCAGGATCACACATGGAAGGATCAACATCCCACATGAAGTGTCCATCAAATTTGTCTGAGTAGATGGAAGATCCATAAGGTTTAAAGCTGTATACTAGGATTCTGTGTTCTTTTCCAACAGGAATTACCATAAGTGATTCGAAACAGTTGGAAGAAGGACTAGGTTCATCTTCAAGTTTTTTGAATATGGTTCTGACACCACCATCAACAGATCTTTTGAAGGTAGTTTTAAAAGACTGGATTGGTTTGTTGTTTTACCTGATCTTCTCATAGTTAATTGTCCACTCAAGCGGAATTAGCTAGAGAAGTTCTTCTCTGGGGATTTGCCTGGAAACTTGGATGATGGATGAAACTTCATCTTCACTTCTATTGGCTATGACAAACAGGTTATCATTTACCATTCCTGGAAGAGGAAGGTCATGGGCATGGTTTTGTAACCTGTAGATCATTTGATGATGAAGTGTTGCGGTGATGGCTTCTTGAATTTGTTCAGCTCCAGTGAACTGGATCTGAACCTTCAATCTGGTTGGCAGGGTTTTATCTCTTGATTCCTGAATCTGAGCATCTTCAGGAACATAGGTGTATTCTATCAAGTTTTCTATTTTATCAGAAGCAGTTCTGATACAATCTTTTGGTAATGATATGGGAGAGTTTAGGAGAATAGTAGAGATTTCAATAGAAGAGGTGTTTGTGGGTGTATTCATGATATTGTGGAAACTCTTACTTACTTTATTTATAATGACTATCACACTTATTCCCTCCTTCAACAGAAACTTTGGGCTCTGAATAAATACAGGAGTTCGTGGCATTGTTTCAGACAAGGGCGACTGTGAATACAGTCTCTCTGATAAGTGCCTGTCAGCTGTCCAGCCGATAAACCCTGAGGATATGAGCATCAAATAATTTGAAGGCTCTAATACCATTACTGGCCGGGAGCCTCTTATATCATAACCCAGAAAAAAACTATCAGCACTTTCTAATACTTTGAGTAAACTAATATGCATTTTGCAGACTGAAAAAATCCTCCATCATTGAGCAATGAACAGACTGAAGCTGTTCGTCATCTGAAAAAGATAGCCCAGAATCCTCCACCATTAAAGATTTATGGTGACAGAAAAAGAATTTTGCAGACAAATGCTAGTGATCATTATTGGAGAGCTGTTCTACTCTAAGATGATAATGAAAAAATCTGTATTATTAAATAATTTTAATTACACATTTATTTTAATTTGAATAGTATTCAAGTTTTTAAAGTTTTTTTCAATGAATTAATTTTCTTTAATATCAAAATTAAGCAATTTCGACTCATTATTTTATTTTTTATTTTAAATGTTAAAAATATTATTTTATATTTTTGAAAACTTATGTTAAATTTTAAATATAAAATAATTTAAAAATTTAGAAACAATGAATTTAATAAAAATTTGATAAAATTTTTAAAAAAAATTGTAAAATAGGAAATTAAGATTAAAAAAGGTAATTTTATTTTGAATATAATTTAATATACTGAACCTGTATATATTAATAAAAATTATGAATTTTAGCTTAAAATTGTATCAAAATATCCAATCTTACTTAATTTTAAAAATAGAAGAAATTCATTACTTTAAAAAGATTAATAATAAAATTGCACCGAAAGAAACTTAGCAGAAAGTACAATTAAACCTACAAAATACATAAACTGCATCTAGTCTAGGGATGCAGGGAAGTTGCCAGAAAAAGGCTGAGAAAAAATATATAAAAGAATAATTTTTTTTTTATGTTAGATATAAGTTTAAAATTTTTTATATTTAACTTAAATTTTTTATTTAATTTTTATTTAATTAATTATAATTTATTATTTTATTAATTATTAAATATAAATAAAATAAAAGACTTAAATAAAGTATAAAATTTTTTAATTGTAATTCTAATGATTTTATTATCACTTAAATTACTACTTTAGTTTAACATAAAAATTGTATTTTTATTTATTAATTCTTTAATAGTTTTAGTATTAAAAAAAATATTATTATAGTTAATCTTGTTATCAAATAAATCAAGTAATAATCATTTAATCTTTTACTTTATAGTTATTTTCATTCAATGACTTATATATAAATATTTTTTAAGTTATTTTTAGTTAATGACTTGTACATAAATATTCTTTACTTTGTACATCAAATCAACTTTTTTCTCTGCAAACACTCAAATTGATCAAACGTTTTTCTTCAAAGAATACTGTTACCGTTTAATATGGTATTAGAGCTCTACCACTAGAGCCCTGCTTCGCATTATTATATGTTTTTTTTTAAAAATATATATTACTTCTTCAATTTGATCCTAATTTTTATTATAAAGAGAAACTAACTAATTCACTATTACTTGATTTATTTTATAACAAGATTAATTATTATAATATTTACTATATTTTAGATTTTATTAATTAATAAAAAATTATTATATACAAATTTTAACTAAGATGATTTTTAAACTTATTTTTTTTAAAAGATATTATGAGATCTATCCTATTTTAAGTATTATAAAATTAATATAAATAATAGTTATAAGATAACCTATATAGATTGTGATAGTGTTAAACTATATAGACATTAAGTTTAAGATTACGATCAAGTTGTAAGCCTTAAAAATTCTAGTTGTATTGGGTTTATTACCACAGCAGGTACAATCAAAATTAAACTCAAACAGAATGAATGCAGGTAAAAAGAAGAGGATTTGGAAACAAAAACTCACTGAAAAGAAGCTTGTCAAGACTCTGGCGAGGGACATACTCGTATACAAGAAGCTTCTCAGAGCCATGGATACAATAACCATACAAATTCACCACATTACGGTGCTGAACACGACCCAACAACTTGGCCTCGTTAATGAACTGCGTCTTCCCCTGATTTGATCTTTGCGATAACCTCTTCACCGCAATCTCTCTCCCATCATTCAATTTCCCCTTTAATGAAAAAGGGACCAAATAAATACAATCCACAAATTAAAATATGTCTCAGGTTTTATGCTTTAATATATTTTTTTCCGTGTTGAAATTTCTGCAAAAATATGCAATTAATACCAATATGGGCATATCATTTTAGGTTTAGAAAATTAATCAAGTTGATTGGTCAAAAAGTTTTTATTTTCATAATCCTCAAGGACATGGGTAAACTTCATTTATTTGTTGAAATATTCACTTGAACCAATTCAACCCTTTCTAAGACACTGCAGGAAGAGATTGACTCAGTTAATACTTAATTAATACCTAACATAAAATGAAAAGTTGAAAACTGAATAAAAATAATGGTAATTGCTTTACCTTGTAGACGGGTCCAAATCCCCCCTCACCTAGCTTGTTAAGAACGTAAAAATTCTTAGTAGCAGCGATCAATGTTTCGTAGGAGAATATCTTGTGCTCATGTGCAACTATGTTCTCTATGTCGTTGTCAGCATGTTCCTCTAATTAAATAAACTCAATCATATAAATTTAACGAATAAAAAACGATTTAAAAGAAAGAATTGGGTTGCGTTGGTTTACCTTTTCTGGATCCAAATTTGAAGAGCTTCACGAGGTTGTGAAAAATATTATTGGGGTTGGTCATGGCGCTCTGTGGCTCCCAAGTTGGTAATTTCTAGTATGAGAAGTGAAAAAGACGAAGAATGTTTCTGAATAAGTTAGTTCCGTACAGAAACATCGATTTAAGCAAAACCAGGCGTGTTGGTTTTCTCCATATTGACCGAGTGACCCAAATCCAGGTCCACCTGTGAACACAACATTTGCTAAGCGTTCCATTACCGATTCTTTATATATATATATATATATATATATATATATATATATATATATATATATATATATATATATATATATATATATAATTTAATTTGAAATAAAATAGAAGAAGAATATATATATTTTTATTATTTTAATTAAATAAAAATATTTTTATGTTATTTATTGATTTTTATTTAAACAAACTATTAAATATGTGAATGAGATAAATTATTTAAAAAAATGTTCAAGTTTAACTCATTAAATAGTAAATCAAATTTGTTTGTTTCAATAAATAAACACAAGTTTGACATTAGGTTCGATTATATAGTCAAATTCAAGTTTTTATATAATTCGCATTGTGTATATATGTAATGATAATATTAATTTGTATAAAATATAATATTATAAATTTATCTTAAAAATTATTGTTATATTATTTTTATGCTTAAATAAATTTAATTTTTTCTTCATACTTTTATCATAAAAATATTTATTATACTTAATAAACTTAAAAACACAAGGAAATATTTGATAAATAAATAATAAATTAAATATAAATTAGTTAAATTAATCAAGTTCAATCTATATATTTTTATTATAAGTTAAGTCTCAATTTAAAATTTTTATTTGATAAGAATTTTATTAAAATAAATTAACCTTACATTATCATTCAATCTTCAATTACAAAATTATTCACTTTTACAATATATAATTTAAAATTTGTTTTTCAGGTTAGCCTAATCAATTTTTTTAAATTATTATCTTTAACTAATTGTTAAAATATCAAAGAGTAAAAGAAATTGAAATTATAATTAAAACACATTGATAATACTAAATATTCTACTCTTCCATTAAAATAATAATTTGACTTATGAATTCTTAATCATTCTCCTAACAATAAAATTTAATTGTTAATAAACTCATATATAATCATATACATTGCATGTTAATAAATTTGTAAAAATAGAATTTAAAGTCAATAGTTTTATATTATATAAAAGAACATTTTTAAAACCAAATAATTCCTATCGTAGTTAGTTTTTTTTTTCTGGGATAAAAGTTGTTTATAATTACAAAGTTAATATAAGATGTTTTAGTGTTTGGATTTATTAATCTTATATTTTATTAAAAAATTATTAAAAAGTGTAAGTGTTAGTACCAATAGATATTAACTTTTATATATAATAATAATAATAATAATAATAATAATAATAATAATAATAATAATAATAATAATTTCAGTAATAGTTAAATTATATCTCTCAATTTTTTCTTAAATCAATTCCTTAGAGTCAGCGTGCTAAACTATTTTTAGGTGGAAAAACTCTTTGGTTTACACATTGATGATATAATTAGAAAGTAGAGAAAGACCTCAAACAAATTGTCTTCAATAAAAATGTAATTTGTTTGAGCAACCACAGAAGTCGAAGGCTATCAACCCCAAGTTTATGTTTAACTTTGTAATAAAAGATGGGTGATTGAAATTAGTTGCTATCCAAATAAAGTCTCGTAAATTTAGAAACCTCTTCAATGCTTATAAATTGCAATAGCAATGATTTATGCACCTAAGAAACAATATAGAAAACAATACTAAACGCTAGAAATTACATGGCTTCAAAATCTAAAAGCTTTATCATTCAGGTCGCTCTTGCTGTAGCATTCCTCAGAGCCTATGTTGTTTTATGTGATGACGCTGTGCCAATTCCTGCTGACAAGCTCCAATTAGACAAATGGTTCAATGACAATGTGACGCCCTTAGGTAAAAGAAAGGCCACCCTAGATTCTGCATTATTGACTGCAGAAGAAGGTGCTAAGGTTGTGAAGGTAATGCAAGATGGTAGTGGCCAATTCAAGACCATCACTGATGCCATTAACAGCATACCTAGCGGGAATACAAAGCGCGTGATTGTGTACATTGGAGCTGGAAATTATCATGAAAAAATCAAAATTGATAGGACAAAGCCTTTTGTCACCTTTTATGGGGTACCAAAGAACATGCCAAACCTGACCTATGGGGGAACTGCACAACAATATGGCACTGTTGATAGTGCTACATTGATCGTTGAATCAGATTACTTTGTAGCAGCTAATATCATGATCTCGGTTTGTATTCTATCTTCATTAAAAACCACTCTCTATTAAAACAAAAGCAAAATGATTTCTTGTTTAAGGTTGATCTTGTTACAACTTTTTGTAATTATTGTTTTTGTTTTTGGCATAGAATTCTGCACCGAGACCTGATGGAAAGAGACCAGGAGCTCAGGCGGTTGCATTGAGAATTTCTGGTGACAAAGCAGCGTTTTATAATTGCAAGATGTTGGGATTCCAAGACACTATTTGTGATGACAGAAATAAGCATTTTTTTAAAGATTGCATGATTCAAGGCACTGTGGATTTTATTTTTGGAAGTGGGAAATCATTATATTTGGTACATATAATTTCATGAAATGCAATGTGCAAAGTGTTTCCATTAATTACTGTATACAAAATGTGATTAACTTTTGGGGATTTATTTTATAATGCAGAACACTGAATTGAGAGTCCTTGGCGATAATGGGATAACGGTGATAGTGGCACAAGCAAGAACAAGTGATACAGATGATATTATTTACTCTTTTGTACATTGTGACGTTACCGGAACTGGGACTGGAACTTTCTTGGGTAGAGCATGGATGTCTCATCCCAAAGTGATCTTTGCTTATACCACCATGAGCAATATTGTGAATCAATTGGGGTGGAGTGACAACAACCACCCTGATTATGCCAAGTAACTTGCTAATTCACCTTTGCATCAACATTCACTCTTTTACAACCCTACATTCCCATTGTATATATTGCATTATCCATATTATTTTTAAATAATTTTACACACCTTCAAAGTAGATTTTTGTCATATTGACCATCTCAGTGACTAAAACCTTATTTAAATTTATTTCATCATTGTAGAGAACCATAATACTTTTGCATGAGCAAAATGTGATTAATATATGATATTATTTACAGATCTGCATATTTTGGAGAGTATCAGAATAAGGGACCTGGTGCTAATCTCAATGGGCGTGCCAGTTTCACAAAGAAACTAACTTATGAAGAGGTCAAACCTTTCATAACGCTTGGCATGATTCAAGGCTCCAAGTGGCTGCTCCCTTCTCCAAATCCTTCACTCTAATTGATCATCATATCTTTCTATATAGCAAGACGAATGATTGTGTGCCACAAATGGTGGTGATGGAGAACTAGGAAAATAAAGTTGGTACTGGACACCATATTGCTCATGTTATGTAGTTTAGTGTAATGCAGTTTTTTTACCTTTAATTTTAGCTAGTGGTACATTCAAACACACAAAGAATGATAGAAAGCTTATAATTTTGGGTAGCTTTCAAGCTTTTAGAAGGATGGTCAATAAATATCCATATATAAGTGAAAATAATTTTTAATTTCTATGATCGAATCCATTTAAACAGTTGAATTATATATAAAGTGAATATAACTCGTAGTTGATATAGATATAAAAGTTTTGTTAATGCAGAAAGGAGTTTAGTTTAGTGTCACGTAAAATATAAATCCCAAAGACCAACATTTTTAAGAAAATATAATAAATATACGTCAAGCATTTTTCTGCTATTTCACATAGCCTCTTCCAACTACATACTGAATTATTAAATTAATTAACTTTGTTATCCTAATATTTTTAGGTTTAAGCAACACACTCATCAACAATATAACTCTCACTTGTTAACTTAGTAGAAGACAAAAAAGTAAAAAAAAAAAACTCTCTAGAATGAATAAGTTCAGCAAACTAGTACTAAACTAAATATATTTATTTCTTTCTAATGTTCTAATTTGTTACACATAAACAATGAAAGTATAAAAACTTTAGAAATTTATAGTATAGTTTTAATATTTTTTTCATTTTTGCACAAAATGATTACCAATATTCGTTCTTTAATTTTCTATTTGAACTTATAGTGTAAAAAGATAACATGTTTTACAAAAAGTGAAGCAAAATGCAATAAAGTATTTTTGATATTTTGTAAATGTATGAAATTTGATAGAAACATAGCAAAGAATTTACATAAAATAAATTAATAAAAGTGACTAGAATTGCATTCAGTTCTATTTGCCTCTTCTATATTAAAAGTTATCTCGTCTACTTATTACTTATGCAAGAAGGTTAAGTTCTCTAAGTTTTGGTCAGTTTTAATTCCTTGGATGAAAATTCCCTATGAAATTAACCAAAAAAAAATTAGTTCCTTAAGCTAGTTTTTGTCAAATCGATACAATTTTATATGTATTATTCCTTTTGAATTTTGTTGAATATGTTTGGATTGTATGGAGTTTCATATGTTGAAATATGAATATGAAAGTTGTATGATATTGTTGATTTAAGAGCTGTGCAAAAGTAGTATAGAGTGGTTGTTGTGTTTGATATTATTAAGTGTATTTGCATGTAATAACCTAAGGATAGTAGCCTAGGGCATGTATTGCCTCTATTGGGAGTTCTAGATACAGAGTATCTCACTCAGGCGAGGTAATTCTCGCTCAAGCAAGGTTGAATTAGACATTCTGGAGTGTTCGCGCATGATCACCCCAACTATCGCTTCTCCTAGGCGAGAAGGGATCTTGCACAAGTGAAAAGCGACCTAGCTCAGGCGAGAGATGAGTGAAGAGTCACAAGAAAAATAGTTAGCTCTCTTGATCCAATCTCGGTCAGGCGAGAACGCTGCTCACTAAGGTAAGATGCAGCTTGCTCAAGCGAGACATTCCTCGCTCAAGCGAGAATAGTAAAAATTTAGGAAGTTCCATTGTCTGATTTTCTAGCCTAGGTGAGAGCAAAGCTTGCTCAAGCGAGAGTGCACAGGCCTGGAGTGGTATTTAAGGAACCTCAACATAGAGAAACATCTGTTTCTCACCAGACAGCCTTCCTCTCTCATTTTCTCTTTGTTCTTTCACCTTCTTCCCTCAGAGAAAACCTCCTCAAGGTTGAACTTCTTCCCGATCCAAGTGGGAACCTCTGTTTAGTGTGGATCTAGGTGAGCTCTTGAGATCTCATTCTCCAACCTACTTCTTATTTCTTAGATTTCTCTTCTCTAAAGTTTCTATTTCCTAATAGTGAGTAGATTTGAGCCCTCAAATGTAATTTCTTTCTTTGGAACTCATGTGAAGTCCAATTTAAGGAAACCTAGTTCCAGGTAAAGAGAACTAACCTAAATTAGCCTTATTCAATTACTAGATGCTTATATATATATATATATATATATATATATATATATATATATATATATTCGTTTTAACTAAGAATGAGTTGGTGTATGAATAAACCTTAGAGTAGAACTCAGAGTAAGCATAGCTGAGTGGATTGATTATTGTTGATGGATGTAATGAGCCCGATGTGTGTATGATTAGATTTTCTGTTGATTTACAATTGGTATGAAATTGTTCATATTTGAGATCATTGTTGAATTGTTGTAACAGAAAGTGTTGAGATTAGTTGATATATGTTGTGAATTAATATGTTAAAATGTTTACCATATAGTTTAGTTGCATTTGTATGAAATGTCGCCATACTGGGATCGAGTCACGTATATAAAGGGGCGTAGGCATTTAACGAGTAGGAAACATGCCGAGTTGAGAGCGTAGGCATGTAACAATTGGGAAACATATCGAGTTGAGTTGTGCTTTATCTGGATCCAGGTACTGGAATAGGTCACGCCTAAACTGAAAGATTGTATGTTTCTTCTAGATTTACTAAGGTTGTGATTCCAATTAGAGCTAAGTTGTTGTTGTTTGCATTAAATGAATTGATAATGGGCTGTATTGCTGCATTATGTGTTAAGAATTGTTGAAACAATAAGTTGTACAAATATTTTGATGGATTTTGCAAGAGTTGATCTTTGATATCAGAAAAGAGTCTTTTAAGAGAGAATATGTTTATGAGAATTTATGCAAATATATTAATAAATCTCTGTGTCTAAGGTATACTAATTTCACATAGTTATCAACATTGTTAAAACTAGTTAACTTGAAGGTCCAAAATGGATGGACTGACAAAAATTTTAATGAATTACTTTAATTATTGAAAGATATGCTTCCAGATGGTAATACACTTTTAGATTGTAGTTATGAAGCAAATAAGATAGTGTGTCTAATGGGTATGGAGTATAAGAAGATACAAGTTTGCCTTAATGATTGCATTTTGTATACAAAAGCATATGAAGGGTTGCATGTCCTGTTTGTGGAGTTTCACGCTACAAAACAAAGGATGATGATGAAAGTTGTGATATAAGAACAAAAATACTCCTTGCTAAAGTTTTACAGTACCTCCCAATAATTCCAAAGTTCAAGCGATTATTTTCTAGTACCAATTATGTAGAGAACATTAGATAACATATAGATGAAAGGCAAGATAATGGAAAGTTGTGTCATCTAGATGATTCTCTGTAATGGAAGAAAATTGATTAGTTGTTTCCAGAGTTTGGCAACAAAGCAAGAAATCTTATGCTTGGACTTACTACAGATGGATTGAATTTTTATGGTAACTTAATAGTATACATAGTTCATGGTTTATTTTGTTTGTAATTTACATTTTCTCTCCTTAGTTGTGCTTGAAATGCAAACAAATTATATTGTTGATGATTATTTCTGGCTTGAAACAACCAAGAAATGACATTGGTATTTATTTAAGGTCTTAATTGAAGACTTGAAAACTTGAAAACATCATTGGAAGAAGGTATTGATGTCTTTGATGCTTACTGCAATGAATTCTTTAAGTTGCATGCCATGATTTTTTGTACGATTAATGATTTCTCAGTATATGAAAACTTAACTAAATACATTATTAAAGGACGTAATGCATGCCTATTTATATGAAGAGCACTCAATAGACTAAAATTGCTTTAAACCCTTAACAAGAGAGAAAGTATACTCGAAGGTGAAGGACATCAACATGGTGTTTGGAAAGACACAAAAGCTTCCCACAAATAAACAATTTTGGAAGAAAAGATCAATATTATTTGATCTTCCAAATTGGTGTTTCCTTGATGAAAAATACAATATTAATGCCATGCACATGGAGAAAATTTGTGTAACAGTCTTATCGAAACAATCCTTAACATACAACGAAAGATGAAGGACATGTTGAACTCTCGCTTTTATTTAATTATGATGGGTATACGGGAGGAATTAGATCCACACTTAGTATATAAGTGGACATATTTATCACCAGCTTGTCATACTCTGTCCAAAAAACAAAGAAAAATCTTTGTGAGTGTCCATGAGGAATCAAAGTACTCTTCAAAAATTAAAAGACTTGTCTCAATGAAATATCTAAAGTTAGTTGAGTTGAAGTCCTATCATTTTCATGTCTGTATGCAATACCTTCTACTAGTTCCCATTTGTGACATTTTTCCTAAAATAGTTAGACATAACATAACACAATTGTGCTTTTTCTTAAATATTGACTACAGTAAAGTTTTTGAAGTTGATTAGATGAGTTGAAATTTAAATTTGCGATATTATGTAAATTAGATATGTATTTTCCTCCCCCATTTTTTGACATAATGGTATTTTGTAAATCTACAAAACAAAGATAAAAACATAGTAAACAATTTACAGAAAATCAATTAACAAAAATGATTAAGACTACATTACCAGTTAGGTGATCTAAAGCATCAAAATCCAAAATCCAAGCTCTTTTTATAGCTAAGCTTCTCTTTCTCCCTCTTCATCACAAGTTCATTTAAAAGAAGTAAAGCCTCTTGTTCTCCCTCTTCCTGAAGCCTTTTTATTATTGTCATTATTTCATTTGTTGCTACTGAAAAAGCATTCATTTCTTCTCTTAGTTTTGCAAAAAAAATTTAAAGTCTTCCTTTCAAATTTTAATGTTGATTTTAGCTTCTCAATTGTTAACTCAACACATTCTATATCACTTATGCAACTGGAGAAAATGTATCCAAATAGTCTTGACCTTCAATTTGAGTATAACTTTTGACAACCAATCCTGCTTTATATCTTTCAATGCTTCCATTAGTATAGTGTTTGATTTTATAGACCCACCTAAATTCTATAATAAACTTATGAGGAGGTAAGTTTGTAATAAACCCTGTATTATTTCTTTCTAAAGCACTAATTTCTTCATTCATTGCCTAAATCCAATGATCATGCTTAGAAGCCTTAGTGTAATGTTGGTTCAGTTTGTGAAGAGATAGACATAATAAATTTGTGGTATGAAGGAGACAATCTATCGTATGATAAGACTAGGGATAAAGGATAGTGAATACCTGAATGATGAGAGGTAACAGTTGATGCAAACTTGGTTTGAAAGTCATTGTACTTTCCTGGTCTAAACCTTGGTCAAATAGATCTGCGAAGCTAGGGTTAATATTCATTGGAGGATGAAGATCAATGAATGCATTAATCTGTGTATCATGGAGAATATGCTCAAGAGAAAAAGATGAAGAGGGAACAACTAAATGTGAGTGAAAGGAATTATGTCTTAGAAAGATAAGGGTGCGAACACTAGTATGAATTATTATAGGAGGGTGTGAAAGAGAAGTAAGATTATCTATGATAGAAGTAGAATCAAGATAATGGAAGGAATCCTCATAAAAAATGATATTTTTGAATATTTCAATAGCTCATGTTTTGAGGTTAAAGGTTACATAACCCTTTTATGGGGTTTAAAGCGAAGAAAAACATATGGTAAAGCTCTTGGATCAAGTTTCTTTCTCTTAGCTGTAAGAGTGTTTGTGTAAGAAAGACACCCAAAGGCACAAAGCAAATAATTTTGATATAGAGAAACATTATCCAAAAAGGTGTAGGCAAATAATTGATGAGATTCGCAGTATGAAAAAGAGCATATGACCAAAAAATAGGTGGTAAATGGGACTGAAATAGAAGAGCTTGAATAACGTTCAACAGATGTTGGTGTTTCCTCTTTACAATTATAATCTGCTGAGGTGTTTCAACACAAGAAGTTTGGTACACTATACCAGTAGTAGCATAAAATTGGTTCATAATAAATTCTGCTTGTAACACCTTAATTTCCATTTTCATTTTTTTGCTTACAAAATGGAAGAGTTTTCTAAATAAAAATCCTAAAAAAAAGAATATTCCTTTTGTCCTAGGAGAATATTTTTTTTTAGCTTAAGCGAAAATTTTTCGCTAAAGCAAGAATAAATAAGACTTTCTCAACTGTATTTTCGCTCAAGCGAAAATTTGCGACAGAAATGAGTAGCTCTCTGCCATGTTTTTGCTCAAGCGAGAATTCATGAGTTTTGAAGGGTATTTAAGAGATTTTAACTTTGAAACTTGCATTGTAATCAAAGGAACCTCTCACTCACTCCCTTCTCTGTTATCCCAGTTCCTTTACTCGAAGAAACCCTTCTCAAGCTCCAAACTTCTCTGAATTCGAGCCTAGATTTCCTTTGCTCTCAACCCCAAGTTCGTTGGAGCTTAATCCTTCGAAATCATTCTATTTTCCTCTATTTGTCTCTTCTTAAAGTGCTTTACTTTGTGATATATAGGAAAAACTTGGTCTTTGAACAATCTATTCCTCAAAACCTTTTGCAAAAATCATCTCATTGAGCTAAGGAGAGCTTTATCCCATCATTAAAATATAGTAGATATTTTTTAGAGCATGGTGATGTGTTTTTCTTGTTGTAAATATATGCTTTAATGAGATTTTAAATGTTAAGGAAAGTTAATGATGTATGCTTCATTGATCTTAGGTGATTGAGTTGATGTATACTTGATTATTCTCTGTATGATATGAAATATAATTGTCATAATATACCATTTGGGCTGAGTCCAGAGATGTCTAACCTCTAGCAAATTGATTGATGAATTGATTATATATGAATGACATGTTAATGTAATTATGCATCTTGATTTGGAAGTTGAGTATGATTAAAAATGGTGAAATTATATTATGATGAGAATATGATGAAAGAAGGAATATAATGGATAAAATGTGATGAAAGAATTAGTGTGAATAGTTACAGAGATACATTGAGAGTATAGAATATGAGGCTGATAGTGGTAATCTAGAGGAAATGTAGGGTAATAAATGACATTCGCCTAAGTGTACATAATCTATCTGAGAGCAAAATGTATCACATGACCTCATACTCATTTCCTGATTAACACCTCTGCCCATACTTTTGCTAAGGGGCCTATATTGTATACGTTGTATCTGTATGCAAGGGTTAACCGGTGACTATTCACCTATTTGTGTAAGACCTCATGAAATGCTAGATGCAACTAATAACTGTGATCACTATGCACAAGGATGCGCTTATTTAAGAGAGAAACTTATTAATTAGGTGACTTAAGTATGTGTGCTTTTATTTGTTGATATAATTATTCTTTGGTTGGTATTTGTGATATTGAAAACTGCATATGTTTTAGTGATTAGGAAGGAACTCATCCTTACTAATATTTTCAAAACACGAGAATGATAACTCTCAGAGACTCATTAGGTTGCCTAAATTGATAATAAGTAGTAGACTTAATTATGTGTTTAGGAAGTGACAGTGACTCTGTCATTGTAAATTTGTTATAAATAGTAATGATGGCTCTGGTGTTGTATTTTCTTTGGAAATGACTATAGGGTATAATTTTCCTTTTGAGTATCCTATTAGTGATAAGATCCACCACACTCTTTATTTGTACATGTACAGAGGTTTGGTCAGGACACCAGATGTAATGAATTATGTTTATACTTTTTTGAATCATGACCATTAAGGAAAACCAACCCAATTTACCTCAGAACAGATAACTGGCACTAAGGTTGTGGTTGACACTGAAGACCTCGGGAAGGATGAGGAGCTGACTTCGGATGATCTAGCTATGATAGAGGGTTGGCACAGTGATGAAGACTAAGGTCATATTCTCAATATCTTGGATAGGAGTGATCTACTCATTGGGACTTAGTATATTTTGATTTTATACATTTGTAAACTAAGTCTTAATGTATTTTCGATCAATGTTTGTAAATATGAACCTCTATATTTAAATGATAATATATGCACTTATTTTACTATTGTTTCGATGTAAATTTATTTAACAAGTCATGGTTATTTCTTTTATCACTTTATATGCTTTTATATTTTTGTGAATTGAATAATGAAAGAAAAATATTAAATTTTGTCAAATGCTTATATTATGAATAAAAAAAAATTAATTTATTTTTTATATAACTTATTTCACAAATTTCATAAAGAAATTAAGGACGTTACATTGCTCTATTGTTAGATCTTATAGTTTTAGCTTTGGATTCAAATTATTTGTCAACAAAAAGAAAAAAATTTTGTAATTGAGTTTATGTCTCAGCTTTAGAAGCCATAGGAAAAACCCATATAAATCCTGAATATTTATCTACAATGGTTAATATATATATATATATATATATATATAACCAAGTATAGATGTAACTAAATTAGACCCTCAAATATTTACATGCAATAAAGACAAAGGAGTAAAAGCACGAGAAGTACTCAAAGGAAATGTCAATTTTCTCTACTTAGGCTTATGGCATGTATAACATACAAAGTTAGAATCAAAAAATAAAATTGGATAATGTTGTTTCATGAAAGGTAACCTTTCATGTGAGGGGTGGCCTAATCTATAGTGCGGTAAGTCTATGATCACTTTTTTTTACAAGGAAGAGTAGAATTGGAAGTAGCAATCACATAACTAACAATAGACACTTTACTTGACTATTTCTTCAATTTGTATAGTTCTCAACTATACCAATAACCTTCTGGTTGACTATTTCTTGAATCAAGTATTTATCAACACAGAAAGTCAATTTACAATTAAGTGAAGAAATAAGTTTGGAGATAGAAACCAAGTTAAAAGTGAAATTTAGTAAATATAAAACATTAATGAGGGTAAGAAAATCAATGAGTTGCATTGTTCCTCAATAATTTGTCACAATTTGCTGGCCATTAGGCAACCGTATAACAATAAGATAAATTTACTTATAAGTAGTATAAAGTTGTAATAACTGAATCGAGGATTCACGTGACCTAATCATACTTATTAATGGTCTAAATCAAACTATATTTTTTATTTAAATAATTTAGTAATTGGTCTCTAAATCTATCACTAACAGTGATCAATAAACCAACCTCTGTTATCTAAAAAAATTAATTACTAATTTTCTTAATAAATATATTTTTAATTTCAATAATTCAAAAATCATTAATAATTATCAATAAATTGATTTGTAGTTTTCTAACAAAATATGTCACTAATTTTATCAGTAAGTCAATTAATGAGTATTGTTTTTTATTTATTTTAGTAGTTTAGAAATCAATCTCTAAATTAGTAACTAATAGTAACCAATAATTTGATCTCTAATTTTCTAAGAAAATCGATCGTTATTTCAATTGCTAAAAAACAAAATATAATTTGAAAAAAAAACTCAACATATTTAGTCTCTAAATTTGTCACCATGGTGATTGAAAATATTCTATTTTGAAAATATTCTATCACTAAAATGATCGATAAACAATGATTTTCTTACAGTATATCTGATTGAACACAATGTATGAACATGTTATAAAGTCTAATTTTATTTTTCTTGATCATATATGAGCATACTTTTCTAAATAAAATATCTCATTTTATTTTATTGAACATAACTATGCATTTCGTAGTTTGATACTATCAAGAGATCTTATAGATTTTTTGCTCCTTTTACATAGAAGGGACAAATTTCATTTAGATCATTCATGTCTCTCCGCATGTTACTAATGATGTTTATGAGATTAAAACATAAAATTTATCATGCAAGAATTAGAGTGACTTTAAGTCAACAAAGCACATATACTATATATCACATTGAAAATCATCCATGACATTTATGTAATGATCCATGCAATATTCCAATGATGAGTTTGTCAAGCTTGTGATTTATTATTGAATAATCTATAATATTTCATACTTGTTAAATGTTAATTGAAGAATTATTTGGTATTGGAATATAATTAGATGGAGTTTAAAAATTTATTGAAAAAAAAAAAGTGAACAGTACCGTATGAACAGTGCCAATGAACAGTAAAACTGTCTGTGAACAGTACAAACCGCCTACAAACCGTGTATAAACAGTAAAAATCACGTATGTACAGTGACTATTGACGTCATCAATGATATCATCATGACGTCATGGCAGACGTCACAGTATTTTCAGCGTGAATAATGCCCTAAAAAGTGTTTCTGGCGTGAACAGTATTTCTGACGACGAACAGTAAATTCTGGCGGTGAACAGTAAATTTCAAAAATTTTCTATAAAAAGGAGGCTTCACATGAAATTTTCATTTCTTCACCCCTATCCAAGGTTCTCAAAGGTTCTAAAGCCAAATACCACCATTTTCTATCATACTAAATCCTCCTAAACTTAGATTTCTCGTCAGATCTGAGATTCTACGTCTATTCTAAAGGATTTGAAGTAAGTTTCTTTAAGTTTGAAGCTAGATTTACCGTTTGTTTCTCTTTTCCTTCTCTTTCTCATAGAAGTTCATGGTATTTTTAGGAGAAACTTCATTCTAAAGCCAAATCTTCGGTGAATCTTACTATAAAACAAGTAATATCCGGTAAATCTAGTGTGAATCATCGTTTTGAGGTAAGGGAAGTTTACTTTAACCTATGAACTACGTTTTGAACAGTTTAAAATTATATTTCAAGATGTTTTGATATGATTTTGTTAGATCTATTGAATAAAAACTATTTTCTAAGATGTAATTGCTGTTAATTGATTTTAAATGCTAAATTTTGGCTGATCTATTATAAACTTGCCGTAGCTGAGCTGCTAAAATAATTTTGGCAGTGTGCATCATGATGAGATATATGTTTTGCATCATTATAAAGCCGAGTTACATGTTTAGGTGGGTAGACATATAATGGTAAGTTCATGCTGAGCTGCTGTGCTGTGCTGTCTGGATCCAGATACCGGAATGGGTTGCTCCCGGACTGGCTCGGTTCCTTCTGAATTACTTAGGCTGTGAAACCAATTATAAACCGTTTTTATGTTGTGCATTAGATGGGCTGGAAATGCATGGGACTATTGCTGTGAGAAATATCTTGCTCTACATATATGATTTTATTTTATTTTTGTAAGCTCACCCTTGCATTTCTTTCTATGTCGTTGTGTGCATGTGTACTGCGATAATCGTACAGTGGTATGTGAGCAGATGTAGCAGGTGTTGCATCTACTTCACAGGCTGAGGGGCCAGTGAAGAAATGTTAGAAGCTGGAGTCGAGTAATATTGCATCAAAGTCCTTTTTCCTTATATTTTGAGACCTCATATAGAGGGAGCTACGTAGTATAATTTTGGGTATTTTGAATATTATGAACTAAATGTAATATTATGTTTTTTTATTGGATATTTGTTGTAAGAAACTTTGCTTTATTTTGAATGAGAAGTGAATTTTATACTTATATTTTCTATTATTTATTTATCTTAAATAAGTATGTAATATAGAAACAATGTTCTAGGTTCCTTATAAAAAGGGGTCGTGACATTTTTAGTAGTATCAGAGCATGGTTTAGGTAAACCTACGGGGTGAGGTTGTTAGGTGTCAGTTGTGCATATTAGACATATGAGTTTTAGCTATGAATCATATATCATGATTTCTATTCATCAAGTTGTGAGGGAACGAGCTTGATCACCTCGATTTTCAGACATGACTGATGTAGGAAACTTGTTATATGATACTTGGGTGAGCTATAGGTGAGTCATACTGTGTGAATAAGAGGCTGTTAAGCTAAGTTGTAAATGATTGATGAGATAAGTGTGTTTGCTATGCTGTGTGAAATGCTGATATGATGTTGTGCTCAAAGCTTAATTGATTAAACTATTATGATATACTAAATATGAATATATCACTGTAAGCTGAATTTGTGAATATAGCTATGTGGTGGTATTGCTGAATGTGTTAAATGTTAGTAATCTAAGCTAGTCTATATATTAGGATGGCTAGACCAAGAAGATCTGCTGCAAACCTTCTTCCTGCTGATGTGAACCAAATGGCTCACGCCATGGAGGCCATGACAGCCACTGTTAGGTAGAGTCTAGCTATGATTCAGTAGCAGCAAGCTGCAAATCAAGCCACTGCTGCAGCACAGGTAGCAGTAGCTATTGCCTCAGCTGCACCTCCTCCTGAATACCATGGGTTGTCAAAGTTCAGGAAGAATGATCATTCTCAATTCACGGGAGTGGATGGACTAGATGCTGCTGAACTTTGGATCAGGGAGATTGAGAAGATCTTCCTAACCATGGGTTGCACCGAGGAGAGGAAGGTGTTATATGCTTCGTATATACTGACAGGGGACGCAGAGATGTGGTGGCACGGAGCTCGTGCTATGCTGGAGGCCCGAGGTAAGGTCATCACTTGGGCTGTATTTAGAAGTAGTTTTCTGTAAAAGTTTTTTCCTTCTCATATTTGTACTACCAAAGAGCGGGAGTTTCTAAACTTGGTGCAGGGAAATACACTAATAATGAATATTTGAGTGAAATGGTTGTTCCACACAAAATATGGTAGTCAATTTGACATGTTTTAATCATCAATGATTCAAAATTAAAATTCATTACCTTGTAACAATCTTTGAAGTTATAATGAATACAACCAATGGCTAGATTTTTAAATGACCAATGATAATTGGAAAAATCAGCAAGTGCTCTGAAACATGTCAAGTAATAAAGTAAAAGCATAAGTATCATTTTCACAAGAATTAAATTCAACTACCAATTCATAAAATTATTACTGCTTGAACTTAGTCATGAATGGAAGAACATAATCATTATAACATGTACAAAGGAAAGAAAATAGAGTAAAATAGTATAAAAGAGTAAAACTAATATCTAATTAAAGATTTCACTATATTAGGATAATTTCAATTCCTTGATAACTATCTCCTAGCTTTCTTATTAAAAGTCCTAATTCCTTAGATTTTCCTAATTAGATCAAGCATTATGCTCAAGAATTTCTTTTGAGATTACATAATCATCCAATCCTATTTCTAGCATATCAATAACTACGGTGGATTACTCCAAGACCAAATCCACTAGGCAATTTTCTAACTGTGAAAGTGAATCTAACATCAATCAATGGTTGGTCAATCTATAAAAACATTAAGAACAAAAACAAACACTGAATTGAAGGAAAGAAACTTGAATTGAAATGTAAGAATTTGATTTACAAGAACATATTGGGAGATTCATCATCTCTAACCTACGAACCTAATTACACATGATAGAAGAAAAAATCATAAGAGAAGAGATAATAAAGAACTTCATTACAATTAGATGAATCTATAACTTTATTCTTCAAAATTGAATCTCCACCAACCCTAATGTTGCAAAAAGAGAGTGTTGAAGAGAATGATTCCTTGCACAAAACTTAAAAATAAAAAACTAAAAACTCCCTAGATCTGAGTTTCTATACCTTTAAAAGAGTTCAACCTGAAATCAACGATCCTTATAGTGTTTTTAACATTACTAATACTAAAGTGACAGAAATTGACATTTCTTTCCAAGATCAAGTATGTTTGACGCTGAAATCATTAACAACCATAATACATTTTGCAACATTTATCTCAATTTTAAGTTTAGTCTTGTTACTCTAAAGTTGAACTTAAACATCTTTATTATTCCATGGAATGATAAAATAAATTAGAAATGAACATTTCAATACAAATTGCATAAAACTCTATCACTAAGACTTTATTTGAAAGTTTAGAAGAGGAAAAGAAAGAGTTTAAAGGGCTTAGGATAGGAAGAGAAAAAAGGTTAAATCCCTCTCTTATTTGAATGTTTAATGTTGAGAGGAAATAGTAGTAAAAGGTTTAACATGTAATGACATTATTAACCTTTTATAGTTTTTATTCATAAATATTTTTATCTTTTTTATTTCTTTTCAAAAAATACAAAAAATTAAATATTTTTCTCTCTAAAAATTAATATTTTTAAATTTTTATTTCTATTTTTTATAATTTCTTAAAAATTTTACTCTAACAACTAACATTTTATTTTTTTTATTTTTTGAAAATAAGTGTCACATTTTACACTTCAACCCAACTTACGCCATTCAAGAGAATTATGTTTACATCCAAAGACAATTCAAATGTCCTGTGAAATAGATTAAGGAATCTATAAAGTTACACGAAAGTAATTAAGAGTTCAAGTCAAGATAATATCAAAGTTATAAATAAAACAATTTTATGTGAGAAAGCATGATTTAAATCTATGACACCTACTCAAATTAAATTTTTGACTCAATACTCAATGTGTATTTTAAGGTATGTATTTCTCTTAATATCATCAAATCAAGATCACATTATTCACACTACTATATATTTCTTCTATTCTCTATCTTCACATATTATTCTTAAATATGCACAAATCAAAATAACTTAATTTAGGTTGTAACTTGATTAAGCATAAAGGAAAATATAATATAAGACAATAGCCAAGAGTCAAAGAATTTTTAAAAAAAAATTAGACTATAAATTCAAACATCGAACATAATTATAATTTCAACACAATCCCAATAGTAACTCATTAATGTATGATATTTTTTATATGTTTTTTTGTTACTCTCTTTTTTTTTTAACTTATTCCTTTTTTCTATTATATTTTTCTCAAGTATATTTTTTTTTTTTTACTTTCCTTTTCTTCTCTTTTTTTATAAGCATTTTGCAAAAAGTAAAAATAAAAATTTGTTGACCATTGGACCTACACCTATTCCAAAACTTAATGATGTTGCTTGCCCTCAAGCAACACCTAAATTTAAGTAGATATAATATACTATTATTTCAAATTTAAATAAAAAAATTTAAAATTAAAATTAAAAAATATTAAAGCGAAATAAAAATTAACAAGAAATAAGAATGAGAATACTTCGTAAAAGTGGTCACATAAAAAAATAAGAACTTCAATTTTAAACATAACAAAATTATTATTTTTTATAAAATAATAGTGATTTTTTAATAGAAATTTCTCTTTAGTAAATATTTGTTATTCGTATCATAAAATATTGAATTATTGTATGCAATAAATGCAAAACTATCCTAGTTTTTATAGTTAAAAAATAATGGAAAAAATTATTTGTGGTAAAAAAATATTATTTATCATAATTTTTTTAATTTAGACTACAAGGATCATTTACAAAAAAAAATAATAATCTTCTTGAAACTAGGTGTGTTGAACGCTTAGAAAAAATAATCTTTTTCATGCCCAAGTCAACATAAAAAAGACGAAAATGCATGGATTCACTTGTTAAAAAAAGATAAAATCACACTGATTTCTTCAGCAAAGCATACAGGAAGACATGATACAGGTCTGAAACATTGGAAGTAAAGGCAAAGCATAAAAAACAAGACTTATGTGTTTCCAAAATGTCTTATGCAATCTCATGCATTCATCACAAGGGTGCACAACCCAAGATTTCTATGACTGATGAGAGTGCACAACCTTCTTCAAAAGTCAATGCACTAGTTCTAGCAATATGGCCAGTGAGGAATGTCTGTTTTCGTAACATGTTTTAATTAAAGCTTGAAAAACATTGCTCCTTTTTAACGAAGAGTGCTCTTACTTTGTACTTGTGCAATAAATATAAGTTTTATTTGTATTCATAATGTTGGTTATAAATAAGATTATCATGTAATGATAGCATCAAACCTACAAACACTTTCATTCAATAATACTTTATAATCACTTTCTTACTCAATCTTTCTTCTTTCTTTATACTTCTTAAACTTTCGAGTCCTCTAATCATTTCTATTAAATTTCATCTTAAAACACAAGGTAAGACAACTATAAGTGACAAAACTCTTAATTCAAGTATTTAACACAAATATACTAACTGAGACTCAAAATTTAAACTAGATCATAATTTAATTATTATTAAAATAACGTTACTTGTTGATACTAAAAATATATGTTAATTTGAAAAAAAAAATTTAATTTGTAGAAAGAATATTTCAACAAAAGAATACTACAAATAAAAAATCAATTTTAAATTTTAATAAATATTAAAAAATAAATAATCTGTAGTTAATAAGTTAGGTTTAACTTTCTTTACTTTACATTGAGAACTAATTTGCAATAAAAATATAAAAGATTATATATATATAAAATAAGTTTTACTTAAAAATTATAAAATATAATATAATCGAATGCCATAATATTATTAAATGTTATAATTTATAGTACAGATATACTTAAATATAGATTCTTATTACGTGCAATATTAGACAAATCATAATATAATAACAGAATTTAACTTTATCTAAGAGAAAGCTTGAAATATTTAATTAATATTTTTATATTTTAATACAATAATTATTTTTAATATGCAATTTATTTAAAAAGTTCTTATAAAAGAGTTCGGATGGAAGGGAGTACGTTAAAAACTTTTATTAGCTTACATTCGCTAGTACAGGCAGTGAAGTCAATGATCAGCTATGAATATTTCTTCACTGATTCGAAATTAAATACTCATCTAGTGACTAATACTCGCAAAACCAATAGCTTTCAAGTTGTGGGCCAAATCTTTTGTGTTTCGTAAATATCTACGACTTTCTCAGTTTCTCCTAGTAAAACTGCTATATCTAACCAGGAGAATGGCAAAAACATGCTCAATAGAGTGCAGAACTATCAGGAGACTTCATGAAAATCATCAAATTTAACAGACGATACATCCATAACGGGGTTCAAATGTTTATTATTAGCCCACATTGTTACACTTCAATTTTCTAGTACCCGACAAAAATGTAAAAAGGAGATTCTTTCGTGGCCACTGTCGGTGTGATGAATACATGGCACATTATTCAAGTGCTATATATCTGTGAACATTGTGTAATATATGCATATACGAATTTGGGAGTGGAGATATATTCAGAGAAAAAATAGAATCCCACCATTCTGTATATGTAAATATTATAAAATGGTGTTCCTATATGGCACATTCCAGAAATGATCTATCTAGCAACAAAAACCAGCTTGGTTCATCAAAATAGATTGTCTCCAGATAGGTTTCCTATAACAAGCCATTGCTTCCAAATGGATTGTTATTATGTGGGTGTGAAACGGGATTCACAGGAAACGCCCCGAATCCTGTATCCCCGAAGGGATTTGTTGGGTTCATGAACATGTGCTGCTGTTGTGGCTGATATGGTTGGTATGGACCGAATGGATTAACTTGCGGTTGAGCCATTGCCGCCATTTGTAAGTGTTGTGGGGGAGGGATGCTACTTGATAAAGCAAATGGATCCTGCACTTCAAATGGATTTGAGGCTGGTACTCCATATACTGGTTGCTGTGCAGATCTATATGCTCCTTCATCGTATAAGCTGTTTAGCGTGAGAGAATCCAATCCACCAGCCTGATATTCAATGAGAAAAAAGATAAACACAACTTGAAACAAAGTGATAAAGGTTACTCATAATTTTATAAAAAAATATATAATAACCAAACAATTAACTTGTGATTTATTAAACAATCTAGAATGTGAATAACCATAAACTAGTAAGTGCTAATTGAGGTCCAAACGGAAAGAAAACAAGAGCAAGAACTTGAAATAACCAATGGGTTTAATTATCAATGACATGATAATAACAAATGGGTGTAATACTAGGACCTTAACACACAAAATCATGTCACCTGATAAAATGATGTTACACAATAATCCTACACATGCAGTGTACATTACACTTGGGTAATGCTTCATAATGTGACCCCAAAGCAAATAATTTCTTGGAGATGTCATTTTCAATTATCCAAACTGTTGAAATGAGACACTACTAAGCAGATAAATCATGAAAGCCAGATTTTTTGAAAATCTGAATATTCAGCTGCATAAAATTCAAAAGTTAAAACATTTTAATATCATACAATGCATTAATCTTGCAAACTAATAATAAAATATCAATTAATTTTTTAATGATATAAAACTTCCTGAGTGTGTTCTATAACATCAACTTTTTAATCAAACTGAATTTAGTGATTGGTCATGAAATGCACAACTTTGATTTTACAGATGTCAAATAATACCAGGCCCATATTTGGTAACTGATTATTTCTGAGAAATAATTGCTTTTTACTTAAAGCTTTCTTAGGGAACTAGTAAACAAAAATGTACAAGCTAAACTAAACACGCATTATAAATGTCCAGAAGACCTACCAATTGTCTCTCATTGACTGCCGAAATGTTGGCACTTGGAGTGGAGACCAGCGCAAGCTCCCAACCGGTTGGATCAAAATCTTTGGTCTGGACAGCACTAGAATCAAAAGCTGCTGTAGTGCCTAAAGATGAACAAAACATTCATATATGAAAAACCCTCTACCAAACATTGCTGAAATGTAGAATTTACGAAGCTTAGAAACAAACGCTCACCAATTTCGGTGGGGACTATGGCTAGGGCAAGGGCATTTCTTTCTTCAATCAATGATGCATTAGATGTACTGTCATTCAACCCCTGCAACCAGAACAAAGACTGAGGAAAGTTGTAGAAAAACATAATCTGACATAACTGAACCTTGGATCAAAATTTTACCAGTAAGTCTCTAGTTTCAAAATTGTGAGATGGTGCAGGAAGAGGAGCAGGTTCAGAATTTGAGATAACATCATCATCAACAGCAACTGATGGCTCCTGTTCTTCAGATAATTTTATGTCTTCGATTGTGGGAACATCTTCTTCCGGTCTGTAAGTCAACTGCAACTGTTGATAAAGAAGATTAGTAGAACCTAATCCAAAAGCTAAACTTCCAAGGAAAATAATACACTGTCGTCTGGCTAATATCAACCAAGACCAAAATACAAAATGGCAAAGAAATCATGACAATTATGCTTTTATAAACAAAATGAATTATGTATTTACCAATGGCTCACTTGGAACTGTAACCACTCGTGGTGCCTCCTTTATGTAGTCTTCCATGGTTATGAGAAAAGATTGTGGAGGCTAAATACATCAAAATGCAAACAATGAGAACATTTTAAAAATGAAACAAAGAACTTGTTACATCGAATTGATGCAAAAAGCAAAAACAAAGTCATACCTCTCTTAAAACAGGAAACTGAAAATTCCTAGCAAGTTCCAACCCTTTGCATATTTGAAAGAAATCAGAGAGACTTCCCGCCTGCAACAACTTAGGCGTCACTATACAAGCATCATGAAAATATGTTACAAAACCATTGACCAACTACTAATTACCTGCTGACCTGCACGTTTATAGACATCAAGAGCTTTTATAGCTTCATGTCTGGGCATCTCAAAAAACTACAAGGAAATCAAGAATTATCACTCACCAATATGGACAGATTTATTTAAACTTGATACTCATTGCATAGGTGAAAATATGTTAGTTTACCTTATCAACAAGATTGATAATGCCGTCATTAATAGCACAATAAACTTTAAAGCTCTCTTTTAGAACCTAAAATGATCATAGAACCCGATCAATAACAAAACCAAACAATATAAAAGCCATCTAATACACAATAAATTCTGAGAACAATATAACTTCAATACAACCGAACAAATGTTACAGAAGAAAATGAGTATATAAAACCTACTTAGGAGATCAGTTAGGCTAAAGGGTATTTATGACCCCAAATGAAGGATGGTTACAAACAGGTCATCACCATAACTGCTGACCCTTTCCTAAAACAATGTATTTAATGATGATTGAAAATTAATTCAGATATTACCAAGGACCCAACATGGAAAAGGATGTTACCAGTCCCACCATCTTTCAAGGAACCAGTAAATAATTTAGATATGTTTATATTCTTCCTGTCAGTGCCTGAATTTCATACCCCAACAATTTACTTTTCTATGTTGTAATCCACGAAAACAGAAACAAAAGGGGAAGTGTTCCACAACTTAAAAGATCAAGTGATCAACCAATAAAGTTTCAGTCAACTGCACAATAATGTATTATAATAATTTTCCCCATCATGATGCTAAAGGTCATTTACAGAAATCTATTACAAATATATCACATTTGAAAATGGTTTTACATATGTACAAACCAAATTTTTTTCCAGTGTATCTGAAAGTTCTAAATGAATAGCTTGACACGGTACATACCAGAGCCAGGGCATATTGTATCACAAAGTTGCTAAAAGCTGCTCCTTCTGGCTGAAAATTGCATCACAATCAGTCAGGATCATTTAAAAACATATATAATATTAATACAGCAAACAATATAGTGATGCGGTGAAATTAATTAAACCAAATCAATGAGTAAATAAAGTGGTATTTACGCACTGTTTGGTTCAAATGAAAGGAGAGAAGTAGAGGAATTTTAATGGAGAGGCAAGATAAATGGTTGTCGAATTTGTTTAAAGTTTCTCTCCCCACCAAATCACACCCCCCAACTCTTGGAGGGGAGCTGAAGTTGAGTGAGGAGGGATTTTAGCTCCTTCCCCTCCTCTTCCTTGAAAATATGAACCAAACATGAAAAAAAATATAAAAATACCACCCCTCCCCTCCCCTCCATCTCCCCACAACAAATCACTATATTTGAGAGAATAAAGAAAAAAATAATGAAAATCATTAAGTTTCAGAACATTACCCGACAACCAACAAGACGATAGAGCAGCTGCTGCAAAGCAGGCAGTTGTTCCAATAGCTCCTCACTATTTAAATCACTGGTCCTGCTGTACCCCTGCTTGGAAAACAATCATTCAAACTTATTAATGAAAGGTTAACACAATGAAAGTGACACATTTCAAGAATTATGAGAACTTCTGTAAATTGAAGATGGCTTTCTGAGGGTGTTAGCACTTACAATGATTAAAACTTTTCAATTTCTGATTGATTACTACTGTTATTATGTCTCTTTTCTTATTTCCCTTTCTTGTCCCCTACCTAATCTCTTCTTTCAATCCTCACTTTTCTATTTTACATGAATAGCCCCCCTCCCCCCATCTTACCCAAAAACCATTCACATAAAACAAGGCAACAAGATAAAGGCGGAAACATTATTTCCATCTCTTTCCATTTTATATTCTATGCTGAGTGCCCAACTTGTCCTGCGTCACTTGCACAAACGATGCCACCAATATTACGATTAAAATATTATCCATTTAATCACGAATGAAACAAACTCAAATGACTAATCATGCAGTCAAATATCAAGGTTCATGAATCAAATTAAGTGTTAAGCACAGGAAATAAAACAGAGGACTTAGTATAAAATAAATTTCCATAATATCCAGGATGGCCAAGTTTTATGTTATGGCAGACATCTGCAAATCTAGCCAGTCAGCAACAACATACAACAGTAACATAACAAACTTTTCTACATATTCAAGTTGGAACCTCTTGAGTACTGCCTTTACAAATTACAAAATTGCACCACATTGCATCTTGATTGCTTGCTTTTCAACAGTACCACCACGTAAGCACCTCTCAACCTTCCACAGCAAACCAAGCCCACGATAACCTCTTTTCTAGTATTCCTTTCTTTTCAAAATTTGGAATCATCTTCAAAATTAGATATCCACTGCTCCAAGATCAGAGCTCTAGTACCAGATGATAGAAACTGGTACCAATGATAAGAAAAATAAATCTTTATGGAGAGAAAAACCCAATTCCAGCCCTACTCCCAATGTGGAAGCAGATCAACAAATCAGGAAAATGACACAGCAATCAAAGTTGTCAAAATTGAGCTTCAAGGTTGGAGCAGAAGGAGGGTCTTGGATCGTAGGATCGATGGATCATAACGCGACTTGTAAGAGTCAACTAAAATGCAAAATTATATTTAAATGCATATCTATATGAATAAAAAATAACATATATAAAAAAAAAATCTCTTAAATCACTCCAAACAGTTAATTGAACTTCAACTAAAGATTCAAAAGGCCCCTTTAATCACAACTCAAAAGTTATAAAGACACAACCAACACAAAAAACAACAGATCATAAAGCAAAAAACACTGCCAACAGTAACACTCAAACCACCCTCATTAACACTTCCAACAGTGTTGTTACCACTCATTACCATCTTCATAAAGCAAAAAACAGAATACACAGCAACAGGAAAGAGACGCAGCAATAGAGCACACATTACACAACACAAAGAAGGAGAACACAACATGCAGAGCTGCAGAGGAACACAACACTGACAGAGGGAAAAGCGGAGAGGCAGAAACAAAGAAGGATGAAGCAGAATGCAACACAAGCAGAATGGAAGAGGCAAAAAACCATGAGCCATATACATTTGTGTTTTCAGAAGAGAATGTTAGGGAAAAAGTAGAAATAAGTAAACGATTTGGGAGAATCATAGTTGGTTCCATAAAGACCAAAAAAATAAGGGTTTACATGCATGGAAAAAGCATGAATCATGGGATTCAATGCTCCAACACGTGATTTTGACAACACTGACAGCATAACTCCAGTGGATGTTCAATAGACTAAGAAACACTCCCAGAACTGAATTATTATATCTCTGTGCTCTCTCTCTTTTCCTCTCTATTATTTATACTGTCTTTTATTTGTAATTCTGTGACAAGTTCTCACCAACAGTCCCAGTCCAACAAACTAACCAAACAACTCTAAATAACTAATTATTCTGCTAACTTATATAAATATAATCATAGTTTGACAAAGTTACCTTGCAGTTCACTTCATCGCAGTAAATTTTTTCTTTTACCCAGAGAGAGAGAGAGAGAAGGTGGAAAGAGAGAAAAAAAATTACCTTGTCCTGCCCTGGAACAGGCTTAGGTAGACGCTCAGCTTCAATATCATACTTCAGAATCCGGAAACATTCAAGTCTTTCTTCCAAATATAATGCATAAGTACGTACCCAGGCAGAACAATCCCAGGCTGCCAGCAAAAAAACATCAATCTAAGATCACTTGTTACAAGTTTCAACCCAGAATAAAAAAATGACAATTGAAAAGGGATTAAGAAGTGGCCACCTCTTAGTCAGCCACATTATCAATCACAATAATGTAAAGACCAAAAACATATTTAAACCATTTGAAAACTTCTAATCTGGTCCCTTTCTAATCGGAACTGTTGACAGTAAGCTACATCCGAGGACCGATTTAAATACTAGACGACCCAATTATAAATATATTGGATCCCTATAGTTCGAAAATTTTCTAATTGGGTCATCATGTCTAGCTTACTATTAGAAATTTCTAATAATAAAAATAAGGAACTTGTCAACGATCAACTTTCCCAAACGCTCAAACTATAAAATGAAGACTCATGAATCATTTTACAACTAACACACGACCTCACCTAAGAGCCATTTGGGCTTGAAAAGTGGACTATGCACAGGCCCACCCTACCTTCTACATGTACTTTCTATTAGAACAATCAGGCTTGTTAGAGTAACTAGAAAATATCTCACAATATGTTGATTGTATAAAAATTATTGATATCTCATATGAATAGATTTTGTAGGGATTAGTACTTTGTATTTTGCATCACATCAATAACACGATCATATTATTCAAAGTATCTATTCTCTCTTTTCCTCCTTCCCTGCCTAAACCCTATATTTTCAACAAGGTATCAAAGTGGTACCATTCTTTATAAGCTGTCCTGTTGATATTCAACTACCTAGATCCCTCTCATACACTCTATTTCCCCCAACCTCACTCTTTGGCAACTGTCTGTTGCTTCCTCTTAATTGTTGAAAAATTCCAGTCACTAAAACCCTTGATTTTCCTCCACCAAAGTCACCTTCTGTCTTCTATGTTTCCATCAATGGTTCCCGGCCTTTGTCAACGGGATTTTCACCTCACCACTGCCACTGTCAGACCTTCCAAAGGCCTACTACATGCACCATCTAGATCACCAGCCAAGCACCCACACATCTCCCTTCGGCCACATACTAGAGAGCATCCATTCATCTTTTGAATGGTTGCCACACTTGACATGCGGTCTTCTTTTTCTATATCTGTTCCCACCCTGTCCAATCAGCCATCTCTCTCTAGCCGTATCTCTCCACTGACAGTTACTGGTTAGGGTTTACACATCCTTTTTCTAGCAATTGGGACTGCATGCTCCCCATATTCTGACCATCTCTACTCAATTTGTCCTCCCTAGTCTAATAGAGATACAACCAACCCAACAAAAGACTCTTTACAAGGAATTGGAGGCCCAATGAAAAGAGAGAAGACAAAGAAAATGAACCAAGTATTGCAAGGCCTAATTATGGAGATAAAAGGAAGGAGGATCAACTTCTGTTAACGGCTGCACCTAATTAGGTCACTTCTCTACAACTTAATGATGATATTTTGAGCCCAACTTGAAAACAAAAATTGAGAGCCCAAATCCAATGTCTAAGATGCATTTGTGGATCATAATTTATCAATTTAATGAATTATTGTGACCTGAACGAACAATAAATAGGTCCTTATTTTCTATTTTCTTTGGAAGTTTCGTATCAATTTTTATGGCTGATTTTTCAGACAGCATTTGAATTTTCTAAGCCATATTTATGCCTTTGCTAGAAGTTACAAGACATGCAATTTTGCAATCATAAGATAATTAGCATTCAGTAAGCCAATTTGTAACAGTCATAAATCAATTTTGAATTGATTTTAGGGGGTTACACTTAGCCTATAAATAGGAACCATTGTAGCCTCACAAGACACATCAATTTGAATGAAATCTGAATGTTTTTCTCATATTGAGAGAGCATTTCCTTTGTTCTTGGATTAAGAACTTTAAAAGTATTGGTTCTACAAACAAGTCATGGTTAGGGTCACATTTTCTTTGATAACTTCGGTTTTATCGGCAGGTCGCAGTCAGGGTCAAGTTTATTATTGAGTTTTCTGCATTATCAAGACAATCCAGTTTATGAAATTTACCCCTCAACCCTGCTTGCTACCTTCCTGTGGTTGTTTCACTCAAGCAACAGTTAATTAAGCACTTATTCAATGAGTTCTTATCAAATGAGAGATTACCCGTGAAGCTAACTAATATAAGCTGAAAAGAACTTATATTGATAACCACTCCATGAAGCTTATTGAAATAAGTTAAAAAGAGGACATCGGAAAGTCACAAGCCCAAATAAGCTTTTCTAAATACCCACTAACTTTTCAGTCTATAAAGACACTAGGTGATGCCTCATGAATGATTTTGTATCTAACAGACCTATTTAGAACTTTTATATATTTTATGGACCCAATTACAAACTTTATAATAGACTCAATAAAAAAATTCAAGACAGTAAAGGAACCTATAGATTAGTTAAACCTAAAAATATAAAGACAGTCATAAAATTAACCTATTGCGCTTGAATCATCTTTGAAATTAGAAAGTTGGAGTATGCGCCCTCTCAGTGAGAAATTAAGAAGTTCTTCCCTAAAAGTAGGATCACCCTCCCTCAATAACCTATGAATGACTATCAATGTTTTCAATGCCACCTGTTAACAAACAAAAGAAAGTGAAGCATAAGCACACATAACCATTAGAAAATTATAAGCTATATAAGTAGATTCATGCAAGTAGCAATTGAAAAATGGTAAGAGGATAAAAAATAAAAATCCATAAGAATAATAATGCAGAGCACCAGGTCCAAATACAAATTACACATCACTTGACCCCAGGAACACTAAAAGAAATATGAGATACTGTGTTAAGATATTAAGAATTCAAAACTCCTTCAGCAAAATCAACAAATATTCCAATAATTCCATTTGAAGCAATATTGAATTGATTTTGAGTTTCACTATATCATGGAAAAAGAAGCTGATCACTTTTACGACCCTAGCAAGAAGTACTGATGTTTTGCAAAATTTGATACATTAGGATTTAATTATTAAGAACTTTACTTGATTTTGTTTGACTTTGATAGGTTTTATTTAGATTTTAGTACTTTAGCTCTTCCCTCTCCTTTGTGTATTTTTGCAAGTGTAATCTTCACAATTATGGATCAATTCAGGCAAATTTTATTTACAGGCTTAAAAGGGAATTTATCCAAAGCTAAAAGAATCTAATTGGGATTAAAATCCTTATCAAGATTAAAGGAATTGAAGATCTAAGAAGAATTTGAATACCAAATAAAAACAAGAAACAAGACACTAGGTCCAAATGTCCAATTTAACAATCTAACATAACAAAAGGGGGAGCTACCATAGAAGGAATTCAAGATTAAATTTGGAGGACAATAACAAGAGAGCTCCAAGACAGTAAATGATATAAAGACCAGATGCAGAATAAAATCATAGAAGTTCTACAACTGTGTTTAACTTTTCCTTTCTTTTTCTCTTCCATTATTTATCATGAATCTATATATTTGAATTGATGTTCTTCAACCATCAAGAACTTGTTATTGATCCATGAATTACATTGGAAGGACAATTTCATTATTTGATTGAAGTATTAAACTCCATGTGTGTTTGGTGCAATTTGAGGGACAACACAGGCAGAATAGTATAGAGTATAGTACAATAGCTGAGTCAGTATACTACTTTTAATTTGTCTACTGTTAGGAAGATGATTCATAGCACAAGCAGCTTTAAGTGAAGGAAGGGGAACAAAGGATAGAGGCGTTCTGTCAGGGAAGAGAAGGGGGCTCACAAGAGCACTATCAAAAAGAAAATGAAAGAAATGGATATTTCTATCATCTAGATAGCTGTACTCTAGTTTATTGAGCAACAATTTAACACTTTTGTTTCGACCTTCATTGTTGTATTCATTGTGTCATACAAGTATTTGTCTCATAAATGCATACAGATACAACACCAAAGTGGTGTTTTCATGCTTTAGAGGGATTACTCATAAAAGACACATAATATTGTAACTAGGATCCTATTGAGAAAAGAGAACAAGAAACATAGGATGAATTCCATGTGTTTTGATTACATACTGCAATATATATTTATAATAGGAACTATTGATACAGAATAAGAAGTTACTATAATTACGAAGATACTAATTTTTCTATTTATAATATTATTATAATTACATAATTCCAACACTCCCCCTCAAGCAGGAGCATATAAATCATGTGCACTTGTGGCATATATAACTAATTCGAGGACCTCTTAAAGACTTGATATAGACATCTACCAATTGATCATGAGAATTTAAAAAGCTAGTAATGATGTCTCCAGATAAAATCTTCTTTAATGAAGTAACAATTTATCTCAATGTGTTTAGTCCTCTTATGAAAAACTAGATTTGACGCAATATGTAAAGCTGTCTCATTATCACAAATAAGTGTCATCTCTCTAACTTCTCCAAATCTCAATTCTCTGAGTAGTTGTTTAAGCCATATAAGTTCACAAGTGACTAAAGTCATAACTTGATACTTTGCTTCTACACTAGACCTTGTAACTACATTTTGCTTCTTGCTTTTTCAGGAAACTAGATTTCCACCAATAAGGATGCAATAGTCAGATGTATACCTCCGATCAATAGGTGATCTTGCCCAATCTGCATCTGAATACTCCACAACCTAAGTATGCCCTTTGTCTTCATATAAGAGGCCTTTTCCTGGAGCTCCTTTAATGTATTTCAAAATGTTGATTACTGCATCCCAATGTCTATTACAAGGAGTTAAGAAACTAACTCACCACACTAACTGCAATCTGTCAGATAGTTTAGTTTTCCAACAAGTCTCCTATACCTTTCTAGATCTAAAAGTGGCTCCCTCTGACTTAGCAAAAGTTTGGTATTAGAATCCATAGGAGTATCAATAGGTTTGACTCCTACCAATCTTGTTTCCTCTAGGATATCCATTATATACTTCCTTTGAAAAATCACAACACCATTCTTGGACTGTGCCACCTTAATTTCGAAAAAGTATTGAAGTCTACCAAGATCTTTTGTTTGAAAGTGCTAACAAAGGTTTTGCTTTATTTGTTTAATACTCATCTACATACACAATTAAGTAAATACAACTTGTTAGGTCCTATGAAACTAAGGGGACAAGTCCAACAACAAATCCAGGAGGTTTCTCCATATAGACTTCCTTTTTCAACATCACTATGAAAGAAAGCATTCTTGATATCAAGCTTAAAAAAAGGCGAATGACAAATAGCAGCCATAGGTATGAGTAGCCGGACAAGTGTCATTTTGGCTACTAGGGAGAAAGTGTCGTTGTAGTCCAAACCAAATATCAATGTATAACCTTTAACCACTAAACTGGCCTTAAGGCGATCAATCTTACCATTAGGACTAAGCTTGACTGTATATATTTTATCAATCATCGCTTGTTTCCAACTGTGATGTGAGAGAGCATAACCTATGGACTGAGGAATAGAAACAAAGGACAAGGAAGACAAACAAGTATAATGATAATAGGACAACCGATGATAACCCAAAGAAACATATGAGAGGTGATTATGAGTAGAGCATATACCTTTACGAAAAACAATGAGAAGTTCAGTCTTAGGAGGCAAACCCGAAGGATAGGTGGTGAGTGGCACCGGAAGCGAGTAAAAAGTCAGACCAGTAGACATTGGAGGTATAGAGAGGGGCTGGCAACGGTGATATACCTGCAAAGGGCGTGAAAGAGGTGGTGTGGCAGAAGCATGAGATGGTTCTATTGGAACATAATAGAAAGGCACAAAAGTTAGAAGAGGAGAAGGAGAAGACTCAGAGACTGAAACAAGAGGACTGAGTGTAAAGAAAGGAACAGATTTAAAAATGGTGACATCAATCAAAACTAAATAGCAACGAAGAGTTATAAAGTAACACTTATAACCTTTCTGAGACCTAGTGTAACCTAGAAAAACACATTTATAAGAGCGTAGTGAGAGTTTATCAACCCCGAGACTAAGATCATGAATAAAACAGGTGGACCCAAAGACACGAGGGGGTAAAAGGTAAAAAGACTGGTGAGAGTATAAGATAGAGTGTGGGACTTGGTTTTAAAGAATTGAAAATGGCATTTTATTAATATGGTAACATACAGTAAGAACAGCATCACTCCAAAAATGATGAGGAACCTAATTATGACACAATAGAGTACGAGCAATTTTAATAAGATGTCTATTTTTTTGTTTAGCAACCCCATTTTGTTGTGGATTATGGGCAAAGAGGTCTGATGAAGGATATCATTAGAAGCCATAAAATTCTGAAATTGATTAGATAAGTACTTTCAAGCATTATCACTTTGTAAAATATGAATTGGAACACGAAATTGAGTTTTAATTTCACAAAAGAAAGTCTTAAAAATAGAAAATAACTTGGAACGATCTTTCATTAAAAATAACCTAGTATATTTAGAATAATCACCAATAAAAGTAACAAAATATTTTGAACCTAAAGTAGATACAGTACAACTTGGACCCCACACATTAGTGTGAACTAAAGAAAAGGGAGAAGTAGAACGACGATAGACAGGATTAGTAAAAGAACGACGAGTATGTTTTCCTAATTAACACGACAGGGTTGGTATGCATTAAGCTTAGCATAGGGTTAAGGCATACTTCCTTAGGCAAGGCAAGAGCATGATCAGGACAAGTCAGGATAATCCCATAGTTCAAACTGATGTGGATAATCTGACATACATCGTGGCAATCTAAGGTGGGACCAGGAATCAGGTATAGTTCAGGACGAGATGTTAGTTCCACCCATGGCAAGAGTAGTCTGGTATGGTCACCACCATGAACAGCAGTCTATGGGTCTATCCCTGATCAATTTAAAGCATTTATAAAGAAAATTCCTTTCATTTAGTGCCACCTAGGCTACATACAATAGAAGCTTTTGGAATAGTATCTCATCATTACTTATATCCCCATTATCTTCCTCATCTCTTAGATCTCTATAATTGCCATATCCAGATGACTCAATCTCCAACTACTAATATGAATCTAAGCCAGACCTCAATGTTTCCCATCTCAGCTTCAAGTATAAGTCAACATAAAGCTAATCTTCATAATTATATTTGTTAAAAATAGGTCATTATAGTAATGTTGTGAATAGGGAAGGCTATATCTTTGTAAATATGGTCATTAGAAAACTATATATTCTTGTTTAATTCATGTATTAATGATTCTTATTATAAATATATACTCTGCTAGGTAGTTTAGACCTACAAATTCATCCTATATCTCTCGTTCCTCTTACTTTTCAACACAGTATCTAGAACCTAATAACAGACAACCCTTACCTTAATTCATGATCACCTAGTGAGCCCATTGGTGCAAATTTTTTATTTTGAAAATCGTGCTTCACATCCAATTTTCAGACTTCTCATTTCTAGTCACTATTTGCCGCCCATTCAGCAGCATCTCCAACAACTTTTCTATTGACATCTTTCTAGCAACTGACCCTTGAACAAGTGTGCTGCCACCAAATCAGCCTATCCCCAAATTATCGTGGAAAATGGGGCCCACGTGCACCATCATCTATTTTGGGTTTCTTTCTCCTTGCCACACTACCGCTGGCACATGGCCGCATGTCTAATTCTATTTCCAGACTTGTTTATCATCTCTAAAATTCCTTATATGGTCTCAAATAGTCCCTAAGTGCATGGTCTAACAGATTTAACATGGTGGTTTAGTAGTTTGGTATGACTCGGAACAAAATGAAGTTGAGCACTTGATTTTCTATTGTCATTCAACCATAGATTTTATTTACTTGATTGTGTACATCAACAACATTGTCATTACAGGAAATTATCACCACGACATTGAATAGGAAAAAGCAGCATCTTGTCACTACTTCCAAACAAAAAATATTGACAAACTTAAATACTTAGTGGAAATTAAAGTAGCACAATCCAAAAGTGGTATTTTGACTTCCCAAAGGAAGTATGCGATGAATATCTTAGAAGGAACAGAATTGATGGGGGATAAACTTGTGATGCTCATATAGTCACAAATACCAAACTTATTCTGAGTCAAGGGAGCCCCTTTCAAATCAAGAAAGGTATAAAAGATTAGTTTGAAAATTAAACTACCAAACTATTACTCGTCCAAACATCTCCTTTACAATTAGTATAGTAAGTTAGTTCCCTAACTCTCCTTATGACGGACATTGAGATATAGTAATTCTATCCTCAAATATATTGAAGGAGATCAAGGAAAAGATTTCTTATATGAAGGCAAAGAACATACTCAAGTTATGGGGTATTTAGATGCAAGGGTAGGATTTCCTAGTGAGAGAAGGTCTACATCTGATTATTTCATCTTTATTGATGGAAATTTGATTTCCTGAAAAAACAAGAAACAAAGTGTGGTTGTTAGGCCTAGTGAAGAAGAGTATCGATCATGACTTTAGTCACTTGTGAATTTATTTGGCTAAAGCCTAAATCAGTTGCACAAAGAACAAAGGCTTGGGAAAGTTATATAGATGACACTTATTTGTAATAATCAAGCACCCTTGCATATTGCCACAAATCCAATCTTCTATAAAAGAACCAAATAATATTGAAATAGATTGTCATTTGATTAAAGAGAAAATCTTTTTTGGAAACATCAACACTAAATATGTTAGTTTAAATGATCAATTAGCAAATGTTATTACCAAGTCATTGAGAGGTCCTGGTAATAGTTATATGTAACAAGCTTAGTACATATAATTTATATGCTCTAGCTTGAAGAGTGTTAGAAATATGTAACTATAGTAATGTTATACATAGGGAAGGTTATATGTTTGTAATTATAGTAACTAAATAATTGTATATTCTTATTTAATTCTTGTATTAATGATTCTTATTATAAATATATACTCTTCCATGTAGCTTAGACACACAGATTCATCCTATATCTCTTGTTCCTCTTCCTTCTCAACAATATCTCTTTCAAAACAATGTTGTTAGCTCACATAAGACTACTTACTTGAGGACAATGTGACTAACAATACCTTTCATATAGTTTATTATTTCAATATCTTTTATATGAATGCAATATTCAGTACTTTCACTAAATATACCTCAAGATGTAGACAAACAGTCAGCAGAGTTCTAAGATGCACAGTAGACCGGAATATTCCAAAACAAGTTTTTGGCCAGAAAAGTCAGGATTTGAAGCATAGTCATTTACTGCTTGAGCATTTGTAGGATACGATTGCCTTCATAATTCTTTTAGTGCCAAAACCATGCATGTTTTAGAGGGCATGTCCTTAATGGATACCTTAAGAGAAATTCAAGACCATTAAACAAAATGTCATAAATGATATGTCTTCATGACTTTTGTTACCATCGTTATACGCTTCTATCTAAGGAAGATATCATATCATCATCATTTTAGTAACTTTAGTACAGTTCTATATCTTTTTTCATGATAGCATAATTTTTATTAGTGGTAAAAGAGGAAAACTACAACTACGACCATAGAAAAGATGAATTCTCTGAAACCGAAAATTCAAGGAGCATATATTTGTCTTTGCTAAAGAAAAAAATTCTTTGAGGATTTGGCAACATTAAAGATGTTAGAAGGCTTTGGCACCATTCTCAATTTGCAGTTATATTGCTCTCTTGTATTTATTTCTTACCCCTCTCTCTTCTTTCTTAATAAATTCTTTCTTCGTCAATAAAGAAAAAGAAAAAGAAAAACTACAGCAGCTATTGAAACAACCAACCCTTATCAAACAAGGGGGGTAAGCTACATGGATTAAACAATGATATTGTGTTCAATAAAAAACTAAACTTCAGAAGAAATATTTAGATCAAGGTCTCTAAAAGTTTTCTTCAATCTTCTTCCACCCCTATTAATAAGGATCTTGTCCATTTGGCAGAATTTGTCACTATATTCAACTGGGAAGCTTGGTTTTGTGAACTACTTGTTGAAAAGAAACAGTAGGGTATTTCATGACTTGGTTTTTCACTTCACTTGCCAGCCAAACCATGGGATACGATGGCTTAGATTTTCAACACTTACTCCTGATCTTAAAGATTTCACAAGAATTCAAGACCTTAAGTAGTAGCTTCATGCTTCTAGTGAAGGATCTAGGCAATCTTCATTATTTTTTGGGTCATGAGGTTCATTCTCAACCCAAAGGTCTCTTTCTCCGTCAACACAAGTATACTAAAGCTCTGATTTCTTTGGCTGGTCTCCACTCTGCTTCTCGTGTGGATACTCCTCTCAAAGTAAATGTCAAATATCTTCGTGATGAGGGTGAAATTCTGCTTGATCCTTTGCTGTATCAGCAGTTAGTGGATAGTTTTAATTATTTGACTATTACAAGTCCTGACATCTCATTTGCAGTCCAACAAGTTAGCCAATTTGTGCACACCCCTAGCCACCTTGACCTAGCTGTTGTCCATTGTATCATTCGTTACTTGAAAGGTACTTCTCATTAGGAGTTGTTCTTTCTTACTGGGAGGTCTCTTAATTTGGAGGGTTATAGTGATGCTGATTAGGCAAGCTACTCAGATACTCAAAGGTCTGTCACAGGTTGGTGCATGTTTCTAGGTTTTGTGCTCATCTCTTGGAAGAGTAAAAAGAAGGCCTGGGTATCTAAGTCTTCCACTGAGTCTTAATGTCACGTATGTCTACAGCCTGCTCTGAAAATATTTGGCTTCGTGGACTTTTAGCTGAACTTGGCTTCCCTCAACCCAAGGCTATACCTCTCTATGCTGACAATACTAGCACCATACAGATTGCTACCAATTCAGTCTTCCATGAACACACCAAACATATTGAAGTGGATTGTCATTCCATTCGTGAGGCTCTTGATACTTGTCTTGTCTTGTCTCTCTTCCTCACATTACTTGAGAACTTAGCTAGCGTATATTTTTACCAAGGTTGTTCCTCATCCTTGGCATCAGTTTCTCACTAACAAATTGATGCTCATTGACCACCCACATCAATTTGAGGGGGGATGTCAAAGGAGTCTGCTGGACCATTATTATTTTCCCTAACAATCTGCTGCTCTATTACATATTTACATGTATATTTTCCATTACAAATTAGGAACATTATTCAGCCTATTAGTTGTATATATTTAGGAATTAGGATTCCTAATTTAAGTTGTACAAATCAAGAATTCGGATCATTAATAGTTGTAAATGTTGTGTATTATTTATCTAGAGGAATAGAATGAAGGAAAGAAAGCCAAATTTTTTGACAACAGCCTCTCTTGGCCTTCTCCTAACATGACTTAACCACCTCAGGAAAATCTACATCATCTCCTCAATAGGTGCTACACCAACTTTCTCCCTAACACATTAACTCTTGATCTTATCTTTTCTTACATGTCCTTGCAGCCATCACAACATTATCATCTGTACTATTGTTATGTTTTGCACCTGTCAATACTTTACAGGCCAACATTCAGTACCATAGAACATCAAACTTCATAGTTGTTTGGTAAAATTTTCCTTTCAGTTTTGATAGGGCTCCATACACTTACAAGTTATGCCTGATGCATTTCTTCATTTTATCCACCCAGCTTGAATCCTAAGCATGGCATCTCTGTCAATTCCCATCATTTTTTAAGATATAATCAAGATATCCAGAATCTTCCCATAACACTTAAAACATCCTCATGGATAACCTCACTAGCTAATCTTCCAGACAAGCAGACACGAAACTAAACTGACTGACCCACTTCATTATTTCTTTTATCAGAATAAATAAAATCCCCTTAGATGTTACTCAACAAAAAAAAAAAAAAAATAGAAGAGGAAGAGAGAGAACTGCAATCTACAAGCCTTTTAATATCTTGCAAGGTATAACTCATATTTGAGTGTACCAAAAAGATTCACGACTGTGAACTGCACAAGCATAATACCGATACTAACACCCAGTAACCTAGCTAGCATCAAGAATACTGATACAAACAGAATACTGAAACTAATACCCTGTTCTCACAAGTGATTAAGGTTCATACATCAGCATAATTTCCAACGGTTCACTTAAAAAAAAAAAGCATTAGATTAGTAGATTCACATTCAATCCATATTTTAACAGCCACGTCTCTAACAGGCCAAGTGGAATTTTGACAACAACTTTAAATTACAATACATATAATTTCAAATTCTCGTAAGTAATAAGATTTTACACATCAGCATAGACAACCAACACTCAAACAAAAAATATAAATTCCATACATTCACTTTCAATTAAAAAAAATGCATCAAGTATTAAATTACAAAAAAAAAAAAAGTACCGTCCAGTTTCGCGTCTTCGCCAATCGACGTGCAAGTGCATGAATGCAGTAAGCAACATCCGCTCTAGGCCGTACAGAAGAAGTTGCAAACAGAATTTCTACATCGAACAAACAAATAACTTACAAATAAACAAAGCAATTTTATCATTAAAAAAATAAATAAATGAGCAATTTGTTGTGTGATCGTATCTACGAATAGATAAATAATATTAACCACACACTGTCTTTCACTTACTTCTAAGGTGTCTCTCCTTGGGAGGACATTCGACGTGGTTGGTGGCTTTGACTACGGCAACGTCCAAATCCTAATAATAGGAAACCGATTAAACAAAAAATTAATAAATATATAAACGAATTTCGAAGAAGAATTGAATAAAACAATGGATAGGTAGGTTTAGAGAATGGGAATGAGATACCGCATAATCGCTGTTGACATGAGCGAGACCCACTTTGGTGGTGTCTTTGAGGGCGCCGTAGGCTTTTCTCCAACTTTGAAGGGTACCCATACTCATAGAAAGCCTTTGATTCTCTCTATGTATACGTGGGTGTGTTTCTTTCTTCTGTGTTGGATTGAGAGAGCAGAAAAACAGAAATGAAGGAGTTTGAGGTTTGATGGAAGGTTTGTTGGTGTGTGAATGTATGTATGTATGAATGAATGGAATGTTCTTTCCACAGCGGAATGGAATTTCATGACTTTTATTTCGTTTGGCGGCTGCGCTTAGCTGTGCCCCTCGTCATTGTTATTATTTTAATCATTTCAATTTAACAACTATCCTTACGTGTAATTTTAAACTTTAATAATCTGCCTTTATATTTATTTTACGTGTCATGTAAGAACAACATCTTATATTTTTTTAAAATTAAAGGTTATAATTATTTAAATAATTTAAAAATTAAAAATATTTATATTTCTTTAAAGATAAATCATCAACCTACTATTTATTATACATATTGAATAAAATATTAATCATTATAATTATTTCAAAAAAAATAAAATACTCTTTTAATTTTTAAAATACTATAGAAATTATCTTATTTTATATTTAATATTCAATTCTTTATATTTCATATCAAAATACAAATGTTTTTTTTCTTTTTAAATGAATATAATTTTAATTTATAAATTTTGAATATTGATACATCATATTAATAAAAATATAAAAGTTGAATTAAATCTTAACTTTTATTTTTTATATATATTTTTAATTTAAAAATTTTATTTATTTAATTTATTTTCTCACTTAATTTGAACATGCTCCTCATCAAATTAAAATGTTTTTAATTTATATAAGAATTAGATTTTTAAATTATATTTTTGTTTAAACAATTTCATACTCACTTAGATAAATTTTGAAATTATTACTTAAGCAAGAGAGGTAATTTAGCTTAAATAGGAGTGACGAATAGTATCAAGAATTATTTGGTAAAGGTATTTAGAAAGAGAGAAAATAAAGAAAAACAATTTTTTTATTTTAAATAAATATATTTAAAATTAATATTTAAAGTGTATATATATATATATATAGATATTGATATATTGATATAAGTTTAATGTATTAATTATGTATCATTATGTTATATATAATTTTTTAATTAAAAAAATATCTTTATCTCTCTTTTCCTTCAAAACTTTCCTCCCAAGCATACTCCAAAAGAATTTATAAGCAACTAAACTATGAAGTAAGCGAAATTACTTAAATAGGTATTAACAATCTTAAGCAGTTGTTTGGAAAGTAAGATTTTGAAGGAGAGGGGAAGATAGGATAAAATTTATATTTTAAATAAATATATTAACAAAAATTTAATGTATTTTTCATCATAAATATTATATAATTCTTTTAATTTAAAATTAAAAAATATGTCCTTTCCCTCCAAAAACTTTCTCTCAAACATAATTTTAGCAAAAATTCAACAAAGACCATAGATATTCGACACATTGATTTTGGCATAAGCAATAATGTTTGTTTAAGTGAAATAGGAGTCACTTAAATGAAATTTAATTTTGTTAAACAAAAATTGGACACAAAACACACTCTCTCAAGTAACTTACTTAACTAAAGCTTAAATCACTTAAGCAAAGTACGATGTTCTTAAACAACACCTAATTCGCTGAAAAAAAAATCGGATAGAGAGCGATGTTATCTAAATAGTCTACTTAGTTTAAGCAAATTATGTTTCACTTAAGCAAATAATGTATAAAAAATTTTAATTTGCAGAAAATTAGAATTCAAATACAACAAAACAAGTGAAAAAAATTTATTACATACATTACATGAGATAATGTTAGAATATACATTTATAATATTTACATGATTAGAGAAATAAAACAAACATGAACAAAGTAAACAAGGTTCAATGATCTTACAAAAAAACATGGAGATGCTAAACAAGATAAAATACCAAAATTTTATACGAAAATAAGAAAAGATAACTTTATACTTTTAAGTTAAATGATCTCACTATCAATAACATAGTAAAATTAAGTTCAATGTTAAAAGTGTGAGGAATATCATAACATGGAGTGGGTTCATATTCCTAAAATATTGACAAAATACATAACACATTTATTGATATATGCAATGATTATATATATACTTACTGAAGAATTTTGACTTTGTGGTAGACCTCTAATTGGAGCATTACTTTTCCATTTTTCCTATAGCTCTACCCAACTTTTGAATCATCTATATTTATTCATTTTTATGCTTAGTCATTCCTTGAAACTCTTTGTTTGTGTATTACCATTGATGACCGATGTAGGGGCATCATCATCGTAACTCTCAATATTTTATGCTTATAATCAAAGGTGTGTGATTTGATGACAAACAACATTTACACTTTTATTTATTAAGTGAGATTATTCTTTAGAAGTAAATACCTCATATGTAAATTTAATCATTTTAGAAGCTAGTTGTTCTAGTTTAAGATCCTCTCAATCTCTATTCCTTTGACATTGTGTATAATGTTAGAACAATATCCTCTTGTCTATCTCTTAATGATATATTTTTCAGGGATATCTTAGACATTATTTGCTTCAAAAACCTTCAATTCATGGGAACAAAGTAGGTCAAAATTTTCAAATTCTCTACAATTGCATCATATAGACTAAAGCATAATCAAATGATATTATTCATTATCTCTCTCAGGGAGATGCAATCCTTTCTGCAATAGGCTAAGAATGAAGCAAATTCTTCTTGTAATAGGTTAAATACATTATGTATATAAAGTTTGTTCATTTGTATTAGTATAAGAAACATCTTATATCTCAATATTGATAATTTACGGTGGACTCATACTCACACTTGTCTTTAATAACACGTTCAACCTGAATGGTCAAAAGGTTATAAGGATTGGAAGAGAGAAATGTATATTAAATATATCTATAATGGTGTTCAATTATCTGAAACATAATTTCTCCAAAACAATATTCAGATAAAGATCTTATTTTCTTTTCGTCTGAAACCTTAGCACAAATCTAAGTTTTGATCCAATGAAAAGGAAAAAGATAAAATAAAAAGAAAAAAGAACTTTTGTTTTTTAGCAATTTGGGGAAAGGAAGTTGAATTGCCCTTTTCTGATTCTCCCAAAAATCAATTTTCTTTTTGTGATCCTATTTTTAAAAATCTAAAATGAAAAAATTGAAAAAAAATTTTTTTTTTAGTTTTAAAAATTTTAAATGAAAAACAAAATTGTTTCTAAATATCTCAAAAGATATTGCAAAATGGATCATCAAAAGTATTCTACTTCTAAAAAAAAATAAAACAACTCTTTATTTTTAATTTTACTATTTTTCATTCTTTATTTCTATTATTTCTTAGATTCAGACAAAATAGATGAATTGAATGAAAGCAAAAAAGATTCAACAATTTGTAAGAATAATCTAATTATTTTTTAATCAATCATTCCAATTCAATCTATAAATGAAGTGTGCAATAATTGCTTTATATCAATACGAGGTTTCATACGAACTTTGAAATTAGAATTTAAAATTTCTCTTAATTGATTACTCTGCATCTCAAGTGTGAACATTTCCTTCATACAATACGATGCTCACTTTTCCTTTATGCCATACACTGATTTGATTCAATTATTTTTAGAAAATATTGTATTTCTTAACCATATTGGTCCAAACTTCCTCAAAGTCAATTAATGTATCAAACTCATATATGCATTTCTTGAAATCTCTTAAAAAATGACTTTTACCTTTCATCAAATTATCAAGATATTTTATTTCATTTTGCATCAAATGTCATGTGTACAAAGCATGATCTCTCTTAGGCATGGTTTCAATAAGAGCCTTAAACATTGCTTGATCTTGGTCAGTAAATATAATGATTGATTTTTTTTAATTGTACCTAAAAATGTCTCAAACAACTATTGAAAATATTTTATTATTTCATCATACAACAAGGCTGAACCGAATATTACAGCATCCTTATAATGTTGAAAACCTAACAACAATGCAAGAGGTCTATTTATGTGACAGGTGCAATATGTAGTTTTCCAAAGAAATTACTTTAACAAAATATGTGTAATCTAACACACTTTTTGTGTTAGTCCAAAATACATTTGTTATTTGCTCATCTATATTTATTTGAAATTCATGAAAGAATGATGGAATATCGAATAATTGCCACTAAAAATACTACATTAGACAACCAACTTTTTCATAAATTATAGTTTTGTCTTCTTACTTTGAGTTAATTCTTTGCATCCAACCTAGTATCATAATATTAGGTCTATGGCCTGCAAGTGTAGTTGACATGATGACTTTTGTTGCAATCTAAAATTCTTAGTCATATCAATCTCATAAGCTTAGACCACAATTATGTTACAATGTGAAACATGTGAGTTGTCTCTTGAAGCTATAGCAAGTATTTATGTTCTTCTTCAAATTCATGTATGATAAAGTTTTTGTTTTGTCCCTAAGATATTTCCATTCTTGCATAAAAATCAGTGTTAATTTTAGCTTTATGTTTGGCAACTTAGGAATCTCTTTTATCTCTCTTTCAAAGGCATTCTTTACAACAAATACACCTACATGAAGTGATAGAATTGTCTTTTTTTTCACTTATTGAAGTATTATTTTCTAATTCCAAAATCTATCCTCTTACCATTTTACTACAAAATTATCATGCTTCATCTATATTTTTAAAACTTCAACCTAACTCTTGGCTTCCATTTCACAGTTGTAATTGTCATGTTTTCTAACAAAATAAAGAAAAAAATTTTTTGAACTCTAGTTAAGCTTTCACCATTCATTATAAATAAAAAAAAAAAAAGTATTTTTCAAAATGAAGAACTAGACTTATTCATGAAGTTGTTGGACAAGTGGAAAAGGCAAAATCAAGTATTGCTTTTGTATGCCACTAGGCCTCTTATCGGTGTAAGATGGTGTTTCTTAGGATTTTGGCAAGCGTACTAAAGCTTTTATTTTAGTAAAGGAGTAAAGATTGTCGTATCCACAAAAATTAGTAAATATTTTTATAATCTCTATTATCCTAATTAAAACTCTTAACAAAAATATAATGTTTTTACAAATATTCATGAGTTAAGAAATTTGGAGATTCAAGAATTGAATTTGACTAAGATATAAAAATATTAGAGTTTGAGCTGAAATTGGATTTCATCATTTATCATCTTCCATATTTTGATAAATAAATATCTAAAAATTATTCTATAGATGTAGATGCACTATTTTAATATTTCCTTAAATCAATTCCTCAAATATAAGGTTTCTAACAGTATTCAATGAATAACAATTCCTCGTATATTTAAAGAATCCTTTAATATTAAAAACAAGAGTTAAAAAGCAATTGATATATTGAAATCTATTCCTAACATCACAATACATTGAGTGAGTTTCATTCATTCTTGTTTTAAGATTTGCTTTCCAACTAAACCTGGAATCCTAAATCAAAATACTATCATTAAAATTTAAATCAAACAATAAAAATAGAATGAAACCACTAGCATCTATAAAAATTGATAACTATATATAAATTATCAAAATACTACGGAGTTGAAGATTACATCCAATCTTAAAGGAAGTTTAGCTACCTATAGTAACCATTACAACACAAGAAAGAGAGAAAGAGATGAGGATTGATGCTCCTTACTTTAGCTCTCCCTTCTTTATCTTGTTTTCCCACTGCAATTCCTCTTTCTTTGTTGATTTTTCTTTCTTATTAATGAATTCTTGCTCAAGCTAAAAATTTTCACTTGAGTTAAAATAAGACAACTTCTAATTTTTGTTTTTTACATTTTCGCTTAAGCGATAAATTTTTGTTTGAGTGAAAATTTGATAGATCACTTCCTTTCTTTCTTCCTTGTCTTTCTTCTTTCATAAGTTCCTGTAAAATAAGGAATTCAACAAAAAGGAATTGAAATTAAAAAAAAAAATTGAAACTCAAACTAATTCATTAAAGAAAATAAGTGTTCTAATTCATGTTACAAATTACAAAGACTTGGTACTTATCAATGTTCTCTTCACTTTATCTCTAACTTGTGCAATTGAAGTGTTCTTTTTTCAGAGAAAGAAGTTTGAGGAAGTATTTCTTGAAGCATGCATCATACTACTTAAGTTTGAGCACCAAATTACTGCATAATTAACCTAAGTGACATTTTTTCACTTAAGTGCATTTATTTTCATTTAAGAAAATGTTTTTTCTCTTAAAAGAATTTCATTTGTTGAAGGAACTTATGTCGCTTAAACGAATGGTGTGGCTTAAGCTATTATGTCTTGCTTAACTGATTATCTTTGACGCTTTAGCTCCAAGGTCGCTTAAGCAACTTGATATTTGTTTAAATTATCTATTGTTCACTTAAGTGAGTAAGGGAATTTTACTTAAACAAAAGTATTGGCACAAAGAAACATTAAAAGAGGGAAATACCAAAAGTGAGTTGTTATTCTTGAAAATTACCTAAATTGAACAACCACCCCACTATTTTCATCCATTGCTTTCATTCTCAAAGTTTAACCATTCCTCTCCTTCATCTCTTCAATATCCCATTCTCAAGTATGTTATTCGTTTTCAATTAATTAGGACTTACAGTTTATTGTAGAAGTTAGAAATGTTTAAATCATTGTAATGTCATTAGATTATGATTTTCTATGTTTGTCATATTTAGTTGTGATTGTACAAATTTTAGTTTGTACAAATTATTTAAACTAAACAAATTTGCTTAAGCAAATATGTCATTTTCACTTAAACAAATTCATAGTCATCCTTACTTTATATAAATCAAGAATAAAATATAATTAAATTAAAAAAATTGTTGCTTTTATATCTAAAATAATTTCATATCAACAATTTTTAAAAGTATAACAATCAAATTAAAGAGAATATCTCGATTCAAATGTTGTTTTAAATTTAAATAAAATTTTCAAATTAATAATATTATCTTTTTTACACCTTATATTTCTCCCAATCAAAATAATATAATATAATTTTTTTAAAAATTATCACAACCAGTATTATATGCCTAACTCATGAAATCAAGTCCAAAATTTTCAATCAAATCAAAGAAAAGATTTCAAACTCCATTTCAAATCAAATTAATATACCATCTTTTGATATATAGTTTTCTTTTTTTACTGTGTTATGAGCATAATAATTTCATTCTAAATTTTAAACTTTTAACCTGATTTGGATACTTATTTTTTTTCTTATTTAGTTAATTATTAATATTAACTTATAGTATGTTTGGATATAAGTTGTTGATCATTGAATTCATATTTATTAAGATGCTACAATAGTAAATTTTAACATTCTTAATGTACATACGAGGAATTTTTTTAATTTAAAATAAAATAAATAAGAAACTTTAAATTATTTTCTTTCTAAAATCTTGAAATATATCTTTTTTTTACACACAATTCTCATAAGGGGTGTGACTTATGCATCGAACATGGATGCATGATCATATTAGCACAAGACTTGCTTGTTTGGAAACACAACAAAAGTCATATAATGGTGCTGAAATTGTGCATTTAACATGGAAGGAACATGCTTGTCTAGAAATAAAACATAAGTTATTTAAGTCATGAATTCAACTTTTAGCACAACGCGCACAAGTTAATACAACAAACATAGATCATTTATGGATGGTGTGACTTTCAACACGGACATACTCAATATTTTTACAATTTTTAGCTTTATACTTTGAAGGAGTATATTACTTTAATTTATGCAAACTATATGTTCATTTCATATAATTTTTTTAAATATATTCATTTCAAATACTTAAAAGAGATTTGGAGCAATTTTTTTTTCAAAATTATAATGTTTTGTCCAATATTTTTTTTATTTCTTATTATTTTTTAAGTTTTTATGCTTCATAGTTTTTTCAGAAAATAAATCTATTTTAGTCTAATTCTTTTTTATACTTGATTATGTAATATTACGATATTTTAGGTGTTGATCTCGAATTCTTTTTTACACTTGATTGCATAATATTATAATATTTCGGGTGTTGGCCTCATATATTATTAGTTAAGATTCAATTTATACATTTTATTATTATTCAAAAATAAACTCATCAAAAAATCATGAATTTTATATTTATTTAATTTTAAACTAATTTTAAAAAATAATTTTTACATTATTTATACAATAATTAATGTTAAAAAATTTATATTATTTTAAAAAATGTCATCTCATTTTTTCTTAAATTAGTTAATTATTATCAAATGTAGAAAGTGTAATCAGTTGTCATTTCTCCGCTAATGTGGTGGTCGCCCCACTTTTGAGTGGCCTGCGTTTTGAATTTTAAACGTCATTTCTCTGCTACTATCACCTTTAGACAACTTATTTGTTCCCAAGTGAACCTTGACTTATTCTTTTTTATGAAACTAGCTAGCTACCTATTGATTATAAACTCAACTTATGTATTTAAGATGTAAACTCTAGAAGCATGATTTTGAAGGTATAAATATACACTATTAATAGATTAAATTTGAAAATATGATTTGCTTAATGTCAAAAGAGATTTTACTACATTTTCAGTAACCGCTGAATTAAGTTAAATATTGTTTTAATAATATTTTATCCTTGGCTTACGAGATTGGAGTATTTGGTTACTTTAATCTATCACGACTCCAATTTTAGTTCATTGCAATTAATTAGTGGGAGCAACAATAAAAAATATGGTTAATAATAGGCCAACGACAACAAATTTCTTGCTTCATCCCTCAGACGTAAGGGTCAATGTTGAAACACTCTCCGTGCCCACTACAAACATGGAAACGGCATAAGAAGATTGCAATAACGATGCCTAAATAGAAAGTACCCTCGAATGAAACAAATACGTATACAGTTGTATAGAAATGTACATGTGTTTGTAGATCCAATAAAAAAAATCTAACATTGCGCTGGTAAATTAAAGCTGGGCATGTATAAACTTGAGCTTTTGGGACATCTAAGAATGTTATGTTATTAAATATAAATATTAGAACCTGGTCCCTTTAAACTTTATAATACTTTACCACGGTTCAAAGCAATTGACCAATGCTCACATGAGCAAATCATCAAGAAAAGGGTTGCTGAATGGTAACTTTATGGCTCCATAGGCTACAAGGAGTAATATAGCCCAAATTGGTAGCATCCATTGGAACATAAACATTAGAATTCCTTTTCCTGCAACAGTTTAAACAATAAAAAAAGAGGGAAAGAAAAGATTTGTTTAGGACTGGATCGTATGAATCGTATTTAAAAATGGCTAAAACGAAATAGAAAATGGAATTGAAAGATCAACAGCAAATGAAAGAATGAGCTGATGTAAATAAAAATTCAATACCTTATACTTGGGAATGAAGTAAAAGTTAAAAGAATAACAGTGAAAGACAAGCTAAAATGAGGAATCCTTAGCCATATGTTTTGTACATATTTTATCACCATCATGGCAAAATTGTGAGAAAAAAATGGAGGCATTTATGTTTGCTACCTAAAAATGCTAAAGAACTTCACGCACTATATAGGTTTCATGACTTGGAATGCTAAGCACACAAATTTTAAGAGAGATGGTAACCAAATAAATTCAACAATTTGCTCCTCTAATGCCACTCAAAAAAATAAAGTTTCGCAAATTCATGTCCACCATTAAGGACACTGTCTAGGGCAATAAGATCGTTCAACGTTTAAGATCAATTGATAAAAGCTTCCCATTAGAAGGCGGATTTTGGCATCCATAAGGAAAAATTACATTTATATTTCTTGAGATTTAATTAAATTTCACCTAATATTTTTTATATTATTTTAACCTTTCTTAATTTATATAATTGTATAAAATATCAAGGAAGATATAAATTAATATGATGGATATACAATGTTGTATTATTATATAAATTGACAAAAAAAATGGTTTATGATAAAAAGGATTATCGAATAAAATTTCATTAAATACCAATAATATGAATATAAATTGCCCACTTTGAAATGACTTTGGGATTCACAGTGCTTGTTTTGTTCAAAGTTAAGTAAAATTGGATTGAGAAGTGTGCATTTATTAATTTGAGCCGCACATTTTTATTGAAATGCGTGTCTTTTATTAAACAGTGCAAGAATTAATTTTATAACTTAAAAATAAACAAACCCATAATCTATCTTGAAACAAACTTCAAACCTAGGTTTCAAGCTTTGATATAGTTATAACTTTTAACCTATTCTAAATTTCTTGACCAAAATAACGTCTTAGATCTTTACCCCAGGGAAGATTTTGAGTAACTAGTAATTATTGATCATCCTAAGCGTATGTTTAGGAGTTAAATTTAATAAATAAAAAAAAGGAGAAAAGGAAGTAGTTTTTTTTAAAAAAATTAAGTTAATTTTCATTTTTAAAATTTTAATTACAAAATATTAATTAAAAATAAAAATATCATTATTTCTTATTTTTCTTTTTAAAATATCTCCATTACCTAACAAGTAACAAGATAAATAATTTTAAAAAATAGTATTCTCAACTTTTAAAAAATTAAAAATAGTAAAATTTTATTAAATATTTATTTATTTTAGTAAAAAATCATTTTTAATGCTTAAATTATGAGAAATTAGGTTATCACCAACCCATACCATAATTTAACTAAAATCAATTACAACTCACTAGAAGAGCGGAATTTAGGTTCAGTATTAGTAGCCAGCCACTCTCCTGTTTCCCTCATTTTCTTTTCGACTGGCCCTTCCATTGCTTGCCCCAAGAACAGGTCCATCACAGTCTTCCGCATGTCTGAACCCCTGTTCATTATTATCCATCAAATCAACAGGTAATTTCTCTCGTAAATTTTTAATTATATATTAAATATGTATAATATAAATAATATAATTTAATAATTTATTTAAAAATTACACAAATATCTATTAATTTTTAAAATATTAAAAAAATAATCATAATAATTAATTTGAAGAGAACATACTATATAGTATCACAGCAATTATCTTAAATAATAACCAATCAAACCTTATTGAATAAAAATTATATTTCTCTCTTTAACAGGACTATTTAAATCGTACTCAATTATAAAAGATGATCCAAAATTTTCCTTATACATGTAGATCAAATTGATTTAATATTGAGAGATCCTACTTAGTTCGAGTTCATTGGTACCACCAAAATTTGATGAACAATTTAAAATAAATTAAGATTAGTTGGTGCCTTACGTCTCCTGTGTTTTCGATCTAAGAACTTTTCTCTTCATATTCTAACAAACTCTGACAGAAAACAGTCACTAAGAAGATTAACTAATTTTTTCACTGATACAAGTCCACTTTTCTTTTTCCAGACAAAAAAACGATTGAAAAATGAAATGAAGGAGCAGAGCGTGCCTGAGAGGAGGAGGATCGGAGTCTCTGAAGCTGCCAGCGCCAACAACGCGTTCCATTTGCATTACGGAGGGTTTTGGTGGCCCATTCCGAAGCCTATTTGCGCGTGGTGAAGTTTTTGTGGCGGCGAGTGGCGGTTTAGGAACGTTGTTTTGTTCAGAATCGGTGTTTTGAGGAAGCGTGGCGTTAGCCACAATTGGTTTGGCCATAGAAGAAAGGTTAGATATGCAAAACATGGTGAGTCCTTCTGCTTACTGTTTAACGTTCTCTTTTGCTTCACGTAAACACCTCGCTATATAAAACGGAGCAAACGGATAAGACCCTTATAGTCTCTTAAAAATATCTTCAAACTTCTAATATCTTTTGCGACGCTTTTTTTATACCCTTTATTTGCAAAAACTTAGTAATGCCTGTTTGTTTGTTTGTTCTCAGAATCGTGATACTGTCTTCCTGTAAAGAGAGGGATAAAAAAATAATCAAAAGGTACAACATATATTGCTTTCTTGTAAACAAGATCGATGAAATAACTAAATTATCAATAAAATTAAAATTGATATAATTACATGTGAAATAACTAAAAAAATGAATTTTATTAATATAATTGTTAAATCATGTAATATTATTATTGAGACGTCCTTTCTCTTCCCATTAATAATTCAATCTCAATTATCATGTTTAAAAATAAAATGTAGAGGCTAAAAAAAATATTCTTAAGTTAACAAACCATGACTCTCTTTCTTTCATATATAATTTTTTTAAAATTACCAAAATATGGAATTTTTAGTAAAATTATTAAAATATGAATTTTTTTTCCGAAATTGTCAATAGTGACTTTTCATTCCTTTTTTAGAAATCACCAACAGTAACTTTTGACTACTTTTTAAATATTTTATTATTATCTAAAAATTATTATCAGCATTTTTAAATTTTTTTATTTTAATATATTTTTAAAAAATTGTCATTGATGATTTTGAAACTTTACTACTTTTTCAATTTTTTATCTCTGACTTTTGTAAACTTTTTGGTCTTATGAATTGAGAAACAATTTCTCAATTTGAAGTATTTAAAAAAGTATTTCCATATCTAGGGTGAGAATGCTATTTTAGATGAAGTGCATATATGTAAAATGCAGACATATTATTTTTTATTTATTTATTACAAGTATTAGTTTAGTAATAGTGATACATAAATATTTTAAAAAAATATTAAGTCGGCCAAGCAGATGCCAATATTTACTTATCCTACAGTGACACATATATTTATTTACGAGGAATGATTATTAAACTATTATTTTTTATAACAAACGTTATATAGTTAAGAAAGATTTATTTTAAGGTGAAATTATTGTTGTAAATTAATAAAATATACATTTAGATAAAGATATTAATAAAAAGGTCATATTATTAATATCAGAAATTTAATTAACAAATTTAAGAAGAGTATACATTAATTGTTATTAATGATTGATATATGTATTTATTATATTAAAAAAATTAAAACTTGATTATATATCATGTACGTTGTTAAGTGGTACTTAATACATCATGTAATAGTAGAAGAGGAAGTTTATTAATAATAAGTCATATAAGTTGGTAAATACTAATTAATTCGTAAGTTGTGAATAATAATACAAATTTATTTAATTATGTCATAAAAGTTATTAAGTGCTAATTAAATGACATTGACAAAACAAATTAATATTATTCTACCATTTTAATATAAAACAACTACAATTTCATTCATTTTGCACAACAAAAGTTTAATTATAATAAAATTAATCAAAAGAATTTATTTATTTAAACAAACACTAAATGAACAATATTAAACAAATTAATTTAAAACACATGTATATTCACATACTAAATATTACCGGTATAGTTAAATTAATTTTTTCATAACACAATTTATTTTTTTAAACAACTAATCATCACATTAAATATAAATTACAATTAATATTATTCTATTTATGTTATAATAATATATACAAATCATTATTTATATTATTGTTTATACAATACTATTGTAATTACAAATAATTTGTTTCTTTCAAAATATTATTATTTAATTTAATTATTAAAAAATTAATTTTAGCTACATAATATAATTAATAAAAATTCTAACCTTCAACTTTTAAAAATTGCTTTTATGAGCTTCTCTAAAAGTGAACTAAGAGTCTGTAATGTAATGCTCCGAATTTTGTAATATTAATTATTATTGATATATGTATATGTGTTTATATATATGTGTAAAGGTGAAAAATGTAAATTGCATTTGAATGTGTAATGATGATGTTTGTGGGTATAATGTATATGAATGTGTGTGTGTCTATATATATATATATATATATATATATATATATATATATATATATATATATATATATATATATATATAACTGGATTGGATTGATTGAGCTGAAAACAAGTTAAGTAGGGATGCTGCAGTAGGGCATTCTCGCCGTAGCGAGAGGATTCTCGCTGTAGAAAGAAAATTCTCAGAAGCTATCTTCTAAGTTTATTGGGTCATTCGAAGTGCTGAGTAGAATTGGCCCTGCTGCATACTGAATAGCATTGCCTCTGAATCTCTCGAATCTATATCCGGTATTCTATGTGTCACAACTTAGACAATATATGTCAGATCCTTCCCATATGATTGATCTTGACCCGGTTCAAGTGAGAGAAGACTTGTCTTATGATGTGTATTCAGTAAGGATAGTGAATCGTCGTGTGAAATAGCTAAGGGGCAAGGAGATCTCATTGGTGAAGGTGATATGGAACTCAAGTTATGAGGGAGGTGCCACATGGGAAACGGAGAGTAGTATGAGAGAGTTGTACCCAGAATTGTTTGTGTAATTTGTGTATGTTAAATTGAATTTCGGGGACAAAATTTCCTAAAGTAAAGGAGAGTTACAACGCCCTGAATTTTGTAATATTAATTATTATTGATATATGTATATGTGTTTATATATATGTGTAAAGGTGAAAGATGTAAATTGCATTTAAATGTGTAATAATGATGTTTGTTGGTATAATATATATGGATGTGTGTGTGTGTGTGTGTGTGTGTATATATATATATATATATATATATATATATATATATATATATATATATAACTAGATTGGATTGATTTGGCTGAAAACGGGCTAAGTAGAGATGCTGCAGTAGGGCATTCTCGCAGTAGCGAGAGGCCCCTGGGCGTGAGGCATAAAATTGTACCTTTCTCGCTGTAGCGAAAGGGTACTGGGAGAGAATGATGAAACTGTCTTGTCACTATAGCGAGAGGTCTCTCGTTGTAACGATAAAGTCACAGTTTGGACTGCATTTCTGGGTGCAGTCTCGCTGTAGCGAATTATGGTGCAATTTTATCTGAAATTTTCGCTATAGCGATAAGAGGAGTCATTGCAGCGAGAGATGCCTCGCTGCAGCGAGAGTGTGTCGCTGTAGCGAGAGTGTTGCAACCAGAGAGGTTTTAAAAAGGAGTTTAGGGATTATTTTCCTTCCAAATCTCTTCGATTCTCTCGACCCAAAACCCTATTCTGCATTTTAAATTGCTTCCAAAACCATTCGGGAGCAAGATTGAAGGTTGAATTCATGTGAAAAATGCTTGGAGGTGAGTTTTAATGGATAGAATTTTCATTTTTCATCCCCTTTCTTTGTTTTCGTGATTTTCTTGGATTCTTATGAAGTCCTTCCATGTATTTAGGTCAAAATTCATATGGGGAGCACTTCTATAGTTAAATTCGAGTTTGGTTCCTTAATCCAAGGTAAGGAGACTCTACCTTATCTCTTTGGGTTTGATTTCGTGTATTTGATAAATATTGCAATGTGGTTGAGATAGAGGGTATAAAATATATATTTGATGGAATTTGCTGTATGTTGTGAGGTGTGATAACATATGGAAACCTGTAATGGGTGGTTATGTGGTGTGAGTATGCTAATACTTGATGAATGAGGAATGTAAATGTGAACTATGTTGAAAATATTGTGAGTAAATAAAGGCAATGTGTGTGTCATGCAATGTGAATAAGTGTATGCTGAGAGCCTTCTACAATGGTGAATGTGTGTGTGGTTGAAATGAATTATGTTGTAAATGCATGTGGGCACTTGTGCCATATATTTGAATAAATATTATGAATAGGTGTGGGTTCAAGGGTCGTGAATGAATATAGGCTTGTGCCGTGTACTGTAAACCGAATGAGGGCCTAGTGCCATGTATTATGCATGATTGTGGGCTTTATGCCGTATACTGAGAATGAATGTTGCAATGTGTGTGAATGGGGCGTGATTAACATCGGTGTAACGTGTTGTGAATAGTTTAGCGATACACTAGGAGTGTGGAAGATGAGGACGGCAGAAATACCTTAGGGAAAAAGGAGTGGTGGTGATACTGACTGTGCGAGTGGGTACATCACGGGCCACACACTCTCTTCTTGATTAGACTTCTTACCACTACCTTTGTTAAGTGACCCGTAACTGTGCACGTGGTATCCATAAGGCGGGAATGGTTTAGCGCACACTAGGGGTGTGAAAGATGAGGATGGTAGAAATACTTTGGAGAAGAGGGAGTGGTGGTGATACCGACTGTGCGAGTGGGTACACCACGGGTCACACACTCTCTTCTTGACTGGACTTCTTACCACTACCTTTGTTGAACGACCCGTGATTATCCACGTGGTATCTGTAAGGCGGGGGTAACCGGCGACCATCCATAGTAAAAATTTGTTATCACAGTGCCATCGTGAGCGTGACTGACGTGCAGTGAGTGCACAAGACTATTGTTTGTTAATTTTCTGTGTGTGTAAGTTGTTTGATGCCGAGAGTGCATCGGTGTTTGAATTAAATTGAATGAAGTAGTATTGTTTCCTGCTATATATTTTATGAATTGTGTTAGAAATGATGCAGAATATATGCAAGGTGAGACTCTATGCGTATTTGTGTATTTGGTAGTGTAGAGTACTCACCCTTACATTAAAAAGACGATCAACACCGGACTCAATAAAAGGTTGGATGGAACTGCTATAGGGCTTAAGATATTATTTTGAAAATGTTGTATTTGAAATAGTCCTGTAGCAGTTAATTGATATAAACTTGTAACTCTTTTATTTATTTTGAAATATTTGTGAAACCATGTGATGAGAATTTTTATTTAAATGAAAAATTTTAATATCCTTATTTTTTTGCAAAATTTATTATTTGGAAATCAAATTTAAGATGTTACATGTAACATTTTGATGCAATATATACCTTTAATTTTAGATAAAAACTGTAGAATAAAAAAGTGAGTTGCAGTGTAAAGTAAAAGGGTGAGTTGGGGCATGGTGAACGAGACAAGTGTTACTTAGTCAGTAACCAACACTCATATGTCGAAGTTTCAAAAACTAATACATTAGTGTTAAGCTTAAATTAGTTGACACAAAAGTGTCGATCTATTGTTTAACAACACTAATGACACATGTCACTATAGAATAAGTATCAACATTTGCTCAACCGATACTAATATCTTTTTATAAACTAATACTTGTAAAAATTAAAAAAATGAATGTGTTGACACTTTATATAACAACACTTCATGAAACATGACATTCTCACCCTAGATACAAAAATACTTTTTTAACTAGCCCAAATTGAGAAATTGTTTCTCAGTTCAGTATAAAGTACTCTTAATTTATAAAATAATATCCCCTTACTTGATTACTTGATTTTGATAGGGTAGTGAGTGGGGGGTGGTCTCCTCTTCCTTCTGTACTCTAAGGACTTTGTTGAAATCCTTTTTCACTCCGTATTTTAGCCTCCACAAGTGTCCAAGGGGTCCTAAAGGGTAGAGTTTCACACTTGTTTTTAAGTGGGGTACCTTGGTAGGTGTTTAGGTAGTTCTCTTTGATTTCTTTTTTACTAATTTGGTGGAGAATATTACTTGTTTTGATGATGAAAGGCTTCTTTAGTATGTGTTTGATGTTGACGAAGGTCTTGAAAGATTTGGTTTAGCTAAAATAAGAAAATTTTGACAAGTGTTCCTCCTTTTCTCTTGGTCTTTCTTCAACTTATTTTCAAACTTTTTCTTAGCTTCTTTGGATTAGGGAGTCACCAATATATAGAAGGACATTATGCCAACATTTTTTCTTTTGAAGTTGACCTTCCAATCAGCTTGCATCTAGGTATAAAGTGAGTCGTAAGAATCTTGTTCATAATGGACAAAATTAGCTTTTGAGGTGACACTTTCCTTATCTCTTTGTACCTGATTTGGTTAGCCTTCAATCCCTGGTTAACCAAGTCTGATTCCTCCCCTGTTTGCCTTAATTATTAATTAGTTTAGAGGATAATCTAGTTATAATTATGTTAAGCTTAATTGGATAAGATTCTTTTGGAGAATCAAGTGTCATTTCATGAACTTTTTTGATAGCCCAAGCCATCTCTACCATTGGCTTATCCTATCCAACTCATTCATCACTCAATTATGACTAATTTAGCTTCACTTTCATGTCACAAACCGTGCACAATGAGTTAGATTTATAAGATTACAAATTTTATAAATTTTTGGCTCAATATTGGCCTTTTTCCACTTCATTTTCAACTCTTTTTAAGAATTTTGGTTTGAATTTAGTTTGAATTTTGTACTCAAACTTTTGACTTGATTTTTGAACGTCCAGCCCACTATTTAAGTCATATGTTTGCCATAAAAATTTCAGATTATTCCTTGGTCGTTAGCTTGTCTAAAACGGGCCAACATTGTAAGTCCTTTTAAGAGTATTCTGATCATTTGGGCCAAATTTTGAACTTTATTTATTTTCTATTTTTGTTTCTTTCAACTCAATATAATTTTTATAATCCCTAATTTATATGATGTAAAATCATTTAAAATAATTTTGATGATTAATCTCTACTAAAATTGAGTTACTCGATACTTATGATACGTGATTCTTTCTTAATTGACTTTTTTTTTTTTATAAATTTTGATATGTTTTAATTCTTAATTTTTCATGTATTATCTTATTTTAATTTAGATTGATATTATTAATAATTAATTTAAAAGTGATGAAAATTTGAAATGTTATAATTATAACAAAATTCTAGATGATTTAAACATTTATAAATATATAATTTAATGATAATTACAGTTAAATAATGTATTGTATATGAAAATGGTATATCAGTTAATTTTAAATCATGTAAAATACTGATCCGTCTTTTTTTTTTGTTTTACAATATCTGGGTCTTTTGAAAAACAATCCAACTTTACTCATCATCGAATTCAAGATAGCGAAATTCAGAATATTTTAAAAGAATCAAATACGTTTTCTATATAAAAAAGAGTAAAGATTTTCTTGTACACATTTGAAGTAGATTATACAATATCAGGAAACTGTTTCAGGATTTGTCCCCTGGGACTCATCATGTTTGCAAATTTCTGAGTACATGAAGTGCCCGTTCCCACTGTGGCCCGTTTGATAGAATAATTCTTCTTAAGGCCGGGACAGCTCCAGCAGCCACAAGTGCTGAATGGTTCTCACTGTCAATACTCATATTATACAATATTGCCAAGCTTGCTTCAACAGCTCTTTCACTACCTTCTTCAATCAGCTTCACCAATGAATATATTGCCCCCCCAGAAATAATAGCCCCTGTAGAATCTACCACACCTTCAGATATTATTCTATTAAGTTCTACCACAGCATTTTCCTGTGCTTCTGGGGAGAATGAAGTTTTGATCTGTTCCAAGAGTCTTGGGATTGTCTCATAAAGTGTAACTTCCACATTTATTGGATCAAAAATCATGTTGTAGCCAGAGAGAGAACTTAGTTTAACTAGGCAAGCAGCTACCCAATCTTTACTGTGGAGAGGACTACTGGACCTGAGGATTTCGCGAAGCAAACAAATGAACTGGGAAGAATCTATTTTGCGGCGAAACTGCTCACAGTCGAGTAGTCTTGTCATTAACCGGGATGCTGCAGATATTGCAAGACCAGCTTCTTCAAATTCAATTGCATACGCTTCTGAAAACTGACATTCTACATCGGAGTCCATGTCCGCTGCATAGGCATAACAAATTACGAGTGACATTTGGGTCTACACACTGTAGGTTAGTGACCGATAATTAGGTTGAATAACGACTAAAGCCTTTTCTCATGAGGTATACTGTGTTAGAGATGTAAAACCACGTTTTGACCTTCAAAATACAGCTCCAAATATAATTATATGCATGTTTAACTACATTGTCAGGAGTTCAAAAGTTGCTGATCCATTCTAAATCTCAGCATACAGATGGATTTTGTATGAAAGGCATATTAGTGATATAAAACAAGACAATATGAAAAGTATCTCATAATATCAAAATATCTTAGAATAATTTAGAATAACTTAAAGATTATCTCCTAGGATTAGTGTCCCTATTTCCTTGGTTTTCATATTTCATTTTACCTCATGATTTGTTTCCTTATTTCGTCAGGATTATTAGTATAAATAAGGGATAATGCTTTACGTTTCATTGTCACCTACGAAGCACAGACTCAGATAGACATGGACACTAGACATGGTTAATGTCTAAAATATAGAACACCAAGACACCACATATATATATACGTTCTCAAAAAAATATTAAGAGATATGATTTTATAATATAAGCATTTGGTCTCTTTACAAAAATAATCTCAAAACAAGATAATTTTTTTATTCAAAATAATGCATATTTACCTTTTCAAACCAAATATAATAAATTTATATTTTCTCTATGATAATAAGCCCTACCAAAAACAATTGAGGCATTATTGTTTATAATTTAACCTAACTTTTCTAAAAGTTAAAAATATATATTTTTTAATAATACTTATGTGTATCCATCTATACTGAAGTGTCAACTAAAATGTTCTAGAAGTATAGAGGTGTCAGCTCAAGTGTCTTAGCTGAAAAAAAAAATTTGATACCTTGATAGAACTGGTACATAATTACTGAAAAGAACTTCTGATTTTTGTTAACCCTAATTTCCAAATTAGTTCCAAAGTGACAGTATTAGAATTGGGTGAAGGAATTAAGTTGATTACCACAAGAGTTATTCGAGAAAAATCCCACACTCCAAACCTTCCCAATTACTAATGATAAAAACATAACTACTACACTAATCAATAGTAAGATTATTTAAAACAATAACTATTACAAAATTATAGCTGTCATAACCACTAAAATCGGCTAGTTTTTGAATTTCCTGCCTATTCCCTTGTGCTTCTTTCTATTGTACACTCTCATGAACACTGGGACAAACCCTTCTTGCTGACCTCCACCAAGCTCCACCTCATGTGCAGCTACAACAGGCACAAGGTAATTATGCTTGGTGATGGATCGCATTACCTTAAGGAAAAACATTTACAACCATATAAATAATTGGTTGTATAACAGTACTATTAAACTTCCTTTTTTAGTTTGATAAGTACTTTACAGTGACAAATAACTCTATTAACCTTGTATAACAGTACTATTAGCCTAATGGTCATGCCACTAACCATTTTTAACATTGGGTAGAGCTGTTGTTTTCTTCTAATCGGAAAGACAGATTAGTGGCATGACCACATGACAATACTTGGGTGACCATTAGGTTACACCTTTTGTTAGAAGCAATGTTAATTAGAAGTACCCCACCAACAAGTAACGATCTCATGCTAGTCCCAAAACTCATTCTGTTTGAAGGGACAGATCATAGCATTACGCTTTAGATCGCTACTCCTGTGTGAGAGTGTGTGACTAAAATTATATTTGGAACTAAATTCCCCAAGGAAAACTGATATTATGACCAAAAGAGAACAATTCACATCACTGTTTAGGAAGGCTAGGCACATGTTGATGTGAAAACATCAACACCAGCAATCCGTACTTAGCAGTTTGATTTAACCATTCAAAGCACTACTGTCATTAATTGAGGTAGGGCTATTGTTTTCATAAATTCCAATTAGATGAATTTAATTCATCTTAGAAGCACAGATTAGAGCCTACAAACATTACATGACAAACAGGTACACTACACCTTTCTTCAAAAAGCAATATAAATCCCATGCAAAATTCCTTCTGTTTGAGGGTCCATAGCACCAAGCTGATAACTAACTGTGTTTAGAGTATGAAAATTGAGAAATTATATTAACCTATTCAGCACAACCAAATTTTTTCTTCTTTGAAAAGGTAAGGCTGATATCCTGAATCAGCATCACTGCTCAATGAAAATAGTGTTAAAAGCTATGACTTGAATTGTGGAAACACAAACCACAGGTCTAGTTACTTTCAAATTCACATCTTATAAGAAAATTCATGTAACACAACAACAGAACATCCAGATCAGACTTTATACCTCAAGATTTCTAAACACTTACTAATAAATTTCCAAACAAATTTATCTATAACGTCTCATCTTTCACTAATTAATTGCAGGTGGATTGAATCTTAACAATATACCAATAGATTCTGGATCAGATAGTACTTGAGCTAGAAGAAAAAATATGGATCAAGAAAAACAAAATTAAAATGGGAACATATTGAATGCATGTAAAAGAGTTAACAGTATCATCAGTTGAATTCAAGTAACTGTTAGAGATATAATTAAATAATAAAACAGTTAGATGAAGAGACACTTTCATCTCTTGTGCCTTCACATCTCTCAAAAACAACATATATATTGAAAAAGATATGATGATGTTTGAACATTTTGATTACTTATTTTATTATACATCTACAAGAAAAGAACAAAACTTGCCTAACAGGAAAAGTAATATGTATTTATAACAGATTACACATTAGAGTGCAGAAGTTGAAATTGTTTACCTGAAATTTTCAAAATTTTTTGCTGAAAAACAGAATTGAGACTGGATTCAATATCTAGAGATATAATTGGGGCAAGAGATGGGTCTGTCAATGCCACAAACTCAAGTGCAGAAGCAGCTTTTTCTTGTAAACTAGGGGAAGAGGACTTCAGAATCTCAACAAGGCGAGCAATGAAACCAGAATCCAGTATGTCATTCCTGAGAAGATTTACCAACAAGAAAATAAATGTTAACTAATACTGTGTAGAGCACTTATGACTTGTTGCTCAATCAAATAATATCAAGATCAATAATTGAACTTTGAAAAACCCAAGACCCTTCTAGGAACTCTGGTTCAGGTTCACAGAGCTAACCTGGTGTTTGATTTTGATATGTCTAGCTCAGTGCTACTACAACTTACTGAAACACCATCATTTTTTGCTCCCCCAAATGCTTTCTCAGATGCATCAACTGGTCCATCATAAAACTGAAAAGAATCAATGTACTTGATAATCATGGAGAAAATATCAGCTGTAGATTTCCCATTAGATGTCTTAAACAAACCTTTGATTGCATCTCTTTACTGGGGTCTAATATACGAGCAAGTATGTTCAGAGACTGTAGAAGCATGTCATACCATCAGCAAACCTTCTACAGTTTTTATCCTTGTATATTCATAAACCTCGCCATAATTCATTAATAAAAATGAAATAATAATACCTTTTCCACAATAGTTTCAGCTATCTCTGAGCATTTCAAAATACTAATTAAAGGACCTAAAACACCCTCGGATTCAATTACCCGGCAAATAACATTGCTGCATCAAGGAAACCACACAGTATCAATTCCAATTTAAAAAGTATGATCAGACAATCTTAAACTATTTAAACAATTCATATTATCAACAATCAAGTCTTATCCCACACAAAGCCATGCCTTTCTCTTTTTCCAAAATATTATCTGTATGATGCAACTTTTGTCTTTCCTCAATTTTCTTATTTTCCAATCATATTTTCCTATATGCTATATTAGAAAATACAAACTTACCATAGGGTCTACCTTTCACCTTCTAGGAAATACTTAACTACACTTTCTCAATCTATGATAGAACATTTCCTTTTCACAATGGCAACAATATCCTGAATCTTTATTTACAATGTAAGATAAGTCCTTAAAGTTTTTTGGCAAGAAATTTCCAAAATATATCCTCTAATTTTGAATAGCAATGAACTAATTTATATTTTGGAAAAGAACTGGCAGTTCTCCTTCAAGAATAAAAACTAATGCTGCAAAGTAATTATAAAACTATAAACTAAATTTTGATGATTATAGATTACCTAACAGACAGCCTTTCTAAAGCTTGTGTTGCTGCCAACTGGACTGCGTTATCATCACAGTTCAAAAGCCTAACTAAATGCTTAATTGCTCCAGCCTCTTTGAATGCAATTCGCATATCTTCATTGATACATGCAGTAGCAATTGACTCTGCAGCCCTTATTATTGCAGACTTATCTTCCAGTTCAAGTATCAATACTAAACGAGCGACACCATCCATCCAAGGTAAAAGTGTAGACCGCTGATCATTTGAGCATTCAGAATGAGGTATTGCCGTTTCTTCCACTTCTAGAGCCCCAACACGAGCAAGGAATTGCTGTTGTGTTCGTCCAATAATTGCATTGATTTTTGCTTCCTCTATGTTAGCATTTTTGTCATGAATATTTAATCCAAGAAGTAAATCTGATGCACCAAATTTGGAAGACTGACTAGAAGTCCTTTCAATTTCTATACCATCTGGTAATGTGGGCCACAAATGTAAGCCTGGGGTGAGTGACTTATAGGCTGCTGCTCCTATCAGTGGCACAGGAACCAGACCTTCCTCAATAACTAGAATTCTATAATACTTGTCCTTAGCAAGTTCCAGCAATGCATTCCTTGCTTCCTTTCTAATAACTTTAGATCCTTCCAAATTAGACGTTAGGAACTTTGCCTGAAGAAAGAATAAAGATAATCACATTCTGGACTGTAGCATCAAGAGAAAGGAAATTATCCGAGTACTATGGAAATTAAAATATCAGTAAGTTTCAGAATGCCATTCTTTCTAATTCTTCTTTCTTTTTCCATTGAACTTTTGTTGGAAGGCATTGATGCCATTGTTTCTGTTGACATCTACGGATTATATCTAAGAGAGGATAAATAAGAACAGCAAGTGAACGATATAAAACATATTATCCCATATACAACATAACTTATGTTTCTCTCTCTCAAAAAATTATGATGTCATGTTTCTAAGAAACAGGAGAGGATCCTGGCTGACAAAGAATGGGATGCCTCACCAACTTGTCAAAGAGGCTTTGGTACCATGTGAAGAACCATATCATCCTAAAAGCATAGTGTTTTAGGTGAAAACTAATAGAGGACCAAAGGGATCAACTTATGGGTCAGCTCAATATGGGCCCAAGGATTTGGAGAGTTTATACTCAGGAAAAAGGGACACATGGCAGCCAACAGGCAGAGGAGGCGATAATGCAAAATGAAGATTCTGTTGCAGCTCTAATGAGGATTAAAAAAGGAATTGATGGTGATACAGCCATTGGAGGTGAATCAAGTGAGCCTTTAGTGCATAAAGGCAACCATGGAAGATGGGGTCGTGTTTACATGAGGAAAAGGCATTAGAAGGGTGATTGGGTCATGACTCATGATTGTTAGTTAAGGGGTATTTTGGGGTGTAGAGTGAGATATTTTGTCTTTTTTATCTTTACGGTTATTTAGTATCAGATTGGAGAGAGAAGGGGGGGGGGGGGTTCATTCTGTTTTGTATCATCATTTTGGTAGAGGAGACCTCTCTTGTGAGGTGACTCTAAGGAGCTTGGCTCTGGGCAGATTGGGTACCCATTCCCATCTGTTTTTTCCCTGTTTTTGTTATCTTTCTCAATTCAATCAAGGTTCCCTGTTTCATTCAGTACATATATTATACTCTGTTTTTTGGTTTGCATCAGATGGTGGTGGGGAGGAGTGTGAAAAGAATTGAGAGTATAATGGCCTGAAGCTTGGGACCTACAGATCTGAAAGCTAAGGTGTTTTGTCTTGAGATTCCTCTTTCCTTTTCTACTTTCTAAATATGGAATTCTGAAGTTTCATCAAAAACTCAGGAATGGTTGTATATTTCTAGCAGAATTCATCTTAAAAGGAGGGTCCAGGGTTTCATGTTTGGAAAGAACAGTGGAGGATCCAGGGTGACATGGAATGGGACTCCTCATCGTTTGGCCAAAAAGGCATCAATACCATGTCAAGCTATATCATCCTAAAGGATTGCTTACTCTTTTAGGTGCCAACCCAGGAATGTTTGTTCATCTCAAGGCGAAGTCATCTTACCAGGAATTACATACAGCTTATAGGTCAAGATGTAAACTAGTACGGCATGCAAATATTTCTTTTACCTAAAAAATAACCACCTTCCAATTACTAAGCTCGAAGGAAGCCTCACCAATTTTGGTATAACGCCTGCTTCGACCATGATGTTGTGGTTAACATGGCGCAATGCTAAATTTGCCAAAATGCCCCCTGCAGCCTCCTTCACTCTTATATCCTCATCGTCAAGGTACTTAATGGCTAATGGCAGAATATCAGTCTTCGAAATTTTAATGCAGATCTTCTCATCAACAGATAAATTCCAAAGTGTACTCAAACACTGCTCCTTTATCTGCAAAAAAGAGTCAAACATATTCTCAATTTTCTACACCAAAGGCACATGTGCCCATGAGCAAAATTTGCTGTATACCAATTCCCATACCTCAGGAGCCATGGAAGATTGCCTCAGCAATCTGGTTATCTCTTCTATTGCTCCACTATCAGCTACAAAATTAATATATAGATTGACTGAAGACAATGATCGCAGAAGACCTGCAGCAGCCTCGCATGCCAAACCAGACTCTGATCTGAGGAGATTGACAACAAGATTAATACAACCAGGAAACTGCATTACAGTGTCAATACACTTCTTTCCACCAAGTGAATATTTCCATAATGCAATTATAGCTTGTTCTCTATCCAGAGGATCATGATCTAGGCCTAACATACGAACAAACAAGGCCACATAACCATCACCGAGGCCAGAAGATGTACTCGTTACTGCATCAACACCCTGAAAGCAAAATTCAAGAGTTCAATATCCTGTGAAATGAATTGTTGTGTTGTGGAACTCAAAAACATGTAACAGCCAAGGCCCAACAAGATTACAAAAAAAATCAATCAAACTTGCTATGGGGTGCATTTGTAAGAGCTTGTTGAAAACTTATGACAATAATTTGTGACTCTTGAAAATTTTTTTCAGTTTATGCCAGTAAGTTTTATAGTCAAATCTATGAAATAAACGGCTCATGCAATAAAAACTTATTGAATAAGTACTTAATAATCAGAAAATTTGCATGTTTGGGAATCTCTTTTTTTTTTTTTTTTTTTCTTTTTGAGAAGTAATTTATTCTTTTACCCAAAAATTCTTGGAAATGAAACGATTATTCCTTAAAAATAAGCTAAATTAAACACATGACCTCCATCTTAAATCAATTAATTCAGTTACAATCTAAAACAATTTCAATTAGTGGCCAAAAAAAAGGACATATAATTGAGACATACAGGGGAAGAGGTAGCATCAACCGCGCCATCACGGCCGTTACTAGTGGCCCTGACGAGCACAGCGAGTTTGGAGTTTGATTTGGGAGAGACTGAGACTCTGTTTCGTGGGTGAAAATCAGCGAAGTTGGTCGGTGGGACGAAATGGGAAGGGTTGAGTTTGGAGGGCGTAAGGAGTGTGGAGGCCAACATGATTTAGCCAAAGTAGAGATAACCGTAATAGCAGAAAGAGAAGAGATAAAGAAGTGAATACAGAGAGTTCCAGTGGATAGTGGATACCCACTTTTCTTTCCCTGCGGAGTTAGAGGTTCCCTTGGGAGAAACTAGATAGGTTTTTTTCTGGGTGTTAACATGGTCGGTCACTCTAATGAAACTTTCTCACACTCTTTTCCTTCTTTCAGTTTCGTCTTTACGGTTTTCTATCGTTCTGCAGCAGCAGCGAATAATAAACTAACTAAAAGCTAAAAAAACTAGATAAAAACTGAAATTTTAAAAATTAACTTGTTAAATTAAAATTGTTGGATAAAATTAGTGAATTAACTGATAAGTATAAAATGATAGATAAAAATATTATTAATTTATAATTTAAAATTATATATTTTCAAATAATAATATTTTATTTTATTTTACTTTAAAATATTTTAATTAAATGAATAAAATAATATGAATTAATTTATATTATTATTTTGATGACTTTATGTTGTGAAAAATTAAAATTTAATGATTTTGTTATATTTTAATAATATTTAATGACAAAATGGTCTTAAAAAATTGAAAAGAGTAGTAAGGTTTTTAAGTTGAATGATAAAATATGAATTATTAAAAAATAATAGAGATAAAAATATAATAAGTTAAAAGAAAATATTAGTTAAAATAATATATATTGGGATTAGTAAAATCTACGATAAATTAATAAAATAAGTAACTTATAAATAAGTTAGTAAAATAATTTGATATAATAAGTTTTAAAATTTTAAAATTTAATCTTTAATAAATTGTTAGGATAGAAAATTTCAATATTTAGATATTTAAAATAATTTTTTTAATATAATTCTTTTTAGCGTAATTATCATTTAAAAAATATAATTATTCATTCACATAAAACTATATCATATTATCTCAAACTTACTCTCATTTTTCTAAGCAAATTTAAGAATTTATTTTATATTTTTAATATAAAATTTAACGATAAATTGAGTGGTTACGATTGAAATTTACTTGATAAAAGTTTAAAAAGATATATTCAAGGCAAGAAATTTAATGGAATTAGGTACTCCTCTCTTAAAATATTGTCATAAAAGTTTTGTTCAATTTTCCTTTTTCATTTTTTTTCTTCCTTAATAGAATGCAAAGTCATTTCCCAAATCTACCCTAAACCTACATAATCATTCTTCCTTTGGATTATTATACTTACAAATATAATCTTTGTAAATTTGAAAACATTATATACTCATCCCAATTATATTAAAAATTAATACTTTATTTTAATTATAATAAGAGTAATGACTAAAGAGATTATGTTGAATCAGGAGAAATATATGAATTCATTTGTTGTAATTTTTGCTCAAACTACCGTTATCCACTTAAGCGAAATTTGACAGTGATGAACTAACAAATTCATTAAAATTCTCTTAATCCAACACTATACACTTAAGCGAATCAAAGATAAGGATGAATCTAAAATTTTCATCAAAATTTGCTTAAGCCTAAACCTATTAGCTTAAGCTAATATTCATCGTTTAAGCTAATTTTGTACTGTATTGCACAACTTAAGTGGATTATGTACTACTTAAGTGAATTACCGCCAATAAAATATTTTTTTAAATAGTTTTCACTTAAGTTAAAAAAATTGGCTTAGATGGAAAATTGGGCTTTGTAGTAGCTAGCATGCCCATACCCTTGCAGCCAACACAGGAGGTGCTTTGAGAATATGCTCGACTGTGCTTATGATTTGCCCAATCGTGCTTATCTGCGAGAAGTCTAACTTTGAAACAATTTTAGAGTTTTCAAACTCTATTAAAGAAACCTCAGTGGCAACGACTTGAACATATCCTTTTGATATCTCTCATACTTCACATCTTTTTTATATCTTCAATCTTAGTGTTGGCCAATCACTGACAACTACAGAAGTTCTAGAAGTGTATCTTTGGATCAAGAGCTCTCTTCATCTCTTCTCCATTAGGGACTCCTCTAATTTGCATTTACTTTTTGAATAACTATAAATTTGTTTAGTATTATTTTAATTTTCTTTTATATTACATCTAGTTAAATCTATAGTTAGAGTGATAGTGGATTATTTGCATGACTCTATGAAATTTTTAAGATTTATGATAATTTCGTATTTCCATTCATGATTGGTGTTTATCCTATTGTGCTATATTTATATATCAAAATTAACAACTCTTGAATATATTATAATTAATTATATTATAAGCGATGTACTACATATATTTAATGGATCTATAGGATAAAATAAAATAAAAGATTAAGTGAACCAAGCTTAGTTTTTCTTTTTCAATTGTTATTAAATCAACAACTCGTAGGTTTTTTCTATTTTATCTTCCGTTTACCTTGCATGATCATTAGAGGTGATAGTTTAGACAAAAAAATTATTAACATTACATGATTATTGGGTGTTAATAAATTTAGTATGCGTAATTGACAATTATGAGAAAATCAGAATTAGATATAATCTAAAAGTAAACATAGAGAAGTGTATATGAGAAATCATATACCCTGAGTTCTTCTCGATTAAGTTTATTGTTAACGGTTGCACTATTTTAATATTTTTTAATCAATTTTATATTTAAATTCTTATTTTATTTAATTTCGTATCATTTAAGTTCAAACAATTAAATTAAAAAAAAATTGTAATTGAAAACAATTATTTAATGATGATATTTCAAGAACTTATTTTATAACTCTTTATTACTTTTCGATGAGTATATTTACTCACGAACATGGATATGAAATTTTTAATTCTAAATATCATTAACTTCATAAATAGAGTTTACGCAAAACTCTAAAGATCTAAAATAACATTTAACATTCTGTTGATTCAAAAGTTGGTTTTTATTATAAATTCAAACTGCATCTAAACGCGTACCTTGTTAAAATGAGGTTTAAAGATCCAAGATACACAAAGATGCAGAGGGGGAAAGACAATGAAGTTTTGAAGATAAAAGATAACATATTTTGAAGATACAAAATAATAGGTTTTGAACATCTGAAGAGAAATTTTATAAATTTTTACGAAGAATTAAATAATAAATATGTATAAACTTGTATTATTAACTTATAGTTTAAATATTTGAACCGTTTATAGATTTTAAAATACATTTAGTAATTTAAAAATATCACTCGTTCATGAGTTACTTACTTTGCTAACTCATGTTAGCCTAATCCACGGAAATTTTAAAAGTTGAAAGATAAAAATAAATAAATTATTAAAAATAATAAATATAAAAATGAAAAAATTACTTTCAACTAGTAAGTAATAATTAAAAAACACTAATTAGAATAGCATTTAGAAAACTAATAATTATATATTTCAAACACCTAATTAGTTAATGTTAAACTTTTTAACTAGTAAAATTAGAGGCAGTTTGATTTAAAAAAATATTTTATATTTTTATTATGTTTCTTGTTTTCAAACATTTGCATATAAAACATGGAAAATAGTTTTTTCTTCTATTTTTATGGTTTTATGTACAAATCTTAAAAGGTAGAATAAAAATAAAATGACCATTTTGTAACTAAAGTAAAAATAGAAAAAAAATAATGTTTTTTTTAGAAATTAAACATATCTTAAATTTTCATTTAATTAAAATGTTTTTCAAATATATTCCATTGGATAAGATATTTCAAGTAAATAATTTATTTTTTAAAAATAATTTATAATTTTATAGGTTAAAATTTGTTGTTTATATAAAAACTTTAAAAGAATTTAAAATTTTAAGTAATTTATTAAGCTTTTTAATATATTAAAATAAAAAAATTATAAATCCTAATAAAAAAGTATATTCTATTCATATTTTTATTTAATTATGCTTAATTTAATAATTTAAATTTTATATTTTAATTAATTTTATCAAATATAATGATAATTTTAGGCTTGTTGACAAGCTACCAAAAGAGATGGTCATTTGCACGAATTTAGGCTAAAATGTTGAATTTGTTTAATTAAATATTTTTTCAAAAATTTTACTTTCTATAGAAGAATTTTAGACACTCTCTCTTCTATGTCACTTGCTAGCCCTTTGTGAATCCCACCCTTTTTCCTTTCAATACCCTTTCCTTTCTTTCTTTTATTCTTTCAATTCCATGACATTTGAAAGGGGTGCATGTCACAACTGAGGCTACGACGGGATGGCGATGACAAGGAGTCGCCACTAAAGTTTATTAAAGAAAATATTAAAAAACCTTTTAATAAAAAAATCTTTGAAATCAAATTTAGGCTTGGGAGTCATTTACGTGTAAGGAATGTATTCACACCTTACGATGTCCGTTGATTAAAACGGCTACCTTCTAATTAATTGTGCAAAATTTTATTTTAACTTTAAAAATATTTATTTCACTTTAAAAGAAACTAATTAATATTTTTACAATTTTCAAATTTGTTATTATTATTATTTTTAGATTTATTTCTATTTTTTACAATTTTTTTGATATATTTTAATTTTATTTTTTTAAATAAGAAAACACAATAAAAATTATTTGAATTAAAGGAATGAATTATTTGTAAAAATATTATTCTTTTTTTCATTTTTTGTATTAAAGAAATATATAGTAAAGAAAACTTATCTTAACACTTTATTTTTTATTTCCTATTTTTAAAATAAAATATTTTTTTTTAATTTTTATAAAGAAAATGTGCTAGAAATTAATCTTAATTTAAAACAATTTTAAAAATATTTTGAACCTGAAAAAAAATTTTAAAAAAATTGACTTGACGGGTGTTTCCGCTCCTACATATCTTCCGTATGCAATGGAAGAATCAAAGCTAGCACGTAATTCTTTTTTGAAAATTATGTTTTGAATAAGTTTTAAAGATTTTATTTCTTTCTTGTTTTGTGAAAAACTTGATTTTCATTATTATTATTATTTTTAAGTAAATCTACTCCTGTACAAGGTTTAAGTTAGCACACGACTACTCAATAAATTCTTACAATCCAAGCAACGTTGAAGGTGAATCCTCCACTCTATCAAAATTATTTGACCGTTGTGTGGATTCAAAAGACTTATTTTTTTAATAATAAAAAATTAATATACCTTTTAATATGAGATTTTTGCATGCAAAAAAAGAAACAAACGAGAGACATATAGAACAAATAAATACAAGAGCAAAGAAAAATGATGAGCAAATAACTCTTATTCAATTTAGGAAATAAGTTTTTTTTAAGGTTAGGATGTGCAAAGAAATTATGGGTTTTAGAATTTATGAAAAGAAAGAATTTTTAAGATTTGAAAAAAATTAAATTTTTATAATTTGCAAATTTGTTAGGGATCAAAAAAATAGTTTGTTTTAGACCTTACAAAAAATTAAATGATTTTGGGTTAGAAAAATAAATATTATTTTTAGGTTTTGCAAAAAAAAAAAATTAGGGATAGAAAAAAAAATAGTTTGTTTTTAGGGTTTGCATAAAAGATAATACTTGGAGTTAAAAAAATTATTTTTCATGGATTTGGATTTTATTTTTTAGGGTTTGATTGAGGGAGAAGTAATTTAGGGTTAGAAAAATTATTAAAATTTATAAAAAGAAAATTTTATTGAATTTTATCTTTTAATTTATTCATTTATTTATTACATTTGCAAAAAGTATTAAATCATGAAGAAGAAGAGAAGAACGTGAAAAATAAATAAATAAAGAAGGAAAATCCTTAATAAAATAGGAAGAATGAGAAATGAACAAAAAAGAAGAATTCTTATTAAATAAAGGGAGGATGAAAAATAAACAAAGAAAAAAAATATTTTTTAGATAAAGGAAAGATGAAAAACAAACCAAAGAATAAAATGTAAAACACTTACTTGATGAAAGTTTTTCTTTTTCTCCTCATGGTTGGATCTCTTCTTCGATTTGTTCTCTGTAATCGATCTCGAGATGTGTTTTAAGATTTTTAGCGCTATTAGATAATTTTCTCTGGTCTCCTCTTCTCTTTTTGCTATTTGTTTCTTAGGCTCTCTCTAGAACTCTCTTTCAAAGAAGTCTCAAAAAAATAAAAGGTGTTCACCTCTAAAAGTTCCCTTCTTTGAAGACCTAAGTTTCTTATTTATAGGCATTTTCTAAAACCTAGATCCTAATAAAGGCTCTCTTATTTTTCGATGATCAGTAATCAGTTTTTTTTAATCCATTTTCCTAAAAATCTACTAACTACTTTGACCATTTCTAAATCTGATTTTGCATTTTAAAAATTAAAAATTTGAATTTAAATTTTAAATTAGTTTTTTTTATCTATTTTCTTAACCTCTTAAAAAAGAAATTAAATTATATTTAATTTTTTATTTTGAAATTTATTTTTGAAAGGGACCCAGATAAAATTGAGTATTCACAGTGCACGATGTGGAATGGAAGTTGTGGCTTAAGTGTTACCGTGGTGTGCTATCACACTATATCAATGGTGGCTAGAAAAAAACTATTATTGTCAAGTACAATGGTTGCTCCTAGCCCTGTACTTTGACCTACAAGAGGCTCAAAGCCATCATTGAAACTTCAAGCCTTTGTCATCAACAACCCTGTCCCCTTTTCTTGTGTCGACCTCCACCTACGATGGCAGCCCTAGGATGAAAGAGGCGGTGTTAATGTAAAACAACGTTGTTTTTGCCCTCTGGTTACTATTACATGTTAGCATTTAATTACTATATATTGATGATGCATGGCTCAAAGGACTAAAATAATGGATGGACTAATGTAACAATTTAAAAATTTTAGAGACTAAAATGTGTAGCACTTCTTATCTCAGCGACTAAAGTGAGAGTTTAGTATTATAAAAATGTAATATTTGTTAACATCAGTGTCAATATAGAAGAAGAATTTTAGTCACACTCTCTCCTATGTCACTTTGAGAAGCCTTTTCTGAACCCCACCCATTCCCCTTTCAATACTCCCTTTCTCTCATTCTTTTCTTCTTTTCGCTCCATGACTTTCAAAAAGGGTACATAACATGGAATGGAAGTTGTGGCTTAGGTGTTACTGTGTTGTGTGTGATGCCTAAAAATAGCAAGATTTTTTTTTTCAAGTACGAACATAATCTCTCTCTTCATAGAGAGTTTTAATCATACAAATAATATTTCTTATTTCATAGACAATCATCATTTCACTTTCCAATTTCAACCACACAGTGGGATAAAGACAAACATAACTCGTGACATAAAGGTACCTCAAGGTATTAAACATCAGTTTGGCAGAAATAGTAAAGTATTCAGATAGCGTCGAAAGCAACAAACATTAACCTAATCCATCAAACAGAATCACAACATAAGTAAACTAAACGCCCTACGAGCAGTCCCACTAGGACAGAAATAAACAACAAACATCACTCATAAGGTGAATAATCCTCAATGGGATCAAACTCCTTAGAAGATGTCGGGGAATCAGAGCTAGAGGAAGCAGCGTCCTCAGTGTCCTCCTCAATCCATCCAGTAGTGTGAGGTGGTGAATGGACGATAGTGAAGAGCGAATAGGTGTTTGGGTAAGTAGGGAGCATGTGGGGCAGTACATCATCATTCCTCACTGAGGGTTCTGCCATATGGACATCTTCTCAGTGGCCACAGGGGGTGGAGTAGGATCCTCAGTAGGGAATGGTACATGTGCAGGTACTGGTCTAGAACTGGGAGTACGGGGATCAACAGACATGGGAGAAGAAGTAGCTGCAAGTGCAGGATAAGGTAGGTGGGAATCTCCAGGTGGGGTGGAGAAAACAAGCTCGATTGGGGTGTCAACCATAAAGTGGGTGGTCCATGAGTGTCCGACATCCTGTCCATGAATCACTCGTGCCATTCCATGGAAGATGCTTTGCTGTGCTGCCGCGTCGAACGCCCAAACGTCCTCCTCAGATGGCAAGATCCACACCTTCACTCGTAAGCTAGTAATCTATATAAGGCATATACAAAAGTACAACAACACACACAAACAGAGGTGAGTTCTCCAAACACAAACAAACATTCAATAGCCGTACCCCAAGGAAGGTGGCTTTTCACACCATCACCCAAACCACATCATTATCCAATCTCAAAACAAACATCGGTACAGTATAAGTCAGTTCATACTTCTCATAGATAATTTGTAGGTTCATCAAACTAATAATGCACATGATGCATGAATGCAAGTTTCTTTCCTCGCTATCCATCCCTCGAATTTTCATTTTAATGCATATGGTATGCATGGGGATCCCTTACTCTACTGCAAGAGACTTGCCCAGCATTTAGTGTAGAGTTAACAATTTCATATCCAAGTCGTGTGGCGATTGGAGAACTCCATTCCCTGCATCACAATTGCACAGAAAAGAATTTATATCATTATTCAAAAGCACCTAAACTGGTGCTGGCCCGAAATTGGGTCTCTTCAGGAATGGACCTCAACGACCCTAGGATGTGGAGTTCTTGTCGGGCTTGGCTAAGGCTTGCAAGTAGAGTCACGACTCGGCCACAGAGAGCTCTGCTACGCCATTTAGGTCAACTGTTCCCCCTTTCACCACCCTCGTAGGTCTACTCGGGACCAAACCTCCAATACCTACAGCTGTGCCTCTGTTATGCCATCAAGTCGTTCCAAAGAAATGTTATGATGCATGGAGCATGATTTTCTTTTCTCTCCCCAATGTTTTCTCAATCTTGGATCACATGGAATTCAAAGAATAGAATCAAAGCCCTCACAAGGCCTGCTCAATCATTATTCACTTTCTCATCCAGCATAAATTTGTTAAACAACAAGGTTTAGGAATTACATATAAGCTTCCAATCCCATCAATACACATCCACCATTTCTCAACACATAAATTTTAGTAATTTTGACATAATCCACTCAGATTTTCCTCATCCAATTCCATTATAATAATTTAATATATCACCATCGCTCATTTTATCATTTTTATCGTTATTAACTATACTACTTCCTATTTAGATATGACTTGTTTCCACTTTCCTCTTTCTCTCTGGTTTTTCCATTTAGTTATTTTCTAATTACTTGTATTGATTCCCGACTACCTATTTAATTCAAGGTTACTTAGTTTAGTTCTAACTCTTTTTAGGTTTATTAATATTAAGTCCTCACGCGATGGGTTCTATTAAGTGGCTAATAGTGAGATCTTACCAAGAATGACTTTTATCAATTAACTACTATGTCCAGACCCTTAATTACCATCTCCATACCTTTAATTACTATCTTTTCAGTTTGGGTAAACTTTTCATCAAAAAGGGCTGCACTTGATTTTCTCATTTTATTCCTTATATAATGCAATGAACATGATGCATGATTCATCTTAATACTCACGAATCCAGGTGCAAACAGCAAATGCACCCTATCATTATACAATCCTTATCACCCATATTTCATCAAAATTAACACAATTTCAAGTACAACTTTTAGGATTCCTTATCATCAAAACCGATAGTGAATAGTTCTCACTTTCTTGTCCACCAGAAATTCCCAAAGCACCACATGCATGAAACTTTTTAAACCAAGTGCAAACGTACATCACAATCAATTCAATCATCCATCATCCAAACTAGCAAGCAACCATTTTCATGCAAATCACACAAAATCCAGCACGATTTTCAAATTCTAAAGTGTAGTTCAATTTTTCCATATGGTTTGAGTGTCCAAAAATTAAGATTTTCCACCACAATTATCTTTTCTTTTTGTGTGACTTCCCTTTATAATTTTACTAACTTTCCTTAAACAATTTTTTTTTAAAATTTAAGTACAACATTCTAGTCTTTTACATGAAAAATCAAATCTGTCCAACCTTTTCACTAAATTTCCGTCAAGTTAAAAATAGGTAACACAAAGGAAATTAACATGCAATGACATAGTTTCATTGTCCAAGTGCAGGGGCAACATTTCCAAGTGACATTCAAACTTCCAAGGGTAAAACCAAAACACTTAGGGGCTGAAATCAATATGCAATGGCTTCCATTTCACATGCAATCCATGGTTTATTGATTACAAGGGTAAATCAACATTTTAAACAAAGAATCCAGCCAAACAAAAGCGAAACCGAGGCATGCACAAAGGGATCCAAAGCATTTCATGGTTAAAATTCAACATGCAAGTGAAAGGATGTGTTAATCAAGTTCACGGTTCATGGTTTCTAGGAAGAATTATCATTAATTCAAGGATTGCACCAAAGGAACATAAAAATTGAGACATGCACAAGGGAAAATCCACATCCACACATCAAAGTTTCAAGCTTTTAAGGAACAAAGTTGATTAAAAGTGGAATCAAACTCTTTAGAATGTAACCGAGGCATGCAAACAAGGAAATCCACACACTTTTTGGATAAAATTTAACATGCAAGTTCAGATTTAAAGTTCTTCAAACATGCAGTCCAATATACACTATTTTTCAAAGGGAAAATAAGCAAAAACAACCAAGATAGGGACATGCAAACACATCTATGGTGAGAACTCCCCCTTGCCTTGAATGCGTCAAAAATTTGAGAGCAAAAGGAGTTAATCTTGGCTGGTTCTTCAAAAGAAAGGTGTTGGACCGAGAGGATGAGTTTCAAACTTCAATCTTTCTCCTCTTGGTTAGGTTGTCTTCCTCGGTTCTTTGAAGAGAAAAGGGGAAAAGCTTCAAAATGGTTAAGATCAAAGTGAAAAAGGAAGTTTTAGGAGCTTTTGGTGTTAGGCTTCCATGATTCTTCAAATCAAAGAAGGAAAAGAATGAGAAAGCTTACCTCCTTCAAGGAATGGTCACGGTTTTGAAGAATCAAGCAAGAGAATGCAAGGGTGAAAGCTTGGAGCTCCTTGGCTTGTCTTGAAAGGTTGAGAAAATGAGAAATTTTGAAGGGATTTAGGGAGAGAGGGTCTCGGTTTCTTTGAAGAAAATAGAGAGAATGGGAACTTGAAAGAATTTTGAGAGAAAGAGTGGGAGGCTCACGGTTTTTAGAGTGAAAAAAAGAGAGGAAATAAGGTAGCTTGACCTATTTATATGAAGTGTTCAATTTTCCTTTGCCAAATGTAACTTAATGCTCACGGTTTGGGCTTGTGGGACAAGATTCAAATGCCAAAACTGCACAAAATTGATTTGAAGCAATTTGGAAGTGAAATTTGGTGAAAAACTTGAATAATAAGGGTGCCACGATTTTTGTGCATAAATAGTGAATTCTTTTTGCAAACTTGCAAGTTAAGTAAATACATTTTGGCAAGCAAAATGCATGGAGGAATATGGAGGCTGCATGCACACGGTTTGGAGTAGAATATTCCAAGAATTGCACAAAATTCCAAAGGTTAGATTCTAGGCATCAAATGCATGCAATGTGATTGGCCGACAAGGAATTTGATATGACGAGATTGTCTTTTGAAGGGACATTTGACATGGTGCAAATTTCAATAAAAGCATTTAATTAAAGTAATCATGATGCCGGCCTTTTAGATGACAAGACAAGAAAGTTTCAGAATAATTATGTCTACAAATCGGGAGGCAAGAATCTTTTTGCATGAAATTCTAGTGGCCGATACTAGATTTGAAAATCTTTACAGTAATGATTACTAGATTTCATGAGATTCCGTGCAGAATTTCGATGGCTAAGGAATGATTACAAAATTTTAGCAATGATTACAAAATCTCATGTTTTTCAAAGCAGATAATTTTGATTTGACAATTTTTTTTAAATAAGACAAAAATTTAACTTTTTCAGATAAAATTATTAGGGGCATTGCAGACAGTACAGCTGAACATACTCAAAGAAATCCTTGGACGATATTGAAATCATATATTGCATGTAGTTACCCTAAAATACCGAACTTAGAAATAAATTAATATTCTATCAAAATAAAATAATTTAACCTCTATCTAATTATTCCGATACTAATGAACCAGAATAAGCAAGTAAGTACGATTCAAGAGTCGCTAGCTAAATCAGGAGAATCGGGGCGTTACATTGTGCTCTCACACTATATCAACAGTGGCTAAGAAAAACCATTGTTGTCACTTGCTAATTACAAAGGTTGCACCTAGCCTTACACTTCTAACCTACAAGAGGCTCGAAGCCACCATCGAAACTTCAAGTCTGCCAACCAACGATGGCAACCTTGCTATGAAGGAGGTGGTGCTGATGTAAAATGACGTTATTTTTTCCATGTAGTTACTATAACATGTCAACATTTATTTATTGTATATGGATGATTTATGGCTCAAAGGATTAAGGTAATGGATAGTGAGACTAATGTGACAATTTAAAAATTTTAGAAACTAAATGTTTGACACTTATTATCTCTTAAACTAAAATATAATATTCGTTAACACATCAGTATGAAACTTAAACACTTACACCTCTTTATAATTTTTCACATAATGCAAGACTAATCTAACCATTTAATCATCATATATTATCTTCATAACCATCTATATCAAATTTTACACAATTTTAGCATTTTATAGATATATTATCTAAAATTTGATATAGCTTATATTTTAAAAATATAATATTCATTCAAATAAATAATATGATGAAGAAACTATTAACATTAGTAGATTTTAAATAATTAACAATACAAGAATAAAGCATTAATATTTTAATAAATTAAAAAGACAACTCTAATTCTACATATTAATTTCATTAGGTATATAGTTTTTAATTACATTTTATTTTTATAATAGCACCATTAGTTAAAGTAAGAAGAAACAATTTCTCATTAAAAAAAAAAGTTTATGCCAAGAGAAAAACCATAAATTTAAAGTCTTCTAGTTCCTATATTAAACTTTTTTTTGTAAATTAGTCCCTACATATAAAAATTTGTATAGCAATTCCTATACAAATATCTATTTTTGATTTGATATTTGTCGTTACTCTAAGTTATAACGACGATTGCTTTCTTCTTATGTGGCTAACATTGGTTCAACGTGTGTCTTTAAATACAATTTTTTGAAGGACTATTCATCTCTCTCCTTTGTTCCTAATCTTATCTCATAAGAAACAACCCATATGCTATGTGTAATCATCCTTGAAAGTGTTATCTTCCATGCTGAAGTCAAAAATAAAAACTACAACAAAGAATGACAGTAGCAATGTGTGACATCTTCCTCCAACTTATTTAAGAAACCCTAACATCAAAAACCCCTATTGATAATATGTTGTGTTGTGTTTTATAATTTGACATATTAAAATATATACATTCAATAATTTTAGTACTATTTTTTTTAACATATGCTATGATGATACTTTCAATAACAAGGTCATTACTTGTATCATAGGAGACACATTTTGAAAACATTAACAAAAAAGGAAGAGTATTGGCTAACTTATGTTGCATGGCTAAAATATACAATGTCTGATTATGATCTTAATAAATGGTCTTTGTAAAAAATCACTAGAGTTTTAAAGGAGATAGGGTACAAAGGTAATGTCCAAATCTTTTTATACAAGCATAAAATTCATCTTGAGGAAGGCTTGTTACAAGTAAGGCCACCTATCATGTGGCGTGGATGAGAAGGATGCAAGAAATCAAGGAAATTTCAATTGAAGCTTATGATTTACTGTTGGGAATTTAGCACATTGGACTAAAATTTTAGGCTTTCAATGGTAGAATATTAGAAGCAAGGAATCAAGCTATAATTAGCTTGTTTGAATATATTCAAATTTACTTAATGAGTAAATTGTAAAGAATAGAATGTTGCTAGAAAAATATAAAGAAAAGGACAATTGTGTCCAAAGCCACGAAAAAAGTGGACTGCAACTTGGTGTAGAGGTTTAAAGTATGGAGTGGAATGTAAACTTTAGCAGTTTCAAGTTAACTTAGAGAAAATAATTTTTGGAATGTCCTATTTTACCATATACTAACATAATACATTTGTTCTATGTAGGCATTATGTTACAGGTATATATGCAAATAATTGTGATCCCCAAGACTTTATTGACAAATGTTATCTCATTGAAACTTATGCCAAATTTTATCAACATATAATTAATCCAGTTAATGAAGAAGAAATATGGCCACCTAATTGCACTACCACAAGTGATGACACCTATAAAAAGGTCTAAAAGGTTAAGGATGAGAGAAAAAAAAAAGCATCAAAATCATATAAGCTTAAAAGGAAAAACACCTCCATCACTTGCTCAAGGTGTCTTATGTATGGCCATAATAGAAAGACTTAAAAAAATAGATTATCTGCTAGACAAATAGTTGCACCTCTACCATCAAATAGAGCTTTTAAAAGTGGATATGCATCAAAAGCATCGATTGGATCTACATTTGCATTTATTGAATTTGCACTCGCTACTACTCCAACTTACATTGCATCTACTCCTCAACTAACTACTTCTGCATAACAAACCATGGCCGTTGGACTATCTTTTGGAAGTATTGGAATTGCCCATCAACCTACCAACCTTTAAGCTATTATTAAGCAAGAGATGCAACAAATTATTCTAAGCCAAGAATCTTAATTGACTAAGAAGAAAACATAAAATTCAACTTTAACTTAGAGGATGTAAGACTTCTATATATTTTTTTTTTCTAGTGTAAATATATATCTTAAGAAGTCTTTTTGGTCATTTTGTGATGTGTGCTACTATTTTTTAGGAAAATAGTGAATTTTGGACCATTTTTTTTTTTGGCCATGTTGTGCCGATGACAATTGTATTTGGTTATTATATATTTATTTCAAGTAATTATCTTTATTGTCACATATTATTTGTTTGGTTATACTTTATTTAATCATCACTACTATCATTTTAATCAATTTGTTCTTTAAGTCAAAAGTTCCACCTCTACCATCAAATAGAGCTTTTAAAAGTGGATATGCATCAACAGCATTGACTGGATCTACATTTGCATCCATTGAATTTGCACTCTTACTACTCTAACTTACATTGCATCTACTCCTCAACTAACTACTTCTGCACAACAAACCGTGGCCGTTGGACTATCTTTTGCAAGTATTGGAATTATCCATCAACCTATCAACTCTAAGACCAAACTCCTAATAAAGAAAGTCTCATTCAAATGGAGAGGAAAATCATGTGTAACACATAACCACCTTTAAGTTGTTGTTAAGCAAGAGATGTAACAAATTATTTTAAGCCAATAATCTTAATTGACTAAGAAGAAAACATAAAATTTAACTTTAACTTGTTGGATGTAAGACTTTTATATATATATATATATATATATATATATATATATTTATTTCCCTAATATAAATATATATCTTAAGAAGTCTTTTTAGTCATTTTGTGATGTGCGTTACTATTTTTTTTAAAAAATAGTAAATTTTGGACTATTGTTTTGTTCCAATGATAATCGTGTTTGGTTATTATATATTTATTTCAAGTAATCATTTTTATTATCAAATATTATTTGTTTAGTTATACTTTATTTAATCATCACTGCTATCATCTTAATCAATTTGTTCTTTAAGTAAAAAGTTATAATTTTATAACATACATTATACATTAAGTATTAAAGTATATTTAACTCCCTAATTTGCTACCACGTGAATCTTATTCACCTATATGTTTCATAGTACAAAAATTATGTAAAAGCCAAAACTTAGAACCATTATTATTATTCTAACACGTGCTTGTAACATTGCTATATTATTTTGCTATTTATTAATTTTCTGAATTGGAACTTTATTCTTGTTACATGAATAAAATAAAATAAAAAAAATATTAAAAAATTATTACAAAACAAAATGAAAAAATCGTGCTTAGAACAAAATGACAAACTAAAATCAAAGCTTATTCTAAAATTTTAACACCAACAAAGCATTTTACTTAGATTTTCACTCGATCTCTATAATTACATAATAATACTTCGTTTCTCCTCGAAGTTGAAGTAATTCCTCTAGTTAATTCCATTTCTTGCTTTGCAGTGAAAATGATGGAGGCAGGTGACCAGAGATCACTTGGGATTCCGTTATCATAATATTTGACAGTTACATATTACACGTCATATCATTGTTAGCAAGTTAGAAGAAAGCGAAAGAGATTATAATTTAGAGTATCGGGAAAGACCAAATAAAATATAGATTTATATACAAACTTTTACTAACTTTAAAAATAAAGACTAAAAGATTATTTAAACAAAAAAAGATGTGTAAGTAGTAGAAGCCAGTGAGAGGAAGTGCGTTGAATGGCAGCGTTAACAGTGATGGGGTTGGATTGCAGAATCATTCTGGTTCTTCTACTGTCGTTAGCATTAACATCAGAACTAGGGGTTGAATCATCATCATCATCATCATCATCAATCGAGGAAGAAGAAAGCAGCATCATATCACGATTCCAACAGTACCTTAAAATCAACACTGCCCAACCCAACCCGCGTTACAAGGAAGCAACCGATTTCCTTCTGTCGGAAGGGAAAGCCCTCTCTCTGGAATCCCAAATCATAGAGTTGGCAGAAGGGAAGCCACTCGTCCTTCTGAAATGGGAAGGGAGAAACCCTCACCTCTCTTCGATTCTCCTCTACTCTCACACCGACGTCGTTCCATCCGAACACGACAAGTGGACCCACCACCCCTTCAGTGCCCACATCGACTCCCATGGACGCATCTACGCCAGAGGCTCTCAGGACATGAAGTGCGTCGGCATGCAATACCTCGAAGCCATTCGCCGCCTCAAGGCCTTACACTTCCACCCTCTCCGCACCGTCTACGTCGCTTTCTCCCCCGACGAGGAGATTGGTGGACACGACGGCGCTGAAAAGTTCGTGCAATCTCAGATCTTCCAGCAAATGAATGTGGGCATAGTGCTCGATGAAGGTGGCTAACAAAATAAAATAGTATTATTATTGAGTTCAGCTTTTTATTCACACTCACTCAGTGTTTTTTGAATCATGAATCAGGGTTGGCTTCGCCGGATGAGCATTATAGAGCGTTCTATGCGGAGAAGAGTCCATGGTGGATGGTGATCAAGGCCGTTGGCGCTCCAGGCCATGGCTCCAAGCTTTATGATAACTCTGCAATGGAGAATCTGTTGAAGAGCATTGAGAGTATCAGAAGGTTTCGCGCCTCGCAATTCGATTTGATCAAGTCAGGCCTCAAGACTGAAGGCGATGTTGTTTCTGTTAATATGGTCTTTCTCAAGGCTGGAACCCCATCTCCAACTGTAAGTCAACTAATTCCATCAAACTTTAAACCGTACTTGTCTTAGCTGATGTGTGTAATATATGATATCTTATAATCATAGAGTAGAACAGAATATTCCTTCTTTCTCAACACTATGATTTCTCTTATATTAATATTAATTTATACATTTCAGTGGAATCTGCAAACAAACCCATACTTACAATTGAATTGAATTGAATTGACTTGATCAGTGAGACATCTCACATGTTTCAGAAGCTATTGTGGTTGAATAATCTCCCATTCCCAGTTTATTCTATTGTATCTTTGTTTTGCTGTCTGCCAGGGATTTGTGATGAATTTGCAGCCGTCAGAAGCAGAAGCTGGATTTGATATTAGGGTGCCACCAACTACTGATGCAGAATCGTTGGAGAGACGCATTGCTGAAGAATGGGCCCCTTCTTCCCGCAATATGTCGTTCTCCGTAATTATCTAATTATCCACTTTTTGCTTTATAAATATCTTCTATTTTGTAATTTTTAAATACCTTATCCTGTAGTTTACTCACTGCTTTGCTTTTTGCTTCGGTAGAAATTTGATGCTACAGGATCTTTCTTCTTTTTTCAGAAGTAACATATGTATTATAACATATTGAATCATGGCCTGCATCTTCTGCAATTTTTATTACCCTTTCAATGAAAATGAAGTTAGAGTCATGGGTAAGGCTGCCATGTGTTTAGATCTAGAGTAAAGGAAAAGAAAAGGGGTGAAGATACCATTTCTATCCTAGCTAGTACCAACCAAGGTTTTATTAGAAAAAAGCCTTAAATGCAAGTACATTATTAGAAGCATGTAATTATTTAAAAAAATGTTTGTTTTCAATTCTGTAGTAATTAGTGAATATAACCCAAGAGCTTGTAAGAAAAGTGGGGGGACAACATTTCTTGCTTTGCTACAAATAATAGATAAACCTGTGTTTTCGTTGCAACCTATCTACCTAGCACTTAAATTAATAGATTTGTGTCCTCTTACTGGTTTGGATGGTTAAATATTTCAGTAATAAACCACTCCTTTTGTGATTTATGTCAACTCAATTACAATGAACGCTGTTCATTATAAGTTCTGTTGTGTCAGTTGTTTTAATTTTATTCTGGTAATTAATTTCAAAGTGTTTCAAGCTTTTTCCAGGTGAAGGTGCCTTCCAATTTTGGTTCATGTACACATATAGGATGTGGGTGTGGATGAATGTGTGTTATGAGTCTTACGCTCCAGTAATTGTGCCAATTGTTTGTTGACAGTGCTTACTGATAAATGTACGTGCACATATATGAGGAAAATAAAGCAAATATTGAAAGCAAATAAAATGAAACATGTTGAAATTGATAAATTTAGATCATTTAGCATTTAAGCAAAAGGAAGAGTGGAAGACATTAAGGTATTTGTTCTGTTTGGGGGATTAATCCTGGTTTGGATTTATGAATTGCAGTATAAACTAAATTATTAAAATGGTGAAGGAGGAGGGTTGTGTTAGGCTTTCGGCAGCCAATGTAAAGATTGTTGAAACCTTTTGCATGGACTACTCATGACAATATTGTGCTAAGGTTGTTACCCAAAAGTAATGAGCTGTATGACTCAAGTCCAATGTCAAATGAGGTAAAGCAGCTGTATCGGCACTTGGATGTAGTGTTAAATGAGCAAAGGTTCTCACATTTGGCTGGACAAATGTGGTTAAAGAAGTTAGCTTGGGAATGCATGTTTCAGTATGGTTCATGGAATATCAGTACTTTGACGTAAAGTTTTTGGAAGTGGTGGACACTGATTTGTATAAAGATTAATATCATGTGCCTACAAGAAACAAAATGGGTTGGAGATAAGGCTTGGGAGTTTGATACTACAATTTTCAAACTTTGGTACATAGGAAAAGTTAAAGGAAAGAATGGAGCAGGCATAATTGTGGATAATATTTGGAAAAAGAATGTTGTAAAGATTAAAAAGATTGAAGAAAGGATCATGTTCTTAAAGTTATTGGTTGTACAAGACACTAATTAATGTTTATGTTCCATAAGTTGGCTCGAAAGATCTTTTGAAAGCAAAGTTTTGGGAGGATTTAGAGAAGTTGATCTAAGACATTCCACAAATTGAAAAAATTTTCATAGGTGTAGACTTAAATGGTTGTGATGGTTGTGAGGCAAGAGAATTTATAAGGGTTCATGGTGTTTTGATTTTGGAGAGTCAAATGATGAAGAACAATTTATTCTTGATTTTTTAATGGCCTACGACTTTGAGATTATGAACACTTGAGAGAGCTTTACTACACATATAGGGACTTGGTTCTTGATGTTCGTTTCAAGACTAATAAGTAGAGAATTTGACATGTTATTATTCCAAGAATTAAGTGGTGGCTACTTAAAGGTGAGAAACAATTGAACTTTGAGGCAGTTAGTAGAATATGGTAGTTGAATTGTGCAAGGTAGTGCTAACATTATTTGGAACAAAATAACTATGAATGTCAAAGAAGTTGCCAAGAAAATTTTAGGTGAATCTAGAGATTTTGAACCAAAAGACAAGGAATTATGGTGGTGGAATAAAATTATGCAAGGGAAGATTAGAGATAAGATGTGTTTTAAAACTTTTCATATATGTAACAATGCTGATAATTGGACAAAATATTAGAATGTAACAAATGAGACAAGAATATTAGTGAGTGAAACATGTTCTAAGGTTTTTATTAAGATCTTGGAATAAAGTATGGTGAGAGAAAGATTTATAAGCTTGTAAAAAATACAAAAAAGAAAATCTAGAGATTTGGATAAGTTAGACGTATTAAGAATGAAGAATGAAAAATTTTAGTTTTGGATCAAGACATCAAAGACAAATGAGAGAAATATTTTTATAAACTTTTTAATGATGGACAAAGAGCAAATGAAAATCTAGCAAGATTAGAATTGCAAGCAAATAATCTTAATTTGACATATTATTGTAAGACGAGTTGGAGAAATGAATGAAGCTCGACAATGGACAATGGTAAAGTGGTTGACTCCAATAATATCCGTTATAGTGTGGAAAATCTTGAGAAAACAAAGAACTTAAGTGACTCACTAAACTCTTTGATGAGATATAAAAATATGTCAAATGAATGAAGGATGAGTAATTTGGTCTCTGTATATAAAAACAAATGTGACATTCAAAATTATGCAAACTATAGAAAGATTAAACTCATGAGTCACTATGAAGTTGATGGAAAAGGTCCTCGAACATAAACTATAGGATGAAATTAAAATTATAGAAAATCAATTTAATTTCATGCCAAGATTTACAACAAAAGCTATATATCTTTTATGAAAGATGGTGGAAAAATATTGCTACAAAGAAAAATACTTACACATAACTTTTATTAATTTGAAAAAAACAAATGATTGTGTATCAAGAGAAGTGTTATAGAAGATTGTAAAAAATAAAAGGGTTCATGTAACATATATTCAAGTATACAAGACATGTGTGAAAACTTTTGAAGGCGTATCTAAGAACTTCTCTTTAGGGATAAGTTTACATCAAGGTTCTGCTTTGAGTTTTTACTTGTTTGATCTAATCTTACATGTGCTTACAAGTAATATACAAAAGATTATCCCTTAGTGCAGATGACATACTATTGGTTGAGGATTCAAAAGAAGCGATTAATGTTAAACTTGATGTATAGAGGGAAACTTTAGAACTTAATTGTTTTCACTTGAGTAGAAATAAGAAAAAGTATATGCAATGTAAGTTTATTAAAAAGAAAAAGAAGATAGGATCTTGCATTGAAAGTTAAAATTAGAGATTATATTATATTACAAGTATTCAAGTTTAGGTACTTGAGATCATTCTACAAAATGATGGAAAAACTAATGAAGATGGTACTCATAAAATACAAGTCAAGTGTTTAAAATAGATAAAGACATCAAGAGTTATTTGTAAAGGTAAAATACTTATTAAGTTGAAAGGGAAGTTTTATCGAATTGCAATACAACCGACTATCTTATATGGTAGTTAATGTTAGGCTTTAAAGGAACAATATGAGAAAAAGTGTGAGTGACAGAAATAAAAATGTCAAGACGAATGAATGGTCGCACTAGAAAAGAAAAGATAATAAATGATAGGATACATGAGTAATCATATTTCTATAAATTTTGTTTTTGATTGAGCTCAATGACATCATGTGATCCATCTAGTCTATCTCACTCGGGGTTAAGCCTTGGTTGATGGTGATGGTGGTGAAGGAAAAGGAAGATTATGGAAAAGTGGGTGTTAAATTTTAGCATCATGAATTGATTTTTTTCCCCTGTTTAAGGCAGTTATGATGGTTATAAGAAGGATAAAGGTTGTTTTTTGGAATAAACTGACTTTAAAATGATGGTTGTAAACTGCCATTCTGTTTTCTTTAGTACAGGTAATCATTTTCATTCAAATTTTCATCTGTGTACATGATTGATTATTTATGTACTTCTGTCTTTTTGAAAACTAATTATCCTTTAATTTTTTCTCCATCTAATTTCTTTTAATCTGGGCAGTTCAAACAGAAGGAACCTCAGCATGATAAGTCCGGGAAACCAATCCTAACTAAAACTGATGGCTCTTATCCCTGGTGGACCCTATTAGAAAATGCTGTTCAAAAGGCTGGTGGGAAACTGGGAAAGCCAGAAGTCTTTCCTGCGTCAACAGATGCGCGCTACTTCCGTAAACATGGGTTTCCTGCAATTGGGTTCTCACCTATGGCAAACACTCCTCTTCTACTTCACGACCACAATGAGGTGATTCCCTTATTTAATTTTTGAATAATTGATCACTTTTTTAGTATGCTTATATGCACAATTGGTATCATTGTCTTTAGAATCATATATCTGATACGAATTGCCTAGCCCTGTCATAGCTATGGCAATGTAGTACTGGACAAGTTTATTTCAGGTTGATTTTACAACTTTTATTTTATTCCCATGTTTCTTTCTGAATACAGTCGTTGGCATACTTGGGTTGACTTTTCCCTGTTTTGGTATGGTTTATTTGCTAGACCAGAGATTAGTCTACGGAAATAAATATAATTGCCTCGACTTTGTGTCTTTTCTGAAAAATGATATAGGATTGTTTGAATTGGGTTGTATCCTGGTGGGAGAAGGTAGTACCTGAATGTTGTGTTTATGAAATAACACTTGTTTGGACAGATTGTCTCGCAGATCACTGGCATAAAAAATTGACTTTTTTTTGTTCTATTCTTTTCTGGGTTTTGAAAACGCACTAGTGTTACCTCTCCTAATTACTACCATTCCTCTGCAAGCATCTCTCTGAATTTACTGTAACTGCATTTAGTTCGGAGTTCAATTTTGACTTGAGCATTGCTTCTCTTTCATGCAGTTTCTAAACAAAGATGTATACTTGAAAGGGATTGAAATCTATGAGTCAATTATCAAGGAATATGCATCGTTCGATGATCATGGAAGAGATGGAGGATCCAGAGATGAGTTGTGAGCAAGTTGTGTTCCTCCTCTCCCATTCCTAGTGCCCACTTTCTGCCTTTTCTCGATGTACCAGTATTTGGACTGACGCCATTGAGTAGTTTTTGACATGTAACAATAAAGAATTAGATAACTAAATTGGCCCTTATGTGAATGCTTTCATAAATATTCTGTTCATAATAATTTTCTGTGCATAAATAAATAGTAATTTTTAGGTTGTAGACTGAGAGTAGATTAAATCTTTACAATATTTAAATTTTCACTATATCAATCCTTGTAAAAAATAGAAATGGTAATAGAGAGTTTGAAAATTAATTTGGGACAAATTAAGCCTTTAAGAGGCTAATATAATAACAAATTTTTTGAAAGATTGATACAATAGCATGTCTAAATTTAGACGATCAAGTTAATAATTTTCTCTTTATTGTAGGTAATAATAAAACTATTATGTCATGCAATATAAAAAGAATTGGATAATAATTATGCATTCATACTAAATCCTCAACATATAAAAAAATTGTTCATGCCATTTTTTTTACTAATATTTGAAATGGTAGGAGTAAAATTTTACTTTGGAGCATCATCATTTTCATACTAAATTTTACTAATATCTAGTAAATTATAATTGAGATCATCATCATTTCATAAATTAATATTTTTAATAGAGCAACCTAAAAGTATTATTAAAAAAAATTGTAACATCAAATAATTATATAATTATTTTATAAATTATTTATCTACTAAATCAATTATATTGCTTTGAGTAATAGTTATAAAACTACCAACCAAATTATTACAGCAGAAACGAGCTTTTAGAATGTTAACTTAGATAACTGTTAATAAAACTTGCTTTATAATAATATATGTAGAAAGCAGTTTGTGTTGAACTGCTCTCTAATATATATTTCTGTAAGTAGTTCTCTAGTAACTACGCAATTATTTATTAATTATTCATTAAAGTTTTTCTTGATGAATGGTTAATAAAAAACTGCTTTTCAAAGACACTTTTAGAGGGTTAATAGAGAACTATTCATAATTTTTTTCTCATAAATTAAAATTTTAAAATGCCTAACAATTTCTAATTTATGAATGAAGCATACTTAACTCACACTTTATGAATCTTTTCATCTTATTTGCACTAACAAAGTTAGTCTTTTTCACTTTAAATTTTCTTCGTCTTTATTGTACTAACAAAGTTGGTCTCTTTGACAAATAGTAGTACCTTTCTTAGAATTCTCTTCATTCTCTCTTTCTTTTCTTTTCTCTTTATTAATAATAAATCATCCTATTAATTTATTTTTTTTTCTTGCTTACTAGTGTTTGATTTATACAAATATAAACTAATTGGTTAACACAACATATAAATTCAAGTTTCAACACGTGAGACAAAGAGCCAATTTTAATTTATGATAAAAATAAAAAAATTTTGAATGTCAGACAAATAAATTCAAATGTAAATATAACAATAAATTAATTTTAGTTTGTAATAGAAAACTTACAAATAAAAAAATATTAAATTTTAGATTTACGGTTCATGCTTATACCTTGAAGAATGGTTATATGAATAGTTTTCTAAGTGCCACCTACTTTAGATAGTAGTGAGAGTGATTTAAACCACTCTCTAAAATGACACGAAACCACTTTCTAATAGCTTTTCTGTTACAGTGAATCAATATCAATATATAACTCAAGTATTGCAATTGGTAATTATTGTTTAAAATCATTTATCATACATTGAACATATTTATCATCACATATTTAAAAAAAAATTCATGACATATAAAATCTACTAGTTACACTTGAAATTTCATTTTTTTTTCTAGTTTCAATTTAATAAAAAAAATTTCTTTGATTCATCATAACTAATATTATGTTTTATTTGTATAATTTTTTTTAAAAAAATTCTTCTAACATTAAACTTTCTACTCCTTCATAATTTTTTTCATTTGAATACAAAACTATAATAATCTTGCTCATATTTTAAATACTATTTAATTAAAATGCATTAATGATTAAGCTATTTAAATACAATAATTTAACTAAATAAAAATAATTTAAAAAAACTATACACAATAATATTTTATCATGTTGACCAAGAATAATAAAAGAGACATACAATTAAAATAATAACAACCAAAATAAATTTTAAAATAAAATTAGTTACCAAAATATCTCAAAAATTTCACTAACAACAAAAAATAAAAATCATAGAGTTAAAATTGTAGAGAAAGATAGGCAAAAGTGTAACAACCTCATTTCTTTAATCGAATAAATATATTTTTACGGCAATTGAAAAATAAATTTAATTTTATTCATGGAATTAATAGTAGAATAAAGATAAATGTTTATTTTCCTTTCTTATGAAAGTTTCATAAGATTCCAAAAATATAGTTTAAGCTTCCAAGGGTAAAACTTTGAAGTAATCAAATAAAACTTATCTTTACTTCTTGCAAATCATTTAGTTCATTTTGAATACATATAAATTTTAGATTTCCACTAAGAACATTTTCAAAATTTTCTTTACAACCAAAATTTGCTCAAGGATTTAAATTCTAAAATCTGACATTAGAGTCATTTACAAATTTTGGTCAACACAAATTATAATTAGATAAAACAACACAATTTCTCAAATAACTTTAGTCTTTACAAAGCAGTCTTCCTTCCAATACCTTTGGATTATGATTCTAGGACGGACCAAACACCTTTATCTCTTCACTTTCATTACCTGAAAATATTAGTAAGGGTGAGTACCTCCTACTCCACTAAATCTCTGGTTAACAAGAGCAAGATAATTACATATTTATACATAAAGCTAGAAATATTATTTTACATGGATTTGCATAAGCAATGACACTCAATCACCAAATCACCATCACAAAGGGGTACACAGGATAAACAATCAATCATGTTCACCACTTTAGATCATGCATCTTTCTACTAATCTGCACGTTACAATAATGTTTTATACCACATTAATAGATATGTCACAACACGTGTCCTAATCGCACCTGTCGATGTATTACAATACATATATCATAACATCAACCGATATGTTACAATATATATATTACAACTGTACAATCTCTGTACCACTTCATACACATCATACTTTCACATTTATTTTACATTCATATTCAATGTCCCTGTGATCCCTTGAGGACTTCACAGCTTAGATAGTCACAGCAACACGAATACACGTGTGCCTATCCAGCTCCTTTTAACAAAGGTATAGTCAGGAATTTTGTCAGAAAATGAGTGTATGGCCTGTGAATGCTTCCACTTTCAGCAAATTAATATGCACTCGTTCACACTAAGCATTCACCACCCCTATCTCCCTAAGATTTCTCAAATCTTCTCTGGACTCTATACCCTAATTGTATCTTTTAGCTAACTAAACTCACCACCAACATTTCTAATTCTTTTCCACACCCTTTTATAGGGCAACGTGTCATAATACATGAGTCTTGACCAAATAAGTTAGTGTATTACAATACATATATTATGAGTACACCTCTTGGGTCGTATTGCAATATCTGTATTGCAATCACATCTATTCATCTATCTTGACTCCCGTATTATAATCATTTTTTTTCAATATTTCATTTAATTTATTCACACGTGTGCTCATTGCACTCAGCCATGTTCACTGTGGCACTAGGATCACGTTATACAGACAACTTTTCCTTTATTTAAGAATATTCAACCACTTTTATTAATAACATGGTTTCACTTATTTGGCATACCCAATTATCAAACAACATAAATATATCATGCTTTACCAATTACCATCAATTAATCTTAACATGCCTCAAACATCACAACATTTAGCAATTCACTGAACCACCCACCAACTCATTCATTCACAATAGTCTAATATTTTTCATTACAACCTAGTTCAACCAATATCCACATACCACATTGTCACGACCCCTTTTTATAAAGGACCGAGAACATTATTTCTACACCACATACTTATTTAAAAATAGGTAAATAATAGAGAATATAAGTATAAAAATTCACTTCTCATTCAAAGTAAAAATGAAGTTCCTTACAACAAATATCCAACAGATCAACATAATATTACATTTAGTTTATAATATTCAAAATACCAAAAAAATTATAATATGTGACTCCCTCGACATGAGGTCTCATATATAAAGAAAAAGGACTCTGATGCATTATTACTCAACTCCAGCTTCTAACTTTTCTTCACTGCCCCTCAGCCTGTGAAGTAGATGCAACACTTGCAACATCTGCTCACGTACCACCGTACGATCATCGCAGTACACACGCACACAACAACATAGAAAGAAATGCAAGGGTGAGCTTACCAAACATAAAATAAAATTATATATATATAGAGCAAAATATTTCTCACAAGAATAACCCCATGCATTTCCAGCCCATCTAATGCACAAGCATGAAAACGGCTTCCAACCGGTTTCACAAACTAATTAATCCGTAGGAACCGAGCCGGTCCGGAGCGACCCATTCCTAGATTCTGGATCCAGACAAGACAAAGACAAAGAAATTTCGGCATGAACTTACCGTTACATGTCTACCCACCTAAACATGTAACTCGGCTCTATAATGATGCAAAACATATATCTCAAGATGATGCACGCCACCAAAATTATTTTAACTTTTCAACTACGGCAAGTTTATAATAGATCACCAAAATCTCAGCATTTTAAACTAATTAACAACGATTCTGACTTAGAAAATAGCTTTTATTCAATAGATCTAACAAAATCATATCAAAATATCTTGAAATAGCATATTAAACCGTTCAAAACATAGTTCATAGGTTAAAGTAAACTCCCCTTACCTCAGAAAGATGATTCACACTAGATCTACCGAATATTACTTGATTATAACAAAATTCACCGAAGATTCAACTTTAGAACGGAGTTTCTCCTAAGAACACCATGAATTTCTATAAGAAAGAGAAGGAGAAGAGAAACGAACGGTAAATCTAGCTTCAAACTTAAAGAAACTTACTTCCAATCCTTCAGAATAGATGTAGAATCTCGTATCTCAAGTAGAAATCTAAGTTTAGGAAGGTTTAGTATGAGAGAAATGGTGGTTTACGGCCTTAGAACCTTTGAGAACCTTGGATAGAGGTGAAGAAATGAAAATTTCGTGTGAAGCCCCCTTTTTTATAGAAAATTTTCGAAATTTACTGTTCATGCCAGAATTTACTGTTCATTGCCGGAAACACTGTTCACCGCCTTACTGTTCATGCCGGAAAATACTGTTCAGGGCACTATTCACGCCGGAAAACACTGTACACGCGTACTGTACACACACTGTACGCGTATGTGACGTCACCGATGACGTCAGCAGTCACTGTACATACGCGGTTGGCACTGTTCATACACGGTTTGTACGCGGTTTGCACTGTTCATACGCGGTTTGTACTGTTCACACGGTACTGTTCACTTTTTTTTTTAAAAAAAATAATTTCAACTCCATCTAAATATATTCCAATACCAAATAATCCTTCAATTAACATTGAACAAGTATAAAATATTATATATTACTCAATAATAAATTAGAAGCCTGACAATTCTCCCCCCAAAAATAAATTTTCGTCCTCAAAAATTTCATTCCCCAGAGAAAAGATGAGGATACAACTCTCTCATTCTTTCTTCTAACTCCCATGTGGCATCACCAGTTATTTGGTCCCAAACAACCTTTACTAACCGAATAGACTTACCTCTAAGTTTCTTAACTCTAGTTTCTTCGATACGAGCAGCTGGGACCTCCACAGACAAGTCATCTCGTAACTCCACAACATCAGGCTCAATTACATGAGACAAATCTGGAACATACTTCTTTAGCTGCGACACATGGAAAACATTATGTATTCCAGACAACTGAGGTGGTAACGCTAATTCATAGGCTACTGGTCCTCGACGATGTAATATCTGATACGGTCCTATGAACTTAGGTGTTAACTTCTTGGCTCTTAAGGCTCGCCCTACACCTGTAGTGCGTGATACTCTTAAGAATACATGATCATCAACCTCAAATTCTAGGGATCTTCTGTGTCGGTCAGCATAAGATTTCTGTCGACTTTGGGTAGCTCTTAGCTTTTCTCTAATAAGTTCAACTTTCTCCTTAGTTTCTTGCAGCATTTCAGGTCCAACCATCAAATGTACTCCATCTTGGAACCAACAGATAGGGGCACTATTCACGCCGGAAAACACTGTACACGCGTACTGTACACGCACTATACGCGTATGTGACGTCACCGATGACGTCTGCAGTCACTGTACATACGCGGTTGGCACTGTTCATACACGGTTTGTACGCGGTTTGCACTGTTCATACGCGGTTTGCACTGTTCACACGGTACTGTTCACTTTTTTTAAAAAAAAAATAATTTCAACTCCATCTAAATATATTCCAATACCAAATAATCCTTCAATTAACATTGAACAAGTATAAAATATTATATATTACTCAATAATAAATTAGAAGCCTGACACACATCATCAACAAACACTCGACACAAAAAATCTTCAAACAGTTTACACATCACACAAATTAATATAATGTGTTGGAGGTCAGACACCTCTGGACTCAGCCCAATCGTACGATTCGACACGCACATCTTTTCAATAATAATAATAAAGTTGTCTATCCTAAGGTCCAGCATAATCCATTATTCCAAAAGCATCAAATAGCATATTCTGACAACTCTTATCAATGTCTACTTAGTAAAATCCTAATGTTCCTCAAAGACCTTTTTATTCAGAGCCTTTATTACACTTTACATTTATATAGTTATTAAGTAGCTAAGGATTCCCCATTTTGAACTACCTAAGAGAAGTTAGAGTTTGGGATTTACTCCCCTTACCTTGGAATTAAGATCCTTCACGAAATCCACGATAGAATAGCTCCCCACATAGATTTTCATCCCTAAAACATTGAAATCCCCATGAGAAACTGAGAATACAAGAAAGAGGGATGAGAAACCAAAAACCCTAACTCATAAACTTACCTCCAAGCGTCCCAAACTTAATTTCAACCTTTAATCTATCTTACAAATGACTTTAGAGCCAATTTAATCGGTAAGAACGGGTTGAGAGTATAGAGAATCAAAAGGATTTCAAAGGGATGGATGGAAAATAAATTTTCTAAACCTAAACCATTCAAATACCCCTTTGATCGCAACTCGCTCGCTACAGCGACACATTTTCGCTGTAGCAAGGCATCTCTGGCTGTAGCGACGTCCCTTGTCGCTACAGCAAAAATCTCAAAGGAAACTACACCCTAATTTTTGCAGAATCTCGCTACAACGAGACCCTCTCGCTATAGCGAAACTGCACCAAAAAATGCACTCCTCACTGTTGCTCTCTTGCTACAGCGAGAAAGCCACAATCTTACTCTCTTCTCTCCGGGCCTTCTCGTTACAACGAGAACACCCCAGAAATATTCACTTAGCTTATTTTCAACCAATTCAGCACATCCAATTATAATGTACAATCAGCATCCACATTTATCTCACGTATACGCATATGTCCACATTATGCATTCACACCACCATCCAATACACATCATCATCATATACTCAAACATACCAACACATGAAAATTCTCATATATATATATATATAGTAATTAAAATATTGTTACAAATATGAGACGTTAAAAAAAAGAGATATATTTAAACTTAAGGATCAGGCTCTGAAGGTTGGAACTCAATTTCTAGTTCATTTTCACGCACAATAAAGAGGTTCAAGTAGTAACCATGTGAAGATACGGTAACAAAATCTCCATGAATGGCATCTTTTCAAGATAAACTACTTATGTAACATTGATACATGTCAATTCCCTTAGGGATATAAATAGGCCAGCCCGTCTAACAGGGGCCTACAGTCTATCCTTTTTAAAGTCTAGCTCGGCCTAACCTATTTAATTAATAGGCTTAATTTAAACTTTTTAAAAAGTTTAATTAATTAAATAAGTTAGGCTTGAACTTGAGAAAAAACCTATTAGGCCTATTAGAATAGTCTATTTAAATTTTATAATAATATATTAAATAAATTAAATTTTTAAATAATAAAATTTTAAATTAAAATTCTAATCCTTTTCGTTAGGGTTGAAAAAGGTCTCTACTAAATACCCTCTAAGAGATAACGCTCTACTTGCTAGAGTCTTTTGCATATTTTATACGCATAACACTAATTTACAATGCATTATTTTGATCACGTCTATGTTGTTTAAAAGTGATAAATAGGAATATATAATTTTATTATATATATTCAAGGTGTTGAATCAATTTTTTAATAGTTTATTTTGATATAAGCTTTATGACTTTTAAAAGTATATACCTATTTAGATAATTTAATAGCCTATTTAAAAGGAAGCTTAATAATATATTAAATGTCTCAATACGAAGTAAGCTGTTAAAAAGACTAATAGACTAAATCAGGCTTTTAAAGTGATCAGGCTAGGCTTAATAAAAAGTCTATGACAAATAATAAATCAGTCTCAAGCTTCAAAATTATTAAACAGATTAGGCCTATTTATGCAAAGCTTAGTCTAAGCTAACCTATTTCCATCGTTAATCCCTATGTAATGATATTGTCATGTGAGAGTTACTCTTGCACTATCACGTGTTAATTCCTCCTAAAGTGGCACCTAATCAAGATGAGTTTTGCAATTATTAAATTTTTCATTTTGCCTATTATGGCAAATTGTTTCAAAAGTATCCTATATCGATAATTTAATATTTTTTGGTCTTTAATGATGAAAAAGTCCTATACTCTTCATAACATGTAATGTTTATATATTTTTTTTATTAATTATAAACAAGTAATAAATCTTACCTTTAGAAAAGGAACAAAATAATAAGTGGTGTAACACCCTCTTTCTCATTTATTTATTAGTTGATGAATTGTTTGATATTAGATAGTGTTGGAATGTGTTTGGAAATTATTATGGATGTTTTGGTAGAAGTCTGGTACAGGGAGTCTCGCTCAAGTGAGACAAGTATGTCCAAAACCACAATATTTCAGGACATTCTCACAGGACTCACAGGAAAAATATCCAACTCTCTGGACGTCTTCTTGCTTTAGGCCAGAATGACTCGTTCAAGCGAGAATTATAGAAAAAGATTGGGGAACCATTGTCTGGTTTTCTCGCTCAGGTAAGAAAGGGCTCATCCATGTGAGAATGGTCTCGCTCAAACAAGAGCGCGCAAGAATTCAATGGTATTTAAAAAAATCTAACCCAGAAACTTATATTACAATCCAAGAAAACATTTTTCAACTTTTTTTCTCTGAACTCTCTCTTCCCTCATCGAGAGAAAAAGCCTCTAAAACTTCGAAGTTACTCTAAATCCAAGCTTAAACCTCAATTCTATAGAATCATTAGTGAGTATCTCAAAGCTTGGCTCTTCGTTCTCACTTCTATTTTCTTTGTTTTATCCCTTCTCAAAGGATATTCTTCTTTATAATGTGTAGGACGACCTCCGTCTTTTGAACAGTCTTTTCCACTAGGTTTCTTCACTAAACTTGTCCATTGAGGTAAGGAGAGCTTTATTCCATTATTGATAATTTGATATGTTCTGCTCGTGTGGATGTGGTTGTGTATTCCTTGTTTGTGAATATGTGTCTAAAAAATCTCGATGATAATATGAGTTTTCTTATTCTTGATGACTTGAAATGTGTATTGTGGACTGAGTCCAAAGACATCAAACTCCGACAATGAGTGATTGATATATATAGGAATCTAATTCTCAATATGACAAGTGACAAACAAACACTATAATAGGATTAGGTGTTAGAATTACCCGAAACGGTTGAGATTGATGAGTCCATGACTAAGTGCTAACTTGATTGATGAGAGAGAAACAAAAAATAGAGAGAACTCCTCTTATCACCTTTTCAAATTTTTTCATACATTGTCTCAATAGGGCAACAGTTACTCTGAAATAGTTAGAAGTAGGGGTCTCTGGTTGATAACAAGATGGGTCAAGCCTACCCACTATGGCTCAACCCAATAACAATAACCATAAAACCATATCAACTAACTTTAAAGTTATTACAAATAAGCCCAATAACAATAATCATTTATAATATGGGATTAAACAACATAGTTCAATATTTTGGCACATAATTAATCTAGAATTAAATTAAAGTTATAACAAAATTTGATTTTGTTAGTCCACATATAAAATATCTAACAATAAAAAGATGAATAACATGTTGATATAAAGTGATAAGTTAAGGCTACAATGACTAATGAAAAGAGTGGAGTCATAATGAGAAATATGAAAAAGGAAAAGGAATATGAAGAGAAATGCTGATGAGAAGGAAAAGATGATAAGGACAAGTGTGAATAGTTTAGAGCTAAATTGAGAGTGTGGAAGATAGAGGCGATTCTAGGAATCTTAGGAAAATAAGGGTGAGGAATGCTCTTATTGAATTGCGCATAACTAATGACAGTAAGAGCATCACAAGCCTCATACTTATTTTCTGACCTAAACTCCTGACCATGATTTTGCTAAAAAGGACCAAGTCAGCACACGTTATATCCGTATAGCTGTGACAACTATCTATGTTAAGAAAAACCTCAAGGGATCTCAGGGACAGTGAAAGTTTGAAATGAGAAACCTAAGAATTAGTAGAAAGAAAATAAGATAAATTGAATATTTAATAATTATTGTATGCATATGAACATGAATTGTATTGTCTGATTGATTAATATACTATTCTTGTTTGTATTGTTTGATATAATTGTGAACTTATGTTGGTAACGAGAAGAAAGACTCATCTTTACAAAACCTTTTAGAAAATAAAGATGACAAATCTTCATAGACTTGTTAGGTAGTCGAAGCTGATTATTAGTAGTAGACTAAATTATGTGTGTAGAAAATGACAGCGGTTTTGCCATTGTAGTTTCATTGTAAATAATACTGATGACTCAAGTATTATATTTACCTTAGAAATGACAATAAGATACAATGTGCCTTTTGATTACCCTAACAGTGGTAAGATCCACCATACATTGTGCTTGTATATATACAAAGGTTTGGTCAAACTGCAAAATGCGTGAAATTATGTTTATACTTTTCTAGGTCATGATTAGTATGGAAGACCAAGCCACTTTACCGTAGAATGGATCACAAGTACTGAAGTGGTAGTTGATACATGTAATCTCGATAAAGATGAAGACTTATCCCCAAAGGAACTAGCAGAGATAAAAGGGTGGTTTGAAGATGATGTTTAGGATCATCTTCAATCTTTTGGGATGGATATAATACTCATTAAGACTTATTATATTTTATATTTTGTAAATTGTGTTGATGAGTCTTAATGTATTTTGAACTTATATTTTGTAAATATTCAACTCTTGTATATTAATGAAATCAATGTATATGTATGTTATTTTAGTTATTTACTTAAATTTATTTACTTCTCATTACTTTAATACTAAGAAGTTCTACAAGTTTGAATAATTTAAATGAAAGTTTTACATTTTTGGCACTTTACGTTATGAATACAAACAAACTTTAGTTTAATTTCCTCTTTTCAATGCAAAATTATTTTCTTAATTGTATAAACAAATAAGAATGTTACAAGTGGATCATGAGCTATTTTATCTCTTACTTAAAAGAAACAAATTAATACTTTATTTTTTTATATTAGTAGGATCACAATTAAAACAAAAATGATAAATAATGCATAAGGAATAAATAAAATACAATAAAAACAACTAAAGCTACCAAATTTCAAAAGACTAATCCATGATTCTTTGCTATAGTAGCAATAACAAGTAATTTGAAGTTACACTTAAAAAGAGAAGACAAACTAAATGGTTAAAAAAATAATTTATCAAAAAACAAAATGGCAAAGTTATGAATATTACCAAGATTGTTAAGATAATATTACGTTAAAAAAAATTCTCTATTAGATTTTAATATTACCAAATTAATTAACCGACTTATTAAGCTATTCGATGTATCTGAATCCAAATTATTTAAAAAAAATAGATAACATTAAATATTTTTTTAAGCATTTCGATTAAGGATAATTAATTAATTTTTGACTCAAATCCACCCAAAATCAACCTGAGATCACTCCTACTTATAGACACCTCGCTCCGAAACCAACATCAAGACCACTGTTAAACTTTTGTACGCGGAAACCAGGGTTTTTTGCCCACATAGGGCTAATGGAGAAAGAAATTCTCCTTCTGGGGTTGTTTGATAAGAAATTCCTTGCCTGGGGTGATTTGTGAGTGTCGTAAAATATGGTAACGACACATTGTTAAGTGTCGGCAATCAAAATACCGACAGTACTTGTAAATAATGCCACGTGGCACAGGTGTCAGCTAGTTGTGGTCCGACACATATGTGTCAATTATATTTTTTGCGACACTTATGTGTCGGCTGAAAGAATGGCGACACTCGCTCTGTGTCGGTTAGTTTGACTCTGACACATATCTTGTTCACTCCTTCAAGTAGTGAAAAAAACAAAAGACATGCTTTTATCCAAAAGTCTTTATCCAATTAAGATACATATATATAGCGAGACGAATGTGTATTAGTTGCAAACATTTAGAACAAGCTCCGGTAGAAGAAATTTCAAGTTAGAATATTATTAATTTATTGTCTTAAAATTTTTAATTATTGCAAATAAGTTTGAATTAATAATTTTAATATTATTATAAATAGATGAAATTAAAAATATTTGTAAGAATTAATTAAATTATTTAATGTTAATATAATATTATTGAAAATATAAATGTAAATTTTTTTATTTTAATTTTTTTGTAATATTTTGTATTACTATTTGTTTAGGTAAATTTTTGTAATAATTTTGGCTGTATTTTTTAATTCGATACACAGGATGACTGAAATTGTGGTTATTTTATACTAAAATGGAAGAGTGTACAAAGGAGATGAGGGTATCATATTTGAAGGGAATAAAAAAATGATTAAAATAGAACGTGGAATTACTTTTGAGATGTTGAAAAAAAAAATACAAACTTGAGATTGTGCAATAATAATGTAATTTCTAGACTGATTTAACGAATTTTAGTTGATTCAAGGAGTAGAAACTACACAATTTTAGATGTCTGTGATGATGAAGACATTGACTGTATGATAAGTGCTTGTCAAAAACGACATCAAAGAAATATAATTGAGTTATATGTGGATATTGTGGTTGGTGAAACTTTGTTACTTTTAAATTTATCACTCTAAACTATTAATGTTACTGACAAGGAAGAAGAGTATGCAATTAGAGGAGGTAATATATAATATTTATTTAAATTATATGATGTTTAAAATTTTATAATTTATGAATAAATATTTGTTGCTGCATCTACAGATGAAGAAGATGAGTACGATGATGACTATGAAGATGAAGAAGAAATTCTTTTAGATAGTTCTTCTTATACTGATTTGAAAGATGACTTCGATTCAATGATGAATATTTCAAATACCGGAAGAAATAACGATATACAAGGACAATTTACAGGTATAATTTTATATAATACAATAATTGTAAAATATTTGTAACTAACATTAGTTGAGTTTAATACAGATTCTATAACACCTTTTTGGAATATAAGTTCACACTACATTTCTATAACTCCCTCCATGCCAGTATGTACGAAATGACCTCTTCTCACTCTCAATATTGGGTGTTTACGACCATCCCAAATATACTCTGAAACGTGAATAAACTGATATCGCAGTAACGAACCATCCTCGGAACTGAGATTTAACACCCTACTACGAGACGAAGATGATGTCATCTGAAATCTATATAAACAAGTAAACTATAAACTTTAAATGTACAATATAAGTAACAAAATTTAATAAAAATAATTTCATTTTATTATTAAACAATTTGTACCTTAAAATATACTCTATCAAACTAAATTTACCTACAATTAGTACATTTACAACATATGTTCTAATAATAGCTTACAACAAAATTTATATTTTTAAAATATCATTATAAAAAATTTAACCTATAAATTCTTACTAATGTATTTAAATCTTTTTTCACTTGAATAAAATTACAAATTTATTATTATTCATTAAAATCATATAAATAACTACAAACTTTTTAAAATATTCAAATGTCTAAATTAATAATTATCTAATATTTTTATTTTCAGTCATTTATATTTTAAAATAATATTTTTAATTTTATTTAACTTAAAATTTTATAAATTCATCTTTTTTTCACTTCATTCCTTATTCTTTTACTCTATATTTTTTTTCAAATTAAACTAATTTATAATTAAGTGATGAATAACTATATTTTTATCTTTCACAATTTTAAATTATTTACTATTTCTTAATTATGTGACATAATATTTGTTGAAATATTATTAGAAATTTAACAACCGCAGATTTTTAATAATATAAATTTATTAATTAACATATTTCATTTTTATTATTTCAATTTTATTTTGTTATAATTATTTTTATATTTTATTAACCTTATAATAATAATCACACATAATTCTTCCTCGTATATTTATCTAATTTAATTCTTTTATATTTCTCAATTAATTTATATTTATATATTTTTCTAATTTTTTTTAACATAATAATATTTTTATAACAATAATAATATCATCACTATTTTTATTTTTAAATATAGTTTTCTACATAAATAACAATAAAATTATAAATTTTAATTTAAATATTTTCCTATTTTTCTATTTTTATATTTTTCTATTTACCTATTTATCTATTTTTGTATTTTTATATTTTTCTATTTATCTATTTATCTATTTTCATATTTTCGTATTTTTTTATTTTCCTATTTTTTACATACATAAAATTACAACTAAATAAATTATAATGTAAATTTTTACTAAACTTTGAGTGAGAATATGGACCAGCCTGGACCACACCCAAAGTTCCTTTCGCAGGATTGCAATATTCCTGAAATGGAAACAAAAACGGATGCGACAAATTATATTTTCTTCAAAAAAATATTTATATTTCTATCTAATATACAAAATGATCTTTTATTCTTACCTTCTAAAGTTTTAAAAATGGCAAAACTGTTAGCCCCCTCCTCTGCATTTTCATTTTGCAAAATTTTAAAAATTTTACACTTACACAATGAAGAAGATGAACAGCACAAGTAGAAGCGGGAGAGATGGAGGGGCGAGCGACGTGCCTCCTGTAAGATTGCCACATGGACCAATTGTAACAACCTACTTTATAGAGACCCTCAATTAGTGATTTTTTTTAAAAAAAAAACCAATAATAATTCCTTCATATGTAACGTTGATATTTCCAATCATTAATCACAAAAATAAATTTTTCCATGCAAATTTCAATATGAAGTTTCTGAATTTCATCGTAACATATAATAAAAAGTAAACATTCATAAGTATTCAGATAGTTGTTTACAGTAATCCAAAGGGCAAATGGTTAATAAGTTCCCTGTTTACACTTCACTGTACGCCAGAGAACTCAATCACCATTTCGCCTAATAACATAATTAACATACAGATAAAAGTATTAGATACAATTCTTCAAAATAATAAGAGCAACACTAGGAAGGACTTCCTACAGAGCAGCACAGCTAAGCAAAATAAGTGGCTACTACCCGGCACCATATAGGCCTATGTACAACAAAAGAATGCCTACAACTAACTCTTGCCACTGTACACAAACAGTAAGACACTTCCAGTCCTATTCTGATTCCATATCCTCAGACTTGGAAGATGAATCTCCCCCATCTGAGCCCATTTCTGAGTCACTAGACTCATCGATGTTTAGAGGATCATAATCCTCAGGAACATCAATATCCATTTCCTCCTCCTCAGCTGGAGGGGGAACTGGTGGTGGTATGGGCTGAAAGGGGTTATTATTACCCAAATCAAGAGTTAGTCTAGTCCTAATGGTGAAAGGTACATTGCCACCTCCGGGTCCTGGTGCCGCTCTCCTTAGCATTATAGTAAGTATGCCAGCAAATGTGTGAATGTGATTATCCCAATCGTGACGCCATCGGTGTGGTTCTCGGCTGAGGAACCTGATCGTGATATTCGTTTGAAGTGGTAACTGTGCCATCTCCCTTTACTACAGAGAGTGACCGAGCAAATCCAACGAGTATCGCAGGTACAGAGAAAATAAAAAAAAAACAGAAAGACAATAGGGTGAGCCATAGTTCATACATCTTGTTAAAATCAAACATCATAAACATTCACAGATCAATCACATTCCAAATACATGATGATGATGTTGATGATGATGCATGATCCTAGTTCCTTTTACTAATATGTTCATGCATGCGGGCCCAGATCATTTCTCAAATCAGTGCTAGGGTAGCCAGGAGTTGACACTACTAGGCATGGAAAATCCACCCACGGGATTATTGAGACCCACGCTCAAATATAACCCAGTAGCTCACTGACCATGATATACGGTAAGAGCACAGTCAGGTACAGGAGAGTTTGTACAGTGGGATCCCTGACAACAGGTAGCGAGCCTGAGCCTTTTGGGGCTTCCAACCACTACCCTTCCTATCCCCAAGTCCTCCCTCAGGGCCTCCCTATCGTATTCCCAGAGTCCATAGTCTCTGATTCCCCAGTTTGCACAAAATACCATTTTCAGATGAGTAGTGCATGAGTTCCTAAGGGGTTTTTCTTAGAAAAGTCCCATATTCCCAAATTCATAAATTTGTTCAAAATAATTAAAATATTTTTTTTTTCTAAGTCTGAACATTTTTCAAAAATTTTGACAGAGTTTCCCTTGTAATACGGACTTCCCAAAAAAAATTTTTTTTTTATATACTTGTTACAATCAGAAAACTTCCCAATACAGTTTGTAAGAGTTCACCACCCATCATTCATTCATTTCAATTTAATTTCAGTAAACTTTCCCATGAAAAACCACCATGCACATAAATGCTTACTCAAAGACAATTCATATCATATAACATAATTTATATCTCAATCAAGTATTCAAACATATACTTTTGCAACCAAACACGCAAGCCAATCTTTATCATTTCTTGAAATTTAAACAAATAATAGAATTGAAAGTATCAATCAAAACAAAATTTGACAATTTCAACAAGTAAGGTTAAATACGTTTATGATGTAATCCTTACTATATAACCCACCCCTTACCTCTTACGTCCACGCTTGCTCTTTCCAAAGCTTGAGGTTGAAATTGATTTCCGGCGAAATCTATACATGTAATGAAATGCTAGTTAGAACCTTCTCCGGTTCTATCTCATGAGAATTTAAAACTCATTCATTATTCTAATCTAATTCTGGCAATATGTTAAGCCCACATTCACCTTACACTCAATTTAGAAAATTATCCTATTTGGTATACGCTTAGAGTAGGAGGAATCCTAATGAAAAACATGAACAAAGTTCAGTGTTTTGGAATTTTCGTGATTGTCTACAATATTGATGAAGAGGTCAAAGTCTAATTCAAGATAGATTGTACAATAAAGTTAGTCAAAGTTATGACAGGGAAATTTTCGAGCAGGTTGCACAAGGTTCAGTATTTTTGCCATAACTCAAGATATACTTAACATTTTAACATGGGACTAGTTTCTAAATTTCAAGGACTAATTTATCTATAAATTTATGATGGAATAAAATTCAAATACCCTATAGAATAATGGCAGTTTGCAGTTTAAAGAGACTGTTTCTAACAGGACTCACTACACTAACATTCTAAACATACCTTAGTAATTTGACTATATCTTATACTACACATAAGCTATTGGCATGAAACCAATTTTACAATTTCAATAATACAATTTCCTACAACCTTTATGAAGGATTCGAGTCCCAATTCTACACATATCAGTCCCAGTAATTCAAAATCCGTGGCTGATGGAACAGGGTAATCTTTTAAGGTGACAGCTAGAATATCTGATAGTAAAATGGGCATAACTTGAGCTACAAATATCCGTTTGATGTGAAACCAGTTGCTAAATTTAGATAATTTAAAGGGATACAACTTTCATGAAGACACCGACTCCTAATTCGGTCCACACAAGTCCCAGAATTCAATGGACTAAAACGTACAAACTTGAGTTCCTAGGTTTTTTAGCCTAACCATTTCTAATAATCCATTTCAAGCATGATTCTAGTGTTCTAGGTGTAAAATCACAACAACAAAAGCACTATAACACTCTTCCCATTCCTACTCATGTGAAGCCAAGCAAGGAGAGAAAATGAAAATCCACCATTTTGAAAAATAAAACCATACAAATGTAAAGGAAGATGAGGGGAATAAACTTACCTCTTGAAGCTCCTCAAGAAAACTAAGATTTTGTTCTTAATTTCTAGCTTGAAATGTGATGATTTTTGGAAGAGAAAAGGGAGAAGAAGAGCCCGTAAGTTTTAGGAAAGTTTTGGGAATTTTTTAAGCATTTCTCTCTCCTATGTCCCTTTATAAAGGTAAAAATATAATTAATCTATTATTATTTTTTTTTAAAACTTAAGAATTATATTTTTTTGCAAAATGTATACTTTTACAATATAATAGATAGGAAAATTTTTTTGAAACAAGGTAGTAGAATGTTTACAATAATAATGAGATGATTACTAAAATTTTAATTTACTCAAATCGCTCTCAAAACAATTTATTTATTATCAGCTAATTAAATATGCTGCAAAATAGAATTTTGAAATTTATCAAATTGTGTTGTAAAAATTTACTTTTCGAGATCTTGATAGCATTACTAGACTCTTGTAAAATTTTCAGAATTTTTGGACTTCATTTGCTATGCTCAAATTTAGTTTGAAGTTTTTATCAGTATACTAGCAAAATAGACAAATTTTGAGTATTTTCTAAGAATTTCAGAAAATCACAAATCATCTAATGAATATAAAACTCTAAAGTCACATTGACTAATTCCTAATAATTTAATTTTTTTTATTTAAATTTTGACAATAATTTTGTCAAAATTCAGCAAACTAAGGGCACTAAAAATTAGGATGTTACACCAATCGACGTGTGTCGGTCCTGAACATGCCAACACTGGTATCGTCAAACACACTTCCGACATTAAAATCGGATCTGAGCCGTCTGACACATGGAGAACTTCCACGTGTTTAGTTCGCAGCCGTAGATCAATATTATAAAAATCCGTCCGTTATATTTTTTTAAAGTGTTGATTTCAAGTTTGACGATACTATTAATTTTAAAAAAAAAATTCCTGTGTGTCTGCCATGTATCTTCCAACACTGCTTCCACCTGTCATTCCCCACTCTGACACAAAATTTGTTATGAAAGAGCCTCATATAGAGAATTTGTTTCTCCATTAACCTTATGCGGGCAAAAAACTCCGAAAACCAATCATAGTTATTTTTAATATTTTTAACATGTGAACTACCATTATTATTTTTATTTATTTTTTTAAAACTAAGTATCACATGCTCTAGATGTGAAATTGGCAGCAATTTTAACACTAATATAATTCTTAGTTTTGTGCATATAATATACGAAACTTTTTATAAAAAATAAATAAAAAAGCAGGAAAGAGTTAATTTTGCAGTATGTGACGGAAAGAATAGTTGGAGGAACACAAGTGAGGGAGAGAGTGTGTGCACTGAGCGTTGACTATGGTGTCCAATTGCAGAATCATTCTGGTTCTTCTACTGTCGTTAGCATTAACATCAGAACTAGGGGTTGAATCATCATCATCATCATCAATCGAGGAAGAAGAAAGCAGCATCATATCACGATTCCAACAGTACCTTAAAATCAACACTGCCCAACCCAACCCGCGTTACAAGGAAGCAACCGATTTCCTTCTGTCGGAAGGGAAAGCCCTCTCTCTGGAATCCCAAATCATAGAGTTGGCAGAAGGGAAGCCACTCGTCCTTCTGAAATGGGAAGGGAGAAACCCTCACCTCTCTTCGATTCTCCTCTACTCTCACACCGACGTCGTTCCATCCGAACACGACAAGTGGACCCACCACCCCTTCAGTGCCCACATCGACTCCCATGGACGCATCTACGCCAGAGGCTCTCAGGACATGAAGTGCGTCGGCACGCAATACCTCGAAGCCATTCGCCGCCTCAAGGCCTTACACTTCCACCCTCTCCGCACCGTCTACGTCGCTTTCTCCCCCGACGAGGAGATTGGTGGACACGACGGCGCTGAAAAGTTCGTGCAATCTCAGATCTTCCAGCAAATGAATGTGGGCATAGTGCTCGATGAAGGTGGCTAACAAAATAAAATAGTATTATTATTGAGTTCAGCTTTTTATTCACACTCACTCAGTGTTTTTTGAATCATGAATCAGGGTTGGCTTCGCCGGATGATCATTACAGGGTGTTCTACGCTGAGAGGAGTCCATTGTGGTTGGTGATCAAGGCCGTTGGGGCTCCCGGTCATGGTTCCAAGCTTTATGATAACTCTGCAATGGAGAATCTGTTGAAGAGCATTGAGAGCATCAGAAGGTTTCGCACCTCGCAATTGGACTTGATCAAAGCCGGCTTGAAAGCCGAAGGTGATGTTATTTCGGTTAATATGGCCTTTCTCAAGGCTGGAACTCCGTCTCCAACTGTAAGTAAAGGAACTCCATCCAACTTTAAACCTTACATTGGCTTGTATAATGAATGTATGGTTATAAATCTATCTATATCTATGTTATGATCATAGTCGTAGAATTGAATAGATAGAGTAGAATACACCTTCTATTTCAACTTTATGTTTTCTGTTGCTTTTATCACTTTTGACTGGAAGCTGCAAAGCCATGCTTACTATGGAACTGACATGACGCATCTCATTTGTTTCTGATACTACTGTGATTGAATAATCCCTTTGTCCCATATGATTACATTCTGTTTGTGTTTTGGTGTCTGCCAGGGCTTTGTTATGAATTTGCAGCCGTCGGAAGCAGAAGCTGGATTTGATATTAGGGTGCCGCCGACTTCTGATCTGGAATCGTTGGAAAGGCGCATTGCACAAGAATGGGCACCTTCTTCCCGCAATATGTCATTCTCCGTAATTACCTAATCCGCTTTATATATATATCTTCCATGTAGTGTTGTTGACTCACTGCTTTGATTTTTACTTTCATATAAATTTGCAGGCATAGAAACTTTTAGCCCTTCATTTGTTTCCCCATCTCATTTCTTTTAGCTTGGGCAGTTCATACAGAAGGTACCAGTGCGTGGTAAGTCAGGGGAACCAATCCTCACGAAAACTGATGGTTCCAATCCCTGGTGGACCCTGTTAGAAAATGCTGTCAAAAAGGCTGGTGGGAAACTTGGTAAGCCAGAGGTCTTTCCTGCCTCTACAGATTCACACTTCTTTCGCAGTCGTGGTTTACCAGCAATTGGATTCTCACCTATGGCAAGCACACCTGTTCTACTCCATGACCACGATGAGGTGATTCCTTTAATTTATAATTGTGTGCATAATTGATCGTTTTGTTATTATGCTTATCTGCACAAGTGATATCATTGTCTTTAGAATCCTATATCTGATTAGTTATTTAGAACTGAGGCTTGCAGTAAGTCCTAATTAAGTTAAGGCTTTCATGAAGATGCATCGCATTAGCTCTGTCTTGGCTAAAACAATGTAGTGGTGGATTAAATTTTTTCAGGTTGATTCTACACTTTTATTTATCCCCATGTTTTTTCTTAACACGTATTTGGGTTGACTTTAGGCTCGTTTGCTTTTCTTATTTGCCAGACCAGAGATTAGTCTGTTGGAAAGAGAAGTGTCACCATAAACGTACAGGAGTCAATGAAAATTTTATGTTTCTTCTGAGAAATTTTGTAGACTTGTTTGTGTTTGGTTGTTTGCCAGTGGGAGAAGGTAGTACCTGGACGTTGTGTTAATGAAAAACAATTTTTGTTTAAATAGATTGTCTCGCAGATCACTGGCATAGAAATTGACTCCTATTCTTCTGTTATTTTCTTTGTTGTGTTATGAAATTGCACTAGTGTTCCTCTATCTCCTTTCCTCTGCGAGCATGTCTCTGGATTTATTGTAACTGCATTTAGTTTGGACTTCGGGTTTCAACCTTTACTTGAGCATTACTTCTCCTTTATGCAGTTTCTGAACAAAGATGTATACTTGAAAGGGATAGAAATCTATGAGTCAATAATTAAGGAATATGCATCATTCGATGATCATGGAAGAGATGGAGGATCCAGAGATGAGTTATGAGCAAATCGTGTGTGGCTCCTTCCCCTATCCCAATGCCCATTTTTCTGCCTTTTTCCATGTAACAGTATTTTTGGGCTTGGTTAAGTAAGTAGCTTCTGGCATGTAAGTATAAAGAGCAATGTTTTAAAGTTAGTCAATCATTAAATTGGAGAAGACAATGGTTAATAGTTTCTACCGGAGTCGAACATGTGTGTATACAAAGTAGGGATCACTTATCCTAGAAACAAGTTTCGTGAAACTTACATTGGGTATTAACTTTTTATGTGCATTAAATTTCATTAATATAAGTTGTTGAATTAAATAAGAATAGATTAAGTCCACAAAATTTTATATTATCTCATTCTATTTATAAGAAACAAATACTTAATTTATCAATATTAATACAAAATAGTTGTGTCATAAATTTATACTTTATTCTAAAAATATTTAGTTATAAATGATTAAATTAGTGTTTTACTTATTAAATGAATGAATACAGCGAATACCTCGTTAATATAAATTTATAATAAATAAGTATATATAAGAAATTTAGAAATTAAGGTAATTAAAAATAAATTTTTATTTCTTATTAAGTAGGATTAGAAAAATATTGATAGTTATTTTTTAATATATAGGTCTATAATTTAAGAATAACATACCTATTATTTATTAATTTATTTATTTTTATTTTGTTTTTCATTCAATCTAATTTGGATATGATTGAGTTGTATACCTATATGTAGTAAGTAAATCACTAAAGAGATAATAAGTCACTTGGTATTTGGACTAATTTTCGTTAATTTATTTAATTTTATTTATATAATCATTGAAAGAATATAACATAAGTAGGTATTTACAATATGCTTTAAATATTAGCATAATTTTTTTTTATCTCACACACATATACACATTTAGAAAAAAAAATAAGAGTAATATATATTTTTTTAAATAATCAATTAGTGTAATTAATAAGATGTTTAATTTTTAATTTTTAAAATAATTTCGTAACTTTAAGTCTTATAAATAAAAAAACAGTAAGAGCAGAAAAGAACGTTTAAATTTTATTTTCTAATGAATAGTTTCCGGATGCCGATGGTCTTGAACAAAAATAAAATATTAAATTATGTATATTTTTACTTTTAGTGATACTTGAAAGGAGGGATATTAGAAAGTAATGAGTATAGGCTTAATTAAACTTTTAATTTAGTCTCTTTAATTTTTTAAATATTTAAACTAAGATTTGTACTTCAAAAATTTATATAATAATTAATAAAAATATACAAAATATTTAAATAAAATAAAAAATAAAACATACAAAATATAATAAAAATTTTAATGATAAACTTAATTTAAATAATTGAAAAATTAGATAAACTATATATGAAGAATTAAAATTAGAGAAACCAAAGTAGCATATTTAAAAAATTAGAAAAACCAAAATTATACGTTCTAAAAACTTGAAAGATTAAAGTGAGTAATTAAAATTAAATATAAATAATTAAAATTGCACCTACTTTAAAAGTATATAGATAAAAAGTATAATTAAGTTAATTTTAAGTACACAAAATATCAATATCTAAAAAAAAAAAGAAAAAGAGTTAAATTAGAATGAGAATTATTATTCTGATAAAAAAAAAGAATGATAATTGTTATATATATATAAAGAGAATTAAGACAAATATTTGAAAAAAGAGAAATGTGCATTATAAAATTAAATAACTGTCTATGTTAGGTGACGTGAGAAGGGGGTTGTGAGTGGGGTGACAGAGGGAGGAAGATGTTTCCAAGGGAGAAGGAGAGTAACGGCTACCAGCAGCAGCCAAAGGGAACGGGTCACAGTCACAGAGAGCGAAGCCGTCGTGGCACTCGCAGGTCTCGTGCTTCTACTTCCACACATAAGCTTACGGTTTGTGAGCAACAACAACATCATCATCCACTTCCTTGCACTGATTTACACGCACAACCTTCTTTTTTTTCTTTTGGTTTAGAATTTTGCTTACTCTGCAAATGACCACCTTAATTTAGCAAGTAAGGAACCTCACCAAACCAAATGTCTTACATGAAACTTTCTCAGAAGTTTTACGATGCTTTCAGGCTGTGTGGGTCTTCCCTCAAATCCCCACCCATTGCTCGCAAACTTCACGCCCAACTCATCCGCTCCGGTTTGGACGCTTCCCTTTTCTTACTCAACAATCTACTCCACATGTACTCTAATTGCAGCTTGATAGACGATGCCTTTCGTGTTTTCCGCGAAGCCATTCATCGCAATACCTTCACTTGGAACACAATGCTCAATGCCTTGGTTCATTCGGGTCGGATGAGTGAAGCAGAACACTTGTTTGATGAAATGCCTATGACAGAGAGAGATTCTGTTTCTTGGACCACCATGATATCTGGCTATTGTCAAAATGCTCTCCCTGCTCTTAGCATCAAAAGTTTCACTTTAATGCTTCGGGACTCTAATGTTCAAATTCAAAACTGTGACCCCTTTCCCTTAACTTGTGCAATGAAGGCTTGTGGCCGCTTTGCCTCGGTTCAGCTGGCTCTTCAGTTGCATGCCCATGTCATCAAGTTACATTTTGGAACCCAAACCTGCATTCACAACTCCCTTGTTGATATGTATGTCAAGTGTGGAGCAATCAGTTTGGCTGAGACGGTTTTCCTCAACATTGAAAGCCCAAGTTTGTTTTGTTGGAACAGTATGATTTATGGATACTCTCAATTACACGGACCCTATGAAGCACTCCATGCCTTCACCCGAATGCCCGAACGTGACTCCATTTCTTGGAACACGCTGATCTCAGTGTTCTCTCAACACGGCCTTGGGGTTCAATGTCTTAGTCTGTTTGTGGAGATGTGCAATCAGGGTTTTAGACCTAATTTCATTACTTATGGTAGTGTACTTAGTGCATGTGCCAGCATTTCTGATCTGGAATGGGGTAAGCATTTGCATGCTCGGATTCTTCGCATGGAACATGATAGCCTGGATGAGATTTTGGGAAGTGGTGTCATAGACATGTATGCCAAATGTGGATGCTTAGGGTTGGCAAGGCGTGTGTTCAATAGTTTAGGAGAACACAATCAAGTTTCTTGGACTTGTTTGATTGCCGGGGTGGCACAGTTTGGACTTTGTGAAGATGCTTTGGCACTATTTAAACAAATGAGACAGGCTTCTGTGGTGTTGGATGATTTTACTCTCGCCACAGTTCTTGGGGTTTGTTCAGGTCAAACTCATGCTGCCATTGGGAAACTACTTCATGGGTATACAATCAAAAGTGGGATGGATTCCTCTATTCCCATAGGGAATGCAACCATTACAATGTATGCGAAGTGTGGAGATGCAGAGAAAGCGAATCTTGCATTTAGATTAATGCCACTTAGAGATAAGATATCATGGACAGCAATGATCACTGCATTCTCTCAGAATGGAGACATTGAAGCAGCCCGTGAATGTTTTAATACAATGCCTGAGCGTAATGTCGTTACTTGGAACTCCATGTTAAGCACATATTTTCAACATGGATTCTCGGAAGAAGGCCTTAAGTTGTATGTTTTGATGAGAAGCAAAGATGTCAAACCAGATTGTATCACTTTTGCAACTTCAATCCGGGCCTGTGCTGACTTGGCTATTATAAAACTTGGGACGCAAGTTGTATCTCATGCTATAAGGTTTGGTCTAAGTTCAGATGTTTCAGTTGCAAATAGTATTATTACAATGTACTCAAGATGTGGACAGATCAAAGAAGCAGAGAAAGTTTTTGATTCAATACATGTGAAAAACCGCATTTCCTGGAATGCTATGATGGCAGCATTTGCTCAAAATGGTTTAGGTAGGAAAGTAATTGAAACGTTTGAGGATATGTTAAAGACGGAATGCAAACCTGATCATATTAGCTACTTGGCTGTTTTATCTGGGTGCAGCCACATGGGGCTTGTAGTTGAAGGGAAACATTACTTTGAATCCATGACTCAAATTGGCATTTCTCCAACAAATGAACACTTTGCTTCTGTGGTAGATCTGCTTGGACGAGCTGGGCTACTAGACCAGGCCAAGAATTTAATTGATGGTATGCCTTTCAAGCCAAATGCCACTGTTTGGTGTGCCCTACTAGGAGCATGCCGAATCCATCACGATTCACGACTAGCAGAAACTGCAGTGAAGAAGTTGATGGAATTAAATTTTGAGGATTCTGGAGTTTATGTCCTTCTAGCAAATATATATGCCGAGTCTGGAGAGTTAGAAAATGTTGCTGATATGAGAAAGTTTATGAAAGTAAAAGGAATTTGTAAGAGTCCAGGTTGTAGCTGGATAGAGGTTGATAACAGAGTACATGTGTTCACTGTTGCTGACACTGATCATCCACAGATAAAGGAGATTTGTATAAAACTGGAGGAGATGCTGAAGAAGATAAAAGATACAGGAAGATATACTAGTGTTGTCTCTTCTGCCCATAGGAGTCAGAAATACCATAGTGAAAAGCTTGCTTTTGCTTTTGGGTTGCTTAGTTTGCCATCTTGGATGCCCATACGTGTAATGAAAAATCTTCGTGTCTGCAATGATTGTCACTTGGTAATAAAGTTGTTGTCTTTGGTCACCTCAAGGGAACTTATCATGAGAGACGGATATCGATTTCATCGTTTCAAGGATGGGTATTGCTCCTGTGGAGATTATTGGTAGTCTGTGGTACAGATTGTTCTTCTATATCTGCTTCTTCTCCCATTGCTTCTACTTTATGCATTTTTCCTTTCCTGTCAATAGTCAGCAATCATTATTTTAAAAGTGTATAGTTGTTGCACCATTTTTTATTTCAATTAAATAGGAGTTTTGACAGAACAGTCATATATATATGTTGCTTAACTTCTCTTGATAGAGCTCTTTTGGCATAAGGAAAAACCCAACATTAGTCAGTGTCATTAACAAATTCCAAATATCAACAGAAGCAAGGGGAAAAGGTTGACAGAGGGAATAGCAACCAGAAATCTCCGGTGTCCTCACTTGGCATTGTAATCAATCCTTAGCAATAAGATAATAATGTAAAGGGAACTATGATTAGGAGTTTGATTCTGAAATGAGGATAGAGTTTGAAACTGAACTTAGAAACAAAACTCTCATGCTGGGAAAGACAAAATGTACAGGGTGCACATGATTCATGTGGAAAAAATAAATTATTCTATTGAGTGAGAAGTTGACGTGGTTTATTGTGAGAGAAAATAGCAGCTTTACTTTAAAAACTCTTATATCTGCGCACGCTTTCTCTTACATCTATGCTTTATCCTCCTTTTTTTCCTATTTATCTTCTTTTCTTATCACATCACTCATTATAATTTTTATTTGGTTTAAATAAGTAAATAGTCCTTAAAAATATACAATTTTTTAGAATTAGTCCCTACAAAAATTGTCTGCTTTAATCATGCAAAGTTTTATTTTTTAGAAAATAATCCTTGCCGTTAATTGAGAATCATTGGCTAAATTTATAGATTAACTCCTTAATTCTCGTGTTTGTTTTGACTTTTTGACTTGTAACTTTTTTTTTTATATATAGGTTTCATATATTTTAAATATGTTCTAAGTTAGTCCTTTCTATTAAAATTGATTGATGGTATTACTAACTTTAATAGCGTGGAATTAGAAATAGAATAAGATAATATTATGTGATTACTAACTTTTTTAATATATTTTATAAGAGTCTTTTAACTTTTGTTTAAGTTTCACTTTGGTCCTTTATCTATTAATGTAGTTTTAATATAATCCTTTTTTTACTTGTTATGGTGAATTATACAAGTTGGATTCGGACCAAATATTTTAGATTAAACATATCAACTATATAGGAGATAAGTTTGTTGTGAGGTTAAACAATCATGAATGTTGTTGCAAAGGTTGGATGCTCACAAGGATACCATGTCATCATGCAATTACATGCATGAATCATATGAAACTTTAATCTAGAAGATTGTATCCCTTCGTGCAATTACATGCAAGGAGGTAGGTTTTGGGGGTTGCCAAATTTACGTAGTAAGTGTTGCAACAACCACTAACAAAGAACAAATAGTTTTCTTATTTCGAGCAATTTATTGTGTAATATTATTGCAAAAATGATAAACTAAGACTATATTATATGAATGATGTTAAGTGTTTCTGTCCTTTTTGGTGTTGCAAAACAATGAATTCAAAATGTAACTCCACATTAATATAAAGTTCAAATTAACATAATACTACCAAAGGTTCTATACAAAACCAAAATACATAAACAACACAGAACAATACTTCCAAATATTCTAAATAAGACCAAAATACATTCTTGCTTAGTTACAAAAAAAAAAAAAAAGATGTTGTAAGATGCTTCAGGGATCCTTGTTTAGTATCCTTCTTGCTTGAAGTTTAATTCTTTTTTATGTCTAAGATGTTGTCTAGCCTATTGATTGAGTTGTTTACTAAGGTGTTTGAATAGTTGATTCAATTGGTGGCTGAGATGACTATGTTGTTGTAGGCTGAGATGGTGGAGCAACCTGACATGTGCTCTTGTTATGACTTGCTACTCCATAGTTTCTACACTTAATGGAAAATCTTTTTCTGCTCAATTTTTTTGCATCCTTTGTCATTTCTTCAAGCACCTTATTTCTTTCCTTTTTGGGTCTTTTCAGGTTGCTTTCTGATTGGAGAGTACATGAGTGTATGAAGTTTCAACCCACAAATTTGGGCAATTTGTTAGATAGGATATATGTTGTTCTCATACACTACTTCATAAGGCTCTTTCCTAAAATATGAGGGGATAAAATCTTCTAGATTAAAGTTCATATGATTCATGCATGTAATTGCATGATGACATGGTATCCTTGTGAGCATTCAACCTTTGTAGAAGTATTCATGATTGTTTAATCTCACAATAAATCTATCTTTCATATAGTTGATATGTTTAACTTAAAAAATTTGGTCTTTAACCAATTTTTGTAATTTATCGTAACAAGTGAAAAAAAGACTATATTAAAACTATATTAATAGATAGAAGACCAAAGTGAAACTTAAACAAAAGTTAACGGAACAAATATAAAATATTAAAAAGTTAGTAACAACATAATCTAATTCATTATTAATAAAGTTAGTAATACTGCCAATCAAGTTTAATAGAGAGGACTAACTTAGAATAGATTTAAAATATATAGAACTTATATGGAAGAAAAAAAAAAGTTACAAACCTAGGTTGAAATAAACACAATTAAGGGACTAATCTACTAATTTAGCCTTCCTAAAAAATACACAGTTTTAGAATTAGTCCTTATTAAATATTTTTTGTTTTGGTTTTAGTCTGGTAAAATTTTAATGTTTTTGAAAAAAAAAAAAACCCAACAGTTATGTTTTAAATCAACATTGTTGATTTAGGCAGCATTTTGCACTACATCTCTCTCTTAAGAATACTTGTTGAGGTAATGTTATCGGAGACCAAAATATAATTTTTTGGGAAAAATTTTCAAGATGAGTAAAAGTTGTATTGCGTGGGGTAGAAAGTTTTTCTCCATTATGGTCCCTTGAACTCATATTTCTATTTTTTAGCAAGAAAATGTAGATGTTCCTAGTTATGTGTGAGATAAGAAGACTTACTTTTATCTTGTCTAATTTCATCTTGAATAATGGGATTGGGAATGTAGACTCCTTCCACCATAGCAATAAAAGTAGAAGAATTAGAAAACTCTAAAACATTGTATATTGGTGGATTCCAAATAGTGAAATACTTTGGTGTTGAATGTAACGATGGAAAGCTAACTTATTTAAAATTTTATAAGACTAAAGCTAAAAAAAAATAAAAATAAAAGGAACCAATTAGTTGTCTTGCAGAGGGGTCCATTTTAAAAATAAAAAATAAACTAAAGCCTAAATTTTAAAAATGTACAATTAAGGAGGTTGTCTTGCAGAGGGGTCCAAAACTGAGACACCTATATTGTTTGGAGTGTAAGTGGGTAAGTTGGTATCCAAATTGAGTCCAACCTATCTTGTTTGAAAGCTAACATATCTATAATTTTAGAAATGTGCCTACATGTGAGCTTGGCTAAAGTCTGGGCTTTGAAAGCTTGATCCTTGGGTTTTTTAGTGTTCAGAACCTGATGCAGTGTCCCCTTAGTATGGTTGGAGTGCAGAATTGGTTATCCTTGAAGCAAAACAGTGATCATCAGTGAGAACTTGATGTTGGGTGTCCACAGTTGTTTGTGTTTAAGGGATACTAGATTAGAGGTGTCAATGAGGGCTTTAGCCCAAGAGCTAGTCCTACCTAGCCCTGAATACACACATCCTACCTAGCCGTAATCCAATTTTCGTTTAAAAAGTTAGTTTGGCCCTAAATAAATTAGCCCATAACATGCTGGGTCAGGGAAGGGATAGTCCACAGGTCAGCCTGACCCTAAGAAAACACAAATTGTTTGCACCATTCGCATCTCAACTCTCAGAAAACACAAATGGCTTGAACCTTAATCTCCATCTTGTTCAGGTACAATGATCAATTGTTGAGAAAATTATATGCAATTTGAATATGACGTCAATGAATCGTGTCTAGAAACCCTTGCACGTTATTCCTTTTAAAACTCTCCTAGTGCTGTTTCGTTTAGCAGCTCTTTCCATCAGCAATTGCTTCGTGGAAGGCTGCAATTAATTTTTTTAAAATAATTGAAATTTGTAATTTTGGTCTTCTCAAAGGTTTGGAAGTAGATTCTGATATAGATTCTATATCGTTATCTGTTCTTTGGAGTGTGTGTAATTGTAATATAATGTTAGATTGTGATTTCTGCTCCATTTGCAATTCATGAAATCCTCATTTAATCCAGCCACATCAGATTGACATATACCACTTTGATCTCGATCCTGAAAACAATTCTTCTTGTTATAGCCTGAATCTTCTATGCATTTATTCGATAAGACTACCTGAAGCTTGGGATACATCATATGGATCACAATCATTTAAATAATCTTCTATGCTTTTGTTTGATATAGGACTATATCAAGTCTGAAACCTTAATGTATTTTCTGTGTATTGCATATGACTTAAGGGTATGAATTTATACATGTACAAGAGAATCTATATTAATTACATATTATTACCTTCATAAAGATAATCTTGATATCCTGCTGTAATTACACTATTTTACTGACCTAATTATTATAATTACACATCATGCCTAATTACTATATTTACATATTAACAAATCATGCCTAATTACTATATTTACATATCAACACTTCCCCTCAAGCTGGGGCATACAAATCATATGCACCAAGCTTGTTACAAATATATTCTACTGGAAGCCTCCTTAAAGATTTTGCAAACAAGTCTGCCAACTGATCATTAGATCCAACAAAGCTTGTCTCGATTTCTCCTGCGAGAATCTTTTCTCTAATAAAATGGCAATCAATTTCTATGTGCTTGGTTCGTTCATGAAAAATCGGATTAGATGCTATGTGTATTGCTGCCTGATTGTCACAAATTAACTTCATCTTATCGACCTTTCCTACTTTAAGTTGTAGGAGTAATTGTTTTAGCCAGGTAAGTTCACACATGGTCACAGCCATAATACGATATTCTGCTTCTGTACTGGATCTAGCAACAATGTGCTGCTTCTTGCTTTTCCATGAGATTAAGTTCCCCCCAATAAAAATATAGTATCCCAAAATAGACCGTCTATTTGATGGTGATCCAGCCCAATCAGCATCAGAGTAGCCAACAATAGTAGAGTTTCCCTTATTCTGATAAAGTATCCATTTGCCTGGTGCATGTTTGATGTACCTAAGAATGCAAACAACAGCATCCCAATGGCTGGTATAGGGAGCGTTTAAGAACTGACTGACTACACTTACGACAAAGGTGATTTCTGGTCTTGTGATGGTGAGATAGTTGAGTTTACCAATCAAGCGTCGATACCTTTCTGGGTCTTTCAAAGGCTCCCCCTGACCTGGAAGGAGCTTGATATTGGGCTCCATAAGAGAATCAATCGGACGACAGTCAAGCATGTCAGTTTCAGTAAGAATATCAAGGGCGTATTTGCGCTGATTGAGAGAAATCCCATGGCTGGATTGGACAACTTCAATGCCAAGAAAATATTTGAGAGGACTGAGATCCTTGGTCTGAAAATGTAGGAACAAGTGATGTTTCAGGCGCTAGATGCCCATGCGATCACTGCCAGTGATGACAATATCATCCACATATACCACCAAATAGATACAGGTATGTGCGGAAGAGTGGAGAAAGAAAACAAAATGATTAGCTTCACATCGAGTCATGTCAATCTGTTGTAAGACAGTACTAAAGCTACAGCGAGAAGATGACAATTTCAGTCCTTCTCCCAGGGCCCTCTCGCTGTAGCAAGAACAGCCCAGTAATACGTCCTGCACTTAGGCACTTAGCTCATTTCAGCCCAACCAGTCATGCATATACACACGTATATATATATATATATATATATATATATATATATATATATATATATATATATATATATATATTCATAATATATATATGAAAATACACACATGAATGTACATTTAGATTTATATAAATAACAATAATTAATATTACAAAATTAAGGGTGCTACAACCTCCACCATTTTCTGCCCCAAGAACTATGAATACTCAATCATGAATAAGGTAATATGCTTGACTACATTTCAAAAACTGCCTAAGTCTCTTATGCACATGAAGTTCAAATTTGTCCCAGGTGTTGGTACCTAAATTAAGAACAAGTGTCATGAAAATAAGCCAAAATATTATTCATTTAACAAGAAATAACAATTTGATTTTAAAAAATTATTTGTAAATTGGATATCAAACATTGCAATAAAGTCTTTAATATTAAAAAATTAGGATATATTCCAATAAAATCTTATCTTACGAGCATAGTATTGATTACCAAGTAGAAACACCATAACGATTACTTTATAAATTTTCATAAATTATTATTATTATATATAACAAATCCATTATAAAAATATTACAACACACTAATTATATCTTAAATTAATTAAAAAAATACTTACATAATTAATATTTTAATTTTTATTTTCAAGAGACATGTCATTTTTTAATGATAGAGATGATTCAAATACAAATTGTGTTATTTTTTAAAATAACGTAAGTATTTTGACATGTAATCTTTCTATAACTATTAAGTTTATATCCTAAACAATTTCTTAAATCTTTTGATTTCTTTGCCATATATAATAAGGACCAATTATCACATTTGCTCCTAACAGTAGTTGGATCTCTCAATCCATTATGCCCAACGTCACGTTTAAACCTATCATTTTTACCTAAAGAAGTATTCTTTGACTTGAGAACCTCAAACATGCTTTAGTGACTCTATCTCTTTCAATGTCAAAATCATATGAACTTTGACAAGAAAATGTAGTCAACTACTTATATTGATGCATCAATACAACAAGTCTACTTATGGAATGTTAATCCCAATAATTTGATTCATTATTCAAAACACCTTGAATTGAACCATTTGCATTCTTTATCTATCTATCCAATATTAGACATTTAGTCATTTCTACAATATTAAGAAAAATGAGTACCATATGGTCAGATAAAAGGCTAAAGGATTTCAACCTTTGACACTCATATTTAAATTCATAATTTATTGAGTGAAAAGATACATGTCACTTATATTTAGAGGCACAATTTTTGACGCTACATAAATATTTTGTGTACATTACTCTTTACATTGAACCACAATCATCATGGATGACTTAACAATCAACATGAATCAACACAAAAATTTCATGGATATACCTTTGCAACTGTCCTTTCAACACTTTGATAATTTATTTGTAATACTGAGTCATCATGCATGGATAAAAAGTCAACACTAAGTTCTTTATATCAAATGTAATTCAAGAACAGGTAAAATTGTGAAAATTTTGTTAAATTACACGTTACGATGTCATCCTAAGACAAGAAAAAAATTATCCTATATATAACATATGGTCCATGTCTTCCTCTTTTGATAGATCTTTATAACCTAATCATTTTTTTTGCAAATCAAACTTATCTATAATTTCACTTCATTTATGTTGAAACTTGCCTATATCAAAATCAAACAATGTGCATTTATTAAACTATGATGCACATTTGGCCATACCTTATTTATCTTACTCATTATCATATCACCATTGGTAATAACTTATATAAGTGTCTAATCTTTCATTACTTCCATGAAATATTCTAATAGCTACACATATGTTTTTTCAATTTCATCTCATATAACTGCAACAACAAACATTATAATTTGGTTCTGATTATTTACACATGAAAATACCACAATTAGACAACAATACTTATTCTTTAGTACTCTATCAAATGACACATCTTTTTATAATTCATCCAACTAAAATCACCCCAAAATATATGTTTCAATTTACCTTCCTTATCTATAATGTGACGACAAGATATTAGTGGATCAATTATCAACTCTTTAAAGTATTGTAAAGCACGTATATAATATAAATATGATTCTTGCTCTTTTCTTTACCTTTCAATATGATTATATATATCTTTCTGACAAAATCTTATGTTTTTATATACTCCTAATGTTCTAAAGGATTATGTTTTTTGAAGTAGCAAAATCATTTAGTCTTTCACACCTTGTATAAAATAAGTACGCTACATTCAAATTTATGAGATGGACATTTCTTATTTGATGAGGGCTAAAGTTTTTAAGATCCATGTCAAGAATGTCTTCCAAGCTATCAACATTAATTACCATATCATTGTCATCTCCTTGTTCCATTTTATCATCAATATATAAACATTTAGTCTTTCATACTTTCTTCCTCAACTTCAGCTTCGTTCTCATCTTCAAAAATTAGAATCACCTTCATCTTTCAAATCTAATAAAATTTCCTTTAATCCCTAAAACAAAAGCAAACAACACATTATAAAAGAATTTAAATTTATAATAAAAAATTGCACTACTATTTAAGTGACTTTAATGATATATTTGTTGATCAGTTACTTTGAAAAATAAGTTACTTGCTATTTCATTGCTCATGTTATTCTCCATGTATTTTAGTCATATAGTACTGACTTCTGGACACTTTTTATACTTCATTACCTAATTCCAAGTCATAAAAAAATATTTCATCAAGATATTAAATTTATAACAACAACATCAATTTTTTGAAATTATTTTAAATTAATTATTTTCAAGTCAACAAACTCCAAACATAAATGGACATAGTTAATCATTCTTATTGTCTTGCACAAATACTTAGGAATAAACATGTAGAACATAGTAAAAACAGGATCTCATCCAAAGATTTTAATGTTAGCTAATTATAAAATACTTCAAATAACATAAAACGTGCAACACGTTAACATAGACTATAATTATATTATTCTATATATAGTAATTAATTATTTGTTAACTCTTTTTTAAGCTCAACATATTTATTTACCTAACTCTTCAACAATAGCCAATTTAGTCACTAAAAATTAGCATTAATAACATCTTTTATAATATTTTTTGTTATAAGTTAAAAATGATAAAAAATATCAATTAAAAATAACAATCATATAATTCTTTAATAAACTTATGTACAATAAACCTCTTCTCATCCACAAAACATGTTAAGAAAGCACATTGTATTGTAGAACCCCAAAAAAATATATGATATTTCTTTTTAAACATATTTATAAAGAATAATTCAGAAATTATATATACGCATAAAAAAATAAACTTTTAATTTTATTTTCAATAAATATGTCTCAAGCATTATTAGTAATTCCTTTTAGTTGCAACAATTATTTTTCATCCAAATCTAAGCGTCAACGTCTAAAGGCCATCAACAGCTCAATGTATAGTTGGCTAGGATATTTTATCATAGATCCACTTAAATATCAATGCTTGCAAGCTCTAACGCTCGCTCCAATAATTTTAGGAGATCATAACTCATATATCATGTCTTTTACATTAGGATTCTAAAATTTTCTATATTTATATATTTTTAAATCATACCTACAAGAGGATGTTACTATATTTTCATTTAATGGATTTATGAAAGAAAGAAATGGATCAATCCATTAATAAGATTGATTGGATTTGTTTAGGCACATTGCTTTGATACAAAACCTTCACTCCATAAAAAACATAGTTTAATTTATTAAAAACATCCCTACAACAGTCTATGTGATTATTATAAAAGGGATGTAATTAATAATAATGCAAAGAAAGAGAATTAGAGTATGTATATCTCTATGATTTCTTTAAATCTAATTAGCTTTAGTTAGAAACATCAACTATAATATGTGCAATATAAGTTACTTCACACCAAGTGTAAGGTGGTAAAGATATATTTTTTATAATGGTAGTGATTAAATAAGACTAGATCTAATCTTAGAGCTTACTGTGTTAAGCATGCTAATTTAAAGGTCTTTTACTATAAAAAGAAAGAAAAAAGTTATGATATAATTACTATTAATGAGAATAGAATGTTGTATTTCTTAAAGAATTAGGGTTTAGTGAGAGAAAGATACCTACAAACAAGACAATGAGTTTAAGAAAAAGAAAATATGGTGTGAAGAGAAAATAAGAAAATTGTACCCATCAAAAAGTACCAGTTCATAAATTATAGACAATTACGTTTTAAAGAAACTATTTTAAATATTTAATAACCCTAGTATTCTTATCTTATAATGATTAAAAATATAAAAATTATTTCACACTCTACTATAATAAGTCATTTTGTTAACTCATGATGAGTCATATGTAACATGTTAGCTCGTATTAGTCATCATCATAATTAGAATAAAAAATTAAATATATTTTATAAAATAATTAAAATATTTTTTTTACAAATTTTTAAAATTATATATATATTTAAAATAATTATAGATTTTTTTTAAAAGATACTTTATAAAAAATGCTAAAATATGTTTCTTTTAATTTATTAAGTATTTAATCCTACAATCTATTTACATATTTTCTTATATCTCATATATTTATTATTCTCATAACTTTGTAATATATTTTTTTTCATAAGCTAATTAGCTTGATTTGTGTCAAATACACACATTAAGGTGACTTTTTTTTTTTTTTTTTCTATTCAATAATAATATGTATAGGTAAGCCTTCGAAAGATTGAAACAAATGATTTAGTCATCACTCAATATATTTTTCCATCATTTTGTCTTTATCATTTTAGATTTTTGCACAGTTATTTTAAACATTTTAGCCAAGTATGTAGCTTTTTTTTTAACCTACTTCATTTTATGTCATATTACTATAATTACACTTAATATTTTTTAATTGTGATTCGTTGTATTTTAATTTTAGTCCATATAATTTTTCTAATTAATGTAATTTTAGTATATTTTCTTTTCAAGTGCAATTTCTTAAATCTGTAATGTATAAGAGCTTGTTTGTTAACTATTTTTAAAAATAATTTTTTCTTTTGAAAAAATAAAATAAAATAAAATTTATTTGGTAACATATAAAAACAATTTTTTAAAATTGTTTTAAAATATTATTTTTAAAAATTAAAAATCAAAACAGAAATACGTTTGTTTCCTTTTTTACAATCAATTTTTTTAAAAATAAAATATAATATAAGTTTTTATTATATTTTATTTTTAAAAACAGAAAACTATTTAAAAAAAATATGCTCTGAATATTTTTTAATGATATCTTAAAAATTAAAAAATATTAAATTACATAATTATTGAATCAATTTTTTCTTCATAAAAGTATAAAATGTGTTTGATAAGGGGTTTTAGATAATTTAAAAAGTTATTTTACCATGATGAAAATTTTATTTTTAAAAATATCCTATTTGATAAAAAAATTGAAATAGTTGTTGATATTTTTTGAAATGCTATTAAAATCAATGAATTCTCAATAAAATTCCATCTAGGTTCTAACTCCTCTTCCACTCCGAACCTCTCTTCATGTGCCTATCTATTAATTAGATTGATATATATTATAATTTTATTGGGGAGAATATTTTAGCCAGAGACTTCCCATTCCCATCACCATGTTAAGTCCAATAAATTGGTAAATGTTTTATTAAGTTGTCGAGGGGTCACAGGATAAGTTACATGTAATTAATATACTTATTTCAATTTAAAGGAGAGTGTTAGAAAAAAAAAATGCTAATTATATTATTATGTAAATATTATTCTCTGTTGTATAATTGAAACATTCAAATTTCATCCTTTCAGTTTTTACTCTCGTTTTTTACTTACACCATTCTTTAATTATCTTTTTTTCAAAACATTCTTATAACTTTTTACTTAATTTTTTTTAACCTTGTGTGTGTTTAACTTAATATAATCCACACAGTCTAATAACAAAATGTTTTGGATTAGCTTGGCCAAAACTTTTTGATCATCCTCTATACAATTTAAAGTTTGTACTGAAATGATATAATTATTCTCCTTAAAGGGGTATTGAATGCAGTCGAAGGTAAATATTTTGCATTGACTACATCACCAAAGTGGGTGCAACTGTGTGAACTTTATGAATGTCTCTTGAAGACTCATTAAACCATAAAAAGTGACTGTTTCATTATTATTATTACTAGTTAATCCATATTTACTATATATATATATTTAAAATAAAATGTTATCAATTTTGCAAATAATTATATATATATAATAAAATTATTTTTAAAAATATTTTTTTAAAAAACATTTTAACTTGATTTTATAACTACGAAATATAAAGCAATAATTTTTTAAATGAATATAAACATGAGTATCATAAAAAAATAATACATAAAAATTAAATAAAATATTTTATACCCAAAATTTATAATAAAATTAACAAAAAAAGTAGACAAAAATTAATTGCACTATAAGAGATTGCAATTCACATATTATTCTTAATCAGTTTTAATTAAAAAATATTCGTGATTGATTGTAAAAAATTAATTCTATTAAATGTCTCACTTTTAGATAAAATTTTCTTATTTATAATATAAAAATTAATTATTATTATTATTATTAATTTCTGCATGAAAAGAACTCATCCCATATTAATTATTTTCAAAGCCAGAATATATATGGTGTTTTGATTTTAGTGCTTAAATTTGGATATAACCATTTGTTTTACTTCGACTTTTCTCACCGTAATTTTATATACCATTTAAAAATTATATTTATTTTTTAAAAATAAAAATATCAAATTTTTTGTTTTTTTCCTTATATTTATACTTACTTAAAAAATAAATAATATAACAATAAAAATAACACATAAATAGCATTAATGATGTTCGGAAGGAGGGCTGTTAGAAGTAGAGTATTAAACCCAATCCAAAGGGGGCTTGAAATTTGAATACACAAAATGGTCCATATCCATGTGGGCGGAACAAAAAAAAGAGGTAAATTAGAATGAGAATTATTATGAGTGAAAAAAAAAGGGGAATGAGAATTAAGACTAAGATTTGAAGAAAAAAAAGAAGAAAAGTGTAATATAAATTGAAATAATGATATGAGTATGTAGTTGAGGGGAGAAGGGTGAGAGGAAGGAAGATGTTTCCGAGGGAGAATGAGAGTAACGGCTATCAGCAGCAGCCACAGGGAATGGGTCACAGTCACAGAGAGCGAGCCCGTCGTGCCACTCGCCGGTCACGTGCTTCCACACACAACCACCTTAGGGTTTGTGATCAACAACAACAGCACCATCCACCTCCTTGCACTGACTTCGACATGGCCTATTTCCATTCCTACGCTCACCTTGGCATCCACCAAGAGATGATAAAGGTTTCTTCTCTTCTTTTCTTCCAATGTTTCTCATTTCCTTTTGTCTCCTCTCTAACCTACCTGCTTTGGTGCAGGATCGTGTGCGGACTGAAACTTATAGAGAAGCAATTATGCAGCATCACAGTTTTATTGCTGGAAAGGTTATTTATCAACCTAAGATGTTCCGTTTTAACTCGGTTTCTAAACTTTTTCTTTTTCATTATGCCAGAAGCTGCTAGCGGTGCATGCTGGTTTTTTTTTTTTTTTGGTTTATAGTTTTATTTACTCTGCAAATGCTCACCATGATTTGGCTACATTCGAATGTGAATTTTATTTATCATGTTTGAAATGTATATATATATATATATATTTTTTTTTTTTTTCTAGAATATTTTGATGTAAGAGGAATAATTTTTTTTTTTTGGAAAAACTCTCTGGAAATCTACTTTATCAATTAATGCAACATATGTACCGTCTCAGACTTCAAAGAGGACAGGCTATTATAGCCCCAAAAGTAGTAATCCTCAATTAACTTTGATCCAGTAACAGAATTCTCTCTAGAACTAGTAATAAAAAAAACTCTGAACTTGTGTGACTGAACCCCTGTGGCTGATACAAATAAAACCCTAATCCTATTATGATACTTACAAGAAATGCAAAACCTAAGTCGAAACCGGACTTCAGCCTCTGTTGTAAATGATTATTGCAACATTGAGGGAGGGAATTAGTGGTTTAACATAAACATATTTGGAGTATTTAATAATTAGTCTGTTGGCCAACTTGACCAATCTTAATTCCACTTGAACTGAAAATTCTACTGATAGGAAACTGGGAACAGATTAGTAATGTTATTCAATATTATCACTGGAACCACCTTTTGCTATCGATAATAAGATGGTACCAATAGCAAATCAAGCTTTGCCCATAGATAAGTGGAAAGCTCTCACACTCGCCAATAAAAAAAACAAACAGAAAGCTGGTGATACTGCAGACATGTCAAGGGCCTGCTTCCTATATATTGTTGCTCAAACCTTGCTTACTCCCACTCTTTCCTCTCTTTTTTATTGTATTTTACTAACAGAATCTGTTTCTACATACGCTCTCCCAAACTGTCCCCCATTTCCCTCTTTGTGCCCACATGACTCTTACTCCCACTGGCCTTACCTTTTTATTCATTAATCCTTGTAATATGATTGATCAATAATCATTATAATTGCAAATCTGATACATCTATGTCATAAATGTTATCTCTTTTGGCCAAGAGAGAGGACTTTGTTCAACTGACGTAGGTCACTAGGTGGCGGACTGAAACCATGTGGAGGGCTTCTAGTTGGGGGTTATGTTATTCTTCAGTTAATGAATGGAAGATACTTATTTTACATGTACATATACCACATCTTGGATCAAGATCAAATCATTGATGCTCATGCATAATCCTTGTTATATTAAGTTGTTTCCAATTGAAGTTTTTTATGGCTTTTCCTGTATTTCCTGTCCCCTATTTTTCCCTCTTTTTTCCTCCTAAGTATTATCTGTCTTCAGGTTGTGGTTGATGTTGGATGCGGTACAGGAATCCTTTCTATATTTTGTGCTCAGGCTGGTGCAAAGCGGGTTAGCTCTTTCGAAATACATTGATGTATCCTTTAGTTAATAAGAAAGATTGTTATTATATGCTTTAATAATAAATATATTTTAAAACAAAAGCTAAACTGTTTTATTTCCATAAAATCCTTTTTTCAGTTTTCAACTTACATGCAATGTTATTTTGTTCTTGGATGTTTTTAAAATGAAAGAAAATGATTAATTTAAATTTTTTCTTCATGATTGTAGCATGATTGATTTGGCTTAGATCTTGAGAAATAATCGCTTATATTTTAAAAGCTCTCTTATGAAGCTGGTAAAAATAAGCTATTATTTCTTCAATCTAAGCTGAACCAAACGCACCATATCTGGTTTTTCTGTGTTTAATTGTTTAAGCTCCCTGTTGTTATACATGATTTATCATGAAATTTTATTGAGTTTTAGCACCCTTTTTTGATTACATAAACTGGAGATGCTGGCTGTATCATGAATGGGTTAAGTTAAGCCCTGTATTTCTTCATTTCTTTTTTTTTTTTTCTCAACTTCTTTTGTTTTATATTTTTAAACTGTGGAAGATCTTGGGTACTTTTGTTGAGTCATTCTCTTTGGGATTAATACTATGTTGTACTGTAATCTTTGAGCCTTATGTTTTGCTTTTCAAAATTAGGATTTCAATCTAGTTGTTTTGAACTTTGATTTTTTGCATCATTAAAACATTTGACATGCATGACATTGTGGAATGTTTGTCTTGCCAGGTGTATGCAATTGATGCCAGTGACATTGCCCTGCAGGTAATTGTCAAAGATCATAGTTTTCATCAGTATAAGCCTCATTTATTTTTAATGCAAGTGTGTAACTAAAAAGCACTCAATTTTCTATTTGTGCCAATAAACAACACTATTACAGAAATGTAGCCCTAATTGTGTTGGAATTTTGTTGATACACCTATGGCAATACAAGCCTAAGTAATTCTGTTTTTTAGAAGCATTCAACCTAAGACCATGATTAGCACACCAAATAGAATAAAATTGGATAGGACCATAGGAGAAGGGTTGCTGGGTAGGATAGGTTAAGCTATTTATGGGATTAACGTCCGTGTTAGATTGATTTCTAAATAGTATTGGTTATGCATGACTTGGTTGATTGGGTAATATTATCTTATCTGGTGTTTTCTTGAAGATATAACATGGATAGGATGCAAAATTCATTATGTTGCAAAAGTACCCCTTATAGTGTTGTTAAAAAATGGCCATGGCAGTGCCATGGCAGATGCTGGTGGTTTTTGCCCAAACTGCCACAACTATGGCGGAAAATGGCGGGTTTATGAGAGTGGCGCCATGGAGGCCATTACGCACCTGGCAGCCATGGCGGAAATGATGGTTTTTTGGGGAAAAGAAACAAGTTGGACCTCTGACTTGACCCGCTCCAGAGTGACCTGCAAATTCAACCCTAAAAATTTATTCTTCCTTTCATGTGACTCAGATCTCTCTCTTCGTCATCCTCAGCATTTCTATTCTTCCTCGCAGATGCTGTAGCAGTGGAAATCACAGCTTTTCGCATGTGTCTTGGCTGCTATTGTGAGATTTTTTGAAAACCAAAACGTGTCCTAAATTTTTAATGCTGCAGAACCATGTATCAGGGGGTATTTTGGGTTGAAACTGAAAAAGGCCTTTAAATGGGTTTTAAAAAACTGATCGTGCCTCTGCATTTTTGCACCTTCTTTTCTCTAACCCTTTAGTATTGTGCAACCCATCAACCCACTACTCTTTGGTGACTTTCTGTTTAACTGCTAGTGTTTTTGGCAAACTACTGTTCTTTGACCCTTGTTCTACATTTTCTGCCAAGTACTGTGTTTTTCTCTTTGTTTTGCTATTGTTCGGCAAGTTGCTCTGCTCTCATTGTCCATTTCTTTTTTTGCTTTTAGCTGCCAAGTGCTATGCTTTGCTATAGGTTTCATTTTTCAGCTACTTAGTTCTTTTTTTATTATTTATTTTGTCTAATTTTATTATTTACTTTGTCTAAATGTTTTGTTACTTTAAAAACATTTAGTTAGAGGCTTAAACTTGTTTATTTTCTGAACACAGGTCAATGAGTCTTTGATACTTATTTTCTGTCCACATTTGAAGCGCAAAGAGCTTTTGCAAATATAAGTGACCGTTTTTGGGCTTGGAACTAATGGCTAGGATACATTTTGTTTCAATTACAATATGAGCTATTGTATCGTCTGTATGAGTACAATTCATGCTAATATAGCATTAGTAGCTCGTACCGTATATATTATGTACAATAGTGTGAATCATAGTTATGACTTACAGTAGCATGAAGAATACTCATCTACAATCAGTCACATGGAAATCCATTTTTTAACTTTAATTTATCCCCTTTCTCCTGCATTATATTCCTGAGGTTGTGAAATATAAATTTATAATAGCTCATTTTTGAATAGTGTAGTTTTCTTTTATGATGTCCCTAGAAGTTCCCATTACTGTGTGTGTGTGTGTTGAACTTTTTATTATTAATTGACTGAATGAGTTTAGTTATCTTAGGGACACTATATCTTATTGCAATGATTTCCTTGCACTCCTTTCCACTTTTCTGGATGGGAAAAACATATTTTTTTCTGTCTGCGTCAACATAAGATTGGTCTTCCTGGGGGCCTATCATCATCACCCAGCCCCCTAATGGCTTGATAATTTTGTTCATAACCGTAAATTTTATGATTTGTTACCTATATTTGTACTTGCAGTTTGATTGGTATTTGCTCAACATCTAAAATTATGTAATACCAGTTGTAAGATTATTCTCAGTGGTTGTCTACGTATTCTTTTTTTCATTTCTTGTTCTGTTGTCTACATGTTAGTAATTGGTCTTGTGCTGTTGAATTTCATCTTTTCTTGTGGGAATAAGAGAACAAAGAGTTTGGTTCTTTTGTTTCTTTCTATAAGCTTTAAGGTTGAGGTGATGAATTGCTAGTAAGTTGTTTAAATGTTGGTAGCACTTTTTACCTTCAGTGCTTGGTTTCATCTAGTTGTTGTTATTATTTTTGCATGCAGGCAAATGAAGTTGTGAAAGCAAATAACTTGTCTGATGTTGTTGTTGTATTGCATGGACGAGTTGAGGTAGGCTCCTCTGAATGATATGTGCTTCTCAATCTTTCAAACATGCTGTAGTTTGTACCATAATTACGTACTAAATATTATTTAAATTAGTAGTATGTCTTATAATATTAATTAGTACCTATTAAATATATCTTTTTAAAGAGTTAGATATCTGTCCATTAATAGTAATACCATAGCTACAAATGCTGTAATTTGTATGAGTCCCAGTTCTCCATTTTCAAGGAGTTGAAGTCAATTTGATGATCTTTCAAAAAGTCGCGTGTCAATCTCACAAAAATTTAATTCAAAACTATTTTTTTTGACTCAATCTCAAGTGTTAATTGAACTTTAGGCTAAATTTGGCAAAATGTAATGATATATCATATAATAACAAAAAATAAAATAAAATTTAATTTACAAAACTACTTAATTGATAGGTTAGGGTCTTAGATTTCTTCATAATACAAATCAATGAAAAACACCAAGCATATTAATCTGCTTTATGCATTTATTTTCTTTTCATAACTCATACAATATGTCAATAACCAAATTTCCTATCTGATAAAATATCTTACGAATCTCATATCTATTAGTTCAACAATTTTTTATGTGAATTTAAATAAATTAAAGATGCATGAAGATCTATGAAATGTTGTTTTACAAGTGTTCCAAAAACTTAAATTAACCACGTAAATCATGTTTTGCTTCTCTTTACTGTCCAATTAATTAATTTTTGGAATGTGTTATATGATGCTGAGACATAGTTTCACCTCTTGATCTTTATTATACCAAGCAAATAAATTGGATTTTGATCAAGTAGTCATGAGCAATATAGGTTAATAACAAATGAACGTTATGTTCTGTTAAGATGTTATTATTATTAGATAACAACAGTTTGTGTTTCAGTTATGGTTTTTTATCAGAACTATTTTAGTTAGTCTGTTAGTTTATGTTTATTAGTTTGCTATCCTGATGTATATAAATAATATACAGAGCTTATATCATAATAATACCTATTATTCAGATTCAAGTTGGTATCAGTTATTCAGATTCAAGTTGTTCAATAAATTTGAAAAGCAAATACTTTTTAGAATTTACATAAATTGGTTGGGAATACATCTAGCCCCCTATCATTGAGATAAAAATGTACTCCATGATTAGCACAATGAAAATTAAAGAAGAGAAAGGGATGAGAAGCTGGACTCCTTGCAGTTAAACCCCTTGAGAAAGTTTGCTCCAATTTCTCTCAAAAAATGTCCTTGAAACTCAAGATTAAAAAAATTATCATTGCCTGCTGTTTCTTTCCTCCCTTGAATGGCTCTCTGTTTCTTTTCTTTTCATTCTGTACCACAACTCTATTTATTCCTGTCACAAGAGCCACTTCTTGGTATATTTTCACTGCCCCAGTTTGTGATTTGCTTTGGTTTTATCATCTTTTATCACTGTCCCACACCATACGTATGATCTGGGGTTTATATGCCCTTGGGTTCTTCCACAATGGCTAATGACTAGCTGCTTTGGTGTGGGTCTCCCTAGGTTTACAACAGATAATCCACCTTCCATTGTAGCTTCTCTTTTCTGTTTAACAAAATATCTCTAATATTTTTGTTTAGGTGTATGTATATGTATATTCTAGCAGATTCTACTTTATAATTTGTATAATTTTTCCTTTTTCAACTTGATATTTGTTACTATGAACAAGCTTTATGATTTTATATTTACCTTAAGGTTATGGTTTTTGCAGGATGTTGAAATTGATGAAGAGGTGGATGTTATAATTTCTGAATGGATGGGCTACATGCTTCTATATGAGGTGTTGATTAGGAATTTCCTGGTTGTTTGGTTAAATGTATATTTTTGAATGTTCAAAGCTAAAACATTTTTCCTTGAAGTCAGCAGAATAAAACCATAAATTAACTTTTGAGGCTGGTGATATTTGAATAACTTAATTGAAATTATTTTAATGAAAACTAATTTTAGATCATCACTTTCAGAAAGATAAATTTGGAAAATCCTGTAATTTTGTTGTGGACAGAATTTAAAAGAAAATTGACTTCTCATATTGTGAGTCTAGGTCCTATGTGTTCCAATGATTGACTAATAAAAAAAATGAATTGGTCATTTGACGGCATGATTGTTAGAAAAGACAAAATGGCCCAAGTATATAATTCAATAGACCACAAGTTTATTGTTGAATTTTATTTAGAAGTTATGGGTTTGTACGAGAAAACAGATAAACCAAATCTTCTTTTTCTCGGAACTTCATATTGCTGTTGTACTTAGTAAATGATTTTTAACTATGCAATAATGCAACAACAGTAACAAATGGCTGACTCATTTTACATGAACACATAGAGAGAGACACATTGTTGGAGAGCAAGGACACCTCCCAAGCTCATATTTTCAATTGGACTGTGATGGTTGCATGATTATTGATTAATGCTAATGACGTATGGCATGTCTTGAAATTGCTTGTAATACTATATTGAAATGTGGTTTTAGTGTTTAAACAGTTTCAAAGCCAAAGATGTCATCAAATTTATGTAGTGAGGTAACTGTAGGGGCATGATCAAAGTCAAATCAAATTGAGCAGTTGACATATCTGAGTTTGATTCATTTTCAAATTTGAATAATTCAAAGCCAAATAGGAGTAGAATGAAAGTTAAAATTGAACATTCATGCTTGAAGCCTGATTTGAGTACAATTTTTTATACATGACACATATATGTTTATAAATATTTATTTATATTATGCTATTAACTAGCTTTTTGACCCCAAAACCAGTATATCTGAAATTGGGTTGGTTGAAATACTAATTAAGCCCTATTTTGGCATTAATTTGAGATACCAAGATTTACATTTGAATGCCACCTTGAGGTGCTTGGTGTATGTTCAGTGTAGATTCTTTGAAGTTTTTGAGTTTCAGCTGTGTCTAGAAACAAAAGAAAATGTTAATTAGTCCCAAAACATTCTTCGAGTGGAAAGTAGATGGGTTTAATTTCTCATCTTAGCTTAGTAGAATAGGAAATGGCTTGTACTTATTTATTTATTTTAAATCTTTGAGTACAGTAGGAAATGACTTTATGCATTTGGTTTGAGCACAGTGCAAGAATTTTCAAGCTGAAGCAACTGTTGGTTTTTCACTTGCAATAATTTATTTGCTTAATTTGGGTTGCTCATTCAATGATTTCATTGTCCAATATTCTGTGATTATTTCATTGTAACGTTTTCTTTTGATAGGGACTGAAATTAATTCTGAAAATAGGAGAAAATCTCCTTTACAAGGGAAATACTGCTCTGTAACATGAACAGAGAAGTTTACAAAGGACTAATTTATTGTTGTTACTTGTTATTTGATCTTTAATAAAACTTATAACTTGTTATATCCTGGCTTTAAAAGAAATGGAAAGAATGAAACAAAGAAGAAGAAGATAAAGACAGAAAAAGGCAAGAGAAGTTTACAATGTTTCAAAAAAGTGGAAGGATCATTGAACCAGTAAAAGTTCATGGTTTACTAGTGTGACAGTGGTTGAATCAATAACACACACATATATAATATGTAATAAAACCTAACACGAATTGTAGGAAAATATAGTAAACTTTTTAATTTATATAAAATAGTCGTAGTTATATGTCCTGTAAGATTAGAAAACAAAATTAAGATGCTATATAACATTATTATGAGCCTTCATTTGGCTAGAAAATTATATTTGGTTGAAAAAAAATGAAAATTAAACAATTAGGAAAGCAAAAATAGTCAGTTGAAACCTGTTCTCACATGTTTGTTCTTCACTGCTTATGGAATGGTTTGACCAGTTTTATGATGATCCTTTTTTTTGTTGGGTTTTGAATGGACTAGACATCTGACTGGTTCACTGACTTTCCTGACAATTTAGCTGGTTTGGTCTGGTTTTTTCAACATTGGAACTTATCATTTGATTTCACATTCATATAAGTAGTTAGGTTTGTCGAAGAAAGAGTCAAGGCATAACATCTACGAGGTAGATAAGCCCAAGGGCTTATAAATCCCACACTAGAATTCCACACTTCCAATGTGGGACTCAAGTCCCATATCTTACCAAATTGAATCCTAATTCTTAACAGTTACCATCTATGGAAGCATAAAAACAATATTTGTAATTTATTGACATTCTGTCTTATTTTTAGTGTAGTAACCAAAATATTAAAGGACATTAAGAATTTTTCCTTCTTTTATTTCTTCCCCTTTTTTATTTTTTGGTTAGGGTTAGGGAAGGGTGACTACTTCAGTTTCAACACAAGTTTGCCCCAGTCTAAATGATAGTTAGACATCAACATGAACTTCAGTTTCCCAGCTTCTAACAGTAAAATATGCTTTTTTCTAAAACAAATTATATTGGTTTGAAGTATTTTCTTTCTTTGTAGAGCATGCTTGGGAGTGTTATTACTGCTAGAGATCGCTGGCTCAAACCTGGTGGTCTTATTCTTCCTTCAAGTGCAACGGTATCTATGTATTTTTGCTTATGTGTAGATATGTTGTTTGTTGTTTTTAATATTGGGAATACCTATTCTGCAGGTTCTTTTGTCTTGTAGAAGCCCTGCCTAACGTGGCTTCATAATTGGTTCTATGATTTTTTATGCTTGGATCCTAGAATTACTTGAGGATATGTTTGTTTTACTGTTGGCTTTGGTTAGAATGATTTCAGCTAAAGGAGAAAATAATCTATGCCATTAAACATGTCTTGGAAGTAGTGCGTGTTTATCTCTGACCATTGATTTGATTTTTAAGAATTGATTCTAAATTCTAATTGAAAAACTGAGAACCAAACAAGCACTGATTTGACCTTTTGGTTTCAAAAAAAAAAAATGCTGACCTCATCTTGTTCTTTTCTCCAGTTGTACATGGCTCCTGTCACACATCCTGACAGATACAGTGAAAGCGTTGACTTTTGGCGCAATGTTTATGGAATTGATAGTGAGTGCTCTACTTGGTAGCTTATAGGACATACTAAATTGTTATGAAGATTTCCAAACCAATAGGGTAATGTTTGGTAGACAGGATAGGATATAAAGGATAGGATATGAGAGTTCGATAAGGATATGATATGGTAAGAGTATGATACACTCTATCTTATCCTATGTTTGATGATTGCTACTAGGTTGATAAAGCAGATAGCATTATATTATCCCATCCAACGTTTGAGTATGAAAGTAAAGGATAATTTTGAATTGTCAAGATAGGATAGAATAACTCAGCGAGGTAAACTATCATATTTTGTTAGTTCAACAAACATTGGAAATAAATAGAATATGATAAGTTACTTATCATAATCGCCAAACAAACCCACAATGTACTTTGGGCACACTTAAAATTGAAGCTAGAACTAGATGTGCATATTTTATTTACTTTCTTTGTGAATGAACTCTTCATAATGAATAATAAAATACTTCTAGAAATCAACGCTGCAGTTTAACTTTTTGGTCCTGCAATATGTAATTTTTGGTCCATGTAGCTGAACCGCACTTAGTGGGATAAGACTTGGTGGTTGTTTCTGATCGTCATAAAATATCTTTTCATTCTCCATATTAGATTATTCTATTTTTTCCCTTGAAATCATTATACAGGGACCGATTATTTATGCCATGTGTACCTTTTAACAGAAATGGTAGGTGTTTTTTGAGATTTTCTGTTATGTGTAATTTTTTTTTTGGAGTTTTGTCTGTTTGTGTTTCAATAGAGCATAATGCCACAACTTTCCAGGATGAATTTCTTCCATTTCCTCTTTTTTAGGGATAGAGTTGTATGCTTCTCAATTTATGTAGTTGAGCTATGTTTTTTTAGGTTTTCTTTGTCTTCAATCGTCTGTATTGGATGGCTCTCCTGCCATGTTTTTTAGTTTTTGTTTTGCTCATGGTAATTAACCCGAGATAGTGGTGTGTAGTGGACAAAGCTCAAAATGCCAGTGGGATAACCACTATCTTAATTTTTTTTTTTTTTTATATATTACACATAATTCAAAGCATATGAATAGTTATCAACAAAAGACATCAGTCTTAGGCAAAATATACAAGTAAATAAATTAGATGATGCCATTGGTAGCTGCCACTGTTGCTTAGAAGAAACAACAGAGAACACAACAGAAGGACTGCACAGCCAAAGAATAGAGAGAAGAAAGGAGGTAGATTTTGCTGGAGAAGTTGTTGGAGATGGGTGGCTCCTCTGGAGATACTTGTGAAGCAGAAGAGCAGAACAGAGATAGAGATGAGAGGAGGGAGGGTTGAATAGAGATGGGGCTGTAGGAAAACATGGGGAGAGGAGTGGGTTAGGTCATGTAATCTGAAAAGTGGGAAGAAGACTATTTTACCCTTAAAAAACCCTCAAAACTGTGTCTTCTTGTGGGCAAGAAAGGAAAGTTAGCTTATATCTGAAAGATGAGAAGTCTATTTTGCCCTTTAAAACCCTGAAAACTGTTACATTTTGAGGGTTAAAAGGGAAAGTTGGCATTTTTATCTATAGCAGCGCAATACCACTGTGAAAAGCTGCAGTTTGGGCTGCAAACACAGCTATGACCACAAAATGCTCCATTTTGCCAGATCTATGGCGGCCAAAGGTTGCTTTGTCTTTCAATTACTCATCCTTATATTAATTTCTTACCATTTTGCCAGATCTAGGAATTAATTTTTATTATTGTTTTTCCTTTTCCAGTTTGAAACTGTTGGCAAAATTCTTACCATTGTATGTGCAAATATAAGGCATTGGAAATGCTTTCTCATCTTAACAATGATTATCAATATCGGATAGTGGTGCATAATGGTCGACACTAAAAATGCTATAGTGGGATAGCCTATAGTGAGATGACCACTATTTGAAAATTTTATATACAAATTAAATAATTTAAGCAATATAATATATGGTATATGCATATAAATACAACAATCTAGCCTTGTCCTACTAAATATGGTTGGCTACATGGATCACATGGATGCCATTGAGCTCGGTTAAAAATCAAATTTTCATAAATCTGGTTAATCAAAAGGTCTCTTTTAATAACTTCATTTAAAGTTCTTTTGAGTCTCCTTGGACTTTTTTTTACCTGACTAAATGTTATGCAATTCACTCTCCTTATTGGTATTGGTGCCTTCATAGGTCTTCTCTACATTTGACCAAACCACCGTAGATGATTTCCATTCATTTTTTGTGCTATGTCAAGATACTCTTGTAAATTATCATTTTTTATCTTGTCCTTTCTTGTATGACCATTTATTCACCTTAACATTTTCATTTTTGTCACTCTTACTTTATTCTTTTATTGTTTGTTTAAGGTAACATTCACTGTCATATAAAATAATTGGTCGTATTGCAATGTGGTATAACTTTTTTTTCAATTTGATAGGTACTTTACGATCACAAACAATTTATATCATCTGTAGAGATCATACACTGAGGGATAATATTTTGTATATTACTTGTAAGCACTTTTAAGATTAAATTAAACAAGTAAGAACTCAAAGTGGAGCTTTGATGTAAACCTATTCTTATTGAAAAGTCCTTAGATACGTTTCTAGAAGTTCTCACACACGTAGTTAGCCTCTCATACAAGTCTTGATGCTACATGGACCCCTTTCCTTTTTCTAAAGCCTTCCGTAACACTTTACTTTGTACTCGATCATGTTTTTTCCAAGTTGATAAAAATTATATGTAAGTCATTTTCGTTGTAACGATACTTTTCCATCATCTTTTGTAAAAGATGTGTAGCTTTTGTTGTAGACTTAGACATAAAATCAAATTAACTTTTTGCAATCTCATGTTCAATCACCTTTTTCTACAACTTCACAGTCTGACTCAAGTTTTTTCCCTGTATAATTTGCACAATTTTTGACATCAGCCTTACTCTTGTATATAAGAATCAAAGTACTCTTCTCCACATATTTTAGATCTCAAAATCTCATTAAAGAGCTTTGTGAGTCACTCAAGTCTATATTTTCCTAAACTTTTCCAAACTTCTATAGAGATATTAGGGCCAACCGCTTTACCATTGTCCATCCTTTTTAAGAGTTTCTTTTACTTTTTCAACTTGAATTCTATGGTAATATGTCAAATTTAGATCATTTGTTTGCACATTTAATCTTGCTATATTTCTATTTGTTCCTTGTCCATCATTAAAAGGTTTATAGAAATATTTCTTCCATCTGCCTTTGATGCCTTAATTAGAAATCAAAATTTTTCCTTCTTCATCCTTAATACATCTAACTTGATTCAAATCTCAAGATTTTCATTCTTTACATTTGGAAAGCATATAAATCTTTCTCTCACTGCTTTTCATGTCTCAGTTTTTGCATTTTGATACCTTGCTCAATTTTCATCATGGTTGCATATATGCAAAGTTTTAAAACACATTCTATTCTCTCTAATCTTTTCTTTTACACTTTAATTTAACCACCATGATTCCTTGTCTTTTGATCCAAAAGCTCTAGATTTATCTAAAATTTTCTTGGCAAATTTCTTGACCTTCATAGCTTGTTCTAGATGATGTTAATATTACCTTGAGTCGTCCAACTATCCTCTTTTACTAGCTGCTTTTGAAAGTCCAATTGTGTCTCACCTTTAAGTATCCACCATTTAATTTTTGGAACAATAATTTGTTGAACTCTCTATTTACCAGTCTTAAAACGAACATCAAAGACAAAGACCCTATTTTGTGTAATAAGGTTCTCTCTTGGAATTACTTTACAATCCTTACAAATTCCTTTATCTAGAGTCTTCACCAAGAAAAAATCAATTTGCAACCTTGAAACTTCACTCCTAAAAGTGATGAGTTGTCTCTCCCTTTTCTTAAAACAAGTGTTCATACTCTTAAAGTTGTTGGACAGTGAGAAATCAAGGATGAATTGTCCTTTCTCATTTAACTGTCTAAAACTAAAACCAACATGAACTCTTATAAATTGTCATTCCTCACAACTAGTATGTCCATTAAAGTCTCCACCGATGAATTTTTTTTCAGTTTGTTGAATGTCTTGGATCAACCCCTCTAAATCATCCCAAAACTTAGCTTTCAAAAGGGTTTTCGATCCAACTTGTGTTGCATAAGCACTGATAATATTAATAGTGTCTTGTGCAACCAATAACTTCAAGAATATGATCCTGTCCCCAATCCTTTTAATCTCTACCATGTTCTTTTTCTAAATATTATCCAAATTATGCCTACTTCATTCTTTCCTTTGACTTGTCCTATGTAATAGAGTTTGAAACCTATAGTATCGAGCTCCTTAGCCTTATTTCCAACCCATTTTGTCTCTTAAAGACACATGATGTTAATCTTTTTACAAATCATAGTGTGCACCTTTGTGCATATAACACTACATCTGGGGGCCGATGCAGCGGCTCTAGCTCATTTAACACTGTACTTGAAACATATGAAAGGTTTTGACAAGTTTTACATTGGTTGCCAAAGGCCTAACACAACCCTCCTTCTTTACCCAAGCTTGGGACCAGCTACAAGGCCATAGGCAAAGTTAGTATATACATATAAATGCTAAAGAATTTTAAAAATACTTAAAATTCATGACATATTTACAATCTAAAATAAAAGTCACAGGTCTTGATCAAAACATGCAAGTACATAGCAATAAAAGTAAAAAAACCTAGTAAAAGTCCTTGCAATCAGTTAGGTTGTCTTGTTTTAGTACCAATTTTTTTCCTAGCAAAATGAAAAACCTAGTTTCTGAGAGATGTCAAATGATGGATCTAACTTACAATTATGTATGTTGAACATTTGTTGAGGTATATATACTATTACTAGGTAGAAGAGTCTGTAAATATCCTATTTCCTTTCATCTATTGGTTGCCTTGTCACATTTTAATGCTGCTTTTTGTTGCAGTGTCTGCCATGCTATCATTAGCTAAACAATGTGCATTTGAAGAACCTTCTGTTGAGACAATAACTGGTGAAAATGTTTTGACATGGCCACACGTGGTAAGTCCACCAGTGTTATTGTCACTGTCTATGGTTTGACTTCTCTTCATAACTGTAAGATGCTGAATAACATACTTGTGTAGGTTATACTTTAAGTATGTTTTCTGCTTTGGTTTTGGTTTGAAGAAAGGTTTGGTTAACTTTTTCATAATATAGAGTATTGTCCTCTTGTATTTCTATCTCCTTTCTTTCTTACGGGACGTTTGGAAGAGGTTATGGAAATATCTTATAGCTCTCATAGCTATTTTAAACTTATTTTAATAAGCTTCTCAATATAACTTATTAAAATGAGTTCTTTTAAATCTTATTCTAAAAAATCTTATGGTCAGATTTATGGGATAGTCCCTTGTGTAAAAAGAGCTTATTAAATGTGTTTGGATTATATTATTTGTGATTATATATATAATTAAAAAATACTGTTGATTCTTGTTTGGTTAACTTCAGAAAATTAGCTTATGATCTTTGATTAATTTTTCTGTAAAGGAAGTAACTTATAGCTTATTTAAGACATGCAAAAGTTTGGGGCTTATTATTAAAAGCTATCAGCTTATTTTTTTTAATTAACTTCATTTTTTCCATTTTATCCTTAATAATATATTATTTTCGTATTCAGTATCATTTCTGAAGAAATTGATCATTTACTGTAACAGGTGAAATATATTGATTGTTATTCTGTTACCAACCATGAGTTAGAATCTGTAACAACCAAGTTTAAGTTCAATTCTATGATGCGAGGTAACCTCCTTGTGTCTGTTCTTCTTTTTCACTGTTGTATTGATATCTGAATCTCTTGCTTGCTACTAATATTTGAGCCTGTTTCCATCATCTTCATGTTGGCTTGGAAGTTTACACAGTACTCTGTTTTCATTCAATTTACTCGCAAATTATTCTGAATTTAATGAAAATCTTGCAATATCATGGCATTGATTTAAATGTTTCCTGTTTTCTCCAGCACCACTACATGGTTTTGCATTTTGGTTTGATGTTGAATTTAACGGGTCTGCAATAGCACCAACCAATTATCATTCGTCAGCTTCATTTATCGACAATCATCAGATGAATGGTAGTCAGAGAAAAAAGCGAACAAATCCAAATGAAGCGCTGGTGCTGTCCACAGCACCTGAGGACCCTCCCACACATTGGCAGCAGGTGCAGTATTTATCAGTGATGAGTACAACGCACAAGTCTTTTGTCAGTTGTTAAGCATATATGAGAAGAACAATGCATAAGATGTCTTATATTCAGTTGCTTTTCTGTATCCATTTCATAAGTAGTTCTTTAATTGGCTGCCAGCTATATGTTTTTGCCACACTATTGCAGCAAAGATCCTATCACCTTGCCAAGTGGCACATGTGCAAAACTACATTGAAGCACATTACACGAAAAAATACTAGATATATTTTAGCCAATGAGTTTGTAGCTCAATTGGCACTGGTCAAGACCTTGAGACTTAAGGGTGATAATAATATTAGCGGTTTAATCCTTAATGTCATCTATCCTGCTCCCCTGCGCAAGCACTTTAGTCTCCAGTGTACCAAAAATTTCTTTTGAATACCAAATTGGGGTATATTATACTCCATTATATGAAGAACAATGCTAGCAACACACTATTTTCAAAGTTTTTATTAGATAAATTCATGCGGGTCTTACTAAACAAATCTGGGTCCACTGTGACCCACACAAATTTCACCCAGTAGTAGCATGTTGCTATGACATCACTTGTTAATATGTTAGTTATGTAAACTGGAAAGTATGCCATCCTTCTTTCCAATTTCCTAAATTCAAGGAAGTTGGATGATTGTACGTGAAGATGTGAAAACTGTGGTTGGGGGAAGGACATGGGAAGATATGAAATGAAAGTGGAGGCATACCTTGAATAATGTTCCCATCTATTCCTGTTAGAGATGTGGACATAGGAAGTTCAAGCTTTTGGAATAACAAGTTCATGACAATTCCCTTTATTTTATTTATGCTAGGCTTTTATTATCATCCTTTTGATCTTATTGATGCATTTTGCAGACAATGATATACTTTTATGATCCGATAGAGCTGGAACAAGATCAACTAATTGAAGGTTCAGTGACATTGTCACAAAGCAAGGAAAATGCTCGATTTATGAATATTCACCTTGAGTATACGTGAGTGAGAACAATTTCTTTCACCATGAAATATCTTCGGGGTAATTTATTTTTTACAATGGATATCTGACTTTGTTCCCTGGCGTTGCAGTTCTGGTGGTCGATCATATGTGAAAGAGTCCGTTATGAGATGATCTTTTCATGTACTTCAGCATTGTCTTTACTGACTTCGTTTTTCTTAGATAGCAGTTTGGTTCTTGAAACCCACTAATCTCTGCTTGCTAGATTAGAATGGAGCAACTGACAAACTTGTTAGCATATACGGTTAGGTCAATCAAATGAAATTTTGTTGTAATTTGATACTGAATATATTATTTGAGGCGGATGATTTGTCTTTTATAATTTGTTTATTGTCATTTTAAAGCCTTTATTGTGGGGCTGTCTCGTTTCAATTTTCTTTCAGAGTTGTGTAATATATTGAACTATTTTTGAACTACATATTCTTGTCTATTTTATTTTATGTTAGTTAAAAAGTTTATAGCATGGACATGACCTTTGTATTTGCAGCATGTATTGATAAATTTCAATGTATAGTAAAAGTCGAAGGGTTGTGCATCTTTGCTCGGCTTGGTGTCCATACTTAATACCCAACTACAATGTTTTATGGGATCTCTGTTTTCAGCAATGTCGGACAATTATTCAAGGATTTAGATCCTGAGATATTTAAAGTGAAAATGTGAGTATATATTTATCATTGATTTGAATTTGAGCATTTATTATATATAATTAATTTTTAAATCAAAGTTAAATAAATGGTTACTCTCATTTTGTATATCTTCTCACAGGTGTCAAATTCTTAATTCAACGACGTATTTGATGTAATACGAGAGAAAAGAGAATATTTCGATCAGGATTGTACCTTGAGGCTCATCTTACACTTGTTTTGGAGGTGTTTGTGGTTTAGTTTGAATTTACTTCTAAAATATAATTTAATTTGATTATAAAAATGAGGAATATTAGCAACACTTTTTTTATGTAATTAGTTAATTTTTTTAAAAAAAAGGTGAAGTAGTTTTTAAAATATGATTAGTTTGAGATAAGTCTTTTGTCTTTTTAAAAAATGGACCAATTACATATTGTTACTTTTTTTAAAAATAATTTATTTTTAATTTAGTTAAAAATTGATAAAATAAGTTATTTTATCATCTCTTTTACACTAGAAGCATTTCAAGCCCTAAAATAACTTCTCCAAGTTGCTAAAGTTTCCTTGTTAAGACAAGGTTAAAGAAAAAGGAGATGGGAAAAGTGAGCAAAAAGATTTGATATAGTTTCATCATAATTTCTTGATTACGTTGGTAAAAGGTATAGAGATAACTTATTTAACAACTAATTAAACATCTAATTGAAATTGAAATATATGATTATGTTTGCGGCGATGTAACATATTTATGAAGCTTCTTCAGTTCATTTTATTAATGTCTGTTACTTTTTGGGCAAAGAGAGAAGTTCAAGTCTGTAGGATAAAGATATATCAAACCAATTGACCATACAACAATGTACAAATAACCTTCCAACCAGTTATTATTCAAATATCAATAACATAACTACTTAATCCTTTAGTCTTTTTGTCTTCATTAAGGATACTTTGTAACATTAACGGACTATGATCCTAGTTAATGTAAGTAATTCATCCCATTTTGAACATAATAATTTTGTTTTCTTTAAATCAAACAGTTTTTTTGTTTTTGGTATTAATATATATTCAATATTTTTTCACAGTTCAGTTTCTTACTTTAATAACGTAATTCAGCAGCTTTAGAGGGAATGTTATGTATATCTATACCATAGGTTTTTGAAACACAAATTAAGTAGAGTATTTTCTTAAATTTGTGTATGAATATAATTGCATATTATTCCATATTTGCGAGTACATATATTGTATTTTATCATTTCATAAAGTTCATTTATTATTCATTTTGCTTCTCCAAATGCATTGCTTCAGTTCTCTTTCATCTGTATGGTGGTTTCGGAAATTGAGGAGCTAAATAGTTAAGGAAAACTTAGTCAAAATATTTCCAAAATTACTTTTTATGATTCATTGTGATACTACTTGATCTACATAGGTGTTTGGTAATTTGAAAAAGTTGAAGAAACAGAGAAAATTCTATGAAATTTTTTAAAGATTTTTTTCTTAATTATATGATTTTTTATATAAATTATATGATATTATATAATTACTACAAAATTAAAAATTAAAATATAAATAATAATAATGATAATAAATGAAGAAATATAAATAGATAAAAAAATATTAAATAAAAAATTAATGGTGCAACATATAATATTGAGCAAACTAAAATAAAGCTTTTAGTTTGGAAAAAGAAAAAAACAAGTGGTCAATCTTTAAAGAGTGGTTGCCATATTCACTCTTCAACGTACACTTTTGAGAGTAATTGCCCCATAGAATTGCTCTTAAAAGTGTATTTTGGAAAATGTTTATAATCACTCTGCAAATTTTGATGTTCTTGCATGGCACTTTTTCTGAAAATAGTTGAAATCACTTTTCAAATTTATGCGAAATGGCTCTCATATCTGTTTCTTACTGTAGTGATTAAAGATGTAATATGCCATCTCCTAACATGCATTTTCATGTTGTGGTATGATATTAAAAACAACAATAACAAAGTTCAAGAAAGAGACGTTGGGTTAAACCCAAAGGAGACATACATTTTACACACTGACGCACTCATCAATTCAGTCACAAAGGCAAAAGAATAAGTGTAAGAGGTAAAACCAATAATAAGTCATTTGAACTACGTCATAGAAAATTAGATTTTAAACATAAAAAACGAGTAATGTAAAAATTTACAAAAGTAACTTATAACTTTTTTTTTTCATTTATTTTAATAAATTTTTGAATTAAATTTATGCCATCAATCCTTGTTATTAATAACTTATTAACTATGCATTTTAAGATATATTTAAATAAGAGTTTACGTGATAAGTTTAAGATTATAAAATAATAGTACTAGATCAATTTTGTTATTTAACTATTTGTGGTACAAATTTAACTTTTATATTTTAAAATAATGTTAAGATAAATTAAATTTATACCATATAATTTGTTTGAAAAAAAAATATCTTTTGAACGCTAATTTAAGTAAAATCCCCTCAAAATATTATAAATTTAAAATATTGTAAATTTGAAATATTGAATATGATGTGTATATTTAGTCAACTAAATAGTAAGTAAAAAAGACTAAATATTATGTAATTATGATGTTGTCGATATGGATATCGGGACCATGATTTTACAGGGAATATAATGTTGATTGCCCTTTATCAGTGTCTCTGTGTCCGCACCCAAACAAGCCCAGTATCTGATTGAATCATTAGGTGCAAGAAAGTGATCATGTACATGCAAATCCATTTTGGCTTAGCCATTTAATAGTAAGAGACTATGATTAAAGAGAATTATCTCAAGGAAATAAATAGCCAGTGACATTCTTTTGCATAATTATTTAGTTGGTAGAGGTAAGAATGCGTCATTTAATATCATTTATTTTGAAAAGTCACTCTTTCAACTAAACAAAAGCAATTTATATAATATCACAATATGTAAGTTTATATAATTTCATTAATAGATATAAATTAAGATATCTATATAATTTCATTTTTTTGTATGTAAAATTATTTTAAGGTAGTTTTCTTAATTTTAAAAATTTATTAGCTTTTTAAAGAAAAGATGTTTTATTATAAATTAAAATAAATAGTGTAATAATTAAACTAAATATTTTGGCAAAATTAATATTTTTGCCTTTTAATTTGAAAGTAAAACTTAGTTTTGTTCTCTATATTTATTTTGATTTATTTTTTTCATCCAACTTTTAAAAATGTTATAAATATATCTTTTTTCTGTTAAAAAAGTTAAGATTCAAATCATCTTTAGTTTAACTAGGAATAAGACTATCCAATTTTATTTTTACTTAAATAAATTAATCATAACATAGGAGAGTCATGTTTCATTTTCACACAAGTGAATCTTAATTCAGTTAAGAACCTCTAACACTCCACTAAATATTCTCCTAACTTCTCTTCATGGTCTTGGTTTTCTAAAATCATCAATTGACAAGGAACTTTCTCTTTAAGCTTTGGATTGTTATACTTAAAACCTAAATTTTAGGGGAAAGCTAGAAATGTCGAAGTTATAGTAATGATGTTTCTAAATTGATTGAGTTCACCTGTTGCACAACACTAGGATATCAACAATCCTCCTCCTCTTTCTTTAAATTCAGAACTCCACTACTAACAACACTCTTTTCCTCATTTATCGATTCCCACCATTTCAATTTCTTCTTGTTCATCTTCTCCATTACACTCTTTCTTCTCCTCCTCCACTTATAATACTATTTTCTCTTGAACAAATTAAGATTCACTTAAGTGAAAATGAAATAGGACTATCTAATTTCATGATTCACTTGAGAAAAATATTAATTTGCTTAAATTAAAATGAAATTAAATAGTCTTATTCTAATGTAAACTGAAGAGGATCTCGATTCAAAATGCTAATTCTATTAAAATCTTTTTTTTTCTACTACATGTACTATTTGTGCATTGTTCATCTTCTTCATCAAATCTCCAATTTATAATTTCATATTATATTTTATTTTAAAAAAATAAAAAAAGACAAACACAGTGATATACAGTAATATAAAACACTAAGTTAATAATAACATCAAGAATAATAAGATGCTCGTAGAGAAGAAGAAACAACTCAGCATTAGCATGAAATAGATACAAGAAAAGTTGTCGCATATATACATTTACAATTGACGTAAAAGTCTCGAAGTTCTAGAATTAATATTTTGAATTTAATACGGTGAAGAATATAATAATATATGATAATATATTAAAAAGTAAAAAAAAAAAAACTTTTTGAATCTATACAATATATGTACTAGGTCATAATCATATTTACTTATTAACAATGAAAATAATCAAAATGTAACAAAATTATAAGGACCAAAACATAATTTTTTAAATAAAAATTAATTTGTAAAAAATGTAACTAAAAGAAAAAAAATTATATTTTAACTAATTATGATTTTAAAAAAATACATGACACCAAATTTAGTTAAAAAAAAAAAGACTTGTATTGTAAAGATTTTGAAAATAATATAAGACACCACATTTAATTCTTACCTAATAAATAATCTTATTTAATATTTTTATCTTTTACTTTATCTTCAAATGAATGAGTAAAGTACGAACGTTAATATTCTCATTATAACTTTCGAATGTATAATCATCTTAATTTATATGTAATCTACTTTCTTATATAATATAATTTCTATAGAATTTTTAAAAATATTTTTATTTTAATAGCAAAAAAAATATTTTTATTTTTTTAAAAATTATTATCTTTGAAATATGAAATAATGTCACTACTTAAACCACATAGAATCAATTTTGTTACATAATTGGATTTCTAACCTTTATATTATGATACAAATTAGCAATTTTCTGTCCATAAATAAATTATCAAGGCATATTTAATTTTTTTAATTGTAATATAAATTATCAAATATAAACTTTTCTCAGTATTTATTATTATTTTTATTGATCTATCTATTAACCAAATCAATAAGAATCTAATCTACCAATATGTATGAATTTAATTATATTTGATATATATATATATATAATAGTAGTTTTTAAAATTCTATATATATATATATATATATATATATATATATATATATATAGAATTTTAAAAACTACTATTTCTACAAATTCAGTGGATTAACAAAAACTATTAGCTATAGTACAAGTCATAACTCTTGAATATTTATACCAAAATAATTATTTTTATTATGGTAAGTATCATCTGATTCTTTCTTTGAAGAAGTTTATGCTTCATCTTTTTTAATAAGTAGAAGAACATCTTTTAAATTACTCTTCAAGTCTTCTTTTGAGTTGCAATTTGTCAGGAATGCTGCAATTCTTGATTTATGATTGAGAAATCTCAAAGTATCTGGGTCAAAAATCTTGAGGTAATGAAGATTTATACTAAAGAAGTTGTTAACTCCTAAGGGTCCTACATGATCACTATTAAATTGATTCCACAACTTAACAAAAGAATATATTTGTAATATGGGAAGAATCTCTTGATTTTCTGGTTCGCTGTATCGATATTGCTACAAGAATACTCAGGCAAGTGCAAAGCTAGAAAAATATTTAAGATCAGCTCCAATTCTTGATTCAGAAGCATACCTTCTCTTGAAGTGATTATATCCTTCTTTTACCGGAGATTGAAGGATATTTTCAATAGGTCCAAAGAAGTCTCACTATTGAAGGAACTAATTTGAAAAATTGTAATGTCTTCCCAAATCTTTGGTCTTCTTAAAATAAACTAACTAAGAATGTCAGTTGAGTTTATTTTGAAACTAAAATACTTTTGTCCATACATCGATATAATCCCAACAATTATAACCTATAGGATCAAAAGGTTGAGAAATTTTTTTTGTAAGAATTCATATCTTTCTCGAACTCCTTAGGGGTTAAAACTTTGAGGATCTGTATTGTTGAGTGAGTAATGATGGATAGATCTTTTTGATCTTTATAATGTTTAATAGAAACAGAATCTAAATTCACTGGATAGATCTTTTTGATCTTTTTTCTGAAAAATCCGTCTGTAAATCCGTCTGTATGTATTTCTCCCGCCTTTTGGCGCCAAACGTTATAGACAGCAAATACAGACTGATTTTTCCGTCTGTAATTTGAAAATGGGAGGAAATATTTAAGCGGGAAATTACAGACGAATTTTTCCGTCTGTAAATGTGGCGGTTTAATTACAGACGGAAAAATCCGTCTGTAAATTGGATTGACGCATTACAGACGGAAAAACTGTTTTTTATTTCCACATTACAGATGGATTTTCCCGTCTGTAATGACTGAAACCCATAAAACTGCGCCTCCTCTTCCCCTCCCCCATTATCACACCGGTTTCTCTCTCTAGCTCCCTCTCTCTCTCTCTCTCTCTCTCTCTCTCTCTCAAAGAGCTCAGTGTTTTGGCCATTGCGAGTGATTGGAGCAACCATTTGAAATTTTTTTGCATCATTGTATTCCTGGTACGATACTCTAACTTTTAATCGGTTTAGTTTTTTAATTTTTTATGTTTTTTAGACTTAAAATTTCTAAGATAGAGTTGTAGGATTGGAGATTGTATGACTGGGGGGAAGGGCGTAGAGGTCCTTCTCCGAACCTGATTATTGTGTGCTGTGAGATTGTTTGTGTTTGTTGAGTTTGTAGAATATGCATGTTGTGGAGTTACAAGGGGATGTGCTCTAGAACGGTTTAGGATTGTGATGTGTTTTTGTTTGATGTATCGAATAATTTATTGTTATATAATTTATTAGTTGATTTTAGGTAAAATTTTTATTGTTGTAAAAAAATGGTAAACAAATGTAAGGAAATTAACATGTATTAGGGGAGATTCTGCCAAAATTTATATTAAAATTTTTTGTAATGTATTTTAGAAGGTTAATACAATATTGTATATTTTTATTAGGTTTATATAGTTGTTGAGGAAGATGTTGCTCAGAAATCGTCAGTGGATGTATGATAGGTTGGTGCCAAATGATACAAAGATAAAATGGTTCAAAGATTGGAAGGTAATAATAGTGTATTAATTTTAACTAAGTGTAATTACATATGACTGTTTGTACCTCTTCTAATGAAATTGTGTTTCTGTAGAGCAACTTTTCCATTCCCCCCAGGACGAAAAGATGATTTTCAAGGCCTGGAAGAGTCGCACTGCAAAGCAACTAAGACAGATGTACACTGAGGCTCGCCAGGACCCTTCTACTGCTGATTGGATAGCACCCAACTTTCTTCATGCCTTGCAGGAGTATTGGGGTACAGATGAGTTTAAAAATCTCTCTGTAAAGAACAAGACAAATAGGGCATCTAATAAAGGGGGATCACTGCATACTGGTGGGTCTACGACTTTGGCTGGCACTAAGGTGAACTTGGTATGTGATTTTAAAATTCAGTTGACTCTATTTATAATTTCATATTTGAGATTGTGATTTATTTCTAATTGCAGGAGAAGTCGTTGAAGAGACCACCTACTACTGGAGAGTTGTTTAAGGAGACACACACTCGCAGGCAGGACAAAAATCAGTGGGTTGATACACGATCTCAGGCCACATATGTAAGTCATTGTTATTGATAATATATGTTATTATTAGCGACTTATTAAATAGTTCTCCAAACTAATATCTAATTATCTGAACTGAACTGTAGGATGACTATATTCAAAGGCTTGAGGAAGCATCTTCTCAGAATCCAGAGTCAGTAGATGAGGATGCTATGTGGTCACAGACAGTGGGTGGCCTTTATAAAGGTCGCATTTATGGCATGGGGGCCGCTGCAGACTCCATGTCCCCTGCATCTGTCACTGGAGATGCCCCTTCTCTTGCACCTGAGGATGTGGAGGACATGGTCCGCACTCAGGTCCATGCCCTTAATGAAAAACTCCAGAAGCAGAATGAGGAGATGTGGAAGAGTAAAGAAAGTGCATGGAAGAAGAAGTGGGCAAAGAAAATGGAGAAGAAGATAGAGAAGAAGGTGGCGTCGAGAATGCAAAGGAAGGTCCAGCAGCAGATGACGCAATAGCATATGCAAATGCAGTAGATGCATGCTTATTTTGAGCTCATGAGAGCAAGCAGCTCCACACCTCTTCCTCCTCCTCCACCAGCTCCAGCACCACCGGTTTTCACCTCCATGCATCATTCCTCTACTGACTCCTCTTCTACTGATGATGATGCTCCTTCGGATTATGACTTCACAGATTATAATTGATGAAGACGTGTATTTTATATTTAAATGTATTTATTTAGATGCTTTTTTGTCTTCCTTTGTAATAACATTTAAATTTTATAAATCATTTTAGAATGTTTAGATACCGAATCTATAGTTTCTATTTTATTTATGAATTGTAATAATCAAGAACAGCAGGAAATAACTTTCTATATAAATAAAAAAATATCAATAATAGTAAAATATATCACCGACGGATTACAGACGGAAAAATCCGTCTGTAACTCACAAACGGAAAAATCTGTTTGTAACTCACAGACGGAAAAATCTGTCTGTAACTACAGACAGAAAAATCCGTCTGTAACTTACAGACGGAAAAATCTGTCTGTAACTTACAGACAGATTTTCAAATCCGTCTGTAATTCTTTACCGACGAGGATATTACAGACGGTTTATGTCCGTCTGTAATGTCTGTAATACTCTAAAAATCCGTCTGTAAATTCATCTGTATAAACAGACTTTTTAGTAGTGTTTGCTGGTTTCTTCGAAGACATTAATAGATTTTTGGGTTTGAGTTAAAGATTAGATCATGGTGTTTAGGCTAGTTAAGTCTAATTCTATTTCATCTTCTGAAGCAATATCTGCCCAGGATTTTTTAGGTGAAATGCTCAGACTTCCTTGTTGGAGAGCCAGAAAGGTACTAATAGGTAAAACATAATCAGCTTTAGTCTGTTTAACTATTTTGGATTGGGTTAAGGAAGAATCAGCCTTGTTGGATGAATCTTTTTTAGGAATTCTTGATTGCTAAGTAAATGACTCAACAACCTAGATAGCTTCTTGGGTCGATGATCCAGCCGGAGCAGATGACTTTGAAAAGGTTGAATTGGAGTCTGTTGTAACTTAGATTTTGATTTATTAAGAGTCAGAGCAAGTATGACTCTTCCTCTATTGGTGGTACCTCCTCTTGAAGAGGTTGAAGCCTTTTGAGGCATGTTACTTATCTTGTAAAAATTCACAAGTAAGGTAATTAGGAAGGGAATTTGAAGTTCCTTTCAGATATTCTATTTCAAAATAAAAAATACTTAAAATTACTTGTCATCTTGCAAAAATTTGTTTAGAGGTAAGATTTTTTACAACTTTTTGTAAAATTTCTTTAGTAGATTTGCAATATACTCTAATAAGAAACTTTTGATTTAATAAATCAGATTAAAATTTTAAAACATATAAAACAATTGCTAAAACTTTTTTTTAATGTTGAGTAATTTTGTTGTGTAGAATTTCAGTGTTTTGATGCATATGCAATGATATGCTCATAATTGTTTATTCTCTATTTGAGAATGCCACCATAACTAATGTCAGATATATATGTTTCGACAATTTTGAAAGCTTAAGCGATAAGGAGATAAGGATATTTTATCTCTCTAACTTTAGATTTGATATCCCTAACTACATTGGTATGAATATAAGATCTTGCAAGAGGATTTTACTTAAGCCTATCATGAAAAGGCTTAATAATATTATTGAGATGAGGAATAAATTCTCCTACATAATTAAGATATCTTAAAAATCTCTGTAATTGAGTATTATCAAGGATTCTATCTGAAAATTTGTTAGCAAATTCAATAGATCTCCTAATAAGGATAATAGTTCTTTGATGAATATTATGATCAAAGAATCTGATATTTGTTTAAAAAAGATTGATTTTTGATTTAGACACAGCTAAACCATTTTGCCTGACAATATTAATAAAGACATTTATTTGCTTAAAATGTTGATCAATGAATTGAGAAAATATTAAAACATCATCAATACAAACAATAAAAAATTTAGAGTAAGGATTGAAAATGTCATTCATAATCTTTTAAAATTCAGAAGGAGCATTTTGCATACCAAAGGGCATTACGTTTCATTCATATTACCCAAAGGGAACAGTAAACAGTAAAGACAATTTTATACCTATCTTTTTCACTAATCTTGATTTGCCAAAATTCAGATTTCATATCGAATTTGGAAAAGATCTTAGCAGAATTAAGTCTGTTGAGAAAATCTTTTTAATTAGGGATAGAATACCTAATCTATTGAAGAGCTTGGTTGAGAGGTTTGTAGTTGATGATTAACCTGGAGTACCTCTTTCTAATTCCACTTGTTTATTAACATAGAAAGCAGAACACGACCAATGACTATTACTCTTTCTAATCAGCATCTTGTCTAAAGAGATCTTTGATCTCTTTCTAACAATATTGAAAGAGTTTCTCATTCATCTGAATGAGTCTCACTTTGGTAGAAATTTGGCTTTCTTTGAAATTCTTATCATAAAGAAGATTTACAATGTGTTTCTTTCTGTTCTAGAATGCATGCAAAAGATTGGAACAAATAAAAACTTGAATGAAATTTAGAAGATTTTGAATATTTTCTGAAGTGATAAATTCTTCAGCTGTTTATTAATGTTAGCGAAAGAAACTTCTTCTTTCATAAAATTGATTTGATTTATCTTATTTTGAATAAAATTAATATTTCTAGTAAAAGGTTTACTGAAAAATTTGAAAGTTGTTTGCTTGCTTAAGTGACAAGTCAAAATTCCTTCTTTTGAAATTTGAAGCAGGAAAAGAGCTTTTATAAATGGTGTTTCCAAAATAACTTCATTTTTCAAATTTTTGACAAAGAGAAAATGTGTTTTTACTTTAAAAACTCGGTTTTCAATGATAGCTTTAGATAATTTGTAATTAATCTTAAGTTTTGATCCACTAGCAATGCTGAGTTTTTAAGAAGTTTTCTCAAAATATTTAGTAGGAATTAATCCTGCTAAAATACAGTTTAAATCAGCACCAGTATCAAATAGTGCCAAAGTATCAAGAATAAAATCATCAATAATACATTTGATATTTAAATAAAATTTTTGGATTTTGATCTTATTGATCAATCCCATAGTAAATTCCTCTTCAGGTTTTTTAGAATCATTTTTCTCATTATTCTTTAGCAACTTTAAATTCATCATTATCTTCAAGTTAGGAAAGAATAAATTGTTTAATTTATTGTTGTTCTTTGATTTCTTGAATCTCTTTTGAGATTGTTAATCTCAATCTGAAGATTCTGAATAGTGGTTAGCTTTGTACAAGAATTATTTTCTAATTTTTAAAAATACTATTTACATCAAACTTGTTTGTTGTAAAAAATTCTTTTGGTTTCTATTTTGTTTCCAAAACATCTTTGAGTTATTTAGAAAAAATTTTCTTTTCCTAAGGGTCAGAAATATAATTAATGACTTCAAAAAGAAGATATTATTCTTTCATTAAAACATTAATTTTTGGAGTTTCATCATTATCAGAAGAAGAATTTGATCATTCTATTGGATATGATTAATATCCTCACTAGACTCTTTAGCAGAATGTTCTTCAGAGGATTCAATGAGGAGATTGTTGATATGGTCTTCAACAGAAGGATCAACATTAAGATTACTAATTTCTTCTTGGGCCTATAGTATTTACTGATATGACTGAGCTTTTTGCAATTGTAACAAGTTACTCATGTTCTGGGTTTTCTATGAATGTTTTTGGGGATAATATCCTCACCAATTTTCCTAGAAGGTTTTCTATTATATTTCCTCTTATAAGGTTTCCTTTTGTTCTCTACTTCCTTCTTAGGATAATATTTTTTCTTTTGGGCTGGACACGAAGGTAAACCAAATTGTTCACAAAAGACCCTAACTTTCTTTTATTCTGGCTTTCTTTTTGGCTAATTGTCTTTAAATTTGTCTTCTTGATAGATTTTTAAGGCCATCTTCTAGACAAAAGAAATAAGTTGCCCATAACTAAGACTATCATAGGGAATTTTCCCATTGACAAAATGACTTTAGAGCTTGCTTTTAACTAAGTCTCTAAAAGACTTAGGAAGGTCAGCTAAGAATTTTTCTTTCCAGAAAGATTGCTGACTATATCTTCTCTAGTGAAAATTTTAGACAAGAAGATATCTCTATTCCATAAAGATGGATCTCTTATGAAATGTTGGGCAATGATAAAAAGAAGAGTATTGACAGCATTAGGGATCTACTCATCATTATCTATAGTGTCTTTCCCTTAGTGTCAGTCTTTACTGTAGAGGGGATTCTCTCTTTTTCAGTTTTAGTGAGATAATTATCCGACAAACCTTTGAGTTGACCAGAAATACTAGGTACAAAGATATTGACAATTGTATCTTCGGTACAATCATGAAAATAGGTAGACAGTAGCTACCATGGACATATGATGTAGAGTAGTTATAATATTATATTCTGACTTACCATCTATGTTCCATTCATAGATGTTGTTAGTGCTAAAACTTTAGAAACTATGCTTATTATTTTTTTCTATAAGAATATCAGGAGCAGTAGCCTTATTATAATAAAGCTTGAAAGGAGATCTCCAGTTTTTACCAGTAGTAATCAACAGATTGACTTCTAGATTAAAGACTGAATCTGCTTCAGAAGATTGTTCTGAACCAGTTTTACTAATAACATTGATAGCTTTGGATAGAGATCTAGTTTTTGGCCTAGCACTAGATTCTTCAGAAAATTGAGGTGTTTCAGAAACTGTCTTAAGCATACTGGTAATTTTGCTTAATAACTTGATAAGATCATCTAATTCTTCTAGGGACTTTGGTTTTTCTTTTTGCCTAAGCTCTAAGATCTTCTACTTTGCTTTGATATTAATCTTAAAAGGTTTGAATAAGAATTTTTCTAAAGGAGTTTGGGAAGAAGATGCTTCTTCTTCCTTCTGTCTATCACTAAAGATCTTATCTTTAGCGATCTTATCTCCTAAAACTTGAAGGTATTTGTTGATATAATTGGTTTGTTCCATAAGGCCTTGGATATCACTGGAAATGATAGATTTATCAAGATTTTTTTATTTTGAATGGTGTTGCCATTATTGGATTGCCACCATTGTCTTTTAATTTAGGCAATTGAAACTGGGTTATAGGAGGCAGTTCACTCTGAACTATTTGTCTATCTTTGATCTGTCAAGAAATGACATTAGCAATAGAATTACTAATAATATCTTCTTGTCAAGGATAATATAAATTGTTCTTGATTGTGTAGGCATGAAACTAATCAAAGAATGAAATATTTTGTTCTACTTTTTTGAGAAATTTGTAAAATTTTTCTTGGATATCAAACCTATTGCTACCCTTGTAATTATGGAAAAACCATTCTCTTTGAGGTTTCCAATCCTCATAATAGAAATCTTTCCTAAGGGTTTCCTTATCAATAATAAACTTATGAGACAATATCATAAGACTTATTAAGGGAGGAAAAGATTGAAGATTGGATACTCTGATTTTCTTCTTCCTTATCAGTTTGATAAGTTGTTCTAGAAATACTAGAAGAGGTATCTAAACCTTGTAGGTTTATATGAGAAGGAATATTAGATACAGATCTGGGTATCTCAGATCTAAATGTTTGGAATCTGGAAGAGAAAGATCTCCTTGCAGAAGTAAAATCAGTTTGTTTACTAAAGGCTTTTATTCTGAAGGAAAATAAGTTTCTCCTATTAAAAGTTATTTCAATTTTTCTAAAATTGTCTTGAGAAATTTCTTGGATTTAAGGAGCAGGTTTGGGAACAAAAGGTGTATCTTTGTCCATAATCCATTTCTCTAGGAGAGTTACCTCATCCCACTTAATTGTTCTAGGAAGGGAAACATTGGCTCTAGTTATGTCAGTGACAAATAAGTTATTTTTGGCTTTTTGAGGTTTTAGAAGGACTTTAGATGCACAAGAATTTATGACTTTGTACTAAATCCTATAAATAAGGGCTGCGGGAATATATCACTCTTTCATATCTAAACCATGAAAGTGAATATAGAGAAACAAAGAGTCTAGAATATTTCCATCCATAAGACTCACCGTTTTGTTTGGGTAACAGTTGAAGTACACAGGTCTTTGCCCGAGACTTGCTTCTATTGTACCTATAAGGAATCTTTAAACCTATTGTGTCGAATATCTTTTAGACATATTAAGACAGCGACATCTATACCCATGTCTATTAAAGGTTTAATGACAACTTCAACATATCCTATATGAAGAAATATGAAACTGATTGTTTCGATAAAAGATGAAATTCTTCTCCTATGTCTTGACCTAGGAGAATATTGTTTTCAATAGTTGTGATAATATAATTAGGACTATTTCTTTTGATTTGTTCTTCAGGAACATATAATGTTTCCATGAAAAGTCTTTGTTGGAAGTATAACAGTTCTTTTAAATAGTGCTGCAGCAACAAGTCTCATGGGTGAAGGACAGTAAGGCTGATTTGACAATGTTGTATTAAGAAAAAAAGAACATAAGAAGCTGGTGACTATAGTTAATATGTTTCAAATTCTATAAATCTGTGTTTAAAAAAAAGTTATTGATAATTTTTATGATGTCGTGTCTCCTCTATTCCTTTTCCCGTATCTCTCTCCCTTTCTTAAAAATTCATAATTTTTTATTTGTTATTTCATTATAATTTTTTTAAAAACAAGTCTACCAAATTTTTTTTAATTTAAAATACACATTTGATTCTAGAAAAAAAAAGAACTTATACTTAGTTCTTATGTGAGTGTTTTATTTTGTTCTGATTCCAACTGTTAATCGTGCTATAAAAATATAGATCATAACGTAATAAGATACTCATATAAGAACTAAAACATAGTTTTTCCTGAAGTATAAAGATTAATTTGTAAATGAGTATACTTTAACTAATTCTAAGAGAGTAATATGCAAAATTAGTGTTTTGATCTTTAATTTAGGAGTCAAATTTGATTTTGTCTTTTAACTCTATTTTGATTCATTTTGCTTCTCTAACTTTTGAAAATATTTCAAATAAGTCATTTCCTATAAAAAAAAAAAGTTAACTTTATTAATTTCTTTTGCCATGTGTTTTATTCTTGCACAATTCATCATCTTCCTCAAGCCTTCATACACTGTTAATTATTTTCTTCTTCAAAGCTTCAATTTTAGCTTTTTTTTTTTTTAAATTATTCTTAAGCAATTCATTTTAAACCAATATCCTACGGTACAATGCACACAAAAGTAGTCACTTTGAACTTGCTGGACAACTTCTTGTTCATTTAAATCAACAAGTTTATGAATAAGGGTGTCCTTTTAATATATTGAGAAAACCATAATTTCAGAATGGACTTACAAAAGTGTTTTCAAATGAATAGGAGAAAATTACTACTTGACTATAAGTAAAGATTAATTTGTAAATAAATATATTTTAACTAATTTTAAAAGTTATATAATATATGCAAAATTAGTATTTTCATTTTTTAATTTAGGTCGAATTCAATTTTGTCCTTCAACTTTGAGTTAATTCATTTCTATCTTTTAACTTTTAAAATTGTTACAAATAAATCATTTATGTTAAAAATGTTAACTTTATTAATATTTTCATTTTGCCACTTGTATTGTTCTTTGCATTATTTATCATCTTCTTCCTTTAGCTTTTGTACACCATTCATTGTTTTCTTTGCCTGAGCTTTAATTTCAAGTTTTTCTTTTAGATCATTCTAAAGCAATTCATCTTAAACCAATGTCCAATAGTAAAATGCACACAAAAGCAGTCACCTGAACTTGTTGAACAACTTGTTCATCTGAATCAGTAAATATATGATTCCGAGTGTCCTTCAATATGTTGGAGAAAACCATAATTTTAGAATGGACTTCTAAAAGTGTTTTTAGAATGGGAAAAAATTACCACTTGACTTGGATAAATTTAAAATTAAAGAATGATTGTTGTGTATAGAGCTGTCAAAACTGGCAGCCCGGCTCGGCCTGATACGGATAGTGGGCTCAAACGGGTCGGGTTTAATTAGCCTAAGGTAAAATTGAGCTTATATTTTTACAGTCCAAACCTTACCCTATGCAGGTTACGGGTTTCTACGGGCTGACCCGACAACTCAAATATTTTTTTTTCTTTTTCTTATTTTTGTAACATGTTATTTTTTTTTTACTGTTTTTATAACAACAAATCATTATTTTTATTGCCATTTTTAGTGTTTGTAACATACCATGTTAAGCTATTTTTGTAAGAACTTAATAGACTACTCTTTTTTTATGTCCAATTTTTGTATTATACTCTTTATTTATTTATTTATTTTTAAGTTGTAAAAGGCCACTGGTTTCTTTCTTTTATTATTTTTGTAGCGATGCAAAAGTATATAATTTAGACTTGTAATTTTAGGATTTTGAAACTAAAATATATTCCCTTTCAAACTACTTAAAACTCAGGGTTTAATCTCAATATATATATACAGGCTGTCCGAACCCGCATGCCCCAACCTGGTTAAAGCCCTATTGGGTACTGGGTTTATTCGGACTGGGTCAAAATGGTCCAAGGTAATTTCAGGCCTTATTTTTTAGAGCTCAAATCCGCCTATTTAACGAATTCTTTTGGCCCAATCCATCGAGCCAGTCCATTTTGACGACTCTATGTGTATCTTATCTAAGATTCAAGCAAGTTAGTGACTATAAAATTGGATATTTTCTAAAGTCAAAGAAAGTAAATGACTTTTTGTAGTTGCCTTTGTCATTGATGGAAAAGTAATAAAAACTTGACTAGGCATTGGTTTGAGATGAATTGCTTGAGAATGATATAGAAGAGAAAGTTGAAAACTAGAGCTTTGAAGAAGATGATAATGAAGGATGCACGAAGGACGAGGAAGGAGATGTTAAACGATGCACGTGACCAAAATTTTAAAAAAAAATTAACAGAGTTAATATTTTTAATTGAAAAAGACATTAGAAATATTTTTACAAGTTGAAGAACTAAAATAAATCAAAATAAAGTTAAAGGATGAAATCAAATTTAATCTTTAAGTTGAAAGATAAAAACATTATTTTACCTATAATATGTGAAATAATTTTTTTTTATCTATGAAACTTTATGTGTATTTTTATTGAAAATTATTGAATTTAATGCAATAAAATATATCGTTATAGTAAGTGTTACAATATTTTTATTAAAACTTACAATATACAACTTTTTATTTTTCTACATGTAGAGGTATGCACACATTGAATTAACACAACCAATCTAAATTTATTTTGAATTTAATTATACCGATTGAATTTTAAATTAATTTATTTTATATTTTTTAAAATTAATTTTAAAATTTAGATTATTTAAAATTGACAGTTTTAAATTTAGTTTAGGTTGAAACTGATTTTAAATCCAATGTTTTTGTTAGATTAATTTTAAATCCAATTTTACGTATAGTTTTAAATCCAATTTTTAATCTATTTTTAATGCAAAATCAATTTTCAATGCATTTGTGTTAAAGAGAGAGGATGAGGATGCATTTTAAATATATTTATAAATTTAAGTTTTAAGGTAAATTAATTTATTGTCCTGCACCTTTGCATTAAATTAGTGTTTTGAAAAAATTAGAAATTTTTAGTAATTGTATTATACTTTATAGTAGATTTTATTAACTATTTATTATTATTTTTAACTTATTTTTAATAAATAGAATTGATGATGAAAGTTTAAATTAAAATCGATAAAAATAAATATTAATAATATTAAATATTAATAAAAATATTATGTTATAATATTTTTCAAAAATAAATAAATAAATTTAAATATAAAAATAATAATTAATTTAAAAATATTTGTTATATTTTCACATTTTTAATATAATAATTATATTTAAAAATTATTATTTTTAAATATTTAATCTTAATAAAAAATATTAAATAAAAGATAGTCACAAAGAAACTTTGTCAATGATATGACGTATTATCTTTATACTATAAATGCACCAGTTGTAAATTTAATTTCAAAGTCTATCTTGCTCCATTGCATTTTTTACTCAGGGTGAGTAACCTCTAGTCTCCCTAGATATAGGTCTAATAAGTCTCAAGTAATACTTTCATGCACAACATAGATTTAAATAAATAAAGAAAAATTCAATTTTGAAAAGTGGACTTAAAATACTAATCTGATTAAAAAATATATATGGACTAAAAAATCAGTTTAACATGTCCTCAAATTTTCAAGATCAGTATAAACTTGTATAACTGAAATCTTTTTGCTTGGCACTAATTGCACGTGTTAGTGTTAGAAAAATAGATATATGAAATATATTCATTCATACTTGATTTGAGACTAAATTAGAGTCACAGCTGGGACCCCAAACATCTTAAAAGATAAATTCTAACGTGACACGGATCTTGTGATCCCTAAAAACAAAATATCAAGTTAGGCGCTGGTTTTGCCTTCTTAGGTAAATTCATAAACAAAAAAATAGCTTAATTCATAATAAAATCGCACATTAAAAACATTAAAAGTTTTCTTATATCAGATTCTTTATTCTGGGAAGGAGGCAAACCCGTAAAGTTGATGCATATTCTAGTCAAAGTTCTTCCCATTTTCCCTTGGACTCTAGTAATAACTATAAAAAGGAAATACAAACAATCAAGGGAGAAGAATAGTGATGTTGTTGCACGAGGGCATCATATCCAACAACGCATGCACGAAATCCGCACTTTGCCGTAGCTTTATGAAATGATTGATGGACACCTTTACTCTGTATTCCATAACAACAAATTCCTATTTTTTCTCTCATATATTAAAACATCTCCACCGAAACTCCAAAGTACACCCTCAACAAAGGAGAGATCTTTATCAATATGTTAACAGCAAACTCTATTAGTATACTTGAATATTACATCTAAGCCAAAATCTCCATTCCTATCTATCGTAAAACTTCTTTATTCATCCTTGTTACCTCATATTGTCAATTAATCAAATTAATAGCTATAGACAATTTGTATTAGAAATGGCGAGATTGTCACAGATATTTCAATGAAGTTACACTCGTGCGTTTATTCACGAAATCCATTTAAGACTAAGCTGAGGTAGGATCAGCTAGAAGGGTATACAGCTTCAATTTAAATATTAGTAAAAGGTTACATGCTTTTACAGCCCTATTGTAGAAAATTTTAAGGATAATTAACTCTCTTTTTTTTCTAAGAGTAATACAGCACTGTTTTATATAGGACTAGTGGGAACTTAATATTTTTTTTCAACACTTTACGAATTAACTGGTTTATACAAGTATTATAAAGGGTGTGCAAGTCAAAAGAGTGGGAAAAGAGTAGCATGATTTACGATACGAGTGTGATTCAATTTGTTTGTATGTGGCATCTGGCTGGAAATCACCACAACCACGTCCTTTCCTGTTCCTGATGGATGCATTTCAGTACAAAAAGTCATTCCAAAATTCAATCATTTTCATCATGTAACAGTTCTCTCTCTGCTCTCTCTCTCTCCAACCAAATAATAATAATAATATAATCCTGAGTTCAGTGTAGAGTCACACCTTAGTCCTTGGGAGCGGCTGCAACAATGGACAATGTAGCACTGCTGCTGCTGATCCTTCTAATTCTAACAACTTCCACCTGCTCTGCAGCTTCAACCTGGCCTTCTCACTTTCAAGAGCTGAACGTGGAGGAAGCAATCGTAGGAACGAAGCTGAATCCGAAAGGAGGAGATGATTTGGAACTGGAAGAGGAAGAGGAAGAGGGAAAATGGAAGGTGAAGCTGGTTCACAGAGACAAGATAAGCAAGGCCCCTGACAAGGATCATCGAACGCGTTTCAACGCAAGAATGAAACGGGATGTGAAAAGGGTAGCCTCACTCCTTCGCCGCCTAAATAACGGTTACAGCTACGAATACAAAGAAGCGGGTTTCGGGTCGGATGTGGTGTCGGGTACGGAGCAAGGGAGTGGAGAGTATTTCGTGAGAATAGGAGTGGGTAGCCCTCCAACGTATCAGTACATGGTTATTGACTCAGGGAGTGACATTGTATGGGTCCAATGCCAACCCTGTACCCAATGTTACAACCAATCCGACCCGATATTCAACCCGGCTCACTCCGCTTCTTACGCCGCCCTTTCTTGCTCCTCCACCGTCTGCGACCAACTCGACGACGCCGCCTGCCGCCAAGGAAGCTGCGCCTACCAGGTCTCCTACGGCGACGGCTCCTACACCAAAGGGACACTTGCACTCGAAACCCTCACGTTGGGCCCAACGGTTATACGGAACACCGCCATAGGGTGCGGCCATTGGAATCAGGGGATGTTTGTTGGAGCGGCTGGCCTGTTGGGCCTCGGAGCTGGGCCCATGTCCTTCGTGGGCCAGCTAGGGGGCCAAACCGGTGGTGCCTTCGGGTACTGTTTACTCACTCGAGGCACCGGATCGTCTGGTTCCCTCCAATTCGGACGCCAAGCAATGCCCCTCGGAGCTGCATGGGTCCCACTCATTCGCAACTCCTTCTTTCCCAGTTTCTACTACGTTGCCCTTTCGGGTCTTGGAGTCGGAGGCTCGCGCCTGAACATATCCGAAGATGTTTTCCGGGTCACCGATTTAGGCGACGGAGGAGTTGTTATGGACACCGGCACTGCAGTTACTAGGGTTCCCACGCTGGCTTACAATGCTCTTCGTGATGCTTTTATCGCTCAGACCACAAACCTTCCCCTGGCATCCGGAGTATCCATTTTCGACACTTGCTATGATTTAAACGGGTTCGTTACGGTTCGGGTCCCCACCGTATCCTTTTATTTTTCCGGTGGGCAGATCCTGACCCTCCCCGCCAGAAACTTTTTAATTCCGGCAGATGACGTCGGAACTTTCTGTTTCGCATTTGCTCCTTCTCCTTCAGGCCTTTCCATCATGGGGAATATTCAGCAAGAAGGGATTCAGATTTCGGTCGATGGAGCCAATGGTTTTGTCGGATTTGGACCTAATGTTTGTTAAGTAATAAATGTACACCCACAATCTTAATTTTGCTAGTCTTAGACTCCCAATAATATCACCTGTTGTATTTACATATGCCCCAGAAAATAACTAGTCTCGTGAATGTGACCGGTAAGGTAATTATCCTAGTTCTTTATGAGCTCCCTTTCCGTTAGCTGCTAAAAGCAATTTTTCCCATACTTGTTTAATTTATAATATTACTTGTGCATGCAAAGGTGCATCTAATTATGAGCCCCACTTTGAATGCAGTAAGATGTTCAATGTGTTCTTGTAAAGATTCCTCTCCCACTATGAATAAGGCGCTGCTAACGCTGTTGCATCATGAAGGAAAGGGAACCACCACCTTTGTGGACATGGGAAACCATCACAGGGGTTTCTGGTCTACCCTTGTTGATACCTAGGTTGGACAAAAGCAACCCTTGCTTTCTCCTCTTTTGAGATTGAGAAAAGCACTTTTGTTACTTTCCGGTTAATTATTACTTTATCAGCTACCACGAAATATGAACTTTGATAACAATTAATGTTAAATTAAAAGTCCAATTCAGTTAAATAATAATAACTAGCCAAGTTAAGAAAAGAAAATAAATTAATTTGAGATGATTTCTACATTTCTCTCCAAACTCTTCGTATATGCTTCAAACTTTTTGTGCTACTCCAAATTTGGTTTGGATAATGTTTTACCACAACACTTCATCTTCTCAAGTACTGTGACAAACTTGCAATGTTCCAATCTTGCGTGGTACTACATCTATTAAATTCATACAGAAGAGATAATATATCCTTGTATCGGAAACTAGAAACACAAAAGCAACGTAACTGAGCCTGATATGATCCAATAAGGAAATGAAGACCTAGAGCAAGAGGTAAAGGACTTGGAACCTCTGCTGTTGAGATGGAAGACCACTATTATAGTTTACATCACCCAGCAAAGTCCAAAAAAATGTGTGGTTAGCCCAAGTGGATAAAAGATGTTGAGAGTTATGTGGAATTTAAAAGTGAAATCCACCTTACATTGAGGGAAGGGAAAAACCTCTACAACCACAAGGGTTCTTACAAAATATTCTCCATTTTTTATTGATGATGAAAATGATATAAATACATAGAGGAAAGAAACCAAAAATAGAGTAAATCCTAAAACAGCAATATGATTACTTGAGCAGAAAAAAATTAGGAAAATTAAATAAATCTCAACAGAATCAATTCATCTCGTATTCCTTGAATTTTGGAGGGGCTTGACGGTTTTTAGGAGGATTTCTTCTCAGCTTTGGCTCGGCTTTTCCAATTGTATCCTCCAAATCACTTGAGTTGGGCTCTTGAAACATATTTGGCTCTAATTTCTCCTCAACCTAATTATGGTCCATAACATCTTCTTCCCCCCTCACAAACACCTTGTCCTCAAGGTGTAATTCAGGATAAGCAGATTGAAGCTCCTTGAAATCTTTCCATGTGGCATCCTCCGAGAATAGACTGTCCCATTGCACTAACACACGTTGTGGAAAATGATTATCCATTACCAAGATGGCCAAGGGCTGAATAATAGGTTGAGAAGTAGTGGTGGAAGGAGGTAACGATAAAGGAGTTGTGCCAGTGAAAGGCTTCAACAAAGAAGCATGAAAAATAGGGTGAAGTTTAGCCTGAGGTGGTAGAGCCAGGCGAAAGGCTATGTCTCCAATGCACTCTATGATTTTAAAGGGCCCATAATAACGCTTAGAAAGTTTATGAACTCGTGGTCCTGACAAAGAATGCTGACGGTAAGGGCGAAGTTTGACCATAACGTGATCACCAAGCTTGAATGGGGCAGGAACTCACTTCTTGTTAGCAGCATGCTTCATCGCCTCCTGGGCCTTCAGCAACTTCGCTCGTAACTTGTTCAGAATTTTATTATGGCAAGTCAATTTAGCATCAACAGCTTTGAGCTTTGAGTTTCCCACGCAGTAGCTAGGAACGGTAGGGGGAGGTTTGCCATACATAACTTCAAAAGGAGAAATCCCGGTGGATGAATGCATAGAGGTGTTATAACACCATTCTACCCATAAGAGAAACTTGCCCCACGAGGTTGATTTGCAATGAGCAAAGGACCGTAGATATTGTTGAAGGACTTTATTAAGGATTTCGGTTTGGCCATCACTTTGAGGATGGTAAGTCATGGACATCTTTAGCTTAGTGCCATTAAAACGAAGCAATTCTTGCCAAAAACCACTCATGAAAATGGCATCTCTATCCGAGATAATGCTTTTTAGCATTCCATGCAACTTACAAACTATATTGGCAAATAAGTCAGCGACCATGAAAGCGGTATAGCTGGAAGGAAGCATACCAAAATGCCCTGCTTTGGAGAACCTATCAACAACCACTAAAATAGTAGTATGACCCTTGTAAGGTGGCAGCCCAACAATAAAATCAAGAGCGATGTCTTCCTATACACCAGTAGGAATGGGAATGGGTTGCAAAAGACCGTAAGGTGCATGATTCAGAGCCTTCATCTCTTGACAAGTAATGCAAGATTTCACATAAGCAGTGACCTCCTTTTTAATTCCAGGCCAATGAAAATTCTCATGGAGTCGTTGAAATTTTTTATGAAATCCAAAATGATCTCCCAAAGGGTTGCTATGATACTCTTCAAGCAATAGAGACTTAAATGTAGTGTCGTCACCAATATATATTTTCCCTTTATACAAGAGCAAGTCATCTACAATGGAGAACCCTTCATGAGAATAGTTTGCACAAATAATGTTGCTGCTCCAGAGTTTGGATCACCTGTGTCATAAGCTCTTTTAAGCTTTTTTGATCTGTGAAGATGATAAACTTGCGCGCCAGTAAATAATGTTGCTATTTTTTAATAGCTTCAACAATGGCGTGTAATTCATGGACGTAAGTAGAAGCATTATGCATCCTATCACAAAATTTCTTGCTGTGAAAACAAATTGGATGGCCCTGCTGAAGAAGTACAACACCTACGCCCTTTCCAGATGCATCAGTTTCTAATTGAAAAGGAATCTCAAAGTTAGGTAGGGCAAGAACAGGGGCTTCAGTCATGACTTTCTTCAAGTCCTCAAATGCTTGTTGCTCCACCATAGTCCAACGAAAGGCATCCTTCTTCAACAAATCAGTCAGAGGTGAAGCAATGGCATCATATCCTTTTATAAAATGACGGTAGTACCTCGTCAAACCAAGGAACCCACGCAGTTGTTTCACACTGCGAGGAACTGGCCACTTTTGCATTGGCACAATCTTGTCATTCTCTAGTTCAACACCCTATTTCGTAATGATATGACCTAGATAGGCAACACTGGTTTGTGCAAAAATGCACTTGGATCTTTTCAGAAAGAATTGGTTATCCAATAAATATTGAAAAACAAGTCGTAAATGACCCACATGTTCCTATAAACTCTTGTTGTAAACTAAGATATCATCAAAGAAAACAATAAGAAACTTACGAAGATAAGGGTAAAACAACTCATTCATAGTGCTCTGAAAAGTCGAAAGAGCATTGCATAAACCAAATGGCATTATAGTAAATTCATAGTGGCCTTCATGAGTACGAAAGGCAATCTTGTAAGACTCACCTGGATACATCTGAATTTGGTGATAACCGGAGCGAAGATCAAGCTTAGAAAACCATTTAACACCAAACAATTCATTGAGAAGTTCATCCACTGTAGGGATTGGAAAGCGGTCCTTGCTTGTGACTGCGTTAAACGCGCGATAATCCATACAAAATTGCCATGTCCCGTCTTTCTTCCGCACAAGCAGTGCTGGGGAAGAGAAAGGGCTCAAACTCTTCTGGATGACACCAGAATGTAACATTTTTTCGACCTGCTTCTCAATCTCCTACTTTTGAACCTGAGGGTAGTGGTACGGTCGCACATTGACGAGATTAGTTCCTTCCAACAGAGGAATTTTTTGATTGGTGGGTTGTGGGGGAGGAAGCTTCTCCGGTACGTCAAAAATAGTGGAATAGCGATGAACGAGGGCCACAATTTCTGGGAGAAGAGATTCGGTTTTTCCATCCTCAGAAGATGAAGGTTGGGCCTGAATGTGATAGTATTCACTGATTGAATCAGTGGCTTGAGGCTGTTTAAGTTGTTGAGGTGAAATTTCATGGGCTTTGGATCTTGGAATTCTTTGGAGCTGCACTACGAGGCCCTCTCTTTTGAACCTCATAATTAACTTATCAAAATTAGTAAGTACTGGGCCTAGACTTCTCAGCCACTACACCCCCAAAACCAAATCCGCACCAGTTATGCGCAAGACAAAGAGGTCTTCATTGAACAAGTGAGTGCCAATGTGGATTTGCACCTCTTTACACCACCTAGAGCATTGTAACTCCTCCCCATTACTAACTTGAACAGAGAAACCTTGGGTTGGGGTGTTGTTGAGATTTAAAAACTTCACCAATCATTCCTGCAAAAAATTATGTGTACTCTCACTGTCTATCAAAATGGACATTTGCCTTTGCCAATCCGGCCCAATACATGCAGAGTTTGGGGAACCAAATGGCCCATGAGGGCGTGGAGGCTAATCTGGGCTGGGGAGGAATCAGGTTGGTTTTTCGATTCGGGTATGGTTGGATTCAAGTCAGATAATAACTCTTGAAACTCTTCATTGGCCATTGATGGAGGTTCTGGAGCTAGGAGTAACATATACTGACGTTTGCAGTGATGACCTCGGACATACTTGTCATCGCAGTAATAGCACAAGCCCTTTTCACGTCTGGCCTGGAGTTCTTTGGCGGTCATGTTCTTGAGGATCGAAGAGCGGTTGGAAGTAGCAAAGCTAGTTGAGTAAGATTGGGAGGAAGGGTTTGTGTTTTGGTTTGGGGTGGTTTTCTGTGGTGTGTTAAGGATGGAGGCTGATGTGTAGGATTTGTAAGGCTTGGACTGTGTTAGGGGTTTAGTTTTCGGTTGGGTGTGTTCGAAATTGTCCTCGTAAATCTTGGCCAAATCAATAGCATCAATGAGTGTGGTCGATTGACGAGAGCATACCTCACGCTGCAACTCAGGTTGAAGCCTCGAGAAGAAGTAGCTAAGGTAGAAGAAACTCACAAGAAGATCAGTGACCCGATTAGCAAGAGCCTCAAACTGTTGCTGGTACTCACGAATTGAAGAAGTTTAGGTGAGTTTAATCAACGCACCGACAGGATCCTCAAATCATGACGAGGCAAAGCAAGATTGAATTGCCTTGAGCAGAGCATCCTAATCCTTGATCTGATCATACGCCGCCATCCATTGATACCAACTAAGAGCTTCCCCCTCCATGTAAAAGCTAGCAATGCGTGTTCTTTCAGCTGTTGGGGTTTGGGGGTACTCAAAATACTGAGTGATCTTGAAGATCCACCCTAAGGGTTCGTTGCCATCAAAATAGGGTATCTCCAGTTTCATATAGTGCTTGGATCTATGCGAGAAGAAGGGGAACCAAGAGGGGGAGAATTTTCCAGCTTGCTTTCCAAGAGTGCGAATTTGTCCTCCAAACGCTGGTGCTCGCATTGCAAGGTAAGATGATTCTCAATCATCTTAAAAATTTGAGGATTATTGGAAGAAACAGAAGAGGGCGACATGGTTTTCTCTCAATGAAAGCACCAATGTTAAGACTTCTATGGAATTTAAAAGTGAAATCCACCTTACTTCGAGGGAAGGGAAAAACGTCCACAACCACAAGGGTTCTCACAAAATATTCTCTATTTTTTTATTGATGATGAAAATGATATAAATACATAGAGGAAAGAAACAAAAAATAGAGTAAATCCTAAAATAGCAACATGATTACTTGAGCAGAGAAAAATTAGGAAAATCAAGTAAATTCCAACAGAATTAATTCATCTTGTATTCCTTGAATTTCGGAGGGGCTTGAGAGTTTTTAAGAGGATTACTTCTCAGCTTTGGCTTGGCTTTTCCAATTGTATCCTCCAAATAACTTGGGTTGGGCTCTTAAAACATATTCGGCTTTAATTCCTCCTCAACCCAATTATGGTCTATAACAAAAGACTATGCAGTCACTAAAGAGGGACGTAAAAGGAATGGTAGAAGATACTAGAGCCTTTTTGTTAGCCTCTCATATTATTAGATATGCTATTTTCAATTCCTATATGTTTGTTATTTTTATTATTATCAAACTATATATGTATTTATACTTTTTTGTGGAATGTGAAGAGAATGACCACTCCTACCTTTTCTCTCCAACTTTCCCTATTCTTTCTTTGAATTCTTTTTTCTCTAAACTCTTTCCCAATTCTGAGATCTAACATTTGGTGCTTTCATTGAGAGATGGGAGGACCATTGATGAATCCACATTTTACTAAATTTTTATACATCATTTATTACTTTTTATAGAAATGAATAGACTTAGATAGTATAAATAAGATGAATATTTCAATTAGGCTAAATAATATAGGTTTCTTAATTTTTGGTTAATTTACATTAATTTAGATAGTTTATTTTACATATTTTGATCATTTGAATAATGTGGCAGGAATCTCTAAGTTTATTTTGAAGTATTATTAGATTTTGAGGAATTTGAGGTGAAAGTAACTACTTTCAAGATTGATAGTAACCACTACAGCAAGCTACTTCCAGCAAAGGGACTAAAGTGATTACTTTCAAAGCTAAAGGTGACAACTACAGTAGTTCAGAATCCACTAAACCTGCGCGTGACTACTATGAAAGTTCATAGTAGTCACTCCAAAGCGTACAGAATTGAAGATGCTGCGCGTAGCTACTATCAAAGTTCATAGTAGTCAATCCAGAGAGTCCAAAATGTACCAGTGTTGGGCGTTTCTACTATCAAAGTTGATAGTGGACACTACAGAAAGACAAAAACCAACTGATGTTGCGCCTGTCTACTATAAAAGAATGAAAGTAATCACTTTGGAGGGTGTCACCTTTAGTATAAATAGATTTTTGCCAAATTAGGATAGAGAGCCTTACACTTTTCGTACCTTTTCTTTTCTTTACTAAATTTAGGACATTTTTCAGAACTTAGGGCAACATTGGGTGACAGCTAAGGGTCCAACCTAGGGTTTGGTTTCTCATTTCTCTTACTTTTACATTAATGCCAATGAGTTTTCTGCATTTCCAAACTGTGTTTTTGACCCCCATTTCCATGGAGGGCTAAATTTTTGTGTAATCCTTAGTGAGTTCACATGGATTCTTAAGTTCCTTGATTTTAATGATAATATAACTCTTTTCTTTTCATGAATTACTTCTTCCTTGCTTCTTGAATTGAATTAATGGTGAATAAGAGGGACATTGCTTAATTAACCCTAATTCATTTTAAGGAGATTCTAAACTAGGGATTGCTTAATCCTAGGTTTAATTCTAAGGTTGCGTAATCTTAGGATGAGGGATTAGAGCCTAACAAATTGTGTAATTTCGTTGGGACCATAAGGTTGATATTCGCTTGTTAAATTAACCTAATTCATGGGAGAGAGGATGAGTGTTAAATCTTGAGTGGAATGAGAATAAAATCTATGTGGGTAAACTAAGGATTGCTGCTTTCTATTATTTGAATTAATTAAACTTGTTTGCTTGCTGCTCCTTATATTGTTTTGAAACCACAAAACTCCCCATTTTAATTGTTTATTCAATTAATACCTTCAACATGTTTAATGAAAATTAATAGCCAATGTTCATGGGAGACAATCTAGGGTAACCCTAATACTACATTAATTTGTTTAAATTTTGATGAGGATTTGCAACAAATCTTTTAAACACCTCAAGGAAAAAGCAATCATCAACCATCTAGCTCTGAAGATGCGACTACCATGGAGACGCTTGTTTCCACCATTAAATCTCTCACCACCAAGCTTGATGCATTAGAGATCAAGCTCTCCGAACCTAAGCATAATTCCAATCTACACATCAATGATTCTAACAACTCATTGCGCTTACCCACAACCATTAAACTGGACATTCCTCGTTTTGATGGAAACGACTCGTTGGGGGTGGTGGTTTAAAGTGAATCAATTCTTCGATTTCCACCGAACGTCATATGAACAACACCTACGGATGGTCCTTCTACATGAAAGGTGAAGCGTTAAGTTTGTATCAGTGGCTACACATTAATGATAAACTCACAACATGGCTAGAATTTTTATGAGATTTAGAACTCTGAGTTGTGCCACCAGACTTCGAGGATCCCCAAGGAGCTTTATTCAAGTTGATTCAGACGGAACGGTTCGTGATTACTAGGCACAACTCAAAACCCTTGCCAATAGGGTTCACGGTCTATCAGCGCCATTCTACTTAAGTTGCTTGCTTTCTAGCTGAAGCAATTAGTCTTACCAAATTGCAAGAAGAAAAGGTCTCAGTGGGCTAAACCAGATCAGGTGTGTCTTCTATTACCACTGTGGCTGCCCCCCAAAGTCTGCTAACCTTGTCGATGATGGTTACCACGGCAGGCCTTCTACCTACATCGACAAACACCAAATCTCTTCTGCTAACCTCTAATAAACCACAAAATTTTCCAAACACAAACCAAATCCGTAAATTTACCTCAGCAGATCTACAAGCTAGAAGGGAAAAAGGATTCTGTTGCTATTTTGACAAGCATTATGTATAAGGGCATTGATGTAAGAAACAATTCCATCTTCTTCTGTCAGCTCCAAAAATTCTATCTCCTGATGACGAACTCAATTGTTTGTTGGATACATACAAGCAAGGATCTGGAAACTGACCCAACTCTTGACTCGGACCCACCAGAAGCCCAGATCAGTATCCATTCTCTAACAGGCCACACCACCCTACAACGTTGCAGATCTAAAGGTTGAATGAGAAGTCACCGGTCAACATTTTGGTTGATAGTGGGAGCACCCACAACTTTGTTCAAGACAAAGTTGCCAAGTTTTTGGGCCTGCCACTACAGTGGACCTAACCCTTCTTAGTGCTGGTGGGAAATGGGGAGGAACTACACTGCTAGACTCTTTGTCCAAATGTGGGCCTCAATTGATTTTCATATGTTCCAGGTAGATCTCTTTGTCATACTCCTAAGTGGTGCCGATTTAGTTTTGGGAATTCATTGGCTTAAATCTCTGGGACTTATTTTGACTAATTATGAAGCTTTAACCATGAAATTCATTAAGAATAGAAAGGTGGTGCAGTTAAAAGGCCAAGCTAAGCCTAAAAACACCGAAGCCATTGTAGCTCAATTTAAACGCTTAGTCGCAACTAATGTAATAGCTGAAATTTTTCATTTACAAGTCCTCCTATCCTCATCGCCTATCCAACCCGAACAACAAGCCCACCGTAAAACCATAGCTACCCTCCTAGATCAATTTGAATCTCTTTTTGAAACACCAAAAACACTACCCCTTCTCGACCAACAAACCATCAAATTCCTCTCTTCCAAGGATTTAACCCTGTGAATGTCTGGTCTTATCGGTATCCCCATTTTCAGAAGAAAGAGATAGAGAAGTTAATTAAAGAGATGATGGATTCAGGTCTTATCCAACGTAGTTGTAGTGCATTTTTGTCCCCAGTTTTACTTGTCTGTAAAAAAGATGCGAGTTGGAGATTTTGTTGATTACTGGGCATTGAACGCCATCACCAATAGAGACATATTTCCAATTCCTTCCATTGATGAGTTAATTGATGAATTGCATGGTACTAAGTGGTTTAGCAATTTGGATTTGCATTCTAGTTATCACTAGATACGAATGAAGGATGAGGATGTTCACAAAATGACATTTAGAACACATGAAGGGCATTATGAGTTCTTGATAATGCCTTTCAGCTTAACTAACGCTCTTGCTACATTTCAAGCCACTATGAATATGTTGTTTCAACCCTTTTTGCGTCGGTTTGTCATTTTTTTTTTTTACGATATCCTCGTTTATAGCAGGACCTTAGATGATCATATGCAACATTTAAAACTGTATTTTAGTACTTGTTGGCTAATCAATTTTACTTAAAAAAATTCAAGCGTACAATTGCACAGGTTCTATAGAGTACTTTGATCACATCGTGTCTAGAAAGGGAGTTGGGCTGGATCCTGAAAAGATCAAGGCTATGACAGAATGGCTGATTCCTACTACCATCAAGCAACTTCGGGGGTTCCTTATGCACACCGATTTTTACCAAAAATTTATTAGTGTGTATGCTACCATTGCCACATCGCTTACAGATTTGTTAAAGAAAGATGCATTTTGCTGGTTTGAGGCAGCACAACAATCTTTTGAACAACTCAAGCAAGTCATTATCTTTGCACCAGTCTTGCAGTTACCAGATTATGAAAAAGACTTTGTCGTTGAGACTGACACTTCAAGGTCAAGTATGGGAGCAGTATTACAGCAAGATGGACATCCTATTTGTTTTTTCAGCAAGAAATTTTGTACTAAGCTGCTTAATTCTTCTACCTACATGTGAGAACTTTATGCCATAACAGAAGCTGTTAAGAACTGGAGAACATACCTTCTTGGTTGCAAGTTTTTAATCTATACGAATCAAAGGAGTTTAAGAGAACTCATGACTTAGGTTATTCAAACTCTGGAGCAGCAGTATTACCTTTCTAAACTATTGGGGTACCGTTACAAGATCATCTACAAATCAGGAACAGCGAACAGAGCCGCAAATGCGTTATCACGTGTATCTGAATCTAGAGTTTAGTTCTTTGGTATCACAATATCTCACTTGAAAATCTTTAAAAAAATTCAGAAATTATACAAAACTGATCCAAAACTCATTCAATTACTTCAACAAGTTCAAAGCAAGTCTGAGGATTATTCTGATTACCAACAGGTACATGGTATATTACTTTATCAAGGTAAAAATTTTCTTCCTACTAACTTAGAATTCAAGTAGATTTTACTTGAGGAATTTCATGCTACACTGATTATAGGACATGCTGGGGTCTTAAAGACTTATGGGAGGATATCTGAAAATTTTTATTGGGTCGGTATGAAAGCAAATGTTACTATCTTTATTTTCAAATGTTTGACTTATTAACAGATCAAAGTACCTACTCATTCACCTTATGGGTTTTTGCAACCACTATTAATTTCATTTGAAGTTTTGGAAGATGTCTCCACGAATTTCATCATAGGACTTCCTTCATTCCAAAATCACACAGTGATTTTAGTGGTGGTAGACCAATTTTTGAAGGTGGCAGATTTTGGTATGCTGCGTTCATCCTTTACCGCTGCACAAGTAGCTCAATTGTTTGTTGTCATGGTGTGCAAATTACATGGCATACCCAAGAGTATATTCTCGGATCATGACCCAATTTTCATGAGCCATTTTTGGAGTGAGTTGTTCAAGCTTAGTGGAACCAAGTTGCGTATGACAACTGCATATCACCCTCAAGGTGACAGGAAAATTGAGTTATTGAACTGAATTCTCCAACAATATTTACGGTCCTTTGTTCACTACCAACCTGCAGCTTGGGGCAAGTATTTACAATAGGCAGAGTGGCATTATAACTCAACATTTCAGACTTCTACTAGAATAAGCCCCGTACCAAGCTGTCTATGGTAAATTTCCTCCCTCAATTCCTCAATATATTGCAGGTAACAGTCAATTAGAAGCTGTGGAATCTAAATTGACTATTCGAGAAAATATCTTGGCTAAGCTCCAGAGCAATTTGCTTAAGGCCTAAGATACTATGAAGCATTATGTTGACTAGCACCGTACTTCTCATCCTTTTAAGGTTGGAGATCAAGTTTTGGTTTGCCTATGACCTTATAGACAAGTTTCTGCTGCTTGGAGACGTCATCAAAAGCTTGCCAAAAGGTTCTATGGACCCTTTTCAATAGTTAAGGGTATCAGTGATGTTGCTTTTGAGTTGGACTTACCTAAGGAGTCCAAAATTCATCTTGTATTTCATGTTTCCAAACTCAAACCTTTCCATGGAGATTTTGCACATAAGGAATTGATTTTGCCACCTTCTACTACAGTTGACAATCAGCCTAAGGTTCTTCCAATGGCTATTGTGGCTACTAAAACACGGGGTGATCCTCCTCAAGAGTGGGTTATAGTGTAATGGCATGGATTATTCCCTAAAGATTCCAGTTGGGAACTCTTAGACTACTTGCTACAAGAATTTCCTGAACTGCACTTTGAGGATAAGGTGTTTGTCCATCGAAAAGGGAATGATATGATCCAACAAGGGAATGAAGACCTAGAGCAAGAGGTAGTGGACTTGGAACCCCTACTGTTGAGATGGAAGACCATTATCATAGTTTACACCACCCAGCAAGGCCCAAAAGAATGTGTGGTCAGCCCAAGTGGATGAAAGACTATGCAGTCACTAAAGAGAGACATAAAATGAATGGTGGAAGACACTAGAGTCTGTTTGTTAGTATATGATATTATTAGATATGTTATTTTCAATTCCTGCATATTTGTTATTTTTGTCATTATCAAACTATATATGTATTTGGACTTTTCTGTGGAATGTGAAAAGAATGACCACTTATACTTTTTTCTCTAACTTTTCATATTCCTTCTCTATATTCTTCTTTCTCTAAACTTTTTCCCAATTCTGAGATCTAATAGAGGCCAAGTGGCTGAGACATATTGAATTTGAATACATTCAATTTGAAGAGAGAAACAAAAACTATTTTTGTCATTTTTTCTTTTTATTTTAACTTGTTAATTATTTTTTAATTAAAATCACGTAGAATAATTTAAATGAGTTGAACTTATAATCTATCATCTATTGTTATCGATTGATGAAATTTATGCACTCAAGAAAAAAAAATTATTATGGGTATGTTTATTTCCTATTTTTAAAAGAGTTTTCTCTTTTTTTAAAAGTAAAAATATAGAAAACAAACATGTTCTAAATACTCGAGAATGGTTTGCATTTTAGAGGTTTTAGTGTTTCACATCAATTTTTAAGTGTTCAAGATTAATTTAGAATTTTTAATAAAATATATGTCTAGATAATTTTCTAAAGCTTGTTGAATTTTAATGATATGTAGGCTTGTTAATTACTAGCTATCTTGTATTTTTGAAATAATTCTAGAAGACAATTTAGTAGTTCTATATTGTTATAAATATATAATGATTGTAGTGATATTGAAAGAATTGGTTCGTTGACCTTCTCATTCTAAATGGTGTATCGTATATACAAAGAAATCATACTATAATTTAGGCTACAAGTTCGTTGATTAAATCACCAAAAGATATACATAAAAAATACATGTGCTAAATAAAGAATGATTTACATATTTGATAGCCATGTCGTAGTGGTATCAAAAACTACTAAATTCCTCACAAAAACATACAGTTCAGGGAGCAACCTAGGTCATATCTCACAAGGATGCAAATGCACATTGCTCTAATCTCAATTATGCATAAAAGATTGTATGTTTGGGGGGTTTTGTGATTAAATGCAGAAATTGAATTGCAAAATTAAAATGCAAAAAACAAAATTACAGAGAATGAAATCACAGAGAATTGAAATGCAGTGAACGAAATTGCAGATAACAAAAATGCAGAAAATGAAATTTGCAGAAAACAAAATTTGCAGCAAACGAAATTGTAGAGAATTGAAACCGAAAGTTAAAATTGAAATCCAAAGCACAAAAATCCAAAACTAAGATTGAATGAAAACCGAATTTGTTTAAATCTCTTCTGCACAACAAACAATTAATCAATTGAATGTTATACGATTAAGAACAATGCACAATTCAATCGAACAATGCTTCTATAAAATCGTAAAAATGTGAGATCGAAAAACAAACTCGGAGCATCAAAAATGTCTTGAACAAATGCGATCTAGACTTTGGCAATGAAATTGAAAGGGGAACATAGCAGAAATCATCTTGAATTTGTAGAATCTTAAACGTCTTTCAATTGTAATTGCAAAGGCATACAAATTCAGAATGGAAAAATGTAAGAAAAGAAGAAGAATGGTAAAAAAAAAATGAGAGGTTCTATTAGAAGCGGGAAAGGTATTACAAACTGAAAAACGAAAAAATGAATGAAAAAAAATCCTTCCCAATCAGCCCCTGACCTCTATAAATACTAATCCTAAAAGAGCAAAACTGAGTGGGCCAAAGCTGGGCCGAAATTAAATACAAAAGAACCGCAAAATAAAAGCAAAATAAAAATTATACAATAGTCAACTAAAAGTCTAAACTTCTAAAATTCGTAGAAAATAGCTCTAGACTCCAAATAGCACAATCCAAATATCCAAATTAAAGCCCCGGAAGTAAGGAATCCAATGCAAAAAGAATAAGCCAAAAAGGATATCTACAGAAAAAGTTATGGTCAAATTAGTAACCAAAGGTCAAAATAGAAAATATGAACAAAAGTATTGTATTTTACGAAAATTCCTAATGAATATGATAAATGCAAAAACACATTAAATGGAAGAAATAAGGGAATGAAAAGACATGTAAAGGATGCAATAAGACTATGAATGTGGGAACAAAATATGAGCTATCAAATACCCCCACACTTAAGCTTTTACAATCCCAAGCAAAAGAAAAGAAATGAAATGAAATGAACACAAAGCAAAATTTTTCAATGGTTCCCAAAGTGTAAGAAATGTGAGCAACAAAAATCAGTCCTGCAAGCAATCAAAGTGTGGAAGAGTCACAACAATCAAGAATATGCTCCAAACATCAAAAGTAAAGAAGAGTTTCAATCTAATCAAATTATGGATCACAATTGGTAAAATTCTCACAAGGGTATGTATCACTCATTCTCTCAAGTGTCTAAGCAAGAAATTTCACTCAAAGCACATCATGAATGTAAGTATTTCCATATGCTTGAAGAGCCTCTAATTTCTACCATTTAAAACACATGCACCAAAGATCAATAGGACTTTAATTAAGCTTGTAATGTGACAAGGTAAAGGTAAGATAAAAGAAAGTGAACAAAGCTAAAAACCAAAGAGAAACGAAGAGCAATGGGGAATAGATTAAAAACAAGTAAAACCAAAACAGCAACACATCACAACAAATAAGAACACATGTACAAAAGCTAGAAATAGAATAGTACTTTTTACTCTTTTTTTTTCATTTTTTTTTACTTTGTAAGTACTGCACTGTTTTTATACAATCCACTTTTCTAGTCAACCTACAATGCATCAAAATATGCTCAAAGCAATATGTACAAAACACCTCTACACTTGTTTTTAACCAATTCCCAAAACAATTTCAAAGCTTATCTATTCCCAAAGGTTGGGCACATCATGGTTTTTCAAGTTACATGGCTTGTAATGAGCTACAAAATCATCAAGAAAAAGGTCAATAAGGCTCAAAGGGGATAACCAATGGAATACATGCAAGGTAAGTCAATTTGGCCAAGTGGCTAAAATCAAAAGAAGGCCTAAATCATATCAAAAGTGCATGTGAATAAATGACATCAAAAAGAGTCAATTCAAGTTCTAAAATACCTACAAACATGAGTGAATCACACAAGAAAGAAGATAAGCTTAAATCTCACTAAGGCATGCATTCTACCAATTAATGATCCACAACCTAATCATCATGAAAAACTAGCTAAACTCAAAATGCAAGAAACACAACTATGAAGTTATGAAACTTCCAACTAAGAATGGCAAATGAAAAGATGCTCACAAGAATGAAGTCTCTAAAAGCAAGGGAATCCAATGAAAAATATGCTAAGAACTACTCCCTCCCCCCACACTTAAAACACACATTGTCCACAATGTGGGAAAAGGAAATATAAAATGCAAAACATGTAAACAATCCAAGAATAGAATGAAAACTATATATGAAAAAGTAAAGAAAACTATAAGGAAAAGAAACAAAGATCAAAGAACACAATGCTCCAAACTCTAAGTGCCTAAGAAGACACATCCTCCATCAAAGTAGGCTCAACTAAGGATAGATCAACTATGTTCTGAGCTCGCTCCACTGGTCTACTCTCCTGGAATAATTTCAGCTGATGACCATTGACTTTAAAAGTCCTGTTGGTAGCTTCATCCTGAATCTCAACTGCACCATGCAGAAAAACATGAGTAATCATAAAAGGTCCATCCCATCTAGATCGAAGCTTACCTGCAATCAATTTCAATCATAAACAATAACACTTTCTGGCCTACAGAGAACTCTTTCCTCAGAATATGTGTATCATGAAATCTCCTAACTTTCTCTTTATATAATCTAGAATTCTCATAGGCTTGCAGGCGTATTTCATCAAGCTCCTGAAGCTGGAGCTTCCTTTCAATTCTGGCCTACTCAAGTGCTATGTTACAACTCTTCACAGCCCAATATGATCGATGCTCAATTTCCACCAGAAGGTGGCATGCTTTACCAAACACCACTCGAAATGGAGACATGCCTAATGGTGTCCGATAAGCTATCCTTTGAGCCCAAAGAGCATCATCCAGAAACTTACTCCAGTCCTTCCTGTTCGGGTGCACTAACTTCTGCAACAAGTGCTTGACTTCCCTGTTGAATACCTCAGCTTGTCCATTAGTTTGGGGATGATATAGTGTAGCAACTCTGTGTGTAACCCCATACTTCTGGAATAATGCTGCAATAGTCCTGTTACATAAGTGACTTCCCTGGTCACTGATAACAGCCTTAGGCACACCGAACCTGCAAAAAATATGAGCACGGAGAAAATCCGAAATAACTTTAGAATCATTAGTTCTAGTGGCCTTTGCCTCCACCCATCTAGACACATAATCAACAGCAAGCAGTATGTAAGAATATCCAGCAGAAATAGGAAAAGGACCCATAAAATCGATGCCCCAAACATCAAATATCTCACAGAAAATAATGGGTTACTGAGGCATCTCATGTCTCCTAGTAATAGTCCCTCCTACCTTCTGGCATATCTCACAGCTCTTAGAAAATTTGGCTGCATCTCTGAAAATGGTGGGGCAATAGAATCCGCTATCCAAAACTCTCCTAGCTGTCCCTGTGGTCCAAAATGGCCTCCTACAGATGTGCCATGACAAAAATACAGAATGTCCTGAAATTCTTAGTCAGGAACACATCGATGGATAACCTGGTCATTACAAAACTTCCACAGGTATGGATCATCCCAGACATAATATTTAGCATTACTTTTCAATTTATCTATCTGGGATCTAGATGCATCAGGAGGTGTAATAGAAGTAACCAAATAATTCACAAGATCAGCAAACCATGGAATAGAATCTATAGTTCAGAGCAAATAAATAATCATCAGGAAAACTATCATGAATAGGTAAAGGGTCTATAATCCCTTCAATACGACTCAAATGATCAGCAACCTGATTCAGAACACCACTCTTGTCTTTTATCTCAATATCAAACTCTTGCAGAAGAAACATCCATCTAATCAATCTAGGTTTCGCATCCGACTTCTTCAGTAGGAATTTCAGTGCAGTATGATCTGTAAAGACAGTTATCTTGGAACCAAGCAAATAAGAATGAAATTTATCTAATGCAAACATAATAGCCAGGAGTTCTTTCTCAGTGGTGGTATAATTTATCTGGGCTGCATCGAAAGTTCTAGAGGCATAGCCAATAACATGAGGAAATTTACTGACTCTTTGAGATAGAACAGCTCCAAGTGCATAGTCAGAGGCGTCACACATCAACTCAAAGGGGAGCTCCCAATTTGGTGGCTGCATGATAGGTGCTGTGGTGAGTCTCCTCCTCAACTCCTTAAAAGCCTCCTTACACGAATCAGAGAATAAGAATGGTACGTCTTTCTGCAGAAGACTAGACAGCGGTAGTGCAATGGTACTAAAATCTCTGATAAATCACCTGTAAAAACCTGCATGTTCAAGGAAAGAACGCACCTCCCGCATAGACGCGGGGTAAGATAGAGAGGAAATAACATCAATTTTTGCCTTATCAACCTGTATTCCCCTCTCAGAAATAAGATGTCCTAAAACTACACCTTCCTTTACCATAAAATGACATTTCTCATAATTGAACACGAGGTTAGTTTCAACACATCTCTCTAACACCCTAGTTAAGCTATGCAGACATGAATCAAATGAAGAACCGTAAACAGTAAAATCATCAATAAACACCTCCATGCAATTATCAATTAAATCAGAAAAAATACTTAACATACACCTCTGAAAAGTAGCAGGTGCATTGCATAGGCCGAATGGCATCCTTTTATAGGCAAAAGTGCCAAAAGGACAGGTGAAAGTGGTTTTGTGCTGGTCCTCAGAAGCAATATGAATCTGCATGTAGCCAGAGAAACCATCCAGAAAACAATAAAGGGATTTACCTGCTAACCTCTCAATGACCTGATCAATGAATGGGAGAGGGAAGTGGTCCATTCTAGTAGCCTGGTTAAGTCGCCTATAGTCAATACACACTCTCCATTTGTTGGCGACTCTGGTGGCAACCATCTCATTCTCCTGGTTCTGCACCACAGTAATCGCAGACTTCTTAGGTACCACTTGGACAGGTGACACCCATGTACTATCAGAAATGGGGTAGATGATCCCAGCCATCAGTAGCTTGGTCACCTCCTTCTTCACTACATCCAGAATGGTAGAATTGAGTCTTCTTTAGGGCTGCCTCACTAGCCTAGACTCATCCTCCAAGTGAATCCTGTGCATGCATACAACTGGACTGATTCCAAGAATGTCACTCAAGCTCCAACCGATGGCTTTCCTGTGCACCTTTAGGACTTGCAACAACTTATCTTCCTGATCCTCCAGAAGGCTGCTGGATATTATCACTAGGAATATCTGCTGCTCTGCATCCAGATACACATATTTAAGGTGCTTTGGCAGAGGGCTCAACTCCAAAGAAGGTGGCTGCTGCTGTTGAATAATTGATAATGGAGGTTGGGGGCTGCAACAGCCATGGGTATCATAGAATCTGGATCTACACCTGTAATGGAAGGTAAAACAGCAGAAGATATGGCAGTATTAATCTCAGCACAAATGGAACAATTGCCACTATCACAGGTGCATCCTGGTAAAGCATCTAAATCTAAATCTAAAAAATGAGACAAGTCAAAATCTGGATCTAATTCTAAATCTAAATCTACAGCAATATCAATATCAGAATCAACTACATCAACTATATCAGAATTACAATCAGAATCAATTACATGAACTGTATCAGAATCCAAATCAGAATTTCTATCTACTACATTAATAAGAAAAACAGATAAATCAGAACACTCAGAAAGCATTGAATGGCTCTCAGCTGGATGTCGTATGGCATCAAAGATATTGAAATGAACTGTATCATCTCCAAACTCCATGGACAGTGTGCCTGTATGGACATTAATCTTTGTTTTTGCAGTCATCAAGAATGGTCTACCCAAAATTAAGGTCGAGTTCTCATCCTGCATATCAAGAATGTAAAAATTAGCCGAAAAAATCAATTGGTTAACTTTTACCAACACATCTTCGAGCACTCCCAAGGGCTGAGCTGTGCTTCGGTTTGCTAACTGGATAATCACGTTGGTTAGTTTTAAGTCTCCCAAATGCAACATCTTATATACGGCTGAAGGCATAACATTGATAGAAGCTCCCAAATCCAGCAAGGCACTAGCAAAAGAGGACTCTCTAATTGTGCAGGGAATGGAGAAAGTTCCTAGATCACCACATTTTTATGGAAGGCTAGACTGGGACAAGGATGAAACTAGCTGGACATTCCTCTTCTTTAAGTTCCTCTTATAAGTACAGAGCTCCTTCAAGAATTTCGCATATCGAGGAATCTGTTTGCTGGCATCCAGCAGAGGAATATTAATCTCCAACTTCTTGAAGGTATCCAGCAACTCTTGGTCCATTTCTATTTCCTTTGGTGGAGGAACTCTGGTTGGGAAAGGAAGGGGAATCTGGTGTTGTGGTAAATTATCTCGGACTCCCTCTTCACTTCCACTACTTTTACTAGCCTGCACTGGACAATTGGTCAGTTCCTTGCCACTTCTTAAAGTAATAGCACTTACATTATCTTTCGGATTAACTACAGGCTGCGAAGGAAGTGCTGCAGACCCTTGCTATTGTAAATTATTCATTGAAGTTGCCAGCTGCCCAATTTGGGTTTGTAAGTCCTGAATGGTGGCTAAAACGTTCTGCTGAAACTGCGGACTTTGAGTGGCCATTTGACTCATCAACTCCTCCAAAGAAGGTCCACTACTGCTTGACTGTGGAGGGAGTTGTTGCTGAGCTTGATTTTGCTATGCAGGCTGCTGCTGTTGTTGTCTCAAAGGAGGAGGCAGATACTTTGGTTGCTGCTGCCGTACAGGGTGGTGCTGTGGCTGGTGATATGAAGGGTGTGCAGGTTGCTGCTAATACACATGTTTCTACTGCTGTGGTGCTGGTGGACCATACCTCATATTGGGATGATTTCTCCACCCTGGATTGTATGTAGGGGAGAAAGGATTATATTGCTGAGACTGCTGCTGGTGACTCTGGTAAGGAGGGTGTATGCCTGCTACCAAATGAAAAGGTTAGGCTGTCTCCTGCAGCTGAGGGCAAGAATCAGTATAATGGTCACCTGCACATATGCCACACGTCTGCTGGCTCTGTGGAACTGCCTGCCCCATGGCTAATTGCCTCACCAAGGAAGTCAATTCTGAAAGTTTGTTTTCCAACCTTTGGTTATCAACTGCAGCAGCAGCACTGCTTGTGGCTGCCTCATATACAGCTCTAGTGGTCAAATTTCTGGAACTAAATTGCTGAGAATTTTCTGCCATGTTGGAGATCAAATATCTTGCAGCTGCTGGAGTTTTATCCATCAGAGCACCTCCACTAGCTGCATCAATCATGCTGCGCTCCATAGGCATCAATCCTTCATAGAAATATTGAATCAAAAGCTGCTCATTTATCTGATGGTTTAGGCAGGTCGAACACAACTTGTTGAACCTCTCCCAGTACTCATATAAACTCTCTCCTTGCAGCTGTCGAATGCCACTAATCTCCTTCCTTATTGCTGCTGTTCTGGATGTAGGAAAGAGTTTCTCTAAAAATTTCCTCTTCATGTCACTCTATGTACAAATTGGTGGTGTTGGGTGCAGGTACAACCAATCCTTGGCCATGTCACATAATGAGAATGGGAAAGCCTTCATCTTGACAAAGTCCTCAGGCACATCCACTGGCCGCATGGTAGCACAAACTACATGGAATTCTATCAAATGCTTGTGTGGATCTTCTCCTGCAAGACTATGAAATTTAGGAAGTAAATGAATAAGACCAGACTTCAATTCATAACTTGCTACTCCCTCTTGTATGGTATCTGAATGCATAAAGGTTGATGTCCAACATCAGGGGCAGCAAGCTCCTTCAAGGTCATCTCTTGGTTGTTTGCCATGTTGCTTGTTTGTGAAGTAAACTGACTATGAGTAGTGTTGTGCTCTTTCCTCAATTCCAAAAGCTTCAATCTCACCCTCTCTATCTCAGGGTCAAATGAATGCAGTATGCCTGGATTAGATCTAGTCATACAAGGTTAGGGTCACAAGGAACAACACACAAATCTTGAATGCACAGAATCAGTTAACAAAGCAAGTACCTTCAAAACATAAGTAATGGTTGAAGTAAGACCATGATAAATCCCCAAATGGTATAGGATAACACCACAAAAATTTTCAGAATTTTTTGAATTGATTTACTAGAGAAACTAGAAGCCTAAAAAATAAAAAACTTTTAGAAAACAGGTGATTTTTGAAATTTTGGGCAGCCTCAACTGGTGAAGCAGGTTGCATTGGGTAGGAAATTTTTTTCTACCCCAAATGCATATGCAATATGCTCAATTTGGAGTTTTCTAGCAAAAGTTATGCCACTTTGAAGTTTCACAAAACTTTTTTTGGCCACCAAGATGCATCTCTTTGTCTACAAAAGCTTTTTCAAATCTACCAACTCTACACACTAATATACACTAAATGTAATGTGGACACAAAAATTCAGGCCAAAATTCAACCATTTACTATTTTTTTAGATTTTCCAAAATCTGATGAATAGTGGATGAATAGTGCAAGAATAGTGCAAGAATAGTGCAATTCAGCAAGGCAAACACAATTTCTACTAGTCCTCTGTTTTCAGCATGCATACACTAAACTGCAACTTACACAAAATGCTATCACAAATCTATTGAACCTAGTCACACACTTAAACACGAATTGAATCACAACACCTATATAGCATGCAATACAAACACATGCAACATGAATTATTGCAGAACAGAACAGAACAGAGCACACCATATCATATGCAACTGAACAATTCATGAATCACAAATCACAGAACTACAATTGTATAACATAACCAAATGCATACGAACTATACTGGACACAGAATAGTATAACATAACCAAACACACTACAATGCACAATTACACAATTACAGAATTCAGAAAACAGAATTTACAGAATTCACAACAGAACTACACAAACACATAATACAGAAAACACAATGCACCATTGAATCAAAACAATACGAAATGCATCCCCGACAATGGCGCCAATTTTGATAGCCATGGCGCAGTGGTATCAAAAACTACTAAATTCCTCACAAAAATATGTAGTTCAGGGAGCAACCTAGGTCATATCTCACAAGGATGCAAATGTACATTGCTCTAATCTCAATCATGCATAAAAGGTTGTATGTTTGGGGGTTTTGTGATTAAATGCAGAAACTGAATTGCAAAATTAAAATGCTGAAAACGAAATTACAGAGAATGAAATCACAGAGAATTGAAATGCAGAGAATTGAAATGCAGTGAACGAAATTGCAGATAACGAAAATGCAGAAAATGAAATTTGCAGAAAACGAAATTTGTAGCAAACGAAATTGCAAAGAATTGAAACCGAATGTTAAAATCGAAATCCAAAGCACAAAAATCCAAAACTAAGATTGAACGAAAACTGAATTTGTTTAAATCTCTTCTGCACAACAAACAATTAATCAATTGAATGTTATACGATTAAGAACAATGCACAATTCAATCAAACAATGCTTCTATACAATCGTAAAAATGTGAGATCGGGAAACAAGCTCGGAGCATCAAAAACGTCTTGAACAAATGCGATCTGGACTTTGGCAATGAAATTGAAGGGGGAACATAGCAGAAATCATCTCAAATTTGTAGAATCTTAAACGTCTTTCAATTGTAATTGCAAAGGCATACGAATTCAGAATGGAAAAATGCAAGAAAATAAGAAGAATGGTAAAAAAAAATGAGAGGTTCTATTGGAAGCAGGAAAGGTATTACAAACTGAAAAATGAAAAAATGAATAAAAAAAAATCCTTCTCAATCAGCCCCTGACCTCTATAAATACTAATCCTAAAAGAGCAAAATCGAGTGGGCCAAAGCTGGGCCGAAATTAAATACAAAAGAACCGCAAAATAAAAACTATACAATAGTCAACTAAAAGTCTAAACTTCTAAAATTTGTAGAAAATAGTTCCAGACTCCAAGCAGCACGATCCAAATATTCAAATTAAAGCCCCGGAAGTAAGGAATCCAATGCAAAAAGAATCAGCCAAAAAGGATATCTACAAAAAAAGTTATGGTCAAATTAGTAACCAAAGGTCATAATAGAAAACAAGAACAAAAGTATTGTATTTTACGAAAATTCCTAATGAATATGATAAATGCAAAAACACATTAAATGGAAGAAATAAGGAAATGAAAAGACATGTAAAGGATGCAATAAGACTATGAATGTGGGAACAAAATATGAGCTATCAATATTCTAATACACCCCTGTAGTCGAAACGGGTGGCAAACGAATGTTGAGGCTATCTCCAAAATCATTAAATAGTTGCAGCGAAAGTCCCTTAGTGAATATATTAGCAATCTGATAATGTGAGGGATATGAAGAATACAACCTATCCACAGGAGACTATTTCACGTACAAAATGTATATCCATTTCAATATGTTTTGTGCATTAATATTGAACTGGGTTGCCTGAAAGTTACATTGCACTGACATTGTTGCAATGAACCAAAGTATCTTTTATAAGGGGACAATGGAGCTCTAAGAGTAAGTTCTGAATCCAACAAGACTCAGATACGACGTTAGCGATGCCATAACACTCAGCTTCAGCATTGAATATGGGCATACATGCAGTGTGTGAAAGTGAAATATTGTGATGTGACTAAGATTGTGAGTGAATGTGTTTCTTGACGTGCCATTGATTAATGATAGATAATATTGAATGGTTGAAAGTGTGTGGGAATGACATCTTGATGTTGAATATGATTATGTTTGAATGTGTTGGAAAACTATGAATGGTTCAGCGATAAACTGGGGTGTGGAAGATGGGGGCAGTAGAAATACCTTAGGGAAGAGAGGGTGGTAGTGACATGGGTGCATTACTGGTCACACACTTTCTTCTTGACTCGACCTCTGACTAACACCTTTGCTAAGGAGCCCATGACAGTGCACGTTGTATCTGTGAGGCAGGAGTTATCCAGCGACCATCTATGGTGTTAACTGAGTAAGTCCCTAAGGTTAAGGGCATCAAGAATCTGTGATCACACTGTCACAGTGAGCGTGTCTAGCATGCAGTAAGCACACGTGGATGTCGTGTAATGAATGTTTGATGGTGCAATGAGCACACTTGTTTGTGATTGAGAATAAAATGGTGGAATTAATGTCTTGTACTTGTTGATGTATGATTTAAAATATGTTAGAAAGTGTGTAAAATGGGCAATGTGAGACTTTATGCTTGTTTATGTGTGTAATAGTGTAGAGTACTCACCCTTACATTTATTTTTCATGCGATCAAGATAATCAATACCAGGCTCAGTGAAAGGATGGATGAAACTGCTATAGGGCTTAGAAAGTTATTTTCTTTGAAAACTCTAATGTAATTGAACTAGTCTTATAGTAATGACTTGATATAAATTGTAATCTATTCTTTTTTTGTAACACTTTACTGAACTGTTTATTAGGAAATGTTTGAATAAAAAATTTTATTATTCCCAACTTTTGCAAAATTTATTTATTTGAAAAATTAAATTAAAGAAAATTAAATTAAGGTGTTACACTCTCTGAAGTGAACACTTCGAATGCTGAAAGTGGTAACGTTCAGCTGTTTATGGTGCGAATATTAACTTTGAGCATTTGAAGTGTTAACGCACATACCTTTCTGGGAAATTAAGCCTGTGCATGATAACTCTGAGCACTTGAAGTGTTAATGCGCAATTTCCTTGTATTTTTGTTGTTGGAGTGTTCACTTTGAACACTCAAAGTGTTAATGCGCAAGGTCTTCTTGAATTTTCACCTCTGAAGTGTTCACTTGCACTACATTGTTGCTAAAAACACTCCAGAGTTGTCACTTTATACGCCTAGAGTGATAACTTTCAAACTACATTAATTGATTCTTCACTCTTTTAAGTCCAATTCTTCCACTTTCTTCATTTAATTCTCAATCTCATAACCTCCAATTCAGATTTTCTACACAAATTCAATCTATTTACCAGACTTATATTAAAATTGAGATCAAATCTAAAAAACTAAACTATTTAAAGGACTTTAAACATAAATGCAATTTTTTATGGGATTTTTAGTTTTATTAATCACTTTACTACTTATTAACTACTAAAAACTAAGCTAAAATACTAATAAAATATGGATTTATCAATAAGAAAATGGAATAGACTTAAGATTTTGTGGCAATAGGAAAAGTCCATAAAAAATTCGTATAATCATCAAAAAATGAAACATAAAAGCGATGCCCACCAGAGCTAAGAGTAGGTGAAGACCAAAGATCACTATGCACAATGTCAAATGGCAAAGTAGTGTATGACACAAAATCATAAAAAGGTAATTTAACTTGCTTTTCAAGAGGACAAAATGGACAAAAAAAATCATCCCAAAACTTTTTGCAATCAATAAAATTGTTTTGACGAAGAGAGCTTAAAACATTAGCTCCCGAATATCTTAAGCAACTATGCTATAATTCAGGAGATAAAACTGCAAAAGTGGATGGGGTACTGGATGTGCCAATAGAGGACCTTGTGGTAAGCGGATATAGGTCACTTAGACTGTTACATCTTACTAAATGCATCCCGGTTTGAAAATCCTTCATAGAAAACTCAAAGGGGTCAAATTCAACAAAGACGTCATTGTCAACAGTAAATTTTCTCACAGAGAGAAGATTTTTAATAAGCTTGGGGTGCATGTAAAACATTATTTAAAGATAACGAAGGATGGGAAAGGGTAACAATGCATGTCCACAACCAAGAATTGGAATAATATGGCCACTACCAACAATAATATTACGATTTGTGCTCATATTTAAATAAGACATGAGATTACCTTTGTTGGCGGTCATATGCGATGTGGCCCCGGTATCCATATACCATTGGTCATCCGATGAAGTAAGAGATAAGGTATGCATTGTAGGATTAATATTAGTTGGAGCAGTAGAAGGTGCCAAAGCCATATGAGCTTGTTGAGGTCAAGGCCCAAGGAAGCTAGGTGGCCGGGTAGAAGTACTTTGCCTTTGCCAATGACTTATGGTGGGGTATAGACATGGGGGAGTGGCCCATGGTTGCGATGGTCCAACCCAAGAAGGAGAGTAAAGCCACGACTATTGTGAGAAAAATGGTGGAGGTTCTCTTTGCCATATGTGTTGCTGTTGTTAGTGATGTGAACTACCACTACCAGTATGACCACCTCCCTTTCCTTTTCCTTTGCCACGGTGATTACTGCTACCACCACCCTTGCCACCATGACTGTTATTTTTTGCGGAGGTTTGGCAATGATGAATGGTACCACTTGTATTTTCTGCTTTAGTAACTATGAAGGCACAAGTTTCTGGGGGATTAACAATCTTTTTTTCCCTTGCCATTTCCTCCAAAAAAAGCATAGAACGGGCTTTGTAGAAGGGAGGAAGGATTTGAGAACCAACTAAAGCATAAGCTTCAGTTAAATTGATAAGAAATTGAAGAACTAACCAATCATTGAAAACGGGCGAGCCGATATTAGATAATTGATCAACAAGGGATTTGAGATATTGACAATAGGAGGATACATAATCAAAATGTGCCATATTAACATTGGAAAATTCTTGCTCTAATTAAAAAGCCCTAGAATTCTTATTGTTAGAGAAGATGTCGATCAACTGATTCCAGGTAGAGGCGGTAGTTGAATCCGTTTAAGAATGGTGTGAAGCAAATCTTTATATATTGTGCCATATATCCATTGCAAGACCATGGCGTCAACACGAGACTATAATTCTAGATCGGTTGTTTTGAGAGAGGAACCCACTTTTTCCTTTTTGTGGGATGAAGGAAGATGTGGTCGAGGACTTGGTAAGCCCTAGGATGGATTTTAAAAAGTTAAGACCATGTGATATAATGACCCTTTTCAATGTCAAGAGTAACTTTTATGAAATTGTTGATGTTGGATACCACAAGAGCGAGATAGGGAAGAGAAGAACGGGGAGATTTGGGTGAAGGAGGAGGAGATTTGGGTGGGTCTAAAGACATGACGGTGGAGCGGATATGGGAAAAAGTAGCAACTAGGGTGAGAGGAGGAAGAGGATTCCAAATCTAAAGTTGCTGATACCATGAAAGAATTGGTTCGTGACATTCTCATTCCATATGGTGTATCACATATACAAAGAAATTACGCTATAATTTAGGATACAAGATCATTTATCAAATCACCAAAATATATTCATAAAAAATACATGTGCTAAATAAAGAATGATTTATATATTCTAATTGATATGTGTTTTATAATTATAATTTATATTATTTATCACGTATTATTGTTTACAAATTATTTATTTGAGAAAACAAGTCTTAAAATTATTTCTTGATCATATAAAAAATTATTGTGATATGTAATTTGTAAAGTGTGAAGTAACTATTTTAGTTCTATTTAATGATATTTAATTACAAGATGTATACATTGAGATTTTTATTGTTGAAAATAAATTTAGTATGTATATGAGAATGACTTTATGTAACATAAATACCTTTTAGAGAAGCTATATTAGAACTATGTAACTGTGATATGTCTAACTATACTTTAAGAGTAGAAAACTATTCGTTAAGTGGAGCTAACAATGCATAAAGAGGGTTATTGATAAGGTGGAGTTGCTCTGTTAAGATTAATCTCGATATGATGTACGTAAGAAAACGACGATTTAATAAATAAAGTTATCCTTAAAAATGAAGTTACCTTTAAAAAGATAGGATTATTCATAAAATAAAGTTATCTTGAACTTTGATTCTTTCACAAGTGATGATTATAATATTATATTGACATTTACTTTTATGATGTTTGAAGAAATTATTTTTATTTAATTTTTATATATACAATTTATTATAGTACTTATGATTAAAATGATATTTTTATTTATCAATATAAATTTAATAACTTGTAATCGACTAAAGTTTTAAAAGAGTATTTAAAATAATTTTTTAAAAATGATGTTTTAATATTAAGTTCTATAATTATAAACTATTTATGTATTATCTATTTACTTTCTTGTTTATTATGATTATTTTTCTTTCATCGAGTATATTGAATCTATGTAATTCATCCTTATGTTAGTTTATTATTTTAATAATCAAATAACAAAATTACATATTTCTAGAAACTTTAATTCATTACAGTAGAATATTCATTAATGGATCTCTAATGTTAGATAGCTTTATTTCTTTTTTACTTTTGTTATAATTTGAACTTTTTGTTACCATTAAAAAAATTAGGTATTATATTACTTATGTAATTGATATTTTAGTATTAATATTATAAAAATATTGAATTCTATTTATTGTGGTTGAATTATAGATTCATTTAAATATGTTTTTATATTTTAAAATGAAAAAATTATTCTAAAAATTTTTAACAAAATTTTGACAAAATCATCATATTATCTATTTAAAAAAGTTGTTTAATGTGTTAGTTTTTAAATACACTTATAAGATTAAGCGTTAGTTTTAAGTAATTTAGCTTATGTGCTAATTGATAATTACATACTTAATTTTATGATCATGACAAAAAATTATTCTCGTAATATAAATACGACATATATATTTTTAAAATGTTATATAAAACATTTTTTTTGGCTGTTATAAAAGTTCACACACGATGTTCAGCTAAAATTGATTCGTAGTTTTACTAGCGAAAAATTGTTTCGTAGTTTCGTTGATATTCACAAAAAGTAATTGATACTTTTTAAAAGTATTAATTAGTTTATATATTATAATTTTTCAAAAGTATTAATTCCAGTAAATTTTAGGTTTTTTTAAATTACAAAAATATGATAATTTTTATGCAAGAATATAAATTTAAAGATAGAACAATGAAAAGTTAAATAGTCTAGAAATTTGTTAATAAGAGTATTTAAAAGCTATATAAAAAAAATTTAAAAATCAAAACTAAGTGATGACGAATTTAAAATAATAACAAAAAAATTTTAAAAAGTCAAAATTTTGATAATTTTTCAAAAATAATTTTTTTATATTCTTATAAATTTTTAAAACACTATATTTTAGTAATTTTTCTTCTATTCTTATAAAAAAATTAAAACGGTCTTATTTATTTTAAGAAATCAAATACATTTATTCAATTAAAGATATTGATTGGTTGTATTATTATTATTATTTTCAGATGGAACAGTGAAGCTTGAGAAGATAGAAGGGGAAGATGACCTGGTGGGGGTGGAGTAAGTTGTGTAAGTATATGGGCTCCAGCTGCTGCATGACAGTGGTGGTGTGATCAAGATTAGAATTAGCATGCTCTTACGCCACCTTCCAATAAACTCGAAGCTGTTGCTGCACACCAATACTCGCCTCTTGTCTAGTACCAGTGCTTCTGCCACAGACACAATCACAATCACACCTACAGTTTTGAAAGAATGCAATTCCTTAGCCCATGCAAAAGTGTTGCATCAGCAAAGCATCGTGCAAGGTCTTATCCAGTTTATGACCAACCTCATAGGCACATACATAGCATGCAATTGTACTGCAAATGCAATTTTGCTTCTAGAGCGGATTCCCCCATCCGAATCGTCCGTTTTCTGGTGGAATCAACTGATAAGGCGCGCCGTTCATCTGGGAATCCCTCATGATGTGTTTGCTCTCTACCGTCGAATGAAAGCACTTGGGTGGACCCCTGACCATTACACCTTCCCTTTTGTTTTCAAAGCTTGTGCTGATCTTCCCTCTTTATCTCTCGGTGCTTCCCTCCATGCTGCCATTTCTCGATCTGGGTTTGCTTCCAATGTATTCGTTTGTAATGCCGTTGTTGCCATGTATGGGAAGTGCGGTGCTCTCCCTCACGCACACAACATGTTTGATGAATTGTGTCGCAGAGGCATTCAGGACTTGGTTTCTTGGAATTCTGTTGTGTCTGCCACTATGTGGGCTTCCGATGCCACTACTGCTCTTGCGTTGTTTCGTAAAATGACTAAAGTGCATTGGATATCCCCGGACGTTGTCAGCCTCGTTAATATTCTTCCAGCTTGTGCTTCTCTTTCTGCCTCATTGCATGGCAAACAGGTTCATGGGTTTGCCGTTAGAAGTGGGTTAGTGGATGATGTTTTCGTGGGGAATGCTATGGTGGATATGTATGCTAAGTGTGGAAAGATGGAGGAAGCAAATAAGGTTTTTCAGAGGATGAAGTTTAAGGATGTTGTTTCTTGGAATGCCATGGTCGCTGGCTATTCTCAAGCTGGCAGATTGGGACTTGCTCTTTCTTTGATTGAGAAGATGCAGGAGGGAATCATTAAGTTAGATGTTGTGACATGGACTGCTGTTATAGCGGGGTATGCGCAGAGAGGGCAAGGTTGTGAAGCTCTGGATGTGTTTAGGCAGATGTGCAACCGTGGTTCTCGCCCGAATGTAGTCACTCTCATCTCTGTACTTTCAGCATGTGCATCTGTTGGAGCCTTGCTGCATGGGAAAGAAACTCATTGTTATGCCATCAAATTTATTCTCAACTTAGAGGGACACTATCCGGGGGATGACGATCTGATGGTGATTAATGGTCTAATTGACATGTATGCTAAATGCCAAAGCACAGAAGTGGCTCGCATGATGTTTGATTCAGTATCTCCAAAAGAAAGGGACGTGGTTACCTGGACTGTAATGATTGGCGGATATGCCCAGCATGGTGATGCCAACCATGCCCTACAACTTTTCTCCGAAATGTTCAAAATGGATAACTCTATAAAGCCTAATGATTTTACCATATCGTGTGCCCTTATGGCTTGTGCTCGTTTGGCAGCATTGAGGTTTGGTAGGCAAATTCATGCTTATGTGTTGCGCAATCATTACGATTCTATTGTTCGATTTGTGGCCAATTGTCTCATAGACATGTATTCCAAATCTGGAGATGTAGATACAGCTCAAATTGTTTTTGACAACATGCCAGAGAGAAATGCTGTCTCTTGGACGTCTTTAATGACAGGCTATGGCATGCATGGCCGTGGTGAAGATGCTCTCCGGGTTTTTGATGAGATGAGGAAAGTGCCTCTAGTGCCTGATGGCATAACCTTTCTTGTTGTGCTTTATGCTTGTAGTCATGCCGGAATGGTGGATCATGGAATTGATTTCTTTTATAGAATGAGCAAGGATTTTGGGGTGGATCCTGGAGCAGAGCATTATGCTTGCATGGTTGATCTTTTGGGTCGTGCTGGTCGTTTAGATGAAGCTATGAAGCTTATTAATGGAATGCCCGTGGAACCGACCCCAGTAGTGTGGGTGGCGTTGCTTAGTGCTTGTCGGACACATTCGAATGTGGAACTTGGGGAATTTGCTGCGAACTGCTTGACCAAATTGGAGTCCGGGAATGATGGGTCATATACATTGCTTTCAAACATATATGCTAATGCCAAACGCTGGAAAGATGTGGCAAAGATTAGATATTTGATGAAACATACTGGAATCAAGAAAAGACCCGGTTGCAGCTGGATCCAAGGAAGGAAAGGTGTTGTAACCTTCTTTGTGGGAGATAGATCTCACTCACTATCTCCGCAAATATATGACAAACTTGCGGACTTGATTCAACGCATTAAAGCTATTGGGTATGTTCCTCAGACAAGTTTTGCTCTTCATGATGTAGATGATGAAGAAAAAGGTGACATGCTCTCTGAACATAGTGAGAAGTTGGCTCTTGCCTATGGCATCCTAACATTATCTCCAGGAGCACCTATTCGAATAACCAAGAATTTACGCATCTGTGGTGATTGCCACAGTGCCATTACCTTCATATCTAAGATTATTGAGCATGAGATCATACTAAGAGATTCAAGTCGCTTCCATCATTTCAAAAACGGATCCTGCTCATGCCAAGGGTACTGGTGACAATGGAATCAACAGATTCCATTTAATTTATGACATTTTTTATATGAGAGAGGTAAGGTAACTATCTTATTTTACTACTATATTAGAAGTTTAAAGTTATCCTTATAATTGGAACCTTGTTTTAAGATATTAAAAAATTATAATCAGGTGACTAATTCCTTCATACCTTCTACTTCATATTTATAATTATTATTGGGTTATACATCATGCTTTATATTCCTGTCTCTTATAATCCATTTCTTTTCGCCCTTATTTTATGTGGGCTTTTTGTTAGAAGACTCAGACCAAGTTAGCTATTGTTACGCATCTAAAAGGAATTCGGATTCTCTTCCGTTTTGGTATGAACATAACAATCCAGTCAATATTCGCTTAAGTGCATTTAAGCATGAATTCCCATGACGGAATTTGAAGCTCGCCTATGTGAGACGAAAATGCCATAAGCTATTGCTTAGTGAGTTCAAACAGTATTATTAATCTTAAGTAAAATTGAGACAGAGTAATGGTTGAGAATCCTATGTTTAGCTTAAGTGAAATTCAATTTGCCTAGGCGAATGTTCAAATTATTTAAGCAGGGGTAACCTCAAGTAAAAACCGAATCGTTTAAGCGAATTATGAAAAAATAAAAAATAAAAAAAATTCACAAACCAGCAGAAATATACAACAGTCAAGATAGCATATTCGAACTATAGAATTATGCAGAAAAAGTCACAAACCAGCAGAAAAGGTTACGGTGGCGCTCATCAATATGCATAGATGCAGTCTATCAAGCAAAAATTAAAATGAATGGGGTATCATATTTAATTTATGGTATTATTATCTAAACGTGTTTATACTATCTGTCATTTGTCAATTGCATGGCCATATATATCTTTTTTAATTTTATTGTTCAGTTTGTTTTCCGAATCTTATATTGTGGAAAAGCCTGCTGTTGTCAAGAAGTCAGCAGAGAACATGCTCAATTATGTCTTTAGCCTACACCCTAGCATACCCAAGCATCCTCCCTTTGCATCATCACTTTTCCATTTTAGGCTGCGTCTCAGTACTTGTTTTTCTTTGTTTTTTCTTCGTCCATTTTTTTTTTTTATACTTCAGCTCATACTCTGTGATTCCAGAAATATTCTTTCCATTTTTTCTTGTCATATATTATTTGTAGGAAATGTATAGTTTAACCAAGTATACATTTAAACTCAAATAATTTCCTAAAACTTTGTTAGATATTGATAATGTTCAGATTTGTTGATCATTAGCTATTTTGCAATTTTCAAATAATTTTGACAAGTAATTAGTGGTTCTCTATCGTTATAAGTAGATAATAATTATAATGATATATTTTAATTATTATTCTATGTTATTATTGCTTAAACTTATTTGCTTTGTGAAACAAGTCTTAATTTTAAAATGAACAAGTATTAGGGACAATGATTCCTTCATTCAACGTATCTTGGATCATAACCTTAATTTGTTGCTTTTGATTATAGAGTTATCTGTCTCACTTTAATAGGGCTAGCTAGCACCATGTATTAAAGGAATAGAATGATTTTGAGACCTTCTAAGAGGTAAATCAATTGGAATTGCAAAAATTTTCCTATGAGTGTGAAGCAACACAACTAGCTTAGGTTTCATGTTCAAAATCGTAATATATCTTTACATAAAATAAATATTAAAATAAAGTCTTAATGAAATTGAAAAGATTTATGAAGTTAAAAATTAAAGGATGATATTTTTTTCTTCCCCTACTTTTAAAATTTGCATCTAAAAGTATTTTTTTTAACTGAACAGGCAAACAATTATAAGATAGTTAAGGAAAAAAAAAGTATAGAAAGTCCTTCTCCTGCATTGGGGTATTATTTTCTTTCATATAAATAAATAAGAAGAAATAATGAAATAAACAAGGTAAAAATATTAGAGAAATATGACTTAGATTAGTCATAATTTTGTAAAAAATTTAAATGCAAGACTACTTAACCTTAAATTTAATTTAGATTTAAATGATATTTTTACTCTTATATTTAAAACTCACAACTGTAAGTTAGTCTCTATACTAACAATTTATAAATAAATTCTTATATATACATTTATTTTTTATTTAATCTCCACTATTATATTTAAATTAAATCACGTTAAATAAGAAAATAATTAAATAAAAAATAAATGTACATATAGAAATTAATTTATGAATTTCTTAGATATAAAGAATAAAAATACTATTTAAATATTTTAGAAATTATTATGAGACATTGAGTCATTTTATGCCACTCGCCCTTACAGTTATATCTTTAAGCACATAGTTGTTGCTTATGTAGATGCTTGAGTCGTCTTATGCCACTCGCTCCTAGTTAGATTTAGCATGAAAAAAATCAATACATAAAAATTTATAAGAGAACTAAGGTTTTGATTAATTATCATTGGACAGTGACAATTTATGTCATGCTTATTATTTCATTACACTCACGGAAGTTGCTGTTTCAAATGCCAAAATTGCTAAAAATTGTTCCATGAGATTTAGGAGAGTGTAACTCAAATAATGAAGATGAGAGTTACTCAAAAAATAGAGTTGGGCTTTTGCAAGGCAATTTATGACAATTTTCTAACTTGATTTCAATGATGACATAAGAGGCATTCTTGGTAATGGAAACATTAGTTATTGTATTTTTAGAATAGAGACTAAATAAAAAAATAAATGTATGTATTTATAAATTTTTAACATGTAAAGATCAATTTAAAATACGAGTCTAAGCAAAGAGAAAAAAATATAATTTAAATCAAATTTATTTAACATTATTTAGTTTAAATATAATGAGAAAAACTAAATAAAAAATAAATATACATATATAAAGACTGATGTATAATTTTTTTGCATGTAAAGAGTAATATAAAAATATAAATCAAATATAAGAACAAAAATATTATTTTAACCTTTAATTATAATTACAAGAAAAAATTAAACATTCTCATAAAACGAATCATAATCCTTGGAGAATTTACCTTTGGATCACAATAATTCCAAATTCTTTTTAAGTTGCACTTTTTTAAAAAAAAATCGAATTGATCAACTTGTGCTTATTGAATAACCCCTTTCTTGCCATGAAGGCTGTAGCCCATCCTATATACCCAAAAACAAAGATAACTAAAGAAACAACAACAATGAAACTATTTTTCACTGGATACATTATATAAAAATATCAACCACCATATAAAGACATAGTATGTGTTTGGTTAGGTGCATGTAAAATTGGTTTTGAATCAACTTGATTTCTTGTAAAACTCAGATTAGGTTGAAAAAATTGTGTGTTTGTTAGAAGTATATTAAAATATTGTGTCGGAGAGCTTGAAAAACAAATTTATTTTGAGAACAGATGCATGGAACATGCTGAGACGAATACAAACCACGTATAAAAACTTGAAACGGCATCAAACATGGGATGATTCTGATATTCCTAAAAGCACAGTACAAGACCATAATATCTGATTTATGCGTATGACTTATTTGGTGGAAGATTATATGATCTGGGGATGCTGCCATACGAGTGTAAAGATGACAAGGCATGAAGCAGAGTTACCTTACAAGACCCAAACTGAGGATGCCCCATGAAGTGTGAGGCCATGATTTTTCCTTTGCTTTCATTGACAATACCCTGGCCCATGCAATCCACCCTTCCCAAGAAGTCCTCTTGTCCCAGGGACATCCCCATTCCAGAAGAAGGGTCAGTCCTCTCTCTGCCTCCTTCTCAGCCTCCTCAAATCTCCCATTAGTCAAGTAAACCTGACTCAGTACAACATATGGCTCTCCAACAAATGGGTTTTTGTTGATACACCCTATGAGTAACTCTTCAGCCCTTTCCATTCCCAGCCCTGGAGCATCACAAACAGCTTCCCAGTACAAATCCCTTGCCACTATTTGATCCCCTGCGTCCAAAACCTTTGTGCAGTTATTGAACACTGGTGGCAACACCAACTCAATATCTTCATTTCTCTCACAATCACACTCACCATTTCCCGCTCTCTTCTTCTCTTCAATGAAAATCTCTTCCTCTCTCACAATCAAACTGTGCAATGCTCCCATCCTAGAAATCGAACTCAACCACAGTCCTGGCTTACCATCTCCCGGCCAAAGAGCCCCAAAACTGTTCCCGGAAAACTCAAGCCGGCCATTCACGTTATCGAACAGCATATCCTGAAAACCAAACAACTGGTCGCAGAAATCCGCCATTGTCATCATCAGAAAAATACCCACGATTCTTCTAGAAACGTGCACCTCTTCACCCGTACGAATGTGCTTAACTTGAATCCCCTCGGCGGGAAGAAGAGCCTGCAGTTTCTTTCTCCAGGGTTCTTCTCCGTTGAAGAGTCCCTTCTCCTTTGCGTTGGCGAGAGATATCTGAGATTGAGCGAGGTGTTGGACAAGTTCCTCATCAGAGTAGTGAAAGAGAAGGTCCTCGTGAATCAGGGGCTGCCTGGGAACGATGCAGAACAAGTGAATCAAAGCCTCAGCTTCGTCACCAACGTGTTTGCGAACGACTTCACGACCAGTTGAAGGGTCGAAGATAGCGAGGTTAACATAAGAGTTGGAGTAAGCAGAGTGGAAGAGGCCACAGAGGGAGACAGAGGGAGGGGCTTTCCAGAGGTTGAGAATGCGATAAACGTCAATAAGGTGATGAAGGAAGCTTCCATGTTTGTGCCAGCACTCACCCGCACCCACAGACTGCAATACGCCAACCAAAGACGGTAAATTCTTGTCAATCGACTCAAACTCACCCTTAAGGAAGGGACGAGCACGTTCTAGGAGCCTCTCCATCCAAGAAGACGCCATTTTCTTCTGAGCAGAGACAACGTTGCGTTGCCTCATCACACGCACGGTTCGTCCAACAGATAATACAAAATATACTAGAGTGAGTTTCCTGTGGTTCAGAATCGGTGCATTTGATGCACTTATATAAAAGGCCCACCGAATAATTCGTCTAATACTGTTATGTTGTGCCACGCAATTGTTTTCGATATATTTCATGTTTATCTGTTTTCTTCCTATTTCTTACTAGGTATATGCACCACACATCCAGTGTGTGAAAAATATTTTTCTTCTTTGTATCAACTCAAAGTCAAAGTATGTACAGGGTGTGAATGTACCTCACGATAACTTCTTATTCACGGTATGAACATCAGTTATGCAAAACCTAATTCACAGTATTTTTTTTTTTTTTTGTTTTAATCAGTGTAACCTTTTTCAAAGAGCTCTAAAACTAATTTTGCTTTCCTGTATATGTACCCAAGACATGTGGGTATATATGAAGATACATTATTGTTACATAGTATAAGACAAAATAAAAGCACCGACCCATGCATTAGCATTTCATGGAAATTGAAAATCTCCTCCTATCCCTTGTCCTTCGGCGCCCTTGGGTGGGCTAACAGCGACCCAAAGCAAAGAAAGCGTAATTGCAATGAGACCTGACCAAACAAAAACAATTGTAGGTGTCTTCCCTCTCCTCCCCATCAACCCTTTTGCAAATGGGTACAAATGGGCAAGCACCCAAAAACTGAAGAATCCTCCTCCGATGAACTTACTCCACTGTGGGGATGCACTATAAATGGTTCTAGCAAATGCAACTACAATGGCGATAACGTTCACCATGGCAATAACAATGGGTGGAATCATCAACGAGCTCCACTTGACTATATACAATTCGGCATATATGTCATCATCGTCTTCCCCTGCTGATTTGGATGTTAAAGTAAAAGAAATCTCAATACCTGCTATCACCTTAAGGAGTCCTTGCACGACTGCAGCCAAGTGAGCACTGGTTCCAGAAATAAGCCAAAATTGTTCGTTCCTCCACCATTGCTCTAACTCTACGCCAGACCATTTAACCTCCAAAATGGCCAGCAAGACTAGGCATATGGTGATGGTGAGCAAGTAGATCAAAAAGGCAATGCTTAGAGTTTGGACAATAAAATATCCAGAGAGTAAGGAGAGTGCAGGGAGGAAGCAGTATACAACAAGGAAAATTGAGGTGAAGGGGTAGATGCCAACATTGAGGTAAGAGAGACGTTGAAGATGTTTGAGGCGCCTACTGGCAAGGAATGCGTTGTTCTTGGAGAAGAATATTTCCACAGAACCAGTGGCCCATCTCAGCACCTGGTGCAGTCGATCGGTGAGGTTGATTGGTGCTGATCCACGAAATGCATCTCGCTTGGTTATGCAATACACTGAACGCCATCCACGGTTGTGCATGCGGTACCCTGTAACCACATCTTCTGTCACAGAGCCGTAAATCCACCCCACTCTGTCTCCCCATTCTGTCTTGTCTTCGTACCAACAAGAAATCACAGATACTGCTTCAGCAACGGTACTCGCATCAAGTGGCTCACGAGGGACCCTAAGAGCACCAGCTGGACGTCCATACTTGACTGCAGGATGATCCGCTAAGGGACGCCCTTGGAACTCAGCAATGGGTATGCTCTCAGCTAGCATCGTTGAATTACCAAAGCGCTTTGGCATCAAGTTTATGTCAAGATTTGGATCAAACTCGCTGGCATTCATGGCTGGGGTTTTAGACCCTTCTTCGCCGTCGCTACTCTTTTCAGGATTTTTCTTGTCCTTTTCCACCAAGGGTGGGTCGAATCCATATAGAGCAAACCTCCTAAACATGCATCCAGTTCCCACGTACATTGGACCTTGAACACCATCAAGGGCTCGCATGTTTCCATCAAAGAATACAGTGTTATGATTGGCGTAGCGATCTGATGGATCAATACCTTCGAATCTTTGTGGGAACTGAATATAGCATATGTCCTCGCCACCTCTGTCCATCATGAAGCACATCCCTTCCTTTATTGCCTTGCAATTGTAGATATAGTGATCACAGTCAAGGTTGAGAATGAATGGGCCATTCGACAAAATTGCTGATGCTCGAACTAATGCATTCATGGCACCGGCTTTCTTGTTGTGGTCGTAACCTGGCCGCTTCTCTCGAGAAACGTATACAAACATTGGCAACCGCGTATCCACCTCTGTTAAGTCTATTATCTTCTCATCTGCATTTCCCATTAACGGATCGGGACTAGGCGGCTTTAGCATCACCTATTCAGTATCACCTCAATTTGAGTTATAGATATAACTAGCTAGTTAGTCAAATGAAATTGAATTATGAATATGATGAATGGGGTACCTGAAGGATTCCAGCATGATCACCTCGAGAGTGTTCGCTAGAAGGTGAAGCCCAAGTACCAGGCCAGTGGGTGCCATCAGCCATCCATGTGGCCTTCAAAACTTTGACAGTCTCAGAAGCGTCAGCACCGCTCTCCTTCATATGCTTCATCATCTTCATTTCCTCTCTCGCATTAAATGCATCAGATCTTCTCCTGATGGAATCTGGAAGACCATTTATGCGTACCTTGAACTCGTCGTACTCCCTCTTCACCTTCCTTCTATCCTTAACAAAATCCGTTCTACTTTTGTTCTTGGTGGGATCAACTTTTAAGCTGAAGTATGACTCTGGATTTCTGGGTTCAATGTTGTGTTTACGACAGAAGGGAACCCATAAATCAGCAAAACTTGCAGCCTCAGCCATGGCTTCAAAAGTTAGGAGAGCACCTCCATCATCCGAAATGTAACATGAAAGCTTCTCCACAGGGTAATCAGCTGCTAATATGGAAAGAATGGTATTGGCAGTGACCAGAGGTGGTTCCTTCTCAGGATCGGCAGTGGACACAAACATGTCCACGCTGGGCAGATCAGATCTCCCTGTTGGATTTGATGGGGATGCACCATCAAATTTTTCATAAAGGACTGCAAGGTCAGTTGAACGATTCACAGGGCAAAGCTTGGGCATTTGATCAAGAATCCATGAGAATGCAAACCATATCTCACAAATAATAGACATAAGCCACAACCATATTGCATCTACATTGGGATGTGTCACTCTCCAGTGTAAAAAGAAGGCCAACACTACTAGTCGAACAAAAATAAGCAACCTGCAAATTGACGTGTAGAGTTATGTAATGTAATTAATTGTTGTAATCACAAACTAAACTATGGACCTGTAAGGACTCATGATGCCCGATGGAATTGGCGTTACTCGGCTTAAAGGCTTCCACGGCTTCTCCGAATCTAACAATGCTCCATGTAGGGCATCATCATCATCACCGAACATCTCATCTTGGGGCCAATACGCATTACCAACACCGTAGGTACCTTGTGTCTCGAACAACCACTTGTTATGGTCAAATTCTCCATTTTGATTTCTCTTCATAACTGACATGTTTGAATTCCCTTTACCATTTGGTGCTGGTAATGGCAATGCCCCGTTGTTAGGATAATCTTGGGTGTCATCCTCATATTCTCCTACCCTGTATGGCTCCTTGCAACCGGGGCACAGACCATTTTCCTTCTGTGCATCTATAAAGCAATCTCTACAAATCTTGAACCTAAATTCAATTATGTTATAACTCAGTATCATGAATTTGTGCATCTATATGTACGCACATGCAAATACATGCATGTATACTCACCTACACTCACATGGAGTCACATCACGTCCTCTTTCATCCCTCATGACCTTGCCATCACAAATGGAACATGCAGAGCCTTTGGCACCGGCCATTTGAGGATGAGTGACTTCAGAATCAATGACCTTATCCATTAGATGGGCTCTGGTAACGCTGTTGAATCCACCGGTAAATAAAGAATTGGAAACGTATTGTTCTTCAGCTTTCATTGCAACGGACGTGTCCATGGGTTGATTGTCTGGGGTAGGGGGAATATGAACAGTGTAGTTCATATAGTCCCCAGATAAGTCTGAAGACGTGTCTATATCATCTCTCGAAAGACTCACATATCTCCCACTTGAAGTTCTTCTCGCAAACTTCACACTTGGCCCACCAGAGCTATTTACTCCTTGAGAACTACCTGATCCTCCAGGATTACGCAAAGCCTTCTTCGATGGTTGGTTCGTTAAGGACGCCATTATTTCTAATTCCTACACCTACACCTGTGAATTGTTCTTCTTTCAATTAACATACCTACATTTTCTGTATACCATTTTCATTTACCTTAGGCAACATCTATTAGAAGCTAGAACTAGAATGCATCAAGAGAATGAAAGTTCATATTATTCATGGTAGAAGAAAATAATTTCTGTTGACGATTGGAGATTTCTCAAAGTATAGAATGTTGGCGGAGAAGATAGATTTATGGTGAGAGACCAAGTCCATCCTACGATACTATTTTAAGGGGTCTCATTTCCGATTTTATAGTACTGTGTTTGTGATGGGTTGTGTGTCTTGACTCTCTCTCTCTCTCTCTCTCCATATATTTACATTCGCGCGCACACATACACACTGTGATTTAAGCTTTTATTTTGTTAGATTTTTATTTTTATAATTATTGATGGTAGCAGAAGAAAAGGGTTAGAGAAAAGCTAGAGTTTTGAATGAAAATGAGAGATTTGTCAAGGAACAAAAAGTTGGTGGAGAAGAAGATAGGTTTACGGTGACAGACCAAGTCCATTCTACGATATGCTATTCTTAGGATCTTGTTGCCAATTTTATAGCAGTGTCTTTAATGATGAAGGCTTAGTGTCTCTTTATATTGTACAAACTACTCATGTTTCACCCGTACATTGTATCTACATTGTGTCGCTTCTGACATAACAATATTAATTTTGTATTCTTCTGAATGAATGCTTCAAAAAATTTTAATTTTTTTAATCTACATAATTTTATTAAATATTTTTTGTAACGAAAGTACATATAAATTTAATTTATTAAAAACGAGTTATTATTAATTCATTTATAATATCTTTTTTTGTATAATTGTATTGTACAATTTATATATTAATATAATTTTAGACAAAAATTTCATTCTTACATGATATGAGTATTCATCCCCGCAATTAAATATTGATAAACTTTCATGTAAGTTTTTATTCCCTGTGTAACATTTAATAGAATATATATATACCGTACTTTAAGAGCTAAACATATTTAACCTAAAAAATATTTATTGATGAAGGTAACTGTAAATAAATACTTAATAAAATAATTCAATTTAACATAAAATCAAATGTTTATTGACCCATGCCTCACATGGGTTTGTTAAATGCTTAAATGATAATTCATTATAAATACATATTTTCATATTTTAGATATTGATAAGCATGTATGTCTAGTTGTTGTACGATGAAAAATATTTACAAACTATTTCATATTTAACACAAATTATTTATTAATAAAGGAAAATATACTCAAATACTTCATAAAACAATTTTATCTGAATTATTATTAATTAAGATTATTACGACTTAGGTTGAGAATCATAAGTTGATAATATGTTCCTTTGATGAAGTTCTTAAAACTTTAAATAAGAACATATTATTTTATAGCGACGATGATGATAGTAATTTAAGTACAAATTAATTAATATAAAATTATATTGAATAATGCGTTGATGCTAATATATACTATAATTTGAAACTTTCAGAGAAAAATAATAATGTTATTATAGCAAAAAAAAATGGTAAATCTAGTAGTATTATTAGCTTTATTTATCAATGGGATAATAATATTTTAGAAGAATATAGTAATAAAATCATAAAATTAATTATAATAATTTTTTATATAACTAATCACTTTAAATCAAATACTCACACACATATATTTTAAAAAATTTATGTAAAATTTCCATCTTAATATGTTATTAATATTTGTTACTTTAATTCACATAATAAATCAATTTCATTTAAATAAAAGTTATTTTTAACGTGAGTGTAAGAAGAATGGATCTTGATCAATCATGTGAAATTTTAAAATAATTATGCGACAATTAAACAGGTTGGTCCAACATGGAGGCCTAAAGCAAATTATAAGATATTTTTTTTAAAATTATAATAAGGTCTATTTTTAAAAAATAATAAAATACATACTATATAAGAGAATATTATATTAAGTTACGGATTATAATTTTGAGAAGTACTAATTAGTATCTTTGAACTCTAGTAAAAAAATTAAAAAGTATTAAAAGTATTTTTAATATATTTTCATTATAATTTTCAATGTTCTCCTATTTAGTATGATTTTTATTTAATATTTTCTATTTATCAATCTTTTGATTAAGATCTTTGAAATATCAATTAATAAAATCAAATTTGCATACATAATATATATATATATATATATATATATATATTATGTATGCAAATTTGATTTTATTAATTGATATTTTATATATATATATATATATATATATATATATATATGTAAAGAGAGAGAGGAGAAGGGAGATGTAAGCTTATTTTTTTATTCAAAACACATTAAAAAAAGAATGATAACTATAATAAAAAAGAAAAAAGAAAAATAAATAATGCACAAATGATTTATAATTATGAAACTTATTCTAATTTCTCTTTCAAAAGTTTGATTATAAAAGTTTCAATGTATACATATCATTATTGAATGTTATCAAATAAAATTAAAATAACTAATTTTTTCACACTTTACAAATAAGTTCATATAATTGAGAAAAAAATAAATAAACTCATAAATTAGTCTCTCATATAATAAAAGTTGAATATATTAGTCTCTTATTTAAATTATTTTGTTAGTCTTTCACATTGTAAGTCGTCAAGCAATTAAGTCTCTCACTTTAACAAAAGTTTAAAAATGTTAACTTTTACTGTTAAATGATGTGTAAATGTTAAAATGACATTTGACATAAAATCATAAATTAATTTGACCGCATCATTGTTACTGCACCCATCTTCGATGTTACTTCCACTTAACCACAACATTCATAACAAGTCCCTAGCACCTCCCATTCTCTCTCTCGTTGAATCATGACATTGGATCCACTATTGTAACTTTCTCTTTCTTTCTTTGATGGCAGTCATAGCTGATTCATGTGTTCACGTATAAGGAAGACATAGACCTACTATGGTTTGTGACTAGTTTGTATGCATTTTATTCATGGTATGTGTGGGTGATTATGTGTGGGTATGGAGAAATGACGATGTTACTAACATCTAGCAACAAGAACAACCCTAGAAGTGCCTTTGAAGATGTCCTAATTGAAAAGAATGCAATTAAGACTAACACGAATTAAAATCACAAATTGAAATCACGAATTACAGATGCAAACTAGGATTATCATACCAAATTTGCTTAAATCTCAAATGTAAAAGAAATCAATCGATCAATATTGCACTCAAGAATAAAACTAAATTCAATCGAGAATTGCGAGAAAGTAAAAAGAAAAACTCAAAGCGATCAATCTATCTTGTAATCCACGCTTGAGATGAGGTGATTCGCAAGAAAAGAAGAATTGAGAATCGTAGCAAAATCAGAAATTAAATTTGTTGCATAATCCGAAAAGAGGCAAGTAACAATAACGAAAAAGGTTTACTCTAAAAAATGGGAAAAAGTTTTACAGAAAACAAAAATTATGAAAAGGAGAAGACCCCTATATATACTGGTCTTAAATGAAAACGGAAATAAATGGGACAAGGTTGCTGCCAGCAATTATAATAAAAGCTCTAAATAAAAATCCTAAATATAAAAGGTATGTTTTAAGTCTGAACTTCAAAAATTAATAGAAAATAGCTTTAAACTCCAAACAGTATGATCCATATGTCCAAATTGAAGCTTGGGAAGTCAAGAATCCATTTCAAAAAGAATCAGCCAAAAATGAGATCTACATAAAAAGTTATGGCCAAAATAGTGAACAAAGGCCAGAATAGCGAAAATATAAAATATAAAGTAAAGATAACAAATATTCATGAAAACTCCAATTTAATACAAGAAATGTAAAAACATGCTAAAAGAAATAAATAAAGAAAGAAAATGTATTTTGGAAGATGCAATAAGGCTACAAATGTGAGTACAAAATATGAATCATCAAATACTCCCACACTTAAGCTTTTGCACTCCCAAGTAAAAGAAAGGAAAAGACAACAAAGCAAGACCAAACAAAGCAAAAATTTTCAATGGATCCTAAAGTGAAAGTGATCTGAGCATGAAAGAAAATGAATTCATCAATCAAAGTATGAAAGAATAAAAAACAATCAAGAATATGTTACAATCATAAAAGTGAAGGATAACTTCAATCTAACTAAATCATGGATCATAATTGGCAAAAATTCTCTCAAGGATATGTGTATCACTCATTCTCTCAAGTGTATAGGTTAACATTTTCACTCAAAGCACATCATGAAAGTAAGCACAACCATAGGCTTAAAAAGCCTCTAATTTCCACTATTTGAAACACATGCATCAAAGATCAATAGGACTTTTATACAAGGCTAGAGAAAAGGTGGGATAAAAATTAGTATACAAGGCTAAAAACCAAGAGAAAGAAGAGTAATGGGAAATAAGTTAAAAACAAGTAGAAAGGTACCTAAAATTCAATATTAAAATTTTGGTTTTTTCGTTTTTCTTTTAAGCTACTATTCCAGTGACTAATAATGCATCAAAATTTCAAAACAAAGCACAATATAACACAATACCCCCACACTTATTTTTAACCAACTCCAAAAATAATTCCAAAGCTTATGTCATCTCCAAGGTTAGGTGAATCATGGTTTTTCAGGTCACATGGCTTGTATGAGCTGCAAAATCATCAAGAAAGGGTTAATAAGGCTCAAAGAGGTAAACAAGTGAAATAAATGCGAGGTAAGTCAATATGGCTAAGTAGCTAAAATGTGAAAGAAGGCCTAAATCATATCAAAAGTGCATGTGAACAAATAATCTCAAAACAAGTCAAGTCAAGTTCTAAAATACTTACAAATATGAGTAAATCACACAAGAAGCTCAAATCTTACTAAGGTAACTATTCTACCAATTATTAATCTAAAATCTAATTATCATGAAAAACTAGCTAAACTCAAATGCAAGAAACAAATCTATCATGTTATGAAAATCTCAACTAAGAATGACAAATAAAAAGTTGTTCACACAAATGAAATCTAAAAGTAAAGGAATCCAAAGAAAAATATGCTAAGGCACACTCCTCCCCCCCCTCCCCCCACTTGAATCAAATATTGTTCGTAATGTGAGAATGGATAGAAAATGAAAAACACATGAAAATAGTTCAAATAAAGTGAAAAGACATGCATGGAAAATTAAAGGAAAGTATAATGAAAAAAAAATAAGGGTACAAGAAAAGAATACCCCAAGTGCCTATGTAGACACTTCCTCCATCAGAATAGGCTTCACTAAAGATACATCATCTATGTTTTGAGCCTTCTCCATAGGCTAGCTTTCCTGGAATAGTTTCAGCTAGTGACCATTAACTTTAAAAACTATGTCGGTGGCTTCATCCTTAATTTCAACTGCACCATGGGAAAAAATTAGTAATCACAAAAGGTCCATTCCATCTAGATCGAAGCTTACTTGCAATTAGTTTTAAAAGAGAATTAAACAATAACACTTTCTATCCCATAGAGAACTCTTTCCTTAGAATTTTTGTATCATGGAATTTTTTGACTTTTTCTTTATACATCCTAGAGATCTCATAGGCTTGCAATCATAGCTCATCAAGCTCCTGAAGTTGAAGCTTCCTTTCTTTTTTGGCCTGCTTAAGTGTCATGTTACAACTCTTCATTGCCCAATATGATCTATGCTCAATTTTCACTAGAAGGTGGCATGCTTTACCAAACACCACAAGAAATGGAGACATGCCTAGTAGTGTCTAGTAAGCTATTCTCTGAACCCAAAGAGCGTCATCCAACAACTTACTCCAGTCTTTCCTATTAGGGTGAACCAACTTTTACAACAGATACTTGACTTTTTTGTTAAATACCTTAGCCTGCCTATTAGTTTAGAGATGATATGGTGTAGCAATTCTGTGTATCACCCCATACTTTTGGAACAATGCTGCTGTGGTCCTGTTACAAAAGTGGCTTCCTTGATCACTTATAACAGTCTTAGGCACACCAAACTTGCAAAATATGTTAGTCCAGAGAAAATTTGAAACAACCCTAGAATCGTTAGTTCTTGTGGCCTTTGCCTCCACCCATCTGGAAACATAATCAACAGCAAGTAAAATGTAAGAATATCCAAAAGAAATAGGAAAAAAGCCCATGAAATCCATACCCCAACCATAAAAAATCTCATAGAAGATTAAGTTTGTTGAGGCATCTCATTCGTCTGGGTGATGGTCCCTCTTACTTTCTGACATATCTCACAGCTCTTAGAAAATCTGGTTGCGTCCCTGAAGATGGTGGGCCAATAAAATCTGTTGTCTAATACCCTCCTAGCTGTTCTCTGTGGCCCAAGATGGCCTTTTATGGATATGTTATGACAGAAGTGCAGAATATCTTGAAACTCATGGTCAGGAACACACCTATGGATAACCTGGTCACTACAAAATTTTCACAAATATGGATCATCCTAGACATAATATTTAGTATCACTTTTAAGCTTATCAATATGAGATCTAGATGCATGAGGAGGTACAATAAAAGTAACCAAATAATTCACAATATCTGCAAACCAAGGTAATCTATAAAGTATAAAGCAAATAGATAATCATCAGGAAAGTGATCACGAATAGGTAAGGGATTTACTATCATTTTAATACGACTAAGGTGATCAGCAACCTAATTCAACACACCACTTTTGTCTTTTATATCAATATCAAACTCTTGTAGGAGAAGCATCCACCTGAGTAATCTGGGTTTAGCATCTGGCTTCTTTAGTAAAAATTTCAAAGTAGCATGATCTGTAAAGACATTTATTTTGAAGCCAAGTAGATAGCAACGAAATTTATCTAAAGCGAACACAATTGCTAAAAGCTCCTTTTCAATGGTGGTATAATTTACCTAAACTGCATCAAGAGTTCTAAAGGCACAAGCTATGACATGTGGAAATTTACCTACTTTCTGTGACAATATAGCTTCAAGTGCATAATCTGAGGCATCACACATTAACTCGAAGGGGAACTCTCAATCTGGTGGCTACATGATGGGGGATGTGGTGAGTCTCCTCTTCAACTCCTCAAATACCTCTTTACATGAATTAGAAAATATGAATAACATATCCTTCTGCAAAAGACTGGACACTGTTAGGACAATCTTGCTGAAATTTTTAATAAATCTCTTGTAAAAACTTGCATGTCCAAGAAAAGTATGCATCTTCTGCACAGACGCGAGGTAAGATAGAGAGGTAATAACATCAATTTTAGCTTTATTAACATGTATTCCTCTCTCAGAAACAAGATGTCCTAAGACTACACCCTTTGTTACCATAAAATAGAATTTTTCATAATTAAGCACAAGGTTATTCTCAACACACTTGTCTAAAACTCTAGTCAAACTATGCAAGCACGAATCAAATGAGAAACCATAAACTGTAAAATCATCCATAAACACCACTATGCAATTTTCAATCAAATCAAGAAATATACTCAACATACACTACTGAAAAGTAGCAGGTGCATTGCACAAACCAAAAGACATCTTTTTATATACAAAAGTACCAAAAAGGCAGGTGAATATGGTTTTGTGTTGGTCCTCAGGAGCAATGTGTATTTGCATGTAACTAGAAAAGCCATCCAGAAAACAGTAGTGAGATTTTCCTGCCAACCTCTCTATAACCTAATCAACGAATAGAAGAGGGAAGTGGTCCTTGCTTGTAGCCTAATTGAGTCACCTATAATCAATTCATACTCTCCATTTGTTGGCAACTCTAGTGGAAACTAACTCGTTCTCCTGGTTCTACACAACAGTTATCTCAGACTTCTTAGGCACCACTTGCACAACCAAAGTCCAGTTAATGGCTTTCTTGTACACTCTTAGAACATTCAGCAGCTTCTCCTTCTAGTCCTCATGAATGCTGCTAAAAATGATTATTGGAAGCCTTTACTCTGTATCCAAATAGGCATACTTGAGGTGGTTTGGCAAAGGGTTCAGCTCCAGTGGTGGCTGCTACTGTGTGGATGATGAAGGAAATTGCGAAACTTCAGCAGCTATGAGAATACCATAATCTACACATGTAAAGGAAGGTGAAACAGAGGATATAGCAGTATCAATCTCAGCACATATGGCACATACGTCACTGTCACAGCTTGTGAAATTTTATCGTTAAATTAGTATATTTGTGAAAAATATTTTATTTTCATGGCTTTGAATAAGACTAACAATATTCTTAAATATTTTTTACGATTAATTATTGTATTAGCAAATAATGACTAAACATCTTGAAAAACAAGTGAACAAGACTCAATTTAATATTGTACCTAATGACTCACAAGTGATCAATGTTGAACAAGTTGGAATAAATATAGGTATGAAAATTTTTTTCACCATAATTAGTAAAATAATATGTGACAAATTTTAAATAATAATTGAATTGATAATGATAACATAATTATTCATATTAATGCTTTTATTCTAAATTTTAAATCTTCAAAACACAGTCGTTATATGTGATACATGTGGGTAGGAAGTTGGATAATTTGAGTTTAATGAATTTCAGTGCTAGATGATGATGTTCATATATGAAATCTTCCATAATTTTAGGCAATATTAGAAAGGGTCGTGGACATACTATTAATGCAAAACTCCAACAAAAAAAGGCAAAGAGAATGGCGAAGGGAAAGACTCTTGATATCCAATTTCCTCCACCATACTACAAACTTTGTGGAAAGCATGCAAGTTTTTTTAAATCTGAAGCACTTATTTGTATACACCAACAAGCACTGCTTCAAGTTAACAGTTGGAAAGAAATATATGAGGATGATGTAGATGCAATGTGAAAACATATAAACGTTAACATGACTTCACTTATTTACTTGATTTATAATATTTTGATTTGTCTCTACTAATGAATTTACATGACTTCAGAAAATCCTATGTTTGCCTGATGAAGTTAAAGAATATGCCATGAAACAAATGAAATCTCAATATAAGAACAGACATCATAATTTGTATCGATCATATCTTAAAAAAAAAGTAGGCCAAATGATGTGTCTCCCGAGGATTGAAATTGGCTAATAGAAAACAAATGGAGTGATTCTAAATTTCAGGTACAGATACTTCTTTATCCATAACTTTAGTTTATTTATTTTCTTTATACTTGTAATAATAAACCATTTTCATTTAATGTAGGAGAGGAGCTTGAAAAATAAAGCTAATCGAAGTAAGCAAGAAATTAAATCTATCACCGGTACAAAATCAATTATGCAAAAGGTATTTTAAATGGTATTTTTTTATGTTAATTTTTTATGCATTATATATAATATCAGTAATTTGAAACGGTATTTATCTATGTTTATGACTAAAATATGAGTAATTTTTAACTCTAATAGATAACTTTGATATCTTTTATTGGAATTTATAATTGGTAGCTTGTCTATAATGATGTTGAATTATTGTTTGTTTTGATATCGTTAAATTATATTTGATATCTTTCAAGTTGATGATGTTGAATTATAATTGATATCTTTTATTGTAATTTTAATATCGTTTATTTCTTTTGTTATTTTTAATAGAAAGAAGATTCAAAAACTAATGAATGACCGATGTTATGAAAATATGAAAGGTCATACGAATGAGATCTAATGGAACATGGTGTACTCCAAATGGTGCCCAAATTATGGTAAGAGAAAATATTTTTAAAAGTTGTGGTAGTTGAAATAAAAATTTCATTAATATTTTTCTTTCCTAAATTATCTATTTTTTATATTTTAATTTTATTTATCTTAATCTTTTTACAGGAAGATTTGAAGAATATAGGAGATATATATCAAGAAGACATTTTGTCAAGCTCCAGTGCCATTGATTGAGCATTTTGCACTCATATTAGGAAGAAAACCAAATCACTCACTTGGTTTAGGGAGTGCAGCAATAATAAAAAAATTTATAAATAAACAAATCATTAAAAATCAAGTTGAGAATGCAAAGAAGAGAGCAGATGATTTAGAATTAGAAGTGAAAAAATTGACTCACATTTCGAGAAAACAAGAAGAAGCTAATTTTAATTGCAAATTGAATTGCAATCTCAATGTAAATTGATTGACGCTCAAAAATTAACTTTTGAATCTCAATAGAAACAAATGAAGGAAGACCTTGAGATGAAGATGAATTATCATTCAACAAGTTATTTAATGATTCACGTGCTCCATCTAAGTTTATTGATTATTTTAGTTATCATAACTTAATTTTTTTCTTATATGCAGAATTAGAATCCATGAGAGCATTTTTTATTCTATTTTAGGTTCTTAATTTAATATTAATTTTTTTATTTTAGAATTTTAATATGTTGATGATGTATTTTAATTTCATTTATAATTTTCATGTGTAAAATTTTATTGGATATTTATTATATTTAAATTTATGATTCAGCATATGCCTTCATAATTTATCATTTATGATTTTAATTTATATTTATTTTATTTAAAAATACAATTGTTAAAATATTAACTTTGATATAACAACAATGTTAATTTTAAAAATTAATAATTAAAATCATTAGTGATATAAATTTGAGTAATAATATAAGAATTATTAATTTAAAGTAATTATTAATTAAATATTAATTTTTAAAAACTTTTTTGGTATAAAAATATTATTGAAAATAATTTATAATAGTGATGAATAAATTAGTTATTATTTTTAAAATAATAGTGACTAATAATTATATCAAATGTTATACATATCAATGATGAATTATCTTGTCATTAATACTTCTATATATTAGTGACGTTAATTTTTGTCATAATAAATATTTTATTTTAGTGACTACATAATATCGTCACAAATATAATAGTAACTTAAATATCAGTGATGATAGATGACGAATTTAAATATCGTCACAAACTTATCTTAACGACGACTTTTAAAACTTTTAATGACAAATACTATAATCACTATATATGTGATTTCTTGTAGTGATCTAACTCTGTACACATATCAATATTTTTATTATTTTTTGCTATATCAATAAGAAAAATAGAATGATCAACAATCATGAAATGGCCTTCAGCTAGGTGTCTCATGGCTTCAAAAATGTTGAATTGAACTATGTCCTCTCTAAACTCCATAGACAATATGTCTGTATGAACATCAATCTTAGTCCTTACAGTCATTAAAAATGGTCTCCCCAGAATCAATGTAGAATTCTCATTCTGCATATCAAGAATATAGAAGTCAACTAGAAAAATTAATTGGTTGACTTTTACCAACACATCTTCAAGCACTCCCAAAGGTTGAGCTGTGTTGAGGTTTGCCAATTGAATAATCACACTGGTTGGCTTCAAGTCTCCTAATTGTAGCATTTTATACACGGCTGATGGCATGACATTAATGGAACCTCCCAAGTCCAACAAGGCATTAGTAAATGTTGCTTCTCTAATAGTGTAGGGTATAGAGAATGTGCCTAGATCATCACAAGGATGGACTGAGAAGGGGATGAGACTGTTTGGACTGCCCTCTTCTTTAAATTCCTCTTGTATGTACACAACTCCTTCAGAAATTTTGCATACTTGGGAATCTATTTAATGGCATCTAACATCGGTATATTTATCTCCACCTTTTTGAAAGTATCCAGTAGCTCTTGATCAGACTCCACTCTCTTTAATGTAGAAACTATGGATGGAAATGGAAAGGGGATCTGCTGTTGTACATACTCCTCTGTGGCATCTACTCTGGACTGGGCCTATTTGGCCTGTATTGGACCGCTGTCTAAATCTTTGCCACTTCTCAAAATGATAGCACTCACATTACCTTTAGGATTAATGTTCTAGATCCTTGCTGCTGCAGATTATTCACTAAGGTAGCTAGTTGCCCAATCTGGGTCTGCAAATCTTGTATGGTGGCTGAAACATTTTATTGGAACTACAGACTTTATGTAGCCATCTGGTTCATTAATTCTTCTAGAGAAGGGCCAGAATTGTGTTGCTGCAAGGGTGGCTACTGTGGAGCTTGCTGCTTGAGAGGAGGAGGAGTGTATTTTGGCTGTTGTTGCTGTGCTGGCCAGTGGTGGGCGAGATGTTGCACAGGCTGAGGCTGCTGTTAATTACATCTTTGCTGATGTTGTGTTCGGCCTAGACCATATCGCAGATTAAGATGATTCCTCCACCCTGGGTTATATATGGGCAAAAATAGATTATACTGCTGCTAATGGTGCTATTGATATAGAAGATTATAGCTCCTTGGAACTTCTCAAAGTGATAGCACTCACATTACCTTTAGGATTAATATTCCAGATCCTTGCTACTGCAGATTATTCACTGAGGTAGCTAGTTGCCCAATCTGGGTCTGCAAATCTTGTATGGTGGCTGAAACATTATGCTGGAACTGTAAACTTTGTGTAGTTATCTGGTTCATCAATTCTTCTAGAGAAGGGCCAGAATTGGGTTGCTGCAAGCGTGGCTGCTGTAGAGCTTTCTGTCTGAGAGGAAAAGGAGTGTATTTTGGCTGTTGTTGCTGTGCTGGCTGGTGATGGGCGAGATATTGCACAAGCTGAGGCTGCTGTTAATTATATCTCTGCTGATACTGTGTTGGGCCTGGACCATATTGCATATTAGGATGATTCCTCCACCCTGGGTTATATATGGGTGAAAATGGATTATACTGCTACTAATAGTGCTACTGGTATGGAGGATTATAGCTCCTTGGCACTTCCCAAAGTGATAGCACTCACATTACCTTTAGGATTAATGTTCCAGATCCTTGCTACTTCAGATTATTCACTGAGGTAGCTAGTTGCCCAATCTGGGTCTGCAAATCTTGTATGGTGGCTGAAACATTATGTTGGAACTGCAAACTTTGTGTAGCCATCTGGTTCATCAATTCTTCTAGAAAAGGGCCAGAATTGGGTTGCTGCAAGGGTGGCTACTGTGGAGATGTCTGAGAGGAGGAGGAGTGTATTTTGGCTATTGTTGTTGTGTTGGCTGGTGGTGGGCGAGATGTTGCACAGGCTGAGGCTGCTGTTAATTATATCTCTATTGATGCTGTGTTGGGCCTGGACCATATCGCAGATTAGGATGATTCCTCCACCCTGGGTTATATATGAGCAAAAATGGATTATACTGCTGCTAATTGTGCTACTGGTATGGAGGATATATACCTGCCACCACATAAGAAGGTGCACTAAATATCTCTTTTAGCTGAGGACAAGCATCCGTGTAAGGATTACCTGAGCATATACCACATGTTTGTGGTGTCTGTGGCACTGCCTATCCCATTGCTAGTTGTCTCACCAATGAAGTTAACTTTGTAACCTTATTTTTCAGCCTCTGATTGTCAACTACAGCCACAGTGCTTGTTATTGCTTCATGTACAGGCCTGGTGACACTCCTAGAACTGAACTGTTGTGAGTTCTCTGCCATATTAGAAATCAAATACCTTCTAGCTACAGGGGTCTTGTCCATCAAGGCTCCTCCACTAGCCGCATCAATCATGCTCCTCTGCATATGAAGTAAACCTTCATAAAAATACTGAATCAGCAGCTACTCATTGATTTAGTGATTTGGACAGGTTGCACAAAGTCTATTGAACCTCTTCCAATACTCATACCAACAAAATGACATGTTCTAGAGGAGGATTGTTATGAAGACCCAAATAAGTCATTATACAGTAAAAGAGAAAGGGAATCTCCACTTGCCAACCCCTATACTAAATGACATGTTATTGTTAGGGATGATATGTATAACTTTGTAATTCGTTTTGCATCCATTACATGGTAAGGAGACATAAAACAAAGAAAATGTGAGTATAATCATCCATAAATTATATCACAAGGCAATACCAATTGCTTAATAAATAAAAGACATAACTAATAAATCAATCAATAATCAATCAAGCATTTTGCAACCAATTAACCTCAATTGTAGCCTTAAAGCATGCCACAAATCCAATCTCTATGGTAGATGCAACAATGAGTAACTGATTCGCACTCTTGCATGATGTCGCTCTTCTAAGTAAAAGATACACCCAACCAAATGTAGACTTTCTTGTATATATACAATCAACAAAGTTTGAATGCGTTTATCCAATCACTTCAAGATGACCAGATCTCCAATAAGTAAGCATGTGATTCTTTATCCCTTGCAATTATCTTAAGGCTTTTTTTTTGCAGCTTTCCAATGATCCAGTCCTAGATAACTTTAGTATCTACCAAGCATATCAACTGGAAAACTAATATCTAGCCTCATACATGTTTGAGTATACATCAAACTCCCAACAAAAGATGCATAAAGAAAATTTTTCATCTGTTTAAGTTTTAAATCATTCTTTAGACATTGCTTGAGACTAAATTTGTCTCCTTTTTGTATTAGAACGAGAAATGATGAACATTTATCCATTGTGAATTTTTCTAAAACTTTATTGATATATGTTTCATGAGACAAGTGTAATAGTCCTTGCGATATATCACAAAATATTTCTATTTCTATCACACAACTCGCCTCACCCATAACTTTAATTTCAAAGTTGTTAGAGAGAAACTTCTTAGTCTCACTTAATAGACCAAGATTATTAGTTGGAAGCAAAATGTCATCAATATATAGAATCAGAAATATAAACTTGGTCCCACTAACTTTTAGATTATACACCAATCAATAATGTTTTCCTTAAACCTAAAGGACATAATAATATCATTAAACTTGAGATACCATTATCAAGAAGCTTGGTTAAGTCCATATATTGATTTCTTAAGTTTACACACCATGTTTTTCTTTCCTTTGTTAATGAACCTTACTAGTAGATCCATATAAACGTCCTCTTCTAAATTCCCATTCAGAAAGGCAACTTTAACATCTATTTAATGTAACTCAATATCATAATAAGCTCCTAACGCCATGATACTTCTGCAAGAATTTTTCTTAGAAACTAGTGAAAATATTTTTGTATAGTCAATGAAAGTCACACTTAGTCTTAAAAACTCATTTATGTCAAGCCTATCTTTTGTCTATGATATTATCCCTTTTAATATGTGTTGTAATTGTTTGACTTGTCAAAAGGCAAGGCAGAGCGTCGGAATCCACTTGGAGAATTGCAAACCATAGAGATTCTTGAGTGAAAATGGGACAGTATAAACATGGACTTTGTATCCTATCTATCAAAGACTATTAAGAATTATGACATTATCTAGGTCATAGTTGACAGACTAACAAAGTGTGCACTTTTCCTGTTAGTCAACATGACTTATACCTTAGAAAAGCCTGCTAGACTATATGTCAGAGAGATTGTCAGCCTATTAGTATAATCTTTGATAGGGACCTTCATTTCACATATCAGTTCTAGCAGAGCTTCCAGGAAGCATAGGTACCTAATTGAGGCCGAGTTTAGCATACTACCCTCAGACGGATGGCCTATCAAAGTGAACCATTTAGACCTTAGAAGATTTGCTACAAGCTTGTGTTATTGATCAGAAAGGTAATTAGGAGGATATGTTTCCTTTGGTATAATTCACTTATAATAACAAATAACATTCGAGTATAGGCATGGCTCCTTTTGAGACCTTGTATGGCAAGAGATGTCAGACCCTTGTTTGCTGGTTCCAAAATGGAGTTTATTTGATGGTTGGACTTGAGATGCTTCAAAGAACTACAGAGCAAGTTGAGTTTATCCAAAGAATGCTGAAAACGACTCATAGTCATTAAAAATCATATTCCTGAGAGTATCACAAACCATGAGTGATGGACGAGCTTTGAAAGTGAAGAACCTAACACCTAAATTTAGTTCTTTTTAAATGCTAAAAATTCATACAGGTTTTAATTGGATAGTATGTCACGCATAATTCCTAAAAAAAGGTTGTAACATTTTACACCAAACTCTCTTAATTACATCCTTGCATCCAACATTTTTGGATCCTACCATATCCTTACCTTGTATAATTGTGCGGCTATTACACTTTTATTTCCCAAAAATACTCGTTCTTCCTAAAATTAGCTTGAACAAGTCATCTACAATCTATGTCATATCTAATGCACTTACAACTTCTTCCTAAAATACTTGTAGTCCACTTCTTTTGATATATTATAATACTTAATTATTCGTATAACAACTTCTTTGTCATTAAATTATATTCCAATATACAATTTTCCATAACAGAAAGATTAACATCTAAACTTGGATACCCAAATTTGCATACTCTGAAAATTGAGATGCATGCATAGTATCAAGATCTAAAGCACGCATGAAGGATGACTCTTCAAAAGAATGTTGCCTAACCAATGTGTTGGATAAATAGAGCGCTTCACTGGGCTCATTACTTCCATATTCTACTTCAAAGTTGTTGTCATCACTTTCAATATTGTTATTCTTATTTTACCTCTCTATCTGGCACGATGCTCGTATATGCTTCTTGCCTCTCATTATCTTCTTGATAAATTTCAACTGAAACTTCTTTGAAAATAACATATAATTCAATGGCAGATAAGATTTGGGGGATGACACTGAGGATATGTTCAAAACATTTGTTGAAAATCAATGCTTATTGGAATTGCTTGATATGCATGAAATTGCCAAATATCAAGATTACATATCTATAGGTAATACTCTACTATTTTTAGAGTCTCAACTTAACATATTTACTAAGGCAATACTTCGGTTCTCCAAATAATATATTTTATAGAATATACACATGATGAATTCTCGCATCTAAATGTTATATCTTCACTGTGTTCATGAAAATATTATCATTAAAGTATACTAAGTATATTTGCACTCATTTTTTTCTTATGACACAAAGGAATGAAACTGAAGAATGATATGAAACCTTCACTTGTAATCTACTATGAATGAGAATTAGCAATCAAAAACTGCCAATGACAATTTTTCTTTTGTAAAAATGTCAATGAGAATTTTATACTAGATAAGACAATTTTTTTAAAATACTTATAGACTTAAAAGATGCCAACAATTATATTTAGTGTTATTTTTTTAAAAAAAAATCTTCAATGACAATTTTTGATGTCATAATAGTTTTTAAATCTTATCAATGACTATTTTTAAATTAAAAAATATTTTAATATTTTAAAATCACCGCCAAGGACTTTTCATTGTAAATAATTTTTTTATATTAAAAAAGTCATTGGCAATTTTATTAAAAAAAAAACATATTCATGCATTTTTTTTCCTAAAAAAAACCATACTTAATCATTTAAAAATAAAAAAGAACATGTATAATAAACGACCTTATATTGTGTAATATCAACTTAAATAACAACATAACTATTACTACTCAAATAAATAATGCACAATAGACAGTTTAATTATATAATTATAAATATTGTATTGTCATTAAATCTAAAAAGGAGTTAGTTTTACATTAAAAAAAGAATTATGATTTTTTTAAAAAAACAAAGTCAAACAGCTAAGTCATAAAATTTACATGTGACATCAAATATATATAGCATAAGTACATAAAGAGGAACCTAATAAAACTAAATTAAGCTATAATATCAAATTGGCTTACAGTTGGGTTACCAACAAAGAGATTTTCAATTACATTATTAGGTTGTCATCTAGTTAGATTATCCATAATTAGGTTATGAGTTGTAGTCACTTATGATGTTTGTGATCCAACTATAGTGTTGTTGATTGAACCAACAAGTGTTCCCTTCATTAGTTGCAAGATTTGATGGTACCTATAGATAAAACAAAGGAAAGTTGTTAATAGAAAAAAAAATTATTATTTAGGTTTGATGGTACTTAAAATGTGACCTTAATTATGTTTTGGTGTGCGCATCTCAAACATACACTAAGAAGTCGTTATGAATTGTCATTGCTCCGAGATATAAAGTCCTTGGCCTTACCTCCATAGCCAGATTCATGTCTCGAAACCCCTCAATCAACTCCATTTCTTTCACCATAATTGCTACTACGTGCAATGGTTTCTGGCTTAACGCATTGACTACCACATTTCACTTGCAAGGATGGTAAAATAATGTGAATTCATAGTCCTTGAGAAATTTCATCCATCTTCTCTGCCTCATGTTCAGCTCCCTCTGATCAAACAAGTACTTGAAACTCTTGTAGTCACTGAACACCTCAAATCTCGCTCCATATAGGTAGTGCTTCCACACCTTAAAGGCAAAAACCACTGCGGCTAACTTCAAATCGTGAGTCGGGTAGTTGACTCCATGCGGACGCAACTGCCTCGAGACATAGGCAACCACTCGCCCGTCTTGCATCAGAACACACCTAAGTCCATGCCCGGACACATCACAATACACATCAAACTTCTGTTTTCGGTCGGGCAGAACTAACATAGGTACTCATGTCAACTTTATTTTCAACTCCAGGAAATAGCTTCACACCCTTTGGTCCATTTAAACTCCTTCCCCTTGCGGGTCAGCTTCGTTAAGGGTAAAATTATCTTAAAAAATCTTTCAATGAATTTCCTATAATAGCCTATTAGTCCTAGAAAATTACGGATCTCCATCACACTCTTTGGCCTAAGAAATCTAGCTACGACTTCCACCTTTGCAGGGTCCACCATAATTCCTTCCTCCGACATTACATGTCCCAAAAGTTGAATCTGAGACAGCCAAAACTCACACTTAGAGAATTTAGCATACAATTGTCTCTCCTTAAGAATTTGCAGTACAATCCTCAAGTGCTCGACATACTCTTCTTGAGTCTTTGAATAATCAGAATATCGTCAATGAACACCACCACAAATTTATCCAAAAACTCATGAAAGATTTGGTTTATGTAGTCCATGATCACAACAGGCGTGTTGGTCACTCCAAATAGTATCACCAAATACTCATAGTGACCATACCACGTCTTAAACGCCGTCTTGGGTACATTCTCATCCTTCACCCTGATCTAATAGTACCCCAATCTCAAGTCAATCTTCGAAAATACTGCAACTCCTCTCAACTGGTCCATCAAATCATCAATCCTCGAAAGCGGATACTTATTCTTGATCATCACCTTGTTCAACTGTCGGTAATCCACACACATCCTCATACTCCCATCCTTCTTCTTCACCAATAGCATTGGCACTCTCTATAGTGATACACTTGTATTATTTCTGCAACAAGTCCCCCACTTGCTTCTTGACCCCTGCCAACTCCATTGATGACATCCTATATGGTGCTACAAAAATTGGACTTGCTATAGAATCGGGCTTGCTCCCGAAATGAGGTCAATAGCAAACTCGATCTCCTTCTCATGTGGTAATTCAGAAACGTCTTCAGGAAAAGCTTCCAAAAAGTCTCTCACGATTGGGATATACTTCAGCTCCACCACACTTTCAGCTTCTATTAAGAACATGACCATAAAGGCCTTAGCATTCACCATATTCTCCCAAGCACCTTGACTCAAAAGTGTCGGAATCTTTATCATTGACGCACTGAAAATCAAAGCCTTCTCTCTACAATCTAGTAGCACATGGTTGGCAGCTAGCCAATCCATCCCCAAAATCACATCTAGCTTGGAAAGAGGAAAACAAATCAAGTCTACCCCAAAGTCCTTACCATGCACCATTATTAAACATCCCAAGCACACCCACAATGTCACAACCGGTTTACCCATAGGGGTAGTCACCACAACATCACATGACAATTCAGTCACATACAGACCCAGACTCTTCACACATTCCACAGAAACAAAGGAATGCGTAGCACTCGAGTCAAATAGTACATCAAGCAATCGGCCATTAATAATGCATTTACCTCGAATCAGCTCTTCAGATTGGGACACCTTTGCCCCACTCATTGCAAATACTCTCCTAGGAATGCTCAGCTTCGGCCCTGTGCTTCCTCTTGATTCAAGCCTCTAGGCTATACTCGTACTATCACTCCTCTTAGCAATCCAGTACATATTAGCAGTGTGCCCCAACTTCTCACAATTACTGTAATTTGTCCGTAGTTGTGTGCAATCTCTCAGTATATGTGACCCTCCACACCTGAAGCACTTGATTGGTCCCCTGAAGGAACCTGAACTTGAGCCACTCCCACTACTCGTTTCCTAAGATGAATTCCTTCTAGACTGAGAATGACTGGAGCTTGAGTATGGCCACTTCAAAAACCTAAAGGGTCTTCTATCTTTCCTCATTAGATCACTCCCTCTAATGTCTACCATTTTGCCCTTCGAATTAGCTTCAAATATCCAACACTTGCTTACCAGAGTGGGCAAGTCAGTAAGCTAAAACATGCTGACAGCAACTCTAATCTTTGGCCTCAACCCATGCTCCAACTGAGAACACAAGTCTTCCTCTCCATCCTTATACTGACAGTGAGGCTAGTATTTCATTAACTCTTAGAACTTTGCTGCATACTCCCCCACGGTCATACTTCCTTTTTTCAGCTTAAGGAATTCACGGGCCTTCTACTTCTTCAGATCCTGGGAAAAGTAGTTTTCCAGGAAGCTCGCCTTGAACACCTCCCATTGAACATAGCCACCCTCTTGTGGCAACATCTGACTGGTAAACCTCTACCTGTTTTCAGCCTCCCTACATAGCATATATGTGGCATAGTTCACCTTGTGCTCTTCCCTACACCCAATCACAAGATCTTCTCCACGTTAGCCAACAACCTATGGGCCCCTCGGAGTCAAACCCTCCTTCAAACTTAGGACGATTGTGACTATTGAAGGCAGACAACCTTCTTTACTCTGCTGGTTCTATATCTTGGTTGTGCACCAAGGCCTCTAGAATTTAGGTCATTCGCTCTAGGAGGTCATCGGTGACTCCAGTTACTTTGCCTTTACCGACCATTCTAATCTAGCTTAGCAAATAAATTCAACAAACCACACTTTAAGCCATTAGATCAATAACAACATTCATAAAATTAATACATTTCAACACTCAGCTTAGACACCTCAGCTCATTACCCTAGTCCATTTTGAATGAATTGCTCTGATACCAAAATTGTAACCTTGATTTAATTTTCTGAATAAATAAATTTTGTAAAATTGGGAATAATAAAATTTTTATTCAAATGGTTTCTAAGCATAGTTTAATAAAGTATTTCAAAATAAAGATGATTTACAATTTGAATCAATAATTGCTACAGGACTTAATTAATACATCAAATTTTCAAAATATATTCCTAAGTCTTATACTAGTTTCATCCAACCTTTCACTGAGCTCGGTGTTGATTGTCTTGGTCATCTGAAAAATAAATGTAAGGGTAAGTATTCTACAATACCACACACAAGCACAAAGACTCACCTTGCACATTCCCCAAATTTATTGCCACAACTCAGTCATACATCAGCAGGCATAAAACAATAATTTCAACATTTCATTCTCATTCACACATATAGGTGCATTTACTATACCATCAATTATTGCAGATACACACGTGCGCTCATTGCACTTTAGCCACGCTCACTGTGGCATTGTAATCACAGATTCATGATGCCTTTAACCTCAAGGACTTACTCAGTTTCACACCATGGATGGTTACCGGATAGCCCCCACCTCATGGATACAACGTGTGCGATCACAAGCCCCTTAGTAAAGGTGTTAGTCAGAGGCCAAGTTAGGAGAAGAGTGTACAGTTTGTGGTACACCCACGTTCACTGTTGGTGTCACCACTACCCCCTCTTCTCCAAGATATTTCTACTGTCCTCATCTTTCACACCCCCAGTGTACTGTTGAACCATTCATAGTTTTCCAACATATTCAAATACAATCACAATCAATATTAACGTGCCATTTTCACACACATTCGACCATTTCATACTATTCATTATCAACAATGACATGTCCACACCTATTCGGTCATATTACACTCAACCACATCATATGTTCATCACAACTCTATTACAATTAAGTCATTCAATCGTACACAATATTTACTATTCATCACACACATTTCTCAATATCAATCACATTATGTCATACATCAAATTTCTATTAAAATCCAGTCATAACCAAACCATTCTCATCAAATACACATCATCCCACATTTTATTCTAATCATATTATATACTCTATCATATTCATAGCTATATAAGCATCTTTCTGATGAATGAAGTTTGCAAAGGTTGAAGTTGTAGTTTTCCTTTTATCTCGTTCATTGGTAGGAATTCATAGAGTTATTTGATGCTTTTTAGATTTATTACAATCATAGACCCAAATATTTATTGAAGTAGTCTTCATGTAATCTTATACAATTGTGTAGAAAGGAATACTATAGAAGACTGGTTTACCCAAGGCTGTTGATAGCCAACCTACATTCCTGATCAAATTCATTAGATTTATTATACTTTTAAATTTAGATTCAAAGAATGACAATAACAACTTTGATATTTTAGAACATTCCTTTTTACTTAATAAGGTACAAAAATGCTCATAAACATCGTTCGTTATACTGATACATGTCTTACCATATAACATTGGCATGAACGGAAATAACCAATAATTTGTAACAGATTGCAGCATGGGAAAGGAAGTAGAAAATAGAAGCGACTGTTTGAAGTTTGCCAGCTTAAGGCTGAAGAGAAAGTATATATCCATTTCATGACCTTTGATTAGAGTAGGTTTAGGAGAGGACTAGGAGCATGTTAGGAGAAGGGGATGCCTTTGAGGAGCGTTTAGGCCGATGAGAAGGTCGCAAGGCATTAGGCAAAAGGGAATTTCTAAGTGAGGTAGAAATCTAATGAATCCATATTTTTACTGATATTTTAGCATAATTCTAGCTCATTTAATAAGGAAAATATATGAAGAAAGCAGAAAAACTCAGAAAAGGAGAATGATTGAAAGTTTTATTTCAATTTGTAGTTATTTTCGCATTTGTAGAATTTATGCTTAATTCTTAAGGAATTTATCTTGATTTTGAAGGAATAATCTGAGCAAAAGTCATGGAAATGGATTATCAATGGAAAGGAAGAGGAAGAATGGCAATGTTGGACTCGAAAATACAAGAATTATGGGATGCAGGCTGGGCGTGATCACTATTGTTAGTGAAAGTGATCATTCCAAAGCCTAAATGAAAAGAGGGGCCTGTGCGTAATCACTTTTAGTTACAAGAATGAGCGTTGCCAGTATGCGTTATCACTTTCACCAACGAAAGTGAACGTTCCAGAGAGACTCCATTCCTGATGAGCTGCGCGTTATCACTTTCGCCAACGAAAGTGAGCGTTCCAGAGGCACTTGTATCAGGACAGCTTGTGCGTGGTTACTATTACTCACGAAAGTGATCACGCGCAGCCCTTTGACCTCTTGCGTTGCCACTATTATGAATAAAAGTGAATGTTCCAGAGAAGCCTTCAACTCTGCAAGTTGCGCGTGGTTACTCTTGCTCTTGAAAGTGAACACGCGCACTACATAAAGCTTCTGCGTGGTTACTCTTGTGAAGAAAAGTGACAACGCGCAGAACTGGGGTTTCTATATATACATGATTGAAGCGCGAAAACTAGAAAAAAATCTTTTGCTCATTTTCTGTTTTGTTAGTTAGATTGTCGTTGAGAGAGAATGGAGAGAAGATTGGGGTCGAAGCTTGAAGCTCCAAGAAGAGGGATTGGATTGGAGTTCATGGCCATGGCTGCTCTGCATTCTTCTTCATCTTCTTCTTCTTCTTTCTCTGTTTTTGTTGCAATGTGTGCTTAATTTCCCATAGTTAGGGGTTTATGGAACTCAAATTGATGTATTGATTCAACTTTATCTTCTGAACTTTAAGTTCTTGGATTAATTGAGTTGTTAATTCTGCTTTTCATGCAATCTTTGAATGGAAATTCATTTGATTAATCAAGAGGAATCTTTACCAATGGGAATTGGATTGTTTGCTCCGATCTGAATTGGCAACCAGTGTTTAGGGATTTCTTAGGGATAAGGAGACCTAATTCTGCAATCTTATAGTTCTAATTCTTAATGCAACCTGAAATTGAATCTCACCTAAGGGATTAGGGAGGTTTAGTGGATTGTTAGGGTCAATGAGTTAAGGAATTAACCTTTGGCTAGGTATATGTGAACTGATTGTCAATTATTCAATTGCTTGAATGTTCAGAGGATTTAATTGGATTGATATTGATATTCTTGTGAAATAAATTCCTAACTATCCTTCATTGCTATTTCATTTCATCACAATTTTATACTCTGTTTGTCTGCAAGTTCTTTACCTTTAATTGCTTTGGTTTAGTGTTGTTATATGATACAAATCTCATTCCAAAATTTGTATGACTCAAATGGTTATAATTCTGTGAAGTGGTACTTGAACCTAAATTCCCTGTGGAGACGATATTTGGATCTTAAATTTACTTATCACTTGCTGCAATGCTAGTATACTTGCTAGTGTAGATTGCTAACAACAAAATCCAACCTAAAGCCCATATCCTCGCTGCGTGGACGTCCTTGTAGAAAGGAACTCAACTCAAAACGAACCGAAAATAACTGCTTAATGCTTTGGCCACAGAAAAGGAAGAACAAGAGTCTAGTTGCGCTTTGGGGCTACTTCCCCTACCATTGTTAAATAGCATCCTCCTACCCAACACAAGAAACGAATTCTAAGTAAAACGAGATAGGGTAGAGTCTCATTTTACCTTAATCAAAGATCTAACACAATATGATGGTAGAAAACGGTCCCCTTGCAAATTTCATCCCTAAAACACATGGAAAACTCCATGAGATCAAGAAATGAAACAAAAAACCAAAATCCTAACCATCAAAACTTACCTCCAAATACCCTAAATGTGACTCCAACCTTCAATCTAGCTTCCGAATAGCTTTGGAGGCAATTTAATATGACAATCTACATATATTTATATTAATAAATCAAAATGTTATTATTACAAATTTCAGAGTGTTACACATTACACAAACATCTTTCCACTACTTAACAACTCGGATAATTTTTGCACATTGTCAATTTTGTTGAATATGTTATTTATACTCTACATAAGTTACATGTACTTCTATGCCTAAACAATTATAGTACTAGGTGTGCATAACGATAAACCTACCTCAATTAACATCACCTATGCATATAAAGGAACTTTTTAGTCCAATATATTTAGAGGTGAGCATATCCGATTAATCCATTTCGATTTGTATAAATCTAAACAATCCACCTGAGTAAAAATAGGTATTAATAAATTTTGGATGAATAGAATAATGTTTTTAGATTAAAATAGTTAAATAAAGTCGATGACGGATATAAAATTATGATATTATTGGTATCCAAAACCGACAGATTGTATATGTAAAATGTGTAAATAAATAGTAAAGTTGATTGTTACTTTTTAAATGTGTAAATAAATATATTGCTATCTGTGGATTAAGTTCGTACTGGGTAGGTATTGATTTCATCCCTATATATGTATGACAGTACGTGTGTCTGGAATCCAACATAAAATGGTAAAGACAAAATCAATTAGCCACATGAAACGTACGTCATTGATGGTGATTAACAGCTGTAATAAAAGAAGCGAAACACGTGACACACAAAAAGGTAGACCATAATTAAGTGAGCCCTAGGTTTCTGAGGTCTCCATTAACATAAGATTTAACCAAATTAATTAAACAACTTATTAAGCAATCTGACGTATCCGAATTCAAATTATTTGAAAAAAAAAATAAATAACATTAGATATTTTTTTTAACATTTAATTAGTTAATTTTTTACTCGAACCCACCCAAAATCCACCGGCGGTCACTCCTAGATATATAATCTCACAATCCTATACTTTTTCTCTAGCCAAATTTCCACTTTGGGCGTTATAGTGCTTCCTATAGAAACACCACCTTTTGAAGATCACTGGACCATTATAAGTTACCACCACCGCACTTCGTACCACCCTGTATCAAGAGCTCCGGCCATCCTTGACTTTTAATCAATAATGACCTACCAATAACAATATCCGTGTTGGAACAGGCAAAAATTCCCAATCATAAATAAAATTCCAATCCTTATTTTGTTTGAATAAAAAAAATAGGAGTTTTAATTAAAAATAAAATTAATTTATGACTAAATATGCACAAATTTTAAAATAAAAGAACTTAATTAATTAAAAATAAAGAAATCAAACTTAAAAAGACCAAACAGATTAAGCCAAAATTTTATGAACATCGCTTAAGTTTGACGAGTCTAAAGAAGCCTATCATATTACGAAAGGGTTAATTGATCTTAATTTTATATATCGTGTGGATTGCTGAGCATAGCACTACACAACAATGCTGAGTCACCGAATGCGGAACGCATTGTAAATAATAAAATAAACGAATTAGAATGAATAGAGGGAGTAAAGGACAAGGCCAATTTAGCTGTCTTCTTAGTGTATGTTCCATTAACATAACAAAATCAACTCCTCTCATTTCAGATCACAAAGAAGTGAAGACATAAACTCATCTCTTCTCTTTTTGTAAATATGGCAACCGATCCCGAACCAAAGAAGATCATAATCGATACCGACCCTGGAATCGGTAACATGCTTATCTGGGTTTCAATTTGTTGTTTCATTGCATTTTAATCAATTACAAGTTTCCGTTTCTTTGCTTTTTCTCTCAAAACTGAAATTTGTTTTCAATTACACACTTTGTCTGATTGATTTTTCCAATTCCTTGTTTCTCTGAGAAAATCCCAATTGGTTTATGCAGACGATGCTATGGCAATATTCCTTGCTCTACGTTCACCGGAGATACAAGTTATTGGACTCACAACTATCTATGGCAATGTATACACCACTCTGGCAACGAGGAATGCCTTGCATTTGGTAAAGATATTGGGAGTGTTTCCCAGAAGAGTTTGTTTTCTATGGTTAATCAAGTTGTTGACACTTGACTTCAAATTATAAAAGTCACCTACTTGCATATGCAGTTGGAGGTTGCAGGGAGAACTGATATACCAGTGGCTGAAGGATCTCATGTGACATTAACTGTAAGTCTGTCATCTCTATCACTTCTTTGATTTTAAGATCGCATCGTTTTCAACAACCTACTGCCATCTGTTTCATGTCCATTTTATTCCCCCCCCCCCACTTCCCCATTTTCATTTTGGTAATTGATATGAATGTTTATTTAGAAGTAATCAGTATATTTGTTCTTTAATTGAATGAATATGCGATAATCATATAATTTGGATACTTTACACTATTTGTATTAGATGGTCAGAACACTTGAAATTTTCAATGAGGCACAAATGCATGATAATCTTATGCAGTCAACGTGATATTCTTTTCTTCATTTATACCTGAATGATCACAAAATAAGATTTAACCCTTTTTTACACTCAAGAAAATTAATCGATATTTACTGTTCATTTAGATCATATTTCTTCCATTTGCATTGTAATTGATCATCTCACTGAGAATGGTACACAGTATTTGTGGTATGAAATTAGGAGTTCTGCTTCTGCAGTGTACGTTTGCATTTGACGTAACTAATTATTGTAACCCTTGTCTCTGAGCAGAAAGGAGCAAAACTTCGTATTGCAGATTTTGTCCATGGTGCAGATGGACTTGGCAACCAAAATTTCCCTCCACCAAAGGGGAAGCCCCTTGAAGAATCAGCTGCTACTTTTTTGGTTAATCAAGCAAAAGCTAACCCTGGCAAAGTCACCGTCGTGGCATTGGGCCCACTTACAAATATTGCTTTGGTCTGATATATGTACAATTTCAAATATGGCATTTTCATTTTTCATGTTACTCTTCATACTGTGTTCATGACAATGTTTGTATTTTTGCAGGCTATACAGATGGATCCGGAATTCACTAAGAACATTGAGCAGATTGTCCTACTTGGTGGTGCTTTTGCAGTAAATGGCAATGTGAATCCAGCATCTGAAGCCAACGTAAGTGTTCCCATTCTGTATTTAAAACATTAATATAACTTCCATAAAAATATATCATTCAGCTCAATCTCTCTAACTCTAGTTGGATTTGATTCTCAGATATTTGGTGATCCAGATGCTGCAGACATTGTATTCACAAGTGGGGCAGATGTACTTGCAGTCGGGATAAATGTTACACACCAAGTTGTTTTGACAAGTACCACTTTGTCAAATTCCTATGCATCTTTTTCTGCTTTAAAATTCGCATTCATTTTGTCTTGCTTAAATGGATTATTTTCCTTTGTGGTTTAGAACTTTTTACTCCTCTGTTTCTTGAACGGTGTAATTTTATTTTATTTTTCTTTCAGGATATATGCTTCTTTGACTAGCAACATTTTATAGGAATATTTTTACTTTTTTTATTTAATAATTTCCATTATATAAAGTTTTCAGCTCAACCGAACCCATAGAAGTATTGTTGGATAAATAGTGAAATAGATTACTAAAACAGTTTCATTTACTGTCTACTTCTAAAGATTTGGTTTTTGACTGAATTCAATGGTGTCCTGTAATCCATATAGCCGACCTCACCTAGTAGGATATGGCTTGGTTGTTGTATTGTCTACACCCCAACATATTTTGTAGAGCAAAATGGAAAAAGTGCATATGCAAATTTTTTCTATTTAAACATGGTGTGTTCATCTTGAATCTATCTATAATAATTTTCTAATGTAATTTGTAACAATCAATTAATTTGCACATATTGTACAGGATTCTTGATTTTATAATTATTCATTGGGGTTAGAGAGAATGCATTCATTTTTTCATTGTATTACCATTAGCAACTCTTCGTTGTTGCCAATTTTTTAAAAAAAAGACACATGCCAAAGGCAGCTAAGTATCTCCATATTTTGGATTGATAAAGACACGGTTCACAAACTGCAAACCCCCCCTTTTTGCTGTAATGTTTCTGTCTCATATTCGCACTCGTTCAGTATTAATGAGAAAACTTCGCACCAGTGAAACAGCATTACCATACTACTGTTTTAATTATGTTTCATGTCATTTATTTTCTTCTGGCACCAGACTCACCCATGCTATGGTTTATCCATCTAAAATAATGACTAGGTTCTGATCGAGAAAAGTTGGCTAGTTCAAATGGAAAATTTGCTCAATACTTGACCAAAATCTTAGATGTGTATTTTTCTTACCATCATGAGGCATACAACACCAAAGGTTTGTCTTCGTAGTGCTTTAAAGAATTGGTAGGACCTAATAATCTGAATTACTAATTATAGTTATTTTGTATCCAGGGGTTTACCTTCATGACCCAGCAACACTTCTTGTTGCTATTGATCCTTCACTTGTAACTTGCATGGAGGGTATTGTTAGAGTCCAAACAAGTGGCATTACAAGGGGACTCACAATGCTCTACAATAAACAGAAAAGGTAGAAAGCAATAGCAGATGATACAAGTCCCAAGAGGACTAAGGCTAATATATAATTTATCTATATTTATATGCATGTCATTGCTCACTTTGTACCTGGTTCTAATTCTTTTCAAATTATACAAAATATTGTGTTAAGATGGTATCAGATTGCATTTGTCCTGAAACTTTTTCTCAAGAATGAAAGACTGTAGAAATGAATTTCTTTGTTATGTTGAAGCCTTGCTCTTCTAATCCGTTTGAGTTCTCTTCGTATCAAGCACCAAGATTCTTTAGAACTTGTAACATTTCCTTTTGAGCTTCTATTCTTACTTTTCTATAGAAGTCTTCTTGTGTTGTAAGCCTTTGTCCCAACCTTTTGTTTGGATACTTATTATTTGGTACTAATCAATTTGCTCATTTATTATCCTCCACTCTTGTCTTTGTAAGAACTTAAACCCTTTCATAATTATATTACTACCCTCAAGACAAGTGCTAGTCCACTTGATCAACTCTTCTGCATTGATATTTAAACTTTTTATCCTTTGTAGAGCCCACCTAGCCATGTCTTGATCCTTCTCATTTCAATCCACAGATCTGCACATCAAAGCTTAACACAAACACAAAAGACAATCAAAGCATTCATTGTGGAATTCAGTAATATAATAACATTTTCATTTCAATATGATTTGTTAATCATCAAAACATAATATAAAACCTTTTAACTCGCTGAGTTTTGGACTTACAATATTACCATTTCCATTATTGTTTCTGATTTGTTGCATTTACGCACTTGATATTATGCTTTACATGTCAAAAAATTTTATGGTACAATGATGAAATAATGTCAAGAGAAGTTGGGGTAATATCTTAAGCCAGTAAAAATTAGTGGTCCCAGATGGTGTAAACCTCATCCAAAGTATCATCAAATCTAGGTTCCCTTTTTCCTATAAACTCTAGTTTGCCTATTCATTTCATGCAGAACATAGACTGTTAGGTGCATTTAGAAACACAGCTTTAACTAAGCGATTATTCAATAAGCTCTGTTTACATGAACGCTTGTATCATAAATTTGACCATAAAACTTCTTGGAATAAATTAAAAGTCCTTATTTTGATAAGCTATAATGAAAAGCTTATTAGATAAGCTGAAAATAACATATGAAAGCTATCAGTTATTTCCATATGTTCTTCCAAAAGCTCCTTTTGTGCAGGATTCTTGGGAAATTTGCATATGTTGAGGATTCACTTTTTCTCTTCGCTCTCCCTTTTTTCCTTAAAAGGTGTAGAACATTAGGTGTAGAAACAAATTGTTATTAAACACAGTCTACTTTACCTTTTCCTTATGAATCATCCAATTTTGTAAATATTAATTAACCCTTTACTTGATCCTCCAAAGATTATGGTGTTACCATATTAGTCAGTATAAGATTTTTGTCACCAAATCAATCCCTGAAAGATGAAAAATATACAAAATTGGTCTCTGTCACTCTTTATTCTCCTCCATAAAGACAAATACTGTGATGTTTCAGAATTTTAAAGGACTACTTTAATGAAAAAATCTATGAACAAATACTGCAGTGGGATACTAATGTTTGGAGGACCAAGTAAAGGGTCTCTTTCTGTAATGGTTTTCAACTGTGAAAAGGTACAATGTAAGGGATGATTAAATGAAATGGAGTTACACGAACCTCTTTTGTGATAATTTCTTTTCTTCACCTTGTATTACAAACCCATTGTCAGCATCTGCAGTACATTCTCTGTATGTATTTTCACTTGTATACCTTTTGCTGTTTATGATAAGCCAGGTTTGGTGAAATCAATGAATGGTCCAATAAGCCAACAGTAAAGGTAGCTGTTACAGTTGATGCTCCTAGAGTTGTCAAATTGGTCATGGATCGTCTTATGGACTCTTGAAGTAGCTACTATGAAGTGTTCAAATGGCACCATTATTAGTCTCGTCTATGTACTTTCAAATAGCACTAAAAAAGCCGTTTCGTTAAATTTCTGTTTTAAAATGCTGTTGAGCTGCATTTCATTTCAACTTCAATGAGAGAGAAAAAAACTATGTTGCTTCATTCTTATTCCAAATATCATACAAGGAATGTAACTTACACTTTTTTAACACTCTTAATTATTGACTAGAAGTTATTGAAAACTATAAAAGTATAAGAGATAAAAAGTATACTAAAGAGTGTGTTGCTAACATTCCTCTATCATATATTAACACTCTTGTAATATTTTGTTTGAAACGGAAAACATAAGAGAAAATGGAAACTCTTGTTAAATTTACTAGTCTTAGTTGGTCTAGTGTAGATAAACTTTTCAATAAATACTTATAAGAGAAAAAATAAAGACTTAATATAAATCAAATTTCTTCCAATTAAAAAATATAACATGCAAGAAAGGTGCAAAAGTTTATTTTAACTTACAAGAAAAGTTTAATTTATTTTAACTCTTTATTTTCCTCTTCTAAGATTATTTATCTATGAGTTTATCCAAAATGACCCATCTTGATAATTCAATTGCTTGATAGGTGAGTGCATTATAACAAATGAGTACATATTAATACTATAAATGAAATAAAGACTGCAAATATAAATCTCAAATTGATGGAAGTAAAAAGGCCTCCCTCTTTTCTCTACGCTGGGCTCTGTTAGAGTTTGCTATGTCAAGCCTTTCATCTGTATGCAGCTTTTGTCAGTCCTTTATATGATGGTTTTAGTTTCGAGGTTGAGGATGAGATGCATTAAAGAGAGTGGGAGTTCAATTTATGACGAGATCGTAGTAGTCATAGGAGAAGGCAATGTTAATGAAGGTATCTTGAGGTGTGAAGAGATCCGTGTTGAGAAGATTATTAATGGAAAGTTTTTCAGAAAGGGGATGTTAGTCAAGGGTTAGCTTATGGCTTATCTATGTAGAGTTTAGGGTTGAGGATACAGACCAGAAGTTATTCCAGTTTGATCTTGAAGTTTTTATTTTCCTTGTGGTAAAGGGTGGGTTGATGGGTTCATTAGAACACCTTGTTATTATGCAAAGACGGCAAAGAAATGGTGCGACTTGAATTTTGATTACAGTTTGGATTCAGTTTTGGCAATCAATCTAGTTGTTGCACCATGGCTTTGGGTTTGTGGGTCATAATTGAAACTACGCTTTGGCAAGCAATGATGTGATGAAGGCCGAAGTCTAAACATGGTGTTTTACTGTTTAAGCTCTGTTTGTTTTATCATACAAACGGTATTTTCACAAATTCCAATACAAGAACATACTTTAAGGACCACTTTTTTCATACTTTTTTTGTTTTTTTGTAGGAACCAAGTTTAAATATAAGCCATTACCACAATTCTACAATATTTAGTGGTCCTCTGAGTCACGAGGAATGAACATAACAATATCTTATAGAATATTTTATTAAGGAAATGCAAAACTTAAGAATTTCACAAGATGTCTATTGGAAGACTAGTGGATTAGTCATAACAAAGGAGGATAAATAGATCTTCTGGTTTTATCCCAAGTTTTATTTTGTTTTTGAGGAACATAGGTTTAATGCATGTCTCTGTTGATCATATTCAATATACTCTATCCAGTCGTGCCCATGATTTTGTCTCGACACATGACAAAGGTGAATCCATCTTCTTCTTTAAGCCTCTACTTCTATTTTTAAGGGAGGGTGATTTAGAAGAAGCATACAAAAAAGATAGGCAACCACCTACTTGAGAGATATGCGCATTAGCAAAAAAATTGGAATATATATGCTTCAGGAATGAGTAGAGAGTGGGAATGATGCATGTATTATCTCTTCCTAGCTTTTCTTTCTCTCTTTGAAAACTGCTTCATCCTTCTGCTACCACTTGATTCTACACTATTGTCTTGCAGCTACTTGAGTATCTTCTACTGTATTGCAACTACTCGATTATTCTGCACTCCCTGAAAACCGCTTCATCCTTGGATTACTACTTGATTCTACACTATTATATTGCAGCTACTATCAATATAAATCAAACTCACCCAGTTATCTCCTATGTTTCTTCTATTCTTGTTTTTAATTGGCTGTCATCCGAGGCTTTTTTATTTTTTTTTCAAATATTCATAGATTAAAAAAACCTAAGCAATTACAATCAAAGGATACTAAGTATAAGAGCTTTACGACAATGAACAATAAATACGCAGTAAAAGATCAGGCATGCATACTTAATACTAAATACAACTTAACAATCCTTAAACACTAAACACAATAAAATTGAAAACAAATCTCTCACTTTCCTCAAAACAAATCCAACCAGTACAAAATCTAGAACACGAGTATGAAACTTCGCAAAAGAAGAGAAAAACATCACAAGAAAACGAAAAAAGAAAAACCCCACATGATGGTATAGAGCCTCGCACAAGGAGAGACCCTAAAGATGTTGTCACAACCTTTTGTATTATGTAAGAATAAGATAATTATGCTATAGTTTCCTTTTTGTGGCGTTAAACCACGGTCCATGTTGGATGGATACCACTATTCCTACGCTTAAAGAACTAATTTTGACTATATTTAATAAAAGTAGCTTGTAACTTATTTAGTAACAATTAATTTATTGACTTCATCAATAAGTTAGTTATTTGATAAATAAAAAATGAGAAAGTATTGTAATTTTTAAAAGTTAACTTTTCTAAAGCTATTTGAAGAAGTGTTTAGCTTTCAAAAGCTCCTACTAATATTTTTATTATATTTTTTATATTACATTTTTTATTTTTTTTTAAAAAGACAACTTATTATCTCACAATTAAAATCTTATATACATACGTTAATCTTATTGTCATTTTATTCTTTTCACGCTTTCAATAGTTTTGATCCTTTTTTTTCTCCATTTTTTTCATTTATCCTCTTATTTCTTCTATCCAAATGTATTTTATATTTAATAAAATGACTTAGAATATTTCATATTCAAACATATGTAAAGAAAAATTATTTTTTATATATAATTATTTAATTAATTAATGGATGGTAAATAAACAAAATAAGTGATTCTAATTTTAATATTATATTAATTTAATATTAGATCTCCTTTAAATCATTCAACACATCAGTTAATTGTACAACTATTTTACCAAATAAATTTTAATTTTATTAGTTACTTATACAACTATAAATTTTCAACTACAAATTCACAACTTTCAAGTAACTTTAATAAAAGCTAGAAAGTCACAACTTCCAACTCATTTTACCAAAACATAGTATTTATCTTTGTTAACACTGCTAGCCATAATAAGATGGGTAGTGGTTTAACAAGCCATACCTATAGTATATGACAACCAAAGGAAACGCCGCTAGCCAACAAGAGTAGAGACTGGTGACTAAAATTTTACTATTTGAACATAAAAAAAGAAAAAAAAAACCCTCGGACAATTTTAAGAAGAGAGGAAATACCTATTTTAATTCCTCAAATAGAAAGTAACAATCACCTTAAATTATATAAAACAACAATCGAAAACAAAGTAAAAAAGAAAAAAACTGAAATGAGTGTTTTTCAAAAAATTAACCACAATAAAATTTTTATTAAAGTCAAGAATTAAAATAATGAATTATAACTTGAGAAGCCAAAATGAGTATTTACCGATTTAGAAGAAATATCAATTTAAACTAAAGTTGCCATTAAAACACCTAGATCGTTCCCGCGTCGTTCAAAACTCGCCATTTGGGTTTTGGTGCAGTAAAACTCGTGAAAGCAATATACACCAAATTGTACGGTCGTACAGGTAGGTCTACGAACACCCTAGGTAGAGTAATTCAAGGTCCATAGTATTTATGTATCTCGTGAGGGAGACTAGCATAGCTCCAATTTGACGAATGCTAGCTACCCCCAACGAGCACCGAAAAACACAGATCACATACGGTGCTAAATACGATTTAGATTGCAAAAGCTTGTGGCAAAAATAGAATCCACCTTTAAAAAGGCAATGCATTTGAAACTCCAGGATACAAGACTATCATCGTCCAACCATAATCGTAAGTCATTTACTATATAATTTTACAATAAATTCAAGCAAAACATCATCAAGTTATAAGAAATATGGAACGCCTGTCCTCGGCCCCCTCATCTGGTTGTTCTCCTCTGTTTCAGTGAAAAATTTAACTTCTCTCTCCTATTACAATAAAAAATGTAAGTGTACACAGATAAAATGCTAGTAACTTCTAAAGCATGATCACAGCCATGAAAATCCAAGCATCATAATTTTACAACCATTGCAACATCCAAGTATCATCCACGCTACAAGCTTATAATTTTTATTATGCCTGACACATTCTGTACAATAACAATTTTATTAGCAAATAAATAGTTGGGATACAGGATGTAAGATAGCAGATTCTACTATCCCAGACAAATCCAACATCATCATCACCTTAATGGCAAGTAACAGCAGCCGCTCAACTACCACCAACACCAACAACAATAAAACTTTATCTTATTAGGTGAGATCGGTTAGATGGATCACACAATGCCATTTCGCTTGATCAAAAATCAAATTTGCAAAAATCTGATTAATCAAAAGATCTCTTTAATAACTTTGTCTAAAGTTCTTTTAGGTCTCCCTCGACCTTCTTTACCGAACTAAGAAACCGGCACCTCCAAAGGTTTTCTCTGCACATAACCAAACGACCTTAGACGATTTTCAGTCATTTTTTAATTATAAGTGCTACTCCGATATTCTCTCGAATAATATTATTTTATATCTTATCTTTTCTTGAGTGTCCATTCATCCACCTTAATATTCTCATTTCTGCCACTCTCAATTCCACTTTTTTCTCATGTTCCTTTAAGGCCCAGAATTCCCTACCATATAGGAACCAAAACTCACAAATATTAACGAGTACAAGAAAAGTACATATTTTTGTTATTTAGTCCCCATAAGACACGTATTGCTTCTCTGTACAATTTTCCAAAGTGGCTTTATTTAGTAATGCTAGACTGCTTGACCCAACATGTCGCCTAGCTCAAAAAGCCCTAGTGCAACTTGACAAGGATAAATACCCCTTGGGAGGATTTATACTAAACAACAGGTGAGCATGATGTATGCTTATTAATATACAAAAATGAAAAGACAAAAAATTCAGAACACCATTTGAAAAGATTTTCCACAATTAAAGTCACTAAAAGATTTGATTTTATGCTAAAAAGATCTACAACAAAAGCTATATATATTTTACAAAAGTTGATAAAAAAGTATTGCTATAACTACAACAACTAAACCTTATCCCACTCGATGAAGTCAATTATATGAATCATACAATACCATTGAACTCGATCAAAAACCAAGTTTAAGAAATTTGGTTAATCAAAAAAGACCTTTTTAATAACTTCATTAAAGCTTCTTTTAGGTCTCTCTCAACCCTTTTTTACTAAACTAAAAGTCATGCAAGTTACTCTCCTAACTGGTGCCTCCAAAGATCTGTTCTACACAGTGACCAAATCACCTTAAGCGATTGAGTCATCTTTTTCATTATGTGTGTTATTTTAATATTCTCACGTATACTATCATTTCTTCTATCCTTTCTTATACAACAACTTATCAACCTTAACATTCTCATTTCTACTACTCCTTTAAAGCCCAACATTCACTACCATATACGATAATTTATCGTATTGCAGTTCAGTAAAACTTTCATTTTAGCTTAATAGTTACTATACGATCACAAATAACTAGATGTTTTCTTTCACTTTAACCATCCACCCTGTGTTCTAAGAGCAACACCTTCATTAATTTTTCCATCATATTGTATAATCAATCCCAAGTACTTGATCCTAGAAACTTGTGCTATAATATTATCTCCAATTTTAACTTTTAACACACCATTCCCATCTTGTTTTTCGCTAAATTTACAATGCATATATTTTGTCTTACTATACTAAAGCGAATATCCTTAGATTTTAAAGTCTTTTTCTATAACTCAAGTTTAGCATTAACTTCTTTTGAATCCTCAACCAACACTGTCATCCGCTAAAGCATACACTTTGGAATATAAAAGTATGTCACTTATAGGAACATCTAAGACTAGATTAAACAAATAAAGACTCAAAGAAAAGCCTTAATATAAATCTATTCTTATTGAAAAGTTCTTAGATACGCCTCTAGAAATTATCACACAGATAATTGCCTTCACATATGTCTTGTATAGCCTAAATATATGTTATACAGACCTTTTTCTTTTCTAAAGTCTTCTATAACATTTCTCTAGGTATCCAATCATATGTTTTTTCCAAGTCAATAAAAATCATATAAGTCATATTCTTTGTAGCGATATTCTTTTATCATTTTTAATAAAAGATATATATCTTTTGTTGTAGACCTTGGTATAAAACCAAATTAATTTTCTAAAATCTTAGTTTCTCTTATATTCTATGTTCAATCATCTTTTTCCACAACTTTGTAGTGTGACTCAAATTTAATTCCTCTATAGTTTGCACAATTTTGGAAAAAGATTTATGTATGGTTTTTATTAACTTAAAAACGGCATATGATTATGTACCAAAAAAAAGTGTTGCAGAAGGTTTAAGAAAGAAAATGGAGTTCATGTAATATACTAATATATATATTCAAGCTATACAAAACATGTATGAAAGGATAACTACATGTCTGAGAATTCTTGGAGGCATGTCTAAAGACTTTCTTATATGAATAAGTTTACATCAAAGCTCCACCTTAAACCTTTACATATTTAACCTAATCTTAAGTATACGTACGAGTGACATACAAAAAATTATTTCAAGTGCATACTCTTTTCAAATAAGAGTGTTAGTTGAGAAATCAAAAGAAGTTAATACTCAACTTAAGTTATGGATGAAGACTTTAGAATATAAAAGTTTCACTCGTGCAGAAGTAAGACAGAGTATATACATTATAATTTTAGCACAAAAAAAATGACCATGCTTTGAAAGTTATAATTGAAGATCATATTATACCACAAGTCTCTAAGTTCAGATAGTTGGGGTATGAAATTAACAAAGATGTTATTTATTGTACAAGTTCAGTGATTAAAGTAGAGAAAATCATCGACTGTTATTTGTGATCATAAATTATCTATCAAACTGAAAAAAAAGTCTTATTGTTTTGTAATGTGACTAGTTATTGTATATGATAGTAAATGTTAGACCTTAAAAGAACACAAAAAAAAAAAGTGAAAGTGACTAAAATAAGAATATTAAAGTGGATGGATGGTCACATGAGAAAAGATAGAATAAGAAATGTTTGTATATGCAAGAATATTGGAGTAGCACTTATAATGAAAAAGGTGACAAAATATCATTGAAGGGATAAGATTTGGTTGTTGTTATTGTTATAAAGTCACTAAAAGATTAGAAAGAAAAATATAGAAAGATGTTGGGGCAATTTATGTTAACTTTTGGAAGAAGTAAAACATATGTGAAGGGAATGGATCCTCTCTTTTTAAATTTGCTTGTAACCTTGTTGCGTAAAAAATTGTCTCTCTCTCTCTCTTCATAGACATTAAATTGGTGGGATCATAATATCAATAGTTACGAATATTTATGGAGAGACAGTTTTCACATGACAGGGTCATGTGAAAATTTAACATGAAAGGATCCATTTTTGTCATATGAATCTTTATTCATAGAGAAATTCAAACGATAAAAGTCAAAGCACCAAACCCATACAGCAACTGCAAGTAATTTATATAGGTCAACACTCTAACTACAAACCAATTTGTAACAATGTTATGTTATAGTCAAGTAACTGAGTAAGTACTTACATTGCAATAGTTATCTTTCCAAAATCTCAAGTGTAAATAAATAAATAAAGGCATTAGTATTTTCTATCACAAATATTCGGTCTCAAATGAAATATGTCTTCACATTGTCCCTGTATAATCTTCCATTCTTCACCAAAAGGAAAATTTCAACATGGTAACGGTAGCATTGTGACCTAATGCTGAGTTTCCACAGCAATTTCAAAAATTTGGAACGGAGTTTACTTCCCACAATTTCACTCTTTTTTATATTGGAATCATTCTAGTTTATTTTGTTCACTATCTCCTTCCTCTCCTGCCTTAAACATTTCACTTCCCCCATTTCTGTCATTGCTTTGAGAAGCCTAAAAAATGTTTGCAAGCCATAGTTCACAAAGCCTAATACAGGTGGTGATTAGTAAAGCTCTCTAATTTACAAATTTTCCTAGTTTAAATTTGACAATTCCTATGTTAAGTTGTTTATATGTAACAAGCAGAGTTACTTCAGCTTGAGTGGGTGTGTTGAGAAATAGAAATGCTTTTAGTTAAGTAAACATTTACTTGTAGTTCAACCAAAATAAAGGGTTTGGTTGTCAATATGTGTATGAATCTGAGTGTCATTCCACCTAAGCTATTCCATCCAATCCCTCTGTAATTTCTACATAAGTCATGTTTTTAGCATCAATAAACTAGTCATCGTTTTATATGATAGTAATGTATCACAATTCATCAAAGCCTCAGTAAGTAGTCTAGAGAAATATTTCATACATTCCCTACATCTCCCTTTTACCATTTTTCATCTGTGCCTTGTAATTTCAACTCTCATACATAACTTTATCAATACTTTTATAATGTTTCTTTATAAATATTTTACAGGATTTTAGTTTGTTCGAAGTTTAAACCCATGTACAACCTGGTTATTTAATCCATATAAAAATCCAGGTATGTTAAGGCCACTAAAAAAAGAAACAATAAACCACAATCCATAATCAGGAGAAGCAATAATCCTGCCTAAAGAAACACCTTTTAGCTACCACCTCATCATGTATTCACATTTCAGACTTAGCAAGCAGCAGCTTGGAGACAATGCAATCACCACACTCCCCCATCTTCTTTTCTTCCTCAAAGATTGCTCTCTCAGAACCCAATGATAAATTAAAAAAATCTAGCGATCATGAAACTGATCATTTTGAATCCAGAAGAAATAATCAGCAGAGTGCAGAACTCTGATTCTACCAGTACTTGATAAAAACCCCGTAACAGTCAATAAACATTAGTTTCTTTGATACACAAAAGGTGACTGACCACATAGTATGCATGTCAGTATTCAAACTGTATTTGACTCACCATCTATCCCTCAATAACTCATTTTGTAGCAATATTCAAATATAGAGAAAAAATGTCCCCACTTCCAACATCTGTAGGGGTAGGAAAACATGTATTCTCCATCTCTCAATTTCTCTAATATGAAGGTCATTCAAGAATGAATAATGTTTGATGCATCAAGGAAAGAGGCCATGATTTATATCACACAGATACAAGACATGCAAAAAAAGAAAGGCATCACAAAGACACAAACATTGCGAGACTGAATGATGCAATAATCAACCAATATAATCCTGAAAACATATTTAAAAATAAAACAAGCTTCAGGTGACTCACCATATTTTCATTGAAACTAAGAATAGAAGCTACATTTCCACAACGGTAACAGTAATTAGGTGCAGACCACACCTGCAAAATTCAATAGAATTATTGCATTGACCTCAGAATTTTCAAATGAGACGATAATTTAAATTTTTCAAAAGTTAAACACAACAGCAATTAAGCTTTATCCCAGAAGGCACAATTGCCTAAATGCATTTACCCTGTCAAAAACCAAGTCATTAGTAAACCATTTAGAGCAAAGTCTTCTTAAATAATTTCTACCTAGTTTTCTCAGGTCTTCTCCTATCCCCATTTTTTGGTCTTACTAATAAATTTCCCCATCTCCTACAAATCCTCGCTCAAGGCATTGTTTGGAACTGCCTTTCCCAATAAGTGCTATTCCACAAGTTGGAACCTTATACATTGTAGAGACCCCTCAACTGTTAAAATCAAGCTTGCTTACAACTTGAGCCACCTCTCCAGGGTTTCCTCTACCCATTTTAATTGGACTATTTCTTGCTAGAGCTTCAATCTGTCTTCTCACTTGACAAACCACCTCAAAAAAACACGCTAATTAAAAGAATGAAAAAACATGAAAATCATAAATTTTCAAAAGAAACAGATACATACAGTTACAAGGCCTTTATCTTGGAACATGTACTTAAGACCTTCTTGAACAAGTTGGTGAGCCCGACAAACAAGATCAAGATTGTTTATGTGATTGAACTGCATGAAATCAATGCACTTGTAAAATCCAGACGTAATTTTCAATTCAATAAGCAATTGACAATTAAAATACTTTACCTCAGAAGTGACCCGGGATCCAAAAAGCCAACCTGCTCCACGAGGACTGACTGCCCATGTTTCAATATCTTCAGGATCACTCCACATCAGATCACAAAATGGCCCCTCATGAGGAATTTCACAGTTCCTTTCAATAACCCTTATCTGGCATATGACAATATTTAAACCAATACCTATATTATTCACAGTTCACCTTTAAAAACCAATATTTCAGTTATACAAGTAATGGTTGTCAAACTCATGAGTCAACTCGGACTGAAACAAGTAAAAGCTTCCACCCAAGGAAAACAGAGTCTAGGTGCATGAAAACTCCTCAGTGAGTAGACATGGATGGATCTGGGTAGATACCCACATAAACTCATTAATCAAGGGCAAGTCAGAGAGTCCACTGGGTCATGTTATTTTTGCCTAAAATGCAGCAGCTTTTTGTATGCCTAAGTCAGCTAAAGTTTTGCATAACGCAAAACAATTCATTTATGCCTCACCTTTTTCAACATTTAGCATCATAGCTTGACCAAAATGCAAACTGATCCACATATCCATTGATTCATTCCTGTCACTGATAAAGCTCAAGTTGCCTATTCATTGCCACCAGTATCAGAGCTCAGGTAGCTCATGCATTATGCATTTCACAATTAAAGTGTCTGGTTGCATTGCTCAACCAAAGTTGCAGCCTCTCTCATTCTGTTCTGGCTGGCTCTGTTAGTCAAAGGCTGTCCTTATTTTGGTTCTGTTGCTCCTCCTTGCTGTTTCTGTTGTTTGCCTTTCATGGATTGGTTAATTTTGCGGTGCAGTGCACTTTGTTGATTGATTAATTGTATGTTACTGCTTTTTTCATTGATTTTCAGGTTCAGTGTAATACTGAGGTAGATTTGTTGATTGTAGTGTTTGGGTAAATTGCTTGCCCATATGAATTTATAATATGATCATTTATGTATGATTTTAATCTGTCCTGTAATACTTTGCCATGTGGTTTGCTATATTATGAAGTTGGAATGTTGATTATTTATTCTGCATGTTGCATTAAATTCTGCTTGGATACTATTATAGGTGTTTTAAAAGTTACTTTGGCATTAGGTAACGCTTTCTGAGTTTAGAAGTCTAGTCTAAAGAGGCTCTACTAGTTTATGTAGACCCTTGAGTTTGACAACCTTGCAAAAATAACTGTAAAAGAACCCAACAACCTATTAAGTGCTTTAGTTGCAGTGTTGAAAAAGCAACTTGAAGAATATAGACAATTTTTATTCAAGACTTAGATTTTGTTACTTATAAAAACTAAATTCAACAAATTCATTAAAATGAAACAGCAAACAATTTCTAAAGTCAAACAAAAAGTAAAAACAGATAACATTATTAATTCACAAGTAACAAAAATATTATTAATTCAAATTGAAAAGTAAATACGACAAATGAATCCAACTCTTCTCCAAATTATCAATTTATCCAAATAGTGATATTTTTTATTCTCTTAATAGGCAGGGATGTATGGGGCAGAAGAAAGAACCAGCAAGCTAATTTAAATAAACACCTCACATCATGTAACAAGCTAAGATGTAACAAATATAAGCACATCATGTATATGCATCAGCCCCACACATAAAGTATCAAGAAACAGAAAAAGCACAAGGCTAGACATATTCACAAAGACAAAGTTAAAGTGGAAAATTCCAAAAACTTTATTTGAAAAGATATAAACCACATCAGGCCAAAATACATTTGCAAGTTGATGTAGCACAAATTTGGTTTTTCTTTATTTTTAACCAAAAAACAACATTTAAGATAAAATTCTGTCTTTTTTATTCTAACCAAGCCATTCAAATCCATGCAGTCTTAAACAACATTGAGTTTAAGCAGCAACTGAATAGAGAACCTGATCAATTGTTCGAATGTCTGGAGAAAGGCCACCATGAACACAAAGCACCTGGATCAATCAGAGCAAAAACAAGACTTAATTTTTAACAAAACTCAATAAAAAATCTCATGCACTGCACTGCCCACATGCACATAAGGAATAGAAGAAGGACTGGGGAGTAAAAAAAGATTTACAGTTCCATCTATAATTGCGGACAGTGTAAGATAGTCAAAAACATCTGTACAATATCGCCAAGCATTAGCATTTCCATACTTTCTCTGGCATTCATCATAAAACCCATAGACCTAGCAAAACATAAAAATACAAAATCAACGTAAAATTGCAGAAACCAAAAGATAGTAGAAAACACAGTACAATTTCTTATCTTAGCATTTTCACAATTCACATCTTATCTATATGGTATAGCAATACAAATTCATAAATTTTGACATTTTACAACAGAAGAAGAAAACAAGCAAAACAAAAATGATAGATCACAAGTCCCTAAACAGCTCAATAAGTTAAATAATCAAAGAATTCCTAATCTTTTAACTACAAAATATCATAACTTCATCATATTTGCTAATCCAGTCAAACAATGGAGCCTGATTAACAGAAGGTAGATCCATAGATATATAAAAAGGGCAACCTAGTGCAGGATGCTCCTGCCTTGTGCTTTTGTTTTAAGATGTGCTTCACTTGCTTTTAATGTTTCCTATCTGTGTATAAGTCTTTGAAAAGTAAGATAATCTGAAGTACCAAATGAACCATTATGATTCCTTGTTTCAAGTCTAACATAATGTGTGACTATAATAAAGGAATAAAAAGGCCTATTTGTAGGTTTTGTCCCCATACTTTTTAGCCTATGTGCAATTTTAGTCCCCAAAGTTTTAATTGCTTACATTTAGTTCTCTCATAACTTTCCAATTGTTCAATTTAAGTCCCTCACCTCAAAATTCCATCCAAAGGTTTACCATATCATTCATATATATAAATTACCAAAAGAAAATATGTATAAATATTTAAATAAAAAAAAAACAATGCATAAAGTGTAGTGGAAGGCACCTTTTTTTTATTTTTATTTAATGGTACATTCACACCCCCTGAGGTTTAACCAAATTTCACTTGATACCACTCCTTTTTTTTACATTACTTCAACCTCCCCTGACTCACATAACTGCATAGGGATGGTTTGTGTAATTGAGAAGGGTATGCAGTGTTATGTTGTTAAATAAATTAAGGGAGATTCATATAGGGTGGAGGAAAAAGGTATTGGATGAAATTTTATTAAACCTCAAGGGATATGAGTGTAATTTGCCCTTTTTTTTATTTTTTTTTCTTTGTGAATCTACACAAATCAATGTTATATCACACCTCTGTTACAGTTCTAAAATTCTAGTAGTCATTGGATAAAATTTTGGCATGAGATTTAATTTGAACAATTGGTAAACTATGACAACTAAATGGTAGTAATTAAAACTAAGGGTGATCAAAGCACATAGGCCAAAGCACAAGGATTAGAAGTGCAATTAAGGCAAAAAAAATTTAAGAGTAAAACCAATTTTATATCCCATGCAACTCCGGTTAGCTATAGGTAATTTAAAAGTCAAGGTTGTCAAACTCAATACTCACTGATGAAGCTACAATAAACTTCACTCGTAGGCTTGACTTGTAAAAGCTTATGTAAAAATATTTAAAAAAAAAAAACTATGATAATATTCAAATGAAAGGTAAAAGCTTATCACAAGTCATACTAGAGACACGCAGATATGGACTTGCATGCATGTAGACATGATGAGTTATCATTTGATTTGGCTCAAAAACTGAGCTCCGTTCACAGCATTATTAAAATCACATCAACTATAGTTATATTAGATTTTGCAACACCGTATATTTCTCTGCCAAGCTAAAAAGTCAGATGAACTATTTTCTGTTGTTCCAAGCATAATGAAATCCAGATGAAACATACGTGTCTAAATGCATTAAACATACATTTTTCTTAACACCACAGTGTCGCTTCTGGTGATTGGATGTGTGTTTATGAAATTTTAATATATATGCAGACATACACTTCATCAAGACACCACAGCGTAGCTTCTGGTGATTGGACGTGTGTTTATGAAATTTTAACATATATTCAGACATACTGATAGGGCCCAAGATGAAGATGGGCCAAGGGAAGCTTTAGTCCAAGATGAAGTTGCTGGACCTAAGTCATGGAAAGTATATTTTCCTAAGAGAAAGAAAAAGATGATGGTGCTGAGTTGGCACAGAATTAGTTGGGGTAAGGAGTGTGCGGGTGATTACATAGTGGAGGCAGAGAATGAAGAGGGTATCTTTTTGGGTATTATCTTTCTGTTAGGATGGAGAGCCAGAGTTCTCTATAGGAGCTGTAGCTCTGGGTAGTGGAAGAACACATTTCTCCTCTATAATTTTCCTTTTCAATCTCATAACACACATACTTGTTCTTTGCTCTAGGGTTTTTTTCGCCTGCCATTTCTTGTTTTTTTCTAATTTCTGATTACAGGTCTGCATCACATACACTACATCAAGGCCCCTAAATTTTACACCAGAACCCATGACATAACATGCTGTTAGCTTTAGAATATGGCCTAATCCAGACATACACCGTTGCTATTCAAAAGAGAAGACAAAACATATTACCCAGCAATATCAAAGGAAATTTTCAAGCTTCCACTATGTCTAAAAATTTCAAGTTTCCAGTAGTGATGCACAGGTCAAGAACCAAGTCAGGTAACCCATGAATAAAACCCCACCAAGGCTAACTAGCATAGTTCACATTATGTATTGCAGCAACCAGGTTTCCATTTCACATATTGCCAAACCTCAATCTATGGACCATGAGATTCTGTTTGCAGCCTGAACTACATTAGTTATCAAGGTCATTTTAAAACTTATACAACCATCTCTAAACCTTCATTCCAGTCTCTAAACCTTCTATATTACTTATTCATGTTAATAAATTTCAAAAGGACCAAATTTAAGATTACTAAAGGCTTAATTCAAATTCTTCTTTTAATCTTGACATTTATTGAAATTTGAAACTAAGCATGTCTCAGTGATTTCAACAGCTCATGCAAAGTGGAAAACAACATAGTAAGAGGACATGCAATGAATGAAGTCATGCATATAATCACAACATCACAAACACTATCTAAGATTAGAATTGGCATATGTTAAGATGACATCCATGAAGCAATCAAACAATCAATGAGACATGTCAGGTAGAAACCTTCAATGAAGTTTCCTCTTTTGCATAAGTTGTTTACTAAAAATTAAATCCTATTAGTCTAGAAAAATTCATGCCGGGTAGAATTGCCATGTACATGATAGAATAAAAGCATACCTGTGTTAATTGTCTACTTTCATGGTTTCCACGTAAAAGGGTAATATTAGCTGGGTATCTATGAAATTAATAAAAAATAAAGGATGCATCAATAAAAAAGAAAAGTAATTATGAAATCACAATAATTATAATTCTAGTTTCTAACATTTGAGATCCAAACACGATCAATAAATCAGAACCACAAGGAAGCTAAAAAAATAGCATTACTCGAAGTCACATGAACAAGTTAACGCAGATGCAAGCATACATGGAAACAACACAGTACACACCTAGCTTTTAGAAGCAAGAGGATGGTGAATACTTCCAGACTATTGTAACCCCGATCAACAAAGTCTCCCTGCCACATTAGGAAGATATAGCACTCAAGAAACGAGATGTTGTAAAAATGTATGATGACACCCCCGAGTTCCAAAAGAGAAGTGTAGTATGTACCATAAAAATGTAATTTGTCTCCGGCACGTGACCCCCGGTCTGGAAAAGTTTCATTAGATCATGAAATTGACCATGAATATCACCACAAACAGTCACTGGACTATTCACAGGCTGCACATTTGACTCCTCAATAAGGATCTCTTTAACCTGAAATATTAATCGTCGGTTCAATTTAAATTTTAAGCTGAAATGTAAAACCTGCAACATGGCACAAGTTATCCCTAGCGCCAGAATTACAAAAAGAACAGTAATAGTACTGCAGATAAAACACAGCAATGACCAAAAAAACAAATGCACACAGCATATCCATCAATGACAAACAAAGCCCTAAAGTTTGTTTCTGATGCACATCGGCTCTTCCGATACGAAAAGTTGCGCAACTAACGAAAACAAGCAAGTGATTGATGTGGTTCGTTTGAACACTTGAAAGACTTAGCGTAAGCCGAAATAGAAATTGAAACTGAAACCCTAAATGGAGAAAGCGAAAAGCGAACAGAAAGCGTACATATTCGCAAAGAAGTTGAAGCTCGTCTTCGAGAAGATGTTGGCCATCCTTCACCTTTGCGATCCACTGGTCCAAATCCATCTCTCACTTTCTCTGCCCTCCGCGCTGCCAAACACTACTCCTAGTTAGGTTCCCCCCCAGTCAACAATAAACCAATTTTTAGGATCTTATTGTTGTTTTCTTTCTATTTCCAAAACGAAATGAAATAACTCTGACCCATCACCAATGTTACCTATTATTATTATTATTATTATTATCATATCTAAAGTGAATTTCACTTAAAAAACAAAACTAAGAACTTTAGGAATTATATTTTGAAAATTACTACTTATTTTTATTTTTTTAAAAAAAGATAACATTAAGTAATTATATATTTAAAAAATTAAATAAAATTTATGCTTTTTTTATTTGTGATTTTCTCATTTGGGTTTATATTTTTATACTTTTTAATCAAGTTCTCCAAAAACTTTCTTCATTCTCATTTAATCTCTATAACAATTTGCTAACTTACCTCTCTATTACTTATGTGGCACACAAGTTAGTTCTTATAAATATGCCATTGAGATGACATAGATGATGATGTGCCATTAACCTTAACTCCAAACTTCCAAAACTTAACTTTCATGTTTATGTAATAGGATTTTATCGGTAGAACAATAATGTTAATAGTATTTGCTTTGTCAAGTTTGAAAGCAAGGTTGAACAAAAGATTGTGTCATTGCAAGAAACAACTACAAAAATTTATCACACAAATAGGTGAAAATTCAACAAAGATGTTCTCACGATGCCCAAATCAAATGGTAGTATCTACGTGAATTTGACTTTTAAGTTTTGGAATTATCATTCTATCTACTATATGTAGTTGTTGTCAAGTTAGGTCATCTGTTATTAAAGTAAGCAATCAATATGAATAAGCTAATGTATCTATTAGTCAACTTGTTATTAGGTGATAATGATATAATGATTGTAATGTACTCTAATTTGTTATTTAATACACTTTCTTTTGCATGGTCTTTGATATGCTTTCCAAAACAAGTAGAATCGAAAGTAAATGAAGAGTTAAGAAAACAAAGTATGCTATACAAGAACATAAAAACATACCAAAATGTCATTCTAACTCCAAAATATTTCAAGTTTAATATAAATATTATATTTCCATTTTGGAATTTGATTATGAAGCCAAAATTACTAAAACTAAGAACTTTTATATTTTTTTTATACCCAAAATTTTAACACTAACACAATTTTAATGTATAGATAAAACTATATAACATTTTATTAAATATATAAAACTATGCACAAATTTTGTCTTGTTATTTTTCATTTATTTTTCCATTATTGTGTTAGTTTTAGTCGAACACTTTGTTCAAATTTGAGAAAGCATTCGTTAGCTATCATAGTTCTTTATTATATATTTCGTGATAGCATTTAAAGTTTGTTTATGTCTTTTGAATTTTTTTTAGGTAAAGTTAGAAGTGGTTTGTTAATGAATATTTGAATTTTTATCGAATGTAACTCTTAATAATTAACAAGATTATTTTGTCAGCGTGTTTTTTTTATATAAATTGTCTTTTTTTTAAAAAATTAACTTAGTGTAGCTTTTTTTATTATTATAAAGGAACTTTATTTACTAACTTAAAAAATTACTTTCAATTTTCTTCTTTGATTAAAAAGAGGAATAATAATAATAATACATGTTTTTATCATACTCTTATTTATTAGTTAAAATTAATTAAAAATTATAAAAATATGTAAGAGAAACAAATAAAAAAAATGAAACTCATAACAATTTTATAATTTTAGTTAAATTTTAGTCAATCAATCAGTATGTTTTCAATATAACAAACATCTTTTGTGTAACATCTTGCACTTTGATTTAAAGAAAATAAGATTTATTAAAGTATAATTAGAATATATTTGGATAGAATTTGTAAAATAAATAAATAAATAAATGTAAAGAATGACCGCGAACAGTGTTTCTGGCGTGAACAGTAAATTTCAAAAAATTTCAATAAAAAAGGAGGTTTCACATGAAATTTTCATTTCTTCACTCCTATCCAAGGTTCTCAAAGATTCTAAGGATATATCTCACTATTTTCTCTCATACTAAACCCTCCTGAACTTATATTTTTCTTCATATACATAATTTTACGTCCGTTCTAAAGAATTTCAAGAAAAATTTCGTTCTAAAGTTAAATCTTTGTAAAAGCTCTGTTTTGAGGTAAGGGGGCTCTACTTTATCATTTTGTTATGTTTATTACTTTTATTCTCATAGATCTTGTCATGTATGTGATTATATGTGGAATAATCCTTGTTTTATGAAAAATAATCGATGAAAAGTGAGAATAATTAGTTGTTTATGTGATTTTATGATGAATAATGGTGAAAATGTGATATTGTGTTTAAATAGTGCATGATAAGGTATATTAAGGATGGTTGATATGATTTTGTGATATGAAATATACAAGGAGATGAATGTTTCATGTTTCAATATATTGTGTTACATGTAAAAAATATGTGTATTATAAATATGTCATGGTTTGATGTAAATGATGAAAAGTATGTGAAAATTTAATGAAAAATATGTGTGAACATGAGAAATGACATATGTGAACATGTGAATATACTTGAAAAAGGATATGATGTAAATAGTTACAGAAATACACTGGGGGAGTGAAAGATAGAGAAGATATAGGATATCTTGCGAAAATGTAGAGTGGTGTGTTTTATGATGAATGTGTTATGTATGAGTGGTAGGGTAGAAACTTACCCTTACACAACATTTTCAGGAAACCAGGACGAATAGTACCAGACTCACAATGCATGGATGAATGAGAATTACTATAGAACTTAGTTATTTTGAGTTATGTAATGGATATTTTCAGTTTTATAGCATCCTTTTGAAACAGTTGTAAAACTATCATTTCTTTTTGTTGCTGATGAAAATTTTAGAATCTTTGTTTTTTTAAAGTACTTATGAAATAATGAAATGTTACTCTATGAACCCTAAACCCTAAACCTTATATCATTTCATTGTTTCTTTCTTATTATACAGTTTTTGAAAAAAAAATTTACTTTACGATTTAAATTTTTATGAAAATTTATCATATATTGAGAAAACAAATATGAGGCGTTACAATTTTGATATCAAAGCAATTCATCCAGACCAGATTAGGGTATGGGACTAACATGTTTGTGTTGTGTAATAGATATACTAGAATATGAAATGATTATTTGCTAATATGACTTGTTAGATGTGAATTACCTGAATTAGATGTATCTATATGTATATGAATGATAGAATAATAAGTGATTTTAGTTTATTGCGAGATTAGAGCTATGGCTGGTAGAGGTAGACATGCTGGTGCTACAAATGAATTCTTGGAACGCATGACCCAAGTCTTAGAGACTTTGGCACATAACCAGGAGGCTGAACCAGTCGAGTATATAGGACTTTCTTCTTTTACTAGGCATAACCCTCCAAAATTTGAGGGAAAGTTTGATTCTAAGGGAGCTCTAATGTGGATAGCAGATGTAGAGAAGATTTTTCATGCCATAAAATGTAGAGAGGAGCATAAGGTAACTTATGCTACTTATATGCTTAGTGGAGAAGCCAATGACTGGTGGAGATTGCTAGTCAAACTCTACTGCAAGAAGATTGTTATATTCCTTAGGAGACATTCAAGGAAACATGAAGGCTAGAGAGTTCCTTGAGTTGAAATAAGGAAACATGTCTGCAGGTGAATATGCTGCTAAATTTCATGAATTGATGAAATAATGGCCTCACTATCAACATAATGATGGAGAGGAAGATTTATGTGCTCAATTTGAGCATAAGCTGAGGCCAAATATTCGAACTACCATTAGTGTATTCCAGCTGATAGATTTACTCACTCTAGTGAGTAAATGCAAAATATTTAAAGTTAATACTAAGGGTAAGATAGTGGATACCATAATTGGTGGTCCTGTGAGGCAAAACCGAAGGCCTTCAAGATTTTCTAGAGGACTGTATCTCAAGAAGATAGTAATGGTGGTTCTGGTTCTTTCAGAAGACCACTAAAATGTTTCAAGTGTGGTGGACCTCATATTAAAAAGAATTGTCCTCAACAACTCCACCAACATGTGACATTTGTGGGAAAATGGGACACTCTGCAAGTGTCTATTGGTCTGCTCCATAAAATAGTAAAAACATGAGTGTGGTACAAAGACCTGAATCTAGAGCAAGCACTGAAACAAAGCCAAATGTGAAAGGCAAAGTTTTTGGTCTAAGTAGAGCTAAGGCTTCAAAATCAGAGGAGCTTATTAGAGGTAAATGTATCATAAAAGATCGACTTTTAGATGCGTTGTTTGATTCTGGTGCTACTCATTCTTTTATTTCTGTGAATTGTATGAGATGTCTAGTATTACCTATATTTGAATTGTCTTGTGATGTAATTGTATCTACTCATACGGGTAAGCTCCTAGCAACTTCTTTTGTGTGTTTATGTTGTCCTGTGAGGGTACATAGTAGGAGTTTTAGTATAGATTTGATTTTTTTACCTCTTTCCCAACTTGATGTAATTTTGGGAATGGATTGGTTGTCATCTAACCATGTTCTATTGGACTGCAAAGAGAAAGTTTTAATTTTTGGCACTAAAGTATCAGAAAGTGCTAGACTCTTAAGTTCATATTCGTTGGAAAATGTAATGAGTGCTAAGACTTTCATGGTTCTATTTTCAATTGAGACTGAAAAGGATATGAAGTATATCCCAATGGTGAGAGATTTTTTAGAAGTTTTCCCTGATAATGTTACTGAATTGTCACAGGAAAGAGAGATTGAGTTTACTATTGATCTCATTTCGGGAGCAAATCTTATTTCTGTTGCACCATATAGGATGTCACCAATGGAGTTGGTTGAGGTAAAGAAACAAGTAAAAAAATTATCGCAGAAAAGGTTTGTAAGGCCAAGTGTGTCACCTTGGGGAGTACCTGTTCTTTTGGTGAAAAAGAAAGATAGAAGCATGAGGATGTGTATTAATTATAGGCAGTTGAATAAGGTAACAATAAAGAACAAATATCTTATTCCTCGAATTGATGACTTAATGGATCAGTTACGAGGAGCTTCCATATTTTCGAAGATTGATTTGCGATCTGGTTATTATCAGATCAGAGTCAAGAATGAGGATATTCTCAAGACAGCATTTAGAACCCGCTATGGCCACTATGAGTATCTAGTTATGCCATTTGGTGTGACTAATGCTCCTGCAGTATCCATAGACTATATGAATAGAATTTTTCATGAGTTTTTGGATAAATTTGTTGTAGTATTTATAGATGATATTTTGATTTACTCCAAGACTCATAAAGAATATGCAGAACACTTGAGAATTGTTTTGCAGATACTAAGAGAAAGACAGTTGTATGCAAAATTTTCTAAGTGTGAATGTTGGCTACAACAAATCCAATTTTTGGGACATGTGGTATCAAAAGATGACATGATGGTGGATCCAGTAAAGGTGGAGGCAGTGACTCAATGGTCAAGGCCTACTAATCCAACAAAAAATTGTAGTTTTCTAGCACTAGCTGTCTATTATAGGAAATTCATTGAAGAAATTTCTAAAATAGCTCTTCCTTTGACGAAGTTGATAAGAAAAGGAAAGGAGTTTGTGTGGAGTGAAGAGTGTGAAGTTAGTTTCCAAAAGCTGAAAGAAAAGTTAATATCTACCATTGTCTTAATTTTGCCTAATCCAGAACAGAAGTTTGACGTGTATTATGATGCGTCTGGCCAAGGGCTTGGTTGTGTGTTAATGTAGGATGAAAGGATAGTTGCTTATGCTTCGAGGCAGTTGCATCTTCATGAACTTAATTATCCTACTATGACCTAGAATTAGCTGCAGTGATTTTTACTCTTAAGATATGAAGACATTATCTATTCGGGGAAAAATTTGAGGTATTTAGTGATCACAAGAGTTTGAAGTACTTGTTTGATTAGAAAGAGCTAAATATGAGGCAGAGAAGGTGGATAGAATTTCTGAAAGATTATGATTTTACATTGTCTTACCATCCTGTAAAGGCAAATGTGGTTGCTTATGCTTTAAGTAGAAAATCTTTGCATATGGCAAGTATGATGGAGAAAGAATTAGAGTTGATTGGGAGGTTCCAGGATATGAACTTGGCAGTGGAAGTGCGATCTCAGAGTCTGTATCTTGAAACTTTGACAATCAACAATAATTTCTTGGTTACGGTTTGTGATGCCCAACAAGAAGATTTGTTCTTGTAGGAAATGATGAGGCAGAGGGGTGAAGGAAAGGATTTGGAGTTCCATTGCGATGCAAATGGATTGATTAAGTTCAAAAATCGTGTATGTATTCCTTCCAATAATGAGCTTAAGCAGATGATGCTTGAGGAAGCTCATAAAAGTAGAATGAGTCGAAGGTAGAACATCAATGTTCACCTGAGATGTTGCAGCCATTGGAGATTCCTGAGTGGAAGTGAGATAGTATTTCTATGAATTTTGTGTCTGGTATACTAAGAACTAAGAGTAATCATGATGCAATTTAGGTGATAGTAGATAGATTGACTAAAGCAGCTCATTTTCTTTCCATTAATATGAAGTACAAGTTGGAAAGCTAACAGATATGTATGTGAGAGAGATAGTCAGATTGCATGGAGCGCCAACTAGTGTTGTGTCAGACAGAGATCCAAGGTTTACATCAAGATTTTGAGAGAGTCTGCAGAAAGCCTTGGGTACTATGTTAAAATTTAGTTCAGCTTATCATCTACAAACTGATAGTTAGACTGAAAGAACAATACAGTCCTTGGAGGATTTTTTGAGAGCTTGTGTGATACAATAACAACGAACTTGGGAGGAATGTTTACCTTTGGTGGAATTCACGTATAATAACAATTATCATGCAAACATTGGAATGGCTCCATTTGAGGCTCTGTATGGAAGGAAATATAGAACACCTTTGTGTTGGTATAAAACTAGAGAGACAATCCTATATGCGCCAGATATGGTTTAGAAGCAACATGAGCAAATCAAATTGATCAGAGAAAAGATGAAAATAACACAAGATAGGCAAATGAGTTACTATGATAAGAGGAGAAAATTTTTAGAGTTTTAGGTGAGTGATCATGTGTTTTTAAAAATTTTACCTATGATTGGAGTTGGAAGAGCTTTAAAATCCAGGAAGTTATCTCCTAAGTTTATTGGGCTATTTGAAATGCTAAGTAAAGTTGGTCCTGTTGCTTATGAGATTGCTTTGCCTCCAAATCTCTCAAATTTGCATCCTGTATTTTATGTATCTTAGCTTATAAAGTATATTTCTGACCCTACTCATGTAATAGAACTTCATTCTATTAAAGTGAGAGAGAATTTGTCATATGATATACAACTGGTGAAATTTGTTGATCGTCGTGTTAAGAACGGCTAAGGATATTTCACTAGTTAAAGTAATATAGAATACTACTGATGAAGGAGATGCCACGTAGGAAACTGAGAATAAGACAAAAGAATTATATCCTGATCTTTTTGTAACTTAGCGAATTTCAGGGATGAAACTCCTTAAAGAAAGGAAGAATTGTAACATTCTACACTTTGATTTAAATAAAATGAGGTTTATTAAAGTATAATTGAAATATATTTGGATATAATTTATAAAATAAAAAAAATAAATAAATAAATAAAAATGTAAACAGTGATTGCGAACAGTGTTTTCGGCATGAACAGTAAGACAGTAAATAGTAAATTTTGAAAATTTTCTATAAAAAAGGGGTTTCAAATGAAATTTTCATTTCTTCACTCCTATCCAAGGTTCTCAAAGGTTCTAAGGCTATATCTCATCATTTTCTTTCATACTAAACCCTCTTAAACTTATATTTCTCTTTAGATATTTGATTTTACGTTCGTTCTAAAGGATTTCAAGAAAAACTATGTTCTAGAGTTAAATCTTCAGTTAAATCTTTGTAAAAGCTCTGTTTTGAGGTAAGGGGCTCTACTTTATCATTTTGTTATGTTTATTACTTGTATTCTCATAGATCTTGTCATGTATGTGATTATATGTGGAATAATTCTTGTTTTATGAAAAATAATCGATGAAAAGTGAGAATAATTAGTTGTTTATGTGATTTTATGATGAATACATGATGAAAATGTGATATTGTGTTCAAATAGTGCATGATAAGGTATATTGAGGATGATTGATATGATTTTATGATTTTGTAATATGAAATATACAAGGAGATGAATGTTTCATGTTTGAATATCTTGTGTTACATGTAAAAAAGATGTGTATTGTGAATATGTCATGGTTTGATGTATATGATGAAAAGTATATGAAAATATAATAAAAAATATGTGTGAACATGATAAATGACATATGTAAACATGTGAATATACTTGAAAAAGTATGAGATGAAAAATGATATGATGTAAATACTTACAAAGATACACTGGGAGAGTTAAAGATGTGGACGATATAGGATATATTGCGAAAATGCAAGGTGGTGAGTGACATTCAGGATTGTGCACGAAATATTATGTATGAATGCACCACATAGCCGCACACTCGTTTTTCGACTTGACTCTTGACCATTACCTTTGCTAAGGGACTATCTATTACATACGTTGTATTTATATTGCATTAGGCCTTTCAACGACTATTTACATGGATGTGTAAGATCTCGGGATAGAGGTATCAAGTAATTGTGGCCATAGGGCGCGATAAGTACGGGTAAAAAGGAAAAAAAATTGTGAATATGTGGAATATAATATGTGATTATGTATTGAGATGAGAACTTGCTTTATAAGATACTGTGATATGTAATACCATAATGTTTTCTTTAATCGTGATAAGATGTATTTTATGATGAATGTGTTATGTATGAGTAGTAAGGTAGAGACTCACCCTTATATAATATTTTCAAGAAACCAGGACGAATAGTATCAGGCTCACAGTGCATGGATAGATGAGAACTGCTATAGAACTTAGTTATTTTGAGTTATGTAATAGATATTTTTAGTTCTATAACATTCTTTTGAAACAGTTGTAAAACTATTATTTCTTTTTGTTGCTGATGAAAATTTTAGGATTTTTGTTTTTGTAAAGTACTTATGAAATAATGAAATTTTACTCTATGATCATTTCATTGTTTCTTTCTCATTAGAGTGTTTTTGAAAGAAAATTTACTTTTCTATTTAAATTTTTATGAAAATTTATCATATATTGAGAAAAGAAATATAAAACGTTACATTTTGCTAGCCCTCTTCTTGTTAGTATTGGAGCACTTCCTAAAATATCATGATTTGGACCACTTTCTTTATTTACTTAGATAAGACACTTAGTAATTACTAGAATTGGACCAAATAAGAATAAATATCATTTACTTAAAATGATTATATTTAATAAACTAATTTATAATAATAATAAAAATATATGTATATTCAATATTAAAATAATAGATATTTATTAACTTAAAAATTCTTATTGAAATATTATATTTATATAATTAATGTCTATTTAATTAATATTTATGAAAATATTATAATAAACTCCTTTTATCATAATAGTTGAGTATAATTAATTTTTATGAAAGAAAAATATTTATGCTCCTAAAAATATTTGTTCTAATATATTCATAAACTTAATCTACTTCTATTTAAGAATTTATTTTAAAAAATAGTTATATTATGCTACTTTATTTAATTTAAATAATTAATATGATTTTATATGTAAATTACTTAACGAGATTTTTTTTGTGAAGTAATATATATAGTTATAAAGTTATTATACTAAAAAATATGTACCCAAAATATTAATTGATTTCTCAAGTAAGATATTTTCTAATATATATGAAAGAAAAAGTGTTCAATACTCGTATTATTCATCAATATTCAAATCTCTATTAAGATTTTCTAATATTTTCTCTTAATTTTTAATATATCCACACATAGTAATCTTTCTAACTTAATATATTTTTTATTTAAAAAATGATATTAAAATTTCTTTATTCTAATTCAATTGAATGAAAACTATTATAATTGTTGTTTAAGTAAAATATTTTCACTAAAAGTATTTTAATATTATTTAAATATATTAAGTATTAATCAACTTCTATATTATAAATGAGAATTTATTATTTAAAAAGTGAAGCATTAAGTATTAAGTATCTCTTTTTTGTCTTTAATTATTTGATAATAGCACTTTATGTGTGTGAAAGATTCACTAGATGAGTTGTTGAAATTGTTAAAAATTTTGTAAATTTTGTAAAAAAAAATGATAAGTATGATATATCAAGTTTTTACATATCTCAAGTTAAATATTGAAAAAAATTAGATAATGATATATTAACTTAAGTTGCATGTGTTGTGTTTAATTGAAAATTTATAAGAACTTTTCACTCTCTTTTAAGTTTATGACAAATTTATGTCTAAGACTTAGAAATGTGTGTTTGTATGTGATTAAGATTGTCATTGAGTGCTTGAATATGTGTTTGATATGTTCTCATGGTTAAATAGATGAGTTTATGTCTTACTTAATTAAAGTTTCAACTTTTTTAACATAAAAAAAGAAATATTCGATTTTTGGAAAACTATTTTTAAGCTTCCTACCAAGATGTGAATTAATTTGTTTATTTATTTTAAAATTGAAAGAGTTTAACTTTAAAAATTTGTGAAAAGTTTTTATTTTATTTTCTGTCAATTTGAGATTCTAATAAAAAATATTTTACTTTTATTCATTTTATTCATATTATAAAAATGAAGTATGAACTAATATTTAAATAATTTTTTTTAACTTGAGAGCATTATCAACTTTTTTTTAGTTTTGTTCTTTAATATTGTAGATTAATATTTATAATTAAATTTTTTCATACATTTTAGAAAGAATGTAAGTGAATTGAGTTATTCATGAACTATTTAAACTTGATTTATCAAATATTTAGTTAAGTTTGATTATTTAATTAAACAAATAAACTAAAGCTTAAAATTGAACTCAAATATTTAAATGAATCAAACTTAAACTTTGCAAACTTGACATTAATAACTTGCATGCACACACATATTTACATACTTTAATTATTATAATTTGATTTATTATATTTATTTAAAATTATTATTATTATTATTATTATTATTATTATTATTATTATGTGTATATTTTACTTCTCAAAATTTGTATTTTAAATAAATAAATATAATTTTTAAAGAAATATACTATTTTTATAATTATTTTCTAAAACACTTATCTTATCTTAATGTTGATAAATTGACTTTTATTATTATATTTTAAATTTTAATATAAAAATACTTATTAAATATTAAATTAATAAAAAAAATTATTCAAGACTTACAATATATATATATATATAATTATCGAATTAAGTGTATATTTTAAAAAATTTAATTAAATCACACAAAACTTGAATTTTTTTTAACTTTATGTATTTTAATTTAATTCAAATCATTTACATTTCTACTTTTAAATATAATTACGATGAATTATTTATTTTATAAAAAAGTTAAATATAATCTTTTAAACAATAGTCTCTAAGTTTAATTAAAAATATAAAATCATTTAATATATTATATATAAATTTTATTTTTAAATAATATTTTTAATAATTCCTAATAGTATGACGTAAAATATTTTAATTTTCATGTTAATTTATAGTTATATTATTTAAAGTTAATAAACTACTCATCTTTTATTATATGTTGTAAAAATCATAATATTTTCTTTTAATTCCTAATAGTATGGTAAAACTTGCTTTAATATTCCTCCATATCCTAATTCAGAGGCGTCAGTTTCAACTATGAGCTTTGAGTTAGGATTTGGAATACCTAAACATGGTAAAGTTTTTACAATATCTTTTACTTTTTTAACTACTTCTGTCATTTCTTTATTCTATTCAGAAGGATTTTTCCTTAGTCTTTTATATAATGGTGCACATATAGTTCTTATATTAGGAATAAAATCAGATACATAATTAAGACATCCTAAAAATCTTTGCATTTGAGTTTTATCTTTTATTTCATCTGGAAATTTATTAGCAAATTCAAGATATCTTTGTATAGGAGTTATACTACCTTGATATATTTCAAATCCTAAAAATCTTACTTTTTCTTAAAATATTTTCTTTTTCTTTACTGATACTACTAATCCATTTTATTTTATTAATTCTATAAATTTATTTAAATGATTTATATGTTCAGTTATGTTTTTAGAAAATATTAAAACATCATCTAGATATACTATTAAAAAGTTCATATGAGGATAAAAAATATTATTCATTATTTCTTGAAATTCACTAGGGGTATTTTTTAAACCTTGTGGCATTACATTCCATTTATAATGTCCAAAAGGAACTACAAAAGCTATTTTATATCTATCTTTTTCTTTTACAGTGATTTGATAATAACCTGATTTCATATCAAATTTTGAAAATATTTTGGCATGTACTAGTCTTTTAATTAAATCTTGTTTATTTGGAATAGGATACCTAATCCATTTTAATACTTTATTTAAGGGCTTATAATTTATTACTAATCTAGGAGCTCCTCTTTCTTGTTTAGACGTTTTATTAACATAAAACCCTGTACAACTCCAAGGAGATTTTGAATTTCTAATTAATCCTTTATCTAAATATTCTTTTAATTATTGTTTACAGTATTGTAATTGTTCTTGATTCATTTGAATAGGTTTGGCTTTAGTAGGAATATTTGTTTCATCAAAATTATCTTCATAAGGTAAAGAAATGTCGTATTTCTTTCTATTATGAAAAGCTATTGGATTAGTATCGCATATTTCTTTTTCAATTCTTATTTCAAATTTTTTTATAAGATTTTGTATTTTAGTAGTCTTTAATTGTTGTTCTATTTTTTTATAACTAATTTCTTCATTTAATAATTTTATCTGATTTTGTTTTCTTTGTATTATATTTAATTCGGATATACTTTTTTCTTGAAGTTGGTTTAATTCTTTTATTCTAGGTGTTTATAAAAACTTAAATTCTATAGTTTTTCCAGGTATAGCATTACTAATTATTCCTTTATCATTAATATTAAATGGATATAAAAGTGTTAAGAATGGAGTTCCTAATATTACTTGATTTGTCATATTTTTTATTAATACAAATGAGGTAGTTAAGCATGTTTTATTAGTACAAATTTTTCCATAAGATAATTTATATTGAATATCCATTTTAGATCCATTTGTACTTGATACTCTTTCAGCTGTTTTTTCATAATATTTTGTAGGTATTATTCCTTCTTGAATACAATTTACATATGCTCATGAATCTATTAATGCTATTAATTCAAACTTATCTTGTTTAACTATTAAAGTTATTTTGCAATACCATTTATGTACCGTTAATAGTGCTAAAAGGTTTAGATTAAAAATTTCTTGATCTATTTTTACTTCAGATGTTTCTCCCTGTTCTTTTATAAGTTTTTTCCCTTCTAATTATATCAATTTAAATTCTAAGGTAGATTGATTTTGTTTTAATTCTTCTATTTCTTTTTTTAATATTTTAATTTCTTCTTGTAAATCTTTTATAGTTACTTGTGGTTGTTTAAATATTTTAAAAACATCTTTTATTTCTAAAGGTTTTATTTCTAAGTTCTTTTTCTCTTCCTCTCTAGTTACTAAGTCATTTAATTTTTTAATAAAATCATTCCTTAATGGTCCATCTTCTAGTTTTTCTATTATTTCTATTAGAGTATATGTTTGTTCTTTAGTTATAACATTTATTTAGAGAAGTTGGCAATTATAGCAATTACATAATCCTAGTCCTAGACAATAGTTTTCTTCTTCTGAACTTGTATCTAATTGATAGATTTCATTTTCTAGAGTATTTTCTTCATCTGTTTTTTCTCTATCAGATTCTTCAGGTTCTGATTGTATTAAAATTTCCATTAGTCTTGTTTTTATTTTATTTTATGTATTATTAATTTATGCGTTATTATTTGCTATGCATTACGAAGTAAGTGACATAAGTGGTATCAGAGCCTGCAATTAATAAAAATTTTGAAGAGAAAGTAGTAGTATAGTAAGATGAATTGGACTGCTTACTTATTAAAACAAGCTATAAAAGAATTTAAAAGACAACTTAAACATGAAAAAGATTTGTTATTCAATCATTCTATTAATCTGTCATTGAATTAACTTATTGAAATATTTAGAATTCAAGATACGTTAAACTTTGCTATTCAAGAATTAAAGATTTTTTAAATAATATTTTTAATAATTCCTAATAATATGACGCAAAATATTTTAATTTTCATGTTAATTTATAATTATATTATTTAAAGTTAATAAACTACTCATCTTTTATTATATGTTGTAAAAATTATAATATTTTCTTTTAATTTACTTGATGGCAAGTTTTATTTTTATCTTTATATATAATATATTTTATTTTTATTTTTTATATATAATACATTTTTTATTATTGTCTCTACATGTAATATATATATATATATATTATTTGTATAATTTATTATTATTTTTATATAAGTAGCAGAATAAAGAATGTGTTATATACAAAAATTATAATTAAATAATAGGTTATGCATTATAATTAAAATAAAATATTTAAATATAAAATAATAACATTATACAAACAAAGACTATTTTATAAAATATTTTTATTTAAGAATTCATAATTTTTTTTATAGAAATCAAATAGAAAAATAAATTTTGTGTCAAATAATATTTAAACATTAATTAAATAAATAAATTAATGAGTTGATTTACGTTCCTACACTTAATAATTGAAATGATTTTAAAAAAGGCAACAGAAAAAAAATCTGATTCTCTGAAGAAAAGAAAAATAAAAGCACAAGCAAACAGAGGAACCTAGTAGCGGGTGCAAGAAGGGGATTGGGATTAGAGGGCGGAGGAAGAGGCATTGTCCCTTTGATTCCCTCAAATCCATCAAATGGCTGTTTCTTCGTGTTCTCTTGCCTGTCAGATTCTGCCACTCAGAAAGGTTTCTGCAATCCCTTTTCATTCAACAACTAATTGCAGAACGTCGCCGTTTCCTGCTGCTCTGACTCAAAGACAGCCACTGTTATTTTCTTCAACGACAACGTGCTTTGCAGCAGCGTCGAACTCAAACGACACTAGCAATTCTAAGAAGAACCCTGTTTCTTCAAAAGATAAGGAAATGGAGGTGGAAGTGGAGGAGGAGCTGCCATGGATTCAGGAAAAGGCTTTGGACCTGGTCGAGTTCACTGGCTCGGTTACCCAAGCCATTCCCGGACCTAGAGTGGGTCCCACCCCCTTGCCTTGGATTCTCGCCATTCCTCTTGCATACGCTGGCCTCACTTTCGTCATTGCCTTTGTCAAGACCGTCAAAAAATTCACTTCTCCCAAAGCAAAACGCCGCAGACTGGTCTGTCCCTTGTTCGTTATTCACACAAATCCAACATTTTCTTAGCTCCATCTTTTACTGTAATTCGTTCGCGTTATTAGGCCTTAGGGTCTTTTGCAAATCTTTGTTGAGTTGGATTAAGGTAATTATATGTATATAACGTTTTCCAGGTCAGTAAAAATGCCGCGCTATTGAAGTCGTTGGATGATTTACTTCGAAAAGGAAGTGATGAAGTTAAGTTTGATGCTCTCAAGGAAATTGAGAATAAGGTGAGGTGCATGATCCTCCACACATTTCCATTAAACACTAAGTCATATGGTCATTGTTAGTTGTTGAATTTCGAATTTTCCTCTGATAACTGTTGAGAATCATGATTGTTTCCCGAGTATGTTGGTTTCTACCGTGAAAGAATTTTCAAGAGAAGCTGATTGCAGTATTAACAACAGCAAACAAAAATTAAGTCTTTATCTCATAAACAGTTAGTAACCAGTAATGTACAACAAACATACTTGAACATAAATCTAAGGTGGTATAAAAAACAGAACACAAGCACGAAAGAGAAAAAAACACGATTCAGTAAAATATTAGATTATCACTGGAATTATACCTATGGTAAATTTCATTTTCAGAATCAACGATTAATTGACGCCAAATTTTGTGATACTGCCATTCTGCATGAGGATAACTTGTGTGGATTTTTAAATAATCAAGACATTATCCTTCTCTTTTATTTGTGCTTTGCACATGTGGAATTGCTTATGAATTGCAATAGAACCATTGTGTTTTCTCTCACATATTAATGTATAAATATCTGTTATGATTGTTTTTGCTACTATTTGTTCTAGATTTTGGTTTGTTTCTGTATCAGTGCCATGCTTATCAACTGCCTGGAATCCATGTTTCATTACAGTTGATATCATGTTTTAATTCCTATACCTTTGTGTGCTTGGGAATATGCGCAATAAGATTCATAGTAACAACCGCAAATTCATATCCAGACAGGTTTTGATTTGGAGGGAATTTTGCGCAAGTATATCCGGTATGCCCTGAATGAGAAACCATTCAACCCTGACTTAGTAGCTGATTTAATTCAGCTAAGGAAAGCTTCTATGTTGACTGATTCACAAGTTGCTGCGATTCTGAATGAAATTTCAAGACGAATTGTGCGGGACAAAGGTAATGTAATTTTAACATTGGACAATATATTTATTTGAGCACTGCTGCATACATTCAAAACAAAAGCTATTCTTAATTGTTTTCGTTTCCTTCCCGGCTGCTTGCTATAATTGATGTTACTTGTAAGCAGTCTAATATATAGGTGACTTGACCATGAAATCACCGCAGAAGATTAATTTGATTATTTGATTTTTCTTTGACATATTTGGCATTGAATTTAAGTATAAATTTGTTGTTGAAGAAAATTCTTATATTGTGCAAGTAGAGATGGAGCATGGACTTTGACATAGACACAAACACAAACACAGACACAGACACAGTTAGAACTGTGTAATACTAAGAAAGGCACTTGTTCAATCTCTGAGTACCTTCTGTGAATCAAAACATGATTGATTCCTTAATTGCTATTGGTGATCTTTTGCTTCCTTGAATCCAAGTTGATGCTATACTTGATGGCCTTCTCAATGATTATGATGTGTATGTAACCAGTAACCACTGTCACAAGTAGATTAGAACTACATACTACAAATGAGCTTGAAGCTTTTCTGCTAGTTCATGAATGAAACTCAACTAGAGAAGAATTGCCAAGCTTTGGTTTTTGATACTTTCTTGATCAATGTAGCACAAACTGCAGACCTAGGATCTATGCATAGTTATCAATCTTGGATAGCGGTGTGTAGCAGCCAATGCCAAAAATGTTATAGTGGGATGGTGTGTAGCGGAATGACTGTTATTTAGAAATTTTATATCTGAATTAAATAATTTATACTATATATATATATGCTAAAAGATTTATAAAAAAAAAAATCAAAATCCATGACATATTCATAATTAAAAATAAGAAGTCATAATTCTTAGGCAAAACATACAAGTAAATAACAATAAAAGTAAAAAAATCCCCAAACCAGTGATTTTTTAGGGCAAAAATAATTTTTTTTTGAAAAGTTTCACTCTAGCAATGCAGTGGCAGCACTATGGCTGCTATTTTGGCCACTATTGCGGCCTCTACAGCCGCTATTCAAAACCGCTCTGCTATTCAAATTTTATAGCGGTCTATGGCTGCTCCGCTCTACTATAGTGCCACTATAGCCTGCTATTGATAATCATGGATCTATATATAATCCAGGTCACAATTCTTAGAGCAATATTTTGCCCTTGGAACCCTCTCAATCTTCACAGCAAGGTGTGTTTGATCCTGTCCTTGACAAGTTCCTCATAGATATGATTGCAGTGGCAGAGGTTTGGACAGCATACAGGTAGAGGGTGTGGACGCTTTTCTCAAGGCTTGATACAACGTCAGTTTGTCACAAATTTGGTCATGATGCATTCTCATGCTATCATCAATTGGATCATACGCATACCTACACAACACCTCAATTTTGAGCCTATCCATAGATCAAGTTTCCAAGGCCTAGCACTCCTATGTCTACATATTCCTCTTCACACCAGTTGCATCCTTTCTACTTACCTCACATTTCTATTGGACCAGCATCCTTGCCTACTGGTTCATCTTGTTGTCCCCATGCCTTTCTAGCTGCACCAATAGAGACAGTAATTCAGGGTTGGTATTTTGATTCTAGTGCCACACATCATGTCACTCCAATCCAGCAAATCTTCAAAATAGTGTTCCATTTCAGGGAAAAGATTAAGTCCAAATCGCCAATGGACAAGGTTTTACTATTGTTACTCTTGGCAATTCTTAGTTCAAGTCACCACTGCAACCAAACACAATGTTATTCTTCATAATCTTTTCCTTGTTTCCTCTATCATAAAAAATTTAGTCAATATGATCCAGTTTGCTAGAGATAATAATGGAGTAATGTCCCTAAAATTATAAGTATCAAACAATTAGTCCTTGAAATTATGAAATCAATTATTTTAGTTCACATGCACACACATATATGAATTCTTTTCCATAATTTTAAGGACTAAATTGACACACACACACACACATATAATTTTAGGAACTAAAATGATTGATTTCTTATAATTTCAAGGATTAAAAATTCTTTTTCATAATTTTAAGGACTAAATTGATGGATACCTATAATTTCAAGGACTAAAATGATGTATCACTCAATAATAATGATACTTTGAATTTCATCCTAAGCACTTAAGTCAATTCTTCAACTTTGTAATACATCAATTATGAATAAAGAGCCATTGAATTTTTGTACTGCATGTTGTATGGGCAAGATTCATTGCTTACCTTCTATTTGTTCTAGTGCAACTTACGATGAACCTTTGTAACTCAATTTCAGTGACATATGGGGCCCAACCCCTGTTTTATTGGCTAGAGGATACACCTATTATATAACATTTGTTAATACATGTACACAATATTAGTGGATCTATCTGCTTAAACAAAAATCTTAGGCACTCAAGGTGTTTCAACTTTCAACAGTTCAAAGTTCAAACAGTTAGTTGAGATACAGTTCTCAAGGCACATAAAATCTGTTCAAAATACATTTCTGCTTGTGAAATCCATCCCGCTAGATTGTGTATATAATCCTCCATACCATAATAGTCAATAGCAGCCTCTATCGTGGTGGAGTAGAGTGGCAGGTGTTTGCTATGGAGACTCAGTCGTGTTTCAAAGGAGTGGCCATTGCACCACGAATTGTGGCAAAAAACAGGGGAAATTGCAGCCGTTGCAGCTGCGCGTTTAAATTCCAGATTTGTCCTTTATTTCTTAATGTTGGCAACTTTTAAGGGGGCAATCTTGGGATTTCGCCCCTCTCTTAGTTTCTGATATCTTCTCCCTCCCTCCCTCGCAAGCCCTAAGCTTTTCATTCTCATCTCTCAGTTCTCCTTCATTCTGTTTTTTCATCTCTATTCTTTGCAATTCCACTGCTCCTAATGTCTTTCTTCCTCTTTGACGAGACTTCTGATGTGACAAAGACGTTTCTGGTCATCTTCATCTCCGGTAAAGCCTCCGACGTGACCCAAACTGTTTTCAGTCATCTCTTTCAAGTCCAGTGAACCTTCCGACATCACCCAGACATTTTCTAGTCATCGTATACATCTCCGGACTTACCAACTAACCTACACATTTTCCGGTGACTAAACATTCTCTTTGTTCTATTTTCCTTCTCTGTTTTTTTTGCTCTCTCTAATTTGATTCTCTTGCCCTGGTAATTTCCTCTATTTTCCTTCTTTGTTTTTTGATTTCCTTCTCAGCATATATACATGTGTAGCTTAATTTATACTAGGTATATTTAAAATGTCTAAAATAGTAGTCATCCCGCTATCTGCTATCTTGCTATAGCGTTTTTGGGATTGTTCTGCACTGCTATCCGTGATTGACTACTATGCTCCATACACAATCGAGTTAATTTAATCCTCATTGCATCATTAGTGTTGTGATTTTCAAAATACATTTCTTCTTGTGAAATCCATCCCACTGGATCTATACAAGAAAACCTTGGTAACTTAACCTTCTTCACTAATAAGCAAAATTCATCCATACTTTTCTTCATGGGATTGAGCAGCGGTGTTTGATGTTCTTCATTGCCCCCTGTTTGCCACTAAGTTTACTCAATTCCCATAAGAGAAGTTGCTGCATTGCTTGCTAGTCTTGGGGCTGTTAACTTGTCTAGGGATGCACAGAGAATTTTACAACCCCTCAATTGAGGACTCTAGACGGGGTTTGATATTAGCAAGATGGGCTTCCATTCCCTCCATTTATTAGTTGGTTTTGGCAGCCTGATGTTGGATCTGGAAGGTTAGACCACATGATAGAATCCTGCAATAGTTTTTAGTATTATTAAATCAGAAAACAAAGACAATGCTTCAAACACTTCATATGTACTGGCCTACCTCAAACCTTTCCCCTACCTCTCCCTTAATAATCTCCTTCTAACTAACTAATCCACATCAGCACCACTGATGTGGTTTACCCCTTGTGGCTTCCACCTGGAATATACTTTCCAGAATTTGATCTTTGGCCCAAGGTCCAATAGTTGATCCACCGCTTCATACTTTGGGCTATGTTCTGAACTTGGGTCTCTATCAGGCTGTCTATTTCCCTTATCCCTATTCTCCATTTGTGCATCTGCTTTATGACACATCTTGAGTATGACAAGAAATATCACAATTGATTACATGCCATGATTCTTTCTCATCAATAAGCTTGCTTTAATGTATATGTTTGTGGTAATTTTTTTTAGTTGCTTTAGCATCATGTTTTACATCTTTCGTGTATCTTTGCTGTCTAGTGCTAGAAGCATGGTTTGAATTTCCAATTTGAATTATTTCATAATGTGAAGTTGTAATGCTGCCATATTGAGAGTGCTTTTTCTCAGTAGAAGCATCCTTGAGGGGCTATATGACCCTGTCTTCTGAATTTGTTTGTTGATACTATTAAAGCTATTTTGAAACTGACATGCTTTTAAATAATAGCAACTTGAAAGTCAGAAAGGGCAGGTATTAACGATGTGAGAGAGAACTGGTCTCTCCCCTTTCCTCTAACTTCTTTTTCTCATTCAATGCGTGAAAACATTTTTTGCAAATTTAATTAATGATGCTTTTTAAGTGAGGACCGTATCATTTCTATTCCCTAACTGTATTACATTTAAATGATTTTTAGGCCCTGTTGTGATGGAGAAAGCAGGTTATTCTGAAAAGGGTTTCAAGAGAAAGCTAGCTGTGCAGACCCTTTTTGGAAAGGTCTTCTATCTGTCCGAGGTAAGTGAACATAAGCAGTCAATTTGATACAAATTCTGTTCATCTCTTTCAGTATGTAAAATACATTAAGTGCATGTCTGATTTGGCTTATTTTGAGAAAATAATTGCTTATTTTTTTTCAGTGTTGTGAGAGAGCTTTTAAAAATAATTATTAAAAAAAGCTTATACAAACAAACTAATTGCTTTTAAGTTCCTTTGGTACAATAACCTTTTTTGGTTCTGTAATACTGAAATTAAATGTTGCAATATTACAGGAGAAATTGTTTCTGTATTTTTTTTTTTCGGTTTTAAAATGTTTTTTGTGGTTGTTTGAGAAAGGGGTTTTGTGGGGAAAGGCAGAGGAGGCCAAAATTTCTATTTTAAATAAACATATTTTAATTTGATAGTTTTTCAAAATAAAAAATAAAAAAATGATATATTAGTATAAAATTAATGTATTTATCATTTATTTATTATCACAAATTACATATAATTCTCTTAATTTAAAAATTAAAAAAATCATCCTCCCCTCCCTTTTCCTTAAAAAAGCCCCCTTTCAAACAACCCCGGGAAACACTCAAAAGGTTGCACCTGGTTAATTTTGGGAAGGAATGGTTTTATTTATGGTCGTCGGAAGAAATCTGGTATTCTTGGGTTTTATTTATGTAATTGTTTGCTACTTCATAGTTTCCTAATACTTTATCTTTTCAATTTTTTTAATGTAAAAAGGCTCTTGGGAGGGTGGGCCTTGGCGCAATCAATGGTAAGGTTGTTGCCTTGTGACTTTGAGGTCGTTCAAACTTGGAAACACCCTCTCTCCTTGTAGGAGTAAGGCTGTATCTACCTTTCCCAAACCCCACTAGGTGGGAGTCTTGTGCATTGGCATTTAATGACATACTTGTAATTGTTCTGTTATGAGTTTAATGTATGACTTGATTAAATTTTTCTCCTATTATTCTGATTCCAGCTGCCAGAGTTCTGTTCAAGAGATAGCTCCTTAGTTGTCAAGGAAATCTTCGGGGTTACAGAGTATGCACAATCTGCTTGCTTTTCCTGTGTTGTTTTGGTTCACACTGGTAAAATGGTTGAATAAAAAATGGGAACCCATGCTCATACATTTTTTTTAACTTACTATTCTTTCTTTGCTTAGGAGTTTGAATATAGCTCTCACATTAAAGATGCCAGATGCTACGAATGTATAGCATCATGCTAAGAAGTCCATTTGATATCTTTTTCTTTGATATAAAAAAAACTCTCTTTGCTTTCAGAATGACAAAACAGGATTAAAAACACTGTCGTACATGCTAAGATAAACTATTTCTTGACTTTCTTTCTCAGTGAAGATGCTGACAAACTCAGAATCCACACCGTCTCTGAAGCTGGCAATCTAGATGCACTTGAGAAGATGGTTGATGATTCGGATTCAGAAGATGCAAGTGAGGCTTCATCCGAGGCCTCTTAAAGCAAGTCATATTTCAGTATTTAGCATAGGAGGAGATTAAAGAATGACATGATGCTGAAAACACCATCATCGTCTTCCATCCAAAAGACAAAATTTCAGAGGAAGGGCAGTGATTTTCATAACCTTTTACTTGCTCTTTTCGGTGCAACTTGTTACTTACTTTCAAAATCCCTCATGCATGCTTGATATTTTTGTCATAACTATCTTCAGGTCACTTTTAGTGGCATTGATATTTAGAGTGGAAAAATTGAACTAACAAAATTATTATAAGATACATTCGGGTATAGATATAGAATCAAATATGTTCATTTGGTACCGCGCTTCAAGTCCTCAACAGTGTATACCAGACACCCCTAGTGGTGAGATAATATGAGAACGCCGAAGGTAAAATGTATTATTGAAATACGCTTCAAACTAAAATATTTACTAACACTAATCCTTAATCAATTTTTGTTTGTTTTTGTATTGTTGAACAATGTCTCCACAGCCTTTCTTGAATTAAGGAGTATATAAACGTTGATGAACTATAGTTTGAAGCGTTAGCGTAAATTATTTATTTATATATTTTGTATTTGTTCACTTAAAGGGGTGCATTTGGAAGAGCATACAGAGAAAAGGTATGTTAAGCCCGTAACCGGTGCGCAGGCAAAATTAAACTTGAAAACACTGCTTAATCTGTTAAGTCTATTTATAAATAAGTATATGAAATATTTTTTTTTATTAAGCAATCTGACATCTGTTAAAATTTTGGCACAATTTTTTTATTTGTAACTTCATCATCTCAAAAATTAATAACCTATTAGAATTAAGTTTAATTTGGGCAAAATTTTAGATAAGTTCTTATCGGAGAAAAAATTAATATAAAATTTAAATAAAGCATCTTTTATTAGTTAAAAGCAACCTATATTCCATAAGTTATAGAGATGGTAAGTGAGAGAATTTTTAAAAAAATAAAAAAGTATAAGTTAATAATTTATAGAAATAATTTGTTTCATTTTACTACTTAATAATGTCAATACTAAGTATGAGCCTTAGTCTATAATTTAACCACATCCGATATAATTCAAGAATCTTAAAATATCAATACTAAAACATCTGATACATATCTAAGATAAATCGAACTCTAATAGATGTAAAAGGTCAAAATATAACAAAAGTAAAAAGAAAGTGTTGCAATTGGATCAAAGTGAGACGAGACCACATAGTCACGTAGAGAAAAAGGAAAGGTAAAAAATAATTTTAATTAGTTAAAAAAAAATGATGACAACGTCATAATTTAAGTTTATAAAAAAAGTTATAATTAAAAAAATCTTCAAAATTAAATTTGAGTTTAGGAGTTGTTAATGTGCTAGAAAAGATAACGGTACTTTATGACATGTTAAATAAAGTAATTACTTTTTAATTAATTGTAAAAAATTATTCTAACTTTAGAAATATTTATTTTATTCCAAAAAATAATAATTCATATTTTCATTATTCTAATTAATTATAAAAAAATATATTTTTATTTTTTATTTTTTATTTGAAAGAAGATATAATTTATAAAGAAATTTATTTTTTATTTTTAAAATTAAAAAACACAATATTAGGAAGAAGACGTTTTTTAAAATTTTAAATGTGAATCAAAGGAATAAATGGTGTGCAAGAAATATTTTCTTTTTTGTTTTTGGGTAAAATAAATGAATTTTAAAAAAACTTACTTTGATATTTTGTTATTTTCAATTAAATTAAGAAAATTAATTGTTCTCGTACAGGATACAACAGTCTTTGATAATCTCTTCTTCTGTCTTATTTTGCGATGTTCTTGCAAGTATGTCATACCCTTCTCTATATGACGTGGAGAAGGTACCTACAAAAGACACTTCTATGATAAAGTTATACATCAGTTTAGGCAATAAATGCTATTTATTATTTTAAAAGTCAACCCTTTACCTGTACTTCTTATTTTCCTTTTATAGGCAATATTTTGGGCTAATGGGCTTCATGACTCAGCCCTGTCTTAAACCTTTCGTTTAATTAAATTAATGGTTATCTGCTTTAATCTTGTTTAATCATTTCTAAGTTATTTTAATCTTTACTGGATGGGTGTTTGTCCTCCTAGGCCAAAGGGGTATTTAGATTCCTTCTTTCGTCATAGTGATCGAGTAGAATATCTTATCCAGTACACTAGTCCTCCAAGCTTGAGAAAGTATGACATAAGGGCTGATTTAGGTCTACAGAACTTGGTACTATGGTTTTCTTTTATGCAAGTCATAAAAGGTTATGACTGGTGTGACCGATAGAGTGCTCGATTTTGAAATCTGTTAGTGTTAGCGCAGGGGTATTCGGATTCCAATTGAAGAAAGACCAAATTATCTTGTATATTTTTGCCTTTCCAAGCTTTATGATATGTCGGCATTTTAGGGTTTCGTTAAATTAGGGTTTCCTCGTAGGTCACACTTTGAAACAAAAGGTTATTCATTCATATCCATTGATCTAGAAGAGATCTAACGGTAAAAGACGAGGTGTGAGCCTTCATCTGCCCAAAACATTATGTTCTATAAATAAGTGGTGATCCAAGCATCATGTATGCATTCTACTATGCATCGAGGGGTATATTTTGCTTAATTTGTTGGAAGTTTTGTCCCTTCTAGACTTTAAGGTACGTTTGTCTTGCTTTACTATTTTCTTCTCCTCTTATTCTCTTATGGCCTATTCAATTGAATGGGAGGACTCATTGTCGGACCAGGCAAGGCCAAATATTGTTTCTGATGTGGTTGGGGATTTGAGTGAGACCGAAAGGTTTGAGAGAATTTCTTCTTGTCCAACCGGTATTATAAATGATCTGGATACGACTATTAGGGATTCTAGAGATGAAGCTGAATCGTCTAACGGCTGTGAGGCTGGCCCCGATTCAGGCTAGTCGCTGTCGAATGCTAGTCCCCTTACAGAAAGGCCTAAGTTTTCGCCTTGTACAATTCCTGACTACGAATGGGTAGACGTGAAGTAGCCATATACTACTCACGCTTTCAACAAAATAAGCGACTATAAGCCTTTGTAGATCATTGTGACATATCACTTGGGAGGCTTTGGACCCTTATCCGATAACTATTATTGTTTGCTGAGGGGATGGCTCAGGGAATCTTGAACTAGTATTTTTAGGTGATGGTGTTGAGATGGTCGACACCTTCTTTGTATATGAATGTATGTTTAGGAAATTAGGTATAAAACTTCCCTTTGATGATTTTCAAATGGGTGTATTGAGGGTTTTTAATGTTGCACCGATACAACTTCACCCGAATAGGTAGGCGACAATGCATGCTTTCAGAATCTTGTGTAAATTTCATTATATAGAGCTTAGCATAGGTTTGTTTCTTCATTTTTTCTGTACCTGTCCTTTAGACAAGGAAATGTTGGTATCACTAATAAGGTAGGCCGAACTACCCCTTTCTAAACCTTATACCTCTTCGTTTAAGGGTTTTAAAACTAGCTACTTTAAAGTAACCGTCCACCCTATCAGAAAAAAAAGTACTTTTTTGATATTGAGGATAGACCTCTCTTTCCTTTTCATTGGAATAGAGTCCCTTGTCAATATGATCTATATCTGGAAGAGATGCTATCGCCAGTAGAGTTTTCGGCACTAGAGTATATAAAATCTCTCCCCCATGAACTGCCTGCCCAAGCTCTCATCCTTTTGCTGAAGTCCCCCAAGCCTCGCTTGGATATGGACGATATGCTTTGTCTCTTTAGTTTATAATTTGGTCACCGAATTATATTGATTTGACTTCTTGTTTTTATTGTAGGTATAATGTTATAAAGAAGACTCGATGTGGGTTATCGTCATGGTTTGAAACAACGAGCTCATGAAGGTACAACGGTTGAAGAACACTGACATCCTTGTCTAGACCATGTTCCAGACTTGCCTGAGGTCCACCCTCCTCCCCGGGATCAACCCCTTGCCGAAGGTTATCAAAAGAAAAAAAAAAAGATAACGACAAGGAGAAGGAATCCGATAAGGAGAGAAAGCAGAAACATGCTTGAGCTGCAGGGTTGACTGGTCCAAGCAGCTCTTCTATATATACCGTCATCCTTCCTATTGTCTTTTTAGATTCTTTTTTTGCTGAGGGGGTTCAGGCTTATAAACTTGTATCCTCAGACCTGTTATCGGAGACTGGGAGGGCTATTGTAAATAAACAAGATAACAGGTCCTGATGGCAATGGTTCTATGAACTACAAACCCGAGCTATGGTAATGGCGCGTAGCTTGACTTTGGAGCCTTTGCTTCAACTAGAAAAGGTCTAAAGCCAATTCTCATATACCCAGAGAGCTTTGGAAGAAAGTGAAGAGGTTCAGCTGAACTTGGCCGATACAAACAAAGGGTTAGAAGTTGAAGTGGCTCAAATTAAAGGGCACTTCAACATTATTAAGGATCGGCTATGTGCCACTGAAGAAGCCCTAAGGGTCAAAACCTTGGCGAGGGAGAGGCAAAATAAAGATAAAGGCGGTGCTGACATGAAGGCATTTGCTGTTGAGTACAATGACAAGATAGTTGCTGAGCATGAAGTCAGATTTCATCATGTCATGCGACAAATAATCAAATTTTGCCAAGTCTCTACTGACTTCCACTTTGATCTAATGAAGGACTTCTTTGGTGGAAAGTTCTTATCTTATGATGAAGTGGATGAAGAGGTGGAACCTGATGCCGAGGCTCCTTGCCAAGTTCATGGAATCATTGCTGAAAATGCCCCTACACAGGATGGTGCTGAGGGGGGAATCAATAGAAAATTTTTATTTTGTAAAGCAGAGGCTGGTAGCGCCTAATACTTTATGTAATGCTTTTTGGCCTTTTTGTGTCGTCTATTAATATGAATTCAATTTCTTCATCAATCGTGTTAGGCTATTTTTAAAGTAACTAATTTATTATGATTAATACTCGTATAAAACAAACTTCATATTCATTTACTCATTTTGATAGCTGTGAAATAAACCATGATTGGTGTGTTTAACTTAGTTAAGTAATATCCGAGTGGAGTGCTCAGGAGAGTAATTCGACTTTAACTGAGAGAATTTAAATTTTTTCCAACTTCAACCGAATAAGTGTAATCGGGGGTGAATTGAATAATTTCAACTTTAGAAGGCGTATTCGGGAGGGAAATAATTTCACTTTTATTCGAGTAAGCATACTTGCGATAGTTTGATTCAACCTTAGCCGGGTAGGGGTACGTGGGAAGGAATATTTTTCAACCTTAGCTGAGTAGGGATGCTCGGGAGGGAATTTTTTTTAATTTTTTTTTCAACCTTAGTCGAGTAGGAATGTTTTTCATCCTTAGTTGAGTAGGAATGTTCGAGAGGGAATGTTTTTCAACCTTAGTCGAGTAGGAACATTTTTCATCCTTAGCCAAGTAGGGATGCTCGGGAGGGGATGGTTTTCAACCTTAGCCGAGTAGGGATGTTCAAGAGGGAATGTTTTTCAACATTTGCCGAGTAGGGGTATTTGAGAGGGAATTGAATGATTTCAAGATAGGAAACTCGTGTAAGAACTGAAATAAATTTTATTGATAAGTGCCTCATTAAAAACCTTATCGAAAAAACCTCTTTTGATGTTCTTTTAAGAGGGTAAAACTCGAGCGAGGAAAAGAGTGCACAAACTTTACATATTACATATGTTAACTAAAATAATGCTTTAGATGTGACACATTTCAGGTTCTCAGCATAGCCTTCCCCTCAAGTGTTTCTAGCTTATAAGATCCATTGTTCAGGCAAGCTGTTACCCAAAAAGGTCCATCCTAGTTGGCCGCGAGTATTCCTTCTTGTCAGTCTCAATGTGCTTCTCCTGTGGCTGTCCATACTAAGTCCCCGACTTGAAATTGTCTTGGTTTTAGCTTTGAGTTAAACTTTCGTGCCATTACCTTTTTACTTGCTTCTATCATGATGGCGGTCTGGTCCCTGATTTCATCTACTAGATTCAAGTTGGTGGTCAAGGAGAGAGAATTGGTGTCTTCTTCAAAGTATTGTTGCCGAAATGAGGGTTCACCAATCTCAACTGGAATCATGGCCTTGATTCCATATGTTAATCGAAAGGGAGTTTCTTTTCTTGTGGTTTGGGGAGTGCACCGATATGCCTAAAGAATTTTCGATAACTTTTCAGCCCATTCTCCTTTTGCCGATTCCAATCGCCTTTTAAGCTCATGAAGAATAACTTTATTGGCAGCCTCAGCTTGGCCATTATTCTGGGGATGTTCTATTGAAGTGAATCAGTGCTTTATGTTGAGCCCTTCTAAAAAATCGTTAAAGCGCTTACCTGTAAACTAGAGGTCGTAGTCAGTGATTAAGGCAAGGGGTATGTGAAGTGCGTGATGATATTTTTTCAAATGAACTTTTGAACGTTGTTGGCTGTGATGGTCGTGAGAGGCTCAGCTTCTATCCATTTAGTGAAATAATCAACAACAACGAGAAGTACTTGTATTGCCCTTTGGCTAGGGGAAATGGCCTAGCAAGTCCATCCCTCATATGGCAAAGGGCCAAAGGGAGTAAATGGGGATGAAGGTTCTCAGCATTTTGATGGATGAGCGGTCCATGCTGTTGACATGGGAAACACTTCTTAACTAAAAGCTCACAAACTTTAGTCAGGGTCGGCCAGTAATATCCTGCTCTTAGTATTTTGGCTGCCATGATTCTCCCTTCTGAATGAGTTCCACAAATGCCTTCATGAATTTTCTCATTACATAATCGACTTATTCTTCATTAAGGCATTTTAGCAGGGGGTGAATATTCCTCGTTTATACAACTCTTGGTCTACGAGGGCAAACTTTGCTGCTTATTTACTGAGTTGTCTTGCTTGCTTTGGATTGTTAGGTAATTTACAAATACTAAGATATTGAATAATCTCCATTATCTAGTTCTGAGATGTGTCTTTAATTTTCATGCACTCATGCCCGAGAATGCTGGACATAGTAATTTCTTGCTGAATCATACTCTGAAGCTGCCTAGTTTTCCTTTGACTGGCCAACTTAGCGAGTCTATCAGGTTGTTTATTCAGGGCTCTTGGTGTATATCGAACACATACTTCATCAAACTCGCCTTTTATCTACTTAAATTCATGATAATATTGCATCATAACTGAATCCTTTAATTGATACATACCATTAATTTGTTCAGCCATAACTTTGGAATCACTCCAACATGTAATCTGTCTAACCCCGATTTACTTTGCAAGTCTAAGGCTAGCAAGCAGTGCCTCATACTCTAACTGATTATTAGATGCCTTAAATCTAAATCATATAGACTATTCAAGTACCACCGCGTTTAGCCCTTCTAAGATAACTCCAGCTCCACAACTGCAAAGAGTTGATGACCCGTCTACATGCAGCTTCCACATATTGGTATTAGTATGTTTCTGGGTGGTGAATTCGTTGACAAAATCTACAAGTACCTGAGCCTTAAGGGGTCTTCGAGTCTCAAAGCAGATATTAAATTGGGATAACTTGACTGCCCATGTCATTAACCAACCTGCTAACTCCGGTTTTCATAAAATTTTTGGCAATTGGGTAGTGGGTACGTACCACCACCCGATGACTTTGAAAGTAATGCCTAATCCATTGGGCTGTGTGAACTAGTGCCAACACTACTTTCTCCATTAACTGGTATTGGATTTTGGCATCTTGAAGCATTAAGCTAATAAAGTATACTAGTGCTTGCTTAAGTATTTCATGTAATAAGACTGAACTGATAGCCTTGTTTGACATGGATAAATAGATGATCATATCCTGCCCTGGTTTCAGCTTTGTTAGGATGGGAAGAGCTGCCAACGTGTTCTTATACTGGACAAAGGCTGTTTCACATTCATTTGTCCAGATGAATTTCTGTGATTTTTTGAGGAGATCAATGAAAGGTTGAGATTTTTTTGCCATTGTAGGCAAGAATCTAGCTAGTACAGCTATTCAGCCAGCTAGCTGTTGTACTTCTTTCATATTATGAAGGCTAGTCATATCAATAATAACTTAGGACTTATCTAGATTTGCCTGAATTCCTTTTTCTGAAAGCATAAATCCTAAGAAATTTTCACCGGCTACCCCGAATGTGCATTTTTCAGGATTAAACTACATCCCATGCCATCTTTCTTCAGCGAATACCTCAGTTAAGTAGACGACATGACTTTTGAGAGAGATGGATTTAACTGCCATATCATCAACGTATACTTCCATACACCTCCCTATTTGTTTTGCAAAAATCTTATCCATTAACCTTTGATATGTCGCCCCTGCATTTTTAAGGCTGAAGGATATAACTTTATAACAAAAATTTGCTGAGTCTGTTATAAAGGCCGTCTTCTCTTCATCTGGGGGGTACATCCTGATCTGGTTATATCTGGAGTATACGTCTAAGAAATTGAGTACTTTGTGGCTGGCCGCCCCATCGACCAGGGTGTCGATATTAGGGAGAGGATAAGCATCCTTGAGACATACTTTATTTAGATAAGTGAAATTGGTGCACATCCTTGATAGACGATGCTGAGTCGCTACCAAACAACTATTTTTTTAAAAGTTTTGTAGTATAGAACCAAACCTAGGTCAATTCACGGAGACACATTTTCAGTCAAATTCAATTTTAGGTTTTGTTTTAAAGAATGCAAATAAGGTTTTTAAGGGTTTTGAAAATTACAAATTAATTTAATTAAATTACAGACGTAATTAAAGTGAGTAAAAATGAATTAAGAAACATCAATCCACAAAATACAAATTGTGTGTAACTCTGACTATCACAGTATCTAAAGATTTAAATATGCGTTTGAGCAATCACCTAATTTAATCGAATATCCTAATTGAATATAGTTACGAATTAAATCAAATAATCATTTAACCTAATATGTATTAATTATCAAATCAGAGCATCAATCGAGTTCTAATTTGAATTCTAACAACAAAAAAGTCAATCACGATCGCAATATACAATTATGAGATTAGAGAGAAAAGAGAACAAATTCGGAGCGATTTAGCGTAGAACTCAAGTCAGAATTATAGCGTTTGGATTCCACAGATTAAACGAGAGGTTTAGCCTTTTATCGAAGCACTTAACCCACACAAGGATGAGAAAAGAACTAGAGAGTTTGAGAGAAAGTAAAAACAAAGATTTTTATTTTGGCCAAGTCTCAAAAGCTGAAAGTGTCTAATCACTTCCCAATTTAGAACCTAATTAGTCTATTTATAGGTTCTGATTAGGGTAAATTAAGTTGACAAAATGCAGGCTTCAATAATATCCAAAAGCCCAAATATAATTATTAAATAATAAGGGTCCAAATGCAATCCTGCAACAATATTCAACATATCTGCCTCAGCTTCAAAAAATCATAAAAAATAAAAAACAAATCCAAATTCAACGATCCATTTATGCATTTTGAAGCCCTGGATGTTTAGAATCCAATGCAACTAGAATCAGCCAAAAATTATATTTGTAAAAAACGTTATGGCGAAAAGAGTAGTTTGAGGTTAGAATAATCAAAAATATAAAATTAGAACATTTATTTGTAACAAGGCCAATTTATTCAAATAACTAGAAAATGATAAAAACTCTAAAAATAAAGCATATGAAAAGTGTTTATTAATCAAAATAAAACAATAAATATAAATCTAAAATATGTCACATCAAATTCTCCCACACTTAAGATTTTGCTCTCCGAGATAAATCACAAAATCAAACTATAGGGGACCTAAAACAAATTAGGCTATATATAAAGCCCATCAAGTTCAAATATCATGGCTAGAATGGAAATCAATTCTCGCACTTCAAATTGACAAATAAACTTTATCAAATCAAGTGAATGAATTATAAGAGATAGAATCCTCACATGATATACTCTCAATCACTTAAGTGTATAATGTAAAGTGTGTCACTCAAAATGCACAACATGAAGCATGATCGTCCATAAGCTTGTCTATTGCCTACTTCTCCACTAGAATTCACACATACACACAAAAATCAAAAGGACTTTTCTAGGTTATAAAGGGGCATAGTAAAGGTGAAAAAATTACAAAGGTAATCAAGCTAAAACCAAAAAGGATATAAGAACAATGTGGAATGAATCCAAAGAAAGTAAGCATGAAAGTAAATTCCCTAAACAAAAATATAATGTCATACAATCCAAAAACAATCCTTTTTTACTTTTGCTAGCCATCCAATACTCCTTTTCCTTTTTATTGCTTCTTTTTATTTTTCTTTTTCTTTTTTTCTTTGTTTTTTTTAGAAACTGATTTTTCTTTTCTCTTGCATTTTCTAAAGCAATCTCCCCCACACTTATTTATATGATCATTCCCAAAACAATTTCAAAGTTCTTATGTCCCTTAAGGTTGGGTCATTTTATTTTTTTACACCTTTAGCTTGAAATGAGCTAAGATCACCCAAAATAGGACAATTAGGCTCAAGGGGGCTTAAACATTGGAAATAATGCAAGGTTGGCTTTTTGGTTAGTAGTTTGCAAGAAAAAAAATGATGCCTCTATCATGTAAATGTAAGCATACAGAAATATAGTCTCAAAAAAGTTTAAGGCAAGTTCTAGTGTCATACAACCATGATTACAATCACACAATGAAGGAAAGTAAAATGACATGATATTGTCATCTATATAGCTCAAAATCTCACAAGGTATATATTCTATCGCAAATAATTAAACACACAAGATATCTATCAAAGTCCACCTATCAAACCGAAGAATGATTTAATCAATCCATCAAAGCCATGAAATAGTCACTTAATTAGACTAAGTACACACAAAAAACATAGTACTCCCCCACTTGAAATTAATATTGCCCTCAATGAAAAACATAATAAGCATAAGGACAATTCAAACAATCCAATAAGTGAGAGAGAGGTAAGAAAACTCTCAGAAAATCAAGCTAGGTGGCCAATTCAAAAGTGGCCTCCTCTTGTTTATGTTCCCCCAAGCCCTCATGAAAAACCTTGAGCTGATGCTCATTAACCTTAAAGTTCCTTTGCGATCCCATATCCTGAAGTTCAACAACACCATAACGAAAAACATTAACAATAAGAAAGGGACCATAGCACCTAGATCTCAATTTACTAGGCATCAACTTAAGTCTAGAATTATATAAAAGGACTTTGTCATCAATGTGAAATTTTTATGCCCTATTAGCTTATCATGGAAAGCCTTGGTGCACTCCTTGTAGATGTAGGAGTTCTCATGTGCTTCTTTATGAATCTCCTCCAACTCTTTTAATTGAAGCTTCCTATGTGAGCTAGTTGTCTGTATTCCAAATTGCATTGCTTGATCGTCCAGAATGCCTTATGCTCCACTTCTACTGGTAGATGACATGCTTTGCCAAAAATAACTCAATAAGGAGACATTCCTATGAGTGTTTTGTAGGTAGTTTTGTAAGCCTGCAAAGCTTCATCTAAGCATAGACTCCAATCCTTTCTATTGGGTTGGACAATCTTCTCCAAGATTTGCTTTATTTCTAGATTGGAGATCTCTGCTTGTCCATTAGTCTGAGGGTGATATGGTGTGAAAACTTTATGCATAACTCCAAACTTCTGAAGTAAGGCAGCCATTGTGCGATTGCAAAAGTGTGATCCCTAGTCACTGATTAACGCTCTGGAAAATCCAAACCTGTAGAAAATATGTGACTTCACAAAATCTACAACAACATGACCATCATTAGTACAAGCGGCCTTTGCTTCCACCTACTTGGAGACATAGTCCACTGCTAACAAAATATACGTATAGCCAAATGAAATAGGAAGGGGACCCATAAAATTTATGCCCCATACATCAAACACCTCACAAGAAAGGAGAGGTAGTTGGGGCATCTCATTTCGGCGCGAGATGTTCCCAATCCTTTGGCATCGCTCATATGTCTTACAGAAGTTGTGTGTATCCTGGAACATAGTAGGCCAATATAGTCCAAAATCTAAAATCTTTCAGGCTGTATGTTAAGGTCTAAAGTGTTCATAACAAGCTAAGGAATGAAAAAATCTAAGCACAGACTAGAACTCATATTCGGGCACACATCGTCTGATAATCTTGTCACTGCACATCTTCCATAAGTATGGATCATCCCAAATGTAGAATTTGGAATCACTTTTCAGCTTTGCAGCTTAAGCTTTGGAAAAGTATGTAGGAATCTTCTTGACAGCCAAATAATTCATCAAATCTACATACCAATGATCAGCACTCTAATATAGTAAAGCTACTCATCTGGAAAGATATCTCTAATAGGGAGATCCTCTAGTGGTTGTTGAATTTTGCTCAAATGGTCTGCAACTAAGTTTTCTGCACCACTTCTTTCTCTGATCTTAATGTCAAACTCTTGAAGAAAAAGCATTCAGCGAATTAGTCTCGGTTTAGAATCTAACTTCTTAAGCAAGTACCTCAGAGCTGTATGATCAGAGAAAACAATTACTTTAGAGCCAAGTAAATATGAACGAAATTTATCTAAAGTAAAAACAATGGCTAAAAGTTCTTTTTCTATAGTGGTGTAGTTTGCTTGTGCTTTATCCAATGTCTGAGAAGCATAGACTATGACATAGGGTTGCTTCTCCACTTTTTGACTAAGAATAGTACCAACTACAAAGTTCGAAGCATCACATATTAGCTTGAACAAAATCGTTCTTGCAGGTCTAATCAAAGTGAGGCGCTTCTTCAGCTCATCAAAAGCGTTCTTGCAGGTCTAATCAAAGATGAAATCAATATCATACTCTAGACACTACTTAAATCAATCTTGGCTTTATCAGTCTTAATACCCCTACTTGACACTACATGCTCTAGTACAATCCCTTTAGTGACCATAAAATGACATTTCTCATAATTTAAAACCAAATTGAACTATATACACCTATCTAATACTCTAGACAAGCTATCTAAATATGCATCAAACGAAGACCCATAAACAGTCAAGTTGTCCATGAATACTTCGAGTGAGGTCTCTAGGAAGTCCGTAAAAATGCTTATCACACACCTTTGAAAAGTGTCAGGTGCATTATACAATCCAAATGGCATCCGTTTGTAAGCAAAGGTACCAAAAAGACAAGTGACTGTAGTCTTATGTTGGTCCTCTGGGGGTATTTAAAAGTAACCAGAAAATTAGTCTAGAAAGCAGTAATGGGATTTCCTTGCTATATGCTCAAAGACCTGATCAATAAAAGGCATGGGAAAGTGGTCCTTGTATAATCAATACAAACTCGCCACCCATTCTGAATTCTGGTCAGAATCAGCTCATCAAACTGGTTCTTTGTGACTGTTATGTCAGTCTTCTTAGATACAGCATGGATTAGATTCACTCACTTGCTATTAGAGATTGGGTATATCATGCCAACAGCTAACAGTTTACCAACTTATTTCTTCACCGCTTCTAAGAGAGTGGGATTCAGCCTTCTTTAGGGCTGTCTCACAGGTTTTGTATCTTCATCTAGTAGAATTCTGTGCATAGATGTGCTAATTCTTGGAATGTTTGCCAAAGTCCACCCAATTGCTTGCTTGTGAACTGCTAAAGTTTGCAACAACTTCCTTTCTTGTGTAGCATCCAAATTTGTTGGAATGATCATTGGCAGCTTGTTATCAGCCTCTAAAAATGAATACTTCAAGTTCTTAGACAAAGGCTTCAGTTCAAGTGTAGGTGGCTGAATAATAAAGGGAAGTGTCCTGGTGGATAAGTCTAATTCTGCAACATGTATCTAGACAAGTTTAGGGGTATGTGTACTTACTGTAATCAAGTTAGGGCTTCCCAAACCTGCTAATACATCACATGAAACATCATCAGCTGTTAAATATGCATCTATTTCAGCACAAACTTTACACAAATCTTCTATAGTGTATGTAGAACTAGAAATATAAGAAAAATTGGTACAAAACTCCTCAGTTAAAACATCAATAATATTTATATAAAATATACTATGCAACTCTGATAGATGCTTCATGGCCTCAAAGATGTTGAACTGCACAACGTCATCTCCAAACTCCATGGATAGAATTCCTGAGTGCACATCAATTTTTGTCCTTGCTAATTTTAGGAAAAGTCTACCAAGGATCAGTGTAGGCATATTGGACTCTTCTGCCATGTCCAGAATGTAGAAATCTGCAGGGAATATTAGCTTATCCACTCTTACTAGCATGTCTTCTACTACTCCAGCAGGAAATATAGTGCTTTTATTTGTCAATTGAATGGCTATACCAGTTTGCTTTAGAGGCCCAAGACTAAAAGACATGTAGATTGATGTAGGCATCACGTTTATGGAAGCACCAAGATTAAGTGATGCATTGTTGAAGTTGGAACTTCCAATAGTGCAAGGGATAGTAAAAGTGGCAGGATCCTTGCACTTTTGCAGCATATTAGGCTGTATGAGGGCTGACACGTTCCTTCCCATGCTGACTCTTTCATCCCCTTTCAATCTTTTCTTGTTAGTGCATAACTCTTTAAGGAACTTTGCATATTTAAAATTTTTTTTATCCCATCCAACAGTGGAATGTTCACTTCTACTCTTCTGAATGTCTCAAAAAGCTCATTATCAAAGTCTGTTGGTGGCCTTGGCTTGGCCACTCTGTTCAGAAAGGGAAGGGGTAGTTTCTGCACAATTTCTGAACTATTAGGGGCAGTTTGTTGCTCTGTGTTTTGCTGCTTCTCTTGCCTGCACATCATCTTGTACCTCTTCATCTTTCTAGTTGCTTGACAGCTCCTTCCTACTCCTCAATATTATGGCACTTACGTTTTTGTGATTAACCTCTGGTTGAGAAGGGAGTTATCCAGAACCTTGAGACTTGAACTGGTTTACAATGGTAGCAAGTTGGCCAATCGGTGTCTACAGGTCTTAAATAGAGGTATTGACATTCTATTGGAATTGCATATTACTCTTGGCCATTTGTTTGACCAAATCCTCCAACGAAGGCTTGAAATTTTATTGTGTTTGCTGTTGCCTCATAGGGGGTGGTCTATAGCCATTACTTGCTTGGCTAGTCTACTGCTTCTGCTCAGAGGTACCATATCTCATATTTGGATGATCATTGAAGGCAGGATTATGAGATTGGTACTGAAACCTGTATGGATGTTGTTGTCTCTGAGGTTGTTGGAAATTCAAAGCTCTGTATTAGTCTTGTCTTCCACTAAAAACTCTGTGGATAGAGGCTTGTTGGCTACCATCACGTAGCAAAGGACAACAATATGAGATGTGCTCTATAGAGGAACAAATATGACAGTCTTTGGTCATCCTTCCTTGTGGAACAGTTTGTTGCGCAACAGCTAGCTGTCTCACAAAAGTAATGAGCTCCTCAATTTTGCTCTCAAGTCTGCTAGAATTTGCTACCATGGGTTGGTTGCTGCACATTATGTACCTCTCTCATTGGTGCCATGACTCTTGTATTAAACTGTTGGGAGTTCTCTACCATGTTGTCAATTAGTGCTCTGGCTGCAGATGGCATCTTGTCCATGAGAGCTCCACCGTTTGTTGCATCAGGCATACTCCTCTCTATTGGAGCAAGGCCTTCATAGAAGTACTGAATAAGCAGTTGATCACTGATTTGATATTATGGACAGGTTTCGCATAACTTCTTGAATCTCTCCTAGTACTCATAGAGGCTTTTTTAGTTGAATTGTCTGATGCCACTGATCTTTTTTCTTTTTGTGGCTGCTCTGGAAGTATTGACGAACTTCTCCAGAAACATCCTCTTCATGTCTATCCAACAAGTGACAGACCTTGGCTGTAGGTAATATAGCCAATCTTTCGCTAAACCATCTAAGAAGAATGGAAAAGCCTTCAGCTTGATGTGGTCTTCTAGAACTCCTTAAGGTCTCATAGTTGAGCAGACTATTTGAAACTCCTTCAGATGCTTATGAGGGTTCTCACCTGCACTACTATTAACCTTAGGCGACAAACGGATTATACTAGATTTTAACTCAAATGGATCATCTACATCAGGATATTAGATGCCTAAGTGTTGGTATGTGACCTTTGGTGCATCCAATTCTTTAAAGAGTCCTTTTGTGTTGATTATTAGCCATAATATCAGAATGCACAGATATGCTATCAGAATGATCACAATTAGAGTGTATACCAACATTATCAAGGGTATCACTACAATGACTATGCACACTATCTTCCAATTTAAGTTTATTCAACCTACTCAAAATGCGTTCAATCTCAGGATCAAATGCGAGTAATTGACCAGAATTTGTTCTAGTCATGCACCAAGAAGTAGATCGGTCGAAATTAATAGAATCAACAAAGTCAAAGTCAACCTAATTGATTTATGTTCTATTTTTAAGATTTTTTTAAAAAAATATTTTTTTTGTGATTTTTTGTCCTAAATCAAAAATAAAATAAAAATTTAAAAAATATTAAAAAAATAAAAAAATAAATTTAGAAAAGTGTTCTAAACGATGAACTTATGATTTGGAGTAGCACCGCGCATAAAATGAATAATATAATATCAATGATTTCTACAACTCACAAAATAATAATAAAAAGATATAGCAAGATAATAAAAGAATATGCTCCCACAATGTTCTATCATGGTTCCTAAAATTCTAACCTAATGATTTATGACATGCATTCTTACCTTAAGAAGTTTGTAAGGCTAAAGATAAAAGGTCATTGAGCTAAAATCCAATCTATAAAGTCATCCTCAATCAGTAGGTAGTCTACTAGATGTAGGGACTTATATAGATAAGATAAGCTTTAGCTGAAGTTCTAGTGATAGACAAACAGGACATTCATCCAAATTGCTGTCACTGCACAACGCCTCTGAACTTAAAGTTTACTCAGATCAGGTATAGGGCCTCACCCATATTATGCATGATTAGTGGTGTGTGAGGGAACAAATAAACCTTATACAAATCAAATAATAAAAATGTGCAAAGAAAAAAATAAAAATAAAATCAACCAAATAAATTACAATAGAAAATGCAATAAAAAATAGAAATAGGAATTATTTTAATTTATTATTTTTTTAAAATATTTATTTAAATTTTATTATCAATTTGATAGACGATGTCGTGTCGCTATCAAAACAACTAAGTTTTCTAAAGGTTTTGGAGTATAGAGTCAAACTTAGTCGATTCACGAAGAGAAAAGAGAACAAACTTGAAGTGATTTAGCGCAGAACTCAAGTCAGAATTACAACGTTTGGATTTCACGGATTGAATGAGAGGTTTAGTCTTCCATCGAAGCACTTAATCTACACAAGGATGAGAAAAGAACGAGAGAGTAAAAACAATGATTCTTATTTCGGCTAAGTCTCAAAAGCTTAAAGTGTCTAATCACTTCCCAATTTAGAACCTTATTAATCTATATATAGGTTCTGATTAGGGTAAATTAAGTGGCCAAAATGCAGGCTTCAATAATATCAAAAAGCCCAAATACAATTATTAAATAATAACGGTCCAAATGCAATCCCGCAACAATATTTAATAAATTTGCCTCAACTTCAAAAAATCATAAAAAATAACTCCAAATCCAACGAGCCCTATGTACATTTTGAAGTCCTAGATATGTAGAATCCAATGCAACTACAATAAGCAAAAAATGATATCTATAGAAAAAGTTATGGCGAAAAGAGTAGTAAGAGGTCAGAATAACTGAAAATACAAAATTAAAGCATTTATCTGTAAAAAGCCTAATTTATTCAAATAACTAGAAAGTGATAAAAACTCTAAAAATAAAGCATGAAAAGTGTTTATTAATCAAAATAAGAAGTTAGGGGACACGAATGGAACTAATGAATATAGTTAGGATGAGTCATTAACAGAATAAGGGATATAAAAGGAAGATGAGAGAAAGCAGAGAGAAGGTTGGCTTTTAGGGATTAGGTTGGGAAAGTATTCAGGGTCCTTAGGAGTGAGTGGTATATATTGTACGGTTCTGACCTCGGGTCACATTGACCAGAGAAGTTGTTGTGAATAATATATATATCTTTCTCTTTCTCTCACTTACTGTACGGGATCAGCCTTATCAACTGGTATGAAAGCTCTACGATCTTGGGCACGTTCATGGTGGGAACAAGGATGGAAATCCGAATAGAGGCATTGGAAAGAAGTTTGTTGGATCTGAAAAAATAGAAGGAAAAGGAAGGTGAACGCAGGTCGTTGATGGAGGCTCGGGTACGAAACACTGAAAGTAATGTCCAAGAAATATTGTGCAGATTAGGAGAGATTCTATTGGGTGTTAATCACAATACCCTTGGTGAGGGCAAAAGTGAGAATGCGAGCGGAAATTGGCACGTTGTTGAAAGGGATGATCGGTGGAGGAAACTGGAAATTCCAATCTTCCAGGGAGACGACGCATATGGGTGGATTAACAAGATTGAAAGATATTTTCAATTTCAAGGAGTATCAGAGGGAGAACGCATGACAACAGTTTTGGTAGCAATAGAGGGAAAAGCTCTCTCGTGGTTTCAGTGGTGGGAATCTTGCACCGGAAGCGTTTCTTAGACACAATTCTGTCAGGCACTCATTCGCAGATCCAACCCGCAATGATTCAAAACCCATATGAAATATTGCTGGATTTAAAACAAGATAACTCAGTTCAAGATTATCATGAACAATTTGAGATTTATGCAGGACCCTTAAGAATTATAGAACAAGAATATTTGAAAGGAATCTTTTTGAATGGTTTTAAAGAGGAGGTAAGGGCAGAATTGAAATTACATTCAAGGGAGACTTTGTTAGAGATGATGGACATGGCCCAACTCATTGACGAAAAAAACCAAATACTTTGGAGAAAAGGAGGCACTGAAATGGGAACTAAATGGGGTACCCATAACAAGAGTAACCTGGTTTCAAGAACCTATTCTGGGGATTACGATAACTAATTCAGATCTGGAGGAGCGATTGGAATAAATGGAGGATCTCGTATGGAGTCGTCTGCAGCAAACAATCCAAATGTGAAGCCTACAATAACAAATAATTCCAGTATGAATTCTTTCAATAAACCCACTAAAAATCTGGGAGTTAGTAGAAAGGGGAGAAATTTAAGGAATTGTCAGCAGTAGAGTATAATGAAAGGCAGCGAAAGGGTCTCTGTTTCAGATGTGATGAAAATTTTTCTCCTGGACACATTTGCAAGAATAAGCAATTAAGGGTCATGTTGTTGGAAGAGGAGCCTAACAAAATGGCAGAAGTGTTAGAAGAAGGAGGATTACAAGATAACTTTTGGGAGATAAAATTAATACAATTGGATCTTAGTAGCATGGCGGGTTTAACTTCAAAAAGATCTCTTAAGTTGTGGGGAACAGTGCAGGGAAAACAAGTGCTGATTTTAGTTAATTGTGGGGCTTCTCACAATTTCATCTCCACACAAGTTGGCAAAGAACTTGGCTTGCCAGTGATTCAAACGCCACAATACTAGGTAGAGGTTGGTGATGGGCACAAAGTGAGTAGTCAGGGGTACTGCAAAAAATTGAATGTGCAGATACAGGACTTGTAAGTGTACTAAGATTTTTACCTATTTGATCTGGGGGGTGTAGATTTGGTTCTCAGAATGGATTGGTTGGCAGGATTGGGTGAGATCAGAGCTAATTTTGGGGACTTAACATTGAGGGTCAAGCTTGATAATAAACTACATGTCACAAAAGGAGATCCAGCCCTTTGTAGGTCAGCTACAACATTAAAATCCATGGTGAAAGCATTGCATGAAGAAGGACAGGGGTTCATAATTGAGTATAAGGCATGTAATAAGGAGGGTGAGGCTGAAAAATCCCATTTGTATTAATGACAATATTAGGAGACTTTGATGATGTGTTTTAGCAACCACAAGGCTTACCCCTTTCTAGGCATCATGATCATTCCATAATCTTGAAGGAAGGATCCATTATTCCAAATTTAAGACCATATCGTTACCCACATTATCAGAAGTCTTAGATTGAGAAATTAATAACAGAGATGCTACAAGCCTGGGTCATTAGATTGAGTGTAAGTCCTTATTCTAGTCCTATCATTTTAGTTAAGAAAAAAGATGGTGGTTGGCAGTTTTGTGTGGATTATCGTGCTCTTAATAAAATTACTGCTCCAGACAAATTTTCTATTCCAATTATTGATGAACTACTTGATGAATTAGCGGGTGCTTCCATTTTCTCTAATTTAGACCTTAAATCCCAGTATCATCAAATTTGGATGAAAGAAGAAGACATTACAAAGACAGCTTTCAGATCTCACGAAGGTCATTATGAATGGTTAGTTATGCCATTCGGCCTTACTAATGCCCCTTCTACTTTTCAAGCATTAATGAATGACGTATTACGACCTTTATTGCGAAAATGTGTGCTGATTTTCTTTGATGATATACTGATTTTTAGTAAGGATGAGGAAAGCCATGTTGACCACCTAAGAAAGGTACTGCTGTTATTACGCACTAACCACTTAGTGGTCAATAAAAAGAAATGTAATTTTGGAGAGAGGCAAGTGGATTATTTGGGCCATATTATTTCAACAAATAGTGTAGCAGCGGATCCAAAGAAGATTGAGGCTATGGTAGAGTGGCCTATTCCCAAGGAGGTAAAGGGTTTGATGAGTTTTTTTAGGACTTACCGGCTATTACAGAAGATTTGTACGGGACTATGGAAAGTTAGCTAAGCCACTTACTGAGTTGCTGCAACGGGATAATTTTCATTGGACAATGGAAGCACAACAGGCGTTTGATTCATTACGTACAACTATGACAACATTACCAGTTTTGGCAATTCTTGATTTTACTAAACTATTTATTGTTGAAACTAATGCTTCCAGAAAAGGTATAGGAGCGGTTCTATTGCAGGAAGGGCGCCCTGTGGTTTTCTTAAGTCATTCCTTGTCTATCCGAGCCCAACAGAAATTAGTTTATGAGAGAGAGCTTATGGCTATTGCTTTTGCAATACAAAAATGGCAGCATTATTTAAGGGGACGTCATTTTGTGATTCAGATTGATAAAAAAAGTCTTAAATTTCTCACAGACTGGCGGTTAATGGGGAAGGATCAATTTAAATGGACATTCAGGCCTTTTCAGAATGTTCAAAAGATTGGCAGGAGTGGTTTATTGGGAGGGGTGACATTAAACAATTTATTGAAGCTTGTGAAATTTTCTAGTGGAACAAAACTCAGACCTTATCACCAGCTGGCCTTTTTGCAGCCATTACTAATCCCCACACAAGTTTGGAGTGATATTTCCATGGATTTTATTTTAGGACTGCCTAAAGCTAGAGGAAAAGATACGATATTAGTGGTTGTGGACAGGTTGTCCAAATATACTCACTTCTTAGCATTAGCTCATCCATTCACAGCTAAGGAAGTAACTCACGTTTTTATAGTGGAGGTGGTAAAACTGCATGGATTCCCTACATCCATTATTTCCGATCAAGACCAAATTTTTCACAGTCAATTTTGGTTAGAATTGTTTTGACAAGCTGGCACTAACCTCAAATACAGTTCAGCCTACCACCCTCAAATGGATGGTCAAACAGAAGTAATGAATAGATGTTTAGAGACATATTTGTGATGTTTCACAGGATCCAAACCCAAGCAATGGCCTCAATGGTTGAGTTTGGCAGAATTTTGGTACAACACTAACTACCATAGTTCTGCTAAGATACCCCTTTCAAGGCACTTTATGGTAGAGAACCACCAGTTTTATTTCGAGGGAATACTTATCCCTCTAAGGTGGACGTGGTTAATCATCTAATACACGATAGAGATTCTCTGTTGGAGGAATTAAAGCAAAATTTAACATAAGCCCAACATTGGATGAAAGTCCAAGTTGACAAGAAAAGGAGGGAATTAGTTTTTCAAGTAGGGGATTGGGTTTACTTGAAAGTACAACCGTATCGTTTAAAGACTTTAGTGAAGAGAAGGAATGAGAAGCTTAGTCCACGGTTTTATGGACCCTATCAAGTCAGCCAAAGAATAGGAGAAGTTGTATTTTGTCTACAACTACCTACCACCTGTAAGGTTCATCCAGTTTTCCACGTTAGCTGGCTGAAGAAGGTAGTCCCAGCTGTATCTCAACCACAGGAACTACCAGATGCGTTGACTGAAGACTGGGAATTACATTCACCTACTTTAAGTTTGAACAGTACCGTATGAACAGTGTAATGAACAGTGCAATGAACAGTGCAACCGCGTATGAACAGTGCAATGAACAGTGCAACCGCGTATGTACAGTACAATGAACAGTGCAACCGCGTATGAACAGTGCAATGAACAGTGCAAACCGCGTACAAACCGTGTATGAACAGTACAAACCGCGTATGTACAGTGACAGCTGACGTCATCGGTGACGTCACAGTGTACAGTACAAACCGCGTATGAACAGTGATAACCGCGTATGTACAGTGTTTTCCGGCATGAATAGTGCCCTGAACAGTATTTTCCAATGAACGGTAAGGCGGTGAACAAGAATTTCGGCGTGAACAGTAAATTTCGAAAATTTTCTATAAAAAGGGGGCTTCACACGAAATTTTCATTTCTTCACCTCTATCCAAGGTTTTCAAAGGTTCTAAGGCCGAAAACCACCATTTCTCTCATACTAAACCTTCCTAAACTTAGATTTCTCGCCAGATCTGAGATTCTACATCTATTCTGAAGTATTGGAAGTAAGTTTCTTTAAGTTTGAAGCTAGATTTACCGTTCGTTTCTCTTCTCCTTCTCTTTCTTATAGAAATTCATGGTGTTCTTAGGAGAAACTCCGTTCTAAAGCTGAATCTTCGGTGAATTTTTGTTATAATCAAGTAATATTCGGTAGATCTAGTGTGAATCATCTTTCTGAGGTAAGGGGAGTTTACTTTAACCTATGAACTATGTTTTGAACGGTTTAATATGCTATTTCAAGATATTTTGATATGATTTTGTTAGATATATTGAATAAAAGCTATTTTCTAAGCTGTAACTGTTGTAATTAGTTTAAAATGCTGAGATTTTGGCTGATCTATTATAAACTTGCCGTAGTTGAGCTGTTAAAATAATTTTGGTGGTGTGCATCATGCTGAGATATATGTTTTGCATCATTATAGAGCCGAGTTACATGTTTAGGTGGGTAGACATGTAACGGTAAGTTCATGCTGAGTCTTTGTCTTTGTCTTTGTCTGGATCCAGATACCGAATGGGTCGCTCCGGACCGCTCGGTTCCTTCGGATTAATTAGGCCGTGAAACCATTGGAAACCGTTTTCATGCTGTGCATTAGATGGGCTGGAAATGCATGGGGTTATTGCTGTGAGAAATATTTTGCTCTATATATATATAATTTTATTTTATGTTTGGTAAGCTCACCCTTGCATTTCTTTCTATGTCGTTGTGTGCGTGTGTACTGCGATGATCGTACGGTGGTACGTGAGCAGATGTAGCAGGTGTTGCATCTACTTCACAGAGTGAGGGCCAGTGAAGAAAAGTTAGAAGCTGGAGTTGAGTAATAATGCATTAGAGTCCTTTTTCTTTATATATGAGACCTCATGTCGAGGGAGTCACGTATTATAATTTTTTTTTGTATTTTGAATATTATAAACTAAATGTAATATTATGTTGATCTGTTGGATATTTGTTGTAAGGAACTTCATTTTTACTTTGAATGAGAAGTGAATTTTTATACTTATATTCTCTATTATTTACCTATTTTTAAAATAAGTATGTGGTGTAGAAATAATGTTCTCGGTCCTTTATAAAAAGGGGTCGTGACATTTTTAGTGGTATCAGAGCATGGTCTAGGTAAACCTACGGGGTGAGGTTGTTAGGCGTCAGTTGTGCATATTAAACATGTGAGTTTTAGCTGTGAATCATATATCATGATTTCTATTCATCAAGTTGTGAGGGAACGAGCTTGATCACCTCGATTCTCGAGACATGATTGATGTAGGAAACTTGGTATATGATACTTGGGTGAGCTATAGGTGAGTTGTCTTGTGTGAATAAGAGACTGTTAAGCTAAGCTGTAAATGATTGCTGAAATGAATGTGTTTGCTATGCTATGTGAATGTTGATATGTTGTTATGCTGAGTACTAAATTGATTAAATTTTTATGATATACTAAATATGAATATATCACTGTAAGCTGAATCTGTGAATATAGCTATGTGGTGATATTGCTGAATATGTTAAACGTTAGTAATTTAAGCTAGTCTATATATTAGGATGGCTAGACCAAGAAGATCTGCTGCAAATCCTCCTCCTGCTGATGTGAACCAAATGGCTCATGCCATGGAGGCCATGGCAGCCACTGTTAGCGAGTCTAGATATGATTCAGCGGCGACAAGCCGCAAATCAAGCCGCTGCCGCAGCACGAGGCAGCGGCCATCGCCTCACCGCACCTCTTCCCGAATACCATGGGTTGTCGAGTTCGAAAGAATGATCCTCCTCAATTCACGGGAGTGGATGGACCGAGATCTTCTTGAACTCTGGATCAGGGAGATTGAGAAGATCTTCCTAACCATGTGTTGCGCCGAGGAGAGAAAGGTGATATATGCTACGTATATGCTGATAGGGGATGCAGAGATGTGGTGGCACGGAGCTCGTACTATGCTAGAGGCCCGAGGTGAAGTCATTACTTGGGCTGTATTTAGAAGTAGTTTCCTGGGAAAGTTTTTCCCTTCTCATGTTCGTGCTGCCAAAGAACGAGAGTTTCTAAACTTGGTGCAAGGAAACTCATCGGTCTATGAGTATGCAATACAGTTTGAGCGGCTCTACAGATTTTATTCTCACCCGACTTCAGAGGAGTGGAGATGTCGAGGTTTTCGGACGGGGCCGAGAACCGACATAAAGAGGATTTTGATCCCACTCGGGATCACGGAGTTTCCTGACTTGGTGGATCAAGCCACCATTATAGAGAGTCTTAATGCAGAGGATGTTGGTGGAGTTGGGAAGGCTCCATCTAGTAGAGCTGCTAGCAGTTATGGTAATGGAGGTAAGGGCACTAAGAAGGGTCCCTACAGTCGGTCGCTACGCCAACAAGCCAGCCTCGATCATATCGATCAAGAGGATCGGCGGCATCGGCCCGGTGCCGGTGGGACCGCTACTTCTACATTTCAGCCTAGGGAGCAATTTCTTCTTCTCCTAGAGTCTCGGTCGCAGATTGTCGGATGTTTTAGGTGTGGTGGACCACACTATCCGAGCCGGTGCCTGCGACCGATGTAAGAGTTTGCTTCTCGTGCCGGCCAGGCACCTTGCAAGGGACTGTCCTACGCCTAGTAGGGCGGTTTCGTCTTCTGCTAGCGCCTTGCACGCTATTAGGCCTAAAGCAACTAGGGCTCCAACAACAACCAGATCGAGAGCGAGAGGGACGTGTATTCACTACTTCGCATCGAGGCAGCCCGGGCAACGAGATCTTGTTCAAGGAACAATGGTAGTGGCAGGTACTTTTCTTTCTGTATTATTTGATTCTGGAGCCACACACTCTTTTATTGCGGACAATTGTGTGAGAAACTTAGGATTACCGGTGGGCGATCTAGGATGTGACTTAGTAGTATCGACACCTACTTTAAGTTCAATTAAGACTTCGACGGTTTGTGTTAGGTGTCCCATAGCAATTGAGGGACGAAGATACAAAGTAAATCTTATTTGTATCCCGATGTCGTGGTTAGATGTAATCCCTGGGTATGGATTGGCTAACTGCTAATCGTGTGCTAATTGATTGTGGCCGGAGGTGTTTAATCTTTCCTGAGCAGCAAGATTGTGTAGAATTGATTTCTACTCGCCAAGTAGAAACATCCTTAGCTGAGGGAGTATCTTGTTTTGTTTTATTGGGAGTTATGAATGCGAAGTGGAGCAAAGCCTTCGATCAATACCGATAGTACGAGAATTCCCTGAGATTTTCCCATAGGATATTCCTGGAATACCTCCACGTAGAGAGGTAGAGTTTGCTATAGATTTGATTCCTGGAGCTGAGCCGATGTACGTAGTACCGTATAGAATGGCGCCAAAAGAGTTAATTGAGCTTAAGGAGCGGATCGAGGATCTAATGCGTAAACAGATGATTAGACCAAGTGTATCGCCTTGGGAGCCCCGATTCTCTTGGTGAAAAAGAAAGACGGAAGTTCTAGATTATGTGTGGATTATCGCAAGTTGAATAAGTTGACAATTAAGAACAAGTACCCATTGCCGCGAATCGATGATTTGATGGACCAGTGAGAGGTGCTAAGGTATTCTCTAAAATTGATTTGAAGTCTGGGTACCATCAGATCCGAGTGAAGGATGAAGATATTCCTAAGACTGCTTTTCGCACTAGATATGGTCATTATGAGTATATAGTGATGCCTTTCGGAGTTACAAATGCTCCAGTTGTGTTTATGGACTACATGAATCGGATCTTTAGACCTTTTACGGATCGATTTGTGGTAGTCTTTATTGATGATATTTTAATTTATTCTAGTTCGTCAGAGGAACATGAAGAGCATTTGAGAACTGTACTTAATGTTTTAAGGGAAAAACAGTTGTATGCTAAACTGTCTAAGTGTGAGTTTTGGCTAGAGGAAGTGAAGTTCCTTGGTCATGTTATTTCAGCTAAAGGAATTGCAGTTGATCCTTCCAAAGTTGAAGCGGTGTTGCAGTGGGAAAGGCCGAAGACAGCCTCAGAGATTCGTAGTTTTGTGGGCCTAGCAGGTTACTACCGGAGATTTATAGAGAGATTCGCGAAGATAGCTGCACCATTAACACGGTTAACTCGCCGTGATCAACCCTTTGTGTGGATCGAGGAATGTGAGCAAAGCTTTAATGAGTTAAAACGAGAGACTAACTTCTTCGCCGGTGTTGATTCTCCCTGATACTAGTCGACCGTTTGAGGTGTACTGTGATGCTTCTCATCAGGGATTGGGATGTGTGTTGATGCAAGATAAGAGAGTGGTAGCTTATGCATCTCGTCAATTACGAACTCATGAGCGAAATTACCCGATTCATGACCTTGAGTTAGCTGCTGTAGTCTTTGCTCTGAAGGTGTGGCGACACTATCTTTATGGAGCTCAGTTCGATGTATATAGTGATCATAAGAGTCTGAAGTATTTATTTGATCAGCGAGAGTTAAATATGAGGCAGAGACGTTGGGTGGAATTCCTTAAGGATTATGATTTTCAGCTCCAATACCATCCAGGAAAAGCTAACGTGGTGGCCGATGCATTAAGTAGGAATGTGGTTCAGGCATTCTCCCTAAGAGTCAGTGAAACCCTTTTGGTAGAACAATTCCGAGACCTGAACATACATGTGGACTTATCACCCGAAAAGATTAGTTGTAGCCGAATTGTGGTGACTAATAATTTCTTACAGAAATTAAAGATAAACAATTGTGGGATCCAATGTTATGTCGGATTGTATTTCTCTTAGGGACGAGATAAGACAAAGGGTTTCGGTAAAGGTGTTGATGGTATTCTCGGATGTCAAGGTCGAGTTTGTGTCCCTAGAGATACCGAATTAAAGAAAGCAATTCTAGAAGAAGGACATAAGGGTAGTCTCAACATTCATCCTGGTGTTACCAAGATGTATCAAGATTTAAAGCGAGATGTTTTGGTGGCCGGGCATGAAGCGAGAGATAGCTGAGTTTGTTAAAGCACGCTTGACTTGTCAAAAGGCAAAAGCGAGCACCAAAGCCCTCCAGAGAGTTACAAACGATGGAAATTCCAGAGTGGAAGTGGGACCATGTGACTATGGACTTTGTGTCCCATCTACCTAGAAACGATTAGGAATCATGATGCGGTGTGGGTCATAGTTGATAGGCTAACCAAGAGTGCACATTTCTTGCCAATTAACATGACCTTTAGCTTGGAGAAATTAGCAGAATTGTACATTAGAGAGATTGTCGGGTTGCATGGAGTACCTTCTAGTATTATCTCGATAGGGATCCTCGATTCACTTCCCGCTTTGGCGAGTTTCCAAGAATCTATGGGCACACGGTTGAGGTTGAGTTACGCATACCATCCGCAAACGGATGGTCAATCCGAGCGTACTATTCAAACCTTAGAAGACTTATTGCGGACTTGCATTGTAGAACGAGAGGAGTAATTGGGAGGATATGCTTCCTTTGGTAGAATTCACTTATAATAATAGCTATCATTCGAGTATAGATATGGCACCATTTGAAGCTCTGTATGGTAGAAGGTGTAGAACCCCTATCTGTTGGTTCCAAGATGGAGTACATTTGATGGTTGGACCTGAAATGCTGCAAGAGACTAAGGAGAAAGTTGAACTTATTAGAGAAAAGCTAAGAGCTACCCAAAGTCGACAGAAATCTTATGCTGACCGACGCAGAAGATCCCTAGAATTTGAGGTTGGTGATCATGTATTCTTAAGAGTATCACGCACTACAGGTGTGGGGCGAGCCTTAAGAGCAAAGAAGTTAACACCTAAGTTCATAGGACCGTATCAGATATTACATCGTCGAGGACCAGTAGCCTATGAATTAGCGTTACCACCTCAGTTGTCTGGAATACATAATGTTTTCCATGTGTCGCAGTTAAAGAAGTATGTTCCAGATTTGTCTCATGTAATTGAGCCTGATGTTGTGGAGTTACGAGATGACTTGTCTGTGGAGGTCCCAGCTGCTCGTATCGAGGAAACTAGAGTTAAGAAACTTAGAGGTAAGTCTATTCGGTTAGTAAAGGTTGTTTGGGACCAAATAACTGGTGATGCCACATGGGAGTTAGAAGAAAGAATGAGAGAGTTGTACCCTCATCTTTTCTTTGGGGAATGAAATTTTCGAGGACGAAAATTTATTTTCGAGGAGAATTGTCGCTTCTAATTTATTATTGAGTAATCTATAATATTTTATACTTGTTCAATGTTAATTGAAGGATTATTTGATATTGGAATATATTTAGATGGAGTTTGAACAGTACCGTATGAACAGTGTAATGAACAGTGCAATGAACAGTGCAACCGCGTATGAACAAGCAGTAATGAATAAGCAGTAAACCGCGTATGTACAAGATACAATGAACAGTGCAACCGCGTATGAACAAGGCAATGAACAGTGCAAACCGCGTACAAACCGTGTATGAACAGTACAAACCGCGTATGTACAAGGATACTGACGTCATCGGTGGCGTCACGATTATGCGATACAAACCGCGTATGAACAGTGATAATCGCGTATGTACAGTGCGTGTACAGTGTTTTCCGGCATGAATAGTGCCCGTAAACTCCCCTTACCTCAGAAAGATGATTCACACTAGATCTACCGGTTTAATATGCTATTTCAAGATATTTTGATATGATTTTATTAGATATATTGAATAAAAGCTATTTTCTAAGCTGTAACTGTTGTAATTAGTTTAAAATGCTGAGATTTTGGCTGATCTATTATAAACTTGCCGTAGTTGAGCTGTTAAAATAATTTTGGTGGTGTGCATCATGCTGAGATATATGTTTTGCATCATTATAGAGCCGAGTTACATGTTTAGGTGGGTAGACATGTAACGGTAAGTTCATGCTTTGAAATTTCTTTGTCTTTGTCTTTATCTGGATCCAGATCTGGAATGGGTCGCTCCGGGACAGGCTCGGTTCATACGGATTAATTAGGTCGTGAAACCAGTTGGAAACCGTTTTCATCTTTGTGCATTAGATGGGCTGGAAATGCATGGGGTTATTGCTTTGTGAGAAATATTTTGCTCTATATATATATAATTTTATTTTATGTTTGGTAAGCTCACCCTTGCATTTCTTTCTATGTCGTTGTGTGCGTGTGTATCGCGATGATCGTACGGTGGTACGTGAGCGGATGTAGCGAGTGTTGCATCTACTTCACGAGTGAGGGCCAGTGAAGAAAAGTTAGAAGCTGGAGTTGAGTAATAATGCATTAGAGTCCTTTTTCTTTATATATGAGACCTCATGTCGAGGGAGTCACGTATTATAATTTTTTTTTTGTATTTTGAATATTATAAACTAAATGTAATATTATGTTGATCTGTTGGATATTTGTTGTAAGGAACTTCATTTTTACTTTGAATGAGAAGTGAATTTTTATACTTATATTCTCTATTATTTACCTATTTTTAAAATAAGTATGTGGTGTAGAAATAATGTTCTCGGTCCTTTATAAAAAGGGGTCGTGACAGTAACACTCACCTAGTTGTGACAATTCTTGGGAAACTTTATCTAATTTGCAACAACATTTCCTACATTTCACCTTGAGGACAAGATGAAAGCTTTGGGGGGGGGGGGGGGGAAGTATTGATAGCATACCAATATTAAATGAAGTATATACAAGACAATATAAGAAGAAGTTGGGGGACACGAATGGAACTAACAAATATAGTTAGGATGAGTCATTAATAGAATAAGGGATATAAAAGGAAGAGGAGAGAAAGTGAAAGAAGGTTGGCTTTTAGGAATTAGGTTGGGAAAGTATTCAGGATCCTTAGGAGTGAGTTGTATACATTGCACGGTTCTGACCTCGGGTCACATTGACCAGAGAAGTTGTTGTCAATAATATAGATATATTTCTCTTTCTTTCACTTACTGTACGGGATCAGCGTTATCACAATAAATATAAATCTAAAATATGTCACATCAATCCTCCACTTCCCATTTTCCTTTCTTACCATAACAATATTAGCCAGTCAGGTGGAGTATCATACTTCTTGAATAAAGCTGGCTTGTAATAGCTTGCTAGTCTCTTTTCGGACTGCTCGTACTTAATCAACTCATATCTTCTTCTTTTTTGGGTGACCAGTTTGGCCCCATTGCAGACCGATCTATTCTTGGCATATCTGAGGCTGACCATGCAAACAAGTTGGCATTGCTTATCAGCACCTTTTGAAGTGACTGTTGTTCATCTGAGGACAAGCCTGTTCCTAGGTATGTGACCTAGATGAATTTTTTCCCTAATTGAAAAGATTTCTTATCTTCTTTGGGTTCAACCTGAAGCCCTTCATCTATTCTTGGGTCAGGTTCTACATGTAACTCTACTTCTGACTAAGGAGATACGATGTTGACATCTCATCTATGTGCGAGGATGGATTTTAAGCATAAATTTGCAAAATAACATTCTCTTGCCATCTTTTGATCTGCATGGATCGTGACAATTCAGCCTTTGTCTAAGGAGAATTTCATAGCCAAGTGAGGAGTGAATACTATGGCCTTTAATTTTTTAAGGGATGGCCGATTGAGCAGTATATTGTACGAAGTGCTCGCGTGTACCACTAGGTAATTTACATTGATTCATCTTCCATCCTGCTCTGAACTGAACAGGGTGTGTAAATCTATGCAGCCTTGGGTTTCCACTCGTTCTCCTTAAAATCTGACAAGTGGTTCATTATACTCCTTCAATTCTTCTTTTGGTATACCCAGCTGTTTGAAGGTATTCTAATACAGGATGTCAGCCAAGTTCCCTTGATTAATTAGGGTCTTATGGACCGTGTAGTTAAAAATATCAACACTTATAACTATGAGATCATCCTAAATTAGGTCTACCCCCTAAAAATTCCTATCGGTAAATATGATAGGAGGGATCCAAATTCTATTTTCTAACGATATATGATTTATTAACCGAACATGTCTTAAATGTCTTTTCCTAACCGAATTAGTAGACCCTCTTCCAGCAAATCCTTATGCTATGGTGTTAATAATTCGGCGAGGGTACTTCTCGCGCTCGTTATGATGCCTGACAGGTGGTTCTCTCGATCTACTATACTGCTGTTCTATTCTCCTCTCATCGTATCTCCTTGAAGGCTCAGACTGATAATCCCTACCCCTCTTGGTGCGTGTTTGTATGAATCCTTGTAAATTCCCAGCTTTAATCAAGTCCTCAATGTGATCTTTAAGGGTTGTATATTCTTAAGTGGTACATCCTCTGTTTCTGTGTTATCGGCATGATTTTGACTTGTCAGCTCGGGAGGTATTGGCACGCCTAGAGATGGTTAGTATCTCGGTTGCTAATGTTTGCTCGAGTACCTTTGACCGATTAGTATTTAAAGTAGTATAAGTGGTATACTTTGGTCTTCTTAGGGGTTGCTCAGCTCCATCTCTTCTGTCTTTGTTTTCCTATCTGTTTTTGAATAATTTGCTCCTGTCACCTTCTCTTTGGTTAGACCCCTATGCCACTTGAACTTGGCCTTGGTATTCGGCTAACTCTTCCATCTGCATGTACTTTGCTACCTGACTTCTCAATTCATCTAGATCAACGGGTGGTTTTCTGCATATACTGTTGACAAAAGGTTCTGGCTTTAACGCTATTGTAAGGTGGTGCATGGCGACTGCTGGCTCCAGGTTGTGGAATGAGAGGGCCACTTTGCCAAAACATTCCATAAACACCCTAAGTGTCTTTTTCTTTTCTTGACGAAGGTTAACTAATGCTAATGATGTCAATGGATGAAGACGGCTTGTGGCGAACTGCAAATTGAACCGTGTGCTAAGTGTCTCAAACGAATCGATTGACGAGGAGGCAACCTAGTGAACCAATTGAGGGCTGGTCCACGAAGTGATGTGGGGAATATCTGACATAATAGAGTATCGTTGTCTGTGTATAATCCGACTTGCATTGTAAATATATCCAAATGCTCCTCAGGGTCGGGTGTTCTGTCATACTTTTCCAATGTTAATCCTCTCCAATTCTCAGGTAGCTTCGCTTCCAAGATAAGCTGAGTGAAAGGACTTTGACCTAATGTCCTATCTCGTTCTGCAAGGGGATTATTTCTTGTTTGCTAGTATGTATTAGGATTTTCCTGTAAAGCCGAGGATTCTCCTTGCTCTTAAACAAGAGGAGTAGTTTGAGAAGATATGTAAGTTATGATCTCGCCCCTCAGATTTGCATTCTCCCTTCTTAAGGCCGATAATTCCAGAGCATCTTTTTCTCTTAATTTATGTATTTCCCTCATTTCAGCCCTTAATTGTCTTACCAGCGAAGAGAGATTTTCATCTCCTCCTCTTTTGGCCAGAACCTTAGGTATCATTAGTTAGGTGTGGTCTCGTCCTGCTGATGAGAAACTCCTCATTGCTGACTCTGTCCTTCATGTTGGTTCCTTGTTAGCACCATGGTTGATTGAAGTTGAGGAAAATCGAGTCTCACAGTGGGTGCCAAATTGTTCTCGTACGTGATACAATGGTCTTTGATAATCTCTTCTTCTATCTTACTTTGCGATGTCCTTGCAGGTATGTCAGATCCTTCTCTATATAACGTGGGGAGTGTACCTGCAAAAGACACTCTGATGATAAAGTCAGGCGTCAATTTAGGCAATAAACGATATATACTATTTTAAAAGTCAACCATTTATTTGTACCTCTTACTTTTCTTTTATAGGCAATATTTTGGGCTACTGGGCTTCATAACTCAACTCTATCTTAAACCTTCCGTTTAATTAGATAATTAATGGTTATCTACTTTAATCTTGTTTAATCGTTTCTAAGTTATCTTAATCTTTATTGGATAAGTGTTCATCCTCCTAGGTCGAAGGGGTATTTGAATTCCTTCTGTCGTCATAGTGACCGAGTAGAATATCTTATCCAGTACATTAATAATTTAATTTTTATATTTAAAAAAAAGAAAAATTTTAAAATTATTGTTAATCTTTTTAAATTCAAAATTAGATAGAGAAAGTATAAAAAAAGTGATGTTTTTAGTGTTTTAAAATTAAGAAAAAAATTAATTTTTTTTTTGGATTTGATAGGTCAAACTCAAACTCTCGCTCCTTTGCATCTTTAGAGTGTAACGAAAAAAATCAAAGTCATATAGTTTTTTTTTTAAATGAAGTTTTAAGTTTTAAAGGTAATTTTTTTGCTTACTCTTCAGAATACCAATTTTGATTTTTTTTAAAAACTGCTTGATTGCTAAAAATTTGCATGCGAGAAAGATTATTTTTTATTTTAAAAATATTAATTTCATTTGAAAATAGATCCTTTTGTTTAGTCTTTCATTTAAATTTTGAAATAATTAAATATCTAATTTAAACAATGAGAGAAAATATTTTAAAATTTAGAAGGATTAAATTTAAATTAGAAGATGATTATTTAAAAAGTTATTTTTTTTATTTTAAAAATAAATTGATTGATACCCAAGTTTTAGGTTAACATATGACCATTCAATAAATCCTTACAATCAAAGAAAATTAAAGATAAATCCATCAGTCAATTAACATTAATTGGTTATTACATGAATTTAAAAGGAGAATCACTCTTGCACTAATTTGAAGTCAATATTGAACTAATCAATAAATCCTTACAATTTAAATAGTTTTAAAGGTAGATCCACCATTCAATTAACTCTAATTAGCTTTTGCATGGGTTAAAAATTAAAATAATTTTTATTTATATATTTTATTTTCACCTATAAAAATAATTTTTGACCTTCTGCACATCCATTAAATTTATGATTTTTCATAAAAATTATTTGCACAATTTTTTTGCAATAATAACAGCAATAAACACAAAAAAAGAAAAGAAAAACCATCAAACTTAGAGATCCAAAAGAAATTAAATGAAACATATTCTTTACAATTTATTTTTTTAATAAATTATGAATCTAAAAAAAATGTGAGGATTCACAAAATGCAACAATGAAACAAAATACAATGACATATAAAAAAAAGGAAACTCTTTTTGTAGTTTATTATGCTTAGGAAAAAATCAAACAAATAATAAAATTAAGGGTGTGAAAAAACGTTAAAACACCATGCAAGTAGAAAAACAAACAACTAAAAGAGTATGAAGATAGAAAGAATATTATTTGATTTTTCTGTTAGGGTTTATTATTGCATTTAATAAAAAAATCAAAAGAGAGTGAAAGTGTAACAAAATAAAATTGACCCAGCAAAACAAGAACAATGATATAATTAGAAGAAAAAAAAAATGAACCTTACATGATATATTTTTGTATGTACTTTTGCTTGCTCGTTCAATGTTCTTACTTTTAGTTGACTTTTCTTAATTTTAAATTGTATTTTTTTTCTTTCTTATTTTAGACTCTTTGACGGTATGTTTTTCAGAATGTGTACTCTAAGAATGGAGAGTTTTTTTTTTTTTTTTCCTATTTATATCTCTTCTTGACTTTTATTTATTATTGTATTTATTTTTTATTAAAAAAAGGGTCAATCATCTCCTAATCCCTTATTTCTTAATAACCTTCAAACAATTTTTTCTCCACCATCCTATCCACTCTCTTATAAAAAAATGTCTATTATCTTTCACCATTCTAATTTTTTTCAAATTTATTTTATCCACTAACCCACTAACGAAATTCCAACAAATCTACCCATTTTGAATTTTTTCAAATCTATAGATATCCATTCCCAACATTTCCAAAAAATCTATAATCATCATAGTTATTTTTTTGAATATTTAAAATTTAAATTTTTTTTATTTTTTTAAATGAGACCCGAATAAAATTGTTTATTAACAAAAAGATTACCAAAACAATGCAGACCTACCAATGAAAATTTTATAGAATAGATTGATGTTCTATAAATAATTTGTAACTTTGTTATCTAATGATCTAAAAATAATAAATAAATAATGAGTGAGTTACACAAACTTAATGATAACATAATAACTATAATAAATAAGAAAAGACAAAAAATAATGTAAGAGTGATTTACAATTATAGAACTTACTAATAGTCTAATATACACCATTTTAAAAAAAAATTATTTTAATTTTTATTTTAAAAGTTTGTTCATAAATCAGGCGTTCACAAATTTACAACGTTAAATATATATTTTCGATCACAACTATTATAACAAAGTATGCATATATATAAAAATTAAAATATTTTTTTACCCATTGATAGTCTTCCCCTCCTAAGAGCAATCTCTCCTAAGAGTGATTTTTCCCTAAAAGTAGTTTTATCTAACGAGCAATTTTTCTTGTGCTAGTCATGTTATAATTCATCTCAAATGAAGATAATTTCATCTAGTTGATAACTCTATTTTCTTAGAGTATAATTTGATACATATATATTTTTATTTTCGTTAATAGTTACAAGATTTAAACATAGATTCTCTAAAAATATTTATGTCATTGTAAATATTCATTCTCATACATAAGCTAATTATTTTCAATAATAAAAATCTCAATACATGCATCTTATATTAAATATTATTAAATAAAATTAAAATTTTCTTTCACATTTTATAATTAAATTCATGAAATTGAATAAAATAATATTGTAATAAGCTTTTATATGATCAAGAAATAAATGTTTAAGACTTGTTTTCTTAAACAAATAATTTTTAGACAACTTGATCAATAATTAGAACAATAATTATAAAAGTATGTCACTATGATCATTATGAAGTATCCAAATACAAATAGTGAAGAACAAACTAATTCTCTTTTTAACTCTAGAAATGTAAGAAAAATTAGTAACAAATCTCAATTCCAATAACATTCAACAATGGTTCAAAATTAAATTTAACAACAACATCCTTAAATTTATATTCAGAGTTTTAAAATATACATTTCCTAAAAATGAGAATTTACAAAAAATCAATACTATCATATATTTGAGTTGTGAGAATACTTTAAAAATTCAAATAAAAATGTCATCTCTAGTTAACTAAAATTCATATTTAAAGGACCTAGAGGGTAATAAGTGATTCACTCTAGTTTTGACACACCTTTGGCGACACTTAGAGTCATAGAAAGCGAAGATCATTGGTAAAGACAAAGAAGTGTCTTCAAAGTCTAAGCAAGTGATCTTTCACGTTGGAAGAACAAGTACTCTTTTTTCTCCCTTTGCATAGGAAGACATTTCCTAGTTTGCATTATTCTTTCATAACTATGGGATTATATACAGTTGTTTTGATTGTTTGTCATATGATGAGTAACTAAATTTATAACTAGGATTATGATGAATGTCTTGCATGACTTTATGTGATCTTTACATTTCATAATAGTTTTAATTTTTGTTTATGATTGATTTTTTTATTCGAGTGTATACAAACATATGTTAGGGATTGACCACTTCTGTCATATCACAATTAATTGCATAGTAGGTATTCGCACCATATTTAGTTAATGAATTTATAGGATAAAATGAGACAAGGAATTAGGTGGATATAATTTAACTATTCACTTCCAATCGTTATTTAATTAACTAGCTTATAGTTATTTCATGCTTTTCTAAACTTTTTACTTTGCATGTTCATTGAAAGTAATAACTTAAAGATAAGACTGTTAACATTGTATGATCATTGAATTTTAATAAAAATTATATGAGGGATTGATAATCTTAAAGATAAAATCATATATCTTAGGCTCTCCAAGCAGTGGTCAAAAGTGTTTTTCTTTATAGTTCTTGTTTACAACAATTGAATTTATTTTTTCAGGCATTCCTTAAATTTAAGCAATTAAATTAATATTTTCTTGGTATTTAAAGTACAATTCTTGTAGGATAATAATTTAAAAACTTAATTTAAAATATTTTTATTAATTTTTGACGAGTATACTTGCCTATGACAATTATCAACGTAAGTACTAACACGCATAACCTATGACAATCTTAAGAACTAAAATGAAATAATATGAAAACATAAATCTTTATATACAATGCCATTTTGCATTGAAATTAAATATCTAATAAAAATAAATATAAAAAACTAACATAATATTTTTAAAATTTTAAAGTGTTTGACACTTATTGTCTAAGAAATTAAAATAAAGGTTTAGTCCTTGTTCTTTTCTTTTAAAATAATGTGTTTCAATAAGTTTTATGAATAAATTTTTATTCAGACTACTTTTGCAATAAATGCAAAAAATTTTATTGAATAAATGTTTAATTAAGTTGTTATTTAAACATAAGCTTAATCTAATTTTATTTTTCTTTGAACTTATCAATTATAGCTTAAATTTTTGTCTTGCTGATCGCGAGTGTCGCGTTCAAATAAATTAATAAAAATTGAATTGCATAAAAATTATGTAGTATGAGGTGCAATTCGAGTCGTCTCCCAATGATGATAATGTTATACGATTATAAATTTAGATGAGATTTGATTTATAAAATAATGCTGATTAGAATAAAAAGTTAACAAGAATTTAAAACTTTAATTCAAGAATTTAGAAGAACTACGACCACTCTATCATTCCAAGAAGATGTATCAACCAACAAATTAGTGATTAACATTAAATTCAAATAAAACCTCAATTCAAATTAAGCATTCACACGAGAACCCTCATGCATTCAATTAACATACAATTCGCTCAAAGTTCAAAGACCTCTAAAACCTAATCAATTTGTGTTAATTTAATTCACCAATGTCATTAATCTTAGATCTTAAACCTGAAAATCTAATTCATACTTCTTCAAGAATTAATTATATACATCAACCGAATAATATATAATCAAACAACTACAAAATTATCAATCCAAATGAAGAACTTTAATTCAAAATCATAATTAGCAAAAAGAGAAAGAAGGAAGAGATGAAACCGAATTTGTTGTTGAATAAATTGTGAAACCAATCCTCAAGAGTATTTCAATCCTTGGACTGGATGAAAGTCTAAGCCTCCATTAATGGAGAAAAATGAAAAGTAAAAATGGAAGAGAAAAAAAATGAGAGAGAGAAGAGAAAAGAGGAGAGGAGCAAAAAATAACTTAAAATTCAAAATTTAAAATTCAAAAATTCCATTCGTCACTTAGTTCCAATTTTTTGGCTATGAAAACGACCTCTTTTTGGTTCGTGGCCTGAAGGACAATTGTATCCTTGGATGTTAGCTTCAAAATGCTACTAGAATGGGCTTAATCGGACATCTGCAGACTGAGATATGGCCCAAATACTGCACCTTGCTCAGGATCTGTGACTGTAGCGTTTTGACTTCTTCCAACCCAGTTTTAGCTTCTTATTATCAAAATTGGTTTCTAACCTCTCATAGCAATTGTGCCCCTTTCTCTTAGCTTTCCTACAATCAAGAATCAAAATGAAAGGAGTTCTACAACTCAAGATATAGTCTAGAAACCAAAATAGTATCAAAATTTGCCAAATACTGAAAAAATTAAATAAAGCCCAAATAGAATTCAAACATCATAACATGATCCAATTCAACCAATTAAGCACAAAAGAGGATTAATGAGCTAGAAATGAGAGGAAATAATGTTATAAAAATCTAATTGATCAAATTCTCCCACACTTAGCTCTTGCATGTCCTCATGTAAGACACAATCAAGCAAATAAAAACATGTAATCTAAAAATCATAGAATAATAAAAAAAAATAAACAAATTCTCCAATGAATCCTTAGAACTGCTGAACTTAGGGACACAAGATCAAATAAAGCATCAAGAGTTCTATAACAATCAAACATCCAACTCCCAACCTCTCAAAAAGGCAAGCCAAGCAATATCATTTAAAGTGTATAAATCAAGCATGAAAGATCTTATAAGATGGTGTATACAACTCAACTCACAAGTGTATGGTTCAAAGTATTTCACTCAAGTCACCTCAAAAGACAATGCATTACCATAAGCTTGTTAATCTTCTACTTCTCCACTACTTACAATTATATGCAAACACAAATCAAGAGGACTTTATTCAATGGTTGTAATGGGGCTAAGATAAGGGTAGGAAAATATGAGGATATGACAAGATACAACCAAAAAGAATAGGAATAACATTGGTCCTTAGACAAATCAAGCCATAAAATAAATTTATTCTCCTTGGACTTCCTTTTCCCTTTATCAAAAATTCCTTTTTTTTTGTTATTATTTTTTTTTCTTTTTTTTCTTTTTCTTTATTTTTTTTTCTTCTTGCATTCTTTTTAAACCCCCACACTTGAAATACAATAACATTAATGAAACCAATGCACTCCCTATTCCCTAAGGTTAGGTATAACATGGTTTTCCATTTAAAGCTTATAATGTGCTAGAAGTCAAAGAATGGTCCATAAGGTTCAAAGGGGCTAAACAAAGGACAAAATGCAAGGTAATCTATAAGGTCAAGTGGGTACAAATTTGAAAGAAATGCCTCTATCATGTTCATAACTGCATATGAAAATTATAGCCTCAAAGAAGAATCAAAACAAGTTATAGAATGATATAATCTAAGAGGGAAAACACACAAGAAAGAAAAAAAAATGGCATGAATTTCAACTATCCAAAAATAAGGCTCAAAAGCTCACAAAGGTAAAGTCTAACATACTCAATCACACAAATCAAAATTAATCACCCAATTCACATGTATCAAGAGAAAGAAGTAAAGATGAAATCATGTAGGAACTCTATCTTCCTTAATGACTAATGCCTTAACTCAACAACTTTCAATTCAACAAAGGAAAATAAAACAAAACAAAAACAATGCTAAATTAAAAAAAAAAATAATTCAATAACCTATTATTCCCCCCTCCACACTTCAACTTTACATTGTCCTCAATGTAATATATAATGAAAATATAACTAAAATGTAGTAAGGAAAGGGAAAGTGGAACTCTCTATTCAAGCATAAGTGGCCGCTAGCAAGCGAGCCTCCTCAATGGTCTCCAAAATTTGTGTTCTCCCACTGCAAAATTTTAAAATTATGCAGAAACGCGTGTCAAATAATAAGGTAACGTGCAGCATGAAGTGTTTATGCATCAAAGATGTGTAGCAACTTCATGAATTATAACAAATCAAATGCAAGACCATTATTGAATGCAGAAAATAAATTAAAAACTTCTAAAAAAATAAAATAATTGTGAGTTGCCTCTCACATAGCACTCTTTTAACGTCACTAGCTTGATGCCTTATGATTTTTAATTCTAGGAGATACTTTTATTGGTAACGGTTTCAATTGTATCCCTAGATATTCTTCCTTTTTCTCATAAATTTGCAGCACTTCATTTAATTAGGAACATGGAAGAAATAGCTGTGAAGGGATTTCTAGCTGCTTCATGAACTTAATAAGCTTCTCTTCATGCTCTTTATTTCCTTGATGTGCAGAACATCGTGTCTTGCTGCTGTACCTAGGCTGCTCCCTTGAATATACAATAATGTAATATTTATATTTTAACTGCTTAGGAAATGGCTTTAACTCAAATGCAGGGGGCAACTTTAGAGAAGGAGACAATGTAAGAATTGGAGTAGAATCTGCAGTGGATGCATCATGATTTACTTTTTCAGAATCTGCAATAGCTACATCAAAATCACCATAAACATATGTATCAATCTCAACACAGATGCTTCATTTTGCAGAATCATTACATGCATCACAAGTAAAAGAATTAGGATAATTGGCTAGGTTAGGATAATTAATACAATATGAAAATTCAGAAAACTCAGCCAAATTATAATCAACTAAATCATTCAACAAATTATCATGAAAAATCGAATGAAATGGAAGAGGAACAGGTTGCTCAAAAATTTCTTCTACCTCGGTAGAAGTGGCATGAGCAGTAGGAGCAAATTCTACACTTGTTGGGCTGCAATCACTTGTTGGAGCAGTAACATTAAGATCTTTTTCTATTGGTTGTTGCTCTTGTGAGTCTTGAATGGTCTTTCTTAAACTCAAAGTAACATTCTCTGGTTCAATAACTGGTTGTGCAAAAAGATTACCAGGACCTTGAGACTTCAGCTCGTTTACTGTTGTTGTCAATTGACCAATCTGATTTTTTAAGTTTTCAATGGATGCTTCTGTTCTTAGTTGGAAATTCAGATCGTTAATTGCCATCTCCCTTATCAACTCTTCCAAGGAAGGCTCATTCTTGGAAGGTGCAACATTTTGTGATGGGGGTTGATATTGTTGCTACGTAAAATTCTTTCATCCCAAGTTTGGATGACTCATCCAACCTGCAGGCTCATACAATGTAGGACAAAAATCAGTATTATGTTCCGGTGAATTACAAATTTTACACAACATTGTAGCCATTTGTGACAGTGTCAACTGCTTGTTCTCTAGTCTTCTATGATCAGCCATATAAAAATTCTTTGAGCCATAATATCTAAATAAGAATGAAAAGAAATATTTTTTTTTTCATAAACCACCAACCGGCCTCTGACCTATTATCACTGCATAGATCCCGTCGAGTTGTATGAAATGCATATATTACAATAAGAAATAGGAGTTGTATGCAAAAAGTTATGTCACTTTTAAGTTTGGACAGAGATCTACACGTTCAGATACACGGTTGTGTACTTTTTCGATGAATGCATAATGTAAAAATGCAGAAACACAACACAAAATGTAGAGAATTGAATGATATAATACTAAGTAAGGATAGATGACTAGCTACTATGCTATTCAAAGGCTACTAAAACAGAATGCATAGACACAATTATGCTAAATGAAAAATGCTAATTATGCAGAATCCTAATTCGATAAAAAATGCTAATTATGCAGAATCCTAATTCGATGTAAAACGCAACACAGAATATGCAATGCAATCAAATTAACACATAATGATATAATCAAATAACATTATCATCTCTGGCAACAACGCCAAAATTTGATCGCGAGTGTCGCGCTCGGACAAATTAATAAAAATTGAATTGCATAAAAATTATGTAGTATGAGGTGCAATCCGAGTCATCTCCCAATGATGATAATGTTATAGGATTATAAATTTAGATGAGATTTGATTTATAAAATAATGCTGATTAGAATAAAAAGTTAATAAGAATTTAAAACTTTAATCCAAGAATTTAGAAGAACTACGACCACTCTATCACCGGATTCCAAGAAGATATATCAACCAACAAATTAGTGATTAACATTAAATTCTAATAAAACCTCAATTCAAATTAAGCATTCACACGAAAACCCTCATGCATTCGATTAACACAATTCGCTCAAAGTTTAGAGATCTCTAGAACCTAATCAATCCAAACGAAGAACTTTAATTCGAAATCATAATTAGCAAAAAGAGAAAGAAGGAAGAGATGAAACCGAATTTATTGTTGAATAAATTGTGAAACCAATCCTCAAGAGTGTCTCAATCCTTTTTCAATCCTTGGACTAGATGAAAGTCTAAGCCTCCATTAATGGAGGAAAATGAAAAGTAAAAATGGAAGAGAAAAAAAGAGAGAGAGAGAAGAGAAAAGAGGAGATGAGCCAAAAACAACTTAAAATTCAAAATTTAAAATTCAAAAATTCTGTTTGTCACTTAGTTCCATTTTTTTGGCTATGAAAACGGCCTCTTTTTGGTTTGTGGCCTAAAGGAAAATTGTATCCTTGGATGTTAGCTTCAAAACGACACTGGAATGGGCTTAATCGGACATCTGTGGACTGAGATATGGTCCAAATACTCCACCTTGCTCAGAATCCGCGACTGCAGCGTTTTGACTTCTTCCAGGCCCAGTTTCAGCTTCTTATCATCAGAATTGGTTTCTGAACTCTTCATAGCAATTGTGCACCTTTTTCTTATCTTTTCTACAAATTAAGAATCAAAATGAAAGGAGTTCTACAACTCAAGATATAGTCCAGAAACCAAAATAGTATCAGAATTTGCTAAATACTGAAAAAATTAAATAAAGCCCAAATAGAATTCAAACATCATAACATGATCTAATTCAACCAATTAAGCACAAAAGAGGATTAATGAGTTAGGAATGAGAGGAAATAATGTTATAAAAATCCAATTGATCACTTTCACATTATGTGCGTCATGTTAAAGTAACAAATTAGGTGATAGTAGTAATTAAGCATTGTCTTTCTTGCTTAAAATACTGCACACAAGTTAAATGCATGCCTTTTCTCTCTTTATTAAATTTTTAGGTTAATTATTTTTTTATTTCTTCTATTGTCATTATGTAATATTGGTTTCTTATTATATATTTTTTAGAATTTAGTCTTTTAAATTCTTTAATTATTACAATCAAGTTTTTATCGGTTATCATAATTCACCTAAGCCAAGAAAATTTTATATTTTCCTCATCCAAACCCTAAACTTACTTTCCTATAATTTCTTTTTCAAATTTTATTTTGAATATTTCAAATTACTATTTTTTTTATTATAGACTTGTTTTAAATTCATAATTTTTTTTAGTTTAAGGATCAAATTTGTTAAAATTTGTACTTCATCCTAAATCAATAATTATTACAAAAAGCTATTGATTATTATTTTATTCACTTTCACACTTTTTCTTCCTTTAATTATTACAAAAATCAAAAATTTTAATAATATAATCATTTGATTGGATGATAATATAAAATATTTACATAATCAATATATTTAATTAAAGTTTTTTTAAAAATATTATCAGTGAAATTTATATTTTTATAAAATTTTATACTATTAATTATTATTAATAAAATTAATTTTATCAATTTGCGCATAGTAGAATCAAAACTAATTGTTCACAAAACTTATCTGAATGAAACAATATTAAATTTTTAAAGCAATTGTAAAGGCAAAATACTAAAAAAAAAAAAAAAAAAAAGAAGCTCAAACCTTGAAAAAAAAAATAATCAAGTTTCAAACCTTCTGGGATTAAAGTTCCCTACTATTAGAAATGATGAAATCACAATAACTATTATAGGTAATCGCTTTTTACTTTTGAAATACATGCTCGAATTAACAAGTATTTTATTTTCACATCGATTAACTTGTACCGTTTAATAACTATGACAATTAGATAGATTTTCAAAGTTGAAAGTATGTGATATTGTAAAATTGATAAAAAAAAAAAAAAAAACTATTTGGATAACTATCCCCAAATCCTCCAAGTTCACTAGATAAAAGAACATGAAAATTCTCTTCATCTAATAAACAAAATCACAAAGTTCTCTTCATCCAATAGTTGGTCAATTGCTGGAGTCATGATAGAAAAGGTAGCATAAAATGACACCTTGCAAATTAAACACTTCAGTTATATATCACCTTGGTCAATCTAAATGAAGGGAGTGAGTGAGGAGGAGTGTTATTATGAACCTCTAATATATGTTTTTATATCACATGTTGATGATATTAATGGAGTTGGATTCAAGAGTTGATTGAATTGAAAATTGAAACCTGATTTTTGGGGTGTGAAATTTAAAGCTTAACACACAAATTGAATGCGGTTAGATAAAAAAAAAATGAACAAGAATTTAAGGATTTAACTTGTTAGAAGGATATCGGTTAAGTAGCAAATATTAAAACTAAATAATTTTTACAGACTAAAATATAAGGATTTAACTAATAAACTATTATCAAGATGACATGGTATAACTATCACCATAAATGTTGAATATATTATATTACAAATTACGGGACGTGATTTATAATATATCGAAGTACAAAGCAACATTTTAAAAAAAATGTAACAACATGGGTAGTAAGAGAACGGTGAGCGCTTTTAAAAAATTATTTTTTAGAAATAAAATATTTTCTAAAAATTTAAAAAGTTATCACTGATGAAGAAAATTTTGGAATTTTTTAAAAAATAGTATGATATTTAAAGGTAGAAATGAGTTTGAAAGTTATTTATAGAAAAGTATTAACACTTTATCATATTTGTTTAAATAATAGCTACCTTAAATTAATTGTGTAAATTTATTTTAATTTTAAAAAATTTATTTAATTTTAAAATACTATTTTTACTGTTTTTATCCTTAATTTAAAAAAATTTATTTATTAAAAATATTAATTGATATTATAAAAAAGAAAAAATTATTATTTTGAAAATTATTTTAATTCGATGGATTTGGTTCTTGCTCTTAAGTATCTTCAATGTACTGAAAAATTTAAAATCACACAGTTTTATCTAAAAATTATGAAATTAGTTTGTTAATTTGAAATTTTAAAAGAAATTTTTTTAAGATTAGTTTTCATTTTTTAAAAATAAAATTATATCTTTTAGGATATAAGATAGTCAACTATACATATTATCATACAATAAACAATATATAAGGAGAAGAAAAATCATACATCTATATTGTAAATTATTGTAAAAGAATACAATAATTAAGATAAGATATTTTAATTCATGAAAAGTACTTGAATATATGTTAATTTAAAATTTAATATTATAAAAATTTAAGATAACTTAAGCGGTACAAAAATCTTTTATGACTCATTTATTAATAAAAGGTAATGTAAATCACACATAACTAACACAAATCAAATGAAAAATAGTTTTAAGTAAATAAATGATTAATTATTTAATTTATTAAATTGAGAAACATAACTTAAAAGTTTTAAAATATAAAATTAATTTTATTTAACAAACTAAGAGATATTTAAAGAGAAAATAAATAATGATGATAAATATATTAAAATTAAATAATTAATATAATTATTTAATTAAAAGAAGTTAAAATATGATTTAATAAATTTATACTGTGTGAGATCCAAGGTCAAGCTGGTACAAAAATGTCTTAATAATTTATAACACATCTAGATAGAGACACTATACACTGACATTATAAATCACTACAATTAGCTTAGTGAAATGATTTTATTTTAGTTAATGAATTAGTGAATTATTTCTTTGATAATTAAAGAGAGAAATATCTATAAGAATATATTTTGGTAAATAAAATTAACGTCTAATGTAAGAAAATAGTCTAATTAAATTTTTTATAAAAAATATTTATATATTGTATAAAACTGAGATATCGATGATTTCTTAAGGAATAATTATAGAGATATTACACATTAGTATTGTAAATAATTAAATAATTCTATATATTTGTTTATTGCACATTGTTATGTAATTTCAAAATAAAATTAATTTATCAATCATGAAATAAAAATAGTAAAATAAAATATGAATCTAAATCAAATTATAATAATCTTACACAATAATATAATAATAACAAAGGTATTAATACTAATAAATAAATAAAAAATAACTATAATAACAACAAATGAATATTATAACAGAGATAATATATTTTTTACTTATCTCATCACTCTATTATTCTTATTTATAAAAAAGAATTATTATTATCATTATTATTATTTTTTTACTCGAAGAATCAACACTAAAGCTAATAACTAAATAAAATATGCATGAACCTAACATAATAAAACTAAAAATAAAAATATATTTAAAATTGAATATTTTTTGTGAATAGACTTATTGATAGAAAAGTTTTATTTTTATCTCATTTTCATACTACATACGATAAATTTATTTTATTTCCTTTACTTCATCATCAATTATATATTTTCAAATAAAAAATTTACAGTGTCACAACGGAGACCTACCCAACATGTTTATTGACCCTGATGCGATGTTCTACACTTCCTCAAATTCTAATCCTTCAAAGGAGTACACTCCTCTAGATTAATGTTTTCTTGATCTTTACTTGTATTGGGTTTGGGACTGCTTGAGGGGATAATTTTGGGAGTTGATAATGCTTTATATATATATATATATATATATATATATATATATATGATAGTATTCTCCCTGGGAGTGTAATAGCTACTTAATTTTTTTTTTATTTCCCTTAAGGTTGGGTGATGTTTATGTTGTGTGTAGGTTATCTCAGAACTATGTAGCTCAACTTTGATTGAGGGGATTATGATGATTCCTCTTATGAATGAAATATGTTAAATTAATTGTGTGAGATTATCCTTGATAATGATATGCTGAAGGTGTAAGTGCCTAAAATAAGTAGAGAAATAGAAAAACAAGTTTCTCTTGCCCAAATGTTTGATGTGGATTGTAATGCCCTAAATTTTTGTAATATTAATTATTGTATTTATATAAATCTAAATGCATATATGTGTGTGTGTGTTAACTTATTTGATAATGATGATTATGTGTATTAAGTATATGGACATGTGTATTGTGTGTATGCATGATTGGATAGGGTTGAAATGGGCTAAGTGCCTAAGTGCAGGGAGTAATTCTGGGCTGTTCTCGCTGCAGCGAGAGAATTCTTGCTGTAGCGAGAGAGCCTTGGGAGGAAGGACCATAATTGTCGCCTTATCACTGTAGCGAGAGATGTCTCGCTGTAGCGACAGAGAGACAATTTGGAGTGCATTTCTGGGTGCAGTCTCGCTGTAGCGAGATTTTGAAGAAACCAGAGTGCAGTTTCGTCTGATATTTTCGCTGCAGCGAGGTCCCTTTGCTGCAGCGAGAATATCTCGCAGTAGCGAGAGCATTGTGACCAGAAAGAGATTTAAAGGGGGCTAGGGTTCGGGGAGAGTTATTTCTCCCTATCCCTTCGAATTCCTTTTGATCCTCTCATTCTCAAACCCTTTTCTACTGATTATATTGCCTCAAAATCTGTTTGGAAGCTTGTTTGAAGGTTAAATCCATGTGGAAAATGCTTGGAGGTGAGTTTTAATGATTAGGATTTTCATTTTTCAACCCCATTCTCTGTTTTTGTGGTTTCCTTGGGTTCTCATGGAATTCTTCCATGTGTTTAGGCCACAATCCGTGCGGGAGAGTATTTCTTGGTGGATTTAGCGTGTGGATCTTCGATCCAAGGTAAGGGGGACTCTACCCTATCTCAATGTATTGTAATTCTTGTGTGTTTTGATGATTAATACAATATGGCTGAGATAGAAGAGAGAAATTGTGTGTTTGATGGAAATTGATATGCAATATGATGTATGATAGAATAATTAGACCTCGTGAGGGTGATTGTGAGTGATAGAATGCCATTGATTGGTGAATTAATGATATTTTGAATAAATGTGGGCTATGTGCCTTATAATGTGAAATGAATGTGGGCCTAGTGCTGTGTATTTGAGTGCCATGTAGGTTGTGTGCCGTGTATAAGCGTGATCATTGCATGCATGAATAGAATAAGTGTGAATGAGCGTGTTAGCGCTGTTGTATTGTGCTGTGAATGGTTCAGTGATACATTGGTAGTGTGAAAGATGAGGACGGTAGAAATACCTTGGGGAAGAGGGAGTGGTGGTGACACCGCTGTGAAACGGGTGCACCACGGGCCACACTCTCTCTTCCTGACTAGACCTCTAACCACTACCTTTGCTAAGCGACCCGTGACTGCCCACGTGGTATTCGTGAGGCAGGGGTAAGCGGCGACCATTCATAGTAGAAATTTGTTATGATAGTGCCACAGTGAGTGTGACTGACGTGCATATGCATGAGTTTATGTATTGTACTTGTAATTGTGTTTATTTAATATATTGTAAATGTTCTGAAGGTGAGACTCTACGTTGATTGTGTGTTTTTGGATAGTGTAGAGTACTCACCTTTACATTCATTTTCAAGTAATCAAGACGATCAGCACCAGGCTCAGTGAAGGGGTAGATGGAACTGCTATAGGACTTAGGATATTATTTTGAAAAACTGTTGTATTTGAATAAGTCTTGTAGCAACTATTTGATATAATTTGTAACCCCTTTCTTTATTTGAAATGGTTGATGAAACTTGAATTAAAAATGAAAATTTTATTATTTCAAAAATTTGTAAAATTTCTTATTTATTGAAATTAAATTTAAAGTGTTACATGGATTTAGTAATTTGACTTATTCTATGTTGTGTATACTAATTATATTTCAAAAGATAATAAAAACTAAAGTGCTATATGCTTTTATATGTGTATATCAAGTCTAAGGTTTAGGGTGTCACAGACGATATTGATCTAAGTCATGATCTTATTAACTTCGTTGCCTCTATTTTATGATAATTTTTGTGATACCATAATGTATGGTAAGTCTTCTATTACAGTCAAAGTTGTCAAAGAGGCTTTGATGATGAAAGGATAGTAGAAATCAGTATTTGACCTGCAGATGGATTGTTTGTGACAAGAGGACGTAGCTAAGAAAGAAGATCAGGAAATAAAAGAAAAAGTATATTTAAATCTAAAGTCACCCGTCTCTGAAGTGTTTTTATTGTCACCAAGCAAGGCATATTTAAAGGAATTATCTTGGAAGAAGAAAATAAAATTTTTTTGCCAATATAATAGTTGAAAGTTCTGAAAATAGTGATGCTAACTCTGCTTTTATAGTTACTATTAGTGACTTAGAAATTGAGTGAATCTTATATACTGGCACATCTTTTCATATGACACTTAATAGATATTTGAACTTTGGAAGCAACACTTACATGAAAAACTTTGTTATCAAATATACACAAAGTATTAAAAAAAATAAAGACAATTGCCAATAGGTCTCTGAGGGTTATAGCTAGAAAGGAAAAAAGATTAATTTAACTTTTATGTAAAAGAAGCACTAAGAAATTATTTTTATAAAAGGTTACTAATTCAAGCAATTTGAGTCAAAGCTTTGGTTAATAAAGGTCAAAAGTTTTACTTTTTATTCTAGCTAGGTCTCATGCTCCCTATGTGTCCATATCTTCTCAAGATTTTCTATTATTATTTTGTGAAAACTAACTTCCTGGCTAATTCATGGAGATTAACTTGCTAGGCAGAATTTGGGTAATTATTTTAGGTCAACTAGGACTTTTCTTCATTTTTCAGTAGGCTAATTCATGAATCCAAGATTCAAAAGAAAAATATTACAGTTCACAAGATCCAGCATCCAAGGTTCATTTTAACCTTTAGAAAAAAAGATAAATTTTCGTAGGAGTAATAATGTCTCATAACTCAAAAACATTATTAGAAATTTTCTAGATAACTCAAGACTTAAGTAACTACCTTATAGGAAATACTGATTACATTTTTTTTTCAAAGAATTTTTGTATCTTGAATGTAAGATTTTATTGAGCTTTATCTTTCAAATTTATAATACGTATCTAATTCAAACTAAAACTCTATAATCTAGAATTTCAAACATCGTAGCTTAAAATACATATAATGTAAACGATCTTAACAAAATAAATTAAAAAATGAAAAAAAAAATTTAACTGCAACAACAATTTTTGCATTGACACTTATAAGCAATCATAGAACTTGAGTCATGCTTATCATACTAAATCAGCAATTCAAAATTAATTTCTTCCTTTTATGAATAAATTTGTATATATCACACTAAGTTTGGCTATTGTCTTCTAACTCCAATCTAGCTTTACTTCTTCACCCTCCAGTGAAAAACACTACTAACATACCTTTTTTTTTTGTTTTATTTTTTCCAATTAATTTTCCATTTCACATTCTATACTTCAGTTGCTGTGATTGAGAAAGACGAAATTTTGTTGGGGTTCTTGCTAAATCTGTTCTTTAGTTTTTGAGCTAAGTTGAGCTTAACAAACGCTTCCTCCCTTTGGGGGCGGTTTGCATAGAGTATCCAGAGAACAAGACAAAGCAAGACACCAATTGAAATTAGGCCAAATCCTACGTTGATAACCTTAAGATAATGGTTTAATGGAGGACAGTGACGTGTAGTAATTTCTTTGAATGTTTCTCTGACAAAATTGCAGTTCTGAAGGCTAAGTAAAAGTGGAGTATAATGCTCAAAAGCATAGCTTTCGTTAACTGCTGCTACTAACCCCAAGTAAATCTCTGGGGTCACTCTCCCAACAGTGGTGCATATACCATATTCAGATATCTCGCATACGTACTTCTTCCAAACCTGAAATTCCAAAAATTTAAATCTTTTAACATACTTTTTCCTTTTTATAAAGAAAAAGTTTAAGATCACAACACAAATATAATATTTTATTTAAATTTAATTTTTAAGCAAAATCTTTAAGAAATATGATCACTGATCAGAAACGTATAGCCATTTCTAGAGAATTGGATCCTCTGTCAGTATATTATTATTAGAGAACATCTTGAACATTAATACCAGCATATTGCTTATTTTAAAAATAATAGACATAAGCATTTTAATAGAATAGATTATTAAGATTTTACTGAATTTTGTGCAATGAAATTCTTCCTCTGAATTTCCAATTTTATTGTTACATGGATGTATTTAGACCAATCAATCACTAATAAAAAATTGGATAATTTTAAATTTTCTTATGTCATATTTTTACAAGACCGATTAAAAAGAAAAAGACTATTGAAAATGATGAAAACAATAAATAAAAGAAAATAAAGGAATAATTTACTCTCTTCAATTAGTTAAAAATGTGTATTTAATTAATTAAAAACAAGTTTTACATAATAGAACAATCGTGATATTAATAAAATTAATATAATTTTTTTACATGGCATTCTCATTAAAAAAAACAAGCTTTCAAAATAATTTTTAATTTGTTATAGAATAGTATAGATGCTTAGACAAATTTTCATTAAACAAGTGAATGATCTACACATGTTGGATTGGAGAGTGGAGACACACACACACACACACATATATATATATATATATATATATATATATATATATATATATATTTATTGGTGTTGGATTTTAACTGTGATCTCTACAGAATTACTTTTTTGGTTTTAATTCCTGCATTTTAAAATTATTAATTTTAATTTTTAGTCATTATTAAATAATGGCATGATTTAATCAAACTTTGTTGTAAGTTGATTTTTGTGTGTTGTATGTCATTTGGTAAAATCACATAAATGAAAGGGATTAAAATCAATTGTATAAAAAAAAGAAGTAAAATTAATAAATGTGTATTTTGGGAGATAAAAGGATTTAAATTATTGATCCAAAAAACATACCGATGAAGCATTGGCAGAGGAAACTTCTTGAGTGGTACACTTGCGTTGTCGAAACTGAGAGTCAAAGGGGTAGCACAAAGGTGGCATTGCAGGTCCAGATTGATTGTAGTAATTGATGGTTCCTTGTGATGGATTTGCATCTGCAATATTATATATGAACCGATTCACAACACTCACAATATTCGTAACCACTTGTTTACTCTGAAAAAGTGTCTTGCTTGTGGTTCTCTGATCAACACATGGAAGGATATTGCTAAGAGCAGATTCTGAATGTGGATTCTCCACCCATTCCCCCATGGCCATGCAGGTGTCACAAATTGCACTGTAATAACATAATATACTTCACTCATTGTTACAAAAATTGCACAATATATGGATAGTTGAATCACAAAAGCAATTAAGAAAGGGTATAGCTAGTTCATTTTTCAAAGCAGGTCAAATTGATCTCTCAGAAATCCCAAACTCAATGCCTTACTTGTTAAGGATCATAAACACTCCACACAGAATGAATGTTGTTGCCACCAGTAACCATCCGCTGATAACAAATCTGCAATGAAATTTTGGTATTCAATATTGAAATATTTATTAAAATGATCCTTAAGACACTAGCAATATAAGCAAAGGTAATATCATAACTTACACGAGGATTGCATGCTGATATCCAAGAATAGAGAGTACTGAAGAACACGTAATAGAAAATCATGAACTGGAATATAATGATACAAATGCAATTAGCTCAAGGTGTTTAAGATGTTATCATCAATGCATACCTAACCCAATTAGAGCCAGGAGAAGCATTACTGCTGCTATCATTATCAAAGCTAAACGCCTGCAAAATAGGAGGAGTTTTAGCATATAGATGCAAATATTAAAATTTCTAAACTGAGATTGAACAGTGTAAGTTTGTGAGATCATACAAAGCATTGAATACTTTTTGTATTTTATGAGAATTTTCATTTGTCTTGTGAGAGAGTGTATCTGCTGCAGCATTTAGATCCATATTCAAATTGTCAATATCATCCATTATATCAGATGGAAGAAGCATCTCTGCCACATTGATAGATTTTGCAAGCGAAAGATACTGTGTGACATTTCTCAGAGTTTGCACTGTGTAGTCAGACTGATTGACTACATAATGGAGGGTATCCACGGCCTCACTATGGAATTTATCCTGCCCAAAAGAAAGTACAATACATCCAGTCCTGTGGAATTAAGAGAGGAGAGAAAATGTTAGATTTACCAGTAAAGCATCAATTTTGGAATAATAATCAAAGATTCCAAGTGAATCAGCATTTTAGGTTCTTGATCTAGACCACCACAACTGACACAAAAGGAGACTGGAATTTGAAGAAACAACCAACATGATTTTTGTCAATGGACAATTTTTTGGTAGATATAATGTTAGGGGCAAGGGATGATACTTGATTCAAACTCGTCAAGATCCAACAGTGGATTTGTCATGGATGAAAATTTAAGCTTTCACTTGTAGAATAAAAATGAGTCGTAAAATTTCATTGCAATTGAACGATTTTATTACATCAAAATATCATCAACACCGGTATGTATTATGAAATTATTAGAAGCATTAACGTTTATGGGAGAGATACACTGCATTTAATACTTGGTAACCAATCATGATTATAGATGATTAGACAACCAACTTGATACGTTTATGAGTAAAAGAACAAAGGAACAGGAGCATGAGGAAACAAAGCACACTGAAAGAAGTTAACAAAGTACATTAAAACCAAAGTTGAGAGAATTACGCTGCAACACAGGTGAATAACAACAATAACATAAAACATATTCTTTGTTGGTTTGATCCTTTATCCTTGATATTAATCCCCCATCCACAGCATAGATGAATCACAAGTGCGAAGCCAAACGAAATAAACCACAAAACAGCAAGGATGAAACCAGCCGCACCAGTGAATCCCACTGACTGAACATATAATGGTTAAAAACTGATTTAGTTGAAGCGAACACCAAATTTGGAATTGGAAGCTGTTAGGAACAAGAGAGGCAAAACAATCTGCTGAAAGAAAAACAACGTCCCAGTGGAAAAGAAAATGCAAGGAAATTTCAAGTTATTATGATTATAATGTGCAAAGAACCATACTAGCGTGTGGCATGTACAAGTAGAAATATACTGATATTAAATTAAATATGTTGAACCAGAACATCAACATAGATCAATGATCCAGCGTAGGAAAATGAAACCATTGAACTTACGGCCCAATAATGCCGATTTGCAATGTCCCAACCTCCTCGGTAAAGTCGAAATCGCCGTAGATAGTCAGGCCTATTGGTCCTGTTTGCTGCAAGCACAAGGGTACCCCCAGTTCTTGAACCTTGTGCTTGTGCTACTTGCGAGACTTCATTCTTCCATGCACCTAAATTCTCTTCCCCTGTACGCAACACAGTATATTGCACAAATTGAAGAATCTTAATTTTCTTGCTATGGAAGGACTCAAAATTTTCTGAGACATTGCAGAATCATGTGAAACTCGTTCACCATAATCAAAGTTGGCAGAGACATATGCAAGAGGCACCAACCTAGTATAAACTTTATGGCATGTCTGGGCGACCCACTTGGAGGAGATAAAGCTGAAATTAAGGGGAAGATGACTAAGAACAAATAAAGCACATTCAACGAAACACGCTTCATTCCCGCAAGAAATTTCACTCTTCAACTTAAGGAGGTCACATTTTAATTTTGGATTTAAAACAACAAAACAAAACACACAAACTGAACAAGCATGGTGATGATGATGTTTATATAGGATTTGTGTTATATTCTAAGCAAAGCATGGAACTTTGGAGGATTTATAGAAACAAGTGATTACTGAAGAGAAGGGAGGAGGGTCACATGGTGTGGGGTAGTGAAGAAGACTTAACAAAAAAATGCGGGTTTGATATTATTAAAAAAAGAAGTTTAATTCATCTTTTCCACTGTGACAAAAACCCATTGAGTTAAGTAAAGCAATGCCGCAACTTTTGCAAATTGATGGATTGCTTTTGTCTTCTCTGCTTTTTTACCTTCTTGTTATATTTTCATTGCTTTTTTGTTTTCACACTTTTTTCTTCACTATCTGCAGCTCCACTCACTGTGATCTTGATTTGCAATTGCAATTGATTAAAATGCTCTTTCTTCCCAAAGTCATTGATTTCTTCAACTGACCCACACCAGAACTCAACCTAATGTTGGTGGTTGCAGTGATCGATTGTGCAAATTGTGGGGTCATTCACACTTCTCATTCTTTATCTGTCTAAATTTACTTTTGTTCTAAATTGGATTACCATTTGGCAATGAGCTTTCTTTCACAAAACTGAACCTGAACAATGTTATTCATGAAACAGTCACTTAATTTCCCACATTAATATTCAAATTTTGATTAAGTTTTCTAAATTTTGTCATATAAACTTGAACAAGTAGCAACCACTATCTATAGTATAAAAAAAATAAAAAAAAGTTATGTCTTTATTTTTTTATACATAAAAGGGTATATATTTATCCATTTAAGTTAAATAAGATACTACTTATAACAAAGCACTTTCTCTGAGTGTTTATCATAAAGCTACATTCTCTAAAACTCAAATTAGAAAACAATAAATTAAATTAAAATAAATTTACATAGATTAAAAGATTGATGAAGATTAAATTTACCAAATTCTTAAAGTAAAATAATTTAATTGGCTTCAACAAAATTAGGAGACAAATTAATTATAATTAATATTAGAGTACAAAAAATGTAATGAATTTAAGTTTTACCATAAAATTATTTATAATATATAATTTTAAATATAAACCACTTATTTTTTAACTGAAATTAATATTACAAATATAAAATCATATTACTGAATTTATATTCTCTCAAATATTCCAATATTGAACGTTGCCTAATGTTAGGGGTTCTTTTAAGTTTCTTAATATGAATTTTTTTGAAAATGATTTTTAAGAAATAAAAATTTGGGGGAAAGTTTTTTTAAATGTGTTTTTCAATAGAATATTATTATTAGAGGGATGGTAATTTGGGATTCTTATAAAATTATAAAATTCAAGTTATATTCAAAAAATATTTTTTAAGATAAGCAACACACTTTTTAAGAAACTTCTTGTTATTAATTAAAATTTATAAAAATTATGTAGGTTTAATTCTTTCTCGTTTTTAATTTAATATTTTTTTCATATTTTTATAGTTCTTAATAAATTTTAGTCAATTATAAGGAATATGTTAAAACTAGTGTGTTAGAGAATTATTATTAGCATTTATCAAATTCTTAAAATCTTTTAAACTATCAAACATGTTATAACATTTTCAAAACTTATAATTCAAATAAAACATATTTTCTAAAAAAAAAAAAGTTCTTAGACACTAAAAAATTCTACCTATCAAAATGTTCTTGCAGGGTGTCCTAATGTTCATCACTTTCGGGTCGATTACTAACTAATAAGAAGAATTCAATAAAATGTTTGTTTGGTTTGAGCTTGAGTAAAATTAATCTTAATGAAATTATCTTTAAAGTGCTAAATATATTTTAGATATGTATATAATTTACTTTGAATATATATATATATATACATATATTAAAGTGTATTTTAAATTACGAAGTGGGAGAGTTTTATTCTCTAACGATAAAACAAATAAGCCCAACAAATAAGGCATTTCTTTCTTTGTCGCGAGAGAAACGATGTAGCACGGTGATGTGATCCTTTTGCAAACTTATTTATGAGTTATACCAACATTGTAACGCAACAAATAATTTTTTTTTTGTCTTAATTATATTTTTTAATCTTTTAATTTAAATTATATAATATTATTTTGTTAAGAAAAAACATAAAATTAGATTTACTTATTTTAAAATAAAAATATATACCAACAAAAAATTTAGATGAATTGAATAATTCATGACTTAAATTAAAGATATCAAAATATAATTAAAGTTAATGATTTTCACTTAGCAAAACATAATGAATTGTCATTAGGTCCAACGTAACAGATCCCATGATTTCATAGCTAAGAAGTTGGAAGAGGATTAAAGAAGTTAAGCGTGGGTCCCATTTTATTATGATACGGCGCCTTAGTTTGCGGTATTAGTCGAATTGGTATGTGATAAATTTTCTTTTTTTAGATTACTAATAAATAATTCTTGTACCGGAAGAGTATGATTAAGATAAATTATTTTTTTAAACAAAAATTTTAAATATATTATGTGGCTATTTAAGTTTTTTTTGGGTAAAGAAGAAAAGGAAAAAATATTAAAAAACTATAAAATATGTAAATTATTTAAAAGTTTAAAAAATGTGTCTAAAAGATTATTTAAAAAGTAAAAAAAATACTTGATAAAAATGTCAAATAAACTAATTTATTAGTTATTAAATTGACATCGAGAACAATAAACTATATGAATATTTAAGAAAATTGATAAGATGATAAAACTCAATCAAGAAAAGGAAACTGAAATTGTCATTAACATAAAATTCACATAAAGTTATGCAAATGATCCACCATAACCCTAACTATGAATATAGCTACTCATAATAATATGAACAAAGTAAGCAAATGTAAAGAAATCCATATTTATTTCAAATAGAAAACAAACTAAAGGAATCTCAAGAGGAAGAAGTGAGAAGAGTTTTTGTTTTCAAGATGTACTCTTGATCACTTACTCATACTCTAGAGAGGTATTATATGTCTTCACCCATGATCTTCACTCTCAAACAATTTCAAGAGTTGTCAAAAATCATCCTTGCCAAGGCTTCCTTTCTTGCGAGTCTACTTACTCCTTAAATAAGGTTCTCAAAATTATAAAAATTTTTTTAATTTAAACTGCCAGATACGAAGCATAGTTATGCATGCCTATAAGCATGTCATCGAAGCACCCACACTGAGGCTGATAAGCAGGGGTGTGCTTCCTACCTTGAATTTTATGTAATTGTGGCAAAAAATTCTTAATAATGCATTGGTAAACTCTTTATGCAAAAGTACAACAAATAAAAATAAATCAGTACAAAATCCTTATCAAATAATAGGCAAACATAAAAAAATAATCTATAAAACCCTGCAAAATATAGGCTTATCAATAAATTTCATCACTTCTACGCACATAGATTTCAAAATCATCCTATGATAACTATTCAATATGGCCAAGTTAAGACCTCGAAAGATTGCTTTCAATTTAGTAGAAAAAAGAGACTTAATATCATTAAAAGAGGTAAACATTGTTAGCTTTACCACTACTGTCTCGTATAACATGACTATAACCTATATGATCCATTATACAACCATCATCCACATTAATTTTACTATACTTGGTAAATGGTGGATCCTAGGACATCTCTCGAAAGGAAGTGAGTTTGAGGGCTAATTTATTTAAAATTAGCATAATATAATTATTTTTAGATTGATTAATGAAATTCAAAACATGATATATACTCCATTTCTTCTCACTCAGGCAAGAACATTGCTCGCTCAGGCGAGATGGAGCTCACTCAAGCGCGATGTTCCTCGCTCAAGCGAGAATTGCAGAAATCTGGGATATTCCAATGTTTGGTTTTCTCGCCTAGGCGAGAGAAGATCTCGCTCAAGCGAGAGTTAGCTCGCTCAAACAAGTGTGCGCGGATCTAGAGGGGTATTTAAAGGGCCTCAGTGCCATTAATGTTATTTTTCATCATACAACTTTTCTCTCTCATTTCTCTATGTTCTCTCACTTTTTCTTTTTAGAAAAAACCTTCTTGAAGCTTAGTTCTCCGTCTTTACTCTTGTTTCTTACTTTCCCATTCTCAAGAGACTTATACATGTCGTTCTGAGTAGATTTGAACTGTTCGAGTTGTATCTCATACTTAAACATTTGATCTATCTCTTTGGAACTCATGAGAAATAAGATCTTAGAATTCACTCTAGGTAAGGGGAGCTTATTTAAGCTAAGTTATTCGTTTAATAGTTACGGAGTTAATTAAGAATTTAGTCCTGTTATAGCTGAGAATAAGTTACAGAATGGTCAGATTTTAGATTAAAACTAGAGTAGTACAACTGAGTAGATTCCTTAGTTGCTTATCTAAGCTGATTTGATTCTTGAGATAGATAATTTCATATTAGATGAGGATCAACTATCGTACAAACAAGTTTTAGGATAAAATCCAAAATATGTATGGTTAAGTATATTTCTTTGTTGTATGATAATGATTTAGAATAGAGCATGATGTGTTGTAATGTTGTGCTATCCATGCCAAGGATGTTAAATACACAGAATTACTTAAGTAATCTTTTAAATGGCTTAGTTTTACTGTGTTTGTATGTTAAAATGTAACATCATTATTTTTAATTAACATAATAATAGTAAAACAAAAAAAAATCAAAATCATCAAAATCGAAGAGATCCTAAATAACAAAGATTCAAATCAGAAAAACTTGAATAGTGAAACATTAGTCTTTAAAACTGGTAATAAATATTAAGTATCGTAGTCATAATTTGCTTCATAATGTACAACATATATTTGTATTTCAAATACACATAAAGTTATCAAAATACATTAAGACCATTCATTTACATTTACAAGTACTCAAAATAATAATGGTCCTAATGAGCAGCTTAACCACCCTTTGACCAAGTGACATTAGTCATTCATGTGCCACTCTTCTATCATCGCTAGGTCTTCAACAGTCAACTCGTCATCCCAACCCAGATACTGATCGCCCAGATTTGCGGTGACCTGAACACCTGTAATATGCTCGATTATCCATCGCGATGGTATTCTAGACTGATCGTGGTCATGGTACGTGACAAGATACGTTACTGCTGTAGAAGTTCTCTCAACACCAGAAAAGATATAAATACAGAGGTGTGATGAATTCTATATACAGACAAATCAAAAAGGATACTAAAGGCTAGCTCCAATTCTATCATCACTACCTCACTAGGCACCTCACTATCATGTACAAGGATTCTAAAGGAAGTAAATCTATGATACTCGCCAAAAACACCATTTACAATATTTACTTTTGAATTGTCTACTATTCTAATTCCCTCTCTAGGTGTCGTCATCTAGGTTTCCTGAAATGGTTACGTAAGGATGAGTCTCCACATTTATTTCTAAGCATACACACTCAGAGAATTCAATAATACAGGTTAAACATTCAACATGCATCATATAACCAATTCAATTATGCATTCAAATTATGTTTCTCTACTTATTCTCTCATTGCTTATTTCCAAACTCAGTACCATTCTCATTTTCACTGTCCCTAGGATCCCTTGAGGTCTTATTTAGCATAGATAGTTGCTGGATAGTCGCAGCTACACGGATACAACATGTGCCGACCTGGCCCCTTTTAGCAAAAATGTAGTCAGGAGTATAGGTCAGGAAACAAGCGTAAGGCCTATGGTGTCCCTACTCTCATTTGTATTGCACAATTCAAGAGGAACATCCACCACTCTCATTTTTCCAAGACTTCTCAGTCTTCTCCATCTTCCACAATTCCAGTGTACCTCTGAACTATCTATGCTTGTCCTTTTCTTATCCATTCTGATTTCCTTTATCTTTTATATCTTATCTTTCTAGGCCTTTTTCTATTTCATTATCTCACTATATATTACTTTATCATTGCCGAGGGTTATTCCTCTCGGGCTCAGTACATCATACACATGCTGAGATTCAAACATATCATACTCATCATATATCATTTTCAAACATCACAAAGCATGTTTTAAACACATCAATCACATGTTATCAATCAAAACATACTCATTTTAAGCATTTTCACCTATATATACAATAGTTCCTAGTAATGAAATAGAGCTCTCCTTACCGTGAGACGAAGTTTTAAAAGAGATTTTGTGAAAGGTTCTGAGTGAAAGGACCAAGATTTTTCTAGATATCACAAAAGAGAACATTTTGAGAAAGGAGAAACTTAGAAAACACCCAAAAAGAGAAGACAAAGATCCAAGAACTTACTTGGAGTTGATTGACGAAGTTCCTAAGCTTGGATTTGTAAGAAAGTTGAGGTTTTGGAGAGATTTTCTAAGAAGAGAGGGTTAAGGGTCGAGAAAACAAGAGAAAGCTTGAAAATTTGCTCCGTTCGTCCATTAGTCTGAGGATGATATGTTGAACTAAGTCTCAACTTAGTCCCCAATGATCTTTGCAAACTTTCTCAAAACTTGGAAGTGAACCTGGGGTCTCGATCAGACACGTGCTCAAAGGCACTCCATGTAGCCCAACTATCTCTTTGATATACAGTTTTGCTAACCTTTCCAACTTATATTTCATATTGATTGGAAGAAAATGGGTAGTCTTAGTCAATCTGTCCACTATTACCCATACTGCATCATGATTCTGCTTGGTCTTCGGCAATTCGGACGTAAAACCCATAGAAATGTCATCCCATTTCCATTCCAGAATCTCCACTGGTTGCAACTCCCCTAGCATACGTTGATATTCTATCTTAGATTTTTGACAAGTTAAGCACTTAGCCACATACTCTGCTATTTCTTTCTTCATTCCATACCACAAAAAGTTCCTTTTCAGATCTTGCTACATTTTTTATACTCCCAGATGAAAACTTAGTTTACTCTTGTGAGCTTCTTCTAGAATCATTTGCCTTAGCTCTTTATTATGAGGAATGCAAACTCTATCTTTGAACTTGATTAACCCATTCGAATCACAATAAAATGCTAAATCCTTGCCCCCTCCTTCTGATGCATCATCTCTTGCAAATACTGATCTTCTTGCTGCATAGATTGAACTTGGGCCAGAAAATTATTATTGTTCTTCAGAGTTCCAAGATAAAGGCTGTTGGGTCAGAGTTCTACTGCCATGTTTAGATCTCTAAACTCTTCAATCAGCTTACATTCTCGCACCATCATCGCTGAGATATGTAAAGACTTCCTACTCAACGCATCTGCCACCACATTCGCCTTTCCTAGATGATATGATAGTGTGAAATCATAATCCTTCAAGAATTTCATCCACCTCTATTGCCACATATTCAGCTCCTTTTGGTCAAATAGGTATTTTAAGCTTTTGTGGTCACTAAAGACTTAAAATCTAGCTCCGAAGAGATAGTGCCTCCATATCTTTAGTGCAAAAATCACTGCTGCCAATTCCAAATCATGCGTAGGGTAATTGACCTCGTGAGGTCGCAACTACCTACATGCATATGCCACCACTCTTCCATCTTGCATCAAAACACATCCAAGACCTTGTCCTGATGCATCGCAGTACACTTCAAAATTCCTTTCAGGATCTGGCAGAACCAACACTGGTGCAGATGCAAGTCTTTCTTTCATCTTATGGAAACTTAATTCACATTCCTCATTCCAGTTGAAATCTTTCTCCTTTCGTGTCAACTTCGTTAAAGGTAATGTTACCTTTGAGAATCCCTCGATGAACTTAATATCCGGCCAATCCTAAGAAACTTCAAACTTCAGTCGGGTTAGTAGGTCTTGACCATTGAGACACCGCTTCAACTTTAGCTGAGTCAACCATAATTCCTTCACTTGACACTACATGCCCCAGAAATGGTATCTGTGATAACCAAAATTCACACTTCGAAAACTTGGCATACAACTGCCTCTCCCTGAGAATTTGCAACACAATTCTCAGATGTTCAACATGTTCTTCATGGCTCTTTGAGTAGATCAAGATATCATTTATGAATACCATAACAAATTAGTCCAAGTATTGATAGAAGGTACGGTTCATGTAATCCATGAACACAACCGGAGCATTAGTCACACCAAATGGCATAACTAGGTACTCGTAGTGTCCATACCGAGTTTTGAATGCAGTCTTTGGAATATCGTCTTTCTTCACCCAAATTTGATGGTATTCCAATCGCAAGTTGATCTTTGAGAACATTGAGCCCTCTCTCAGTTGATCCATCAAATCATCTATTATGGGAAGCAGATACTTCTTCTTGATTATGACTTTGTTCAGTTGGCGATAATCAATGCACATTCTCATGCTTCCATCCTTTTTCTTCACTAGGAACACAGGGGCTCCCAATGGTGATACGCTCGGTCTCACAAATTGTTTCTCTAGTAAATCCTCAACTTGCTTCCTTACTTCAGCCAACTCGATTGGCAACATTCAGTAAGGTGCAATTGAAATTGGACTCGCTCCCAGTATGAGATCGATCGCAAATTCAATTTCTCTCTCTGGAGGTAACTCAGTCATATCCTCTGGAAATACTCCTAAGAATTCATTCACTACCGGAATGTGCTCTATCTTCACACTCTTTTCTACCTCAACAGAAAATAGTACCATAAAGGTTTTGACCTTGATCCCGTTCCTTGACTCTTCCTTATATGAGAATTCTGGACATTTTGGTATACTATCACAAAAAATAAGCGTTTTCTTTTTACAATCCAGAAGGACATGTTTGGACGACAACCAATCCATTCCTAACACAATATCCAGCTGAGAAAAGGGTAGACAAATCAAATCTATCACAAAAATTCTACCATAAATAGTCACAGTACAACCCATACATACGTCTGAAGTTACAACGGATTAATTTGTAGGAGTAGATACCACTATAGTGTAGGGCAAAGAGGAAACAAATAATTTCAAACAATACACAGAATCTAAGGATATAAACAAATGAGTAGCACCTGAATCAAAAAGAACATCTACCAATTTATCTTTCAATATACATTTACCTCGAATGAGGTCATCTGACTTTGCTGCTTTGGAGCCAGTCATAGCAAACACCTGGCCTTGCACATTAGACTGGGATCCTCCACTGCTCTTAGGCACTAGTCTATTACTCTCACTTACACGTTTGCTCCCTTGTGGTGCAAACCAACAAGCGCCAGTTGGATGTCCCATTTTCTCGCAATAACCACACGCTGTAGTTGGCTGTGGGCAATTTCGGATCATATGGGGTCCTCCACATCGAAAGCACTTTAATGGCTCTCGAGAAACATTGAAGCCAGAACCACCCCCTCTGCTAGTTGTCACTCCACTCGCTCTAGACTAAGCTGGGCCAGAATAAGATCTTCTTTGAAATCTTAAGGGCCTCCTATCTTGCCTCATTGGTCCTCCAACTCTTGTGTCTACTGACTTCTCTTTGGCATTCGCTTTATACACTCGACATTTACTCACCAGTGTAGGGAGATCGGTTACTTGAAATACACTAACTGCTATGCGGGTATAAGCTTTTAGCCCGTTCTCAAACTGGGCACATAAATCATTTTCACCTCTTTTATGTTGATAATGGGGCTAATATTTCATCAACTCATGAAATTTGGCAGCATAATCCCCCACTGACATATCTCCTTGTTTTAGCTCTAGAAATTTCCTCACTTTTTGTTTCTGCAAGTCCCTGCGAAAGTAGTTTCCCAGGAAACAGGCCTTAAATACTTCCTAAGTGATGTGACCATCTTCCTGTGGCAGGGTTTGATCGGCATACTTCCACCAGTCCTCTGCTTCTCCGCATAGCATATAGGTTGCATAACCCACTTTATGCTCCTCATGGCAGCCCATAGCATTAAATATCTTCTCTTTGTCAGCAATCCATCTTTAGGCTCCTTCCGAATCAAATTTTCCTTCAAACTTAAGAGGATCATGTTTCGTAAAAGACGACGACCCCCGATACTCTGCGAGTTCAACATTTTGGTTCTGCGCTAGAATCTCTAAGGCTTGAGCCACACGGTTCAATATCTCATTAGCAACTCCCGCGGGTTTACCTCTACTAGCCATTTTTCTATATAGAAAGTTCATAAACTTATCAGCAACCATTATTCACTCTAATGCACATAAACACTCAAATGAGTAAATCACACACATTCTTATTTAGAAAACTAAACAGGTCATCCTAACAATCAATTCTCTCATATTCCCATTAGGCAAGACTATGAGAGTACACTACAGATAAACTAGTCTCATATCCCAGTCCGGTTTGGAAGAACTGCTCTGATACTAAAATCTAACATCCTTATTTTTAATTAACATAATAATAGTAAAACATTAGTCTTTAAAACAAATAATAAACATTAAGTATCATAGTCATAATATGCTTCATAATGTACAACATATATTTGTATTTCAAATACACATAAAGTTATCAAAATACATTAAGACCATTCATTTATATTTACAAGTACTCAACATAATAATGGTTCTAATGAGCAGCCTAACCACCCTTTGACCAAGTGACACTAGTAATTCCCGTGCCACACTTCTATCATCGCTAGGTCTTTAGCAGTCAACTCGTCATCCAAACCTAGATACTGATCGCCCAGATTTGCGGTGACCTGAACACCTGTAATATGCTCGATTATCCATCGCGATGGTATTCTAGACTGATCGTGGTCATGGTACGTGACAAGATACGTTACTGCTGTAGAGGTTCTCTCAACACCAGAAAAGATATAAATACAGAGGGTGTGATGAATTCTATATACAGACAAATCAAAAGGGATACTAAAGGCTAGCTCCAATTCTATCATCACTACCTCACTAGGCACCTCACTATCATGTACAAGGATTCTAAAGGAAGTAAATATCTGATACTCACCAAAAATACCATTTACAATATTTACTTCTGAACTATCTACTATTCTAATTCCCTCCCTAGGTGTCGTCATCTAGGTTCCCTGAAATGGTTACGTAAGGATGAGTCTCCACATTTATTGCCAAGCATACACACTCAGAGAATTCAATAATACAGGTCAAACATTCAACATGCATCATATAACCAATTTAATTATGCATTCAAATTATGTTTCTTTACTTATTCTCTCATTACTTATTTCCAAACTCAGTATCATTCTCATTTCCACTGTCCCTGGGATCCTTTGAGGTCTTCTTTAGCATAGATAGTTGCTAGATAACCACAGCTACACAGGTACAATGTGTGCCAACCTGGCCCCTTTTAGCAAAAATGTAGTCAGAACTATAAATCAAGAAACAAGCGTGAGGCCTGTGGTGTCCCTATTTTCATTTGTATTGCGCAATTCAAAAGGAACATCTACCACCCTCATTTTTCCAAGACTTCTCAGTCTTCTCCATCTTCCACACTCCCAGTGTACCTCTAAACTATCTATGCTTGTCCTTTTCTTTTCCATTCTGATTTCCTTTCTCTTTCTCTTTTATATCTTATCTTTCTAGGCCTCTTTCTATTTCATTATCTCACTATATATTACTTTTTAATTGCTGAGGGTTATTCCTCTCGGGCTCAGTACATCATACACATGCTGAGATTCAAACATATCATACTCATCATATATCATTTTCAAACATCATAGAGCATGTTTTAAACACATCAATCACATGTTATCAATCAAAACATACTCATTTCAAGCATTTTCACTCATACATACAATAGTTCCTAGCAATGAAATAGAGCTTTCCTTACCGTGAGACGAAGTTTTGAAAGAGATTTTGTGAAAGGTTCTGAGTTAAAGGACCAAGATTTTCCTAGATATCACAAAAGAAAACATTTTGAGAAAGGAGAAACTTAGAAAACGCCCAAAAAGGGAAAACAAAGATCCAAGAACTTACTTGGAGTTGATTGATGAAGTTCCTAAGCTTAGATTTGTAAGAAAGTTAAGGTTTTGGAGAGATTTCTAAGAAGAGAGGGTTAGGGGTCGAGAGAACAAGAGAGAGCTCAAAACTTGGATTGTAATACAAATTTTCTTACTTGAAAACTCTTAAATACCCCTAGACTCGCGACATTCTCGCTACAGGAAGAAATTTTTGCGACAATGAGACTTTCTCTACTACAGCGAAAAAACCAGACAAAATTGTACTTTGCTGTCTGTCATTCTAGCTATAGCAAGAAGATCCTTGCTACAACGAGAAAGCACCAGAATGCTTGATTTTGATACATTCATTTTCTATAATTATGATTTTATTTATATAAGCTCACCTTTATATTTGTTTGTATTGTTGCTGTGTCATACAATGATCGTACTATGGTAACTGAGTAGGAATAACAGGTGGAGTATCTAATTTACCTGCTGGGGAGTCTGGCTAAAGAATAGTCCAGGCCGAAGATTTTGGGATATGCATTTAGTTTTAGCAGTCTAGATTAGTGTGAATCTAAAGTTTTGATATAACTATTATATAGAAATTTTGTATTAGGAACTCTACTTGGAGCTATTATTGTAAATATATACATATTTTTATATTATTTTTATGATATATAAAATAGTTTTAAGGTTTTATTAATGTGTTGATTTGTATGTTAAAGTTAATTTTTTTTTTAGAAATTGTATTATTGGTAATATATTCTTATTAACTCATAATTCAAACTAAATTGAAAATAGTAAGTCAAAATGTCATTAATCCTTATAAAAAAGGGGTTGTGACACAGTACATGATTATTTAAGTTTTCTAAATTATATATTTTCTTTTGAAAAAATAAATATTTTATTATTAATAATAAATTTTGTATATTAAATAGAATCAAATTAAAGTGAATAAAATTTAAAATATATTGTAAAAATAATTTTGAAATGAGATTAATTTTTTTAAAAGTAAATGGTGAATGCAAAAAATAAATAAATTATATAACATCTATAAAAAAAAGTACCTCTAATGTTATTGAAAGTAATATTCACATTTAATATATAAAATTAAACTAAATTTAAAATAAACAAATTTTAATTATTCTCTTCTTGATAAAATACTGATGTCGTTTATACGAATAGAATACACATATTTGTGATAACACGAATTACTAATGAAGTATTTTGTAATTCCAATCATTTAATGTTAAGACTTATAGTAATCAATTGTACCTAATTGACTTCAACCATCAGGTATCATCCCGATAACACGAGAAATTCTTAGCCCAGGTACACACGTTTAACATAATGATTGAAGTTTCATATAATTCAGAGATATTATTAAACAAAAATATATTTAAAATAAAAATAAAGATATATTATATAATATTTTGAAGATTTAATTATATTTTGTTTTTATAAAAGTTCTAAAGAATTTTTTTTATTAAAATTTAGTTTTTAACTTATTTAAAATACACGTTAAGTGATGAAATGGATAATAAATCTGATTTATCAATATTATGTCATGTCATTTATTTATTTTAATATTTTTTATAAAATTTAAATTTTTTACAAATAATTTTTAAATAATTAATAAATAATGTTTAAAGATTATTGAGCCTATTAGATTTAGAAGCCTATAGAAAAAAAAAATTCATGCAATCAACATATATAATGTATGCAATAATTAAAAAGAAAAGACAAAGAGCAACACAAACTGATTTATCCTAATTTGAGCACCAACCACTTGTTACTTACATTCAATCTCTGAGCTTGCAATTAATTTTTTTTCTTTTCACAAACTAGACAACATTAAAGTATCTGTTACAAAACATTGGAATTCTTAATCCAAAAACACCCAGAGATTCCTCACTCTTTTAATCAATGTCACTAGGAGTACCTTCCCCTAATTCCTAAAGGGATACATCACCTTACAAAAGAATCACTCTAAAAATGTAAATATATACAACTTAGAATTCTGATAATTATGTAAAAAATAATCACCAAAGAACATTTTTAATGTTTAGTATGTTTCTCTTTCTCTTATCAAACAGTATGTAAGCTTCTAAATAGTTTTAATATTGATATAAAATATAGTTTGAAAACCAAACAATTTTAGTCCAATATTATTTTAAATATAAAAATAATAAGTTGAAAAAAAAAACTTTGCAAACGATATTCCTGAAAATAATGTAAATATATATATATTTTTTAAAGTGTTTCTTAAATTTTAGTAATATAATTTGAGCGTTATAAACACAATCTTGATAGATTTTATAAAAGAAATTATAATTATGAAATATGATTGAAAATCTTCAATATGCCTAACTTATTCTATATATTTTTGTCTTTGTCAAAATGTTAGTTTAAATAATTAGCCATTTTTATTTACACTTATCTCAAGCAAATAACTTATGATACTAGAGATAGTATGTTAATAAATTATTGGTTTTAGAGTTATACATAATTACTTTAGACGTAATTAAAATAATTCTGAATAAGTAGTTGCGGTTGACTCAACTGATCTCCCATTATAAAATCACAAACTTTAACTCAACCTCATTACCTCGCAATAACACTAAGTTAGGAAACAACAATTATGGAGTGATATAAAATAGCATTAGATTACATTTCTAGAAAATGGTCACAATCAACTTGTCACTAATCTAATCTAACGCTTTTATAATTGATTGTCTTACCTCAAAACAAACAAACACTTGAAACTTTTATCAAAGATTCTTTAATGAGGGTAAATACTCGCAAGGCTCGTCTTATCAATTAAAATGCAACTTGCACACCTAAGCTTCAAATAATCAGAAGGCTTAATTGCAAATAAGAAGACTTGATCGCTTAAAATTTGTTAAAAACATGAAATCATACTTGTTAACTTAGCAGCTCATATAAGCATAATGATGAAGATTTAAATCTAAGGATAAACTGACACTTATACAAAGAAAGGTTCTCTTAGGCCTCAAGTAAATTACACATTCTATGCTTAGTTGATATTTAACCTTAAACCTTTCTTTACTTGAATTTTGAAGTATTTTTTTTTTTGCAAAAACACCCTTCCTATTCCAAGAATCATTGTGTCATCAGGAAAAGATAATCACCGAAACAGTTCCCATCATCAATGGTCGAGTACGGAACATCCTTGTTTATATAATTTTTTAACGTTGGACAATTTAATGTAAATCAATCCTACTGTGGGTATAAAATGGATATTACATGTATTTGGTTTATATCGATTAACACAGCACTAACATGTGGATTTGTCAAGTTCGATCAATCCTCACATTAATTTGATATTTAAATTCTCATTCCATTTTCACATTTCATATATAATGGAGGATATGGATTTGAAGATTACTCTTATATCTTGAATATTGTAACATGGTTATATTAGTTATTTAGGACTTCTAACTATGTCATATGAAACATATATTTGGACAGTTGCTTTGTAATTTAGATAGTTGTCATGCACGTGTCGTTACGCTTACTCTTATTTTCTAATATTTAAATAATTAGACGAAGGAAAAATAAAAATTAGTATTAAGAGGTTTGAGTTATGTGAGATTCTGTATTTGAACTTTAAGAATTTGCATTTGATCTTTAAGGTTTTTAATATGTACAGAATAACTTTGTTGTTAATTTATTTTCAAGATTAACCCTATAAAGATGTCAATATATACACATTGTAATCATATTTGTAGTGTGCGTGTTATAATCAACGGGTGCGCCACACGAACTAAATGAAAGCGAGGGAGATACGTTTAGACTACGCACCGCAGACAGAAGCACCCAAAAGGCAGAATGCGCGTGAAAAAGTCCCAATCTCAATTCTCTAAGATTTAAACGGTGCGCTGCTTTTGATGTAACCACTCCCTTGTGCCTATCAAACAAAAATTATATATTTACATTTTATTTTATATATAATTACATCCTTTACACATTTCATACTAATTAAAAAGATGTGTATGTTTGGCAATAGTAATTAATAAATTATTTATTTAATAAATTATATTAAAATAACAATTGAAATAATTTAATAAAATAAAATATTTTTTATAAATTGTTAGAAAACATTTTCAACATCAAGTTTCCCAATACATATACGAGGTTTGTTATAATTGATTTTATCACATTCTCTCTTCCCTTTTCTCATTTTATTATTATGTTTTAATTATATTTTGATTCATTTGTATTGATAGCTACAAAGCTTGGATAATCTAATTTTGCTTAAGTTTCTAGTATCCAATTGTTTATTTTATTTTAAAAATAAATAAATACTTGACTCGATATAGTTTTGATACAACTCAATACATTCAAATACAGCTTGAGTCAATGGATACATTTAACTTGTCTTCTATTGTTGGGATCTTTTCTTACATAAATTGGGGTTGCGATTTTCTTAGGTGCCGACTCTCACAAAATTGTGACTCTTTGTTATAATGATCAAAGTTTTAACACATAGTAGTGGTTTTAGATCTTACAAAATTCATTTGTTTTTGGGTTACAAGTTGTGGCAATGGCCAATGAGTTGCAAGGAGGTGATGGTGATTGACAACTCACAACACTTTTATCTTGTGGGTCTCATCTTCACATGCAACATCGGTTCTAAATCTTGCAAAGTTCCTCTAATTTGGACATCAAATTCTCTACACTAGTAACTAGTCTCATCTTCCCACGTAATAACGGTTTTAAATCTCGCAAAGTTTTCTTTTCTAGTCTCGTTTTTGCACAAAACAACAATTCTAGGCAGTTTATGAAACTACATTAATTTGTATAAGACAAATTGTTTCAGTCTTTTTTATTTTAGGTATATTTTACAACAGGCTAGTAAAATGTTGATTTTTACTTATTTTTTCATTTCATAATATGTAACACTCTCTTTTTCATTATTTAGAAAATGATATTTTATTTAAGGTTAAATAGTATTAGGAGTGAATTATGAAGAGTTTTTAGAAGAAGTTAGTGCAAGGGATCTCGTTTAACCGAGACTAAGCGTCCATAAATACCTTATTCTAGGGTAATCTCGCTTAGGTAAAATGAATCTCGCTCACGTAAGATAGGATAAATTCAGCTCAACTGTCACCTCACCTAGGCGAGTAATGCATCGCTCAAGCTAGAGCACGCGAGGCTGAGGAGTGTAACACCTCAATTTAATTTCTAAGTAGTCATTTTGCAAAATAGGAGTAATAAAATTTTTATTTAAATAAAAAGATCTCATCATAGAGTTTCATAAAACAGTTTAAAACATTAAAGGATTACAAATTTATATTAAATACTGCTACAGGACTAATTCAGTTACATCATAGTTTTAAAATACAAGCTAAGTCTTATAGCAGTTCACCCTTCATTCACTAAATTTTGGTCACCTGAAAAATAAATGTAAGGGTGAGTACTCTACACTATCCCACACACATGTATAACATAGAGACTTACATTGCATATCTATAGGTGTTCTAATATATTATACTTAAGTCTAGGTAATCACAAGCAACAATTCAAACATTTCATTCCAGTTCATAATTGACGCACTCATGGCATCAAACAATTTATACATGTGCACTCACTGCACCTAGCTACACTCACTGTGACACTGTGATCACAGTTTCACACCATGAATGGTCGGTTACCCCCACCTCATGGATACCACATGGGTAGTTACGGGTCGCTTAACAAAGGTAGTGGTCAGAGGTCTAGTCAGGAGAAGAGTGTGTGGCCTATGGTGCACCCACGCTCACTGTTGATGTCACCACCACTCTCTCTTCCTTAAGGTATTTCTATCGTCCTCATTTTCCACACCTCTAGTGTATCGCTGAATCATTCATAGCATCATTATAACGGCATTTACACGCCCCATTTACACATATTCCAATTTCACACAATATCCATAGTCATTAACATTACACGGCACATAGGCCTATAGTCATTCGCACACACGACACAAGTGCCCCCATTCATTCACCCTACATTACACACATGTCCATTGCATGCACACAACATTTCAACACGTCATTCATATCCAATCATCAATTCTTCATAAAAATTCACTTAAAATCAACTTTTAAATCATTACAATCATACCCACTACACATTATCTATCAAAATACATCAGCCTACACATCCTATTTCGGTCATATTACAAAACATAGTAAATACATAGGTTTTCAAGCAAAACGAGATAAGGTAGAGTTTTCCCTTACCTTAAATGAAAACCCACACACTAAAACAACAAGGTAGGCGCTCCCCCACATGAACTTTGACCTAATTACATGTGAGAACCCCATGAGAACCTAAGGAGAACAAAGAAAATAGCGAGTGGGACGAGAAATCATAAACTCTAACCATGGAAACTCACCTCAAGCATTCCTAACACAAATCCAACATTCAATCTAGCTCACAAACGGCTTTGGAGGCAATTTAATTGGTGAAATAGGGTTTGGGAGTGAGGGAATCAAAGAAATCTCGAAGGAAAAGTGAGAAATGAAGCTTCTCCAAATCCTAACCCCTTTAAATCCCTTTCTAGTCGCGACACTCTTGCTATGCGAACCTCGCTGCAGTGACACCTTTTCTTACTATAACAAAAATCTTAGAGGGAATTGAATTCTAGTTTCTACAGAATCTCGCTACAGCAAAACTGCACACAGAAATGCACTCCAAATTGTCGCTTTGTTGCTACAGCGAGAGACCTCTCGCTGTAGCGAGAAGGTGACAGTTTCACGCCTTCTTCCCAGGGCCCTCTCACTACAACGAGAATGCTCCAGTATAACACCCTCAACCTATTTTCAACTCAATCAATCTAATCCAATCATATACAAATATATTTATACAGGTCCATAAGCATTTATATACACTAGCAGTCAAAGTTCATCACACGCTCAAGTGCAAACTCCAATATCCATTCACATCATACATATATATGTTTATATATTATAAATACATAATACAGAAAAGTCAATGCAAACACTTATATTAATAATCAAACTATATTACAAAATTTAGGGCGTTATAAGGGGTATTTAAGAGATTTCCAGCATGAAAATTTCATTTCATTTCAAAACTTATATTCCTCTATCATTTTCTCTGAACTTTGTCTCTTCCTTATTACTGAGAAAAGCTTTGAAAACTCTAAAACTACACCAAATCAGCTCAAACTTTGACTCCATGGAATCATCAGTGAGTATCTCAGAGCTCGAACTCCTCGTTCTTACTTCTATCTTCTCTGTTTTCTCTTTACTCAAAGAATACTCTTTTCTGTCTATGCTAAGGAAGACCTCGAGAGATCCTAAGAATAACGAAAGTGTGAGACGAAAGTTTTAAGTATCAGTAGACATAAAATAGAATAAGTTAAGTAATTGATGATCTTGTTATATGATCATTCATACTATTTTCTTATTTGTATTATTGATTTAATTGTATATACATGCTTGGTAATAAAAATAGAGACTCATCCTTATAAATATTTTAGGGGATCAAGATGACAACACCCAGAGAGAGCATTAGGCTTATAGATAGTGTTATACAACGTAGGTTAAACTATGCATTTAATGAATACCATAGGTTTTGTTATTTTAAGTTAGCCTTACTTGTTGATGATGTACCTCATAACACTATTATGTTAGATATGAAATTATCTTATAATGTTCCTTTCGATTTTCCTATGAACAATAGAATACACCATACATTGTGTATGTACCTTTATCATGGTATAGTTAGAATCCCAGCAGCTGTAACCTACCTGTTTACCTATCATGATCACTATCACTTGGAAGGTCGTCTCGATGGACTTTTGAATAGATTACTGGTACACAAGTTACTGCAGATTCAGGCGATCTATATTTTGGATTGAATGATGATCTCGATTTTGATGGCATGTGTATGTACCTTTATCATGGTATATTTAGAACCCCGACAACTGTAACCTACCTGTTTACCTATCATGATCATGATCACTTGGAAGGCCGTCTTGATGGACTTTTGAATAAATTACTGGTACACAGGTTACTGCAGATTCAGGTGACCCATATTTTGGATCGAATGATGATCTTGATTCCGACGACATTGCGATGACTAGTATTTTCTTTCATTCTTTTTGGTGGATAGACTGCACACTAGGACCTGTTGTATTTTTGTATTTTGTAAATATTGTAAATGAGTCCTAATGTATTTTAATGTAAGTTTTGCTAATGTTAAACCCTTGTAAATTCGCTAGAACTATATATATATATATATATATATATATATATATATATATATATATAATTGATGTTATGTCAATGCTTTTTCTTAAATTTGTTTAATTTTTATTACTTTGTATTTAAGTTTTTATAAATTTGAGCAAAATGCTTTATAATTCCACATATTATTTTGGCTGGTAAATAAATTTAATTTAATTCTGTAACACCCCAAATTTTTTCTCATTTCATAAATGATTTTGGATTATGTTAACTTGAGAACTAGAATTTTTCTTAGTAAAATTTATCAAAATAGGTCTGATTGGTAAATAATCAAGTAATATACAAAGAAAATAAAAATCTAAAAATTTTTATTTTAGAATATCTAAAATATTTGTATATGATGTATAAGAAATTTAGAAGGATCCAAAAATGAAAAATAAATAAAATTGTAAAATTTGACCAAAATACCCTAGAAACACCTAGAATGGAGGCTCATTTTGGACAGGCAAATGAATGAGATAAATTCTAAAATTTTTATTATAGATGGCCCAAGTGTAGAGGTTATGGACGTGCTAGTATGAAGTCAAAAGAGCAAGTATAGAAATTATCCCAAAATCACCCAAAAAGAGGTCAAAAAATTATGTGTAAATGAAAGAAAGTGGGATAGCAATAGTATTAAGGAGTCATGTGACCCATTAGAGCCATGTGACCCATTAGAGCCATGTGAGACTAATCATGATTAAGGGATAAGGTCATTTATGACTTAATCCCAGCTGGATGAGCATATTCCATAAGAGCCAATGAAATCAAGCCAAAATAACAAGGTGAGCATTTTTAGAAGATAAGACTGATGATGAATGATTTGTGGATTAATTTCCATCTAATGGATCTAATTAGACCATGACCATGGCCATTGGATTTGAACTAAATAGGTTTCAAAAAGTAATTGGAATGGTTGAAATAGAACTAGGAAGGTTAAAATCTAACTAGAAGTATAAAATTATCACAAAAGGGTAATTTTGGACATTTACAAATGTGTACATAGGTAGGCTTGTGAGAGAGGGTGGAACCGTGAGATGCATGAGGGTGGGCCAATATCAAGAGATTTTCTATATAAAGCCATGCATGAAGGAGAAAAAGACCCTTCATACCAATTCTCATGCAACCTAAGAGTTCTTTACTTCTTCTTCATCTCAATTCTCTCTATACACATTCATGTTCAACTCAAACACTTCACTTGAACCCCACAAGTTAGATCACCCAATACCCCACCATAAGGATCTTGAATCAAACCGTTAACCCTACCAAAAACACCAAGATACCCCACAAAATCCACCAAGCCCCCAACTTTCATTTTTTTGTATACTATTTGGCACTTGAGGAAGTAGGAGGCCAAGGAAAAAGATACTTACTTCCAAGAGGTGAAATAAAGTAAAAAAGGAAAGGAAGAAGGATCACCCAAAGATCAAGGCAATATCAACCTAAAAACACCAAGTAAGAAGGGAGGGTACTTTTCATAATCAAGGGGAATATCTTGTTTAAATGGTTTTGAGTCAAGGGGAGCCTTAAACCTTTTGGTTGTGATTGAACATGTGTGTGTTGGTGAATCCAGGATTAAAATTTTGATTGAAGTAAGTAAATGCATGAAAATCACTAAAAATCACAAAGTGTATTGTATTTCATGATGACTTTTCTTGTTATGTAGTTGGTTGTATGAAAATCTTGCATGTTTCATTTTGTGACTTATTTTTATGATATCTAAGTTGGATTCATAATCTTCTTTTGGATTGAAATTATTTTGAAGTCAAAATGAATTTCTAAAGTATTTTTGAAGATTTATGAAAGAAACTTCTAAAGAGAAATGGATTAAGAATAGAAAGTGACCATGATGAAGACTCTTGGACTTTTGGACATATTTGGACCTATGAACTACATGGACAAATGATGAGAACAAATTTTGAAAAATAAATTTGAAAGATTAAAATTAAAAATAGAAAAATACCATGGACTTAGACCACAAATACCTTAAAAATGCTAAACACTTGACAACATGTATGGTAGGACCATGAAAATGATTTGGACCATATTTGGACATGAATTAATGACCTTGAGCACCTCAGAAGATATACTGGACAATTTAAGAATTAAAAATTTGGAGGCAGGGACCTTTTTGTAATTAATATTAAGTATAACGATTAAAGTGTAAATATTGTAAAATATGAGAAAATCTTTGAAAATATTTTTTAGTATTTTATTCATGAAGATAGTTAAATTTTGAGGATTTTTCCATTATTTTTACTTTATTTGGATTTAAATTGAATTATTTATAATTTTTCTAAGTTTTTGCTACATGAAAATAGTATTCTGGGAGTAGTGTACCTTGATTCAATTTTGTTTTACTATCTTTGTGTGATGTTATTTTATCTCTATTTTTTATATATATAAATAGACTTATTAATGGAAACTTTCTCACTAGTTTCATTTGATTTGGATTTGAAACAAAATAGATATGAATTTTTGAATATTATGATGTGTGTGAATGATTTCCTGAGAACAATTCACTATAAATTCTCTTCGTTTTAAATTCCATGTATAATATTATTTTATTTATATTTTTTTTACAAAATTATACTTCATAAGGAAAATATTCTCACTGAGTTTGCAGAAATTGAAGTTAAAATTAAATACTTATGATTTTCTTAATATGCTATTATATGAGAGCTATGTTTTGTGCATGCTACCGAGAAACCTATTTTCTTTCTAAAATGATAAGTGGCATTATTTTATTATTTGTTTTATGAAAATAGAGACTATAAGGGAAATATTCCCACTATTTTGATGAATTTTAGACTTAAAATAAAATAGTTATGACTTTTCTATTTAACTGATTCTGAACAGAGAATGTTTAGGACTTATTCTGGAATCTAGAAGCTATAAATTTTTAATTTTATTTTTCTATGGAACTAGATAACCAAAGTGAATAATGCCATTGATTTCATGAGTTTTGATGATGAATTGAATGGTTTATGATTTTTCCAATATGTTGTTGTTGAATTATGCTAGTCTGTAACATGTACTGAGAAATTAAAGCACGAATTAATGTATGGAAATATTTTGATTTTGGAAGTTTTTTTTATATAAAAATAAACATGTTAATAAGAATAATCTCACTAGTCTCATGTTTTTTGGATAAGAATTGAATTTATTATGAATTTTATAATATGCTGGCTATTTAGTGAAATGACATGAGAACAGCAGAGGTAAACTGATACTTGATTAATTCTTTAGAAGCTTTTGTATTTTGACTATAATTTTATATTACAGTAGACACTTAAAGGAAGAAAACCTTGGTGATTTTATGATGTTTGGACTTATATCAAATTAGGTATGAATTTTACAAGTTAGTTCGTGAAATCTAGAAAATTTTCATTGTTAGTCATGTCCATGTGATTGATTGTTTTCTTGAAATAGAGATGATATAATGTACTTGTTAGACAACTATTGGCTATGAAATTGTTGTGTTTGCATTTATGATTGTGAAAAAGGTTGAATACGCCACGGTACAGGCACAGAGTAAATAGTGTTGGTCTGACCATAGGGGATAGAGAGTACCCAAGACTTACAGGGACCAAGTCTAGCTAACTTGTGTCGTAGGCAGTGAAAACTTTGCTAGCCTATCCTGACAGGCACTAAAGCATACAAAGATCAGTTTGAGTGTGGACTGCTAGTAGTGATCATAAAATGAGAATTGTACACTTATGTTCTGTCTCAGGTAAAGGGAGAAGACGTACCTATGACATTAGCTAGATTGCAAACATAGAACTCCCAATCTCAACTTGAAATTAAAATGTTGGATAATTAATTAATTACTCTATAGAGAATTCATAAAGAAAAGACATTGAATGATTGTTGCTTGATGCTTGAATGTTGTTTTACTCATTTAAGCACAATATAGGGATGCTTGAATGTTGTTTCATTCATTTAAGCATAGATATTGGTGATGCTTGATATAATTGATGCCTGAATGATGTTTTGTTTATTTAAGCATATGTATTGCCTTGTATTATTATTTATGAATGTTTGTACTCACCCCTCTTCTTTGTTTTGTGTCTTTAACAATGTTATGGATGCAAAGTAACTCTCCTCTAGGTGGGCTAGAAGAGTAGGGGATGAGATGTCTAGGGAGTAGCCTATATATGTAGTGAACTGTGTTTAAGGGTCACTACATAGATCTTTGTTTCTTTTATGATGTAATTAATTGAATGGTAAGAAGAAACTTAGAAGGTTTGTAACCTATTGAGCACGATAATATTATGTCATTGTATGATATTAGTGATTTTGTGTAAAAGAGTTAGTTGATGCTAATCTGAAGTGTTTTCTTGAAAACTAAAATATAAGAAGAAATGGATATATGTGTAACACTCTCTTTTTCATTATTTGATAAATGATGCTTTGTTTGATGTTAAGTAATATTAGAATGCATTTAGAAGTGAATTATGGGGGGTTTTGGAAGAAGTCTGGTGCAGGGGTTTTGCTTAGGCGAGACAAATCTCATTCAAGTGAGGCTAAGCGAAAAGGGCCTGACTATTGTATAGGTTGTATTCGTGTGCATAGATTAAACGGTGACTATTTACCTAGTTGAGTAAGACCTCAAGAAATGTTGGAGGCATTGATATCTGTGATCACAGTGTACTGGGAGTGCGTATTAAAAAGAGAAATTAGATAACGTATAATAAATTATTGAGTTGTGTATATGTGAATATGTTTGCAATGTGAATGGGCTGTGAAAATGAATATACTTTCTTTATATTACCACTATGATTCTGTGATGTAATGATTTATAAATGATAGAATAGATGTTCATCCTTACTAACATTTTCAGGAAACCAGGATGATGGAGCCTCAGGAAAGAATTAGGGTATTAAGTAGTTCTGTATATTGTAGACTTAATTATGTATTTAATGAATATTAGAGGACATACCACTTTAAACTGGCTATACATGTGGATGATATACCTAGGAATATTATTATGTTAGAGATGGATCTATTGTATAGTACCCTTTTTGATTTTCTTGTAAGTAGAATACACCATACTCTATGTATGTATTTTTATAGAGGTACTATTAGAACTCCCACAACCTTCATATATCTATTTACATATCATAACCATGACAATCTTAAAAGGTCAACCCAAGTGAATGAGTCATAGGGGTTGAGGTTACGCTGACTCAAGGAATCTATACCTCAGATCAAATGATGATCTTAACTCCAAGGATTTTGCAAAGATTGAGGGATGGCATAGGGATGACTAGTATTGAGTCCTCAGTGTTGAAATATATTTGAGCTACTTAGGACCTTTACTCATTTTGGTTATGTAATTATTTTATGGAATTTTATGTATTTTGATTGGCAGTTTGTAAATTATGGTAATTGATGTGTGTGTATGTGTATGTATGTATATATATATATATATATATATATATATATATATACAACTCGGTACTTATATTTGTAAATTATTCTTAGACCATAATTTTATTTATTGTTATTGTAGAAATATTGCATTATTGGTAAGCCTTGTGGATGATTTTATTCACAAAAAGATTTTAATTTGTAATATCTATTGTGCACGGAAATTTGTACTTTATTTTGATCTTATATAAACAAATAAATAGTTTAAGAATAAAAAAGTTAGGATGTTACACTATGGATGTATAAAACTTATATGTATTTTATTTGAGTAAAGTCCTATAGTAAAAATTGTAAAGAGAACCCATTTTGAGAAGTTCCATAATTATTTAATGATGATTATGAATGAGTAATTTCAAGGTCAGAATTGGTATTGAAAATAATAAGTTGTTATGAAAAGATTAACCTCAGGTTAGATGATTTTTATTAATACTGGAAGAGTGTGATCTCTAGCAAAACACTTATGAAATGCGTAATTGGTCTGAGTATTTGACCTTCGACATATTGTATTAGTTTTTGTGATGGTGTGCTTTCTTGTTCTATCATTGTATGTTTGATTGAAAAGTTGAGTGTTCAATGAATTTGATATAAATGGATTTGACCTCTTTAAATGATAAAAAAAATATTGTGTTACTTATATGTGTGAACTAGATGAAGTAAAAATGTATGTACTTTGGATATGAGTTAATAAAATGAATAAGATAAAAAAGATGAAGGAAATTGATGGATAGTGAAAGTTATTAATGAAATCTATGTGGAAATATGAGAATTGTTGAAAAAGTGTACAATAAAAGAAATTGAAGGAAAATGTGATTTTAGTGGAAATTAATGAAAAATAATGTTAGGAAAGTATAAGAAAAGAGAAAAAAGAAGTGACTGATATATGTGTTACAATGACACTGATTGATGCGATTATAGGCAAGTTAAGTTTGTTAGTAATAAAGGAGAAAAAATTTACATGGTTATCCTAGATAGTTTATTTCTAAATGATGCATAATGTTTAATGATTAAAGAGGATGAATCTTGGTTATGTTATAAGAAGATCGATTACATTCACATGGATCATTTAAATATATTGATTTCAAAATATTTAATAGTTGATTTGGAGTTCTTGGTGCAGGCTGTCTTGCTCAAGCGAGAGCAGATAGAATCATCCCAGCTATCCCCTCGCCCAAGCGAGAAGGAATCTCGCTCAGGCAGTCGCAGGATTAATGGGTAACTCTCTGGACCCAATCTTGCCCAAAGAAGAATGCTACTTGCCCATGCGAGATACAGCCCACTCAAGCGAGAATAACAGAAATCTGAGAAGTTCCAATGTCTGGTTTTCTCGACCAAGTGAGGGTAAGCTCACCCAGGCGAGAGCAAATCTCGCTCAAGCAAGGATTAGCTCGTTCAAGTGAGAGCACGTGGGTTGGAGGTGTATTTAAGGGGTCTCAGCGCCTAGAAACTTTATTTTCTCACCAGACAGCTTTTCTCTCTTATTTTCTTTCTATTCTCTCACTTTTTCTCCTTAGAAAAAACCCCCTCAAAGCTGAATTTCTTCCTGATCAAAGTGAGATTGTCTATCTCATCAAGATCTATGTGATTTTTCAGAGCTCAGTTTCTAGTCTTTACTCTTGTTTCTTGCTCTCTCTTTCTCAAGTGACTTATATCATGTTGTTTAGAGTAGATCAAACCGTTCAAACCGTATTTCATACCCAAACGATTGATCTATCCCTTCGAGACTTACTAGAAGTTTTATCCAAGAAAAATTCATTCTAGGTAAAGGGAGCTTATTTAAGCTAGTTTATTCATTTAGTAAATATGGAGCTATTTATGAACTTAATTATGTTATAACCGAGAATAAGTCGTTGAATGGTCAGATTTTAGATTAAAATGCAAAGTAGTATAACTGAAGAGATTTCTCTGTTGCTTGATGAGTACTTAGAATGCTGTAAGGAGACATGATATGGTGATATATGAGCTGAGAATGTTGAAGTATGTTGAAAAGTTTTATTAAAGTTATGTGCTATTTAATTCATTTGGAAATGCTTAATTAATACTGTGAGTTGCTTGATTTTATTGTATAAATGCACAAAGTTGTGTTGCTGAGGCTATGAATATATATATATATATATATATATATATATATATATAGGTCGAGGCCTCCTTATTAAAAAAAAATACTGTTTGTATAGTTCTGGTATGTAACTGGAACTGTTTCTTCAGAAGAGGTCATAATTCTTGTATGTCTATTCCAAAACAATCATCTTCATTTTGATAAAAATCATTATCTTTGTTTGGATTAGACTCTTGTTTTGTAGAAGATTCAGCTTCATCTTGATTGAAAATAATTTAAAACAGCAAACTTTTCTTGAAAAGATCTCAAAGAGGAAAGCTTACAAGGGATTGTTTCACTCAGAGCTTCTCTCTCTAACTCTCTCTTAGTCGGTTCTGTTCAGATTACTGTCGTCCGGCTTTCTTCTCTAGTTAGAACTCTAGACATGAAGGTATCCTTATACCATTTAAATTGTCCTAAAGATTCACACCTGAGATTTGAAAGGAGTTCTCTAGATCTTTCTCTCCAAAGAGAAGGGTCTCCAAGAAAATGTTGTGATATAGTGTATAATAAAGTATACACTGTATCAGGGAGATGTTCATTGTTATTGACAATAGTTTTTCCTTTGTCATCAATTTTTACTGCAGAGATGATATTTTCTCTATCAGTTTCAGTGAGATAATTATCTCACCATCCTTTGAGCTGACCAGTAAAGCCTGCAACTAAAATATAAACAATGGTATCTTCAAGCATATTTTGATTAGTAAAATAGCCCATACCGACAACCGACATATTTTGGAGTTTGGCAATGATATTATATTCAGACAATCCATCAATATTCCAGATATAAATATCATTAGAATTAAAACTTTGAATAAAATTTTATTTTTCTTCTAAAATAAGATCAGTAGCAGTAGCTCTATTGTAATAGAGTTTGGAGGAATTTTTTCAATTGTTGATGGGATTGATAGCTAAGACAGAATCTGTTTCAGAACAATGTCCTGAATCAATTTTGGAAATGGCATTAACAGTTTTGGTAAGAGATCTAGTCCTAGGTCTGGCACTAGATTCTTCAGAAGCTTGAGGAGTGTCAGGGACAGTAGTGAGAAGACTAGTAATTTTTTAAGTAACTCATTTTGGTTGTCCTCATTCGCTCTAGTTTTTTCTTTTTGCCTAAGTTCTAAGATTTTTTGCTTAACTTTGGCACTAATCTTAAAAGGTTTAAACAGGGGTTTTTCAAGTTGAGGTTGGGAAGATGAAGAAGCCATTTCTTCAACTTTTGGTTTAGCAGGATTAACAGAGACCTTTTCTCCTAAAATCTGGAGATATTTATTGGTATAATTGGCCTGTTCCATGAGGCCTTGGATGTCATTGGGGGTGATGGCCTCATTAGGGTTCTTGGTTTTGAAAGGGGTAGCAGTAACAGAATTACCACTTTTGTCTTTCAAGTTTGGTAAATGGTATTGAGCTGTGGGTGGCAGATCACTTTGAATGATTTGTCCATCTTTAATTTACCAAGATATAACATTAGTAAAGGAAGTACTAATAACGTCCTCTTGCTAGAGGTAATCAATATTATTATGAATGGTATAAGCATGATACCAATCAAAGAAAGGGATGTTTTGTTTGACTTTTTCGAGAAATTGATAGAATTTCTCTTGGATATCGGACCTATTTTTTCCCCTATAATTTTGAAAGAACTACTCTCTTTGAGGTTTCCATTCCTCGGAGTAGAAATCTTTCCTAAGGGTTTCCTTATCTATAATGAATTTATGAGATAACATTATAAGACTCATTAAGGGAGGCGTAGGTTGGAGATTGGATAATCTGGTTTTCTTCTTCTTTTCAGAAGTCTGGTAAACATTTCTAGGAATCCTAGAAGAAGTATCTAAACCTTGTAGATTTATAGTAGGATCATGATTAATGGACCTGGGGATATCAAGTCTAACATAGGATCTAGAAGAGAAAGACCTTCTAGCAGAAACAAAATCAGATTAATTGCTATAAGCATCAATCCTTGAGGAGAAAGAGTTTCTCCTATCGAAGGTTATTTCAACCTTTCCAGAATTATCTTGCGAAATATCTTGTATTTGAGGAGTAGGGCGAGGAATACAGGGTGAGGCTTTATCCATTACCCATTTTTCTAGGAGAGTGACCTCATCCCATTTGATAATTCTAGGAAGAGAGACGTTGGCCTTTGTCATATCAGTGATAAACAAAGTAGTCTCACCTCTTTGTGGTTTAAGAAGGACTCTAGAAGTACAAGAGTTCATAACCTTATACTAAATCCTATAAATGAGGGCTGCAGGAATAGATCCCTCTTTCATGTCTAACCCATGAAAGCAAATGTTGAGAAACAGAGAGTCTAGGATGTGTTCATCCATAAGACTCACCGTCTTATTGGGAAAACAATTAAAATAGATCAGACCTTGACCGAGACTAGTTTCAACTGTTCCTATAAGAGAATCGTCAAACTTATTGTGACGGACATCTCTAAGACATATTAAGACAGCAACATCTGTGCCTATGTCTATCAGGGGTTTGATTGCTACCTGAACACATCCTATGTGAAGGTATTTGTATTTTCTTTTATGGTCATTAAGAGAGGATTTTGACAGGAGATGAAATTCTTCTCCTATACCTTTGCCTAAAGGGATGTTGTTCTCAACAGTCTTGATGATATAATCAGAACTATTTTTCTTATATTATTCTTCAGGAACATATAATGTATCTTGAGGAATAACTGGTATGGTCCAATCATCCATACTCTAATTGATTTCTTCGAAGTGAACTTTTTCGTCGAAGAGGTTATGTTTGGGTGTGATCTCAGGAGAATGTTTCTCCTAATCATTAAAAAGATTGGTTTTGGTTGGAGAGGAGGAAGATGTACTAGAGCCAGAACAAAAGGAAATGTGAGAGAAAGAGCGCAAAAGTCTAGACATCATAAAAATACTTCTGGCACATCACCCTCATCTGGTTCTGTAACAATACACATGTTAATTATTTATAACTTACTCAACTAAATCTGGTTATTTATGGACTTTTTTTTTTATAATTTATAAATTCTGAAATTCTTTTACCATAGTCACCAGTTTCTTATGTTCTTTGCTTCTTTTGAATACAGCATCGTCGAATTAGCCTTACTGCCCTTTAACCACATGGGACTTACTGCTACAGCTGTATTCAAAAGAACTAAGAACTGCTGTACTTCTAGTGAAAGATTTTCATAAACAAAGAATTATACAAAACTAGTATTTCTTAAACCATTAGTTTGTGGCGTTGTTTCAGACAGGGACGACCATAAATGGTCTCACCCAAAAGGCTTGTCAGCTGTCCAGCCTATAAACCATGGTTTTAGAAAATTTAAAGTTAAGTTAAATTCCAGATCCAGAAGAACATAGTTATAAATAATCAATAGTTATATTCCTACTTCTCCATCAAGCTCTGATACTAGATTATATATATATATATATATAAGGTTGTGATGTTGAAGTTGGCTGAAAATATATGCATTGTTGAGATTGAAATTAGATTTAACTGTGCTTTATTATGTTAATTTCGTTGTGATGCATCACTTTCATCATCATATATTCTAGACCTGATTAGAATGTTGAGTTGCGCTATGTCTGGATCTAGATACCAGGATGGGTTGCTCCTAAACCAGAAAATAGTTCCTCTAGATTACTTAGGCTGTGAAACTAGTTGAAACTAAATTGCTGCATTTGCATTATATGGGCTAGGAATGGGCTGAACATGTTGCATCAATTGATTAAAGCTGTTGTGATGATTGATGTAAATTATATGAATTATACCAATAATTTTAATATTTTTCATATTCTATGGCTATGATTCTTATTTATATAAGCTCACCTTGCATTTGTTGTGTTGTTATGTGTGTTCTGCAATTATTGTATGATGGTATGTAAAACCTTCAATTTTGTTGCTCTTGTGTAGAAAAAAAATAGGAATTGGATAAAAAGTATCTTGCTCAAGCAAGATAGATCTCGCTCAAGCAAGGTAAAATTTTATAAAAGAGAACGTTATATAACTCTCTCGCTCAAACAAGGTAGAGCTCGCTTAGGCAAGATTGTATCTCGCTCAAGCAAGAGTATCCTCGCTCAAGCGAGAATATAAAAAAGATGAGTAGTTTCACTGTCTGGTTATTTTGCTCAGGTAAGAAAGGCTCGCCCAGTCGAAGGTGGAGCTCGCTCAAGCGAGAATCTTATCTCTCAAGCGAGGTCGTGCTAGTTTGAAAGGATATTTAAGGAACCTCAGCCTCAAAAACATTTATTTCTCACCAAACTACCTTCTCTCTTCATTTTCTCTATTCTTTCTCCTTCCTCTCTTAATAGAAAACTCTCTCGAACTTTGAATCTCTTCTAGATCCAAGCTCAAACATCAATTTTATTTGAATCCTAGTAAGTTTCTTGGAGCTAAAATCTCTATTTTATTCCTTTTCTTTAATTTTCTGCTCATATTAAGATATCTATCTTGAAATACTTAGGAAACTTCATCTTTCGAACGATATTTCTGTTGATATCGTGGAACCTCTCTGTTAGATCTCTCAAAGAACTAGTTTTGAGGAAACGTTTTCAGGTAATGAGAGTATTCTCGATCCTTAGTTTTATATATATATGTATACAGTGATCCCATGAGAATCTAAGTAACCTATTTTAGTAAAAAGCTATGAATTTTTATGAAATCATGTGGCGAAAGTGTATTTTTGGTATAAAGAAAGATTTTGGGTTTAATTGAAATTAATGAAATCAAATTCTTAGAAAAAGTTATGGGTTAGAACAACATTACAAAGTTTTAGGACTAAGTTACTTAGATGTATATGAGTTAAGTAATAAAAGACACAAAATTCTGAACTTTAGGTTAGAAGACCATATTGAGGTTGTATGAATTGGGCTGAGTCTGAAGATGTCTGACCTTCGGCATATTGTATTGATTGTATGATGTGATATTATGTGATAATTTCTACGTTAAGTTGGCATATTGTACTGATTGTATCGTGTGATATTGGGTGATAATTTTTGTGTTAGATTAGCATATTATATTGATTGTATGGTGTGATATTGTGTGATAATTTTCTATGTTTGATTGGCATGATGCAATAAGTATAGATATAATTTGATAGTTGATATGTGTCCAAATTGGGTAAATTCACATGAATAATTAAAGTGTTAATTTATTTTGAAAGCATGTGATATATGAAAGAGAAAATAGAATATGACTGAGAAAGAATGAGATGCATGATTTGATGTGTGGGTCAAAACAATTTGAAAAGGGTGATTACGATATATATTATGGTACATTGAAGAGTGTATTATTATTATTATTATTATTATTATTATTATTATTATTATTATATATATATATATATATTATGATCCACGAAATTTATATAAATCATAACTCACGTATTATGACATGCTGATCGATAGAAAAAAAATATGAAATTGAAAATGAGAAATGCTGAGAAAGAGAAAGGGAATAAGTATAGATAGTTACAGAGATGCACTTGAGGTATAGAGTCTGGAGAAGATTTAGAAAATCTGGGGTAAACGTAAGGTAAGGGATGACATTCACTTGAATGTACACATTTATAAATTGCGAATGCATCGTTTGGCCACACACTCGTTTCTTGACGAAACTCCTGACTATACCTTTGCTAAAAGGAGTGGGGTTGGTACACGTGTATCCGTATTGCTGCGGCTAACCAGCAACTATCTATGCTATGAAGTCCTCAAGGGATTCCAGAGGCAATTATTATGAAAGTATGATGAATATGAAAGTGTTATAGATGTGAAATAGTACAAAATTTGTATGATTATAATATATGCATCGTAACAGATCGATTTATGTTGTTACGATATATGTGTTGTAGTACATCGATGAGTGAGACTAAGACACATGTATTGTGACATATTAATTGAGACGATATGATACATGTATTTTGTAACACCTTGAATTTAATTTCAATAAATGAGGAATTTCACAAATTTTTAAAATAATAAAATTTCCATTTTCAATCCAAGTTCATCAAACATTTCAAATAAAGAAAGGGGATACAAATTATATCAAACAGTTTCTATAGGAATTTCATAAGTCCTATAGCAGTTTCATTCACCCCTTCATTGAGTCCAGTGTTAATCGTCTTGATTACCTGAAAAATGAATGTAAGGGTGAGTATTCTACACTACTCAAAAACACACAATCAACATAGAGTCTCACCTCCAAAATATTTTCAATACATTAAACAAACACAATCATAAGCAGCATTATCACATAACTCATGTCAATTTAACACCGATGCGCTCACAGCATTGACAGCATTTCATATATATAAGTACAGTACATAAACTCATGCATATGCACGCCAGCCATACTCACTGTGGCACTGTGATCACAGATTTACACATGAATGGTCGCCGGTTACCCCCGCCTCACGGATACTACGTGGGCAGTCACGGGTCGCTCAACAAAGATAGTGGTCAGAGGTCTAGTCAAGAAGAGAGTGTGTGGCCGTGGTGCACCCGTTCCACAGTCGGTGTCACCACCACTCCCTCTTCTCCATGGTATTTCTACCATCCTCATCTTCTACACCCTCAGTGTATCGCTAAACCATTCACAGTACATTACAACGGTGCTAACACGCTAATTTATACATATATTTTATTCACGCATGCAATAATCATGCTTACATATGGCACACAGTCCACAATGCATTCAAATACACGGCACTAGGCCCACATTTTATCCACAATATACAGCACATAACCTTCATTCATTCACAATATCATTAATTCACCAATCAATGGCATTCTATCACACACAATTACCCCCACAGGGCCTAACTATTCTAGCACACATCACATTGCATACCAATTTCTATCAAACACACAATTCCTACTCTTTATTTCAGCCACATAGCATTATTCATTAAAATACACAAGAATTACAATACATTAAGATAGGGTAGAGTCCCATTTGACCTTGGATTGATGATCCGCACTCGTATTTAACCACAGACGTGCTCCTTACACAGATTACGGCCTAAAACACATGGAAGAACTCCCTAAGAACCCAAGAAAACCCAGAAATAGAGAAAATGGGATGAGAACCGAAATCCTAACCATTAAAACTCACCTCCAAGTGTTCCCTACAATGATTCAACCTTCAATCAAGCTCCTGAAATTTTTGGAGGCAATTAATCGATGGAATAGGGCTTTGGGCATGAGAGGATTGAAGTGAGAGGGAGAAATAACTCTCTCCAAACCTTAACCCCCTTTAAATCCTTTTCTGGTCACGACACTCTCGCTACAGTGAGATATTCTCGCTGCAGCGAGGTCCCCTCGCTGTAGTGACATGCCTCCCGCTGCAGCAAAAATATCAGACGAAACTACACCTTGGTTTCTGCATAATCTCGCTACAACGAAACCCTTTTGCTACAGCAAAACTGCACTAAGAAATGCATCCCAAACTGTCGCTACAGTGAGACGTCTCTCGCTACAGCGAGAAGGTGATAGTTCTGGTCCTTCCTCCCAGGGCCCTCTCGCTACAACGAGAATCATCTTGCTGCAGCGAGAACAGCCCAGTATTACACCCTGCACTTAGGCACTTAGCCTATTTTCAGTCTATCCAGTCATGCATACACATATATACACATATCCACAACACATATCCAAAATACCCACATACATATATACATTTAGATTTATATAAATACAATAATTAATATTACAAAAATTTGAGGCGTTACATATTATAACATACAGGTTAACATAGAAATGTATGTAGAATAGGTGAATTATTGTATATGCTTTGATTGATGGTTGTCTTGTTGTATGTGCTTTAATATGATGATTGTTAATGTAAGTTGTTTATTATTGGTAATGAGTTAGAATAGGATGTTAGGCCATAACTGTAGTTTCATTTAAGATAATCTATAATAAAATAGATTTAGTGGGGCAGGAAATATTCATCCTTACTGATATTTTTAAGGTAATGAAAGAAAAGAGAGGAGATAGTTAATCTATTTTAGGGTCATATTCATCAAGGATTATGGGAAAAGAACTTCTTAGATATAATTAATTTAATATAATAGATGTATTAATCTATTTATGTATCTTTATTTCATTTTTATGAAATTTTTAATTTGGTAAATTTTATAAACTTTGCAAATTTTATTAGTTTATGTCCTATATTGTACCATTTCCCCAAAGTTGTACAAGTTCTTATGAATTTCCTTAATGATATTTCTAATAATATGAATTATTAAAGAAAAATTATTTATGCCAAAAGAAGGATGTTACATGGTACACGAGCATGAGTGACAGGTGGAGTGTCTAATTTCCATGCTAAAGAGTCTGACTAAAGTAGTCTAGGCCAATAATTTTGGGATATGTACCTTAGTTTTAGTAGTCAAGGTTTTAGTGTAAACCTAAGTCACTTGGTTACAGATTTAATGTTTTGATGTAACCATTATGCAAAGACTTTGTATTTTGAACTCCAATTGGAGCAACTATTCTAATTATGTACATATAATTATATAGTTATTGAATTATATGAAAATGCCTTTAGAATTTTGTTATTCTATAGATTTTAATATTAAGTTAAATTTTCTTCATAAAATATATTAATTATAATATACCTGTATCATATCATAAATGAAATTAAAAGGGCCATTACATGATACACCGTCATTGATAATAAATTTATCAAAGCATTTCTTAATATCAATTTTTGCCTCTGAATGAATCAAAATTATCATGATATCATATTTAATTTTATTTGATATTTTTTACATATCTCATTTAACAAGCTCCTTCCTTAACTTACATAGATTATGTATATTAAATTTGTCAAAATTGTAGAACTATAAAATATAATCAAAGATTTATATATATATATATATATATATATATATTAAAATTATGTATTATGTTAGGTTTGATATATTGAATGAATTATAAAATAATTTTGTATTATTTTATATTTTTACAGTCAGTATATATGATAAAAACTTTTAATTCAACACTTAATTTTATAGATAAAATTATTTAATAAATTAATCTCTCAAAAATTTGAAACATTATCTCGTTAGATTTTAATTATTTTATCACTAAATTGGTCGTCCTCAAAATATATCAAGGAGGTGAAGGGAATCTGTAAAATTTAAACATGGGGATACTAACAATTTAAGTCTTTCAAAAATTAATTTAGTTGTCTAAATTTTTAAATAACTTATTTTTGATATTTTCATTTTTGGAAGACAAATTAAACATTTGTTTTTGAATAAAAGTGTTTTGGATTAAAGGTAGACATTATTGCAAATTAAATAAATATAAATTAGTTCCAGGTAAATTTTTATACGATTTGAAAAAATTAAAAATATTTGTATTAAGTTTAAATTATTATTATAGATAAAATATTTAGTTTTTCACTTTTTTTACATCTAAATAAATAAAGAAAAATGTTTTATTATTTTTTATTTTGACTCATCTAAACTTTATTACTTTATTTTTATTTTATTTCTTATTTTTATTAGTTTTTCTTTTTCTTTTTCTTTTTCTTTATTTTGAACATAATTGAAAGAAATCATTGAGATCACCTTTTTGGTCCCAACAAGATTTGGTGATGTTAGTAAAAATCTAGATCGTACATTTTCGGAAAAAAGAGTAACGATGTTAATCTTTGTCGATATATTTATTTTATTTTTTAGATACATTCACCAAAAATAATGCTATCGTTGAAAGAAAGTAGCACTGTTACATTCGAAACATTTTTGTGTGAAAAGGAAAGGAAATATTTTAATTAATCTCCAAATGAAAAATTAAGTGCGGCAAACAGGGAACAGAGCAAGGTTTATCGATTGATATCAGGAAAATTTTAATTCCTCACGCCGAACCTCGCAACTTATTATTAAGTATTTGCCTGAAATTGCTGTTAATTTCGTTATTTGAATTTCATCTTCTTCTGGGACAGCGAGATAAACGAGAAAGTTGACACTTTTTCCGAATTTTATTTGTAAGTTCCCTCTTTTGACCGAACATCCATTTCTTGATAGATTCTTACTGAAACTTAGAAGAAAACCAATTTGTGTTTTTGTGGTAAATTTTAATGGTTGATTGGTGTGATTTTGTGCAATTGACCTTCCTCGTACTGGAGGAATCTGAGTTTTGTCTCGGTAATGATTTGATGTAGAGAAAATTGAATCATGTGTTTAGTGTGTGATTTGTTTTGTTGTAGGAGGTGTCTGCAGTTGTTGAGGTAATCATGTCTGGACACATTTTGGGTTCGAATGAAAATACTATGAGGTCTGCTGGTGCAGATCTGATATCTGCTATAGTACCTTTGTTGAAGCTGCTCTGCCTAACAGTGATAGGACTACTTCTTGCAAACCCAACCATGCAATTCATTCCCAAAGCTACATTTAAACTTCTTAGTAAACTTGTGTTTGCTCTGTTCTTGCCATGCCTTATATTTACCGAGCTTGGTGAAAGCATCACTCTTGAAAACTTTGTGGATTGGTGGTTTATCCCTGTTAATGTGGTAGTGAGTACAGCTCTTGGTTGCTTGCTTGGGTTCTTAGTGGTGATCATATGTAGGCCGCCTCCAGAGTTAACTAGATTTACCATTATAATGACAGGATTTGGTAACACTGGGAATCTCCTCCTTGCTGTGGTTGGATCTGTTTGCCATACCAAAGACAATCCATTTGGGAAGCATTGCAACACAAGAGGGGTGGCATATGTCTCCTTATCTCAATGGGTTTCTGTTATCCTTGTATACACTCTTGTTTATCACATGATGGAACCTCCTATGGAGTATTATGAGATTGTTGAGGAAGGGGCTGAAATTGAGGAAGAACGCACGCTTAATGATATCAGTAGACCACTCCTTGTAGAGGCTGAGTGGCCTGGCATAGAGGATAAAGAGACTGAACATTCTAAGACACCTTTTATTGCCAGGATCTTTAAGAGCATCTCAGGTATTTCCTCATCCACTATTCCTGAGCTTGAAGTGACAGCAGAAAGTGGCGGTAACAGTCCCAAGTCCATTAGATGTTTGGCTGAACCTAGAGTTGTAAGGAGGATCAGAATTGTCGCTGAACAAACTCCAATTCAGCACATACTTCAACCCCCAACAATTGCCTCTCTATTAGCTATCATCATTGGCACAGTGCCTCAGCTGAAAGCTTTGTTCTTTGGATATGATGCTCCATTATCTTTCATTACAGACAGTTTGGAGATTTTAGCTGGGGCAATGGTACCTTCTGTAATGCTTATATTGGGGGGTATGCTTGCTGAAGGACCAAATGAGTCTAAACTTGGCCTTAGAACTACAATTGGTATTACTGTGGCGAGACTCCTAGTGCTTCCTGTCCTTGGTATTGGGATTGTAGCATTGTCCGACAAGCTAAATTTCTTGGTTGAGAATGATGCTATGTTTAGATTTGTGCTTTTGTTACAGTACACCACACCAAGTGCTATTTTACTGGGAGCAATTGCCAGCCTGAGGGGTTATGCAGTTAGTGAAGCTTCCGCCCTTCTCTTTTGGCAGCATGTGTTTGCCCTTTTCTCATTTTCCCTGTACATTGTAATTTACTTCAGAATAATTACGTATGTCTGAAGTTGCGGTATATTTTACCGCCTTGACGTTGTGTTGGTAAGAAGATTGTTGCCATTGTATTGTTCTCTCGACTGTGTGCTATGATAGGGGTAGAATTGTTTCTTATGTTGTTTGTTAACTATATTGGTTTCATACTGATGAAGGATGCAAATAAATGTTCTTCCTATGATTTTGAGCTGGGTTTTCCAAGTGAACTATGGTCCAGTTTGGTTTTGATGAAGGATGCAAATAAAGTTGGCGTTCTGAAGTTTCCTTTTGACTATTACGTTAATTGAAGTGTGAACCTGATGCCAACTTTTTCTTCTTCACAAATTCTGTAAAATGATGGTTTATCATGGTTGTGTTTCACAAGTTTATTATTTTTACTAGGAAATTATATTCATTAAAATTTTATTTTTCCATGGAAATCCTTACCACAGATGTTGTAATGAGACACAAGCACCAAAGGCCTTTATTTACTTATTTTGGATGGATGTTTTACCTTGATAATGAATTAGTTTTGCCAAAATGTAGCAGATGTTAAAGGCTACTTCTGAGGTCCAAAATTCTCCTATATTCATCTGCAGTGTTCAAGTATGCATTTGCGGTGAAACCGTTGATGTTTCCACTTTCTTGTTGATCACTATTTTGAAACTTTATTGCACTGTATCATCCTAGGTTTCTAATGAGATTTTGTATATAAAATGTTGATATAATTTTTTACACAATGTCTTAACTTTTAGTCCATCTTAGATTAAGTTATTTACTCCCGAGGAATTTAGACAAATCCATTAAAATTTTATTTGTTAAATGTGATATGAGGTTCTGATAAGGTCCATATTTAGTCTATAATTGTTTAGGATTAATGAGTTCTTAGTGTTAATTTGGTTGTGTCAGAATATGTCTTGCAGTAATTTTGTTGAGTTTTAAGAATATGTTTTAATTATTTAAGTATAAAGCTTGTTTTAGTATATGTTAATTTTTCACTTTAAAGTTGTGGAGATGTAAAGATTTAGTCTAAGCCTCTTGAAATCACTTGTGATAAATTTGTTAAAGCATTTCTTAGTACCAACTTCTGCGTGTTAATTAAAGAATTTTTCATGATATAGGATTTGATTTAATTTGATATTCCTTACATCTCGTAGTTGATAGGTTCCTTCCTTAACTTGCATTACATAATAAATTTGTATTGTTTTAAATTTTTATTGACAATTTTTATGAAAAGAAATTTTAATTAAACAATTGATTTTATAGACAAAATTATTCAATAAATTAATCTTTCAAAAATTTAAAGCATTACCTTGTTAATTTTTTAACTATTTTATCACTAAATTTGTCCTTAATAGATTTTGGTCCTTCAAATATATCCATGAAAGGAATCTTTAAGAATTTAACTTAATGATACAAATATTGGGACTCTAACAATTTAAGTCCTTTAAAATTTACTTATTTTGCCTAAAATGTTGTTAATTAATTTTTGCTTAATTATTCTTAAGTAAATTATTTTTTATATTTTAATTCATAGTAAATTAAAAAATTGTGTATATCTTAATCATAGATAGTGAGACGTCCTTATTTTCAATAGTTTAATCTCCATTATCTGATACTTCTTAGAAAATATCCAAGTTTTTTTTTATAATGTATATAAGAGTCAATTACGTCTAAAGCATCAACTAACTCTTTTACACAAAAGCACTAATATCAGAAAATGGCATAATATTATAGTGCTCAATAAGTTACAAACCTTCTAAGTTTCTTCTTGCCATTCAATTAATTACATCATAAAAGAAACAAAGATCTACGTAGTGACCCTTAAACACAGTTCACTACACATATTAAGCTACTCCCTAGACATCTCGTCCCCTACTCCTCTAGCCCAGCTGGAAAAGAGTTATTCTGCATCCATAACATTGTTCAAGACACAAAACAAAGAAGAGGGGTGAGTACAAACATTCATAAACAATAATACAAGGCAATACATATGCTTAAATGAATAAAACATCATTCAGGCATCAACGATATCAAGCATCACCAATATTTATGCTTAAATAAACGAAACAACGTTCAAGCATCCCCATACTTGTGCTTAAATGAGCAAAACACATTCAAGCATCAAGAAACAATCATTCAATGTCTTCTGTTTGTGAATTCTCCATGGAGTAATTAATTAATTATCTAATATTTCAATTTCAGGTACAGATTGGGAGTTTTGTGTCTGCAATCCAGCTAGTATCATTGATACCTCTTCTCCTTTCACCGGAGACAGAACATAAATGCACAATTCTCATTTTATGATCACTACCAGCAGCCCACACTCAAACCGATCTTGGTATGCTCTAGTCCTGTAAGGATAGGCTAGCAAAGTTTCCACTGCCTACGACACAATTTAGCTAGGTTTGGTCCCCTGTAAATCTTGGGTACTCTCCTATCCCCTATGGTCAAATCAACACTATTTGCTCCTCGCCTATACCGTGACTTATTCAACCTTTTTTCACAATCATAAATACAAACACAACAATTTCATAGCCAATAGTTGTCCAACAGGTACATTATACCATCTCTATTTCAAGAGAACAATCAATCACATGGACATGGCTAACAATCAAAACTTTTCAGATTTCATGAACTAACTTGTAAAATTCATAACTAATTTGATACAAGTCCAAACATCATGAAATTACCAAGGTTTTCTTCCTTTAAATGTCTACTATAATATAAAATTACAGTCAAAACACAAAAGCTTCCAAAGAATTAATCAAGTATCAGTTTACCTTTGCTGTTCTCAGATCATTTAACTAAACAACCAGCATATTGTAAAATTTATAATAAATTCAATTCTCATCCAAAACACATGAGACCAGTGAGATTATTCTTATTAACATGTTTATTTTCATGTAAAAATCCTTCTAAAATCAAAATATTCCCAGACATCAATTCGTACTTTAATTTCTCAGTACATGTTACACAATAGCATAATTCAACAACATATTAGAAAATTCATAAACCATTAATTCATCACTAAAACTCATGAAATTAGTGGCATTATTTCACTTTGGTTATCTAGTTTCATAGAAAAATATAATTAAAAATTTATAGCTTTCAAATTTCAGAATAAGTCCTAAACATTCTCTATCACTCTAAGTAACATACTTCTCAGAATCAGTTAAATAGAAAAGTCATAACTATTTTATTTTAAGTCCAAAATTCATCAAAATAGTGGGGATATTTCCCTTATAGTCTCTATTTTCATAAAATAATAATAATAATAAAATAACGTCACTTATACATTTTAGAATGAAAATAGGTTTCTCAGTAGCATGCACAAAACGTTCCTCTCATACAATAACATATTGAGAAAATCATAAGTATTTAATTTTAACATCAATTTCTGCAAACTCAGTAAAAATATTTTCCTTATGAAATATAATTTTGTAAAAAATATAAATAAAATAATATTATGCATGGAATTTAAGACGAAGAGAATTTATAGTGAGCTATTCTCAAGAAATCATTCACACACATCATAATATTCATAAATTCATATCTATTTTGTTTCAAATCCAAATCAAATGAAACTAGTGAGAAAATTTCCACCAATAAGTCTATTTATATATAAAAATAGAGATAAAATAACTCCATACAAAGATATTAAAACAAAATTGAATCAAGGCACATTGCTCCCAGAATACTATTTTCATGTAGTAGAAACTTAGAAAAATCATAAATAATTTAATTTAAATCCAAATAAAGTAGTGGGAAAATCCTCAAAATTTAACTATCTTCATGAATAAAATACTAAAAAAAATTATTTTCAAAGATTTTCTCATATTTTACATTATTTACAATTTAATCCTTATATTTAATATTATTTACAAAAAGGTCCTTGCCTCCAAATTTTTAATTCTCAGATTGTCCAGTATATCTTCCAAGGTGCTCAAGGTTATTAATTCATGTCCAAATATGGTCCAAATCATTTTCATGGTCCTACCACACATGTGGTCAAGTGTCTTGCATTTTCAAGGTATTTGTGGTCCAAGTCCATGGTATTTTTCTATTTTTAGGTTCAATCTTTTAAATTTATTTTTCAAAGTTTGTTCTCATCATTTTTTCATGTAGTCCATAGGTCCAAATATGTCCAAAAGTCTAAGGGTCTTCATCATGGTTACTTTCCATTCTTAATCCATTTTTTTTTAGAAGTTTCTTTCATAAATCTTCAAAAATACTTTAGAAATTCATTTTGACTCCAAAATAATTTCAATCCAAAAGAAGATCATGAATCCAACTTAGATATCATAAAAATAAGTCACAAAATGAAACATGCAAGATTTTCATACAACCAATTACATAACAAGTAAAGTCATCATCAAATACAATACACTTTGTGGATTTTAATAATTTTCATGCATTCACTTCAATCAAAATTTTAATCATGGATTCACCAACACACAATTTCAATCACAATCGAAAGGGTTAAAGCTCCCCTTGACTCAAAATCATTTAAACAAAGTATTCTCCTTGATTATGAAAAGTACCCTCCCCTTTTACTTGGTGTTTATAGGTTGATCTTGCCTTGATTTTTGGGTAATCCTTCTCATCTTTCCTTTTTGCTTTATTTCACCTCTTGGAAGTGAGTATCTCTTTCCTTGGCCTCCTACTTCCTCAAGTGCCAATTAGTATACAAAAAAAAAAAAAAAGTTGAGGGCTTGGTGGATTTTGTGAGGTATCTTGGTGTTTCTAGTAGGGTTAAAAGTTTGATTCAAGATCCTTATGGTGGGGTATTGGGTGATCTAACTTGTGGGACCAAGTGAAGTGTTTGAAATGAACTTGAATGTGTATAGAGAGAATTGAGATGAAGAAGAAGTAAAGACCTCTTGGATTGCATGAGAATTGGCATGAAAGGTCTTTTTCTCCTTCATGCATGGCTTTATATAGAAAATCTCTTGATGTTGGCCCACCCTCATGCATCTCACAGTTCCACCCTCTCTCACACAAATCTTGGCTTTCAATTTTGGTTCCTTTTTGGCTTATTCTACAAGCCTACCCATGTGCACATTTGTAAATGTCCAAAGTTGCCCTTTTCATGATAGTTTTGTACTTCTAGTTAGATTTTAACATTCCTAGTTCCATTTCAACTATTCCAATTACTTTTTGAAACCTATTTAGTTCAAATCTAATGACCATGATCATGGTCCAATTAGATCCATTGGATGGAAATTAATCCACAAATCATTCATCATTAGTCTTATCTTCTAAAAATGCTCACCTTGTTGTTTTGGCTTGATTTTATTGGCTCTTATGGAATATGCTCATCCAGCTAGGATTAAGCCATAAATGACATTATTCCTTAATCATTATTAGTCTCACATGGCTCTAATGGGTTACATGACTCCTTAGTACTATTCCTATCTCACTTTCTTTCATTTACACTTGATTTTTTGGCCTCTTTTTGGGTGATTTCTATACTTGCTCTTTTGGCTTCATACTAGCACATCCATAACCTCTACACATGGGCCATATATCATAAAAATTTCAGAATTTATCTCCTTCATTTGCTTGTCCAAAATGGGCCTCCATTCCAAGTGTTTATAGGGGTATTTTGGTCATTTTAGTCAAATTTTACAATTTATTTATTTTCTATTTTTGGATCTTTATAAATTTATTATAATTCATATACAAATATTTTAGATATTCTAAAATAAAAATCTAAAAAAATTATTTTTTTTATATTACTCGATTTTTTTACCGATCAGACCTACTTTAGTAAATTTTTAAGGAAAATTCTAATTCTCAAGTCTCTTTGTACTACTTACTTCTAATTAAATGAGATTAATATAATCCAAAATCATTTATAAAATGAGAAAAATTTGGGATGTTATAGACAAAATGGTTAATTGACATAAGCCCTTACACCTTCAGATTGGGGCAATTAAGGAGAGGAGAATTAGGAGGTAATTAGAGAAGAATGTATAAGTTTATTGTCGAGATATGTGTAAAAATGTATATTTTTCCTATATGAGATGACTTTATTGCCGAGATATGTGTAAAAATGATGAATAAGTCATTAATGATTTGTGTAATAATGTGATTATTGAGATCATGAGTTAGTGATATGAGTAATATAGAATTAGTTTGGAAGTGCTATTAAGCACGATCTTATGATTGGATTGTGGAATGAATATGAGAGCTAAACAAATTTGGTATAAATAATTACAGAGATACACTGGGGGTATAGATTTTAGAGATTGCGATTGTGCACATATTAAGGGGCTTATGATTGCATGAGTTAACTGACAACTATTTACATGATTGAGTAAGACCTCAAGATTTGCTAGAGACATTGAATGAGTATAATCACAGTGCACTGAAAGTGATAATCTGGAAATAGAAGGATAAAGATATAATGAGATTGTGTGAATTTGTATGTTGGAAGAAAATAATTGATATGTGGTATGAAATGATAATTATTATGTATTTATGATTTATTGTAATAAGTGATATGATGAATTTGTGTTATGTTTGAAAGGTAGAATAATTGCTTACCCTTATATCACTCTGCAGGTAGTAAAGATGACAACACATCCCATGCAGATTAGCATAGTAGATGTTTATGCTAATAGTAGATTAAATTATGTATTTAAGGAATATAGACGTGTTGTACATTTACATTTTAGAGTATATTTTAGAAACGATGAGGAGTACACATTAGAAGTAGTCTATAATTATGCAGTTCTTTTTTATTTCTCAACTAGTGGTCAAATTCATTAGTCTCTTACTTTTTATCTATACTAGAGAATAGAAAGGTCTTCTCGGATCATGAATAATGTATTTATTTATCATGATCATAATTTGCTAGTATAGAAACAATGGCGAACTCTAGTGACGTCTATCTTGGAAGGGATGATGAGTTAACCGCTAAAGACATGGCAAAAATTAAAGGCTGGAATGATATAGATGAATAGTTTCAGGTCCTCAGTATGTGGGAATGAGTATGAACTGTTGTAAATTTTGATATATTTTGAATAATGATATGTAAATGCAATATATTAAGTTGTAACTGAAATCTTTCAGAGTGTAAATATTAATTTGTAGTATATTTTATGCAGTTTATTTTCTTAAATTTGTCTTATATATGAATTGTACTAGTTTTTCCTCTCTCTTTTTCAATTTTTCTTTCCTTGCTCAAGCAAAAAGGGATCAAATATTTCACCTATATTCTCACTCGAGCGAGAAATATGTCGCTCTTATGACAGAAATGAGTAGCTCTCTGCCATGTTTTCGCTCAAGGAAAAATATCCTCTCTCCAGCAAAAATTTCAATAGAAAAGTAACAATTTTTATCTAGTTTTTTTGTTTAATCAAGAATCCTTGAGGAAAAAAAGGGTATTTAAGTTATTGTGGTCTTATAAAAACACGTACCTTAAACTAAGAAACCACTCTCATCACTTTATCTATTCTCTCACCTTCCTTTCTTAGATAAAACACCTTTGAACTCCAAATCTCTTTCAAATCTGAGTTTGGATATCTCTTCCTCTTGATTCTAGGTAAGTTTCTTACAGATTGATCTTCCAATCTTACTTCTATTCCTTAATTTCCTTCTTCTTCAAAATTTATTTTATTTGGTAATGCTTAGAGAGATCAGTGTTTTTTGGACAACATCTTCTATCATTACTTTGCAACTTTATTGTGGATCTCAAAATGAACTTGGTCTTAGAGACATCAATTTTCTATCTCTCTGTTGTGAAAGACCCATTTCCACAAGAAAGAGAAGTTAATCCCAAACCCTAAGGCTTATTTTTATATTTTAGCTTGAAAATTCAAAATTCCCTATTTTGAATAGTATATCTGAATTATTTTCTTGATATTATAATGTTAAGAATAGATTTTTGGCACAAAAAACCTATGATCAAAGAATCACCTGAAACAAAATTTTATAGTAACAATTACGAGAAAACAATGTTTTAAGAAGTTTTATGATTTGGCTATTGATTATCATCTATGTGAATAATATATGTATTGGAGAATGAAAATAGGAAATGTTAAACTCTAGGATAGATTATTTTATTAAGATTGGGAGAGTATGATCTCTGGCAATATATTTTTACGTTTGAGTCCAAAGGTGTCTGACCTTCAGCACATGGTATTGAGTTGTATGATGTGAATGTTTGGGAATCAGAATTTGGGGTTATTTGTATAAGATTGATGAAGAGTGTTTGATTATTCTTGAATGATGAAATTTATTTTATTATGTATATATGAGTTGGACTAAGTCTGGATGTGAAAAAGAGATGAAGAAAATATATTATTAGTGAAAGGTAATGAAAAGAATTGGTGTGAATATTTGAGAATTGCTGAGAAAGCATGAAATTGATTGCATGTGAAAGGGAATTATGAGAATAAAAATGATTTATGATATTATGTATGTGGATTTGAAGTTTTGTATGTTATCAAAATAGAAAGAAATTGTGTGCTATGAAAGAGTGATGAATATATGTGGAGTAAAAGAATTCGAAGCAAATTGCTACTGTTAAGTTTTTGTATGGACAAATTTCAGTGCAAAGATCACTATTAAGTATTCTTATGAAAAAGTTTTAGTGCAAATTGCCATTGTAAAGTTCCTGCATGGTTAGTTACAGAGATACATTGAAGATATAAAGTTTCCAAGAGATATTCTCGCCAGAGCGAGCGTCATTTCACTTGAGCAAAAGACATTCTTACCTAGGTAAGAATGGGTCCAAAGAGTTCCCCATCTTTCCTGCGACTCCTCACTTGAGCAGTATTATCCTATCTTGCTTGAGTGAGACTAATCTTGCTTGAGCGAGATAGCTCTAGAATGTCTAGTTCAACACGACTTTGTCTTGCTTGAGCGAGATATACCTCTGTGAGTAAGAAACTCTGCACCAAAACTCCTATTTTTTTTTTCAAAAAGAAGGCAATGCAAATGAGGGTTTTACAACAAAAGGCCCTGCTATATCCCTTATGTCAACACACACCAAAAACACTTAACAGTCAATTATAAACCCTCACTACTAATTACATCAAATAAAGTAACCAAACAACATTACAAACACACAACTGTCATCCAATAATTATACAACTCACACATTTTATTTTTATTTCAATGCATACAATCAAACAGTTGCAACACGAATTAAAGGAATAACACACATACACATACACACACATCTTGCTTCAGCTAGAAAGCCTACACCAAAATTCCTATTTCTCATACAAGGGCAACAAAATTGAGAGTGTTACAACATAGCTATGTAAGACCTCATGAAGTGTTGACGGTATTGAATATTTGTGATCATAATGCACTAAAAGTGCGTATTTGAGAGAGAAGAGTGTTATGATTTGCAGATGAGTATGTATGATTCTATGAAATTTGCTGATGAAAATTGTATTTGTGTATCTGAGGTGTATATATTTTCTTTTTAATTTGATAAGTCTGTAATTAGACCCTCTTTTACAAGCCATATATTCATATTCGACCTTTATTTTATTTGAGTTTTACACTAATTTATATATTAATTATGCAGTTTGGTATAAAGAGGCCGCAAGTGGATTTTGGGTGCATTCTGGGCCTAATTGATGGAAGATTAGAGCTTTGCAGCAGTCAACATGCCCAGGTCCATTCAATAAGCATGGGGTTGCTTCGAGGTCATGGATGGTCGTGCTTAAAGCCTTGCAAGGCCGTGCTAATCTGCGGGAAGCCCAATTATGAAGAGTTTTTAGGATTTTCAAATCCTATAAAAGGAAAGATCTCAAGCATTGTAAAGAAACCGTTTTTACATCTTGGCTTTGGCTCTAGAATACATCTGATCTTGTCTTTCTTGCAGGGATCCTTGGCACATGTTTTGCGAGACTTGGAGTTTCAAGCGATCGTACTTGAAGACCGGGAACACATTTCACACTATAGTTTACTATTTCTTTTGATTATGGCTTTGTTTATGATTGTTTTAGTTCTTTTCTTTAGCATGAGTAACTAAGTCTATAGCTAGGGCTATGGGAACTATTGTTCATGAATTTATGAAATTTTGATATTTGAATTTAAATTTGATTTCTGTTTTGTGATTAGATTTTATCCTATTGCGCTTCTTTTTTAATCCTGATTAATTATATCGTCAAGCAACCGTACCTCGGTTAATTAATAGATCTATAGGGTAAAACGAGACAAAGAATTAGGTGGACCAAACCAATCTTTCTCTTCTAATCGTTATTAAATTAACAAGTTCATAGGTTCCTCAAACTTTTTCAAATTGATGTCTTGCATGACCATTGGGGATATTAATTTAGAGAAAAGAATATTAATATTGCATGATAATTGGGTATTAATAGTATTCGTATGAATGATTGGTAATCACAAGGAAATCAGATTTAGAGTTAAATAGAAAAATAACATAAAGGATTGAATGAGAAAAACCATATGGCCTAGGTTCCTCTTCGATAAGTTTAACCAAGACGTACATTGTATTCCTTGCTCTTAGTTTTATAATTGATTTTATAAATTCTTATTAATCTCGTATCTTTGAAACTTAAACAATTGAATTAGGAAATTCTTAGTAATTGGAAATCAATCATTGTGGGATGATATTTCGAGAACTTAATTTAAGAACCCTTTATTACTTTTCGATGGGTACACTTACCCTCCGAACATAATTCATAAGTAAAATTATGTCGTAAATTTATAATAATGTAATTACATTATGTTTAATGATGAGATAGATACTCATCCTTACTAAATATTTCAGGTAACAAAATTGACTGAATCACAAGGGGCAGTTCAATTAGTAGATTACTAATGTAAATTGTAGGATTAACTATGTATTTAATGAATATCAATAGTTTTGTTATTTTAAATTTGTTGTATACTATGATAATGTATCATGTAATGTTTATACTTTGAAAATGGATTTGGACTATAGTGTACCTTTAGACTTTACTGTAAACAATACGATACGCCACACTCTTTATATGTATGTTTATAGAAGGGCAATCAGGACTCTAGCAATAGCAAACTATTTGTATACCTCCGTGGATCACGATCTCCATAGAAGACTGACCCGATTAATTGTTAATCGAGTTACAGGTGTTGAGGTCGAGGCTGACTTTGGAGATCTTAGAGAAGATGAGGATCTAACTCTAGAGGAGCTGGTTAAAATAGAGGGTTGGCACGGTGATGATAATTAGGATTAAACTATAACATCCTTAATTTCATGCTCAGCATGGATGATAATTGATACAAATAATAAAAATATAAAGTAAATTTCTTTATGTTTACAATTTAAAGAATTGAAAAAAATTTACGATTTAATTTTATCAATCATTATAAAAACTCAAAGTGTTCAAAAGAAGAAATTTCAAATTTTTAAATTTATAGTTAGAGTAAAAACAAAATTTACATCTAACAATTTATTTAGTTCACATTACATACATATAAATTTAAAACATAATCTACATTGTCTCTTAACAGAACGAATTTTCTTATTTAAAACTGATTGTAAATTTCAGTAAAATAACTAACTACTAATATTACATATACACTTCAAAGTATACAATCAATTTCATCTAAATATTGTATATTTGAAATAAATAATATGAAAGTGATTACATATCCTTAACAACTTTAAATGAAAATTTGATCAAAATTATTATAATAATCCAATTAATCTAAAAACTACCATAGCAATTCCTCCTTATAGACTCACTGAGATATGATTCTAGATCGAATCAACTTCTTTTAACTTCTTCAATTTAACAGTTTCTGAAAATACATTTTGTAAGAGTGAGTATTCCTGCCCCACTTATAGAGGTCATTGTCATATATTATTCTCATACAGATAATCATCCATCAATTAATTTCACATTACATAAGTCAATGAAATATGTCAGAGTTCAGAGACCTCCGAACTCAAACCAATTGTATGGTACAAAATATATTGTTAGAGATCACACTCTCTATCGGTCTTAATAAAATCTTTTATCTTAGAGTTTAAAATCATCCAATATTCACAATACACATATTAATCAAAATAATAAATAGCAATATTCACTATACATGCATAATATTTAATAATAAAATTATAAGACATCTAAAAATGGTTTTGTTTAGAGCCTTTGCTATAAAATTGTAGTTAGATAGTTCTAAAACAATCATAGGTTTTTCATGTCTAAAATCTCCATTCTTACACATTAGATATTCAGAAAATATTTGGATTCTATGGTTCTAATAGAAAAACTTAGTATTTTAAAAACTAAAATACTTAAGTAGGAATTAGGGTTTATGATCAACTTCCCTTATCTAGAAACGAATCTCTAAGATCAAGTTCTCCTTGAGATCCAAAAGAGAGGTATAACACTTCTAATGGAAGGTTTTGTCCAAAAGATGAATATCTCCCTAAGTATTACAAAAGTAAACACCTTTTTAGAAAGAAAAACAAAAGAAAAGGAGTGAAGTTGGAAATCTAAGCTTCGAGAAACTTACTTAGGATTTGAATGGAATAGACGTTTAAGCTCAGATCTGAAAAAGGTCCAGGGTTCAGGAGAGTTTTCTCTAGGAAGAGAATGTAAGAGAACAAAAAGATATGAAAGGAGAGGCTGTTTGGTTCTAAATGAAAATTCATAAGTCAAAAGTTCCTTAAATATCCCTCCAAACTCGCGCACGTTCTCACTTGGGTGAGGTCGACTATCGCCTGAGCGAGACCCTCCTTGCCAAGACAAGAAAACTAGACAATGATTTTAGTCATTGTTTTGATATTCTCGCCTGAGCGAGAATGAGTCCGAAGAGTTTCCTATTTCTCATACAATTCCTCGCATGGGCAAGAGGAAAGTTAGCACGACATTATCCTCTCTTACTTAAGAAAGACTCAACTCGCTTAAGCGAGAGTTCCCCTGAATGTTTGGCCTAGAAAATTTTGTCTCATTTGAGCGAAACATATCTCTCCTCAATGAGAAATCTTGCACAAAATTTCTAGTTTCCAAAAACCAAGGCAATGAAAAGAGAGAGAGAAAGAGAGAGAGAGAGAGAGAGAAGGTGTTATATGAATTCTCAATGTTTTTAGTGTGGATAGTAACTACTTTTAGGAATTAGTTTATTTTGACATTGTAATTATGTATTCTAAGTTCAAATGTATTTTGATAATAGTTTGTAAATATTAAACTTCTATATATAAGTGAAATTCAGTACATGTAACATCCTCTTTTTCATTATTTGAATAATTGATGAATTATTTAGTATTTTATAGAATTAGGATGTGTTTGGAAATGAATTTTGAGTGTTTTTGGAGAAGTTTGGTGTAGGGCATCTCACTCAAGCGAGACTGAATGCCTAGAATTGTATGTTTTTAGGGCAATCTGGCTCAAGCAAGATAATTCTCACTCAAGTGAGATAGGATAAATTCAATCTAATTGTCACCTCGCTCAGACAAGCGAAATCTCAACTAGGCGAGATAAGCTGCTCGGGCGAGGACTCACAACAAAAATACCTAACTCTTTGGACGTTGTCTCACTGTCCAGGCAAGGATAGTCTCACTCAAGTAAGAATCCGCTCGCTCAAGCAAGAGCGCGTGAGATTCGAGCGGTATTTAAGGAATTTCTGACCTGAAACTTGTATTACACTTCAAGAAACATTTCCTAACTCTTTTTTTCTGAACTCTCTCTTCCTTTCTCTAGAGAAAAGCCTCAGAATTTCTAAAGTTACTCTGAATCCAAGCTCAAACTTTGACTTCATAAAATCATTAGTGAGTATCTTAGAGCTTGGCTTCTCGTTTTCATCTCTAATATCTCTGTTTTCTCTCTTCTCAAAGAGTATTCCTTTTTTGTAAGGTGTAGTACGATCTTAGCTTTTGGACCACCCATTTCCACTCTTTCCTTCACTATACTTGCCCTTTGAGGTAAGGAGAGCTCTATTTTTTATAACATACACCCAGTCCACCAGTTAGCATGATATTGTCCGCTTTGGGGGTTAACCCCTCACGGTTTTGTTTCTCCCAGATATGACACACTAGGAAAAGGCCTCATGCTAGAAGAAAGGATGTCACAGCTATTTAAAGACTGATAAGTCACTCCCCCCAACTGATGTGGGACTCATCATCCCCTCTCTCTTCAAGAGAGTCCACCACGGACGCACTGATAAGGCACTTAAACTGCCACGGATACGCCGATAAGGTCCATCGGCTCAGGCCCAGGCTCTGATACCAGTTGATGACAACCACAAACCGTGTCGCCGAATTAAACAATCTTGAATTAGATTTCACACAATAAAAATGAAATTATTACGGCACAAATAAGAATTGAAATAAGAAGAAAATTAATAAAAAGTAAAATAGAATAGAGATGGAAAATGGCGCCACAATCGCAATATTGATAAGCCAAGGAACGATCGCCACAAGAGTTTTGGCCTCTTGATAAGATCAAAGAAAATTGGCTCACTCAAGAACCTAGAGTCACACGCTCTCACAAGAGTGTTCAATCTCAAATTATATTCAAAACTAATTAAAAGTGTGTTTATAAGAGCTTATATATGCCTAATACTTGTAAACTAATACTAACGCAAACCCTAATGGGCTTCTTGTACCAACAAGCCTAAATTCAAATAAACTAAATAAAATAACAAGATTTTATCCTAAATAAAAACTCAAAATAAGTAATGACTAATATTAAAATAAATAAACTAAACATAATAATTAAATCATAATAAAACTCGTTAGAGTTCAAATCCTCTAAGCATATGTAATTGATTATCTTGGGCTTTTCTAACTCTAAATTGAGCTCTCTTTCAAATAAGACAGCAACAATCTTTTCTAAGTCTCCATTTATTCTTTTTGCCCTTACCCTTGTCATTGGTCCTTGAAGCTCTTCCAATGCTTTCAAGTCTTTGTCTTCAATGGGCCTTCCTTGATTCTCATCAATTTTATCCCTAAAAACGTGATTTGTTATGCTTGTATAGATATGACTATGTATTCTTGTTTCTGAATCTATGTCTAAATGGTTTTGATGATAACATGATATTTTCTTGTCCTTGGTGAATTTAAATGACTTGTGTATTGAAAATAAATCTATATATGAGATGAACCTGAGCAACTTAGAAAGAGGAAAGGGTAAATAATATATGAGTATAAAGATAATAATGACTAATAAAAGGAGTAGAACTATAATGAGAAATATGAAAGGAGAAATAGAATGAGAAAGATAAATGATAAAGACGAGTGTAGATAGTTCAGAGGTACACTAAGAGTGTGGAAGATGGAGGCTATTTGGAAAAATCTTGAGGAAATAAGGGTGGTGGATGCTCTCTTGAATTGCACATAACAACTGAGAGTAAGAGCACCACAGGCCTCGCACTCATTTTCTGACCTAAACTCCTGACCATGCTTTTGCTAAAAAATGTTGAGTCGGCACACATTGTAACTATGACTATCCAACAACAATTTATGCCAAGGAAGACCTAAGGGATCCCAGAGGCAGTGAAAGTGCGAAATGAGAATCCTAAGTATTAATGGAGAGGAAATGTATTAAGCTGAATGATTAATTATTATTGCATGTATATGAATATGAATGGTGTGGGATGATTGACTATTGTATTATCTTTAATTGTATTGTTAAACTTAATTGTAAATGTATGTTTGGTAATGAGAATAGAGGCTCATCCTTACATAACTTTTCAGGGAGTACATATGGCAAATCTATAGGGACTCGTTAGCCTATCCGAGTTACTTATTAACAGTAGAATAAATCCAGTGGCTAAAGAATGATAATAGTTATACCATTGTAGTTTTATTGTACGTAGTAATGATGGTTCTGGTATTATATTTACTCTAAAGATGACTATAAGATACGATGTACCATTAGATTATCTGAAGAGTGGTAGAATCCATCATACTGTGTGTGTAGTTATATATGGAGGTTTAACCAGGCCACCAAATGCTTGAAATTATGTTTACACTTTCTCTGGGCCATGATCAACATGGGAGACCCAGCCATTGCACTACTAAGTAGATCATGGGCCCCGAACTAGTAGCTGATGAAGGTGACTTCCATGAAGACGAAGATTTATCCCTAAAAGAGATAGCAGGGATTGATGGATGGTTTGGGGATGACAACTAGTATCATCTTTGGTCCTCTGATGGATAGATTGCTTATTAGAACTTATCATATTTTGTATTTTGTAAATGATATAAATAAATGTATTTTGATGCCATATTTTACAAATGTCAACCTCTTGTAAATTTATAAGAACAATGTGTATTAATATTATTTTGATGTTCCTTTTAAAATTTGTTTAATTTCTATTACTTTGTCATTTAAGTTTTTATAAGCTTTAGTAAAGTAAATGAAATGTTTTATACTTCTACATGTTGTACTTGTCTTGCAAACGAATTTAATTAAATTTTTCCTTCTTAACTCTAAAATTATTTTCTTATAGTATTAAACAAAATAAAGATGTTACAGTACATGCATATTTCTTTAATGTTTCAGTGTAAATATAATGATTAAAGAATATTTTATCTTTTTTTTTTAATAACTCTGTAAACTTTTGTGAATGGACTTATTTATAAAAAAAATTATTTTACCTCATTTTTATATTACATCTTTTGAATAGAATTTATTTTATTTTTTTATCTCATTATAAATCATTATATATTTTTAAATAAGAAATTAAAAGTGTCACAATTACTATTATTATTATTCTCACAACAATTATAATCATCACCTCATTACCATTGTCATTATCACTCTACCATCACATATACTTAATATTATCATTATTATTATTAGTATTACTTCCACAAATTATTATTATTGTCACTGTTATTATATTATTATTGTCTCGACTGCTACTATAACTTTTAGAATATCTTATGCACTAATTATAAATAATAATAATAATAATAATAATAAAGTGCTTATTCTACTCATATTATTTATTTATTTTATAATATATTTATTTTTAATTATCCTTTTTCTATCCTAACTTCGAAAATTTTCAAAAAGTAAAAGATTTCTTTTTATTTGTGAAAGTAATATACTTTTAAAAAAAGTTAATAAAATAATGTATTTTGAAACATATTATCATTATAGAATAATTTTAAGAGGGGAGAGGGAAAAGAGGAAAGTCTAAAATCACAAAATATCCACACCCAGTAAAATTTGTAGTGATTTATTTTTTGTTAGTTAAAAGATGCCAAAAAAATTTAATTTTATGAAAGTTAAAATAATAGATTTTTTGTTTTTTAAAATTACATAATTTCAATTAGTAATATATTTCAAACAATATTATTTTAATAATTTATTTTAAGATAAATATTTTTGTAAATCTTTCAATAAAGTTACATGATTGATTGAATTTTATTTTTCATTTGACTGTCTTGTAATACAAAATCCAAAAATTAATGCTTTGACTTTCTTATTTGAGTTTCAAAATGTTTATTTGGCAAGCCATTTTTTCTAATTTATAAATTATTTAATTAACTGATAAGGTGATTTAACTAAAATAAAATGTATTTGAAAAACAAGCTTATCGCACAAACTTGTAGCAAATTTTTCTATACTGCTTGAAATAGTGTTAGTGCTTATAACAAATAATTTTCTTTTTCAGTTTTAACCTCTTACGTTGATAAAATTTCTCATTTACTATGTCCTAAAATATTACACTATTTATTTTAAGTATTATATTATTTATTTTTAATTCTTAATAGCATTTTTTACCTTAAAGAAAAAATAATAAAAGTTCAAAATTAAGTAAAACTATCTAAAACTATTTTTACCAAAAAAAAAATTTTTATTTAACTATAAAAATTGTATAAACATATCTTTTTATGTTAATTTGTACTATCAGCTAAGATAATAACTAATATTACTATTTTAATTATAATAATCCAACTTAATTGCTTTTGTATTTTAAATCTCAACTAAAAATTAATTTTCAACTTTTAACTAACTTATTAGTCATTTTTAACAAAATTAGTGACATTTTTAAGAACATCAATGCGAAGTAAATTTACATTGCACTCACTGACTCATTCATCAGTCAAAAAATTAAGTGTCATTGTCATTAATTTTAAGTATATAAATGGGATGTGAATATAATTTTAACAGTCAATCACTGACCGCTGTAAATGCTTTTGGAAGAAAAGATAACAATCAACAATGGAAGGTAGTAATCTATATGCATGTATTTCCCTTTTCTAATGGTCAACAGACTTCAAATTGACTTATTTATTTTAAGTCATAATTACAATTAATCTTCAAGTCATACCAATCATAAGGTCAGAAATTCTTAGGTAAACTTAGCGAATGTTAGTAACTTTACATCACATCACTCAACACATGTTATGTCATGTATATTGTATGTTTATATGCCAAAATTTCTATGAATTTTAAATTATAAACAATTGACTAACAATCTACTTTTATATTGCAAAATTTTATTGAAAGGTGTATTAACAATATCACTAAGTACATGTTATTGAAAGAAGTAAAAATATTGGTTTTAATAATTATTAAAAATGCTTTTATTTTAAATGTTAAAAAGTTAAAATAATGATGAAATTAAAAAAGACAACAACGTTAAATGTTAAATATTTATATTAAAAATTAATCAAACCTGTAATAATTACAAAAAGTTGTATTGACCACAACAACAATAATAATAATAATAAAACAATCTCAGTAAATGCTAATAAAACAACTTTTGAAAAAAAAAAAATCTTTCTTTGACTGTAACTATCATGTTGCCACAAAGAAGAAAAATATAATGATTTTATAATTATGAAACAATAATTGCAAACATAATTTATTTAGCACGTATTGATCTCACATAACAGTATTATACATATTACGTGTGTTTATATATATATATATATATATATATATATATATATATATATAAGTAGTGTAAGAGTTTTTTTTTATTCAAATTGAAAGCCTTTTTGTAATATATATTTTAATATTTACTTTTTAAATTTTAATCACAATAAATTAATTATCCAACTATTAACTACTTTTCAATTACCACCAAGAAATATGAATAATCATCTATTACTCTATTACATTTCTTTCTTCTTCCTTTTATCTTCTTGTTCTCACCATCATATCGAACATGTCATTCTTTCTTGATAATCAATATACATATTGGTTGCCCTAACAATTATAGTCATTGCATTCATGTCTCCAGGAACATTTTTATTGCATGAGAATGAAACAAATTTTACACTGAATTGTATTAATACATAAATAGAACACATTTTATATTACACAAGATAAAAACTTAAAAAAAATTCCATATACAATATAGATTTGATTTTATACTATACTTTAATATTTTTCATTTTTCAATCGTTTTAAAATTATATATATTTTTATTATTTTTGTATAAACATTGTAAAGCATTATATACTATTCTTCTTCTTTATTTATAATGCATAAAGAAACTGATTATTTAAAGATTGTTATAAAAATTTAATTAGTATAATGATAATTATATAAAATAAAAAATAAATTAAAGCTGTCCGTATCAATAATAGATAAATTCTGTCAAAATGTCTTTTAAAATTTGTCCCTTTATTCGTTTGATGAACATGAGACTGTGCAGTGGTAAGTATTTATATTCACACAAAACCCAATCTTTGATACCCAAAGCTCTCTATTTAAATCGCATAACCCTTGCCAGACATCAATTGCAAACTTTCCTTCTTGTTCAAACTTCTTATATACTTGTTCGATCTCTTCAGATTTGTGAAGCTTCTAAATTATCAGAAAAATGGAAGATGAGTCTTCAGTGGTCAATTACGTTCCTCCCTTTGCAAGAGGCCTAAACGTTCTGCTTGTGAATCATGACACATTGTCTCTCATGTATCTGTCATCACTGCTTCAGCAATACACATTCAACGGTATATGCTTTGAACCCTTCTTTTATATTCTTGCTGCATTTCTTTGTGATTGTTTGCCAAGAGACCAAGAGATAAACACGACCCGCCTAAAGCAAATTATAAGACAGTTCTTTAAAAAACGCTCATTAAATTATATATGCCCATGGTAAGAAAGAGTATCCATTACCTTTAATAACTTTTTATACAACAAAAAGATTGATAAGTCTAATTGTTATATAATCCTATATCATTTTTATGATAATGCATGTCATTAATTAAATATCAGTGTAAGTGTCTAAATTTGATATTTTTTATATTTTTTTATTATATGTATAAAAGAGACCAAAAACATGTTGCTTTAAGAGCCTTTCTTTGAGCAGATTCAGTAAATAGTCTGGGTGAACATCAGATTGGACTAAGATCGGATCGATACATTACTTTTAGAAAATAAAAACATAAATTTAAAGAATTTCAGTAAAATGCACTGCCTGTGTAATAGTTTTTTATGCTGTAATCCAATCCTATACTATTATATAAGCAAGAATTTTTTACTTTTATAATAATTATTACAAAAATCATATTTATTGTATATAATTGGTTGAAAATATAAAATTATTTATAAATTAAACTCAAATTTAAATTATATGCAAAATTAAATTATGACAATAATAATATCTGTAATGCGTATTATTAAAAATATATCAATATAAAAATATTATTATGTGATAAATAAAATATTAATTTAAATGACAATTTTTTATAATTTATATTTAATTATTAATATATTATCAAATAATTTTTAAATTATATTAAATTTTATAAGCTTAATCTACTTATAGATTACCTATACTTACTTTTAAAGTAAGTGGATCTTTTCCTCTGTATAATATTCTTGGTAAAAATAACTTCATAAAATGAATATTATTAAAAATATATCCAAAAAATACTAAGGTAAAAAAATTATTGTTTTTAGAAGATAGATAAAGAAATTTACTTTCCAAATTGTAAAAATAATCAATAGTTTTATTTCTGTATTGTAATTATCATAATATGTAAAGACTAATATGTTTTAAAAAATTATAAATTAAACTTTAATGTATTTAAATTAAATTTTTAATATGGTACTACCGAATTTTATAAAGCCATTAATTTTGTCTTTGCTTTTTTGGAAATTAAATCGTTTTTTCTAAATACATTTATTTTATTCTTTAATATTTTTATTTTATATTGTAAAAATTTAAATGATAAAATTCATATCAAATAAATTCATAAGAAATTAAAACCGTATTTACACATGAAAAATATAAATTACAATTTTTTTTATCATTATGTTTGAATGTTTAATGACAGATGAATGGGAGAGTGTAAAATTTTGGTATCATTATTTATATAATTTATATTGACAAGAAGTAAAATTTTCATTTCATTTTTCAGGTTACGCACTAAATGATAAAGAAATAATAAATGATAAATTATACTTATCCTAATTATATCATCATGAATGAATGAAAAATAAAAATAATAGATTTATCTTAAATTTTGGTTTTCATTTATTTCATTTGATTTTATATAAACTAGTTTAGCAAATCAATCAATACAAGTGATATTTTATTTTAATATATATATATATATATAATTTTAAATAATAAATTTTTAAAAAATTATATTGACTTAACTCTTTAATTATAAATAATATGCATTAATATGAAAAATAATTAAAATTAAATTATTTTAAAATATAATTTTTAAAATAATACTTTATCGCATAGTATAAAAATATTTAATTAAATGTCAATGATTAATATACATTAATAACTATAAATTTAAGAAATAAGACTTTTAAAAGTAAACTTTAAATTAAAAAATATAAAAAATTAAAATAAATTTTATAAATATAAAAATTTATATTTATGAAAAGTATAAAATTTATATAAGATAATAAAGAAAAATTAAGTAACAAATTTAATTTAGAATGAAATTATATAATAATAATTAATATTCATTTATTTTACTCAATTATATTTATTTTGTAAAAATTAATATCTTTAAAAACTACTTTTCTTAAATATATTAATAATCTTTATTTTTAATTTAAATTTTTCATGTTCGGTACATAATAAAAAAAAAATAACTTTAAGCTTGCACTGGTATAGCTACTCTACTACTTATTATATAATTCAAATGATGACACTTCAAACACAATTCATATGTTTTAAAAAAATCTTCTATTTTTCCATTAAAAAATTTCACTTTGAAAGATATTGATTTGCAATTCCCATAATTATTTTCCAATTTTGTTCCAAAAATGAAAAGAAAATTTCGCAATGTTTTTCTGATTATCAAAGGATTCGGAATATGACATGCATTCGCAATGTTTAAACAAATCATCGTATTTAATTTGCTAATACTTGCACAGTAATAGATATATATGTTTGTGGATGAAGATCATTGAGTTGTAGAAGCTATTCTACAATCTTCATAATTGTTTTGGTGTTCAGTCACTGCAACAGATGAAGTATCGGAGGCTGTGTCCATGATTTGCACTCATGAAGATCGGTTCAAACTTGTCATGGTTAAAGTCAACATCCCTGCCATAGATGCCTTTTCTTTTCTTAATTTATTGCATCAGAAGGACATTCCTGTCATCTGTGAGTTGAAATTTTCGGTTTTCCAATTAATGAACTTAGATTTTCTCCAACAATTTCGTATTAAATTTTATATTTGTTTGTCTTGTTCAGTCATCTCCTCCGCAGGGTTTGATGATGTTATTGGGAGAGAACTAGCTAAAGGATCATGTTATTTCCTTGAAGAACCAATCCTTTTAAAGGACCTCAAATGCTTGTGGCAACATGTGTATTCCTCGAAACCTACCTCAGCAATGGAAGCTCAAAATGCAAACAAGGTTGGTTGTCAAATGGATTACAATGTAAATATATATGTCACATATCTTTTAAAGATTTTAGTCTGTATAGTCTAAAATATTTATTATGTTAATTCTCTAAAAATTTTATATATATAATATTCGTTGAATGACAAGGTAAATGTTTGGTCCAATAATTTGCATGGCATTAACATTCTAAAGGTGAAAACGAATTAAAAAGAGAGAGGGTTTCAGGAAAATCTATTAAAAATTAAATAGTTGCACTGAACAGTTGATGACCATGCAGTGCGAAGCTGGTGGATCATATGGTGAAAGGAAAGAAGATGACAATGAAAGCAAGGAAAGAGAGAAAGGAGGAGAGGTTTGGTCATCACCAATGAAATTTGAGAGCCATTATTGCATAGCCAAAGAGACAGAGGAAAGAAGAGAACACAAAGTTGGGTATGCTAGAAAGAAGCGTGTTGTGTGGACTCCTGAGCTGCATCTCAAGTTTACAAAAGCAGTAGCTTTGCTAGGCAACAAAAGTACTTTACTTTTGCTCCCATTTTATATTCAATTCATTAAGCTTTATTAGGTTTCTGACAACTTTTTACTTTTATTTATCTGTTTTCACTTTTAATTATAAAACTCTGGTCTTGATTTTATTTTCAGTATTTCTTATACAAATGTTTGAAGAATATTATAAAAAAACCATTTTTTGAAATCAAAGAGTCCCTTAATTTCCTTAATTTTTATTCTCATTACAACTGTCAATTATGGATTCCTTTGTTTATTTTTGTTCTCAGATGCTCGCCCAAAAGCGATACTAAATTTAATGAATGTGCCTGACCTGACATCACGCCAGATTTCAAGTCATATGCAGGTTTTTTCTGTCGTTTCAACTTAATTACAACATTGTTTCTTTCGAAGTTTAATTTGCCCACAGTACTAGGTGGTTAAAACATATGTAATGTTAATAGTTTACAAATTGGTTTCACTAATATCATATAGCTCTATTGTCAATTGCTACTTGTATAATTTTAATGATGAAAACAGTTAATTAATGGTTTGAACAGATTAGGAAGAATGATTTTATTATTTTCTTCCTTATATTATCCTTTTCTTGCATTCACGCTTATTGTTTGAGTCACAATGCCTAACTTGCAAATTCACATTTCTTTGTTAACCTTTTGTATATGATCACCAATTTTCTCCGTCCACACAGAAATGCAAATCTCAGCTAAAGAATTATCAGATCACAAGCAATGTTGGTTTACGACCGGTGAATACATCATCGAAGTTTAGCGGCTTTACTCCTTCCCCATTTGCAAGCCAAAGTTCCCTTGGTGAGTTGCCATGTCTGTAAATGTAAGATTAAGTACAATAAGATAACAAATTCACAATTTTTTTTGAGAAAAAAATGTTAGTAATACATTTTAACTTTTTTCTAATAAACACCGGTTTTGTATTGAATATATTAGTAATATTCTTTCTTCTGTGATTTTCAATAGATCTTGTCGTGATTTTTAATAATAATTTCTACCTGAAATTCCTTGACCAATGTCCACTAGTTAGGAAAATATTTTTTATTAGTGACAAATTTATTGGGACTCAGTTTTTAAGAAAGAGTCTTATTAAATAGAAAGTGACACTAATATGACTAAGTCCAATAAACTTCAATAAATAGTGTGAAAAGCATTGGAACAATGTATTGAAAATAACAGCTGAACTTGCAACAGGTATCCCTGCATCAACTGCATCCATAAATGTGAGCAAGAAACAAGACCAGCTTGTAATGAACTATTCTGAAAATCATGAATCATATTTTCACAAAGTGCAAAAAGCCTTAATCAATCCATCCTTTGCACATGAATTTCCAACTGGATTGGCCAACAACGGAAGCCAAAGTCTTGGTGATACAGTGGGAAACCCTCTGCCAGATGCTTCAATGGATCAAACTGAAACAGCATATGATGATATCATAGAAATGCTAGAGAAAGATTGTGACACTAATAATTGTTTTGGAAATGAGATAAATCCAGACGATGTTGAACAATACAGCGAGATGTTAAGAACAATTCTGGAAAACAGCTTTAGTGCCTCTAGAGTTTGATATTATATATGTAACCTTGGTATATCATAAGGTCTGTCCCTCCATAACATTGCAAATCTTAAAAGCATGCAAAGACATGTCATCCTTGTCCTTATTGTCTTGATCATCATAACAATGGTTTATTAATGTTATTAATGCAAACCCTGCTCGTGTTCAGATTATTCGATATCTATTTATTAATAACAATTGTGTTTATGGCCTTTTATGTCAATATTTTGAAACCAAACTAGGCAATAAATATCTAAAACTATTAATCAATTTTAACTTTTTTATTTTAGTTATAATAAAAAAATTAACAATTAAATATACACATTTTTATATGTATTAAATATATAAAGCAATATATATATTCACCATTGTGACTATTGTTGAAGCTCTATTGGCATGAGAGTCTCTCAGCCTTAGGTATGTTTTCCTCTCAACATTATTACGGTGCCTTCTATTCTATACTTTTCGTTGAATTTTACGGAGTTTGATTCACTTATTCTTTATTGTTGTCTTCTATTTTGATCCATTATATTCTTTCTCTCAATTGTCAATATTGCAACTATTTTAATACTTTCTCGTAAGGTAGTGCATTTTCTGCATCAGCTTTCTCTCTTAAGTACACATGACACCCTCTTCAATTATAATTTATATTTTAAATTAATTATAAGTTTAAAACTTTCTTCTATCTAAATAGTTAATATTATTCGAATAATGTCACGACCTCTTTTTATAAGAAAATGAAAATATTATTTTTATATCACTTTCTTATTTGAGATAAATAAATAACGGAGAATATAAGTATAAAATTTATTATTCATTCTAAATAAATATAGTTCTTTACAGCAAATATCTAACAAAATAACATAATATTACATTTAATTCTTAATACATAAAAGTTTTACTCCATAACTCCTTTTATATAAGATTTCAAAATATAAAGAAAAGGACTTTAATGCAAAATCACTCGACTCCAACCATCTAATAATTTTCTACTGACCTCTCAGTCTGTGAAGTAGATGTAACACCTGCTACATCTGCTCACGTACCACTGTACGATCATTACAGTACACACGTATACAATAGAATAGACAGAAATGTAATAGTGAGCTTACAAAAATAAAATAAAATTATATATATATATAGTACAAAATATTACTTACAAACAACAACTCCATGCATTCTCAGCCCATCTAATGCACAACATGAAAACGATAAATGGTTTCATAACTAAGTAATCCAGAAGGAATCAAGCCGGTCCGAGAGCGATCTATTCCAGTATCTGGATCCAAATAGCACAGCACAACTTAGCATGCTTTATTGTTATACGTCTACCCATCTAAACGTGTAACTCAGCTCTATAATGATGCAAGACATATATCTCAGCATGATACAGCATAGACAAAATCATATTCTCAACAGCTCAGCTAAAACAACTCATAATATTTTAGTCAAATCTCAGCTTTTAAATCAATTAATAGCAGTTACAGCATAGAACATAGTTATTATCCAAGATATCTGACAAAATCATTTCAAAACTTCTTGTAAAAACATACCAAATTGTTCCAAACATCATTTAGTGATTAAAGTAAACTCCCCTTACCTTAGAACAACAATTCATATCAAATCTACCGAATATTATTTGTTTCAAAGCAAGATCCATCAAAGATTTATCTTTACAATGAAGTTTCTTTTAAAATATCATTAACTATCTACAAGAAAGAGAAGAAGAGAAATGAAATCTAACTTCAAACTTATAGAAACTTACTTCAAATCCTTTAGAATAGATGTAGAATCTCATATCTGGCAAGAAAACTAAGTTTAGGAAAGTTTAGTATGAGAGAAAATGGTGATATATGGCCTTAGGTCTCTCTAGAACCTTTGAAAAGTGTGAAAAAGTGAAAATTTTGTGTAATGAATCTTATTTATAAGCAAAATTTCAAAAAAAAAAAATTGGCCTTGTTAACGTTGGAGTTACTCTTTACATCGCTTTACTGTTCATGTCAGAGTTAGTGTTTATAAGAGAAAATGGTGATATATGGCCTTGGGTCTCTCTAGAACCTTTGAGAAGTGTGAAAAAGTGAAAATTTTGTGTAATGACTCTTATTTATAAGCAAAATTAAAAAAAAAAAAAATTGGGCTTGTTCATGCTCGAGTTACTCTTCATATCGTTTTACTGTTCATGCCGGAGTTAGTGTTTATTAGAGAAAACTATATTCTGATTTCTACAGAATCTTACTATAATGAGACCTTCTCGCTACAGCAAGACAACAAGTCAGAATGCATCCTTCTCTGTTGCCTTCTTGCTACAACGAGAACGCAACAGAATCACCCAAGGTCTTCTCTTTACAGCGATAATCCTTAACCTATTTTCTCAATCAATTTCAAACACATCCAGTCATCAATCCACAATCAATACCCACAATTATGCTTATATATATATATATATATATATCCATCTACACATATTCATATTTGTATATTCATACATGTCTACATTATTACATATATACACATATATTCGCGTCATCATACTCATCAAATACACATTCAAATAGCAGCACATATACTTATACTAATAATCAAAACATATTACAAAATTTAAGGCGTTATATAGTTCACATAGGAAGCTTCAACTATAAGAGTTGGAGGAGATTCTTAAAAAAGCATATGAGAACTCCAACATCTACAAGGATCGCATCAAGGCTTTTCATGATAAGCTAATAGGGCATAAAGAGTTCCACATTGGTGACAAAGTCCTTTTATATAATTTTAGACTTAAGTTGATGACCGTTAAATTGCGATCTAGGTGGGATAGTCTTTTTCTCATTATTAATATTTTTTCTTATAGTGTTGTTAAACTTCAGGATATGGGATCGAAAAGGAGCTTCAAGGTTTTTCATAAGGATTTACCGAAACATGCACAAAAGGAGGTCACTTTTGAATTGACCACCTACCCTGATTTATAGGGAGTATTCTTTCCTTTCTTTCATTAATTGGTGTTCAGAGGGCAATTGTACCTATCAAGAAGTAATAAAAGATTCTTAAATTAAGTTTCTGAAATATCGTCCCACAAGGATTATTTTTCAATTACTAAGAATTTCCTAATTCAATTGTTTAAGCTTCAATGATATGAGATTAATTAAAACAAGAATTTATAAAATTAATTATAAAATGAAGACTAAGGGATACAATGCACGTCTTGGTTAAACTTATAGGAAAGGAACCTAGGACATATGGGTTTTCTCATTTAATCCTTTATGTTATTTTTTTGTTTAACTCTAAATCCGATTTCCTTGTGATTACCAATCATCCATATGAATGCTATTAATATCCAATGGTCATGCAATATTAATATTTTTTTTCTCTAAATTAACATCTCCAATGGTCATGGTCATGCAAGACATCAATTTAAGAAAGCTTAAGGAACCTATGAACTTGTTAATTTAATAATGATTAGAAGAGAAAGATTGGTTTCGTCCACCTAATCCTTTGTCTCGTTTTACCTTATAGATCTATTAATTAACAGAGGTACGGTCGTCTAACGATATAATTAATTAGAATTAAGAGAAAAGCGCAATAAGATAAAATATAATCACAGAACGGAAATCAAATTTAGATTCAAACATCAAAATTCCATAAATTCATGAACAATAGTTCTCATAGCCCTAATTATGGATTTAGTTACTCATGCTAATGAAAAGAGTTAAAATAATCATAAATAAAGCCATAAAGAATTTTTTTCAATTTTTTTTTGTACAAATCCAAACCAAACCAAATCAATCCATTTGATCAGTTCAGATTCTTTTTCTCCAAATCTGAACCAAACTGACCTGTGGCACCCCTACTGCGAGCTTATCAACAAGAAACTTCATGCAAGCTTGTGATTTGGACAAATTGCGACAAAGGAGCTCCAAAACTTCTTCTCGTGAACTTAATACAAAATCACAAGTTTCCACCAAAGAAGAGCCAGCCACATAATTGGGAATAGAAGGTAGAAGGCGTCTAAAAATGATTTGAAATGGGGAGAAACCAAAACTGGAATGAACAGAAGTATTGTAATGAAATTCCACCCAAGTAGAAACTTAAACCACAAAGAAGGTTTATGATGAGTAAAAGTAAAAGTGCGAACATATTGCTCAATCACACGATTCATCACCTCTATTTGACCGTCCGTTTGTGGGTGATAAGATGAGGTCATTTGAAGTATAGTTTCAATAAAGAATAATTCCGCCCAAAAGCAACTAATAAAAATTGGGTCTCTATCATCAACATACTTTTGGGGAGACCATGGTGCTTGCAAGTAGTTGAAACAAAGAGCTTAGCTACACAATAAGTAGTAAACTAGGTAGGAAGTCCCCCTAAGTGAATCCCCCTGGAAAAACAATCCACTAAAACAAAAATAATTGTATACCTATGCAGCGGAGGAAACCAATGATAAAATCAATAGAAATATCTTCCCAAACTTGAGATGGAATTGAAAGAGGACGTAAAAGACCACCAAGCTGCTTGGTACTATACTTCACTTGCTGACAAGTAGAACACTTTGAAACAAATCATGAACATCCTTAGAAAGGCCCTCCCAATGAAAATTAGAAGAAATGCATTTCAAAGTTTTTATCAACCCAGCATGCCCACCACTAGGCATCTCATGATGCTCCCAAATCAAAAAGGAAAAGAAATTTGAAAGAAGGTGACAACCAAAGTTTTCCATGAAATCTAGGAAGGGATGCTAGTTAAGAAGCACTGACACCTCCAGCTGCGGAAGAGTCCGGGTGTTAGACACAGAGACAACACCGACACCTGGTGGACATGGCAGGACACGTGTCCGACGCTTTGTTGTAAGTGTCCAAAAATAAAAATAAAAGTTCAACTTGGACACGGCTGGGTCACGGCTGTGACACTCTTAGGGGCAGAAGACACGACTCCAAACAGCTTATTAAAAAAAATCTAAATAAAAAAAGTTATAAATTAAAATATTAAAAAAATCTTTAAAATTCACTTTTTTACTATTCCTTCTTCAGCTGTTGTACTTTTTTTTATTATTCCTTCTTAAACACGCTTCTTATTACGTATTGGATCACGTTCGCTTCTTATTCTTCATTTGTTCTCTGTGCAGTCTGCTCGTTCTTCCCAGACTATTACCGTTCTTCATCATCTCGTCGTTCTTTCTTCTGGCAATATTAATCTTTCTCATTCTAGTAAAATTTTTTATTTTGCTATTCATTTTTATTTTATTTTATTATTTCTATTTAGTGTTTCCATTTTCATTTCCTGTTTCATTTTTTTATTTTGTTATGAAGTTTATATTTTTGTTTTGCTATTTTATTTTTCTGATTTTTATTTTGTGTTTCTTTCTCTACTTTTTCTTTGTGTTCTAGAGTTGATATTTTTGTTTTCTTGTTTTATTCTGCTATCAATCTATTTCTTCTTGCTTGTTAATCTGTGTTTTTTTCCCCTATTTTTGCATAGAAGAATAATTATAATAATAATATAAAAAGATATGATAATCTGGTTTACTATTAAAATTTAAGTTTGTTTGAATGGAAAAATAATTATAATAATAGTATAAAAATTTGTTCTCTTAAAATTTTATTATTAAAATTATGTATTTATTATTAGAAAATTTGGAAGTGGTGTAAAGACCAACAATTTTTTTTTTAGTCTTATTTTTGCAAGTTGTGGTTGTGGATGTCTTGCTATATAGTTACTCATTTCTCTAACCCTTACAAGAAGATGACAGCAAACCCTTATGGAATTATGTTACAAAGATAAAAAGTGTGGGTGTAGGTGGTAGAAATTATGAAGTCAAATGCAATATTTGTGACCTAACTTTCAATGGATCTTATACTAGAGTGAAGACACATTTGTTGAAGATTACAGGAAAAGGAGTTAGAAGTTGTCAAAAGGTTACAGCCTCAAAACTTGTTGATTTAAAAAAGATAGACAATGAGGCTACATTGAAGATAGAAAAGTTAAAAGCAAAATTTGTCTCGTTGTCTCCGGTTTCTAATGTTTCAGTCAACTTCATGCCTTGATCACAGATAACAATTTACAGTTCACATATCGATGATTTAATGAATTTTTGGAAGGGCTTCAAATCAAACACCGAGTCACATCTGTTGAACATCCTCAAACCAATAGACAGGCCGAGGTTGCAAATAAAGTCATCCTACATGAACTTAAACGAATATTAGGTTCGGCAAAAGGAGAATGGGCAGAAAAATTACTAGAAATCTTATGGGCTTATTGATGTACGCCACAAATAACCACAAAGGAGACACCTTTTCCGTTAACTTATGGTACTGATGTCATGGTGCCGGTCGAGATTAGAGAGCCATCATTTCAAAAACAACACTTTGATGAATCAGTTAATGATGAATCCCTAGCTGTCTGCCTAGAATTATTGGATGAAGTACGTGATCAAGCAGCGATAGAGGCCGAGGCCAACAAAAGGATAATGGCAAGGAAGTTTAATTCAAAAATTAACCCAAGACAATTCTATGTTAATGACTTGGTGTGGCGAGTAACAGGAGAAGCACACTGGACCAACATGAAGGGAAGTTAGCTGCTAATTGGGATGGGCCCTTTCGGGTAACGACATGACCAGACAATGGGTCATACAAGCTGGAGACACTCGACGGGAAGACGATACCAAGAACTTGGAACGGCACACATTTAAAGCATTACTTCAATTAGATACTTGTAATGTGTAATCGATCCACTCTTTTCCTCACCCAGGTTTTGTCCCCTTAAAAGAATATGAAAAGGAGTTTTCTTGAGAAGGTTTTTAACGAGACACATTATCAATAAAATACTTCTTCTACAACTATTTTGTTATCTTCACTCTCACTTAAATTCCCTCCCCGAGCACCCCTACTCGGTCAAGGATGAATAATTTATTAAATTACCCTCCCGAGTACCTTTACTCAGTCAAGGGCGAATAAATTATTAAAATTTGCTCCCAAATACTACTTGGCTAAGGTTGAATTAATTCCCTCCCCAGTACTCTTACTCGGTCAATGATGAATTATTTATTAAATTACCCTCCCGAGTATCTCTACTCGACCAAGGATGAATAAATTATTAAAATTTCCTCCCAAGTACTACTTGGTCAAGGTTGAATTAATTCCTTCCCGAGTACCCCCTACTCGGTTAAGGATGAATCATTTATTAAAATTACCCTCCCGAGTACCCTTGTTCAGTATTCAGTATTCTCAGAAAATTTCGTTATATCAGTTAATCAATTCTACCTAATTGTTTGACGTCATTGTTGCTCATAAAAATATTAGTAGTCGGCTAACAATAAGAAGGAATCAAAGGAGAAACTTGGTATTCATTTGCTGATAGGCATTACAAAAAATTAGGCATTATCGGCCTCCAGTTTACAAAAAGATATATCAAAAACCTATATCTCCCCTTCGTTGTCCTGATGGGTCGGGGCATCTTCTTCAATAGGGTTCAAGAGTTGGCTTGGTACCAAGGCATCGGGTTCCACCTCCTTATCAACTTCATCATATGGTAGGAACTTCCCACCAAAGAAGTTCCTAGTTAGGTCAAAATTGAAGCGAGGGGATCTGGCAGAACTCAACAGCTTGGTGAACGACATGATTGAAATCGGCTTCGTGCTCCACAACGATTTTAATATTATACTTGTCGGTCAAAGCCTTCAGCTCAATTTCATACTTTTGCTTCTCCTTGTCCAAATCCAAGCCCTTTGCCTCCAACTCCAAACTCTTGGCCTTAAGTTCCAAGTTTTTAGCCTCCAACGCCTCCTCAGTGGCACGCAACCGATTCCCCATGATATAGAAGTGCTCTTTCAGCTGAGCAAATTCCTCCTCCAATGACTTATTGATCTCGTCCAAGTTTGACCGGACCTCTTCACGCTGGGCAAGCGCCTGGTCAGAGGAGGAGAGTCGGCTTTGGACCATTTCTAGCTCTTGCAGGAGTTCCAAAGCAAAGTTGCATACTATCGCCATGGCCCGAGCCTGGAATTTGCAATACCATTGCCAGCGAGTCCTGTGGGTCTGCTTATTTATAAGGACCCGTCCTGACTCTGATATGGAATCCGGACATATCATTCGGTTGATCCGAAAACCTTTAGCAAAGAAAGATTCAGATATGGTGTCAAGCGGCACAACGGTGTGAGCAGAGGAACTCCCCCGACCATTAGTCCCAGCGTCACGAGCATGCTTATTTTTTCTCTTCTTTGATCGACCTTCGGCAAGGGCAGGATCTTGAGGAGGGGAGCGAGCTTCAGCTGCACGTGGCAACTAATCTATTACTAGGTGTCGGTGAACATGGGCTGGAGTACCTTCAGGAGCCTTTAGCTTGAGACTGTGCCGATAACCCAAATCGGCTCCTCTTTGTGCCATTATTCCTACAATGCAAACAAGTCAAATCAATATAAACCAGCGCTCAAAGGAAACAAAAACAAAAATATAAAACATACCATTCATATCCAACCGAGGTTGGGGGACTTCAACAACAGAACAAAGGACCGGGCAGGGAGCTCCCTAGGCAGAGTCTTTATATACTCCAGAGCTAACAACTCCTCAGCCGACAACATTTTCTCGAGATAAACGTCATACCGACGAGATACCCGGATCCAATGGAAAGGCGCTTTTCTTTATCAAAAAAATATTTCTTACCTATAAAGTTCACGGTTACCTTAAAGTAACCGGTTTTGAAACCCTTAAAAGACAAAGTGTAAGGCTTGAATAGGCGCAACTCGGTCTGCCTTATTAAAGACACCCATCTCGTCTTATCAAACGGACGAGTACAAAAAAAATGAAGAAATAAACCTACACTAGGTTCTATATAATAAAATTTACAAAGGATCCTGAACGCTTGCATGGCCCCCACCCATTCAGATGCAGTTGAGTAGGTGCAATGTTCAACATCCTTAAAACTCCCATTTGGAAGTCGTCAAAAGGGAGTATAATACCTAACTCCCTAAACATATACTTATATACGTAGAAGGTGTCAACCCCCTCAACATCTTCCCCTAAAAATACAAGGTATGGGTGATCGGATCCATCCCCCCGACAGGTGTTTATTGTTATAGGATACAGATCTGAACCCTCCCACAAGGATATGTCAAAGTTATCTACAAAGGTTTGAAGCTATTTATTCTTCTGGAAGCGAGAAAAGTAGGCGGCCACCTCACCATGCACCCATTCATATCCACGTATCGAATATAGGGGGAAACAGGTCTCTCTCTTGGGGAGCTTGCATTCGGAAGAAATTCATCTGACTCAAATGCAAGATTTATCATCAAAGATGCAAAATAGCGGAGTCGCAAAGTACACAAAACTAATAAAAAAGAGTTGAAAGAACTTGCTGCTAGTGCTGAGTGAATTTATTTTTTAGGATGCTTATTCAATTACAATATGAAAAAGGGTAAACCACACATGAATACATAAAAAAATAAAATATAAATTACACCTAACTTACATTGGTTAATATTTCTTCATTTGCAAGGTTTGTAAATGTAGAAAGAAAGAGCAATAGAGTCAGACACTCCAAACTAATTTCAAATAATGTGAAGAAGGAAGAACCAAATATAAAGATGTGATAAAGCAAAACGCAGATGATACTTAACTTCATTGCTTAACTTTTCTTTTATTCACCTACAAAGTTTTGTAACGGTAGGTAAAAAAAGCTTCAAAACTACAAAGTACATAAATCTGATTTCAAATTTTCAAAAGATTATTTGGTGATATTTTTTTCTTTTCGTTTATTGGATTTTCTTTCCTCTATAAATTATTGGAATGAGTTCCAATACAATATGCCAAAATAACATACCTGTATAGAAAATGACAAATAATAAATGACCTTGTTATGACTAATTATTATCTTTTTATAATTTAAAATTTGAAGTAGAATAAAGTTTCTAAAAATAGAAAGAGATAAAGAAGAATGTTGAAGAAACTTTTCATGATGTGCTGATACCTTATCAAATTTTCTGAAAAATGGTAGTCAATTTTATATTATATATATATATATATATATATATTCATATAAAATTGATTACTATATACCAAATTTCATATAATTTAGACATTTATAATTATATTACTTAAAATTTGATGTTTAACATTTTATTAAAATAAAGTAACATAATAAATTACTAATAAATTTTAATTTTGTATGAATTTTAACAAAATTTATTTATTTAATAAAAACATTCGACCAATTATATATATATATATATGTAATATAATATAATATAATATAATATAAGCTTGTTATATTTTAGTTTCTTCTATATTTTGATTATTTTATTTTTTGAAAATGGAAATAAATTTTAAATATAAATTAAAGTACAAGGATTAAAAGTACAGTGATGCTAAAATTTTATAAACTTCTAAATAATTAATTACAACAATTTTTTATAAACTATGAACAAATTTTAAAGAACTTCTTTATTATACATTTTTTTCTTTCATAGTAATGTTTTCTTATGCACTTAATTATATGTATAATTAAAAGAAAGATGCCCTTTATCTTTTATTTATTTTTTTCCTTTGTCACAATAAAAATTTACAGGTTTATAAACAATAAATAATTAAGTACAAAAGTATTCCTCTATTGTACATTTCTCCCCACCATCGGATCCAGCTCTGCTTACTTTTGCATTTCAATCTATACAAAATTTGAAGAAGAAAAAATAGTGCCATCTAATCCTTTTTTCTTTGTTTAAATAAAAATTTCCTTTTAATCTATTTGCAAAATTCTTCTAGATCCTTATGCTTCAAAATGAACTTCCCTTGCCATCATCTCATATTTCAATGCTTCCTGCTTGGAGAGTGTCATTTGGAGGATCAATTGTAATCCAGAGCAGTGCAATGGTAATGGAAAGAATTCCTGACCACACATAAATAATCGTTGGCACCCTTCCCCTCTTACCCATCAACCCTTTAGCAAAAGGGTACATATGAGATAGCACCCAGAAACTAAAGAACAAATTTCCTAAGAGCTTATTCCACTGTGGTATAACACTATATACAGTCCTTAAGATCCCCATGATCAGGGCAATGATGTTAACAATAATAATTGTTAGTGGCACAATGAAGAGACTAGTCCATTTTACAATGTAAAGATCAGCATAGATATCCTCATCTTCATCTGCTGCTGACTTAGATGTCAAAGTAAATGAAATCTCTATGCCCGCAATGACCTTTAGCAAACCTTGTATAACAGCAACTAGGTGAGCACTAGTGCCACCAATGACCCAAAATTGCTCATTGCGCCACCATTCCTCAAGGGCAATCCCAGACCACTTCACTTCAAGTAGGGACAAAAGAGTGAGGCAAATACTGATGAGCAAAAGGTATGTGAGGAAAGCTACATTCAAACCTTGCACAATGAATTGTCCAGAGAAAAGAGATAGTGCAGGAATAAAACAATATACAACCAAAAATATGGAGGTGAAGGGGTATATCCCAACATTGAGGTATGAAATTCTCTGCAAGAACTTGAGGCGTCGAGTTGCAAAAAAGGCATTGTTTCTTGAGAAGAAAATCTCCACAGAACCTGTGGCCCATCTTAGCACTTGATGTAAGCGATCAGTGAGGTTTATTGGTGCTGTGCCACGGAAAGCATCTCTCTTTGTGACGCAATACACTGATCTCCACCCACGGTTGTGCATCCTATAACCAGTTACCACATCCTCTGTCACTGATCCATAAATCCAACCTACCCTATCTCCCCATTCAGTTTTGTCCTCATACCTGCATTAACACATCCAAAAGATTCCCACATCAGCCATTGCCTAAGTATAATGAGCTGACATTGACATGGTCATCAATATTGGGATAGATGACTAGTTCTATCACTTCATTTTATTCAACAACTCTTAAATCTAGGTTAACTTATGAAATTTGTGACTAATTTTTTTGGAGTATAGAGATAATAGAGTAAGTTACCAGCACGAGATGACAGCGATTGCCTCAGCAACAGTGGGTGCATCCAGTGGTTGACGTGGTGTGAGCAGTGATCCAGGTGGCCTTCCATTCCTCACAGATTTGTGATCAGCAAGTGGCCTTGCTTGGAACTCGGCTACAACTATGGAATCTGTGAACATACTTGAGTTTCCAAACTTCTGTGGGAAACCCATTTCTGAATCAGATGTCAATGGCTGCGTATCATCATCACCACCTGATCTTGCTTGTAGTGCATTACGGTTCACCTTGGTTTTCACTCTTCCAAACATGCCTGTGTGTTCTATGAACCTTGGTGGTTCAAATCCATATAGTGCATATCTCCGAAACATGCAACCTGTCCCTACGTACATTGGACCTTGGAGACCATCCAATGCTCTCATATTTCCTAACAAATTATAAGTTGTTAAATACAAGTACATTTTAACAGAGAAAAAATTGGAAATCTTAGCAATATAATAAACCACTGGCTAAACAAGTACTTGAGAGGAAAATAACAAAGTAACATGTATCAAATTTATCTCACAAAATAAAATCAATTTATGCACTTTTAACTTCTAACAAAACATTATTTTAATTTATAAGAGTTGGATTATTTTATGACTCTATTTCTTTTCGTATGTGCAAAAGGCGTTTGGATGAGGTTATGAAGAGATTATAATTACTATAAACATTTTTTAAATTATTTTAATAAGCTTTTTAATATATTTTATTCATATAAGCTCTTTTTAACTTATTCTAATAAATTTTATAAACAAATTTAAGTCATAAGTACTTGCATGATTGCAGCATATTAAATAATACCTTAACAAACTTGGTTTTTTCTGAAAAAAAAAAAACTTGAAATTTTGTTCTTACCATCAAAGAAGACTGTGTTCTGATTTGCATATCGATCAGAAGGATCTATCCCTTCAAATCTTTGTGGAAATTGTATGTAACATATGCGATCACCACCACGATCCATCATGAAGCACATTCCCTCCTTAAAAGCAAGGGAGTTGTAGATGTAGTGGTCACAATCCAAATTCAGTATAAATGGCCCATTTGACAATATAGCCGAGGCTCGAACCATAGCATTCATGGCTCCTGCTTTCTTGTTATGATCATACCCTGGTCTCTTCTCTCTGGAGACATATGCAAACATTGGAATCCTAATGTCTACTCCTGTGAAATCTAGCTTTTTCTCATCTGCGTAGCCCATTACAGGATCATGCTCTGGGACCTTACTCATTATCTGCAAGTAATAAACATGGACATTCAGTAAAAGTTTAGTTTTGAATTCATATAGTTTTTCTTACCCCAATACAACCATGCCTACATTTTGGTTTTGGTTCGTAAACTAGAAACCAATTCCTTTACTAAAAGAAACTATAAAGACTTAAAAATGAAACTATTATATATATAGATATATAAGGGTTAAAATGCATTTAAACTAAAGAAGAAAGCAGATATAGTACCTGTAAGATTCCAGCATGGTCACCCTTAGAGTGATCACTAGTTGGATTGAGCCAAGTCCCTGGCCAGTGAGTGCCATCAGCCATCCATGTAGCTTTAAGGACATCACTCGTATAATCTGAAGGAAGAGATCCACCATTTTTCTCCTTAGCTAATTGTTTTGCTTTCTTCTCCTCCTTAGAGTTGTACGTTTTACTTCTTTTACGTATTACCTCTGGAAGTCCATTGATTCTAACCTTAAATTCATCATACTCTCTCTTTATCCATCTGCGGTCCTTGACAAAATCTGGTCGTTTCTTGTTCTTTGTGGGGTCCTTTTTCAAGCTAAAGTAAGCATCAGGATTCCTTGGCTCGATATTGTGTTTTCGACAAAATGGTACCCAGACCTGTGAGTATATCAAGAAATCAGTCGATGTTATATCATAATCAATCTCAATTGAGTAAAAGTCGTTTCATGTTTGATGTAGCATCCCTCAGTTCTTTGGTAAATTAGCATGGTAAACTTCAACGTAAGGTATTAGTTTTGTTTGAAAGAAATTTAAATTCCAATACTTATCCGAGATGTAGGTTCTATTTTTATTTCTCTTTGTGTAGTTTATCACAATTTTAGCATCTTAATTTGGCTTTAGTTTATGAGGTAATATAGTTTTTTAATTTAACTCTAAATTAAAAAAGTACATAGGATGAGAAAGTACGTAAGAGTGCCAATATCCTTAATTTAATAGAGAAATATTTTCTAAACATGCATCTCCCATCAGACACATAAGTGTTGTTCCTACTTTTTTTTTTTTTAACTTCTGATGTTGTCGTATGATGATAAAGAAAAATATATGTGAAATAAAATATAAAAATATGATTAAGAATTCAAAAAAGTTATTGTATCGCAATATAAGTTTACTGGTACATCAATTCAAATTAGTAATGGATTTAGCTATACTTTTTTCTTTCATTTTTTTCACTTTAGGCAAGACCTTTTTTTCTCTTTGAAACTCTTTGCATTAGTTCCATGTTTAAGGTTGTAAACGGACCTCAGCAAACTTGACAGCTTCAGCCATGGCTTCAAATGTGAGTATGGCACCACCATCATCTGAAATATAGCATGAGACTTTTTCAATTGGATAATCTACACCAAGAATGGAAAGAATTGTGTTGGCAGTGACAAGAGGTGGCTCCTTTTCAGGGTCAGCAGTGGACACAAAGACATCAATGCCAGGTAAGTCTGAGCGACCAGTAGGGTTGGAAGGAGATGGTTGGTCAAACTTGTCACGTAAAGCTGCAAGGTCTGTGCTTCTATTTATTGGGTTGAGTTTGGGAAGTATGTCAAGAAGCCAAGAGAAGGCAAACCAAATTTCACAGACAATTGATATTCCCCATAACCACATTGCATCATGGTTAGGGTTACGAATTCGCCACGCTAAAAAGAAGGCTAGAATTACCATACGGATAGCCACCAACAATCTGTTCACAGAAAAATTATTCTTAAATAATATAGAAACTTGTTATAAACTCCAAATTCAACTCTTGCAATGAAGGTTTTAAAATTGTACATTTATCATCATCTAAAATGCCACAAGTAGAAGATACCAATAACTGATAACCTTAAAATCATTTAAGTGATTTAGAATGCATGCCTTTCAATATTAAATGTTCATTCAATCAAAATTGGAAGGTCACTTAAGCATGTTTAAAGTAGTTTTTTTTTATTATTAACAATTATTGGATTTTTTGTAGTGGTAACTAATTTCATTGTGCCACTAAGTTGATGCACTTGAATCGAATAGAATAGAACAATTGACAATATTCAACAGAGGCAACCACGCAAAGAGAGGGAGAGAGAGAGAGAGAACCAATACTATCACGGTTAAATCTAAGTTAGAAAACAATATTCAACAGAGGCAACCACGCCTAAAATTATCCTAAAAGGAAAGCATAGCTTTTTGGGAAAAATAATAATATATATATAAGCCTCAAATGTTGCAACAAGAAAACCTGTTACCACATGGAGCACAATCAAGCATTAGTTGATATCATGAATTAGAAAATTGGCATAGTGCATACCTGTAAGGACTAAGTACAGAGCCTGGAATTCTAATTTTCCTAGTAAGTGGTTTCCAAGGTTTGTCCATGAAATCTGACATGCTCACTCCACTGTCTTCGCCAAAAGCACTTTGATCTTCTTGCCAAAATGCATTCCCAATCCCATAAGTTCCTTTGGTCTCAAACAGCCATCGGTTATGATCAAAATCTTGAGTTTGGCTCCTCAATAACATGGACTTGTTATTCACTGAATTCAGCACGGACATCCTTCTGTCCATTTTAGGCCCACCACCACCACTACTATTGGTTCCATCTTGTTGAGATTCAGAGGCAAACCTTGATGTCCCATATGGTGCAGCTGCACCATCTTGCCTGGTATGATCAGAGGTTCCAGGTTGGTTATCTGGGGTGGGTGGCATCATCACGGTGTAATTGATGTAATCATTTTGGCCTGCAAAATCACCAGACAAATCTATATCATCATCTCTTGAAAGGCTCACAACCCTTCCACTTGAAGTACGTCTTGTATATTTCACCCCTTGTGGAGGCCTAGCCCCCAAATTGGATGATTTTGGAGATTTTGATGAACCTGTCATCTTTGCCAATGGTAGTTACCCTTTCCTTCACATTTATGTGCTTAATTCACTTTGTGAAACCTTTTGAGAAGAGTTTGGTGCAATCTACTTGTACTTTTTTCTTTCTCTGTGTTCTTATTGTAGAAGGAATCAACCATTAAGGTTGTTAGATTTGTTGAGAAAACCAAAAAAAAGAAAAAACTTTGTCTTGAGAGGACATCAAATTCAATGGTTCGAAAATGATATCTTTTCAATTTAGAATTCTAGCTAAGCGGATTTCATCCCCTTGATTTGTGCTCAGCCTCTCTCACTATCTCCTCTTTCTCTTTCCTACAAGCTAGGTTGTTGTGTACAACTACATGGTTTTAGGGAAATCTTGCACTATAATATGCAATTTACATTAACAAAAATTATAATATTTTTAAGGTAAATTGATCTCTTACATGTCTTTAAAAAGAAAAAAAGATCTCGTCCATGCATCACTAAATAAATAAAAAGTTCTATTTGCTCATGATATGAAATATTTTATTATAAACAGGAAGAGATTTTCATTAGTTGACGGAAGTCTTAGGTCATTTATTAAGATCTTATAACTTAACTTTTATAACTTAACTTATATCATGTTTAGAAGTATATATATATATATATATATATATATATACACACACACGTGTGTATATGTGTGTGTGAAAATCTGTTAATTTTCTATATATGACAAAAACAATATTAAATTTGATATATATTATTTACAAGCATCAATATTTTCTTAAAACATATATTATGAACAATTTATTTTATGATGGTGGGTAAATATAATTGATTTTATTGATCATTTGATATACATGCTAAGTGATTATCAAAATGTAAAAAAAATTATATGAACAAATAAGTTTATAAATTAAAATTTAACATTGTAATAAATTTTTAGTTCTTCAAATATTTATTTTTATTTATATTTTAAAATCCTGCACTATGATAGATCTGGAGTGGGGAAGATAAGGAGAGAAGGTGCATAAAGTTTTTAAAAAAGAGAAAAAAAATTAAGAAAAAGTATTTTGAAGAAGAAGTAAAATATTAAGAAGAAAAATTAGAGATAAAAAGAAAGAAATTATATCGTGAATTGAATCTGCATCCTCCATTTTTATTCGAACTTGAAGCCACACCTTTTTGTGGAACTAAATTGCAAGGTTTTTTTTATTTCAGAGACAAAATTTTTGTTATTTTTCTTATCTCCTTTAGAATACTACAACAATAGGTGTGAGAAATTAGTCCAGTCGAAGGAATACAAAGTTGCGAACTTTGGTTATTACATAGCTTTCCTCCCTCCCTTTTTTTAACCATTATTTTATTATTATTTTAAAGTTAATTTAGATTTTGATATAAAGAAGTTTGAGAGTTAGGGATAAAAACAAGTGAAGCTGCCTGATAGGAGCTTGTAGTCTGGCCTGACCTGACCTTATTAATAAATAAATAAGGCGTAGGCTTTTTTTAAGATTTATTTAAATAAATAAGTTATGTTTGAACTGTTTTTAAAATCTATTAAGCCTGACAGACCGGCATGTATATATATATATATATATATATATATATATATATATAATTTAAAAATATATCTGTCAAAACATGTTTAAATAATAAAGTTATTTAATAATATATTTTTAATTTTATTATATTAAATTAATATATTATGTTATAATTCTTTTTATTTATAATTATAATAAATAAAAATTATATTTTATTAAAATTCAAAATATTTATACGCGATTACACTTTTTAAATAACAAATTTATTTAATAATAAATTGTCATATTTGTTACATTTAAATAAGTTAAAGAGTGATTAAATATTTAAACAGCAACAAAACGCAATCAAAACTAAAAAAAATAAAATTAAAAAATGAAATAATAATATTATATTAATATCTTTTTTATATTTTTAATTTTATTATTATTACTATTTAATTATTATATTAATATATTATGTTTAATTATTTTTCTTTATAATAAATAAAAATTCTTTAAATATGAATTATATTTTATTTCAAACTAAAATTTTATTAGAAAAATGATGGAAAAATAAAATAAAAAATTTTATATATAATATATATATAATAGGACCATATAGTAAATAATATAATTTTAAATAAATTATATATAAGAATATATACTTTTTCTAACTTAATGTATTTTATTTTTATTAGTATAAATTTTTTCAGTTAAGTATCTATAAGAAAATTTTACATACCAGATACACAATACAGTAACACACCTAAATATAAATATGTTAAATTTTAAATAATTATTTTTTACAAATTTAACATAAATATAAATAATTTTTTTCTTAAAAATATAATTGTTAATATACATTCAAATTTCAATAATTAATAAATATTAATAAAAAAATAAAAATAAAATTATTAATTAATTTATTAATTTATCAATTTATAATATATATATATATATTAATGTATTATATTAGCAATGTCATGCAACCTCTAATAGATATATATCTATTTTTCAAGCACCTTAACCTCCCTTTCAAAGGTTCAAGTAGAGCCTTTCATGTGTTCATATTGCGCGGGCTTGCTCCAATTGGAATCCCTAAGAAACGAAATGGCACTGAAGCCTTTTTACAATGGAGAAACTTAGATGCTTGGGTAAGGAATTCCTCATCCATATTGATCCCAATGATGCTACTCTTACGGAAGTTCACTTTCAATCCGGATACTAATTCAAAGCTTCTTAATACGACTTTAATACTCCGTAGGTTTTGTGAAGAAGCTTCACCAACAATTATTGTGTTATCCGCAAATTAAAAATATGAAACCAAAACTTCATTCTTCACTAGAAAATCGGTAAACACCTTCTCCAAAACTGCTTTATTCATAAGCCCTCCCAATTCCTCCGCCGCTAATACAAAAAGAAACAGTGCCAACAGATCTCCTTGCTTGAAGCCCATCTCAATTTTCACCTATTTAGTTGCACTTCCATTGACAAGACTTCAAAGGAAGCCTTCATAAACACATGACTCCAACCACTTGTACCATTTATCATTAAAATCGAATCTCCTAAGCATGTAAAGAAGGTATGCGATAAGTTTGTAATTAGGCCCTCTTTTACAACCCATATATTGATGTTTGAACTTTATTTTATATGGATTTTACACTGATTTATTTGTATATTGTGCAATTTAGCATAAAAAGGTCGCAACTAGGTTTAAGATGTGTTTTGGCCTCAAATTGGTTGCAAAATAGAGATCCAAATACATGCACGGTCATGCATATTGACCAGCATGCCCATGTATCCAGTTTAAGCATGGTCGTGCTCACTTGTGAGAAATCTAACTATGAAACAGTTTTAGGGTTTTCAAAATCCTATTTAAAGGAACCTTGGGAGCAATAATTAAGCATCCTATTTTACACTGTTTACATTTTGTCTTTTGCTCTTTGATATACCTCTCATCTCATTTCTTTTGCATGAAATTTTTGGCATACTCTTGAAGGGACTTGTAGCTTTGAACAACCATACTCAAAGACTAGAAACTCATCTCATTCTAGTTTGCTTTTCTTTATGGCTTTGTTTATGATTGTTTTAATCTTTCTCTTTAGTATGAGTAATTAAGTCCATAGCTAGGGCTATGAGAATATTTGTTAATGAATTTATGAAATTTTGATATTTAAATCTAAATTTGGTTTCCGTTCGTGGTTAATTTTTATCCTATTGTGCATAATTATATAATCCTAATTGATTATATCGTCAAGCAACCGTACCTCGATTAATTAATAGATCTACAGGATAAAATGAGAAAAATGATTAGGTGGATCAAACAAATCTTTCTCTTCCAATCTTTATTAAATTAATAAGTTCATAGATATTTTATGCTTTCTTGAATTAATATCTTGTATGACCATTGAGGATGTTAGTTTAGAGAAAAGAATATTAATATTGCATGACCATTGGGTATTAATAGTAATTATAAGAATGATTGGTAATCACAAAAAAATCGAACTTAGAAAAAAATAACATAAAGGATTGAATGAGAAAACTCATGTGGCCAAGATTCTTCTCTGATAAGTTCAACCAAAATGTGCATTGTATTCCTTGTTCTTAGTTCTATAATTAATTTTATAAATTCTTATTTTAATTAATCTTATATATTTGAAGCTCAAACAATTGAATTAAAAAAATTTTAGTAATTGAAAAATAATGATTGTGAGATGGTAATTTGGAAACTTAATTTAAAAACAATTTATTACTTCTCAATGAGTACACTTGCACACTGAACAATATGACTATTCCAAGGAGTCATAATCCACTTTTAAGATAAAGCATGACTTCTTAGATCTCTTTGCATAATCAATGGTCTTGTTCATGGCAGCAACTCCGTCTAGCATTTGCCGTTATGGTACAAACGTTGTTTGGTGCTCATTAACCACATTATTCAACACCTTTTTACATCTTTCCACAAAAACTTTTGATAAGATTATACAGACATCCTACAAGAAAATAGGTCTAAAATCTGACATAAGTTGGGGACACCATCCTTTAGGAATGAGACAAACAAAATATGAGTGCAATGCTTTTAGAAAAGAAGCATTAAGACGAAAGTCAGCCACCATTCCAAAAACCTCCTACTTCATAAGAGCCCAAAATCTTCTGATAAAAGTGAAATTGAACCCATCGGGTCTAGGACTTTTATCTCTAGCACATGAAAAGACTACATCTTTAACTTCATCATCACCAAAATGGGCTATTAAATGCAGATTTTGTTCATCAAATACAATGGAAAAAGAAGCCTTATCTAACAAGGGTCTCCTTCACCTTCTTGCAACAAAATGTTGAAGGAAATAGGCATGGACATGTTCTTTAATATCTGCTACACCTTCCACCCAACTATCATATGATATTAGAGCCACAATAGAATTCTAACTATGCTTAGATTTTAGGCATGAGTGGAAATATTTAGAGTTAGAATCACTAAACTTTTGTCATCTCTTCGTACTTTTTGAGAAAGTAAAGACTCTCTACTTCTTTTATCCTTGTGTAAGTCCTATAAGCTAGACATGAGGCTCCTTTTTCACTTTGTAACAATCCACCTTCCTTGTTTTTTATATCTAATTCTTCAATCACCTTTGAAATGTTAGAGATATTTGTATCAATGTTACCAAATACCTATACATTCTAAGACCTCAACACCCCTTTCAATCTTTTCATCTTCTCTTTGAGTATAATCACCTTCCACCTACTTTGAATAAGTTTCAGCCAGCACTTGGAAATTACTGATGCCAACCCTGCATGCTCAATCCAACAGTTATTAAATTTAAATGGCTTCAGACCTTAATTTTGCTTCGAGTGACTCATGATAAAAGGGTAGTGATCTGATACATCCCTAGGAAGCACTTTCACACCCATAGCCATAACCAACCATTAGACACCATTATTCTATCCAAATGACTTATCACTGACCTATCTCTGTTGTACCAAGTATACTTTCTTCCAATTAAAGGAAGGTTTGTAAGACATATACTATCAATGAAATGATTGAAACCTCCCATCTCACCCATACTAAATACATTTGAACCACCTCTTCTTTCACCAATAGTACGTACCACATTAAAATCTCCAGCTACACACCAACACTTCCCACCAAAGCCATTCTTCGACATTATCAAATTATTTCATAACTTTCTTTTTTCTACTAGGATACAAGATGAGTAGACGTTTACTACTGTAATAACCTTTTGTTCTATCACGACTCCTTTTTTATAAGGAACCGAGAACATTGTTTCTATACTACATACTTATTTGAAATAGGTAAATAATAGAGAATATAAGTATAAAATTCATTTCTCATTCAAAGTAAAATAAAGTTCCTTATAACAAATATCCAATAGAACAACATAATATTACATTTAGTTTATAATATTCAAATTATCTAAAATTATACTATGTAGCTCCCTCGGCATGAGGTCTCAAAATATTAAAAAAAAAGAGACTTTAATGCAAGATTACTCAACTCCAGCTTCTAACATTTCTCCACTGACCCCTCAGCCTGTGAAGTAGATGCAACACCTGCTACATCTGCTCACATACCACCGTACGATCATCGCAGTACACACACACACAACGACATAGAAAGAAATGCAAGGGTGAGTTTACCAAACATAAAATAAAATCATATATATAGAGCTAAATATTTCTCACAGCAATAACCCCATGCATTTTCAGCCCATCTAATGCATAGCATGAAAACAGTTTCCAACTGGTTTCACAGCCTAAGTAATCTAGAAGGAACCGAGCCAGTCCGGGAGCGACCCATTCCGGTATCTGGATCCAAACAGCACAGCAGCTCAGCATGAACTTACCGTTACACGTCTACCCACCTAAACATGTAACTCGGCTCTATAATGATGCAAAACATATATCTCAGCATGATGCACCCCGCCAAAATTATTTTAACAGCTTAGCTAAGGCAAGTTTATAATAGATCAGCCAAAATCTCAGCATTTTAAATTAATTAATAACAGTTACAACTTAGAAAATAGCTTTTATTCAATAAATCTAACAAAATCATATCAAAATATATTGAAATAGCATATTAAACCATTTAAAACATCGTTCATAACTTAAAGTAAACTCCCCTTACCTCAGAAAGATGATTCACACTAGATCTACCGAATATTACTTATTTTAATGTAAGATTCACCGAAGATTCAACATTAGAATGAAGTTTCTCCTAAGAATACCATGAACTTCTATGAGAAAGAGAAGGAGAAGAGAAACGAACGGTAAATTTAGCTTCAAACTTAAAGAAACTTACTTCAAATCCTTCAGAATAGACGTAGAATCTCAGATCTGGCGAGAAATATAAGTTTAGGAAAGTTTAGTATGAGAGAAATGGTGGTTTACGGCCTTAGAACCTTTGAGAACCTTGGATAGGGGTGAAGAAATGAAAATTTCGTTTGAAGCCCACTTTTTATAGAAAATTTTTGAAATTTACTGTTCACTGCCAGAATTTACTGTTTATCGCCGGAAACACTATTTATCGCCTTACTGTTCACGCCGAAAAAAACTGTGCACGCGTACTGTACACGCACTGTACGCGTATGTGACGTCAGCCATGACGTCATGATGATGTCACTGATGACGTCAGCAATCACTGTACATACCCGATTTGTACTGTTCATAAACGGTTTGTACTGTTCATACGCGATTTGCACTGTTCATAGGCAAATTTACTGTTCATGAGGCACTGTTCATACGGTACTGTTCACTTTTTTTTTTTTAAATAATTTCAAACTCCATCTAAATATATTCCAATACCAAATAATCCTTCAATTAACATTATAAAATATTATAGATTACTCAATAATAAATTAGAAGCCTGACATGTTCTGCCTCCTACGCCAACCAAAACCCCATAAAGCCTTTCCCTTTAAAGGAATACAATAATTCTTCTTTCTCTATATTCCATATTAATAGAAGCCTATCATTTCTACCTATCGCATGATTTGAGATTCATCTATAAGTATCATCTCCCGATAAGAAACTACATATCACATCATAAACCTCTTCCAATTTTGTCTCCTAAAAGGCAATGATATCACATTTTTTGTTTCTGATAATCTCCCTGACCTTTTTTTTTTTTTTCAAAATCCCCCCAAACCTCTTAACATTAAACAATAAAATCTTCATTGATTACCATTTTGTTCCCTTTGCTCTTTTGGAGCTATCACATTTAGTCCCTCACTTCCATTTCACACAACTGTTCCAAAACCTCCTTTTCATTCCCTTGAACTGATACTCCTATCTTCTTGTTCAAACTCAGTATTTTTGTTGCTATATTAATCAAATCTTTCTCAGCATTTCTCATATCATTCTTTTTCTCAGCATTTCTCATATAATTCTTTTTCTCATCATTTCTCGTTTCATTCTCTTTCTCATTTCATTTCTACATACTTTTCATAGATTAGCATGTCATAATAAGTGAGTTATGATTATATAAATCAATGTATTATAATATCTGTATCATAATCACATATATCAATCTGTTGTAGCTCACGTATTATAATCAAACCTCTCACAATTCCACAATCATGTCATATTAATCACTTTTCATCAATAATATAAATCCACCCATTTCAACATCCATCAGCCCTTAAATAAACATTCATATTTATTGTAGCATATTAATCTAACACAGAAAATCATCAAATAATTTCACATCATGCATATCAATATAATGTGCCAAAGGTCAAACACTTCTGGACTCAAACCAATTTTATAATTCAATATATACACTTTCTTTGTATTAATAAAGTTGTCTATCCTAAAGTTTGGTATCATCCAATATTCACTGTATGTTTATTATTCAAAAATATCAAATCTTAACTACCTCTGAACAATGTTCACTAGTAGAATCATAATAATATTTCTTAAAAATAGTTCTATTTAGAGTTTTGCTATAAATTATATTTAACTGGTTCTGAAAATAATTATGGATTTTTCATGTCAAATCTCTATTCCTACATTTGAGATTTTAAGAAAACATTAAGATTTTAGGGTTCTAATAGAAAAACTTAATAATTTCAAGTCAAAATACCAAAAAGGAGTTAGGATTTGGGATCAACTCCTCTCACCTAGAAATGGGTCACTCAGATCGAGTTTTCCTAGATATCTAATGGAGAGTTATAATGTCCTAATGGAGGATATCGTCTTAAGCATTAAGATTTCTTTGAGTATCGCAAAGTATAAAACTTTAGATTAGAGAAAAGTGAGAAATATAAATGAAGTTAGAGAACCAAGCTCTAAGAAACTTTAGATCTGGAAGAGATTTGAGAGAATTTTCTCTGATAAGAGAAGGTGAGAGAACTGAGAGGAACTAAGAGGGAAGGTTGTTTTGTGAGAAATGAGCGTTTTTAGGGATGAAGTTTCTTAAATACCCCTCTGAATAGCAGGTTCGAGCTCAACTTTCACCTAAACGAGGCTATTCTCGCTTGGACGAGAAAACCAGACAGTTGAACTACTCAGTTTTCTGCTATTCTTGTTTGAGCGAGCAACATCTCACCTATGTGAGAATGGTTTCAGAGAGCTCTCTATTTTTTTACGACTCCTCGTCTGGGTGAACTCCATCTTGCCTAGGCAAGCTGCTTCTTGCCTGAGTGAGACCTCTTCTTGCTTGGGCAAAAGGGTAGTTGGGAGAACTTTATCCTATCTCGCTTGAGCGAAAATGCTCCAGAACATCTATTTTTAGAAAATCTATCTCACTTGAGCGAGAAATCCTACACCAAAATCCTTATTTTTCTCATACAAGGGCAACAAAATTGAGAGTGTTACATATTTGAGTTATTGCTAAAGTTTTAAAGTTCTTCCAAGTAAATTGGAAATGATTTCCTCGATGTAGCTATTTCCTGATGGTTGCTCTGAATTCAAAATCCTTCTAGGATTGGGGAAAGTATGAAACATCTGTTAGTGCTTACTTTGGAGGGAACTATAAGAAAACTTTCCACTTAAGTCAAATGTTTAGTTGACCTTAAGGTTTTGAACTTGAAGATTTGCAAGCTTCTTGCTTCCCTTTTAGTAGCATGCAAGGATTGTGTTCCTTGAAGAAGTTAGTTCTTTCTCATTGTTCTAAATTTTGAAATCTTCTTGAAGATGAAACAAATATAAGAGAACTTTCCTCATGACTTGGAGGCTTAGTTAGCCTTATTCGTTTGGATTTAACATATTACAAAAACTTTGTAGCCTATCAAATACCATTGATAGATTGAAGTCCTATATATTTATGAGTGCTAGATGGTAAGTAAATTATCATTTTATGAGAATGAGATGTTGGTGTTTAAGAATCAACTAATTTAGTAGATTTAATTTCCATCTTTTCTCTTAAATATATCTTCTCAGGCTCTTTGAAATTATCTTTTTGTAATTTATATAAAAAACTAATTTTACATGATATTTCCAACCTGCTATCATTGAAAAACTTGTGGCTAAATGATAACAAATTTGTTATTGTGCTAATAAACATTTCTAAACTTTTATAGCTAGAACTTTTGTTGAGTCATTGTAAAATTCTTCTATAATTGCTGTATCTTCCATAAAGTATAAAGGACTCTTTTGTAATATAAATTTTTTTATAAATATTAATTTTAAAATAATAAAAAATTAAAAAAAAATTAAAATACTTATCCAAAGAATGTTCTTTTATGGGGCTAAAATCATAATTATTTAATAACTTTTATTGTTTAAAAATTAAAATATTTAAAAAATTCAAATTAAATATTTATTTTATAAAAAATTGTTAATAATATACTTTTATCTCATTTTATTTAATAAATTTTTAATTGCTAACTAAAATTTATGAAATTTTTTTAAAATATATAAATTTTACTCTTAGTTTAATTTAATAATTTTTACTTATATTTTTGGTAATTTTAATTAATAATTGAAGTATTATTAAAAGTGTGTGGTTTAAATATTTTATCCTTTAACGCACCTGTCTAAATGAGAGAGAGAGATTCAGTAGGTCCTTTACCTTAAAACACTAAAGTTAAATCAAATTGAAAAGCAGCACAAGAGTTGGACAACACAGACAGGAAAAAAGAAGGGGGTGGATCGGTTCCTACCCCAACCCAATCGCTAGGAGTTTCAGACAAAGCGCGATAGGTAATTTTCTTATCTTCTCCAATCTCTGATTTTTGAGCCCTTCAGTCTTTTCTTTATATATGCGATTTTGTTCTTCAGTCTTTTCTTTTCTATTCTCTGTCTTTCTCCATTGCATGTTATGAATCTTAATATGTCTAGGTTACTTAGATCAACCGTGCAATAAATAATAATTAAGAAAAATAAATGAAAGAATATGGCGTTTTGCAAATTTGAATAAATCACAAGAGGGACAGATTTCATAAATGTTGCTACCTGTCCAAGGTTGTCGAATTCTTGATTCTGTTCAAACATCACTTGATTTGTACATAATCTGTTCCTGTTTATTTATTTTGAGATGAAGAATTTTGTTTTTATTTACTGTAGAAGTCTAAGACAATGTTAATTATTATTATTTTTAATATTCTTTTGCTCGTATACAATTTTTTAGGTATAGTAAATAAAGCATTTATACTAGTAGTCCAAAGATAAGAAAGAAACCCACTAACAAAAGGGTAATTTAGGAAGTTTATTCTCTCTGAGGACAGATGAATAAGAATGGATGTAGTATTTCAAAAGCGTAGTCGTAGTATCAGTGGTGTGTTCGAGAAAACCCCAAAATCAGTCCTAGAAATTGTATGGGTTGGCATTTTAGTTGCTGAAATTTTAAAAATTTTCCCTTATTCTTGACTTTACAAAATTGCATTTATTTTAGTTCTTTTTTTGTGCAAAACGACAGTGAAAATTAAAGTGTAAAAGGCTATAAATAAATAAATTTTTGTATCGTCAGGGGCTAACAGAAGATAATGGTTTGAAGTAGTGTACCTTGGTTTTCCTGCATTTCAGGTTAAGTGCTTAAAATTTCTGGTGATGTCCTTGGCTCACACACTTATGTCCTTTTAGAGGATTTAGTAGAACCTGTGAAATAGAAATTTTCATTTTTCATGGCTGCTGCATTGTAATTGCAAAGTCAATAGAGAAAAGCCATCTTTCTATTGTGGGTTACGGATTGCAATCTCCCTCTTCAATTTGGACAACTAAAACAGGTTTGCCCTGTTAAATGTTCTAGAACACTAGTAATATGTTGTCTATTAAATTTGTTTATTTTGTTTAAATAGGTTTCTTATGTTTTATTACAGCACACTTGATTTTCACCTGGGTTATTGAAGTCAACATAACCTAAGTGATGATAAATGTTTAACTGCAACATCAACTATAAGATGAGCAAATGTTAAGTGGTTTACTCATGTTATTTATGCTCTAAGGGTTATTACATGTGGTAAGGGTTATTTTATATTTCAATACAACCTTTCACATTTCTCCCAACTTGTGTTTGTTTATTGTGGAAACAATAACCCAAGTCAATAGCCTAATGTCACAACCCTCAAATGCTATTTATCATTGTACTTACAAGTGAAATGATGATAGGCCTATGGGTCAATAGAATAGTGGGCCCCATAAATGACAGAACACACATGGAGGGGATGTGAATGCGGAAAGACCATTGAGTATTTTTTTGTCATTATGGGAATTAAGAGCTTGTTACTTGGAATAGGAGGTTAATTCCTCTAGTTGTGCTGCCTTTTTGATGTGTAACTCAGAGAAATTTCTTCTGTTACAGAGCATCTTCTCTTTAATTAGTAAATAATATCATACGGTTTGTGTTTGCCCCTTTGAATCTATCAAATGTAGTAATTGTTAAGGAGTCCTTTAATCAACATGCACAAACATTACAAATAGAACCAGGTTTTATAATCCAATCAAAGTTGTGGCTCATGAAATACGTATCATTCACACAAAATCACCTCTTAACTATTGTTAATTGGTGGTTAAGCATGTATTAATTATCATAAAACATAATATGCAATAGGGAAAATGAATGTATTAAATGCTCCCACAACTAACAAATTTTGATAGCCTTGGTTTCAGGAGTAATTGCACGATTTAAAGGGTAAATTTGGGATAAGTTCTTAAGAGAGCAACAAGTATTGTTTCAGTCATGGATGAGCAACGCACACACACATAAACACAAAATCCTTGTTGAGAAAGTGAAGGATCATGTGCCCTATTTTGGAGTTGTTGATGCACAAACAGTGAATAAGAGAGTCATCTTACATCCACATGGTATGAGGTTTGATTGCATAAAGTATAAATATATAGAAACAATGTGACAAGCACAACACACTTGAGATTTTAGCAAGGGTTCATGGCTCATGGGGGAGAAAATGATTCTGAACTAGCACAAAATGCTTTCCTTGGAACTCAAAATAAAAGTAGTCATGAAATTTTAGTCAGAAAAAAGGAGAGTTGTTCCTTGAGTGGTGACTTGTTAACAACTTCATGTCCTCTATCTTCTTTTTCTTCATTTATTCTTCTTCCCTTCTCAAGTATTTCTCATTTTTAATAGATATCAAGGTTCTCTCTATTTTTTCTTTTTTTCTTCGTATCTTCAGTCATCTCCCTTCCCTCTTATTAAATTAATGTGTTACATGTTTTACAGGTTTTTTCTTTTTTTGGTTTAAACCACATATGCCCTTCAAAGGATGTTGAGCTTATAGGTTATTTTCAAATGTTTGAAAATTTAAATGAAAAAAAAATAATATTTAGATTAAGATACAATTTTTTTTTTAAATTCTAGAAACATACTTTATATTTTTAGAGGGTGTTACTTGTTCCATATTCCATCCTGACTTTTTCCTGTTTTGCAGGATATCTTATCCACACAATTATTGAATAATAATGTAAAACATGTTTATAAAAAGAAAAAAAAAAATGTAATCACAACCTTGTGAAATAGTAATTGGATTTTTTTTTCTGAATGTCAGAAATTACTGGTTGATTATTCCATTTGGAATTAGACCTGACTGAAATTTCTGAAATTTTGAAAGTTTCAATTGAATTAATTAATTTTGTAGTGGCTAAAGTGAAAAGTGGATCAATTTTCAGGATTGAAAGTCTATTTATCTCACTTATCCCGTTGCGAAGTCACTGAAAGAAGTGATAGCACAACACTGATGAATAACACTAAGACACTCAAGTCTTCAAGTTCTGAATTGGATCTTGATCAACCCAACATCGAGGATTACCTCCCTTTTGGGTCTACCATTCAACAAGAACCTCATGGAAAGCTTTTCCTGTATGCCTCTTCTTATTCCTTGTCTTGCTTGTATTTTGGATAGTAAACATAAGTGGGAAATGAACAAGCAGTAATTTCTTCACTTGATCTTTTTGGAAAATGGAGTTTCAGCCATCATTTTAATATTCCCATTTTTCTTCCTGATACCTTTTTCAGGCATGATTTACTCGACATTTCCCCTACTTTATCTGAGGCGGCTGGTGCTATTGTAGATGTAAGCTTTTGCCCTTATCTTTTATTTTGTTTTTTTGTTTTTGTGGTTTTCGATGTGTCAGTATTTTCTTCAAAGAACCAATGAAATTGTGATGGCCCCCGAGTGGGCCTCCAATGAAAGCGTATCGTAGAAGGGAGAAAAGGTATAATATAGGAGTAACATTGGAAATGATGTGGAAAATTCTGTTATGCTAAATTGTAACTGTTTAGAGAGAAAAGATTGAGAGACATTATGTAAAATCCATGTGTTTGATACACGGTGGAGAGCTTTATTTATAATGAAAAAGTAAGAATTACAAAATATCTATTACATATTTACCACAAATGATGCTATCTAATGTAATAAATAAATATTTCCTATTTATTTACAATTATTTTCAACACTCTTTCAAGCTGGAGCCATATAGATCATATGCACCAAGTTTGTTACATTATAACTAAGTGGTTCCCTTAAACATATAGAGAAAATGCTTGCAAGTTGATATTGGTCTCCCCAAACTTCACTCTTGAAGTAATTGCTTAAGCCATATAAACTCATAAGTAGCTGAGACAATTTGTGCCCTTGATCTTGCAACCTCCAATAAAAACATCATACCCTAAAGTGGACCTTTTGTCAGTGAGAGAAGCTGCCCAATTTGCAACACAATATCCTAGAATTCAAATATGACCTTTGTCTTTGTAGAATTAAGAGAGAGAGAGAGAGAGAGAGAGAGAGAGCATAGAGAGAAAGACAGATTAATGTGCTGGAATTAGATGCTCTCCAATGTGTAGAGACTTTTATATTTATAAGGATACATATGTAACCTTACTGGGCCAAGTCCATTACTATAATACTAACATAAACCCTAATCCTAATACGTTTATTATAGCTATTCATAACACTTCCCTTCAAGCTGGAGCATAGATATTAATTATGCACAGCTTGTTACAAATATAATTGCTATGAGTCCCCTTTAAAGCCTTTGTAAACACATCTGCTAGTTGGTCGCCTGTCCTAGCATAAGAGATGGATATAAGCTTCTGCTGAACTTTTTCTCGAATAAAGTGACAGTCTATCTCAATATGTTGTGTCGGTTCATGAAAAACTAGATTTGAGGCAATGTGTATCGCTGCCTAGTTATCACACCAAAGTTGCACAGGCTTAGTGCTACCAAATCCTATCTCTTCCAACATATGTTTCAATCACATTAACTCACATGTAGTCTGAGCCATTGCTCTGTATTCTGCTTCCGCACTTGATCTCGATACAACATTATGCTTCTTACTTCTCTATGAAATTAAATTACCTTTCAAGAACACAATATCTGGCAGTAGATTTTCTATCCATAGATCTTGCCTAATCAGCATAAGAAAACATCTCTATCTATGCATGTCCATGATCTTTGTACACAATTCCTTTTCCTGGTGCTTTCCTCAAATACTTCACAATGCGGATTAGTGCTTCCTAATGAGTATCTGTCGGATATGACATAAACTGGCTAACAATACTCACTGGAAAAGCAATATCCGACCTTGTGACAGTCAAGTAATTTAGCTTACCAACTATTCATCATTTCCGTCTCTCCCAAAATATATCCATTGCATATTTATTTTGAAAGATAACAACACCATGTTTAGATTGTGCCACTTTAACCCCCAAGAAATATTTTGTTTGAAAATGTTGACAAAGGTGTTGCTTCATTTGTATGATTCCATGATCACTACATGTAATAACAATGTCACCAAGATGATCAAATATATGTTTCCAATAGAGGAGTGATAATAGAATACAATGATCCACTTCACTTTGGACTATACTATTGAATGACCGTGCAAAATCTACCAAATTAGGCACAAGGAGATTGTTTCAAAGCATATAAAACTTTTTATAGGAGATAAACATGTCCAAAACACTCTCCTTGAGCAACATTACTTGGAGATTACTCCATGCAAACTTCTTCCTAGAGATCACCATGAAAGAAAACACTTTTTATATTAACTGATAGACGGGCCAATGGCAAATGGCAGCCACGGATATGAGCATGCACAAAGGGCATTATAGGAGAAGGTATTGCTATAATCAAGGACATAAATCTAAGTATAGCCTTTAGTCACAAGGTGAGCTTTAAGACTATCAACCTTACCGTCTGCACCGACCTTAACGATAAAACCCACTGACAACCAATGGATTTTTAGGATTAAGGGGAACCAAATCCCATGTACCATTCTGCTCATTTCATTGAGCATTGCCTGTTTCAACCAAGATGAACAAGGGTATATCCTATTTTCTTAGGAACAGAAATAAGAAAACAAGGAAGAGAGGCAAGAATAATGGAAAGATGAATGATGATAGCTCAATGTAACATAATGAGAAGAGAGATTTTGAATATATTGAATATCTTTCTGCAGAGTAATGGGAGCATCATTAGTTGAAGGCAGCGCCAAAGAAGATAGTAGAAATGAAACCGGTGGTGAGTCAAAAGTTAGGTGTAGTGCTGGCTAGTGGAGGTAGAGATTGATGCTGTCGACGCTGATAAATCTGCAAAGGATGATCAAAGGGAGAAGAGATAGTGTCCTCAAGGGGAAGAAAATAAACTATGTCTAACGAAGAATTAGATGAAGATTTTGATAAAAAGAAAAGTTTTGATTTAAAAAGTGTAACATTAGAGGAGATAATATATCGAAAAAGAGTGAGAGAGTAACACTTATACCATATCCAAGGAAGTCATACTTGAGAGAACTAATATAGTTATCTAATCTGGGAGTGAGATATGAACAAAAAATAGAGTCCTCAAGGGGAAGAAAATGAACTATGTCTAACTAAGAACATGATGAAGATTTTGATGAAAAGAAATGTTCTGATTTAAAAAATATAATATTGGAAGAGATAATATATTGACAAAGAGTGAGAGAGTAACTCTTGTACCCATTTTTGGAGCAAAGATAACCAAGGAAGTCACACTTGAGAGAACAAATACAGTGCTTATCTAATCTAGGAGTGAGATAATGAACAAAAAATATAGACCCAAAGAGGAATAGGAGACTGATCGTTTAAAGACATCGGATGACATCCTATTGATAAGATAGTAGGTAATAAGAACAACACCGCTCCATAAATGATAAGGAATATGTGAGTGAATGAGAAGAGTCGGAGTAGTTTTAATCATATGATGATTTTTATGCTTTGTTGTCCCATTTTGTTGAGGAGTATGAGGATATGGAGTTCAAAGAAGAATGCCATTAGGGGTCACAAAGGTTTGAAACTGAGTAGATAAGTATTCACATGCATTGTCACTTTGTAATTTACAGATTAGAATTTCAAATTGAGTCTTTATTTCATTAGCTAAAGACAGAATGAAGGGAATTTAAAAATGTGAGATGAGAGAAAAGGGTAGCATTACCAAACATGTGGTCAGAGGTGCCAGAATCAAGAACCCAAGGGCCAAGGGAAGGAAATTGAGAAACAAAAGCAACAGGAGTACCTGTTTGAGTCACAGAGGTGATAGGTGGGGCAGATTGCATGCCAGCCTTGTATTGGAGGTAATCTCAATACTCCAATGTAGGAAGAGGGACCTGTGTAGGTGTAGGAAGATCTAGGGCCTGCACAATACTCAGATGTCCAAAGTGTTTGCAGTATGACACTGAACCTCTAGTGTCCAAAGCATTTGCAGTACCAACATTGAGGCAAGGAAGAGAATTGGTGTTCCACAACTTCCACCATGTCCTCCATGAGGAAAAGAGCTTATGACTAGCACACTGGACTCTATGGAAAGAGCAGGGGGCAGTGGTACCGCAAACGATATAGGGGTGGACATACATAGGAGTTGCTCAAAGACTGAATCACATTATGGAATTGTAAGACCAGAGAGTACTTGATTGCGAACAGATTCAAGTTCCGGTGGAAGGCCTTGAAGAACAAGCACCATGAAGAACTTGCTACATTGTTGAGCATGCTTTTCTGCATCACTAATGAACGACATAAGAGCATTACATTGAATCATCAAATTGTCAAGCTTACCTAAGTAACTTTACATAATCCATGTCCTATTTCTTGATAGAGATAAGGTTGGCTATGACTGTGTAGAGATGGTGGATTTTATTAGAGTAGACTAGTTTGGCTTTCTCCCATACGTCAAAGCAGGTCTTAAAGGGGCTATATTGTTCTTGAAGTTTGGCGTCAATGGAATACCAAAGGACACTGCAAAGCAAAGCATCAAATTGCTTCCAATGGTCACATTTATCATCAGCAATCTCCTTGGCCTACATGGCGAGATGGTTTTGGCAGGCTTGTCCTTTAACCAAAGTTTAATGGCTATTGCGCAAGAGGAATAACTTACAGTTTCGACAAGCTTCTCACATGGGATCAACGGTACAGTGCTGTAGGTCACAACAACATTCTCTGAGGTTGACATCACAAACACAATGTGGAGGTGAAGGAGAAAGAATAAGAAGAGAGAAAGGGGCCAAGAACTGTACCGGGCGGTGTTGTTGGAGGCTGGGAAGATGCCAGATAAGGGGTGTCCTGAGCAAGATCGGTGTGAAAAAGAGAAGGACGTACGTGAACACTGGCAGTGTGTGAGGGTGCATGCAGCAGCAGTTGGCGATCCCACACGGTCAATGGTGGTCACTGGGGAGAGGTGCTTTGGGTCGATGCAGGAGGTTCCCTAAAAAAGTAGATGGCAGCTGAGAACAAGGCTGGGCAGTGATGCAATTACTGTAGCAGCTGGCAAAAACAGTGGATTGAAACCAAAACTGATATCATATAGAAAAGGGAAGAGGTGTTTGAGAGTTTTCTGTGTATTGCATTTGATCCAAAGGCATGAATTTATACTAGTGTCTAAGGATCTATCTTAATTCCAGAATAAATGTGATCCTGATATTGTGTTCTTAATTACTGTATTTACATATGTGCAACGTTGATATTATCTTCCTAGTTACCGTATTTACATATCAACAGTATTCAAACACACAGATTCATCCCGAGTCTGTCTTCTCGGTTTTTTCTTTCTCAACGATTAGGAAATTCTGGCAACATCTATTCCAATTGTTTGACACAGAGTTGAAACATAGTTCTGGTTTCCCCTCAAATTGATGGTCAAACGGAAGTGATAAATTGGACTGTAGAAGCTTATCTAAGGTGTTTCTATTGTAATTACTAATTAGAGCTCATTTCCTGAACTTTCTTCGTCAGTTTTATTGTAAATGCAGTTCCTATCATATTGATAGTATTATAAGGAGAACTTAATACCAAACACAATGAGTTCTACATCTTTTAAAAGCTGAACACTGCCCTGCTGTGACAAAAATCCTTCTCTCCCAGCTTTTATGTTTCATTCTCATGTTGTTTTATGTCAATGCTGAGAATCAACAAATTTCTATTTTAAAAGCTCAATCTCAGGATAGAATGTGTACGTGTGTGTTGCACCTTGGCTAGTCTTTTGATTGTTTGCTCACCTGTTTAGAACTTTTGTGTTGGGCAGGATTCATTCACAAGATGCTTCAAGTCAAATCCTCCAGAACCATGGAATTGGAATGTTTATTTGTTTCCTTTGTGGTGTTGTGGAGTTGTGATTAGATACTTGATTCTGTTCCCTACCAGGTTAACTTATTCCTAATGCTATATATCACATTCATACAGTGACTATGAAATTATGCCATTAGCATATTTTTTATGCTTGTTTTTTATCCCTTGTAGAAAGAATTAGGCACTGAGATTAAATGTCTTTGGAAAGTATAAATCTGAGGATATGATTTGAACTTCAGCTTTCACCACATCTAGTTCACCTTTTACATTTGACTTGTCTCTCTGGTGTTTTACATGTTGCTTGAGATAGAGAAAAGGCTTTCCATTGCTTGAGGAAATCCTCAGCATGACTAATTAGGTAATTATATATAGTTGATTCACAGTATCTAAATTAGGAAACTGGGAAATTGAAAAACAATACAAATCAAATCCTAGTTATACAGAAAATATACAGGCCCTGAACAAGAGATATTTCCCTTAAATAGGAGATAAAGTTAAGTGGCTTACTGTATGGTTATCCTTCCTGTCCAATTGATGTGGTCTTAATTGACTCTGCAGGGTTCTAGTGTTAACAATAGGATGGATAATATTTCTTTCATCCTTCATTTCAGTGCACTTCCTTTTGGAAGGACATGACAAGTTAAGGAGAAGTATTGAGGTGCATATTCAATTTATTCTTGCTTCATTCCATCTTTTCATATTTAATTAATTTTCTTAACATTAATCTCTGTCTTGCTACTAAAACTACTGTTAATGACTATTCCAGCAGTGTGAAATATAATGAGCTCTGGATTTTAACTTTCTGGTTCACATTACCTTTAGTGATAATAAATTTCTCTTTCTAAGCTGTCTTTAGTGATGTTGTGTTAGGTAACCCAAAATAGTAGTTAGTCATTACATGTTAGTTAGGTACCCCATTATTGGTTAATTATAATATACTGGTTAGTTAGCAGTTAGCCTGAATTTGTTAGGAGTTGGGAAGGTTGTGATTGTAGAAGAAATAAGACATATTGTCTCATAATAAGAGGGGGTAGAGAGAGGAGATATCAGCTTGTCAATTGTGAGAGTTAGAGCCTTTGACTTTAAGAACATTGCTATGATTACATCTTTTCGACAACTCCTCAAGTTGGAACATATAAATTATATGCACCAAGCTTGTCACATATATAACTAATCTGACCACCTCTTAATTACTTGGTGTAGACATCTGCTAGTTGATTATTATAATTTACAAAGCTAGTGGTGATGTCTCCAGATAATATTTTTGCTCTAATAAAGTGGTAATCTATCTCAATATGTTTAGTCCTCATAAAAAAACTGGATTTGAGGCAATATGTAAGGCTCCCTGATTATCATAGATAAGTGACATCTGTGTAAGCCAAATAAATTCACAAGCGGCTAAACTAATGGCTTGATACTCCACTTATGCACTAGACCGTTCAACTACATTTTGCTTTTTACTTCAGGTTACCACCAATAAAAATGTAGTAACTAGATGTAGACCTCTTATCACTAGGTGATCCTACACAATTTGTATTTGAATACCCTACAACCGGATTATGTCCTTTGTCTTCACATAAGAGACTTTTTCCTAGAACTCCTTTAATATATTTCAAAATGTGAATTATTGCATCCCAATGTCCATCACAAGGAGAGTTGAGGAACTAACTCACCACATTGATTGCAAAGGAGATGTTTGAACGAGTAACAGTCAAATAGGTTAATTTTCCAACAAGTCCTATATACATTTCTGGATCGGAAAGTAACCCTCACCTGGCAAAAGTTTGGTATTGGGGTCCATAAAAGTATCAATAAGTTGACCCCCATCAATCTTGTTTCCTCTTTGATAACCATTGCATACTTCTTTTGGGAAATCACAATACCACTGTTGGCTTGTGCTATCTCAATTCCCAAGAAATATTATGTCTCCCAAGATCTTTTGTTTATAAGTGATGACAGGTGCTGTTTTACTTGTTCAATGACATGGGGATCATTCCTTGTAGTAATGATGTTGTCAACGTATACAATCAAGTAAATACAACTTGAGATTGAATGACAATAGAAAACTGAGTGATCAGCTTAATACTAAGTCATACCAAACTGTTGAACCACTATGCTAAGTCTACCAAACCATGTCCTTGGTATTGTTTGAGATCATTTAGGGATTTTCAAAGTCGACAGACAAATCAAGAAGACTTCCTTTGAGCAATAAATCCAAGCGGTTGCTCCATATAGATTTCTTTTGCAAGGTCACTATGAAGGAAAGCATTCTCGATGTCAAGCTGATAGAGGGCCAATGAAGGATAACAGCCATAGACAAGAATAGCTGAATGGATGTCATTTTGGCTACAGTAGAAAAAGTGTCGCCATAGTCTAAGCTAAATCTCTGCGTATAACCTTTGGCTACTAAGCAAATCTTAGGCAATCAACTTTACCATCAAGACCAACCTTAATAGTATAAACTCACTTGCAACCAACAAGTGTTTTAGGCTTGATTTTATTCTCAGCTTCCTCACAAATTCTTTTCAAATCAGACAAGTACTCAGCAGTGACCTTAGGACAAAGAGCAACACCAGCACTAGAAATCCTAAGTAAATGTGTTTTCACTCTTGAGTATGAACTTTTTACCACTTTCTCACAAAAATTTCAACTCCATAATGTATGCTTTATAGTGACAAATGCCCAAAGTGGAGCATGATCATCTTGAAATTCTAATGAACCAAAGTTACTTGGAATTCAAAAATTAGACTCAGCACCAGAACTCATTTTTTGTCAACAAACGCAGCTGTTGAAAAATGCAAGAATAACATTTTTTTTTTGTTGCTGTAAAATGAATAGAAAAGAGGAAGTTTGAGAAATTTTACTGCAACTGCAATAGAGTAATGACGTTCAAAACTATTGTTGAAGTCCAGAGAAGAGGAACAAAGCTCAGAACAATTGCTGCAATGAAGCCCTAGCAGAGGCGAAGACAGTGCTTGAGGTTGCTGATGTTGCTTTGGCTGTCGTCGAGCACACCCATTATTGCTCTAGAATTGGAGAATCGATGCCTCAAGAACTTGATTGACCAGAATTGACGCCTCAAAACAACATCTCCGAATCACCTTACTTTTTCAATAGTTCTCCTCCCGATGTATATATCTCATTTCCCCAAGAGATCGCAGCTCAAAGAAGCCCTAGCTGGTTTTTGATTTTGGGTGAGGTTCTTGTTGGGGCGTTCCTAACTCAAACAATGAGGGAAATGGGAGAAAGATTGAAACTCCCCGTTTCAATAATAATTTGACTCAAGCTGTTATTGTTTTAAGTTGAGCTGTATAAGATGATTAGGAGCCATATGTAAGCTGTATTGGGTTGGAAATTAATTTTTAAAAATAAATTAATTACCAGTGTCGGATTCCTGTCTGACACAAGTACTTTGGCTATTTTAATGTATCTGGGCTTCATAAGCGCATACCTTTATGAGAAGCATTAAGGATCTCAATTTGAGGAGGCAATTTTGAAGGGGAGAGAGTGAGTGACACTGATGGTAAGTTTGAATGAGGCCCCTTAGTAGCTTGAGGTGGCATAGATGGTGGCTGATTTCAACAATGATTCACCTACAAAAGATGCCGTGGAGGTAGTTCTTCGGGAGTAGGAGATGAACATGGTGGAAGATAGTGGAAAGGAATAGAAGCAAGAGGACTAACAATAAAGAAAGGGACAAATTCAAAGAAAGTATAATTAGTCAAGACTAGATAATGACGAAGGGCTGGAGAATAACATTTATAACCTTTGTAAGCCAGTGTAACCAAGAAAGACACATTTGTGAGAGCGAGGTGAGAGTTTATCAAGCTTAGGAGTAAGGTTATGAACAAAGCAAGTGGACCAAAGACATCAGAAGATAATGAGTGGAGAGACTAGTGAGGATAAAAGACCAAGTGAGGTATTTGATTTTGCAGAACAAATGATGGTATTTTGTTAATGAGATAACAAGCAATAAGAATAACTTCACCCCATAAGTGATGAGGAACATGACTATTACACAATAGAGTATGAGCTGTTCCAATTAGATGTCTGTTTTTTCTTTCAACAACCTCATTCTGTTTTGAGGGGTAAAAGAATCCAAGAAAGAAAGAAAAGAAAGAGAGAAAAGGGAGAGAGAAGAAAAGAAACTCTTTTAAGAGTTTTTCAATATTATTCTAAAAAACTAACTTCGAATCAGTTACAAAAAGATATATATAGTTGGATTTGAGTTGGTTGGGTCCAAGTCAAGTGGGCCTCTACTAAAAACATACCAGAGAAGGAGGGGAAAAAGGGGATTATGGGCAGGGAGGCTGTTAGGGAAGATTCTAACGAAATAACAAACTGAATGACATGGAGGAGGGAAGGAGCGGCTGAGGTAGGGATATAAGGTAGTTGATCAGAGTGAAGAGGTAGGAAATATCTGGGAAGTAATTGGGAGGGGGCTGCTGCCATAGGAGAAGTTCCATTTAATCATTATTACCTTTCTGCTATTTTATTTTTCTGCTGTACTACCAGGGTATTCCCTGAGGTTTTGGTGTTAATTCTATAAATACATTTAGCTCCTCTCAAGTTGGTATCAGAGCTCGCGATCCTGGAAGCGCCTGATGGTGTCGACTAGAATGGAGAATAGGCTGGAAAACGTTGAATGAATACTGGAGGGCATGCATGTTGCTATGCAAGAGGAGTTCAGGAGGCAGATGGAGGAGATGATGACGGCAATGACAACCAAGTTCGAATTGGCTCTACAAGTGATGAGGGCAGAAAGGGATGGTACAAACGATAACCAAGAAGGTGGCAATGGTGAGGGCGAGGCTTGAAGAAGGGAGGAAAGGGTGAAGCGGGTTCAAGTGCCCTATTTCGTGCGGGATGATCCGTATGGATGGGTGTACAGGATAGAGCGATACTTCGAAATAAATAGCATTCTCAAAGCAGAGAAGGTGGATACGGCGGTGGTATGTTTGGAAGGGAAGGTGCTCAACTAGCATCAATGGCGGAAGTCGCGGGTGCCAACCACCACCTGGCCGTTTCGACAAGCCCTGTTGGGGCGTTTCTGGTTGTCTTCATGGGACTGAAACAAAGAGGAACTTTATGGAGTACAGGGAACAATTCGAGCTATTCTCTGCTCCGCTACTTTTCGTTGACGAGGAATTTATGATTAGGGCCTTCCTCAACAGCCTGAAAGAAGAAATCAAAGCAGAGGTCAGGTTGAGAGATTTAGGGGACTTGAGCACGATGATGGAGATGGCCCAGAAAGTCAGAGAAAAATAGGGTGTTGGGCCTCTCATTTGGGCCTCCTTCTAAAGGGAGGGGGTCAACGTGTAATAAGCCATGTTAGGCTAAAACCAGCAGAGCCCAATACGTGCCTAGGCAGAGCTGGACCAGAAGGAGCAAACCCACTTACTCCCTTGGGCCTAGGGTTTCTAACCACCCCAATAGCAGCCGGGTTGTGACACAAAAGAATCCAAATCATCCTCGCCACCTAATCACCGCTTCCTCACACCGCAGAGGCGTAGGGTTCAAACGACTGACCGAGGAAGAGTAAAACAAGAAGCGACGGAGAGGGTTCTGCTTCAGCTGTGATGAGAGGTTTTTGCCGGGCCATGTTTGTCGCAATAAGCAGCTCCACGTCATTCTGTTGGGGGACGAAGATGCAACCCAGGGCAATGTCCCTAAGGGTAATGCCCTTCGGGTTAACCAATGCCCCCTCAACGTTTGAATTATTGATGAATCAGATTTTTAAACCCTATTTACATAAATTCGTATTAGTCTTTTTTTATGATATTTTAGTGTATAGCCCAAATTACTCTTCCCATATTGATCACTTGGGTGTAGTTCTTCTTTTGCTAAGCCAAGAGTTGTGGATCAATGGTAAGAAGTGCAGTTTTGGAGAGTCTCAGCTAGATTATCTTGGGCACATAATATCCTCAACTGGAATCTCTACTGACCCTGCAAAGATTTTTGCTATGGCTTTGTGGCCAACACCCAAGGACATTTGCAGTTTTGGAGAGATTCCGCTTTGTTCGAAATTATGGTGTTATTGTTAAACCTCTCACTCAGTTATTGAAGAAGAATAGTTTCAAATGGACAGAAGAGGCACAAATTGCATTTGACCAGCTTAAGAGGGAGATGGAGGTTCTGCCCACTTTAGCTATGCCAAACTTTGACCTACCATTTGTGATCAAGACTGACGCCTCAGGGTCTGGAGTCGGGGCAGTTTTAATGCAACAAGGCCGACCCTTAGCATTTATTAGACCGAAACAAGATGAAATCTGCTTATGAACGTGAGCTAATGGAAATTGTGTTTGCTATTCAAAAATGGCGCCAATACCTGTTGGGCAATCTTTTTATTATCCGAACTGATCAAAAGAGTTTGAAGTTCCTCTTGGAGCAACGTGTTTTGGCGGGGGAACAGCTAAAGTGAGTAACCAAGCTAATAGGTTTCGACTTTGAAATTCAATACAAATTGGGGCTAGAAAATAAGACAGCTGACGCGTTGTCTAGGGTGATGAGTTATAATGCCATATCTATGGTGACTAATGCCGACCTAGTCAACTTGGCTGAGGAGGTCCTTGGAGATAAAGTGTTGAAGGGAATCATGCAGCAATTAGTGTCTCACCCTAATTCCCATCCACATTATGCAATTTCTCAAGGGTGCTTGTGGTATAAGCAACGGCTAGTCCTTCCTAAGGAGTCTGCCCGTATACCATTATTGTTGGCAGAATTCCATGCCTCACCTTGGGGGGGCCATTCTGGAGTGACAAGGACTTACAAGAGGTTGGCCATGTTCTTCTATTGGACGGGGATGAAGCAAGATCAGGATGTGGAAAAATTCGTCGCCAGCCATCAGATTTGTCAACTAAGCAAACACGAAACCTTGAAACCTGCAGGTTTACTTCAGCCCTTGCCCATTCCTATGCATGTATGGGAAGACATCTCGATGGATTTTATTGGAGGAATTCCCAAGGCTAAGGGAGCTGACAGCATTATGGTGGTGGTCGATAGGCTAAGCAAATACACCCATTTCATTCCCTTACTTCACCCATATTCAGTTAAGGAGGTCGCCATAGTGTTTGTAAAAGAAATAGTTCGTTTGCATGGTTTTCCTACATCCATAGTTTCAGATCAAGATCGAATCTTCATCAGTTCATTTTGGAAGGAATTATTTCGTCTCTTGGGCACCAAGCTGAAATTCAGTTCGACTTACCATCCTCAAACAGATGGCCAAACCGAAGTCACCAATTGCACCATTGAAGCCTATTTGAGATGTTTTGCGAGTGATCATCCACGCCAATGGGTGCATTGGCTGCCATGGGGGAAATTTTGGTTTAATTCTTCGTGACCCCCTTCAAGGCACTTTATGGCCGAGACCCTCCTATGATTGTCCCTTACTGTCGGGATAGTACTGTGGTGGCTGAGGTGGACCAATTATTGCTGTTGCGGGACAGCATCATAGAGGAGCTTAAACAACATTTACTTAGAGCACAGTTGAGGATGAAAGGGCAGGCGGATAAGGGGTGGCGAGAAGTGGAATATCAAATTGGGGACATGGTGTACTTGAAGGCTCGACCATATAGGTTGAAGTCATTGGCAAAGAGAGTAAATGAAAAACTGAGCCCCAGATTTTATGGCCCCTTTTGTGTGGAAGAAAAAATAGGAGCTGTTGCCTATAAGTTATCGCTACCAGAATCATCACGAGTGCATCCTTGCATCCTATTTTCCATGTTTCCCAGCTTAAGAGGGGCCTGCCTACTAGTCGACCAAGTCAAGCACTGCCCCCATTTTTAACAGAAGAATTTGAGCTCTAAGTTGAGCTTGAAGGGGTGCTGGATGCTCGGAAACTCATGAATGGGTGTTGGGAGGTTCTGATTAAATGGAAGAATTTGCCTGAGGAGGACAGCACTTGCGAAGAATTTGATCTGCTGCAGGCCATATTTCTGCACTTCCACCTTGAGGACAAGGTTCCTCTCAAGAGGGGGGGGGGGGATTGTTGGGTCCAAGAGTTCCAAGACAATATACAGTTGTCATAACAGATTTTGTAACCAACTAATAACTAATCTGTGAGATTAGTTCTACCTTGAAACAAAATTCCAGAAAAGAGAAAAACTAATAATACAATAGAAATACAAAACTAATACACATTGTAGCAGAAGATGAAAATATGAATAGAAGCAGAGAAGACAACATAACAGAAAACCCAAAACTGTTTATTTTATATTTATTTTGTATTCAATTATGTTTTGAATTGTGGGTTAAACTACTTATGTTTTGAGTTCATTCCTTTCTTTCATTTCCAATGACCTATATATAATATTTTTTATATATTTTATATCTGCCATAACTCACCATGGCAGCTGCAATAATTTTATGGCAGCTTTTTGGGTTTCTGCCATGACCTGCCATCCACCATTGATAACCTTGACCAACACTCATCTTTGGCAATATTTCCAACTGTTACCCAAACTCAGACACAGTACTTGCATGTTTTGCGGAAGACCTATGACTTTTTTATCTTTAATTATAAATATGTCCAGAAATTTGAGTAATTTTTTAAATTTCTGAATATTTATACAAAAAGTTTCTGAGTAGCAGCCGTCCTGCTATGGTGCTTTTGGGGTTTACCACTACACTTTACTGTCTGAGATTGAGTACAATGGGGGATATACTTTTTGTTGTCTAAGTTTTGGTATCTCCTTGTGTGCTGTTCATTTTAGAGCATTATTCTATTTTAGATTCTTTGTTAAGTGTGTATTATCGAGTTCCAATTCATTTTGCCTCACTAATTGGGGGAAACAATCAAAACATGGCATCTGCCTCACCTCAATTTTTTTTATTATTAATGATGTATTTTCTCTTCGAGGAAGAATATTGATATCCCATGTTAGTCACATTTGTTGGGAAAAGAAATGACTGTCGAACAGCAGCAATTTAAAATTTAAATGATTAATTAGACTAATGGCACAGTTTGTAGATGTTGAATAATGAAAACCACTAGTGGACAAAGGTGTTTGTATTTTTGTTGTTGAAATTCCGTACATCATCTTTTGGCCAATTTATTGGTTGACATAATTTGAATTTTCCCAGCATGTATTGATGTACTTGATTAATGGATGCTGTATGCAGTGGTGTGCACAGTACATGTTATTTTCCTGCTCTTGTTCGTCATGGCATGAATTATGTACGCTCTAATGTATTCTCTCTTTTCTCCTTTAGTTGGGTATTAACTTTGGCACGTTGTCCTTTTGTTCATCAAATTATGCGTTGTAAAATGTTCATTTCCTTCAGAGGTCTTTGGTGGAGATGATGTGCAGTTTCTTTGTTGCATCCTGGACTGGGGTCGTTAAGTATCATGGACCAAGGCCTAGCAGGCGACCAAAGCAGGTTTATTAAAAATTTACATATTCAACTGTAAATGTTATTTATTATTAATTTGAGCTTCCTCTTCATTTGTTGAGCAGGTTTTTGTGGCCAACCATACGTCCATGATTGATTTCATTATCTTGGAACAGATGACTGCTTTTGCTGTTATTATGCAGAAGCATCCTGGATGGGTTGGTAAGCATAAAGAGCTGTCGTCTCATCTGTCAGAAATATAATACATAAAAATTGTTTTAATCAATCCACAACAAGCTTTATGTTCTATGTATATGAGATTACACATAGGTTCTAACCACTAAGAGAATGTGAATAGTTCACCAAAACATGAGGGAAAAAAAAAAGGGTTAGATTTAAGCCCTTTAGCTGTTTGGCAGTCTAAATTGTCTCGAAGAATAGGTATGTGAATGTGAACAACAATTAGAGATGATTTATACAAACTTATAGCATGGTAATCTTGAATGGATATCATAATTTGTCTAAAAACAATATATTAATTTTTAAAAAAAAAATTAGCTACTGTGCAGGATTATTGCAGAGTACCATTTTGGAGAGCCTAGGATGCATCTGGTTCAATCGTACAGAGGCAAAGGATCGGGAAATTGTAGCAAGGAAGTGAGTATAAATAAAGAAGTTAGAAAATCTATCTTGGATCTATTTACATTTTTACTTGCACAATTTTTTCTTTTTTTTGTTTCAGATTGAGGGAACATGTTCAGGGAGCTGACAACAACCCTCTTCTCATATTTCCTGAAGGAACTTGTGTAAATAATCACTATACTGTCATGTTCAAGAAGGTCTGTGACTCTGAATTATTTCAATTTCTGTCAATGTAAAACGCTGTAATTTTCTCCCATCATATTTGCGGAATAGTTTTTTTATTTTGTACCCAGTGACTTCTATTCCTGTGTCCGCACTCAGGAAACTTTTATTAATTATTTCTAATTTTAAATTGTACTTAGGGTGCATTTGAACTTGGCTGCACAGTTTGCCCAGTTGCAATCAAGTACAACAAAATTTTTGTAGATGCTTTTTGGAATAGTCGAAAGTAAGATTTTTCTCATCTTTAGATGTTTCTACAGTGCTATCTGTTGCTATGATAGAGACATTGCATTTCATGCATTCGCAGGCAATCATTCACTATGCATCTGTTGCAGCTAATGACATCTTGGGCTGTTGTTTGTGATGTTTGGTACTTGGAGCCTCAAAATTTGAAACCAGGAGAGACGCCCATTGAGTTTGCTGAGAGGTAAATAATCTTGACCCTGATTGTATGCTGAGAGATCTGTGTTTGGCTTTCTTTAAGTGTTGTAATAATATCTATTATTTTTTTAATTATGCAGGGTGAGAGACATTATCTCAGTTCGTGCTGGCCTTAAAAAGGTTCCTTGGGATGGATATCTGAAGTATTCTCGTCCTAGCCCAAAGCATAGAGAGAGAAAGTAAGTTCAATTTCCTGATCTATTGATGTGTCCGATGTGCTGTCATAAGAACTGTGACATTGGTGATATTGGAATTACAATGTTTGTGTTTTGGTTTCTTAGCAGTGTGGTGAATCGTATGATTTGTCAATATTGTTGTTTGGCTGAACAAACTTGTTAGATGTGTTAAACGTGTTACTTGGAGTCTTTCAATTTTCCTCCAAATATAGTGATGGCTTTAAGCTGGAAATTTTTTTACATTACAAATAGGATTACTAATACATATAATTCTGTTTGTTTGAATTTACGTGTACCAGTCAACTTGCGTTAGATTTAAAAAAAAAAAAAACATTAGATCTCTGCCGTTACTTAATTTGTTGGTTTTCATGCATTTGTAGGCAACAAAACTTTGCCGAGTCAGTGCTGCGGCGATTGGAGGAAAAGTGATGTGTCCCTTTTTGTATAGAATTCCTCTGTGCTATTCTCCACCGATAGTCGGTTTCTTCTACAAACTAGTAGGTGGTAGAATTTTAAGGATGAAAAAATTTGCTGGGTTTCAAATCAGAATCATAGCATAAATTGATATAATTTTCTTTTTATTTTTTAATCAAATCAATGTTTTTTTGTAATAGAAAATCACTTCATGTTTAATTTACATTAAAACTAATTGTTAAGCTAATAATGTGGAACCAAAATGATAGTTTTGCATAATTTGATTCGTCTGTCATACCAGTAATTCTTGTAAGTTTCTGCCAGGCTTCGAAGTTCATTTTTTATGTATAATTTAAAAAATTACGAATAATTTATGGAAAATATGTTCTATTAATCCGAATTTAAAATATGACGAGCCACTACTAGCCATTTAGAAGCAATGACTGTTACTTTCTTGTTCATTAAAAATTCTCAATCTTCACATGGAAAAATAATCTCCAGTAATTTAGAGGACCAAGTGGGAGGTCTGAAACCAGATTGAGTTGTGTGTTAGCCTGCCATGAAACCAATTCACTATATAATGCAAGCCTGATCCACCATGTTAGAGGATAGAAGTGAAAACATTTACTAGCTTCTGGGAAAGGTTCAATCATAATATCAGTGTCTATAATTTACTTTAAATTGGATAATGGTTTCTATTTAAAAGGATTGGTTTAGTCTTAATAGATTTTGTTTTAGGTTCCAACCACTAACAATTTGTCACTACATTTGTGCGAGTTATCAAGACCAAAGTTACTAATATTGTAGGAACCAAAACATAAAATAAATAAGAACTAAAAGCAAATAACTATAAGAATAAAAAACATATTTAAATCAAATAGACAATTCAGAAGGCTATATACACTATTTCTCATCCAATGCTTAATAATAATAATGATGATGACGACGACGACCACGACGATTAATTATCATCAATTCTAAAATGTTAATCAGAAAATAACTCTTTCTCTTGAAGGAGTGACCATTAACTTGCATAAAAGAAGCGCATCCGATGTTGAGAGTTTCATCTCGTGTAAGTGAAAATGGATCTATCCTGGCCTTGTGGGCTGCAGTAACTAAGACGGTTTCCCAATAGCTTGAGACATACAGCTGCAAAATTGGTAATTTATCAACCAAAATGCTCTCATTTCAATAGCAATAGAAGAAAAATGAAGCAATGCTCAGATGGCACCTCTATTATTTTATAATTTTTCTTTTTTGTCTAAACCCATTACATTCCTCAGTGAGAAAATTGCAAATATAATAAATAAGTAGAAAATTTGCTAACTTATTTCTTTGGATTTTGATTCAGATAGATAAAGTTCCTATCTGTTATCAGCTTCTTAAATGACAAATGTACACAAGGAAAAACCGCCTACCACTTCAAGATCAAGTTACTTGCAGTATCATCCAGAATGGTTTCATTTTCTTCCACAAAAATTATAAGTGGCTACAAGAAAATATTATCCTGTGTCACATAATGAAACAACAGTTCTATAAACATTTTTGGTTCGACTGTTTTGTGTTCTGAGGGGAAGAAACCTAAAATGTCAACAAGCAATATAATTGTTCTTGCTGATCCACTAAAAAAAATAATATGGAAAAAGAAAGTTTAAAGTTTTGCATTTGTACCTTTTGCTTTTCATTTTCTTGCAGAAGCAAGAGACGCATCCCCTCCAGAAGCACCTTGAGGAAGGATTACAGAACCCACATGTCTAGCTAATATGCAACCCCTATCCATGGATTTGGAGTCCATGAGCAAGTATTGTGGAGCATTACTTAGGTCAGCAAGCACACATGGCAGGAAGGTGTACCCAATATCTATTTGACAAGAACAAGTCATCCATAAGTACTATTACCCACTCATGCAGAGAATGAAAAGTACACAGTTTATAACTAGAACATAATCTTTTTAAAAAATTTAATACAAGAAACATTCAAAAAGCATCTTCTAGAAGTGTTAAATCTTCATTCGTTTAATGGACACATCAATCTTCAAAAATGAAAAACGTGTAAAAAAAAAATCCATGAAAAATGGCAAGGGAAAGCATGAGGTAAAGGTTAGCATAACGAATTCAGAAGTTCAGTGCAAACAAACTCTTCGCACCAAAGATATTAGAAATAACAGGTTCTCACTTCTCACACATCAGAATGAATGAAATCAAATGGCAAATGGACATATATCACAATTAAACGATTCAACATACTCTTTTTAAAACAAAGGAAACATAGTCCTTAGAATAACCAAACAGAAGATGACCCTGACATTTGTATACAAACCAAATTTATGAAATAACTAACTCTGAGTGGGATTGATGGCAAGAATTGATTTCAGTTTTTCTTAAGTACTGTCTTCTTTCTCGGCAAATTGAACGTAATATAACTCTCTATGTTCAGCAACTCAACTCATCCTCGCTAAGGGAAGATCTTAGAAGTCACTGTGAGATTGAAAAGAAGTCATTGCAGATATGAACGTTTCAAGTGAACTTCTGACTAGAAATCAGTTTATTGGAGTGCTTAGGTACAATATTGTACATTGTTAGAGGTAGAACGACAAGAATAATACTATGAAGATTTTATTATTTATTTATCATATTAAATAAATGAGTATAATTTTATATTTATAATATAATTTTATATTTATAATAGTAGTATAATGACTTTATATCAAATAGTTGGCCTATCATATCACTGAATATCAAGGGGTTAGAAACAAAAAATTAATTGTCCTTCTTCGTAAGGAACTATGATTTTTAACTCATACTGATTTACATTTACTACAATATTTTATTTTTGTAATTTATATAACATTTTTATTATTATTATTTCTAATATTTTTCCTGAATTAAAATTTTAAAAAATTCTTCTGACACTCCAAGTCTTGCTCTCAACTCTAAATCTTCAAATTTGAGTGGGTTGATAAAAAAATTTATAATTTGATTTTGAGTCTTCACATAAATTAATTTTACTTTTTAATTAGTAATGTACTCTCTAATGAAATGATATATATTAGATTTATATGCTACTTCATTCAAGTAACACTATATTTTTGGCAAACTTGTATATATTTATTATCGATGTAAATTTTGATACTCTCCTTTTGATTTAATCAAATTTTCGTCAACAATCTTTTAAGTCAAATAGCATGACATGCGCAAAAGGTTGCATTAACATACTTAGTCTCACAAATATAAAGTGTGACAACAGGTTATTTTCAAGAACTCCAAGTAAAAACACAACACAAAAAATATGAATCATTAGTATTCTTTCTATCATCAATATTACTCACAAAAACACTGACAATATTACAAGTTTAAAGACATTATAAAGAGAATAAAAATAATTCAAAATTAATTTTACCTTTTAAATAACAAATTTTCTTTTCTTTTCTTTTCTTTTTGCAACTTTTAAGTGAGTAGAGGTAAAAGTTTTGATGAAACGACTTATAACTCCAATTACATACAAAATATTAGGCCTTATATGTAACTCTTTAATTTAATTTTCTAAATAAATAAATTTCACAAAATTAGAAATAATAAAAATTTTCATTCAAACAGTTTTCAATACACAATTCAATAAAGTGTTTCAAAATAAGGATGAATTACAATTTATATCAAGTAATTGCTACAGGGCTAGTTTAATTACATCAAAGTTTTCAAAGAAAATAACTTTCTAAGCCCTATAGCAGTTTTATCCATCCCTTCACTGAGCCCAGTATTGATCGTCTTGATCACCCAAAAAATAAATGTAAAGGTGAGTACTTTACACTATCACACACATAAATACAAGCATAGAGTCTCACCTTGCTCATTCCACACATTTACTAACATAATTTAAATCATACATTAACAAATACAAAGTACTAATTCCATTCTCACTCATAAACAAGTGCGCTCACTACACCATCAAACAATCATCATATAACACCCACGTGCACTCACTGCATGCTAGTCACACTAACTGTGACACTGTGATCACAATTTCCTAATGCCCTCAACCTCAATGACTTACTTAGTTCACACCATGGATGGTCGTCAGATAGCTCCCGCTCCATGGATACAACATGTGTGATATTGAGCCTCTAAGCAAAGGTGTTAATCAGAGGTCGAGTTAGGAGGAGAGTGTGTGGCCAGTGATGCACCCACGCTCACTGTTGGTGTTACCATCATCCTCTCTTTTCTAAAGTATTTCTACTTATCTTCCACAGCCCTCGTGTATCACTGAACTATTCATAGTTTCCAATCATTCTAAACATCGTCACAATCACATATAACATGACATTCACACACATTTCCAACCATTCAAATTATTTGGCATCAATCAATGGCATGCAACCACACACAGTCACCCACAACGGGTTCAACCATCTCATCACACATCATATTCAACATCAATCATATTGTATTCAAACATACAACATTTTTCATCACAATCCATGCCAATCAATTCATTCCATCATAAACACTATTCAACATCTATCACACTATATTCTACACAATATTTCCATCGAAATCTCACCACAATCAAATCATTTTCATTAAGACATACATCCTCCTACTTTTCAATCATTAACATTCACTACCATAACCATACTAACGAATTCTAGGTATAAAGAGATAGGGTAGAGTCCCCTTTACCTCAAAGTGAAGACCCAACATGAAATCTACAACGAAAGTGCTCCCCACACAAACTTTCATCCTAAATATAGGAAAAACTTTATAAAAAATCGAGAAATCAAATAAAGGGATGAAAAACTGAAACTTTAATCCATAGAACTTACCTCCAAGCGTTCCAAACACGATTTCAATCTTCAATCTAGCTCCTAAATGGCTTTGGAGGCAATTTAATCGGTGAAATAGGGTTTTGAATTGATAGAATCGAAAGGGATTTTGAAGAAAAAAATGAAAAATGAATTTTCCAAACCCTAAACCTTCAAATACCCCTTTGGTCGCGATGTTTTCACTACAACGACACATCTCTCACTGCAGTGACACGCCCTCTCGTTATAGCAAAAATATCAGATAAAATTGTACTCTGGTTTCTGTAGAATCTCGCTACAACAAGATTGCAACCCAGAAATGCATCTCTCTCGGTTGCCTTTTCGCTACAGCGAAGAACCTCTTGCTATAGCAAAAACGCAATAAAATCACCTCCTTCTCCCAAGACCTTCTCTCTACAGGGAGAACGCCATAGATTCGTGCTCTACATCCAGGACCTCCTCATTATAGCGAGAACGTCCCTGCAGCACACACTTAGCCTACATTTTCTATTAATCTAAACATATTCAATCTCTCAATACACCATCAACATCCACAATTATACATACATACATATATATATATATATTCGCCCACATGCATTCACACATATTTACTTCATCACACATACACACATACATTCATATTATCATACTCATCAAATGCCCATTCAAATGAGAATTCACAATTTATATTAATATATAAAATACCATTACAAAATTTGGGGTATTACATTATACTTGTCACTTACCTTAAACTTTTGAGTAAGTTCTTGAAGAAAATGAGGTCTATCTTCTCTCCATCATAAAACTTTACAATTTTACCCACCTTCCATAAGTGTGCTCACATGATTGGAGTAAAACATTTTAAACCTTTTCAAATCTTTTTTGCATGCCTCTTGTGAGACAAAAATATCATTTTTCATTTGCTTAACCTCTAATCCCATGTAGTAGGACATAAGTCTCATATTTGTTATCTCAAATTCATAAGACATAAACTTTCTTGATTATATTATTACCAATAAAGATAAAGTCAATCACATAAAGGCAAATAAATAAAATATCACAATTATCAAAAGTTTTAACATAAAGGGCATACTCATGTTGACAACAAAGAAATTTGTTCTCTTGAAAGTATTTATCAATGTGGCAATTCCATGTTCTTAGTAATTGTTTTAAGTCATACAATGCTTTCTTCAACGTTAAGACATTTTATTTTCGTCCCTTAAACTAAACAGGAAATTGGTTGTTGGTTGTTTAACATAGACATCTCTCTCAAGATAGTCATTAAAGAATGCCAATTTGACATCAAGTTGGAAAATTTTTCATTTCATTTGAGTTACCAAAAAAATAAGAAGACAAATTATTTCTATGTGGGCAATTAGTCATTACACTTGATTTTACTTTATAATTTGCCAATATAGAGAGTGGTTAATAGAGAATCGCTCTCTAAGATACACTTGGAGAACTCTCGAGAATAGATCTGTATTAATTGCTCTCTAAGAAAGACTTGGCAAGTGATTGAAATTTAACTTCTCTCTAAAATCACACTTTTAAGAGGTGATGTATTAACCGTTCTCTAAAGTTATTCTTGGAGATCTATTACATACTAATTGCCACTTTTAGAGAGCAGTTATATGTCAACTGCTCTCACAAATTAAAATTTTAAAATACCTAACAATTTCTATCTTATAAATGAAATACCGCTCAACTTACACTGTTATGAATCTTTTCATCTTCTCTATACTAATAAAGTTAGTTTCTTTTACATTTGTAAGTATCTTTCTCACATTTATCTCTCTATTCTCTCTTTCTTTCTTTTTCTCTCTTTATCAACAGTAAAATCTCCTATTAATCTTTTCTTTCTTTCTCTGGTTATTAATGTTTCATTCTTATACATATGGACTATTTGGTTAACACAAAATATAAACTTGAGTTTCAACGCACGAGACACAAAATCAATTTTGATTTGTGATTAAAAAAAAGGAGAAAATTTTAAATGTCAGACATACAAAATCAAATTTAAATGTAATGATAAATTAATTTTAGTTTGTAATAGAAAATTCATAAAGAAATAAATTTCAAAATCATGGTTCATACTTTGAATAGCAGCTATATGAACTGTTCTCTAAGTGACATATACTTTGGATAACAGTGCTTATTATAGCAATTTGAATCGCTCTTTAAAACGATGAGAAATTGCTCTCTAATATTTTTCTATTGTAGTAAGTGCAAAAACTTTATCATAATCAACTCCATGTTGTTGCCTATAACCTTTACCAATGATCCTTTCTTTGGATCTTTCTATCTCTACATTGACATTTCTTTTAGTTTTGAACACCTATTTTGCTACAATTGTTTCATGACCCTTAGGAAGATTTGATAGTTCCCAAGTGTCATTCTTCTCAATAACTTTATTCCTTCATGGCTTTTCTCTACCTTTGATCCCTCATAGCTTCATCAAAATTCAAAGGTTTCAACCAAAAAAAAATTATTTATCATTTCAATTTCATCATATAATTCTTGAAGGCTTCTCATTTTTCTTAGTTTTTCACTTAACATCTCTTTTGAAAATGATGAAATTTCATGAGTTGGTGAAAGAGACGGAGTATAAAACTCATTTAGTTCTTGACCTCTTTCTTAATCTCCTTCTTCAAAGTATATACAAAAAATAATAGTTGTCTTCTTTCTTTTCTGAATTCCAAGCCTTTTTTCATCAAATTCAACATCTTAACTCACTACTATTTTGCCATTTCTAGGGTTGTACAATTTGTAACATTTTGAGTTTACATTATAGTCAATTAACACATACTTCACACTACAGTCATCAAGCTTGAATCTTGCTTGGTCGAATATATGAGCATATATAATGCTCCCAAAGACTCTAAGATGATCTCTTGGCTTCACCCTACCCATACTTCTCACTTTTACATTCCTTATTATAAAGTGGTTAAACAAATAAACTTCGTAAGTAACAATTTTGACTAAAAATTCTTTGGACATACTTTTTTGCTTTCTCAATTGGATGTGATTTTAGGAATGGATTGACTAGTTACCAAATATGTTTTGCTGGATTGGACAGAGAAGACTTTGATTTTTGGTGCGTTGACGTCAGAAATTCCTAGACTTTCGAGTCAAGGTGCGTGGGAGAACACGGTGAACGCTAAGGCCTTTATGGTCATATTCTCAATAGAAGTCGAAGGTGGAGTAAAGCCAAAATATATTCCAGTGGTGAGAGACTTCTTAGAAGTTTTTTCCAAAAATGTTTCAAAATTGTTGCCAGAGAGAGAGGTAGAGTTCACCATTGACCTCATTTCGAGAGCAAACCCAATTTTTATGGCACCATATAAGATGTCACCGGTAGAGTTAGCAGAGGTCAAGAAACAAGTGAAGGATTTATTGCAGAAGCAGTTTGTGAGACCGATTGTATCACCATGTGGAGCACCAGTGCTCTTGGTGAAGAAGAAAGATTGGAGTATGAAGATGTGCATAGATTACAGGCAACTAAACAAGTACCCTATTTCCGGAATTGATGACCTGATGGACCAATTGAGGAAAACTGCAGTGTTTTCAAAGATTGACTAGAGATTGGGGTACCACTAGATCAGGGTAAAGGATAAGGATGTGCCTAAGACGGCTTTTAGAATGTGTTATGGTCACTACGAGTATTTGGTGATGCCGTTTAGAGTGACCAATGCGCCTGTGGTGTTCATGGACTACATAAACAAAATCTTTCACGAGTTTTTGGATAAGTTTGTGGTGGTATTCATTGACGACATCTTGATTTATTCAAAGATTCAGGAAGAGCATGTCGAGCATTTGAGGATTATTCTGCAAATTTTGAGGGAGAGTTGTATGCAAAATTCTCCAAGTGTGAGTTCTGGTTGTCACAAATCTAGTTTTTGGGACATGTATTATCGAAGGATGGAATTATGGTGGACCCTGCGAAGGTGGAAGCAGTAGCCTGATGGTTGAGACCGACGAGTGTGATGGAGATCTGTAGTTTTCTAGGACTAGCAGGCTATTATAGGAAATTCATTGAAGAATTTTCTAAAATAGTTTTTCCCTTGACAAAGTTGATCTGTAAAGGTAAGGAGTTTAAATGGAGTAGAGAATGTGAAGTTAGTTTCCTATAGCTGAAGGGGAAGTTAACCTTAGCACCTGTGTTAGTTCTGCCTGACCCAAAGCGGAAGTTTGATGTATATTGTGATACGTCTGGGCATGGACTTGGGTGCATTTTGATACAAGATAAGCGAGTGGTTGCCTCTGTATCAAGACAGTTGCATCCACATGAAGCCAACTACCCGATGCATGACTTGGAGTTAGCTGCAGTGATTTTTGCTCTTAAGGTGTGGAGATACTACCTTTATGGAGCAAGGTTTGAAGTGTTCAATGATAAAAAAAAAAAAAAAAAAAAAAGCTTGAAGTACATGTTTGATCAGAGAGAGCTGAACATGCGGCAGAGGAGATGGATGAAATTCCTCAAGGATTATGACTTCACATTGTCTTACCATCTTGACAAGGCAAATATAGTGGCCGACGCTTTGAGCAGAAAGTCATGGCACGTGGCAACAATGATGGTGAAAGTGATAGGACTGATTGAGGAGTTTCAAGACATGAACTTGGCTGTGGAAGTAAGATCAAAGAGTTTGTACCTTGGGACAATGACGATCCACAATGATTTCTTGGTGCATGTCCGAGATGCTCAGCAGCGAGATGCTTTCCTGCAAGATATTACAGGGCAAAAAAGTGAGGGGAAGGACTTGTAGTTCCACTTTGATGAAAATGAGGTGATCAAGTTTCAAAAAACTAGGTGTGTATTTCCCAAGTTGATGAGTTGAAATAAATAATACTTGAGGAAGCACATAAGAGTAGAATGAGTTTCCACCCCCAGTGCGACCAAAATGTATTAGAACCTCCGTAAGAACTTCTAGTGGAATGGGATGAAGAAGGATGAAGCGGAGTATGTGTCAAGATGCCTAACTTGTTAGAAGACGAAAGTAGAACACCAGCGTCCATCTGGGTTGTTGCAACCTTTGAAAATCTCTGAGTGGAAGTGGGATAACATGTTCATGGACTTTGTTTCCAGTTTTTCAAAGACTAAGAATAACCATGATGCTATCTGGGTGATAGTAAATCAGTTGACTAAAGCTGCACATTTTCTTTCGATTAATATGAAGTACAAATTGGAAAGACTAACGGACATGTATGTGAGGGAGATAGTCAAGCTGCATGGAGTGCCGACTTGTGTGGTATCTGGCAAAAATATGTAGTTTACCTTGAGGTTCTGGGAAAGCCTGCAGAGGGCGTTGGGTACCAAGTTGAAGCTTAGTTCAACTTATTACCCGCAGACTGACGGTCAAACTGAGAGGACATTCAATCGTTAGAGGATTTGCTGAGGGTGTGTGATTGGGTAGTAGGAAACTTGGGAAGAGTGCCTACCATTATTGGAGTTCATGTATAACAACAGTTTCTATGCTAGCATTGGAATGACACCGTTTGAGACTTTGTATGGGAGAAAGTGTAGGACTCTCATATGCTGGTATGAGACTGGAGAGGCTACCTTATATTCACTGGACATGGTTCAGAAGCAAAATGAGTAGATTAAAATGATCAGAGAGAAGATGAAGGCTATATAAGATCGATAAAAGAGCCACTATGATAAGAGGAAGAAACCTTTAGAGTTTCAGTGAACAACCATGTATTTTTTAAGGTCTCACCTGTGACTGGAGTTGGAAGAGCTTTGAAATCTAGGAAATTATCTCCTAAATTCATTAGACTGTTCAAAGTGCTAAGTAGACTCGATCTTGTAGCGTATCGGATAGTGTTACCTCTGAATCTCGCAAACCTACATCCGGTGTTCCACATGTCACAACTAAGGAAGTATGTGTCGGATCTCTCTTACGTGATTGATCTTGACCCGATTTAAGTAAGGGAGAACTTATCCTATGATGTGTACCTGGTGAGGATTGCAGATCACCGTGTTAAGCAGCTGAAGGGCAAGGAGATCTCGTTGGTGAAAGTGATATGGAGTGCGAGTGATGAGAGAGACACCACATGGAAAACGAAGAGTAGAATGAGAGAGTTATACCTTAAATTGTTTATGTAGTTTGTTGAATTTCGAGGACAAAATTCTCTAAAAGAGGGGAGAGTTGTAATGCCCCAAGTTTTGTAATAGCATCTTATTTATTAATATAAATTGTGATTTTTTATTTGAATGTGCATTTTAATTTATGTGATGATGATGTGAATATATGTAGGTATATGTATGTATGACCATGTGTGGATGGACACGTAAATGTGTATTGAGGATGTTTGATTTGTAATTGGGTTAGACTCATTGGAAAAATAGGTTAGTGTGTACTACAGGGGCAATCTCGCTATAACGAGAAGGTCCTGAGCAAGTTGGGTGTCACGAATCTTAGGTATTTGAGGGATTTAGCATTCAAAAAATTCATTTCCCACTTTTCCTCTCATCCCTTCTTCAATTCTCTCGACCTCAAACCCTTTTTCACTAATTAAACTATCTCCAAGTTGTTTGGGTGCAAGATTGAAGGTTGAGATCGTGTTTGGGATGCTTGGAGGTGAGTTTTATGGTTTAGGGTTTTAGTTTTCATCCCTTTCTTTTATTTTCTCGATTTCTCATAGAGTTTTCCATGTGTTTAAGATGAAAATTCGTGTGGGGAGTAGTTCCATTATTGATTTCGTGTTGGGTCTTCAATCCAAGGTAAAAGGGGACTCTACCTTATCTCATTGTGCTTAGAATCTGTTTGTTTTGCTATGTATTGGAATGTGTTCAATATAGAACGTAGGAAGATATGTGTTTAGATAAAAACGATTTGATTGTAGTGAGAGATTGTGATGGAACCTTATGTGGAATATAATGTGTTGATATCGAGCATATCGAGTGTGATGAAAATGGTAGGATGCGTGTGTATGTGCCATGTTAAGAATGTGAAGGAACGTGAATATGATTGTGTTTGGAAAGATTGATTGTATGTGTTGACATGTTGTTAGTTGATGATGAATAATGTAAAATAATTGAAAATACATGTAAATGGCATGATGGGTGTGATTGTGGTTGTGTTTGAAAACATTGGAAACTATGAATGGTTACAACGATATATTGGGGATATGGAAGATAGTAGTGGTAGAAATACTTTAGGGAAGAGAGGGTGGTGGTGACACCAACAGTGAGGATGGGTGCACCACAGGCCACACACTCTCCTTTTGACTCAGTTTCTGACTAATACATTTGCTAAAGGGCCCGTGACCGCACACGTTATATCCGTGAGTGAGAGGATAACCTACGACCATCCATGATGTGAAACTAAGTAAGTCTCTAAGGTTGAGGGCATTAAGAATCTGTGATCACAGTGCCACAGTGAGCGTGACTAACATACAGTAAGCGTGGCTAACGAGCAGTGAGCGCACGTGAGTGTTGTGTGTAGATTGTTTGATGATGCAATGAACACACCTGTATGTGAATTGAAGTGGAATATTGAAAAGTAGTATTGTGTTTGTTTGATGCATGAATTGAATTTTGTTAGTAAATATGTAAGGTGAGTCTCTATGCTTGCGTGTGTGTGATAGTGTAGAGTACTCACTCTTACACTTATTTTCAGGTGACAAAGACGATCAGCACCAGTGAAAGGGATGGATGAAACTGCTATAGAACTTAATAATTTATTTTGAAAACTATGTCGTATTGATAGGTCTTATAGCAATGATTTGATTCAAAATTTGTAATCCATATTTATTTTGAAATATTTATTGAAACTCTGTATTGGGAGCTATTTGAATGAAATTTATTATTATTATTCCCATTTATTTTGAAATTAATTTATATGAAAAATATTGGAAATTAAATTAAGGTGTTACACTTAAAACTCTCTTGATTTCAAACAACATACATTAACAATCATCACAAAATACAAAATTAATAAATAACAAAATTAGGGGTGTTACTTTGTTCTTCCCCGTCTTCATTCTCTATAACATTTTCTTACTTCTAGTATCCTTCTTCATTTCCGGTGAAGCTTTTGACGCGACAGAGTCATTCTCTGGTTATCTTCTTCGTCTCCTACGAAGCTTCCTACGTGACTCAGACATTTTTCAATCGTCTTCTTCAAGTCTAGCAAAACTTCCAACTTGACCTAAACATGTTCTAGAATTCTTCTTCATCTTTGATGAAACTTTTGACAAACTGCACATTTTCCTATGACTAATTCTTTATTTTCCTATTTCTTTCTTCTTCTTTTTTTTATTTCTTTCTTTGCTGTATTTATTTCTCTGCTTTGTTTTGGATATTAATTTTATATTAGGTATAATTAGAACTTTAGAATAGCAGTCATCTTGTTATCTGCTATGCCACTACAGCATTTTTTGGGTCAGTCATTTTGCGCTACCGTCAAGGATTGACTACTATGGTCATAATAAAATCTAAATAAAAAAAAAGATCATATAAGTAGACAATCGTTTGTAAAAATGAAAAAATATGGCCTTAAAATGAATTCTTTGAAATGTGCTTTTGGTTTTTGTCATATTCGTGGTCCATCAAATTGGGATCAAAATTGATAAAAACAAGGCCAGTGTAATATTTGAGACATAAGCTCCTTCGACTAAAAAAATAGCTTCAATCATTGTTCAGGAAAATAAATTTCTTTCAAAGATTCATTTCAAATCTCTTTGGAATGACTAAATTTTTCTCTCCTTTGTTAAAATTAAAGAAAAAAGAGGAATTTCGATGAAACAGGAATACAAATAGACTTTTAACAAAATTAAGCAATATTTGACAAAGTCTCTTGTCATGGTTTATTGGGTGAAAGGCAAGTCTTTGAAGTTGTATATTTCAACATCAGAGGAAACTATTGGAAGTATGTTGGCTTAAGAAGATGAAAATGGTCTTGAAAGCGAGAATGGAGGGAACAATGAGAAAGGTACTTATAGATGTGAAAGAGACTAACTTTGTTAGCGCAGAGAAGAAGACGAAGAGAAACTACAAATGTAAAAGAAACCTTTGTGAGCGCAAAGAAGACAAAGGAGACGAAAAGATTCATGAAGTATAAGTTAAGCTAGGTATTTTAAAATTTTTAATTTGTGAGAAAAACTTTAAAGAGTAGTTAATAGAAAACTAAAAACTTTTGGAGAGTAGTTAACAAAGAACTGTTATCCAAAGTTTTTTTTAGAGAGTGATTCTAAAATAATTATTCTCTAAATGTATCATAGAAAATTCTTTTCTATTAACTACATTTTAGTTAATGAAAAAGTAAAATTTAGCGCATAGGGTTTGTTGATGAACTTTCAACCCACAAGAGCTATATATACCAATTCGGACAAAAAATTATCAAAATATCACATTTTTTTAATTAAAATATTACTACTTTGACCATGTTATACAAAATTTTGCCAAAATGTCTACTTCAACTAGATACTAAGGTGCCTTTGGTCATTAAAATGGTTAAATTTCTTTTAAAAAAAATTAATAGTCCTTACCATTAACTAATAGTCATCAAGTGATGATTGAAAAAACAATGTTTCACATCAAACCAGCCACATAAGATGCTAACTTTAGACATGGCATAGCTTAGTCCATAAAAAGTACATTTTTTTTAAATTAATCCCTATTAAATTTTTGTTCTGGTTTTAGTCCCACAAAAATTTAAATTTTTGAAAATAAACTCTATTGTTATATCTTGAATCAACATTCTGGATTTAAACATCTTACACTTCATCTTTCTCTTAAGAATATTTAACAAGTTAGTGTTATCTATAGTCAAATAGTAAAATACTTTAGTGTTGAATGTAATGATGAAAAATTAAACTATAAAAAAATTAGAATCAATCAACTTGCAATGTTTCAAAGTTTTCTAATTCGTCTACTTTTATTGTTATGAAAAAAGAGTCTATATTCCTATTATTCAAGATAAAACTAGCTATTATTAGAATAAGTCTTTCTACCTCATACATAATGAAAAACCTCTATGTTATCTCAACTGATGGAAAATAGAAATATAGGTCTAAAAAACATAATAAAATAAGTCTTCTTATGACACACAATTCAACTTCTTCTAACCATCTTGAAAATTCTCTCCAGAAAATAATATTTTGATTTCAGATAACACTAACTCGTTAAGTATTTTTAAGATAAATGAGACCATAAAAAATAATATTTTTGCCTCAAATAACACTAACTCATTGAGTATTCTTTATAAAAAATGTAAGATATTATCTAAATGAAGAATGTCGATTCCAAAGATAAAAGTAAGGTTTATTTTCAAAAGATTAAAATTTTATGGACTAAAACCAAAACAAAAATTTAATCAAAACTAATCCCAAAAAAAGTGTATTTTTAAAGTAATTATTTATTTAAATTTTATCATGTCTAAAGTTAGCATCCCATATGACAAGCATGACATGAAATACTTTTTATTTAATCATCACTCGACAACTCTCAATTAATAGTCTGTTTTAAAAAAATAAAAATTATAAAACTAAATTCACCAAAAAAATATAAAAACTAATTAAAAAAAATTAAAAACAATATATTTAAGCTTAATTTTTTAATTTAGTATATAAAACTGTAAGGCAATCATCAAGTCAGTGGATTAAGCTGAATTTATAAGCTCACTATGATTGACCTACTATTAAGTCTAACCAATAGTGGACCAACTAACACTAGACCAACCTCAGTGATCTAAGTTGACCCATTTTAACAACTTTTTTTTATTTTTGATCATTGGCAAGGAGGATTATGGAAGAGATATGGGAATTTGTTGGATACAAGATTTTAACCTTGTATAGTTCTCATCATTGAATTATCACACAGCTACCTAAGGACCATTATTATATCTTTTGGATCTTGTGTTTCATAAAGAGTTACAACTATTAAACATTTTTAATTTTTAATTTAACTCGCTATAAAAACAAAAGATAAATTCCAATAAATTTATTCTTATAAACTACTTTAAAAAAATAAAACTTTATAAATAACAAATAATATGTTGAAAAGTCAAAAAAAGGCGCATGACAGAAAAACGCGTAAAATTTCGGTGCCTAACGCGTTTTGAAATTCGGTGCCTAACGCGTTTTTTGAAATTAAGGATTTCATTTGCCTATATAAAGGAAGCAATGAAAGGCAAAAATGTAGAACAACTGAAAATATTCAGTGAATGGTTGTGAGTCTTTTTTTGAGTATTTTGTAAACACTGAGTGTATTCCCTTTTTCAATAATATATCTGCAGCAGTCCGGAGACGTAGGCATTATTGGCCGAACTCCGTTATCAATTTTGTGTGTGCAATATTCCACATTTATTTTTCACTTCCACGAATCTGATATTACAAGAAAATTCGGCGTAATTTTCCCAACAACTGGTATCAGAGCTGGTTGTTAATTCTGCAATTTTTTGTAGTGTTACTATTCATATGAATAGTAACATACTATTCTGTGAATAGTAACATACTATTCCGTGAATAGTGAAAAACGTGAATAGTGCAAATTTTGTCGGCGCTACAAATTTGTCTACAGACGTGTTCTGAAACACGGTAGTTCACAGAAATTGTCAGAAACGATCCAGCGGAGAAGTCAGATCAGAGTTGAAGTGATGGCTGCAGATGAAGGAAAGGTGAAAATCGAGAAGTTTGATGGTGTAGACTTCGACTTTTGGAAGATGCAAATAGAGGACTATTTGTATCAGAAAGGCATGCATGAACCTCTTACGAGCAAGAAACCAGAGTCTATGAAGGAAGAAGACTGGAAACTTCTGGACAAAAAAGCTCTTGGAGTCATCCGATTAACATTATCCCGTAATGTTGCTTTCAATATAGCAAAAGAAAAGACTACGACAGATCTTATGAAGGCTCTTGAAAGCATGTACGAAAAGCCGTCGGCCTCAAACAAAGTTCATTTGATGAGGCGGTTGTTCAACTTACGGATGACAGAAGGCGCCTCAACAGCACAACATCTAAACGAACTCAACAACATCACAACTCAATTGAGTTCGGTTGGAATCGATTTTGATGATGAAGTACGGGCTTTAATTCTCTTATCTTCCTTGCACGAGAGTTGGAATGCTACATCACAATTTGTGAGTAGCTCATCGGGAAGCAACAAGTTGAAATTTGATGATGTTCGTGATTTGGTTCTCAGTGAAGAGATCCGGCGTAGAGAGTCGGGTGAATCATCAACATCTTCGCATGTGCATACGAGTCAAGAGGCGAAGTTCAACCGAGAGGAAGAGAACGCAGCAAATCAAAGAGCAGACGATCCAAGTCCAGAAATCATCATGGTTCCCAAAACTCGAAGTCGATCGAGTGTTGGAATTGTGGGAAGACCGGGCACTACAAAAACCAGTGCAAGAGTGCACGGAAGAATCAAGAAGCAAAGGACGAAGCAAACGTAGCCTCCACCTCAGGAAAAGACGAGGTGTTGATATGCTCTCTTAAAGAAAAAGAGGAGTCTTGGGTGTTAGACTCTGGAGCATCTTTTCATGCTACCTCACAGAAGGAACTATTCGACAATTATGTTCCCAGAAAACTTGGTAAGGTTTACCTTGGTAATGAGCAATCGTGTGAGATTGTAGGTAAAGGTGCAGTAAAGATTAAGTTGAATGGGTCTGTATGGGAATTGAAAAATGTCAGACATATTCCCGACCTGACAAAGAATTTAATCTCAGTGGGCCAGCTAGCTAGTGAAGGCTACACAACAATCTTCTACGGTGATGATTGGAAGATTTCAAAGGGTGCGATGACAATTGCTCGAGGCAAAAAGAGTGGTACTCTTTACAAGACAGCAGGAGCATGTCATTTGATTGCAGTTGCAGCAAATGAAAATCCCAATCTATGGCACCAAAGACTTGGGCATATGAGTGAGAAAGGGATGAAGATCATGCACTCAAAAGGAAAATTACCAGGTCTTCAGTCAGTAGAAATTGACATGTGTGAAGACTGCATACTTGGAAAGCAGAAAAGAGTCAGCTTTCAGACAAGTAGAAGAACTCCAAAGAAAGAGAAGCTTGAGCTCATCCACTCTGATGTTTGGGGTCCAACGACCGTCTCATCCATTGGTGGAAAGCAATACTTCGTGACTTTTATCGATGATCACTCCAGAAAGGTATGGGTTTACTTTCTGAAACACAAGTCAGGAGTATTTGAGGCTTTCAAGATTTGGAAAGCTATGGTAGAAAATGAAACAGATTGAAGATTAAGAAGCTCAGATCCGACAATGGTGGTGAATATGTAGACACCAGATTCAAGAAGTTTTGCTATGAGCACGGGATCAGAATGGAGAGAACCGTGCACAGTACGCCTCAACACAATGGTGTAGGCGAGCGTATGAATCGAACGTTGACTGAAAGAGCCGAGCTTGTGTGTGCGGTCGGGCTTACCAAAGCAGTTTTGGGCAGAGGCAGTCAATACAGCAGCTTACTTGATAAACCGAAGTCCATCGGTACCATTGGAGCACAAGATACCAGAAGAGGTATGGAGCGGAAAAGAAGTAAAACTCTCACATCTTAGAGTTTTCGGTGTGTAGCATATGTGCACATCGGTGATCAAGGAAGAAACAAACTTGACCCAAAATCAAAGAAGTGTACTTTCCTTGGTTATGGTGAAGATGAGTTTGGCTACCGCATATGGGATGATGAAAACAAAAAGATGATCCGCAGCGAGAGATGTAATCTTCAATGAAAGAATGATGTATAAGGACAGATATAATATAGGTGCCAGCAACTCGAAACGAGTGGGCCGGTTTATGCAGAGGTGGAAGATATCCCGAGATAGTCCTATGATAAGGAGTCCTCGGTCGGAGGAATCAAATGAAGAAAGCGATGTGCTATCGAACCTCCTACTCCAACTCCTGTATTGAGAAGGTCCTCTCGGCCCCATGTGCCTAACAGAGATACATGGACTATATGTTGTTGGTGATGGAGGGGAGCCTGAAGATTATATGGAAGCTTGTCAGACCACAGATGCTAGCAAGTGGGAGCTTGCCATGAAAGATGAGATGAAGTCTTTAATCTCCAATCAGACATGGGAACTAGTCAAGTTACCTATGGGAAAGAAAGCACTTCACAACAAATGGGTGTATCGAGTGAAGGAAGACCATGATGGTTCCAGGAGATATAAAGCCAGACTGGTTGTCAAAGAATTTCAGCAGAAAGAAGGAGTTGACTACACTGAGATCTTTGCTCCAGTTGTAAAACTCAATACTATCAGGACTGTGTTAAGTATTGTGGCTAGTGAAGAGCTCTACCTAGAGCAATTAGACGTGAAGACTGCATTTCTTCATGGAGACCTAGATGAGGAGATCTACATGCACCAACCTGAAGGTTTTTCAAGAAAAGAAGGATATGGTGTGCAAATTGAAAAAGAGCTTGTACGGCTCGAAACAAGCTCCTAGACGATGGTATAGGAAGTTCGAAAGCTTTATGCACAAGGAAGGTTTCCAGAAGTGCAATGCTGATCACTGTTGTTTCTTCAAGAGGTATAAGTCCAGCTATATCATATTGCTACTTTATGTTGATGACATGTTAGTAGCAGGATCAGATATGAAAGACATCAGAAATTTAAAGATGCAGTTGTCAAAAGAATTTGACATGAAGGACTTAGGCCCAGCAAAGAAGATTCTTGGAATGCAAATCACAAGAGATAAGCAAAAAGGAGTTTTGCAGTTATCTAGTACATCAACCGTGTTTTGCACAGATTCAACATGGATAAGGCCAAGCCAGTCAGTACACCTTTGGCCAGTCATTTTCGTCTATCCAAGGATCAGTCTTCTCAAACAAAGGAAGAAGAAGAGTTTATGGCTAAGATTCCTTATGCTTCAGCCATTGGAAGTTTGATGTACGCAATGGTCTGTACGAGGCCAGACATTGGCCATGCAGTGGGAGTTGTAAGCAGATTTATGTCAAATCCAGGAAAAGCTCATTGGGAAGCAGTCAAATGGATTTTAAGGTATCTACGGGGAACAACAGAAAAATGTCTGTATTTTAGAAAAGGAGATCTAAAGTTACAGGGCTACGTAGATGCAGACTTTGGAGGTGAAGTTGATCACCGAAGAAGCACCACCGGTTATGTTTTCACTGTCGGAACTACAGCTGTTAGTTGGATGTCGCGGATACAAAAAATTGTTGCTTTATCCACTACAGAGGCTGAGTATGTAGCAGTGACAGAAGCCAGTAAAGAATTGATATGGCTTCAAAATTTGTTAGCAGAGTTGGGTTTCACTCAAGAAAAGAGTGTTTTGTACAGTGATAGTCAGAGTGCAATACATCTGGCAAAGAATTCAGCATATCACTCTAGAACTAAGCACATTGATATACGTTATCATTTCATTAGATCTCTGCTTGAGGATGAAGTGTTGACATTGAAGAAGATTGTAGGAAGTAAGAACCCAGCAGACATGCTAACAAAGGTGGTGACCATTGACAAAGCGAAGTTGTGTTCAACTTCAGTTGGCCTGCTAGAATAACAGACTAGAAAAGACTGCTGCATTGATTGAGGTGTGAAGACAGATTGAAATCAGTCTTCAAGTGGGAGATTGTTGAAAAGTCAAAAAAAGGCGCATGACAGAAAAACGCGTAAAATTTCGGTGCCTAACGCGTTTTGAAATTCGGTGCCTAACGCGTTTTTTGAAATTAAGGATTTCATTTGCCTATATAAAGGAAGCAATGAAAGGCAAAAATGTAGAACAACTGAAAATATTCAGTGAATGGTTGTAAGTCTTTTTTTGAGTGTTTTGTAAACACTGAGTGTATTCCCTTTTTCAGTAATATATCTGCAGCAGTCCGGAGACGTAGGCATTATTGGCCGAACTCCGTTATCAATTTTGTGTGTGCAATATTCTACATTTATTTTTCACTTCCACGAATCTGATATTACAAGAAAATTCGGCGTAATTTTCCCAACATAATATATGATTAACAATATATATATATATATATTCATATATTAAAAATAAATAGAAGGAATTGCGAGATTGGAGTGGATAAGTTCCGAAAGAACGCACTGCGCCCACAATGCATCTTTGTTGGTTGATAAGAAAGAAGTAACGCAAAGGCAAAAGAAGAAGAATGCATAATAACAGGTTCTTTGTATTCCCTAGTGGCAGGATCCTGTGCCAATTAATATGCCTTCTTTTTTCCTTTTTGAAGCTCAGCCTATGGAATCAAAACTAAATGGACCCCTCTCCATCCTTAGCATAAAAAACAGACCAGCCCAGGATGCGAAATAAGTAAATATAAATTAGTACACATTAATTAAGGAATTAAATATTATATTTTTTAATCAACAAGGCCCATAAGTATACAATCCTAAATTTCATCCATAAGTATATAATACTTTATGTGTACTAAATTATACAGTTATGCCAATTTCAACTATTATTCTTTAATTAACAACCATTACTTTTTTTCTTTAAATTAAATATCACTTTCTAATAAAAATATCACAAATATTAACAGTTTTTTTGAGTAAAAAACGTTAATACTTTAATTAATAACTATATTTTTTTATTGTATTCTTTAAAATATATTATTTATTGGCTCAATTGCTCTTTTAGTCTCTGTACTTTCATTTACATGTGATTTTGACTTTCTCTAATTTTAATTGCTCATATAAAATTCTCCTAATTTCTTTTTTTTTAAATTAAATTTTCACCTCAAAATTTTACTTTAATAATTAATAAAAATATAACATGCATATAATTTATCATTAATTTATTCAAATTTAAAAATAAAAGTATATTTAATAATTAGATAAAAATAAAACTCTTTTATTATTTCATATTCTATTTAAATACTTTAAATTTTTAATACTTTGTAAAAAAAATTAATAGTATGTTATACCTCTATTAAATTTTTATTAATTATTAGATAATATTTTTGGATTAAAGAACTTAAAACAATTAAAGAATTAAAGAAATTAAATATGAACACTTAAAATTAAAGAAATTAAAATATATATATATATATAATTAAGTATAAAAACTAAAAATATGATTAAATTTTATTTTTTTTTAAATTCAAATATTGCATAGATACATTTTTAGTGTCTTATTTTTTATATACTTTAATGTCATCTATGTCATGTGAAAAGCCTGAACTCATAATGATAATTGACAAATATATAAGGGTAAAATTTATGTGATTTTTGTACTTTTTATTAATTAAAATAAAATTTTATTTTATAGAAAAATTATATTTAATATTATTCTGAGTTAAAAAAATTTCTTTTATAGAATTTGAAATATTTTGTATTGATCATGCTATAAGAGAAGATGATTTTTATGTTGATTCTTTACTTAAATTTGATGTATCTAAAATGAATAAATTGTGTTATAAGACAACATTAATAATATTATTTTAAAAAATTGTAATAAAAAGAAATTATAATTTAAATTGATAAATAACAGTAAAATTATTTAAAAATTGTATATAAATTCTGTCAATGGTAATATCTGATCACATCACATCATATCACATACTTGTGTGGGGCCCAATAAGCGTGGGAAGTACATGTTAAAGTACGATTTAGACCCAACTTGAAATCGAATCGCAGCAGCTTTTAGTGAATTTTTAAATGTCCCTGCGAAGACTGTTGGTGGCCTCTTAACGGTGATAGAAGGCAAAAATATAACACAATATTTGTAATAAATGGAAACCCGTTATTCTCATATCACACTTAAAAAGAAAAATGTAATTACCTAATTTAGGGCATGTTTATTACTATTTTAAAAACAGTTTTTTATTTTTAAAAATAAATTTTAATACAAATTTATACTAAAATTTATTTTAAAAATAGAAAATTATTTTCAAAACAATAATCAACATGCTCTTAGTTTTTAAACTTTTTTAGAAAAAAATAATCACAATTAAAATATTAATTGGGAGAAAAATGGGAAGGAGAGACCAAGCAATTGAATTTAATTAAATTAACCATTTTGTGGATTATGTCCTAAGCAAAGTAATTTTGAGTCAATGTTACGGAACATAACATGGCCGTAAACTTGTTATTTTGTTTACTACAAATACTAAATTTTTCTTTCTTTTTTTTTTATGTTTTTTCAAAAATTATACATTGAAGGATGCTCACACAAGAGATGCAAAAAGTATAATTTAAAGTTTTAAAAAAATTCAATTTTGCCCCTCCACTTCAAATGTACTTATATTAAATGATACAATTTTTCATCACTTATACTCAGAAAAAGTTAAAATTATATTGGTACAAATTACATCAAGAATTACATTATTACTAACTTTATGTAAAATATAAATTTTATTATATAGATTATAATTATATATTACTTTAATTATTTATTTCAAATTATGTCAAAATTAAATAATTATAGAAGTATAATAAAAAAAATTCTTATTTGCATATATTTTAAAAGTAACATTACATTAATTTTAACAAATATAAAAGAGGTATCAAATTATTTTAGAATGATTTAAATTTCTGTACACATGATTTATGTAATAGAACATCTTAAACTTAGAGTTTATTTCATGATAAAATTATCCAATAAAAAGTTATTAAACAATGTAATTTACACTTAGAATTATACCATCACTAACTTTATGCAAAAAGATGTTTTATTGTTAAATTATAATTATATTATTTTGATTATTTAAATTAATATTTTTAAAATTAAATAATTATAATAATATAATTAAAAATTATTTTTAAAAAATGTTTTAAAAGTATATTATTACATTATTTTTTACATATACATGTGATATCAAATAATTTTGGATTAATCTAAAATTTATAGTTTTCAAGATAAAATTATCAAATAAAAAGTTATAAAATAGTGTAATTTTTTTGTGTGTAACTTATACTGATATAATTTAAGCGTATAAGTCACAAAGAATTACAAAGTTATTACTTCATATAAAAAGTGAATCTTTTCATCCAATCTTTAAATTATAACTATATATTACTTTAATTATTTTAGTTAAATTTTTTAAAATTAAATAATTATAAGAATATAATAAAGATAACTTTTTTATATATTTTAAAAGTAAATATAATTTTAATTTTAATATATATAAATAATTAAATAATTTTAAATTGATCTAAAAGTTATAAACGTGATCTATGAGATAGAATTTTTAATTTAATAGTTAATTTCAAGATAAAGTTATTCAATAAAAAGTTATAAAATCATATTTTATTAACTATAGTGATATATATATATATATATATATATATATATATATATATAAATAGTTATATGCTTTGACATTTTTAATAATAAAATCATCATAGAAGGGTAAATAGTTGAAAATAAGTTTAACTTGTTCAATATATATATATATATATATATATATATATATATATATATATATATATATATATATATAGTTTATATGTTTCATAACATGAGGTAGAGTTGAATATTTTATTTAAGAACATTTTAACATTTTGTTCTCAAGGCGATAAATATATCATTTTATAATAAAATGAGTAAGCAGTTGAACAGTTAAATAACTTGAGTACATTGGAGGTTGGGGTGAAAATGTGTTAAACAAGGATAACTTTATAAGGTCTAATAAGTATAATTTATTTCTCAAATCTATATAATTTAAATTTAAATTATTTATTTAATATAGCTTTTTTTTAATGGTAGGTCCTAAACATATTTTAAAGTTTATTTAATAATAAAACCTCTTAAATATGTTAAATCTATATAATATTATTAAAGGTTGGATAAGAGAAATGAGAGTGGTGGAAAATGGTATGGTATCTCCGACTATAAACTTTATTAGCCAGATATGGATGCTCATATCGTTCAGAGGTCCACGGAATTCTATTTTTCAATTGTCTTATAGTGCAGCTGTCAAAGATTCAAAAATTCGTTAAATTAAAAATTGCACTCTTTATTGCAATTCAATTTGTGCTTTTATCATTATTAAAATTAAACTAAAATAAATTAAATTATTCCTATAATAATTTTTATATAAAATATATTTTTATATTATATTTTCATATAAAATATTTTTTTCTTAACCTTACCAAAATATTTAATATGTTGAAAAAAAAAATTAGAAAGCCACTCACCTTCTCTTTTCTAAAATGAGTATTTTTTATTAAAATTTACAGTATTTTTTGTAATTGAAAAAATTTGGTATCCTCTTACACATGAAATAATTTTGACTATTAATCTTATATAGATAAATAATGGAATTAGTAGTTTAATTGAAAAAAAAATTTAATTTTTTTTATTTTTAAAATATTAAAAAAATCACACCTGATAACTTAAAGAGAGTATAAAATATTTTTTCAAATTTTTAATAGTATGTCAGATACCTTTTTTTTCTTTTACTAATAAAATAATTATTTTTTCACATTTTCACTCATTTAGTTGACGTCTCTCTTCTGTGTTTTTCTTTTTCTAAAAAAAATAATTCAATTTTTTAATTTGTTGAGTCAATCATCTTTGATTTAAATTAAAAGTTATATTATAAATTATATAAAATAAACAAATAACTAAAAAATTAAATCTAAACCAAACTGTAAAAGATTTGTTTGATTTAATTTTGATATTATATTTAAATCAAAACCTAATTAAAACTCTTCTTCTTTTTTAATTTTTGGTTCGTATGACATACGGAAAAGACGCTTGAAACCAAACCGCAAATACTGGTAATAACGATGATAAAACAGAATAATCCTCTTATATTTTTCTAGCTCAGTTCCAAAACTTGGGTCCTAAAGTTTTTGAAGAGTGTAAAACAAGCCTCAAATATAGTTATAGTTTTCTAGCACAGAGACATATTAACTTGCATTACATGATTGAACATGCATTGGGGTTTTCATCACTGAAGAGGAAGGTGAGTTTCTCATCGAGTGCATTTGGGGTAGGGAATGCTTGCACAGCGTTTTTCACATAACCTGATGGTGCCTTCTTGTCATATGCTTGTGCTACATATGGATAAGCCACCAAATTGTAAGGAATATAGGGCCAAAAATCTGCTCTCTTTCCTGTGCTCTGCACTTTCTTTAAGACCCTGTTTCGGTCAACGTACCCAGTTACAGTCACTTTGCTTTGCTTTCTATTCACCTCCACTTGTTTCACACCTGCATTGTTCTGTAATCATTTAGCCAAGTTATGTAACAAAGTCTGCTCTTTTCAACCAAGAACATTCCCATAAAGCATATGCAAAACTGACCTTCAAATCAATTATGCAATTTTAGAAAAGAAGAGAGGTCAGTAGAAAACTATGGTTGATGATGATTACATACTTGGCTCAAATATATTTAATTGTTGAATTCTTATGACAATCACAATTCCTTTATTGGCCACATTATTATTTAGCAGTTGCTCTATATAAAAGAAAAGTTTATTTTAAAAACATAAAATTAGAAAAGTTCCACTTTTATTGTTCTTTTCAGGTGAAGAGTAAGTGAATAAGAGTCATACAAAAATTGTAGTTTCAATCTTTAGCACGACCTACTTCTTCAATTTCTCACAACCTCTCACATAAGTGTGTGGAACCATATGAAATACCCCGCCCCATATATCACTCGAAATTATGCCACTGATCAGAAACATCATGTGAGAGCTATCACGAATCTGTGATAGTGTAGCTTTTTATTTAGATTTAGAGATGAAAAGATACAGTTTAGTTTATTCCATTTCTGGCAAGAAAATTGAACGAAGCTTGATGATTGGAATTTTTGTTTACCAGGGTATTTTCAAAAGGAGCTCTAGGAGATAGAAATTAAACATGAGAGAATATTAAAGAGAGAGCTTGATGATAACCTTTCATGTGGGCAACAGAATTTCTAACTCTTCTTTCACAGCCATCACAGTCCATTTTCACTTTGATCTCCACGGTCTGCAAGAGAAAGAAGAAACTAAAAAATCAGATTTGCTTGAGAATAGGCACACCCCATATCTGTAACACTCTCAAACTAAAGGAAACGGTATTATAAGGAAATTACTGATGCAAACCTGCATTGGTTTGCGTTTCTTTCCTGTGGCTGGGGACACTGAGAAAAAATCTGAAATATAATCAATAACACCCATTTCTTTGGTGGAAGGAGAAGTTGGAGGAGGAGAAGGAAGAACAAAGGATTCTATTTTCTCCGAGACAAAATTTATGGGTGGCAATTTGTATGTCAATAAAGGAAGTGCTTCCCTTATATAGTGAACCAAGTTGTGTGCGCAAATATACTAAAATTTAATGTATAAAACAATGCATATAAAGACTAATGTTGTCCCACAAATATAAATCAAGTCTTTCGGTTGTGAAATTGAGCTTGCTATGTGCATTAGGCCGAATACGCGTTCAATTATCATCTGGGCTAGTAAACTATGATTCGGTCTAATTTATGAAAACAAATTTAATAACTAATTTGGATATTAATAAAGGTCAATGACAATGCCATTACTTGAGGTTTAAATATCAGAATTCTTGTTGGATGGTGATTTATAACTTTCCTATAAATTTTCACAAATGAGAAGAAGGTATTTTATGTTCTCTTAAATATGAAATAATTATAATCGTTAATTTTATATTAATAGATAGTGAAGTCAGTAATTTATTTTTAAAAAATATAAATAATATTTTTTAATTTTTAAAATATTAAAAAATTACAATGCTCAATCTAAAAATGATATATAATATTCTTTTAAGATTAGGAATAAAGTATCAAGTTCCTTTTCACATTAGTTGATAATGTAGCTTAATAAAACAAGGGCAAGGGCTTCTCGATTTCTTTCTATACACTTTCACTTGTCCAGAAAACACAGAACACTGTTATTCCTACTCAATATTTTTACAACACTTTTATTAGTAGAAATAAAAAGAGAAGAAAAAAGAATGAGATACTTACAACAACTTTCAATTTTTATTTCACTAAATGAGGTCAATTTTATGAATCATTCAACATGTTAAATATTACAAATAAATTCATCAAAGATTTTTTTAAGTAATCATGTAATTCACTCTCTTACATTTTTAAAATTTGTTCTGTATATGACTGAATCATTTTAAATGATTTTTACTTATCTTTTTTTTAAGTGTTACTCTGATATTTTTTGATACATTATTATTATTTTAAATGTTATTAATAAAAGAAGTTACGAAAAAATAGTATAAATATTTTAAATAAGAATAACATTTCTCAAACTCCAATGCTTAATCTTTACTGCAAGCCGCGGCTGAGCTGTTTTCTTTTGCCCTAAGAAAGAGGAATTGTTGTAAGGTTTCTCCTTACCTTTGATTTTATTAATTATATGCATATGGCCTACATCATTATGCTCTGCACATCTGTATTATAGGGATTTATTTTACTTCAAGCTTCAAAGCCCGCGGTTTCTTTTATATTGAATTTAAATTAATAATATATTTTTTAACAATTTTAGAGGATATTTTTAGTTGTTTTTCTTTTGTGTATTTTTGAGATGAGTATGTAAAAAAGATGAAAATAAGTGAAAGATTGAAAGAACTATAAATAATAGAACTGAATTTAAATCTTGTTTCATATGCTGATTAACATTTATTGAAATAAGCGAACCTATGAAGATACTAATATATTCTGTCTGTTTTAAAATAATATTTATTTTAAAGTTATAATTAAATTTAAATTATTTATATACTTAAGACTTAAAAAAAAATTATTTTAGTTTTATTCTTATCGATTGATATCATTATTAAAATAAAAGGTATTTATGGGTAATATCATCAAATGAATTTATGTTTTTTTAAATTAAATCTATTTAACAACTTTAAATTTTTTCCTAAAACGATAAACCTTAATTATATAGAAATATAGGTTTTATCAGTTTATCATCGCTAACATATATATATTTGTACGGGTATTTATAAATAAGAAAAATATTAAAAATATAAACTGAAGGTAATTAAGAATAATTTGTTTAATTGATATAAAATTATTTTTATTATAAAAATAAAAATATAAGTATGTAAATTTTTTGAAAATTGTAAAAAGTTTAATTAACAAAATCCTTTTTAAGGTGATTTCTAAATATTTCATTATTTTAGTGTACTGAAAAAAATATTAAATATTAATTAAAAATAAGAATGGTAAATTTTCCTATATTTAATTAAAAGATGTTTATTTTACTTAATATGGCATAAAAATCGAATAAATGTTATAAGTTAGGAGAAATATATAATTATACAAGAAGGTGTACGCATGAAATGAGGGCAAATTGATGACTAAAGTCAACGAAAACTTGATGAGAAAGAAATCGTCGTTGTTTTAATTAATAAAACACGCAATCTTGGATTTTGCTGTGGCTGCCAAGGTGCATAGGAATATTTATAGGATCTGTTTCTTGTTTTTTTATTGTTAAATCAAAGAAAGGTATTTTCACCTTTGTCTTTGTCTTTGTCTTTCCATTTTTTTTGTTTTATATTATTACTCTTTTTCAAAATTTATTTAGTGTAAAATAAAAAAAATTATAAATTGTTTTATATGTATACAATTTACTGTTTCCTGTAACCATGACGCTTCACATTTATTCAAAACTTGTCCAGCTATCATTACAAAAAATAATACTTCATTTGTATTATCTTAGTCTAATTCTTTTTTTCTTCATGACTGCACAAAGCTAAATTGGATATAATTTATTATTATTATTATTATTATACAATATTTTTTTAAATAATTTCTATGATGCTTCTTAAATTAAGAAGACATTTTATATTTTTTTACACTTAAAATAATTATTACTATTAATTTTTTTATATTAACAAAGTGTGATTAGTAATTTTTTAAAATATATATATATATATATAAATATTTTTTAATCTCTAAAATATTAAAAAAATCACAACTTTTAATTACTTAATACAAATTTGTTATTCTCCTTGTAAATAAGTTTCAATCATGTTTAATATTCTTGACACTTAGTATATTAATGTATGGAAACACACTAATACTTTTCATACGTGCCAGCTCATCAAATTAACTTTGATCAACCACAGGCAAATAGCTAGATCCAGCAAAACTGAGCCATCTGGTTTTGTTGGTTTCACAGTTCGCTTACGCGCAATTTTAGTTGTAACAACGCGAAAATGCTGGTGTAATGTAAATCCAACAAAAGAATGTTCATTAATCTGTTGCTGTTTAAACTGGGAAAAATTGATCTGATTCCGTAGATGTCTTCGGCTCTAAAATCCAATCTCCAGCTCTTCGCCAATTTATAATTCATATTTAATATAAAATTTAAGAAGGGGAGGACACAAGATACTCCGTTTGTGGCAAGAAAGCGCATTGTAACATTTTCTGTCTGTATATCTCTTAATTGATGAGTTATGGTTTGCTACTCAGCCATCAAATAAACTCTTAAATTATTGAGTTTACAGCAATCATATATAATTATTTGGGTGGTAAATAATTGAAGTGAAGTTATATATATATTTTTAAATCACAAGTATTTTTTTTATTGTAGATAATTTTGTTGAATCACTGTAGAAATAATATATGTATATATATAATAAATTAATATTAAAATTTTTAAATTCAACTTAATTAAAAGGATAAATATAAATCATTAATTACTTTTAAAGTAGCTTATTTTTAGACACAAAATGCACTCCACCCTGCCCATTTGAGAGACGACCATTAGGGTATTGACTGTTCCCAACCGTAATTAATTACCGTAACTTATCCCCTTATTCACAAGCTTTAACCAAACTTACCTACCTACGGTTAATGTAGAATATTGAGTATTTTTTTTTTATTTCTCTGTAACTAAGAGCATTGTACACGTACCACATCAAAAGTTACATATGAAAAAAAAAAAAAAATCCAGGAGACATTCATTCCAGTTTTAGGATAACAAGTGATAAATATTTTAATTTTTAAAAATTTTAAAATATTACATTAGTTTTTGACCTTTTTTATTTGTTATTATAATTTTTTAAGTTACACACTATTAAAATACAGTAACTAAATATTGATTAAGTAACATATATAATTTATTGTGTGACAAAAATAATACTATATATGATATGATATATATTTTTATTTTTTTAATTATTGAAATTGTCATTCGTCAAATATTTTAGTCTGTAATTCTTAAAATATTTTATTTACTTATTATTATTTTTTTAATTCTTCCTTAACACTACCATCATTGATCATTGTCTATGTTTTTTATTGACAACTTTGCCATTGCAATTGTTATCGCTATCTAATATTTCTCTAACACTCAAGACTTTGATCATTTTTTATGCTAACCTTACTAGTTCGTTTCCAAAACATATCCATTCCAACCTTAGCCACATTGATATTTCTAACAACAAACTCAAAGGAACATAATTCACTTTCTATTACCATGCTTGATATTCTCAAAATTTTGAATCTTCTTTCAACGGACTCAAAGGTGACATACCCTATTTCATTTGGGACTAGATTTTACTCAAAAATCTCTTATTTACTTTGAATTTATTTTTGGGATCTATTTTAAAATTCATTGTCGCCATATTAACTCAATAGAAATGGGTGATTAAAGAGATGTGTGATTCTTTCAATTTCCAACCATGACAATTTCAAAGGTATCCATACAATGAAAATAAAATGTTTGACATGAATAAGAAAAAAGATGAGTATACTAAAATGTTTGACATGTAACAATTTTAAGAATTAAAATGAAATAAAAATATATATCATACTGTATATGACGTCATTTTCTACCCATAATCAATTACACATGTCATTAAGTAGTAGGTAGAATGACTTTCTTAACCATTCTTGTGTTGAGTTTTTGTTATTTACATTCATTTTTATAGTTATATCTATAATGTATGTGTTGGTTTCTTGCGGTAGAAACAATGAGACTGCAAAATTTATTAAAGGAATATAAAAAAATAATTTTAAAAGAATATAATTTTAAGTTATTTTTAAAGATTAAATAATTTATTAAAAATAAAATAAATAGTACAAAAATTAAAATACATAATATTATAAGAAAACTTCTAAAAAATAAATAAAAAACAGTTAAAATAATTTTCCTTTATTCCTTTATACGATTTTTATTTTTAAATTCTAATAGAATATTTTGATATTTTCTTAATTTTTCGCCGATAAATTTTACTTTCCATTAAAAGATAATTTATTAAATTTATTTTTAGGTTTTAAGTTTTGTGAAGTAAAGATGCTAAAGTGTTTTAAGCAAATTTTGTACAGTAGCACATATATTTCATTAAAAATTTTAATTAAATAATATAACAAATTAAAAAAAATATTTTCTAATCAAACAGCTTAATTTAATTTAAAAAGCCGAAACATTTATTTTCAAATAAATTATAAACTAACTTATTTAGCGTTCTAAATACACTCTAAAATGTAACTGCTAAAGTAACAATTAAACCTTAAATATTCAAGAACCAAAGAGGGGTTAATTAGCAAAGTGTAAGGTGAGATTGTTTTAACACGGGTAATTTTCGAAATGAATGAATCAGATTTAGACTTTGGAAATAGAGAGAGAAAGAGAGATGAATCCTTACGTCCTCCATGTACGACCCCAACATTGATTCTTACATGAGAAACAAACCCTAACCCTCACGGCACTTCCACACACAGAAATAATAGCTGCAATTTTAATCCTTCAATCCGCATTTCCTTTTTCATGTGCCTTATTGCTCCACTTACATTGATGGCTCCCCGTTCTTCCACCATATCTAAACCATCACACGCTCACAAACCCAAAAAAAGACAAGATCTTCAATGACCCATTAACCCAAACAATCTCAAAACCCAGAATTTAATCACACCCACTTCCCAAAATCCTTCCTTTTTGTGAACCCACCACCCCATATGCCCCAACACAACACACACAGTTCCCGTTTTCATCTTCACTGTTACTGCTTCTTCTACTACCATTAATGGGTGTTGAGAAAAAATGGCTCTTCACCCTCTTCACTGCAGCATTTCTCTCCCTCCTCATTCTCATGCTCTCTTCCTTCACCTCACCTATGCCTTCTTTTCCCTCTGTCGTGCACCATGGTGTTCACTACCCTCCTTCATTTGCCTACTTCATAGCCGGTGGCAACAAGGACAGTGACCGGATCTTCCGGTTGCTGCTGGCAATCTACCATCCAAGGAACCGGTACTTGCTTCATCTTGGAATGGATGCCAGGGATGAAGAGAGGCAGAGGCTAGTTGCGGCCGTAATGTCGGTGCCGGCGATTCGGGCCTTCGGGAACGTTGACGTGGTGGGGAAGGCTGATTATGTGACCTACTTGGGGTCCTCCAATGTTGCTATCACTCTAAGGGCTGCTTCTGTAATGATGAAATTGGATGGTGGATGGGATTGGTTTGTGACCTTAAGTGCGCGTGATTATCCCCTTGTCACCCAGGATGGTAATGCCTATACGGTAATTTCTGTTTTAGATCATGGATTTTGAACTGTTAATTGTTGTTCTCTGTGTAGTGGCTTGATGATCATGGGATTGGAAAGTTTCTGTAAATTCTTGGTCTTCATTTGTTTTGTTTTGCTTTTCATTTTAGAACCCAAATGTGAAAAGACAGGATATGACAAATTGAGAGGACTCAAATAAATGGAAAAGAAGTTTAGGGTTGAAAATGGGGGAGAGGGTCAATTAAGTAATGAGGAAGGAGTGTGGATGTAGAGGTAGTAGGCATGTGTTCAAGGGGGATTGAGGAGGGGGGGGGGGGTCCATAGTGGTGGATATGAATTATGGAATAGTCAAAATTAAAAAGTTATTGTCTTTTAAAGAAAAGACAGATTCTGAGGTAGTTAGAGATTCATTAAATGCAGTCCTTGCAAGAATCGTAACAAATGAACTCAGCTGAAATTCTAGTGATTTGGTTCATTTTACTTGTGAATGATTTTAGGTTATCTTATGCATGTGAAGTTATTTTTACATTTACCTTTGTGAAGTTTATCTTGTTTGATGATGCGCTTCAGTTTCCCACAAAAATCAATATTAACTGAACCTGTCTGAGAAAATGCTTTATCTCTTATTTATTGCTAGATGGAAGAAAATGGTTACTAGCTGGATATTTTATTTGTTCCATAGATGTTTAATATCATGAATGTTTATGGTTACCATAATTTCTCAAGGGAGAAAGTCATATCTTGCACTTGCATGGTACTTTATTTTCTTCTTATTTGGTCATGATATGATACATTGAAACATTAATCTTGTTATACAAATCTAATAAGAATGTAGGTCCAAATTAATCTTCTTATTTGGTCATGATATCATGAATAATGTCAAATGTGCTCTTATTAACATGACTATTATAGGAAAACTCGGCTGTATGCTTTAGTAGATCGCTGTTAGGTAACTCCCATTTGTAATTAGTTATGACATGTTGGTTAGAGACTCATTAATAGTTACTTACAATATATTAGTTAGTTAGGCTGAATTAGTTAGTAGTTTGTAGCAGAAATAAGGCATAATTGCCCCTATAAATAAGAGGGAGGCAGAGAGAGAGAGAGAGAGAGAGAGATAGAGGGAGATCAGAAGGTGATTTGTGAAAGGAAATTGGGGCCTTTATGGCAATGAGAGTTGCTGACCCTCGAAGTTCGACAGTGTGTTTTGTAGATGGGGTTCATCCCTAATTCATCTTAATAAGATACCTTTTTCCTGTCAACTGGTATCAAAGCACCGATCTTGGTACTGTGGTGCAGCCAAAATCTATGGTGAATACAAGGATGGAGTCAAGGATTGAGATCTTGGAGCAAACACTTCAGGAGGTGAATTGCGAAAGAGAGCATCAAGAAAACGTGCAACATGGGCGCTTCCAAAAACTTGAGGATATGATTAAGAATCTTATGGATATGGTAGGAAGATTGTCACAGAGAAAGAAACAAGATTGCAAGTTGGATGTTGATGACGTTGGTTCAAATGTGAATATTGAGTTCTTGAAGATGATTCCAACATTTGATGGAAAGGAGTGGTATTGGTGGCTGATCCAGGTTGAGCAGTATTTTGAAGCTATTGGAATGCACGAGGAAGGGAAGTTATCAAATGCAGCAAAGGCCAAAGAGGTGATGCTCTCAACTTGTGGCTAACATGGAAATGGTGCAACCAATGTGCAGACTGGTGGACATTTGTGAAGGCACTGATAAAAAGATTCCAGCCTGAGTATGATTTTGATCAACCAGTGTGGGAAGAGGTGCAAGAGCATGGGGAGCCAAGAAATAGAAGCAAAGATGACAATTCTTGGGTGCCAGAAAACAGACCAGAAGATGAAGGCTTAGAGAAAATAGACCCAGCTGCTCAAGCACATGAAATGAACACTAGAAAGCTACAAAAGGAAAAATGAAGTACTTGAAATTAAGAATCACAGTGGTATGACAAAGGGAGGGGTCTTTCTCTAGGTTGCGAAGAGGAGACAAAGATTGAGGGAAGCCCTATCTTTTGCATGAGCAGAAAGCCTAGGATTGATCCAATGACAACAATTGAGGGTTTGGGTAGTATGAACATCCCACCACCGCCAATGTCTTTCTCTTGCCTATGTTGTGTTCTTGTTGGGATGTGTAGGGGAGCAAAATGAAGGTCCAATCAGTGTTGTTAAATGGCGGCCATGGCGGAATTCGGTGGCGGTTTTTAACCTTGCTGTTACAGCGTTGCTGTTTTTTGGCGGTGGTTGTTACGCGCATGGCGGTAATGGCAGCCATGGCAGAAATTGTTGAAAAATGGTGTTTTGATGGGTTGGGCCGCAAACCCAACCTGGTCCAGAGGTTGACCCGCATCCAGAAACCCTAAGGTTACATCTCTTCTGCCCTCTGTGAGTCAAAAACAGGGGTGTTTCGCTTTGTCGCTATTGTGCCACTGTGGAGCAGCAATCGGCCACGAGATGCTTGCTGTGGTGAAGTATTTCTATATTCGCAGAAGTTAAGCCCTAATTGTAGACAGTGTCTTGGTGTGGGTGTGCACTTTTGAAGTGTAATGGAGAGAGGGAGCAAAAGCTCGATCATGCCCTTGCTATAGTGTTGTTTAGTTTTTTTTTTTAAGGGCAAAATGGACTTTTCCACTTAAAATTTTTTCCTTCTCTTCTCAAGCGGTAAAAGTTTTAGGGTTCTCTCTGCTCTGTTTTTCTTCCTTCTTCTCTAAAGCCAACTTCTTCATCTCCTTCACCATTTTTGCCAGAGAAGACATCCTTTCCGGCTGTTTTCCGACAACTGTGAGTGGAAGGTCCTGTTTTTCGACATCCATTTTGCTTATCTGGGCTCTGTCCCTCCTTTTTAGTTTTTCCCTCTCCTATTATATTTTTTTTTCAATTCTGTCTTTCTCTCTCCCATTCTGTTTTACTCCCCCATTTTTTTGGTTTTTCCTTATTATTTTGTTTTCTATATTTATTTTTAATTCTCTACTTTTCTGTTATAACTTCAGCTTTTTTTCACTATTTTACAACCATTTTATTCTTTTTTTCTCAAAACCTTCCTTCTTTTTATATGTAGTTAGTTTTCTAGTTTTATATCACATTATATATAACCGCCATAACCGGCCATGGCATCTGCCATAATTTTATGGCAGTTTTTTTGTGGCAGTTTTTTTGGTTGCTGCCATGACCTGCCATCCGCCATCCGCCATCCGCCATTGATAACATTGGGTCCAATTAGTACAACAACAACTAGAGTGGGAAGGGAGTACAGTATAGTTTCTAAGTTTGGCTTAACAATTGATGCTTTTGAAAAAAATTATAGGGATGGGGCAATATTCGAAAGGTGTCACCTCACTAGATTTTGGGCCATAGTTCATTTTTGTGCTTCATGGGAGAACTTATGCTACTGGTGCATCTCTAGCTATGTGGAAAAGAGATAGTCAATTTTTATGCTTTAGACAGTGGGACCCTAGTGGAGTTATGTAATCCTTCACCTTCAGGACAAGGTGAAGCGTTAGGGAGGGGAGTATTGTTAGGTAACTACCATTTGTAATTAGTTCTGCCATGTTGGTTAGAGACTCATTATTAGTTAGTTACGATATATTAGTTCGTTAGGAGCTGAATTAGTTAGTAGTTTGTAGAAGAAATAAGGCGTAATTGCCCCTATAAATAAGAGAGAGAGAGAGAGAGAGATCAGAAGGTGATTTGTGAAAGGAAATTGGGGCCTTTATGGCATTGGGAGGTACTGACCCTTGAAGTTCTGCAGTGTGTGTTTTGTAATTGGGGTTCATCCCTAATTCTTCTTAATAAGATACCTAGTTCCTATCAATTGCGGTCACAAATTATCCCGAACGATCACCTAAGTAAATCACCTAGATCACAGTTAACAGCCTCAACGTCAGTATGACTATCCTTATGTTGGTGAAAAGAAAAACAGAATTTCAACTAGGTGACACAAAATGTAGGTAACCCCATTAGTGGTTAGTAATCATCAGTTTCTTCTCATCCAAACAAATTTCATTCCTCCATGTTACCAAACTTCTTTTGCAGTCATCACATCACAATCCTTGGCTGTATGTAGTCCTCAATAATACATAACAGAATGCCTACCTCAGCCCACTCACTCCCTGCATTGTCTTGGGTCCTGCAGAATTTTTTCCCTCATGCTTACCATCCGCTCTGCGGGTCTGGGACTCATTTTTATTAACCAGGGACCTAACGTAAAATGTCGGCACAGAATTGTTGGATACACACTCCAAATGTGAAATGTACTTCTTTTTTTCTATTAATAAATTGTCCTATGATTGATGCCAGTGATCTCATGCACCCTGTCCCTCATTTTGAGGGCTGGGGGATCCCAAAGTCTTTTTAGGTTAGACTTTATATTATCATTATCCTCTTGATTGGCAAGTGGCAACATTCTATTCTATATATTTGGTTATACATTTTGTCTGGCCTGATATAACCCTGTTGTTTGTAAATGGACTCTGATGCTCCTAAGATGTCAATGAAACTGGGAATCTATGGTTTTTTGCTCTATATTATAGTAGTTCCAATTCAAGAAACTTATTTTATTTTATTGTGTCTTATAGGTGAAGAAATGTTGTATATAGAGTTGTACTTGTACTGAACTTTATTCGCTGAATAATTCTATACTTCTTTTGAGAACAACTGATTTATTTTTGCATTATCAATTATCAATATGATCTTTTACTTCTTTCAGCAGACTTTTCCAATTTACTGATCAGTACTCTTTTATCTGTACCAGATTTGTCACATGTTTTCTCTTCTGTTCGGAGGGACCTCAATTTCATTGATCACACCAGTGATCTTGGGTGGAAAGAGTACTAAAAACTACTGCTAATTCTTGCTGCTACATTGTGCCATTGCGGTACTTTTACATTTAGTTGTAGATCATATAATATTTATGTAATTATTTTCCCATGCAGAAGTGACAGATTTCAGCCTATTGTAGTTGACCCTGGACTATATTTAGCTAGGAGAAGTCAAATTTTTCAAGCTACAGAGAAGCGGCAGACGCCTGATGCATTCAACCTCTTCACAGGCAAATCTATTCTTTCATACGGTGGCTGAGCAACTCAAATCCATGACTTATATAGCTTTATGTTGAATGCTTTCCTTTCCTTGCAGGTTCACCGTGGGTCATCTTGAGCCGATCCTTCCTAGAGTTTTGCATCTTTGGCTGGGATAATTTACCTCGAACACTCCTAATGTATTTTACAAATATTAAGTTGTCACAAGAAGGTTACTTTCACTCAGTCATTTGCAATGCTCCAGAATTCAAGAATACAACTGTAAATGGTGACTTACGATATATGATCTGGGACAATCCTCCAAAAATGGAACCACTCTCCCTAAATGTATCTGTATATGATCAGATGGTAGAAAGTGGAGCTGCTTTTGCTAGACAGTTTGAAGGAGGTGACCCTGTTTTGGACATGATTGATAAAAAAATCCTTCAGCGTAGGCATAATCGAGCTGTGCCTGGGGCATGGTGCTCTGGCCGGAGGAGCTGGTGGGTGGATCCATGCTCACAGTGGGGTGATGTCAATGTTCTGAAGCCAGGTCCTCAGGCTAAGAAGCTTGAGGAGTCTGTTTCAAGCCTTCTTGATGATTGGAGCTCACAGGCGAATCAGTGTCTTGCTGCCAGTGAAGAGACACAAGAATAGAAACATTTAAGGAAGCTGTGCATTGTAGTGCACCCTGATTCATGGACCAGTTAAAGTTGCTATTTACTTAAAGCACATTCTTTGGCCAATGTAATTCAATTTTTGGAAGGGGGTTGATGGGACTCCTCCTTAGTGGCGGTTTTTGCTAGTATATCAGCAGGGTTAAAGTGGGGAAGGGAGGATATTGGAGTTTTGGAGGCTTAATATTTCTGGTGGATCCTCTAATGGCTTCAATCCATTTCATTGATTATATTATCATGTTGTATGTACTATATGCTTCTCCATCACCCTCACAGGGATTCTAGACTCTTAGAACAGAAAGTTCATTCTTTATTAGATATGATTGTCATGTCATTCTCCGTGCTGACTCTTTCCCCTTGCACCTGTTAATATTCTTTTCGGACATTTGTTGTTATCAAAGAAATTATTTATGTTAATAAGTCCGTTTGTGACCTTTCAAATTTTGTCCAGCAAACAACTCACCTGACAATATTCAAGTCCAGTATTTTGGATACAACTATTGCCATTATGGGAATTGAACATTCTTTGGCCATAGCTGTTGCTATTTGAATATTCATTTCTTGTCAGTTTATCAAATTTCAAAATCTGTGACATGCCGGATCATACAAAAAGACTACTTGTTTCCATTTTTGTCTACGTTCTCAGGTTAAGCGTGCAGTAAGTGCAGATCAAATGTTTATTATTGTAATAAGTAAAATTAGAAGCTTGATTAACAAGTTAGTTTCTTTTCTATTTTAAATACAATAGTTAGTCAAAAGTTAATAGATAGGTTGCTTAAAATAGAGAAGTTAGCTAGAATTGGAGGAAAATTTGGATTGTATAGTAATCAAGAGGGTATAAATAAACACCCTTATGTGCATTTACGAGACTGAATAAAAGTTTGAAGTTATTTCTTCTTGAGCCTTGAGAGCTGAGAGTGAGGTTTTAATTGGGTAATTCTACTCCCAATTGTTACAATTGGTATCGGTTTAGCTTGGTGACGATGGTGACCATGAAGGAGTTTGAGACTCGCATGGATTCTTATGAGAAGACCCTTTCTGATCTTCAAGAATCAATGCAAAAAAATGTTAGACCGTTCAAAAATCAATTGAGAGCCTCATAGCGGCAATTGCATTGATGAATGTCGGAAAGAAAATCACGTACATGGAAGATCATCATAGTGAAACTCTAGGAACGGTTCTTTTAGTAGCCAATAGAGCGTAGATTCCATTTTTGTCTTTTGATGGCTCCAACTTTCGAGATTGGAAAGCAAAAGTAGAATAATTCTTTGAATTGGATGGTACCCCTGACGAACAAAGGAGTCGTTTGTTGTTATTATCAATGGATGGTAAAGCTTTTGCTTGGCAATGGCATTACATGCAGAACATCAATAACAAAGGGAATTCTTGGCAACAAATCATTCACGATACGGGAAGCAAATTTGACATAGGTGCATTCAATGATCAATAGCAGAGCTTGCAAGATTGAAGCAAGATGGACCTTTGATTAATTATTTGGAAAAATATGATACATTGCTAGCCAGAGTATCAATTACAAAAGACTTAGCATTAAGTTTCTTTCTTTTTGGGTTAACCCCTGAGCTTGAGAAATCCGTCAGGGTTCATAGGCTAACAACAATCCAAGAAGCCATATGAATGGCAAGATTACAAGAGGAAGTATTTCAAGAAATGGCAAAGAAGTTCTCACCAGCGAAATTAGCAAGTTCAGAATCACAAGTCAGATATACAAGATCATGGTCTTCTACATATCCACAAATCAGAAGTTATCCAATCACCACTTTACAACAAAATCAATTTCAGAATCCTACAGTCTCACCACCAGCAGCAGATTCCAATGTTTCATCCACAAATCTCATCTTTAGGAAGCAAATTAGTGAACGAATTGCAAAGGGACTATGTAGATTTTGTGGTGAAAAATGGGATAGGGATCATAAGTAAATGTATAGAGTGTGGGGTAAATTAACTACTATTTTAAGTGCACAAGATAAAATGACTGCTGAATTTACATATGAATCTGAGGGGAGTAGGAAACTGAATTGGTAGAACAAAGTTTGGACTTAATTAGGAATGCAAATGTTCGTATATCTGTTAATACATTACAGGGTGTAGCTGGAGGTAACACTCTCCAGATGAAAGGGTTAATTAAGAAACAACTAGTGCCATTCTTAATGGACACTAGAAGTACACATAACTTCATTAGTACCAATTGGGTGAAATCATTTAGACTTAAGTCTCAAAGCATAAAAATTTTTCCTAATATAATTGCATCTGATAAACAAATGTTGTTTTACTCAGGTTGAATGGAGGTTGGGTGATCATATTTTTAAAGCTTACTTTTTAGTTTTGCCAAGCAGTACTTTTGGAGTATACTTGGTATGCAGTGGTTTAAACACATTAGGTGAAATTAGCTGGAATTATGCTCGGCTGACAATGAAGTTTCAACATCAAGAAAAACTGGTTTGCTTACAAGGTGAACAACTTTCAACTGAAATTACCGAATTGGAAGGTAAGCTAAAAATAGATCAATGTCAAGCTATGTTATTAGCACTGCACGGACCAGTTTGCTATACTAAATTGTTTGTTGAAGATCACAAGTTGACTCAAGAACAAGAATTTGAACTGAATCAGTTATTAGAGACATATTACCAGTTATTCAACGAACCCACAACTTTGCCTCCAAAAAGACAATATGATCACAAGATTTCCTTGCTCAGTGATAAACCATTTTGTTTGAAACCATACAGGTATCCACATGCTCAGAAAGAGGAAATAGAAAGATAGGTTAAGGCTTTACTTAACACTAGTTTTATCAGGGAAAGTGGAAGCTATTATGCATCTCCATTGGTTTTGGTAAAAAAAAAAAAGGATGACTCATGGAGATGTTGTACTGATTTCCGTAAACTCAATGCTTTGACAGTAAAGAATAAATTCCCTATGCCTTTAATAGAAGATCTATTGGATGAATTAAATGGTGCAAGTTATTTTTCCAAATTAGATTTACGAAGCGGAAAAAACCAAGTCCAAATGATAGAGGAAGATATTCATAAAACTGCCTTCAGAACCCATAGTAGGCACTATGAATGGGTTGTGTTACCCTTTGGACTTAGCAACGCACCAGCCATGTTTCAAAACTTGATGAATGATATTTTCAGAGAACACCTCAGGAAGTTCATTTTGGAATTTTTTGATGATATTTTGGTTTATACAAAGGCATGGTTTGATCACATTCACTGCCTAAATACTGCTCTCCAAATATTACAATGGATACAGCTTGACACTTAACTACAAAAAATTTAGCTTTGGTAAAACTAAAATAGATTACTTGGAGCATTTGATCTCTTCCCAAGGTGTGCATCCAAATTCGAATAAGATTAACGCAATCCAACGGTGGCCAAGCCCTGCGACGGTCAAAGAATTAAGAGGATTTTTAGGTCTTTCAAGCTACTATAGAAGGTTTATTCAGAATTATGGGAAGCTTGCTCACCTACTTACACAACTGCTGCAGAAGGACACTAAGTTCAGGTGGATAGCAGAAACTAAATCAGCATTTGTTAGATTGAAAGAGGCCTTAACATCAGCTCCTGTCTTAGCTTTACCTGGATTTGGTCAGTCTTTCATAATAGAAACGGATGCTTCAGGTGTGGGCATTGGGACAGTACTTCTTCAAAAAGGTCATCCAATAGCCTATATTAGCAAAGCTATGGGTCCAAAGTATCAATTACTTTCAGCCTATGAGAAAGAATTCTATGCTATACTATTTGCAGTGAAGAAATGGCAACACTACTCTTTTGGGCAACACTTCATAACTAAGACTGATCAGAAAGCATTAAAGCACCTTCTTAAGCAACCTCCCACAACCTTGATGCAGAATTGGGGATTAGAGAAACTAATGGGGTTGGATTTCAGCATTAAGTATAAAAAGAGAAAAAAGAATATGGTAGCTGATGCACTATCCAGGCAGAAATAAAGAAGTTTAGCAACAATTTTCCAGGTCACATCTTAGTTGCTGATGGAGGCCAAGGATTCATACAAAGCTGACACAAAACTACAAAAGCTAGTGGATAAAATAAGGATGAATCAGGGTTCCTACAAGCTATACATATTTGATGGCACATTTTTTTTTAAAAAAGAGAAAGTGGTGATTGGAGCAGATCAGACAATGAAAGAAAGAATATTGCATCACTACCATAGCCAAGGATTCATACAAAGCTGACACAAAACTACAAAAGCTAGTGGATAAAATAAGGATGAATCAGGGTTCCTACAAGCTATACATATTTGATGGCACATTTTTTTTTAAAAAAGAGAAAGTGGTGATTGGAGCAGATCAGACAATGAAAGAAAGAATATTGCATCACTACCATAATACTGTGACTGGAGGACATTCAGGAGACGAACTAACGTATAGGAGGATTAAAGAACAATTTTATTGGAAGGGAGTGCAGAAAGTGGTCTGGAAATGGGTGTTGGAATGCCATATCTGTCAAAAAAATAAGCCATTGTTACAAATGCCTGCTGGATTACTTTAGCCATTATCTATTCCCGATAGAGCTTGGAAATCCATGTCAATGGATTTTATTGAGTCTCCCTAAACTAATGGAATGACTGTTATCTTTGTGGTTTGTATAACACCTTAAATTTAATTTCAAATAAATAATAATTTCACAAATTTGAAATAATAAAAGCTTCATAAAATATTTTGAAATAAGGAAAGGGTTACAAGTTTATATCAAACAACTGCTATAGGACCATTGCTAATACAACATTTTCAAAATAACATTCTAAGCCCTATAACCGTTCCATCTAACCCTTCACTGAGTCCTGTGCTGATCGTCTTGATTACCTGAAAAATGAATATAAGAGTGAACACTATCCAATATACCCGCAAAAATAGACTCACCTCAAACATTGCACATTTACTAACATATTTAAATCATGCATTCACAAGACAAGCATCTCAATTACAATTATCATTCATCATCTATTCAAATTTAAAACACAATTGATGCACTCATTGCACCAATATTTCACACACGTGCGCTTACCGCACCTAGCCACGCTCACTGTGGCACTGTGATAACAAATTCACACCATGAATGGTCGTCGGTTACTCCCGCCTCACGGATACCGCGTGGGTAGTCACGGGTCGCTCAGCAAAGGTAGTGGTAAAAGGTCTAGTTAGGAGGAGAGTGTGTGGCCCATGGTGCACCCACGCTCACTGTTGGTGTCACCACCACTCTCTCTTTCTTAAGGTATTTCTACCATCCTCATCTTTCACACTTCTAGTGTATCGCTGAACCATTCACAACATCATTATGACATTCAATATGCCCCATTCACACACATTTCAACCACACATATTATTCATTCTTGGCACACGACACAATATCCATAGTAATTAGCATTTCACGACACATAGGCCCACATTCATCTACCACACGCGACACACTTGTCCATATACATCATTCAAGGACACGCAACCACACCTATTAACCCATATTGGGCTCGACCATTCTACTCATCATAATTAACATCAATTCCTCCTAGGAATTCACTCATAATTAGCTTTTACATTATCAAAGTCGCACCCATTACACATTATCCATCAAAATACACGATTCTAAACATCCAATCTCAATCATATTACAAAATCATAGCAAATAAACAGGTTTTCAAGTAAAATGAGATAGGATAAAGTTTCTTCTTACCTCGAATTGAAGACCCACACATAAATCAACCCAAGAAAGTGCTCCCCACATGAGAACCTAGGGAAATCACGGAAACAGGGAAAGGGTGTGAAAAACTAAAATTCTAACTATTAAAACTCACCTCTAAGCGTTTCTAACACGAATCCAACCTTCAATCTAGTTTTTGAACGGCTTTGGAGGCAATTTAATCAGTGAAATAGGGTTGTGGGTCGAGAGAATCGAAGAAATTTCAAAGGGAAGATGAGAAATAACCTTTCTCGAACCCTAGCCCCCTTTTAATCCTCTCTAGTAGCGACACTCTCGCTACAATGAGATATACCTCGCTGCAGCCACACCCTCCCTCACTACAACGAAAAACTCAGAAAAAATTACATTATGATTTCTGCAGAATCTCGCTACAGCGAGACTGCACCCATAAATGCACTCTAAACTATTGCTTTGTCGCTACAACGAGACACTCTTGCTGCAACGAGAACACTCTGCACCAGAATACTTAGCCAAAATTCAGTCCAATCCCAATCATCTAATCATCCACAATTATAAATACAATACACAGAAAAGTCAACACAAATACTTATATTAATAATCAACTATATTACAAAATTCTGGGCTTTATAGTTTGTGATAGGTACATAAAATATGCTCATTTTATACCCTTGGCTCACCCTTTTGGAGCAGCTAAATTAGGACAAGTATTTCTGGACACTGTTGTAAAATTACATGGTTGGCCATCTGAGATAATTTCTGATAGAGATAGCATCTTTATGAGTGCCTTTTGGTCTTAATTGATGTAGCAACATGAGGTTAAATTGCTAAAATCCATAGCTTTCCACTCTTAAACTGATGGACAAACTGAGACATTAAACAAGGCTTTAGAAGGTTACTTGAGATGTGTTACTTGTGAATTACCTAAGAAATGGACAAAACATCTAGCTTTAGCAGAAATATGGTATAATACTAAGTTCCATACAACCATCAAGATGATACTATTTGAAGCCTTATATGGCTACCCTCCACCTAGGCCAAATGTTACAAGGGGAATCACTAGTAGAAGTAGTAGCCTATACTGTGAGAACAAGACAAAGATAACAAAGCTCTTGCAGGATAACTTAACCAAGGCTCAAGAGAGGATGAAGAAGTATGCTGATCTCAAAAAGGTAGACAAAGAATTTAACTGTGGAGACTTAGTTTACTTGAAGATAAACCTTATAGGCAATTGAGTTTGGAAAATTTGGCATTTCACAAGCTAGCTGTAAGGTACTATGGTCCTTTTAAGGTATTAGAATGAGTGGGCAAAGTAGTATACAAACTTGAGCTACCAGCTGGAACAAGAATACACGATGTATTTCATGTTTCACTATTAAAAACACATCATGGCCATCAATCAGCATCACAGGATTTGCCACTGTTCAATGATGAGGGTGAATTTGCACCATAACCATTGGTGGTTCTGGATAGATATATGAAGTAAAAGGGTAATAGAGTTGTCACTGAGGTGTTGATTCAATGGAAACATACCAACCCAAAAGACGTAGTTTGGAGAGAATTACACAGTATGCAACAACAATTTCCAAATTTCGATTGGAGGGCTACCTGGCCTTGAGGACAAGTCCTATTTCTAAAGAGGGAGAAAATTGTAATAAGCAAAATTAGAAGCTTGATTAGCAAGTTAGTTTCCTTTCTATTTTAAATACATTAGTTAGTAAAAAATTAATAGATAGGTTTCTTAAAATAGAAGTTAGCTAGAATTGGAGGAAAATTGGGATTGTATAAGAATCAAGAGGGTATAAATAAACACCCTTATGTACGTTTACGGGATTGATGAATAAAAGTTCAGAGTTATTTCCTCTTAAGTCTTGAGAGCTGAGAGTGAGTGAGGTTTCAATTGAGTAATTCTACTCCCAATTGTTACAATTACTGCTCTCATGAGTCTCTAGTAACTATTATGTAAGTTATAACTTTATTTTTTTGTTAATTAACTAATATATTAGAAAAATTGTATAAAATTTATTTAAGTAAGGGTACCAATAAACATTTCGGTATATGTTAAGAACCCAAAGGAAAATTCCTTGTAATATTTATTTATGAACATTTTCATATCCAACAAGACAACTACTTGTGTTTTATATATGTAAAGAAACATACAGGAAATGCAGAGATTGATAACAAAATAACAAAACAAACTTAGGGGAATTACAAATTGATAGGCAATGATAGATAAAGATGATAATGGGTAACGTATTATAGTAGGCATTTTCATACTTACATGCTTGATCTTCTATACATATTACGTAACAATTTTATCCACATTTCTATATATATATATATATATATATAAATTCTGCCGTTAAGAACATGTTTTAAAAACACTTCAAACAAAATATAAAATTACAAATGAAACTATTCATATAAAATCAAATAAAATACAATAAAATATTAAATTATAATATATGTACAAAATTATAAAAGAATTATTTACTTGAACTTGAACTTTGATTTTAATTATGTGTTTATATATTTCTTTATATATATTAGTGTGACTAAACATGTTTAGTACTATAGTATCTTTATTCATTAAATTTTGCAAATATTTACACATACTTTGTTAAAGTAATAAGTATGAGTGGAAAAAAAATAAAATTAAATATTGAATGGAGAAGTTGAATAATATACAAGTAACAAAGGTTCTTAACTTAATATTTTGAATTAGATGTGAAATTTTAATCGATGTGACTTGTATTATGAACTAATTATTGAAGATGAATATCCGTGAATATTAATTTTTATAAGTACTTCTACGAGTTTAGATTTCTTGTATTAGGTACCTTAAACTTTACTCTCAAGAAAGATGTAAAAAGAAGTCATAGAAGAATTAAAATTATTTACAGATTTTATTTATTTATTTTTTGTAAGAATTAAAATGCTCATGAAATAAGAAAGTTAATAAATGATTTAATTAACAATTGAGATTTTATATAAATGAAAGGCTCCAATTATATCAGATAATAAGAACACTTTCAAGCGTGATACGGTTTAACAAAACAATGACGTTCTTTCTCTGTTTCTTGTTTCTCATTTTGCACATAAAAAGAAAAAGGCATGCTAGATCCTTCAAATTTTCTCTTCCATGAAAAGCGCATCGTTCCATACAGAAGCAATAATATAAATCATATCCCCCCACGCGCTATCAATTTTTCTTTTTTCTTTTTTAAATAAACTTGATAAGAAGTACCATTAACTTTCTTAATAGTCTAAGTTTGTTAATTAATTAACACATCAGCTATATTGAAAGGCTAATGGGTAGAAAAGTAGTGATTTAAATATTAAATAAAAATTTTAAAGTATAGTGGAGATTTGAAAAAAAATGTTAAAAAGGGTTTATCATTATATAATAACTAAAAAATATTTATGAAAAATTATAATTACCCTACAAAAATAAAACCTGCTTTTATAAATTAAAAACATAAAATTTTCAATCTACTTCATTGAAGCGCGTGTTTGGAAACAAAAATCAATCAATTATATAAAAATCGAAAAACTTAAGCAGTTGGAGTTGCTCTATAATTCGAGATATCCGTTGACTTTTTAAGTTTAACTACGTTTCATTGGTTAAACTAAGATACAAATAGGCCTTTTATCTTGTGATAGTTCGATAATACAGTGTTTTGCTACATCTACTCCCTCACTCCCCACTTATATTTTAATGCAACAATAACATTTATATATACATACATACATACATATATATATATATATATATATATATATATATATATATATATATGCATAATACCTTTGTTTTCTTTCTTTTTTATGTCACATCTTTCTCCTTTCTCTAATATTTTTTTTAGTGAACATTTCATTCTCATTTTTCATTTTAAATTGACTGGTTAGAATGGAACCTTGTAGTCCTTGAAAAATCCCGGTTTTGCCCCTTAAGCACCCACTTACAAGTTCTATGTTGTGGATTGCTGCACGTCTATAAGTTCTCGGACCAGTAATATACGTTTATATTCTCTAGTAAGACACCTATATTTACATCACAATGTTTAATGTTATCCAATAATGCAATTTTAAGCTTCAAACTTTTCACTCAAATGTTTGATACAAAAGAAGAGAAGTGAGGGATTAACCGGGGGTGATAGAGGAAAAGAACCTATTTTAAATACGAGGCGGAACATCTTCTAAAAAATTAAAGAGAGAAAAGCATAAATGTTTATTCATATCTCCTTGTTCGTTCATCCCATACATGCTCATAAACCACACAACTATGATTGAGAGTAGCAACTTCTTAATAACTATTTAACAGAAATATCTTCAAGAAACAAGTAAAATAAGCAAAATAGAATAAGAAAATTCTCTAAAAAATTATAGTACAAGACATAATTTTCAAAGTAATTGGGTTGTTGACACTTTCTTTTGAACTTTGTACTTCGATGGTCCAAGATTTACCTAAGCTGCGTCTGCCAATGACTTATCTTTGAGAATTGTACTTTGTATCATAACATTACCATCCTCATCATAAAGAACCTTGTCCTCAAGGTTATATAAAGAGTATAAATAATCCTAATCCTCCCATGAGGTGTCATCAGGTGGAGTCCTTGGCACTATATCAATGCCATCTTCACACTGCGGCCATTGACTTCCGAGTGTTTAAATTCCAAAACAGTGAGAGGAGTGACAAGGGGGTAGTTATCAAAAGAAGTGGGAGGAAGGTGCACAAGTTGAGTTGGCGGGGAACCTTGATGGAACTTCAATAAGGAACAGTGGAAAACATTATGAATACGAGAAAAGGAAGGAAGCTTGAGATGGTACGTTACAGGCCTGACATGAGCTAAAACTTTGTAAGATTTGTAGAATCGTTTACAAGCTTATGATATTTCTCACCAGATAATGAAATTTGTTTGTGTGGCTGCAACTTCACGTAAACCCAAGATCCGACAGAAAACTGCACCTCTGTAACATTCCTGATTTTATAGTAATTATAATTACATTGTTATGATAAATATGTATGTAAAGGGATGTTAGGAGAGTTTTGAAGTGTTAGAATTGTAAGGTTTTTGTTGTTGTAACACCCTTAATTTTGTTGCTATTGTATGGAAAAATAGAGATTTTGGTGCAGGATTCCTCATTGTAGCGAGAAAGAGCATCCAAAATCAGTTTCTGATGCTCTCTCATTATAGAGAAGCTCTCACCGTAGTGAGGGGCTCTCATTATAGCTAGAATGACAGATAATAAAAAAAAAATTTTGTCTGATTTTTTCGTTGTAGCGAAAAAAGGGCTTGTTGGAGTGAGAAGCTCTTGCTGTAGAGAGAATATTGCACGTTAAAGAGTATTTAAGGGCTTTGAACCTAGAAAACTTGGATTACAATCCAAAGTTATGACCCCTCCTTTGTTCTCTTTGACCTCTCACCCTCCCTTATTAGAAATTTTTCTTTAAACTTCAATCTTCCTTCGAATATGAGTTTGGGAGCTCAACCATTCAGATCCAAGTAAGTTTCTTGGAGCTTGGTTCTCCAACTTCATTCTTATTTCTCCATGTTATTTGATATAAAGTTTTATACTTTATGATACTCAACGAAACCTTAACCCTTAAGATGATATTCTCTATTGGGATGTTGTGCCTTTCCCTTGGATCTCTAGGAAAACTCGATCTGAGAGACCCATTTCTAAGTAAAGGGAATGATCCCAAATCCTAACTTCTCTTTGGTATTTTGATTTGAAAATACTAAGTTTTCTACTAGAACCTTAATATTTTCTTAAAATCTAAAGTGTAGGAATAATGAGCTAGACAAAAAAATTCATGATTATTTTCAGAACTATCTAAATATAAATTGTAGCAAAAGCTCTAAAAAGAATCATTTTGAGAATATTAGGATTTTACCAAGGAACATGGTTTAGAGATAGTAAGATTACTATTTTACATTTTCATAATAATAAACTTACAATGAATATTGGACGATGCCAGATTTTAGGATAGATGACTTTGTTATTACTGAGAAAATGTGTATGTTAGATTGTACAATTCGGCTAAGTCCGGAGGTGTTTGACCTTTGGCACATTGTATTAATCTGTGTAGTGTGAAATTGTTTGAGGACCTTCTGTATTAGATGGATATGATACTATAAATATGAATGTTTGTTGATGACTGATGTATGTTGAAATGGGTGAAATTATGTGATTGATGACAGGTGTTATATTGTTCTCAAATGAAGAAAGAGTTTTATGTATAGAAGTAAATGATATGACATGATAAAGGAATTATGAGAGATGTGATTATAATATGCGAGTCAGATAGATTGATGGATGTTATTAGGATACATGTATTGTAGTACATCGAAAGGTGTACTCATAATATATTATTGTAATACATTAAGTTATATGATCAAGACTCATGTATTATGACACGTTGATCTAGAGTGGTGGATATTTTTGCATGATTGTACAAAATTAATGAAAACAAAGAGAAAAAACACCACAGACCTCACACTCATTTCTTGACCTAAACCACTGACCATTCCTTTGTTAAAAGGGGCTGGGTTGACATACGTGTGTGCAGCTAACCAGTAGCTATCTATGTTATGAAGTCTTCAAGAGATCCCAGGGGCAATGAATATGAAAGTATAATAAATGTAAAAATGTGATGAATATGAAATAGTACATAAATTTTGTGATTATAATATATGTATTGTAATATATAGGTTGATGTTGTTATGATATATGTGTGGTAATACATCGACGGGTGCGATTAGGACATATGTATTGTGACATATTGATTGATGCAATATAATACATGTATTATGACATACAAACATGAAAATACATGTCATAAATATTTGCAAAGATGATTGATTGATTGGTGTGTATGTTCCGTTATGATAATGATCTATATAATTTGAGTGTTATCGTTAATTCAATGTATATTAGATAATATTTTCAGTATTATATATATATTTATTTATTTATTTATATTCTTCTATCGAATAAGAGATTTAGTGGGGTGAAAAATACTCACCTTTATTAACTATTTTTTAAGAAGGCGAATAAGGACGGAATAAAGATAATTGATCCATTCTAGGATCATAGTCCAGTGATATTGGAAGGAAGACTGCTCTGTAGGGACTAGAATAATTTGATAAATTGTAATGTTTTATTAGATTTATATTTTAAAGTTGACAAAGTTCTGTAAATACTTTAATTGTTAATTTTTGAGTTTTAAAATAATTTAATAAATTTTGTTGTAATGAATAATTTAGAAATCTTCTTAATGATATTTTAAACTTATATTTATGTGACACAAACTGTTCAAAATTTTGTTCATCACTTTAATGTCCTAAAATTAGTCCTTTGGATGTTTTAAATAATTTGGAATCTTATAAAATTTTTATAAGAGGAATGTAAGTTTTCCTTTATTCTATTCTTGAATCTATAAAATAGAACAAAAATCTCCTATTTTTTCCTTTTGTTATAAAAATTTTATTTTTAAATAAGAAATCAAGGATGTTATAGCTGTAGCGAAATAACTCTCGCCGCAGCGAGAGTGTGTTGCTGTAGCGAGAATAAGGCGATTAAATTAGAACATTTTGTAGCCTTCACACTGTAGGGAGAAAAGTGGATAAGATTTTCTCACCTACAGCGAGAAGCCCTGTTGTAGCGAGAAGGGGCACGCTGTAGTGAAAAGTACAGAAAACAAAGTGCAATTTTGTTTGGTATTTTTACTGTAGCGAGAAAATGCCTCGTTGTAGCGACAATCTCTCACTGTAGCGAGAAATGCTCGTTGTGCAAAAATGTCATGATTTTGAGGGTATGTAAGGGTTTTCCTGCATAAAAACTCATTTCCCATTTTCATTTCATGCTCTTCTTCAAGTTTTCTTTGAAATCTCCTCTTTTACTCATATTTAACCTTTCCAAATTCTGATTTTCCTTGAATCAAGGACTGGACATTAGTTCTAAGCAGTTTTTAGTAAGTTTCTCTAAGTTAAATCTAGTTTTTATCGTTCGTTTTCCTTGGAATCTTATTCTCAAGGAAGGTTTTGTGATTATTTAGGAAAAGATATTGTTTTTGAATGATTTTTATCATCAACACTTTTCTAGAACGTCATTATAAGGTAAGGAGAGCTCTATTTTATCAGTATATTACAAGTTGTGTGTTAAGCTTATGAGAGCTTTATCTCATAGTACTGTATGATGATATGCATGTTGTTTGATTGATCATTATGTGTTTGTAAGATAAGAAAGCATGATATCTTAGCTGAATAACTTTATTAATAATTTCTGAACATGTTGAATGTAATGTTGTGATTATTAAAGTGAAAATGCTGATGTTGTACTATTGAGATACTTTGAACAAAAGGATGATAATGTTAGAATGAATATTTTGATTGTGGAGTCATATATTGATGTAATGAATAATGTGGAAATTGTCTGGAAGTGCTCATCAGCATGATTTTGTGATTGGATTTGAGATAAATATGGCTGGATATGAGTACTAGATGGATCTAGTTTTCTAGGTTATTTTTGATAAAAAAAATGTAATTTGGAAAGTGAAAACTGCACAAAAATATATAAATATTCAATAAAGTAAATTATTGTCTTTAATAATTCAAATGTTGTGAATTTGATAGAATTTTGATATAATTTTGTTAGTTTTGCAGGAAACTCTGAGCTGAGATCATAAGGTTGAAGGATCACTACAAGAAAAAATAAATTTAGCTACGAAAATTAGCTATGGAATTATTCTGTAGCAAATCCCTAGCTAATTAGCTAGGGATTAGCTAGGGATAAAAATTTAGTAGCTAAATTCACAAAAATAAGTGGCGCCTTGTGGCAGAAAAAAATTACTTCGATTTAGCTATATATTAGCTATAGGCTATTGTGTAACTAAGAAATTTTTAATTTAGCTATGGATTAGCTAGAAAAATTTTTTGTAGCAAAATTAACTTATGGTGGGAATAAGTGAAGCCTTATGGCAGGAAAAATTTGCTTGGAATTAGCTATGGATTAGTTACAGACTTTTGCGTAGCTAAATTTTTTTTTAATTTAGTTACGAATTAGCTACAAAATTTTTTTGTAGCAAAATAAACTTAAGGTGGGAATAATTAGCGCCATATGACAGGAAAAATTTGCTTGGAATTAGCTACAGATTAGCTACAGACTTTTGTGTAGCTATGAAATTTTTAATTTAGCCACAGATTAGGTAGAAAAAATCTTTGTAGCAAAATTAACTTATAGTGGGAATAAGTGGTGCCTTATGACGAAAAAAATTTGCTTGAGATTAGCTACGCATTAGCTACATACTTTTGTGCAGCTAAATTTTTTTTAATGTAGCTACGGATTAGCTACAGAAATTTTTTGAAGCAAAATAAACTTATGGTAGGAATAAGTGGAGTCATACGACAAGAAAAATTTGCTTGGAATTAGATACGAATTAACTATAGACTTTTGCGTAGCTAAAAATTTCTTAAGTTAGATACGGATTAGTTATAGCAAAAGTTAGCTACAAAATATTCTTAGTGTAGCTATGAAATAGCTATAGAATGATTCGATAGGAAAATTTACACTTAAAAAAAATCTTAAGTTAGTTACAAATTAGGTTTAGAGCTTGTTTGATTTATGGTTTTTAAAAATAATATTTTAAAATAGTTTTATAAAATTATTTAAAGAAGAAAATAAAGTAAAATTTGTTTGGTATTTTAATTTTCAAAATTAATTTTAGGATGAGAAGATAAAAAAAATTTGTTTGATATATTTGTTTTAGAAAATAAGTTTTAAAAACTAAAAAAATATATTTTTTTGAGTTAATATTTTAAATTAGATGAATATATATTTGATATTTAATTTTAGTATTTTTTATTTAAATATATTTTTATATGAAAAATAAAATATTTGATTAAATTTTGTTAAACCATTAAAGTTTAATATAATATATGAAAATAATTAATATTAAATTAAACAATAATGATTAATTTTAATATCAGAATAATTTTTAATAAAAATATAAATGGTAAAAATTTAACGAATTATGAAATAATCTGAATTATTAACCCATTTATATATAAAACACTCTAAAATCTATATAAATTAGATAATATGCATTCATTATAAAAAAAAATTAAATAAATAAATAAAATTAAAACTTCTTAAAAATTATTTTTGTTTTTATTGATATTATTTATTAACCAAATCTGGAGTTTTATTTATGATAATTGTAAATACAATTTTTTATTAAAATAAATCAAACTTTAATTTTAAACCATAAATAAGACTAATTAGAGTTGAATAATAATATAAAATTATTATAATAAGATAATATTTTATATATAATAAATTTTGAGGTTAAATTTAATTTTCTCTATTTTGAAATTAAATGGAACACTTTTTTTTAAAAATTTTTTGAGCATGCTAATTATTTGCTCTGGTGGATTTATTTTTTTATGACTGAGAAAGATAGATACAACAGAGTAAAAGACAAACTACACTCAGCCAGTTAAATAATTTATTAACTTCGTTAAATTCAATTAAAAGTTTTTCTCTTAACATTAATTAAAATTTTTAATATATTTAAGCATAATTTGTTAATATATTTAAATAAAAATATTATTCTTAATTTTTTTAAAAAATAATTATTAATATTTTTAATTTATAATTTATTTAAATTTTAAAGTATTTACAAAATATATAATATATTTTATGACAAATACATTATTTCATTAAGGATAATAAGGGTGCACAAATAATTTAAATTATAAAAGCCCATACATTATATTGTTTATACTCCCAAGTATAAATATTACTGCTTATAAACTATATATTCAATTTAAAACTAATTTAACTTGTTGAAATTTGTTGAAATTATAGGTTGTCAATTAACTTGTTGTTAAAAGTAATTATGATGAATTTGTGGCTCTCGAATTAGTAGTTTTAAAAAAATATTGAAAATATATTTCTGTAGTCATGTTCACTAGATAAATTCTTAAAGATTATTTTTATTTTTTAAAATAAAATAACAACAATAATAATAATTTCACACTTAAAACTATCCTAAAGAAGTTGTATTTATTTTTTGAAAAAAAAATTTTTAAAAAACATACAAGAATGACCATTGTCTCTAAAAAACAACAATAAAAATAATGTTATGAACGAATATTTAATTTGATTATTTTTTTTTACAAACAGCAAATAATAATATCAATAAAAACTAATATCAATTTTCTACCTTTATCGATGTAGACCTAAACCATTTTTTATATATTTCTAATAAAAAAAAATTAACAAACAACAAAGAGAAACATAAAGTAATAAATTTATATAGAAATTAATTAAAAGTGTAATTAAGTATTTTTTTAACTAATTGATTGAGATTAAGAATGTTAAGTTGCTCTATTTTGTGATAGGTTGGTAGGTGATCTACTTAAATAATGAAAATAAATATTCATAGAAAATAAAAGTAATAAAAATATAGTTTTTTAATAAATTAAAAAAATCAGAATTAAAATTCAATTAAAAAAAGGAATTTAAGTTAGACTTTAGAGTATGTAAAGCTTGAAAATAGGAAATAAATATGAGATAAATTGAAAAAATTATAATCTAATAAGTTAATCTGTTAGACCTAAACCCGATATGTCTTGCAAATTGATGGGTTCAATTCAAATATGTACCCTAATAAATAAAAATTGGTGGTGTTAGTTGTTATTTGTGTATTCATATCTTCCTTATTTTATGATACATATTTTATGAGTTTTATATTAAATTAAACTACAAATTATTTCTTTTTAATTAGTTATTCACTTTGAGAAAATTTTAATTTCCTTAATCATGTTAATTAATATTAAAATTTCATTAATCAATTGTTAATATACTAAAATATTGTTATTTCATTATTAAAACAATATTTTATTGATTAAATTATCTTATTTTAAAAAAGAAAAATTCTAAATGCCTACATTTTTATTTTTAACCTATATTTTCATCACCAATAAAATAATTTAAAAAAATTATTTACTTTTTAAAAGGACCATCTTTATCACTTAACAATTTCTTTTCCCGCTGCATAGACTTCTTTCTCTTTTCTTCTCATTATGCGCAACTAAACGTTTGAACTTCCCTTATCCCTCCCACGTTTTTCCCTCATCTGCACGATCTACACATGACATTTTCTTTTTCCACTTTCTCTATCACATAAGTTACTGAGGTAAGTCCAATCCCTAATTTAGTCCCAAATTTTCTACTTTATAAAATCTAAAATTGCTTATTTTGCTTACAAATTTTTATTCTTCAGAATTCAGAAACCCTAGCTGTTTTGACACACTCGTCGTCGAGCTTCCATTCTTGGCCCTCACCATCTTAGGGAGTTTTCAATTTCATCCTAAGTATTTGTAGTTACGTACCCGATTTGTCACGCTTTACGGTGAATTTATTTTATCGCTGTGATTCATAAATAGTTGAAACTATTGATGTTTAGTTAGTTGTTTGAGTTGTTCTCTTTGGTGGTTTCAATTTGTATTGTGTTATAGTTTTTATGAATGTTGCTTACTACCTATTTGATGAAATGCCTAAACTAATGCGATAGTGTAAATTTTTTTTTTTTTTGGGTTATGGTTTCTGTGTTATATGCAAGGTGGTTTTCTAAATGGCTACTAATCTTTCCTTCACAATTTTATTTCTATGTATCGTTTTTAACTATTTAATCCGTCTTTTCGATGTGTTATAGAAGTTAGTATTTTACTCAGTTGTATTCCTAAATATTTTTTGTTCTGCTTGCATGAAGTAATTTCAAACACCCAGTTTTCACATTCAGATGTTTTGAATATGAATTAAAAGAGAATGGTCTGTGAGGGGATAAAACAGTTGAAATTTCCTGATGGTTATGCATCAAACATTACGCATTGTGTTAATATTGATGAAGGTAAGATATACGGAATGAAAAGTAATGATTGCCATATTTTTATGCAGTGATTAATTCCTATAGCATTTCGTGATGTAATACCGAGGCCTATTTGGGGGTGAATAACAGAACTTAGGTGCTTGTTTAGAATGATTTGCGCAACCGAGATTCGTGCTTCGGTTATGGAGAATCTTGAAGTTTCTGTGATTGAAATAATGTGCAAGTTAGAGAAGATTTTTCCACCACCCTTCTTTGATGTAATGGAACATCTCATTGTGCACTTGCCTTATGAAGCTAAGGTTGGAGGACCAATTGTCACAAAGCTAAGAGAATACTAACTAGCAAGTGTAATAGGTAGTTGTAGCAAGTAATAAAATTTGAAATTCAGTTTGAGTCCCAAGTATCGTCCTCAGGGATTAGTTCTATCAATTACTACTTCACAAATCAATAACTAGTTGAGCTAAACGAAATTTGAAGTGTTTTGAAGCATTTAAGAACAAAAGCAATAAAGTGCAGAAATAAAAAAATCACAGCAAAACAAAGTGACGAATTTTATTAATGAAATAATGTGTGAATGAAGATAGGATTGATTTCACCTCTTCATCAATTGTACAACTGAAGTAGATCTAAACTCTAGGTTCCTTAATTAATTGATGATCAATTTCACTTATTCAATCAAAGGACAATCCCTTGCCTCAATGATCCCAATATTCAATTAACTACCCTAATTCCTTAGGTGTAAATCAATCAAACATTACATTAGGCATTGGAAATTATGAGATCACAAGAGCACGAATTCTTATCCCTAAGATATCCATAACCTTGACATTCAATTCAGATTTGAGAAATTAACTCAACTTTCATTAAAGAAAATCCTCTAGGTTCAATTCAATTGAATAACAAATTCAAGAATTGCATTAAAGAAAGAATTAAACGTTCAATACAATCAAGATCTTAAAATTCAGATCCACAATCAATTTACAATATCAAAATCGGATCCATCAATCCATAAGAAAAAGAAATGAGAACATGTTCATAGAAGAAAAAGAGAAAGAAAGAGTAGAAAAAGAGGAGCAACAAAATTTCTTCATAAATCCAATACCCAGCCTGATTCTTCAAGGTCCAGAGCTTAGAAGTCGCCCCAAATCTCCCTCTCTAACTCTCTTAAGGTGTGAAAATGAAAAAAATGAGAAAATATCCAAAGATTTTAAGCTTTTCTGCAATTTATAGAATCCTCGCTCTTCGTGCGTTATCACTTTTCTGCACTAAAGTAACCACGCAGAGGCCGTGTGTTCACTTTCGTAAACGAAAGTGATCATGCGCATCTTGCTATGCTAGCGAGCACTCTAGAATACTCACTTTCGCCAGCGATAGTGATCACGCATACTGGAACGCTCACTTTTGCCAGCGAAAGTGACAACGCGCATCTATACTCTTTTGAGAAACTCTCTGGAACGCTCACTTTCACCAACAATAGTGATCACGCCCAGATTTCCCTTCATTTCCAAGCTCTAGAACAATCACTTTCACCAGGAAAGTGATAACGCCTAACACATCTTCATCAATTCTTGTTCCTTATCTCCAAATTTGCTACTTTTCTTCTATCTTTCTCTCTTAATCCTCCTACCTTATGATCTCAACTTAGAGTTTCCTGTAAAATAGGTCTAATCAGTACTTTTTACATAGAAAATTTACAAAATCTAAACAATTAAACTATTTAGAAATGAATTGAACATTCTATTATTTTTATGAGTTTTCCAGCTTTTTCCATCATGTTTTTCATATCAAATGTATTAAAAATTAAGGTAGAATACTAGTAAAATCAGCATTTATCACCTGTGCAGTATAGGTGGATGTATCCATTTGAGAGATGCATGTTGTACTTGAAAATAAAGGTTTGGAATAAGGCGAGAGTCGAGGGATATATTTCTGAAGCATATACATTAGAAGAAATTTCAAATTTTGCATCAATATATTTTGATCCACATATACAAACAAGGCACATTAAAGTTCCACAAAATGATGATGGTGGGGAGGTATTTAAAGACAAATGCCTTTATTTTTCAACAACCATATTGCCCTATTGGAAGAGGTCATAAGAAATTCTTGACTGATAAAGAACTTGAAATTGTAGAGACATACGTGCTTGTAAATTGCACTGAAGTGGAACCCTATCTTTAGTAAGTCCTCTCAATTATTAGTTTGTAAGAAGTTTTTTATTATATATATATATATATATATATTTACTAACTATTGCTCTAATTATTAGACAATTTGAGGAGTCATTAAGGGAAACAAATCCCAATATCACCGATGATGAAATTTTAAAAGTTCGAGATAAGGAATTCTGTAGATGGTTAAAAGAACTTGTGAGTACTTCATGTATACGTCATTTTTATAAAGACATCAATAATGTTCTTTCTATTAAAATTTCTATTTCTTTTTTATTCTAAGGTACAATCTGGTGGTGTTGAAAACCTAATGATTCGACAATTTATTTATGGTCCTTCTAAGGTTTATGACATCGTATAATGGCTTAATAGTTAAGGGGTATCAATTTCATACTAAGGAATATGGAGAAAATAAAGCTACCATGAATAGTGGAGTATGTGTTAGAGGTAGTATATATGGTGAGAATGACCTAGACTAATATGGAATACTTGAAGATGTATTGGAGTTTTCATATTTAGGATATGAGAACAAACTTTTTCTTTTACAATGTCATTGGTTTGATCCAATTGATGGAGTTAAGATTGATGAAACATATGGACTAGTTCATGTTAATTGTAGATCACTGCTTCAATCAAATGAACCATTCATATTAGCTGAGCAAGCACAACAAGTATACTATACAAAATACCAGTAAGTGGAAGTAGAGTTAATGGCCATTGGTGGAATGGGATGAAGAAGGATGTAGCTGAATATGTATCCAAATGCCTAACTTATCAGAAGGCGAAGGTGGAAAACCAGTGTCCACTTGGGTTGTTGCAACCTTTGGAGATCCCTGAGTGGAAGGGGGATAGCATTTCCATGGACTTTGTTTCTCGTTTGCCAAGGACCAAGAACAATCATGATACTATTTGGGTGATAGTAGACCGATTGACCAAGGCTGCACATTTTCTTCCAATCAACATGAAGTACAAATTGGAGAAACTAGCGGATATGTATGTGAGAAAGGTAGTCAAGCTACATGGAGTTCCGATTAGTGTGATATCCGACAGAGGCCCAATATTTACTTCAAGGTTTGGGGAGTTTGCAGAGGGCGTTGGGTACTAAGTTAAAGCTTAGTTCACCTTATCACCCACAGATTGACGGTAAGACCCCGAGTGGACTATTCAATCCTTAGAAGATTTGTTGAAGGGCTTGTGTGATTGACCAGCAGGGAACTTGGGAAGAATTTCTACCCTTGGTGGAGTTTACGTACAACAACAACTATCATGCTAGAATTGGCATGGTGCCATTGAGGCTTTGTATGGACGAAAGTGTACAAGTTCCTTATGCTGGTACGAGACTGGAGAGGCGACTCTGTGTGCACTAAACATAGTTCAGAAGGAGAATGAGCAGATCAAGATGATTAGAGAGAAGATGAAGGCTACACAAATTTGGTAGAAAAGCTATTATAATAAGAAGAGAAAACCCTTGGAGTTTTAGGTGGGTGACCATGTGTTTTTGAAGGTCTCACCTGTGACTAGAGTTGGGAGAGCTCTGAAATCTAGAAAGTTATCTCCTAAATTCATTGAGATATTCAAAGTACTGAGTAGAATTAGTCCTGCAGCTTACTAGATAGCATTGCTTCCAATCCTCTCAAACTTATATTCAATGTTTCATGTGTCTTAACTCAGGAAGTATGTACTGGATCCTTCTCACGTGATTGATCTCGACCTAGTTCAAGTGACAGAAGACTTATCATACAATATATATCTAATGAGGGTGCAAATCACTGTACTAAGCAGCTAAGGGGTAAGGAGATCTTGTTGGTGAAAGTGATATGGAATGCGAGCAACAAGGGGGACTTGATAAATGCATATTTTACTAGGTTTTTATGTAGTTTTCTAGGTTTTTTTTTAATATAGAAAATGTAATTTGTAAAGTGAAAACTACACAAAAATATATAAATGTTCAATAAAGTAAATTGTTTTCTTTAATAATTCAAATTATGTGAATTTAATAGAATTTTGATGTAATTTTGTTGGTTTTGCAGGAAACTCTGAGATGAGATCATAAGGCTAGAGGATCAAGAAAGAATGTAGAAGAAATTAGCAATTTTGGAGACAAAGAACAAGGATTAATGAAGCTAGTTGTTGGGCGTGATCACTATTTTTAAGAAAAGTGGTCATTCCAGAGCCTAAGTTCAGGGACTGACTTATGCGTTACCATTTTTCCAACAATAGTAACCACACTCATGAAGAAGAGATTATATGTTATCACTATTTCTGATAAAAGTGATTGTTCCAGAGATGGGGTAAGAAGAATTACTTGTGCGTGATCACCATTTTTCAAAAAAGTGATCACGCGCAAGTCTGATAGCTACGGTTATCACTATTTTTGAGAAAAGTGATGACGCGTATGACCAAAGGGGAAAAAAGATGCGCGTGGCTCCTTTTATGAATAAAAGTGAACACGCACATGATAGTTGAGGCAATTCATCTCTGCGTTGCTACTATTATCTACAAAAGTGATTGTTCCAATCATGAAGGTTACCAAAAAGGCTTCTGTGTAGTTACTTTATTGAAAAATAGTGATCACGCCAGAAAGGCAGAAAATATATAAATATAAGATTAGCTCGGAAACTTGGTATCTTTTCCACACCTTAGGAGAGTTAGAAAGGAAGATTGGGGGCCACTTCCAAGCTCTAGACCTTGAGGAATTAGGCTAGGGATTAGATTTATAAAGAAATTCTGCAGCTCCTCTTCTTCTACTCTTTCTCTTTCTTTTTCTTTTAGGAACATGTTCTGATTTCTTGTTCTTATGGATTGATAGATTCGATTTTGATATTGTAAATTGATTGTCGATCTGGATTTTAAGATTTTGATTGTATTGAATGTTTAATTCTTTTTTTAATGTAATTCTTGAATTAACTTTTCAATTGAATTGAACCTAGAGATTTTCATTAATGAAGTTGAGTTAATTTCTTAAATCTGAATTGAATGTCAAGATTATGGATATCTTAGGAATAAGAATTCGTGATCTTATGATATCTTAATTTCTCATACTTAATGCAATGTTTGATTAATTTACACCTAAGGAATAAGGGTAGTTAATTGAATATTAGGATCATTGAGGCAAGGGATTGTCCTTCGATTAAATAAATGAAATTGACCATCAATCAATTAAGGAACTTAGAGTTCAGATCTACTTCAATTTTGCACTTGATAAAGAGGTGAAATCAATCCTAACTTCATTTACATATCATTTCATTACTAAAATTCGTAGCTTTGTTTTGTTGTGATTTTCTTATTTCTATACTTTATTGCTTTTGTTTGCAAATGCTCAAAACACTCTAAAATTCATTTAGCTCAACTAGTTATTGATTTGTGAAGTGGTAATTGATAGAATTAATCCCTGAGGACGAAACTTGGGACTCAATTGAATTCCAAATTTTATTATTTGCTACAACTACCTAGTACATTTGCTAGTTAGTGTTCTCTCAGCTTTATGACAAGGCTTTATGTGAGAGACTGAGAGTAGGATGAGAGAATAGTATTCAGAATTATTTGTATGACTTAATGAATTTTGAGGATGGAATTTCCTAAAGGAGGGGAGAGTTGAAACACCCCGAGTTTTGTAACCCTGATTTGATTATTAATATAAGTATGTGTTATTAATTAGATGTGTATTTTGATTTATGATCAATGGTGTGAAGAAGTGCATGTGTATGTGTATATATGTATGTTGTAAGTTAAATGTGAATGTTGACTTATGGTTGGGTTAGATTAGTTGGAAAAATAGGTTGAGGTTGTGTTGTAGGGGCATTCTCGCTGTAGCTTGAAGGTCTTAGGCAAGTTAGTGTGTCTCTGTTGCATTTTCTCTTTAATGAGAGGCTCCTCGCTGTAGCAAGAAGGCAAGAAAGAAGTAGTTTTCTTGATTTAGTCTTGCTGTAGCAAGATTATGTAGAAAACAAGTGCAATTTTGTTTGATATTTTCGTTGTAGCGAGAAGAGGTCTCACTGTAGCGAGAATATCATAATTCTTAGGGTATTTGAGTGGTTTAGGGTTTGGAAAATGCTTTTTTCCCACACTTCTTCCATTTCTCTGTCGGTCCTCTCAATCTCTAACTCTATTTCACCGATTAAATTGCTTCCAAAGCTGTTTGTGTGCTAGATTAAAGGTTAGGATCATGTTTTAGACGTTTGGAGGTAAGTTTTATGAGTTAGGGTTTTCATTTTTCACTCTTCCTTCATTTTCTTAGTTTCTCATGGAATTTTCAATGTATTTAGGATGAAAATTTGCGTAGGGAACATTTCTATCATTGATTTTGTTGTGGTTCCTCAATCTAAGGTAAGGGGCGACTCTACCCTATCTCTTTGGGTTGGAATTTGTTTATATTGTTATGTAATGGAAGGTGAATGAGATAGAACGTAGGAAAATGTGTGTTTTAATAGAAATTTTGTGTTAATCATAATGTCGTAGATTTTGAGTAATAGGTATGATAAAGTGATTTAAATTGCAATAGAATTGTGGTGGGAAATTGTGTGTTTAAATATAATGTGTTTGAATGTGTGCGTACATGCCACGTACGAGAATGAATGCAATGATATGATTAAGAATGTGAGTAAATATGTGTGAATGGCATGATGAATGTGAATATGAATGTGATTGTGTTTGGAATGATTGGTATTATGAATGGTTACAGCGATACACTAGGAGTATGGAAGATGGGACTGGTAGAAATACGTTGGGAAAAAGAAGGTGGTGGTGATACCAACAGTGAGTGTGAGTGCACTACATGTCATACACTCTTCTCCTGACTCGGCCTCTGACCAATACCTTTGGTAAGGGGCACACATTGTATCAATGAGGCAGCGACTAATCGGCGACTATCCATGGTATGAAATTGAGTAAGTCTCTAAGGTTGAGAGAAATAGAAAAACTGTGATCATAGTGCCATTGTGAGCATGACTAACTTGCAGTGAGCACACATGTGTGTGAATTGATTGAAGGTGTAGTGAGCACACCGAAACATGTTTGATGTGTGAATATGAGTGTGTGTTATTGTTTTAAAATGTAATCTTATCATATTAGGGATTATTGTTAATTAGGCAAGGTGAGCCTTTATGTTTATGTGTGCGTGATAATGTAGAGCACTCAGCCTTACATTTATTTTTTAGGTGATCAAGATGATCAGCATCAAGCTCAGTGAAGGGATGGATGATATTGCTATAAGACTTAGAAAATTATTTTTGAAATTTATGATGTATTAAATAGGTCCTATAGCATTTACTTGATTCAAATTTGTAACACATCCCATATTTTGAATTATTTTAATGAAACTATGCGATTGAAGTTATTGGAAATGAAATTTTTATCTTCTTTCTCCAATTGTGAATATATATATATTGAAATACATTGAAATAAATTAAGGTGTTACACTTAACACTTTAGAAGTGAAAATTCAAAAGAAGCTTGTGCATAAACACTTCAAGCATTCAAAGTTAACACGCGCATTAACAAGAGCTGGGTGTTGCCACTTTCTATACATAAAGAGTCACTTTAGAGAAGTTTTGGCCAGAAGAAGGTTACGTGTGTACACTTTAAGTGTTTGAAGTGTAAATGCACATGACAAAACTTTGAAAAACCACATAAAGTGTTCACTCTAATACTTAGGGATAAGCATTCATAATCTTGTAATCCTATGATTTCTAATACTTAATGCAAAGTTTAATTGAATTACACTTAAGGGATTAAGGTAGTTAAGTTGGACATTATGATCATTGAGTTAAGAGATTGACCTTTAGTTAAAACTAAGTGAAATAAATTTATCAATCAGTTGAAATACTTAAGAGTTTAGAACATGATTAAGTCACAATTGATAATTTGGTGAAGTGATTCCTAACTCCATTCTATATATCTTTTCATTACCACGTTCATAGTTATATTTTACTACATCTTTATAATTTCTTACACTCGTTAATTCTAATTTTTTGTATAATGAAAACCTTCCAAACATTTGTAAGGCTCAACTAGATGTTGATTTGTGAATTGATAAATCTAATCCCTGAGGATGATACTTGGGAATCAAACTAAATTCTAAATTTTATTACTTGCTACAACTAACTAGTACACTTGCTAGTTAGTGTTCTCTAAGCTATATGACAAGAAACATGTAGAGTGAAAAGTTAGGCCACTGAGTCATTTGGTATTAAGCGAGTGAGTTGACGTAATGAAAGAGAGTGTGAAGGGTTGACATCACCCTTTAGTGAGTTGGTTCTGATGGATAAACTTCAAAATTAAATTATGACAATCCGTTATGATAATCCATAAGAATAGGCCCAAGTTATTTAAGCCACTGAGCTCCCAACACTATATTAGAGCGTCCCATATCCAATAAAAACAAATCGAGTGAGAATTTGTTGTCTTAGATAATTAATTCAACACCCTTATAAACCTGAGAACAAAGTAATTTTCTTAGAATTATTGTCGCATTAGGAATAAGGCCCACTAGATGCACCAACCTGCCTTGAATGAAAGTGTACTGCCCCCATCCACCAACACAATAATAAGCTTCTTACACCCCTCATAATTTGATTGGTTTAAGAAATACCTGAACTTAATAATGCATTCACACATAGCTGGGTTGATTGGGCTGCAAAACTAGCCAAGCATTCCTCCAATGAGGTTGGATTCGAAAGTGGTACCTACTGGGGCAATGGGTCATCTTCTCCACCTAAGATTGCATAATTTTCCTCTGCCACTAAGAGAAAAAATTTGATAGAGCACCTATGGTTTCTTGTGAACCTTTGGTTGCAATTGAAACATGGGCTCTTTTCACACTGTTCCACCAACTCGGCTTCTATGTGTTGCCATAAACATGACTTAGGAGTGGGCATAGGTAATAAGGAGTAAGGAATAGAGAGGTTGTACCACCAGGGATGTTAGTGATAGAATAGTCTTAGTAGCAGAAGTATAGGACCACTAGATGAGTGGCTTAGGAAGGAAAGTGCAAGGTGTGTCATTGAATTTTTCTTCGTGCAAACAAGCCAAACCCACCAATTGGGGAAGGGGAAAAATGCTCGTGAGCCACGACCTCGAGATGTATATCAGCACACAATCCATAAATAAAACAACTTAATAAGAATGATGATTGCAGTCTCTTAATTCAGTCACCAGAGATTCTAAATTGCTCAGGTTAGCAACGATGAAGGACATTTGGGTAAAGTTGAAAAGCTTCCCTTGTGGATGCTCATATGCAGTAGGAGCGAATCTGGCTTCCAAGGATTGTAAAAATTGTCCCAACGACAAATATTGTTATTGTTGTGCATCTATTGGAACTAAGGCAATGCTTCCCCATCGAGATAAAAGGGTGCCACTGTGATGCGCTCTAGTAGAAGCGTATGATGGTAGTTGAAGAATTGGGTGATTTTAAAAATCCAACCCAAGGGATTCGTGCCATCAAAACAAGGCCATCTAGCTTGAGAAAATCTTCTGAGACTAGGAAGCGCTAGACGCTGTCTCAGCATTGGAATCCATGGTTATGTTTAGGAAGGAAACGGTTAGGGAGTAGAGAGATAGGTGAACATTTCCTTAAATTTGTTAGGAGGCTAAGTAGAGGAACTTTTGGAATGTGTACCATCTGCCATGGAGGAAAAGTGACAATGAGAGCACCAGATGATAAGGGTGATAAAGGAAAAAAAAAAAAACTGACCATGAATGCGAGCCAGAACACCTCCTAAAAAATTAAAGAGAGATAAACAAAAATATTAATTCATATCCTCTTGTTTGTGCATCCCATACATACTTATATGCCACATAATAATGATTGAGAGTAACAACTTTTGAATATAAATATCTTCTAGAAACAAGGAACATAATCTAAATATAATAAGGAAATTTCCTTAGTGAAAAATCTAGCATAAGAGGTAATTTTCAAAGTAATTGGGTTGTTGATGCTCTCTTTTGGACTTTGTACTTGATGATGGTCCATGATCCACCTGAACTAGGTCTGCCATTGACTTATCTTTAGAAATCATATTTTTTTGTCATAACAGTGATAATGAAAGTTATTGCACTTGTAGTTACTATGTTATAAATTTTATTAGTGGCATAAAATATTGAAGTGTAATAACTTTCTAATAATTGAATGATTCAATTTTATCTGATGATTCAAACACTTGATGGTCATATTAAGTTAAAAATTAATACACATTAGTTGGTCCTCTACCTACTTGTAGAACATACTTTAATTATCTTTTATGTTCTTAGAAAACTTCCATCATGACTTGTGTGTGAAAGAGAGGGAGAAGGGAGAAAAAAAAATAATTAATCAATTCTACTGAAGTTCCTCGAGGATTATGGCTTCTTCAAGTAATTTGGGTATGAAAAATTGTAACTTTCAAGATCCTATGTGTTATTGAATAATTCCATTGTAAGTTTTATATGATTGAATTGTTTCCTTTTGAGCTTATAGTGTGGTATCATAGCTCGGGTTATGAAATTTGTAAAAATTTTTCTCCTATTATGTTAAATTGCTTGTAAAAATTATGTGTTTTTTTTTGTCATATGAAAGTTGTTTGCCTTGAAGAAATAAAGGATTCGAAACTTTGTTCAATTGGTTTCATGACACGTACACCACCATTGAATTATGATTCAATAAAACCAACTTGTGAAAATAATTCACCTTATTTTAACATTTTACTAAATAAACAAATATATATCAATAAATTAATGGAATGTAACTTATAAATTTATGTTATATAAAAGCAAAGTCATTAACTTTTAGCAAAGCTTATGAAATTTCAAAATTAAATAAATTAATACATTTTTTATATGACAATATTAAAGATGAATTGTTAGACTAAGAATCATACGATAGTTTCACATAATGATAAGCACAAAATTAACAAATCTTGACATCAATTAACCATATTTTAACCTTATATTAATCAAATATATAAATATAAGTGAAATATAGTATTGAAATTATGGTTACTAAATTGTTGATTTGTTACCAAATTTAAAAGTAAATGTCACTAGTTTTATAATAATTATTTCTATATCTTTTAGAAAATAGATTGGTACACTTTAAGAAACAATGTTAGTAGTGTATTTTAGACATAAGAAGTCATTGTACTTCAATATATATATGTGGATTTTTTGGGCTTCCTTCCTATACGAAGAAAGACTCAAATATTTTGTTTTATTATGTCTTACTAAAATTAGTGGAGAGGGGCATAGAAGGTATGAAAAAAGAGATAAGAGAAAAAGAGAACCTATTGCTATTTTTGCACATCACCAAACCATCATTTTTCATATTGTAACTATGGATTTGTTCACTATTGGATCCAGTTGAGTTTTTGGCAGGATGTTTGCAATATGAAAATCTTTATTTCATTCAAGTAAATTGTTGAGAAAACATTTGGAGAGGGAGAAAAAGATATTGCAATTTCATGCTTAACAATTGATAATTTTTCATTTGCTTATTTTTTGGTTGTGAGCATTGGTGCTTTGTTTACATTGAAATTTTGTAAGCACATTTTGTGCACTCATTGGAGATTTTCATGACCTTTTGTTTATCATAGTGTATTATTTCTTTGGTCTGCACGCTCGTGGTTTTTTACTCTTACTTTGAGGAGTTTTCTTTTCATCTGCTTATTTTTTGTTTGTGAACATTGGTGCTTTGTTTACTTTGGTTGTTTGTAAGTACAGTTTATGCATTTATTAGATTTCTTCATGATCTTTTGTTGATCATAGTGAGTTATTTCTTCGGTCTACACGACTCATGGTTTTTTACCCTTACTTTAAGGAATTTTCCACGTTAACAATTATTTGTCTCTTATGTTATTTTGTGGTTCTATTTTTATCTTATTTTTATTGGTGCTCCTTGTTAAATCGGTGTACTTAAATATGTATTTAGTATTCCATTTGAAATTGTAAATTTGTATGCTTAAAGTTTATAAGGTATCCATATGTTGGAATGTATATATAAGGGTTGTATGTTTGCAGGATAAGGAGCAGTGTGATTGTTGTGCTGTGTGATGATGTTGTTGAATGTAAAGTGCAGTATGAGTTGGAGAATAATTATTAAGAGTGTTGTATATAGGATAATCTAGGAAGTATGGTTAAGAGTTAATATTATCTCAATCGGGAGAGAGATTTGGAGTTCTGGGTGCAGGGTAGTCTCGCCCAAACAAGAATTAGTCAGGCAGGAGTAGGCATTCTGGAGTGTTCTTGCTCAAGTAAGATAAGATATGATTGCCCCAACTGTCCCTTTGCTCAGGCAGGAAGAGATCTCGCTCAGGCGAGAGGCGACCTCGCTTGGGCAAGATGAAGCTCGCTCAAGCTAGATGTTCCTCGTTCAAGCAAGAATAGCAGAAATCCAAGAGGTTCCACTATCTGGTTTTCTCGCCCAGGTGAGGATTAGCTTGCTCAAGCGAGAGCATGTAGGCCTGGAGGGTTATTTAAGGAGCCTCAGCGACTAGAAACTTCATTTCTCAACAAAAAGCTTTCCGCTCTTATTTTCTCTCTGTTCTCTCATCGTATTACCTTCGAGAAACTTTCTCAAGGCTGAATTTCTTCCTGATCCAAGTGGAAACTGCTGTTTAGTGTAGATATAGGTCAGATCTTGAGACCTTAATCTTTAACTCTAAGTTTTATTTCTTAAGTTCCTCTTTTCTAAAGTCTCAAACTCTTGATAGTGAGAAAATCTATACCCGCGATCGTTGTTTCTTTCATTGAGAACTCACGTGAAGTTTGATATGAGAAAAACTAATTCCAGGTGAGGGGAGCTTATCTGAGCTGGTTTATTTGTCTAGTAATTGCTAAGCTATCTAGGAATTTAAATTTTATTTTAGCTGAAAATAAGCTATTGAATGGTTAACCTTAGGTTAAAATCCAAAATAGGATAACTAAGAATGTTGAGCGTGATGTGTTACGATGGAGTTTTGTTGCTTGATGTGTGTAATATAAAATTATTTATGTTCGAGATAACTGGTGAAATATGGTTGTACAATATGCTGATACTGATTGATAAGTTTTATGACAGATGTATTTAAATGTTTACTACATGAGGTTGATGGAATTGTATGGAATTGTGGTAGGCAAATGTGTTGAGTGGTAGGCAAGTATGCTGAGTTGTAGGTTCCTTCTAGAATACTAATGTCGTAATGCTAGTTGGAATTGAGTTGTTGTTACTATTGATGTTGATATTGTTGTTATCGTCGTAGTTGTTGGTACTCAATGAGTTTATGAAAGGGTTGTATTGCTGAGTAAAGTATTGAGGGAAAATTGCATAATAATAAGCTGTTCAAATATTTATGATGGTAATATATATATATATATATATATATATATATATATATATATATATATATATATACAAAACTTAATGATTATGACTATGTTTCGTAAGCTCACCCTTGTGTTTTATTTGTATTGTGCATGTTTTGCAATGATCGTATTGTGGTACATGAGCAGAGAGGACTGGTACTATAGCTACTTCTTAAGCTAGAAGGTCTAGTTGAGTAATATCAGAGTCAATATATTTTGGAGAAGATTGTAGCTTTAGAATGTTTTGTCACTCTAGATTAGATAATAGATCTAGAATATTTAGCTATAATTGAGAACATGTAATTATTATTATGTAAAAGCTTTGTATTTTGAATTCCATATAGGACCACAATTGTAAAATGCTGGTATAATTTTTGAATTATATAAAAGTGTCTTTGGGATTTTATTATCTTGATGGTTTGAATGATAAAGTTGTAAACACATTATAAGTTATATTATATCTCATAGTTGGATTTGAATTAAGAACAATAATTTAGGATTATCGTGGATTCTATAGAAAAAAATAAAATAAAGAGAGGATGTGACATTCCTCACATATTCTTGCAAGTTTAGGAGAATATTTTCGCTGCTTATTGCTTTCCACTTGTGTTTGTGTTATTATATTGACATTCCTCTGTTAGAGTGGTATCAGAGAACTCTTTTAACTAAGTGATTGTGGTTTCTTGGGTTGCTTGAATGATGGAGGCATAAAAATAATTTCTTTAAATGTAGCAAACTATTAGTTTTGGAAAGGGAAGATGAAAGACTTGTTATTTGTTAAGAATATGCATTTTCCAATTTTTGATACAAGGAAGTCAGATTCTATGTCTAATAAAGAGTGGGGCTTTGAACAAGAATGTGCCGGTGGTTTTATTAAGTTCTTTTCTTATGAATATATTGATCGCAAGTGTCGCGCTTAGATAAATTATTAAAAATTGAATTGCATAAAAATTATGTAGTAAGAGGTAGAATCCGAGTCGTCTCTCAATAATGATAATGTTATACAATTATGAATATGGATGAGGTTTGATTTATAAAATAACACTGATTAGAATGAAAAATTAACAAGAAGTGAAAACTCTAATCCAAGAATTTAGAAGAACTATGGCCATTCTATCACTGGATTCCAATAAGATACATCAGTCAACAAATTAGTGATTAACATTAAATTCAAATGAAATCTCAATTCAAATTAAGCATTCACATGAAGACCCTCATGCATTCGATTAATACACAATCGCTCAAAGTTCAGAAACCTCTAAAACCTAATTGATTTGTGTTAATTTAATTCACCGATACCATTAATATTAGATCTAAAACCTGAAAATCTAATTCACATTCCTTCAAAAATTAATTACATACATCAACCGAATAATATACAATCAAACAACTGCACAATTATCAATCCAAATAAATAACTTTAGTTCGAAATTCTAATTAGACAGGATTTGTTGTTGAATGAATTGCGAAACTGATCCTCAAGAATGTCTTAGCGCTTTTTCAATCCTTAGATTAGATGAAAGTCTAAGCCTCCATTAATGGAGGAAAATGAAAGGTAAAAACGTGAGAGAAGAGAAGAGGCAAAGAAGAAAAGACAAAAACCCTAAAACTTGTATTATTCCTCCTGAAAAACAACCAACCATTTTTCAACCTACGGCCCTAATTTAAATACAGGCCTTTTTAAGGGTTAAAACATAAAAATAATTAATAATTATTCAATTACATTAATCCTTTACTCAATATCTGTCTTTGAAATCCTTATTTGTCCAAATTTGAATTTTGGAGGGAAAGTTATGCTTGTAATTGCTGCCCAGTATCCATGCTAAATCTAAGAAGATATTGTATGGTATTTTTAGCAATGAAGATCTGTCCGTTTCAATTTCTAATATGAAGAGAAATTGTAGTCCTGGATGTTAGCTTCAAAATGCAATTGGAATGGGCTTAAACTAACATCTGTGGACTGAGATATGGCCCAAAGACTGCACCCATGTCAGAAACTGCGAGTGCATATTTATGACTTTTTCCAGGCCCAATTTCAATATCTTATCATTAGAATTGGTTTCTGACCTCTACATAGGAATTGTGCGCCTTTCTCTCAGATTTCCTATGAATCAAGAATTATAATGAAATGAGCTCTACAACTCAAGATATAGCCCAGAAACCAAAATAGTATCAAAATTTGCCTAATGCTGGAAAAATTAGATAAAGCCCAAATAAAATTCAAACATCATAAAATGATCTAATTCAAACCAATTAGACACAAAAGAGAATAAATGAGCTAGGAATGAGATGAAATAAGATTGTAAAAATATCAATTGATCAAATTTCTCCACACTTAGCTCTTGCATGTTCTCATGTAAGACACAATCAAGCAAATAGAGACATGTAACCTAAAAATCATAGAATAATCAAAATACATAAATTCTCCAATGAATCATTAGAAGTGCTGAACTTAGGGACACAAGATCAAATAAAGCATCAAGAGTTCTACAACAATTAAACATCCAACTCTCAACCTCTCAAAAATGCAAGCAAAGCAATATTATTCAAAGTGTATAGATCAAGCATGAAAGATCTCACAAGATGGTGTATACAACTTAACTCTCAAGTGTATGATTCAAAGTGTTTTACTCAAGTCACCTCAAAAGACAATGCATTACCATAAACTTGTTAATCTTCTACTTTTCCACTGTTTACAATCATATGCAAACACAAATCAATAGGGCTTTATTCAATGATTGTAATGGTGCTAAGGTAAAGGTAGAAAAATATAATGATATGACAAGATACAACTGAAGAGAATAGGAATAACATTGATCCTTAGACAAATCAAGCCATAACACACATTTACTCTCCTTGGACTTTCTTTTTCCTTTATAAAAAATTCCTATTTTCTTTGTAAATTATTATTATTATTATTATTATTATTATTATTATTATTATTATTTTAATTTATTTTTTTTCTTGCATTCTTTCCAAACCCCTACACTGGAAATGCAGTAACATTAATGAAACCAATGCACTCCCTATTCGCTAAGGTTAGGTATAACATGGTTTTCCATTTAAAGCTTATAATGTGCTAGAAACCAAAGAATGGTCAATAAGGCTCAAAGGGGCTAAACTAAGGGCAAAATGCAAGGTAAGCTATATGGCCAAGTGGATAAAAATTTGAAAGAAATGCCTCTATCATGTTCATAATTGCATATGAAAATTGTAGCCTCAAAGAAGAATAAAAACAAGTTCTAGAATAACAAAATCTAAGAGGGAAAGCACACAAGAGAAAAAAATGGCATGAATTTCAACCATCCAAAAATAAGGCTCAAAAGCTTGCAAAGGTAAAGTTTAACATACTCAATCATACAAATCAAAATCAATCACCCAATTCATATATATCAAGAGGAAGAAGCAAAAATAAAATCATGTAGCAACTTTATCCTCCTTAGTGACTAATGCCTTAACTTAAAAACTTCCAATTCAACAAAGAAGAACAAAATAAAAACAATGCTAAATAATAGAATAATTTTTTTATTATCAACAACCTATTACTCTCCCCCCACACACTTTAATTTTACATTGTCCTTAATGTAATGTATAATGGAAATGTAGTAAGGAAAGGAAAAGGGGAACTCCCTAATCAAACATAAGTGGCTGCTAGGAAGTGGACCTCCTCAATGGTCTCTAAGGGTATGTCCTCATGAAATGATTTCAAGCAGTGGCCATTCACTGTGAGTACTTTATCGCTTTCAGGCTCCAAAATCTGCACAACACCATAAGAAAAAATCTTAGTCATGATATAAGGACCAAGCCACCTAGAACGAAGCTTACCAGAAAAAAAAAACGTGAGGCGAGAATTGTAGAGAAGCACTTTCTGTCCAATGGAGAACTCCTTTTTCTTATAAATTTGCAACACTTCATTTAATTGGAAATGTGGAAGAAATAACTGCGGAGGGATTTCTAGCTGCTTCATGAACTTAATAAGCTTCTCTTCATGCTCTTTATTTCCTTGATGTGTAGAACATTGTGTCTTGCTGTTGTACCTAGGCTACTCCCTTGAATATACAGTGATGTAATATTTATACTTCAACTCCTTAGGAAATGGCTTTAACTCAGATACAGGAGGCAGCTTTAGAGAAGGAGACAATGTAAAAATTGGAGCTGAATCTGCAATGGATGCATCATGATTTACTTTTTCAGGATCTGCAACAGCTGCATCAAAATCACCATAGACATATGTATCAATCTCAACACAGAAGCTACATTTTGCAGAATCATTACATGCATCACAAGTAAAAGAATTAAGATAATTGGCTAAGTTAGGATAATTAGTATAATCTAAAAATTTGGAAAACTCAGCCAAATTATCATCAACTAAATCATTCAACAAATTATTATGTAAAATCGAATGAAATGGAAGAGGAACAGATTGCTCAAAATTTTCTTCTGTCTCGGTAGAAGTGGCATGAGCAGTAGGAGTAAATTCTATACTTGTTGTTAAATGAATTGTAAAATCGATCCTCAAGAATGTCTCAGCCATTTTTCAATCATTGGATTAGATGAAAGTCTAAGCCTCCTTTAATGGAGGAAAATAAAAGGTAAAAATATGAGAGAAGAGAAGAGGCAAAGAAGAAAAGACAAAAACCCTAAAACTTGTATTATTCCTCCCGAAAAACAACCAACCCTTTTTCAACCTGCTGCCCTAATTTAAATACAAGCCTTTTTAAGGGTCAAAACATAAAAACTAATTAATAATTATTCAATTACATTAGTCCTCTACTCAATACTTGTCTTTCAAATCCTTATTTGTCCAAGTTTGAATTTTGGAGGGAAAGTTATGCTTGTAATTACTGCCCAGTATCTATGCTGAATCTGAAAAGATATTGTGTGATATTTTTGGCCATGAAGATCTGTCCGTTTCGATTTCTAATATGAAGAGAAATTGTAACCCTGGATGTTAGCTTCAAAACACAACTAGAATGGGCTTAAACGGACATTTGTGGACTGAGATATGGCCCAAATACTGCACCAAGGTCAGAAATCGTGAGTGCATATTTTTAACTTTTTCTAGGCCCAGTTTCAACATCTTATCATCAGAATTGGTTTTTTACCATTGCATAGGAATTGTGCGCCTTTCTCTCATCTTTCCTACAAATCTAGAATCATAATGAAATGAGCTCTACAACTCAAGATATGGCCCATAAATCAAAACAGTATCAGAATTTGCCTAATGCTGAAAAAATTAAATAAAGCCCAAATAAAATTCAAACATCATAAAATGATCCAATTCAAACCAATTAGGTACAAAAGAGAATAAATGAGTTAGGAATGAGAGGAAATAAGATTGTAAAAATTCCAATTGATCACATATCTATAAGTTTACTCATTAAGAGACGCATGCGAGAACCATGTGGCAAATGCTTGAGGCCCTCTATGCTTCTAAATCAAGGAGCAATTAACTGTATTTGTTAAAAAGTTTTGTTAAATTGAAGTACAAAGACGGGATGCATGTGAAAAACTTATGGTCAATGCTTGAGACCCTATATGCTTCTATATCAGGGAGCAACAAACTATACTTATTAAAATATTTTGTTGAATTGAAGTACAAAGATAGGATGCTTTTTATAGAGCACTTGAGTTAATTTTAGACGTGTTATGTTCAATTGTTAGTTGTAGATATCACATTTGATGATGATATGTTAATACTATTTCTATTGATAACTCTACTTAATTATTAGTAGACATTTCAGGTTTTCATGATTAGTGTTGCCCTTAATGGTATTATTTTTTTGTGGCATCGAAGGCTTAGTCATATTAGTGAAAAGAGGTTGAACTATTTAGCTAAAAAAAAGGTGCTTCCGGGATTGAAGAATACAGAGTTAGAGAAATGTTCCTATTCCATGGTTGGTAAGTAGATCAAAATATCCTTCAAAAAACATCATCCCTCTAAGAAATTTGAGCACTTTAATTGATGTATTCAGATGTTTATGATCCTCTAGAGGTAAAATCCTGTAGTAGTACACTTTATTTTGGTACATTTGTTGATAATTGTTCCAAAAAGTTGTGGGTCTATGTTTTAAAGACAAAATACCAAGTACTAGAGAAGTTCAAGGAGTTCTATGTTTTGGTTGAGAGAAAATAAGGTAATAAGCTAAAATGCATTTATATTGATAATAGCAGTCAGTATTTTGGACCCTTTGATGTCCATTGCAAGCATCGTGGTATTGAACATGAGAAGAATCCTTCTAAAACTCCTAGCTAGATGGTGTAGCAGAGAGTATGAACAATACATTGATTGAGAGAATGAGATGTATGCCTTCTGAAGCTAAGTTGCCCAAACATTTTTGGTGTGATATATAGTGCTGCATGTTATCAATCTTAGTCTTATTGTTGCATTAATTACAGAGGTACCAAACAAAATTTGGTTTAATAAGGATGTCAATTATGATCACTTAAGAGTCTTTGTTTGCAAGACATTTGTGTATGTTCTAAGGGCTGAAAGATCCAAATTGAATGCAAAATCAAGGCAATGTATCTTTATTGGTTATGGTGATGATGAATTTGGTTACATGTTATATGACCTTGTTAAGAATAAGCTTGTTAGAAGTCATGATGTGAAGTTTATGAAAGAACAAAACATTAAAAACATTGATAAGGTGGAGAAGTCAACATTCAAGGAAAACAATGATATAATTGATATTTATCTAGTTCAGTCACCTACTCAGAATTTGGATGATAATGTTTTGAATGATGTGCAACATGATTATGTTGGTGACCAACACCTTGAAGATCGGTAGATATCTTGTTAATGATGATGGTGGTGAAAAGGAAAATGAGATGTCAGAGGATGAAAATCTTAGTGATGCTCTTATATCATCTAAAGTTTAACTTGGGAGATCGAATAGGGGAAGACAACCATCTACGAAGTATCTACCTTATGAGTATGCGATGCTTACAGATGAAGGAGAACCTAAGAACTTTTAAAAGGCCATGGAGAGTGAAGAAAAACAAAAGTCGCTAGATGCATAATCACACTTTTGATTTGGTGAAGTTACCTAAGGGCAAGAGGGGATGGAATAACAAGTGGATCTATATTGAAGCATGAAAGTAATTTTATTTTTCCAAGGTATAAAGCTAGATTAGTGGTGAAGGGCTATGGTTAAAGAAAGGGTGTTGATTTTAATGAGATCTTTTCACTTGTGGTAAAAATGACATCCATTGGAGTTGTGTTAAGTTTTAGTTGCTACTCTTAATCTAGAGGTAGAACAAATGGATGTGAAGACTGCTTTCCTCCATGGTGATTTGTTGGAAGAAATTTACGTGAAGCAACTTGATGGATTTATTGTTGAAGACATTAAAGACTATCTGTGTAGATTGAGAAAGAGCTTATATGGTTTGAAACAAGCTCTAAGGTAGTAGTACAATAAGTTTGAGTCTTTTATGTTATGTGTGAGAAAGATTAAGAAGATTACTTCTGATTGTTATATCTTTGTCAGTTTTCTAATGATGACGTTATTATACATTGATGACATGCTTATTGTTGAAAAAAATGTTTCCAAAATTGACAATTAAAGAAGAAGTTAGGCAAGTCATTTTTCATGAAGGACTAAGGAGTTGTTAAACAAATTATTGGTATAAGAATCTTACATGACAGAAAAAAGAAAAAGTAGTGGTTATCACAAGAACACTACATTGAAAAGGTGTTACATAGATTCCATATAGAAAAGGCAAAGATGGTGAGCACTCCTCTTGCAACTCATTTTAAGTTAAGTTCTAAATAGGGTCCAGCAAATGAAGCTGAGAAATTAGATATGCAATGAGTTCTTTATGCATCTACGATGGATAGTTTGATGTATGTATTGATGTGTACAATACTCAATATAGCATATGTTGTTGGTACAGTTAGTAGATTTATGTCAAACCTAGGTAGAAAGCATTGGAATGCTGTGAAGTAGATTTTAAGATATCTTTGTAATGAGAAAAGAGAGAAAGAGAACCCATTGTTATTTTTGTACATCACCATACAATTATTTTTCAGATTGCGATCAGGATGAGTTTTTGACAAAAATTTTGTAATACGTGAGTCTTTATTTTATCTGATTAGATCATTGAGAAAACATTTGAAAAGAAAGGAAAAAATATCACAATTTCATACTCTGCAATGTGTGTTTTATTTGCTTTGACTGTTTGTAAGCATAATTTGCACACTCATCAGAGACATTGTACCTTTAGTTGATCATAGTGGATTATTTCTTTGATCTGTAACTCCTGTAATTTTTAATCCTTACTATGAGGAGTTTCCATATTAACAATTGTTTGTTTATCTCCTATGCTATTTTTCGGTTTTTATTTTTATTTTTATTTTTATTAATATTTCTTGTTGATTCTTGCAAATTTGAAAAAATATTTTTTTGCTACTTAGTGCTCTTTTATTGTGTTATTATATTAACATTCTTTTATATATATATATATATATATATGAACTAAATCAATATTAAATTAAGAGTACAACTTCTTCCACTAATTCTATATTTAGATGTAAGATGAAATAGAGAAGAAGAAAATAAAAAGATGAAAGATAGAATTAGAGAAAATAAAGTTAAAAAGATGTGTTTTTTGAATGAGTTAAAATAAGAAGGAAGAAAATAGAAAATAGAATGAAAAATTAATTAAATTGTATTAAAAATAATATAAAATACATTTATTCTAAAAAAATATTTATTATTATTATTATTTTCTTAATAAGAATTATTTTTTATAATTGTGTAAAAAATATTTAATGACCCTGAAGAGGATGCATTTTCTAGATGTGTAGAGATGGAATATTGCAAAAGTGTGAATCCCATTAAAATTTTTCATTTCTCTTTTTTCATTTTAATACCCGTGATTTTCCCCTTAAAAATATCACCACTTCACTTTTGTACGAAATTTTGAGTAAAATGTTTTAAATTAAAAATTGCTTTATTGGACAAAAATGTCCCTCTCCACATGAAGATGTAGAAATATTATAAACATACTGTGGCATAGCTGAGGGTGTGAGGAAAGTGGCTAAAATATATAAACATATTGCTACTCAATCTGGATATGCGATGGATACACAGTGGACGATAACTGCAAGACTAAGCGATGTGGGATTCCCCAAAACTTCTGAATCTGAAGATATGATATGACATAATAATATAACTTCACTGATAAAGATTCAAGAACCAAAGAGAGCTAATTAGTTTTCCAGGGAATGACTAGTAAATCAAGGTGTGAGCTAATTGTGAGTTCATTGTGGTATTTTTTTTAAAATAAAAAGCAATTGAATGTGTCAAAGAGAAGTTGGAATTAGATATAGGTCATACAATCCTCCCTGGAGTGGCTCTCTTTCTTCTACCATACTTTAAAACCAAATTGTGGGTGTGAACATATAATTTTCCTTAACGTTTTCACAACAGCTAACTGTGATTATGATTTCATTTGAAATACTTCACAATGTAATTTTTCTGACTCAATATTTACTATAAAGAGGTTCATATAATCAATTTAGTCTTTGCACCTAGAGTAAGCAGTCACACATCTGCATGCTGGTCAATCAACCAAGACTTGGTGCCTGCTTAAAACCACAAAGTTGGTTCCTTCATCTATATGTATCAGAAAACCTCAATAAATTTAATCATTTTATGTAATTGGCATTCTTAAACTAAACTACATTGGTTGAAATCAACTAATTGTAATCATAAACTAGAAAATTGCCTCTTAAGCAGATATCACAATTCGTAAATCTCAACAGCGGAACTCTCATTATACTAATAACAATGAATTCATAGACGGAATAGAATGTACTGCCATACTGTGAACAGAAGCATATTCACTGCAAGTGTAAGTTCCATTTCAGAAGATCAAATGCATGTATCTTTCTACATCAAAGAGCAAGTTCAACGTCGTAAGAAAACACTGCAAAAGAATACCAAACATCGATCATCAAGCATGCGTGCAAATTGGAACAATCTAAATTTCAGAACGTCAACAACACCATCATCAATTCATTTCAAATTCATTCCCTAATGAAAAATAGAGAAATGGTAATGCATTGCAGAATTTTCCGCATCACTGTGACCATCAAACCCAATCGAAGAAGATTGGTTCGCATCTAGCGCCGTCACCGAAACGGGATTCGAATAACGCGAAGCTCGGTGTCGTCTTCCCTTACGAGCCGAGAAAACACGTGGAATTCCATGAACAACGAACCAATCACTCTGATACAGCTCAGGTAAAACCACCGCAAAACCGTTCAATAACACCGCGCCAGTTCCATCCTTGGTGACATTGAGCGAAAACCCTCTCTCGAAAGTCCCAATCAACGTTCCGTCCTCAAAATTCACCAAATCATTCCACAAGAGCTTGCACGGGACGAGGTGGCGGCGAAGAATCGCCGCATAATCAGTGAGATTGGCGGAGCGAATGGCCGCCACCTCGTCGAGTGGCGCGAGCAGAGTCATCTGGCGGCGGTTTACATCGGGGAGGATCTGCAAGTGGAGAAGGGAAGGGAAAAGGGAGCAACCTTTGGATCTCAAAACGCGGGTGGCTTCATGGAAGGTAAACGACAGGTCGTTGAGGAGGTTGTTGGAGCAAGTGGTGGTCGTTCTGGCACGAAGTTGGAAGTAAGGGTCGAAGAAATTATCGGTGGAGAAGATGACGAGGTGGTGGTTGTGGAAAATGGGGGAGGGATTGACGGTGACGTTGTTGAGGGAGAGGCGGTGGTCTTGGGTGGTGGTGACTGTGAGGGAGTGAGAAGGGAGGAGGGTGGGGATGTTAGCACCGAAGGGGAGAGAGGTGAGGCTGTGGAGAGAGAAAGCGTGTGGAAGAAGGTGGTAACGGAGGAGAGAGAGAGGGAGGTTAGGGACTTGTTTGAAGGCCATGTCTGTGGGGGCGAAGATCGTTAGCGAAGGGGTTTGGAGTGTTTGGGATGCCAGTTCCAGGTTCAGGGCCATTGTTTCGAACCCCGAGCTCGAGAGTATCTCCGCCGCGTCCAGCACGGTGGCGGAGAGGCTCGTGGAGGAGGTGACGGCTGCGAGCCAGAGGAGGACCAGAGAGACTGTGACTGTGGTTGTTGATGCCATTGATTGTAAAATTGTTAGTGCCAAACTCAGAAGACATGCTTTTCGTTTCGCTTTATTTTTGGCGCCAAATCTTGTTGAGAGGTTGGGATTTCGTTGCAACGGTCATGGTCAAGTCACTCGGGTCAGGTGTATGAAACATCAAATACAAATTCTTAAGATCTAGCTATTTGACTTTTAATACAAATTAACTAAAATTTTTTCTTAGTAGAGGTGATAAATTGGGTTAATCTACAAGTACAAAAATTTAAGGGTTTAAATATTTTTTAACATAAAAAAGACAACGGAAATCGTGGATGATTTGATGAAGGCAAGTACCACGTGCAGAAGTTTATAACATTAGAAAATATATGTAAGGACAGATTTATGTGCAATGTCAATTAGCTTTTGAACTTCCATCAGATCAAGAAAGCTACACGAGCATATATTATAGAATGTAATATTAGGAAAGTCTCGTTCCACAATGGAAAAAATAAAAATAAAAAATCTTGATAGTGGCGATGCCTTGGTGGGCTTGCAAGGGAGAAGACATATATTAGTGACATAATAGTAAATAACTTATAAATAAAGATAATGAAATTAAGTTGCAGCAGCTATGGCATCACCAATGACAGAAGAAGGGAGCTTGCTTTAAAATACACGAACTATTACTTGCGGTGCCATCTCAGGGAGATGAGAATAAAGGTTTTGAAAAATGAGAGATGATTCCCTCTGTTTTCTTTTCCCTTTTTTTTTTTTTTTTTTTTGTTTCGGACCTCATTTGCTCTTTATTTCTTTTATTTTTCTTGTTCCTCCCCCCTCTTCATTTATGCCCCCCTTTCTTCTCTTATGTCTATATGTATGTCTTTGTTTTTTTACATCTTATCCACATCCTTTTATTTTTATTCATACATGTTATTCTTATTTCTTCCAATTTCAACTTTGATTCGATGATGATGTTGAATGTTGTGATTAGACTCAAATAAAAGCAAACTTTTATTTTTTTATATATTCTTCTTGGGATTCAAATTTTTTATCTTTATCATAACAAATACTTCAAAATTTGTGAATGAGTGAGACTTTGTCTAAATCAATTCTTTCATAGCTTTCAAACTAGATGAGACGTCAATTAAATTGATTTCGTACTTATTTTTGAGTTGTCATAAGAAGTCAACTTTTTATGTCACACTAAACTTATTAGGAAACTTAGTAGACTTACTATTATTGTAATTATATTTTCTTATTATCTATTCAACAATAAACATGTCTCCTTTTAGTATATAATTAATGAAATGACAATAGAATATGTAGATAACAACTATTGAAGAGTTTGACTAAACAAATTAATGAGGTGGTTTGAATGAAAGGTGACAAAAGCTAAGCGACATATATTTAAAAAATGAGACATCTATAATAAAGAAAAGCAGAGTTAATTTACAAGAAGACCTACAACATGAATAAATGAGACACAAATACACCAAATAAAGGACAATTAATCATAAGAATGACTATAAAAATAGTGAGGTTTCATGCTGATTCAGTAACTCCTTCCAAATGAACATTACTAGTCTCTAATTTAATTGACCATCTATTAATAAAACTTTCAACTGAATAAACTTGTCTTAGTTTGATATTTTGGAATCATATCCACTGCTTGATTCATCGTCAACATATTAAAATTGTCCCAATTCAATGTTTTACCGTGTCACACTGTCCTAGTCTATGTCAATTGCTTAATTTGGCTTCAACATTGCAAAATTTGCCTCAGTTTAGTGTTTTACTCTATCATATTGCCCTAGTTTGAAGCACTTTCTTGCAACTTCTTTCTTGTCCACATTTGTTCTAAATTTCCTTTTTAGGTTTTCAATCTAATGTACAATTCTATTCCCCCTAATTTTTGTTTGAGCCATTCTTTTGAGTTTTTAACTCACCAAATCGCTCTAACTTTTGCTTAGGTTGCCCTTTCAGGTTTCAATCTATTGAGCTATTTTTTTCTTTTTTGTTATATTTTCTTATTCTAAGCATAGTTTTTTTTTATAGCGTCATAATTGATAGGGTTTGAAAGATCTTCCCCATCCATGTTTGTGAGGATCAAAGCATTTTTCACGACGTAGGGTTTTTCATAATTTGGAGACCACTTGCCATGACATTCTTTATGTGTTGATAGAATCTTTTTGAGCACCATGTCTCCCTCATCAAATTCTCACATGTAAACAAACCTTTTTGTCAAAAGCCTTATTCATCCTTCTTTGGTGTAGTTGACCATGACATAATGCATTCAACCATTTTCCTTGAATGCGATTCAATTGATCACAACAAGATTGAATCTATTATGCCTCCTTGTTGCAAGTCTAGTGTAAATACCATTAACAACTTGTAATATAGTAGTGAGTTGAGTATCATATCCATAGTGAACAATAACAAGATTGAATTCTTTCAGACACTTAATTCATTAGGTCATTTACAATGAGAGTGATTTTGAAGAATGTTCTTCTCAGTAATATTGCAATTAGACAAAAGAAAGTAAAATGAAATTTGTAAAGCAAGATTTAATTTATATTTAATGAGTTGGGACTATATTTCATTGATCTCCCTATTTTGTATTTTATTGATCCACTTATACACAATAGTTCAAATCATAGATCTTACTGCTATAAACAATTTTCACCTATATTGATTCCTCAAGTATAGGATTCTAAGATAAAATCATTATATATTGATCCCTCAGAAATCCAATATCTTATAGGAATGGAATGGTGATACGGTTGGGTTCCCATCAATACTATGATTAGTGATTTGTGGTTGATGATGGATTGGTGGGTTTGGGTTAGGCATAGTGTGGGGTATATGAGCTTCTTGGAGATTTGTGTTTTGAGGATAAGCATATGACGAAATAGATGTTGGGATTGGTTGGATCTATGGACTTGAAGGTTGTGTAACATCCTGTACTTTGATTTAAATAAAATAAGGGTGGTTAAAGTATAATTGGAATAGATTTAGATAGAATTTATATATATATTTTTTAAAAAATAATAATAATAAAAAAATGTGAACAGTAAAATCGCCTATAAACAGTATCGATAAACAGTAAAATCGCATATGAACAGTAAAACTGCTGTGTACATTGACCGATGATGTCATCAATGAATCAGCATGACGTCATGGCTGACGTCACCTCCGCATACAGTCCGTGTCACAGTGTTTCTGACGTGAACAATGGCCACGAACAGTGTTTCTGGTATGAACAGTAAGGCTGTGAACAGTATTTCTGGCGATGAACAGTAAATTTTAAAAATTTTCTATAAAAAAGGGAGTTTCACACGAAATTTTCATTTCTTCACTCCTATCCAAGGTTCTCAAAGGTTCTAAGGCTATATCTCACCATTTTCTCTCATACTAAACCCTCATAAACTTAGATTTCTCTTCAGATTTGTGATTCTACGTCTGTTCTAAAGGATTTCAAGTAAGTTTATCTAAGTTTGAAGTTAGATTTACCATTCGTTTCTCTTATTTTTCTTCTTCTTCTTATAGATGTTCATGATGTTCTTAGGAAAAAAACTTCATTCTAGAGTTAAAATTTTCAGTTAAATCTTTGTAAAAGCTCTGTTTTGAGGTAAGGGGGCTCTACTTTAACATTTTGTTATGTTTATTACTTGTATTCTCATAGAACTTGTCATGTATGTGATTATATATGAAATAATCTTTGTTTTATGAGAAATAATTAGTGAAAAGTGAGAATAATTGACTGTTTATGTGATTTTATGATGAATACATGGTGAAAATGTGATATTATGTTCAAATAAGGCATGATAAGGTATATTGAAGATGGTTGATATGATTTTTATGATTTTGTGATATGAAATATACAAAGAGATTGATGTTTCATGTTTAAATATATTGTGTTTCATGTAAAAATGATATGTATTATGAATATGCCATGGTTTGATGTATATGATGATAAGTGTGTGGAAATATGATGAAAAATATGTGTGAACATGAGAAATGACATATGTGAACATGTGAATATACTCGAAAAAGTATGAGATGAAAAATGATATGATGTAAATAGTTATAGAGATACACTGGAGGAGTGGAAGATAGAGACGATATGGGATATCTTGGAAAAATGTAGGGTAGTGAGTGACAATCAGGATTGTGCACGGAATATTGTGTTCGAATGCACCACATAGCCACACACTTGTTTCCCGACTTGACTCCTGACCATTACCTTTACCAAGGGGCTGTCTATTGCATGCGTTGTATCCGTATTGCATTGGGCCATCCGACGACTATTTACATAAATGTGTAAGACCTCAGGATAAAGGCATCAGATAACTATGGCCACAGGGCGCGGTAAACACAGATAAAAGTAAAAGAAATTGTGAATCTGTGGAATATAATATGTATTGAAATGAGAACATGCTTTATATGATACTATGATATGTAATGCCATGATGTTTTCTTTAATCGTGATAAGATGTGTTTTATGATGAATATGTGTTATGTATGAGTGGTAGGGTAGAGACTCACCTTTACACAATATTTTTCAGGAGACCAGGATGAATAATACCATGCTCACAGTGCATGGATGGATGAGAACTGCTATAGGACTTAATTATTTTGAGTTGTGTAATGAATATTTTCAGTTCTATAGTATTCTTTTGAAACAGTTGTAAAACTACTATTTCTTTTTGTTGTTGATGAAAACTTTAGAATCTTTGTTTTTCTAAAGTACTTATGAATTAATAAAATTTTACTCTATGAACCTTATATCATTTCATTGTTTCTTTTTCATTAGAGAGTTTTTGAAAGAAAATTTACTTTACAATTTAAATATTTATAAAAATTTATCATATATTGAGGAAAGAAATATAAGGTGTTACAGGTTGTGTAGGATTTGGTTGATTTGGTGGTTGCCTAGTGTTTGGTGGGTTCTCAGTCATTGGTGATATAACTAAGGGAAAGGTAATATAGAAGAAATTAAACATCTTGTTGATTAACTATCACAACCAAGGGTCACAAAGGTACGATGAAAATATGTTAAGAAAAATATCTTTTAAGAATAAAATGTGTTTTCTAAAAATATTAGAGGAGTCACCACCAAAGTTTATTAAAGAAAAATTTTGAAAAATCTTTTAGAACACTATGATCTTTGGAACCAAAATGAGTTCATGAGTCGTTCACGTGTAGGGAAAGTGTTAGCACCTTACAATGTTAATTTAAATAACGGTTACCTTAAATTAATTGTGCAAATTTATTTTAATTTTTAAAATATTCACTTAACTCCCAAATAGTAATTGTTACTATTTTATTTTTAAAGAAATAAAATTAATTTTTGAAATATTAATGAGTATCTTAGGAAAGAGAAAAATTATTTTTGAAAGTTATTTTGACTCGAGGGGTCCAATTCTCACTCCTACATGTCCCCAGGTCTAAATATTATGAACTTAGTTGATTAAATTAAGTTTAGTAAAATAATATTATTTTAAGATTAAAATCATTTTTATACAATTATAATGTTTAAGAGACAAAATAATGTAGTTATATATACATCCTACGATAAATAATATAGAAAATGAAGAAAAATCACATAACTATATTACAAATTGTTAAAAAATATTTTTAGTTTTAAGTGAATATTTGAATTTATATTTTAATTATGATTCATGTTGAAGGAAAATTTAAAATAGTATAAGCTACACATAAATCTTTTATAATTTATTAAACAACTGAAGGCAATGTCAGTTACACATCTGCTCACGTACTATCATATGGTCATTGCAATACACATAACATTACAACAAATGCAAGGGTGAGCTTACACGACAAACAATCATATTCATAAAATTGATAGAAATGTATTACATGTATATATAACTTAAGGTATCAAATGCTCAACACAACAACACCATCCTCAAGTTCATTCCATACTCAGGAAAATAGCATAGCAATATCAGCCAATTAATGCAGCATGTCTAGTCCATTCCTAGCCCATTCAATACATCAGTTTATCTTTTGGTTTGGGAGTGACCCATCTCGGTATCTAGATCTAGACAAAGCACAACTTGCCTCTTATCGTTACGCATCTAACTATCTAAACATGTAACTTAGCTCTTATGGTTACACGTCTAACTATCTCAACATGTAACTTGGCTCTTATCGTTACACGTCTAACAATCTAAACGTGTAACTCGGCTCTTATCGTTACATGTCTAACCACCTAAATACGTAACTCGACTTTAGAATGATGCAAGTCCACACAAGGCAATAAATAATATATTAAGCAATTCAACACATCATTTCACAACATTTATCAACCAGTCTCAGCAATGCAGCCATATATATTTCCACAACAAAACCAAGCATTTCAGTATATACTACATATTTTCTCAGTATTTTATGTTCTATCACAATATTTCAAACATTCATCTCAAACAGGGATCATTTCCTACCATTCACAAAACAACAGAGATTCCACTCTATCAAACATACTCCGAGTTCTACAATAAGGTTTGTTCATACGTCAAATCATTCTTAACTAAATCAAGATTATGAACAATATTTTATATGGATGAAATAGATGATTTTGATGGATTAGATAATAATAATGTTGCCACATCAATGAGATATAGTTTAACTATTCTTTATCTAATTTTTTTTAATTTTTAATTTTTTCTTACATTTATTAAACTTTGTATGCAGCTCGTTATAGTATTTTATTTACTTATTGCATTATTTTATTTTTTATTATTGTTGATTAGTTTTTTTTACTTAATATCACTTTATTTGACAATTTAATTATTTTATAAATAAATATAAAAGATAGGTGATATGAAAATGCTTTAAATAAGACATTTTAAATAATTTTAAAACTATTACTGATAGTGTATATTCGTCAGTGATTTATTAAAATTTTAAATTAATTAATTTTAAAAAATTAATGTACTCGTCGGTAAATACTTAATAAATTTATTATTACTTTTAATAACCCTTAATAACATTACAAATATTTGTTAGTAATATTATGGACTTGACTAAATTTATGAGGCCTTTAATCTAATTGTACGTATAACGTTCTTCATTTGTATATCCGTCAGTGATTATCATTTGTATACCTACAGTGATTACCAACGAGGTTTGTTCACAAATCCCTATCGATAAATCTTGTCACTATAAATCGTAACCGTGAGAAAATTCCTCGCTAATCTCGTAGTATTCCACACATTTCTTCTAGTGTATTGGGTGCATTTCTTGTAGTTTGTTAACATAAATGTTTATAGAAGAAGCAGATAAAGATGCAAAGTTTCTAAAATTAACTTAACTTTATGTTTTAAATTTTGAAAAAGTTAAATGGAAAATTTTCTTAAAAATATAAAAAATAATTTTAACTTATAATAAGAATTTAGTTCATCTTATTTTCACATTTTTATCTTTTATAAATTATTCATTAGCCAAATTTTTCAAACCAAACCTAAATCTCTAAAGACGTTGAATAGAATGTAAAATTATCTGCCAAATGTCCAAGCAAAACTCAAAATTTTTGGCAAAGTCATAGTCAGTGACTTAACTAATAATTATTAGCAAGGGTTGTCGTATGGCAATTCGCTGGTTTTAGATTATTTAATTTGTAAAGAAGTAGGAGAAGATAAGTAGAAAGTGAATAGATTTTTTTATTATTTGGATTTATATAACAATAAAAGAAGCAGAAAGGAAAGAAAGTGTTCTCTCTATTTTTTCAACAGGACAAAAAAGAAAGAAAATGATAGTTCGATTTAGAAACATTTTGTTCTTAGAATGAAGTGATAGAATATTTATTTAATTGTTAGAAATAGTGTATTGCAAGAAGGTTAGAGTGGATATATTAAAAAAATTGCAACTTTCAAGAAATTATTATTTTTTCTTCATAGAAGATGTTTTATTAGTCGAGTCCCACTCTGTTTTCTTCTCTGTTTCTCAGTCTCTTGAAATAGATGAACTTGAGGTATAGAAGGGGAGGGATAAGCTATTGTAATTTTTATATATCTATTATTATTTTTATACAGGTGATTGTTTTAATGTTCTTATTATTAATTTAATCAGCGTACAATAAGAAAAATATTTTAAAAAAAAAAAGATTGAATAAAAATGATAATAAATATATAAAAGTACTAACACTAAGTTTTTAAATATATAAATGAAAAAAATTATTTTTAAAAATAGTTTTTAAAAAATTTAAATATGAGTTCGAACTCTTACGTGTAGACTCAAAAAGAAATTAACGTATACAATATATTAACAATATATTTTATATTAATTAGAAATATGATTAAGTTATTTTTTTTTATTTTTTATCTGATTTAATTTGAATCTAACTCAAGTCAGGTACTTGAACGTGGTAAGTGAGTTTTTCAGTATATATAAAAACTTGAATTTAAAATCTTACTTAAGTGATATTAAAGTGGTTGCTACTCGAACTAACTTCAATTGGTAATAAAGTTGTTTTTTTATTAATTTAGACAATATTTTACTTAATGTAAACTTAATTTTTTTTTAATATAGTAGTAGAATGCACTCTGTGTATGTTTAATCCTAGGCAATCCTGTTTTCCTATAAAACAAAAAAAAAAATCTTAAAAAATTAAAAAGAAGAATAGTCAAATTAGCCGTGTAAAATGTGTCCGAATGTGCCTTTAGGATCAAAATTATATTAAATATTAATTTTTTAAAATTTGTTTTATTAAGAGTCAATATTTAATTAAATCAATCATAATGATAGCTTGTTATATGAGAATAAATATTAACTATCAAATTTTTATCGTAAACTCAAAGTACAATAGCGGAGACTTGACATTAATTAGCGTGTGAACTAAATAAACTTATTTACACAAATTATTAAACTTGAGACCCTCCATGATGTGTACATAAAGAGAATCTTTGCCAAACTAATTGTTCAATGACGCAGAAATTTCCAAGCTTGTGTATCCAATCAACTCATTTTTGTAGTCACTGAACATATCAATAAGACAAATTTTGGGGAAAATTATACCAAGTAAAATATAAACATATTATCTTTTTCAAATGACAATAGCCTTTATTTTAAATGCAGAACCTTCTGCAAATTATTCGTATTATTAATTAATAATTACTAGCATAACGTTTTGTCACCAACTATACATTGTCGTATTACAGAGTCAAGTCATCCTTTTAAATTTTAATGACTCCGTTCATATGGCAAGTCACCATCTTCCTTTTCCCTTACGTTGAGTGTGATGACAAATTGATGAACAATATATATATGTAGTTAGTCGGTGTTTTAACACCAAACTTTAATTTTCAGTCAAAAATTGTCAATTAAATAAACTAAGATGATAAAGTGAAGACTAACACCTAGAATTAATGATCAGCTGAAGGAACACTTTGGAATTTTAGATATATTATTCCAATCAATATATCTAAAATGAATGACTCAGTTCAAATGGCAAGTCATCATCTTCCTTGGCCCTTATATATACATATACAATATATATATATATATATATATATATATATATATATATATATATATATATATCATAAAACCGGCATTTGCCATCGTCACAACGCTCATGGATACCATACAAGTCAAATAATCTCAACTCCAGGAAGGACTACCGGGAAAAACTACATACGCATGAAGACATGCTCATGTTACATCAGTCATTTTACGATAGAAAAAACTTGCAACTTCATCCTTTAAAATTTCAATATTAATTTTTATAAAATTTTGAGCAGTTAAATTAATCTCTTAATAAAAATTTTGAATTATCTCCAGTGAAGATAACAAGGGAATCTTACACGCTTTTTCGATAATGCAAGACAATGAATTTGTAATATGAAGACACACGTCATTTGATTGTCAACTATTCTATGTCGCTAGTTAGAAGAGACTTAATAACTGAGTCGATCGGTAATATCCGCACCACAGAACTCACAATTTAATTGCCCAATGGCTGTAGAAAAATTTATTAACGTTTACCATTTGAGTGTTCCTAACAACTACAGTGTTTCCAAATGTTTACGCTACAATATTAATTATATATCAGCTTGGTTGATCCAATTTCAATTCGGATTAAATTTAAGCTTTTAAAAAAGATAATTTTTTATTAAAACAGAAATTATTTATTATATTTTTTATATAATAATACTTTTAATCATTTAAACACAGTCAACAAGATCAATTAATTATTAAGGATCAATATAAAGGCAGAAAGAGGAGAGAACATTTATTTTGAAAGTAGAAAAGGTAGTTTTATTTCTGCTGTTCATAAACAAATCAAGCTTGATTTTATCGCGCTTTTTTCTGGGTGTATATTTACATTCACAATTAAAGAATCACTAAACATAAATTGAATCCAAAAACTACAACTAATAACATTAAAGGAAGCATGTACGTTGAATAAACATAAAATCAAATATGCCCTTATTAAATGCTTGTTTACATGGTATATATGAGAACGTGAACAACTCACGTTTACACAATGAAGCATATTGTTCTTGAAATGAAATAAGACTCAACACTAGAATACGCAATTGGGGAAGGGGGTGGTGTTATAAGTTTACTTGCCACACTTGTCATCGCACTTCTTCCTAAGATACTTATACCAAATGCCAAACAGTATGATAAGCCCGACGACTCCAACGGCGATTCCGATGGCGAGGCCAAAAGACGACGACGATGAAGAAGAAGAAGAAGAAGAATCATCCGATGATGGCAAATCAAACGTTGGTGGTGGGAATGTTGGCAAAGAGGGTTGCCATGAATAAGGAGGCAAAGGATTGGCCGGTGGTGGCTGATTAAGATAAGTTCTTGACATTGCCGTGACGTGAATGAAAGCTCAACCTGAAACTTTTGTGTAGTCAATCTCTCTCTCTCTCTCTCTTTCTTCCTATGTCAATGCGTTTCTCTTGGGTAGTTATGACTTGGAGGAAATAATTTTATAGGCCTGATGCAAGCATGTTGCCATTTTTCTATTCTTCATTTACTTTGTAGATAACAAGTATCATTTAAGAGCATGATAAAAGTAACTCTTGCAATCTGTTTTTTTTTTTTTCCCTCTATTCACAAAATTGTAATAACTTAAAAACATTAGAATAAATGTATATCACTTGAACCAGTCCTGTCAATATTCTTACTTATTTTAATAGTAGAAGTTGTAGGTTGGTGTTTAGCAAAAACGAAGTAACCTTCCTCGGGGGCAATGGTTCCAAGCAGTTGTCGTCGTCTTGATTAATGAATAGTAAATTATATAGGTCAGGATCAACGGATTTGAATTAGGTAGACAAATCTTCAACTTATGAGTAATGAGGGAGAATAAATAATCAATAATTAGAAATACAAGTGAAAGTGAAAAAAAAAAAAAAAAAGAGAGAGAATATTTTTCGAAAAGTTTGATGAATTCATTACGTTAACTCTTTTTATAAATAAGATAAAGCTTATGCTAATAGCCCCATTTTTTGGTGGGTCCCAAAAAATTTTATTTATATATATAATTAATATTTGCTAAAATTTGATATTAAATTGATAATATTTAACAAATAAACATGTTATTAATTTTAAGAAATTATATTTGAAGCTTTTAAATGACTTCCAATTAAAATCTAAAGTAATAGTTAATACTTAGTTTTTAGATTTAAAGGTTATTATATTTCCAGCAAAAAATATATTATTGATAGTTTATAAACTAGTACTTATTGTACCTTAAACAAAATATAAAAATAAAAAATAGCCTTTAATTAGGTAAAAAAAGTTATTTTATCCATTTAAATATTAATTTTTTAATCTTATTATATATATTTATATAGCCAATTTCACGTCATCCAAATAACCACATTCAACACCATTTTCATTTTCAATAAGCTTAGGTTATTCACAAAGATTTTTTTCTATACACTAACACAATACATTTTATGGTTCACTAACTTAAAGAGCGATTAATAAAAAATCGTTCTCTATGTACACTTTTTTCTGTGCATACCTTCAATATTTCTCTCAATTCTGTGTGCATCATCTTTGTGCTAACAATACCATTTGCATAGTTGACATTGTGATTATCTTCTACATACTTCCTTGTTCTTCATTTATTTCAACGATACTTACACTACTAAAAATTCTTATTATACAGACAGATTTTTAGAGTATTACAAACGATTTTTTCTATTACAGACGGACATAAACCGTTTGTAATATCCTCGTCGGTAAAGAATTATAGACGGATTTTTTCGTCTGTAAAAGACGGATTTTGCCGTCTGTGAGTTACAGACGGATTTTTCCGTCTATATGTTACAGACGGATTTTTTCGTCTAATTAGTTCTTTGTGTACTAACTATGTCCTTATAACTTGCATTTACATGAATGCTAATTGAGGTCGATGTACACTTCATTCAACTCAAAGTACACTTCATTCAAGTTAGTGGACTACTTACATTTAGGTTTCAACTCTTTTGAAAAATTTCAAACTTTAGGTTAGTGGACTTAGCATTAATATAGATAATTAGCAAGTGTAGAATTGTAGTATCTTATAAGTTGTAACTATGATTACTTGTGACTTAGAATAGTTCGAGTGTTTTGAATTAATAGTTTTACGGTGTTGATTGTTTTGAATGCAAATAAATTGTTATCTAATTTAAGTTTCAATTTATTATTTGAATTCAAAATTTGAGTGAAACTTTTCCTGTTTGAGATTCAAAAAGATTGAAAAAGTTATTGTGTTGAATCACAAATTGTCCAAGGGAATAAAGCTTTTCATTAATTGGTTAGCAAATGCTTCTTAAAAACTTGTGTGTTATAGTTGATGAAATTTTGGTTTGGTACATTTATTACTGTCTCTAGGTGCATGCTTGATTACGGTAAATGATATCACATTAGACTTGTGTACTTGAAGACTAATGTGAAATAATGTCAAAATTTCACCAATTATAAAATACTACATTTAAGTAGCAAATGTTGATTAATGCACATGAAAAACTTTTTTCTTGAATGAGATAAGAACCTACCATGTGAGACAAAATAAGATATTAATTATAACATTTAAGTGGTTTGAACAAATATGGATCGAAGTTAGATGTATATTCATCGTTTGATGCAAAAATATGAAGACAGAGTAAAGGAATTTATTATGTTTATGACTCAGCATTGTAGTAATACAAATCTTATTATATGCCCTTATTGATGTTTGTTTGAAGGGCAAGTATACTCGTCAAAAAGTAATAAAGGATTTTCAAAGTGAGTCTCAAAATTATCTTCCCACAAGGATTTATTTCCAATTTCTAAAAATTTCTTTGTATAATTGTTTGAACTTAACATATGCAAAATTGAACATTAAAATTAAGAACTAAAACAATTGTCACATATCTCAAAACAGAAGTCACAACACACGCCTTAGTAAAAATTTATAGAAGGGAAATCTAGGATATATTGATTTACTCATTCAATCTTTTTTTTTTTTTTCTAATTAACTCTAGATCCGATGTCTTTATGATTACCAATCATTCATACAGTTTTTATTAATACCTAATGGTTATGCAGTATTAATATTCTTTCCCCTAAGTTAACACCGCCAATGGTCATGTAAGATATCAATTAAGAGAAGCATGAAGAACCTATGAACCTGTTAACCTAAATTTGGAGAATTTAGGGAATTTTCATCTCAAGGTAAATTGGCTTATAAGATCATCTCAAAAAATGCCAAGACAAAATAAGGTTTATGAGCATACCCTACATCAAAGTTGTGTTGATTTAGTACTTGTTCTACCACATTAGTAATGTTTTGATTATAATTATGAAGACGTCCCCTACATTGTTTTGTTGAATTCTCTCTAACATTTACTCATTATTCTGGTTTCAAGCAACAAGGAAAGGCTGCTCAATTTGGGGATTTTTGACCTATCTTAAACCATTTTGTTTAGCATTTTGTACAAGCAACATATTGATGCATTTGTGGGGGCAATACTTGATAACTAGTTTTGCTCGTTTCAATTATTGGGTTAATCACAATAGTCATTTGATATATTAATATGTTAACCACTTCGTGGTTAGTTTCATCTATTTGTTGCCTTAAAGATTGTAAGGAAACATTCAAGAAGGAATTGACAGGGACTAAATCTCTACTCAAAGTCACTAAAGTGTCAGGCCAACATATTTATAAATGAATTATTCCTATTAAGTTATATTGCATATACTTTGACTGTATGAAATTTTATATGCTGGAATGTGAATGGGTAAGCTATGTAGTCACTGGATGGAAGTTGTAAGTTGCAGTGTTGTTTGGTTGATTGTTGAGTAAGACTAGTAGTGAGAAATTTGATTAGATATCAAACATTTTATATAAGCATTACTTCTTTTAAATGGAGTTGTATATGCTTTGATTATGAGAAAGTTGTATAACTGCTGCATAGGTAGCAATGTATTCGCAGTGATGTGTATAGTGTTGTTGAAAGTGGTTAGCAGTGAGGGTTAGGTATTGACTGTTAAGTGTGTTGTGTATGTGATAACCTAAGAATTGTAGCTGAGAACTTGTATTGCCTCATTCTAGGAAGAATTGAGAGTCCTGGATGCTACCGGTCTTGCTTAAGTGAGGTAGTTCACACTCAAGCGAGATTGAGTCGTGCAGAATTGAGTATTTTGGAGTGTTCTCACTCAAGTGAGATCATTGTCGCTCAAGCGAGACAAAATAAGACCTCTCCAACTGTTCTCTCGCCCAGGCGAGAAGGGATCTCGCTCAAGCAAGAGGCAACCTCGCTCAAGAGAGAGAAGCTTGCTGAGGCGAGGAGTCGCAGGAAAACTAGGTAGCTTTCTAGACCTGATTTTGCTCAGGCGAGAGGCATCTCGCTCAAATGAGGAGTCATTTGCTTAAGCGAGAATAGCAAAAATTTGAGGGGTTCCACTATCTGATTTGCTCGCCTAGGCGAGGATGAGCTCTCCTATGCAAGAGAAAAGCTTGCTCAAGTGAGAGCGCGCGGGCCTAGAGGGGTATTTGAGGAACCCCAGCGCAGAGAAACGTTCATTTCTCACCGGACAACCTTTTTCTTTCATTTTCTCTCTATTCTGTCACCTCTTTCTCTTAGTGGAAGCCTTCTCAAAGCTGAATTCCTTCTTAATCAAAGTGAAAACATCTACCTCATCAAGATCTAGGTGAGTTTCCAGAGCCCATTTCTCTGTCTTTACTCTTGTTCTTTGTTTTCTCTTTCTTAAGAGTTTCATATTATGTTGTTCTGAGTAGATCTAGACTGGTAGAGACGTATTTCATACCTAAACGCTTGATCTATCTCTTTGCGATTCACTAGGAGCACAATTTTAGAACTCACTCTGGTTAAGGGGAGCTTAACTAAGCTGATTTGGTTCATGCGATAGATAATCTCGTGTTAACTGAGGATGAGTTGTTGTATGAACAAGCTTTAGGGTAAAACCTAAAGTACGTATGGCTGAGTGTATTTATCTGTTGTATGATAAATGTTTGGAATGTTGCGGCAGAAGATGATGTGCTGAAATATTGTGATAAATGTGTCGAGAATGTTAATATATGCAAAAATATTAATTAATATTTTGAACTGCTTAGTTTCATTGTGTAATATGTATTGAAATGCTTAATTAAAACTACGAAATGCTTGATTTTGTTGTTGAGGCTGAATAAAAGTGTATGCATTGTTGTATTGTTGAGGATGAGAATATATTTAACAATGGTGTATTATGTTGATTTAGTTGTGCTGCATCACATTCATCTTCATCATTCTAGAGCTAAATAAGACATTGAGCTGTACTTGTCTAGATTCAGATATCAGGATGGGTCGCTCCTAGACCAGAAATAGTTCCTCTGGATTACTTAGGCTGTGAAACCAGTTGAAACTGAATCGCTGCATTTGCATTAGATTGACTGGAAATGGGTTAAACATGCTGCATTAATTGATTGTGACTATTGTGCTGATTGTTGTGAATTTTATGAGTTGTATAAATAATTTTAATATATTCATACTCCATAGTTATGATTCTTATTTATATAAGCTCACCCTTCCACTTGTTTGTGTTATTGTGTATATATTGTAATGATCGTACGATGGTATGTGAACAGAAGTGACAGGTGGAGTGTCCACTTTCTATGCTAGAGAGTCTGGTTAAGGAGTAGTCTGGGTTGAAGACTTTAAAGATATGTAACTTAGTTTTGATACTCTAGGTTAGTGTGAATTTAAGTCACTTGGTTATCGACCTAATGTGTTGATATAATCATTATGCAAAGACTTTGTATTTTGAACTCCATTTAGAGCAACTATTGTAATTATGTATGTACAGTTATATAGTTTATTTTATTATAAGAAAATTCCTTTGGGACTTTGTTATTCTGCAGATTTGGATGTTAAAGCCAAATTTTCTTTTAAAATTTATATTATTTGTAATATACTTTTACTATCTTGTTAATATAATTTTAGATTAGGAGCAGTGGCACGTGATGACATAGATCCTTTATAAAAAGGGATCGTGACATAAAGCACTTAATTGGATCCATACGTAATGTCATTCATATTCATTGTAGATGGAATGACTTGGGTTTTAGGTGACACAATTGTCATTATTGAATTAACGTAAGTCATTTGGTGAGTTCCTAAAATTGATGGTCCAAACTCAAGAGGCAGACTATAAGGTGGGTCTTGCCCAAGTCTTTGGCCGGATCTTACTTCAACATTAGGTAAAGTAACCATCAATTGACTAACTACTAGTGATGAGAGTTTTGGTAGCATCATAGTTAGCACTACATCAATCGCAGGGATAACACCATCATTACTTCTACTTTTGTTGTTATTATTATTAGTCATGACATGACGTGCACTATGCAATAAATGCATTAACAACAACAATAATATACATCAAGATAACAAATAACATACTAATTCAAATATGTCCTACTAAGCATACTAATTTGTATAAGATGAATTTTGAAGTAAATAAATAAATTAAAGAACAATCAAAGATTAAAATTTAGATTTTTTTAATGGGTTCTTTATAGTATATTTTTGATGTAATGGTTAAATTAACGTTGTAAGAAGAGTAAAGTAAAAACAGAAAACATAGATTAAAAAGTACAAAACAATGTTAAAGTAAAGTGGTATAAAGTTAAAGGAAATAACTAGAATTAAATTAAATTGCAAAATGTAAACATATAACTTTCAAATACAATCAACACTGAACTAATGATCTCTTAATAGTCAAGTCTAACTATCAAATACAATCAACACTGAAATATTGATCTCCTAATAGTCAAGTCTAACTAGTATGTAGAATTTGGACGCTTCAGAGACTTTTAGTAAGTGTGAATGTTTCTGTAAAAGTTGCACCCCCGGAATCCTATTTATAATTACAACACAATAAAATAGCATACTAGCCATAAATCTAAATTATAATTGCCTTAAAAACATGTTCTTTGTAACTGCCCCTGCATGCCATCCACCATTTTTGTCAGATGTCTTGATTTTTAACTAATAGTAAATGCTAATAATTGCTCTAAGTCCATTTAAATTTCTCAACATAAATACCACTTTCTAAGATGCCTTTGCCACTTGAACTTAGATACTTCTATTCTTGAAACACTTTTCTTTTGACAAAGTAACTCTCAACTAAAGTTGGGAAAGCTTGCTAAAGTACCTTCTTTCAACCAATTTTTGAACATAATATTATAAAATCTGCCAAATCTCCTCTAGCATTTACTTACCCCAAAAATTGATCGAAAATTTATTTTCTTTTCAACTACAAAATAAATACTATGGCAATCATTATTTTGTGAAAGCACGTTGAAAAATGAGGAACCTAGCTTAGAAAGACTAAGTTATATCATATGTTAGTTAAAATACATACTTAGACTGTACACCCATGTAATCATGTTTTCATCTTGTTTCCAATTAAAAGTAACTTAGATAAACTCCCACTGCTTTAAAAATTTACTTTTGAGCATATATCATTTTAACTTAGAAAATTTTTGTTTTTTTTCCAAACACTTGATCAATGAATTAACCAAAAAAAAAACAAAGTTCTAAAAAAAAAGAAATTAAACATTAAAATTAAAAATATAATTAAATTAAAAAAAATTTAACCTATCGTATTCAGACTCGAACACGTGAGTTCAAAAAGGACGTTGATAATCTAATAAATGTGTTGTTCACAAATTCAATATAATTTTTTTTTTTACTTTTTACTATACTATCATATTTTTGTACATTTTCTTATTAAATTAAAACCTTAATTTTTGTAATTGTTCTTATAATTTAAAATAATTTATTGTTATTACTATTATTATTATTATTATTATTATTATTGATGTCATTTTCTGTAGTTTTAAATTATTTATATAAGGTAATTTAATTTTATAATTTTAAAAATTTTGATTATATATATATATTATTTCGTGATAGGAATTTAAAACATTTGAGATTATAAGAATTATTAATACCAACAAGTCCTAAGTGATATATTTTTAATAACTAAAGCTTTCGTGGTCATGTTGCTTCAATATTTTAACTTTTTGAAAGGAATGTAATTGTACACGTCTCGATGCCTTGAATATTTCAATAATACTGTGCCATCGAAATTTGGTTTTAGAATTGATGAATCAATTAAGTTCTTGACTTAGTTGGTTACATAGTTATGTAAAATTCATTTTAATTTAAAATTATCATTTATAAAATTAAAATTTTAATTTATTTTATAATAGAATTTATTAGCATAATTAATATTTTTAATTTGATCCGTTTTAGCCTATTACTTAATGTGACCCAGTCCAAGTCTGATTAGATAGTCTAAATTAACAGCTCTATTTACTGTTAATTTATTTTATATTTTACTTAAACTTAAAAACATTTACACATTAAACAAGATATTTTTTAGTATATATGTTATTGAGCAATATTATTCCTAAATTATGGGCTTATAAATTTATGTTTTAATGGATCATTCCCAATCTTTAATAACGAAATATGATGACGACAAAGAGGCTTCATTCATTAGTCTTATCAAAATAACATATCTATCCCCTTTCTCTGATAGTGTCATAGCATAAAATAAAAGAAAAAAAGTTGATTTTTCCCCAAAAATTTTATATTAATACAAAGTAACGAACACTGGGCACAAGTCAAACGTTAGATATGAAATAAGAGATAAGTCGTCAGATAGATTTATTAAAATAAATAAATAAATAATATTAAATGTTATATTTTTAATAAAAATATTTATTATTTTTATTATATATTTTAAATACATGTTAAAAAATAAAATAAAATATTCCTACCTGGGTAATTTATTGCATTTTCGAAAAAGAAATTAACAACCAGCGGTTTAAAGAAACGGGAGATGATTGAGTCACAATATCTAAATAGCCGCCATTGTTGAACAATGGAGTGAAATAAAACAAATCTAGATTTAAACTAATAATTTTATATATAATTAATAAATAAGAAATAATTCATCTTATATTATGAATGTAAGATCATCTGAACCAGTTATTTAATATAGACTTTCAATTTACGCTGGTGGTGTTAACCTTTGTTTTAAAGGTTTATTTATGCGTCAAAACCTTTTAGCATGTTATCGAAGACATCTTAAAAAGTAACAAAAACAAAAGAAAGAAAAAAACTTTAAAAAGTACTAAATTACTCATGTAAAGTACAAACAAAGCTTCAGTTTTGTTTTGGTTAGTAAACAAATGGATTAAGTGGATATCAAATTTCATTACTATATTAAAAGTACAATTTTTAATAATAATTTATTCATTAACTAAATAATCTACTTTTTTTTTTTTTCAGAAGAAGGGGGCATAACACCCAACACACACAAAATCCAAACTCACAAAAGGGAGCAGATAAGGGGATCAAAAAATTGATAATAAAAAAAAATAACTTTAAACATAATTTGACTAAAAAATCAGCACAAAAATTTGCTTCTCTCTACAAACAAAAGACAACATCATAGATCGATTTCAAAATATTTCTAATTCTACATATTAGGGAGAAAAGAGAGTGGGAATCTAGCTGTACCTTCAAGATAAGGATAATAGCATCCTTTGAATCCGATTCTATCCAAATAATGGGAGGATTAAGCTAAGCCACTAGTTGGATGCTAAAAAACAAGCTCCAAAGCTCGATAGCCACAAGGGAGCAAAAATCAATTTTGCTGTAGAAATCTATGATACATCTTCCCTGAGAATCCCTGATCAACCCCTCATAAGTAGCAGTTCTCGCAACTCTAGAATTGGCTCCATCAACATTTAATTTTAGTTGATTAGCAAGAAGAGGAGTCCATCTCACAGCACAATTGTCACGACCCCTTTTTATAAGGAACTAAGAACATTATTTCTACACCACTTACTTATTTAAGATAGATAAATAATGAAGAATATAAGTATAAAATTCACTTTTTATTCAAAATAAAACAAAGTTCCTTACAACAAATATCCAACAGAATAACATAATATTATATTTAGTTCATAATACTCAAAATACATAAAATTATACCACATAACTTCCTCTATATGAGGTCTCAAAATATAAGAAAAAAGACTTTAATACAATATTAATCGACTCCAGCATTCTAACACTTCTCCACTGGCCTCTCAGCCTGTGAAGTAAATACAACACCTACGATCATCGCAGTACACAGAACACAACAACATAAATAGAAATGCAAGGTGAGCTTAAAAAGTAAAATAAAATCATATATATAGAGCAAAATATTACTCACAGTAACATCCTCATGCATTCCTAACCCATCTTATGCACACTATGAAAACGATTCCAACTAGTTTCACAGCCAAGGTAATCTAGAAGGAACTGAGCCGGTCTGAGAGTGACCTATTTCAGTATCTGGATCCACATAGCAAAGCACAGTACAGCTCAGCATGCTCTATCGTTATACATCTATCCACCTAAACGTGTACATCATCTCTATAATGATGCAAGAAACATATCTTAACATAATGCAGCATAGATAAAATCATATTCTCAATAGCTCAGCTAAAATAATTTATATTTTAGTCAAATCTCAACTTTTAAATTAATTAACAACACTTACAACATAGAAAATAGCTTTTATCCAAGAGATCTAATAAAATCATCTCAAAACTTCTTGTAATATCATACCAAATCTTCCAAACATCATTTAATAGTTAAAGTAAGCTCCCTTTACCTTAGAATAATGATTCACACCAGATCTACCAAATATTACTTGTTTTAAGGCAATATTCACCAAAGATTTAGCTCTAAAATGAAGTTTCTCCTAAGATATCATCAACTATCTATAAGAAAGAGAAGAAGAAGAAAAACAAATGGTAAATCTAACTTCAAACTTATAGAAACTTACTTCAAATCTTTCAGAACAGACGTAGAATCTAAGATCTGGTGAGAAATAAAAATTTCATGCAAGGTCCCCTATTTTATAGGCAAAATTTTGAAAAAAAAATTTGGTACTGTTTATGCCGCCTTACTATTCACACTGCCTTACTGTTCATGTCGACTTTACTATTCACTTTTTTTTAAAAAAAAAAATTTAACTCAATCTGACTCTATTGCAATACCAAATAATCCTTCAATTAACATTTAACAAGTACAAAACATTATCAATTACTCAATAATGACAACAATGCATCAAACAATGCTTTTACAGCAACATTATTAAGTTTGGTAGACTGTTTATTAAAGATCAAATTATTTTTATTCTTCCACAAATACCAAATCACAGTGCCAAAAATAGACTTCCAATTTTGAAATATATTATTATTAGAAGATGAGAGGTTATTTGATAACTAGCTAGACAGCCCAAAACTAAAAGAATTTACCCAATGCTCAAGGAAAATAAAATGACTCCACACATCTCTAGCAAAAAAACAATCCCTTAAGATGTGAATTACAGATTCCTGATTAACCCCACACCTAATACATAAAGAAGAGTTTGACATTTTCCTTTTGAATCTTTCTTTATTGGTTAATAATTTCCCACAAGCAGTTTTCCAAAAAAAAAATGCAATTTTAGGAGGACCCTCCCATTTCCAGACAGATTTAAACAAAGAATTATCGGTCCTAACATTCTTTTTGATTTGGTTCAGCAATAAGTAAGCAGATTTAAAGGAAAAGACTCCATGACCCATTGCTGGTCAAAACCAATACACAGAGTCCTAGTCAACAGATCTAGATAGAGGTCTAATTGAATTGACGGAGTAGTAGATCTGAGGAGGGAGCACAAAAGAGATTCTATACCAATCCCATTCCCCATGAACTATAAAGAACGCCACTGGAAGATCCAGATCTGGGACAAGAATTGATGAAATTGCAAATCTAGAAAGGTTGCAGAAATTAAGGACCCAATTATCTGTCTAGAAATTTATGGACATGCCATCTCTAACAACCTAACCCATACCTTTAGAGAATTGGGGCCAGATAGTCATTATTCCCTACCATAGCTAGGATAACCTAGTGATATTATTCCTACTATGAAACTCAATCCTAGGCTTAAATTTATACTTTTGAGTGAGCACTTGGACCTAAAGGCCAGAGGGAGAATTAATTAGCCTCCAAGAGAGTTTCATCATGTAGGCTTTGTTAAGAGTGTTCAAATATCTAAATCCCAAACCCTTCTCATTTTTAGGAATACAAAATTTTATTCCACCCAATAAGATGACACTTCCTACCATTCAGGGATCCCCCAAATAAATGTTTTACAAATATTATATATCACATGACAAACAGAGCTAGGAATGCAGAGGCCTTGCATGTTGTAAGATGGAAAGCTCATAATACACAATTGAGCAAGAGTCACCCTACCCGCTATAGATAGCAAATTCATTTTGCATAAAGATAATTTTTCCTAACTTTATCAATCAAGAAGGAAAACTGGTTCCTAGTAGGTTTATTTGAGATAATAGGAATGCCAAGGTAAGTCCCTATCTACTTACAGGGCTTAATGCCTAAGCAATTAGAAACAACTTTACTAATTGAGGAATCAGTAATTTTAGAGAAGTAGAGGATTTTTCATTGTTTATTTTTAGGCCAGAGGTAGTGCCAAAACCAAATAAAATCTCCTTAATAAGGTTTGCTTGATGAGAATTAGCTTTGGAGACCAGGATAATGTCATCTACAAAGAAAAGGTGGGACACACTAGGACCCTGGTTAGTAAAGGAGAGAGGACACCAATCATTATTAATGACTTTATCCTTAATTAATTGATCTAGTTTTTTCATACATAGTACAAAAAAATAAGGGCAAAGAAGATTCCCTTGGCAAATTCCCCTAGAGGGAGAGAAGTCCTAAGTCAGGTCATTAGAGTCTAATTAAAAGACATGGTAGAGGATGAGATACAATGAAAAATCAAATTAATAAGGTTTAAAGGCCAGACTAGCTTCCTGAAGAGTTTGGATAATGAAGTTCCACCGCAATTTATCATAGGCTTTCTCAAGGTTGAGCTTAATAATCGTGTAATTATTTTTGTTTTTAAGAGTAATGAATGAATGATTTAATTCTTGTGATATGAGAGCTTTATTAATGTCCTGCCTTCCAGGAATAAAGCTAGTCTGGTTAGCTGATACACTATGCGAAAGAATGGCTCTCAGCCTATTGGCTACAATTATAGTTTTAACCTTATAGCTAACATTACATAGGGATATAGGTATGAAGTTGCTAATATATTTATGGTTATCCATCTTAGGGATGAGGGTAATGTGGGTTTCATTGACTTCAGCCACTTTAGCAGGATTCTGAAACATATCTAAGACAAAACTAAAAATGAAAGGAGCAAGGAAATCCCATTGATTTTTTTTTTATATATAAAACAGAGCATAGATACCATCAGGTCCAAGGGATATAAAGTTACCAATGGAAAAGAGAGAGGCCTTAACCTCATCTATAGAAAATGGGGATGATAAACTAAGCTTATCACACTCTCTCAGAGGGGAAAAGAAAGTAGTAGTGGAGAGAACAGAATTAGATGGAGAGAGATTATAATAAAACTTTTTGAAATAGTCAAGAATCATGAATTTCAGTTTTGACGGATTATACTCCCAATTCCCATTCTAATCTTTTAAAGCTTCAATTACATTTTTATTTCTTCTAAAAACAGCAGCTTTATGGAAAAAGTTTGTGTTTCTATCCCCTAAGCTAAGCCATTTAGATCTGTAATAGTGGAACCAATAAAATTCCTTAAGGTCTAGAATCTGTTGGTACTCTTTCCAGAGGGACTTCATGAGATTACATAAGGAAGGGTTATCCATAGAACCTAACTTACAAGAGATATCATTTATTCTACTCGAAATACGCTTCTTTCTATTAAAAATGTAACTGAAGGTGGTTTTATTCCAATCTAAGAAATTATCTGAGTCTTTTGATATTATCATTCCAAGAATTATAAGGAAACCGATAATTTTTAACATGGTTGGGAAAATCTAGATGGGAGATTCAGGGAGCTAGGAATTTAAAAGGCTTTACAGGAATTAGGAAGTTTCTTATTTGATCTTATTCTGAGCTAGAGTCCAACATGATCAGATTTTAAAATTGGGATGTGAGTAACTAAACTATGAGGGAAATAGAGTCTCCACTCATCATTTGTAACCATTATATCAAGCCTCTCTTTTAGGTTACCTGTTTGACAAGTGAAAGGGTTAACTTTGTAACCCAAATCATACAAGTCATAACTATTTAAGCAATCGGCAAATCTCTTCCTTTGTTGTTGACTTACAGAACTACCACCCCTCTTTTCCTATTCATAAAGAACTGAGTTGAAATCCCCAGCAAGGCACTAAAGGCTTTGAATAGATTTGCTAAAGTTTATAGGTTTTTTCCAATAGTCAATTCTAGTATTCTCTTGGAGGCTAGCATAAATTGATGATAAGATCGAATTAGGTTGACCAAAACTGCTAATTTTAAGCTAAACAACATACTTTATGTTTAACATCACAAATGCTTTAACACTTTTGGTATTCTAGCAAACCCAGATTCCTCTAAAAAAACCCATTGCATCAACCTTAGTTGAGCCATCTAACTTTAATTTGTTAATATATTTATCAGCCCTGTCCAAACTAACTCTAGGTTCAAATAAAGCAATCAATTTGAGGTTATGAATTCTAATTAAGTCATTTACTAACCTAGGAAAGGTTTTATTGCTAGATCCCCTACAGTTCTAGAAAAAATAATTCATCAACATAGGAAGTGGATTAGTTAGAATGCATCTTTAAGATGTTGGTCCTTCACTAGACTGTTGTCCAGACGTAGAAATTTCACTGAGTCATATTGTAACTCACAATTTGGCCTGGTTTTTCTTACACTATCCATGGCAAAAACAATATCAGGCGGTTCTCCTAACTTAGGAATCCATGCCTCGCTAAGATTCATTCCTACAAGGTCCTGAATGGACTTACCCATGTTGGCATTACTCTCTAATTCTTTCTATATTATTATTAACTAAAATATATCTTCTTGATTATCACTAACCCTATTTTCTAGAGGAGTATTAGAAGTAGCTTGATTTTTATTCACAGAAATAACACTAGGTTCACCACTATGATTTCTTGTTTTATTTTTTTATTTTAATTTTAATTTAGGTAACTTCTTAGAGCTAGGTTGGGAGTTTGGAATAATAGGGATCTTATTACTATGCTTGGGTTCAATAGAAACCACCATGTTCTTGATCTCAAAATTAGTCTCACTATCAATGATTTTCATATTTTAATTATCATTGCCTATTTCCTAATTTAGGAACTCATGAGAATTGTCCAAAATTTCAAACTTAGAACCTATGGGCGCAAAATTAATAGAATTACTATTGGTCCTAATTTTACCAGACTTTTTCTTGATTGATTTTTTAGCCAACATCCAAGGGTCAAACCTATTTAGGTCTTCCCTAGTACTATCCTCATGACTAACCTGATAACTATCCCTAGAGAAGCCTTTTATGTCATTCAGATCATACTCCTTCCTTATACTAGGATTGTTAAGTAAAGGGTCATGTTCTATATTTTATGGGGATTGCTTAAAATTTTCTTTATAAGATTCTACCCTATGCCCATATTTTCTACATTGAAAATAGATCAAATGCAAATCCTCATACTCCACCCTAAATTCCTGCCTTAGAACTTTGAAGGACGGGACCAACTTTTTGTTAAGATCTAGTTTAACACATAGCCTAACAAATTTCCCTCTTGCAAGTAAAGAGGTATAATGATATATTTTTAACATAGTCCTTAGGCAAGACCTAACCTGCTTGAGAAATTTCTTGTTATAAAGCTCTAGGGACAAGTCAAGGACCTTAATCTAAACAACAATCTTCCTAAGATAATAATCTTGGGGTCTAAATAAAGGCCTCCAATGCTGAACAAAGAGATAATGAACCAAAATTAACCAGGGGCTCTCAAAGATATTTATAATCCTCCAAACTTTCAAATTTTACCAAGTAGAAATCATTATTGAGGTCTAGAATTTTTAGGCTCCCATTTTTACCCCACAGATTAAACAACTTTTGATTTAGGAAATTAAAACTAATTGTTTTACCTAATAGTTTCACAATCAAAGTATATTTTCAAAGATTACACCAAAGTTTGTTGTCCTTTAGAGGAAATTTTATTTCAGGGCAGAGGTTTTGAACCTCATTTCCCTTTGTAACAAGTTTGTCTAAATCTGAAGGAATATTAAAATCTTCTAAGATCAATTTATAATTTCTTTATCATTAAACACTAGGTCTGTGTCCTTACCAGCCATATCTTTTTTCTTATATGACATGCATAGAGGAGATTTAGAGAAAGAAAGCACCTAGTTAGAGACACCTTTTCCGTTATCCTTCCCTTACGTCAATGCATCCACTACGTCCATAGTGCTCTCTGAGTTCGTCTTTTTTGCTTATGATCATTATATCCCGTTCTTCTTTGGATTGCATTTCTTCTTCAACAATCTACATGTTCTCTATCTTCCTTTAGCCTTCATGTCACAAATCCAATGGAAGCCCTTATCGACATCTCTCGATGGCTACTGGTTGAACTCGCAAGAAGCGCAACAACATGAGCATAAAGAGAAACTCTAGGGTTGAGAGACCCTAGCAAAGGAAAGAGAAAGAATCCTCTTGAAACAAGAATTCCTTTTTTGGAGAGAGAAAAATCTTACTTTTTATTATGATTAGAATAATCTACTTCATTTATCAATATATGATTCATACTCTAAATATTTTTTTTAAATATCCCTTTCCATACTAAAAGCCTTTTTTTTTAAAAAAAAAAACTTATTTCTTTTATAAAATATATGCTTCTTCATCTTAGAAATTTTTAATAAAATTTATTGAACATGTTTAGTAAAACTATATGTTTATGGTAAAAATATAATAATAATCAAATTTTTTATTTTACTAGTTGAAATTCATTCTATAAATCATACGATATTATTAAACTCGCTCAAAATTGTATTTTTAATAAAATTATATTTTAATAGAATTTTTAATCTTTTAAAATATAGAATGGTTAAATTTAAAAATAAATCCATGTAATTTTTAAATAATCGTATAATTATTAATTAAAATTTAATCTTGACTAACTTCGAATGTTTTGTGCTTATATTCGAAAGGCTAAAACTAAAAGTGACTGAATCAATTTTAAACTAATAATAATACTTTTTTGGATTATTATAATTCATTTAAAACTTATCTTTTTTTTATCTTTTTATGACAAAATTTGTGATAAGAGAGAAAAAGTCAAAAGTTGCATTTGACCTAATTTTCAAAAACTTAAAAGCTACTCCAAAAATAAAGTAGGAATAATAAAATTAAATTTTAATATGTTCAATATATTTTTATAAATTTTTTTCTTAAATATTAATTTTACATAAAAATATAATTATTTTCTTAGATCTTGGTTTTTAAAATAATAAAAAGAAATGAAAATAATTCAAAAATTAATTTAGGGTTAATTATATTTTTAAATTTTATACTTTATGATATGTGTGATTTTAATTCCTATAATTCTAGTGGTGTAATTTAATTTTTAAATTTTTCAAATGTAAAAATTAAGACCCTTAAATAATTTTCATGTAATTTTTAACAAGAGATGTATAAAATAATATTATATATATATATATATATATGTGTGTGTGTGTGTGTGTGTGTATTAGAAACCTTAAAGATAATGATTTTTTTTAAAATTATAACCTAACAATAGGAAAGATATCCAAGAGAAATTTTATAAATTTTTCAAAAAAGTAAAACAAAATATTTTATTCTTTAATTGGTTCCATGCTTACACCATTAAAAATAATTTAGATTATCCATAACAGGTAAACATTGTAAAAGATCCTGCTACTACTAATGTCATTTTCTGACAAATCCAAGATGGTCAAATAGTCGAGCGTGAACTACTTCCAACAACCTAATACCAATTGCCTATATCAAAAGATGATATTGGCAATCCTATTATGGCCACACCATTCAAAACAAAACATCTCGATGAACCATTGTAACATCCATGTTTCTGTATTAATTAAAATTGCCTTTTATGATAAATATGCATGTAAGAGTATGTTGGGAGAGTTTTTGAATTGTTAAACTGTAAGGCTCTCGCTGTAGCAAGAATGAGGCAGTGAAAATGGGACATTCTTGAGCATTCTTGTTGTAGCGAGGATGTCTCATTGTAGCGAGAATAGTCTTGCTATAGTGAGAGGTCTCTCGCTGTAGTGAAAAGTGTAGAAAACATAATGTAATTTTGTATGATATTTTTGTTGTGACAAGAGAGTCTTGTTGTAGCGACAATCTATTGTTGGAGCGAGAAATGACTCCTTATAGCGAGGACTGTTACGAGTAATCTCTCGCTGTAGTAAGAAAGACTCATTTTGGCGATAATGTTTCAATTCTGAGGGTATTTAAAGATTTTTCTACATAAAAAATCATATTTTTCCTATCATTTTCACGTTCCCTCTGATTTCTCTCAACTTTCACCCTTCCTTTTCAGATAAAACTCCTCAAAACCTTGGTTGTTCTTCAAATTTTAGATCGTAGAATCATCCTATATGATTCTAAGTAAGTTTCTCTAAGTTTAATCGTGTTTTTATCGTTCATTTTTTTTAATCTTGTTCTTAAGAGATATATTCGTGTTACCTAAGTAGAAATGCTATTTTAGGACATTCTTCATCATCAACCCTTATTTAGATCTTCATTATAAGGTAAAGGGAGCTTTATTCTATCATTTTATGATGTATGTTATATGTTGAGTTCATGAGAGCATGTTTATGTAGCAATTTTGATGAGATATGTATGAGAAATGAGTGCTAATGAAGAAAGATTGCTAATATACATATGTTTGATGGTTTGGTTAACTGATTATATTGTGTAAATATGAAATATATGATGAAACATTATAATATTATAATTGAACAAGTTTAATAAATGTACTAAATATGATATGACCTTATTGCTACCTGAAAATGATGAATATGTCATCGATGGTTTGTTGAATGATATGATTATTGAAATCATGAGTTAGTAATGTGCAATATGAAATTAGTCTAGAAGTGCTATTAAGCACGATTTTATGATTGGATTGTGGAATGAATAAGAGTACTAAATGGATTGGTCTAAATAGTTACAGGGATACACTAGAGGTATAAAGTTCGGAGACAATAAGGAAATCTCAGAAAAATGTAGGTTGGTGAGCGACATTCACGATTGTGCATATATTATTGTTGAGTGTGAATAAGCCACATGGCCTTACACTCGTTTCCCGTTTAGACTCCTGACTATGCCTTTGCTAAAGGACTCGTGATTGCATGAGCTAACTGGCAATTATTTACATGATTGAATAAGACCACGAGAACTGCTGGAGGCATCGAATGACTGTGATCACAGTGCACTTAAAGTGTGAATTTAAGAATGGAAGTGTCAATGAGATTGTGTGAATGTGAATGATGAATGAGATATATAATATGTAGTAATGTAACATAAATCATCATCTAATTGTATAATCATGATGTTATGAAAATTTTATGATATCTTTACATTGTATTGTAAAATGGGATAAACGCTCACCCTTACACCATCCTATTGGTAGTAAAGATAACTCATCCCATGCAGATTGATGTAGTAGATGTCTTTGCTAGTAGTAGATTAAACTATGTTTTTAGCGAATATAGACATGTAATACATTTGTATTTTAGGGTACATTTTGAGGAAAATCAGGTATGCACATTAGAAGTAGTCTATAATTATGTAGTTCCGTTTGATTTCCCAACCAGTGGTCAAATTCATCAATCTCTTAGTTTTTATCTATACCAGAGAAGTGAAAAGCTTTCTTTAATCATGAATAATGTATTTACTTATCATGATCATGATTTGCTAGGAAGACCTAATAGTTATGTATTCGAGAGATTCCCTAGTATAGAATTAGTGGCAGACTCTGGTGATGCCTATTTTGGAGAGAATGATAAATTAACTATTGAGAAATTTATGGAAATTAAAGGCTGGCATGATATAAATGTTTAGTTTTAGGTCCTCAGTATATGGGAATGAGTATGAACTGTTGTAAATTTTGACATGTTATGGATAATGATAAGTAAATATTAATTTGTATTATATTTCATACAATTATCTTCTTAAATTTGTTTTGTGTACAAATTAATTGTTATGAAATATTTTTTTAAAATTTGATTAATGGTTATACAAAAAAGTTGATTATTCTTTCTGATATTTTATGGAAATGAGTATAATTAAAATGGAGAAATTAAGGTGTTACAAATTGGTATCAGAGCAGTTCATTCAGATCAGATTAGGGTGTGAGACTAATACACTTGTATTATGCACTCATAGGTTCTTGTTTTACTGGAATGTGAAGTGAATATTTGTTAGTTTGACTTACTGAATGTAAATTATGTGATTAGTTTGAGCTAAGTATATTTGTGTATATACAAACGATAGGCTGATAAGTTATTTGGTTCCTTTTGAGATTAGAGATATGGCTGGTAAAGGTAGACCTACAGTGTAACAAATGAGCTCCTGCCGTGCATGACTAAAGTCTAAGAGACTATGGTTCAGAATTAGCTAGGGTGCTGAACCAGTAGAATATAGAGGGCTTTCTTTATTCACCAAACATAAGCCTCTGAAGTTCGAAGGGAAATTCGATACAGAAGGAGCCTAAAGATGGATAGCCAACATTGAGAAGATTTTCAATGGCATGAGTTATCATGAGAAGCACAAGGTGGTTTACGCCACCTATATGTAGGGATGGAAACAGGCCAGGCTACCTGACAGGAGCCTGTGGCCTGGCCTGACCTGACCTTTTTAATAAACAAACCAGGCTTAGGCTTTTTTTAAAGCCTGTTTAAGTAAATGAGTCAGGCTTAAGCTGTTTATAAAGCCTGTTAAGCCTGACAGGCCGGCCTGTATAAAAATATAAATATATATATATATATATATATATATTATATAATTTAAAAAAAGATCTGTCAAAATATATTAAAATAATTAAGTTATTTAATAATATATTTTTTATATTCTTAATTTTGTTATTATTAAATATATATATTATGTTATAATTTTATTTATTTATAATTATAATAAATAGAATTTATATTCTATTAAATATTAAAAATATTTATACATGATTACACTTTTTAAATAATAAATTTATTTAATAATAGATTATTACATTTATTATATTTAAACAATTTAAAAAATAGTTAAATCTTTGAACAGGAATAAGACATAATCAAAACTCAACGAAATAAAATTTAAAAATAAAATAATAAAATGATATTAAAATATTTTTTATACTCTTAATTTTATTATTATTAATTTAATTATTTAATTATTATATTAATATATTATGTTATAATTATTTTTATTTATAATAAATAGAAATTGTTTAAATTTAAATTATATTTTATTTAAAAGTAAAAATGATAACAAAATAAAATAAAAAATTTATTATAATATATATATATATATAATTAGACCATGTAGTAAATAATATAAATAATATAATTATAAATAAATTATATAATAATATATATTTTTGTAACTTGAATGTGTTTTAATTAAATTATTAGTTAATTTATCAATTTATATGTAATATATAAGTATGTGTTTTAATTTATTATATCAATAATAAACTAATAATTTCTATATTACATTAATGTTATAGTGTAATTAATTTTAAGTTTATTTATTAATTTGAAATAACAAATTAATGAAACAAAAATAATAAATATTTTATAATTATTTTTTTAATTTAATAGTTATTATTGTTGTCATTATATATATATATATATAGTACATTAAGTTTAAATTTTTATATTAAGTTTTATCACATATTTTTTAATTAAAATAAAAATTTAGAAATATAAATTATTTTAATTTAAATATAAATTTTAATAATTTTTCTTATGCTCATATGTTATTTTTCTGCATCTATGAATTTTATAATATAAATATTTTTTATCTACAATTTTTATAATGAGGATATTTATTTACTTTTTAAAATATAATCTTTTTTTAGCTGATTCAATAAATTTTGTAAGTGTTATTTTTTATTATCAATTTTATGTGGTTACTGTGTTTTTATTTATTGAATATAAAATATCTTTATACAAACAAAATATAATTATCATAAAAAATAATTAAAATATTTAATAATTTTATAAAATTAAATTAATAAAATAAAAATATAAAAATTCTATAATATGAAAATATTTATAATTAATGCTCAAATAATATTTTAAAAATTATTTATAAAATTGTATAAATATTATTACAATTATTTAATAATTATCAATAATACAAATAAAAATTTGAATATATGTAAACTAATTTGATGATAAAATAATTATATTTTTATTAATATTATTCAATAACAACAATCATTATAAATATTTAATATTATACAAATTTTATTTTATTTTTTTATCTTTTCTTAAGCAATTTTATTACTATAAAATTTATAATAAAATTTTTTATTAATTGTATTTACTACATCACAACAAATCACAAACATATCACAACTACATGCCTGTGAGTCAAAACTGCTATGACACTTACTTATTATTCTTATTTTATTATTATTTATAGTTACCTTGAATATAAATATAAGGAAAATTATTATATTTGTTTGAACAAGCTGAAGAACAGCAAAGTCTTTGAATAAGCTTAGAACGCAATCAAAATTAAAGAAACTAATATTTTAAAAGAATAATATTATATTAATTTATTTTTTATATTCTTAATTTTATTATTATTAATATTTAATTATTATATTAATATATTATGTTATAATTTTTTATTTATAATAAATAAAAATTATATTATATTCAAAACTAAAAATATTTATACACGATTACAAGTGTTTAAAAAATAAATTTATTTAATTATAAATTATTATATTTGTTATATTTAAACAAGTTGAAGAAGAATAAGACACGATCAAAATTAAACAAATTAAAATTTAAAATAAAATATTAATATACTTTTAATAATTTTTTTATATTTTTAATTTTATTATTATTAATATTTAATTATTATATTAATATATTATGTTATAATTTTTTATATTTATAATAAATAAAAGTTACTTAAATATAAATTATATTTTATTTGAAAGAAAAAATTTATAAAAAATGATAAGAAAATAAAATAAAAAATTTATTATAATTTGTATATATATAATCATACCATGTAACAAAAAATATAAATAATATAATTATAAATAAATTATATAATAATATATATTTTTGTAACTTCTACGTGTTTTAATTAAATTATTAGTTAATTTATTAATTTATATGTAATATATAAGTATATGTTTTAATTTATTATATCAGTAATATTTTTTATATTATATTAATGTTATAATGTATTTAATTTTATGTTTATTTGTTAATTTAAAATAACAAATTAATAAAATAAATAAAATTAAATATTTTGTGATTATTTTTTTAATTTAATAGTTAATTTTACTATCATTATATATATATATATTGCATTAAGTTTAAATTTATTTGTTTTTTAAAACATAATAATTTTCTTTTAATTGATTCAAGAAATTGTGTGAATGTTATTTTTTTTTTATCAATTTTATATGTTTATTGTAACTTTATTTGTTGAAGATAAGATATCTTTAAATAAACAAAATATGTTCCTAAAATAAAACTAAAATATTTACTATTTATATAATTTTTAAAAAATAAATCAAGAAAAATATAAATATAAATTTTATTAATATTAAATATTTTTAATTAATACTTAAATAATTTTTTAAAAATTATTTATAAAATTATATTAATATTATTATAATTATTTAATAATTATTAATAACATAGATAGAAATTAAAAAAATATATAAAATAATTTGATAATAAAATATTTATATTTTTATTAATATTATTTTTTTTATAACAGGCTTTGTTAACAGGCTTCAGGTCACTTAAACAGGCCAGGCCAAGCCTATAATAAAGTCTTTAACAGGTAACAGGTCAGGCTCAGGCCTAATAATTATGTAATAGGCCAGGCCTGTTTAGAGTAAAGTCTGGCCTGGCCTGGCCTGTTTCCATCCCTACCTATATGTTGGCTAGAGAAGTAGAGGAGTGGTGGAGGTTTGCCAGTCAGACTCTGTCATATGAAGTTGTAGCTAGATAGTCTAGACTTATCACTAAGACTTAGACTAATAAAATAACTGAAGCTACAATCTTTCCAAAAGGAAAAGTATTGCAACTTTAAAGTTCCTCAGCCAGACCCTCCAGCATGAGAAGTGGATGCATTTTCTGTTACATCTGCTCTCGTACCACCATACAGTTATCGCAGCACGCACACACGCCAACACAAACAAAAGCATGGGTGAGCTTATGTAACTAACAGTCATTACTATAGATATGGAAATGTTAGAAATATTTAAACAACTCAAATAGCCCTCAGCAATTCAGCATAACAATTTAGCCCATTTCTAACCCATGTAATGTAAATGTAACATTTCAGTCTCAACTGGTTTCACAGCTTAAGCAATCTAGAAGAACTGTTTTCGATCTAAGAGCAACCCATCCTAGCATCTGGATCCAGACATAACATAGCTCAGCATATCTATCATTGCATGTCTAACTATCTAAACATGTAATTCGGCTCTAGAATGAGAGAAATTAACTTGATGCAACATAATTATATACTCCTTCATAATAAAACTAATTAGCTCTTGACATAAATCAAATATTTTAGCAAGTCATTTTCTACCACAACATTCAAACAATCATCAAACAACAGAGAAATTTCCTTGGCCATACATGCTTTGGGTTCTAACTTAAGGTTTGCTCATATAACAAAACATTCTCAACTAAAACAAAGTTATCTATGTAAATATGTTGACATTTATTGAGTGAACAAAGTTGACTCAGGTAAGCTCCTCTTACCTGAAATGGGTTTCCTTAGTTTCGAATCTTTGTGAGTTCCAACTAGAAAACAAGGTTTAAGGGTCTCAGGTCCCCTTAATATCACTAAATAAAAGACTTTTGAGGAAGAAAATCAAGAAATAAGGAGTAAAGTAGGAGAACTAAATCCCAGGAACTCACCTAGATCCATACTTAATGGATGTTTCTACTTGGATCGAGAAGAAGTTCGGCTTCGAAAAGATTTCTCTAAAGGATGAAGGTGAAAGAATAGAGAGAAAACGAGAGGGAAAGGTTGTCTAGTGCGAAAATGAACTTTTTTTGCAATGTAGTTCCTTAAATACCCCTCTAGGTTCGTACGCTCTTGCTTGAGCGAACTAATACTCGCTTGAGCAAGCTCTGCTCTCGCCTGGACGAGAAAACCAAACAGTTAAACTCCCTAAATTTTTGCTATTCTCGCTTGAGCGAGGAACCTCTCACCTGGGCAAGATTAGGTCTAGAGAGCTACCCATTTTTCTTGTGACCCCTCGCCTGAGTGAGGTCACCTCTTGCCTGAGCGAGAGTTACCTCGCCTGAGCAAGACACCCTGCATCTCGTAAAATGAGGCACTACAAGTTTTCAGTTACAATCCTTAGGTTATTATTATATATCTAATATTAAACACAACGACCACTCCACACTGCAATTATTTAACTCTTAAATCAACAATCATACAACTTTCACATTCATATTTTAACATATAGAAATCCATACATTTCAAACATATACAACAATATTCGAAGGAAATAATATATATATGAAAATACACCGATCTGACAAAAATGATAAATTGAATGGTCTCTTACTACATAATCAATGATAAATTGAGGTTTGTTGATAAAAATAGTTGTATACAAGAAATATATATATTTTTTATCTTGTGCATGTCAAGGACACTATAACTCTTACTTTTAAAAAGGAACTATTTGTTGTTCTTTGTTTTCATGGCCTCGATGTGTCAAAGATCCATGGCAATAGGTATGATGGTGCTAGTAATATAAGAGGAGAGTGGAATCAATTGCAAGCATTATTTCTCAAAGATTAACCGTATGCATATTATATACATTGCTTTGCACATAGATTATAACTTACTTTGATTGCTGCTTCTAGGGAAGTTATTTTAATCCATGAATTTTTTTCAAATTTGACTTTTTTTGTCAATATTATATGTTCATCTTGTAAGTGTCAAGAGTTATGTGTTGTGAAGTTAGTGAAATAGCACATTTGCTAGAGATTGATGAAGTTGATACTAGTAAAGGCATTTTTCTTCTAGTTGTAGTGCAATACATATGTATGATACAACTTTAAGGTTCTTCAAATAATTATAGTTGATGAAACAACTTATTCTCAAAGTGGGGATGTTAATGTTGCTTATAATATTATGGCTTTATTTGAATTTATAATAATTTTACACTTGATGAAAGAGATTATAGGAGCTACAAATTGTGTCTGTGAAACTTTACAACAAAAGTTCCAAGATGTACTTAATGTAATGCAGTTGGCCTGAACTACAAAAGTTTTAATTCAAAAGTTCCAAGATGTATTGAATGCAATGCAATTGGTTCAAACTACAAAAGTTTTGATTCAAAAGTTGAGAGATGATGGTTGGCAGAATTTGTTAAAAATTGTGACATTATTTTGTGAACATGATATTGTTCTTCTTGATTTTAGTGCAGCTTATATAGCATATCATGGGCGTTCTCATAAAAATGATAGCATTACATTGAAACATCATTTCAAAGTGAACATCTTTTTAGTTACAATTGACAAACAAGTACAAAAATTGAGTCATAGTTTTTTTTTTATTTGTTTATTTTTAAATTTATAGTTAAACATCATGTCATATTTGATACCTTTTTAGTTTAATTGACATATAATTGTAAAATTGAACAAAAGATTAAGTTTAGTGAGCAAGCAATGGAGCTTCTAACACCTATATCTTTGTTTATTTTCAATGTATTCAATGTGGATGATATATGTACTCTAATGAATAAGTTCTATCTCATGAATTTCAATGAATAAGAGAAAATTAATTTAAGATTTCAATTACAACATTTTATTCCTGTCTAAACTATGTGAAGCTTTGGCGAAAATGGGAAAGGCAAATACATATGACTTGATTAATCGAGTAATTCTCCTAATTTTAACTCTTTCAATTTCCATTGCAACTATAGAAAGATTATTTTCAATAATGAAGATAATCAAAATAAGGTTACATAATAAAATGGAGGAAGATTTTTTTTGACAATTTGGTGATCTATATTAAGAATGATATTGTTGATACTTTTAGTTTTGATTCAATCATTGATGACTTCAAATCTCAACAAGAACAAAGAGCGATACTTTAAAAATAAGTATTTTTTTTCCATTTATATATTCTATTGTTATTTTACATTAAGATGTTATTTTGAAACTTAGATAAAATCATTTGACAACTAATATTTTTAATTAAATTATTTCATCTAACATTTAGTCGCTCTTTTTAAAAATTTTGTCAAGATCTACCACTGACATGAAAAATGGTATTCAGTAAGTTTGTGATGTTTTTTTATAGAACAAAAACTTTTAATATAATAATTTAATGATTAATTATTAACCACGTATACATATGTTAAAAACATAAAGATTGAAAAATCTAATGATATTCTAAATTTCTCTAAAATGAGGATATTCCTGAACTTAATGCATAATATCATCCTTAAGAATATGATAGTAAAAGTATTAGGAGCAATATGCTTGATAAACTATGATTTTTACGATTTAATTGGTTGTAATATGAAAAATTTATATGTAATTTGGTCTTGTAATTGAATCATTCTCACATATTATGTCAATTTTATTGTAAGAACAAGAAAAGAGAGCAAAAAGGATGCAAAACCTAATTTCGGTCTAGAAGGCAAGTGAATAATATTAATTAAACAAGAGATAACTCATTTCGCAATGCCTTTTTCTCATATTTTTACTTTTCACTCTTCATTCACCGTTACTTTGTATGTAACACCCTTCCTCTATATATAAATAATTTGTATTTATAAATTATATTATTAAAACATGATTAGGAAAATTGGTAAAATTAGTATATCTTAAAGAAATAGTACAATATGAGAATACAAATTTATATTTCTTGACCAATATACAAAATACCTTAATAAAAGATTTCACTATGAAAGTAAATGAAAATACATCAAAGACTTATACATTTACTACATTAAATTTTTATTATATCTGAGTAATTCCTTTCTCACAAATCCTTAATGAGTATGACCTTAGAACAGATCAACCATTTCCATTTCTTCTCTTTTATTACCTGAAAATAATCAGTAAGGGTGAGTATTTTCCCGCCCCACTAAGTTCCTTTTTATATAAATTAATTACCGGTATTTAGAGTTAAAACCTAATATCCTATTCTAATTCATTATTAACAGGGTATAGTCCATATTTACATTCATCACATCCAAATACATACAATCATACAATCATATCTATCACGGCACATACCACAATTCACTCATCATACATGCATTTCTATGTTGAACTGTATGTTATTATACATGTGTCATATCATTTCAATTCATATGTCACAATACATATGTCCCAGTGACACCTGTTGATGTACTACAACACACGTTTCATAACAACATAAATCGATCTGCTAAGATATATATATATATATATATATATATATATATCATACATATTCTATATCATATCCCATCTATAAAACTTTTCATCATAATTGTCCCTGAGATCCCTTGAGGACTTATAACATAGATAGCTGCTAGTTGGCCGAAACATCACGGATACACGTGTGCCACCCTGGCCCCTTTTAGCAAAGGTATAGTCAGGAGCCTCGTCGGGAGATGAGGGTGTGGCCTGTGAATGTTTATTTTCAATAATTTATTATGTACCTTTTTCATTGTTAACATTCACCATCCTTATTTCTCTAAGATTTCTAAAATATTCTCTTTAACCCTATACCTCCAGTGTATCGTAGTACTATCTATACTCATTCTCTTTCTCATTCTTAACATTTCTCATTTCACATTCTTTATATCAATCAGCATGTTATGATTCATGAGTCATAATTTATATAAATTCATGGATTACAATATATATGATAACACACCCTTTCAATGTGCTATAATTTATATCATAATCACTCTGTTTCAAGTTACATGGACTCATGCATTATAATCACGCCTCATATTCTTTCTCAATCATCTTCTCATTTCTCATTCATACATCATATGCTTTCACTTTCATTCAACACTTCATTTATTTCTATAATTCTACTTATATTGCATACATTTCAGTCATCACTTTATACCTACATTTATTGCATCATACCAGTTCAACATATAAAGTGGTCATACAAAGTCATATCAGGCAACCAATACAATACATCAAATTTATCACAGAGACTACCACACAATGTCACACCATACATGCAATACAATGCGCTGAAGGTCGGACACCTCCGGGCTCAACCCAACTTGTACCATCTCAAGGTAGTCTCCTAACTTAGAGTTCATTATTGTAACATCCTCGTTTTTATATTATTATTATAACATTGAATGTTAGTTATATTTGTGAAATTATTTGAATTTTAGAGAGTTTAAATGATGTAGGTTGCAGAATATTTCGCTATAGCGAGATATCTCTCGCTGTGGTGAGAAGAGTGCCCAGAAATTAGGCATTCTGATGCTCTTTCGCTGTCGCGATGCTCTCGCTGTAGCTAGAATGACAGACAGCAAAGTGCAATTTTGTCTGTTTTTTTCGCTGGAGCGAGAGAAGGGCTCGCTGTGGCAAAAATTTATCGCTGTAGCAAGAATGTCGCGAGTCTAGGGGTATTTAAGGGTTTCCAAGTTAGAAAACTTGGATTACAATCCAAGTTTCGAGTTCTCCCTTGTTCTCTCGACCCCTAACCCTCTCTTCTAAGAAAATCTCTCTAAAACCTCAACTTTCTTTCAAATCCAAGCTTGGAAACTTCATCAATCAACTCCAAGTAAGTTCTTGGAGCTTTGTTTTCTCTTTTTGGGTGTTTTCTAAGTTTCTTCTTTCTCAAAATGCTCTCTTTTGTTATATCTAGGAAGATCTTGGTTCTTTCACCTAAAACCCTTCACAAAATCTCTTTCAAAACTTTGTCTCAAGGTAAGGAGGACTCTATTTTGTTATTTTAAGCATAATAATTATTTTGTAACCATGAAAGTACTTTATGTATGTGTTTTAGTATGATTCTTATGATTGATTGACATTGAATTATTATGAAAAATATATTTGGCTAATTTTGGGTGTTAATGATATGTTCGAGTAGTCCGTTTGTTTGGAATTTAGTTTGGAAGTGCTTGACTAAGCACGATCTCTTATTGAATAATGAGTTCAGTATGAAAGGGAGTATGAGATAAGTGTGAGAAGCTGAATGGCTTTAGTGTGAATAGTTATAGAGATACACTGGGATAAAAGTCCTGAGACGATAGGAAATCTGGGAAAAATGTAGGGTGGTGAGCGACATTCGCGCATGTGTACACGTTCTTTCTGAGAGCGAATGCGCCACATGGCCTCACACTCATTTCTTAACTAGACTCCTGACTATACCTTTACTAAGGGGCCCGTTATTGTATATGTTGTATCCATATGCATGAGCTAACCGGCAACTATTTACCTAGTTGTGTAAGACCTCAAGAACTGCTGGAAGCATCGTATAATTGTGATCACAGTGCACTGAATGTGCGTATCTGAAAGATATCAATATAAAGATTTATGTTATTATGATTCCTTGTATTTCATGATCATGATTGTGCTGTTATGTGAGTCTTTAAAGTAATATTATGTTTTAAATGATAGGATAGGTGCTCATCCTTACTGATAATTTCAGGGAACCAGAATGACGAATCCGCAGGAAAGAGTTAGGCTAGTAGATAGTTCTGTAGACTTTAGATTAAATTACGTATTTAATGAATACCAGCGTGTAAATCATTTTAAATTTGCTGTATTGGTAGAGAATGACCCTAGAGTTTATGTCATGATAGAGATGGATTTTGCTTGTAGTATTCCATTCGACTTCCCTAGGAGTAGGATACACTAAACCTTATGTGTATATGTGTATAGGGGTACAGTTAGAACTCCAGCAGCCCTTACTTACTTATACATGTACCATGACCACGACTCTCTAGGAAGACCTGTTAGACCTTTGAGTAAGTCACGGGAACAGAGGTCAGAGTTAACTCTGGTGATGGGTATCTGGGATCCGATGACGACTTAGACTCCGAGGACCTAGCTGAGATAGAGAGTTGGAATGCTGGAGATGAGTATAACTGAAGCTGCTCTGGGATCCTTTTTGTAGTGTTTGGTGTTGTAATTATTATTTTGATTTTTAAATACTCAAACATACAGTTTGTAAATTAATATACTGTATTGTGGAGTTTATGTATAGTCTTTTCTTTATTTTGATTATGATAATTTCGGAAGTTTTATGCTATTGCACTATTCTATGGATTTAAATGGAAAATTATTTACATGTACTGAATTTGAAATAAGGAAGTTACAATTATTATATATCTTCTATTACTTAATCCATATACATTCTCTAAAAATCCGGTTTCATTTCTTTTAAAGAACTCAAAGTCTTTCTTTTACCCAAAATATCCTTTCACCATAAAATCATATGTTTTTACTAAAATAGGTTATTCACATCCTCCTAGGGTCGTTAAATACGTATATACAAACTTAAAGCTCGAAAATACTCTCCTTACCTAGTAACGGTTCCTCCCAACTAGTTCTCGGAGTGATCTACAGAGAGATTCCACAGTATCCACGGAGAGATCTTCCAAAAGATAAGGTTTCCTAAGTATTTCGACGTAGAGATCTTAACATGAGGAGAGAACCGAAGAAAAGGGATAAAATAGAGATTTAAGCTCTGAGAAACTTACTTAGATATGAGAAGAACGGATGTTTGAGCTCAAATCTGAAAGAGATCTAGAGTTATTGGAGGTTTTCTCTGAGAAAGGAGAGTGAGAGTACGAAGAGGATGGAGAGGAATATGTGATTTGGTTGAAAATGAAGATTTTAGGGCGAAGGTTCTTTAAATATCTCTCAAACTCGCGACTTTCTCACTACAGCGAAAAAATCAGAAGTTTTCTTCCTTTGCTGTATGTTATTCTAGCTACAGCAAGAGTATCCTCGCTACGGCGAGAGATTCTAGCTACAACAAAAGGGCTCCAAAATGTTCCATTTTCACCGCTTCATTCTCGCTACAACAAGATATCTTATAGTTCACATCAATTAAACACTTCTAATTTCAAATAACATACACAAATAACTAATATTAATTGCAATAATAATAAATTACAAAATGAGGGTGTTACACTATATACTCAAAAGATCTCCTCTCCTTTAAGATTATTTGTCTACTTCAGAAAAGGATTAAGAGTTTCAAAACCATGGAGCACCTATAGGATCAACCTCTGATTGCTTAACATAAGAGCATCTAGATACATGGATTTTGCTTTCTAGTTCTTTTGTAGTTAGTATTATGAATTGATATTTTGATTTTCTTTGATTTATATTTTTACTTATATAATTAATTAAATCTATAGTTAAGGGGTACAGTGAATATATAAATTAGTTTTAAACTATTTTTTTAGAATGTAAATATTCATGTATTTGTAGTGTTTGTCTCACCATTTTTATTTTACGGTTAAGAATTAGTACCTTTAATGATCTTAGGTTAATTAGATAAAAGGTAATCTTATAATTATTTAGTTAGCGAATCTATAAAATAAACTGAACTTGGAATTGTAAAGGATCAATCATAATTTTAGGTTTGCAATGAATTATTAAAGATAAATTCATTGATTCTCTACGTGCTTTTTTCATTATTATTTGGTTAGTCTTAATAATATTAAATTTGATAAATCTAGTATTTGTTGAAATAATATCTCTGTGGGACAGTACTAAAAGTTTTAGATACTACTTTATATTATTTCTAATGGGTATACTAATATATATTTCAGTTATAATAAAGATAATATCAAATACATTTAAACAGTGAGATGTATCTATACAAATTTAATAACTCTAAATAATTTGTTCATATATTATTAGCTAAATTTAGTTTAATTATCCTTGCATGCAACCAAATAGAGTCCATTGGAGTCTGCATAATACATATATGGATCGCTTTTCAGTACGTAGCTAAATAAAGCAAAATGATATATATTATCATGATCTTTGTGTTGATGCTTCAAACTATGCTTTTCATAGAGTACAGGGGGAAAACACAATAAAATAGCATGCATGAAGCTTCACAAACACTAAGTAGCTTTACATGACTGAACATCCATTTGGGTTATCATCATCAAAGAGTCTCATAAGCTTCATCTCTGGAGACTTAGGGTCACCAAGTGCTTGAGGGACATTTCTGACAAAACCAGTTGGTGCCTTGATGTCATATGCCCCACTCACATAAGGGTAAGTCACTAAATTGTAGGGAACAAAGGGCCAAACATCAGCTACCTTTCCTGTGCTTTTAATTTCTTCAACAACCTCCTTTTGATCTACAAAACCAGTCACAGTTACCCTCTGCAGCTTTTGGTTTACATCCACTGATTCCACTCCTGAAACAATTCATCTTCTCATCTCATTCCAAAACCGCATCTAAATAAATTGGACCATCTTGATTTCATTGTGCAGTAACAGCAGTACATACACATGAAGTGTTTTCTAAATTCAATTTTCTTAACTTCAATTCTTATTATTCAATTTATGCATTCAAAATTAGTAATTTTTTATTAAAAAATATAGCGTTTATTACATTAAAGATATCAAAGTATAATAACTCCTTTATTTTTAAATACAAACTGTTATTAAAAGTTTAAACTCAATTTTAAAGACATTAATAAAACTTTTAAATTAAAATTAGAATATTTAAAATCACAACTGTTTCTAGGATACGCTATTTTTGTTCAGTTTTGTAACAATATATATATTCCAAAAATTATAGAAAAAGTAGACGTAAAAAAAAATCCAAATCCATTAGAATATTGGTGTCCATAGTTTTTGAGTCACAACTTCACAAATCTACATATTTGTCTCAAGCTGACTTTAACTCTGGGGTCCTTCAACTTTTATTTTGTTTATTTTGGGTCAAGCATGATGATGACTTCAATATATAGTTATATTTCTATAACGTAAAATTCAGATAATGATTGATTGGAAGTTGCGTAGAAGAAGATCCAGAATCTGCCTAATTAACATGCTAGAATACATGCATGCATTAAAAAATTGAAACAATCCTTACATATGAGTAGGACCTCAACTAGTTATCTACCTCTGAGACAAATATAAAGGATTAATAAACTAAATAAAATATAAGATAAGAGAATAAAACAATAAAAAAATAGAATAAGGGAAAATGAGATATAAGAAAATGCGAAAAAATCATAATTGTTAATCATAATTATTTTTAATTACAACCATGATTGTCCTTGTATATAATTTAATTCGTGGTGAATTATATGTTTTTATAACATATATGACATGACTATAGAGCTCAATAGTTAGTTCGGTCTCCTTTAATTATAGGAAGAAAGTTGCACAGGACAAAATTTCTAGTTTGATTAAACTGAGGAAGAAAATGAAGGGCCAATGACTTGGTCTTCTTTTTTTACAAGCAAAGACTTGATTGCTTGATTGATTATTAACATATTCTTTTCTTATTTTTAAGATACAAAAACAATGAAACTATTATTTTGCTGCCTTTCGGTAATGTGCTATTTGGACTACCACATATATGAATTGAAGATTATATTAGCACTTGTGTGTTCGTCAAGGTATTGTCTTATAAACATAACTTTTGCTTCTCAAATGCCAGCAAAACGAACATGTTATGGTTGTCAAAGTGGAAGTGGCAGAAAATAGAAAATGATAATGAGAAGAGTTTTATATATACGAACCTTCCAAGTTCTCCACCGCATTTGTAACTCTTCTTACACATGCTTCGCAGTCCATTTTCACCCTCACATTAACTGTCTATATCATAAACAAAATCGATTTTGTTGATTAGATTATACATAGTGTATGTTTGGTAATTTTGATGATTATTTTAAGTAGTATTTTAACGAAAAAGTTAATACATTAAAAGTTAAAATAAGTTTATGTTTAAGGGGTAAACTATAGATTAAAAGAGAGACAACACAGAGCGAAAGATGTTTTAGGAAATGAAGAAAACCTGCTTGGGCCTAAGTTTCTCCTTTGGTGTGGAAAAAGCAGTGAAACATTGAAGATGGTCAAGAAACCCCATTGGTGTAGCAGAATGGAGCAAGCGGAATGTTGCTTGGAATGAGAACTTCGATGTGAAACTTGTAGTTATTTATAATAATGATCACCCTATGCTTGGATATGATTTGGTTCAGTACATATATATATATATATGCACCCATCTTCATCCAACTATTGATTTTTTCATTTTCAAAATTGTTTTTTGTTACTTGCACGTCATACCATAAGTGATATGTACTATGCTCCCATCATCGAGTGTATATTACTGGGAAACATCGTATCATATATTATTTCAAAAGAATTGACTTGACTCTAGTTTTGCTTGTTGGACGTGACAGTTATTTTGGTGGAAGATTAAATTAATATGTCATCACATTAAAATTAGCAACTTGAAGATATAAACAACACTTTAATTCATCGAAGTGTCATGCACTTTAAACAAAAATTAGGTGTAGTTTGTTTGATTTTTTTTTCTCTTTTTTAAACAAAATTAAAATTTATGTAACAATATTAAATGCTCATCTTTCATGAGACAATGGATCCTCTTTATTTTCATGAAAACTATGGATGTTAAAATTATTTTAAGTATATATAGTTTTAAAAATAAATTATATTGTGATAATTTAAATAATCAGAAGAGGAAAGAAGTCAAAAGTGTACCTAAAACATTTCCAAAAACTTATAATTATGAAAAACAAATACTATAAACGTACATAATCTCATAATCTCAACACTTATGGAAATTGTGGGCTTCTAAAATATTGCTGTTTAAAATAGTGTATTTCTCTTGTCATAGATTAAATTCACTAAAGTAAAAGTTGACAATTACAACTTGAGAAAAAAATTATGTAGAAAATAGATACAATCTTGATCTAAAACAATGTATACTGTTACAAAGAAGTATCTTTATTAGTAACTTTGTAGCCCGTAAAGAGTGCAATTAAGTTAATAATTTATTGGTCTAAATTAAATTTGGACTCAATTCAGATAAACTTATCAATAAATATTTATAAAAATAAAAAAATAAGTAATAAAATAATCCATTCTTTGATAAGTTAAAATTAATTTATATTTCTTTATTTTTTTTATACTTTCTTATTTTAATTTCTTTAAAGCATAAAGAAAGTAAAATACTTTAAACATATAAAAAAATTATTAAACTTTTTATATTTATTTTCTTCTTCCATTAGCCTTGATCAATTACACTAATTACTAAGAATCAACATCATATTTAACTTTAAAAAATTGAAAACGTTTCTCTCAAGCTTACCTGAACGTAAATTACTTAGCATGTAATATGTCATTGTAACTTTTTTTACTTCAATTATTTAAATTTTTTATTTGATTTATTCACTACCAATTTTTAGGCTTTTGTTACCGGACTAGTGCAATTTAATTGTAAATTTACAAGATTGGTGCAACTTTCAAATTTTTGTAAGAGTAAGTCTTATTTTTTCATATTGAAATATTTTTATTTTTTAACTAAATATAAAGTCATATTTGTGATATACGATTATGGCTTTATAATAAAAAGTTAAAAAAATATTAAGTCGACACTATGTCTAATTTTAATTTTTTTAATTAAAATAAAAAGTTATACATGAAAAATACAACTTTCTTATTAGCATTTAATTTTAATATTTTATATAATAAAATAGTTAAAAATTAATAAAATAATTAAATAAATCAACTACAAATGATTTTTTTTTCATTCAACGGGATTTAACACCCAAAGAAACAAAATATATATAGTTATCCACAAAGGTTTATGATATCTAATCACCATAAAATTTTGCCTAACGGTAAAAAAAAATAAAATAAAGTGGTTCTTTCTGGAAAAATACAATTAATAGCTTCTTTACGTCTTATATTAACAAATTAGTACAATAGCTTTATGGAAAATGTTAATACATTCAATGTAGCTAATATCTTAAAGAAGTATATGTATGGCCTAAAATATTCATAATCTATAGTAATCAAGTTCAATAGCCTCTTTGAAATTAACTTCTATATAAACATTAGGTAAACCTCTTGCTTCAATTAAATGAATTCCAAAAGGAACGAGTCAAGCTCAATTACGGTGGGAGGGCAAAATTCCACTTTTCTCTTCAATTCACACTAGTAGAAAAAAAGGCTTTTTATAGAAATCTTTTACATCAGTTCTGTATTCGATGTAAATATAAACAATGTAGAAAGTCCAAGACTTTTTACATCCGTTGTTAAAAATCGATGTAAAAAGTGTCACTTTCTACATCTGTTGTTTATAATAACCGATGTAAAAAATGTTCTTAATGTTTATCTTCATCAATGGCGTCAGTATTTCTCTTCTCTAAGAGTTTTAACGTTTGCATCAATATTATCAATATATTTTCTTAAGTTAAATTAAAATCCATAAATGTTAGTGTTTATGGTGTTCATCGTGTTCTTCAAGTTCTTCATATTTGTCGTGTTAATTGGATTCATCGTGTTTGTTGTGTTCATCGTATTTGTTTACTATGCAAGAAATTGGCTTTTGAAGCGCCAAATTAGATAGCGGTTAGTAAAAATCACTTTGTATAAAACACTAAGAGAACGGTTCCGCCTTAACTGCTCTTCAAAATTAACTTCTGAGAGCAGTTCATTTGGAACCGCTCTCTAATATGTACTTCTGATGGTAATTTTATTTTGGAGTGCGGTTGTTAAATAACCGCTCTCAAAAGTACTATACTTTAGAAAGCAGTTCACACGTGGAACTGTTCTTACAACCTTACAGAGTGGTTGACATGTGGAACCACTCTGAAAGGTGTAGATTAGAGAGCGGTTATTTCTTAACCACTCTCAGATGTTACAATTTTTAAATTAAACCCTAAGCCCTAATCTAGTTATCTCTATCGTCGCGCTAAGTCTGTGCTTCAAATTTTTGTTTGTGTTCAGTGTTTTATGAGAAATTTTTGCAGAAGAACAAGTACCATTGACATCGCATTCAGAATTTTAAGGTATATTCATAATCATTTCTTTGTTTTCTGGCTATGTTTGGACTTTCGCGCTGTCTCATTCTCTTTATTCACTGAACCACACTTGTATTATTGATGTTCAACAGTTACCGACGTCAGTCATCCATAAGTGGCTTCAAGTGAACTGCACAAATTAGTGGAACTTCTTTCATTTTAGGTTAGTGGTGTTGTGTTTGTATGAACTTATTTTATTCAAATTTTAACCCTTGCTGCCTGACAGAGAGCATGAAATTAGTTTTTATTTTGTAAAAGTTGATTTGAAAAGGTTGAACCTTAGGTTAGTTAACCTCTGAAATATTGTTTGAATGATTTTTTAGGATTTGTTGAACATGATAATAGGACACTGGTTAATTATAATGGAAGAGATTAATGTGAAAATTCAATACTAGTTAACTGTAATGCAGGTGACCAATATGAAAATGCATTTAATTGTTGTGAAAATTGATTTTCTGTATTGAAGTATCATGTTTTATTGTGTTTTTTGTTGTTGTTCCAATATAAATAGAAAGCAGGGAACATGTTGTTATATATGTTGTTGTGGGAATTAAAATAAGTGTATGTATTGAACAAGATATTGTTGTTTGTTTTGCCCCTGTTATGTATATTTGCTCTGTGTATGAATGAAATTGATGTTTTGTCTTATAGAATGATATGAATGCATGATTATTATTAGTGATTAAATTTGTAGGGTATGATTTGAAATCTAAAATTGAGTGAAACCTTAGTTTTTTGTTTGAGATTAAAAATAATGATTTAATAAATCATTATTTTCAATCTCAAATTGTCCAAGTTGGACAGTTTGTGAACAAACTTATTTATTTATTGGTTAACATTTGCTTATCATAATGTTGTAATTAATACTTAACAAAATTTGAGTTTGGAGCTTTCTCATTGTCTCTTGGTGCATGTTTGATTGAGGTAAATCATCTTATACTCAAGTTGTGTACTAGGAGACTAATGCGAAATGCTGCCCAAATTTTGTCAAGTAAAAAATACAACATTTAAGTAGCAATTGTTAATTGAGGTATGAAAAAGTTCGTTCTCAAATGGGATAGGGCCCTACCATGTGAGAGTTAATAAGACATTCACATTTGTAAATATCATTACCGTAGTTGGAGCAAATATGGATCAAAGTTGGATGGTAGCTGATCGTTTAAGTAAAGAATACGAAGACGGAGTCAAAGAGTTTATTAGATTTGTGATTTAGCATGCAACTGATCTCAACCATATTCCCTGTCCTTGTTGGTGTTGTTTGAATATGTTACAAGTAAATGCGGAAGAAATGGAAGAACATCTAATGTGCAATGTGATAGATGAAAAATATACTTGTTGGACAAAGCAAGGTGAGATACAAGGTAGAAGTACATCAACTAACATGGATTCGAGTGTCAATTACTCAAAGACATTTAGAATAAATGAGAGTGGTCATGCTGAACAAATTCCAAATGTTGTCTAAGAAGATCTTAGAGATTGTCCAAAGATGTTTGAGAGGCTGAAAAATGATGCAAAAACACTATTATATAATGGATGTACAAAGTTCACAAGATTGAGCTCTGTTTTAAAGCTTTATAACATAAAAGCGTAGAATGGATGGACTGATAAGAGCTTCACCGACTTACTAAGTTTATTACATGAGATGCTACTAGAGGATAATGTGCTACCAAAGAGAACATATGATGCTAAACAAGTACTTGCTTCCATTGGATGACCTATGAAAAGATACATGCTTGTCCTAATGATTGCATTTTGTTCTGAAATGAGTATGCATCACTAAGTCAATGTCCAAGGTGTAATGTATCATAATACCTAAAGAAAGAATCAACACCTGTGAAGGTTGTGTGGTATTTTCTAGTAATACCCAGATTAAAACATCTATTTCACAGTGCAGAAAATGTAAAGCAGATGACTTGGCATGCTGAAGGCAGAATTAGAGATAGAAAACTTAGACAACTGCATACCAATTGCATCTGTTGACATTCTAAAGGTATTTAAACTCCAGAATTTCATTATTTACCTTTCAATGTTTACATAGTTTTTATTTAATTAGAAAAGAATATAACAAACTTGTTTTCGTAGGGTGATCATGACTGTTTGCTATACTTAAACACTCCTTTTTGTCGGGTTACAAAAGGGAGAGTATATCATACAATGGTTGGGGACTTCTTACATGATATGACTCTTCCTCCAAAGCATGATAAGGTTTCACTAGAGGTGGTGCAATGACATGACAAGGAGTCTATATTGCTTGTCACAAATGAACAAGCAAACCTAATTTGCCAGAGAAATGCAATTGGTACTTATGTTGCTTGGCCATTTTCCCTAATCCTTTTAAGACCCAAGGTATGTATGCAAGGTTTTTTATAGTTTGGAACACTAGATGTTACAATTAATACATATATATTTCAAGTTGCCCCTTCATCAAGTAAAGAGTTAGGGAAAGAGACAGGCTACTCAAAAGAGTCCATTGCTGGTCCATCTAATAAAGGTAGCAGTGCTTGTGTATCATCAGAGATTCTTTAGTTGGCATAAGTCCAAGGTGTTGTATGCTTCGATATGATGAAGGTTTTTGTGAGAAGTGATCAAGCCATTGATATAGCTACAATTCATATGACAACTCTACACTGGGGTAAAGAGTTTTATGATATTGTGGGAAAGGAAAACATTTTACAGGTCATACATCGACATTGGTTGAGTACCTCTAGCATTAACCTTTACATATAGTAAATTACTTTACAAATTTTGTAATTCTTTAGCAATTTATAACTTCGTGTACATTTCATTGTATAATGCATTTCAATTCTACTTTTGCAATACAAATATTTGTGTGAAGCTTACTTGTATAGGACAACAATGGCAAATAGATTCTCATTTATATCTCCGTATGAAATGGACGAAAAGCTCAACCCGAACCCACATCAACATATAGTTGAAATGTTGAAGCGTCATATGGGTGAAAATCACTTGATTTTTGCACCTTATAATGTTGGGTAAGTCAATTAATGATTGACTCTACTTTTTGTTTTATAAATTAGCATATAACTTTTAATTCTTGTAATCTTAACCTTATATTTATACTCTTGGTAGGCAAAATTGGGTCTTGGTTACAATCAATACCTCTGACAAGACTATGTATTATTTGGATCCTCTACGCAAGCAGCTGAAGATCAGAACACATATGCAGAACTTATTTAATAAGTAAGCATTTATTTATGTCAAACAACTATGATTAATGTTAAGTAGTTCAAATGTATCTAAGTTCTTTCATGCACTATTGTTAGTGCTCTTGTGACATTTCAAGCAAAGAGGGAAGTGCAGTGTGACACCCTTACTACTTATTATGCCATCAATATAAATATAATATTAACATAATCCAAGCAGTAAGAGAGCCACATATATGAGTTTACATCTGTTCACATTAATAGAAACTAAATACACCATCTGCATCAGTTATCCAAATACATATATACATATCATCTGTCAAAATATACAGTCATTCAGTCATATAAATATATACACATAGCTGATTTACATACAAAATAAAGTGGGGTCACGATATCAGAGACAACAACAACAAAAATAACCTCACAAGCTTTCCCCCTAGACCCATGATTATCAAAAATACCATTTCCTCCAAAAGTTAACAACGGTTAAGGATTTTTATTTATACGTTCTCTCAGTCACTAGTAATTATACATACATATATGTACAAGTTATACTTTACTCGGCCCTAGCCTACTCTCCTTTCCCACTAGGTTCCTGCTCAGAAGAGTCAAAACTAGGAGGAAGCCTAGCCTGAGAATAAGTCCTCTTCTTTCTAGTAGCAGTAAGGGTGTTTGAGCAGTGAGAGGAATTCAGAGAGTCAGAAGAACTAGAGGAAGTCAAATTTAAAGTGGATGAGATGGAGATGTGTCTGGGTAGAGGTATGTTTGCTATATTGGGTCGTACAACAGGTGGTACATAAGGCCCAAAAGATCTAAGGAAATTCGGGAGTAATATTGGGGGCGATAATACAGGGACAGGAGGTGGGACATAGGGTCTCCTAAACTGTACTCCAGGAGGAAATGGAAAAGTGAATCTCATGGGTACCCTGATGGGGATGGGATATGCCCGTGGGCCTAGCCCGTTTCTATCTAACAAAAAGGTAATAATGTTAGTATGAGTGAACTATTGTCGCTCCCAATCGTGCGCCTATCTTCCTTCAGGATCATATCTGACTGTGACGCTGAACTGGTACGGTGGTCGGGCCATTTGTGTCCTCACCTACTAATCATATTCACATACAACACATATAGCAACTAAAAGGGTGAGACAAACCCATTTCAATCAAAGTACATTAGAAAACACGTCAAGATAATAATCATTATAGCAAATAGAAACAACTCAACACACAATGTACATGCCATGTATGATTCTGTGCATCACCTAGTTAATTGCTATACTGACACATGCATGTGGGCCCAAACCATTTTCTTTTTCTTTTTCTCTTTCTTTCTTTTTGGGAAGGATCAGGAGTTCACTGCCACTAACCATTCTTGGTCATAACCATCTCATTAGATAGTTTCAAAGATATAGCTCAACTGATTCTGAGAATCCATCGGGTTCTGTCAGGATAGTCCAGTTTTGCAGTGAGAACTGACAGCACAGGGTTACGAGCCCTGACCTTTGCCCGGCTCAATCACACCCGACTATCCCCAAAACTAACCTAGAGTCTCCCCTAGATTTCGTATACTCCCCATCCAACACCATTATCATTGCATGCTTATGATGCATAAACCTAATTTCAGTCTTTTAATTAGGTATTAAACATTTCTTTTTAATCAACAACATATGTTTCAAAATTCCACCAATAATCCGGCAAAGTTTCCTCTATAATTCAGATATTTCCAAATTTTCTTCTCTCTGCAAAACAGCCAGAAAATTTCAATACACTTCTAATTTTAAGCAGAGACTCACCACCACCACATTTCAGAACTTTTCAACTATTTCAATGGCTCTCAAATACCTTTTTCCAATTATCACCACATTTCAAAATACTTATTTAAAATAATACTTTAAAATGAATTAAAATACTTTAAATTATTTAAATATGTATATAGGTATACTTTAAATATATAAAAATTATTAAATAAATTTTGATCAAACAACTTGAAATTAAAGAAGATTTTTAAAAAAATCATTTTCTTAAGAAGAAAATTAACCACAGTTCCATTTATCAATTTCTAAAACACTTTTTCAAAACCCATCAAATTTTTATCTCAAATTTTTCTTCCATTTTTTTTACATCTTTATTTTACAATTCTCCAATTCTTTTCAACTTTCAACATATCTTCTATATGCTCACTCCACATGAATGATAGTTCATTTCTCAACTATTTTAGGCAATCAATTATTTATACTAAATTCAACAAACAATTATCATAGAAGTATCATCACACATAAAATCAATATCAAAAAGGAATATCAAACAATTGTACATTAAGTATGAAAATAATTATAAATTCCTTCAAATAATTTATACATACATAGCAAGGAATAAAACACTCATTTTCTAACATTTTTCTACTATACCCTTGAAAATAGATATATCCCCCCTTATCTTAAAGTGTATACCAATTGTTTTGTCGCCAACGACTTCTTTCCACCACTTCTCAAATCACGATCCTAACCAAATAATCACACATAATCATGATCAATGTTAAGAGGCATTAATCACCCAACCCTCTACTAGTGAGTTGAAACTATCATTTTTTAATCTTTGCAAAAATAGCTTACGGGTCTTACAATTATTTTTTATGATGTAAATAGAATACTATAAGCCTAAAGGTGATTAAAAATAATTATTTCTCCTCATAACACACTTGGGACTGCACCTCTAGACCAAGGGTTTTGAACCCTCAAATGCATTTTTAACAAAACAAAAAGCAGCAAAATTATTTACTATAAAACATAGAAGGATTAAGCTAATTAAAACATAATTTAGCAAAAAAAAATTTAGACAAAATCTCACCCTCATGCCACTGTTCTAGCACCCAAAAAGAGAGAGAAAATAAAAAAATTAATCGGTTCAAAGTGTTCAAAATGATGAAAATAGATGGAATATTAAAAAAATTTAATGAACTTACTTGGAAAATCAAAAGATTAGAGCCAAAGAAGTTTCAAAACTTTTGGAAGGAGAAGAAGAGCACTCTACGACAGCCAAGAGAGAAGAAAATGAATTGGATGAAGTGATCTTATCTTAAATAGTGAAAATAATAATATAATATTAGAATTTTTACTAATTCTTTAGTAATTAATTGAAATAATTAGATAAAAATTCCAAAATTTAAAAATAATCATGAAATATATTAAACATAATTATAAAATAATTTTTGACACTATTGATCCTTTAGTTGGTGTCCAAAATTTTTACACGCAATTTATGCTTGAGCATATAACTAATTTACTTAAAATTAACTAGAAAATCCAAAAATGCTCATTAATTACAAAAAAAATTCCAAATAATATTTATAAATAAATATAAATTTTTTATAATTATTATTATTATTGTTTTTTTTAAAATAAAATGTTATTTTTTTTAGCTTTATACAACAATTTTAACCAATACAAATTGACACTTTTTGAAACTTAAAAATTTTAAAATTAAAAATTACGAAAATTTTTTAAAAAAAATATACCTAACAATTTTGTCTAAAGCATCTCATGTTAATTCTATCCCAATTTTTAAAAAAAAATCAAATAATATACTTTAACTTAGAACTATATTAATAAATTAATCGTTTAACAAAAACGAGGATGTTACATCTCCTCCTCCCTCAAAAAATTTCGTCCCCAAAATTTATGTTCTTTAAGAAAAAAAAGTAGGGGTGAGAATCCCTCATTTTGCTCTCTAGCTCTCACGTAGCATCTTCATCATCAGTTTCACTCCATACCACTTTTACAAACAAAATGTCTTTTCCCCGTGGATGTTTTACTCGTTGATCCACAATACATACGGGTGATGTTTCATACGTAAGATTGTCCTTTAGTGGTATTGTATCAAGTTCAAGGACATGGGATGGATCAGAAATATATTTTCTCAGTTGGGAGACATGAAAAACATTATAGAGATTAGAGAGTGATGAATCCATATTTTTTCTGATATTTTAGCATAATTCTAACACAATTGATAAGAAAAATATATGAAGAAAGCAAAAAAACTCAGAAAAAGAGAGGGAATTGAAGTTTGTTTAAATATGTAGTTATTTTAGCAATTGTGGAAATTTTGCTTAGGAATTAAGCTTTTAATCTTGTTTTTGAAGGAATAATTTGAGCAAGGATCATGAAAATGGAGGCTTGATGACAAGAAAGAGGAAAGAAGCAAGTCTGGACTTCAAAAACACAAGACCAAGAAAGTGCAGACTGGGTGTGATCACTATTGTCAGTAAAAGTGATCACTCAAGAGTTCAAAGAAGAAGAAAGCTTGGGCGTTACCACTTCTGCTAGGAAAAGTGAGAGATCCTATGAAGTCTTAGACTCAACATGTTGGGCATTATCACTTTTATCATTAAAAGTGAGCGTTCCAGAGAGGCAAATATCAGGAAAGCTCTGCATAACTACTATTATCATCGAAAGTGAACATTCTAGAGAGCCTTCATCTTGGCGAGTTGTGCGTAATCACTTTTTCTCATAAGAGTGATCACGCGCAACCACTTGAGCTTTGCATTGTCACTTTTATCAGCAAGAGTGATAGTTCCAGAGAGTGGTCAATATCAGGAAAGTTGCGCGTGGCCACTATTTCTCATAAAAGTGTTAACGCGTAACAATAAACCTTCTGCGTAGTTACTATTTTTCATAAAAGTGATGACACGCAAATCTGGGAAATTTTATAAATACTAGAAACGCTCCAGAATTGGGGGGATTATGTTCATTTTCAGTTTTTTTTTAGTTAGATTCTCATTAGAGGAAGTGAGAGAGAGGAGTGGGGATTCGAATCTTGGAGCTTCACGAAGAGGAATTGGAGCTTCCATGCTGATTCTGAGTTTCTTATTCTCTTCTTCTCTTTCTTTTTCTTTCTATTCTATTATGGCTATGTAATTTCTTCATAGTTAGGGATTGTAGATTTGAAACGAACATGTTGAATTGATTTGGATATGAATTTCAAGCTATGGAATAGACTGAGTGATTGATTCTGCACTTTACGTAGTAATTGAATGGAAATTTGGTTAACTAATTTCAGAGGAACTCTTGTCAATGGAAATTGAATTTGTTCTTCAGATCTGAACCAATCACCGAGATTATAGTTTTCTTAGGAATAAGAGGTTTCGATCTTGAAATCTTCTAGTTTCTTACACTTAAAGCAATATTGAATTGAATCAGATCTAAGGAATTAGAATGGTTCAATTGAATGTTAGGTTCACTGAGTTAAGGAATTAACCTCTGAATAATATAACGTGAAACTGATTGTCATTCTTTCCAATTGCTTGCTAATTCAGAACGTTATTGATTAAACATTGGAGTTTTGGTGAAGCAATTCCCTAGCTATGGTCTCTCCCTCTATTATCACATAACTGTTTGTTCATTGTTATGTTTTCTACAAGTTTCTTTTACTCCTAATTGTTCTGGATTACTGTTATTACATGTTACAACTCTTCTTCCGAATTTGTATGGCTCAAATGGTTATAATTCTATGAAGTGGTACTTGAAATCTAAATTATTTGTGAAGACGATATTTGGATCTTAATTTTACTCATTACTTATTGCAATCCTAGTACACTTGCTAGTGTTTAGATTGCGAACAACAAGTTTTTAGCGCCGTTGCCGGGCATTTGTGTATTTCAATATCATTAGTAGTAGAAAAGTAGCTAGATTGAGCATTTATTTTGTTGATTTGCTTTCAAATTTCTTTCTGCATAATTTTTCTGCATCTTGTGTAGTATTCTGCATAATATTGCTGTCTTCTGCATAGAGTCTTTACATTCTTTTGCAGTTTCTGCATAATTTTGGTTTTCATTGTTCTGCATAATCGTAATTTCCATTCTGCATAGTTTTACATGATTTTACAATTTTGCAACTGCTAGATTTAAGTTTCTATATGTTTTACTGATAGATTTTGCATTATTTCTATTGTGCATTTTTGAATACTGATTGTAGTCTAATTTTGTCTCATTGTAATTTGTATATGTGTGGTAAAAATAAGAATAAATCAATTCTGGTCTTTGATCCTGACATGGACATAACCTTGAGAAGATTGAGAAAAGAGTTTAGAGCAAAAAAAGTCATAGGGAGTGATAGTGATTTAGAAGTTGTCTATTCTCCAGAAATTTAGAGTAATCCTAGAGTGAAAAGAACACCTACACCTTTGAGACAACCAAATCTAGCAATAGAGATGGCAGAGCAAAATAGAATTAGAACATTAAGAGACTATGCAATTCCTAACATGCAAGGTTTTAACTCTTCTATAATTAGGCCAACTATTCAAGCCAACCATTTTGAGATTAAACATGCATTATTACACTTAGTCCAACTGGATCAGTTTTCTGGTGGAAATTCTAATGATCCTAACCTTCATATTTCAAATTTTCTGCAGCTGTGTGACACCATAAGAATGAATAGAGTTAGTGAAGAAGCTATCAGATTGAGACTATTTCCTTTTTCTTTGAGAGATAGAGCAAAATGCTGGTTATAAGTTCAACCACAAGGAAGCATTACAACCTGGACAGAACTTGTGAATAAGTTTCTAACTAAGTACTTCCCTCCATCTAAAGCTGCTAAGCTGAGAGGAGAAATTACATCCTTTGTGTAGCAAGAAGGAGAATCACTGTATGAAACTTGGGAAAGATACAAAGAATTGCTTAGAAGGTGTCCATATCATTGTATTCCAGATTGGATGCAATTGGAAACTTTCTACAATGGAATGAATGCAGCAACTAGAACAATGGTTGATGCTGCTGCTAGAGGTTCATTAAATACAATGTCCTTGGAAGAAGCTCGGAGAATTATTGAGATGATGACATATTCAATGTATCAGAATTCAAACTCAAGAAATCAAGGAAGAAACTTTGGTTATGAAGCTAAGGTTTTGGAGACTTTTCTTGCACAGAATCAACTACAAAATCAAATGTTTTCAGAATAATTAGCTGCCTTAACTCAACAAATCAGCAACCTGCAAACAGGGAGTATGCCTATCAGTCAGCTAAGATGTGATTTTTCTAGAGGTAACCATGTAAATGGTGCATGCGAGGCATCTACAAGTGAACCACAAGAAGAAGTGAATTATATGAATAATTTTCAGAGACAACAGTCATCATATGCCCCTGGATTTCAATTTTTGAATAATAGAACTCAGCAGTATTCTAATTGGAATAATCAATATTCTGCTGCCAAGAATTCTAACTCCTCTTTACCTTTTTCTAATGCAGGTCTAGCAACACAACAACCTTATTTTCAGAGGAATCCATCCACTTAACCTCAAGGAACTCAAAAATTTTCCAAGCCTATGAATGAGAGGTTGACTGAGATGGAAGAAACAATGTTGCAATTTATGAATTAACCCAAACAAGCTTCAAGAACCAAGAAGCTTCCATGAAGAAACTGGAAATACAAATTGGACAGTTAGCTGAACAACTATCCAGCAGGGATGAAGGAAGATTTCCAAGCAATACAGTAATCAATCTTAAGGAGTAATGTTAAGCCATAATTACAAGGAGTGGAGCTGTGGTTGCAAGTCCTAAACCTGCAGAAAAGAAAGTAAATGATGCAGTAGAGAGGAAAATTGAACAAAATCTACAACAAGGAAATTTTAAGCTATTGAAGAAAGATCATTCAGAAGAAAAAGTAGATGTTCCTATGAATTCTGAGAGGAAAACCAAAAAGCAACTCTTTGATGAAGCTTGTAAGCCAATAGATCTAGAAAAATACAAGAGGCTGCCTTATTCTTAAAGAGTTCAAAATCCTAAACAAGAGGAACAATTTGAAAGGTTTATGAATGTCTTTAAGAAATTACATATTAACATTCCTTTTACAGAAGCTTTGGAGCAAATGCCTTCATATGCAAAATTTATGAAAGAACTACTTTCCAGAAAAAGGAGGCTAGAGCACGACAAAACAGTACCTTTGACAGAGGAGTGCAGTGCCATTCTCAGGAGAAAGTTTCCTCAAAAACTCAAAGATCCTGGATCATTTAGCATTCCTTGTGAAGTAGGAAACTGCAATGTGGGAAGAGCATTGTGTGACTTGGGAGCAAGCATAAATTTGATGCCATTGGCTATTCTGCAGAAACTTGGCATAGAGGAAGTGAAGCCCACCAACATCACATTGCAGCTAGCTGATAGATTATACACTTATCCATATGGAGTTGTTGAAGAGTTGCTAGTTAAAATTGACAAGTTCATTTTTCCTGCAGATTTTGTAATCCTGGACATGGAGGTGGATGCTAATATTCCATTGATATTGGGAAGACCATTTCTTGCAACAGGGAGAGCTTTAATAGATGTGCAGAAAGGTGAACTTATGCTTCGAGTTCAAGATGTGAAGGTAGTATTTAATGTGTTTGAAGCTTTAAAATATCCAGTTGAAGATAATACATGTATGAAGGTAGATATACTGGATGCTTTTATTACACAACACCATATTAATGAATTTGATGAAACTGCTGTATTCGAAGAAATAATATCTGCAGGGAATGACAAATCTGAAATTCTGAATGAAGAATACATCATGGAAGTGCAGCAATAATTGGAAGTCCTGTCAATTCAGAAATCTACAGAAAATTCAGTAAAGGAAGAGCTGAAAAAGGATGATAAAGAAGAGGAAAAACATAAGCTAGAGCTGAAACAACTTCCTTCTCACCTGCGGTATGCATTTCTGGATGAAAATCATGAGAATCCAGTCATCATCAACAATGAGCTCAAGGAAGAACGAGAGGAAAAACTGCTAAGAATCTTAAGAGAACACAAATCTGTAATTGGCTGGAGTATTGCATATCTGAAAGGTATAAATCCTTCATTTTGTAAGCACAGAATTTTATTTGAAGAGAATTTTAAGCTTGTTGTGCAGCCACAAAGGAGGTTAAACCCAGCCATGAAAAAGGTAGTTAAGAAGGAGGTCATGAAGCTACTAGATGCAGGAATAATATACCCTATTTCTGACAGCAATTGGGTGAGTCTAGTCCAAGTTGTTCCAAAGAAAGGTGGCATGACAGTTGTACCTAATGAAAAGAATGAACTTATCCCTACTAGGACTGTGACTGGATGGAGAATGTGTATAGACTATAGGAAGTTAAATTTTGCAACCAGAAAAGACCATTTCCCACTACCATTTGTAGATCAAATGCTAGAAAGACTTGCTGGACATTCATTTTATTGTTTCCTTGATAGGTATTCAGAATACAACCAAATAGCTATGGATCATTTGGATTAAAAGAAAAATGCATTTACATGTCCATTTGGAGTCTTTGCATATAGGAGAATGCCATTTGGTTTATGTAATGCCCCTGCCACTTTCCAAAGGTGCATGCTTTCTATTTTTTCTGATTTGGTAGAAAACATCATAGATGTATTCATGGATGACTTCTCTATTTTTTGTGATTCTTTTGATGATTGTTTAGCTAATCTATCAACTGTTTTGCAGAGATGTCAAGATACTAACCTTGTGTTGAATTGGGAGAAGTGTCATTTTATGGTACAAGAAGGCATTGTCCTTGTTCACAAAATTTCAGAGAAAGGAATGGAGGTGGACCAAGCTAAGAGAGAAGTCATTAGTAAATTGCCTCCACCTATCATTGTTAAAGGAGTTAGATGATTTTTAGGACATGCTAGTTTTTATAGAAGGTTCATAAAAGATTTTTCAAAAATTGCTAAACCTCTGAGTAATTTACTTATAAAGGATGCTGATTTCATATTTGATGATAATTACTTGTATGCATTTTCTGTTTTAAAAGAGAAACTGATTTCTGCACCAATCCTTGCAAAACTAGATTGGAAATTACCTTTTGAACTCATGTGTGATGCAAGTGATAGTGCAGTGTGTTAGGACAGAGAAAAGATAGGAAATTGCATGATATTTACTATTCACGAAAAGTGTTAAATCCTGCACAAGTGAATTACACAACAACAGAAAAAGAGCTTCTAGTTGTTGTATATGCTTTTGATAAGTTTAGATCATATTTAATGGGTTCGAAAGTGATTATATACACTGATCATGCTGCTCTTAAATACCTTTTGACAAAACAGGATGCAAAATCCAGATTATTAAGATGGATTCTGCTTCTCCAAGAATTTGAGCTAGAAATCAAGACAAGAAAGGGAGAGAAAATGGTGTTGCTGACCACCTATCCAGATTACCATTGGAGAGTTTAACCACTGAATCATTAGAAATAAATGAAGAATTTCCAGATGAAAAGCTGTTTGTAGTGGAAAACATGCCTAGGTTTGCTGACATTGCAAATTTTAAGGCCACTCAATTCATCCTAAAGAGGTTTACTTGGCAGCAAAAGAAGAAGTTCTTACATGACAGCAAATTCTATGTGTGGGAAGACCCATACCTGTTCAAAATTGGAGTAGATGGGTTACTTAGAAGATGCATTCCACTAAGTGAGCAAGCTGAGACACTATGGCATTGTCACAATTCAGAATATGGAGGCCACCAGGCAAGTTCAAGGACTGCTACAAAAGTTTTGTAAACAGGTTTCTTTTGGCCTACACTTTTCAAAGATGCCAAGAACTATGTGAAAAACTGTGATAAATGTCAAAGAACTGGAAATATCTCAAGAAGACATGAGCTGCCATTAACCAACATCCTAGAAGTAGAGCTATTTGATGTATGGGGGATTGATTTCGTGGGACTATTTCCCCCATCATTCTCATACGAATACATTCTAATTGCAGTGGATTATGTTTCTAAATAGGTAGAAGCAATTCCACCATATCAAATGATGCAAAGGTAGTGATTTCTTTTATAAAAAAGAACATTTTTTCAAGATTTGGTGTGCCTAGAGTGCTTATAAGTGATGGAGGTACTCATTTCTGCAACAAGTATCTTGAAGCTGTATTAATGAAATATGGTGTGAAGCATAAGGTTGCTACTCCATACCATCCACAAACAAGTGGACAAGTGAAGGTTTCAAATAGAGAAATCAAGCAAATTCTTACAATTGTTTTTTATGATGTAAATAGAATACTATAAGTCTAAAGGTGATTAAAAACAATTATTTCTTCTCATAACACTCTTGGGACAGCACCTTTAGACCAAGGGTTTTGAACCCTCAAATGCATTTTTAACAAAACAAAAAGCAACAAAATTATTTATTATAAAATATAGAAGGATTAAGCTAATTAAAACATAATTTAGAAACAAAAATTTTGGACAAAATCTCACCCTCATGCCACTGTTCCAGCACCCAAAAAGAGGAGAAAATAAAAAAAATTAATTGATTCAAAGTGTTCAAAATGATGAAAATAGATGGAATATTAAAAAAATTTAATGAACTTACTTGGAAAATCAAAAGATTAGAGCCAAAGAAGTTTCAAAGCTTTTGGAAGGAGAAGAAGAGCACTCTAGGGCAGCCAAGAGAGAAGAAAATGAATTGAATGAAGTGATCTTATCTTAAATAGTGAAAATAATAATATAATATTAGAATTTTCACTAATTCTTTAGTAATTAATTGAAATAATTAGATAAAACTCCCAAAATTTAAAAATAATAATGAAATATATTAACATAATTATAAAATAATTTTTGACACTATTGATCCTTTAGTTGGTGTTTAAAAGTTTTGCACGCAATTTCTGCTTGAGCATATAACTAATTTACTTAAAATTAATCAGAAAATTCAAAAATGCTCATTAATTACAAAAAAAATTGTTTTTATATTCCAAATAATATTTATAAATAAATATAAATTTTTTATAATTATTATTATTATTATTGTTATTTTTAAAATAAAATATTATTTTGTTAGCTTTATACAACAATGTTAACCAATACAAATTGACAGTTTTTGAAACTTAAAAATTTCAAAATTAACCAAAAATTTCTTAAAAATATACCTAACAATTTTGTCTAAAGCATCTCATGTTAATTCTATCCCAATTTTTTTAAAAAAATCAAATACTATACTTTAACTTAGAACTATATTAATAAATTAATCGTTTAGCAAAAACGAGGATGTTACATGCAGCCTTCTTGGACAAAGATGCATTAAACAAGATAGGTCACTATACAGGTAACACTATATCATACAATATGTTTTTAATTTTTAGGTAAATATTAATAATATTGTATATCTATCTTAGTTAATGGTGGTTTATGTATTTTTATCTTCCACACAGTGTCCAAAGCAAACAAATAATGATGACTATGGATATTATGTGTGTCTATTCATTGGGCATGCTTTGCATCATGGACAAACTGTAATCCTAGTTAATCTAAGAACCTTACATGTGCTAATTGTCTGCCATATGCTTATTATTTGACTTAATTAATTAATTAATTTTTGTATTTTATTGTTTTGTATTCAGTACTTTCCAGAGATGTAGATGCTAACTTTTCCTGACAACAGAATTCATCAAGTGCAAAAGGAGTGGTGTGTATATTTGTATCATAGATATTTAAAGGAGATATTAAGCACACAAGATTTGTAGTATTTTTTTACAATACTTAGACAATTTTCTTTTAAGGCATTAGGCAAAAACTGTAAATATGATATTATTTTTGTCCTGTCAACGTAAACCTCTGATTGTAATCTGTACACATGAATTATAATTAAATAATGTAATGTACAATTTCTTTGAAATTCTGATATATTAGGTTTTATTTGTAATTTGTATTCTGATTAAACTGGTTCTGAATACTGTATGTTTTATCAGGTATGCTAAAAATTAAAATTGTGACAGTTTTATTAAAAAATTTCAATAAATTTCTTAACTTTGGAGAGCGGTTCACATAAAATCGCTTTGTAAACTTCACTTATGAGAGCAATTCACCAAATAACTGCTCTCAGAAATACCATAAAGAAAGCGGTTAAAGGAAACTGCTCACAGAATTGAACTTTGCTAGAGAGCGGTTAATTGTGAACCACTCTCTTTGGTCCACCTTCTAAGAGTAGTTCACTCATAACCACTCTCTTTGGTCCCACTTCTGAGAACGATTCATTCATAACTGCTCTCCAAAGTGCTTACGAATAGAGAGCGGTTACCCGCGTAACCGCTCTCTTTAGGTAACTTCTGAGAGCGGTTATGCGCGTAACCGCTCTCCAAAGTAAACATTTCAGAGCGGTTAAATAACCGCCTTCCAAAATTCAAGACATTGCATAGCGTGGGCTTTGATGGCACTTATAACCGCTCTTTATGAACAACTGGAACTGCTCTAACATCTCATTTCTGGCGTAGTGGTTGTGTTCATCGTGTTCTTCGTATTTTATTATTGTTCATCTTTGTTTGAATCTAAAACATAAAGAACATGCAATGTTCATCAAATCGTTTAATAAGGAAGAAGAAGCAACAGAAAGTGAAACAACAAAAAAAAAAGAAAGAAATTAAAATAATTGATGTATCTAGAAAACCATTACATGTCACCTAGCTAACAGAATAGAAGTTTTAGAAACTTAAGAAAAATCTGTGTTCGAGTCTTCAATTTATTCTATTTCGCTGGCGCGTATCTAAAAATTTGAAATTTAAATTGATTCTTCATCGGTTCCCAGAAATAACCAATGTAGAATATACATTTTACATCGGTTATACAACCGATGTAGAAAGTACTTTTCACATTGGTTCTTTTGACAACTGATGTAAGAAAGTGCATAAATTTCAAAAATACCACTGCATCTTTTTTTACCTCCTTCACAAAAAATAGATGTAAAATCCTGTTGTAAAAAGTGTTTTTTGTACTAGTATCAACAATAAAAATTTCATTAGCTACCTATGAATTACCTATGAATTAGGCCTCCACAAGTTATTAAAAGTACAAATCTTTCCATATTAATTTTAAAATATCCAAGCAAGGAAGACTTCATTTGACTATAATAGAATCTATCACGCCTTTTAATAAATTGTTTCATGAACTCTTAAAACAAGAAAATAAGTAATTATCATTTTGATTAAAAATGAATGAACTTCTATCAATTTATAACTTTCATATTGTTATACAAAAATATTTTGAGTGATCTTGTTTTTTAAGTCTTTAATGGAGAAGATTAAAATTAAACCATATACTCAAACTATAACTAACTATAACTGAAGTACCTACACCATTAGTTTTGAGTACGTAAAAGCTCCCAAACTTCAATAGTATAAAAAGTCTCTCAAAATATGCATAATAGATTCAAGGTAGCATCTAGGACACATATTAGATACAACCATGCCTCTATATTTTCTTTTATCATTAGTTAATAGTGGTTATTTTGTTACAAACAATTTGGAGAAAGAAATGGAGCGATCTTACTCCAATTGCACCCCTCTTTAGATGCAAAAATACTATGAGGGAGGTTTATAATTGTCTTAACTGAGGGTCATAATGGCATGACAAAAACGTGTTAATAAGAACATCTCTTTAGAATAAAAATATTCTATAAGAAATTAGAGGAGTCACCACCAAAGTTTATTTTAAAAAATCTTTTTAAAGAATTTTAAAATAATATGATCTTTGAAACAAAAAATAAGTTCAAGTTGTTTATATGTAAGAAAGGTATTAACATCCTATAACATCCATCTAAAAATGGTTACCTTGAATTAGTTATGCAAATTCATTTTAATTTTAAAAATATTTATTTAAACCTTAAACAATAATTATTTTTATTTTTATCTTATAAAAAAAAATATTTATTGAAATGTTAATTGATATCATAAAAAAAAGAAAAATTATTTTGAAAATTATTTTGCTTAACAAGTCCAGTTCCTGTTCCTATGTATCCCTAGTGCAATGGAGAAGTCAAAGTCACGTAGTTCTATACTAAAAATTTTGAAGTTTGTTGATTAAAATTAAATTTGTTTAAAGAAAATTTATTTTAAGATTAAAATTACTTTCATAAGATTGTAAAGTTTAGGATACAAGATAACACGATTATACATATATCTTACAATAAACAATACATAAGATAAAGGAGGATCGCACAACTATATTGCAAATAGTTAAAAATATTTTTATTTAAAAATAAAATATTTTAATTTATATTTAAATTATGATTCATGTTGAAAGAGAATTTAAAATAGCTTAAGCTATATATAAAACTTTTTAAATTTATTAGACAATCGAAGACAATGTAAATCACACATCAATGTTGCAAAAAATTTATATAATAAAATGAAGAAATGATTGATTACTTAATTTATCAAAATTAGAAATATGACTTAAGAAAAATTAAAATATAAAACTAATTTCATTTAATGAAAGGAATAAATATATTTAAATTAATTAAAGAAGATAATTACTTAATAAAAATTAAAACTTTATTTGATAAATTTAAAGCATATAAAGGAATAAACGCTATACAATAATACTATAAATTGTTACATTAATATGATGAAAATAGTTTAGATGATATATTTTAATTAAATAAAAAATATAATTGATTAATTTTAAAAAGTGGATGAATTATTAATAAATTGATAGTGTATAAAACCTAAGATAACATCCGTACACATATGTTTTATAAATTTATAACACATAATGATAAAGAAGTTACATGTTAATATTATAACTTGATTCAAATACTATCTTATTTATTTATTTAATATTAAATTAAAAATATAATTCATTTATCATTAAATAATTGAAATTATACAATACAATAAATGATAATAATGCTAAGTAACATAAATAAATGATTAAGATTCAAATAATGAAATAATGAAATAAAAATTAAAAAGAAAAATATTAGGATTAAGTCAATTATAATCATCCTTTATTATTATTCTAATTTTTATTGCTAAAAAAATTAATAAATAAAATTATGAGAATTAAATAATAAAAATAAATAAATAATAAAAATAAAATATTTTATTTAAAATAGACTTACATAAATAAGAGTAAGAATCTTATTATTTTTTAAAAATCCAACAAAAAAGGGTTAAAAGGTAATAATAAAAGAATAAAAAATTGACAAATAAAGAAATAAATAAGTAAAACTAATAATAAAAAATAAATAATATAAAATAAATCAAGCCAACTCGTTAATTGAATCCTTTTTGTACTCTTTGATCTTTATCTAGTATATTATTTAAAAAAAATTTAGGTAACAATAATAAACAAAAAAAAAGTATATGATTTGATTAACTTTTGTTGCATGTGCAGGTACATATTCACGGTTGCGTGTCTAGGCAGTGCAATGTCTAGGAGCATTGTTCAATGCATCTTGAGCCTTTCATTTTTAAATGTTATATTATTATAATAATAAATAAAAAAACCTTATATCATTCATCTTTCACTCTACATCATTTATTTTTGTAAAAGGAAACTCAAAACATAGTTAGAAGGTAAGTTTATGAGCAATAACCATACCTTAGAACATTAAAGAATTTTTCAGATCCGAGCAACAATGAAAAATGATGGCTGGCTAGAACAGTGTGATTTCTTCCCTTTCTTTTTGGCTCGATTTCTTCTCTTACTCTTTTCTTCTCCTTGGCATATTTTTTTAGAATAAGTTTGCTCTATTCTCTCATTCTTTGAAAACTTATTGTCTCTTCTCAGAAAATTTTTTGCTCTTTTAGAAAAGTAAAAAATCCTCTAAAAATTTTTTGCTCCCTAAAAGCGTGTTGCCTCTCCCCCTTACTCAGATTTCTTACTTGTATATTTATATGGGTCCACTTCTTCATGTTTTAGGGTTTCATATGAGGACAAGTTTCTGAGTTTTTCCCTTTCTCATGTATCAACTTTGCTCTGGGTGTTGGGTACAAGCCTGAACAATGCAGGATTTCTTTTTCAAAACCTAATTGATTTTCAAACTCTTTTTTTTCGGTTAAAACAACTCCATTATTTATCTTTTTTAATATATATATATTTTTTAAAACAAAATATTTGAGAAATAAAATTAGTATTTACAGTTGCCCCTCTTTACTCTGTTCATGTTAATTAGAGACATTTTGAAGTTAAAGTTAATGAGAACTAAGTAAAGAAATGAATCAATTTTTGTCTGAAATGAACAAGGTGCACAAGGAATACAAAGACAAATATAGTAAACACTCAGTTGTCAGAGGAAGCTATAATTTGTAACATCCTTCTTTTAATATATAAATAATTTACATTTATAACTTATATTGTTAAAACATATTAGAAAAAAAATTGATAAAAACTTGTATATTTGGAATAAATGGTTCAATATGAAAATATGAATCAATAAACTTTACGAATTTACAATATTTCTCCTTAAAAGATTTCCACTGTCAATAAATAAAATACATAAGTGATTTTATTACATTAAATCAAATTTATCTGAGCAGTTTCTTTCCCACAATCTCTACCGAGTATGACTTTAGAATGGATCAACCATCTCTATTTCATCTCTTCATTACATGAAAATAATCAGTAAAGATGAGTACTTTCTGCCCCCACTACGTTCCTTTTAATAGAAATTAATTACCAGTAATTAGAGTTATAACCTAATATCCTATTCTAATTCATTATTAATAGGGTATAGTCCATATTTACATTCATCACATCCAAATACATACAATCATCCATCAGGGCACATACCACAATTCACTCATCATACGTGCATTTCTATGTTGACATGTATGTTATTATACATATGTCATATCATTTCAATTCATATGTCATAATACATATGTCCCAGTGACACCCGTCGATGTACTACAACCCACGTATCATAACAACATAAATTGATCTACTACGATATATATATAATAATCATACATATTCTATATCATATCTCATATATAATAAAGTAGTCATAAAAAGTCATATCACGCAACCAATAAAATACATCAAACTTATCATAGAGACTACCAAACAATGTCACACCATATAAGCAATACAATGCACCGAAGGTCGGACACCTTCAGACTCAGCCCAACTCGTACCATCTCAAGGTAGTCTCCTAACCTAAAGTTCATTATTGTATATCTTCTATTACTTAATTCATATACATTCTCTAAGAATCTAATTTCATTTCTTTTAAATAACTCAAAGTCTTTCTTTTACCCAAAATATCCTTTCACCATAAAATCATAGGTTTTTACTAAAATAGGTTATTCACATCCTCCTAGGGTCACTAAATACGTATATACAAACTTAAAGCTCGAAAATACTACCCTTACCTGGTAACAGTTCCTGCCAACTAGTTCTCTAAGTGATCTACGGAGAGATTCCATAGTATCCACAAAGAGATCTTACGAAAGATAAGGTTTCCTAAGTATTTCAAAGTAGAGATCTTAACATGAGAAGAGAACCAAAGAAAAGGGATAAAATAGAGATCTGAGCTTCGAGAAACTTACTTAGATTCAAGAAGAAGGGATGTTTGAGCTCAAATTTGAAAGAGATCCAGAGTTATTAGAGGTTTTCTTTGAGAAAGGAGTGGGAGAGAATGAAGAGGATGGAGAGGGATATGTGATTTGGTTGAAAATGAAGATTTTAGGATGAGGGTTCTTTAAATATATCTCAAACTCGCGACTTTCTTGCTACAGCGAGAAGTTCTCGCTACAGCGAAAAAATCAAAAGTTTTCTTCCTTTGTTGTCTATCATTCTAGCTACAGCGAGAGCATCCTCGCTACAGCGAGAGATTCTAGAGAGGGCTTCAGAATGTTCTATTTTTACTGCCTCATTCTTGCTACAATGAGATTTGTCTTGCTACTGCGAGATATCCTATATAGTTCACATCAATTAAACACTTCTAATTTCAAATAACATGCACAAATAACTAACATTAATTGCAATAATAATAAATTACAAAAATGAGGGTGTTACATAATTTATGGCAATTTGTGTTAAAAAAAATTGTGAACTGACATTGAATTTTAACTAAAAACAAAGGTTGTTAGGAAAATATTAGGCTTAAGCAGAAAATAAGAGTTGCAAGAGATGACTAGACTTTGTCATAAGAGTAAAGATGCTAGTCAAATTCTAAACTTTGAAGAAAGAGTGAGTGAGGCTAATTATTTTCTGTACCTCTTACAATAAAGCAAAAATATGTCAAGCAAGGTTGGACTTAAACATAAGGATAAAAAATGAAGGGTGTTAGTCAGGTTTTGGATTTTGATTTAAAGGTAAAAGGTATGGGTCAGGTTCTGGACTATGGAAGAGAAGTAAAAGGTGTCAGTCAGGTTCTGAGTTTTAACAAAAAAGTGAAATGTGCCATGCAAAGTTGGACTTTGACAGAAAAATGAAAGGTGCCAATCAGTTCTTGACTTTGACAGGACAGAAAAGTGAAATATGTCAGTCAAATTCTGGACTTTTTGATAGAAAAGTAAAGAGATTTTGACAAAAAATACAAGGAAAACCAGTCAAATTCAGAACTCAATAGAAAATAAATGGTCAGATAGCCTTAGGACCTTAACAGTAAGAGTAAAACACAAAAGTAAAGAGATCAATTAGTTTTCAAATTTTTGTGAAAGGTAAAGTACCTAGTTAGATCTTGTACCTAGAAACAAGAGTTGTAAGATAGGTACTAAGCATTAAATGGTAATAATAAATAAAGATAATTGCATGCTAAATGAATGTTAACATTTAGAAAGAAAAAAAAAGTTAATGCATGATAATGTCAAATGATGTGATGAGATCAAACAAACTTTTTTTTTTTTGGATTCAAATTTCTCAATCCTTATCAGAACAAATATGTTAAAGTTTCTGAATGAGTGAGATTTTTGTCAAGATTAATTCTTTCATGAAACTGGAGCTGGGTGAGGCATCAATCAAATTAGGCTACTATTTATTTTGAGTTGTCCTGAGGAATCAACTTGTTCTATCACGTTGAATTTATTAAGAAATTCATCATACTTATGGTGTGAATTTTTAGAGCCTATTATTGTAATTGTATGCACATGCTTCCTTTTAGTATATAATTACATAAATGACAATAGAATCATTAGTTAATACTGTTAAAGAATTTGAGTAAACAATGTGGTGTATATACTGAACAAAAGGTGACAAAAGTCAAAGCAAATATTTTTTAGGAAAACACAATCACTATAATAAAGAAATGGTGAACTTACAAAGAAAATTTATGACATGAGTAACAAAAAAAATACATCAAACAAAGGATCAGAATTACTATAACAATAGTGAAGTATTATGCCGATTAATTGGCATCTTTTGAATGGACAATGCTAGTTTTTCATGTAAATTAATCACATATTAACAAAACTGCCAAATAAAATTACCCCAGTATGATATTTTAAACTTATCTCTTGTTCGATTCAACTTCAACGTCTCAAAATTGTCCCAATTTAGTGTTCTAGTCCATCATATTGCTCACTTTGAAGCGTTTTCTTACAACTATAGTCTGGTGCACCTTTCTTTTGAATTGCCCTTTCAAGTTTTCAGTTCAATGTAGAATTTAATTGACCTTCATTTTTGCTTGAGCTACTCTTTTGAGTTTTCAACTCACCAGGTTGCTCTAACTTTTGCCTAGCCCGCTCTTTTGAATTTTCAACCTAGCAAGCTATTTCCTTTTCTTTTCTTTTTTCTTCTTTTTTTATTATTTTTTTAAGCATACTATTATTTTACAACATCAGAATTGATGGGGTTTAGAAGATCTTCTCGATCCATGTTTGTGAGGATCAAAACTCCTCCTGAGAAAGCCTTTTTCACCACATAGGGTCCTTTTCATGTTTTCAATTCAATTTAGAATTTAATTGACCTTCATTTTTGCTTGAGTTACTCTTTTAAGTTTTCAACTCACCAAATTGCTCTAACTTTTGCCTAGCCCACTCTTTCGAATTTTCAACCTAGCGAGCTATGCAGTTATGGCTTGAGTCGTTGTCCATTAACCACTCAACTTCTCTGAGTGGTTGGGTCCTGTAATTCCATAGATGCATAAGGTTTCACTTCCTTCACAATTGACCATTTTGATTTCAATTTTTCAGGAAATAACTTCAACTTGGAAATAAACAAAAGTACAGATTAGCCAGACCTAAATTCTCTCTTGAGGATCTTCTTGTCATGATATCCTTTCATCTTTTCCTTGTAGAGTTTTGAAGAATCATATGCAATGAGCCTCATCTCTTCTAATTCTTGCAGCTCGAGTTTCCTTTTCTCACTTGAAGCTTTTGGATCAAAATTCAGAAACTTCAAAGCCCAAAATGCTTTGTGCTCAAGTTCCACTGGCAGGTGACATGTTTTTCCATAAACCAGCTGAAATGGGGAAAGACCAGTGAGGGCTTTGTATGTAGCTTTGTAAGCCCAAAGTGCATCATCCAGCTTAATAGACCAAGCCTTTCTTGAAGTTTTAACAGTTTTTTCCAAAATCCTATTAATTTCTCTATTAGAGACCTCAACTTGACCATTTGTTTGTGGATGATAGGGTGATGCAAGCTTGTGTCTCACTCTATAATATTCTAGGACGTTTTGCATTTCAGCATTGTAAAAATGGGATTCTTCCTCAATAATTAGTACCCTTGGTGTACCAAATCTGCAAAAGATGTTCAAGAATTTTATCATAGTTTTGGCATCTGCCTTTTGAGGTACAGAGGCCTCAACCCAAAGTAAATGTAGCCGATTGGTAAGGTCTTGGTTGATAAGATTGAAAATTCGGATTCTATGAATAACATTGACATATGGGTAAGATATTTGAGGGGTAGGAAATGTAGGTTGGAATTGAAGAGGTGCATGGTTAGGTCTAATGAAAGGAACTTCTCTTGAGTGGAAAGTTATAGCATTAGTCTCTCCTTCTTTCTTTTTTCCCATTCCAAATTGAGGTTTCTTTGTGTTAGCCATTCCAACAAAACTGTTGGGAATCTTTCCTGTTCTCATGTCACTTTCTACCCTCTCCCCTATGATTACAATATCCAAAATGTTCGATGATACACTTCTAATCATTCTATCATAGAATGGTGACTGAAGAATATCAATGAACATAGACACCATTTCTTTCTCTGATAAACGAGGTTCTACCTGAGCTAGCAGTTTGTGTTGTCTTTGTGCATACTTTTTGAATGTCTCATTTTCCTTCCTAATCATATTTTACATTTATGCCAAGTCTTTCCAACTACAAATACAAGTACACTCAAGATGCATATACCAAGTCAAGGCTCACCCAATCAAACTACCTTGGAAAAAGTGGATCAGCATCTTATCATCATGGGCATGTGAATTTATTTTTGCAAAAGAAAACTCAAAATATAGTCCAGAAGGTGAGTTTATGAGCAATAATAATATCTTAGATGATTAAATAATTTTTCAGATCCAAGCAACAATGGAAAATGATGGGTGGCTGGAACGATGCGATTTCTTCTCTCTCTTTTTTTTGGTTTGATTTCTTCCTTTATTCCTTTGTTCTTGATATATCTTTTAGAAAAGGTTTGGTCTATTCCCTTCTTCTCTAAAAACTTAATGTCTTCTCTCAGAAGATTTTTCACTCTCTTTCAAAGAAGTAAAAAGCCCTTTAAAAATTTTTCGCTCCCTAAAGATTTGTTGCCTTTCCCTCTTACCCAAATTTCTTACATGTGTATTTATATGAGTTCACTTTTTCACATTTTAGGTTTCATATGGGGACAAGTTTTTGAGTTTTTTCCTTTCTTATGTATCAAGTTCGCTCTAGGTGCTGGGTATAACCCTGCACAAAGTAAGATTTCTTTTTCAGGAGCCAGATTAATTTTTCAAGTCTTTTTTTAGGTTAAAATAACCCCATTATTTATCTTTTTTAATATATTTATTTTTTAAAACAAAATATTTGAAAGTAAAAGTTGGTATTCACAGTAACTATAAGAGAATAAGAATCACTTTGCATTATTTAAGATCCCTAAAACTAAGGACCCATCTATTTGTTTAGAATTTAACAGTCAATCCATCAACAATTTTTCAACGTAGGTCCTTGTTAAGTCAGGGCCAAGCATAACAATAGCTCTTCAAGTATTAGACATCTACTAATATTTCTCAAAACAAAGAAAATGACCTCTTTAAACTTGTATTTGACACTATGAATTTGAGACCAAAGGTCATTAAGGAAATTAATAATTCTTCCACTCAAACTCATAATATATGCAATATATAGCCTACAAATGTCCCTAAATCATGACCCTCCTTCAATAAATTGTCTAAAAACCTATTAATTTTCACACAAACTGATACAAGGAATAATTAAGTTTGCATGATATAATTAAAAATACTAAGAATACTAGATTGAACAAGAATCACTTTGGCAGCCATAGATAAAGACCTAGTTTTCTAAGATGCAAGTTTTTCCTAATTTTATCAATAAGTCAAACAAAAACTTTTATTGAATCTGAGAAATATTATTTGTATGCCAAGATAGCATTGATTAATAAAAAATATATTATTGATCTTTTTTGACACATTAAAATCAACATTGTTAGAAAAGAAAAAACTTGATTTATTTCTATTAATTTTCTTTTCAAAAGCCTCAAAACTTTTGAAGAACTTGATTAATACTAGTGGCCTAATTCAAAGAGGCTTTAGCTATCAACAAAATATATATCATTAATTAAAAAAAGTGTAGAATTTTAGGACTATTATGGCCAAGAGAAAAAGAAATCAAGACTTGACATCTTGGAAAGAACATTGTAGGAGGAAAATTAAGAAAAGAACATCAAGAAACTATACAACATGAATGTTTCCAACAAATAGAATAAATGATCAAGAGCCTTAACGATTTAGTTAGGAGATTGTCTTAGGTGTCAAAGGAATTCATGACCAAAAATGTTTGTCATTAAAATCAACATTGATTGACAAATTAGCTGGTAAATAAAATTAGTAAATTGATAGCATAGAACAATTGGACATTAAAAATCAACAAAGTTTATGCAATTGTATAGTTGTAATTTTGTAACTGTTATTCTCTTTTAAATATTATACCTAACTATAGAATCAATGTATTAATGGCAATTTAGCTAATTTATAGGATATAATATTTGCTTTTATTATACAATATAAATATGAGAATTCTCCATTAGGAGAATAGACAACTTTACCGATACATTTCTAAAGTTTAATATGGTATCAGTCTCACAACAATCCTAGACTAAGCTTGCCTAAGTTTTCACACCTTTTTTTTTCTCTTAACCTAGTCCTTTTTTCGCATTCATTCCTAGTCCAACTTTAGTTTTGTCCTAGCTTTTCTTCATCTGCATCGTGTCTTTTGAAAAGTATAAAGTCTTATCAATTCACCTTAATGGTAATGCAGAAGTCTACTGTTGACAAAGACACAAAGAAGGATGAACATGTTGCATAGGAAATAAAAGATGCTCAAGTCATGGCTTGGATAATAGGTTCTATTGATCCAAACGTTGTCCTCAATATACAACCCTTTAAGACTGCAACTACAATGTAGGCCTACCTAAAGAAAATATACAACCAGAACAACAATGCTCAAAAATTCCAACTTGAATATGATAACTATTTTGCAACAGGATAGTCTTTCTATCTTTGAATTCTACTCTCAATTCAAGAATCTTTGGACTGACATAGTTTATGAAAATGTGTCTTCTGATGGTCTTAAATCAATGCAATTAGTTTATGAAACTACAAAACAAGATCAATTTCTTATGAAATTGAGATATGATTTTGAAGGTGTCAAGTCGAATCTCATGAATAGAGACCCTATACCTACATTGAACTCATGCCTCAATGATTTGTTTAATGAAAAACATTGCCTTCTCACATAATCAACCTTGGAACAACAAAAATCCATTGTTGTTTTAGTGGCCTATATAGCACAAGAAAAACCAAAAAGTTGTGACTTGAGTGTTGTCCAATGTTTCTACAACAAAGGATTTGGACATTATGCCTCAAACTCTCCCAAAAAGTTCTGCAATTATTACAAAAAGGATTGGCATATTCTTAAAGAATGTCCAATGAGACCAGCAAAGAAATCTGCAACAGTTTTTATTGCCTTTGTTGGTTCTTCTGTTTCAAGTGATTTAGCAACAACAATAGCTATCCAACAAACAACTCTTGCCTTTACCCAAACTCTTATTCCTAAAATGGTTCAATAAATTATCATTGTATCTTTTTTTACTTTAGGACTCTTAGGTAAACATTCTTCCACATCTTTTCCTTGGTACTTCGATTTTGGTGCTTCCAACCATATGACCAATAATCCTTAGTTGATTCATAGTACCACCAAATATTCTAAAAATCTCAAGATTCATACTACTAATGGAAATCATTTGTCTATAATTACCATTGGCTATATTTATTCATCTCTAACTAATGATGTCTTTGTCTCCTTGACCTCATTAAAAATTTAATTTCTGTTGGTCAATTAGTTGACAATCGTGTAGAATTCTCAAATTTTAGTTGTCTTATGCATGATCAACATTCAAGGAAAATGAACGTGAAAGGGCCTAAAGTTAGACGTCTTTTCTCACTTCAATTATCTTTGTCTCTAAGTATTTACTTGCTTTTGATTTCTTATAATTATGCTAATATTGATTACCAAGTGTGGCACACACGTCTTGGACATCCAAACTCAAATGTACTCTATGACATGCTAAAATCTGGTTTTCTTGGAAATAAAGAATCCTCACACCTTCTTGTAATTCAATGTGATTGCATTCCATGTAAAGTTGGCAAAAAAAAATTTCTCTCTTTTCCAAAACGTACATCAAAATGTAGGACATTTTTTTTATATGATCCATAACAATTTATGGAGGGTGGAACCTGTTATCATGCTCATTACAAATACTTTGTCACTTTTATTGATGATTATAGACGTTTCACATTGGTGTATTTATTGCCTTTTAAAGATGAAGTTTTTTTGCATTCAAATTCTTTTATGCTTATGTTTAAACTCAATTTTCTTTAAAAATTAAAATTCCACTATCTGATAATTAGGGGGAGTATACGTCTCATTTATTTCAAGAATTCCTACAAACTAATGGTATCGTATCTCAAATGTCATGTCGTTCAACTCTTTAACAAAATGAGGTAGCTGAATGAAAAAACTATCATTTACTAAATGTTGTTCGCACCCTTTAGTTGAAAGATTTCATGCCATCAAGGTTCTAGTAAGAAACACTCTTCACTATTGTTCACCTAATAAATCGCTTGTCATCTCCATTATTAAACAATGATTCTCCTTTTACTAGGCTATTTGGTCACTCACTCAATTATTTCACCCTCTATACCTTTGGTTATGTGTGTTATATCTATCTCCCTCCACAAGAATGAACTAAACTTACTGCCATTATCTGTTGAATATGATTTTCTTGGATAATCTTCTCACCAAAAAAGTTTTCTATCTTATGATCCTAATCTTAATTAGATTCTAGTAACTAGAAATGTCATCTTTCAAGAAAATAAATATTTTTTGCTCTATTCCTTTTCTAATTTATATTATGCCACTATTTTTGGACTCTTTATAGGAAAACCTTCATCCATACCTCTTATAACACCTTATTTATCTCAAATTCATTTCCAGTAAAATATTTTTGCAATTTAAAAGAGATAATAAAATTTTATTTCAAATAGTTTCAAATGCAAGGTTTCGACAGAGTATTTCAAAACGTGGGATGGGTTACAATTTCAATCAAAATAAATGCTACAGGACTTATTTAGTATATTACAAATTTTTAAAATAAACTCTAAGTCCTATAACAGTATCATCCATCCCCATTCATTGAGTTTAGTGCTGATTATCTTGGTTACCTAAAAAATAAAACATAAGGGTGAGTCTACTACATTATCATATACACAACATGGAGACTCACTTTGCACATTGTAAAACATTTCCTTAATAAAATTAAATCATACATTAAGCAAGTATTAACCAATTCTTTCCAACAATGCGCACATCATGTTCACACTACTACAACAAGTCAAACTACACTAATAGGTGTACTCATTGCACAATCAACCCACACATCAATCATTCACACATGTACACTTACTGTACACGGGATCATATCGCATCAATTCATACACAAGTGCGCTCACTGTACCTTCAATCAATCCACTCATACATGCGCTCGCTGCATGTTAGCCACGCTCATTATGACACTATGATCACAATTTCCTGATATCCTCAACCTTAGGGACTTACTTAGTTTCACACACCATGGATGGTCTCCGGTTAGCCCCCACCTCATTGATACAATGTGTGCGGTCACGGGCTCCTTAGCAAAGGTAATGGCCAGGGGCCAAGGTAGGAGAAGATCATTGTTGATGTCACCACCACCCTCTTTTTGCCAAGATATTCCTACTGCCCCTATCTACCATACCCCAGTATATCGATGTAGCCATTTATAGTTTTCAACCATTTAAAACACAACCATAATCACAATCAACATGTCATTTACACACATTCACCCACTTTCATCACATACATTACTCAATATTAACTACATTATGTGCAAACACACAATTTCCATTTTTGTTATCTACCTCAATGCACACCGCTTAGGCACAAGGTCACATCCTTATCATTCACACTCATACATTCATCACAACCCTATTGTAATCAAGTCATTTCATCGTCCACTAACTGCATCCCATCAAAATATGCATCTTCCTACGTTCTATCTAACTACGTTCCAATACATAGCAATGCAAATAAATCACAAAACAAAGAGATAGGGTAGAGTCCCTTTACCTTGGAATGGAGACCCAAAAATCACACCCCCTCTGTTATCTTCTTGCTATGGCGAGAGTCCTCTCGCCATAGCAAGAACGCCACAAAGACCTCCAACATCTCTTGCAACCTTCTCGCTACAGCGAGAAACATATGAACTTGCTTAGAACTTTCTCGCTACAGTGAAAATGCTCCTACAGCATAATATCAATCTATCCAATACCACCCATAACACTTAATATACCTTCTCATTTCCAACCACAAATCCAAATTCACATTTAAATAACAATATATGCATATACATAGATATACACATCCACATCACCAACATAAGTTAAAATGCACATTCAAACCACAACATACATACATATATTAATAATCATAATAGAATTACAAAACTTGGGGCGTTATACCTCTCTTGGTTTACTATAGATGAAATCAGTTACCAAAACCTCTTAGGCCTCCTCAAGATCATTCCTTGGCTACTCATCTAGTACAAGCACCAAAATTAGACCTTATACAATGTGGTTTCATGTTCGTAAACCTCCAAAAATGTATGGTTTCATCTCTCCCTTATTTTTGACAGCAACTTTATCATTTGTTCCTATTCCTTGCTCTTATAAACAAGCAATGGAGAGTGCATGTGGGCAAAAGGCTATTGAAACATAACTCCTAGCACTAGAAGAAAATCAAATATAGGATGTGGTGCCATGTCCCTCCATCTATTAAACCTGTAGGCAACAAGTTTTTTTTTTTTTTTTTTCTATAAAGCTCTATTCGGATGGATCCATAGATTGCCACAAGGCCCCGTTTTGTTATGCTAGAAAATTAGAAAGATTATGGACTTCTATGATGAGACCTTTGCCTTGGTAGTCAAAATAACAATTATGCATACAACTCTAGCCCTTATTGCATCTCAGTCTTGGACACTACAACAAACGGATGTCAAAAACGCATTCTTCCATGGAGACCTTAAGGAGGAAGATTACATCAAACTTCTTACTAGCATGCCCACACCTTCAAATACTATTTGTAAACTAAAATGTTCTTTATATGGCTTAAAATAGGTACCAAGAGTATGGTTTGAGAAGTTCAAATCCACACTACTTGGTTTTTCATTAATATAAAGCTAATATGATCCATCCTTTTTCCATCAAAGGACTTGTAATGGCAACATGGTGTTTCTTATTTATGTGGATGACATTGAGGTGGCTGACTCTGATCAAGAGGCTATCTCTATTATTAAACAATTGATACATTCAACTTTTCACATAAAATAACTTGACCGACTCACTTACTTCTTAGGTTCAAAAATACATTATGAACCTAAAGACATATTTGTAAACCAACAAAAATATATTCAATAATTTATGTTAAGATAATATGCAATACATGTATTAAAAATGAAAGTATTAGTTTTTTTTTTGTTATTTTTTATTTTTATTTCATTTACATTATCACATTTAATTATTGAATAAGTATTTTTAAAAAGATAAGAACAAAAAATATTTAAAATTGTTATATTGAATAGTTTGTAAAAGAAAATACTAATTTATAAATTAAATTTTTTTAAAAATATATATATTATAAAATTAGTCATATGAAGCTTGTTGAAATTCAAATTTCCATGGTAAAAATTTTGCCTAAAATTCTGGTGGCCTCTTTTAGACAAAGATTCTAGCATTGCATGCTGAAAGTCAATAAGGATCTTGTCACTACTAGTGCTAAATACAGACGGATTAATGCAGACGGATTTGTGAAATTTTTTTTTTTTTACTTTCTGAAACATCCGTCTGTAAAATCCATATGTATTTAGCCCGCCTTTTGGAGCCAAACGTTATAGACAGCAAATACAGACAAATTTTTCTGTCTGTAATTTGAAAATAGGAGAAAATATTAAAGTGGGAAATTACAGACGGATTTTTCCGTCTGTAAATGTGGCGGTTTAAGCCGACCTTTCAGGTGACAAATTACAGACGGATTTTTCCGTCTGTAAATGGGATTGACACATTTACAGACGGAAAAATCCGTCTGTAATGTGTCACCTGAAACGCACCGTTTCATTAAACCCATTACAGACGGATTTTCTCGTCTGTAATGACTTAAACCCATAAAACCGTGTCCCCTCTTCCCATCCCCCATTATCAGACCGATCTCTCTCTCGCTCCCCCTCTCTCTCTCTCTCAAAGAGCTCAGTGTTTTGGCCATTGCGAGTGATTGGAGCAACCATTTGAAAGTTTTTTTTGCATCAATGTATTCCTAGTACGATACTCTAACTTTTAATCAGTTTAGTTTTTTAATTTTTATGTTTTTTAGAGACTTAAAATTTTGAAGATAGAGTTGTAGGATTGGAGATTGTATGACTGGGGGGAAGGGCGTAGAGGTCCTCCTCCGAACCTGATTATTGTGTGCCGTGGGATTGTTTGTGTTTGTGGAGTTTGTAGAATATGCATGTTGTGGAGTTACAAGGGGATGTGCTCTAGAACGGTTTAGGATTGTGATGTGTTTTTGTTTGATGTATCGAATAATTTATTGTTATATAATTTATTAGTTGATTTTAGGTGAAATTTTCATTGTTGTAAAAAAATGGTAGACAAATGTAAGGAAATTAACATGTATTAGGGGAGATTCTGCCAAAATTTATATTAAAATTTTCTGTAATGTATTTTAGAAGGTTGATACCATATTGTATATTTGTATTAGGTTTATATAGTTGTTGAGGAAGATGTTTCTCAGAAATCGTCAGTGGATGTATGATAGGTTGCACCCAAGTTGAGGGGGAATAAAACCTGAATTCTTTGAGGGTGTAGAGGAATTTATACGCGTCTGTTGTAATTCGTAGCAATTCATCACCAATCAGGTCGTTAGGTGTCCATGTTCTAAGTGCAAGTGTAGAAAGTTTTTGGATATTGATTCAATTAGATATTATTTGTATAAGTTTGGATTTAAACATGATTATTGGATATGGACTGAGCATGGGGAATAAGTTAATTTAGAAAATCAAGTAGGTAATTCAAATATATTACAATCAGGTGGTCATGTAGGTAATGTATGTTGGGAAGAAAGTAATAGTCATTATCAAGAAATGGTTTATGATGCTATTGGTCCTCAATTTGGAATTTTTCATGATTTTGAAGCTGAAGAAGAACCTAATGGAGAGGCTGCAAAGTTTTATAATGTTTTAGAAGCAGCAAACAAGCCTTTATGGGATGGGTGTGTGCATTCAGAGTTATCTTTAGCAATAAGAATGTTAAGCATAAAGTCAGAAGGCAATCAAAGTCAGAGTTCATTTGATCAATGAGCTACATTAATTAGTGAGCTTAGTCCCGAACCTGACTCCATACCAAAGACTTTTACCAAGCCAAAAAATTAGTTTCCAAACTTGGATTAAAAGAAGTCAAAATTGATTGTTGTTTGAAAGGCTGCATGCTGTATTACAAAGATGATGTTGTTTTGACCAATTGCAAATTCTGTGGAGAGCCTAGGTTTAAACTAAGAAGAGGTGGTAGAAGTGGTAAACATAAAGATGTACCGCAAAGTAGAATGCATTATTTGCCTTTGATTCATAGGCTAAAAAGGTTGTATGCGTCTATGAGTTCAGCTCCTTACATGACGTGGCATGCTGAAAATAAAAGGAGTGATGGGATAATGACTCATCCATCTCATGGTCAGGCTTGGCAACATTTTGATCAAGTGTATCCTGAGTTTGCATCCGATCCTAGAAATGTAAGGTTAGGGTTATGTGCTGATGGGTTCGCTCCAAACAATCAATTTAATAAACCATATTCTTGTTGGCCTATTGTGGTTACACCTTTTAATCTTCCTCCTGAAATGAGCATGAAAAATCCATATTTATTCTTGACTGTAATAATTCCTGGTCCAGAAAATCCAAAGGCAAAAATTGATGTATACCTTCAACCTTTGATTGATGAGTTGAAAGAGTTATGGTGTGAGGGTGTAGTAACTTACGACGTATCAAGGAAGCAAAATTTTATCATGAAGGCAGCACTGATGTGGACGATAAATGATTTTCCTGCTTATGGAATGTTGTCTGGATGGATGACTCAAGAGAAATTAGCATGTCCAATTTGTATGGAGGATACAAAGGCATTTACTTTAAAACATGGAGGAAAAAATTCATGGTTTGATTGCCATAGGAGATTTTTAGATATGGAACATTCTTATAGGCGTCAAGCGTACAAATTTAAGAATGCAACTGTTGAGAATGAGGACCCTCCCGCCCGTTTAAATGGTCATAAAGTATGGGATAGAGTTAAACACTTGCCAAAAATCACAGAAGTAGGAAAATCCATTAGGTTTCCTGGTTATGGGATGACACATAATTGGACCAAACAAAGTATATTCTGGGAGCTCCCATATTGGAAGGATAACTTAGTTCGTCATTGTTTAGATGTGATGCATGTGGACAAAAATGTATTTGACAATATCATGAATACTGTAATGGACACTGATCGAACTAAAGATAATGTCAAGGCAAGGCAAGATTTAGAAGAATATTGTAGGCGTCATGAATTGAGGTTTCACCAACAAATTGCTGGTAAAACCATAGAAAGGATTGTCTTATTCAAGTATGAATGGTTTGATCCAACATGCCCAACAGGTACACGTAAACATAACCATTACAATATAATTGAGATTAACCATACCAAAAGATATAGAGGCTTTGACCCCTTCATCATTGCACAAAATGCAAGACAAGTATATTTCTTATCTTACCCTGGAAAATGTAATAAAAGTTGGAGGATTGTAATTAAAACTAAACCAAGGGGTCGAATTGAAAGTGATGAAGTAGATGATGAAGATGCATATCAAATTGATGACTCAATTCCTTCACGTGTAGTAATAGACACTGTTGTCCCTCTAATTTTATCTTCTCCTTTGAATGAAATTGAAATAATTGACCCTCCTACCCAAGTTATGAGATATAATGAAATGGATGACATCATAGAAGACGAGGATGAAGGAATTATGGATGAACTTTCATCGAATGATGATGAAGGTAGTCTTGAACTATCAGAGTAAATGAGGTAAAGTAAGTAGGTTTGTCAATTTACTATGTTGCCATGATTATTTAATTTGAGTTATCACCAATATTATTCATAGTTTAAACAAATTATAGTATTTGTCTCTAAACATATATGGTTTGATTCAGATATGGCAGGTAAAGGTAAAGGTAAGAAGGGTATTACTCAGCAAACTGATCGTGGCAACACTTCTTCACCTACCGCTCTGACTTCGACGTCCACACTAGCAATAGTGCAGACCTCCCAGGTTAGGGGACAGGAGCAATTTATCATGGTGCCCAATCCTGGGTATATTGCTCCTCCCCCTCCAGTACAGCGAGTTTCACACTCTGCACCCCCTACTACACAGGCCACATAGTCACCTGCTACACAGGGCACAGGAGATGGATCCACTGCTGTCCCATCTTTAAGCGGGCAGCAGTCATCACAGACCCAGACATCATCGAGATCGTTAGAAATTTTGAGATGGGATGAGCCCACTTGGTAAGTAATTCAATCAAATATGCCTAACATTGCGTATTTTGTCACGACCCCTTTTTATAAAGGACCGAGAACATTATTTCTACACCACATACTTATTTAAAAATAGGTAAATAATAGAGAATATAAGTATAAAAATTCACTTCTCATTCAAAGTAAAAAATGAAGTTTCTTACAACAAATATCCAACAGATCAACATAATATTACATTTAGTTTATAATATTCAAAATACCAAAAAAATTATAATACGTGACTCCCTCGACATGAGGTCTCATATATAAAGAAAAAGGACTCTGATGCATTATTACTCAACTCCAGCTTCTAACTTTTCTTCACTGGCCCCTCAGCCTGTGAAGTAGATGCAACACCTGCTACATCTGCTCACGTACCACCGTACGATCATCGCAGTACACACGCACACAACGACATAGAAAGAAATGCAAGGGTGAGCTTACCAAACATAAAATAAAATTATATATATATAGAGCAAAATATTTCTCACAGCAATAACCCCATGCATTTCCAGCCCATCTAATGCACAGCATGAAAACGGCTTCCAACTGGTTTCACAGCCTAATTAATCCAGAAGGAACCGAGCCGGTCCGGGAGCGACCCATTCCGGTATCTGGATCCAGACAGCACAGCACAGCAGCTCAGCATGAACTTACCGTTACATGTCTACCTACCTAAACATGTAACTCGGCTCTATAATGATGCAAAACATATATCTCAGCATGATGCACGCCACCAAAATTATTTTAACAGCTCAACTACGGCAAGTTTATAATAGATCAGCCAAAATCTCAGCATTTTAAACTAATTAACAACAGTTACAGCTTAGAAAATAGCTTTTATTCAATAAATCTAACAAAATCATATCAAAATATCTTGAAATAGCATATTAAACCGTTCAAAACATAGTTCATAGGTTAAAGTAAACTCTCCTTACCTCAGAAAGATGATTCACACTAGATCTACCGAATATTACTTGATTATAACAAAAATTCACCGAAGATTCAGCTTTAGAACGGAGTTTCTCCTAAGAACACCATGAATTTCTATAAGAAAGAGAAGGAGAAGAGAAACGAACGGTAAATCTAGCTTCAAACTTAAAGAAACTTACTTCCAATACTTCAGAATAGATGTAGAATCTCAGATCTGGCGAGAAATCTAAGTTTAGGAAGGTTTAGTATGAGAGAAATGGTGGTTTACGGCCTTAGAACCTTTGAGAACCTTGGATAGAGGTGAAGAAATGAAAATTTCGTGTGAAGCCCCCTTTTTATAGAAAATTTTCGAAATTTACTGTTCACGCCGAAATTTACTGTTCACCGCATTTGGAAAACAACTGTTCACCGCCTTACTGTTCATGCCGGAAAATACTGTTCAGGGAACTATTCATGCCGGAAAACACTGTACACGCGTACTGTACACGCACTGTACGCGTATGTGACGTCACCGATGACGTCAGCTGTCACTGTACATACGCGATTTGTACTGTTCATACACGGTTTGTACGCGGTTTGCACTGTTCATTGCACTGTTCATTGCACTGTTCATACGGTACTGTTCACTTTTTTTTTTTTAAATAATTTCAAACTCCATCTAAATATATTCCAATACCAAATAATCCTTCAATTAACATTGAACAAGTATAAAATATTATAGATTACTCAATAATAAATTAGAAGCCTGACAATTCTTCCCCCGAAAATAAATTTTCGTCCTCGAAAATTTCATTCCCCAGAGAAAAGATGAGGGTACAACTCTCTCATTCTTTCTTCTAACTCCCATGTGGCATCACCAGTTATTTGGTCCCAAACAACCTTTACTAACCGAATAGACTTACCTCTAAGTTTCTTAACTCTAGTTTCCTCGATACGAGCAGCTGGGACCTCCACAGACAAGTCATCTCGTAACTCCACAACATCAGGCTCAATTACATGAGACAAATCTGGAACATACTTCTTTAACTGCGACACATGGAAAACATTATGTATTCCAGACAACTGAGGTGGTAACGCTAATTCATAGGCTACTGGTCCTCGACGATGTAATATCTGATACGGCCCTATGAATTTAGGTGTTAACTTCTTGGCTCTTAAGGCTCGCCCCACACCTGTAGTGCGTGATACTCTTAAGAATACATGATCACCAACCTCAAATTCTAGGGATCTTCTGCGTCGGTCAGCATAAGATTTCTGTCGACTTTGGGTAGCTCTTAGCTTTTCTCTAATAAGTTCAACTTTCTCCTTAGTTTCTTGCAGCATTTCAGGTCCAACCATCAAATGTACTCCATCTTGGAACCAACAGATAGGGGTTCTACACCTTCTACCATACAGAGCTTCAAATGGTGCCATATCTATACTCGAATGATAGCTATTATTATAAGTGAATTCTACCAAAGGAAGCATATCCTCCCAATTACTCCTCTGCTCTATAATGCAAGTCCGCAATAAGTCTTCTAAGGTTTGAATAGTACGCTCAGATTGACCATCTGTTTGCGGATGGTATGCAGAACTCAACCTCAACTGTGTGCCCATAGATTCTTGGAAACTCTGCCAAAGCGGGAAGTGAATCGAGGATCCCTATCAGAGATAATACTAGAAGGTACTCCATGCAACCTGACAATCTCTCTAATGTACAATTCTGCTAATTTCTCCAAGCTAAAGGTCATGTTAATTGGCAAGAAATGTGCACTCTTGGTTAGCCTATCAACTATGACCCACACTGCATCATGATTCCTAACTGTTCTAGGTAGATGGGACACAAAGTCCATAGTCACATGGTCCCACTTCCACTCTGGAATTTCCATCGTTTGTAACTCTCCTGGAGGGCTTTGATGCTCCGCTTTTGCCTTTTGACAAGTCAAGCAGGCTTTAACAAACTCAGCTATCTCTCGCTTCATGCCTGGCCACCAAAACATCTGCTTTAAATCTTGATACATCTTGGTAACACCAGGATGAATGTTGAGACTACCCTTATGTCCTTCTTCTAGAATTGCTCTCTTTAATTCAGTATCTCTAGGGACACAAACTCGACCTTGACATCTGAGAATACCATCAACACCTTTACTGAAACCCTTTGTCTTATCTGTCCCTAAGAGAAATACAATCCGACATAACATTGGATCCCACAATTGTTTATCTTTAATTTCCTGTAAGAAATTATTAGTCACCATAATTCGGCTACAACTAATCTTTTCAGGTGATAAGTCCACATGTATGTTCAGGTCTCTAATTGTTCTACCAAAAGGGTTTCACCGACTCTTAGGGAGAATGCCTGAACCACATTCCTACTTAATGCATCGGCCACCACGTTAGCTTTTCCTGGATGGTATTGGAGCTGAAAATCATAATCCTTAAGGAATTTCACCCAACGTCTCTGCCTCATATTTAACTCTCGCTGATCAAATAAATACTTCAGACTCTTATGATCACTATATACATCGAACTGAGCTCCATAAAGATAGTGTCGCCACACCTTCGAGCAAAGACTACAGCAGCTAACTCAAGGTCATGAATCGGGTAATTTCGCTCATGAGTTCGCAATTGACGAGATGCATAAGCTACCACTCTCTTATCTTGCATCAACACACATCCCAATCCCCGATGAGAAGCATCACAAGACACCTCAAACGGTCGACTAGTATCGGGGAGAATCAACACCGCGAAGAAGTTAGTCTCTGTTTTAACTCATTAAAGCTTTGCTCACATTCCTCGGATCCACACAAAGGGTTGATCACGGCGAGTTAACCGTGTTAATGGTGCAGCTATCTTCGCGAATCTCTCTATAAATCTCCGGTAGTAACCTGCTAGGCCCACAAAACTACGAATCTCTCGAGGCTGTCTTCGGCCTTTCCCACTGCAACACCGCTTCAACTTTGGAAGGATCAACTGCAATTCCTTTAGCTGAAATAACATGACCAAGGAACTTCACTTCCTCTAGCCAAAACTCACACTTAGACAGTTTAGCATACAACTGTTTTTTTCCTTAAATCATTAAGTACAGTCCTCAAATGCTCTTCATGTCCCTCTGACGAACTCGAATAAATTAAAATATCATCAATAAAGACTACCACAAATCGATCCAGGAAAGGTCTAAAGATCCGATTCATGAAGTCCATAATCACAGCTGGAGCATTTGTAACCCCAAAAGGCATCACTATATACTCATAATGACCATATCTAGTGCGAAAAGCAGTCTTAGGAATATCTTCATCCTTCACTCGGATCTCGATGGTACCCGGACTTCAAATCAATCTTAGAGAATACCTTAGCACCTCTCACCTGGTCCATCAAATCATCGATTCGCGGCAATGGGTACTTGTTCTTAATTGTCAACTTATTCAACTTGCGATAATCCACACATAATCTAGAACTTCCGTCCTTCTTTTTCACCAAGAGAATCGGGGCTCCCAAGGTGATACACTTGGTCTAATCATCTGTTTACGCATTAGATCCTCGATCTGCTCCTTAAGCTCAATTAACTCTTTTGGCGCCATTCTATACGGTACTACGAGACAACGCTCGGCTCCAGGAATCAAATCTATAGCAAACTCTACCTCTCTACGTGGAGGTATTCCAGAATATCCTCTGGAAAAATCTCGGGAATTCTCGTACTGCGGTATTGATCAAGGCTTTGCTCCACTTCTGCATTCATAACTCCCAACAAAACAAAACAAGATACTCCCTCGGCTAAGGATGTTTCTATTTGGCGAGTAGAAATCAATTCTACACAATCTTGCTGCTCAGAAAGATTAAACACCTCCGGCCACAATCAATTAGCACACGATTGGCGGTTAGCCAATCCATACCCAGGATTACATCTAACCCCGACATCGGGATACAAATAAGATTTACTTTGTATCTTCGTCCCTCAATTGCTATGGGACACCTAACACAAACCGTCGAAGTCTTAATTGAACTTAAAGTAGGTGTCGATACTACTAAGTCACATCCTAGATCGCCCACCGGTAATCCTAAGTTTCTCACACAATTGTCCGCAATAAAAGAGTGTGTGGCTCCGTAATCAAATAATACGTAAAGAAAAGTACACCGCCACTACCGCTGTTCCTTGAACAAGATCTGTCGCCTGGGCTGCCTCTGATGCAGAAGTAGTGAATACACGTCCCTCCGCTCTCGATCTGGTTGTTGTTGGACCCCTAGTTGCTTTAGGCCTAATAGCATGCAAGGCGCTAGCAGAAGATGAAACTGCCCTACTAGGCGTAGGACAGTCCCTTGCAAGGTGCCCTGGCTGCTGGCACGAGAAGCAAACTCTTACATCAGTCTGTGGGCACTGGCTCAGATAGTGTGGTCCACCACACCTAAAACATCTGACAATCTGCGGCACTGAGACTCTAGGAGAAGAAGAAATTGCTCCCCTAGGCTGAAATGTAGAAGTAGCAGTCCCTACTGGCACGGGGCTGATGCTGCCGATCCTCTTGACTGATATGATCGAGACTGCTGTTGGCGTAGCGACCGACTGTAGGGGCCCTTCTTAGCGCCCTTACTTCCATTACCATAACTGCTAGCAGCTCTACTAGATGGAGCCTTCCCAACTCCACCAACATCCTCCGCATTGAGACTCTCTATAATGGTGGCTTGATCCACCAAGTCAGCAAACTCTGTGATCCTGAGTGGGATCAAAATCCTCTTTATGTCAGTTCTCAGCCCGTCTGAAAACCTCTGACATCTCCACTCCTCTGAAGTCGGGTGAGAATAAAATCGGTAGAGCCGCTCAAACTGTATTGCATACTCATAGACTGATGAGTTTCCTTGCACCAAGTTTAGAAACTCTCGTTCTTTGGCAGCACGAACATGAGAAGGGAAAAACTTTCCCAGAAAACTACTTCTAAATACAGCCCAAGTAATGACTTCACCTCGGGCCTCTAGCATAGTACGAGCTCCATGCCACCACATCTCTGCATCCCCTATCAGCATATACGTAGCATATATCACCTTTCTCTCCTCGGCGCAACCCATGGTTAGGAAGATCTTCTCAATCTCCCTGATCCAGAGTTCAGCAGCATCTGGTCCATCCACTCCTGTGAATTGAGGAGGATCATTCTTTCTGAACTCTGACAACCCATGGTATTCAGGAAGAGGTGTAGCTGAGGCAGTAGCTGCTGCTGCCTGTGCTGCAGCAGCGGCTTGATTTGCAGCTTGCTGCTGCTGAATCATATCTAGACTCTGCCTAACAGTGGCTGCCATGGCCTCCATGGCATGAGCCATTTGGTTCACATCAGCAGGAGGAGGATTTGCAGCAGATCTTCTTGGTCTAGCCATCCTAATATATAGACTAGCTTAAATTACTAACGTTTAACACATTCAGCAATACCACCACATAGCTATATTCACAGATTCAGCTTACAGTGATATATTCATATTTAGTATATCATAAAAAAAAATTTAATCAATTTAGTACTCAGCATAACAACATATCAACATTCACATAGCATAGCAAACACATTCATTTCAGCAATCATTTACAGCTTAGCTTAACAGTCTCTTATTCACACAATACGACTCACCTATAGCTCACCCAAGTATCATATACCAAGTTTCCTACATCAATCATGTCTGAGAATCGAGGTGATCAAGCTCGTTCCCTCACAACTTGATGAATAGAAATCATGATATATGATTCACAGCTAAAACTCACATATTTAATATGCACAACTGACGCCTAACAACCTCACCCTGTAGGTTTACCTAGACCATGCTCTGATACCACTAAAATGTCACGACCCCTTTTTATAAAGGACCGAGAACATTATTTCTACACCACATACTTATTTAAAAATAGGTAAATAATAGAGAATATAAGTATAAAAATTCACTTCTCATTCAAAGTAAAAATGAAGTTCCTTACAACAAATATCCAACGAGATCAACATAATATTACATTTAGTTTATAATATTCAAAATACCAAAAAAATTATAATACGTGACTCCTCGACATGAGGTCTCATATATAAAGAAAAAGGACTACGATGCATTATTACTCAACTCCAGCTTCTAACTTTTCTTCACGGGCCCCTCAGCCTGTGAAGTAGATGCAACACCTGCTACATCTGCTCACGTACCACCGTACGATCATCGCAGTACACACGCACACAACGACATAGAAAGAAATGCAAGGGTGAGCTTACCAAACATAAAATAAAATTATATATATATAGAGCAAAATATTTCTCACAGCAATAACCCCATGCATTTCCAGCCCATCTAATGCACGGCATGAAAACGGCTTCCAACCGGTTTCACACCTAATTAATCCGAAGGAACCGAGCCGGTCCGGGAGCGACCCATTCCGGTATCTGGATCCAGACAGCACAGCACAGCAGCTCAGCATGAACTTACCGTTACATGTCTACCTACCTAAACATGTAACTCGGCTCTATAATGATGCAAAACATATATCTCAGCATGATGCACGCCACCAAAATTATTTTAACAGCTCAACTACGGCAAGTTTATAATAGATCAGCCAAAATCTCAGCATTTTAAACTAATTAACAACAGTTACAGCTTAGAAAATAGCTTTTATTCAATAAATCTAACAAAATCATATCAAAATATCTTGAAATAGCATATTAAACCGTTCAAAACATAGTTCATAGGTTAAAGTAAACTCTCCTTACCTCAGAAAGATGATTCACACTAGATCTACCGAATATTACTTGATTATAACAAAAATTCACCGAAGATTCAGCTTTAGAACGGAGTTTCTCCTAAGAACACCATGAATTTCTATAAGAAAGAGAAGGAGAAGAGAAACGAACGGTAAATCTAGCTTCAAACTTAAAGAAACTTACTTCCAATACTTCAGAATAGATGTAGAATCTCAGATCTGGCGAGAAATCTAAGTTTAGGAAGGTTTAGTATGAGAGAAATGGTGGTTTACGGCCTTAGAACCTTTGAGAACCTTGGATAGAGGTGAAGAAATGAAAATTTCGTGTGAAGCCCCCTTTTTATAGAAAATTTTCAAAATTCACTGTTCACGCCGAAATTTACTGTTCACCGCTGGAAAACACTGTTCACCGCCTTACTGTTCATGCCGGAAAATACTGTTCAGGGAACTATTCATTCCGGAAAACACTGTACACGCGTACTGTACACGCACTGTACGCGTATGTGACGTCACCGATGACGTCAGCTGTCACTGTACATACGCGATTTGTACTGTTCATACACGGTTTGTACGCGGTTTGCACTGTACATACGCGGTTGCACTGTTCATACACGGTTTGTACTGTACATACGCGGTTGCACTGTTCATTGCACTGTTCATTGCACTGTTCATACGGTACTGTTCACTTTTTTTTTTTTTTTTTTTTTAATAATTTCAAACTCTATCTAAATATATTCCAATACCAAATAATCCTTCAATTAACATTGAACAAGTATAAAATATTATAGATTACTCAATAATAAATTAGAAGCCTGACATATTTTATGTGAATGTTAGTAGTTATGTTTTACTTTATTGTGTTATCAGTTGGATACCACCACAGAAAGGTCTCCATCAGGTCACAGATACGATTAAGAAAATGTTTGATGCGCCTTACAAAAGTTTTGCAAAGGTGCCAAATGATACAAAGATAGAATGGTTCAAAGATTGGAAGGTAATAATAGTGTATTAATTTTAACTAAGTGTAATTACATATGACTGTTTGTATCTCTTCTAATGAAATTGTGTTTCTGTAGAGCAACTTTTCCATTCCCCCCCAGGACGAAAAGATGATTTTCAAGGCCTGGAAGAGTCGCACTGCAAAGTGATTAAGACAGATGTACACTGAGGCTCGCCAGGACCCTTCTACTGCTGATTGGATAGCACCCAACTTTCTTCATGCCTTGCAGGAGTATTGGGGTACAGATGAGTTTAAAAATCTCTCTGTAAAGAACAAGACAAACAGGGCATCTAATAAAGGGGGGTCACTGCATACTGGTGGGTCTACGACTTTGGCTGGCACTAAGGCGAACTTGGTATGTGATTTTAAAATTCAGTTGACTCTATCTATAATTTCATATTTGAGATTGTGATTTATTTCTAATTGCAGGAGAAGTCGTTGAAGAGGCTACCTACTACTGGAGAGTTGTTTAAGGAGACACACACTCGCAGGCAAGACAAAAACCTGTGGGTTGATACACGATCTCAGGCCACATATGTAAGTCATAGTTATTGATAATATATGTTATTATTAGCGACTTATTAAATAGTTCTCCAAACTAATATCTAATTATCTGAACTGAACTGTAGGATGACTATATTCAAAGGCTTGAGGAAGCATCTTCTCAGAATCCAGAGTCAGTAGATGAGGATGCTATGTGGTCACAGACAGTGGGTGACCTTTATAAAGGTCGCATTTATGGCATGGGGGACCGCTTTGCAGACTCCATGTCCCCTGCATCTGTCACTGGAGATGCCCCTTCTCTTGCACCTGAGGATGTGGAGGACATGGTCCGCACTCAGGTCCATGCCCTCAATGAAGAACTCCAGAAGCAGAATGAGGAGATGTGGAAGAGTAAAGAAAGTGCATGGAAGAAGAAGTGGGCAAAGAAAATGGAGAAGAAGATAGAGAAGAAGGTGGCGTCGAGAATGCAAAGGGAGGTCCAGCAGCAGATGACGCAACAGCATATGCAATGCAGCAGATGCATGCTTATTTTGAGCTCATGAGAGCAAGCAGCTCCACACCTCTTCCTCTTCCTCCACCAGCTCCAGCACCACCGGTTTTCACCTCCATGCATCATTCCTCTACTGAATCCTCTTCTACTGATGATGATGCTCATTCGGATTATGACATCACAGATTATTCCTGATAAAGACTTGTATTTTATATTTAAATGTATTTATTTAGATGCTTTTTTGTCTTCCTTTATAATAACATTTAAATTTTATAAATCATTTTGGAATGTTTAGATGCCGAATCTATAGTTTCTATTTTGTTTATAAATTGTGATAATCAAGAACAGCAGGAAATAACTATCTATATAAATAAAAAAATATCAATAATAGTAAAATATATCACCGACGGTTTACAGATGAAAAAATCCGTCTGTAACTACAGACAGAAAAATCTGTCTGTAACTTACAGACGGATTTTCAAATCCGTATGTAATTCTTTACCGACGAGGATGTTACAAACGGTTTATGTCCGTCTGTAAATCCGTCTGTAATAGAAAAAACCGTCTGTAATACTCTAAAAATCCGTCTGTAAATCCGTCTGTATAAACAGACTTTTTAGTAGTGTGTACTTGTTATATATAATTTGTGTAGTTGGTTTATCTAATTATTTTATCTATTTTTTAAAACTATTTTACTCTATAAAATATTAAAATTAAATGTTAACAAAAGAAAAAGTCATAGTTCCCTTCAAGAATGAAAATAGATTAGGTTATCTTGATAGGAGTTTATGACCTACCTACTTTAAAGTCTAGTTTGTCTTAACTTATTTAAGTAATAGGCTTAATTTAGACATTTTAAAAGGCTTAATTAATTGATTAAGTCAATACTGAGTTTAAGAAAAAGCATATTAGACATGATAGAATGGTCTATTTAAGACTCATAAAATTTATAAAAATATACTTAATGATTATATATATATATATATATAAATTATATTATATTAAATAAATTAAATTTTAAATAAATAAAATCTTAAATTAAAAACTTTGATCTTTTCCGTTGAAGTTAGAGGTACTTCTATTACATACTCTTTCAGAAAGATCGTTGTTCGCAAGAGTCTTTTGCATGTGTTATTGTTTCTTTATCTATCTTTTACACATAACATTTCTCTGCATTTGTGTATGTTGTATATTTAGTAATTCACTTATTTAAATTAAATAAGTGATTTGAGAGTAATAAATAAAAATAGGTAATTTTATTACAAATATTTAAAATATTAAACTATTTTTATGATTTATTTAGATATAAGTCTTATGAATGTTATTGAGATATATCTATTTAAATGGTTTGATAACCTATTTATAAATGAGCTTGATTTTAAGGATTAAAAAACTAATGCTAAAATTAGCGATATTTAACTAAATTGGGATAGTTGTATGCTACCATCAGAAACAATATGTAAACCTTGCAGTGCTTATTTAGTGTAGTTTTCAACTATTGTTAACTTTTGAAATTCAAATGACAAAAATCGAACACGTGGCAAAAACGAAATCCTAGTCTATAACTATTATTTTTTCCTCAAAGGTGGAAGATGATTCTAGTTTCACCTCAAACTGTTATGAAGTTCAAGCACTAGGGGTTAACCATGGTGGTAGAAGTTCTTCCAACGGGACATTAGGTGACAATAATGAAGCTAAATTGTTTCATCATCTTTGTAATGAAGACTCATCCTCAACTCATAGAGATGAGCGAAAGCCCTGAAAAAGAGGTTGAAAGCCTACCAATGGAAAGAAGAAAAGCCACTAAATCATGTTGAAGCAAAGAGACAAAGACGGGAAAAGCTTAATCAAAGGTTTTATGCCTTAAGAGTCGTTGTCCCTAATATATTTAAAATGGACAAAGCATCTCTTCTTGGTGATGTCATTACCTTCATCATTGATCTCTGGTGAAGATCAAGGTGTTGGAAATATTAAAATCCTTTTATTTGTTGACAATTATCTCAAACCAACGTTAAATTCTTTCTTTTTGTTGGCGATTATCTTAAACTGACATTAAATTCATTATTTTTACCAATGATTATCTCAAATTGATGTTAATCCTTTTATTTATCGGCGGTTGTCTCAAATCGATGCTAAACTCCTTATTTTTGCTGAGAGTCGCAAAAATCAATGTTTAATGTTATCTTTTGAATATTTTGTTGGCAATTATTGGTAACCAACGTTAATAAACTAATGCTAGATGTTGTAGTTCTTGTAGTGAGTACATTTCTGGTTATTTTACATGCTAAATAATGTTTTGGCGAAGGAAAAAAAGAATGATTAAAAAAATAAAATTGTTGAATTGACAATACTACTTAATTACAAAACCTTTTAGAAAATAGTACTTTGTGTCTAATGGATATATTATATGTTTCTAACATTCACTTGGTTTAACTCTATAAAAGCTCTATAAAATAGAGACATATACAACCATGTAGTAATAAGAGATACTAGATGATAATATGTTGTTTGAAAAAAGTACCATAACATTCTATTGTAGAGCTTTCTTAAAAATCTTTAGATGATCTATCAATTTTTTTTACGTGTGACTTAGGTGAGGTAACCTAAATAGGAGTTATAGAAAACTTAGGATTAAGCATGGAGTGAACTATCATTTTCATCTCTATCATTTCTAGAATTCATCAAAATAATTTGTAAATTAAGCAAAATGTTATTTTAGTTCCTAATGGACACAGTCATCAATCATTTACTGGGGTGATAAAATAAGAAAATTGTTGAAAAAGAAATACTTGAAAGGGTTGATTTCAATTGCTTGAAAACTTTGACAAAGATATGTTGTAGTGCTTTTGTATAAGAATGGGGTGATAAAATAAAATAAAATAGATTAGATTAAGCACTATTCTATTAAGGAATAAGGAGGAATAAATTAACTACAAGTCTAGAATAGCATGAAACTCAAGTCTGTGATTACTCTGGGGCAAGATAACGATCAATCTATTGGTTAGATAGCTTCACAACATTAAACAAACAATACTATTATCACAAAGGTTTCATCACAGCACGTTTACCACCGCATTAAGCTTGAGCTGGCATACAAGTTTTGAATGCTTCATATATATATATATATATATATATATATATATATATATATATATATATATATATATAACCATAAGGGTGGGAGCACAGTTAAATTTCTATTCCTGATAAGCCTTTGCAACCAAGAACATCAATCCACTCAATTTCCGCAACCAGCTCGCCACGCTCCACATTTCTCAATCTCAAAATCATTTCTTGGATGATATTTCCATTTTGCCAAAGGCAAATGCTCTCTTCAGCAAGGCAATTAGTCCTATTTGGTTGAATCCTCTTCACTATGGAACCATTCGGGAGATTGTTCAAACCCATTTGAAAACATTGAAGATATGGTTTTAAGTCTATATCTGCCTCACCCATTTTGTCATCCACAGTGAATGTGTCTTTGTCATAAACCGTCTGCAGAGAAAATAAAATGCAAAAGCAATCAACAAACAACTCTTTTACGAAGCTCATCAAAAGAGGTGATACCACAACAAATTATTCCTATTTACAATGCAAGTTTAATTTAGTATGATATATTATATATACTAACAAACAATTCTGTTTGTGTATTAGAAATTGATATGTACCGTGATACAAACTCAAAATATTTATACTAACAATTTTATTTTTCTTCTAACCCAACAATAAAGTTAAATGACAACATTTTTTAGTTTAAAAAATTTTGTTTTGTAATTTTTGGTTAATGATTTGTTTAATTTTATTTTTTTTAGATCGACTCTTGACAATTTAGAGCACCTTTAATTGTTGTATTCTACATGCACAATGTTTATATTAACAATTCAATTTTCATTGGACAAAATTTATGTATATAAAGACAAGATTAACAACTAATATTTTTCGTTAGAATATGACAATTTTTTTTGTAGTATTGTTTCGAATTTGGATAAGTACTTACCAGATGTATTGGGGTGTTAACATCCTTTATAGAAAGGGTCAGTTCTTCATCCCACTCAGGATTGCAGTTGTTTTTCATGACACGAGTCTTCAGCTTCTGCATCAATAAGAAATTAATCCTCAGACCAATCAACAACATAAAATATCACAAATGATTATGCCAGTTATATTACATACAAGATATATATTAATCTATGCACAAAAAAATTGGAGCTAGCCGTTTTTATTTTTCCTTTCTGTGAACAAAAAATTAGACTGTAAAATAAAAGCAAGATAACCTCAAAATAGCACATTTTTCCAGGTGCTTAAATGCATATTCGTACAGAAAGCTTTCATTTTTGGTAACGTTGACTTTCTCTTCTGTGGAAAATAGTTATAACCTTTCATTTGTTGTTGCAAAATCCACTCTAAGAATAATTTCTATCATCCAAAACATTAAAAAAAAAATCATGTAAGTTCTACTCTTAATATAACGATTTTTCATTGTTAATATAATGATTCTTACTTATAATTTTGTAAATGTAAAAATAATTAAAGAGTTTTAAAAATTATATTTTGGAAACTGCTCGACATCGTACCCATCGAAACAATATCACAAGATCTCATAAGAAAAACTTCACGACACAAGATGAACGAAAACAGTTAAAATTGTTGTTCGAAATTATTCAAAGTGAACTCAACAAAGAGGCTAGAAATTGCAAGGTCGGAACCTGTTCGGCCACGTTGATAATGACATAAGGGTCGCTGGTGGCGCGAGCATCGCGAATTGCGAGATTAATACCTCTTTTAAGTCGAAGTTTGAGGAGACCCAGAATACAACTGTCCATTGTTATACAACCACTGTCCATCGTTAAACAAAACAAAACAAAACAAACGAGAGGCTTTGGTTGATGTTAAACACGAGTGAAACGGGGGAGTTACAATGCGTGAAATAAAAGCATGAGTTTGTTTAACATGCCAAAACCAAAGCACCTAATTCTACAGAGGGAATCTTGAGACATTTTAATATAATGATGCCTTTGGCGTGTCCAAATTCTACTCGTTCAAAAAGAAACGACTAAAGAAAAAAAGAAAGTGAAAAGGGAATGCAAAGACGCGAAGAGTTAAGATCAGTTTTGGCAGGTAATGGAATTTGTGATTCTCGTCCATGCAACAACGCTGTTCTCTCGCCCTATTGCTTGTAGGATCGCAAATATCCGCAAATATTTGTTGTGAGAGATATTGCTCCCATGCCTTTTAAGAGTATTAATCAAATAATTGAAAAAAATATATTTAGAATTCTATTAAGATGTAATCATAAATATTGTAAAAGTATATTAATAATTAGTAATTTTTCAAAAATTCTATTTTTTACTTTATATTCTCAAAATACTAAAAAACATTTGTCATAAAAATTATCTTGCCTTAAATAAAATTTTGATTCTTAAAAAATTGCAATTTTTAATTTATTTTCCAATTATAGTTTTTTAAAAAATAATTTTTCCAATAATTTGTTAATCATTTACTCTATTTGTGTTATATCTAATTTATTTCGTATAATATAACATAAAACTAATGTAAATGATGATGACATTTATTTTTTTTATATTATAATATCTCAATTTGAAAATTTTTAACCTTATAGCTTATAACTTTATTAAAAAATATTAATGATATTATATTGTTAATGAGTCAGAAAATTAAATTAAGAAAAAAAGAATCCAATAAAAAAATTTGAATTTTTTTTTTTGTAAAGCTAAAATTTTATTTTAAGTAACTTTTTTACTTGCTTTATATAAAACATTTATGATGAATAAATTTTGAGAGTAAAACTAATATGTTCCAGGCAATAAAACGTATCTTCTTAACAGTGTGTTCCTGAAATTTTAGCAATAGAATAAGTTATTTTGTTTGAGAAAATATTTTTATTATATAAATAATTATAATATACTATTTTTATTTATTTTTTAAAGAAAATTGTGTAAAATAAAATAAAATAAAATAATAAAATTCATATTAAATTGTTATTTTTGTTTGTAATGGTGTTGGATATTTTATGTATATAAACGGGCATTGTAATACCTTAATTTAATTTTTCAAATAAATAAATTTTGCAATGTAATGAGAGTAATAAAAATATTATTCAAATGGATTCTAATATATGGTTTTAATAAAGTATTTTAAAATAAGGATGAATTACAAATTTGAATCAATCATTGTTACAGGACTTAATTAATACATCATAATTTTAAAAGAATAATTTCTTAAGTCTTATAACAGTTTCATCTATCTCTTCACTGAGTCTAGTACTGATCGTCTTAGTCACCTGAAAAATAAATGTAAGAATGAGTACTCTACACAATCACATAAGCACATTTCACATATTTACTAACATAATTCAAATCAAACATCAAATAGGCATAAAATAATACAGTTCAATATTCCATTCTGATTCACATATGTAACTTCCTTATTTCAAATTCAGTACATATAAATAATTTTTCATTTCAATTCAATTTCAATATGAAATTTGGATACCATAAAATTTTTTCGAAAGTAATTACTACAATTTAATCAAATATTTCCATTTAAATCAATAGAATAGTGTCATGGCATCAAACTTCCGATATTACCATAATCAAAAGTAAAGAAAAAGGCTATACATAAACTTCACAATATAGTATATTAATTTACAAACTGTATGTTTGAGTATTTAAAGATCAAAATAATAATTACAACACCAAACACTACAAAAAAGATCCCAGAGCAGACTCAGTTATACTCATCTTCAGCATTCCAACTCTCTATCTTAGCTAGGTCCTCGGAGTCCAAGTCGTCATCAGATCCCAGAACCCATCGCCAGAGTCAGCTCTGACCTCTATTCCTGTGACGCGCTCAAAGGTCCAACGGGTAGGTCTTCCTAGATAGTAGTGGTCATGGTAGGTGTATAAGTAAGTAAGGGCTGTTGGGGTTCTAACTGTACCCCTATACATATTATATACACATAAGGTTTGGTGTATCCTACTCCTAGGGAAGTCGAATGGAATACTACAAGCAAAATTCATCTCTGTTATGACATAAACCCTAGGGTTATTCTTTACTAATATAGTAAATTTAAAATGATTTACAAGTTGGTATTCATTAAATATGTAATTTAAACTAAAGTCTACAGAACTATCTACTATCCTAACTCTTCCCTGCAGATTCATCATCCTGGTTTCATGATATTATTAGTAAGAATGAGCACATATTTTATCATTTAAAACATAATATTACTTTAAAGACTAACATAACAACATAATCATGGTCATGGAATACAAGGGATCATAATAACATAAATCTCAAAGCAATATATTAGACATACACATATTCATAATTATTATGTTGCTCTCTTTAGGATACGCACATTCAGTGCACTGTGATCACAATTATACTATGCCTCTAGTAGTTCTTGAAGTCTTACACAACTAGGTAAATAGTTGCCGGTTAGCCCATGCATACAGATACAACGTATACAATAACGGGCCCCTTAGCAAAGGTATAGTCAGGAGTCTAGTCAGGAAATAAGTGTGAAGCCATGTGGCACATTCGCTCTCAAAAAGAATGTGTACACATGCACAAATGTCGCTCACCACCATACATTTCCCCTAGATTTCCTATCATCTCCGGACTCTATATCCCAGTGTATCTCTGTAACTATTCACACTAGAACTATTTAGCTTTTTACACTTATCTCATACTCCCTTTCGTACTAAACTCATTATTCAAGTAAGAGATTGTGCTTAGTAAAGCACTTCCAAACTAAATTCCAAACAAACAGATTACTCGAACATATTATTAACACACAAAATCAGCCAAACATATTTTTCACAATAATTCAATGTCAATCACTCATAAGACTCATACTAAAACACATACATAAAGTACTCTCATGGTTACAAAATAATTCTTATGCTTAAAATAACAAAATAGAGCCCTCCTTACCTTGAGACGAAGTTTTGAAAGAGATTTTGTGAAGGGTTTTAGGTGAAAGGACCAAGATATTCCTAGATATCACAAAAGAGAATATTTTGAGAAAGGAGAAACTTAGAAAACACCCAAAAAGTGAAAACAAAGCTCCAAGAACTTACTTGGAGTTTATTAATGAAGTTCCCAAGCTTGGATTTCAAAGAAAGTTGAGGTTTTTGGAGAGATTTTCTAAGAAGAGAGGGTTAAAGGTCGAGAGAATAAGGGAAAGCTCGAAACTTGGATTGTAATCCAAGTTTTCTAACTTAGAAACCCTTAAATACCCCTAGACTCGTGACATTCTCACTACAGCGAGCCATTTCTTGCTACAACGAGCCATTCTCTTGTTGTAGAAAAAAATCAGACAAAATTTCACTTTATTGTCTGTCATTCTAGCTATAGCGAGAGCATCCTCGCTACAGCGAGAGAATTCTAGCTACAGCGAGAGTGCATCAGAATGCCTGATTTCTGGACGCTCTTTCTCGCCACAGCAAAAGATATCTCGCTACAGCGAGATATCTGCAACCTAAATCATTTAAACTCTCTAAAATTCAAATAATTTCACAAATATAACCAACATTCAATGCTATAATAATAAATATAAAAAATGAGGTTGTTACAACATATAGGTGCGATCACTGCACCATCAAACAATCCACATATAACACCCATATGCGCTCACTACACATTAGCCACGCTCACTGTGGCAATATGATCACAGTTTTCTGACGCCCTCAACCTCAGAGACTTACTCAATTTCATACCATGAATGGTTACCGATTAGCCCCCTCACGAATACAACGTGTGCGGTCATGGGCCTATTAGCAAAGGTGTTGGTCAGAGGCCGATTCAGAGGAGAGTGTGTGGCCTGTGGTGCACTCACGCTTACTGTTGGTGTCACCACCACCCTCTCTTCCCCAAGGTATTTCTACCGCTCCCATGTTCCACACCCCATTGTATCGTTGTAACCATTCATAGCTTCCAACATTCAAACATAACCACAATCAAAATCACATGCCATTCATGCATATTCACCCATATTTTCAATTGTATCATGGTATTCATTCTCACCCAATAGCATATTCTCACATATCAACCACATTATACTCAAGCACATAAATTCCATCACTATCCTATTGCAAACAAGTCATTTCATCACACACAACATCCACTATCCATCACAATCCAATCAAAATCAAATCATTCTCATCACACACATTATCCAATCTCTACCACATTATGCTCAAACACAATTTTCATCAAAACACACATTTTTTCACCTTCTATTTCAATCACAACTCAACAAATAACAACATAAACAAATTTTGTAACAAAAAGAGATAGGGTAGAGTCTCCCTTACCTCAAATTGAAGACCCAACACAAAATCGACAATGGAAACGTTCCCCACACGGATTTTCATCCTAAACATATAGTAAACTCCATGAGAAACCGAGAAAATGAAAGAAAGGATGAAAATCGAAACCGTAATCCATACTACTTACCTCTAAACATCTCAAAACACAATTTCAACCCTCAATCTAGCTCACGAATAGCTTTAGAGGCAGTTTAATCGGTGAAAATGGGTTAGGAATCGAGAGAATCGAGAGAAAGATGAAGAGAAAGAGTGAGAAATGAATTTCTCAAATCCTAAACCCCTTAAATACCCTATGAGTCACGATACTCTCGCTACAGTGAGACATTTCTCCCTACAGCGAAGCATCTCTTGCTATAGCAAAACCCCTTCTCGCTTTGGTAAAAATCTCAGACAAATTTGCACTTAGGTTTCTGCAAAATCTTGCTATAGTGAGGCCCTCTCGCTACAGCGAGACTGCACCCAGAAATGCACCCTCCTCTGTTGCCCTCTCACTGCAAAATCTTGCTATAGTGAACCCCTTCAAGGCCTTCTTCCTACAGCGAGAATGCCCCTGCATTACACACTTAGCCTACATTCCAATCCAATCACAAGTTCTCATTCAGCTTTCAAAGATAATGCACAAATATATATACATCCACATGTATTTACACACATACACACATCACCACACAAGTCAAACGCACATTCCACTAGTAATCCACATATTTATATGGGGAAGGATCTTCTTACACCAGTGTAAGTCTAAAAACTCTTACACTCAGTCTGAGCCTTTCATTTAAGGGCAAGTGAAGTAATAAATTATAACCCATTATATTTAAGTTAAATGAAAAGCTCAGATTGAGTGTAAAAGTGTTTAGACTTACACTGATTTAAAAAGATCCAGCCCTTGTTTATATTAATAACCAAAATATCATTACCAAAATTCAGGACATTACAGGTATAAACCAATTTCTATAATAAACTTAATTTAATTCTAGATTAATTGGCTGTTAAAATATTAAAGTATGTTATTGAGCCTATATTCTTATTAATTATAATGATTGGACTTATTTGTGATAACTTTATTATCACTGGATATGTTTTTATAATTATTGTTATGGTGAGTCATAATAAGTAAGTTTGATTCATCTCATTATTAACCACAGAGACTTAGAAATTTTTACAAAAAAATTATTAAAAAAATAAAAAAAAAATACTTAAATAGACCCATGCACATTTTATTTACTGAAGTAGACTGAAATACTGTAGCCTAAATTTGCAATTGAGAATTCGGTTCTTGACTTAGCCTTTTTTTAACTTAATTTTATATTTTTATATAATAAAAATATAATAATATTATTTAAATTATATTTATATATTTATATTTTGTTAATTATACATAATAAAATAAGTTTTATTATTTAAATTATGTTTATATTTTTATATTATTTGAAAATGAATAAAAATAATAATAATATTTATTTTACATGTTTATTAAAATTTATTTTACATATTTAAGATAATAAATAATATTTTTATTTTTCTTATTATATTATTTAATATAATTCTATCTTTTGAAAATAGTATTAATATTATATTCTGAAATTATATTTTTAGTTATTAATATTATAATTTTTAAAAAATAAAAATTATAATAATAATTTATTTATTTTTATATATTTATTAAATACATAAAAATATCACATAATAACTAGTTTATTTATTTATTTTGAAATATTAATCTTGATTAAAATTTATACATAATCATTTAATTAAAAAATATGATATTAATATTAATAAATATAATTAAATAATATTATGTAGATATATTATATATATAATTTTATATTTAATATAAATTACGAATACTAAAAATTTAAAAGTTGCAAGGACCATAAAATTAAAAATGACACTAAAAAAATTTTAAAATAATAACAACATAAATCAATGGCGAGAATTAGAAGCTTGAACGATGTTTGGACATGTCTTCCTTATGTGACTAGGGGTGTGACAATAAGAATAATTTTTTACTCGACTTTGTTGTTCTAGCAACTTTCCAATTCCTTAATAAAAAATCCAAGATTGCAGCCTTCTTGTCAGGATGTTATTCTAAAGAGAAGCTAAAAAACAATCTAAAAGATGTTCTACTGCTTCTACAAAAGCAAGACGAAGCAGAATCTTCTACAAAGAAGGAATCTCAGTCTAAAATGTAACACCTTATATTTCTTTCCTCAATATATGATAAATTTTCATAAAAATTTCAATGGTAAAGTAAATTTTCTTTCAAAAACTCTCTAATAAGAAAAAGACATTGAAATGATATAAGGTTCATAGAGTAAAATTTCATTAATTCATAAGTACTTTAAAAAAACAAAGATTCTAAAATTTTATCAGCAACAAAAAGAAATAGCAGTTTTACAACTGTTTCAAAAGAATGCTATAGAACTGAAAATTTTCATTACATAACTCAAAATAACTAAGTCCTATAGCAGTTCTCATCCATCCATGCACTGAAAGCCTGGTACTATTAGTCTTTGTTTCCTGAAAAATGTTGTGTAAGGATGAGTTTCTACCCTACCACTCATACATAACACATATATTCATCACAAAATACATCTTATCACGATTAAAGAAAACATCATGGCATTAAATATCACAGCGTCATATAAAGCATATTCTCATCTTAACACATATTATATTCCACAGATTCACAATTTCTTTTACTTTTATATGCGTTTACCACGCCTTATGGCCACAGTTATCCGATGCCTCTATCCCGAGGTCTTACACATCCATGTAAATAGTCGTCGAATGGCCCAATGTAATACGGATACAAGACATGCAATAGACGGCCCCTTAGCAAAGGTAATGGTTAGGAGTCAAGTCAGGAAACGAGTGTGTAGCCATGTGGTGCATTCAAACACAATATTCCGTGCACAATCACGAATGTCACTCACCACCCTACATTTCTCCAAGATATCCCATATCGTCTCCATCTTCCATTTCTCCAATGTATCTCTTAACTATTTACATCATATCCTTTTCCATCTCATACTCTTTCAAGTATATTCACATGTTCACATAAGCCATTTCTCATATTCACACATATTTTTCAATATATTTCCACATACTTTTTATCATATCCATCAAACCATGGCATATTCACAATACACATTATTTTAACATGAAACACAATATATTCAACCATGAAACATCCATCTCTTTGTATATTTCATATCACAAAATCATAAAATCATATCAACCATCCTCAATATACCTTATCATGCCCTATTTGAACATAATATCACATTTTCACCATGTATTCATCATAAAATCAAATAAACAGCCAATTATTCTCACTTTTCACTGATTATTTTTCATAAAACAAGGATTATTCCATATATAATCACATACATGACAAGATCTATGAGAATACAAGTAATAAACATAACAAAATGATAAAGTAGAGCCCCTCTTACCTCAAAACAGAGCTTTTACAAATATTTAACCGAAGATTTAACTCTAGAATGAAGTTTTTCCTAAGAACACCATGAACATCTATAAGAAAAAGAAGAAGAAGAGAAATAAACAGTAAATCTAACTTCAAACTTTGAGAAACTTACTTGAAATCCTTTAGAACAGACGTACAATCATAGATCTGAAGAGAAATATAAGTTTAGGAGGTTTAGTATGAGAGAAAATTGCGAGATATAGCCTTAGAACCTTTGAGAACCTTGGATAGGAGTGAAGAAATGAAAATTTTGTCTGAAAACCCCTTTTTATAGAAAATTTTCAAAAGTACTGTTCATCCGTCGGAATTACTATTCACCCGTCGGAATTACTGTTCACCGTCTTACCGTTCACGCCAGAAACACTGTGGACACGTACTGTACACGGACTGTACGTGAATGTGACGACAGCCATGATGTCATGATGATGTCACTGATGACGTCATCGTCATTGTACATACGCGGTTTACTGTTCATAGGTCGTTTCACTGTTCATAGGCAGTTTTTACTGTTCATCAACACTGTTCATAGGCAGTTTTACTGTTCACTTTTTTTTTTAATATAAATTCTATCCAAATATATTCCAATTATACTTTAACAAACCTCATTTTAGTTAAATCAAGATGCAGGATGTTACATAAAACAAATGCTGAAGACTTCTATAAAAATGAAGATGACTTTTTTGGCATAAATATTCAAGAATTATAACTTGTATTGTAAACTAGTAGTTCTTGTTATCAACTGGAACTATAGAAACTGTATTTTAATTTTCTATATAAGGAGTCCTCAACCTTATTGTGAGGCACCCTTTCATTAAGTTATTTTAGAGAGAAGTGCTCTGAAAAATAATTTTTGTAAGCCTTTTCTTTAAGTTTTCAATAAAATCTTGTTTCTGTATAATTGCCTCTCTTCTCCCTCTCAACTGGTTCTATTTGGATTACCATCATCCAGCTTTCTTCTCTTTTTCCTCTACTAGATTTGTGCTGGTATTACCATTGTTCTAGTTTCTAATGTTTTAATATTTTGCATTTACATTCTCTCCCTCTCTCTCTCTCTCTCTCTCTCTCTCTCTCTATATATATATATATATATATATATATATATTAGTTTTGGTTAGCTCTTCGAGATTCAAATCCTCTCCTACTATGCTAGAAACTAAACGTCCAATTCCATTTTCATTCAAAAATGTAAAAAATGGCAAAAAAAAATTCATGCAAATGTGAAATTTGCATAGGGAAAAGGAAGAGCATGGGAGAGAGAATGTGAAATTCGCTTAAGCAAATTTAAAATTTATTTAAACAAATTTTGCATATATTATTTTTTGTATTTTTGCTTAAGTGAGTCCACTTTCACTTCTTAAACGAATTTTGCATAAATTTTTTTTTATCATTTTCTGTATTTTTACTAAAATGAGTTCATTTTTGTTTAAGTGATAATGAAATTAGAAGTTTAAATCTTGTCACAATTGAAGATAATTCATATCCCAGCTCTTTATCGCTTAACTCGCTTAAACTTTTTGTAATAAATTTAAAAAAAAAATAGTGTAGTACAGTAATTTTAACTATCGACTTGTATGAAGATTGTAACATCCTAATTTTTTACTCCCTCCATGTTCATGTATGTTAGCACGATTTAATCTTTTTCAAAGATAATTCAATGCATTTTGCAAAAATTCTACGATGTTGATTAAATAAGTTTTGACATAAAAGTGCTTATTTTTATTTCGTTAAAATAATTTTTCTTTAAATACATGTTTAATTTATTTTTTAAAGATGAGATTTTCTAATACTTTGAATTATTTACAATCCCTTAATTATAAGTGATTTCAAAATTTCTTACACACCAACAAAGGTGGTAGTGGTGTAAGGGTTGGTCCTTTATGTGGGTTCAAGTTCTATTAAGTCATATTTTTATTTTAGATTTTTAGTATGTGAAAAGTCCATGATGCCCCTGCATAATTTTAACATAGATGGCAATCCCACGTTCTTTTTAAGAGCATGCAATGTAGGTGGCAAAAGCAAAACCTCACCAAGTTATTTTCTCTTTTCTCCCTCCGTAAAGCTCTCTCACTCTCTCTCGGTTTATCTTCTTTCTACCCACCATTTTCTCTCATTTTGCAGCAAGCCTTGTACTAGAAACCAACATCCTTCCATAGCCAAAACCCTTCAGTACTCTCCCCTCCATGCTTTGAGCAAGATTTTCTGACTTTTCCTTCTACAAAACTTGAAACTGTAACCTCCATTGCACCAAGGAAATCATTTCTTTCATCCTTGCATGTTAAAAGGAGTGTGTTGATTGCTCTCTGAACATCCAACCAAGCTAAAAACACTCTTTCATCTTTCTTTCTCAATGTTTTTACCAATCAAAGCAAGGAGATGAATTTCTTGCACCTCCTCCATGAAAAAGCATGGAGCTTTCTACGTCCAGCCACTATGTGGGTCAATTTTGACCATCTGAACGGTTTTTTTTTTTTTTGTCTAACCTTTGCATATTTGGATTATACAGTGAAAAATATTTCAAACGCAAGTAATTTCTCATTTTTGTGATCTCCAAAATTTGACATGCAACATCCCTATGTATTCTTTGCAGAATTATCTTTCCAACGGTGTATCTTGAGCTCAAATCTGACATCGTTTGCCCCTTCAACCGCAGAATACGTGAACACCCACATTTTTACATTTTCTGTAGAAACAGTATAAAGAAATAATTTTTACACCCTCTGTACAGAGTTGTTTCAACCAAAAAAAATTATTTTCATAAACTACATGAAAATATCTTTCCAACACATACTCTTATATTAATTTTGGACTTCGTTTGAATAACTTATGAAATGAATTACAAAAACGGTGCAAAGCTGAAAAACCTACGTAAACAGCAACAAAGTTTGATTTTTTTGCACCTTCCTGTGCATTAAAACTTAGTTTTATTTTTATAATTTGATTTTTATCTAGGATCTTAGCTTTCTAATAAAATTTTTAGATCGTGATTTGGACTTCGTTTGAATTTGTTACGCTTAATTTTACAAACATTGCGCAAATCTAAAGTTTTTACAAACATGGCTGTTTCTGAATTTTTAAAAATACTAGCTCTTAGCCATTTTGGCTCAAAGGATTCTAATAAACTCCTCTCTTAACTAGGAACGTAACGAACCAAGAAACTGCAAATTCGGACACCATAAAGTCCAAGAAAAAGAACCTGCAGACTACCTCACTCACCAAGGTAAGAGGGATGAGGTATTTCAAGTAAACAATAAGAAAGGAAATAAATCAAAGAGGGTTATCCCTTAACCCTACGTCTAGAACACATGTATTAAGAGACATGTGGTGTTTGAATTACAAGTTGACATTTTTGAATATTTATATGAGACTTTTGATATTTTAAAATATAATTATGAGTATATTTTGATTTTGACAAATCTTGATCTTTGATTGAGAATTATTTTACACTTGATGTTTGAGTAAATATTATTTTGTGAAAATTGTGAATTATTTTAAGTGAATTATTTACTCAAAGCTTGTCGAAAACCAAAGGTCAATTAAACGAAATGCTTTATTGAAATGTCCAATATGAGTAGTATGCCTGATGTATTTGAACAGGATATCTTGTGTGTTGTGCTCTTTGAAAACATATGGCTTGGTGCATCTGTTGTATAAAGAACTAAGAATATGCATATAGGCATATGCAAGTTGAGTGGACACCATTTGTGAACTTGAGCCCTTTTAGGGTAGGAACGTGCGTGATGATACACTGAGAGTAAATTGGTATGTAAGTATTTGCGCTCTAAGGTGTTCGGCCATGGTTTTAGCTCCGATCTTGAGTTCAATAATTGAATCTAATGATTAAAAGTAAACCTTTGTGAAAACTTTGTTTTCTTTATTTTAAAAATAAATGAGCAATGTAACTCTAGTTGGGTAATTGTTGAGTAAAGAGATGAAGCTAGTGAGCTTGGAACACTTAGAGAAAGTGCATTGAGGCACGGGTATAAGTACTTATCAATTGTCTATATATATGGTTTTGAATAGTTGATGAAATGATGTGAAATCTTAAGTTTGGCCAATGTAACACCTTAAATTTTATTTCAATGTCAAATTTTAGAAAATAAGAGAAAATAAAATTCATTCAAAAATAGTTTTTCCTATACATAGTTCATTAAAATATTCAAAATAAGGATGGGTTACAACTTGCATCAAATCATTGCTATAGGATTAATTCAATTACATTAGAGTTCAAATATAAATTTCTAATCCTATAGCAATTTCATCCATCCTTTCACTGAGCTCGGTGTTGATCATCTTAGTCATCTAAAAAATAAATGTAAGGGTGAGTACTCTACACTATCCAACACACACATAACATAGAGACTCACCTTGCACATCCACGTGTTTTCTAACATATTCTACTTAAGTCTAGGTAATTACAAGCAATATTTTCAAGTATTTCATTTCAGTTCATAACCGATGCACTAACGACACCAAAACATTTCACACACATGTGAACTCACTGCACATAGTCACATTCAATGTGGCACTGTGATTACAGTTTCACACCATGGATGGTCGTCAGTTACCCCACCACCTCACGGATGCCACATAAGCGGTCACGAATCACTCGGTAAAGGTAGTGGTCAGAGGTCTAGTCAGGAGGAGAGTGTATGGCCTGTGGTGCACCCATGCTCATTGTTGGTGTCACCACCACTCTCTCTTCCCCAAGGTATTTCTATCGTCCTCATCTTCCACACTTTCAGTGTATCGCTGAACCATTCATAGCATCATTACAACTGCATTTAACATGCATCATTTGCACACATTTCCGTTGCACACAATATTCATATTTGTAAACGGTGCTCAGGCCTACATTCATTCAAATTACACGACACATATGCCCATATTCATTCACAGTACAAATGCTCATATTTATTCGCATCACATTTAACGCACAACAATTCTATGCACACAACATTCAACATAATCCACATTCATAAATCAAGAGCATGACAACCTAATTCTAATCAAATTACTCTATCACAACCATCATTCAATGTTTATTTCATCATATCTAACATGGAATTCCTATCAAAACATACATATTTTGACCTCCTATCTCAATCACATGGTCACACATAGCAATTAAACAAAATCTAACAAAAATAAGATAGGGTATCTCAAACTGAAGACCCATGCACAAATAATGGTAGAAAGCATTTTCCACACAAATTTCGTCCCTATAACACATGGAAAACTCCATGCGAACTCAAAGAGAATCCAGAAAACAGAGAAAAAGAACAAAAACCAAAATCCTAACCATTAAAACTCACCTCCAAGCTTTTCCAACACGAATCCAACCTTCAATCTAGCTAACGAACGACTTTGGAGGCAATTTAATCGGTAAGAATGGCTTGGAAATCGAGGGAAATGAGAGAGAGTTCAAAGGGAGAAGTGGGAAATGATTTTCCCTAAACCCTAACCCCTCAAATACCCCTCTGGTCGTGACATTCTCGCTACAGCAAGATATTAACCTCGCTGCAGCAATACACTCTCTCGCTACAGTGAAAATCTCAGCAGAAATTGCACTTTGGTTTCTGCAGAATCTCGCTATAGCGAGACTGCACCCAGAAATACACCCCAAACTGTCACTGCAGCGAGAGATCTCTCGCTATAGCGAGAAGACGACAGTTTCACACCTTTCAACAAGGCCCTCTCACTACAGCGAGAATTCCCTCGCTACAGCGAGAACACCCTAGCATTACACCCTTAACCTATTTTTCAGTCCAATCAATCAAATCCAATCATATACAAATATATTTATATGCATCCATATGCATTTATACACATCAGCATTTAATATTCATCACGCACTCAAGTGCAAATTCCATTATCCATTCATATTATACATATATATATACATCAATAATCAATATGACAAAAATTTAGGGCGTTACAGCCAGCGCCTGTGTGCGTGATCAAGGGAGTGAAACTGCAAAAGTGTGCATGACTATTCAGAAGGCAAATGTGTGCAAAATCTCACTCCCCTATGAAGGAAGTCACGAGGTTATTTTATAACTAGTATTGGTGAAAGATAAGGAGGACCTCGACGTCTAGGGGATTTAATAGAGTTGGGTGACTTACCAATAGCCTTATGAGTGTCCTAGGCCCCAGAACTCTAGCTGGGAGTCTCAACGCGATGCTCATTTATCCTAACTTTCTCTTGAGGCTTATCTTGTTGGTCGAGCTAGATCGGTCGGTAGAGGTTCGAGTCCCCACTATACATGCGAAATGTAGGCCGGCTAGTGAAACTCCCAACAACTTCCAAACAATAGGATTGTTATGGATCTAGAGTCGCATAAGTATGAAAATGAGACTTGCATTTTGTTAGATGGTAAAAGTTATAATGGTGTTAATGTGATGTATGCTCTTACTTTGTTTTGTTTCTTTTCTGAAAGATATTTACTTGGAAATATATCTCACTCCTTCTTTCCTTTGTTGAAATATATAATGGTGTTAGACATTTTTTTTTTAGTTGTCACAGATCTTAAGGATGATCTTTCTCCGTCTTGTTCTCCATGTTGAGCTCAATTTGAAGAGAATCCTTCAGATACCAAGGAGATAAAGGAGGACCCTTCCAAGGAGTCCTAACCACTGATGAACGGAATTTTTTCTCGTTTGCAAAAAGATTTATCGTCAACCTTCATCAAAATATGTAGAAAAATTTATGTAGTCTAGGATGCAAGCCTAGGTTGTCTCCAACAACTTTCGTTTGTAACATACATTGAACATGTTGTAAACATTTACTATAAAAGCAATTAAAGCAAGGGTTTTTGTGTAGTTCCAATTTTAATGTAAATGCAAATGATGAAATTAATGAATCCAATTAATGAAATGTGAAATCCTTAGTTTGTTCATGTAATTCTATCCCTATCGCTCTCAAGATTCAATACTTTTCCTCTTCCTCTAAATTAGGGTACCTCTGTAGCGACCTAATTCACTACATTACTGATAACTACTTTATAACATGATAGTTCAGAAAACACCAAAATCTGGTAATTATTTTTTTTCCTTCATGCAGTTTACAAACATAGTTATCTTTCCCTGAGAGAGTTAACATGCATATTTCTTTCTCATCTCATCAGTCCATAACTCAATTTCAACAATATACTCATATAAGATCATCACCACTCATTATCAGAAAATACCTCAAATATATTAAGTATAGATTGCGAAAACGATAGGTTCATGATTAAACAGTACAGTCATGTAGTTCAAATACAGCATAAGTAAAATGAAAACAGACCAAACTCCCTACAAGCAGTTCCACTAAAACATAAGTAAATAATAACATCAGTCAAGTGGTGAGTAATCCTCCATAGGACCAGACTCATCAGATGATGTCAGGGAAGTAGAACTAGAAGCAGCAGCCGTGCCATGACTTCCACCATCCTCCTCCATCCTTCCAGCTATGCGAGGGGGTGAATGGGCAGCAGTAGGTGAAACCAAAGTGGATGGGTATGCAGGATGCATGTAAGAAGGCATGGTAGTGTACCTAATGGAGGATTCCACCACATGGATATCCCTCTCCATTGGCACGGGTGAAGAAGTAGGAGTAGTCAAAGGAAATGGCACAGTCGCAGGAGCTGGCCTAGTAGTAAAAGTATGGGGATCAACAGACATAGGAGTCGGGGAAGCAAATAAGCAGGGTAAGATAACTGAGTATCACCAGGAGGGACAAAAAAGACAATCTCAATGGGTGTGTCAGCAACGTACTGGGTGATCCATGAGCCTCCACTATCAAGTCCATGAATCACTCGAGCGAATCCGTGAAAGACACTCTGCTGAACCGCAGAGTCAAACACCCACATATCCTCCTTAGAAGGAAGGATCCACACCTTCACCCTATTCCTATCCATCTATATAAATAAAAGGAAAGCAATAGAAGACAACACAAACAAAGGGGTGAGTTCTCCAAACACAAACATCAATCATAGCCATACCCCAAGGAAGGCGGCGTCACAATCACAATTCAATCTAACAATCCACATTCAGCATCATCAAAGATTCAATCATATAATAGGGTGATAAGCATAGTCATAATCACAGCCAATTTCACAAGCATTCAATCATCCCTAATAGTAATGCACATGATGCATGAATGCAAGTTTCGATCTCACCCATATAGTCACTCATGTGTTTATAGCATGCAAATGATGCATGGGGATCTCATTCCTCTATGACTGGCGACTTGCCCAGCTTTTACCATAAAGATAGATAGATAGATTTAAGTCGTATGGCGATCGGAGGACTCCATTCCCTACTCTGCACAGTGATATCATAGATAGAAAAAAAATAGAATAATAGCACATCATTGATGTGTAGTGCCATCCAGCACGTTCAGGAATGGACCTTTATGACCCCTAGTATTATGGAGTCCACGTCAGGTTTGGCTAAGGTCTTGCAAGCGGGTCACGACCCCGCTATAGGGAACTCAGCTGCCATGTGCCACTTAGGTCGGATGTTCCCCCTATTGCCAACCCAGAAGGTCTACTTTGGATTGAACTTCCAATACCTACAGTTGTGCCTCTATAATGCCATCAAGTCGTTTCACAAGTAATATATGATGCATGAAGTAGCATTTTCAGTTTTGTTGTGAAAGTTTTCTCAGCTCATACCATTTAGCCACTCGGGGATATTGCACAGTAATAATAGAAGTCACCATGGATTTAACATCATAGCATATAGCATCAAGCTAAAAGTCATCATAGACTTAGCAACATGGATAGATAATTTCCATGAGTCACATGCCTCAGCATGGATAGATAGATACCATGAGTTTCATAATAAATCTCACTGAGTTCATAATAATTTCAAGATAATATAGTTCAGGAACTCAGGGCATAACATATATTTCTCATCATAATTCATAATCTCATGGTTTTATAATTTCATACTCATGGATAATTTTAGTGCAGCACATAATATATTAGACCACAACTTAGACAAATCATTCAAGCCTTCATAATTCATTTCCTCTTTCTCAAGTTACTCTTTCTTTCACATTTCAAGTCTAATCTCTCTCTTAATTTAATACAATCTCATTCCTCAATCCTTACAATCTCTCCTTTCAAGTTCATCCTAACCATCACATTTTTTTTCATTAACCTCTAACGCCTTCTATACCATAAATCATTTCACTCAAACTCTTGCTCTTTTAATTTTCTTCCTCTCAATTTTTCTCTCCATGAAGGACAATTCATCAAACTTAATTCCTTTATAAACCACTAATTAATCAAGTTAATTCACAATGGTTCAAGGGTACTACCTCTCGGTTTCTCACTCTTTATTAGGGTATCTCAATCAAAATTAAGTACTTTTGTCACACCAAGTAGTTTAATTTATGTCACACACCATCTAAGTCCTTTCCTCTCATTTATCACATTTTTCTTGCATTGTCACTTGCTATTTTTCATTCTCAATACTCAATCACTCAAAAGGCAACTAAATCATAATACTTTCAATAATTCCAATCATATTCGTGGTCCATTTCCATCAAACAGCCCTCAAAGGCTCTAGATTATCAACATTGCAATATCATATAACATTTTCGCTGCACATTGTTATAATTCATCATTTCTTTCATAAGATATGCAATGATGCATGTGATGCTCTCAAATAGCAATTTCATAGCTAAATTCACAATGAATAGTAAGGAAATCTAAATTTCCTTCCAAGCATCATTTCAAACATACCTCAAGGTTCTCAAACACAATTACCAAGGATGAATAGTACATATCTCACATCATTCACATTTTTCCAGCAAGTTACTCAAGTAAATTTCATGAATTTCCACATCCAAAATCAAGTAAATTCAAGTCTTGCATTAATATTCATTCAAGGTCAATCATGCAAAATTTACAAGCAACCATCAACCTTTCAAACAAGTAATTTCAACATGGTTCAATCAAATCAAGTCATGGCAAAACACTTATAATTTCGTTTTTTGCTTCCTTTCACAAAACAAGGAATACAAGATAATTTTTCTAAATCTTTGCCACACTTTTTAATGTCAAACCCGAGACCATCCAAGCTAATTTTCACCTTTTCCTTTATAAAATTTTCTCTCATTATTCATACCAATCTTTTCCAAATATTCCAAGGTTTCAAAACACATTAATTTCAACCTTTTTCCTCATAATACTCAAAACTGTCCAGCCAACAAAATCTCATTATTTGTCAAGTCCATAACAAGCAAAATAGGGAAAATTCAACATGCAAACACAAGGTTCCATCATCCAAGTGAAGTACTTTAATTTTCAACAAAGGATTAGATTTTAAAAGTCTAAACTGAGGCAATACATAAGGGTTTTTTACACTTAAACTTTTCATTTTAGTGATACAAAGATTACACTTATTTAAAAAGGGATAGATCCCAAAAGAACAAGGAGTTCAAGACATGTAAGGCATCATTTGAGTAGCTAAATGCAAGATTTTTGGTTAGAGACTAATATTAAGTTTAGAAAGTAGAAAACCGAAACCTTCAAGGTTCAAAATCAACATGCAAGAAGAGGAATTTAACAAATAATTTCACGGTTCCATGACTCCAAGGGTAATCCATTTTTGAACCAAAGATTCAGCCAAGACAAGTGCAAAAACCGAGACATGCATCAAAAGATTCAACATGCAAAGAATAAAAATTCAAACTTTCAAAGGGTCCACTCATCCAAGCATAAAACCGAGAATTTAGAAGTGACAAAATAAAGTACAAGGAAAAACTCAACATGCAATTGAAGGAAATTGTCATCCAAGCTCATGGTTACATGATTTCAAGGGTGGATCATCATTTGGACAATAAATCCAACAAAGGAAGTGAAAAACTGAGACATGCACAAGGAGTAATCAACATGCAAATGTCAAAAATGCATGTTTTTAAGAGGATTACCTCATTCACACACAAACTGCAAACTTAGAGGCAAATAAAGTGAAGAAATCAAGTGAAATTCAACATGCAAATGGTACAATGATCTTGTTCAAAATTATTGAAGATAAAAATGAAACCTTTCCAAGATTTTACATAATTTCAACCAAGGAAAGCAAGCAAAAGATTGAAGAATGAGAACTCCCCCTTGCCTTTCAATTTTGGGCGAGAAATGGTGAGAGAAAGGGCTGGAATTTGTGGATCTCCAAAGAGTGCTTTGCTGGACCGAAAAATAGCAACCAAGACCTTCAAGTTTCTCCTCCAAAGTGGTTCCTTCAACATGAAAATTGGAGAGAAGATGAAAGACTTGTGTAGTGAGGGAATGGTGATGTATTTGGAAGTTTTGGATGGAGGATTGGTGAAGTGTAGGGGCTGGAGTCTCTTGGTTTTCCTTGAGAGAATTTAAGAGAGTTTGAGACTTTGAGAATGGAGAATGAAAATGAGAAAGTAAGTAGAGAGAACGAGAGAGAGTTTTCAATTTTTGGCTTCCAAAAGGTTCAATCTAGTTTGGCAAGCTTATTTATATGGAGGGTTCAAGCTTTAAGTGACCAATTGCCACTTAGCACTTCATGGTTAGCTTACTTAGCAAGGCTTCTAATTAGAAAAACTGCACACGGTTCCAATTGAGTAAAATTTGGGTGAAATTGGTGAAAATTGGATAAGAAAGGGTGTCACAATTTTTAGTGTAGGAATAGTAAATTTTGGGAAATTTGCAAGCAAAGTTAGTACAAATTCAGCAAACAATTGCATGGAATAATATGGTTTGGATACCAAAAATCCCAAAATTGGCACAAAATTCCAAAGCTAAGATTTTTGGGCAGCAAATGCATGAAATTCGATTGGCTAAAAAGAATGTGACATGACTAGGTTGACATGTGGACGTGACTTTTGATGTGGTGTTAAATTCAACAAAATGCAATTGATTAAAGTAATCATGGCGTCGGCATTTTGGAAGACATGAAAAGAAATTTCCAAAATGATTATGTCCACAAATCGGGAGACAAAATCTCTTGCATGAAATTCTAGTAGCCGATACTAGATTTCGGACGATTCAGGTAATCACGATATTTGTAAATTGGGAGACAAGGTTCCGTTGCATGAAAATCTAATGGCCGATGCTAGATTTGGAAATCTTAGAAGTAATGATTACTAGATTTCGGAGATTCCATGCAAGAATTTTGATGGCTAAGAAATGATTAAGAATCTAATGCAATGATTACTAAATCTCATGTTTTTTTAGGCAGATAATTACGATTTGACAATTATTTAACTAAGACAAAAATTGACTTTTTGGATAAAACTCTCAGGGGTATTTTAGACAATACTGTTGAACATAATCAGAGAAATTCTTGGACGATATTGAAACCAAATATATTGCATGCGATTACCCTAAAATGCCGAATTCAAAAATAAGTCAATTATTCTAAAAAATAAAAATCAGCATATATCTAATTATTCCGACGCTAGTAAGCCAGAATTAGCAAGCAATTAAAATTCAAGAGCTAATAGCCAATAACAAAAATTGGGGCGTTACAAACTCAAAAAGCAAGAATTAACCTTAACGTCCCACACAAATTAAGCAATTTGCATGGGCTCCCACTCTTTTCCCCAAGATTACGCAACCTTAGAAATTAACTTAGGATTAAGCAAACTAAGTTAAGAATTTCATTAAAATGAATTAGGATTAATTAAGCAATGTCCCCCTCATTCAACCATTAATTCAATTCAAAGAGTTGAGAAATGTAAATTCATGAAGGAAAGAGAATTTTATTGATATGCATACCCAGGAATTCAAGAATCCATGAACTCACTAAGGATTACAAGAAAGTTTAGCCCTCCATAAGGATGGGTCTTACAAATTCAAGATGAAAACAAGGAAAATTCAACATCATCAATGCAAGAATTAAAGGAAAATGAAGACAAATTGTAAATCAAACCCTAAGATTGGCCTTGGCTGTCACCCAAGGATCCTAAGCTCTGCAAAATGCTCCCAAAGTGGCAAAAGAATCTAAAATTATGTAAAAAGCTTTGTACCCGAACTTCTTAAATCCTATTTATAAGGCAAAATTTTTTCCCAAAGTAACTACTATGGTTTCATAGTGATAAAGCGCAGTACTCCATAGTAGTTAATAGCTCCATAGTGGTTACGCGCAAGTCCTATGATTTAGGCCTCTTTGGAGTTATCACTTTGGCATCATAATGATAATGCACAGTGTTCCATAGTAGTTACTCTCGCTGTATAGTAACCACACGCAAGTTTGGTGCTTTTGACCTCTCTGGAGTTGTCACTTTGGTATCAGAGTGATAACTTTGGTTGCTCCAGAGTGTCTACTATAGTTCCAAAGTAAACACGCGCAGCACTTTCTCAAAATGGGCCTCTATAGTTCTTACTATGGGTTCATAGTGATCACTTTCATCTGCCCTTCTGGATTTAACTTGCTGTAGTGTTTACTATGGGATCCAAAGTGATCACTTTCATATCAATCTTTCTAAAATGCTCAAAATCCATGGAAAAAGTCTAGAAATTTCTGCACAATTATTCAAATGATCAAATTGCAAACTAAATCTATGTAAATCAATGTAAATTAACCAAAAATTAAGAAACCTATAATATTTGACCAAAATGATGTTTTTATGTTATTTACACTTCCTAAGTTTACTTTTTCTATTAAGAAACCTCAAAATAACAAGTAAAAATCCAATAAAATGTGGATTCATCACAACCCCAAACTTAAACTTTTGCTTGTCCTCAAGCAAATCAAAATTCAACAAAGTCACTTGTAATAGGGTTGGATTTATCCAAAAATTTTCTTTCAAAATTTTCATTCCAAGATCAGACTCTAATCAACACTTCCACTATTTCCAAAATCATGGACTCATTCAACAAAGAAATCATGCCCAAATCAATTATTTTCAAGCAAAAGTCCCACTAAACTGAAACAAAAATCCAGCAAGGTTTCATGTAATTCATACAATGCAAAGAAATTATCTAGCTCACAAGATGGTGTTGCACTCTTCACTCATCAATATTTTAGGCTAAGTGTTTTCTCTCAATTTATGCATTTTGCCTCACCCTACCATATGCTTGTCCATATTATCAATCTCCTTTGCCTAGATACAATGAACCACCTATCAAGAGGACTTTGTTGGTCACAAATGTATTAACTTAGGTTCAATTTTAATCGAGGGTCAAAAGCTCAAGTGGGTTTTTAAGAGGAGGGAATTCCTTTGAGTGAGAGAGTACAACAACTAAGAGTGGAATGCATTAAATGATGCAGCAAGTGAGATTCAAGCACTCTTTCACCATATTTTTCATTTACTTTGCCTTATGTAGAGAATCTTTTTTCTATCAAAATGACTTGTTGTATTCTTCTTTTTCTTTTTCTTTTTCATTCATTCATCTTCATAATCATTTTTTTTATGGACTTTATCATTCTCTACTTCAAATTCAAGCAAATTTTTTTTTTACATGTAATATTGACATGTAAAATGCTCACCACCCCAAACTTGAGAACTTGCTTGTCCTCAAGCAACTACAATCATAATCAGCACCCCAAACTTAGTTTATTGCATTCACTCTTGATGCAACTCAGAAGAAATACCTCTCTTAAGGTAAGAAAAATGTTGTTGCAGACTAAGTTTGGCAAAAGAAGGAATGTGGAACAAGGGAAATTAGGTGCAAAGGTGTTGAAGGGTGGGTGTGTGCAAAGATAGCCTCAATCATCTAGATGAAAAATTGCACAATGCATATTCAATTAAAAAATAGGGCAAGTTCTAGAGGATTGAATGCAAATATACATGTTATAATGCACACAAAAAAGAATGTGGAGGCTCAATTCTCTACCATGGTAAAAGGCGATAATTACTTAACAACAAGTGATCACAGTTCATCTTACAAGAAAATATTTGCAACATGGTAGGAATGATAATATTCAAAAACGGAGAATGATTATGAGTTGAATGGGAAGTGCAATCAGAATATAACTATGGAATTACAAAACTGAACTAAAGTAAAAGAGAGATGAGGACAATATTTTTGGATTTTCATTTAACACTGTGCAAGAAAATTAGATTAAGAGCAATGAAAATTGAGGCAAAGAGATCACCCTCCCCCCTTTCATAGAAAGTAGAATCATAACTCAGGGGTCAAATTCATGCTCCTCTTAATGGGACTGAGGACATTTTCTGCACAAATACACACATAATTCAGTATCGGGAGCAAATATGAAACCAAAAAATGGAATAGATATATATAAGTGAAAATGTCAGAAATGTTCAAATTAAGAGTGATACGAAAGTAAAGTAGTAAAGATAGAAATAGTAATGTGCGATAATTACAAGGAAATGGCAGTTAACGATAAATACAGGGAAATAAAAGAAAGTGAAAAGTGAGTGAAGTGAAAAAGAAACTAAGGCTAGATAGCATCTTTATCAAAGCTGGAAAAGGTAGAGTCATCATCATCTGCCGCTGCTGCTAGGGGTCTTCATCTGAGCCACTGGAGCTGCTTTCATTGGCTTCAGCTCTGGCAGGGGCAATAGGAGGAAAGGGTGGAAGGTCACTCTAGACTGCTGCTCGAAGGTAAGGGGCACTGAAAGCAGGGGCATCATAAAGCTGCGTGGTAGTCATCCCCAGCTTCTTCCCTATATTCAGCAGCATCATGTCCATAAGTGTCATGAGGGCCTTCTGTCCAGCATGAATGGACTCCTGCCTTAGAGCAAACTGCTTCATCTGCTCACTTATCCTCATTAGAGTGTCCCTCTTGTAGTCAGTTGGTACAGATAGTCCGGGGTCAGCACTCTTTTTGGGTTTAAAGAAGTCCTTCACCATGGCTGCAAAAATAGGAGGGGCTGTTCTGATTTTCTGCAGATAGTCCCCAAAATCTACCCCAGCATCTTGGCATAGCATATTGATGATGGATGGGAAACCCATGGAATCTCTGCTCCTGCTCAATATGTCTATGATGGCACTGTTGATTACCTCACCAACAAGGATGGGCATGCCTGTCAAAACTGCATAAATCAGCTATGCTCTCTTCACTGCTAATATAGAGGAGTGGAGGACTGGCATGAAAGAGTTGAGAATGAAGACATTCCAAACTTTTACTGCAGGGATTAGATGCCTTGTGGTCAAGTTCTTGGGCTGCATCTTGCAGTCAAACTCCCAATTCTCCCCCTCCTTGCAGACAGTTTCAAGGATAGGCTTGTAGTCCTTGTCCTCGTGGATGCTGAAAGTGGTGAGGTCCAGTTTGCCAGCTGATTTATGCACAGCTGGGATGTTCAGAACTCTCTGGATGTTGGAGGGGGTGAAGTTGACCAGTTTTCCCCTCACCACGCTGTGTCTGGGATGTTCATAACTCTTGGGTGATTTCCTTCCACCCATTACCAGCACATGTCGTGAAAAGGTCACATCCTCTCCTCTGAATCTCCTCTTCAAATTGGGGATAGGCGCCTTCTTGAATTTCAAAATTGCGGTCCTACACCAATTTCCTTCTCAGAATGTTTGCTTTGAAGTACTCTTCATGCTTCAATGACCGAAACCTGGGGTCATGGTTAGGTGGGGGTACAGAGGAAGATGCATGTAACACCTTAAATTTAAATTCAATTAAATAGTAATTTCGCAAATCAGATAATCAGATTTTCAAAATTTTGAAATAAGTGAAAGGTTACAAATTAATATCACATAACTGCTACAAGATTAGTTCAATTACAACAAATTTCAAAATAAAATTTAAATCTTATAACAGTCCATCCGTCCCTTCACTGAGTCTGGTGCTAATCGTCTTGATTACCTAAAAAATGAATGTAAAGGTGAGTACTCTACACTTCCAAAATATACAATTAAGCATAGAGTCTCACCTCCAGCACTTTTCTAATACATTAAACAAATACAGGCACAGGCAACATTATCATATCTACACGCACAAATCATGAACCCATGCATACGTACGCCAGCCACACTCACATTGACATATGATCACAGATTTTCACCATGAATGGTCGCCGGTTACCCCTGCCTCACGGATACCACGTGGGCAGTCACGGGTCGCTCAGCAAAGGTAATGGTCATAGGTCTAGTCAGGAAGAGAGTGTGTGGCCTGTGGTGCACCCGTTCCACAGTCGGTGTCACCACCACTCCCTCTTCCGCAAGGTATTTCTACCATCCTCATCTTCCACACCCCCAATGTATCGCTGAACCATTCATAGCATATTATAACAGCATTGCACGTCCCAGTCACATACATTTCAGTATACGGCACATAGCCCACATTTAACAGTTACGGCACATAGCCCACATTTCATTTTCATAACACACACAGCACATAGTCCACAATTCATTCAAGATACACAGCTCCTAGCCTATTTCCATTCATATTACATGGCCCTCGGGCCCACATTTCTACACAATATTCATTCAATCATACGGCATGAGTGCCCACACCCATTCACAAAATCCAGTACATAATTTACATCACATGTCTCAGCAATTTTCGTATCTTTTAGCTCATCCATATCACAACATTCCACAAGACAATAGCAAATTACACATAAAAGGGTAGGTAGAGTCCCCCCTTACCTTGGATTGAAGACTCACGTCTGAACTCAACCACAGAAATGCTCCCAACACGGAAGAATTCCATGAGGACCCCAAAAATCACCAAGAACAGAGAAAGGGAAGGAAAATGAAAATCCTAACCGTTTAAAACTCACCTCCAAGCGTTCCCCTCACAAATTCAAGCTCAAATCTCTCTCCCGAACGGCTTTGAAGACAATTAATCGATGGACAAGGGTTCTGGGTCGAGAGGATTGAAGAGATTTAGGAGGGAATTTGAGAAATGAATCTCAAATCCCTAAATTTCCTTTTAAAACCTCTCTGATCGCGACACTCTCACTACAGTGAGATATTCTCCCCTCGCTGCAGCGACACGCCCCCTCGCTACAGCGGAAAAAACCAAAGAAAACTGCACTCTGATTTCTGCAAAATCTCACTACAGCGAGACTGCACCCCAGACTATCGCTCTCTCGCTACAGCGAGAAGGCGACAGTTCTGGTCCTTCCTTCCAGGGCCCTCTCGTTACAGCGAGAATTCTCTAGTTGTAGCAAGAACAGTTCAGTATCTCACTCTGCACTCAGCCCAACCAGTCCAATCCAAACAATCATACATCCATACACACATACACACATGAATATACGTTTATATATATATATATATATATATATATATATATATAATTATCAAAATAAATATTACAAAATTTGGGGCGTTACAATGGACCAGCTGTTTTGGCTCTCTTGGACCTTGGAGTGTTCTTCCTTAGGGTGTTGGCCATGATTGCTGCAAAAAGAAAGAAAAATTTGTGTGAGATATGCATTGATATTATGCAGCAACTATGTGTATCAATTAAAATAATATTCAACTGGACAGTGATGCAACAAAATGAGAACAAAGGCATAAAGATCAAACAAGGGGTAGTAGGCCACTATTGATGGCAACAAAGCGTCAAGAAAGATTATGTGCAGGAAATTAACAAGGATGCTCATTTTGCAACTTGCAAAGAGTAATAAACAGGAAATTATGCATGTGTGCAGTTAGGGAGGTAAGTGATTATCATAACAAAAGTACAGGTGCACAGATAATTGTAATTAGCCACAATTAAGTGCTTCTTTTGAATTTTAGTTTAGAGTGGCGTTGTAAAGCAAAATTCATGGTCCATATGTAGAGTAGTTACAAGGAAGTGCAGTATTTATGCAGCAAGCACCATATAATTCAAGTAGGACAGGTTAAGTGGGCAATGAAACAGTGATTTTCATACAGAGATGGGACTATTTCAGTGGCCATTATATCAAAACATGCAAAATAATCATCACCAGAATTGAAAGTAGTTACTCTATAATGCAATAAAGGCAAAAGAATAGCAATTGAACCAAGACAACAACTCTCAATCCCTTGTGATCATATATGTGCACTGCAAATAACATAAGTGACATCACAATTGCTATGTATGAAAGGCTCAAGCACAGGCAGTGCAGTCTCAATTCTAGTATGCAAAAATAAAATGGGCATGCATATGTGTGCAGTGGAACAGATCAGTATAATGAAAATGGCAATCTGAATTAATCAATATGCAACAACACAACACATCCACAATCAAAGTGAGAATTATAACATAGAAATTGAAAATTTTGGAGTGCAAGGATGCATGGTGTGGCAATTGTTAAGTTATGACAAATGTGAGTAGATAACAATTGCAGCAGAGTGTTATTCAAGTCAATCTATGCACAAGGGGATGAATTATCAAGCAAACACACAATCTTAATTCCTTTAAATTAACAAGTCAGACTTCAAATAGCAGGATGTTCAAAACAATTTAAGTGCAAAGGCTTTGAAACAGAATTCCCAACTGACAGTAATCATCCAAAATGCATTGAGTGAAACTAAGATAACACTCCAAACCATGTGGCAATCATGTTAGCGTACCTAAAATCGGTGAATACAAGCCTAGGATAGTCACCACTACATCAGAACACACGATAATTCATAATTTCGAATGGGAGTGACTACCCTAAGGTTTGACAATGGCAGAACACATCATATTACCCAATTTTAAGTAACCCAACCCCTTTCAAACACATAATCATTCTCAAATTGATAGAACTTGTGTAACAATTCCACAAACGAGGGTTAAAATCAAAGTCCCCAGTTGATAGCGAGCATGCTAGGGTTGGAGCAATTGTAAAATGCATAGTTTATCATAATTAAATACCCCCAATCCTTTTGAATCAGGCAATCATACTTTGACTAACAAAATGTAGACAGAAATTTCAAAGCATGTAGCCCCAGATCAAAATCCCCAAATTCTACAGTTATAAACCCTAACACAGAAAGAGAAAAATTGAAAAATTTACCTGGATAGGAGTTCGAGATTATTGCAGAAATGCATAATGGAATGGGTTTTAGCACAAAATAGCGAAGGTGAAAGGGAGAAATCACAGGAAGGTTAGAGATGAGAGTGAGAGTGTTTAGGGGATGAGTGAAAGTAAGGGCTGGAGTAGTCACTTTCAATTTATATAGGTTGTAGGCGTCATCACTTTCAAACCATATTAGACACGCGCGTTTGTATTGTTCAAGTTGAATGTTGTGCATAACTACTATGGGGCGAAAGTGACAACTACAGAGGAGGCGCTTGTTACAAACTGCCAAAGTAAGGTGCACGTAGTTACTATGAAATGGAAGTAACTACGTGCAGCATGTATCCCTCAGGAGATGCCTCTGCAGTTGTCACTATGAAACCAAAGTGACAACTACAAAGAGCCTTCTAAATTTTCATTGCCTCTATCCATACTTACTATGAACTGGGGGTGATTACGTGCAAACCCACTAACCTAGAAGCCTTTGAGAGTGATTACTATGGACTGAAAGTGAAAACTACAGAGAGTGGGATCACTTACCTTAGCTTGAAAGTAACTACTATGAGATGGAAGTGGTTCCCCTGATGGTGAAATTGAAACTACTCCCCCTGAAGGTCATTGTTGTGAGGCAGGGGTGACCATATCACTGCATACTTGAACTTCCTTTGAGTTATGTATGAATCAAGCTCAAGATATACAATTGTCCACTGTAAAAACTTGAGAATATACAGGAAAATCATGTCAAAGTCATCACAACTCAATTATGAAAATCACAAAAATTTGGGAATACATATCACAGCTCAATTATGAAAATGCTTATTGAATGTAAAGAACAACAAAAATTCTGAATCAACTTGTGAGTTGCCTCTCACACAGTGCTTCTTTAACGTCACTAGCTTGAGGTACGAAATGAGTTATGCAGGCCAAGGGTTGGAATGGAGGCTGGTGCATGGTGATTACAGGTCAATCTCCTCAACTTCTTCCAAGGTAGCTGAGTTCTACAAGAATGGCTTCAAACGGTGCCCATTCACCATAAAGCTTTTGCTAGTGGAGTCACTTATGATTTCCACTGCACCATGGAAAAATACCTTTGTAACTATGAGGGTCCAACCCACCTTGATTTGAGCTTCCCAGACATGAGTTTAAGACGAGAATTGAACAAGAGAACCTTTTGACCAACGTAGAACTCTTTGCTTGAAGTCTTCTTGTCATGGTATTGTTTGGTCTTTTCCTTGCAAATTCTGGAGTTCTCATAGGCCTAAAGACGTAGCTCTTTCAACTCTTGTAGTTGTAATTTCTTTTGTTCTCCAGTTGAGTCATAATACATGTTGCAAGTCTTTACTGCCTAATAGGCCTTGTGTTCCACCTCAACTAGCAGATGGCAGGCTTTTCCATAGACCACCCTATATGGTTACATTCCCAATGGTGTCTTAAATGTTGTTCTATGTGCCCACAAGGCATCATCAAGCCTACGACTCTAGTCTTTTCTATGGGGCTGCTGCGCTACTCTCTCAAGCATTTTCTTGATTTCCCTATTAGAGAGCTCAGTCTGCTCATTTGTCTGTGGGTGATAGGCAGTGGAAACTTTGTGTACAACTCCATATTTCTTCAATAAGATTTCTATAGTCTTATTACAGAAGTGACTTCCTTGATCACTAATGATGGCTCTAGGGATTCCAAACCTGCAAAATAAGTTGCTACGAACAAACTCTACAACAACTCTAGCATCATTAGTTCTGGTGGCTTTAGCTTCCACCCATTTTGAGACATAATCAACAGCAAGAAGTATATAAAAAAAAAAACCAAAAGAGGAGGGAAATGGCCCCATAAAATCAATACCCCAGACATCAAAGATGTCACAGTAGAGAATGGATTGTTGAGGCATCTCATGTCTCCATGTAATTACTCCTCCCGCTCTTTGGCATCTCTCACAGGTGGAATATGCTTGCCATTAGTCCTTAAAAATTGATGGCCAGTACAGTCCCGCATCTAGCACCTTTCTTGCTATCTTCTGAGGTCCTTGATGACCTCCTACAGCTGAGGCATGACAGAACTGTAGTATGGATGGAATTTCTTCATCAGGCACGCACCTTCTAATGACTTGGTCACTACAAAATTTCCATAAATAAAGGTCGTCCCAAACGTAATGTTTGGCATCACTCCTCATCTTATCTTTTTTAGCTTTTGGTGCACCTGCTAGAAAGGCTCCTGCAACAAGAAAGTTAACAATATCAACATACTAGGATGCCTGTGAAGCGTACAACTCTAAGAGTTGTTCATCAGGAAAATCATCTAAAATTGGCATAGGGTCAAGAACTCCCTCTATCCTGCTTAGGTGGTCGGCTACCAAATTCTGAGTTCCACTTCTATCCTTGATCTCCAAATCAAATTCTTGCAGTAAGAGCATCCACTTTATAAGCCTGGGCTTAGAATCTGTCTTTTTCAACAAATACTTCAAGGCAGAATGATTAGTAAAAACCACAACTTTTGACCCTAACATATATGATCTACACTTGTCCAGTGCAAAGACTATGGCCAACAATTCTTTTTCAGTTGTGATATAATTACATTGTGCTAGATCCAAAGTTCTAGAAGCATAATAAATGATGTGAGGAAACTTACCAACCCGCTGTGTCAAAGCATCTCCTATTGCAAAATTGCATGCATCACACATTAATTCAAATGGCTTGGTCCAATCTGGAGGTTGGATGATGGGTGTGGTGGTCAAGGCTTCCTTAAGCATATTAAATGCTTTTTTGCACTTTTCAATAAAATTGAACTCAGCCTCCTTTTGCAAAAGCTTGGATAAGGGAATGACAATTTTGGAGAAGTTTTTAATGAATCTCCTGTAGAACCCTGCATGGCCAAGAAAAGCACGAACCTCTCGAATGCAAGAGGGGTAAGGCAATTGTGCAATAACATCAAGTGTTGCAGGATCTACTTCAATTCCTTTTTCAGAAATGATATGGCCTAACACTACACCTTGCTCTACCATAAAATGGCATTTTTCAAAATTTAGTACAAGGTTAGTGTTAATGCATCTTTTCAATATTTTTTCTAAGTTAACCAAGCATGCAGAAAAAGATGGGCTATATACGGTAAAATCATCCATAAAAACTTCTATACAATGCCCCACTAAATCGAAAAAAATACTTAACATACATCTTTGAAATGTTCCTGGAGCATTGCATAAGCCAAAGGGCGTTCACCTATAGGCAAAAGTGCCAAAAGGACATGTAAAAGTGGTTTTTTCCTGGTCTTCAGGTGCTATGCAAATTTGAAAATAACTGAAAAAACCATCAAGAAATTAATAATGAGACTTACTAGCCAACCTTTCCAACATCTGATCAATGAAAAGCAATAGGAAGTGATCCTTCTGGGTCACTTGGTTAAGCCTCATATAGTCTATGCAGACTCTCCAACTATTCTGGACTCCGGTGGGTATTAACTCATCTTTTTCATTCTTCACCACACTAAGTCCAGATTTCTTTGGGACCACTTGGACCGGGCTGACCCAAGTACTATATGATATAAGGTAGATAATCCCAGCTTGCAGCAACTTGGTGACCTCCTTCTTCACCACGTCTAGAATAATGGGATTTACCCTCCTCTGAGGCTACTTCACTGGGTTAGCACCCTCCTCCAATAATATTCTATACATACAGAAAGAGGGGCTGATTCTAGGAATGTCAGCAAGGGTCCAGCCTATAGCTTTCTTGTGCCTCTTAATCACTTCTAGGAGTTTCTCCTCATGTTCAACATTCAGCTTGGTGGAGATTATCACTGGAAGCTTCTCATTTGCCTATAGATAGGCATATTTCAGATGTTCTAGTAAAGGTTTAAGCTCCAGTGTGGGAGGTTACTCCACAGAATGAAGTGATTTAGCACTCTCAGTAGAAGAAATCTCTGCAACATTCAAATTAAAGGGGTTAGATTCAATTATACTTGTTGAACTAAAAATATCACATCCTTCCCCTATCAATTTTTCAATCTCATCAATATTAGAATTTGCAGGATTCACATTTAAAAAGTCAGAAATACAAGAGTCACACATAGAAGAAGTATTACAATATTCACAAATAAGAGTATCTATACATTCAGTAAAATCAAAAGAAAAATTTGTTTCTAAAATTTTAGAAAATTGTTCATCTATCAAATCATCAAATAAATCAATTTGGAAGACAGAATGTTCTTTAGATAAGTGCTTCATAGTATCAAGTATGTTGAAGCGCACAATGCTGTCCCCGAACTCCATGGTAAGTGTCCCATGGTACACATCAATTTTTGTTCTTACGGTTTTCAAGAACGGTCTTCCAAGGATAATCAGTGAAGCACTCCCTCTTGCATGTCCAAAATGTAAAAATTAGCTGGGAAGATGAGATCATTCACCCTGACTAAGACATCCTCAACAATCCCAGCTGAGTTTGTTATGCTTTTGTTAGCTAACTGAATAACCACACCTGTAGGCTGCAGAGGGCCAAGAGACATTGAAGTAAAAATGGACAAAGACATGACATTTATAGATGCCCTTAAATCTAGCATGGCATTCTCAATCCTATCATTACCAATAATGCATGGGAAAGTGAATGTTTCGGGGTCCTTACATTTCTCAGGCATTCTAGACTTTTATTTTTCAAAGAGTACAAAAACATTCCTACCCATATTTACCTTTTCATTACCCTTAAGTTGCCTCCTGTGAAAACACAAGTCTTTAAAAAACTTGGCGTACTTGAGTATTTGCTTGATTGCATCTATTAGAGGTATGTTCACCTCTACCTTCCTGAAGGTCTCAAAAATCTATTTCTCAGTCTCCTCAATCTTTTTGCTTGGCTGGATAACTCTCTGGAAGAATGGTAAAGGAATTGGCCTTTCAACATTTCTCGCCACCTTTGGTTGGGCAGGTGTAGGTTCGGGTTATTCTTGGGTCATTTCCTCTCCATTTTGACTAACTGTAGCTGGAGTACAGCTTGAGTCTTCCTTCTCCTTGGGCATTGTAGGCTCTTGCATCACTTTTCCAGATCTCTGGGTGATTGCACTCACATTTTTTGGATTCATAACAGTTTGTGTAGGGAGGTTCTCTGAGCCTTAAGATTGCATCTGGTTCAAAGAGGAAGTTAACTGTCCTATTTGATTCTCTAAAGTTTTGATACTAGCCTCGGTTATCTGCTAGAAAGTGATGTTGTTCATGGTCAATTGCTTTATGAGCTCCTCCAATGATGGTTCAATTTTTTGTGATGCACTTGGTTGTGAAGAAGATAGTTGTTGATGGTACTGGGCTTGTTGTGGTTGATGTTGGGATTTATGGGATCTATTTGGGCCAGCATGATGTTCTTGATATTGAGTGGCTTGCTGCTGGTTATGCTGTTAATGATTGCTCCCCCATCTCAAATTTGGATGGTTTCTCCAGCCTGGGTTGTATCTATTGAAAGATAGATCCCAATTGGGCTGTTGCTGCGAATTTGGAAAAGAAAATTTATTAGTGTAAATGTTTATAGCATAAGCCTGGGGATTACCTTTTAGAGTGTCAGACTCTTGTAGTGTGGGACAGCTATCAGTGTAATGATCTGTAGCTGAGCAAATCTCACACAACATGGCTGGAACGAATGGTGGAGGAGGTGAAGATGCAGCAGCACTCTTTTTTATAGAAGCCAATTGCTTCACCATTTATGCTAATTCATCAAGCTTGTGTTCCAGTTTACTGGATTCAGCAACTTGTACTTCACTCACATTTCTGGTAACACAAGAATTTTTCCTTGTTGCAAATTGTTGGGAGTTGGCAGCCATGTTCTTAATCAAGTTGCGGGCTGCAATTGGAGTTTTATCGACCAACGCCACTCCACTTGCAGTGTCTATCATGCTTCGTTCCATAGGGTGCAGTCTCTTATAAAAATATTATATCAACAATTGATCACTAATTTGGTGATGGAGGCAGCTAGCACATAGTCTCTTGAATCTTTCCCAATATTCATAAAGGGTTTTTTTTTATAGCTGCCTTATCCCACATATTTCCTTTCTTATGGACGCAGCTATTGATACTGGGAAAATTTTCTCTAGGAAAAGTCTCTTCATAGATCCTGGAGGAAGATAGTAAAGCCAATCCTTGGCTGCATCCATCATAGAGAACGGGAAGGCCTTTAATTTGACATGCTCCTTAGGCACACCTTTTGCCCTCATGGTTGAACAAACAATGTGGAACTCCTTGAGGTGTCTGTGCGAATCCTCACCTGCAAGGTAATGAAAGCTTGGCAATAAGTGTATTAGTCCAGTCTTTAGTACAAAAGGAGCATCAATGTCAAGATACTATATGCATAAAGTTTCATATGTTACATTCGGTGCAGCCAGTTCCTTTAATGTTCTTTCATTGTCAACCTTTTTTTCAATTTCAGATTCTAAAGAATGAGGTGATGAATAGATAGATGAAGGAGATGAAGGTTCCTCAAAATGTTCAAAACTATTCCTATGTGTTCTAATGCTACTATGAAATGTCCTGTCAATCTCTGGATCAAGTGGATACAAGTCTCCAGGATTCGATCTGGTCATGCACTAGAAACTACTACGAATAATGAAAAGAAGTAAACTAAATGAAACAACAAAAATGCAGAAAAATTCAGATGACAATTATTCAGAAAAACCAATATCCAAGTGCAGTAAAATGAAGCATTAACACTAAACAGCAAAAATAGAAAGAAGTTGCAAACTATGGCATGAAAATATGTAACACACAAGCTCAAATTCTGCAGAATTATGCAACAAAAACAGGGCAAAATGCAGAAAAATTAAAAGCAAAATACTAAAATAGATTAACTAATAAGTACAATGCAAATTTAACACCAAAGTCCCCGGCAACCCAATTTGACGAACAGAATTTTTTTTCATCTACAAAAAGATTTGTCGTCAACCTTCATCAAAATATGCAAAAAAATTTATGTAGTCTAGGATGCAAGGCTAGGTTGTCTCCAACGATTTTGGTTTGTAACATACATTGAACATGTTGTAAACAGTTACTATAAAAGCAATTAAAGCAAGGAGGTTTTGTGTAGTTCCAATTTTAATGTAAAGGCAAGTAATGAAATTAATGAATCCAATCAATGAAATCTGCAATCCTTAGTTTGTTCATATAATTCTATCCCTATCCTTCTCAAGATTCAATACTTTTCCTCTTCCTCTAAATTAGAGTAACTCAAAAAGCAAGAATTAACCTTAACGTCCCACACAAATTAAGCAATTTACATGGGCTCCCACTCTTTTCCCCAAGATTAGGCAACCTTAGAAATTAACTTAGGTTAAGTTAAGAATTTCATTAAAACAAATTAGGATTAATTAAGCAATGTCCCCCTTATTCAACCATTAATTCAATTCAAAGAGTTAAGAAATGTAAATTCATGAAGGAAAGGGAATTATATTGATATTTATACCTAAGAATTCAAGAATCCATGAACTCACTAAGGATTACAAGAAAGTTTAGCCCTCCATAAGGATGGGTCTTACAAATTCAAGATGGAAACAAGGAAAATTCAACATCATCAATGCAAGAATTAAAGAAAAATGAAGAGAAATTGTAAATCAAACCCTCAGATCGGCCTTGGCTGTCACCCAAGGATCCTAAGCTCTGCAAAATGCTCCTAAAGTAGCAAAAAAATCTAAAATTATGTAAAAAGCTCCGTACCCTAATTTCTCAACTCCTATTTATAGTGCAGAATTTTCGCCCAAAGTAACTACTATGGTTTCATAGTGATAACGAGCAGTGCTCTATAGTAGTTACTATCGCTCCATAGTAGTTACGTGCAAGTCCTGTGATTTAGGCCTCTCTGGAGTTATCACTTTGGCATCATAATGATAACGCACAGTGTTCCATAGTAGTTACTCTCACTCCATAGTAACCATGTGCAAGTCTGGTGCTTTTGGCCTCTCTGGAGTTGTCACTTTGGTATTAGAGTGATAACTTTGGTTGCTCCATAGTGTCTACTATGGTTCCAAAGTAAACACGCGCAGCACTTTCTCAAAATGGGCCTCTGTAGTTATTACTATAGGTTCATAGTGATCACTTTTGTCTGCCCTTTCAGATTTATCTTGCTATAGTGTTCACTATGGGATCCAAAGTGATCACTTTCATATTAATCTTTCTCAAATGCTAAAAATTCATGGAAAAAGTCTAGAAATTCCTGCACAATTATTCAAATGATCAAAATTGCAAACTAAATCTATGTAAATCATTGTAAATTAACCAAAAATTAAGAAACATATGGTATTTGATCAAAATGATGTTTTTATGTTATTTACACTTCCTAAGTTTACTTTTTCTATTAAGAAACATCAAAATAACAAGTAAAAATCCAATAAAATGAGGATTCATCAACCGCTGTTTAGTTATTTATTTTGTTGTCCGTTGCTAGAGGACTTCACTCTTTGTATGGTGGAGAATTCGATACTTTATATTTTATTTTGATAGCTTGAGTGTAATGTTCTTTGTTTTAGTACTTTGATGATCATGGATTATGTTCTAAGATTCTTGGACAATTTCCGGTTACTTTGGATAATTATGAGATTATTTATATGACCAGGTTTATGTAATCAGTTATCTTCTGATTTTTATTTGGATGAAATTAAATAGGTAGGAAATTGGCTCTTCAATGCATACAGATAATAAATGTGAACTCTGTGGGTTCGTCCTCTAAGAGAGTTCTAGTTGAAGTGATAAACCACATGTTGAATCTTATATTATTAGTAATTGGCTCATGAGCAGGTGAAAAAGATTGGAGTCCACTTGTATAGTTATGTCAATACATGGTATGACTATATTATTCAAGTGGTACTTACTAATATTATGATTTTCTAAAGGTTCTAACCATAGGTAAATGAAGAAAACAAAATCTCATGAGTAATTATTAGTAATAAGAGCATGACATGAATCTTTATAAATTGTTGTTTATCATGTGCATGAAAAATCAAGATCCAAGCCTTGACCGCGTGTCACTTTAAAATACATTAAAAAGCAAGTTTCTCAACACTCAAGAATGATATTGGTATCCATAAACCAGGTTGAATAATCTTATGCACTCATGCTAAAAAAAAAATCTCATTTGATCTAAGACTCTTAATAGCAATCTACATACATTACACATCAAGTTATCTAAAAGTAGTAGGATTGTTGGGTCTTGATTTTCGTCGTCGTTACAAAGATTGCAAAAACATTATTATTTTTCAAATAAAAAATAAATATATATTATTATAAAATTATCTAAATTTAATAAATTTTAAAAATAAATATTTTTGCTTTTATTATAAATATTTTATTATATTCAACTTAACTAAATTAAAAGCTTTTAGAATTAAGGAGAAAAAACTTAATATTGAACTAAAATAAATAAATATTCAACTTAAAATAAGTCACATAGTCCAATGAGAAAATGATAGCTTCAAAAAGTTATCTTATTTTAGATCATTCATAAAATTCCATTTAATATGTAGAAGTATTACATTTAATATGTAGAATTACATTTAATATGTAGAAGTATAAAATAAAAAAATTAATAAAAAAAACTAATGAATTTAATTGTATTTTTTCTTAATTTGAACATTTTTCAACTTCTAATTTTTTTTTATTATTGAATTAATTTATTTTTATTTTAAAAATTTAATAAATTTAGCCCCTCTCAATTTTCTTCTACTAAAATTATTAAAATTATCATTTTTAATGCAATTTTTATTTACAAATTAAATTGATTGAATTGTACTGTACTCAAAAAATAACTAATCAAAATATTAAATTTCAATCAAAATAAAGATACTCAAACAAAATTCTCTTTTTAAATCCTAATATCATATTTTATTAAATTCTTCAAATTTTATCAACTTTTCACTAAATTTCTTACTAAAAGTTTTAAATTCATTTCATATTATAATTCTATTACAAATCGTCCTTCCAAAAAAAAATTAAAAATTATGTGAAAGAATCAGTACACATTTATGTACACATCAATTCCTAAACTAATCAATTAAAAAATATAATTAAGCAATGATAATATTAACTTATACATTTGTGATAAATAAATATTTAGTAAAATTATGTTATTAAGGAAAATATAAGTCTAATGCATTATGTCAATAGTTTATTAAATCATGTTCATGCGTATACCGAATAATAATTTATTAATTATGGTAATTAATTATAAATATGTTAACAATTTAATATCCTGAGTATTTTTCTACTTACTGTTGTAATTAATTAAAATTCTGTTAGTAGTTAAATAGTTGTTTATTAGACAGTTAGTTAGTTGAAAAAACCAGAGCCTATATAAGGCATGTACCTTTTACTTATGAAATATAACTTTTAACTTTACTCTTGTAATTAATTACTGTCAAACTTAGTCTCTATCAAAGAGTGAATCATGTATGAATGTGTGTAAAAATTGTGTTTAGACACCAACAATTGGTATCCAAAGCCCTTTGTTCTTGATCTTAGAAACAGAGCTTTTAGAGGATTTAAAAATGGCGACAACAATAGGAAACCTACCAGCTTCTCTTCCTATCCTCAATGGGAAGAACTATGATCGATGGTGTGTTCATACGAAGGCTATTTGTCGCTTTCAAGATGTGACTGACATCATCAAGATTAGAGTTAAAGATCTTAGTAATGCTACAACAAATATACATAAGTCGACTTTTCAAGAAGCCAACAAGAAAGATGGGAAGGCTTTGTTCATCATTCATCAAAGTGTTGATGCAGATATCTTGGAGAGGATATTAGGGGTAAGTACTGCGAAGGAAGCATGTGATATTCTTGCAAAATCCTACGAAGGTGCTGACAAATTGAAGAAAGTGAAGTTGCAGACCTTGAGGAGACAGTATGAGTTACTGCAGATGAATGACCAAGAAAGTGTGGCTAAGTATTTCACTCGAATTTTGAAACTCAAATCAAATGAAAAAGTTTGGTGATAAGATATAAGACAATTTTTTATAAGATGTTGAGGACATTGATTCCAAGGTTCGATCACATAGTTGTTGCAATTGAACAAGGAGCAAGAGTTGATGATATGAAGGTTGATGAATTGCAAAGGATTCTTGAAGCACAAGAAATCAAACTCAATGAAAGAAACTCACTAAGAGCATCAAAGCAGGCAGGCTCAAACATCAAAAGAAACTTCAAGTAAAAATAGGAAAGGCAAAGGAAATTGGAAGAAAGGGAAGAATATGATAAGACATCAAATTCTACATCCAAACCACAACAGAATTTTGAAGATTCAAACAAGAATGTTACACCCAACAAGGAAGGAAGAAACAAGTTTAACAAAAAGAAAATTCAATGTTATAATTGCCAACAGTTTGTTCATTTAGCTAAAGAATGTAAATGAAATAAGGTGCCAAGATGTAGATTCTAATGTTGGGTGTTTGTTATTCATGTCGACAACCACTTCTGATGAAGAAAGTGTAAATCTATGGTACTTGGACACAGCGTGCTTGAATCATATGATAGGCCACAGAGAATGGTTTGTTTTTATGGATGATAAGGTGAAGAGCAAAATTAAATTTATAGATAACAACTCTGTGAATGCTAAAGGCATGGGCATAGTGGTGATTCACAGAAAGGATGGCCATCAAACTCTTATTAGTGATGTTTTGTATGTTCCCAACATGAAAAATAATCTACTCGGCATAAGATAGTTACTTGAAAAGGGATTTTCTATATACATGGAGGATAATCACATAAAGTTGTATGATCCAACTGGTAAGCTAATTTTGAAGTCAATTTTATCTAAAAATAGGAATTTTAAGATTGAACTTCAAATTGTTGAACAAAAGTGTTTAACAACTATGAATAGTGATAAGAGTTGGATGTGGCACCATAGATATAGTCATTTGAATTTTAGAAGTTTAAGTGATCTAAGAACCATAGAGATGGTGCATAGTCTGTCTGATATTGATATTCCAAAGCAATTGTGAAGCTATGAAACCTAGAAACTTTTAAATCTGAGATGCCTAACAGATCAAAAGAGAAACTAGAAGTGGTTTATTCTTATGTATGTAGACCATTTGAGGTACAATCTTTAGGAGGCAATAGATATTTTGTCTCTTTTGCTGATGAATTTACTCGACGGATCGGATCTATTTCATCAAATAGAAAAGTGAAGTGTTTTACAATTTTAAGAAGTTTAATCTGCTGAGTGAGAAACAAAGTGAAAAAAGCTCTGAAGATTCTAAGGACTGATGGAGGTGAAGAGTATAACTCCAATGAGTTTCAAAAGTTCAGCGATAAAGAGGGAGTAGTCCATGAAGTTACTACACTATACACCACAACACAACAGTGTTACAAAAAGGAGAAACAAAAGTATTCTAAATATGGCCAGAAGCATGATGAAAAGAAAAGGAATGCCAAATTATTTCTATTGAGAGGCAGTGTCTATTGCTATGTACATTCTAAACAAAAGCCCTATGAAGAAGTTAGCTGGATGTACTTCTGAGGAAGCATGGTCAAATCAAAAGCTAAGTGTGAGCTACTTCTGAATCTTTTAACTCACTGTATTTTAAACATGTGCCTAAACAACTTAGGAAGAAGCTGGATGACAAAGCAGAATCAATGGTTCTCATTGGCTACCATCCAACATATGCTTATAAACTATACAATCCTAGAAGTAAAAAGGTTCACATTAGTAGAGATGTCCTCATTGATGAATTACAAAGATGGGATTGGTCTATATAACATCTGAGATAAATGTTCTTATGCACTTTGATGATCCAAATAATATATAGTGTACTACTAAATCACTTGACCACTAGCCAAGAAGGTATCAAAGGACAAGACATGCACCTCATTCACTAGAGACTATGAAGTTTATTCTGATACAACAATCAATATAGAGGGAGAATTAGTGCATTTTGCCTTGCTTGCTGAATCAGTAAGTCATGAGGAAGCATCTTAGAGTGTTCATTAGAGAAATGCCATAGAGGAAGAACTAAAGTTAATTGAAAAGATTAAGACTTAAAAATTGGTTGATTTACTAAATGAAAATAAATCAATTGATGTGAAGTGAGTTTTTAAAACCAAAATGAATTTAAATGGAAAGGTGTCTAGATACAAGGTTAGGCTTGTCGCAAGAGAATTTTTACAAAAGTATGGTTAAGATTACAATGAAATTTTCACTCTAGTAGCAAGACTTGACACTGTGAGATTGATTGTAGCTATGGCAAATCATAGAGGTTGGCCAATTTATCAACTTGATGTGAAGTCAGAATTCCTTAATGGTCCTCTATAAGAAGTTTACACTACACAACCACCAGGATATAAATTCAATACATTGAAGAAGGTTTTATATGGCCTTAAACAAGCTCCAAGAGCTTGGAATTTGAGGATTGATGGTTTTTTGATTCAACAAAAATTCAGTAAATATACTGCTGAGCATGGCATCTATATTAGAAATCATAAGACCAATTTATTGATCATTTGTCTCTATGTAGATGAACTCTTGATAACTGGAAGCAACTTGGATGATATAGTTAAGTTTAATAAAAATATCATTTAGGAATTTGAAATGACAGAATTAGGAGAGTTATCATACTTCCTAGGCATTGAATTTGTCAAGACAAGTAAAGGAATGTTCATGCACTAGAAGAAAAATGTTGATATTTTAGAAAGGTTCAATATGAGTGACTGCAATTCAACTATTACTCTTGTTTAGGCTAGAATTTGTTTTCAACTAGAAGGAAATGAAGTAATAGATCCTATTTTGTACAAGTAGATTGTGGGGTCACTGAGATATCTATGCAATTCCAGACTAGATATTGCATATAGTGTTAGGTTGATAAGTAGATTTATAAGGTAGCCTAAGACTTCTCATTTTCAAGCAGCAAAGAGAATTCTAAAGTACTTGAAGGGTACTCTAGATTTGTAAATTTTCAATCCTCACAATAAGAAGAATACAGACAGAGTGGTCTATGGTTATAGTGACTCAAATTGGTGTGGAGACAAAAGAGATAGGAAAAGCACCTCACGATATGTTTTCAAATTTAAGTCAACACCAATTTCTTGGTATTAAAAGAAGGAAGGAGTTGTTGCTTTTTTTTATCAATATGTGAGGCAGAATATATCTCTACAGTTATGACAGTATGTGAATCAGTTTGGCTTGAGGCTGTGATGAAGGAGCTAAATATGGAATTAACTAGACCTATAAGATTACTGATTGATAACAGATCAGCTATTGATTTGGCAAAGTATCTAGTTGAATATGGGAATAGTAAACATATATAAACAAAGTTTCATTTCTTGAGAGATCAAGTAAACAAATAGAAGCTTGAACTTGAGTTCTACATATCTAAGGAGCAGTAAGCATACATACTAACAAAGTCTCTAAACAGTATCAAGTTCAAGGAAATGTGCGACAAGTTAGGATTGATTTCTTGTGAGAATTTTAACTAAGAGGGAGTGTTGTAATTAGTTAAAATTCTATTGGTAGTTAAATAGTTGTTTATTAAATAGTTAGTTACTTGTAAAAACCAACCTATATAAGGCATGTACCTATATAACTTTCAATTTTACTCTCGTAATCAATTACTATTAAACTTAGTCTTTAACAAAGAGAACTGTGCGTGAGTATGCGTAAAAATCATATTTAAACACCAACACTTACAAACAAATGGAATTTTAATTTAAGATTATTAAAATATGAGAGTATGTTTGGACATAGACTTCAAAATGAAGTATTCAATCATTATAAAAAGAAAATGAAGAATTTAATTTTTATGAAATTAAAATTGTATATTAAAATACTTTATTTGGATATTCAATAAGGAATTTAAAATTTAAAGATTTTTAATAAACTAAAATTATAAATTACAAATTTTACACACAAAAAAAAAAGTAAAAATTTAAAAAAAAAATTATGAACTCACAATATTTTTCAACTTTAACGCTTTCTCACTCATGTTTCTATATAGATCTCCTTTTCTCTCTCTCAAAGAAAATCTCTCCATATGTATCTATATATATATATATATATATATATATATATAGAAAGCGAGAGAGAACGAGAGAAAATTAAAATCCACTAACATTGGCTGTTAAATTTAGATATTTTATATATTTTAATTATTTATAAAATATAAAATTAATCAATCTAATTATTAAATCATGTTATATCATCTTCATGATCATGTATATCAATTTCATATAATTTAAACAATTATATGTATATTATCTAAAAGTTGATATTTACTTATTCTAAAAACACATTACACATTAAAATAAAAGTAACGCAATAAAGTAATATTTTATTTATTTTCAAATAAAATTAATAAATTTGATATATTTAATAAAAACATTCAAATTAATAATTGGATTAAGTCAATCTAACATTGTATGAAAAGTTACGAAGAGATGTAAATATTTAAATTTGCATTTCACATTAACGAATCTTGAATATATATATATATATATATATATATATATATATATATATATATATATATATATATATATATCAACTAAATTTTTATTCCTATTTGCTCATTTTCTCTTTCAACTTCTTCATTTTCAATTTAATCATCTCATCATTTCTTCCACGATACTCAAAGGTGGTAATGCTTACGGTTGAAGATGAAATTAAACAAACTGATAATATACTTCGTTCAAACATAAAACTTTAAAATAAAAAAAAATTAATTACTCTATCTAAAATAAAATATTTTAAAATTATAAAAATTCAAGTGATGTAATTTTATTTTTAAAAAAATAAATTCTCTAAAATTTGTAAGGTTTTCATCCAAACACAAGTTATGAGTGTTTAAAAATCAATTCGATTCATTCTAAATCAAAAAGACTAGAAAGCAGACAAACTATTAATAAAATAAAAATTCAAAACTGAAATTTTGCATTTTTTTAATTGGTTGTGTTCAACACTTTTTCTAATATTTAAAATCAAACCGAAGGGAAACAAACTGAATAAATTACTATTTTAATATAAAAATGTCAAAATTATTTTGATATATGATTTATAATTTAAATCAAGTTATTGTTGATGATGAGATGTAATACTGTAATACATATGTACGTGTATATATATAATTTCTTTTTGTTTAATAAAAATTATTCTTAAATAATGAAATTACTACTAAAATAATTGATGCGTTAGTTTCGAACTCTACTCCTACGTACTTTACTTAATGGATTTTCACCTTTTGTTAACCCAAAAAAAAAAGTATTATTCTTTAAAAAATAGGGGGGGGGGGAAAGTAAAAACTGAACTAATCGATCCAAAGAAATATATATAAATTAATTCAATTTTGATACTATTTTAAAATTGATTTAAATCAAATTGCAAGATTTTTTTAATTGGATGGGACAACATTTGATCTCAACTAATTCAAACAAAACTGCAACCACTTGACTAAAACATATCTCGAGTACGAATTATTCATAACTTATGAGTTTTATAATATATTTAATTGTTAAGAAAAACAAATGAAACTTCTCAACACAAGTGTTTTTTATTCAAATATATTTTAAAATAAAATTATCCACTAAAATTTATGATATTAGATTAATCTTTTAAAAAAAATTAAAAAGCATCGTCGCAATCCTTTTTTTTCAAGTTTCATATTACATTAATTTGAATAATTTTGAAGTCATTTACGTCCTAAGCAAATAAAATAAATATCAAGTATAAAATTAGAAGGTTAATATGATTTTTTTTTTCATTTTTTAACTTAGATAATAAAATTATGGTTGATTATTTTATGTTTTTAAAAATTTATTAAATTTCAAAAAAGTTTTTATAATCCTTACATATGAATTGTTAATTAAAAGAGTTTTTATAATTAATGGGGGCCATTTAAAAAATAAAATAACATCTAGAAACTAATTAACCATTTTCAATATGTAATTTGTGTACAAAATTATTTTCGAAGGGAGGAGGCCACGTGTGGAGGAACGTGCGACGACAATTTGGGACAGCACCCACAGCGACATAGTGGTCGCAGGTACTGTTCACACATGAAATGTATATATAATAATACATTGAGATCAATCATAATTACAAAGGAATCAATTAAATCCTTAATTTATAATTGCATATCCCTGATTGTTGTCTAACACCATGAAACCAAAAACAAGGTGTCATCTGATTGCATATAGAGAAGAATCCCCCACTAGTGTTAATGTTATCTTGTGTTTGACAATTACCACCCCAGTGAGGAAGGAAGGAAATAAAACTCAATTTAAATTTAAACATTTTACTAACATAATTTTAAATCAACATGAATGAGTCATTACTTTGAAAACTTTAGAGAAGCTAAATCCAACAAAATCAGATTAACAAAGGAGCTAAACCTAAAAGGACCATGATCAAGCAATGGAATATCTAGTTTTATTATTACTACACTCATCATTATTATCATAAAATATTCAATTTTCTTATTCAGTAAATATTTGTTATTTGAAATGATAAAACACTTAACTATAAAAGATTGTCAAGGTCAATGCTATTGATACTAAATCAAACAGTGTAAGCCAAGGCATAACTCCACTAAATACTCTGCTTTCATTATTAAAAAAAAAAAACACCAAGGAACCGGTGAAAGAAGCGACATTCCTTTCCTATCCATAACAAATCAGAATATCTTGGTGAATTAAATGCAACTCCATAGAAATTAGGACTCGTATTTACATAAGTACAATAGCTTAGCTAATCAGCACAATTTTCGTTACTGAGAAAAGAATAGACATAATCTCACATGCATCAACTGATGAATTGGAGATAAGGACAAGGAAGAATCGAAGGGAGTATCAGCTCAGCAATTTGTTGTGATGAAGTTTTATCAGCAAAGTCAGTGCTATGACAGCTTCAAGCAGACTAATAACCTCACTAGAGCAGACCTTTATTAGCATTATCTAGACATGTAATATTTGAGGGTAAGAGATTTTAATTTTTAAAAGAATTAGTCTCACTAACCCACTCTTTATTGGCATCCACATCTAACTGTCATCTGTGTATTGATTTATGCTCTCTTTCATGTATTTGATCCCAAACTCACATCCTTCTTGATGATACCTGAATTTTCACCCATATCAATTGCGGGTGGCTTAACAGCTGTAGCAGTGGATGGAGAACTCGAGTGGCTATCACCATCTATCGTGCAAGAAAAAACTCTGGGAACATCATTGACACCATTCTCAAGTGTTTCACTATGCTTCACATCCACTGTTGTTGAAGAGGGGTCATCTAAGGCTGGGTGATCCACATCCATAACACAATCTTTGCAACCTGTATCTAAAATATTTTCTTCAATCTTATCATTAGACACGGCAATATTATTGGAAGCTGAAATCTCATTTCCTGTAGTAGACAAATCCCACTCTTTGTTCTCTTGGATTGCAGTACCTGAAACAGTCTCATCAACCGACTGCAATCTGGGAAGGGAAACAGAAATTGATGGTGGGTCAAGATCCATGTCAGTAGTCAAACTGTCCTCTCCAACGCTCTCAATTGGTTTGCTGTTTCTAGTACTGCCATGATCTACATGATCAGCGATATCATTCATCACGCTTGCACATCCAGGGCCTTCATTTCTATCCTCACAGCCATCACCATCCTGTAATAAAACGTCATTGATGACACACATCTCACTTACTAAGTCCTGATCCTGGTTAGTTGAGACTACCCTGGAGCTTTCTTGTTGAACATCAATAATGATCCGTTTCTCATGGGGATCCACAACAGTCTGGATGCCTTCTTTATCGAGTAGTGTATTTAACTGCTTCTGGACTGAAACTGCCAATGACACAGCGTGATCACGAATTAAAGAATCAAAAGGTGGGCAATGCAACATGTTATTTAGTGCCTGCTGATACTGAAATAAGCCGATAGATGGTAAAATGGACCCTCTCCTTCGGCAGATACTAAGAACTTTCAGGATATGTTCACAAAGGTTGCCATCTTGTGCCCAACTACAATCACAAATGCTCAATGTTGAACCAGGATTCCAGACAACATAAGCTTTATCTAGATCATGCTGCTCAGTAACCTTGGCACATCCATCTTCCAGTAAGACATTGGTATCTGGAATCTTTAGTGCTTTGCGCCATGATGTCAAACCACTAATCCATTCATTTTTCCAATATCGTGCAAAATCATCTTTTCCAGTGTACTCATCAAGCCAGAAATAAGCATGGACTTTTGTACCCAACTTGTCAACCAACCAATCAGCACGCTGATAGACACTGATGTCTTTCTCATTCAACAACCTGACCTTCAGTTGGTTGTGGTAAAACTCCATTGCTGCATAGGACTCTTGGCTAGCAAGAGGAAGAGTTTGAAGAGCATTGGTCCATGCTCCTGCATCGAAAGGACAAAATAATTTCAACAATGTACATAACTTACAATAACAATGTCATGTTATAATTATATCCCCGAAAACCAATATGAACTTATATTTAACTTGATAGACATTAAATTCACAGCCAAATACTCAAGAAATAAAATCCTGCAGATATAATTAGCATAGTTATCAATAGCAGCTGCTATCGTGGCATAGCAAAGCGAAGCGGCGCAGTTCCACTATGGCAACCCTGTAGCATCACGGTTCAGTGTCGTGGCTGTCGCGCTGCCAATAGCACCCAGAAATCATGGATATAGTGGCTGCTATTCTGTTCTGCTTAAAAATTCTGAATCTGCCCTTTGTTTTTTAACATTTGGGGCTTTTAGAAAAAGGGAGAGGGGCAATATTGGGATTTCAGCCCTCCTTTATTTTCTGAATCTTCTCCCTCCCTCTCGCAGACCCTAGCCCTTCAACTCACCTTTCAACTCTCTCCTCAGCTCTACTCTCATTTCTCCTTTCATTTCTTCTCTTTTTCTCTCTGTTTTTCCTATTTCTTTCTCTGTTTTGATTCCCCTACTTTGTTCTGTTTCAAATTTCAAAGCTTCAAGTAGAAGCAACAGCTACTCCTGCACCCTTTGCTTTTTGTTATTTATTTCCTTCTCTAACTTGAGTTTTCCTTTTTTGTTTTGTTCCAAATTTGTATATTAATTTTATATTTTTCAGCATGTATGTGTGTGTATTAAAACTTCAGAATAGCGTTTTTGAGGTTAGCCACTCCGCACCACTATCTGAGATTGACTACTATGATTATTAGTACAAGATAACAGCAACAGTCACAAATAGTGTTAGGTATGCAACCCCCATTAATAGTTTGTCTAAATAGATTGCTTAGTCAACCCCCATTAGTAGTTAGTTATGAGATAGTTTGAATAAGGCATGTTGCCTATAAATAACAGGGGAGATTAAAGAGGGACGGCAGGTGATTTGGGAGAGGAAATTGGGCTTTTATGGCATTCGGAGGTGCAGACCCTCAAAGTTCTGCAGTGTGTTTTTTGTAATTGGGGACAGAGTTCATCCCTAATTCTTCTTAATAAGATACCTAGTTTCCATCAAATAGAAATAGTTAATATGTAAATATTGAGTGGTTTTGCACATCAAATAAGGGCCACAGCAGTAAAAGACCTTGCAAATATTTGGATCAGAAACCTTGAACACCATATTATTGGACATATCTCTTCTACTAGTACAATTATGTAGTTTTCAGAACATGGTTAAAGTCAATTTTAAAACCATATACCCTTGGCAAAACCATTAGAATCATCATGACAATATCTTGGCATCAGTCAACTTGACTAACTGTTTGTTATTTACCATATAGTCAGGTATACCACAATATGAATGAATTATGTTTTACTATCTCGAATATATCGGTCCCTCTGTGTGTACATTTTCTTAGAACTAACTTTTATAACCCTGCTAGTTAATAAAATTAAATACTTTATGTTAGAAACCAAAAAATAGACAACAGAAATGACTGAGAGAATCGGGGAATGATTGTATTATTTGCTGTAAAAAAAACAATATAGAAGAAAATATAATCACACTGCCACAGAGCACAGCTCCTTCTGAGAGGCTACTGCCCTCTGCACATAATCAAATTTCCAGAAAATCTGCTTCCTTCTCTCTCTGCTAATCATTCCCCATATATGCCAAATCTTCATTTCTCACTGTTCGGCAATTCTGCTACAACCCCTGCCACTTCATCTTTACTCCCCTTACCCGGGTATCTCCTTACATATACTCTCCACACCTTGGGCCTTTCCTCACAGTCCAAGCCCACATTTCCACTCATATCACTTTATTTAATATGCTATTAAATATATTATAAGTCTAAGTGTCTGGAAGAAGCTAAACTCTCAAAATAAATATTTTTTTCAAGAATAATACTAGATTGTTATTATAAATTATTAACAAATTTATCATAATAATTTAAAATTGTCATGAAAAGCAGTACTAAAATTTTATTTACAATTAAAATAAAATTTTTATGTATACACATAATTTTATAATCGAAAACTCATGCATTTACCAGCACAAGCTGCATCAAAGAAAATGATGATTTTTTCTTCCTTTCTAATGCAGAAGGGTAATAAGAACAATCACAATTGTAAAAGGTTGTGAGCATACTGTTATTTTTCAATCTCAGAAGAAAATCACATCATGTTCCACAATTAGATATTACTAACCTATTCTAGGATGCCAGGTGGCCTTGAAATAGTCCATAAATTTGGGTTCATCAATAAAGTCTTCCATGAAATCTTCAAAAAGTGGCATCTTTCCTTGAAGGCGGCAAATATTATCCACTATCCACCCAAGCCGTTTTGATATCTTTATCTGCATCTCAGTTTCCAAACACTTTACTATGTTTTTATGCCACAAATGACGAACCCGCCAAAAACTTATCAATACTGAACACTGAAATACGTCCCTGAAAAATACATAATATAAACACTTGTTACCCTAGGAATTACGACAAAATAAATTCCTTGAATTGATACGGTAAAGCATAACAAGGTTTCATACTTCAGATTTCAGAATGCTAAATGGATTTCTATATAAGCATTTGGACTGGTCATCAGCATTGTCACAGAAGCACAGCACACAAGCACCACATCTCATGACTAAGAAGAAAGACTATACTATATTTTCACTCCAACCCACTCAAAGAAAGACTATACTATATTTTCACTCCAACCCACTCATCCTTTAAGCTTGTTAATATACAGAGCATGTATGGTTTTGGAGAAATAGTGATTTGATTATTACCATCTGAGAGAACAATCTGATAATCTTAAGAGCAAATAAACTGAATTTTTGTGTTTATTATTGGAGCAAAATCTGGTGTTTTAGACTGGATTAGAGAATAGCACAGAGACAACATAGGCTTTCCCCCTAACAAGGAGTCCCCACCTTATGCATTTTGCAAATAGAAAAAGTACCCAATGACTTAATACCTCCAAACCCCATTCAAATGACTTTTATTTCATAAACAGACAGAAATTATTAATAAAAGTATTAGATATCTGATTTCCCAAACTATAATCTTGAAAGAAAAATAAAATTTTGCAATGCTTTTCCATATTTTAATCAAGATTAAAAGAATATTAACTTAAGAGATAAATTGAACCAACCTGATTGCTAGAACATCATACATTGGATCATCTACTATGAAGCCAGCCAACTTCCAAGTAGGATCTTTGGTGTGAACTCTATTGTAAAGAGCCCTCATCCATCGATTTGCATCCAAACTTGAAAACCTTGGTGCTATTATCCAAGCCACAGGAATGGCCTTCTTGTCCGAGTTGAACACTAGAAGACTGTGAATGGGGTACTGGATGGAATTATGAATGTGCTTGTGTTTAGCTTCTTTGAAACTAAATAAAAACAAACATGTTTCCAGTTACTTCAAGTCAAGGGAAAAAGGAAGTAACAGACCTGTAATTTATTTGTACCAAATCTTGAATCTGAAGCAAGCAGACCACGGTTCCCAAATCTGATCATTTGTTGCAGCTGCCACTCAGTTTGAATGCCTAATGTAAATGGATCTGAATCAGAGAAATCTTCATAGAAGAAAACATGATTTTGGTGGCTTTCAACCCACATGCTGATACTAACAGCATCATCATCATGTAGCTCATATGTAGAACGACGGATTGCCCTCTCTTGTCGTCGAACATAACGATGGGTCAAAAGGTCATCACGGTTACATGGACCACCTTGTCTCTCAACTGATTCATTGTGCCTCTGCATAATGGTTTCCACAGAGACTCCAACATATAGAAGAGATAAAACCCGAAGTCGGAGATCTTCTGAGATATATGGGGCAAACATAGCCCGTGTACCAGCAGCTTTTTTGTCCTGGGGACCATGGCATGGCAAACCCTTTTTATCCACATGCTTATCATCATTATATATGATTAGGGCAACTGATGGTTCAGCTATGAGGCGTTTCACAATAAAGTGACAAGTACAACCTCTCTTAGTATTTGGTCGACCAGCATTTTTTTTCTTTGGAACGTAAGTAGTACGGCTTGGTCGAACAATGCCGCCTTTTCTATGGTCATCAGGACCAAAGGAACACCAATACCTATGTTGAGATGGTATTAAAATATACAATGCAATGGCATGCAACAAACAAGAAGAATATGTGATACCAAATAAAAACAGTTACAACTTACAAAATATACTCCAGTATCCCATCAACCTTTGGCTTGAAAGACATTGATGGAGACCGTCGACGCCTTGCTTCAACATGAAATCTTGTAGGACATTCTTTATTATTAGATTCACCCCTCACAAAATCATCAACTCTAGCAAAAGGAATTAGAGCAACTCTATCTAATTTATCATGCCATCCTTCCACTTTTGACCACACTAGGTCAACAGCAGAAAATTCCAATGTGGGAGGATTTTGAACTGGAAGAGAGAGGATTGCATCCCATCTTGCCATTGTAGATGAACATTAAATGCAACTTGCCTGCATAATGATAGTTAAGATTTAAATGTCATTATCAATTGATTTAGCAACCAGCAATAGTGTCATTATATTGAGGTCCAATCTCCAAAGAAACTACAAACACAAGCAAATATATTGTCTACAAGCTATCAAAAACCCAACTTACAAAGGAAACACAGTTGAAGGAAAACATTGCCATAGCTTTCATGATTATAAATGTTCATTCAAGGAAAGTAATGATCAGATGAAGAATTCAAGTGGAAGGTCATATAAATTCAAATTGCAAGCCTTGAAGGAAAAAGTGAAGGAACTTCTTTAATCACACACAAACATGAGGTACCAAAATCATAAAAGAATTAGCGTTCAATTCATTTAATTTCCTTTAAACATAAATGCAGACAGTTATTTAAATAAGAATCTATTAATATGTTATTTTACTTTACCATCCAAGACTATGTAGTTACCAATCACAAACAGCATCACAAAGCTGCTGAGCTCAAAAATGCTATCATAGTAAAGCAGACAGTGATAAGGCTGCTATATCAAATATTAACGACGCAAGATAAAGGATTTGTACTGCACACATGTAAATGCTCAAAAATAAAATGTTACCTACACTTAAGAGACATACTCTTTGATAAGCAAAAGTCATACACCAACATTATCAATGCTTGGGATAGTCAATAACATAATAGTGTATGCCAATCAAAAATTCATAACTATTTTACATTAAAGAAAATTCGTAGTTCATACTCATAAAAGACAAGGCAACATTGCTTATAAACACAAAAAAAAAAAAAAAAAAAAAAAGTTGAACAGCCATGTAACTATCTACACTCCAAAATTACCCTTAGAAGCACAATTCTTTTCAAAACGCCCCCTCCCTCCCTTTACTTTCCTGAAAAATCAAAAGATGCCCAGTTGCCAAAAGCATAAACTTTTCCAAATGTTAATGACTACAATGGATATGAAACTGCAAAAAGGGAAGAAATTAATGAACCACACAAGCCAAACCCGTGCAATTACCACAAACAAAATGAAACAGAGCGAAAAAAATCAGCATAAAAATGGTATTGCAATTCCTGGTAAGAATGATACAACCACATCCACGTAGAATAATTGTACAAAAACAAACTCTAAAAAACATTTAAAACGAAACGAAAGAGGTGGGAGAGGAATAAAACTCAACCTTAGAAAGAGACAGAGAAATAGACCTTAGGGCAGCAAGGTTTGTGATTTCTCACTGTCGCCAGAAAAGAAGAGGAGAAAACATGGCAGAAGAGTTACACAGCTTTGGGGTAGAGAAGCAATTCAGTGCTGTTTCTAAAGCCCAACGAGGAAATAAAGGCAAGATTTATGCCAAGAAATGCTTCGACCCATTGACCCACTTTCACAACCCATTTTCCTTTTGTTTTGGGCTCAATACTCACCCTTTCCGGTGATAAAAAAAGTAACCATTTCTTTCTCTATTCATCACTCAAAAAAAATAATATTTTTAGGGTTTAAGGTTAGACCTTACTTTTTACACTCAATTTTTTTTTTATCAGCCACCTCCATATTTTTTTATAATTTGTTTTCAAAAGTATTTTCACTAAAAATTTATCTATCAATAGTTTTTCATTTGCATAGTTTCTCATTATCTCTCACCAGAAAAAATAATTTTAAATAAATAAGAAGTCTCGCCATCAATAGCTTTCAAAAATTTAATTCTAAAAATAAACTTTTCATAAATTAATTTTAAGAAAGTATATTTAATAGGTTTTAAGAAACTTAATTTTGAAACCTTATTTTAAATAATGAATTCTAAAATTTAAATTTTGAAAGTTACTTTTATTTTTACTTTCAAAAATTAATTGCCGAACTTTCAGAATTTAAATTTTAAAAATTTATTTTTAAACTAAAATTGAGATGTTATGTAAGTGTTGTTAGTGAAGTATTTTAATTTCGTTTTCCATCTACCTTTCTATTTTATGATTTAGAAAATTAAATTAAATTTTTTATATAATTTGCAAGAAATTACATAAGTTGCCAACTTTTTTATTTTTATAAAAAAATTTAAACTATTCATTAAAATATAATTTTTCTCAAAACAATTTTTTTATTTATAGTGTTTTTAGACATTGTCATCCAGTTTTGCCACTTACAATGGCAAAACATATTTTTTAATTAAATTTTATTATTATTATTAGTAGTAGTAAAATTATATCACACTAATACATGATATGTAGAAAAAGAATTTCGTCATTATTATTGAAAGTTGACTTTTTTATTAAAATAGATAGAAAAAAAATTTTAAGTTTCAATAAAACTAATTTAAAAATTGCATTAAAAATAATTGTGGGCTCTGATTCTCTAAAATATGCTACACTTTTTTTCTCAGGGCCTCATTGATTACTCATGGGATGACACTATTGTTGATCTTAAGTTAGAGAATAGTCTTGGCAAGGGTACACACGAGGTACTGCTAGAATTTCTTGATTAAAAATTAATTTAATTCTTAATATAACAAGTGATAATTAAATATTATGATAAGACTGGGTATTAGAATTATTCGGAATGGTAAATATTAATGAGTTCATGACTGAATACTTCCTTAATCAATAAGAAAAAATCAAAATAATATAGAGAGAATTCATCCTATCTTTCTTATAGATGTTTTGGTTGTACGTACTTTATTTCAATGGAATAATAATAACCACTCTTAAATGGTAAGACCAGATGTCACTCTAGTTTATAACAGAATGAGTCAAGCATACCCATTATGACGCGGTCCAATAACAATAACTATAAAATCATATCCATTAATAATAAAGTTATTGTTAGAATATATGTAAATATACTTTGTATACTTAGAATATTTGGGAGTAATCTTATGTAAAATTAGTTTTCTTAATTATAGCCTAGAATCTCTCTTGTAATGGTTATATATAACCACAATTATGCTAATGAAATGGACACGAAATTATATTCTTTCATGGTATCACAAGTCTAGGGTACGATCCTATCTTGCTTTCATCACGCCCTGACTACTCTTATTTTCATTCCAGTCATTATCTCTCTTTTCACGTCAGCCACCATGACTGACTCCAACAAATTCCACCCATCTCTTGCTGTCTCCAACATCAAGAACCATATCTCCATCACCCTAGAGATGGAAAACGTCCAGTATGCGACAAATTTACACACGTTCTCACAAGGTCCTCCACCACATCGTCCCACCAAAAAAGGCAAGGAAAAGGTGACAACATTTGATGAAGACAAGGAACTGTGATCGACCCTTGATGCTATGGTCCTTCAATGGATCTATGCAAAAATCTCATTTGACTTATTGCATATTATTCTTGAACCTGATGCAATGGCAATAGAGGCATGGAAAAGGTTGCTTGATATATTCCACGACAATAAGAATAAGAATTCTCGAGTTGTAACTCTTGAGCAAGAATTCTCCCATACCAACATGGAGAATCCATCCTATAGTTACTCTAAAATGGTAAGAGCATAGGTCGCTCTAGTTTATAAAAGGATGGGTCAAGTCTATATTATAGTTCAATCTAATAACAATAACTATAAAATCATATTAATTAATAATAAAGCTATTATAAATAAGTCCAACAATAATAATTAATTGAAATATAGATTAAACAATATGATTCAATATTTCGGCATTCAATTAATTTAGAATTAAATTAAAGTTATAACAAAAAATGATTTATGTGAATTGACACACAAAATATCCAAAATTCTCTCACTTAGATAGCATAAATCAAAACATTATATTATTTGTTCATAAACAAGTGTACATGTCAAAAAGTAGTGAAAAAAGTTCTCAAATTGAGTTCCCACAACATCGTCCTACAAGTATTATTTCTAATTACTAATATTATTGTAATTTAATTATTTAAACTTAAATGGTGCATAATAAAATAAAATAAAATAAAGAAAGATTCAAACTAAAAAGTAATAAATAAGACAACAGGATAACGCAACTTTCAATTATAATTATTCGAGACGATCAACCTAGGGCATACGATTTTATCTTTACTCTTCTTTATATTCATTTTAGTTTAATTCTAATTTTGATTTCCTTATGATTGTCAATCATTTATACTAAAATTATATATTAACACCCAATAGTCATACAATGCTAATATTATTTTTCTTAAACTATCACTCATAATGGTCATGCAAGACAAAGAGAAAAGAAAAGAATAAAAAACTTATGAGTTTGTTAATTTAATAACAATTGAAAGAGAAAAATAAAATTTAGTCCACTTAATTATTCATCTCATTTTAGTTTATAGATCCATTAACAATAGGTGGTATAGTCACTACAATTCAATTAATTATTCCCTCTATTCCTTTTTAATTGTCAATTTTTTTTTAAAAAAAATTATTACTATTTATCTATCATTTTTAAAGTTTAAGACTACATTAATTATATTTTTACCAATTATGCCCTTACTTCCACTTCAGTTTTAATTAATTATTTTATACATTTTTCATATAACTAGATAATAAAATTTTGAAAAGTTCAAAGAGATTTAAACATTTCAAAATCAAAGTATATATTTGTAAGTGGATTGTAGCTTGCTCCCACCAACTGTTTAGTGGATAAAATATATTGATATTTTTTTATCATTTCCAAAAATAAATTTTATAATGATAGATGCAATAAATTTAATTTTAGAAAGGAAGATGCTTAAGTAAAATTACAAAAAAAATGAAAAAGATAAAAACTTTAAAAAAAGTTCAACTAAAAAATAGTAATAGTGTCTAGAAAAAAAAGGGGCAAAATATTGGCACTTGCATCATAGACAAAGCTAAAGTTTTGAGTCTTATAACTAAAAATAATGGTAGTTGTGAACAAATTTAATAGATATCATATGAAGAATTGCACAAGATAGTGGTGGTGGACTTCTGTGTGAAAAAAAAAGTCATAGATCCAAAATTCAAAAAATGGATAAAGACCATATTATATATTGAGGTAGTCATTCACTTATTAGCATATATGATAATGTAATTATCAACATATTAAAAATTAATTAGTTTATATACTAAATGATTACTACTAAATAATTCTCATATAATACAAATACCAATTTTGAATCTGTTTAATCAAATCAATATAAATTGGAGTCCACGACTAAGTAATGATGTAATTGCATGATAGCTACAATTTGCATCTATTATCACATTAGTAATATGATTTATAAATTTACTAATTTTACAAGGGAATTTATCTAATAATGATGTAAGTTTTTTTCATTTACTTCCTTTTGGTAGATGCTTGGCTAGAGGGATGAGTGGGGATATCATGGATAGAATGTAGGAAATTAAAATACTCAAAATATGACAAATTACGTAAATTTAAGAAGTATGATTTACAAGCTTCCGGAGCTTTAGAAGCTTCTTGATTTCACAAATAAATTTTTTAAAACAATTTTAAACACAAATTTTCATCCAAACCTTAAGATTAATGAAAAAGATTAAAAAAAAAAGTTTATCATTGACCTAAATACAATTATTTTAACTTTTAACAATTGATATATAAAGATAAAAAGAAGATATTGTGATAAAATGTCATTTTGTCACTTTATCAATAAGATTTTAACCTATTTTTCTATTAGAAATGTTATTTTATCTCTTAAATTAGTTGAGTTTCTCTTGATTTTATTGTAAGGCGTAATGACAATGCAACTTGGTTAAAATAGATTTACAAATAAAATTTGTTAAAATAAATAAAGAATGGATGAATTCTAAAATTTGAATTTTAAATTTAGATATGAATTTTGAATTTTACAAAAAATTATATCATTTTAGAAGCTAAATAATATTTTTTGAAGTCATATCTTTTTTAAGGTCAAATCATACTTTTTTAGATTTTAAACTATATAAAGAGCTTTACTGTCTATGCCAAAGAGACACTGTACATTATATACTTGATACTTAACCTATCGCTCTTTTTATCTTTTTCTCTCTTTCTTTATCATAAAATTTTACTATTGTCAAGGTAAATCATTGCTGATATTTTTATTTTTTATTATATATATTTTGAATTTAGTTATATTTTTTCATTTTCACAACTAAGTATAGTTAAATACCTCTTATTATGGGTTTGAGTTGAATTCTTATATTGTAACTTCTTTTGAATATTAGTTTGATTTTATGATATTGATACTATTTATCAATTATAATTTTATTTTTGATGTTATTACTATTCTTGAATTGACTGCTTAAGGGTAAATTTTAGTTAATCAATTGATAGACTATCATAACATTAATAGGTTAATAGAATTAAGAGATAATTTAAGTTTAAGAGTTAGAAATTAATTTATCACCTAAACTTTTTAATCAGTTAATTACATTTAATCAATCTAAATATTGTTTAATACTCTTATTTATCTTAATTAATTAATTGATATAGTTATACCATCAATTGGTTTGTGATTTTTTTTTATGGTTCATTTTTAAAATTATAGAAATATGAGGTTTTTTTAATAAAATTATAGAAATATGCGCTTTATTCAAAAATTGTCAATGATGATTTTTGGTACTTTTTAAATATTTTATTATTATTTTAAAAATTGTTATTGGTGAGTTTTTTTTTTTTTTTAATTACACTTTTTCATTTTTTAACATTAGGATTTTTGTATCTACATAAAAAATCGCCAACTGTGATTTGTAAACTCATGTTTCTGTAATTTTTAAAAAAAATCATATTTTTCAGTATATATTATTTCTAAATATCATATGTAAAAGATAATCTTTGTGATTTTTTTAATTTTTCTTTTCTTTTCAAATCTAAATTTTTTCAATTCAAACATTCTCAACCTTTAAATTTGCTTTACATCTAAGGAACAATAATGAGTGCTTGCAATATAATTTTTGTTGAAACAATATTGGGAGGGTCTCAAATTCTTTTTTTACTATAATTGTTGGATACACTTGCATGTTAGTTGAATTTTTTTTTAGAGTTTAAAATCCATATCACGTTGCTAAAATGAGACTGATTTAATTGCATATGTTAAAATATTGATAATTGTTATATTACTTCTAAAATTAACTCTAATATTAACAAGGGTATTTATGGAAAATAAATTACAAAAAAAATTAAAAAGGCTGCAAATAGAAGGGAAAAAAAAGGTATAAAAACAAACCTCCTTTAAAGTTTAAATTTAGGATTCAAACTAGTTCATGTGAATCAAATAGTTTTTTTTTTTTTATCAAAATAAAACACTAAATAGATTCATTGAAATATATATGTATACAAATCAACACTCCAGATTAATAAAATGTGTATGTTTTCAAAATTACTAAAGAGTCCTTACGAGAATTGAGCATATGTTATGTGTTTGCGATATAATCTCAATACCAATCTAATTGAAACGTGGAGAAAAATGGACCTAATTGATCCTTTCTCAAATTGCAAATCACACTAAAAAAAGGAAAGGAAGTGCATGCTACCTAAAGATTTCATCTTTGCAAATTTCTTCAATGTTAGGCTCTTCCATCATTTCAACAGTTCTAACAACATGCTAGCAAGAAAAAGGAAAACCTTTTGCATTTACTATTCCTAGAAGTATCTACATAAAAAAGAGAAAATAAAAAGAGAAAAAAAATGTATAATTTTAAGTAGTTTAACACCTATTATCTATGTTCACAAACTCTCAACATAATTTTATTATTTTATAATTTTTATTGGATAAAGTTACAAATCTTCCAACTTCCAATCTTTGAAAAACAAAATTATAAATCTTGATCTACACATAAATACCCAATCTCCTAATACATCCAAATACACACAAAATAAATTTTTATATTTATAATATTATTTTACTTCTCCATTCTTTAAGTTTATATATATATAAGACTTAGATGAATAACACACTTTAACCCAACATAAGATGAGACTAAAACACCAAAAACATCATACAAGAAAACTTGAATAACACACCCTTCAAATGTTAATTTGGGGGTGGGAAGAGACAAGGAGAGAAAGGGGAAGCTTATCTAATTATAACTTTCATGTGAAAGTTTTTAGAAGAGAATGAGAGGTTTTATAAACCTTCTTAATCACATGTTTTTAAGTTCCTTTAATTTGGAAGGTATTTCATTAACCCTCCTTCTTTCTCCCTTTTGCTCCTGCTCTCCCTTCAAACTCTCAAACAAACCCTAAAGCTATGAATTTGTGAGTCCTTATCACTTATATGTTGCTCAACATCTCAATTCTTATCCAATGTAAGGCTTCATTACTTATACTTTCTACCACAACAATCTTCCCTTTGAATATGTGTCTTTTTCATTAGGGATACTCCTCCTTAAATGGAAGCCTTTCAATTTTTTAATTATAAGTATTTATGGTGACATAATCACATTAGAGTCACTTTGACCAACAATGCTCCTTCAACTTGTATTATTGTAAGCTCTCATTAGCCACACACGTTATATAACCTTCATGTTGTTAAAAAGACTTATGTCACAAGAATTCTTTCACATGGATTTATTACCAACATGCTTCAATATTTGTCTAAGTTGATCACCTAGATGAACCATTAACTCTTATACCATTGTTGGACTATATACATAGGGTTAAAACACTAAAGAAATCACTTAGTAATATGTCATAAACAAATTATTCATACAAACTTGAATACCACATCCAACCCAAAATCTTAAGGTTATTAAATTATAGGTTTTTATTACTTATATGTTGTTTAATTTCTCCATTTTTATCTAATGTGAATATGGAAGATATTTTTATTGTAGTTTTTTATAAAAATAAAAGAGAAAAATCCACATGCTACAAGATGCAATACAGAATAGCTAAACAAACAATATTTTATAATTTGAAAATGATACATCACAATTATTAATCATTGTATGAATTTAAAAAAAATTATATATTATTTTTGAAATAGAAAAATGTATGAAAATATTTGATTTTTAAAATATAAAAATGTATGAAAATATTTGATTTTTAAAAATATGTATTTTAATATTCTTTACATATTTTATTAATAGTAAACCAATAAGGTAGTCTAGATAGCTATCAAATTCAATTTTTCATAAAATAATAATATAGTAAATCAGAAAAAAAAAATATTTGATAAAAAAAAATTGATTAGTTACTTCATCCATAACAATATTTGATACGAAATGAAATATTTAGTTACTTTATTTATAGTATCAATGTTATTAATAAGAGAGAAAGATCCAAACAACTAATTTAATTTTAATATTCCATTTACTAGTAATTTATTTTATGTAGACCGCGGAGCAATTGACTTATTTGAAAGCACGCTACGAAAGCTTCCTAACTTTTTTATTATGTATTATTTCCAACCTAACACTTATTCATATTTTATAACTAGCAATGGGAAACTAGCTAATGCACTCAAGATATAAAACAGTATATTCATAGATAACTAAATTACTAAAAGGAAAACATTTACTTAACCTACTACTATTACTACTACTAATAACAATAACATTATTTACTAATTATTATAACTAGTCACTGTTATTTTCATTAGAACCCCAAGTATTACTAGTTCTAATTCATTGAGTCTAAGTTTCCCTTCTAACATATTATTAAAAAACATTTAGTTTCAATTCTACCCAAAATAATAGGCTCATTTTGGGAGGTCCATAATCGAATCATGCACACGCACAAAAGAAACCAAAAAGTAGAAAAGAGAAATATCAATGTACTAAAGCATAGTGTAAAATTTAAAATGAACAAACTAGTGTGTATTTGGTCCAATTATGCATTCAATATAAAATTTAATGGTAAAAAAAATTGCAAAAGAGAGGCTAAGAGAGAAGACCAGTGGAGAGGCTCCAAAATTTGTGAGGGCCCAAGAATGAGAGATCAGTGAATACTTGGGTACGTGTGAGCCTTTATTACATGTGAGTCATAACCATTTTGCCTCTTCTTGTGTGTGAGATTTTTAATCCAAAATGCCATGCACGATTTAAACGTATAAAAGTGATGAACAATTTTAAAAACATAAAAACGATTGATGGTGTTACTTTTAATTTCAATAACAATTAATAGATTTAAAAAATAGAAATATTTCCTTAATTTTTTATTTAAAAATATTTAATTTAATAACATGTGTGCATTAATCTACACGAATATTTTACTGGTCTAATTAATTTTATCATATTAATTATAATTTTTTAACTTTATTTACTAAGTTAAAAACTAAATTAAACTTACAAAAAAAATACTAAAATAAGAAAACTAAAGTGATTACATAGGCTAAAATTAACTAATGCTAATTCTGTGAATTACATACCTTTCATGAATTAGTTTAAATGAGAGATAATTGTCTACGTTGATGCGACGTCAGATTAGGATATCCCAATGATTCCAACAATTTCAGTTTCAATAAAAATAATATCAGATCGAAACAAACCTGCGGCTGCAGCCTCACCTAACACCAACCCTAGCCCGAACCCAAATTTGAATCCCGAGCCTCTTTTTTCCTCCTATGCTCCAATTTAAATATCCCAATTCAATCCCAAACCCATTAACAAGGACTCCGCATTCTGAATCCAAATTCCTGGAGATTGTGAATGGTAGAAACCCTATTCTCCTTCGATTTCATGCGCTCCCTTTTGCCTTCAAGGGCGAGCGCTTCTTCTTCTTCACTCTTCGCTTTCGCTTCCTGCAAACAAGCCTGGTACTATCGCTGCCTCGGCGTCGACCCCTAAATCTCCATAAATCCCAGACCCATCTCTGCAATTTGCTGATTCGTCCTCCTTCTTTTCCCAAATTTTTTCTATTTAGGCGCCATGTTGCTGAGCAAGCAGAAGAAGAACCAGAACGTTAATAGCAAGAGGCTTTTGATCAGCATCAACGTGCTCGGAAGTGCTGGCCCTATTCGATTCGTTGTTAACGAGCAAGACCTCGTTGCCGCGGTTATTGACACCGCACTCAAGTCCTACGCGCGTGAGGGTCGCCTTCCTGCGCTTCGCTGCGACAGCACCCTCTTCTCTCTCTATTGCCCCCATCTTGGACCCGATGGTAATTTTCTTTATACTGCGTACAAACTACGTCGTTTCTCCTCCCATTTTGAATATATCAATTATGTGGCTGCGGATTTTGATTTGAATTTGAGAGTGAAATGTAATGATTTTGTAATTTGCTACTTACGTTTATATATCCTGTCGCATTGTTCATTATTAAATTAACGATTATAATTCTGCATTTTACCTTACTTTAATCTGTTTGGATGCGAAGAAAAAAATTTAAAAGAGAAAATATGAATGACGATGTGTTTTTTTTAATTTAAAGAAACAAAAATATGCTTTTAGATGCAATTTACTTTTCTTCTATCATGTTATCTAAAAAAAAATCTATATTACATTCTAAAGTAAGAGCTAAGTTATAAGTTTAATTTAATTTTGAAGAAAAAAAGCTGAAAGAAAATGCGGATTCCTTTGCATTTGAGATTAATAATGTGGAAAAGTTATGAATTTGTGGTTTGATGTTGTTGCAGCTTTGAGTCCGTGGGATACAATTGGATCGCATGGAGCTCGGAATTTTATGCTTTGCAAGAAGACAGAGAATGAGGGTTCTGATGATGGAAGAGAGACTACTGCACTTCCACGTAGAGGAAGCGGTACTTGGAAGTCTTGGTTCAACAAGTCCCTCAACCTGAAGATTTCTTCCCATTAAACCCTTTTTTTGTTTTACAATTTTTATTCATTATTATTATTTTGTTAAATTTATTTTGATGTTCCTCGCTGGTTTTGTTTTTGTCACTGGTTATCTCTATGCGTTAGCCAGAGCAAGTGTGAACTCTTGGAAGAATAAAGTGCTTTTTATTTGATTGGAGATGCCCCTTTGTAGCCTTGGATGGAATAAAATTGGTGTATTACTTTTTGCCAACTCTTTTCTGCCTTGATTGAAGCCTCCTTTTTATCTGCAAGTTGTGAGTTGAATGCATTGAATGGAGTGGTATGATTCAGTTCTTGGTTTGGAATCTCCATTCTTTAAGTCCACGTTTGTGTTGACCCAATATACATTAATGCCATCAGTTTTACTTTGACCCTGTTTTATTGATTTTAATAAATCAGTGTTAAATGTACGTAGACATAAGCTTGGCTTTCACTGACAATCGAAATGCATATATTTTTGAAGTATTATATAATCGGCGAATTGGTGAACCAAATATGGGAAGACAGCTAAAGGGAGACACCAGTCTGTCTTTATTCAAGAAAACTTCACGACGATAATTTTCCTTTCTTAAATTAAATAACAAAATTTAAGGAACTTAAATAAAATATACTAATAATATAATTATTTTTTATACGATATATCATCTAATAATAGATTTTTAAAAGGTGCTTGTTATGATACTTTAAATTTAAAGTCTTCTTAAATTATATTAAGATATTAAAAAATATTTATATTTTTTAAATAAAATATTAAAATTAACTGTCACGATTATTTTATCAATAGAATAGCATAGAATGTTTCTCAATCCTCATAGCAGAATTTATCTTTTTAAAACTTATATCTACAGTATTTTTAATTAATTGATGAAAAAAACTAAACTCTTAAAATTATTTGTAACACACAAACACGAATTTATTCACGTGCACACATGAATCTTTTTTTTTTTTTTAGTTTTAAAGTTTAAACATTTCATTTTTTAACTCAGTACAAAGTTTTCTACATGTGCATGTAGAGAACTCCCTCTCCTAAATAAATGAAATACTCTGAATCATGAAGGTACAAGAACCAAAATTGGGAATCTTATACAAAAGCAAGCACTATAAAATTTTAATAAAAATTGTAGTATTTATTATTATTATTATTGTTGTTGTTGTTGTTGTATTAAATTTTATCATATTTATTATTTTCATATAAAAACTTACAGGTTTCGGCACCCCTTAGAAAAATCAAATTCATGAACGTGTGTCTGCATCTCTGGAATATCGATTTGACCAATCTGAACATATTTAGGATCAAAGAGCATTGTTTATAGATATTTTTATTTTATTTAAGAAAGTGTATGTAAATAATGTTTACTTCACATTTACCTCTTTGCCCCTTTACCAAGCATACTATTAATGTTAAAAGAAAAGTGATTTTTCTAATGTGTACTATAGGCGCCATGTCTCAAAATGTTTGTTACTTTAGAATATTTAAAAAAAATTTAGGATAGTTCTCACTTCCAAATTGCTACAATAACTCTAGCATTTTTCTATAGTTATATTTTAGTTAAATTAATTTATTTTATTATAGTAGTAAGTAAAAAAATTACTTTTGTAATATGTATGCATTAAAATTAAGCAGCATCTAAAATAAGACAGATGGAGTAATAAATACCAAATTTTATAATATTTAATATTGTGAATGTATTGAAACCTATAATTTTTAGTAAAAAATTCTTATATATATATATATATATATATAAGTTCTTATTGTTCCCTTGCGTACATATTAACAAAATTTAAAAGTAAATTATATATATTGTTAGAGAGTGAAATGCCTTAAAGATAATAAATACACGATTCCTTTAATTGCTTCGTAATTATTAAATTCAGCATAATTATATAAATGTTATTAAGCGGTAGATACATGCAAATTTAACGCTTAATATCAAGAAACTTAACTCATACATAGGTCTTTAAAATTATTTTTAATCTCTTGTTATCAAATTAATTAATACAGATTAAAAAAGATAATTGTGAATAATCATCTTTCTAAAACGAATATTAAATAGTTCTAAATCTCAATCTTTAATATTTATAAGATTTGCAATCATTAAATAAGAAAATTTTTAAATAATTTTTATGCTTCAAGATAATATTTTTTTTTCATTTAAGGCTTAGTTTATAAAGTAAAAAGAGGATTATTAAAAAAATAAAGTAGACGAATTTAATAAATGTCACGAAGAAACAAAAGTTGCAAAGCAATACGATTTAGCTCCAAAATAAATGAGAAAAGAGAGCAAGATTTTCAATGCAATAGCAACGAAAGGGCTAAGCCTGCAATGCAATAATAAATTAAGTATAATTCTCGTAAATTATAAAAGAAAGGGAAAAATTAGAACTAAAAACCCATTTCCCCACATTTTCTTCAAAACTTAAATGTTCTCCTTTCCTCTTCGCTTAAACTTTACTCATGTCATGACTATATCACATTAGGATTCAAATTAATGCTCATGAACACCATATAATAATAAAGAATTAGAACACAAGTTTTGGTTTAAAGTTAAAAAATAAATTTTATATTTTTAATTAAAAACATACACATGTATAAAATATATAATTTAAATTAATTTCTCTATATATACATTTTAATTATGTTTAATATCTCAATTATTTTAAAATTTTTTCACTATACGACACTAATTAATATTAATTGAAATTCTTTTTGTCTGAATATTAGTGATTTAAAATTGCTGCATAAAAATAAAAAAAATTCGTTTTGTTTTCTTGATTTTATTATAATTTTTTATTATATTTATTTTGACATTTGTGTATGCTATAAATAAATAGAGAAAAGATAGAAAATGAATTTTGAGATAATAATTATTTTACAAATAAAATAAAAATAATCTTATTTTAAAATTAAAAATGAATATTTCAACAACAAAAATTATCCAAAAGTACTATTTTTAAGAGACAAATAAAATATGTAATCACATAAGATGTGCCCTTTTCAAGCATATTAGTACTTGGTTTATTAGCACGTGTGATATGCACGGGTTATCTAATTCTTTGAAAGAGATTTTTTGTGATTAATTAAAACAAAATTAATTCTATAAATAACTTTTATAACTAAAATACTTAATTAATATAAATTTTATCTTATATTAACTAACTTTAGTTAAGAAACGAAAAAGAAATAATTATTGAAGTAAACCTAATAAAAATTACTTTAATTTAGAAGAATAATATTATTCATCAAATTATATATATATATATATATATATAGACATATATTATTTTAATAATTCTATATTAATATAAATTTATCAATCCAACTTTAAATTCGAAGTTATTGTAAAATAAATTAATTCTTGACATATAAAACTTTACATCAAGTGAAGGGGTGCGAGCCACTCGGTTAAAACCGATCCCATACTCAACATGCACTCTTGAGACTCTCTGGACTCTGGGAAAAGGCTTGTAAACACCAAAGAAAATAAAATAAAAATAACAAATAAAATCAATTATCAAATATTTTGGTGTTTTTATTTTTAAGGTTTATCCTTTTTGTGTCTGTTAAGTAAATTAAAAGGAAACTAAAAGCGTTTAAAAATGCAAACAATTATATATTTTGCCATTTTTACTTTTTATTTTTTAATATTTTAACCAAGCAAATTGAAGAAAGAAATAAAGTTCTTCAGATTTTTATTTTTTTTATTAATCAATTTAAAAATATTTTTTTAGTTTTTGTATTTTTTTACATAATTAAGATAAAACTAAAGTTCCACTTATGTATCAACTTCGACGCCTTTGTTATATTGTTTTTATAATTTTTGAAGAGGAGAATATCATAGTTCTTTTCAATTTTTTATTTTTTACATTTTAAATTACAATTAAAATGTTTTCTTTTTAATTAAAAATTTTAAAAAATGAATTCCTTTTTTAATAACATCATCATTCACGTTATTCTCATTCTTTCTGGTATTACTTTTACATGTAAACTACTTTTCTTGCTCTACCAATATATTTATGTGATCTTTCAACTGAGAGTAGTTATTGAGACATCTTTATAATGATAATAGTTTAATCTCAATTTATATATTCTTATATTATTTTACTAATATTATGTAAAATTTAGAGACTAATTTTTTTTTTCTAAAAATGAATAAAAAGTATGTATTACACACATAATATACACACACATATATATATATATACATATAGCTTAGTCATGTCTAAAAACATGTAATATTCTACAAACTTCCTAAATTTTCTAAATTATTCAAACATATTACAAATAAAAAAAAAATGAAGGTCTAGTGAAAAATTCTAAACATACATAATTTTACATATAACTCTTTCTAGCAATTTGCCCTTATTTCCTCTGATCCATTTGAAGGAGAAGCATCATGAATAAGTTGTTGCCTAATAAAGGAGAAAGAGAATTTCAATCCTAATAGGACTCTGTATGACTATGGGAGCAATATGAAGATTATTAATATAAGTAATTATTAGCATAATACAACCAGTAAAAATAATGGTTTTTTTTTTTGTTTTTTTAATGAAGTAGGGGCTTAAAAGTCCATATTATTAACTAAAAACCACGAGAGAAAAAAATAGCGAATTTGTCTGCAAGCAAAGATAAATGAACCCAACTGGGTGGAGATTCAAAACAAATAACACCATTTGATATTGAAAGGACCAAACTTAGCAAAGTCATCAACCACCTAGTCAGCTTTTCTGAGGGTATGAACATATTCCATGCTTTGAATGCCACCCACCATTCTAACAATGTGGTTGACTAAAGAGTAACAAGAATGATCTCGGAGACAACTTTTATTTAGAAACTGGATAGCTATAGCTGAATTTGATTTAATAATAAAATCAACCTCAATTTCATGATCTTTGATTAAGCGAATGCCATGATAAATAGCCCACAATTCTGCTTGGAGGATAAAACAAGCTCCAACCTTTCTTGAATATGCAAAAATAAAATTGTAACACCTTAAATTTAATTTCCATAAATAAGAAATTTCACAAATTTTTGAGATAATAAAATTTTCATTTTTAATTCAAGTTTCATTAACCATTTCAAACAAATGAAGGATTACAAATTATATCAAACAGTTGCTATAAGACTTATTCAAATACAACAGTTTTCTAAAATAATATCCTAAGTCCTATAGCAGTTCCATCCACCCCTTCACTGAGTTTGGTGTTGATCGTCTTGATTACCTGAAAAATGAATGTAAGAGTGAGTACTCTACACTACCTAAAAACACACAATCAACGTAGAGTCTCACATCCAGCAAATTTTCAATACATTAAACAAACACAATCACAGGCAACATTTTATATCCATAGGTACAGTACACAAAACTCGTGCATATACACACACACACCAACCACACTCATTGTGGCACTATGATCACAGATTTACACAATGAATGGTTGTCGGTTACCCCCGTCTCACGGATACCACGTGGGCAATCACAGGTCACTTAGCAAAAATAGCAGTCAGAAGTCTAGTCAGGAAGAGAGTGTGTGGCCCGTGATGCACCCGTTCTGCAGTCGGTGTCACCACCACTCCCTCTTCCCCAAGGTATTTCTACCGTCCTCATCTCTCACATCCTCAGTGTATCGCTGAACCATTCACAACACATTACAACGGCGCTAACACGCCCATTCACGCATATTCCATTCACGCATACAGTACAAGTGCCCATAGTCATCTATCACATAACATTTACATACAATCCACATCCATCAATTTCGGATCAACACACATCATGTTCACATATCACGGCACATGGTTCACATTACATTTCTTAGCAATTTCCTACTCACTAACTCAGCCACAACACAATATTCAGCAAAATAACAACAATTCATGCACAGAAGAGTAGGATAGAGTCTCCCCTTACCTCGGATTGAAGACCCACACTCGGATTTGACCACGGACGTGCTCCCTACATAGATTTTGGCCAAAAACACATGGAAGAACTCTATGAGAACTCCAAAAACCGAGAAATAGAGAAATGGGAATGAGAAACGAAACCTTAACCATTAAAACTCACATCTAAGCATTCTCCACACGGATTTAATCTTCAATCAAGCTCTCGAACGTCTTTAAAGACAATTAATCGGTGGAATAGGGCTTTGGGAATGAGAGAATCAAAGGAATTTTGAAGAGAGAGGGAGAAATAACTCTCCCCAAACCCTAACCAACCCCCTTTAAATCCTTTTATGGTCACGAAACTCTCGCTACAGCGAGATATTCTTGTTGCAGCGAGGTTCCCTTGCTGCAGCGATACACCTTCTCGCTACAGCGAAAAAATTAAAGAAAACTGCACTTTGATTTCTGTAGAATCTTGCTACAGCGATACTGCACCCAGAAATGCACCCTAAACTGTCGCTCTATTGCTACAGCGAGAAGGCGACAGTTCTGGTCCTTCCTCTCCGGGCCCTCTTGCTGTAGCGAGAACAGCCCACTGTTACGCCCCGCACTTAGGCACTTAGACGACTTTATCAATACTCAGAAAGTGTGTATATTGAATTGTATAATCGATCTGAATCTAGATGTGTCTGACCTTTGACATAATGTATTGATCCATGTGATGTAAAATTGATTGATGATCTTTCTATGTTAGATGATATGATAAATATGGATGGTGTGTGATGACTAAGGCATGCTAAAATTGGTAGATTTATATTATTGATGACAAATGTTTAAATATTTTTGGATGAAAAAAAAGTATTATTTACATAAAAGAATAATGTGATATGATCGAAGAATTATGTGATGCGTGAGTTATAGCAGATTAAAGGGTGTAATTATGATACATGGATTATAATACATCGAAGGGTGTACTTATAATACATGTAAAACATGGATTTATATGATCATAACTCACGTATTATGACATGTTGATTTGTGAAAAAAAATATGGAAATAAAATGAGAAAAACTAAGAAAGAGAATAATATGAAAAATGCTGAGAATAAGTATAGATAGTTACAGAAATACATTAGAAGTGATTGTAAAAATTTGGAAAAAATGAGGGTGGTGGATATTTTTCTATGAAATGCGCATAATTTATGACAATAGAGGAAAAAGACATCACAAGTCCCACACTCATTTCCTGACATAAACCCCTACTTACACTTTTGCTAAAAAGGGCCGGATTGGCACACGTTGTATCCATATGTATTAGCTAACCAGTAACTATCTATGCTATGAAATCCTCAAGAAATCCTAGGAGCAATTATTATGAAATGATGATGGATATGAAATAATATAGAAATTGTGTTATTATAATATATGTATTGTAACATATCAATTGATGTTGTTATGATATATGTGTTGTAATATATCGACAGGTGCAATTAGGGGACATATTGATTAATGTGATATAATACATGTATTATGACATGCAGATTTGTGTGAAAATGTATGCTATAAATATTTGTAAAGGTAATTAATTTGTTGTATGTGATTCATTGTGATAATGATTTGAATGATTGAAGTGTTATTGTTAACTAATGTATATTAGATAATATTTTCAATATTATATATATATTTCTTTTGTTAAATAAGAGATTTAGTGAGGCAGAGAATACTCACTCTTACTAACTATTTTTAGGAAATGAATCTGAAGAAATTAAAGAAAATTGACTGATCTAGGGTCACACTCTCAATGGGAATGTAAGGAAGAACTGCTCTATAGAGTTTGGAATGTCAATGAAAATTTTTATTATTTAAAAGGATGAAAAATATACAAAATAATGTAATTATATTCGATACTATTTAATATAATAAAACTTTATTATTATTATATATTTTTTATTTAAATTATAATTTTTTTATTTTAAAATAAAATATTTTAATAAAAATATAAACAAATCCATACAATATATTTACTAGTTTTATACAGATTAAGAAAAGTTATATAAATGTTTGACATAAATATATTAAACATAAGAAAAAAATATAGATGTTAAAACAATATTACTCAGAGATAATATAAAGTCCTGGGAAGTTAAAAAATGGAAGGGGAGAAACTATTTGGGTCTGGTAGGCGTGTGGAGCTATGGTAAAATGGATGGAGGACCATTAGTGATGTGATCCAGCCAAAGAATCCCACCGAGACACAGAGCTTAGAGATCTTCCATGGTCCCATGAATAGGGAAGGGCCAAGAAGGCACAATGAGTCTTGATTTCTCTTATGACATACCTTGAGACCCAAAGTGTAGAAGGCTTGGAATCACATGTATTTTCTTTATTTTGTTGCATTGTTCATACATAGTTTAGTTTAGGGCTTAGTTAGGATTTTGGGCCTTGTATTTGGACCATGGGCTTAGGTAGCCTATTGGGCTTGAGGTTGTGTGTTTGTATTCCTTTTTGGCTTGTATTTGGGCCACCATTTCATGGGTTTGTATTTCCTGTCCACTCTCCCATTCCCTAGCTTCTTTTGGACGAATTTGGAAGGCCTATATAAAGACTCCAACACTTGTATTTTGAGGCTAATTAATCATTTGTGTAATTTTTACTAAGAGTTAGTGAATTTCTCTTAGGCCATTCTCTCTAGAATACTTAGGTTTAGATCTCTTATCGTGGAGTTTCCTCCATGTGATGAGAGCACTTAGGCTTATCCTAATTCTTATTAGGTGGTGTTATTCTACCTCATTCATTTCTTCTTTATTCCATTTGTTCTTTTATTTCAATTTGTCTCTAAAAATCTACATATATCCACCATCATATCTCTCAGTTTTCTTGCATTTTGGAGCATTGAAGATTAAGATCCATCAGTACAGTTGCAACCTCTTGTAGATCCACATTCCATTCAATTTTTCTTGGTTGAGAACACCTTGGATCACAACAACTAGAAGAGTAAGCATTGTCATTCTCCATGTTATGCCTTTGCCATTGTCTCATTTCCACGTTCACTTCCTTAACTCATTCACTCTACACCACAAGGAAGCATAATAAAAGACACTTGCTATTGCTTCCTGCTTCGACTTCAACTTCAATTTCATGACCCTTCTCTCCATACTTCCACTTCCAAATTAGGCTCAGATAGTTGGGTCGACCAAAAACTTGGATTTCTTTCACCAGGACGGTCAAATTTAAAACAACCAAACCAATTACTAAATAAATCTAACCATAGATTTGTAGAATAATGTAAAAATTTAATTAAATTTATTTTTGATGTTTAGATTAAATTAATTATTTTAGTTTTTATTTTATTTTTAATTTTCATAATATAGTGTTTCTTTTATTCACAAATAATTAAAATTTAACTAATTCAAGTATAAACTAAATAATGTCAACATGTAATTTTTACAGTGATTATTTTTTGTTTTAATTATAGTTTTAGTAAATGTATGCGAATACCCAATTTTATTTAGATCCCTTTTAAAAATAAATTTTAAAATAAAAAATTAAATATAATTTAATTTTTTTAAGAGGTTAAGAAAGTAGGAAAAAAACTAATTTAAAATTAAGTTAAATTTTTAATTTTTAAATTTAAAATTAGATTTAGAAATGGTCAAAGTAGTTTGTAGATTTTTATTAGTCATCAGAAAATAAAGGAGCCATTATTAAAAATAAATAAATAAATAAATAGGATATAGAGTTTTAGAAAATGCCTATAAATAGGAAGCTTAGGTCTTCCAAGAGAAGACTTTTAGGTGGATATCTTTGATTTTTATGAGACCTCTTTGAGAGAGAGTTCTAGAGAGAGCCTAGGAAACAAAGAGCAAAAGGAGGAGACGGAATCAGAAAAAACTATCTAACAACGCCAAAAATCTTAAAACACATCTCGAAATCTATTATAGAGAACAAATCGAAGGAAAGATCCAACCATGAGGGAGAAAAGAAAAAAATTTCATCAAGTAAGTGTTCTCCATTTTATTCTTTGGTTTGTTTCTCAACCTTCCTTTATCTAATAAATATTTTTCCTCTTTGTCCATTTTCCATCCCCTCTTTATCTAATAAAAATTCTTCTTCTTTGTTTATTTCTCATCTTTCCTATTTTATTAAAGATTCTCTTTCTTTGTTTATTTATTTTGTACGTTCTTCTCTTCTTCTTCATGATTTAACACTTTTTACAAGCGTAATAAATAAATAAATAAATAAAAAGAGAAAATTCAATAAAATTTTCTTTTTTTCTAATTTTTTAATAAATTTTAATAATTTTTTAACCCTAAATTACTTCTCCCTCAATCAAACTGTAAAAATAAATAAATCCAAATCCATGAAAATTAATTTTTTTTTCCAACTTTCAGTATTACCTTTTTGCAAACCCTAAAAACAGACTATTTTTTTCTAACTACTTTTTTTTTGCAAACCCTAAAAATAATATTTATTTTTTTAACCCAAAATCATTCAATTTTTTGCAAGGTCTAAAACACTATTTTTTCAACCCTAACAATTTTGCAAATTATAAAAATTTATTTTTTCCAAATCTTAAAATATTTTTTCTTTTCATAAATTCTAAAAATACTAATTTCTTTGCATATCCTAACGTTAAAAAAAAACTTAATTCCTAAATCGAATAAGAGTTATTTCCTCATCATTTTTGTTTGATCTTATATTTGTTTATTTATTTTATATATCTCTCATTTGTTCCTTTTTTGTGTACAAAAATCTCATATTAAAAGGTACATTAATTTTTTATTATTAAAAAAAAGGAGTCTTTTGAATCTACACAATGACCAAGTAATTTTGACAAAGTGGAGGATCCACCTTCAACGTTGCTTAGATCGTAAGGGTTTATTGAGTAGCCGTGTGCTAACTTGAACCCTGTGCAGAAGTAGATTTACTTTAAAAAAACAATATTAAAGAAAAATCAAGTTTTTTACAAAAAAAAAGAAAAAAATATTTGAAACTTATTCAAAACGCAATTTTTGGAAAAGAACTACACAGTAGCTTTAATTCTTCCGTTGCATACGGAAGATACGTAGGAGCGGAAATTTGATCCATTAAGTTCAATTTTTCTTTTAAATTTTTTTCAAGTTCAAAATATTTTTAAAATTATTTTAAACTAAGATTAAAGACTTGTATGCTCCATGCACACACATCACTAACACTTACCTCACATACATTTGGGCTTTATACCCGAGTCTGTGTGAGCCTAGGAGTAGAAGGTGCCTTGAGAACTACTATTAAGGGACTTTATGCCCACTTGGTAGTTGTTAATTTACCACTCAAATTGTTACTAGTACATAGACTTACTCATATTGAGAGGGCACGTCCCTACTTATGACTAAATCATGAGCTAGGTCCTTATTGTTTAATAGGAGAAATCTGTGGGTCATATCAGACCATTAGAAATTTAGATCCACCCATGAAACCATGCACCAACAAATGGACGTAGTGTACTCCAAAAATTAGAGTCTTTACCATAGAAATGTAGAAAAATAAAAATAAATAACAATAAAATATATTTTCTTTACAAAATTTATCATGTTCCTTCATTTGTTTAAAATCACATTCATAATTATTCATCCTACATGTTTTGTACAAAAAGAATAATAATTTATGCATTCGCATATACAAAAAAAAAATTGATTCATACAAAAATAAAATATTCATGAATTTATATATACAAAAAATATATATTCATCCATTCGCATATAAAAAATAATAATTAATGCATTCACATATAAAAATATGATTCATGCATTCACATATAAAAAAAATATTCATGAATTTGCATAAAAAAAATGATCCAGACATTCGCATATACAAAAAAAAATAATTAATGCATTCACATATGAAAAATGATTCATGCATTCGCATATAAAAAAATAATTCCATTATTCGCATATACAAAAAAAATGTTTCATGCATTCACTTGTAAAAAAAATAATTCCATCATTCGCATATACAAAAAAAATATGATTTATGCATTCATTTGTAAAACAAAAATAAATGATCCCTCCATTCACATATTCCAAAGTCATTAATGCATTCACTTTTTCAAAAATAATTCATGCATTTATCTATATATTCATTTTTCAAAATAATGTGTATTTAGATAACATTTTAGAAGCATACTAAGTTGAATTTTTCTTATTTCTAATTATTTTTTAAAAAAATTACCTTTAGAGTAAAAATATCTAAAGTTGTTCAATGTTATGCTAGCACATGAGAAATATCAAGATTACGTTTGTTCATTATTGAGTTTGATTTAAACAATATCCATTGATGAAAAATAGTCTTTTGATTAAAAATATATGATGTTCTACACATTGCTAGTAGATAGACCTCATCCATTGAGGAGTGAATGCTTCTTTAGAATGAAAGTCAACCATTTTCTGACCTAAGAGGAAGCATACTTCTAGTGTTAGAATTTGGAGAACTTCTTTAAATAAAAAATAAATAAATAAGTCTTTTCACCACCAATTCCTATCTTTTATAAATATATATATATATATAAATTAATTTCAAATCTTACATCCTTACATTGAACGTTCCTAATTGGACATGATCAATGAGTTAGAATACCATAACTAAGAGATGAAGAGGGATATCAACCAACAAAAGGTAAAAGTGAACAGGATTTTAAAGTCACAACGATCTCTAAAGAAATAGAGTAAATTGGTTCTTTTTAGATATCTCTCCAATGCCTATTCAGCTTTACTTCATTAATTTGAATTGAGTCTTAAGATGGAATGTCATACCCTAAGGAAGATATTTTTCTATGCTTGTTTGCCAAATAAAAATTTAACAATTGAGAAACCATCAATTTTCCTTTGATTTTTAATTCTTCAAAATAATTTTGCAATATTTCTAATGCTTTACCTAAGGCTTTAGGGTATCCCCTTTTTTTTTTTTTGAAATTTGAACTAACATGTTTCCTTTTTGTATAAATGTTAAAATACATTTTGAACTTTATTTCCTTACCCATTATCTTTCATTTTAAGTTCAATATCCATAATTTTTATCCCAAACAATGCAACAATGGTAGTATCATATCAAGTAACTTTAACTGTCTCATTATTCAAGCAAATGATAAAAATGCATGTATTTGGAGCTTTATCTTGATATATGAATATCGGTGTAATGAACGACTCACAGGGATTAGATTGCAATTGGGGCAATTATTTTGGGAGAAAGAAAAAGGTTTGAATCAAAGAAGAATAAGTGTAATGGGGCAACTTTATGTGGAATTAAAATAATTTTTCTTACAAAAGATTACAAAACCTTGTTTTTAAGAGTACAAATGGAAACAGGTTTGAAAATGAAGAATGTGATCATACTTATAAATTAGACCCCACTTGGACATCAGAGGATTGAATACATTATGCCGTAAAGATTTCTTGATTAGACTTTACTTCTCCTAGATATGATAGTTGAGATCTCTTTATAAAGAAAAAAAAAGACGCAAGAAAAAAAAATAAAAGAAAAAAGGATGGAAAAAAAAAAGAAATATTTAATTGTTAGATTTGAAAAATACTAAAAAAAAAGAAGAAAAAAGGAAAAAGGTTTCATGAAAAGTTATCAAAATGGATCATAAATGCAAATGAAAAGAAAAAAGAAAAGAAAAAAAGATGTTCGCTAGGTTGAAAACTTAAAAGAGCAAAAGTTAGGGCATAAGAAAAAGGGAGATTTGATTGTTAGATTTGAAAAAAAATTAAAAAAAAAAAGTTACCGAAAGGGATCATAAATGCGAATGACAAGCATGATAGAAGCTTAAGTTGGATCAATTGATGTGTTGAAATCTTTAAACTGGAACAATTGACATGATATATTCAAGCAGGGGCAATCGATAAGTGTGAAACCCTAAATTGAAGTAAATGGTGTTTCAAGCTTTTCAAATCGGGGCAATTAATGATTTTGAGATGAAAAGAATGAAAAGACATGAATGCAAACTGGGGCAAAAGAGAGTCAGTTGAAGTGCAAGACTTCAAACTGGAATAATTGATAAGACTTCAAGTTTAGTCAACCTCCTTCAAAGCTTGTTAATGAGTGGTCAATGTTACTGACATGTGCTACTAACATTGTTCATTAAAAAAAAAATACTACTCCAGTATCATTGTAATCATTCATATTCTATCCACTTTAAACTATATACATTTCATTCTCATCCACCATACATTACCCTATTTGCAATGTGTTTCATTTCTCTTTTAAATAAATTGTTGATTTTCTTTGTTCTACCATTAATTAATTCTGCATTTTGATAAACATATATTGAAGAAAATTAAGTGTTCACAAAAAAAAAAAGGAACATTGCAATTATTTTGATTTGTTTTGAGTCATAGGAAGTTCATTGAGTTATCGATAAATATAACGAAAAAATAAGCATATCATCATTTCAGCTCACAGAAAATTAGCAAAAACTAATATTAAAGCACATTGGCCAAATCTTTAGTCACAACGAAGCAAAGAAATCACAAGTTCTTACTCATATTTGATTCATAGGGTGCATGACTTTGTAAGGATGATAGGCTTCAAACTATTTGAAAATGAAAATAATTTGTTTTGCATCACTTTGAACATCATCATAACTGTTTATATTTGATTTATAGGGTGCATGACTTTGTAAAGAGGATCTGTTTCAAACTATTTCAAAATAAAAATAATTTGTTAATATTCATTTTGCATTTTGCATCATCTTGACATCTTGGACCATCGATATCATCATGCATCAATTAATTCAACTAGGATTGCCTTTCATAGTGCTCGGATAATCTTGATCTCTCAGCCACCCATAGTTTTAGCTTCATTATGCTTGTTGCATATGATAAATGTGCATGTCAACTTCATTTCATAAACACACTTGTTGCATCATAAGATTTCTTATCATTCAAGTCCTTGTGCCTACTTCCTATCAAGCACACCAATGACTCTTAGTTCAAAGATCGTCTTACTAGCCACATCTCATAAGCCTTTATTCATATTGTTCAAGTCCTTGTACCCACTTCCTATCGTGTAAGTCTTCGTGCCTACATACGTCTATTCTAATTCGCTTACCAACTAAGCCCTCATGCAAGTTTATCTCATAAGTCTCTATGTGCACTTCATCTCCAAGGACTTAGTGCCTATTGTAATCTTAGGCCTAATGCCTAGTTTACCTTGTAGGCTTTTATGTTAGCTTATTTTAAGAGCTGTAATACCCATCCATCTTACAAGTACCTGTGTTCATACATCCCTGAGGCCTAAGCCAATACATATGCTTAATCATAAGCTTCATATATTTTGTGCATCAAAGAATGTTGTGCTTGTTGCAATTCACAAGTCTCATGCTTCACATTTTAGAGGCACTCATGCCAATTTTTTTTAAAGGCCCACATGCTCATTCCACCACTCATGTCCTTATATCTCATAAACCTTACTCTCATTCTAGTTTGATCCTACAAGACTTCCTGTTATCTCACATTCCTATGTTCTATTCTCATCTTATACCCTTGCATGTTTGAATCATCTTATGAGCCTCATACATACCTCATTTTGTAAGCCTTGTGCTTATTCATTTCATACGCTCACATGCCTAGCATGTCTCATGGACCTTTTGTTCCTATTCCTTTTCCAAAGCTCTCATGCCTTTCCTCATACCAAAAGTAGCTTCTTTATTGTTCTACCAAAACTCAGTAGCTAACTGGTATATTTAATTTTTTGTTAAAGCTTGAAATCTTATCGACCCCTTTACTTTCTTATCAATGTCCAAAATCTGACACTCAGACACAAGACCAGGAACAAGACCAGACCTCGTTCCTCTTCCTGACCTACCATCAAATGAAAGACAGAGCAGGCAAAACAAGTCCTCTCCTCTCTCCTCTTTACTTTCTTGTTAAAGCCCAAAATCTGACTGGTCTCTTTGTACTAATGCAAATGTCCAAAAGTTGACTGGCTATTATACTTTCCTCCAAAATCAGACCGACACCTATATATTTTTTAAAAGTCCAGAACCTGATTGACACCTTTACATTTTCTAAAGTGCAGAATCTGACTGGCGCGTTCACTTTCATTAAATGTCCAGAACCTGACTCGTACATTTACTTTCATCAAAACACCAGAATCTGACTAGAACCTTCAATTTCTCAGAAGTCCAGAACTTGGCACATTCACTTTTATCAAAGTCGATAACCTGACTAGCACATTTACATTTTTCCAAAAGTCCAGAACCTGACTGACACCTTTACATTTTTCAAAGTCCAGAATCTGACTAACACCTTTACATTTTTTCAAAGTCCAGAACCTGACTGATACCTTTACATTTTTCTAAAATCCAGAACCTGACTGGTATCTTTAAATTTCAAAAGTCCAGAAACCTAACTGACACCTTTATATTTTTCAAAAGTCCAGAATCTGGCTGGCACCTTTACATTTATCAAAGTCCATAATCTCACTGACACCTTTACATATTTCAAAAGTCCATATTCTAATTAGCACCTTCACATTTTCTAAAAGTCCATAATCTGACTGGTGCCTTTACATTTTTCCAAAAGTCCAGAACTTGATTGGCACCTTTTACATTTTCATAATGTCTAGAACTTGACTGGTTCTCCTTCACAAAACCTGGCTCATATACAATGCTTATGTTATACAGATCCACAGATAAAATTAATTCACTTTTTTACTTATTTCTTACTATAATAATATGAAAAATTTTCTTATTCATATTATTTAGTAAAAAATAATTAAAGAGGAGTAATTGTGAATACTCAATTTGATCTGGGTCTCTTTCAAAAATAAATTTCAAAATAAAAAAATTAAATATAATTTGATTTTTTAAGAGGTTAAGAAAATAGAAAAAAAACTATTTTAAAATTTAAATTTAAATTTTCAATTTTTAAATTTAAAATTAGATTTAGAAATAGTCAAAGTAGTTTGTAGATTTTTATTGGTCATTAGAAAATAAGGGAGCCTTTGTTAAAATAAATAAATAAATAAATAGGATCTAGAGTTTTAGAAAATGCTTATAAATAGGAAGCTTAAGTCTTCCAAGAGGAGACTTTTAGGTGGACATCTTTTATTTTTATGAGACCTCTTTGAGAGAAAGTTCTAGAGAGAGCCTAGGAAACAAAGAGCAAAAGGAGGAGAGGGGATAAAAAAAAACTATCTAATAACGCCAAAAATCCTAAAACACTTCTCGAGATCAATTACAGAGAATAAATTGAAGGAAAGATCCAACCATGAGGGGAAAAAGAAAAAACTTTCATCAAGTAAGTATTCTTCATTTTCTTCTTTGGTTTGTTTCTCATCCTCCCTTTATCTACTAAAGGTTTTTTCTCTTTGTCCATTTTTCACCCTCCCTTTATCTAATAAAAATTCTCTTTCTTTGTTTATTTCTTACCCATTCTATTTTATTAAGGATTCTTTTTCTTTGTTTATTTATTTGTATGTTCTTCTATTCTTCTTCATGATTTAACACTTTTTGCAAGCGTAATAAATAAATAAAAAGAGAAAATTCAATAAAATTTTCTTTTTTTAAATTTTTTTTATAAATTATAATAATTTTTTTAACCCTAAATTACTTCTCCCTTAGTCAAACTCTAAAAAAAAATAAAATTCAAATATATGAAAATTAATTTTTTTCTAACTTCGAGTATTACCTTTTTGCAAACCCTAAAAACAAACTATTTTTTTCTAACTAAATTTTTATTTTTGCAAACCCTAAAAATAATATTTGTTTTTTTAACCCAAAATCATTCAATTTTTTGCAAGGTCTAAAACACACTATTTTTTCAACCCTAACAATTTTTTAAATTATAAAAATTTAATTTTTCCAAATCTTAAAATATTCTTTCTTTTCGTAAATTCTAAAAATCCTAATTTCTTTGCATATCCTAACCTTAAAAAAAAACTTAATTTCTACATCAAATAAGAGTTATTTTCTCATCATTTTTGTTTGCTCTTGTATTTGTTTATTTGTTTTGTATGTCTCTCGTTTGTTCCTTTTTTGTGTGCAAAAATCTCATATTAAAAGGTACATTAATTTTTTATTATTAAAAAAAAAGTCTTTTGAATCCACGTAACGGTTAAGTAATTTTGACAGAGTGGAAGATTCATCTTCAACGTTGCTTAGATCATAAGGGTTTATTGAGTAGCCGTGTGCTAACTTAAACCCTGTGCATGAATGGATTTACTTAAAAAAATAATAATAAAGAAAAATTAAGTTTTTCACAAAAAAAAAGGAAAAAAATATTTGAAACTTATTCAAAATGCAATTTTAAAAAAAAACTATGTGGTAGCTTTGATTCTTCCATTGCATATGGAAGTTACGTAGGAGCGGGAACCTAACCCGTCACGTCTAATTTTTTTAAAAAAAATTTTTAGGTTCAAAATATTTTTAAAATTATTTTAAACTAAGATTAATTTCTAGCATATTTTCTTTATAAAAATTAAAAATGAAAATTTTATTTTATTTTAAAAATAAAAAATAAAAAAATAAAGTGTTAGGATAAATGTTTTTTAATATATATTTCTTTAATACAAAAAATAAAAAAGAATAGTATTTTACAAATAACTCATTCCTTTAATTTAAATAATTATTTTTGTGTTTTCTTATTTTTTAGAAAATAAAATTAAATCTTTCAAAAAAATTGTTAAAATTGGAAATAAATTTAAATAATAATAATAATAATATAATAATAATAATAAATTTAAAATTTATAAAATATTAATTAGTTTCTTTTAGAGTGAAATAAATGTTGTTAAAGTTAAAATAAAATTTTGCACAATTAATTGGAAACCGTTTTAACCAACAGACGTCGTAGGGTACTAATACCTTCCTTACACGTAAATGACTCCCGAGGTCAAATTTGGTTTCGAATATTTTTTTTTATCAAAATTTTTTAACGTTTTCTTTAATAAACTTTGGTGCCGACTCATTGTCATCGTCATCCCATCGTGATCCTATTACGACAATATAAAAATTATTATTTTTTAATAACTTCTTTTAAAGTGTTTTTTTTTTTTTGGAATTTAGTCTTAACACTTTAAAAATTTAAGATTTAGGGTTGATTGCTTTTTTTTAAATATAGTTTTCAGTTTTTAAAATAAAAAAATTTAAAAACTTGTTTATTAATTTAAGTTTTAAAATTTTATTTTTTTTAGTTTTTAAAATAAAATCTAGAATAACTTCTGTTGTTTTTAATTTTTAATTTTTTTCTTCAAAATTTTGAAGACACAAATAATTCAGTTTTCATTAATGGTATTTTTATAAATTAAGTAAAAAGACAAATAAATATGGAGTTAGGGCTCATAACATCATTTATACTCTCGTAGAAACATTCTCACAGCTCTTAAATCATCATACACTCTCATAGCACCATTAACACCTTCATGACTCTTAAACTATCATACATCCTGACTATACCATCTCGTAGAGACACTCTCACAGCTCTTAAATCATCATATACTCTTATAGCACCCTCAACACCTTCATGACTCTTAAACTATCATACACTCTGACTGTACCATCAACACTCTTTCAACTTTTAAACCATTAAACATTTTCATGATATCGTAAACCATCTCATAAGAATAGTTAAAGAAAGACAAATCATGACATAAATTTGATAAGCACTCAAAATTTTTCCTTTTCTCATCTTAGATTTCTTTTTCAACCATTGTTGATTTAAATTTTGATTTATATTCTTACTCAAAATAAATACTATTCAAATTTAAATAAAACTTAAAACAATTATATAATTTTATTTTTAATTAATAAATAATTTGAGAACTTTATTAAATTTTTACGAGTTTTATACAATTTAATTAATATTTCTTCTTATTTTTAAAATTTTATAGTGAATTTTTCTAATCTTTTTATATATAATAAATTTTAATAATATTTTTATTAAATATCATTTATAACAAATTTCTTATTGTATTTTTAACATTGATATAAAATTTTTATATACAATCAATTTTAATAGTTTTTTTAAATATAATTTAAAAATAATAAATATAAATCAATTATAATTTCAATTTAATTAAATATAACTTAATGAACTCATTTATATTTTATAATTTTTAGTGAACTAACGTTTGTATTATTAACGATAAGTAATTTTAAACTTTCTTAATTTTAATAATAATGAATTTTGTTATAAAAAATAAAATAATATTTAAATTTACTATTTATATATAAAAATAATTATAAATATTTTAAATTTTAATAATAATAAATTTTATTATAAATATATAAAATAATAAATAAATACAACAACATACAAAAGTAACTTTAAACATTCTAAATATTAATAATAAATTTTGTTATAAATATATAAAATAATAAATAAGTGTGGATAATTTTAGATAAATATATAAATATAGATAGATATAGATATAGATATACTTGTTTTATCTACTGTTATATAAAGGTAAAAATACGATGTATTAAATAAACAAATCTATCTACTAATAAACTTAACATGAAATTCGTACAATATTTTATTTTTACAATCTTACATGGTTGTTAAAATTTCATATCAATTACTTTTTTTTATAAAAATAAATATTAAATATTTATGTTAATAAATAATTATAAAATATGTTAAACAAAGTAAAACTTACTTTTATATATATAATGTAAATATTTTGATATATTTTCTTAATAACATTTATCAACGTACAATATACATATTATATATTAATATAACAAATATCAAGTTGTAAAATAACCTTTATTATTTTAATTTTTGTCTAGTAAAAAATAAATTATTTGTGTAGATAAAAAAAAATATACTAATAATATAAAATATTATACCAACTTTCAAACATTACAATTTATGGACTAATATCTAAAATCTTATAATTGGCCCAATCAGCCTATTTTATAAAAGGGATGGTTAAACCCATACAACTCATAAGTAAACGCGCCCCCTCTAAACACAATTTTGCAGACTAAGAGAGAAGACAACTTTGTAAGTTTAACCCAAAATTCGACAATTTCTTCTTATTTTAGGTATGTCCTTCCTTTTCAGTTTTTTATTTACCATTATTCTCCCGAATAATTCATAAAGTGTTTTAAGTTTTCTATTACTGCCATCTTTTGGGTTTTATTTTTTGTGGTGACTGTGAAGAAACTGAAGGGAAAATCGATCCTTTGGTTGAAAGGAAATCAATTGATTGGTGTTTTTGATTTGTTTTTTTAATCGAAAATGTGGGTTTTTTTTTTCTTTTGATTTTCTATGGAGAGGGTATATTGCTGTTAATGCTTTCCGAGCGAGTGGAGATTAGGGGAAGCAGTGAGTGGAGATTCCCCTGCAGAGAGCCGGATGAGGGGAGACCTTCACGTCCGGTTCGGAGGGCGGGGATATCCCGACCCTACTATCATTATGCCTTTGCAATGTTACTTGGTTCAACTATTCTGATGTGGTCCTATTCCGTGTCCCGTGCTAGGAAGCATTATTCCTATTTTCATTCCAAATTCAAGAATACTACCGACACGATTGATTGTCTGTGTGCCTCTCTTATTACTTTTTTGTATTCCCCTATTCCTCGGATACAATTCGATCCTTCTACGGCCAAATCTCAATTTGTGGAAAGCCTTCGATGGCTTCCTTATGAAAACATCATTTTCGGTAGCCATGTCAGTTAAGAAATTATTGTTCTTCAACACACACACTCTTTCTCTCTCACAAGACGGAAGAGGAAACTCAAGTAGTCATGATATTATTGATTGATTATCATTTGTTTACAAAAGGGTCTTATTTATGCATTGTCTATGTCTTTCGATTGAATTACTTTTTTTTTAGCGAAACCCAACTGTATTTGTTGTTCGGTTTTACATTAACTAGTTTATGCTTTTTCTTCCTTGCACAGTATAAATTCATTGTAGGGTCGTAAGAAAAATATTTTATAATTCATATAATTTTTATAAAATTAATATTTTTTGTTATTATTAAGTGGGTGTTTGCCTCCAAAATCATGTCACTTTCTCTCAACAGAATATGCCTTCAAAACATAAGGAATTAAAAGTGGATGAAGAGGATGATAATTCAGTGGTACAACTTCCGGAAATTCCACTGGGACCTCACGGCCAAAATTCAAAAAATGGAGTGTATTTCATTCTTGAGAAAGCTTCACTGGTTGCTGCATATGTTGGCAAAGTTAGTTTTCTTTCCTAACTGGGCCATGCCCCTATCTATTACTCATATTCATGTTCTGTTTTCACTGAAAAAAATGAAAATTTTATTTTTTAAATGTCAATAGCATTTTTGAGTGTTTATATTGGTAAGCGTTTTTCCATTTAAAAATAGGAAATACAGTATTTAAAATCAGCATCAGCTAATGCTCTATATTTAGATTGTGTATTTGAATAGAGAAACATTGAGTGAAAGTTATACATACATATATATATATATATATGAGAAGTTTTTCCATTGATTAGAAAACAAAAGTATCTTCTTCTCTAAGCTTATTTTCAAGAGAGATTCTTTATCTAACATCTTTTCAAACTCTACCTTTAAGTAATTTTTCTTCGTAATCATTGCAATTACTTGGCTTATTTCAGAAATACCAGATTTTGAATCCAGATGAGCATGCCAGTTTTTTGTGGAGGAAAAATTTGAATCCTTATATTATAGGCCTGATATTGTTCACGAGGTTAGCTACTGTTTTCATTCCTTGATGCTGAGCTGGTGTCTTCATTTTATGTTTTGGGTATTTTATTCTTGAATTGCCCAAAGGCATCAATGTGGAGACAAGGGCTATAGACTTTCCTTGTGAGTTATGACTTATAACATGAAATTGGTAGAATGGTAATATTTGCATAATAGTTGGATGTGAAATAATTCCTACTATGAATTTTATGGTCTTGTATTATGTATGAATCTAATTACAACCTAGCGATTTGTTGGTTCTCTGAATAATTTTATTTTGTATTCTATTCCATTATAGTTTTTCTTTGAATAAGTATTGTATACAACCTGAACGGTTTGAAATTTTATCTTATTTTTCTTGATTAAGTTGACTCTTAAATGTTAATGACTATAGGCTCTCCTTCAAATTATGAGTAGTCGGCTTCACATGGCTGGTAGGTTACGCGCTGTATTCATCAGAACTGATGAAGGAATTCTTATCAGAGTTGAACCTCAAAGTCAAATACCAAAAACACTGGGAAGCTTTTGTGATATGATGGGTAAGTTTTTCTATTCATAATTATATTACTGTATTTGTTAGGACAGCAGTTGAGAATATGGACTCAAATACAGTTAGTCTGTCAATTGGCCAAGCCCACGCTATGGAGAGTTTACACTAGAAGAAATAAAAAATGTATTAGCGAGTTTGTTAGTTGAGTGAGGAGGAGTCTGTTATAGTAGGATTGGTTTGTGAGAGAGGGGGGAGGGGGTAGGGGGGAATCTTTTCAAAATTGAGAAGTTGGTTATGGATGGAGAGCATTAGCTCTCTTTAGAGCCTATCTCTTAGGCAGTAGTACTCATTCTATTGATTTTCCTTTTCATATCAAATAATACCAGTATCGTCTATTTTCCTTGTTTGAATTGCTTTATTTTCCCGTTGGCTTAACCAGTTTGCATCAATATTACTATATAATCTATCCATATTCCTGGTTCTTGTCATCATATTAACATCTTTTCCTATCCCTTGTTTTGAAATATTTAATAATTATTACAGCGGAGTTGCTGCAAAAGTTCAGTATCAAGTCAAAGAATGGTCAGGGAAAGCTTCTAAGGTTAATTGAAAACCCTGTGACTAATCACTTTCCTGTCAACTCCCGTAAAATAGGTGAGTACTAAAATTAGGCAAATGCTACAATGCCTATGTTTTTTATGAAGAGATTTTATGCGCTGCCCTTGTAATGTTGTAGGTCTTTCTTTTAGTTCACCCAAGGCAGTTCACTTGAGGGACTATGCTAGTGCCATTAATTGTGATGAGAACCTTGTATTTGTGGTAAGCTTTTGTGATCCATCATGTGCATTTTTAAGATGAGGCTTATTCTGTTATTTCACTAATTGACTTGTCTAACAATTATTTAGGTTGGTGCAATGGCTCATGGAAAAATTGATGTTGACTACATTGATGATCTTATATCAGGTTATTCTTAAATAATTCTGTATTTATTTGAGATTCAAGTTTTAACTTGTAGCTACAATGTTTTGTCATATCGTCTAAGATAGAATAAATGATGTGTATTGTTAATGGTGATTGGTATGTGTTTTCTATATAGGATCCAATCTAATTAGTGAATGTATTATTGGTTTACTGTTTAGCAATTCGAATAAGATTTGGATAGGAAAATTCAAAATTTTGAATAGATGCATTATTTGTAGTTTCATGGTGAAATTCTTATAATTTCATACTTGGGGTAGGAACAACATCCATAAAACTCTTCTCTTCTTAACAAAAACAGACAACTTGTAAAGCTTCACATGTTAAGAAAAGGTCTATTGTGATTATGTACACAACATAAAGTGAATTTTTTTTTTTCAAATTAGTTGCCTGTTCATATCATGAGACTATGATCCTAGTCCCTCAACCTGTGTGGGCTTGCTTGCAAGTAGAATTAGAAATTGGTAAAATTGCAAATGCCAACCCTAGAACAACTATAAGAGAATAGTGGATAGCAAGATGATTGCTACTCTAAATATTTAAAATACACCCATTATCATTAATACTTGCATTTTGGTTTCCATCAATAATACTTTATAGATTTAAAACTGAGCATACTTTTTATTTTAAGATGGAGAATGCATGTTGATTCTTGATTTTTGGAGGGTATATAGTTGGTTGCATCACATCCTTATGTTTCTTTGCTTTTGTGATTTAAGTGTTTTCAGCTAAGTTTTATTGATGGTACTTTGTGCTGGTGCTGATATTATCATTCTTGTTAATCTCGTAGTTCTAGTATTATTATTTTATTTCTAAAGTTCTTTGTTTTGTGTTGTATAGTTTCAGCTTATTCGTTGAGTGCTGGGACTTGCCTTAGGCGGATTTGCATTGCGTTAGAGAGAAATTGGAAGATCCAATGAATCTGAAGTATTTATTTTCTATTAATGAGTATATATATGGCAAGAGGGTGTTTCCTTTATTGGCATTTGTTTTCATTTTAAAATATTTGACGATTCTCTTAATTTAAAATTGAAAATAACCCCTTCTTTCCCCATTTCCCTACAAAACTCTCCTTCTAAATATACTTTTGTGGGCGGATGGATGGTATTCTTGTCGATGCATATTTTCTCTAGTTTGATAAACAGTTTTGTATCTAAAATCAATGTGTATAATTAGAAAGTTAAAATTTGATATAAAAATAAGGTTTATATAAGGTTTTAGTTTCTTAAAAATTTGCTAATTTATTTTGTCCTTCCTTCTTATTTTTCATCTAGTTCCTCTACTAGTAGACAAAATTCCAAAGTCTGTGAGAAGAGAGTCATAAGATAGATTTATAGTCCTATCTTAAATAACCCTCTATTGCAAAAAAGGAGCAATGGTCCACAAAATGTAAGGTTGGTCTCAACAGTTCTTCGTGAAAGAAGTAACTTGTTGAAACAAAATCACTAATTAATACTAATATATTACTAATAGAATAGAAATAGAATAATATTTTCTTTATGCTTTCCTCGGTTCCGTTGCTACTGCATGACTCACGCAATTGATTAGATTATATAGATATTCCTTTAAAATAGCATAGGTCATCGAAAGGATCTCGAAGACCCACTAATGCACGAAAGTTGAGATTTAAAAAAAAAAAAATTTATTCGAAGTTGATAAGTTCACACTAACACGTCAGTTTGGAATCCAATTTGGGATTTTCTTTAAGGGTTTTCAGGAAGGAAATAGAATGTAATAATATTGATTTATATTGATAAAAATATAGAAAAAAGGGTTGTTTAAATTTAGAAAAGGATTTTTTGATTCTTAAGGAAAGAAAGAATGTTTGAGAAAGATTTCTTGTTTTTGTGATTAATCTTTTTTTTTTAAATAATAAAATAAGAATAGTGTTCAATTGGAACTTGAAAATATGACTGAATTAGTTTTAGTTATTCTTTAGAATGAGTTGTATAAAGTGAAAATCTTATGTACAGTTTTGTAAAGTAGTAGTATGGATTATTTATTTGTCAACTTTTCTATTATTACACCTTAAAAATCAAACTCCGCCTTAAGTGAAGTTTTTAAAGTGCGTTTAATATTTGAATTTGTAATCAATTGCTGGTAATGACCATAATTTACAAGATCATTTTGTAGTCTTTATAAGAGTTGGAAGATAAGAGTTGGAAGAGTAAAAGATTTAGTCAGTTTATTCAAATTCTAATTCATATTTTCATAGTGAAATATTTGATCAATGATAAAATAAGATCTATTTGAATCATATTTAAAGGATTCCTTGATTTGAACCTTTTGTCTATAAGAATCCTACTAGAGCATCTTTTATTTTTAACTAGAAAATATGTTCGTGTGTTGCACCAATTTGTTTAATTTTTATTAAATTAATTTATTTAAAATATAAATATATAATTTAAATATAAAAATATATAAATATAGTTAAAAAATTTATTATGTTAAAATAATTACATTGAGGAAGATTATGAAATATGATAAGTCTGTAATTAGATCCTATTTTACAGTTCATATATTCATATTTGACCTTTAATTTATTTGGTGCTCACACTAATTTATATATTAATTATGCAGTTTGGTATAAAGATGTCGCAAGTATACTTTGGCTGTGTTTTGGGCCAAATTAGTAGAAGATTAAAGTTTCGCAGCAATCAGCAAGCCCAGACCCTTTCAACAAGCACGGAGTGCTTCGAGCCCATGCACGGTCGTGCTTAAAGCCTTGCACGACCGTGCTCATCTGTGAAAAGTCCAATTATCAAGAGTTTTCAGGGTTTTCAAACCCTATTAAAAAGAGATCTTAGGTATCGTAAAGGGAACCTTTGGCTTTCGGATACACTTCTCATCTCATCTCTCTTGCATGGGATCCTTGGCACACGCTTGGCGAGACTTGGAGTTTCAAGCGATCGTACTTGAAGACCGAGAACACATCTCATACTCTAGTTTGCTATTTCTTTTTATTATGCTTTTGTTTATGATTGTTTTAGTTCTTTTTTTAGCATGAGTAACTAAGTCCATAGCTAGGGCTATGGGAACTATTATTGATGAATTTATCAAATTTTGATGTTTGAATCTTAATTTGATTTCCGTTTTGTGATTAGATTTTTATCCTATTGCGCTTCTTTCTTAATCCTAATTAATTATATCGTCAGACAACCGTACCTCGGTTAATTAATAGATCTATAGGGTAAAATGAGACAAAAGATTAGGTAAACCAAACCAATCTTTCTCTTCTAATCGGTATTAAATTAACAAGTTCACAGGTTTCTTAAACTTTCTCAAATTGATGTCTAGCATGACCATTGGAGATATTAATTTAGAGAAAAGAATATTAATATTGCATGACCATTGAGTATTAATAGTATTCGTATGAATGATTGGTAATCACAACGAAATTGGATTTAGAGTTAAATAAAAAAAATAACATAAAGGATTGAATGAGAAAATTCATATGCCCTAGGTTCCTCTCCAATAAATTTAACCAAGACTTGTATTCTATTCTTTGCTCGTAGTTTTATAATTAATTTTATAAATTCTTGTTTTTAATTAATCTCGTATCTTTGAAGCTTAAACAATTGAATTAGAAAATTCTTAGTAATTAGAAATCAATCCTTGTGGGACGATATTTCAGAATTTAATTTAAAAACTCTTTATTACTTCTCGATGTGTACACTTGCCCTCCGAACAAAATACTTCCTTATATACAATATTTTTTGTATATCCTATATATTTGTCATCCTTTTCAATAATAAAGATTTTTATTCCTTTTGTTGACGTTACTTTAGACAATGTAACATATAACTGACCATGACTAAATACAGGTTTTGGCAAATATAATCAAACATAATTTAACGATTGTCATTGACTTTTTTTTATTGTCATTGCATAATATACCTTTATTGAAAATTGTTTTCTTCTTAAAAGGAAAGGTCACTTGGAGTCACTTGCTGTTAAAATTATTCGTGAAATAAGTATTTTAGCACTAATGTTGCTTCCTGTAATTATTTTTGCTTCAATTATCCACTCTCCTAAACGTATGATAAGGAGTCTTGTTCCATTGCACATTCCTAATGCGAGATTGATGTTCCTATGTAGCATAATTGATATTCCTTCTTTGAATTGAATTGCAAGCAATGGGAAGGAAATCTATTGAAATTTAAAGTATTCAAGAATTCTACGGGATACATAAGCTCTTGTTCAGTTATTTTATCAATTGCTTTGTCAATCTTGTTAGAGCTTCTGTAATACTTTATTGATCCTTCAACCATGTTTATGATATAATTATTAATATCATCAATGTCATTTAAAGGAGTAAGTATGGCTCTTTCTTGAAGATATTTTTCATCCTACATTTGTTGTTGAAAATTTGGATGTGTTTTCAAAAATTTGTTTGAGTGAATCTTCCATTGGCTTGAGTAGATATTGGCTTAAAATTTTTATTCACATGGGAATGTCTTCTCCTTCTTTATTAATTATTGGTATATTTCCATCTCCAACTTGTATGAGTCATTTATTAAATTCATGTGCCAAGGAATTTTCTTGACTTGAAGACGAGTTGTTGATAATTCTCATACTCTTGGACAACATATAAATTTTGCAATGATCCCACAAATAAGACTTATTAATGCATGCTTGAACCATGTCTTGCGTCATCCTTTTGGTATTACGGGTAATATTTATCCAAAATCTCCTCTAAGAAGTACTGTTTTTCTCCTAAATGGCTTAGACGTACTATTAGGATATTTATAACCAACAATATCTTTGAGAGACCTAGCAAGAGCCTCAAAAAGTCAATCTATTTATCATTGGTGCTTCATCCCAAATAATGAGATCTCTTTGAATTATTAATTGAGCAAGCTGAGTATTTTGTTTAATCGAACATGTGCTCTCTTAAAAAAGATCTAATGGTATTTGAAATCTACTGTGAGCTGTTCTACCACCCGGAAGCAATAATGATGCAATACCTATAAAATTTTAAAGTGATAATAAATGAGACATAAATAAAATCATGTATATAATAGCTTATGAAAGTATTAGTTAAAATGTAAGAAATATTAATTTTAATGGATATTTTTATAATTTTTATGACAAATAAAAAATAATTTTGATGATACTAATACTAAATTTTAGAATATTTATGTGTGTAATATTAATCAAATAATATTTTTTGTCGTCTTATTTTATTTAATAAATGAATATTTTAATTGGCTCTAGAATGATGAAAATTAATATGATGCAGCACAGCTATGCATATTACCAACCTCAACAATACAGTCATGTGCATATGCATATATATATATATATATATATATATATATATATTAGCAATCCAGCTTTATGTATTTTGGCCTCACGTAGAATGAAACTAATCAGCTCACGTAGAATGAAACCATTTATATAAATATCTTGGCCTCTACTAAGTGAACTAGGTCAGCTTAGGTAAGTTCCCCTTACCTGAAATTAGTTTTCTAAGATCGTGCTTCTTGTGAGTCCCAAAGAGATAGATCCAACATTTGGATATGGAGTACGGCTCGAATGGTTCAAATCTACTTAGAACAACATGGTATAAAACTCTTAAAGAAGAGAAAGAAAGAAACTCTAAAAACTCACCTAGATCTTGATGAGAGAGATGCTCTTATTTGGATGGGAAGGTATTCGACTTAGAGAAAGTTTTTTCTAAGGGGAAAGGTGAGAAAACAGAGAGAAAATGAGATAGAAAGACTATTTAATGAGAAATGAGCATTTCTCTACGTTAGGGTTCCTTAAATACCCCTCCAAGCCTGCGCTCTCTCGCTTGAGCGAGCCCTGTCCTCGCCTGAGCGAGCAAACTAGACATTGGAACCTCTCATATTTTTGCTATTCTTGCTTGAGCAAGCTGCACCTTGCTTGAGCGAGCAGCGTTCTTACCTGAGTGAGATTGGTCCAAACAACTACTTATTTTTCCTGTGACTCCTCGCTTGGGCAAGCTTCTCTCGCCTGAGCTAGGTTGCTTCTCGCCTAGACAAGGAGACAGCTGGGGAGGTCTTATCTTGTCTCGCTAGAGTGAGACTGTTCTTGCTTGAGTAAGAACACTCCAAAATGTCCAATTCAGCATGATTCAGTCTCGCTTAAGTAAGAACTACCTCGCTTGAGTAAGACACTCTACATCTAGGACTCTTAATTACAAGTCTTCAGCTATAATTCCTAGGTTATCACATGCACAATACACTTAACAGTCAATCCCTAACTTGCACTACTAATCACTTACAACAATACCATCACACATCACTATGAATACACTGCTCCCTATCCAGCAAGTATACATAGATTTCATATAACCCAAGCATATGCAACACCATTTTAAAAGGAGTAATGCTTATATAAAATGCTTGGTATCCAATCAAAATCCTCACTACTAGTCTTACTTCAACGAATAACCAATAAGTACTACAATTCAAAACTTCCATCCAGTAACTGTACAACTTACATGTTTATATTCCAGCATATGAAATTTCATACAGTCCAAGTATATATATAACATAACTTAATAGGAATAATACATTTATAAGTGTGTTGGCCTGACAGTGACTATCCAATAAATAAAAAAGAAAGAATAATATAAAGTAAATAAAACTTTAAAATTTAAAGTAAAAGAAAAATGATATGTATAATTTACTATTATATGTTATACTTTTTTCATTCTTCCACAAAATATTTTTTTTTAAAAAAACTATATTAAACACCTTTGCAATCATTTTGATTTGTTGAAAATGTTAAATTCATATCAACAAGCGTTGTTATAAATTTATTTATTTATATCATACAAAATGCACGTGCAATCCATTAGATCATAATTATTATTTTTAGTTTATTGACATGTTTAATTACTTTTTTTTTCATTAAAGAGGTGCTTTTTAATGTTATATAAATGTGCTACTGTTTATATTACATTTTAAATTTATTATATAAGAATATTTTTCACGCATATACATATATAAATTTTTTAATTAAACTATTTTTAATCATTATGCAGGTGTGTGTACTTTTTTTAATTTTTAAATTATATATTTATTTATTTTAAAATAAAACATTTATATATTACTGGAGCTACTAAGTAGTATTAATATTTTTTTAGTGATATTTTTTTTCAATATTAATGATGTCAACAAATACATTTATGAGACAGGTGCCCATCTATTCACCGAAAGCATGGTTTGTGAGGTTCAACTGGTGAGCAAGAAATTGATTGGTAGGGCTCAAAAAAAAATTTACATAGAATGTTAGACTCTCTCATATGATTTGTACTTTTTTTTTCATTTATAATAAACTTTTAATGTGTTTTGTTTGATAAAAAAATTGAATATTAGCACAAATTTTAATTTCAATCATCAATTAGGAATAAATTTTATTTCTCAATAATTTTTTTTTTATAACAAGTCTTCGGAAACATCAAACGCAAAAGTAGATCATTTTTGTACACAAACATAATCTTGTTCACACAGAAACGTATCCAAATACATATGTTGGTTGAATAATTTTGAACTTAAAAACATTTCATTTCCCACGTTGAACCTAGCACTAATTCTCTATTATTCCTGTTCTTTTGATAATAATCAATTTACTAGTTTACATGCATGTAGGAACCCCCTATCCTTAAAAAATTGGATATACAATGAATCCTTCAACATGCGAAAACTAAAATTGGGAGTTCTTGTGTAGAAAATATAGATGCCAATATTCAGACACCAATGATCACATTGCCTCCCACAGTCTTGTACACACAAAAACTACTCCCCAAACCATTGTTCATCTGAGCATGTATCAAATAGGTGTTTCCTTGCTAATTTATTAATAGTCTCAATGAAGGTTTTAAACAATACAATGACGAATATTGTATAGAAAATAGACATTATCTTGGATCATAGAGAAAATCCCAGTTTCATGAATTAAAAAATCCCCCATTTACTCTCTATTGCAGACATGACATGATTCAAGCAATGACTCGCAACCATATCATAGTTAGAAACTGCAGAGAAAATAAATTAAAAATAAACATTAGATCATGCAAATTTCTGGTTTCCCTTTTTGAAGCTATTCTACCAAGGAATAGTCATCATAAATTTTTAAAGAGCAGTTAAATATCTGTAAAATAAATGTCATACCTTTCACAAAATCATCAATGCATGCCTGGACCTCTTGAGTGTCAATTTGACCAACCTGGACACTGTTAGCTACAAGCAGTTTCCTTGCGAAAAAACTGTTGAGCATTGACAATTATTTTTAACACAAACGCCTCAAAACAACTCATATAATGCATTCCTATAAAAAAATAACATCACCAAACTAGATATTTTGAGAAAAAGTTCACATAAAATGGCAAATTTGTTCTGGCGTGAAGATTCTCAATTCCAAGAGATGGTCACCTTTTCTAATAATGCTGTTACAAAAATGAAGAGTTAATTAAAATTTTGCACCAGTAAATATCGCCTCTGGTGTATGTTTCTCACTCTCAGTCACATTATAATTTACAAAGCCTGAAGAATAAACTAACCCCCCCCCCCCAGCTTCGTATATTTGGAGCATGAGGAAAACTAGGACTATCTCAAGAGAAAACACAACCAAGCACCGATTCAAGGATCAAGCATCAGCTTTTCATCAAGGGTACAACTCCAGTGGTCAGGCATTTGGTGAAGTAACCTCTTCTAGACAATGAAGTTATTCTATAACTAGCCTTGAGCAATAGCAACAACTTCTTCAGGCTCACAATCCGTTGCTGAGATCAAGGAAGCAGACTGAATCTTTCCAGCATAATCAAGTCGCATCAAAATAACTCCCCTGACAAAAATTCACCAAACAAATGCATTAAAGAAGTAACAACCAACTAGTAGGTATCCAATTTGTTAGATAACTTCATATTAGTCATTATTGTAAATATCGTAATTACCTAATCTTCATAGATTTGATATTCTTTGTACCCTATACATGAGTATAAATAATAGAGTTGTGTACAAGAGACACAACATTCAAGAATCATTTTCTCTCCTTTCTATTTGTTATCAGAGGCAAAGCCTTAGTCTCACCCTCACAACATTCAACAAACATCTAAGCCTTCTGCACTTTAAGCCCTTGCTCCTCAAAGTTGTCATTGGTCGTGGCTTAGGTTTCAACGGCAAAGCAGCAAACTACACAAACAGAAGTTGGAGAGTGTGTTGTTTTAGGGTTTGGGAATTTGGAGTTCTCAAAAGTTAGAAGTAGCAATGTCGTTGGGTGGTCAACTGTAGCAAGTTGTGGCAAGGGATAGATGGATATAGAGATAAATAAATGGATGAAGGGAGATGTATATTGGGAAGGAACGAGTCTCAAAAAAGTTGTATGAGTTCAGTCAGTTCAGTTACCGATCGAAGCAAGTTGGATAAACCAAACCTGACAAAAACTATCCACTGTTAACTCACTTTTTATTCGATTGACCCGATACCCAAATAAACTCACCTGCTTATTGTTGAATCTCATTTGGTTCACATGGGTTCAGAAGAGTTCAAAGCTCAACCCCAAGTCTAGTAATCCCATATCTTTTGTTTCTCTACTCTCTTAAACCTCGGTTCTTAATTCTGGTACATCTGATTATGTGTCTAGTAACAAAACATAGGAGGATGGAGCTCAACTGAATTATTGGAAAGAGGTATTAAAATGATGATGAAGCAATTGGAGGAAGACCAAAAAGAATCTAGAAGAGGACAAGAAATGCAAGAATGAGTTTTTAGAAGTTGGAGGAAATTCTTGAGGAGTTGACACAACAATCCAATAACAAAGAAATTCAAGCAAACTCTTCTAAACAAGGTAGTTAAAATCGGGATTTAACTTTGAATCGTATAAGGGAGTAGAAATTGTAAAACAAATTATAAAAACAATTCAAAAATGGCATCTAGGTTCAACCAAGAACAGAGAGGAAGGAGCACAACTCAGGAAGTGATTTAAGGTTCAAACGAAACTGTTTTTCAGAGGCAAACTGGGTCAAATCAAACCGGGGGAATGTTCAGGGAAGTAAAGCACGTGTTAAATTTGATTGCATTTATGTCTTTCACTAGTTGTACTTCATTGCAAAAGTATACAAACATACATGTTAAATCTCGCTAGTTTTACAATATGGTTTAGAACAGTGCCTTATAAAATGCTGGCAAATCAGTCATACAGTTACAGAATTTCTATCAAAATTTAAAATAGAGACAATTGATAGATAACCCCTATGGTGGTTAGTTAATTAGTTGAATAATTTGTCAGAGTTGATTGGATAGTTTGTTGGGCTGGGACTGTAATGAGGACTTTAGTAGTTAGTTACATAATTGTAAATAGAAGGGACAGTATAAATAATAGAGGTGGAAAGAGAGAGGGGGGAGGGGGTAATCATAATTCAGTTGCGGAGGAGTTTCCCTGGTCTCTCAGATATCCAGGAGAGTTATTGTTCTATCATTTTCCTTATTTGTTTTGCCTCCACCTAGGGAATAGGTCTGGAATTGGGTTTTTTTTCTCTAGATAAATATTCACTTTCTTATCATCGTACCAGTTTCTATCAACTGGAACAGAGCTCCAATCATGGAGCTGTGGGTACTGTAAAATGGTGAATTCTGGAGCTGTTCAGATGTCCACAAGAATGAAGAACGAAATTCTTAACCTTCTTGAAGAAATGAAGAGATTGCAGATTCAAGAGAACTCAAGGAAGAACAAGACCTGGGGTGCAAAAATATATAAGTCAAAGGGTCTTGGAAGCAAGAAAACAGGGGCGACATGGTGAAACAAAAACCCAAGCCAAAAAAATGTGAAGGTGAAGAAGATAGAGGTGGAAAGTAAGAACCAACATGGGGGAGAAGTAGCAAATCTTGGTGGAGATGATGCAGAACCAAGAAACGAGCAAGAAACAAAAAGCAAAATGGCTATGGAACGAGAATGAAGATTTGCACTAGAGAACGAGAATGAAGTTTAAATTGGCAAAGTTTAAATTGTTGGCACTAGAGAACGAGAATGAAGATTTGCCTCTCTTACAAGAAGTGCAAATAGAAATTTCAAAGAATAAAGCATTGGTGCAAAAGAACATCATAAGAAGGTGGCAAAAGTTGAGGAAGAAATCAAATACATTGAAAAGATGTATGGGCAGGCAAAGGTGGCGTACAGCCAGGGACAGATCAAACTACTTCAATGAGACACATCCTCACAAGGAGGAAGAATTATGAATCACAGGAGGAGGAGGGTGCTAAGAATAGGGAGGGTTTGAGCACAATGGGTCAACAGAGGCAAAAAAATTTTGAGTTTCATGCATGCTTGCTGAACCTCCTTTTGAGGCAGTGTATAGTGACTGTTAAGAAACCTCTGATGAAGAAAAACTCACATGGGAACAATGAAAAGCAAGGGAAGGATGGCCAAAACAAAAACAAGGTCATTTTTTCACCTTACTAAACCAAGCCTAGATTGTTGTGGTGAAGAAATGGGCCTTTCAGGAATGGAACCCAATGAGACCTGCCTACGTTGTTTATCAGGTAGAAGTGAAGAATCGGTGAGTCATGGCAACATGTTTTTCAGTCTTTGATATATTTAGAAAATATGACAATTGATGTTGATATATATAGAAAATCGGTGAGTCCAAATGCATTCATGAAATTTGGAATTGTGCAAATATGGTATTTGATAAGACAATTTTGTGGCTTATGACTACATAACATACGTATGATATTATGCACTACATGACAAATTATTATCATTGGTACTAGTTTCTATCAGCAATTTTGTAGTGGCTTATGATTACATGCATATGATATTGTGATTGCTAGAAGTAATACTTCTTATATATTGCTTTAACTCCTTGCTTCAGACTCAGTTTCAGACAAAAGACTTGGCTACTTTACAATAACTTCAGGCAACGGGGTTGTGTTGAGTAAAGAATAAGGTAATTTTCTATTATGCCTATTAAAAGCTAAATTATACAGGACTCCAGAGATTCCCATTGTCAAGTTTAATGTAGTTCCAGGAAATGCTCTACAAGAGCAGTACAGGAGGCTGGTTAGGAACAGAGTTATCAATGCAGGCTAGTGGGCCCCATCAGATAGCGGGCTAATGTGAGCCAAGCTAGAAAGGTCTGGAACAATTCAGGCCTTTAAAATGATAGCTCAAGTTTGGCCCTTTGCGAGTAGTAGACTAATACAGGCAGCCACTTTACAACATTTTTGTTTCAAAACATTAAAATTGAAAACATCAAATATCTATCCAACAATTTTAAAACGAAAAATATCATCAAATCACTTCATCCAACAATTAAAATAAAGTAAAAAACAGTCCAACTAATTCCAAATATTCAAACTAGTCTCTCAATTATTTAAACCTCCTTGAAAAGCTTTGTATGTCCAATGGTAATGACCTCTCTCTCATCATCATCATCCTCATTATTATAATCTAAAATTAAATATTGATTATGTTAATAAATTTTAATATAAAAACAAATTAATAAATTTTGATTTATAAATCACAATTTTAATTTAAAATAAATATTACCTACAAAAAAGAAAATCACTGAAGAAAATAGCAATGTGAGTTGCGAGCAGCCTACAGGCTACCTCATCCTGAGTCAGCATGGGAATAGGCCTAACAGGTCAGGCAAAAAAGGTCTAGATTTGTTCAGGCCTTTAACTCTAATGCCTAAACCCTCATTTTATGCAAGTTTATTCAAACCGGCCCATCAATAGGCCCATTTTGCAGGCTCTAGTTAGGAAATTGGACTATTCAACTACAACTTGGCGGTCAGATATTGCAAATACTGCCTTCCCAATGAAGGTGAGAAGATCAGTCAAATTATGTCATCTACTAGATCCTAGTGCTGATCCTTTGTACATGTGATGTTATTTACATATATTGAAATTTCTAAGGGAGAACATGGAAGTGGTATTGTCGATAAATATCTATTGCTGAGTAAGATATCCGCTTGAAGGTAAATTTCAGGTTATTGTACTTCTCTCTTAACACAACATAGGCCTTATAACCACTATGATTCAGAAAATCAAATATGCTGCAAATATGTTAACATGATCCAAATCAATTTTACCTTGCAAATCGAGATTGTATTGAAATATCCCGAACCTTAATTCTGTTGACTGTACCGCTTTGGCTTACAAGAACCACTTGTTCATCACTTTCACCATCCTCTGGTAGGGACAATAATATTTAACAATGATATTTCACAATAACTAAAACAAGTTTACAACATAATCATAACAGCAGCAAAATTAGTAATTGTAATTATCAGAACTGTAACTGAAGATATCACTGCTAAACTACACATAAAATAGAGAAAATACCTGCTAATGAGAATCCTACCACAAATACAGCAGTCAAGCAATCTTCGGCAGAAAACTGATTACACCGGTAGAATGAAACATTTTAAATAAAAAAGGAACTTGTATTACTGTCAAGAAATGGACTTTTCCAAGATATAAAAAATACCTTGTATCCTATCAAACCAACTCGATTCAAAGATGATATTCGGAAACTGCTTAAAGGAACCCGCTTTCCATAACCATTCTCAGACACAAACAACAACCATGGGCCATTTTGGCCCTTAGCACTGCAGGCAAATAGTAAATAAATATATTAAGGACATGTGTCATAAATTGCTCCCATATTGCCTTCACAAGACAGTAGTCAACAAAACGGCAAAACACTTCCCCTTTGTGCATCTAGACTCGTAATCAAGAGCTAAAGACAGAATAAAAGAAGATGCAATATCTAACCTCTACATAATCTATGGATAAAAATATCATCATATAGGTCAAAAGGGGAAAAAATTATAAGTAAAGAAATAGACTTCAAAATAAAAATATTTAAGCCAACTAGAATTCCCAAAACACCTATACCATTTCGAAGGGTTATAGTTAGTAATAATATAGTTGTTAAGCACAAATTTACAATTTATGTTCAAGGCATTCAAACAAATGGACCAATTTTACCGAAACAAATTTCAGTAAAGAACACAAAATGTATGCTCAAAGACACATTAAGAAACTAAATATATAATTTTGTCTAACTTTAAGGTTGTGTTTGAATGGAGAATTTTAAAATTCTACAAATATTAAAGCAATAATGACCATGCTTGTAGTGGGAGTTAGTATGAGAGGAATTATGAATGGCATACATAATGTTAAGCAAAATAGAGAAATTTTTAAATTCTCTCAAAAAGCAAGTCATTTGAAATTCCTTCTTTTTGACACGAAAATTATCTAGTTAAAATTTTGTAGTATTGTAAAACTATTTTTTCTTACTATCCAAATATATAAAATTTAGTAATTGTGAAATACTCCATCCAAACACAACCTAAATGTTGTCATCAAGTAGACATGCTGACGTTAAGCACATACGAACATGATTCTAGACAATTACACAGTTATAGGACAATGTTCTCAATCAGACCATGCTTGAAGTCACGCACGTGGGTAAAACAAACGAAGTCAGACATAATTCTCACAGCTATCAATTCACTACCAATAAAAGCATGCAGGATCTTGTCATTATTACTTGCTCCCAGGAAATTTTGATGAGGTTTCCAAGTTGTTCCACATGGCTGCTGGTATAATGTCCACACTTGCCATCCTATCCCCTTCCCTGAGTCTCATTGCCACTGCTCCTCGTGTATTTCTTCCTAGTGTGCGAATCTGAGCTTAAACCAAGATGGTAGTGTTGAAGAAAGATTATAATGACAAATTATGGCAACAAGCTGCTAACAGTTTTGGCAACGATATACTAATATTTTCACTAATTTATCTTGACATTCTTTTTCATTTCCATATTTCCTTATTCATTAAAATTTGATTCACTAAAATTTGATTTCCTGTACGTTTTTAAATTCATAAATTTGCTGTAAATACGTTAGATAATTTTGAAATCATAGGGAATTAACTGAACAGTGATTATGATGTAAATTTATGAGGCTGAGAGTTAGTCTCTCAAGCAAATTAAAAAAAAATTAACTCAAAGTCGCTCTAACACCTAAATTCTCGTAAGTTAAATTATTTACAACAGCTGAAAGCCTGAAACTGTTTCCAAGACAAGTTATTCCAAAGAGATCACAACATACAGGCAAAATTCAATGCTTTGATTTGCAATAAATTTCTTCACAGATATAGTGATTTAAGTCACTCATATTTCAATGTTTAAAGCATTTGAAATTTAAAATTTTACAAAAGAAATAGAAATAATAACATAGCAACTCACCTTACTGCACAGGCTCAGTATGACCATTCCATTATGTGAAGCCATGGCCACAATGTCATCATTTGTGCAACGACGGACCCATTTCAGCTCGTCACCAGGAACCTTTAATTTTAAACATTATGCATGAATAATACTAATAGGAAAAGATGTTACCAGTAATTTAGCAGTAGGACAATAGATAGGAGATACAGCAATGGAGAGAAGGGGAATTGAAACGAGAACAAACCAATTGAATAGCAATGATTCCAGTTGTCCTGATTGATGAAAACAAATTCAAGGATACTCTCTTGATGTAGCCTTGCATTGTAAGCATCACCAAAAACTGATCCTCGGCAAACTCACTCACAGGAATAATAGAAGTTATTCTTTCACCATCAGATAAAGATAAAATCTGGCCCAGAAAAAAACAAAAGATTGTTATTTTAAGCAACTTGTGTTTGGTCTGGTACAAGTGTTAAAAATTTAAAACATGCATAGTTATAAACCCTAAAAATTAAAACATTTTAAAAACATTCCAATCCCAAATTTTTTTAAGGGAAGGCTCCACACAATGATTAGAGTTTAGAGATGCCGCCAGATGATTCAAGCAATGGAATTAGTATTTGCAAATACTAGGTAAGGATGCATAGTGCCTATAATATTTCCATAATGGGTCCAACCCATCCATGGACCCCACTGTTGTGGGAGCTTTGTAGCACCAGGTTGCCCTCTTTATGTCACACCCCAATTTCTTTCTCCATTACTCTGCATGCCTAACTCCATCAAATTTAATTGTCTCCAAATTCCCACTTTCTCTCTAAATCATTTCATTGTATTACTCTAGGTGTGCATGTTTGTCAATTATACATGCATAACTAACTGTATTTGAGGATCCATGACATACTACACAATCAAATATCGTTTTATAAATGTTGAATCAATGAATTGAAAGTTCTCACAAGCTAGATTAACATCGTCAAATTTATAAGATTCAAAAATAGTTTGTACTTTATTAAATAATTATTTTACGGTTCAAATACATAACATAACTGATAATTGTTAGATTAGATACATATGAATATTCATAAAAGTGAAGACAACTTGCTCCTTTTAATTATTTCCATTATCATATTTTCTGTCCAAACCTTCAGATGCTTAACTATAGGCAATGCTTTTGTGTGCTCATTTTCCTGTCGTGTGGAGAAAGGACCAAAATACCTGAACAAGTGGTGTACCAGCAGCAGTCCGGCTACATTCAGGAATTTTGTAAGCTCGAGCTGAGTATACTGTTCCCTTATCACTGAAAATAAAGTTCAAAAGCCATGCCACATTCAGTATCCTTGAATTTGTTACTGACAGTAAAATAATTAACAACAGCTAGAAAAGAAAAAAAATGATGATTCTGAATGAAGCCTGCATAATGCCATTTACTATATAAATAGTTGTTTGTTACTCAAAAGGCTAGCCAAGGCATAGGACAAGCCCAATTAAAAGCTCAATATCCTTCAAAGAAAGGTGCATACCAACGCAAAACTAAGTTCAGGTTCTACATACATCATGATGAAAAATAATTATATGAAGAAAAATGCTAGCAGCAACACATTATCATTGAGTGAAAGCCCATGTTCAAAAGAGAATTGTTATAGCACTAATTATACAAATCATGGATGATGATCTAATCTGGATTTATGGTTTAACAACAAGTCTTGTGTTCAGGCCATTTGTCCTAAAGAATTGGAATTTTAATACATGGCTTACTGTCTTTCTAAAGGTACAGATCTCTTAATAATAAACAAATAAATGAGTTTCATTCAAGAGTCTTCTTCATCTCGGTTCTGCATTAAACTCATTGTCCCAAAAATTCAATAGACATTATTTTACTCAAGGCAACAAAAAAAAACCTGAAATAAAGAACATGATCGTGTGCACGACAAACGAGAAAATCAGACATGGAATCATTCACTCTTAGTTTTCCTACAGATTTTCCAATTGTTCCACGATTTTGTAGGTTGAAAGTGCTTGGCTTCATCCGCTTCACATAACCTTTTTCACTAAGTGCCTGAAAGAAAAAACATCATCATGAACATGATAATCACCTAAATACCTATTGATAGAAAAGGACAGTGCAAGAGTAAGAATTATATACTTGCTTCCACATACCAATAGCATATCCTCATTTGGAATAACATCAATGTCTTCAAGTTGACCATTATCTGTGTCTTCCAACATTGAACGTCTTGGACAGGCAAACTTATTTTTCAGTTCAATGGCTTCTTGTTCTATAAGCTAAAATATTAAAAAGAGGTAAAACAGTTTATCCCAGAAAAAACAAAGAAATGTTAACAGCATCTGTAATGAATCACAGAAAGAGAAAGATTAGAGGTTCACTAGATCTTTTGTAGAGTTTAGCTATCAAGTTGTTATGAGTTATCACATTTTTACCATCGTTAGTGACATGTATTTCTCCATGTTGGTGATTATCTTGGGTAGTTAGGATCAATCACAATCATGCGATTCTGATTTCTACAAATGTATTTTATTTTCATTCCTCGCTACTTAAGGCTATTTTTGGAAGTTTTCACAGCTGTTAGGTGTGTTCACATGCTGTCCCTACACGTGATACGCTTACACATGTTTGGCTCATACCTTCGTGTTTGACAACTGCTTGGTTCTTATTCCACCAAGGGATACAGTATTCCCAAATCCCACCAGTGAAGAGCTTCCATGTTTCTTAGTTTGCCTAGAATCAGCTTATACCTATGTGATGTTTTCTGCTCCTGACTTTATTTGGCCGCTGCATGGCTCCAAATAGGCCATTTGGTTAGCTTCTATAAGTTTCTATATTCTGTTATGATAGCTGTAACTGATCGTTAGTTTGCATTCAATTTTTATCTTGTAGTTAGTGAATAACTATCAGTATATATAGCATCATCAGAATCAGATCATTAAGTAATGAAAAATCTCAGATTTGGCTGTTCAGCTAAGTGCTTGTGTAGCTTGTTGTCTTCCCCTCCAGCTTCAAGCAGTTGATCTGGCCAATTCAAGTTGTTTCAAGGCAATTTGAACTAACTAAAGCCATATTTTTTTTCTTCTTCACTTGTTTCATCCATCTTCATCTAATCTGGTGGTGCATCACTCCAGCCATCCACTAGTTGTCTGGCTGTTTATCATTGTCTCCCATAAAGGGTTTTTAATTCCTCGTTTTGCTATGATGTCTCTCCCACTACATGATTTATTTCACGGATACATTTTTGAGTTATTTTCTATGAGTGATTTTATGTATACCTAGATGAGAGCTTAATAAGCTTTATCTTGATGGTGAAGGTTAGAATACTAGTCTAGATTCATTTACATAGTAGTCAAGATAGAAAAATATACCTAACATGTTAGAATATTCATCAATTATGATTAAGAGTTTAAGACTGCAGCTAATAGCTGTAATTAGTCTAAATTTAGTCCTTGATTAGCTCCAGTACTTAATTCACTCACAATATTCCCAATTTCTTACGGTGTTTCAATGTATACTTGTTATTTGTTAATTGAAAGTCAATCCCCTACTTATGCTGTTATGCAATTTGCCAATTCTAGTTTCTCCCTTGTTCCCTTCAGTGCTTGAGATTTAACCTTACAGATTTTTTTATCTACATCAGATTAAGATAGGAACAGCGTTCACAATCTAAGGGACAACAATACAATTTTACACATTGCCTGATTGCCATACCAGCTACCAGCTAATAGGTAATACCAGTAGCACCCTGAAGAAAAAGACTTAGGTGCTAACTCTACAGTTAGCAACAATGAAATCAAAATTTTAAGAAAGCTGATAGGAGGCCTTTTTTAAAAAGGTCTATCAGAAAGAATAGTGGGTCAGTCTATGATGAGGACCAAATACATTAGATGATTGTTATAAATATAGATAGTCAAGTAGTTAGAAAAGTCTCTTATGAATACAAGGGAGTTAGCCAGGGATAGTTATTGATTGTATTGGCTATATAAAGCCTGTGGAGGAAAGTAGGAGTCTTTTGGAGAGAAATTAGTCAGTTGAAGGACCAGAACCTCTTGTAGTCTGGATAGTGTAATTCTTTGTCATTCTCAATAAAGATTTCATTCTATTATTTTCAATTCTGAGCCAGTTGTATCAAAAGCTAAGCCAGTTAGTTATGAATGAGAGAAACACAGCACCAAAGTGAAACTATACCTCCAGTATATTTTTCCTGCTGGACAACAGTTCCTCTAACTTGGAAATTTGTTCCATCAAAGATTTACTTTCAGCCACAAAGTTCCCACTCTGCACAGGACAAAGCTTATAATTCTACTTATACTCTACTCACATATATATTTATAAAATTTTTGATAAAGAAAAAATCAATTATTCTAGTCTAGTTATAGGCATCATTATAATGCACCTCACGAAGGGTCAATCGTCTTAGGCTAATGTCCAAAAGAGCTTCAGCTTGTTTATCAGAGAGACTGAATGCTGCAAATAGATATTATTCATCCACATTAAATAGCTAAATGATAAAGAATTTCAAGCAATGATTACATGCTTTCATTTCAATAACAAGTAGAACGCTTCAATAGATAGGGATACAAAATGAAAAGTTTCCAGCTGAAATAAGCCAATTCATAAGCTTAAATAAGGAGTTTACCATTACGTAAACCAGCCGCTGCAGCTGAGTTACTTGAAGCTTCACGTATTATTCGAATCACCCCATCCAGATTATCAAACCCAATCAGGATTCCCTGAGTTTGTTCAGAACATAAGCTTACAGCCAAAATGGTCATTAAGGATAAAACTTAAATTCAATAATTAGTCTCATTTAAGCATAAGATTTTCTACCTCCCTTCCTTTCTCCTTTTTCTTTTCTCATTGCAAAGAGGTTTAGTTTGGCTGAATTGTTCAGTGAAAACATGGAACTATGAAGTCTCATTGTTCTTTTCTTTCTTCTTTTTCTTTTATTATATTTATAATGAATAATGATTCTAGCAATATATACACTAAACACAGATTCTATTTCTACACATATAAAAGAAAATTTAAATATTTTAGTGAGAAGGAAGGGACAAACTCCAAGAGAATCTACAAGAAGATTAAAAATTAAAAAAAAAAGGATAAACAAAGAAAAGAAATAAATATTATAACACTCTAATCTATTTGACAAATTCACAAGAGAAACGATAGAAAACACCAATACCAGAGAACCAAGGATAAGCCAACTGAACAGTCATGTCACAAGTTAATAACATGAGTATATCAACGCATTCCAAGGCGAGTAGCAAATATCACATCTCCAATCAAGACAGCAAGCAGTATGGCTACACATAATAATCAACTTAATTTTTACTTCCACTATTATTCCAAGTTTCTTCTATTGAAAAAACAAAAGATCTCCAGCCAATTTTAATGGTATCTGATCCCTAACTAGCAAGAAAGATTGTTAGATAGAAATACACAAAATTTAGGGCAATGCACCCAGACAAGGAAACTTTCTCCAGCCCATAGTACTCAATCCAGAATAGAGGCACAGAGTGGCCAACTCCAAAAACGCTATGGCAGGATGGCCCCTACCCTAAACACCAAATAAAAATTATGCTACACACATATATATGCTGAAAAACACAAAATTAATACCCAAATTAAACATATGCATAATTAATGTTTGAATTGTATTACTAAGAATGAACACAGTTCTGTACCCAATGCACTTATGCACATGCAGAGGGAGTATCAAGCGGAACCCTCACATTTCACATAAAAAAAAAAAAATTAAATGATTTTTTAGAGATTTTAGTGAACCATATCGCGCAACCAACCCGACTGATGCACAACCCAGTCTATGGCAGAATCATGCACCGTGCACAAGAATCGCAATTCAGCACAGATTCTGGTTATTCAAGCTGCGCTTTTGGAACGAAATTAATACTCCCTGCCATCTGTATCCTTCAGTTGCAGAACAGCATCGAATTGCATGTATCTAATCATGAATCATGTGATACTAAATTCAATGCTATACCTTTGGTGAGGGAGAATACCCAACAGATACACACAGCGGCAATGCGCGTTGCGGCCTTCAACTACCACAGACCTGCCATGGTGGAGCATTTTCCTGTGGCAGTTATTGCTGCTGTATTGGCAGCATAACTCGTGGCCTTCCAGAGTAACAGAGCAGCTAAAGTAAAAATATTCTATTTTCCCTTTGTACCCCCAAAACAAAGAAGTTTTTACTGTTTTTTAAGGGTAAAAAAGTTTTTCTTTTAAAAGTAAACTGTCTTCCCCTTTCTACCCCCAAAACAAAGCAGTTTTTAAGGGTAAAAAGACCCCCAAAATAGTCTTCTTATCAATTTTCATAATACATCACCTAACTCCTTTTCCTTCTCTCCTTCTCTTATTCTAAACTCCTTTCTCTCATATATGTCTTTGTCTCTATTTTTAGTGAGCATGTCTTTGTCTCATGTTTTGAGGATGGCTCCCTTTCCTCATGTGTCTATCATTTGCTTCCCTCATCTTCATATTTATACTATTTTATATGCACACATACAATTTTGTAAAATCTCATGATCCATGTTACGATCCTACAATTTACAATCTTTGACCCTCTTCCAATCCTATGTAAGATCTCAATTTTGACTACCATGAGAAATAGTGACTTGCTATTGGTTGCTATTATTTTTTGAAGGAATATATGGCTGGTTTATGCAGTCACAACTTTTTTTTTTTTTTTTGGTATCATTGTGACTGATTTGAAGGTATATATGACTGAATTATGCAGTTACAATCCCTTTTGTGTGTCATGGTGGCTGATTTGAAGGTACATAGGGATGATTTATGCAGTCAAAACCCTTTTTTGGTGTCATTGTGGCTGATGTGACTTGAATCTTTGTATTATGTTTCATTTATTAGTTATACAATTAAGTATTTGACTATAAAATGCTCCAATATATGGATGAATTTAATTTTTCTTTATGTTAGAAATATTTTTTATTATATTTTTAACAATTCGTTGTGAATCATACAATTCAAATCACAATTCAGAAAATGGGTCTTCGGATTCACAATTCGAATCTCGATCTAACAACCATGGATAGGGAATGTATGTGAAGATTCAATCCAGCCTTCACAATTATTTGAACTTGTAGTTTCCTCAAGTTGTACATGATAATGAAGGTAAAATGATTGCGATCCAAGAGAAAAAGTTGTGAAGGTTGTAAAGAACAAGATTCTGAATCCCATGAAACAAATGGGAATGAAAAAGGTACAAATTTACAATCATTTGATATTGTCTACTCAAGAAGAAAGAAGAACAAGCCTAAAGATCATCCCTTGCATCACCAAGAGTCTTGAGGAACCACTAGATGACATTCCTGAAACAATAACTAATTCTTCTGAATTAGATCTTTCAGTCAAGTGTACGTACAATGAATTGGAGATTTAAATTATGAGGGAGGGCCTCCATTAACATCACTTCATTCCAACTTTCACTAGCTGGTTGTGGAGGAGTTGTTGTTTCATTATTAGTGGTGGCTGAACCAGTAGGGGTAGCACCAGTCATTGCCATTTGTCAAAGGCAGGGTTCAGAGCCAAAGCTCTGATACCATGCCAAATAGGTACAGGAATAGTTTTTTATACCAGAAAGGAAAAGGAATAATTTTTCTCTAATGTTTTATTTCGGATACAGCTTATTCAGAAACTTAGGTCTAACTCACTCCCAAAAGTTAGCTCATAGGAAGAGAACTGCCCTAACCCTTATAAGGAGTATTATAACTCTATTCTTAACCAAGGTGGGGATATCTTAACACACACCCCTCACGATGCGTAAAATTTACAAGACTGGACATATGAGGGTAGCCCAACATTCAAACTAGATAGGCTATGATACCATGTTAAGAAACTTGATCCTAACACACTCCCAAAAACTCGCTCATAAGAGAAGGACTGTCTTAGCCCTTATAAGGAGTATTTTGGCTCTATTCCTAACCAATGCGGAACATCTTAGTACAACTTAATGATTTATAAACACAATGGTTTCCTAAAAAAGGAAACCAATCTGCTAAAATCAGGTAAGAAATAAATATAAATATAAAATCTCCTGTGATGTAATCTGAATTAGATTTTGTGATAATCTGATTTCTGATACAGAATTATTACAAAAATTAACAACTCGGCAATAATCATATACATAAGACAGATGGTAAAGTCTAAGTACCTTAAGAATGTAAGATATCCAACAATATTTCAAGCACATAAAGCTTAGAAGCACCCATTATGTTGTGAATTTTGTTACATTAGAAATGTACGTTAAAGAACTCCAAGGAGCTGACAGCTGTCAGCATAAACTAGGAACATAAGTAACATTAACATGCTTGAACATGGGAAAGGTGTTACACTAGTTTTTACCGCTATCTCTGTCATATTAACTATAACTCAGAAACAAACACAAATTTATAAATAGTCCTTTAGCAGTGAAATGCATCTGAGCCATTCACCAATGGCCATGACAAAAGAAGCATAGCCAAATAGATCTTACAGTATTTATGACATACCTCAACAATATGTCTTCTCTCTTGTGCCTGTGACAACTTAAACCTAGCTCGTCTCTCAACAACAGAGCATCTGAAGTCTAAGAACGCCTGAAAGGTACAGTACAAAGCCACTAAAGATTAGCACACACCAACTTAAAAAACAAAGCCACTAAAAGCAGAAGAAAAGAAATTGCAGAATATACTCCTCTAAAAGATGCTAAAAACACTACAACGACTCAAAGTTTTGTTTGACACTAAATGAACTAGTTCCTACAGATAAAGAGGGAAGAAAATTAAAGTTAAGCTTAAATTTGTAAAGAATACTTATGCATTTAATTATAATTTAATAACTGACTTTCTTCTTTTATTTAAAGATGAAATTTGTACAAGGTTTAGTTTGGATACATTTCTCCATAGGCACTTATAGGAGAACAGATAAAGAGATAAAATAAATCAAAATTTTCATTTAATGATGAAAATTGTATGAGATTTATTTTGGATAAAGTTCTCATAGCCACTTATAGGAGAAGATATAAAGAGGGAAGATGAATCAAACTTTTCCCATAAGTTAAAATCAAGTTATGCATTTTATCTTTTGGAAAAGTTAGATGATAGAGCTTCTAAAAAACCTAGGATGCATGATTAATATTTGATTCATTTTACCTCCTTACCTTTTTTCTTCCACAAATGTTTGCTAAAAAATTCATCCAAACAAGGCCTAAGCCATGCATAGCATGGGGCAAACAAACTAATATAACTCTACCGAATTTGCATATTAATGTATGCGTGTATTTGATATGGACATGAAAGCTTTTGAAGAATATCAATAAATTATTAATAAGCAAACGAATTTTAAGTTGTTAGAAGGCAAGAAGAAGAATTACCATTCAAAATAACATTTAAAGAGATGAAGTGAACACAGTATACTTCATAAGGCCAGCAATTACTAACCTGCAGCAATTCCTTCAGCCCCATTTGTTTAGGCTGTCCATTAAGAATGCTACAAAGACAAAATGGTATGGTCAAATTAAGGCATGAAGAATATAAATGAAGTAAAATACAAAAAATATGAACAATCAAAAAGAGAGAAACAGTAAGATGAGCAAATATTGATATAAATTGGATTATAGAACAAGTAGACACCATATGCATTTGGTAAATATCTCTTTGTTGATATAGATAATGTTGAGATTTATGTATGTAAATAAGGTAACTCTATAATTAGCATAATTTTAAATAATGGAATATCTGTAATTATTAGGCATTGTCATTATAAATATATAGGTCAACTATGTATTCAAACCCACAGATTCATCCTATGTGTTGGAATTATGTAATTATATTCAAATCATAAATACAGAAATTACTATCTTTGTAATTACAGTAACTTCTTATTCTGTATCAATAATTCCTATTATAAATATATTTTGATGTGTAGTCTAAACACTCTACAGTCTCTCTCTAGCTAGGGCACACATATCATATGCTCCAATCTTACTAAAAATGGGCTATACTCAAGTACCAGACACAATAGTTGTGCACAAATCTGCACATTGACTTTCTGGTCTGTCGTGCAATACTCTGAAGGAGCTTCTGAAAAAAAATAAGTCAATCTCGCAGGATGAAATTGGAAAGAACATTCATGAATCTTTTCCTTTACATCAAGTGGAAAGCTATGTTTAATAGAATAACCTAGTGTTTTGACATATGTCATTCCAAAATCAATAACCAAGAAGTTTTGGTCAACAAACTTTTCTTAAATATCCCAAAAAATACAAGTCCTATGCCAGTAAAAGAGTCTCACATAGCCACTCCCCACAAGGTCTAATGATCACAGAATTATTCCAAAAGATATTTTTCTATCAAATGAAAATCCTAGAAATAGGGAAAATATATCAATCAATCACCAGAATTGTCACCAGAAAGAAGCAACATGTGATCAGAGTATTTTAAAATATTAAATTGACAACAAAGCATGTGTAAACAGCAACCAACTTACCCCACCATGTTACAGCTAAATGTAGATTGCAGAGATGTTAAGCGATAAAGATTATTCAGGACAATTAATGGGTCTGATCCCCGCTTCAGCTGCAAGTAGATGAAATGTCATAGTGATCAGTTCAACAGTCTCTTTTCTTCTCTTTATTTCTGTGTCTGTATGTGTCCATTCAATAAGATAATACAAAAGCAAAGCCATAGTTATGCATTTGAATTTTTACCTCAATGACTATACGCATTCCAGAACGATCACTCTCATCCCGAATATCACTTATACCATCCAAACTCTGTTTAAAAAAAAATTAAGAAAAAAAAACTCATAGTGCCAGAAACATAAAATTAATCAACAAAACCTGAATTCAATGTTATGCTAACATATAATACACAAAGTGCAAGTGATAACAAAAATAATTAAGCCTTATTTCACCAGGTGAGGTCGGCAACATGGATCACACAATGCCATTAAACTAGGTCAAAACCAAATTCTCAAAAATATTATTTATCAAAAGATCATTTTTACTAATTTCCTCTAAAGTTATTTTATCACTCTCTACCTTTTTTTACTAGACTAAAAGTCATGTCATCTATTCTCCTCGTTGGTGCCTCCAATGACTTTCTAAACACGTGACCAAACTATCTTAGATGATTTTCTATCTTCTTTTCTACTATAGGTGTTACTTCAATATTTTCACATATATGGTCATTTTTTATCATGTCCTTTCTTGTATGATTACTCACCCACCTTAACGAATGCATTCCATGTAACTCCCACATTTTTCTTTTGTTGTTTCTTTTGAGTATTTTTTATGGCTAAGATAAGAAGACAGGATATCATATTAGAGTTATCCTATCCTATTTCGTATGAATCAACTTATCCTACCATCATAGTTCAAATTTTTATCCTTAAGACATGATGGGTTAGAAATATTAGGATAGGATAAATCTATTTTTTTTTTTTTCACTAATACTTTATACCCTTTTTAATATTTTGTAATATTCATTAAAAAATACAATTTTAATACATTTTATAAAAACTTATATAAATATTTTTTGACATAATTAAGTGTTCAGTCTCTACAGAAGTTACATAATTTTAATTTAGTCCCTAAATATTTTTTTGTTACGATATAATCCGTATTTATTCACAAATTATTATTTTTAATCTCTTTAACAGACATAGTCCACTAACATACAACCAAGTGTCAGCATTCGGTAGCACAACATCAAATAGAAGGACTACAAACAATTATTAGTTAAAAAAGTAGAGACTATGTCCTAATAAACTATTTTATAAGGATAAAGTTCAAATTTTGTAAGGATCAAACTATCAAGTCACTTTTTTTTATGAATGATATTTTAGAAGAAATAAATTACTTATTTTATAAAATACAATTTTATATTTCTTTATAATTTATTTTTCATAAATAGAATTTCTTACAAAAAAGTAAATTTTAATTTGTTAAAATCTTAAAGAAAGGTATTATAATTTAATATCAAAATTTTAATACTATGTACACAACTATTTTTTATTTTATATATATATATATATATATATATATATTACTAAGAAGTGAAAAAGATAAACAAAAAATTATTTTTAAAAACTATATTAATTTTAATAAAAGAATAATTGTCATTTGAATATAATTTATATCAATTTTTTTACCTCAAACATTATACAAGATTATATAGTATGTTTGTTTTACTATTTTAATGCACATCAAACATCACATAGGATAAGAATTTATTCTATTTTTATTAATATTATCATTATCCAACTCATTATTATATAATTTTCTATTCTCTCATGTTTCACCAAACAAGTAATGACAGCCCAAAATTCACTTTTTAAATAGGATAGGCGGTCATATTGCGATACGATAAAACTTCTCTTTTAGCTTGGTAAGTATTTTACAGTCACAAATAATTCTCAATGCCTTCCTCCATCTTAACAATTCAACTCAGTTATAGTCCCATAACTAGTCCCAAGCCCAAGTAAAGGAAGAGGGTTATGTTAAGCCTTTAATAGCCAATGTAAAATATGTTAAAACATTTACAAGGTACGAGCATGAGAGAAAATAACCTACAAGCATGCTGCTTGTCCAACTATACATCAGCCAACAGAATAACAATAATAATATCCAAACAACCAAGTCATATTACCAATCTGAGACATTATCATCAACAAGATCACCTTACAAACTTATTGCAACACCAACATACATCTCAAAGCATAACTTGGCTAAAAGGGTATAAGTTAAAAAAACTCATGCAGGGATAAAATATAATTTTGACAAATAACAAAGTCAAAAAGAACAAAAGGATACAGCACAAAAATAGATTAATGGATAAGGTTGACCTCACAATAGGTTAACAATCTTCAATAACAGACAAACCATGTGAAACTCGAATAAATGTGTCAAAGAGGAGATAGATTGACCAACTCACAAAGCCAATGGTGTTAAGAACCCAACAATATTAAAAGCAAACTCAGCAGATATGAGACTAAGATCGTAGTGAAAATCAGAAGTTCAAAAGTGTTACAAGGCCAAAAGATCACTCCAAAATATTTAATTGGAAATCAAATGCCCGTAAGGAGATAACTCAGTTTCCCAATCATGCAAACTCAGCATAAAGCCACAATTAAGATGTTTACTAATCTGTGTCTTAGGGACAGTTTAGCAAATCTCAACTGATTTAGAAAAATATAAAGATAAACTAGTCATATAAATTTATTTCAGATTTTTTCATATCTAACTTTAACTTCATCCTTAGTTTGGTTCAAATCTATTTCAAACCAGTTCCTATCTAATCTCTTTTCAAATTTATTTACATTCAAAATACTTAGCTTGCTTGCTGACCCCTAGAAAATTTAGGAAATTTTATTTTATCCAACGACCACCATTATAAATAGGTGGAGAGAGAAACTATTGAAAATATGGGCTACAAAATTTTTTCTAATTTCCAACTAGCCTGACAGCACCTAGATGTCTGGCTTTTAGAAATTTCCAAACACTTCCACAGTCATCACTCATCTCTATCCCTCAATTTCTTAATTCACTTGCACAGAAGTGATCAGACATGCAACTTCAAGAAGAAAATTGAACATTGAAATTTACAGCATTTTGAAAAAAAAAAAAAAAAAAAAACTTGTTGAACCATGAAACACACTAATACCTTGTTTTCTACAAGTTCAGCAATCTTCTCAACTAAAGCTGCTTTGTTGGTCTGGTAAGGAATCTATTCCAATCACAAAACAGAATTTGTAATCAATTATCCAAAGAAAGAAAAAGTAACTCTATAGAATCGGATAGAATCTAGAGTGCTACCTCTTTGATGATTATTGCAGTCCGTTTTGTCTTGGAATCGAGCAATTCAATATCAGTTTTCCCTCTGATAATAACACGTCCTCGACCAGTACGGTATGCCTCCAAGATCCTTAAGAAAATGAGTATCTATCAAACACACATCACATAGTACAACATTTTCGGAAAGGCACTAAGAAGAAAGTAAAAAAACCATCACAGAAAATTTGGTAGAACTTGAACAATAAAACAATCAGTCACGGAGGCTTAATTTCCAAAATAATGATTAATAACAAGATCACACAGTTTTCAAGTTTCATAACATTCTATAACCAAAGTAGCCAACTTTCTTCATATAGCTCATTTTGTTTTATCAAAAACTCATTCTATTATGTAACCAACAGTTTTTAATTCAAAGAGTACAAGAGAAGAAGGTGCCAATAACTCATTATGAATCATATCAATAGTCCATATACCATAAACAAAATATACTCCGGGTCTATTGATTTTGGCACCATAGTAATCAATCCCGAATAGCTGTGTCGAGCGGCCGACCCGAAAAAACGATATAGCGAGAGAGTGGAATGTCCACTATTCTGAAGGCAATCAAAATAGAGAAGGAAAGCATATCAAAGAGTGATCAGTCACCAGAAAAAGCTCTAACATAGATGGTCTCTTAGGAAAACGTGTCACTATCATAAAAAAACGACTACATTTCGTTGGAAATAGTTTAGGTTTCAACAAAGATGAATAAGACAACTAGAAACGACTACATTTCGTTGGAAATAGTTTAGGTTTCAACAAAGATGAATAAGACAACTAGAAAAAGTATCTGGTCATGTCCAAAGTAAGTTGGGTTTCACCAAAGATGAAGACCAGAAATGGCCAAAAATGGTGACGCACAACCGAAAGTGACGTGAGATAAAGGAAGAAACAAGAGAACAAGATAACAAGAGATGAGGGTAGGGTTCAATCTCAACTTGCAAAGATTGAAAACAAGCACATAGCATCACGATGTAAAAGAAGGGCAAAATCTCAAGATTGCACCCATTAAAAAGCATTCCAACTTTCAAAAAGCGAGGAAAAACTTTCCCTTTTGCCCTAGTTTCACATAGGGGCCGCAATAGCAATGATGGCCGCAATTTTCACTTTTCACAGCCACAAATCGCGGCACAGCAACCACTACACAACCACAACACGATGGCCCCACAATTGCAGCAGGGAGCTGCTCCACTCTGCTCGTTCGTTATTGCACCCACTATTCAAACTATTGACTACTATTTTTGGCACACACAAGTAATTATTCATAATTAAACTGCCACTGCCAACATTTTCAACAATTACACAATGTAAAATTTCCAATAATCATTAATAAAATAAAAAAATTGAAAAAGGTCACCAAAATATTCCTTGAAAAAGAAATACAATCAAAAACTTCATATACACTCACCCAAGATTTCCCATAATCAGCCCTCCAGTTGGGAAGTCAGGTCCAGGCATGTATTCAAGCAATTCTTGCAGCTAAAAGACACAAAAATAATCAGAAAATTTCATTAACAAAGAATAATAAGTTTACCAAACACAAACAAAATCACTTTTCTTTCATTTTTAGAAATTAGAATTATATTACTATCACTAACTCTGAACTGCCTATATATACCCAAAATAATAAGCAAATCAACTAACTAATTGTTAGTAACAGACCCCTAGTTAAGAATGTTTATGTTAGAAAAGAACAAAGAAAAGGAAGTGAGTTACGACCCAAAGGATTACAATAGCGGTTAATAATTGTGACAGTTGTAAATAACTGAATTTGTTACTTATAATAATAGGATGTTAATAAATAGGGAAGGAAGGGGGGAAATAAGATAGGAAAAATATAGTTGGAACTTGGTGGGAGAGGTTCAGGCTCTCAGATTCCTGAATTGTATAGCGGAAAATATTATTCTTGTTTCACAGAAATTTTCAATTGATCCAGTTTCTTACAACTGGTATCAAAGCTTTTGATTCTGAGAAAATTGTTCATGGTGCATACAAGGATGGAGGCCAGATTAGACAGTCTGGAGAGGGGTTTTGAGAATCTTTTGAAGAGACTCGACGAAGGAACGCAAGAAACGACGAAAAGATTTGAGGACATGATAGAGATTGTTAATAAGACCCTGCAGCAAAAGGGGAATCCTTCAGGAGAAAGTAGCAGCGGCATTGGCGGAAATCTTGGAGAAAGAGGAGGAACTTGGAGTGGACCGGTGGAGGAGATTGGAGATTCCGCTGTTCTCAGGAGATGATGCCTATGGGTGGGTGAGTCGTGTGGAGAGGTATTTCAATCTGAAAGGCGTTTCAGAGCAAGAAAGGTTACAAGCGGTGATGGTAGCAATGGAAGGGAGAGCTCTGACATGGTTTCAATGGTGGGAATTTTATACAATGAATCAAACGTGGGAAGATTTTCGAACCGCTGTTATAAGGAGATTTCAACCTTCAATGGCACAAAACCCGTATGAATTGTTGTTAAGTCTCAAGCAAACTGAGTTGGTGGAAGAATATAGGGAGAAATTTGAGTTATATGTTGGGCCATTAAAAGGAACCGACCCAGAATATTTGAAGGGGATCTTTTTGAATGGATTAAAAGAAGTGATAAGGGCAGAACTAAAGTTACATCAATTAGGCTCTCTGCCCAAATTGATGGATTATGCCCAGAGGATCGATGAAAAGAACAGGTTATTGAGCAAGGGAGTTTCGTGGAATAGTAAGGGAGGGAGTTTATCAAAAAATTATCCTTCATCTAGAACAGTGACGTGGGGAACTAGAGTCAACAACCCAGCTCAATCAGATAACATAGGGGCCATTTCCACAACAGCATCTAACAGCATTAAGACAACTGGGTCATACAGAGGAAGGGGGTTCAAGAAATTAACGGATGCTGAATTTCAAGAAAAGTCAAGAAAAGGATTGTGTTTTAGATGTGATGAGAAGTTCGGGCCTGGGCATGTGTGTAAAAGTAAGCATTTGCAGGTGTTAATTTTGAATGAAGGGTACCTTGAAGAAGAAGAAGAAAAGGAAGGAGGGGGAAGTGATTTTCAATATGAGGAGGGGCTGGAGCATAAGACATTACAACTTTCCATGTATAGCATCACAGGACTAACTTCCAAGAAGTTCATTAAAATGTGGGGTTGATATCGGTGGAGAAACAGTGACAGTATTGGTGGATTGTAGAGCATCTCACAATTTTATATCGTCTACGTTGGTAAAGAAAAAACAACTTCCAGTGACTGAAACAAAAACTTACACAGTCAAGGTTGGAGATGGACGAAAGATCAAATGTGCAGGGGTTTGTCATCAATTGATACTTCACATTCAAAAACTGAAAATTCAGCAGGATTTCTTCATATTTGATTTAGGAGGTGTGGATATAGTGCTGGGAATGGAGTGGTTAGCCGAATTGGGAGAAATTAGAGCCAATTTCAAGGACCTCACTTTGAAATTGCCCACGAATAAAGGAACCATGGTGTTGAAAGGGGAAACAGCATTGTCCAGAACTGAAGCTTCTTTTCAAGCAATAGTTAAGGCTCTACGAGATAAGGGCCAAGGATTTTTCTTAGAATATAAGGAGTTGCTTAAAGACATTGGTGATATGGACACTGTTCCACAGGGAATTCAGAAGATCTTGGACGACTATAAAGGAGTATTCAAAGAACCTCAAGACTTACCACCAACCAGGAGACAAGATCACGCTATTGTGTTGAAGGAAGGGACTGATATTCCTAATTTGCAGCCATACAGGTATCCACACTATCAAAAGACAGAGATAGAAAAATTAGTAAATGATATGTTGATTTCAGGGGTTATAAGGCCAAGTGTGAGTCCCTATTCAAGCCCAATTATCCTCGTTAGAAAGAAAGATGGAGGGTGGCGATTTTGTGTTGATTATAGGGCCTTAAACAAAATTACAGTCCCGGATAAATTTCCGATCCCAATAATTGATGAGTTGTTAGATGAGTTGGGTGGAGCTATTATCTTTTCTAAGTTGGATCTTAAATCTGGATATCATCAAATCAGAATGAAGGCTGAGGACATTCATAAAACTGCTTTCAGGACACATGAAGGGCATTATGAGTTTGTAGTAATGCCCTTTGGCTTAAATAATGCTCCTTCAACATTCCAATCACTAATGAATGAGGTACTACGACCATTTTTGAGAAAATTTGTATTGGTATTTTTTGACGATATATTAATATACAGTAAAGGGGAGGAAGACCATGCAAAACACCTTTGTGCTGTTTTGAAAATGTTTGGAAGAACATAAACTGTTTGCTAATAGAAAAAAATGCAGTTTTGGCCAGACACAGATAGAGTATTTGGGCCACGTTATTTCAGCTCAAGGAATGGCAGCAGACCCTAAAAAGCTGGAAGTCATGTTGTCTTGGCCAACCCCTAAGGATGTGAAGGCGTTAAGGGGATTTTTGGGGCTCACAGGGTATTATAGGAGGTTTGTGAGGAACTATGGCAGCATTGCCAAACCACTGACACAACTTTTGAAGAAAGATAGTTTCCATTGGGGTAAGGAGGCTCAAGAAGCTTTTGAGACATTAAAGGCAGCTATGGCAGAACTACCAATACTTACAGTACCAGACTTTTCAAAAACTTTCATTGTAGAGACAGATGCGTCTAGTAAAGGATTGGGAGCAGTTCTGCTTCAAGAAGGCAGACCAGTGGCTTTTCTCAGTCAGAAATTGTCAGATAGGGCCCAAATGAAATCAGTTTATGAAAGGGAATTGATGGCATTATTTAATGGGGAGGCACTTTGTCATTCAAACAGATCAGAGGAGCCTCCGATTTCTGACTGACCAGCGCCTGTTGAATGATGAGCAACTTAAGTGGACTTCTAAATTGATTGGTTTTGATTTTGAGATAAAATATAAACCGGGGTGCGAGAATGGGGTAGCAGATGCATTGTCGAGGAAAATTATGTATTCCGCCATCTCAGTTGTCCAATTTCAAGAAATAGAGAAATGGGTTGATGAGGTACATTCTGATCCCAAGTTAAAAAAAATTACCCAAGATCTCCTACAGAACCCAGACACACATCCAGGGTTCTCTTTACAGAATGGCAAGTTGTTGTATCATGGGAAGTTAGTTTTGCCAAAGGGTTCTCCGCAAATTCCTATGTTACTTTCTGAATTTCACAACTCAGCAATGGGAAGTCATTCAGGTTTTTTCAGAACCTATAAAAGAATATCAGCCTTTGTGTTTTGGGAAGGGATGAGAAGGGATATTCAACAATATGTGGCAGCCTGTGAAGCTTGTCAACGGAATAAATACCAGACTTTGACACCAGCAGGTCTCTTGCAGCCCCTACCGATTCCCACACAGGTTTGGTCAGATGTATCTATGGATTTTATTGAGGGTCTCCCCAAGACTCAAGGTAAGGATAGCATACTAGTGGTAGTTGATAGGCTCACAAGGTATGCTCACTTTCTACCATTGTGCCATCCTTTTACTGCTCGTGATGTAGCTGACATTTTCCTTAAAGACATAGTCAAGTTACATGGCTTTCCAGCCACCATTGTTTCAGATAGGGACAAAATTTTCCTTAGCAATTTTTGGACCGAGTTATTCAGGCTAGCAGGAACGAAGCTCAAATTCAGTTCAGCATATCACCCTCAGTGAGATTGTGAATAAGTGTTTGGAAACTTACTTAAGATGTTTAACAGGAAGCAAACCTAAGCAGTGGCCTAAATGGTTATGTTGGGGAGAATTCTGGTTCAACACCAACTATAATAGCTCGACTAAACTCACACCATTCAAGGCCTTATATGGACGAGACCCACCGCTCTTACTCAAGGGTACCACAATACCATCGGCAGTAGAGGAAGTGAACAGATTGACACAAGAGAGGGATGTTATTCTACATGATTTAAAGGCTAACCTCTTAAAGGCACAGGATCAGATGAAGAAATTTGCTGATAAACATAGACGCGAGACCCATTTTGAAGTTGGAGATTTGGTTTATCTTAAGTTACAGCCATATAGATTGAAGTCCCTTGCAAAGAAAGTGAATGAGAAATTAAGTCCGCGATTTTATGGGCCCTATCCAGTGATTAAAAGGGTGGGACAGGTTGCTTATCAGTTGCAGCTGCCCCCTGAAAGCCGTATACACCCAGTTTTTCATATTTCTCTCCTCAAGAAAGCCATTGGGCCCACTATTACACCTCAGCCTCTACCTCTTATGCTATCAGAGAATTTCGAATTACAAGTTGAGCCTATGGAAGTCATCGCAGTTCGCAACAATCATTCAGGCAATGTCGAGGTACTGTTGAAATGGAAGGATCTTCCAGATTTTGAAGCCACTTGGGAACCTTTCGTATTATCCAGGAGCAATTTCCCCAATTTCACCTTGAGGACAAGGTGAAACTTTTGGGGGGGAGTATTGTTAGTAACAGACCCCTAGTTAAGAATGTTTATGTTAGAAAAGGACAAAGAAAAGAAAGTGAGTTAAGACCCAAAGGATTACAATAGCGGTTAATAATTGTGACAGTTGTAAATAACTGAATTTGTTACTTGTAATAATAGGATGTTAATAAATAGGGAAGGAAGGGAGGAAATAAGATAGGAAAAATATAGTTGGAACTTGGTGGGAGTTTCAGGCTCTCGGATTCCTGAATTGTATAGCGGAAAATATTATTCTTGTTTCACAGAAATTTTCAATTGATCCAGTTTCTTACACTAATTTCCTCTCACAAATGACATGATATTCCACTCTTATCTGCCCTTATTTATAGGCAACATGCGTTATTCAAACTAACTAAATCACTAATGTAACTGACTAATGGGTAGACTTATTTTAACTAACAACCAACTGGGGTTATCAAACAACATAAATCGTCTAAACTTTACAAGAAGCAACACATTTAAAAATAAGAACTTCATTAGTTAATGTGTTCATGTAAAATCTTTGTTGAACCACCAACACTTAATCCTCCCTTACTTCGGCTTTGATTTTCAAAAAACAAACAATATAATTGCATATGAACTAATAAGCCTCCTGAAGATCGTCAACAATACTATATTGTTCATGTAGTTTATTGTATGAACTTAATCTTAACTTAATCAAACTGTAAGATAGATTCAAGCACCAATTACTTGGTTACAAATATCCATTGATCAAAAGTCACAGAATTTCTAACATCCACAAAAAAAAAAAAAAAGATTCCATTATTTTCCTGTGATATAGAGATTCACGACTTACATAATGGGTCAATTCAACAATTTTGCATTCATCAATGTGATTTAATATCTCAGAACTTTCAATTTTCTAGGAAATATAACGACAATACTCAAGATTTACAGTCTCTCCAGACTACCCTAAAAAAATTCCATTCTTATTTCTATTTTAAATAGTAAAATTTAGACTATTAACCCTTCCATGGGTTATTTTTTTTTAAGTCATTACTATTGGAATAGTTTGAATTCCTGAAGAGAAATCATTGCAGCCTCTAATTTATTTTAAACCTAACTGCACTGCAAATCCCTAATAAATGATAACTCATAAATTGTGCAAATTAGAGACAAAGATACTAAAGATTTTGTAACTGATTCTCTTAGTAAAAATAAATTTATTCTTGATTAATGAACTTGGAAATCCAAAACTCCTAGCATGAAGGACGATTTTTGTCCAGACTGCAGTACTAAATAGTAGAAACAAATAGAATTGGACCCATTTGGTAGAACTTATGGGCAGGTTATAAAATAATTTATAACTCTTATAACCTCTTTTAAGCTTATTTCAATAAACTTTTTGTATAACTTATCAAAATAAGTTATTTTTAGCTTATCTCTATCAATGTTATCAATGGCGGATGGCAGGTCATGGCAGAAAGCAAAAAACCTGCCATAAAATTATGGTGGATGCCATGGCGGAATAATGGCGGTCATAATAAATAAGTATATATATATATATATATTGCAAAATGTGATATAAAACTAGAATACTAACTAGTAATTACACATAAAAGGAGGAAGGTTTTGAGAAAAAAAGAATAAAATGGTTGTACAATAGTGAAAAAAAAGCTGTAGTTATAACAGAAAAGTAGAGAATTAAAAATAAATATGGAGAAGGAAACTTGGAAGCGAAAACAGAAAAATCGAATCAAGAAAACAAAATAATAAGGAAAAACGAAAAAAATGGGGGAGTAAAACAGAATTGAAAAAAAAAAAAAAAGAAATAAGAGAGGGAAAAACTAAGAAAGAGGGACAGAGCCCATAGAAGCAAAATGGAAAATGGATGTCGAAAAACAGGGCCTTCCACTCACAATTGCCAGAAAGGATGTCTTCTTCGGCAAAAGTGGTGAAGGCGATGAAGGAGAAGTTGGCTTTAGAGAAGAAGGAATAAAAACAGAGCAGAGAGAACCCTAAAAATTTTACCCTTCAAAAATTTACCGCTTGAGAAGAGAAGGAAAAAATTTTAAGTGGAAAAAGTCTATTTTGCCCTAAAAAAACCTAAAATACATATAGCAAGGGCAATTAGGGCTTAACCTCTGCGAATAAAGAAATAATTCACAGCAAGCATCACGTGGCCGACCACCACTCCACAGCGGCACAATAGCAATGAAGGAAGAAAATATGTGATTTAGGATTTGGGTTCATGGATTTTCTTTTTGGAACAGGTCGAATCAGTGGCCCAACTCAATTTTTTCCTGCAAAAACGCCATTTTTCTACATTTTCTGCCATGGCCACCGTTACCACCATGCACGTAACAGCCACCATGGAAAAAAGCCAGAAAACAGTAAGGCTAGGGTTAAAAACCACCACTGAATTCCGTCAGTGCGCCACCATGGCCGCCATTTAACAACACTGATCTCTATAAGTTTCATGGTTAATTTTACAGCATAAGCCATCATTAAAGATATATATATATATTGAATATGCACTTAATTAACCTATGAATCTGAACACAGTCAATACTAAATGGTTTGTTGCAGATTCAGAGACCCAAAACAGCCATCTCACATAATATTTGTGTTATGTGTATGAACAGTTTAGAACCAGTTACATATCTGTTTTGACATTATCAATCAGTCAATAAAGACATTTGTGACAATCAGCTTTAAATTTTTCAGAAGAACAAAAGCGATCAAGTCCCTTGGGACTGAGCAGTGTTTGCTGTTCTGCGACACATCTGGTTGTATATCTTTGTATCTTACTATCTTTATTAAGATATTTCCTTTCTAATCAAAAAGAAAAAGAAATAAAGACTAAAGATTTGCCACTCACAGTAGCTTCTGGATTATGTATTAACACACAGAGCACATCTACTACTTCCCCGATATTATGAGGAGGGATATTAGTCGCCATGCCAACCTGAAAAAGATAAAAACAGACAGCTCTACATGAGAAGATGCATTGATTTGTCAATAAAAAATTGTTTCAGGCATGCAAAAAGGAACCCAAAATCACCGCAATGCCAGAAGAACCATTCAACAATAAGGTGGGAAGACGAGCAGGTAGAAGTGACGGTTCTTTTTGCGAATTATCAAAATTTGGAACAAAATCAACCTGCAATCAGGAACATACAGACATAAAATTCACTTTAAGTTATTGATGTTAAATTAAATTAGAAAACCCATAAATCACAGGACAAAGAACAGCAGTGACTAACTGTATCTTGCTCTAGATCTGCCAACAACATTGCTTCAGTCAGTTCCTGCAAATTCAGACCAAGAAACAAATACCATCCTTCAAAACGATGCCAATATGTCAAATCAATTCAATGAACATGGAAGAACACAAAAACAAATACAACACTCTTACACAGCAACTTTAGAACAAATAAAACTTTATGCTGATCCATTAAAAGCAACTCTTATTGATCACTAAATTAGCATTCAAAGTTCAATTCCAACACACCATGCAAAATATTATAATGATGATAACCTGTTATGGGATTTTATTGAACACAAGGTTTATAAGCTATTTTTATTAATAACACCCTCGTAAAATAGAAAATTTGAGAAAGGAAAGAAAGGGACTCTTCAAACAAGAATTTTCAATCGTAATCATTTGTAAAACCTTAACAATGACAGAGCTTAAGATAAAACACCTTATAGGCATCTCATGTCCAAGCAATACAAATTTATCAAGCAACAATAAAATAAAGCTTAAGAACAGAACCAAATATAAGCAACATTTTATGTTTTCACAATGTAAAAGAGAGCAACCAATATTCATGATTATGATGCTAAAAACTTATTACTTCCTGAAGTTCCTAGTCAATTTAATCCTTTAAGACCCAATTTTAATAATTTTTTTAGCAGACAAAATATATCCAGCAATAGTTTCTTGAGACCAAACCCCTCTGACTTCAGAGCTTCAGGCAATGCGAGCAAATATCACTATTTTGAAAGGTCAATCATATCAACAACTGAGTACTGATTTTTCACACACACATTAATCATAAATCATGCATATAAAAAATTTACATTGTCTTCCAATTTTCTTCTCCTTCTCACACTTTTGAAAGGAAACAGATAATATTTCACATCTAGCACCTTAAATGTTAGATTCCAATGTATACTGTATAACAATAAAATTTCTTTACCTAGCAGTAATAAACCAGCACAAACAATTATAGATTGGAGAATACTTTGCATTTCATTTTCTGTTATAAGAATGAAGTTGATATACTTAGAGAAGTAGTGTTTATATTTAAAGACTAAATCAGTTAAACACCTACTTCTAGTCTGCACTCAGTGTAACGCATGGCAGCAGGAGGGTCAGCATCAATTGAACCAAAATTTCCATGACCTTGGATCAAAGGACAACGTAAGGAAAAATCCTGAAAAAAATTGGAGAACTCAAATTATGACAGGGAAAAAAGAAAAGAAGTGTAAGATTTGAAGACTTTTTTTTTCCACAACAAACAACACTCAAAATAGTAATTACACATTAGATCGCTGCTCACAAAATATACAAGGTAAATAATATCTACTCCTTTGAAAAGGATAAAATACTAATGGAGACTGAACAAGAAAGCTATGCAATGCTAAAATACCACAAGCAAGTCTCTGGAACAATTACCTCCTAATCCTAATTCAACAAGATCAACAAAAATTGAAATACCTAGGATAATCTATTGTAAACATTTTTACACACATAAACAAACACTTGATAGATGTGTTTTTGGTCCATAGATAAAACTGCCATCATCATGAAGCCTTTTATTGAGCAGCTAATACACCAGAATGAACAGAGACTAAATGCCATAAAACAACAGCAGAATCTTCAACTGCCAAACAAATTGTCTGTATCACCATTTATTAGCGATGCAGCAAGCACCTAGACATGTCACATCACAAGCCACCTAAAAATTGTCATGTCTATTAGCATCTTACGTCACCATTAAGGGGCAATGACGAGAACCATTTCAAAATTTTAATTTAAGATGACCAAACTCAAATATAATCATAATTAGAGATATTAAAAGCACATTTAAGCCAAATATGATACTTATTTAGGGAAGAAAAACAGTTATTGCATGTCTGCATTAGCATTGGGAATATATTTTTTCTTTTCTGCAAATTTGCAAGAGAACTTTTAAAAGGGAACAATAATTGTTTAACATAATTAATCAGTTACAAAATACCTACAATGTTATATGATATTACAGATAAACAATGATCATCCCAAAATATACAAGCATGTTTGGGTGGGATTAATTTTGGGGAAGAAAATATATTTTAGAATAAAAGCACCTTTTCAAAAACCTGATATGTTCGGTAAAATTATCAAAGTGATAAGAAAAAAGTTTTTTATCATAAGGAAAATTTTGTAGCTTAAGATAAAAGCTAACAGATTATTTTCTATTTAACTTGTTTTCCCATTTTTTCCTTCAACATTGATAATTTTAAATGCAAAACTAACTTTTAAAATAAAACTCCATACCTTTTTTTTGTAATTTTACTTAGAAAAAGTTATTCTTTTAGACAATCCAAACAAAATAGATCATCTAAAAATCCCTTTCTAAAACTTATTTCATTTGTTGATAACAACAATAATCAATATTAAAATAATAAATTATTAAAATAATCTTTTTCTCATACTTAATCCAAGCAAACACGATATGAAGCTGAAACTCAAATAACATGGAAAGTCAAAAACTATGGTTTTACCTGGGCCATTCGAACCAATGAATCATATACAGCAGTGTCTCCGTGAGGGTGGAATTTTCCCAATACCTACAATAACAACACTATATATTGGCATATCAAAGAGGTAAAAAAAACAAAAAAACAATTGACAATGGATAATAAGTAGTCCAAACATTCTTCTAGATGAACATATTGGGTGCTTCAATAACATTAAGAATTTAACAACAATGGCTAGATATTAACCTCTCCTACAACTCTTGCACACTTCTTGAACGGTTTTTTGGATGAGAGGCCAAGCTCATGCATTGCAAATCTGCATTCAAATCAGTAGCTTGCTTTATAATCACATCTCAATAATAATTATCAAATTTCAGCAACTCAAAATGCTAAAGGAGTGGGTTACCCAAACCCAATTGTCTATTCAGGATTCCCCCTAATTACTTTTAATTATAATTTCCTAAACTTAACTCCATCAAATAATTTTGAATTCAAATAAGCTGTAATTAGTATTTTTATTTGTCCACTTACATTTCTCTGTAATTAGTTGGTAAAGTGTGCAAATAGACAATTAGGAACACAAAGAATATTACCCTAGATTATGTCGTTGCTACACTGCAAACTTTATGTAACCATCTCAGAAACTTCACATGATTCACAAAAATTGAAATGGTAGGTTTAAACCAAAGTAACATGCACTAACTTTTTAACTTCAATAACAACTAATGAACCAATGAAAGCAAAGATGTATTGTATATCAATAATTCATACAATAACATTCTGTATCACAAACATTATTCAGCCTGCCCTAATTAACATTTTGAACTCCATTAATATCATATACCAATAATTCACGCAATAAAATTACTCATGAGAAAGCAGAATAACATAAGAAGATTCAGAACCAATCTCTAACAGAACAAAAGGTATGTTTGGAGGAGTTTATAGACAGCTTATGGAAACAGTTTACGACTCCTATTAACTCTTTTCAGCTTGTTTTAATAAGTTAATCGGTATAATTTATCAAAATAAGTTATTTTCAGCTTATTTCAATAAGTTTCATCGTTAAATTTATGTCATGAGTCATTATTTAAAAAGAACTTATTAGACAAACACTTGATAAAGCTGTGAATCCAAAGTCCAAACACACCCAAAATCTATCAAGTGATACATTAATGCAAGAGACCAAATAAAAGGAAAAAGACATTTTAAGACTGTTTTGCCCATGCCAAACAAAAATTGCATCATCTACAATATCCATTGTGATAAAAATAAAGAGGTTTACACAAAATCCAGAAAAGTTTGGTTTCAGGGAGAGAAAAACAAAACTTTGAGATTTCTGAAATTTCTTCCTCTAGTAAGTAAGCAAAAAACCAAAAAAGAAAAATCCCAACTGAAAAAAGTTCAAAATTTCTAGCAAACACTCCCCAAAGTAGAAACAATTCCATTATTAAATAAATTTTCAAATTAAATTTCCTCGTCTTCTGAATTAAGAGAAAAATAAAAGAAGCAAATCTCAAATGAAAACATTTCAAATTTCCAGTAACCCTCAAATAATAAAGCATATTCGATTCAAAAAACAAAACACTTATACTCCACAAATGTCTAACATTACTTACAGAATCCTTCTATGCACGGGCTTCAAACCGTCCCGAACATCGGGCAATGCGCGACCAAGCAACACCGACATAGCATAAGCCATGTAGGCTTCCGTTGCCTCTTTGTGAAGCTCCGTTGTCACAACCCTTCCCTCACTCCCGTTACCATTACCGCTATCCATTACGGTGATGCTCCCATTTCCATTTCCAGCTCGTGCAGGCTCATCACGGCGCCTGGCAGCCTGAACCGCCCTGGCGGGGCGCCGCACAGAGAGAAAGCGAAGCTGCGAGGGATTATGGCGGAGCCAAGGGAGGCGCGAGGGAGCGAGCGGGGAGAGTCTGAGGACTCGAAGTGCGGAGGAGAATGCCATGGAAGAAGGTTTGTAGAGAAGATTGGGGTTTTGGAGGGGAAAGTGTTTCATAGGGTTGAAATAGTTGGAGCCATTGGAAAAATGAGAGAGTGGGGTTTTAGGGATTTTGGATGAGGCAAAAGAGGGAAATGAAAAAGAAGGCTCTAAAACCCTTTCTACGTCTAGTGTGAAGCTGGGGTTCTGTGCTTGTTTTTGCGCGCCATAAGATCATTAAATATTTGTCAGTTAACAAGGTCATACATTATTTTGTTTTTCACAGGTAAATGTAATAGAAATTCTTTACAGGCTGCAGTGAGTATCCACAATTTGAATTTTTAGTATTAATGTTTAATCTTTAACTCCACGAGTTAAAATGATAAATTATAAGAAAATTATAAGAACTTACTAACATCACATGTATATATTTAATAAATTTTATTTAGAAAGGAATTACCAAGTTTGATTGATTATATTGATTGAATAAATAATTAAAAAGTTCACCATGTTGCACGCACTATTTAACTGAAAATATTATATATTCATTCTTTTCTTGTGATTATTTTTTTAATTGATATCTAAACTTTAATTATTTAAGCTTAAAATATAAAAAAACAACTTAAACTAAAAAATTTATTCTTTTAATTTAGTGGATGAATATATATATATATATATATATATATAAAAGGTCATTTATATTATCTATGAGTTTATATTATTTATCTAAAAAAATTATTTTGATAATTTAATTTTTTATTTATTGTTATTGAAATTTAATTGTTTAAATTTTAAATAATAAATTATAACAAAAAATAGTATGAGTTATTAAATTTTTACTTTTATTAACATAATATATATATATATAATTTATTTAGTAAAGTTATAGTTCTCCACAGCTTAATTGACGAGCGAGAAAATTTTTTTAGTAAGATAATTTCTTACAAGGTCAAAAAGCTCTCAATTTCTAATTGTAGATTTTCATTGATCCTATATCTATTTTTCAATTTCTAATACATAGAAGTTTCTCAATTTCTAACCGATAGAACATTGAAAACATGGAACTCAATAAATTTTTACTCTCACTGTAATTGTGAGAGTAGTTACTAAATATTTATCATTTTGATTCATCAATTACATATAATTTGACACAAAATCAAAAAAACGATTGAAGTTTATGTAATGGAATTAATCGTCACTAGAAAGTAATTTTTGAATGTAAGTTTATTAATATTTGTATGTAATTATCTTTTTAAAATCCTTATCAAAAAGATATTGTACATGTGTAATCTCAGTTAAGTATAGTATTCAGAATATTTCTTTTATTTTTAAGGAAATGTTTAGAATATAATTATAAATATATTTAATAAAATAAAAATAATAAACATTATGATGAGCAATTTGGTCATCTAAATCAAAATAAATTAATATTAACGAAACATTAAAACAAAATTCAAACTTCTATCAAATACGTTAGAGAGCATGAATTTTTCAAGAATATTAACTCTTATGTGATGTGGCGGATTCCAATACTTTGTTGTTTACTTTTGTATATTAAATATTAATTGTTTCACATTTTTCTTATCCTGTTGGGCTCTTCACCGATGTTAGCCCTTTCCGTAAATCTCTCTTTCTACCGTGCAGCATTGCACCAATCCTCTCGCCCTTTCCTCTCTTCTGTCCATTTCTCATTCACTGTGTAAATATCTCTCCATCGAAGACTTTCTCAATCGAGATGAAGTTTTGATTAAACCTTCCATCACATTACATAGTTGAATATATGATTTTGCATTATTCTTTCAAGAGAAGCTCCACGGCACAAATATTTCCTTTTTCATTTCACTTTGATGTATCTTCTTCTGCATGTCTATTTTGTTGATTGATTAACGACTTTGGTGTTAACTTAGTTGCATGAGTGAGAAATAATTTCTTGATGGGATAACGTCTTGCAAGTTCAAAAAACTCTTAATAAAAAAAGTGGATAATCTATTTTATTAGCAATACAATTATTGAAAAATCTTTAATTTAATTAACCATAAATTTTAATTGATCCTATATTTATTTATCAATTACTAACACTTAGAAGTTTCTCAATTTTTAACCTATAAAAGTTTGAAAACATGAAAGTCAATAAATTTTTACTCTCATTGTAATTGTGAGAGTAATTACTAAATATCAAAGATGGGGAGAATTGACTTATTTATCATTTTGATTCATTAATTATATTTACTTTGATAAAAAAAAATCTAAATTTATGAAATAAAATCATCACTAAAAAAGTTATCTTTGAATGGAAGTTTATTAATATTTTCTATATAATTTGTCTTTTTAAAATCCTTATAAAAAAGACATTATACATGTGTAATCGAAGTTTAAATATTACAAATATTTCTTTTATTTTTAAGAAAATGTTTAAAACATAAGTATAAATATATTTAAAAATTTTAAATATAAATAATAAACATTATCATGGATAATTTAGTCATTTAAATTAAAATAAATTAGTATTAATGAAGCATTAAAATAAAATTTAAACTTCTATTAAATATATTAGAGACTGTGAAATTTTCAAGAATATTAAATGTCTCTCTTGTGAAGTGGTAATTCCAAGACTTTCCTTTTTATTAATTGCTTCACCCTTTTCTTATCCCATTGGGCGGTTCAACAATGGCAGAACCTTCCATAAATCCCTCCTTCGGCAATAGAGCATTACACCAATCCTCTTTTCTCCATTTTTCATTTACTGTGTAAACATCTCACCACCACCAGGTAAAGTTTTGATTAAATCTTCTATTACATTATAGAATTAGTTGAAGATGTGATTTTGTATTATTGTTCAAGAAAAGCTCCACGCCACAAAAACCTTCCTTTTCATCTCACTATGATGTATTTCTTTTGCGTGCCTATTTTGTTGATTGATAAACAATTTGATGTTAACTGCATGTTGAAGTTTCAGGTGTGAAAGTAAGAAGAAATGGCTGGAGTGAGGGAACAGGACCAGTACATGCCAATCGCGAACGTGATAAGGATCATGCGAAGGACTCTTCCGCCACACGCCAAGATCTCAGACGATGCCAAAGAGACGATTCAAGAGTGCGTGTCTGAGTACATCAGTTTCATCACCGCCGAAGCCAACGATCGGTGCCAGCGCGAGCAGAGGAAGACCGTTACTGCAGAGGACGTGCTTTGGGCAATGGCAAAGCTTGGCTTCGACGACTACGTTCACCCTCTCAGCCTTTACCTTCACCGCTACCGTGAGAACGAAGGAGAACACGCTTCCGCAAGACGTGCTTCTGCCTCTATTCACCCACCACCTCAGCCACCACCCCGACTTTCACCACCACCGCCGCCATATTCTCAAGCCTTTGGAATGTTGGACATTGACCCCTCGCAAGGGTTGTACGGGGATGATGCCTCTGCCACTGCCACTGCCACAGCCTCAGCCCCTTATGTTCCCACCTTTGATCCTTATCCTTACATCAACCGCGACACCCTGCAGTGATCGAGTCCCTATCAAGAACAAGTGCATGCAGTTCGATATATGCAGGTGCATGATCGATGTGCATGCCACAATGACCACTCTCATGTGTTTATCACATGCTGGGGTGGGACTATTTAGCTTATAATAATTCCATTTCATTGCACTTTATGTGTTTGTGAACCTAAATAGAGGATTACAGAGATCTTCCTCTCTCCTCTTGTTGTTTATGCTTTATTATGGAGATTGTTATTGTTTGTTTTGGTCAAGCTCGATCTCTTCTAGGAATCAGAATGGAAAACATCAAGTTGAAACGCTCCTGCATGCTCTATTGTTCATTAAGAGCATGGTAATTTGTTGAAGCATCCTCCTATTGCTGAGTACAAGGATAACCATCTTTTCCTCATATTACCTTAGAAGGATCTTTCCTATTTGAGCAGGTACTTTAGAATTAATAAACTTATTAAATGAGCTGTGTTAATTAAACAACATCTTTAAACATTAATATTTTATTTATATATTTTTTCACATTTATTTTTGGTTTGCTTTCTCCATCTCATTGTACATGATTAAAAAAGAAAAAAAAATGTTACGCGTCTATTGTACTTTTTAGAAGGAAAAAAATATTTTTATATTTGTCATTTTTTTTCAAGAAATTATATATTGTATATTTATGAACCCATGATCAAAATTTTAAAATAAAAAATATTTAAATATTATTATATAAAAATACAAAGTCATTTAATATTTAAAGTAAATTATAGTATTTAATAAATTATATTTATGTTTTTTCATTATTATGTGTCTACAGTTTCTTATGATTAATTCTTTTTTAATTATACTCTTATTTTGTAGTTATGATTTTCACAATTTTGAAATATTAATTATAGATAGAAGTATTTTCTTGAAGTATTTTCTTGAACAATCAATAACATTAACTACAGTGGTAGAAAATAAATGAAAGGAAAAGTAATTATTAAGAGGTTATTTATATTTTTTTTTACCAGTATTAGAGATAATTTAGATTGATAAAAAAAAATATAATAATTTTTTTTGAAAAAGTAATATAAATAAGAATATTAATAGATTTCTTATTTTTTTATACTACACTCTCTATTTTAAACAAGTAACTAGTATTTATTGACCAGTTGGATTTGGAAAAAAAAAATATCCAAACTAATTAAAATAGAACGAATATAGTTGTTCAAATTTTGAATTTTGAATTTCTAAATCGAAACAAACAAAAATGATTAAGAGTAGTTTGGATAGGATGGAGTAATTGAGTCTTGGATTTTTTTAAAAATACACTTTACATTATTTATTATTTTTTAAATTTTAAAAAAATATAATAATGCTCAAATAATAATAATAATAATAATAATAATAACTAATATATTTAAGATACTAAGTACAGAATTAATAAATAGTAAATTATTTTTAAAAATTATATTAAAAGGCATTAAAGAGATGAGCGTCTTTTAACACTTTTTAATAATTTTTTTTAAAAAAAATTCAACCAATATTCTAAGATATTAGTTAGCATTTTATTATTGTTATTATTAACTTTATTAACATCGGGTCTTAAAAGTTAATTTTAAACATTTATAAATAATAATTTTTATTAAAAAACTTTTTATTATATTTTATTATTATCAATGTTAAAATATAGTCGTTACTCTTTTAAGAACTACTAATTTTTACATATAATCCAACGATACTTGTCAAATATTTTAGTGGACTTTATTAGTTAAAAATATTAAAAATAACAGTTCATAAAAAAAAAGTATGAATTATATCTTACAAAAAAAATTTATAAGGATTGAGAACAAATTTTACAGCTTTGGTAGAAACTAAATAAGAACCTTCAAGCCAAGGGAGTGTCAATTTGACCATCCTGAACTTCATCAGGAAAAAAATTGTTTACAACTTTGAGAAGCTAGTGTCCCCTTTTGGTCATTTTTTTTTTTATTAAAAATGGATTATAATCACTCAAAAATATAACTCGGAATAGTTATAAACAGTTATGCTCCTCTCTTAAATTTTTTAAAATTTGAAAAAATAAATTATTTCTAACTTATAAAAAAATGTTATTCATTTTTTATATTGATTTTTTCTCCTGAAAGAACAAGTTTATCCAAATTGAATCATAATCCCAAATCATGCATAAAAACCAATTTTTGCTATTACAGTTTTTACACGAGCTATTACCATTTTGTTTGGGTCAAAGCTGATTTTTTTATTTTAAAAAAATAACATCACCAAACTAGATAGTTTGAGAAAAAGTTCACATAAAATGGTAAATTTGATCTGGCGAGAAGATTCTCAAGGATAAAGAAGTATAACTCAAACCCAAGAGATGATGGTTACCTTTTTTAATAATGCTGTTACAAAAATGAAGATTTGATTAAAATTTTGCACCCATAACTATTATCTATCGCCTCTGGTGTATGTTTCTCACTCTTTCAGTCACATTATAATTTACAGAGCCTGAAGAATAAACTACACCCCACACCCCAGCTTCGTATATATGGAGCATGAGGAAAACTAGGACTCTCTCCAGAGAAAACACATCCAAGCACAGATTCAGGGATCAAGCATCAGCTTTTCATCAAGGGCACTACAACTCCAATGGTCAGGCATTTGGTGAAGTAACCTCTTCTAGACAATGAAGTTATTCTATAACTAGCCCTGAGCAATAGCAACAACTTCTTCAGGCTCACAATCCGTTGCGGAGATCCAGGAAGCGGACTGAATCTTTCCAGCATGATCAAGTCGCATCAAAATAACTCTCTTGACAAAAATTCACCAAACAAATGCATTAAAGAAGTAACAACCAACTAGTAGGTATCCAATTTGTTAGATAACTTCATATAGTCATTATTGTAAATACCGTAATTACCTAATCTTCAGAGATTTGATGAATCCTTTGTACCCTATTACATGAGTATAAATAATAGAGTAGTGTACAAGAGACACACAACATTCAACAATCATTTTCTCTCCTTTATATTTGTTATCAGAGTCTAAGCCTTAGTCTCAACCTCACAACATTCACCAAATATATCTAAGCCTTCTGCACTTCAAGCCCTTGCTCCTCAAAGTTATCATTGGTCGTGGCTTAGGATTCAACAGCAAAGCAGCAAGCTACACAAACAGAAGTTGGAGAGAGTGTGTTGTTTAAGGTTTAGGAAGTTGGAGCTCTCAAAAGTCAGAAGTTTGAGCTCTTAGAAGTTAGAAGTAGCAATGTTGTTGGGTGTTCAATTGTGGGTGGCAAGGGATGGATATAGAGATAAATAGATGGATGAAGGAAGATTTATCTTGGGAATGAATGAGTATCGAAAGTTTTGTATGTGAGTTCAGTCAGTTCAGTTACCGATCGAAGCAAGTTGGATAAACCGAACCTGACCAATACTATCCACTATTAACTTATTTTTAATTCGTTTGACCCAATACCCAAGTAAACTCACCTGCTTATTGTTGAATGCCATTTGGTTCATGTGTGTTCAGATTCAAAAGCTCAACTCCAAGTCTTGTAATCCCATATCTTTTGTTTCTCTCCTCCCTTAAACCTCGGTTTCTTGACTCTGGTACATCTGATTATGTGTCTAGTAACAAATCACTTTTCTTATTATAGTCTAGGATAAGAATAAGAGTGTTACTTACTAAATACTAATTCCAGAGAACACTGAATGCGTTAACATTAGATACATGAATCACATGGATGTCCTAAAAGGTGAAAATAATAGTGAGAACAGCAAAACCTTTTGGTTTTGGAGTGGAATTATGGGGGGAGAACCCAAGTTTCTCAAACACCTAGAGGAGTCTGTATGCACATTTACTCATCTGCTTTATATCTCTTTAATATAGGTCAAGAGACTAAAGGTTCCCTAGAATTTTAATTGTATCCCAATCTACTTCTATCACCGGTATCAAAACATCCAATTTAGGTAGTCTTTCACATAACATAGGAGGATGGAGCTCAACTGAAATTATTGGAGAGAGGTTTTAAAACGGTGATGAAGCAATTGGAGGAAGACCAACAAGAAGCTAGAAGAGGCCAAGAAATGCAAGAATGATTTTTCAGAAGTTGGATGAAATTCTTGAGGAGTTGACAAAACAATCCAACGACAAAGGAATTTGTTAGAGACAAATTTCCAGAGGGTTTAAAAGTTTATAAAAGGCAACAGTTTAAGAAAGGGATTAGGAAATAGATTAGCTTTCTAATTTTAATTTCTGTTTTTATTTTTCTGTTATTATCTTTTGGTTATGATGTTTGTTTTTCCATTAGAGGTAGTTTAAATAAAGGTTATGATAGATAGGAAAGACTGCGTATATTATTTTGAGAATAAGGCAATTGAGCCGCTTGAGAGCTCAAACCTTCAGAGTGCTTTAGTTCGACTGAGCCTATTCAATATATTTTCCATCATTCAAAATCCTTATTGTATCAGAATTCAAGCAAACTCTTCTAGACAAAGTAGTTAAAATCAGGATTTAACTGAGAATCGTAAAGGGGAGTAGAAATTGTAAAACAAATTAAAAAAACATTCAATCACTATAAACACTTAGAGAAAGTAGCACCAATAATCATAATCTATCTTTGAAAACTTAACAACTAACACAAATTACAAGACAATTTAAACGCCAAAGCAAAATAGTGAATAAGCATCGGAGCTGCTAACCATAGTTGGGTTGGGCCCACACCCAGTACCAGCAGCACTAGCACCTCCTTTTGAAGTCATTGACAGTCGAACTCATCCAAGAAAACAATCATACTCAGTTGACAAAAAAAAAGACAACACTCGAACTTAGAACAGAGCAGAAAAGATGCAAGCAAGGTGAGAATAGCAACACTACACTTGAAAAAGAGCAGAAGATTGTGTCTTTAGACCAAGTTACACAGTGGTGCCTCATGTGCCGACCAGGTTGCACACACTGAGGTTGCTGGAGGCCAAAAATGGCATCTAGGTTCAACCAAGAATGGAGAGGAAGGGACACAACTCAAGAAGTGATTTAAGGTTCAAATGAAACTGTTTTTCGGAGGCAAACTGGGTCAAATCCAACTGGGAGAATGTTAAGGGCAAGGACAGTAAAGCACATGTTAAATGTGATTGCATTTATGTCTTTCACTACTTGTACTTCGTTGCAAAAGAATACAAACTTACACCCGCATTAGATACGATTACCAAAATCTTGCTAGTTTTACAATATGGTTTAGAACAGTGCCTTCACAAATGCCGCCAACTTCAGTCATACAGTTAAGGAATTTCTATCAAAATTTAGGTTGGAGACAATTGATAGATAGCCCCTATAGTAGTTAGTTAATTAGTTGAATAATTAGTCAGAGAGTTGATTGGTAAGTTTGCTGGGCTGGGACTGTTAATGTGGGAGAGGTTTCCTGGTCTCTCAAATGTCCAGGAATTATTTTTGTATCATTTTCCTGATTTGTTCTGCCTCCACCTTGGGAGTAGGACTGGAATTGAGTTTTTCTCTTGATAAAGACTCACTTTCTTATCATTGGTACAAGTTTTTATCAACCGGTATCAGAGCTCCAATCGTGGAGCTGTGGGTACTGTAAAATGATGAATTCTGGAGGTAGCAAAAACAAAGGCAAAATTGAAATTTTTGGCACTAGAGAATGAGAACGAAGACTTGCCTCTCTTACAAGAAGTGCAAATAGAAATTTCAAAGAATAAATAATTGGTGCAAAAGATTGAAAAAGAACATCATAAGAAGGTGGCAAAAGTACAGAAAGAAATCAAATGCATAGAAAAGATGTATGGGCAGGCAGAGGTGACGTACATCAATGAGACAAATCCTCACAAGGAGGAAGAAATATGAATCATAGGAGGAGGAGGGTGCTAAGAATAGGGAGCGTTTGAGCACAATGGGTGAATGTTCGAGGAGCTGGCCTACCATGGACACAAAAATCAACATCTCAGATTGTCTAGTCAAGAGACCACCACTGGAGCCTCCAGACTTGTCGTTGGAGAAGAGTGGGTCAACAGCGGCAACAAATTTTTTCCTTTCATGCATGCTTGCTGAGCCTCCTTTTGAGGTGGCAGAATCTGTCTATAGTGACTGTTAAGAAGCCTCTGATGAGGAAAAACTCACATGAGCAACAATGAAAAGCAAGGGACGCATGGCCAAAACAAAAACAAGGTCACTTTTTTACTTACTAACCAAGCCCAGATTGTTGTGGTGAAGAAATGGGCCTTTCAAGAAATGGAACCCAATGCGCTCTGCCTACATTCTTTTTCTGCTAGAAGAGAAAGAATTGGTGAGTCATGGCAACATGTTTTCAGTCTTTGATATATTTAGAAAATATGACAGTTGACGTTGACACGTGCAATACTAAGAGTCCAAATGCAATCATGAGGATTTGGAATTGTGCAAATGTGGTATATGATCTGAGAATTTTATGGCTTATGACTACATAACATACGTATGATATTGTGCAATACATGACAATTTATTATCATTGGTACTAGTTTCTATCAGCAATTTTGTAGTGGCTTATGATTACATGCATATGATATTGTGATTGCTAGAAGTAATACTTCTCGTATATGTGCTCTTAACTCCTTGCTTCAGACTCAGTTTTAGAAAAAAGACTTGAGTAGAGGTTGGGTGAAGTAAAGAACAAGGTAATTTTCTATCATGCCTATTAAAAGCTAAATTGTACAGGTCTCCAGAGATTCCCATTGTCAAGTTTAATGTAGGTCCAGGAAATGCTCTACAAGAGCAGTACAGGAGGCTGGTTAGGAACAAGAGTTACCAATTCAGGCTACTAGCCCCCATCAGATAGTAGGCTAATGTGAGCTAAGCTAAAAAGGTCTGGAACAATTCAGGCCTTTAAAATGATAGCTCAAGTTTGGCCCTTTGCTAGTAGTAGACTTATACAGTCAGGAAGCCCACTTTACCTCATTTTTGTTTCAAAACATTAAAATTTGAAACATCAAATATCTAGCCAACAAATTTAAAACAAAAAATATCATCAACATCCAGCAATTAAAATAAACACTCCAACTAATTCCAAATATTTCAACAAATGTTCGAACTAGTCTTTCAATTATTTAAACCTTCTTGAAAAAGCTTTTATGCTCAATCGTAATGACCTCTCTCTTATCATCATCATCCTCTTATAATCTAAAATTAAATGTTGATTATGTTAAAAAATTTTAATGTAAAAACAAATTAATAAATTTCAATTTATAAATCACAATTTTAATTTAAAATAAATATTACCTACAAAAAAAATCACTAAATAAAATAGCAACGCAAGTTGCGAGCAGCCTATGGCTAGCTCATTGCCAGTCTGCATGGGTATAGGCCTAAACGGGTCAAGTTTATTCGGCTAAAAAGGTCTAGATTTATTCGGGCCTTTAATGCCGAAACCCCCATTTTATGCAAGTTTATTCAAACAGGCCCATCAGTGGGCCCATTTTGCAGGCTCTAGTTAGGAAATTGGCCTATTCAAACCGGCCCATCAGAAATTGCAGGCTCTAGTTAGGAAAATTGAACCAACTAAAGCCAGATGTTTTTTCTTCATCTGTAGTTTCATCCATCTGCAGCTAATCTGGTTGTGCATCACTCCAGCCATCTACTAGTTGTCTGGCTGTTTATCAATGTCTCCCACAAAGGGTTTTTAATTCTTCATTTTGCTATGCTGCCTCTCCCACTACCTGATTTATTTCACTGGTACACTTTTTGAGTTATTTTCTTTGAGTGAATTTATGTATAGCTAGATGAGAGCTTAGTAAGCTTTAGCTTGATGGCGAAGGTTAGAATACTAATCTAGAATCATTTACATAGTAGTAAACATACCTAACATATGTTAGAATATTCATGAATATTGATTAAGATTTAAGACTGCACCTAATAGCTGTAATTAGTCTAAATTTAGTCCTTGATTAGTTCCAGTGCTTAATTCACTCACAATATTCCCTATTTCTTACGGTGTTTCAATGTATACTTGTTATTTGTTAATTGGAAGTCAATCCCCTACTTATGCTGTTATGCAATTTGCCAGTTCTTGTTTCTCCCTTGTTCCCATCAGTGCTTGAAATAAGCCAATTCGTAAGATTAAATAAGGAGTTTACCATTATGTAAACCAGCCACTGTGGCTGAGTTACTTGAAGCTTTACGTATTATGTGAATCACCCCATCCAGATTATCAAACCCAATGAGAATACCCTGAGTTTGTTCAGAACATAAGCTTACGGCCGAAAAGCTCAATAGCTCGTTAAAGAAGAAACTCAACTTCGATTATTAATCTCATTTAATCCTAAAGCATAAGATTTTCTAACTCCCTTTCTTTCTCCTTTTTCTTTTCTCATTGTAAAGGGGTTTAGTTTGGCTGAATTGTTCAGTGAAAACATGGAACTATGAAGTCCACTTGTTATTTTCTTATATTTATAGTGAATAATGACCCTAGCACAATATATACACTAAACGCAGATTCTATTTCTACACATATAAAAGAAAATTTCAATATTTTAGTGAGAAGGAAGGGAGAGACTGCAAGAGAATCTACAAGAAGATATTCTCCAAAAGGGAAATGGAGAAAATTAAAAATAAAAAAAATGGATAAACAAAGAAAAAATAAATAAATATTATAACACTCTAATCTCTTTGACAAATTCACACCAGAAACAATAGAAAACACCAATACCAGAGAACCAAGGAATAAGGATAAGCCAAATGAACAGTTATGTCAAAAGTTAATAACATGAGTATATCAACACATTCCAAGACAATAGTAGCAAGTATCACATCTCCAATCAAGACAGCAAGCAGTGTTGCTGCAGATAATAATCAACTTAATTTTTACTTCCACAGTTGTTCCAAGTCCAGCAAAAGAGAAATCCAGTTTCTTTAACAATGATTGCAAAAATTCTTCTATTGAAAAAACAAAAGATCTCCAGCCAAGTTTAATAGTATCTGAACGGATATTGTTGGATAGAAATACAGAAAATTTATGGCATTGCACCCACACAAGGAAAGTTTATCCAGCCCATAATAGTATCTGATATTTGAAATACACCAAATAAAAATTATGATACACATATATGCTGGAAAACACAAAATTAATACCCAAATTAAACATATGCATAATAAATGTTTGAATTGTATTACTAAGAATGAACACAGTTGTGTACCCTGCGGTTATCATACAATGCCAGAAATATTCGATAGATCCTGGCAACTTTCCTGCACACACTTTTCCACTTACAAAAAGACACCATATCTCGTAACTCTGTCCTTTATAACAACCATCCCTTGAAACTACTTGGTAATCATGAGCTAACTGATTGTTTCTCTAGAGTGGGCCTTAACATTAAATGGCGCAGTCTTCCTTTTCCTATAATATAGTCTTTTGATCATGGGCTTATTGCTATAAAAAACAGAAGGTTTTGTGTAATTTCTGTGACTAGGAATAAAAACAGGTCA